>JABFTP020000083.1:0-2565000 GCA_013387265.2 Cryptolaemus montrouzieri | reverse complement strand
ATCGCGCCATGAATCCGCCATGATTCGCACTGTGATTCGCGCCGTGATTCGCGCCGTGATTCGCGCCGTGATTCGCGCCGTGATTCGCGCCGTGATTCGCGCCGTGATTCGCGCCTTTGTTCGCGACGTGATACGCGCCGTGAATCGCGCGGTGAATCGCGCCGTGATTCGCGCCGTGAAACGCACAGTGATTCGCGCCTTTGTTCGCGTCGTGATACGCGCCGTGAATCGCGCCGTGAGATTTAATTTTTCACTATGTTCAATATTTATAAAAACGAGCTACGTTGCGCCCATTCGAAAGTAAGACAAGTTGGAAAAATAAATCGAAGATCGAAGACCAAAGTAGTTATCGTAGAAACTCACGCCGCGCTCTCAATCGCGTTGTAGATCGCGCATTGGTTCGCGCCGTAGATTGCGCCCAGAATCGCGCTTTGAATCATGCCGTGATTCGCGCTGTGAATTGCGCCGTGATTTGCGCCGTAGATTGCGCCCAGAATCGCGTTTGATTCGCGTCGTGAATCGCGCCTCTATTCGCGCCTTGATTCGCGCCGTGAATCGCCGCCTTGATTCGCGCTGTGAATCGCGCCTTGATTCGCGCCGTGAATCCCGCATTGATTGGCGCTGTGAATCGCGCATTGATTCGCGCCGTGAATCGCGCCTTGATTCGCGCTGTGAATCGCGCCTTGATTCGCGCTGTGAATCGCGCCTTGATATGCGCCGTGAATCCTGCATTGATTCGCGCCGTAAATCGCGCATTGATTCGCGCCTTGATTGGCGCTGTGAATCGCGCCTTGATTCGCGCTGTGAATCGCGCCTTGATATGCGCCGTGAATCCTGCATTGATTCGCGCCGTAAATCGCGCATTGATTCGCGCCGTGAATCGCGCCTTGATTGGCGCTGTGATTCGCGCCTTGATTCGCGCCGTGAATCGCGTTTGATTCGCGTCGTGAATCGCGCCTCTATTCGCGCCTTGATTCGCGCCGTGAATCGCCGCCTTGATTCGCGCTGTGAATCGCGCCTTGATTCGCGCCGTGAATCCCGCATTGATTGGCGCTGTGAATCGCGCATTGATTCGTGCCGTGAATCGCGCCTTGATTCGCGCTGTGAATCGCGCCTTGATTCGCGCCGTGAATCGCGCCTTGATTCGCGCTGTGAATCGCGCCTTGATATGCGCCGTGAATCCTGCATTGATTCGCGCCGTAAATCGCGCATTGATTCGCGCCGTGAATCGCGCCTTGATTGGCGCTGTGATTCGCGCCTTGATTCGCGCCGTGAATCGCGTTTGATTCGCGTCGTGAATCGCGCCTCTATTCGCGCCGTGATTCGCGCTGTGAATTGCGCCGTGATTAGCGCCGTGAAATTCCATTTTCCACTATTTTCAATATCCATAGAAACGAGCTGCGTTGCACCCACTCTATACTCGAAAGCAAGACAAGTTGGAAAAATAAATATTGAATATCGAAGACCAAAGTAGTGATTAGCGGCCTGAATCAAGCCGTGATTAGCGCCCTGAATCACACCGTGATTAGCGCCCTGAATCAAGCCGTGATTAGCGCCGTGAATTACGCCGTGAATCGCGCCTTGAAATTCGCGCCGTCAAGCGAGCCGTGATTCGCGTCAGTTAATTGCGCGCTGACGAGAACTACTTTGGTCTTCGATATTCAATTTTTTTTCCAACTTGTCTTACTTTCCAGTATCGAGTGGGCGCAACGTAGCTCGTTTTTATAGATATTGAAAATGAGTGTTATTGTTAATTTGTTTGTCCTTTTTTTACCTAACGCAGAAAAAAAATTGAAAGTTACATATGGTATCAATGCCATATGTTAAAGTAAACCCCAATCAGGTGATTTGAACAGCTGAATAATTCGAATTTTGTTACCTTCGTAACAAGTCTTATGTTGTCAAATATTTCTCGAATGAGATAACGACGATCACGATACTAAAATAGCTTATGGTTTTCTCCTTGGCATAGCTCTCAACTTATTACATATTGAAAACTATAATACATGTATGTATAGGGTGGCCAGATTGCGACCTTTTATTAATGTAGCTATGTGAAAGATTGTGAATAGAGAAAAATGACCCACCTTCCCATGTAGTTTTTGCTTGAGGATTTCATTGCAGCAACCAGATTCAATGATGCTTTTTCGTTTTCGAGTTAGTCGGAAATTTCGAAAATTTTCCGAACAATTCAAATGCAAATATCTCGGTTGTTTTTGAAGTTATGTAAAAACGGTTGAATCATTCTTGAGCACTTTTGATGCAAAATCGATCTAGGTGCGGAAATATATTATGATCTCTTGTTTTTTTGAGTTATAATGCAAACTTGCGTTATATAAATGTGAACCATAGTCATCTTTTATTTCGATGAAGAGAGTTTTTTCCCATCGAAAATTGTATCACGAGTGAATACAATTTCTTTATTCAGGACGTGTTTTCATGAAAAACCGAACATTGTATAACATTTCTCTGCCTAATTTTATCTAATGTCTATTCACAGAATTCAGGCGAAATATTTGTACTGTACTTTGATTATGACAATTCAAATAAATTATTGTTATACGAGGTGCTTCAATGAAAACTAAACAGGGGCTATATCTACCAAGATATTCATTTCTGTCCAAAACGCAAAAATAGATCAATTTTTGTTTCAAGGGGGACATCTTTTGGGGTACAATACTTGCCTAAAATATCAACCCCCTAAGCGGGAATTGTAATCGTTAAACATTTTGAATAAGGAAGATGGGTCGAGTGATGACTCAAAAGAAAGGTGGTATCTTTGTCTACATCGCCTTGAACGAATTTCCATTTTTAATTGAAAATTGTAAAAGATACAAGATGAGCAACTGAAAGATAGGGAAGACTATTTCCCTGAGACTATTCAAGTTTCAGTGAAGTAAAATGGAACAGATCCCCTGTATGTTTTTTCATCAAGTTACAACTTTTGTGTGAATATGGTTTCGTTTGTACTAACGAAGCGACTATGCTGTACGAACATTTTGAAAGGTGATATTAGATCGTTATTTCAACACATCAAAACAGAGAACTAACGAGGTGTTTCAATATACGAAATTAAATTTAAAGGAAATAATCAATGTACAGCATGTCCCATTTTGGGGGTGCCACCAGGAGCATCTCTGTTATTATTTAGGATAGAGAGATGGGGTTTTCACGACCCTTGACTACTTTTTCGAGACAAATTCATAGAGCTAATCAGAATTATTCTAACTTCAGTGGTTTTTGAGTTATTCGCGAATCTTGAAAATTTCCGGATTTCTTTTTTTCCCGATATCTCGGTTCTTATAGAGGATAATTGAAATCTGTTTTTACGTTTCTAAAACGGTTTTCTGAGTAGATTCCAGTGACGTACTCGAAGTTTTTTTTTTCATTAATTATGACAGATATGACATAAAGTTGCATTTTTTTAAATACGAACATAGTTTTCTTGGCATATTCCGATTGCCGTTTCTTTCCTTTTCAAAAATATATAACATGATGACAAAATTTCCACCAAATTTGAAGAAAATAACGGAATAATGATTTACCCCTAATGGCTGGGCGAAGGAACACACGTGAGCGGATGAACCATAGAACATTTGTAGTTATTCGATGAAAACGATCAAAACAATGCAAAATCTTCTTGACCGAAATAATGGAGCTAGGCTGCTCCTAAGATTCCATCGTTATTTATGACATCCGCAATTTCCGCTTTTTATTTTATTTTTGAGATTGTCGTTTAGTTTCTAGAGTTCTCTGAGAAATACCCACATGGGAATAATAATAGGCACCTAATAATTTACTCAAATTTACTTCTCCTAATGATTTACATATATTGCTCGAACTGATTTCCATCATGTTGTAAACATAAAGTGCATCTCCGGATTATATCTTCTATGTCTGAATGCTCTCTGTGAACACAGAAGTCTTCATCTATGCACGTTCATTAGAAACTATAGAACGACCAATAATTATTATTATTCATTATCTGTGGATATATTGGTTTCGTGTCTATTTGAATTCGTGAAATTAGTGTTCGTTGTTGAATTTGGATTGTTTAGTTAATTTCTGCAATTCACACTATGGAACAAAATAGAAGATACGAAAATTTCGAAAAAGTTGATATGCTGATGGTCTACTTTCTGTAGACCTGTAGTCACTGTAACGCAGTCCAAGCATCAGAAGAATATTTGAATAGGTAAGTTCGACAATGGAAATGGAAGTAGTAATTCTAATCAATATTAAATACCTGACTGACACTCTCCAATAGATTTATTTAAAGAATTCAACCAAACAGGAAGTTCTTCGCCAAAATGGAAGCAAACCTTTCGTTCGAGAAACCAAGAAGTAAAAACTACAATAAACGAAATAGAGGTGATAATGAACTTGACGTGTTAGCAGCTGTTGAGGCTAACCATTCTACATCGTGTCGGCAAATTGAGAGCGAAGTGGGTGTGTCAAAAAGCAGAGCCCAAAGAATTTTGAGAAAGTATAAATATCATCCCTATAAACATAAAATAATTCATCATCTCAATGCCGGGGATGCAGAGAGGAGAACGGCGTTCTGCAATTGGTATTTAGGGAGAATCAGAGGTGAAGCTCGTTTTGGGCGACATATCATTTGGTCTGATGAGTCAAGAATCAGCAGTGCCGGAATCTTTAATCGCCATACGAATAGATTCTGGGCAAACGAAAACCAACACGAAGCAGTAGCTCGACGGCAGCAGGGGAGGTTCGGTTTCCATGTGTCGTGTTTCGTAATGGGCAACAAATTAGCCTACTATATCTTTGATGGCAACTTGAATGCACAGAGAACTCTCGAAATTTTAAATATTTGTCTGCCACAACTGCAAGATGACATTCCTCTTGCTCAATTCAACACATATTACTTCCAACAAGACGGTGCTCCTTGCCATAATTCGGCCGTGGTGAGGAACTACTTGGATTTAAATTTTGAAAATAAATGGATCGGTACCAATGGCCCAATTCAATGGCCACCTAGGTCTCCTGACCTATCCGTTTTAGATTTTTTTCTTTGGGGTTCTTTAAAAAATGAGATATATAGGAGGCAATACGCCAATTACGATCAATTGAAGAATGCAACAAATGAAGCATTCGAAGATCTGAGGAGATCCTCGCTACATTTGACTAGGGCCATAGAAGATATAATCCGAAGATGCACTTTATGTTTACAACATGATGGAAATCAGTTCGAGCAATATATGTAAATCATTATGAGAAGTAAATTTGAGTAAATTATTAGGTGCCTTTTATTATTCTCATGTAGGTATTTCTCAGAGAACTCTAGAAACTAAACGACAATCTCAAAAATAAAATAAAAAGCGGAAATTGCGGATGTCATAAATAACGATGGAATCTTAGGAGCAGCTTAGCTCCATTATTTCGGTCAAGAAGATTTTGCATTGTTTTGATCGTTTTCATCGAATAACTACAAATGTTCTATGGTTCGTCCGCTCACGTGTGTTTCTTCGCCCAGCCATTAGGGGTAAATCATTATTCCGTTATTTTCTTCAAATTTGGTGGAAATTTTGTCATTATGTTATATATTTTTGAAAAGGAAAAAAAACGGCAATCGGAATATGCCAAAAAAAAAACTATGTTCGTATTTAAAAAAATGCAATTTTATGTCATATTTGTCATAATTAATGAAAAAAAAAAACTTCGAGTACGTCACTGGAATCTAATCAAAAAACCGTTTTAGAAACGTAAAAACAGATTTGAATTATCTTCTATAAGAACCGAGATATCGAGAAAAAAAGAAATCCGGAAATTTTCAAGATTTGCGAATAACTCAAAAACCACTGAAGTTAGAATAATTCTGATTAGCTCTATGAATTTGTCTCGAAAAAGTAGCCAAGGGTCGTGAAAACCCCATCTCTCTATCTTAAATAATAACAGAGATGCTCCTGGTGGCACCCCCAAAATGGGACATACTGTACTTGTTCAAATGGATTGCCATTATTCTGTTTGCATAATTCACAACGCCTCCGACACGAATTGGAATTTCGAACATTCGTAACCGAACCAAGACAATATCTACAATTTTGCTTTAATTCGAAAAATCCGAGAAACGGACCGGCCATCCTATTGGCCTGCAAGTTTCAATTCAATTATTGCCATTGTTTAAGAAAATCAGTTACTTTAATGGGGTGCAGCTCCATCAGGATGAAAATAGATATATTTTTTTCAGAAAGGGGCAGTTCATTAAAATATGTATAGATAATGTTGTTATTTAGAATTTCATGATATGTGACGTGGACTACGAAAAGGTACCGAACGTTAGAAAACAGCTTTTCTTCTCACTTCTACAACAACCTACAATGATAAGTCGCGGTCAAACTGCGCGCTATAATAGAAAATAGTTGTACCAACTTTGCAACAACGAAAATATTGACGTTCTAAGCAGATCTTTTAAATAACTATTTCAGGTTCTATTCTGACAGAATGTACATCAATGTGTTTATTGATTTAATCTAGCACCAAAAGAATATGGACTCGCCATGTAAACTTTGATAATAAATGAATATCTATCTATCTATTTATATTTACAGTATAGTAGTAACTAAATGAAAAAACATTGAATGATTTATTTGAATTGCTATTGCAAGAATAAATTTCGAACCATATTTAGGCTATTTCAATAATTTCGTGAAATTCTTTGAATAGACATAGAGTAAAATAAGGGATTAGTTATACAATTTTCGGTTTTCATGAAACAACGAAAAGTTCTGCATCATTACTGAAAAACCGTTGTACGTTTCTACGTAAAAAAGAGTCTCGATGAACGAAGAATCCATTTATACATAACTTCAAAAACAACCGAGATTTCCGAAATTTCCAACTAATTCGGAAAACGAAAAAAGCTAGCTTGAATCTGTTTGCGGAAATGAATTTCTCAGAAAAAGAACAGAAAACAATATTTCACAAAGCTGCAGTAGTAAAACGTTGAAATCTATCCACCCTGTGAATATTTCAACCTTATAAAAAAATGTGAAATGAAAGAAAATATTTTCTACCTTCTTATCTCATATAATTATGGTTAGAATGATATACAAAATAAAATTTCAACTTTACGAACAAGACCGTCAGGTCATTTTCAAGTAGTCAACTACAGGAAATGATCTTATTTATATGAATACTAGCATAAATTGATATTAAGTAGTGAAGAGGTATTAATGTCTAGTTGGCTTCACTTGGATTTTTCAAAGTTTATTAATTTCCAAACTTTTCAAACGATGCATTTATCTCCTTTAATATTATCTAATGTTATTGAATGTTTTATGGTTCTAATGTGTTCGCATATTGAAGAATTATTGTCAGACGATAAATGTTCCTTAAATCTTGGTTAGTAATTTCTATCTGTCTGTCCAACATAAAATAACCGTACACTGATTGCATACATAATGTCTAGCTTTCTATTAATCAATTCAGCCCTGCTGTCCTTTTAAAAGGACTGAGGTTGTCAACCTAACTCGTATTGTTATGTGGACGATATCATTATTTGCTTCACTGGAAGATAGACAGTTAAAAATTTTCGAAAATTGCTAAAATTAATGGTTATAATCCCAAAATAATAAACGATATTTTGAATGAAAAACAAAGTAGAATCGCATTGAATGAAGTTTACCCTGTCGATGAATTTAAACGAAAATTCAACACCTTAACCTACGTTGGCATTACAAGTGAAGAACTGAAATCATTCTTGAGTAGAAATAATTTCAATATAGCTTTCTAAACTGATAAAAGCTTAGACAAATATTTAAAAACCATTAAACCATATCAGATAAAAATAATTAATCAGGTGTTAATAGATTGAATTGCAATGACTGTAATAATTTCTATATTGGTAGAACACAGAAATTTCAATATTAGAATATCGGAACTTAAACGCGGTTTTTCAAATAAACAATCAAATTCAAATTACGCGAATCATCTTTTAGAAAATAATAACTCTTTTGACCCACAGTTTGAAATTTTGCGTACAGATAATAAATATTGGAAAGTAGTTCTTTAGGAAACTTCAGAAATCAACAAACACAAACACACAGGTAAACTCATTAATGATAAAGTCGATTTAAGCCATTCATCTCTATTCTATCTATTCCTTAATTTTATTGGATAAACCTGTTATCAATAACCATTTGAGAAGAAGCAACTCCATAAGCTTTTAATTACTTCAGAACATTTGTTTTTATATTCTCAGTTGTACCTCTATATAGTTGTGATAATTTCTGTACATTTATTCGTCTGAAGAAGTTACGGTGTAGTGAAACGCGTTACGAATCACAATTTTCAGTGAAATTTCTCAAAACATTACTTTTTTATTATTGATAATGGAATTCTACCAAGTAAAAGCCTCCCAAATTCAAATGTTTCAGGGTTATTCAACTTGGTTTATTGATTTTAAAACATTCCAACAGATTAATTTTTTTCCTTTGTAGTAATTATGAACAGTTTTGATATTATCTCAAGTTATTGAATGTTTGGTCAGGAGATAAATGTTCTTTGAACCTGGTTTCGAAATTCCTACCTATCTACCCAACAAACGCTACCATACACTCTTTGCAAGAAACTTTATAAACTCCTGAAATTTTAAATTTGTCTGTTTTTTGTTTAGTATTGAATAATAATTTGCTCAAGACTACTTGAGAAAGAAGTGGTTATCTTAAATTAAGAAAAATAGTTGCTCAAATTATTGGAGAGAGAAGCAGCGTTGTTGAAACAAATGTATTTTTTTAAGAAAGTATCTTTTATGGAATATAATAATTGTGTTATTTGTTTTTCTTAACGTTGGATAATTTTGTCTATGAAAACTGGAGGAATTTTGTTGCTCGTGGTCTGAACTTGAGCGAATTATCATTTAATGCTGAACAAAAAACAGATGATTTACAAAAATCAGGAGTTTACAAAATTACTTGCAATGAGAGTACGGTAGCTTATGTAGGGCAGATAAGCAGGTTAGATAATATCAAAGTTCTTCAAATTTGCGACAAAGGAAAGAAAATTAATCTTTTGGAATGTTTGAAGTCAATAAACTATGTAAAACGGAAGTAAAATCAGCCTTAATAGTCAGCTAGAGAATAACACCTCTCCACTACTTAATAGCAAATTAGGCTAGTATTTATATAAGTTCATTTTCTTCAGTTGATCACTTGTAAATGACCTGGCAGTCGAAACCGATTGTGTTCGCGATAATAAGATTGTGGAAAGTATAAAATATATTTCACTTCATCTTGGTTGGAAATGTGCAAAAGGCAAAACATTATTTCAAAATTTCATGCTGCATGCTTTCATTACATGCTGAATGCAGATTTATTTATCAACTTACCCATACAGTCGACTATCACGAAAACTCATCCTTTGTAAAAAAAAAGAAAGGATCAAATAGGTTAACAATTGTTTACAAATTTTCAAATCGCCTAAATAATGAATACTTCAGTTATTAGTTGATTCACCCAAGGTTTTTAATAAAGTACTAGGACTTC
This sequence comes from Cryptolaemus montrouzieri, assembly GCA_013387265.2. Classification (NCBI taxonomy): domain Eukaryota; kingdom Metazoa; phylum Arthropoda; class Insecta; order Coleoptera; family Coccinellidae; genus Cryptolaemus; species Cryptolaemus montrouzieri. The sequence continues at coordinate 2,555,497 of JABFTP020000083.1, read as the reverse complement.
CGAACCAGCAAAGTGTGAGACAAAAGGTTTTCAGCAGCCTCCATTGACCAACCCAATATTTGATTTCCGTTCGACTTCAAAATGGCCGACTTCCTCAAATATTAACAATTTTCCCTGCGCATTAAAAAAGTTTTCGCGGTCGTAATGAATCAACTGCGTAATTTAATCACTAGATTGAACCTTCCCCATCATTTTGAGGGGTCAAATTCGAATATTGATTCAGAATTACGCCAATTGTCGTCAATAATGAATCTTTTTTCCACCATCATATGCACTTCCCGTTGTGAAACCTCTGAACATAGACTGCATGCATTAACTCTATGATAACCAAAAAAAAAAAAATTAAATGTTATCGAGTTTTAGACGACATCAGGTTTGAACTCGAATTTATCTTGGTGTTGCTTGTTTTTGACGTTTGAAATTGTTAACAATGGTTTTATTAAATGGGGATAACCGTTTCATTGAATGTTCATTTGTGCGTGGCTATACTGCTAGGCAAGTATTACGCCAATTTTCAGCCCCCAATTACAAAAGAAGTACAATCTATGATCTTGAAGAAAAATTTCGGACAACAGGGTCATTAAAAAGAAGTCTAGGTACTGGTAGAGCTAGAACTGTTAAAACACAGGTACTCGCGTTTTTCATGATTTGTTTCAAGCATCAACTCTACATTTTTTGTATTACAAACTCAATTGACAATTTCAGGATAACATTCAGCGAATTTCTGCATTAGCAGTCAGCCCTATCAGAACTCTAGGAACCAGCTTGACTGTTTCCCAAATGTCTCAGAGAAGCCAAATCTCAAAAACCTCTGTGAGAAGAATAATAAGACACGATTTGGGTCTTAAGTATTTTCGGAGGCACTATAATTTTCCATTGACTCAAGCTGTCAAAGAGCGCAGATTTGATCGATGCAGAAATTTATTAAATAGATTTAGAACACGTAGAAAAATTGAAAATTTGTTCACAGACGAAAAAATTTTCAGTCTTGCCCCACCAAAAAATAGCCAGAATGATAGAATTTTTGTTCCGACGAATGAAATCCAGAGGAATGTGCCTTTAATTCGTTTGCAGAGGAAAAGAAAAAATTTTCCAGGGATGTAATGTTTTCTGTCGGTATTTATTTATTTATTTTAACCGGAGCCCCAACAGAATTCCCAATAACAGGGGCTCTCTACAAAAAGTTAATTCAAAATAATAAACATTATTTTGAAAGCATCAGATATAGTCACAATCAATGAACTCTTCCTGATCAAATTTCATTACATGCGGAACAATTACGTCTTTTTTTAAATCGGATACGGATACGTAAGACCAGAAAGTCTTCGGGTTACTTATGACATTTTGTTCTACAGACGAAATATAACTGTCATGATCTCTTTGAATCAAAGTTTTACATTGCCTGCGTAATTCTTTAAAATTTGATAAATCGTGAAGGGATTTGAATTTCTTGAACCTTACCTGAAATTTTGATTTCTGAGTGATTAGATCGAATGTTTCTATAGAAAACCATGAAGGGTAGGCCCTTTAACTAGAAGATCGTTTGGCACATACTTTGCTATGATGTTATCAAGAGTAGAATAGAAAATTTCTGTACACTTATCTACATCATCACTAGATAAAAGGGTGTTCCAATCTATTCGAGTTAGCTCATTATTATAAGTTAGATTGAAATCACCGATCAAAAGGAAAATTTCACCCATATGCGACTCTATGAAAGATGTTACCTGATTGAAATAATAAATGTATGCGTCCCGACTGGTATCAGGTATTTCGAGGAACTTTAAATCAAATATCATTTTTATAGAACAAGGCGTAAGATTAGACTTGGAAAATTATTGTCACATAATTCTCGATCATATGTTACCAATTACTGATGCGTCAACTCCTCAGTTCACTTTCATGCAGGTGAATGATTGCTGTTATTTGTATGACATGAATAAGTACAGTTGCCACCAGCTGAAAATGAACGGTTGAGAAATTGAGTAGCTTTTTGGATGATTTTTATTGGTTCAAATCTTCTTTGGAATTCTAAAATTTTTTCCATATTCTTCTGACAACGTCTGTAGAAGAAATTAACAACCAGTACTATATCACAAAAAAACGCTACTTACTCTCAACTGGCCGTCAGTGTAGAGGGTGTCCCAAATTAGATGTTCTTAATGAATTCTATTTCAATTGATTTTAGGATGGAGCCAGATGTCATTACAGTCACTATACTATGGATTTTCTAAGACAACGATATCGTCGAACCAGAACAATGGCCCCCAAATAGTCCCGAACTTAATCCGTGCGACTATTTTCTGTGGGGTCATTTGGGAGAAATGGTGTATAAAAATGGTATTATTTTCAATAATTGTCAGAAGCTGAGGCAGAAAATTCAAGAATATTGGAACAATCTTGATCAATAAATAATTTCGAGATGCATAGAGAGCTGAAGAAGACGGGTGCAGATGGTTATGGATGCCAAAGGAGGTCATATTCCATTCTGAGTACTTAATTCTTTTTGTTAAATGGTTTTACTCATATAATTTGTTAAACAAAATCATTTCGTGTTATTATTCTCGCAAATGTTTTCAACAGTTGGCATCTCTGAGATATTTGAGAAACAGTCATCCTGATCTTCTTCCTAATGACCTTTTGTTCGAAATTTCTCCTTAAGATCATAGATTGTACTTCTTTTGGAATTAGGGGCTGGAAATTGGAGTAATGTTTGCCTAGCAGTATAACCACGCACGAATGATGAAATTCGAGTTCAAACCAGATGTCGTCTAAAATTCGATGATATTTCATTATTTTTTGTTTATCATAGAGTTAATGCATGCAGTCTATGTTCAGAGATTTCACAACGGGAAGTGTATATGATGGTGGAAAAGAGAAACATTATAGACGACAATTGGCACAATTCTGAATCAATATTCGAGTTCGACCCCTTAAAATGATGGGAAAGGTTCAATCTAGTGATTAAATTACGCAGTTGATTCATTATGACCGCGAAAAATTTTTTAATGTGCGGGGAAAATTGTTAATATTTTGAGGAAGTCGGCTATTTTGAAGTCGAACGGAAATCAAATTTTAAGTTGTTTTTAGTAAAAAATGGTTCTTGTCTTCTTAGAACATCCATGAAAAACATAACAACCTCAGGAGTGCCAACGTCATGGAGTGAGAAAAACTTTTCGATTTCATCTGAAAATCAGAATGAAAAAAATTCTTCACGCTACTTTTTTACCATTTCCTGGAATATTTTCGAGATCGATATGTCAAAGTATTCAGAAAAGACTGCATTATCGACTGAATGCCCCATTCGAATTTTTTAGTGAAAAGCAAACGTTCCAGCGATCTTGAAATATTGCCCATTTTGTACTGAGTCTGACATATTGGATTTCACTGGAAGTGAAATTTCGATACAATTTTTGAAAAACCTAGTCCTTTGGCTTTCCAATGAAGCAAGAACGAATGATTTAGTTCTAAAATTTCAAAAATTATTACGGAAAAAAAATTTGTGCGGTTTTGTCTGGCGCACCCTATATATAAGCATTTCGACAAGCATTATTGCGATTTTTATAATTTAAAAGTGTAGGAAGTAATTGAATTTAGAAGAAGATGTTTTATAAAGTTATGAAATTATTTATAAACATCGTTTAACATTCTGTAAACCCAAGTGAAAATTTTAACTAACGTCTACTATAATATGAAATAAATGTTCATTTCCATAATTTGATAACATTATTGAGCTATCTGAAATATCATAAACATTTTTAATTATTATATATTTTAAAGTATAGAATCAAGCGTACGTTGAATATGCATGAATCATTAAACAATCATTTTTGGTAAACGTAACTATCTAGATATTGACAGTAAATTACACACACCTAAAAAATTGTCGCATCACCTGGTATTCTGAATTCCACAATCGATAAAGCAGCTCGATCGCAGATTCTTTGTCAACATATGTTTTTGGACATATGAACGGCAAAAAATCTTATCTATGTAGTAAAATTTATTTCCATATAATTTCAAACACGTCTGTAACAAGAATAAGTTGATTTGACTATCAGTATTCATTCAATTTCTCTTCAGTTTCACGCTACATTAATGCAATTTTTCTGTCCTTCTTGTTGATTTTCGAACTTATTGTAATGGCTGCTGAACGTCCTGGAGGCTATTTGAGTGATCATGAAGTGGTAAGAATTGTGAAACTTCTAGACTAGTGGCGAAGTCAACTTTACGTGGCTAACTTGTTGAATGTCAACCAAAGCACTATTTCAAGAGCAATTAATCGGTACCACGAAACAGGGGAATATGGAAGAAGTGCCGGACAGGAAGAAATCGAATAACAACACCAGTTGATGATCGTTGGCTTCGTTTAACTGCACCACGAGTTCAGCACTGTACGGCTAGAATGCTACAATATGAACTTGCACTTTCCAGAAATGTACATATTCCATTGCAAACTGTTAGGTTAGGCTCAGAGAAGACAATAACAGACCAAGGGTGGTCTCATCAGAGAGCATCGAGTTGCAAGACTTCAGGTAGCGAGGGAACATGCAAATTGAGGTATTCCAGAATGGTCGAATGTTCTCGTTTCGAACAAGTCCAGGTTCTGTCTAGTATCAAATGATAGACGCATGCCTGTATACAGATGACCTGGGGAATGCAATATCCGACAAACCGAAAACTTCGGAGGGGCTCAGTAATGGTCTGGGGAGGCATTTCTTTCCATGGTCGAACTGATTTAGTCCTAGTAAAAAATGGAAGAACGACAGCGGCCTGATACATCGCAGATATCCTTGAACCCATGTTGTACCCTTTGACCTATTTATTGGCGGAAACTTCGTTTATATGCATGATAATGCTCGGCCTCATGCGGCTAGAGTAGTTACAGAACTTCTGCAAAATGCAGAAATTGATATTTTAGGATGGCCAGCCAGAAGTCCTGACTTGAGTCCCATAGAACATGTTTGGGACCACATGGGGTGCAAATTCAGCAACATAGGATGCCTTATAGAACACTCCAACAACTAGAAAATCTGGTTGGTGAAATTTGGAACTCAGTGACTCCAGAGTGCATCCAAAATTTGTTTAAGGGGCTTCCGAGACGTATACTGGCAGTAGTTAGGGCCCGGGGAGGAAACACACGATTTTGTAACTGATTAGTAACCATTCGATGCTCTCTTCGCGAATGTTTGAAGATAGAATTTTTAATTTCTCATTAACTCGAAAATTGTTGATATTTTCCATCATAAACTCATCTTTTTCGAATGATATCTTCATATTTTACACTTCTGAAAGTAACCAAGCGAATCTTGAATGACCAACCTAAAAGTTTATTCAGTATAGTCGTAAAAGTAGGGTGATGCGACGATTTTTGTGGGGAGTGTATTATCGTTTGTAAATACATTAGTGTTCAATTTTATTTTCGAAGAGAACACATATTCGTCTACGTTACTGACTACAAAGTTTAGACGTATAAAGTAAAGATTTTATTTGAAACGAGGACAGCAATCTTCGCAAGCAACAAAACAGACAGAGAAGATCGTAGTCAGGTAGATGGATTCTTACTGAAGATTTGTACGAGGGTTTCTATAAAAGATCCGGCATTAGTTTGTGTGAGCTCCAAGACAAAATTATAGAAACCATACTTATTTTGGAATTACCCACGTACCATATTTCTGAGGGATTGGCATATTTAATGAACTTTTATTACTCTACGTCTTTACCAAATAGACTATAAATTTTCGCCGGTACCTTATTGTAGAAAATGGACAGACGATCTGATTTTATTTCGAGTCGATATTTTTTTAATCGAAATTATATTGCTATATACACTTCAATCAAACACAAAAAGAAACTAAGAATTCTGATAGTGAATGGGTCAGCTTTTATTCAAATAAACAATGTAAGTCTATGGTGGAGAACCACCAACTGAGCTGAAAAAATATTTTTGCAAGTTAATATCGGGAAAGAATTATCATTTACCTTCCTTCTCCGTGCTTGAAAAGTGCGAGAATTTCTTCGAAAGTCTTGTTTTTCGTTTCGGGAACTTTCTTGTAGGTGAAAATCCAGAATATGGCTAAGAACACGCTGAACGGAAGAAACGTATAATTCTCGAGTGCATCCTGTAATGAAAGAGAATGAAATTAGTATTAAATATTCGGAGCTTATGCTTTTATTGTCAGATCTATTCCAAAATTTATGTGGATATTGAGCACAGTAAAAGCTCCTTATTACCACTTCCTATATTCACGTTTTCACTATGCGCGGATAAGCAAATACGAAATAAAAAAGTAAAGTAGACCTTACTATTACTACGCCAAAAGTATATTTTTAAATGATATTCATATTGGTTCGGCTTTCCCCTTTGACATAAGCCGCCTTCGCCGCAACCAGTTCTCGAGAATTTAAACAAACAGAATGTTGACCAAGGTCTAGAATTTTACGAATTCGTCCAAGCGGGGTAACCCAGCATATTGAATTATTAGTTAAAGTTGTTTTAGGAATGAGAAATTGTTAATTCACCTTATTTATGTAATAAAATCTTTTATATTAATGTAATCCAGTTTATTGGCTTTAAAATATAATGGAAACTACGAAAATGAATGTTTTTGGGAATAACATAAGAATCTTCTATAAAACAGAAAATAACTTCAGGAATGTCAAATTTATATACTGTATTCATTGATCATCATTTTGACAGTCAATGTAGAGAAACTGTTTCACTTCTCTCCTGTGTAATTTACAAACAGGTGCGCTACATTTGGAGCATTTGATCCTTGATTTGAATTTGGGAGGCTTTTACTTGATAGAATTCCATTATCGATAATAAGTACAAGTAATGCGTTTTTAGGAATTTCACTTGATAATTGTGATTCGTAACGCGTTTCACTACACCGTAGCTTCTTCAGACGAATTAATGTACAGACATTTTGACAACTAAACAGGGTGCTTCAACGATAACTAAACAGAGGCTATATCTACCAAGATATTAATTTCTGATCAAAACGCAATATTAGGTTAATTTTTGTTGCAAGGGGGGCATCTTTTGGTTTACAAAACTTGCCTGAAATATCAACCCCCTAAGCGGGGGTTGCAATCCTTGAACATTTTGAATAGGGAAGATGGGTCGAGTGATGACTCAGAAGGAAGGTGGTATCTTTGTCTACATTGCCTTGAACGAATTTCCGTTATTAATTGAAAACTGTAAAAGATACAGGGTGTGCAACTGAAAGATAGGGAAGACTATTTCACTGAGACTATTCAAGTTTCAGTAAGGTAAAATGGAACAGATCCATGCTGATCAATGGCAGTCATCATCAAGTACCATCCTCATCTCGAATTTAAATCCCTGGATCACGGGTGACAACCCTTGAAAATTTGGAAGAGGGTAGATGGGTCGAGTGATAACTCGAAAGAAAGGTATTATATTTGTCTGCATTTCCGTGAGAGAATTTTGCAATCCTTGAACATTTTGAATAGGGAAGATGGGTCGAGTGATGACTCAGAAGGAAGGTGGTATCTTTGTCTACATTGCCTTGAACGAATTTCCGTTATTAATTGAAAACTGTAAAAGATACAGGGTGTGCAACTGAAAGATAGGGAAGACTATTTCACTGAGACTATTCAAGTTTCAGTGAAGTAAAATGGATGCGGATCAATGGCAGTCATCATCAAGTACTAACCTTATCTCGCATTTCAATCCCTAGAGCAGGGGTGACCACCCTTGAAAATTTGGGAGATGGTAGATGGGTCGAGTGATACCTCGAAAGAAAGGTATTAATAATAATAATATAATAAAAATATTGTTTATTTTCCTATACAATTTTGTGTGTACATAAGTTGTAAAAACCAGGTTATTGACAATAAACTCAGAAAATAAACATAAAACTGCAAAGTCATATGACTGTCTGCAGTGTACTAATCTAATTTTTTCCTTAAATAAACCTAACACACCGACACTGATTCGCTGAACAAAATAAAGAGTGAAAACAAAACTCAAACAGAAGAACTCAGATTCAACAAAAAATATATTAATTTCTCATCTCTATGATGTCATGAATTTTATCCCTACCATTACAAAGGATAATCTTCTTCAGCTCAAATTTAAACTTCCTCATGTCAGTAACATTTCTTATTGACAATGCCAAAGCATTAAACAGTCTAGGCCCCAAGAAAGAAAAATTTAACTGGCCAATGGATTTATCTGCACGAGGTGTCACATAAAATTTATGTTCCCGTATGGTATTATAGGTATGATGAAACTCCTCCAGTAAGTATGCATTCCGATACAAATGTATTATACATGAGAATGCAAACATTTGAAGAATATCCAAGATCCGAGCTTCATCATATAGACGTGAAGTAGGATAAGTATTTTCCTTATTGAAGATGATTTTTAAAAACTTTTTTTGTAGAACCTCGATACAAGCTATATGCTCAGCCCTTGCAGCTCCCCAGTTCAGAATACCATAGCATAATCTAGAGTGTACGAGTCCGTTGTAAATCTTCATCAAAGCTTTTTGATCGAGAACATTTTTGAGGTATTTGAATCTGTACAACACACCGCGAAGAGTTGCAACTACGATACAAAAATGATGGTCCCAACGTAGATGGCTATCAAAAACAATTCCCAAACACTTATAAGTGACAGCTTGGCCTACTTTCCTTTTTTTCAGAAACATCTAAAGTTCTAAAAGATGGCATATTGCGGTTGTAGCATGAAAAAGGTAAGAATTTAGTCTTATCAAAATTGATTTTAAGCAGCTTTGCATTCATCCATCTTTCCATAACTCTCATATCCTCTTCCGCCTTTTCCTAATTATCTTATTATATTATCTATGTAAAAATCCCCGAATTTTAATTTTTGATTGAAAACTGTAGAAGATACAGAGTGAGCTACTGAAAAATAGAGGAAACTATCTATCGCCATGAGCTATTCAAGTATTAGTGCATAAAAATGGAACAGATTCATTCCAGATCAAAGGCTGTCGTCTTTGATCTAAATGAATCTATTCCACTTTTTTGCACTAATACTCCAATAGTCTTGGGGCGATAGTCTTCTCTATTTTTCAGTGGCTCACTCTGTATCTTCTACAGTTTTTAATCAAAAATGAAAATTCTTTCACGGGAATGCAGACAAATATAATACCTTTCTTTCGAGTTATCACTCGACCCATCTACCCTCTTCCAAATTTTCAAGGGTTGTCACCCCTGCTCCAGGGGTTGAAATTCGAGATGAGGATGGTACTTGATGAGGACTGCCATTGATCAGTATGGATCTGTTCCATTTTTTCTCACTGAAACTTTAATAGTCTCAGGGAAATAGTCTTCCCTATCTTTCAGTTGCTCACCCTTGTATCTTTTACAGTTTTCAATTCAAAATGGAAATTCGTTCAAGGGAATGTAGACAAAGATACCACCTTTCTTTTGAGTCATCACTCGACTCATCTTCCCTATTCAAAATGTTCAAGGATTGCAACCCCCGCTTAGGGGGTTGATATTTCAGGCAAGTATTGTACCCCAAAAGAAATCCCCCTTGAAACAAAAGTTGACCTGTTTTTGCGTTTGGATCAGAAATGAATATCTTGGTAGATATAGCCTCTGTTTAGTTTTCATTGAAGCACCATGTATATAAATAAGAATGAGAATATAAATACAAATGTTCTCCTACCGGTGATACGTAAAGTTAATCAAAATTTGATGTTTTTGGTGTTCGAGTGCAACTAATTTATTGGACTTCGAGCATAGTTCTGAAAAAGAATCTGTGAAAGTGGTTGAGACAAAATAATCTCAAAAAATTTGTTAATTTAGAACAGTTTATTAATTAAATTTGGTTCGAAATTTCTATTCACAAAGGTGAGTCAAGTTGAAAAAGCAAAACAAAAACTTTCATCCGAACAGATAAGAGATAACACCATATTTAATTTTTTGCATTTTATCACTCGCCGGAGTGAATTCTGTCTTATCAACACCCGTTGCTGTTTGTTTCGTTTCGGTGAATTCTTACACAGCACATAGTGTAATTTTATAGTCTGGATTTTATAGTGAACAGTGTTGTCAGATGTATTGAGAATTCTTTAACCACTGTGGTGTAACTGGAAGTTCAAAAAATAGAACTTGATATAAAATTGAAGGAAAATGAATTCTCGTCACAAGAGAAGGATAAACATATTCATAAGCTTAGAATGCAGAAGCTGGACTATGAAGAACACATCATTGGAGTAGAGAGTAACTATGAGAAGCGAATAAAACAGCTTGAAGATAGGATAGCAGGTTATTCAAAGGAACTTATGTCAATAAAGGTGGAAAAAACCAAATAAGATAAACAGTTCTCAGATGCTGAAACCATAATCTGAGCTTTGAGAGGTGAGATATTAAAGCTGAAGACGGTAAACGAAGATAAACAGAGTCAAATCGAATCTCTACGAGAAGAGAACAAGACAGGATTGGAAAATTTAAGGATTATTAAGGAAGAGATCATTTCGCTGAAGATGGTGGGCAAAATCCGCTCTCTGAACATAGATGAGATGTTGTCATAGAGGTCAGTAGTGCAGACTATACCCTTGGTTGACGGACAGACGCAGAGAGGTAGGATATTTGAAGACTTAGAGAAGGTAAACATGAAATTGAAAGATGAGCTTATCAGGAAAGAAGTGCATGTGAGAAGCATTGAAAACGACCTTGAGATAGTATGTCGTAGTAAAAATGAATTAATGAGAGATCTAAAAGAAATACAGCTTGAGAATGATAGGTATAGTTGCAAGATAACAAGGCAACAACGGAAGTTGTCACACTGGACGTGAACTCTATGATTGAAGATAAGATGAAAGATTATATTGAGGCTATTGTGGGAGAGCTGAGAGTATTGAAACAAAAACTTAAAAAAGTGGAAGAAGAGTAGAATCGAAGAGCTGAGATGAAAGAAACATTCATACATAAAACTCGATCTAACCCACAGATACCAGGACGAAGATCTGATAATGAGGATTTAGAAGCGAAAAAAAATGATTATACCAAAAGGTTACCGAGAAACGTTGTTTAGCATGAAGAAAATTACAAAGGGAAAAATACGTCTCAATCAAACTTTAGAAGTCGAAAGAGAAACAACGATAGCTATTCAGCTATGGGGCCTAATGAAACACAACATCTGTTTACATTATCCCAAGTAGATGCAGCTGTTGTTTGTTATTCCTTTAACGTGCTCTATTTCCACCTTTCGACCAATGACACGCGGGGGAATTCTGTCAGCTCATTAACCCGGGAATTTTGCCGAACCCCTCTCGTGTCGAGGAGAGGGATCTTTAAAGTCCAACACATATCTGTTAGACGGGACCGACAGCTTCACATCTCCTCCAAAAGATGGATACTCCAGCGATTCCCAGAATCCGAAAAATCGCACCAATTTTGTGGGGATTGAACCCAGGTAACTCTGCGTAGAAGACGAGTATCGTATCCTCTAGGCCGCCGAGCCGGCAAGATGCAGCTGTGAATGAAGCATTAAGGAGCTTTGAACTGAACCAACCGGAAAAAAAGACGAACGAATCCAATATAATGGATAACACCTTTATACATGTGGAAGGAAAAGGAATACAAGTCAAATAAAGAATTTATCTCAGCAGAAAAACTCTAACCATCAGAAGGATGAAGTCGTTTCATTTTCTACTGATCATAAAAAGAAAGATCCCAATATGAATGGGTATGAAAGCAGGATTTTCTATGGTCACAACTGGAAGCATTTTTCTTTGTCAGACTCACAGAAAGTGAATAGAAATCCATCCAAATTTCAGAGTACCACAATCCATCATGCCAACATAAATGACAACAAAAAAAGTACGAACCAAACTGGCATTTTCGTCAGACCCTAATGTTTCATCGAACACGATAGGTGCTGCTCTAACAGACAAAAGTGTACATAAAAGAATACACCATTCACTAAGAAACGCTCCACAACACAACGCCCTGAACCCTTGACACCTGATGGATCAGCCTTGCCTTTGAAAAATTTGACTTTTTCACTAGCTCACCTCAACATGCAAGGTATGAGCGATAAGTTCAACCAGTTGGAATGTTTCCTTGCTATATCAAAAGCACCTGATGTGTTTTGTAGCACCGAAAGCTGGTTGGACCACCTTGAGTGTTCTACTCTATCATTGGAGGGATGGAGTTCTGCTTCGTCTTTTGGACGAACTCAATATCGACGGGGAGGTGCAATAATCTTGTGTAAAGACCGAAACTATTGTGGAGTTGACGAAATTAATAGTCTATCAGTAGAAATTGATTGTGAGGTGCCGCGTTGCGCCTTGAAGATAACGACATAACAATTCTGACATTTTACCACTCACCTAAGGGTACTTTTGGCATGTTTCTGGATATTTTGGAAAAGATTTTGTCATAATAATAATAATAATATGTGTTTATTTGCAAGTTTCAACAAAAATCTTAACAAATATTCCTGACAGATGCCATTGCATTCCTCAGGATACTTAATTCTACAAATAAACAAATGGTTGAGGTAATACCTCAGAAAAGGTATTACCTGTAGTAGGTGTACATTTCACTAATTACAAGACAGCCTTTAGTATGATGTAAACAGAAATTGCTGTCAGCACTGTATATAACATTCGAGAATGAATTGATTTAATGAAAGGGCCCATATCGGGTTACAATCGAAAAGTTCAAATTATCTTTCGAAACTAGGTTGGAAGGTCACTATAGGGTCTCAATATCACAATCGGGTTTCAATATCACAATCGGGTTTCAAAGTCAAAATCGAGTTTGTTTGTCAAAATCGAGTTTGTTTGTCAAAATCTGGTATAAATGTCACAGTTTGGTATATTACAGTAGTTCATGTAGCCCAAGGTTAATTTCATATAGCCGATGCATTTATAATGTTATGAAAAACACTACGGTCATTATTCAATATCCAAGACTTCAGCACATATTTAAAAGTTTTGGGTTATTAATGGTTTTAATATGGACAGGAATGATTCTGTACATTCTAGGTCCCAAGTAATCTAAATTTCTTGTTCCGATAGTCTTATCTGCTCGCAGAGTGACATAGTTCATATTTTTATTCCTCGTGCCATAATTATGATCAACAGAACACATAGTGTCTCTATTTCTGTTCAAATCGCAAATTATCCTGAAACTATACAGTTGTATTACATCTAGTATACCAGATTCCCCAAACAATGCATCACTTGGGTAAGTTCTACACTTATGCATCATTAGTTTCAAGAACCATTTTTGTATAACATCAATTTTTTTCAGATGACAGTCGTATGCGCCACCCCATGCTAGAATACCATATATTAATTGAGACTGGACAAGAGAGTAATAGAGTATTTTCAGTTGTGGCATTTCAAGAAAGTCCTTTAGATATTTAAATGTACTCAATAAAGGTCTTATTTTGTCAACTATAAATTTAGTCTGAAGGTCCCACCTCAGATGCTGATCCAAACCAATGCCAAGATATTTGATTGATTTTCCCTCGCTAACTTGTGTTTCAGAATCAATGAAAAGAGGCCCCAACTCAGGTAATCCGCTGCTGTAAGATGTAAAAGGCAGATATTTTGTTTTCTCAGAATTCAGGGTTAACTTGTTATACTGAAACCATTTTTTTATTATTTTTAAGTCGTTCTCTGCTTTATCCTTTACATCTAGCCAGTTACTAGCCTGATATAGTATAGCAGTGTCGTCTGCGTAGCTTACAATTTCGCCCTCGATTTTCAACATCAATAGCGAGTTGATGTAGATGGTGAAAAGAATGGGTCCAAGAACAGTTCTCTGTGGCACCCCATAAGTAATATGTCGAATTTCACTCACCTGCCCATCAATATCGACGACTTGTTTACGATTCGACAAACAACTTTTCAACAAATCATAAGAGGAGCCCCTAAATCCGTAACTATTCAGCTTCTCCAGTAATCTTTTATGGCATACGGTGTCAAATGCCTTCCACAGATCGATAAACACACATAATGACGGCAACTTTTTATCCATATATTTATACACATTCGAAGTGATCTTTTTAATGGCATCCTCTGTAGATTTTCCTGGTCGAAAGCCAAATTGATTAGGAGAAACAATATGAAACTTCTCGAGATACGAATTTATTCGATATGCCATGATTTTCTCCACTATTTTAGCAATAGAAGATATAATTGATATTGGCCTATAGTTTACCATTGAATACTTCATCAAACATAATTCTTTGCGGAGATTTCAATGTCCATTTCGAGTTGCACGGTAAAAAATCGAAAAATAGAGAAATAAGAAAGAGGGCCAAGACTCTATGCGATGTACTTAATACTTTTGGGTTTCATAGAACGATTTTTGAAGCCACTAGGGGTGAAAACTGCTTGGACAACATATTTTTGAATTTTCTAGTTGAGAATCTGTCCGCAAGTGTTGTGAGGTGTTACTTTTCAGACCACCGGGTGCAGCAGGTGCAGATGGTTAGTCCAGTAACTGTTCCTGGGGTTCTATCAAAGAAGTGTAGACCTCTCACCGAGAAAGGTTTTTTCGACATGCATAATAACCTTCAAAATCAAAATTATGATTTCCTCGGAACTGAGCAGGTAGACGTTCATGAGGCATTTGGAGCTTTTCAGCAGAGTTTCGTTGACTGTTTTCGGGCAGCTTTTCCGGAGAGACGTCTTAGGGGGAAGAGACGAGACGCAGGTCTCAAGTGGTTCACCGAGGAGTTGCGAAATATGAGGGATCAGGTGACCCTAGTCAACGAACTGTTCGTTGTTAACATTGAAATACAGACTTTCTATAAAAAATGCCAAGATAAGAGCTAATGCCAAAATGATTGAGAATTCGGCGAACCCAGTCTATGTGGAATCTCATCAATAAGCGACGAACTACCAGTGTGTCTGTAAAACCTAGATTCAGTGCAGGGGAATTCAATGGGTATTTCACATATGTCCCCCATACTCTTACTTCCTCTCTTCCTGTTGAGAAAGACTATGGTGAGTTATTCCGGAGGCATGTTCCTGAGGATCTGCATTTCCGGTTTACCGAAGTGAGTTTAGTGTTTATTCGGGATATTGTAAGGTCTCTGAAAAATAGTAGGTCCGCGGACTATTACGTTGCTAAAGCGCAACTTAAGCACTATAATTTCACCATTTACACGTCTAATCAACATGTCTATTGAAAATGGAGTATTTCCGGATTGCTTGAAAATATCGAAAACGGTTCCAAGATTCAAAAAGGGCAGCTCAGAAGAGATATCAAATTTCTTTGTAATTGAGAAAGTTGTTTGATCGCCGATGGTCGACTATTTTGTGACAAATAATCTGTTCACCAACAATCAATATGGTTTCAGAAAGAAACGATACACAACGAAGGCTGTTTTGAAGTTCTAAAAACACAAATTAGTGTTTTGGGGATGGTTTGCATTCTTTGTCACTCTTCCTAGACTTATCGAAAGCCTTTGATTGTGTCTCACATGAGCTTCTTCTAGGTAAGCTGAGAAAGTAACGTAATATATAAAATTCCATGCGAACAATGTGAGGGAGTTTATACAGTGTGTTCCAACGAAAATTTGACCCCCCCTATAACTCCGAAATGAGTAACATTAGCGAAAAACACCAAGACACGTCGATTTTTGTTTCGAGGGGGAGCATTTTTCGAAATAATTCGAAACTTCTCAGATCAACCCCCTACCCCCAGCAACCCTAACTTTGAAATTCATCATAAAGAATAAGGGTCGAGTGGCACCTTACTGAAAAGGTCTGTCAATTCTCCACCTTGATTTGTCATTTTTAGAATTTTAAATTAACATACAGGGTGTCCCAACCAAGGGTGAAGTTGAATTCCTGGAAATCCCAAATACTAAATGAAATAGATTTATTTTGGCATAATGCAAGCGCAGGTTCATGCTCGGTCTAGAAAAACGACCTACACTTGTGAATTTGGAGTTGGTGCAATCAACCCCCTATTTCCAGCATCCCCAACTCAAAAATCATTCGATCGATAATAGGTCAAGCGGCACCTCGTTGGAAAGGTACTGCAATTTTCTCTTCGAATTTGGTATTTTCGAAATTCAGAATCATCATACAGGGTGTCCCGAAGCAGGAACATTGAAAATCCAAATAACTTTTTGAAACTGGTTCATTTCGGTATACGAGAACATGTTTGATCCGAGAATAGGACTTTATTGTGTGGTTATAGAATTTTTGCAATCAACCCCTTCCATTCAGCATCCCCAACTTGAAAATCATACAAATAATTCAAGTGGCATATCTTCAGAAAGGTTTTTTGAATTCCAGAATGATTAAAGCATTTCATTCAGTTCGGCTCTCCATACAGGATGTCGCTTTCGAAAAATTCAATATCGTCATTTGAAATTATCAACTAAAATTAATTCGAAACTGTTAAAAGTATTGGGGTACGATGTGTTGAGCATCAATTACGAAGAAATAAAGCTGATTTCTGCATTGAAAATGTTCACATTTTTTCATTTCCATCTGGCGTGCAGTCATCTGTTATTTCTCATTTTGCAATGAAATATTATTATTATTCAGATCAGTTCCTCATTATTGTTGTTGTTCGTCAGTTGAAATTAATCTGAAAATGGTTTATTCTACTGAGGAAAGGGTCGAAATTGTATCGACGTATTTTCGAAATAACAGTTGTGCCAAAGAAACGGCAAGGATATTCGATAGGAACCATCCTGAAAGAGAAAGGGAGTCAGTCACCAGTACGTTAAATATTTGGTTGACAAATTCCTAGCTACGGGTTCGGTGGCAAACAAAAACATGAAGTGGCATGTCCTGTCAGAAATGAGGCAACGGAAGTGGCAGTAGTGGGTCATCTACAAATGGAGAATACTACTTCGATCAGAAAACTATCTCGTCTGACTGGTGTATCAGCTACAACTGTCCATAGAATCGTGAAACATCACAAATTTCACCCCTACAAGGTAAAATTAGTGCATGAAATAAACGAAGATGATCCAGATCGTCGTTTACAGTTTTGTGAAAATCTAAGTGAAAACCTAAACGCTAATCCAAATTTTCTGAATAACATCTGTTTTTCTGATGAAAGCACCTTTATGCTCAGTGGTGAAGTGAATAGACATAATTGTCGATATTGGGACACACAGAATCCTCATTGGTTTAGAGAGGCCCACACGCAAAGGCCTCAGAAGTTGAACGTTTGGGCAGGAATTTTGGCAATCATCTAGTTGGGCCTTTCTTTATTGAGGGTAATCTGAATGGAAATGGCTACCTACAGTTGTTAGAGGAACACATACATCCCAGATTGACAGAAATTTTACAGAACGATCCAACTCTTTCTGAGGACGAAATACGTTTTCAACAAGACGGTGCTCCTCCGCATTATGATACTCGGGTGCGCCAATATTTAGACGAAAATTTCCCAGGAAGGTGGATTGGTAGAAGAGGACCTGTTGAGTGGCCAGCCAGGTCACCAGATTTAAATCCCTAGATTTTTTTTGTGGGGCCATCTAAAATCTAAAGTTTATGCCACAAGACCAGAAAACCTGGAGGAGCTGCGGATGAGGATTATCACAGAATGCCGACTTTTGACTCCTGAAGTTTTCGCTAATGTGAGAAGAGAGTTCGAAAATCGTCTGTATAACTGTATGGAGGTGGGCGGAGGTCATTTTGAACAATTGTTGTAATAATCAAGTTAGTTTTTTGTTTTCAATTGAATACAAGTTCAATAAATCTCGTTTTCCTGTTTAGATGAGCATCCAATCAGTTTCTCCATCATCCCCTCATCCTGATCCTCACGCCAGAAAACCTCGATTGCCAAACTGAAACCAATGCCTCAGTGATTCAGAAAATAGAAAAATCTTTCTGGAACTTTGCCACTCAACCTGTAATCACTTGTATGATTTTTGAGTTGGGGATGCTGAATGGAAGAGATTGATTGCAAAAATTCTATATTCACGCAAGAGAGTCTTATTCTCGAATCAAACATAAACATGTTCTCGTATTATACCGAAATGAACCAGTTTCAAAAAGTTATTTGGGTTTTCAGTGTTCCTGCTCCGGGACACCCTGTATGCTGATTCTGAATTTCGAAAATACCAAATTCGAAGAGAAAATTGAAATACCTTTCCAACGAGGTGCCACTTGACCTATTTTCGATCGAATGATTTTTGAGTTGGGGATGCTGGAAATAGGGGGTTGATTGCACCAACTCCAAATTCACAAGTGTAGGTCGTTTTTCTAGACCGAGCATAAACCTGCGCTTGCATTATGCCAAAATAAATCGATTTCATTTAGTATTTGGGATTTGCAGGAATTCAACTTTACCCTCGGTTGGGACACTCTGTATGTTAATTTAAAATTCTAAAATGACAAATCAGAATGGAGAATTGACAGACCTTTACAGTAAGGTGCCACTCGACCCTTATTCCCTATGATGAATTTCGAAATTAGGGTTGCTGGGGGTAGGGGGTTGATCTGACAAGTTTCGAATTATTTCGAAAAATGCTCCCCCTCGAAACAAAAATCGACGTGTCTTGGTGTTTTTCGCTAATGTTACTCATTTCGGAGTTATAGGGGGGGTCAAATTTTCGTTGGAACACACTGTAGAATTCCATGCGAACAATGTGAGGGAGTTTATATAGGGCAAACGGGAAGATATCTAAGTACAAGAATTTCAGAACACAAACGAAGTATAAATTCAGCAAATCGTGGAAATTCAACAGGTAAAACAGCATGCGATATCTATGAATCATTCATTCGATTTTGAAAATGCAATGGTTCTGGATAGAGAATCTCATTATACAAGAAAACTCATTAAGGAAATGATACACATACAAAAACATACAAACAGTGTCAACAGAAAACAGGATACAGAAGGTCTTAATAATTCATATTTCAATCTTATACGGAGAATCAATTCTTGAAGTTAAAACCTCTATTATTCGTTTTGAAATGCCGTGTGTATCAATCGTTTCCTTAGTAGATTATGACAACGTAAAAATAATAATAATATCAGACCGCACATATTCGATGTTTTGCCAACTGCTCCCGAATATCAGTTCGATTTCGAGAGTGCAGAACGCATCTTCTTTGTTACCGTTCAGTAAGACTAAGCAGCCCTTGAATTATCTAGATATGTATCTTTCGTTTTATTATTACGTAGGAGATCTGTATATACCTTGAGAGTACCTAGTTTTGTTTCATTTCTAAAAGAAATATTTTATCCTATTTATTTATTTATTGTATTTTATTGCAGTTTTTATATGTACATTTCATAGTATTTTCAATTTGTTCGAGCTTGTGAGTGTTTCGTGTAATATCTAACAATTCGGTTTTCGATAGAGGAGAGTCTGTTTAATTTATACACATATATCATCTGTTGCTTCATTTTTCTTAAAGAAGAAAATTTTATTTTCTGATAGTAAAATTCATTTTAGAGTCCTGAAGAAGGCAAAATATTGTGCCGAAACGTCGACTGTATGTATAAATAAAGATCTTCGGAAAAAACTGGCTGAATTCCACCGATTCGAAATAACTTATAATAAAAAAATAGCCAACTACACATTACCTGTAATAATAAGTTTTGTAGGGAGCGCACAATTGTTTTATCATAACAATTTGGTAATGATAAATCTATTTTACATTTGTCATTCATTTTCTCAATAGTTTCAATAACAGTTGTCATTTGTTAGACAAACGCTTGAAATGTACTTTTAATGTTCCATTTCGCGTGGACACCCTGTATAAGTTGCTTAATAATATTTTGTGATAACATATGCAACATTTGATGAGGACACTGAATTATTATATTATAATTATTATTACAGTCGGAATATCGAATACTTTTTCGAGAAAAAGTATAACTTCGAATTATTGAGTGTAGTTTATCTATCATTATTTTTTGAGTGCTGTTCTTTCACAATGACAAAAGTAAAGAATAACATACATACGTGTATTCATAATTTGAATTGATTGATCTTGATCTCTCGACAGAACTGAAGAAGTGCCTGAAGTGATTGTCAAAATTTTTGATTTTCTTTTGTGAGAAGTTTGGTTGGATCTCTTGGTATTTCGGTGATATCCATTGTTTTCAGTACATCCTGCATCTTTTCTTCGTATAGGTCATCATTGAGACATACTATACTATTGCCTTTGTTAGCTTTAATCATTATGAGATCTTCGGCTTGGATTTTATTTGATATGGACTTTATTATTTTCAACTGACTCTAATTGTTAGTTTTTTAATGTCATATTTCTGATAATTTCTGTGAGATTGTGTTTATGGAGGCTTGATATCATCACCAACCCAAGCCTCCATAAACACAAATCCACAGAAATTATCAGAAAATCTGACATAAAAACTAACAATCAGAATTAGATGAAAATAATAAAGTCCATCAAGCAAAATCCAAGCCGAAGATCTCATAATGACTAAAGCTGACAAAGGCAATAGTATAGTATGCTTCAATAAAGACCTATACGAAGAAAAGATGGAGGATGTACTGAAAACAATGAATATCACCGAAATACCGGAAGATCCAACCAAACTTTTCACATAATAAATCAAAGAAGAGCCTAATTTTTTTAGAACACTTAGCACACACAGAATGGGAGAGGAGGAAACTGATTCCAATGAATGTTCAAACTCCAAAAATGTATTGATTAAACTAGATAAGTAAGAAAAATCTGCAAAACCTGTAGTGTCATATATAAACACACCACCTAGTAAACTAGCAAAATTCTTGAATCAAAAATTTTCTACACCTCGAATTTTCAAGCATAATACACTATCTCTTATCTGTAGATCTCATACATAAGCTTTCAAATCTAACAATCTCCCAAGATATTAAGTTAGTCTGCTAGTAGAGGGCTAAGAGGCTCTTTCGATGTCAAAAATATGTACCCGAACATTCCAACGAATGAGTGTCTTCCCCTTGTTACAGATATCTTATCCGAGTCTAACACACCGCCATATATGACTAATGAATTTAGCAATCTTCTTCAAATATGCCTATCTCAAAGTTACTTTCAATTTCAATCTGAATTCTTTAAACAAAATTCAGGTCTTCCAATGGGTTTGCCTCTTAGCCCTCTACTAGCTGACATTTTCATGAATAATTTAGAGAAAAACTCAATATTATTAAACACAGATTTCGCTAAAAAACACATTACATGCTGGTTCAGATATGTAGATGACATTTGAGTTGGTTTTCGTTATTCAAACAGACAAATTCAGCAATTTTTAAATTTTCTGAATGAAATACATTGCCGCATCAGCTTCATCTCTGAATTTGAAAATAAAAACTCCATTAATTTCCTCGACTCAACCATTACAAATTCAAATAACCAACTCACTTATAAAATTTACAGAAAGGAAACATTCACAGACGCATCGATTTCAATGGACTCGTTCAGTCATTTAAGCCACAAACTTGCTGCATATAACTCCATGATTCATAGAGCTTACTCTGTTCCCCTTTCGACAGAAAATTTTCAAACTGAACTTAATAGCATCAGAAAAATTTCCTCAAATAACAACATACCACAACATGTTCTAAATACAATCATTAAACGCAAAGAACAACGTATTACCTCTCAATTATTATATAGCATCGTAGAAACCCCAGAAAAAAGATTCACTAGTCAATAATCACAAACGAAACCGGTCGTGATTATTCAATAAACTGTGGAAAAGTGACAAAAGTGTCTCATTTCGTTTTACTTTAAAAATGAATTTCCATGAAATAAATAAATCATCAATACTATCGATCTTTTTACAGTTGAAATGTAGATGATGGGGTAGAGGGTTGATCTGACATGCTCAAACTTGGCATACTTAATAGTACCCCCCGAATTGTTACAGCGTTTCACTCTGACACTGTCTTCTTTTGAGTTAGAAGGGAAAGTCAAATTTTAGTTAAAACACCCAGTATAAATAATCAATTGATTCAAAAATCTCTATATGACTTTGACCCCAAATTATACTTCAACTACATCGATTTGTTCAATTCTACAATATACTAATTGAACTAAATACCACTTGAATTATATAAC
The DNA here is from genome assembly GCA_013387265.2 of Cryptolaemus montrouzieri. Classification (NCBI taxonomy): domain Eukaryota; kingdom Metazoa; phylum Arthropoda; class Insecta; order Coleoptera; family Coccinellidae; genus Cryptolaemus; species Cryptolaemus montrouzieri. The sequence continues at coordinate 2,533,475 of JABFTP020000083.1, read as the reverse complement.
ACCGAAATATCGAAATATCGCATTTAGATAGTGCGTTTAACGAGTCATTATTTCCATATGCATAATTACATTCAAACCCTTTCACAGAAAGCTGTTTAACGTATATAAAGGGTAATATTCTCAATTGACTTCAGTTCACCTCCAACAAGCAAAATTATACCATCAACATGAACAAATATCTCGTAAGTTATCTTAGATTTTCGAAAATACATTTTTGTAAAAACATTTGATGAATATCTCATTTTTCTATAACTATTTGTTCGTTTCATTTCCAGTATAATTCGTTTGAAAATCTTCAGAAAGCCTAGTAAACTTGATCAAAATTAGAATAAATTCTAGAACCAATTTTTTAACCTTTCGGTATACTTACATTCAGTGGCTATTATAGGTCTTCGACTATTACTATAATAAAATTCCTTGATTTTAGTGAAAACAATCCATTTCATACGTTGAAATTGAATGAGACCTTTCAGCTTCGAGTTTTAGGGGTGAATCTTATATATAAATGTGAGTGTTCATACCAAATTCCACTATTTCATCTAAACAACAACACGAAAAAACGTGAACATCTGTACAGTTATAATTTATTCCGGAGGTAGGCTCTTAGCAACGCTTCCAAAACTGCGAACTGGATAAGAGTCGGAATAGAAATGCCCAAAAACAGAAGAAGATAGAGACTGTTTTTCAAGCGACATTTTCGTCACAGAGAGGTCAATAAAAATGACTAGACAGTTAAGCCGCGATGAAATCATAACATTCCAAAACTACACTTCAATTAGGACGCAAAACGCCATTGAACCTCACCAGATTAGGAGAGGAATATGGATTCCAGACCATTCGAATATTGGGGTCAATGACACGGCGCTCAAGACTTGTCTTAAATTCTCAAGGCCTAGGGACTTTAACTGTCATATTAAAGAGGCACCCCTGATGCTAGGAGAAGAATACTTCTGGCTGAAACACGAGTTCTTTGTCTTCAGTTAGTAACCTCCATGCTTCTTGCACCATTCCTTGTTTTTCATACATCCACGCCCCAGAAAAATTGTCCATTCTGGTCGAAATTGATGCAGGCTTCTTTCTGCGACCTCTGTCAATGACTTATCCAAACCTAGGCATTTTTCGAGCATAAATTCTTCTACTAAGATCGTGTCGATAGAATGGACAATTCCATTACTATATCATAGTTGAAGTAAATGTACAGGCATTCATAGAGTGGGCAACAAATGATTTATCTAACCTATATACAAACCAACGGTTGTATATAGTTTCCTCAGATATGCAATATGACTTAAGGCCTAGTGGGAGGAAAGACCTCTTCTTAAAGATGGACCATTCAACTGCAACGAAAAAATCTGCAGACTGAAGGCTCTCTATTCAAAGAAGAATAATTGAATCAGCTCCGTCTCTATTTTTCTGAACAGCTCTACTGGTATGACACAGACTAAACTGCATTTATCCTAATCAATCCTCAGTTGTAGCTTTGACTACTACTTGGTCATCAATATTTGTTAGATCCTTCTCTTGACCTTTATGAGAATTGGTTTTCTAGTCGAGAGGTATCGCTGTCGACAGTCTTTGCTGAAAAGATGACTGTGTGTTTGCCTCTGACCGTGTTTGTCAATGGCATTCTTATATAACCCTCGTCACTTATTCAGAATTACTAAAAGTATTTATTCATAATACGTAGGTATGTGAATGTTTTCAACACTCGTATCTTGTGTCTTCAGAGGTCGATATTACTGCATCTGTCCAAAGCATATTGTCCTTCTCTATTGACACTCATTCCTGAATGTTTAGGTTTATACCTTTAACGAGGTTAAGAATCCCATGTATCGGGACCTTTTGGCTAATCTCTTTCAAAATATTTTTGTCTCTTAAAATTGTCCATCTTTTCCAAGCTAGAGCTCCACGTTCATTTACAATGTGAAGGCTATATCTTCCTCTTAATTACATAGTCTACATATAGGTTCTTCACGATGAACGCCTATTATGTGTGAATGTTTCCATAGCCTCCCATGTCCAGTTATTAGGACTGTTACAGTGCTTAGTTTTTCTCTGCTCAGTCATATTCAGTGAACTTCTTGCTAGGTTTTTCTGAGAGAAGTTTGATTTGTGTATGCCTTTGGTATACACTCAAGTGTCAGCGTGTAGCTTTCCTATCTAGGTGTTGATCATGTATTGTATTTCAGACTTAGTTATACCGATATCAGGTTCCGATCTAATAAATCTCGTCGTGGCAGCTTCCCTGGCAAGAGAATCCGCCTACTCTTTGCCTGGTACCCAGACCAGAGCTATTTGGTTCCGTTAGGGCATCTTATTCAGTAACTGCAGATGTTCCCATGTGAGCTTCGGACGGGTTCCCCTCCTAACCAAAGTTTTTATTGCCACCTGAATGTCCGAAAGAATGTTTATCCACCTGTTCTTACAGCGTTTTTTGAGGTCCTCACGATCAGAGGTCGTTATGGCATATACTTCTGCCTTAAAAATAGTGCGGTCTTCTTCAAAGAAAATCCAGTTCCCTTTTCAATTTCGGATCCTACCATATACCAATTTATGTCATTACGATTGTCAAGGTCGAGCCAATTGTTCCAGTCTATCATCTTTCATTCTCCTTAATCTGCAAAAGTTTGTTAGTCATCATGTCACTCCCCATATTGGGTTTTTGATCAATTCCCTAATTCTGGTGTGCACTGCGTGTCCGGTTTTCCAGTTTACATTTATCCCTTGCCTAAATGCTGTTTTTTCAGTGTTACCCCGAATATAAATTTCAAGGAGGTACATTTAGGATAGCATCCAGACTTGCGGTAGGTGTTGATCTTAAGAAACCTGTGATGAAATTACCGGTGACTAGTCTTCGAAGTTTACCTCTCTGGATCGCTTTAGGCCACCATGTAAGATCACAGTGAAGAATGATGGGTCTCACCACTGCAGTATAAATTTTTTCAATTTAGTGCCCATATAATGCCGATGGTCCATTAACTGGCCAGAAGGTAGTATTTAGACTTGTTTATAACTTGATTAAGGTGGTTATTCCATGTAAATCTTCTATTCAGGACTACTACCGGGTATAAGGCTATTTTTCCAAAAAGGATTACCTGCATTATGCCAACAGTTATATGGTACTAGTTTGACCTTGTCTGGGTAAATCTTGCGTTAGAGAAAAAATTCGTAAAAAATATTTTCGAAAAAATATCGAAACAGTTGGATATTCTTAGTATTTAGACAGTCTACTTCTCCAATTGAATATACTGACAATCTTGGCAGACTCATTATTAAATTACGGATAACATTCTGGCTGAACTCGTTCCAAATTTGTTGGACTGCAGAACTAAGCTTCTGTTGATGTTAGAAAAAGTTTTGTGTCTGAAGGCCCACAGCAGGATCAGAAGAAAGCTTTATCTTGTTGAAAGAGTAATTCAGACCCACTGTTGGGAGGTAAAGAACCGACATTGGTAGAATTATTTCATGCCTTCGAGGATTGTTCATCAGGTGGCTGGTCACTGAAGAGAACTCTAGCTTATCTTTCTTGTTCTTCATGTACGTATTCTAGGCTCCAAGCTAAATCGATAGTAGGATTCCGAAGTATCAGTCACAGAACTTTCAGAGAACGACTGGTATCGACCTTCATGCAACTGATTTCTAGCAGTTTTTGGGCAGAAATGGCGATCTTAGTACGACCTATACAGTTTCCTTTTATGAAACCAATTTTATTGCAAAGCGACCATAGCAGATTGATAACATAGCCCTAAGAATAAGAGCACTTGTTGATTAATATTCTACGAGCTCATCCACTACCAGGTTCCACAATGTTGGAGAGAAAATCCCTCTCTCCGAACCGTCTCTGTTCATACGAAATCAACTAGCTGTACCAAAATGCTTGTCTTAAGTCTTTCTGTTTGTGAAAATTTCGTCAATCTACCTGCTTTCATATTCCTGGTTATTTGTTTGCTGCACAGATGGGATATACTGCAGAAACTCAGTTCACCAGGTGCGAAACCATCATACATTCATTATGTATACCATTTCTTGGTCTCAAGTGGGAATTCAGTTAATCGGTCAACCTGAGAGGCAGAACAATTGTCAGACATTTGCTGAAGACACACGTGAACATTGACACCTGAGAAAAATTTATGTGGAATATCAATGAATTTTGAGTAGAATCTTTTCTCGATCAATCATAAGAAAATTTTAAATTTTACACAAATCTTGCGCTGAAGAAAAAATTTGTAGAAAAGATTTTCGAGAAAATATCGAAACAGTTGGATGTTCTTAGTATTTAGACTGTCTACTTCTCCGATTGAGTATACTGACAATCTTGGCAGACTCATAATTAAATTACGGATAACATTCTGGCAGAACTCGTTCAAATCTCTTGGACTGCAGAACTAAGCTTCTGTTGATGTTAGAAAAAGTTTTGTGTCTGAAGGCCCACAGCAGGATCAGAAGTAAGCTTTATCTTGTTGAAAGAGTAATTCAGACCCAGTGTTGGGAGGTAAAGAACTGACATTGGTAGAATTATTTCATGCCTTCGAGGATTGTCCATCAGGTGGCTGGTCACTGAAGATAACTTGAACTTATTTTTCTTGTTCTTCATGTACGTATTCTAGGCTTCAAGCTAAATCGATAGTAGGATTCCGAAGTATCAGTCACAGAACTTTCAGAGAACGACTGGAGTCGACCTTCATGCAACTGATTTCTAGCAGTTTTTGGGCAGAAATGGTGATTTTAGTACGACCTATACGGTTTTCTTTTATGATACCAATTTTATTGCAAAGCGACCATAGCAGATTGATAACATAGCCCTAAGAATAAAAGCTCTTGTTGATTAATATTCTACGAGCTCATCCACTACCAGGTTCCACAATGTTGGAGAGAAAATCCCTCTCTCCGAACCGTCTCTGTTGATACGAAATCAACTAGCTGTACCAAAATGGTTGTCTTAAGTCTTTCTGTTTGTGAAAATTTCGTCAATCTACCTGCTATCATATTCCTGGTTATTTGTTTGCTGCACAGATGGGATATACTGCAGAAACTCAGTTCACCAGGTGCAAAACCATCATACATTTATTATGTATACCATTTCTTGGTATCAAGTGGTAATTCAGTTAATTGGTCAACCTGAGAGGCAGAACAATTTCTGTCAGACATTTGCTGAAGACACACGTGAACATTGACACCTGAGAAAAACTTATGTGGAATATCAATGAATTTTGAGTAGAATCTTTTTCTCGATCAATCATAAGAAACGTTTAAATTTTACACAAATCTTGCGCTAAAGAAAAAATTCGTAAAAAAGATTTTCGAGAGAATATCGAAACAGTTGGATGTTCTTAGTATTTAGACAGTCTACTTCTCCGATTGAGTATACTGACAATCTTGGCAGACTCATTATTAAATTACGGATAACATTCTGGCTGAACTCGTTCCAAATTTCTTGGACTGCAGAACTAAGCTTCTGTTGGTGTTAGAAAAAGTTTTGTGTCTGAAGGCCCACAGCAGGATCAGAAGTAAGCTTTATCTTGTTGAAAGAGTAATTCAGACCCACTGTTGGGAGGTAAAGAACCGACATTGGTAGAATTATTTCATGCCTTCGAGGATTGTCTATCTGGCTGGTCACTGAAGAGAACTCTAGCTTATCTTTCTTGTTCTTCATGTATGTATTCTAGGCTCCAAGCTTAATCGGTAGTAGGGTTTCGAAGTATCAGTCGCAGAACTTTCAAAGAACGACTGGAGTCGACCTTCATGCAACTGAATTCTGGCAGTTTCTGGGCAGAAATGGTGATCTTAGTACGACCTATACGGTTTCTTTTTATGATACCAATTTTATTGCAAAGCGACCATAGCAGATTGATAACATAGCCCTAAGAATAAAAGCATTTGTTGATTAATATTCTACGAGCTCATCCACTACCAGGTTCCACAATGTTGGAGAGAAAATCCCTCTCTCCGAACATTCTCTGTTGATACGAAATCATCCAGCTGTACCAAAATGGTTGTCTTAAGTCTTTCTGTTTGTGAAAATTTCGTCAATCTACCTGCTTTCATATTCCTGGTTATTTGTTTGCTGCACAGATGGGATATACTGCAGAAACTCAGTTCACCAGGTGGAAAACCATCATACATTCATTATGTATACCATTTCTTGGTCTCAAGTGGGAATTCAGTTAATTGGTCAACCTGAGAGGCAGAACAATTTCTGTCAGACATTTGCTGAAGACACACGTGAACATTGACACCTAAGAAAAATTTATGTGGAATATCAATGAATTGTGAGTAGAATCTTTTTCACTGCTGCACAGATGGGATATACTGCAGAAACTCAGTTCACCAGGTGCAAAACCATCATACATTCATTATGTATACCATTTCTTGGTCTCAAGTGGGAATTCAGTTAATTGGTCAACCTGAGAGGCAGAACAATTTCTGTCAGACATTTGCTGAAGACACACGTGAACATTGACACCTGAGAAAAACTTATGTGGAATATCAATAAATTTTGAGTAGAATCTTTTTCTTGATCAATCATTAGAAAAGTTTAAATTTTACACAAATCTTGCGCTAAAGAAAAAATTCGTAGAAAAGATTTTCGAGAAAATATCGAAACAGTTGGATGTTCTTAGTATTTAGACAGTCTACTTCTCCGATTGAGTATACTGACAATGTTGGCAGACTCATTATCAAATTACGGATAACATTCTGGCTGAACTCGTTCCAAATTTCTTGGACTGCAGAACTAAGCTTCTGTTGATGTTGATGTTGATGCAGACCCACTGTTGGGAGGTAAAGAACCGACATGTAGAATTATTTCATGCCTTCGAGGATCGTCCATCAGATGGCTGGTCACTCGAGAGAACTCTAGCTTATCTTTCTTGTTCTTCAGGTACGTATTCTAGGCTCCAAGCTAAATCGATAGTAGGATTCCGAAGTATCAGTCACAGAAGCTTCAGAGAACGACTGGAGACGACCTTCATGCAACTGATTTCTAGCAGTTTTTGGGCAGAAATGGTGATCTTAGTACGACCTATACGGTTTCCTTTTATGATACCAGTTTTATTGCAAATCGACCATAGCAAATTGATAACATAATACTTGAGTCAGGTCGCTTGGTAAGCCATACAAGGCTGGCGAACATACTTCCAATCATAAGCAGTTACAGCTGTTTGGATGTTTTCAAATATCTTACAATGAAATCACTTGAGGTGATTTTCAATTCTCGGGAAGAGGAAAGAGTAACAAGGGCTCAAGTGTGATGAATAGACAGGATGAAGAGCCACAGAAACGTTTCATTGGCTGAAAACTCCATTATTGTGATTGCAGTATCATTGTTGTGATGCAACACCCAGCTCAATCATTCTAACTGTCAACTGTTTGCACTTGAAGGCCTTCCGCTCCGCGGTTCATCTTCAACAGACACTCGTCATCCTTAAAATGCCTTAAGACTCTCTCCACAGGTCTGTCAAAGTTTTCAAATATTTTTGTTGCATTGTGTCAAAGTTTGAAGAAAAACTTGATAGCACAGCGTGTTCAAAATGAATGCCCCTCTTTTTGGAATGTCCAAGTGTACATAACGCTGCTCTGAGCCCCTCGTCTCATTCGTTGCCGGATTGGAAGCAAAGACGTTGCCAGTCTCATTATTTTATTTATAAACCTCATGACATGAAACATACCAATTGCTCAAGATTCATTCTCTACTTAAAGTATCAGCTCTTCAAGAAATTAAAATGTTGTTCTTATGTTCGCAATTCAGATGGGGTAATTATAAAATATTGTCTTAAGCACTTAGTGCGTCTGATTTTTCTCTAAAACAACTGCAATAACAAATGCTGAATTTAACATCAATTGATAAGGAATTGATGCAAATGTATTTCTAAGTGTTGCCTGAATCCTTTAAGGTGTTTATGTGCCCATAGAAAGGAACTTGAGATATACCATTGTGTCGTTTTCTCTAGAGAAAAGTTGTAAATCAATTCAAATTCAATATCGAGTATTTAAATTAAATGACAGATGTTATTCGCTCAAACATCGAACAATAAGATTATCTAATACTCAGTTTTTGATTCCTAGATCTTAGCGGCTATTCTATTGGCTTTAGCTGTCGCAAGACCTCAAGAAGAATATCATGAACATAAGCAGGGAGAAGGAGGATTTGGTGGTTCAAAATTCATAACACCCGTTGACATTCATCATGAAGAAGCTATTCACTTGAAAGTAAGTTTTGTACACAAATTCAATTTCACCTAGTAAAATTCAATTTTATAATAGGCACATCCAGAGTATCATTACGATTACCACGTAGCTGACCATAAACATAAAGATTACAAGAGTAAGCACGAAACCAGGGATGGATACAAGGTGAAAGGAACCTACAGTCTCTTGGAACCCGATCATAAAACCATAAGGGTGGTAGAATATGAAGCTGACAAAAAAACAGGATTCATAGCGAAAGTATCGTACAAGAAACATGAATAAGAAAGAAGTTTGAAATGTTAAATGAATGCTTTTTTTTACTGAAACGAAAAGGAACGGCTGTTAAATATTCTCGTAATATTTTGGATTTGTTGTTATTTTTTTGTATATAGTCATGTTGTGATCGAAAGGAGTCAACCAGTTTTGTTGTGTAAATATAGTTTGTATGAAGTTAATTTTTCTTTATTCTTTTATAGAAAATATTTTTATCCCAAACAATATTTAACAAGATAAACTTTTAATTTTTGTATTTTTCTAGAGAAAATTTTCAGTGACATCTTGAGTTAATACGCTAGGTCAGCCTTGCTTAAAATGCCAATTAAATTTTTAGATGTGTTCTAAAATTCAGATTGTTACCAATTTTGTTGTATACAAAGTGTCTCCCAAGCTCTTAGACATATGATAATAAGAAATTGAACCATGTATTATACTATCACTCTTGTGATAGTATAACATATTGTTCAATTTCTTATTACCATCATGATTAACTATCACGTAGTAACTATTTGAAGTGTGTGCTACTATAGCTACACCAACCGTCCTTTAAAGTAACTTAAGAAATACATATAGTATGTGCAGTCAAAAAAAAATGGTTTAGACAAGAGTGCATCAGAATAAAAGTAACCCGAAAATATGCCAACATCAAAACAAAGTCCATATCAAGGTCTTCGAAGAAAACAGTCAAAATACCAGTTTCTCTGGTCACAATATTATCACCATGATTATCATCATGATTAACTATCACGTAGTAATGGCTTAATCAATTAACTATTTGAAATTTGCTAGTACAGCAAAAAAAACCGCACTTTATAGAAAATTCAGAACTACATATGGTGTGTGCAGTCAAAATATATGGTCGAACAAAGAACGCATCAGCAGAAAAGCAACTCGAAAATATGCCAATATCAGAACAAAGTCCACATCAATATCTTCGAAGAAAAAGTCAAAATAGCAGATTTTTTTGTCATAATATTATCACCATGATTATCATCATGATTAACTATCACGTAGTAACGGTGGAATTAATTAGCTATTTGAATAGTGCAAGTACAGCAAAACAAACTGCCCCTTTATAGAAAGTTAAGAACTTAATATTGTGTGTGCAGTCAAAATATATGGTCCAACAAAGAACGCATCAAAAGAAAAGTAACCCGAAAATATGCCAACATCAGAATAAAGTCCACATCAATGTCTTCGAAAAAAGTAGTCAAAATAACAGTTTCTCTTGGCCTAATATTATCACCATAATTAACTATCACGTAATAAGGGTAGAATTTATTAGCTACTTGAAGTGTGGAAGTACAGCAAAACAAACCACCCCTTTATAGCAAATTAAGAACTAAATACAGGGTGTGCAGTCAAAATATATGGTTTAACAAACAGTGCACCCGAAGAAAAGTAACTCGAAAATATGCCAATATCAGAACAAAGTCCACATCAATGTCTTCGAAGAAAGCAGTCAAAATAGCAGTTTTTCTTGTTATAATATTATCACCTTGATTATCATCATGATTAACTATCACGTAGTAACGGTGGAATTAATTAGCTATTTGAAGTGTGCAAGTACAGTAAAACAAACCGCCCTATAGCAAATTGAGAACTGAATATATGTGTGCGGTCAAAGTATATGGTTTAACAAAGAGAGCATCCGAGTATATGCCGACATCAGAACAAAGTCCATATCAATGTCTTCGAAGAAAGCAGTTTTTCTTGTCATAATATTATCACCATGATTATCATCATGATTATCACCATGATTATCATCATGATTAACTATCACGTAGTAACGGTGGAATTAATTAGCTATTTGAATAGTGCACGTACAGCAGAACAAACTGCCCCTTTATAGAAAGTTAAGAACTAAATATTGTGTGTGCAGTCAAAATATATGGTCCAACAAAGAACGCATCAGAAGAAAAGTAACCCGAAAATATGCCAACATCAGATGAAAGTCCACATCAATGTTTTCGAAAAAAGTAGTCAAAATAACAGTTTCTCTTGTCAAAATATTATCACCATGATTATCATAATGATCGGCTTTCACGTAGTAACAGCGGAATAAATTAGCTATTTGAAGTGTGCGAGTACAGCAAAACAAACCGCCCCTTTATAGCAAATTAAGAACTAAATATAGTGTTTGCAGTCAAAATATATATTTTAACAAAGAACGCATGAGAAAAAAAGTAACTCGAAAATATGCCAATATCAGAACAAAGTCCTCACCAATGTCTTCGAAGAAAGCAGTCAAAATAGCAGTTTCTCTTGTTCAAATATCATTACCATGATTATCATCATGATTAATTATCACGTAGTAACAGCGGAATCAGTAATGATGCTCACGGGTCACAATTTTCAACATTTTTATTTGTATTTGTGCCGCCAACAGTAGCAGAAACTCCTCGCGTTGATCCAGGATCGGAACCTCCTGCTTATCTTTCATTCATTTGACAGAATTTGACATAATATTCTTGGTTGTCGGGTCGTGGAGGTTGGTGTGGGTGGTTCACTTTTGCGATGGGTCGACTCTCATGTGAGAAATGGACAACAGTACGTTGCTATTGGTGGGGGGCATAGATCGGAGACATATATTGCTGTACATATGGGGTCTCTCAAGGATCACACCTTGGTCTCCTTCTCTTTCTCATATAAACACCTCAAAAAAGACTAGGGAACACTTACCAATATCTTCAAAATATGAATTTGATGATTCGAATTTATAATCATAATAATAACCTCTGTTATTAATGACGCTTTGGCATCGTCGCGGCATGCTCAATATCAAATTGTCTATTACATTTTGCCCTAAGTCATTCCAAGCCCCCTGAACTGTTAATCGAAGCTCCTGTTCATGATGGAAGACGTTTTGACGCAGGAGATTTCTTTTTAGGGTGTCCCACACATGCTCGATGGGATTCAGATCTGGGGAGCAGGATGGCTACGGTAGAAGATCGATATCATTTTCTTCAAGAACGTTCAAGACAACTCTTGCACGATGAGGAGGGGCATTATCTTGTTGGAAGAGTGGATTTTGACCCATTGTTTGGAGATACGGTACACTACAGGTAAAACTATCTCATTTGTGTAAGAATTTCCCGTGAGGTTGTTGTGTATGAAAACGAGGTCAGTTCTTCCACCAAGGCGTATACCTTCCCAAAACATCACTGATCCGCCTCCCTGTCTAACAACTTCTGGAACATGCTGGCTTTCCAGGTTCCCTCATATTCGAATTCTTCCCGAATCGGGATAATAACTAAATCTAGATTCATCACTGAAGAGAACTGTGGCCCACCTCTCTTGATCTGGAGTGAAATTGACCTTTGTGCAGTCGATTTCTCACAGTTTGGTCGGAACTTTGTACATTATGAGCTCGTAATAGCTTTTGAGCTAATTGAGATTCTGTGGTAGTACGGTCTCTTCTGGCTTGTAAAAAAATCGGTCTTGGGCGACTGTAGTAATCCTGAAACCAACTGTATGACGTTCTGCTACGCAACCTGTTTTATTGAAACGCGACCATAAACGGTTTATGACACTTGGGCTACTTCTCAGAACCCTGGATACTTTCCGTTGTGAGCTCAGAGCTTGGAGCATGCCAACGGCTTGTAACATCTCTTCTCTAGTCAAATGTCGTCTTTCTATGGTAGAATCACAAAACTTAAATCTTTTATTTGAGCTAACAACAGAAACAAAGTGCCAACTAACTGAATTCAAACACTGAATACATGAAATGATTATAAACCAGCGTCGCATCTGCTGCATTTTTAGTTTTTTATAAAGAAAAACTGAAATCTGTTGCGGCACTCTACATTATTTGGTGAGAAATTGATGCAGGTGTTCATTTCCTAAAAAAATCATCCATATTGATCGTTCTGGATACGATATATGGATATTCAGAAGTGTTCCGGAGACTTTTTTGAGGTTTCTATGTAAATAATATAAGATATATTTTTAAAAAGTGTAACTTTTCACTATGCGCTGATGATCTCAAAAGCTATTATACCATCAGGAGCTTGTCTGACTGTCTTCTTATATAGGAGGAGTTCTCGCTTCTTTCAGAGTGTTGCAAAACCAATAGCTTTTTCCTGAATTAGAAAAGATGTGAAACTATAAAGTTTTCGAAAATCGAAATCCTTCAGTTTTTCTCAACTAGATAACAATTCTTTAATGAAAGTGTCACAAATTCGAGATCTTGGAGTCATCTTGAATTCAAAGTTGGTTTTCGATTAACACATTGATTGCATAGTCAGCTCTCCAAGTAGAATGTAAGGTACACACTTAGGAAAATCTTTGAGAGAAACAAAAATTCCTAACGATACAAATGTGTACTTTATCGCAAATATTCAGAAGTGTTGCCATTGTTTTCAATACATAAATTACATTGCCGAGAAACACAACGTCAGGTATTGACAATATGAATATTGCTAACAGAAGCAAGGCATTCCCTTAAAATTCTGATTCAACTCTTCTAAATTGTTATTGTTCCTCTTGTGGAGTGAATCTTCAACATGACCCCAATGAAAGAAAATCTAGTGGTGTCAAATCAGGGGAACGAGGCGGCCATCTCACATGACCTTTAGTCCCTATCCAATTATGTCCAAAATTCAAATTCAACAAATCAGTGATGGCGCTTGTTTGGTGGGTAGGGGCACCATCGTGTTGAAAAAAAATTGATCTTTGCGATAACGAAAGTTGATCGAGAAATCCTTCAATGATATTATTGTTTGATTTGTCCATAACGTGCTCCATTCGAATTTTCATCAAAAATGCACTATCTTTCAGTACACACCACACATTGAAACCATATCTACCTTGATGCTGCACGTCGATATGGCGTTAAGGATTTACATCGAACAACAAATGTTCATTAAAGCGATTGAATATCCCTTCGCTGATGATGCGGACTTCATCTGTCCATATAAATTCTCTAAAAAAGTTTGGGCGTTCTTGGATATTTTCTAGATGCCAATTGCAGAAATTTAGTCGGCGAGAGGGACCCCTGGCTGCAAAAATTTTGTAGGCTTTGAATTGGTTATTTTTCAGAATGCCCGACGTTTCGAAGTTCCTGTTTCTGCTTCTATTTGTCTATGTCTCTTGGTTTGGTCAGAAGATCTTGTAGAAATAATCTTCTTTTTCAAATAAATCTATACGCCACACGAAAAGGACAACCTTTTACACCTACTACGCCTGAGGAAATAGAAGTATTTTGGCTTTGAACTTGGTAATGGGCATACGAAAAATGCCTAGTTATAAAGGGTACTGGTTTTCTGTCCCTGATTTGCATGACCCCTATATATCATCGTTTATTCTACTTAACCGCTTTGGCTGGCTCCTCTGTAACTTGCATTTGAATGATAACAACCTTCCTCGTAAGAAAGCCGATGCGAATTATTATAAGCTTTATGAAGTCAGACTATTGTCAGATATACTAAAAAGAAATTTTGAGAAGAAATTATTACACAATACAAAATATAGTTATAGACAAAAGTATGATAAAATTCAAGGATCATAATTATTTGAAACAATATATGCCGTAGAAGACTATAGAACGGGGATACAAAGTTTGGGTGAAGTGTGCTAAGTGCGAATATTATTTGGATTTGGAAATACGAGGTATGTCAATTGAGTTCGCGGAAGTTGGTAATGCTGCAGCGGTTGGTAACTCTGCAGCGTTCGCATTGGTTTCATTCGAAACAGAATTAATTTCTGCGTCAGCCTGTACAAGTTTCGTGTTGATCGGTTGTATTATTTGTGTTTTATTGTCCTTTAAACATAGACCTGTTTTGACCCACCGTCGTGAAGATGAGTGATAAAATAACTAAGCAAAGGATTAAATTTTTGGTAAAACGCGGCAGAACTTCCGTGGAAATCATGAAACAGTTAACCGACAGGAAGATTGTCTGGAAAAATTAGCTGTCTACGAATGGACAAAGCGGTTCAGAAGCGGCAGAGAAACAGTAGACGATGATCGGCGCGAGGGAGCTCCCTCCCCGTCTCGAAACGCACAAAACCTCGATCGGCTGTGCTCGTGAGTGCTCGGAGACCGTGAGGTAAGCCTTAGAATATTGGAAGACGAGTTGGGTATCAAAAAGGAGACAATCCGGCAGATGCTACACGAAAATTTAGGGATGCTTAACTGTGTGCGAAAATGGTTCCCAAAGTGCTCATAGTTGAGCAGAAAGAGATCCGATTGTCCATCTGCCAAGACATGATTTCTCGAATTGACGAATGTTATCACTGGTGACGAGTCGTGGGTGTTCGATTACTACCCTGAGACCTAAACGCAGTGCATGCAGTGGGTAGAAAAGGGAGGTCAGCGCCCCACGAAAGCCAGAACGTCAAAATCGAAAGTGAAATCTTTACTCGTCGCATTTTTGGATATTAATGGAGTTGTACACCACGAATACATTCGTGGTGTACAAAACTACATTGTAGTTTTGAAACGTTTGAAGGCCCGTGTGTTTCGTGTACGTCCCGAATTGGCAGAGCGCGGATGGGTGCTTAATCTTTACAGTGATCCGACCTACTCGTCATTCGCAGTTCGTGATTTTTTTTAACCAAAAACGACATTCCAACACTTTCACACCCCCCTATGGTCCAGATCTGGCCCCATGTGACTTCCATCTGTTCCCTCAGTTGAAGTCGTACCGGGGGGGTTCAGGGATATTTTATGTACCTTCAGGACCGTCCGGGCACTTTTCCGCGAACTTAATTGACATACCTCGTATACACTGAAATTGAAGGTAATAGCGTGCAAATTGACCCCGGCGGAAAGGGTGTTCGTCAATTTTTCTCCAATTTAAAATCTAAAAATCATGGAGTATTCTTTGATAATTATTTCAATATCTATTCCTTGCAAGATGATGTGCGAAAAGATAATATATTAACATGTGGAACTGTCAATCCAAATCGTAAAGATTTACCAAAATTGAGAGAAGACAAAGACACGGGGACATCATGGTTACAGGGTCAGTGATAAGAACGTTGCAGTTCTAAATTGGAACGACAAACGATGAGTTAATATTCTTACCAACTATATAGATCCGAAGAAGACGGGTGTTGTTATTCGCAGAGAACGCAAAAGAGACAGGACTGGCGTCGCTTATCCTGAAGTTGTTTTATTACAATTGATTTCATATACAGAGTAATAAACAATGAAAAAGCAGAGGCTTAATCATTCCGAAGAATGTCTCGCCTGTTCGCCTTTGAGGTAGGTATATTTTGTTAAATTCAAATTTATAATAACTTCATTTGCGTGGAATGTTTTTTTTTCTATTTGAGAGTAAAGTTAGTTTCACAGCGCGTAATTACGAAACAAAAAGTCACTATGTTTCTTGAATTGTTCGTCACGATAGGTTTTTTTTTCACAATCGGGCGTTAGTCAAATCCGGTATTTTAGTCACAATTTAGGGTATTTAAGTCACAATTCAAGTTTTTTTTTTCTCACATTTTAGCTATTTTTTCCTTCTCTTTTTTTAAGTCACTCCGCGAAATTTCTGAACTCAGTATTTAAACTAGGCACTTTCGTTTATCCGCTGATTAATTAAGTTGTCTATTTCTGTTCTTCCGGCACATAGAATCCACTTTCTTTTTGAAATAATTGTAGTTTTTCAAGATTCGCAAGTCTACTGGTATACGCGAATATACTAGTGGTGCCAGATATTTGCTGGATCTTTGTCCTATTCTTTTATTCGAGCGTAGTGTTTTGTAGTCTGAGTCTTTTCCCCTTGTATCATATTCATGATCAATGGGGTTTACATTCATCTTACTCGTAAATACTTGAGTTACTAGTTTCAGAGCATACAACTGTCTATTGTCAAGCATTCCTGACAAAGCAAAAATCTCTTCTCTCGAAAATATGCGCCCTGTACCTTACTTAATTTCAGGATCCATTTCTGCAAAATATTTAGTTGTTCAACATGACAGTCATACACTCTTCCCCACCCAAGATTCCCATATGTAAGATGTACTTGCACGAATGCGTGATATAATATTTCCAGATGGTTTATATTCATTTCACTTTTGTAGTATTTGAAAATGCCCAGTAACCTCCGAAGTTTTTTTGCCACATAACTACAGTGGTGATACCACCTCATATGTCAGTCAAGCACAATGCCCAAAAATTTTACTGTGCCTGAAGTGGCCTCACTAATGATAGTGTCCTTGTCGATATTCAGTGCGCCTTGCTCTGGAAGATTAGATTCGTAAAAGGTGAAAGGTAAGTTTACTGATTTTTCTGCATTTAGTGTTAGTTTATGATGTTTCAACCACTTCCCTATTTCCGCGAAATCTTCTTCCGCTATTTTTTGTAGATTTTCCCATGTGCTGGCCTCATAAAGTACTGTGGTATCGTCAGCGAAACTGACAATACAACAGAAAAATGAACTACTTTGACAAATTCGACCAACTTAAAAGTACTTATGCCATCGATAGTAAGTCTCATAAATGGTGGCACCGAATTTTTTTCCATTTTCTGTACTATGCTGTCATAAACCCATTTTTACTATATCGAGAAATCCAGAAAGAACACTATCCAGAATGGGAATAATTAGACACAAAAGACTTTCACAGAAGTGTGTACCAAGAAATCTTAGCACCATCAACGAAACGTTCCCGCAATGACTCTGCATCGTCTTCTCCATTGCCAGTCTTGATTAAACGTCACAAGCCTACAGTTCCTACAGAATTGAAGAGGGAAAGCAGTATGCATCAGCCAGAGCGATCTACTTCACGAAGATGAGCGAAATGCAGCACTAAAAAAAGTCCAGCACGTACTGTATACTCGGAGATGAAACATGCTTTTCAGATTTTCATAAGAAATGGGATATACAGTGTGTTACATGATAGTATGTCACAACTTAGATAAACGAGCAATTTTAGGAAAAAAGTTCATATAAACATAGGCCTGCAAAAGCTTCGTTATGGAGCTACAGGGTGTTCAAATTTCCCGAAAAAAATTATTTTTTTCTTCAAAACTTCTGCAGTTGTTGAATTATTCAGCCTAAATTTGGAATGCAAGCTATTTTTACAGCCTCCATCATTACACGTCCTAAATTTTAACTAGAATCTACAACGTGTTTTCTTTTCCAGAGCCATGTCTTCTTTTGCCCTTTTGAAACTTTTGTGCAGTACGCCACTGATCAGAGTAGAATCAATTTTCGTCATTTTCGTTCAATTTAGAATTTTTTGACGCTTATTGAACGATTGTATGCATTCGCTGAATTCAAAGCACTTCTAATCTGAAAATGACTAGTAGGCTTTGATTTTTTTGGACAGTTGCTAAAGTTGAACCAGTGTCTGCTCAAATTGTTTATTGAATTAACAATTAGTTTTAAGACTTTTGAAGTTATTGCTGTAAGAAAAAATGGCTAATTTTACTAATGCCAAATTGGCTGATATCCACAACACAACAGAAACTTGGGGATTATATCAACTCTGCGCTTTCCAACTCGTGTAACACCAGACAGGCGAACATTTTCAAATATCCACAGAAGGTTGAGGGAAACTGGTACTTTTACTGCAAATAATCATTTAAAATGACTCAACTATGAGAACTCCAGATATTGAGAAAGCAGTTTTGAATTGTATTGATTTGAATCCTCATGTGAGTACAAGAAAAATTGGAAATCAGTTGAATATATCACATGCTCAAGTTTGGAGGATTCTCCACGACTTCTTATCGTACCCGTTTCATATTCAACGCGTTCAAAACTCCACTTCCTCGAGATTTTCCTGCAAGACTGAATTTCTGAGAAAATGCTCATTTTGATAGTGAAATAATGTTCACAGACGAAGGTAACTTTTTGAGAACTGCTAAAATAAATTTTCACAATAATCATTATTGGGCTGAGGAAAACCTCAATTTGATTGAAGAATCTCATCATCAAGAACGATTCTCACTAAATGTCTGGGTCGGAATTATTGGAAATTATATGATTGAGCCATTTTTTTTGCCTAACAGACTAAAAGGTCCCGCTTATCGGCAATTTCTTGAGGAGGAGTTAACTTTATTGCTCGAGGATGTGCTACTTTTGGTGAGAAACAATGTGGTTCATGCATGACGAGGCACCAGCACATTTTAGTGGAGAAGCTAGGGAATTCTTGAATAATATATTCAACAACTTATGGTTAGATCGGGGTGGGCCAGAACCATGCCCTCCTAGGTCCCCAGACTTAAATAGTTTAGACTTTTTCTTATGGGGATATCTCAAAAGTTTAGTTTATACTACTCCAGTGAACACTGTAGAAGAAATGAGAAATCGATTAATAACCTCTTGTCTCACGATAAGAAATATCCCAGGAATATTTCAAGGAGTGTGTGATAATATGCGAAGAAGGACAGAAGCCTGTATTCTTGCAGTTGGAGGACACTTAATAATAATAATAATAATAATAATAGCATTATTCCGGATGTGAACAACTGGCCAATACAGACTATCTTCACAGGCATAATCAAGTGTGCAACATTATCCATCAGAAACTTGCACACAAGTACGGACTTCTGAATACATTCCAGCCATATTACAAGTATCAACCGGCGCCCGTATTGGAAAATGACTCTATCAGATTATACTACGATAGGCCTATTATCACTGACAGAATGGTGACGAATAATAGGCCGGACATAGTGGTGTATGATAAGAGAGCCAAAACAGCAATGCTGGTGGATGTCGCCATACCGAATAATAACAACGTGCTGAATAAGTTCCAGGAGAAAAAGTTCAAATACACAGACCTTGCTATTGAGATCAAGCAGATGTGGCACCTCGAGAAAATAGATATTGTTCCTGTCATCGTATCCTCCACTGGGTTAATACCCAAAACTTTGCATGATAGCCTTAAGAAATTAGAATTGCATAAGAATACCTATGTAGAAATGCAAAAAGCTGTTATTCTTAATACATGTAGAATAGTTAGGAAATTTATGTCAAGTATATTGTAATCGAGCCTATTCCCTTTGATTGCTGAATCTGGGAAAGGTAAATTATATCCAGCTAACAGCTGAGATAGTGCATAAGTCCACGATAATAAATAGCATTTTGTTGGCATCTTGTACAGAAATAATAATTATAACTATCAATTACATTAAAGGCCTTAAACTTATTATGAGTGAGTGTTACTGTACATTGAGAGATACCAAAAGGTAGGATACTGCATAGCTGATTAATCCAACCTGAATAAAATAGAAAGAAATACTAGACAAGTGTACCCACAATTGTACGGAAACATCGTTATGTAAGAGATACTTATCACTAATCTTACCAACTATTCATCTTGAAAACAAGAATTAAACACTAAAATAAATCAAAATTAATTCATGCACTCCATATATAAAAGATCTTTTCTTCTTGGTGAAAAAAAAACAATAAGGAAACAAGGAAAGACTACATCTCATTTAACTGGCTCTCAAAAAGCCAATGCCTCACCCTCCTCTTAAATGCATCCAAACTCAAACCTAAAAGACTACTCGGTATTTTATTGATTTCATCTACAATAATATAAGAAAAGCAACGCTGAAACATGGAAGCACGATAACGCGGTATGCCAAGTTTAGGTCTGAACCTGACGTTGATGCTATGAACATCTGTTCTATATTTGATTCGTAGGTGCAGATAGGAGGGTTTCTTCTCATTCAAAATCATGTAAAACAGACTCACCACATGCAGCCTTCTTCGATTCGCCATGTTCAACCAACCCAATTGCTGCAGTCTGCAGGACGTGCGATCTGTGCGTCTAAGGTTGAAAACAATTCGAACACACCAGTTTTGAATTTTCTGAACTCGGGCCACATTCTGTTTTGTCAGACATGGGCCATATACGGTATCGCAATAATTGAGGTGAGACAACACCAGCGCTTCACAAAGCATTGTTCTTTGTCGAATATCCAGAAATTCTTTGCAACCATAAATCAATTTGATATTCACGAAAGCTCTTTTAAGTAGCAAGTTTATGTGAGAATCAAACCTCAAATCGCTATCCATAATCAAACCCAAATTACGACACTCACTAGTCAGAGGAAGAACTGCGCCATTCACAGATATCTTAATTAGATCTTTACACGCCTCTCTCATGACCTTCCTTCCAAATAGCATAACTACAGTTTTTGAAGGGTTAATGCTTAGACACATACTCTCCGACAACTTAAAGATGTTATCCAAATCTATATTAATTTTTTCTAGAGCTTCATCAAGTGAGTCGCGCGAAAACTGTAAATAGAGCTGTGAGTCGTCAGCATATAAATGAGCCGAGCAGAAAATTAAACAACACATGAGCTGAAAGGTATAGATAATGAAAAATATCGGTCCGAGAATGGATCCCTGCGGAACTCCACATGGGATCTCTATTTCCATCAATTCCATCAATTTATTCAGTTTAAATTGTTCTTTTTTTTTAGGTCGATATTGAATAAGTATAAGTTGAGTCTCAGAAGACGATCTATCAAAATAAAAGCAAATTTTGGGCATACCTATCGAGTATTTATTTTATTTTTTTTATTAAGCAAATAACATACAATTAAATAATTCAAATTCAATAATAATTTTTCAGTCGAAAACGGCTGGAGATACGAAAAAATTACAAGTGTCAAAACAGTTTCTAATTTGAACGAAGATGTCGAAAATTGATTGAACCCTGATCAGTGGAGTACTGCAAAAAAGTTTGAAAGGGCAAAAGGAGACATGGCCTCGGAAAAGAAAACACCATGTGAAATTCAGTTGAAATCTAGAACGTGTAATCATGGAGGCTGTAAAAAATAGCTTGCATTCCAAATTTGGACTGAATATCTCGAAACCGCAGGAGTTTTCAAGAAAAAACCAATTTTTTCCGGAAATTTCAACAGCCTATAACTCCGTAACGATACTTTTGCGGACCTATGTTCATAAAAACTTATGCACGTAGATTTACTCCCTCAAGTTTTGACATACTATTATGTAACACCCTGTATAAATAAATATATTATATTTTCACAATAAATATATATGTAACTTATTTCTCATAGTTTCTTGTTTTGATTATTGTCTATGCCTACCATCACGGTGTTTAGTAAACTAACCACCTTATTCCTCCAAAGGTATATATGGTATTTTGGTAAAACATTTTTTTCTCTATAATTGAACCCTAATGAAAGCAAATAAACATTTGTTTCATTTATAGGATTTATGAATGAGAAGTGTGGCTGAAAGAGTTCATAAATAGTTGCCTACCAAAAAAGAGATTAGAAATATTGAAATTGTGCGTCAATTTTTTGGAGCAGTGTAGATAACAATTTGTGATAAAGTTGTTAAAACGACATTTCATAATAACTTAAATAACAGACTAGGTTTTTTGTTGCAAACTGGGTTGCGAGAAGAGGCAGATTTTTTTATCTCTTGTTTTTGATAAAATTGACATGTACAAATGATAAATTCGTCAACAAATTTTTTCAGAAACGACTAAGACGATTGTAATGTATCATATTATAATACTTTCGAATATCTGAATGAACCCAACAATGAATTGTATATTCGTTTAAATCAAGTTTCCAAATTCAGGATAATCGACTCATTCACGTTCTTTTTTCTCACGTTTTCGATAATTACGGTATGAATAATGTTTCTGTAAATTTGGAAAGGAATTTCGACACTTGCTCGCTACAAAATAATCAATGTTAATGAACCTTACGTATCTACATTCATATCGAGTAAAATGACTCATTTACACAAATTAGTTGCTGACAATAAAGAACAAGGTGCCTAGTAAAAGTTGGTTGCTACCGCAAGTTGAAATTGAAACAGGGTGGACCTGAAACTATATTTACAGTGTGTATACATACTATTCAAAAGCTATAGGGTGTCTCAATACTGATATTTTTTAATTAAAATGACACACCCAATATATAATTTGACTATCTTGGTCATTCAGTCATTTTCAATGATTACATCGATAAATTTGAATGAATTTCAAGAAAATTGGTTAATTTTTTCAATCATATAAGAAATTAGTGTTCGAATTTTCACTATATCGAAAAACTTACGAAGCGTTACCAGTGCCGTAACTAGGAAGGTGCCAGAGGTGCTCAGGCACAGGGCGTAGACACTGGAGGGGCGCATAAATGACCAGACCAGTATCTAGTTTTGTTGCATGTATGGCAGTTAGTAGGTACATTTTGTTTCATAGCGAATATGGTGTAGACAGTCCCTACTGTACTCACTACATCTATATGGCATTTTTCAAGCGATCTTGAAACAACAACACTTGTAAAAGTGGATTGGTATTCGTCTGATGTGTCGTTACGTGACGCATTAGAACGGTATCGGCACAACATGTTGTGATGGCTTATGTATGGAACCGATTCAGTTCTGACGTTTCACGTCACGACACATCAGACAAATATAAATTTACTTTAAGTCTCGGTCGCAATATTCCATAGAGAAACATTGTGAGTCAATTACTGTCTATATTCATTTAGGGGGCGCCACTTCTAAGAGAATCTGTAAATCTAGCTGAGATTATTACCTGGCGGCTACCGTAAGCTGAGCACGTACAGTATAACAAACAACATGTCTCAAACACGTCCATACGGTTCTGAATTTCGTACGAGAAAACGCGTGAGAGATATGCAAGCAATAAACATGCGAAATACGTTACGAAAGCTGACAGTCACACAACCACAAAATAGTCAGGAAGATGTGTCCCATGATGACGTTTTGGCCCACTCTAATATGTCTGGAACTAGATCTGGAAACAATTTAAAGAAGACAGCCCAGTCAGCCTATTGCAGCAAGACTTTACCTTGCCAATCACCACTAGTCAAGTTCTGAAATTCAAATTGAAGAAGCAGCTGCAACTTATGAGATCCAGTTAGACATAAACGATATGTTTCATGGTAACCATTAACTGACCACATTCGTTGTTTTCTTGTCGAGAAAGGTCCCGATCAAGGAAAAGGTGGTCAGAATATTTCTTCAACTGACGACTCAGGAGGAAAATTTCATATGCATTGGTTTACAAAAAAGTTGAGCAATGGCGAGATGGTACCCAGGCCTTGGTTGATTTACAGTAAAAAGAGAGATGCAATATATTGTTTCCCATTTATACTTTTCGGTTCTTAATTGACTAAGCGAATAATGATGGACACAAATGATTTAATGATTAGAGTCATTTAAGACCACTGATTCCTCAGCAAGAAAACTGTACATTTCATACAGAAAATTGTATTAAGTGGAAAATGCTTGAACAGCAAATAAAACCTGGGACCACAATAGGCGCATCCTTACAAAAGGCTATTGATCAAGAAAAAAATAAGTGGAGACGTATTTTGAAAGTACTTACTAGCATTTTTTTGTTTTTTGTGAAAAATAATTTATCTCTCAGAGGCTCTCATGAGCATATTGGAGAATCAGGATATGGAGTTTTTTAAGTGCCGTGGACATGATTCAAAAATTCGATCCTGAACTTATAAAGGAGATATATCAGGTCTAAACCACATTTTAGACGACGTTTGTGCGGTAAAATACTTTTTGATTTCACGCCAGACGTATTGCATCAAGAACAGATGTCACAAATATTGAGATTCGTAAAAGTATCCGAGAAGAAAGTCACAATGGAAGAACGATTCATAGATTTCATCCAGTCTCATGAAAAAACGGGCGAGGGATTGTCGAAAGAAATTTTAGAGAAATCAGAAGTTGATGGATTGAATATTCAAGATCCTCGTGGTAAAGGCTTCGACAATGGTAGTAATATGGCCGGTACATAAACACCTCAAAAAAGTCTAGGGAACACTTACCAATATCTTTAAAATATGAATTTGATGATTCGAATTTATAGAAATCTTTCGGTTTTTGTTAGGATGTATTGTATATAATGTATTCTCAAGAAAACAAAATAATATTTGACTTCTCCAAAGCACCTATTATAAAAAAAATTTGAAATTTGAAAGTGACGAAATTTGGTAAAACACAAAAAAAATCCTGAACTAATATTTTCAAAACGATATGGAAGCACTTAAAGTTTTCAGTACCCAGAAGGTCCACCTCTATTATTAATGACCCTTTGGCATCGTCGCGGCATGCTCAATATTAAATTGTCTATTACATTTTGGCCTAACTAATTCCAAACCCCCTGAACTGCTAATCGAAGCTTCTGTTCATGATGGAAGACGTTTTGACGCAAGAGATTTCTTTTTGGGGTGTCCCACACTTGCTCGATGGGATTCAGATCTGGGGAGCAGGATGGCCACGGTAGAAGATCGATATCATTCTCTTCAAGAACGTTCAAGACAACTCTTACACGTTGAGGAGTGGCATTATCTTGTTGCGTAAGAATTTCCTGTGAGGTTGTTCTGTATGAAAACGAGGTTAGTTCTTCCATCAAGGCGTATACCTCCTAAAAACATCACTGATCCGCCTCCCTGTCTAACAACTTCTCGAGCATGCTGGAGACGGTTTTGCTTTCCAGGTTCCCTCCATATTCGAATTCTTCCCGAATCGGGATAATAACTAAATCTAGATTCATCACTGAAGAGAACTGTGGCCCACCTCTCTTGATCCCAGTTTACGTGTTCTTGGTAACAAGCTAAACAAGCAGCGCGGTTTCCATGGGTCAGTTGTGGAACTCTTAAAGGACGTCTGGAGTGGAGTTGATCTTCGTGCAGTCGATTTCTCACAACTTGGTCGGAAATTTGTACATTATGAACTAGTTATAGCTCTTGAGCTAATTGAGATGCTGTGGTAGTACGATCTCTTCTGGCTTGTAAAACCAAAAATCGGTCTTGGGCGACTGTAGTAATCCTGAAACGACCTGTATGGCGTTCTTCTACGCTACGTGTTTCATTGAAACGCGACCATAAACGGTTTATGACACTTGGGCTACTTCCCAGAACCCTGGATACTTCCCGTATCCCGTTGTGAGCTTCCAGCTTGGAGCATGCCAACGGCTCGTAACATTTCTTCTCCTGTCAAATGTCGTATTTCCATGGTCAAATCACAAAACTTGAATCTTTTATTTGTGCTTACAACAGAAACAAAGTGTCACCTAACTGATTTCAAACACTGAATACATGAAATGATTATAAAGCAGCGTCACATCTACTGCATTTTAAGTTTTTATGAAAAAAAAAATGAAATCTGTTGCGGCACTACATAATTTGGTGAGAAATTGATGCAGGTGTTCATTTCTTAAAAACAATCATCCATATAGATCGTTCTGGATACGACATATCAATATTCAGAAGTGTTTCCTAGACTTTTTTGAGGTGTTTATAACGGAGTCCAAGTCAAAATAAAACAAATTAATGAAAATGCTGATTACGTCCCGTGCACAGCGTATTCTTTGAATTTATCTGGCGTACACGCTGCTAGTGTGACACCTGACATGATCATATTTTTTGAAATAATGCAGAAAATTTTTGTTTCTTTCGAGTTCAACGGTTAGGTGGGAAACCTTAATGAAATACTCAAATAATTCTTTGAAAACACGCCGACACTAGATGGGCATCTAAAGCTAGGGCCGTCAAAGCTTTGAACACGCAAATACCCCAAATCTGGTGTGTACTCTGCAAATTTTGGGATCTGTTGACAGAGAAAATGTAGCTCTACAGTCTAAAACCATTACTATCGACAAAGCCTCTGAATTAATCAAGAGATTGACAAGCCGGATTTGGAATATTCGTGATACTGTAGACATTGTTTTCGAAAAGGCAAAAAGAATTTGTAAACAATGTGACATTGAAGACAATTTTCCTGAAAAGCGACGAAAACGAGTAAAAAGACACGATTCAGTGAAAATTCAGACGCTGGCCACTATATTTTAAAAATTCAGATAAATGAAGCAATAGATACAATAATTTCTGAATTAAATGGTGATTCGAAAAACTAAGCGACATACACCACTCTTTCGGGTTTTTGACCGTAAAACACATAACTACATACTTATAACATGCAGCTGATTCGAGTATCAAACATTCTGCAGATATGAATGCCACAAAATTTTGGGCCGAAATAGAAACGTTGAAGCGACTACATTATTTGATAAATGTGAATGTCAGTCAAGTATGGGTCTTCTCAAAGCTATACAGGAACTGGATCTACAGGAAATGTTTCCCAATGTAGTAGTCGCTATAAAAATGTTTTTAACGACTGTAGCTTTTTGCGGGAGATCATTCAGTAAGCTCGAATTAATAAAGACGTACCTGCGCTCGACAATGGCCAAAAAAAATGTCTGACCTAGCGATTTTGTCAATTGAACGCGACATAGCCTCCTAACATATGACAATGATAAAAGTGCGACAAAAAATGTTTGAGTAGGTAGCTCCCCTTTTCTTGTGATTAGGGTTTATCTTAGCCTTGGGTCATCTACTAAGTACCTTTACCTGCGTAAACAATTTATTTTTATGCACATTGGCCATTTTATTGTCAGAGCTGCTTGGAGCATTTTTTAAGGGAACAGTTTAGAAAGATCGAACCGGGCGCATAAAAGCAAGTTACGGCACTGAGCGTTATTCCACTGTCGCTTCATAAATAAAGTACATTTAAAAGGACTTTGTGCCTTATACAATCGATTGTCGATAACTCGAATCTCAAGGAAACATGGTATTCCTTCGAGTTTACGTATAGTTCGAGTTACGTATATTAGATAGATATTATTTGAGTGGAGCTGCCTAGCAGATCGGCCCCTGCGACCGAGTGGTCTATTGTGCCACACTCTAGTCCTAAATTTCATCCACGAGCTCCATCCTTCTCGTAAAAGATACGAGTTTCGTAGGTGAGAGCTTAATAAGCTCAGTCAGCTTCAGTTTGCAAGATCCAAATTCTTCCATCCTGACCTGTTCCCAGCTGGGCACTCGCACATAACATGTTCCATTGAGTCAGATCTTTTTCATATAGTCTACATGAAGGATCCTCAATAAATCCTAATTTACACTCGGAGGCAAAATTAGCGGAACACTCGAAAATTTAACCAAATTCGAAGTCCGATATTTTTCCTAATTCTCAACCGATTCAGATGATTTTTTCGGCACGTTATAGATCAACTCTTCTGCTTTGTAGAAATTATAAGAGAAAACAAAAAAAATTGAAAGAAATTTTATACGGGGGCAAAACTAAAAGTGTTTTTTTTGTCAAAAATTTGTAACACCCTGTGGAATTTCGTGGTACGAGTTGAAACGTACAATATCATGGTCTGTCAAGACACATCTTCCCACAGTAACGCCCTTCTTGTTTTATGCATTTATCTCTATTTTTACAGGAGATATCCAATTTGAAGCGAAAAGTCACAAATTTCAAGAATTTATTTTTAATCTTGCGTAGGTGCATAACATCGGAGGTTAGCCAAAAAAATAAAATCGAAACTAGAGAAGCGGAAATCTAACGAAATGAAAATTTTTGAAATTCACTGGCCAATTTCACGCTCCGGGAGAACTCGAAGTACACTGAAAAAATCGTTGATTTTGCACATTTATTTTTGAATTTTTTTGTGTGACACTATATAATAATTATCATTCCTGTCCAAAATTGAGAGCAGGTGTGTATCCTGGCGATACACTCGTGAAATGAAATGAACATGTTGAGAGAAATGTTCATGATGACCCACAAAAAAAAACATTTGATTTTAGTAGCAAGTATGACCCCCCGAGCTCTTATTACAGCGCGCATACGATTTCGCATACTCCCAATTATGTTGTCTATCATCTGTTGAGGTATGTTGTCCCACTCTTCCACCAAAGCCAATGTCAGATCTTCAACGTTGCCTGGATTCCGTTGTCGAACCCTTCTTCCAAGAATGTCCGAAACGTGTTCGATCGGGTTTGAATCCGGTGACCGCGACGGCCAGCCCATTCGTGTGATCCCAACTTCATTCAGATATTCTATCACTATGCGCGCAGTATGAAGGGGTGCGATATCGTGTATAAAAAGGAAATTTTCCCCTATGTAAGGAGCAAAAGGCACAACATGGGGCTCCAAGATTTCTGTTATATACCGATGGCATTAAGTGATCCATTGCCAATAATCTCCAGTTCTGTTCGTACTTCCAAGCATATGCCACCCCATATCATAACTGACCCTCCACCGTATTGCTCAGTTCCTGCGAAGTTCGCTTGATTGTACCGTTCCTCTCGATGCCTCCATATTCTATCTCTACCATCCACGAAATTCACACAATATCGGCTCTCATCACTAAATAAAACTCGTCTCCACTGATTGATTGTCCATGCTACATGCTCCCTAGCAAATACCAATCTTGCTACCCGATGGGCTCTATCGAGTCTTGGTGCTCTTGCTTGCGCGTATGATCTCAGACCAACTTCATTTAATCGTCTTCTGACTGTCCTCACACTGACGTTAATGTTATCCACTGCTTGTAAGAGGTTACGTGCCTGAACAGCAGTAAGACGAGGATTTCTTATGGTTTGATTTACGATGAAACGGTCATGTATAGCGCGGGTTGCCCGATTTCTTCCTTGTCCTCGCCTCCTCACGTACAATCCAGTTTCCCTAACCTAACGTCGGTAGATTCGATGGATAACCGACGTCGAGACACCCAACATGGTACCGACTGAGCGGTAGGTGCGCCCTTCCTCGATCAATGTAACTGCCCTTGCTACTGAGGTTGGTGGTAAATCTCTCATTCTGAATGAAAAATACCGTTTCGAATCGTAAACAGTAAAAGAATCACAAAACACCGCAACCGATCGAATTTGTATCAAATCAAAGAATGGAAAACTCTCATTCTTTAAACAAGTGCAAATGTGGTCATATACAAAAAACGTGTGTTGTATTTCATATTTGATAAAAAATGTGTGCACATGTGTAAATGAAAAGTTTTATCAATGGTCCCAGAATTCGGTTGTGTATTGTAATACCTACCGACTGTTATCTCCTATGAATTCTAATTTTCACCAAATTAACCAAATTGTCATCAATAACTAATGCAATTCGAACATAAAAATCGCAAACGACAATTTCGACACGCCTGAGTGATAATAAGAAAATTCCAAATTGATAGACGAATTTTAATGGCAATTTCTTGATTCAATGGAATTTCTCCAAAAGGTGATTTTCCACTTGAAATTAAATATATTTTGTAAAAATAGAGATAAACGCATGAAACAAGAAGGGCGTTACTGTAGGAAGATGTGACCATGATATTGTACGTTTCACCTCGGACCACGAAATTCCACAGGGTGTTACGAATTTTTGACAAAAAAAACACTTTTAGTTTTGCCCCCGTATAAAATTTTTTTCAAATTTCTTCGTTTTCTCTTATATTTTCCACAAAGCAGAAGAGTTGATCTATAACTTGCCGAACAAATTATCTAAATCGGCTGAGAAGTAGGGAAAATATCGAACTTCGAATTTGGTTAAATTTTTGAGTGTTCCGCTAATTTTGCCTCCGAGTTACCTAGTAACGGCGGAATAAATAACACAACAGATTTCAAAAACCTATTTAGTATTGTTTTCTGCGAGTTATGGTTTTTAATTACACGCCAATTAAAAAACAGTAATTTTCTTGAAATTTTTTCTATTAAACCATGACTTTCGTTATAACCGGAAAAGGTTACAGTTACAAATTGTACATCAGTATCCATTGAGTCTAATGTCGAACGAATAAACTCGTTCCCCAGATACTTCCGATGGGCACTTAAGCGCGGACACCCTGTATGATAACTGATGAGTAATGAAATCCAAACACGCAACCTGATTTAACTTGTCACTATTATTACTATGGCATTATGGAAAATGTTTGTATTGGCCATTTAGTCTAAGACGTATAAAAAATAAACCATGAACACAGTAACGGCTCACCCTGTATTGAATATGTGTAATAAAAGAGACATAAACACACGAAATGAATGAATTAAAATATAATTAACACAATTGACCAAATTACGCGTAATTAATCTAAATATTCGAATATGGCGATAAATAAGCTTTGTCAATACAGACTTACGTAATCAGAATCTGATCGATTGAGTGCTAATAAAATTATTCTCAAAGTAATTAATATACTTAATAAGTAACTGGATCAAGCAACTAAATTGTAGATATTTGGAATTATGTACCCTTTCACTAAAATTGTTATCAACTATATAACAGTGTAATTTCCTTTTCGTTTTATTAGTTGACCGAGAACTACCAGTTGAACAAAATGATCAAGTTTCTTGTAAGTACCAAAAACAATCACATTAACATAAAATACAGACAAACTATTAAAATAATAAGAAATTATTCCTGGCAGATATGAAACAAAAAGAATCTTAGATTAATTTCTTTTCAAATTACTTTAACGCGTGAGCATTTAGATATATAACGAATTATCGAAGCGAATAAAATATTTGTTAGATAGGAGCTTCTATATAGGGCGTGTCCAATTATTGCGTAATCATTCTTTCTTCTTGAATATATCGGAAAAGGATATATAAAAAGTAAGATACTAATCTGCTGCATGTTTTTATATCATTTTCAAATATATTCCATTACTAAGATTATTATAAGATGTTATTTAAATGAGACGTCATTAATGTTATAAATGACATATTTATTTTGTGGACATCTTTTTCAGAATATGAACGAGAAAAACACTTTTCCCAGTTTTCCACGTTCATTTGTTAATTAATTTTCAAGTGCTGAATACTAATTAATAAAGATGAATTCAAGATATATTTTTTCCTTAAATGTTAACTAGGGGGGAGGCAGTTATATTGATTTCTAGTTGGCTATTCCAGTGTGGTTGTCCCGAGTTTATTAATTTTCAAACTTTCCAACAGACTAATTCTTCTTCCTTCGTTGCATTTGTGCAGGACTTTGAGGTTGTCTTAAACTATTGTGCGATTTTTTGATTGAAGGTACTCAAATATTGGGGATTTTTTGTCTGATAATTTATGTTCTTTGAATCGTTTCTACCTGTTCGACCTATATAATATATATATATATATATATATATATATATATATATATATATATATATATATATATATATATATACTGGATGATTCACCAGTGCTGCTCCGTAGTAGCTCGAACACTCTTGACCTATATATTTTCAATAATATATATATATATATATATATATATATATATATATATATATATATATATATATATATATATACTGGAAAAAGATTTCATTTTTTTGTTCGAACGGTATTCTATTTAGAAAGTAAAAATATACTTCAGCAATTTATTTTGATGTGAACAGGGTAGTCCAATTTTCTATTAAAAATCTTAGGAGGTTTTTTCAAATTGGAAGACCACTTTTTGTTGACGATTCAAGAGCGTCCTGAACTCTGCTATAATGTCTTTAAGAAATAAGTTTTTTTGGTGAGTAGTTTCGTTACAATCTATTTTTTTCCATAAAAATTCATTAAAATAGGCTCTCACATCATCGCATACTCTTTCGGCCAGAGAAGATGAATACTTTTTTCCTTTCGTTTCCTTATTGCCCAAGGATAGCTCTAATGATGAATTGAAATAGATTATCCTCATTTCATACAGGAGTGACTCAAAAAATCATTGAATATTGTAATTTTAAAACTATCATATCTTGATTTTTTCAAATGAAACATTCTGTATTTTATTATTTATGTCAACGCATAAAATATTGTGCCATATTTTGGCAAAAGTTACCTTATCTTTTATCTTCAACCATTCTCGAAATAAAAAAATAAACTAAAATGATAAAATCAGAGGTTGCGAAAGAAGAGTCTATTAGTATATATCATGATACTTGATCAGAGAAATGGAGGTATTTTAAGGTAGTCGTGTATGAAATACGTAATAGATTGGTTTTTGGTGAGATGATCTACAAGGTGTTGAACTATTTCAATAAGTGTTCGAAACGTTGCGTCTTTTTTTGTAGACATAACTCAATCCTTCTGAGGAAAGACCGTTGAACTCTCGACAATATTTGCGGATTAATTGACTGAAAGGTATCGATTATTCTCTGTCGGATATCCAACTGTGTTGTAGAAGGAATCTGGTAAACGATGCCCTTAATATAACCCCACAAGAATCTAGACATCTAACAGGACCCCCACGTCCTATCAATTTGTTTGGGAATACATGATTAAAATGCTCCCTAACCTGATGTGAGTAATTACCCGGTGCTCCATCCTGTTGAAACCACAAATATTGTCTTCTATGCTCCAGTACATCGGCAAGTAACATTAGTAGATGATTTTGCAGAATATCTAAATACATTTCACTATTAAGGTGCCCGTCGAAAAAGTGCTGCCCAAATAGATATCCATCTACTATAGCGGCCCATACATTCAAGGCCAACAATGCTGGCGATCTATTTGTCTCATGACGTGTGGATTTTCTGTGGCGTAATAATGAAAGTTGTGCCTGTTAACAAACCCATTCCTGTGAAAAGTTGCCTCGTCCGAGAAAAGAACTCAGCGAAACATATTTGGATTTTCCGCTACTTTGTCACTAGCCCAATTGCAAAAATTGATTCGATTTTCACAGTCTTGATTATTCAGTTCCTGGTGCAGCTGTACATGATATGCATGAAATTATTCACTTTCAACTTTCTCTGGAAGGAAGTTTGACGTATATATGTTAACTGAGAAATCTCTTTTTGGCATTTATATGGGTCCTCGTGTCACTGTCAACAAAACTGATAACTAGTTGTCTTCACCTGTAGCAGCTTTAGGTTTTTCATGTTTTTTGTTTGCGATATTACCCGTTTCAATAAATCTAATTAGAAATATTTTAAAGCATCATATTATTCGCAAATGAATTTAATAAATCTTGTCAAAACGTGAAGAATTGAAAGAACAAAATCGGCCTGATATAATATTTTCTATAAAACTTATACTTCATACACGCAGTAAAAGTTATGATTTCGTCGATAAATCCCACATTTTTCCAAGCTATTTTTATCGTATTCGTTCGAAATGAATATGTAAATATTTCATGGAAACTGACTCACTTCATGATGTGTCAAACATATACCTGCCCTTGCTCTTATTAATTCCTCAATTCGTACCTAGTTGCAGGCTTCAAATCGATAACAATGTATCAAGAAACTTTCCTATCGCGTGATCTTGCGCTTCCGTTTTAAAATTGAATCGACGAGAATAACACAGTTATTGGGTTAAAATAAGGCACTTGCCGGATAATAACATCGAATAAACTCCTTGAAATTACATGACTGGATTCATTGGGATTTTTCATATTTTTCGTCATGCTATGCGGGTTTTAACGACATTGTGCGTCAATTAGCAAATGATTCGCGTGCTACGTAGAGAATGAAATCCTATTATATAACTCATTTATTCAAGGTATTTCATAAAAAACTACATAATTAATAGAATTGAATGAAGTTATTTTTAACACGCTTTGATATCAACTCTTGTGGATTTAAGGAAGTGGTATGGAAGCATATTTATATTTATACTAGCTTCGATAAAATTACATTTTACGAAATTTCATGATCAAACAGTTTTCAGTACTCTAAAACAGGTAGAAGCTATCGCGCGATGTTACCTCTTTTCCGCCGCTAGCTCGCGCCGCGCTCGCCTGCTTCATTTTAATATATTGCTATTCAATTTGTTTACTGATGTTTTGTAACAGGATAATGTATCTAGCTGAACCAGCAGACTTCGTACTGCAACAATTGATAAATAAAAGACCCAAACTTTTGTATAAAATATACTTAAAGCAAACAAAAGGAATCCGTAGTTAATAATATCCAATGTTATTTCGAACATGTTAACTAAATTGTTGTTCTGATGAAAAAACATTCGTAATTCTTGGACAATGGTTCTACTCATTGTTGGATTGTGAGCACAACGCTTATCAACTTCTGCATCTGAATTGCACATAAAATAAATTTGTAAAAATTGATGATACATAGTGGTAACAGCGCCCCCAGTTAGTGATAAATTTGTCCTTGTATCTGTAATTTTTAAGGATTTGTCCAATAATTATTTCCGATATATATTTTAATACAAACTTGAATATTAGAAAAAATATTACGGTATAATTCCATGAAAGTGGGCATGAAATAGTCCAGTGTAATATGTGTAACGCCAAACGATGCAATCTGGAAACAACTGTTATATTTCTGAAATGCCTAAGAAGTGCTTAGAATCATTTCCAATCCCAGAAAGTAAATGGCGTAAAGGATCTGGTGGTGGGACCAATTGTGATAATATTACTCTTCCAGTAGATTTACCATTTATTTGTAGCTGGCCTCCTGGATTACCGGGGCTAGGTGTTTCAGTGCCCAAGGTGTTCAGTCTGGTTACCTTATGAGCGGGACATTTGAAAAGTATGTGTTCCGTTGTTTCGTCATTTTCTAGGCAATCACGGCACCGTGTGGTTTCTGATAGTCTCATGACGTGAAGGTGTTTGTTGAGTTGATGTCCCGTCAATAGGCCAACTACCATCCCAACAGACTTTTTATCGAGGGACAATAGTTCATATACCCCCTTCCTTGGTTGCGGCCCCTTTATGAGCCTTATAATATTAACAAATTATTATCATTTCCCCAATTGTTAACGATTTGTCGGCACAATAATCTATTGCCGGATTATCGTGGAATTCAGCTCGTTACATAATCCCAGGAGCACTGCGCCTGCGGAATTGCTCAATTTCTTTATGGCGTGGTCGCTGTTATTGTTTCTGATGTCGACAAAATCTACTTTATTGTCACTCACCGAAGTAAAGAAAGTTCTCGCGCACGTAGCGGTAATCGTCACTCAAAAAGATAGAAGGATGCAATCTCTGTCTGAGATATCGATCAACATAGAGGATGGATCTACATATTAGTTGGTTCAAATTTAATTTGTGACAAAATATCAGAACAAATGACTTAAGATTCATCAACTTCATCAACTGTAGTTAGTTAAATTATCTATTTTTTACTTCTTAAGAATCAATATGTAGTTAGAAAAATATAGAAATTCTAATTAGTTATTCATTTTAAATTATTCTTTCAATTTGATTTCTGAACGACGGGAAAAACAAAATTGTGGTTTTTATTTAATTCCGAGCATTTTAATATTTATTTACCTTTTAAACCTTCACAAGGTTTCACAAATAATTCATGATCAAATTTAACCAAATCGTTCCAGCCGTTTTTAAGTTTTAGCGAGACTAACGAAGAGCAATCAATTTTATATATATAGATATGAACTTTATTTAATAGCAATAAAGCTCAAATTGACTCTACATTTTATTTAGAAAACGTTTGGGAAATAAAAAAGGCTATTTTTATAAATTTCCGGCAGTTATTCGAATTTTCTTCACCTTTTAAACTTTCTCTAGACATCCACGAACATTTCAAAGCCAAGATATGATAAATCCGTTCAGTGGTTCTCGTGTTTTAGCGGGACTAACGAACAACAATTGATTTTTATATACAGGGTAATAAATAATAGAATGCCACAACTAGAGGGGGTAAATCTACGTGAAACTTAAGGAAAAAAGTTCATATAAACATAGGTTCGCAAAAAATTTGTTACGGAGCTACAGGGTGTTGAAATTTCCGGAAAAAATTTAGAATCAATTTGGACAGCTTTAATTTTTTCGTATCTCCGATCGTTCTCGAGCAAAGAATTAGTGAACGATTGTATGCATTCACGGAATTGAAAGCACTTCTAATTAAAAAAATTACTAGTTGGCTTTGAGTTTTTCCATTCATTTATTTATTTTGACAGACGCTAAAGTTAAACCAATGTCTGCTTGAATTGTTTAGTAAATTAACGATTAGTTTTAAGACTTTTGAAGTTATTGCTGTAAGACAAACTGACTAATTTTTAACGTCGAATTGGCTGATATCCATTACATGTTCGATCTGACTGACGGAAACTCAACAGAAGCTAGGCGATTATATCAGGTGCGCTTTACCTATCGAGTAACACCAGACAGGCGTACATTTTCAAGTATCCATAAAAGGTTGAGGAAACTAGTACTTTTACTGCAAATAATCATTTAAAAGGTGCAACTCAAACTATGAGAACTCCAGATATTGAGGAAGCTGTTTTGAATTGTATTGATTTGAATCCTCATGTTAGTACAAGAAAACTTGGAAATCAGTTGAATATTTTACATGTTCTAGTTTATAGGATTCTTCACGACTTTTTATTGTACCTATTTCATATTCAACGCGTCCAAACTCTACTTCCTCGAGATTTTCCTTCAAGACTGAATTTCTGTCGATGGTTATTAGATAAAATCAGAGAAAATGCTCATTTTGATAGTGAAATAATGTTCACAGACGAAGCTAACTTTTCGGAACTATCACAAATTTTAATAAAAATCATTATTGGGCTGAGGAAAACCCCCATTTGATTGAAGAATCTCATCATCAAGAACAATTCTCACTAAATGACTGGGTCGGAATAATTGGAAATTATTCGATTGGGCCAAGTTTTTGGCCTAACAGACTCAACGGTCCCGCTAATCGGCCATTTCTTGAGGAGTTACTTTTATTGCTCGAGGATGTGCCACTTTTGGTGAGAAACATAATGTGGTTCATGCATGACAGGGCACCAGCACATTTTAGTAGAGAAGCTAGGGAATTCGTGAATGATATATTCAACAACCGATCGATAGGTCAGAGTGGGCCAGAACCATGGCCTCCTATTTCCCCAGACTTATGGGTATATCTCAAAAGTTCAGTTTATTCCACTCCAGTGAGCACTATAGAAGCATTGACAAATCGAATAATAACCTCTTGTGATACGATAAGAAATACCCCAGGAATATTTCAAAGAAAGTGTGATAATATGGGAAGGACAGAGGTCTGTAATCTTGCAGGTAGAGGACAGTTCCAGCAATTTATTTAGTTTTTAATTGTTCTTCTTTTTAGTTTGATATTGAATAAGTATAAGTTGAGTCTCATAAGACGAGCTATCAAAATAATAGCAAATTTTGAGCATACCTATCGAGTATCTCTATATGTTTTTCATTTAGCGAATCACATACAATTAAAATAATAAAAATTCAATAATTTTTCACTCGAAAACGGTTAGAGATACGAGAAAATTACAAGTGTCAGAAAAATTTTTAAATTGAACGAAGATGACCAAAATTTATTGTACGCTGATCAGTGACGTACTGCAAAAAAGTTTGAAAGGCCAAAAGGAGACATGGCCTCGGAAAAGAAAACACCTTGTGAATTTCAGTTGAAATCTAGAACGTGTAATGAAGGAGGCTGTTAAAAATAACTTGCATTCCAATTTTGGGCTGAATATCCCAAAAACTGCAGGAGTTTGGAAGAAAAAATCAATTTTTTCGGAAATTTCAACACCCTGTACTTGAAAACGTCAGGTACGATTTGGCGATTTCTCATATGAAAATTTCCTCATCATCTGATTTATATTTTAACATTCTGTCAAAAAATACCAGGAATTGATTATTCGAAAAACTTGCTTTACGAAAGTGGAAACTTTTGCTTATGGTCTTTGTGCGAATTAAATTTTCTGTTCCAGTACCTCATATTTACCTCTGAGTACTCCTCTCGATGAATATCTTGATGTTGTTGAGTTTTCTCTCGAAATTTGAAACAGTTTTACTTTTTATAAGTTATTCAGACTG
Source organism: Cryptolaemus montrouzieri (assembly GCA_013387265.2). Taxonomy (NCBI): domain Eukaryota; kingdom Metazoa; phylum Arthropoda; class Insecta; order Coleoptera; family Coccinellidae; genus Cryptolaemus; species Cryptolaemus montrouzieri. Next base: position 2,495,487 of record JABFTP020000083.1, on the reverse strand, counting down.
TTTTATTTTCGATTACATTTTGAACAGTTTTATATTCTAATCACTCGTTCTTTTCTTTATCACGAAAGATATGATAATTTTTTTCTTCCCTAGATCTCCGGTATGGTTTAATTAGGAGGTGCGTATTCTTACCCTCTAAACTGCGGGCTTTTAACCCACCGGTTAGGGTGATAGTCGAAAACGAAAGACTGTTGAAAACATATTTGTTTTCAGAAGAGTTTTGATATTTCAAATTTAAAGTACGTGGAATATGTAATGAACTTTTATTAGTTTCATACTGAATTCGATTTCCATAGAAAAAATTTGTTAAGTGCGTATTTTTATACCACCTTACTCTATATATTCTGTCAAAGAAGTACCGGAAATTTATCATTTAAAATATCTGCTTCGAACGGTTTACAAAATTTTCGTTGTTGTTAAGTTGGCACAACTGGTTTCTATACTGACGCGGAGTTTGAACGCGATCTATCATTTAGTTTGTTTACAGTGCTCGATTTAGTTCTCACAAGTGTGTTTTCACTCAAAGCGGCTTTCATCAAAGGACGGAATGTCTAAAGAGTGGCTTTTAATAATATACACACAACGAAATTTATATGGAATCTCCCGATATTCAGAATATTACCTCAGGGATTTAGGAAATTTCGAAGGATTGTTAGCATTGTTCCCTCCAGTTTCTTAGATCTAAGTTCCTCAATACTGGGCATTGCCCATGATGCATTCTATTGATTCTTTCTCCTCCTCACATAGATTGCATGGATCAATCCTAACTTATTGAGGTGATTTCTGAAGGGACAGTGCCTTGTTAATAGGGCAATTAAAATTTTCAAGTATATTATATGAAGTTCAAGCCAATCCTTGATTCTCGCAGTGGAAGGTCCACTGATGTCTAAGACCTGTGATTCTCAGCCAGTGCTCCCGTACCTTCAGGTCCAAGCACCGGTTACTTTCCGATTTTGTAGCCTCTAGGGAAATTCCATGCCTAAGCTCCAGTTCGGTGATATCCAAAGCAGTTTCCTAGGCGGCCATTGAGTCTGCCTTCTCATTGCCTTCGTTGCCTGAAGTCCACATCAGGTGGAGGCTATTTCATTCTGTCAGTTTGGTGCCACGGGCTCTAAGCTTCTTGTAGTCGAAAACACTTCTATTGGAACTCGTTATAAAATACAGATTCTGTATTTTCAATATCTATCAAGGCACAAATGTTTTCGGCGGTGGTTCTTTGATGGTTTGGAGGAGTATATCTTTAAATACGCGTACTGACCTTCGTGTGTGAAATCACGGCTCTCTCACGAGAGAATATTTGTGTACAAGGCGAATATGTACAACTCTCCATCCAAAAACTAACCGAACTGTTTAAGAAATCAGTACTACAAGTGCCATCTGTTGTAATACACACAACCCAATTTATATGGAGCCACTCGATATTTTTAATATTGCCTCAGGGATTGTGGAAATTTTGAAGGATTGTTAAAATTGATCCTTTTCGAGATAATTCAATTTAAAAAAGAAATGAATTAAGGTTTATTTTAAGAAGGAAACGAATAGAAGAAAATAAGAGACTCTTTCCGCATGTAGTAAAAAAATTGAAAATTTTTTTCTCACGGAGTAGGTATTTTTCATAGACCTCAGTAAACTATTGTGGAGTTCTTGGATTATCCTGGCGCAATCTAATTTTCCTTTTGAGATTATCCTATAAATGTTCAATAGGATTTAGATCTTGAGAGCAAGCTGGCCAGTCCAAAATAGCGATTCCCTCAATTTCAAGATAATGGCGCGGGGTTGCTACTATGCGGAAGTGCATTATCTTGCATAAAAGTGAAATTCTCACCGTGGGCACTTCGCCAGAGTCACACTTTAGGCTTCAGCACTAGTTCCACGTAATGTCTAGCCGTTACAAACGCAGGAAACGAAATCAAATATGTTTTGCCTCCCTGCATCATGCTATCACGAAGCATCATACTGTCCCCTTGATATTTTGGAATTTGTCTTGCTGCTCGAAGTCTAGCTTGTCTTCCATGGCCCCTTAAGACCCGAATCCGGCGGTTATCTGATCTTACACCAATTCTGATCTTATCCGGGAAAATAACATCTCGCCAATTCTCAATATTCCAATTTCGGTGCTCGATGCACCAATTATGTCTGTTAATTTTTTGTTGTCTGGTTAGCTCTGGAACTCTTAAGGGTCTTCTGCTGTATAAACCCCTCGAACGAAATCTTTGACGTATCGTTTCGACTGATACACTGATGCCTGTTGCTTCCAGAAATTCTATTGGGAGTATGGGGTGCGACGCACTAGAAAGCGGTCTTGTTCTTCAGAAAAGATCTTCCTACGACTTCTTCTAGGCCTATTTTGCAGATATTGTAGTTCCACCTCCTGTGATACCGCCATTGTGGCCGCTATATCCCTCTGTGGCACCCCTTAATCAACGAGAGCAATTATTCGACCCCTCTGCATATCGGACATCATACTATCCATTTTTTTTACAACAAAAACTTTGTTGTTCACAAGTAGTCCAGGATCCCTGGTTGAAAACAATCAATAATGTCAAATACCTACTGATTTCATATAAATTCCAATCCATACATAACAAATTAATACATTGAATGTTCCTGAGAACTTTACTCAACCATTTACTATTTACTACTGAGACATTATCTCATTTTTACACTTGAAGTTAGACAACATGCCAAATTATAGAAGGCAGAAAATTTTTGAATGAGGAAATATAATGCAGTAATATACACGGCAATTGATATTGTAAGGAAGAGATCAAAAACAGCTGGTTTTACACTACAAATGAAGAAACAATTAAGGTCATTTCAAATTCATTTTATAAAAACAAAGCTTACCTATGAATATTGACAGTGCTTTTGGTAACATCATAAAAATTGAATTCAGGGTCCCTTTAGTCTGAACTAGTATAAAAACTTTGGTATCCATTAAATGCTTATCAAAATAGGAGGTAGTTATCTTTATTGCTCAATATTTGCGTAGATCGACGATGGTTCCCTATGATGTCCAACCAAGCTTCAATGTGACTTATGTCGATATCCTAAAAATATGTTGCATCGAAAATATTAAATTTTATATACACATGTAGTTTGTTTACATTCTCAAAAACACCGACCGCGATATCATTTAAAAACATACTTCAGACGTAGTAGTAATAGGGTTCATTTTACTATTTTAGTAGTATGGATACCGTACTCATTAGATCTGTGAATAAAGAAATATTTAAACGAGATAAAAAACACAAGGTTTAACTTTAATCTACTCTCTATTTGAAAAAAACAATTCGACGACGTTTCGTTGACACAGCAGCTTTATCAAGAATGACAAACAGAATGAAGAGTATGGTATTATAAACAAATCGTAGAACAAGTTGGATGAATAACAGGAAAATCCACACCGAGCCATTGTACAGTTAGTGAGAAAGGTTAGGTTAGGTTACAAAACATATCTATTCGGACAAGCTTTTGAATGAGCAGGTAGACGTGAATTATTCACCCCTACTTAACTCGTTCAATTAGTTTTTATTACCTTTCATACTAACTGTACAATGGCTCGGTGTGGATTTTCCTGTTATTCATCCAACTTGTTCTACGATTTGTTTATAATACCATACTCTTCATTCTGTTTGTCATTCTTGATAAAGCTGCTGTGTCAGCGAAACGTTGTCGAATTTTTTTTTTTTCAAATAAAGTGTAGATTAAAGTTAAACCTTGTGTTTTTATTTCATTCATATCATGGATCTACATCAAGTAACGGCCTCCACAATTCAAATCTTGAAGAAATATTTAGCTGCAAATATAAAAATTGTGTCGCGTTTTTTTCTTTCGCGAATAGTGAAAACGCGAATGTAGGAAGCGCAATTAAGGAGTTTTTATTTTCATTTGATTTTCTTGATCCTCTATAATGAGAACGGAGAACTGCATACTGATATCTCGTTCGAGAACAAGAAATTAAATGTCACAAATTCAAGTAATCCATCATACGTAATGATATGCATGAAAATGATAATTTCTTATGATTATACCGTTTTCACTTCACTATTGAAATATTTGATTGCTGGATGCAGATGCGAATTATAAAATATAAAGAAATTTCATTCTGAGATAACGTCTCAAGGTGACAGATTCGCAATATAAAAGCTATAACTTGTTTTATTTATCGGTATAATAAAACTATAACCAAAACGACATTAGCACAAATACTTTCCATAGCTATAATGTAGATGGGATGACACTTCTGTGTGCTATTAAAAGAATTAGAAAGCGAATGTTAGATATTTTGCATTATTAAAAGCCAACCAGAATCACTCTAACTCATTTGGAAAAACTCCAAATTCCGTTTGATGTGACATGTAGCATGCTACATTAATATTCGTTCACTAAACACATGTCAAGAAATCGAAAAATAAATAATCACGATGTGGCGAATTTCATGGAAGAAGGCACTTCCTAATCTCCAGACCGGTATGTAAATTACATCAAAAAAGTCCCTGGAATAGCGCAATAAAACTGAAAATATTAATTTTTCATCCAAATTCATTATATCGCCTTCAAAGTAGTCCCATTTTTTCATGTCTGCTCAAGCTGTTAATTTGAGTTTAGGAAAAAGTAGGCCGGAACCATTTCAGGTGGATACGGTGGTTGTTCGCTGGTATTTGTTGAGTGTTTGATCAGAAATTCATTTTTTTTGGAATCACCTCTTTACCGATATCCTAAATACCGAGAAAATGATAAATATCTACAAAAAGAAGAAACAGAACAATTCGATCAATTCCCTAGACCTAACAATAACAAGGTCAAATAATAAAGAATTTTCAATTTATCATAAGCCTTCTCATACAGATATCACAATTCATTATACATCGGCACATCCTTACCAACATAAAGTTGCAGCATTCAATAGCTATATACATAGACTCTTGAACACACCGATGTCTAATGATAATTATTTCAAAGAATTGAATTTGTTAAAACAGATCGCGATAAATAATGGTTATGATGCAAATTTAGTTAGCGGCATATTATATAAGAAAAAACAAATATTAGCTTTACAACATATATATCCCATAGGTAATCAAGACAAGAAATTCAATAGTTTAACTGTTTAACATATATAGGCAATATTACCAATAATGTGAAATCCTTCTTAAAAATTCAAATTTTAATAAAGCGTTCAAAACATCAACAAATTTAGGTTCATTTATCAGAAATTATAAGTCTCCAATTAATAAAGAAAATAAATCAGGTATTTATAGATTGGAATGTGCAGGTTGCAATTGTCTTTAAATAAGTAGATCAGGAAGAAATTTTAATGTTAGAATCTCAGAACATAAATGCAGTTTTATCAATGGAAAAACCGATTCAAATTATTCAAATCATCTTAGTGAAAATAGTGATTATTTCAATTCAGAATTTAAAATCCTACATTTTGAGAATAGAGGTATAAAACTCAACCTTCTGGAAGTACTTGAAATTAATAGATTTAGGTATTCACCAAAAATTCTTAATGATCATTAAGATATAAATAACTCACCCTTATTGAACTTGTTTCCTAAACACTAGTTCAAATACAGATAACCCTAAGTGGATTGTCTTTTTAGTCTATACACGGTGTTAAATATTAGTATGTCACAACTTGAGGGGGTATATCTACGTGCAATTCTGAAAAAAAAATCATATAAACATAGGTCCGCAAAAGCTTCTTAACGGAGCTACAGGAAATTGAAATTTCCGGAAAAAATTGGTTTCTTCAAAACTGCAGTCTTTGAGATATTAAGCCCAAATTAGGAATGCAGGCCTCCATCTTAACACGTTCTAGCATTCAACTGAAATTCGCAAGGTGTTTTCTTTTCTGAGGCCATGTCTCCTTTTGCCCTCTCAAACTTTTTTTCAGTACGCTGATCAATTTGAATTGTATGTTATTCGCTCAGTAAAAAAAAATTATAGAACTATTCGATAGGTATGACCAACATTTGTTTTTTATTCTGATAGCTCGTCTTCTGAGACTCAACTTATACTTATTCAATATCAAACTAAATAAACGATCAATTAAAAACTAAATAAATTGCTGGAAGTGTCCTCCACCTGCAAGGATATAGGCCTCTGTCCTTCGTCGCATATTATCACACACACTTTGAAATATTCCTGGGGTATTTCTTATCGTGTCACAAGAGGTGATTATTCGATTTCTCAATTCTTCTACAGTGTTCACTGGAGTGGTATAAATTAAACTTTTGAGATATTCCCATAAGAAAGAGTCTAAACTATTTAAGTCTGGGGACCTAGGAGGCCATGGATCTGGCCCACCCCGACCTATCCATCGGTTGTTGAATGTATTATTCAAGAATTCCCTAGCTTCTCCACTAAAATGTGCTGGTGCCCTGTCATGTATGAACCACATTATGTTTCTCACCAAAAGTGGCACATCCTCGAGCAATAAATGTAACTCCTCCTCAAGAAATTGCCGATAACCGGGACCGTTTAGTCTGTTAGGCAAAAAAAGGCCCAGTCAAATAATTTCCAATTATTCCGACCCAGACATTTTGTGAGAATTGTTCTTGACGATGATATTCTTCAATCAAATGCTGGTTTTCCTCAGCCCAATAATGATTATTGTGAAAATTTGGGATAGCAGTTCTCGAACAGTTAGCTTCGTCTGTGAATATTATTCCACTATCAAAATTAGCATTTTCTCTAATTTTATCTAAGAACCATCGGCAGAAAGTCAGTCTTGAAGGAAAATCTCGAGGAAGTAGAGTTTGGAGGCTTTGAATATGAAACGGTTACAATAAGAAGTCGTGGAGAATTCTCCAAACTAGAACATGTTAAAAATTCAAAGTCATTTTTTTTTTAATTGTACGCTGATCAGTGACGTACTCCAAAAAAGTTTGAAAGGGCAAAAGAAGACATGGCTCCGGAAAAGAAAACACCTTGTAAATTCTAGTTGAAGTTTAGGACGTTTGATGATGGAGGCTGTAAAAATTGCTTGCATCTTAAATTTGGGCGGAATATCTCAAAAACTGCAGGAGTTTTGAAGAAAAAAACAAATTTTTCCGGAAATTTCAACACCCTGTAGATTCGTAACGAAGCTTTTGCGGACCTATGTTTATATGAACTTTTTTTCTTAAAATTGCTTGTAGATTTACCCCCTCAAGTTGTAACGTACTATTATGTAACACCCTGTATAAGTATATGTTAGTAAGATATATTAAATTTGTAATATTCATTCGCTCTTGACAAATATACTGTGTATCGAAACACGTCGAGTGTTTATTAATATATTTTAGTAGAAATCATCGTTTACTTGTATTTGTGAAAATGGATTTTTATCATGTAAAAGCCTCGTCAATTGAATATTCAAAAAATTTCCGAATAGTACTGTGAAAAGCTGACAGAATTTTCCGAAAAATACTTGCATCTCCGACGTAGGGGACGTTTTTTAAGATGCTCATGATTGCGAATAAACTAAATGCTACCTGTCTGCGATTTTTACACTGAAATTAAACAGTTTTTGACTCTTTTAATGATATATTCTGTATCTCTATCATGAGATTGTGTACAAATGTAAAACTTCTCTCAGAGCCATATTGGAATTCAAAACAGCTTTCCAGTAAGGTATTTTTCTAGTTACCGCACACTGTACATTTCATGAAAACTACCTTAACTGCGTTATTAATAATGTTATCATATCAGTTAAAACAAATAATTGTCAACGCGATTGTAACCACGCATTTGAAGGACGAATTTCTATATGTTGACAAAATAGGAAATTGCACCAGAGACTGCATTCTCTTTATGCATTCACTTCCAAATAATGAGATTAAAAAATGATTCAGAATGTCCACATTAGTTGATATGAAACCACGAACATTTCAAATGTCAGATGATTTTGAACTGCAACAATATGGAACTGTGTATACACCTGAGTTTTTGTTTTAAAATACGAGATATTACAGAATTCTGAATAGGAGAAATGCATAATGGACTACTCCGCGAAATTATCGCACCACCATTTGCTTTTTTCGTGTATTTCTTGGATAACAAGTTTCGAGATGAAAAAATAGGTGGTGACAGGATAAAAAAATTGTACGAAAGAATTTAATGGGGAAAAAGATAATGAGTTCTCCGAAGAAATCTGACCAAAACAACATTAATCGAACATTCAAAAAAACGATATTCTAACCATTCAGTACTGGATATTTCCGCCTAGTATTGTAATAACTGCATATCTACAATTCGTTACCATTATGGATGATTTTAGTAAGGCATTTGCGTCTATAGTTCAAATAGAAAACCTAGAAGAGTACAAGATCTACTACAAGGAGCTTTGTCCCCTTTTCGTGGAGCCTCAAATATGGTTAGCAGAGTTCAGATTAGGACTTCGCGGAGGCCACCTCTCAACATCCATTCCGGCTTCATCAAGGTGATGAAAAGAAAATCTCAAACGATTAAAGATAAAAGCACTACATCCTGCACAAAAGTAACCGAACTTTTTGAAAATAGAAACAACTAGTATTAATTTTGATACCAATGTTTTTTATTGTTCAATGTAGTCTCCTTCTACATTGATACGCAAATTTTCATGCGCCCACAGGTTGTCAAACAACTTTTCTATCTCCTTTTTTGGAATTGTCTTTAGCGCGTCAGTCATCGTACTTTCAACAGCCTCAATCGAATCCTGCCGCTCTCCATTTATCGTCAAATGCAGCTTAGGGAACAGATAGTAATCGCAAGGAGCCAGATCAGGTGAATGGGGTGAATGTTGCAAGCCAAAAATGTTATTTGTGATCAGAAATTCAGCTACAACTCTTGAACGATGTGATTGTGCCATGATCGTGCGGAAAAGTCTAATCGGTTACTAAACCGATCGGCGACTCGTGAGAGATCAGTACGTGTTTTTAAAGATATACCTCTCAAACCATCAGAGAACCACCGCCGAAAACACTTGTGCCTTGATCGATATTGAAAACATAGAATATGTATTTTATATCGAGTTCCAATAGACGTATTTTCGAGCGGCACGGTGACTACAGGAAGCTGTAAGTCCGTGGAACTAAACTGGAAGAATGAAACAGCCTCCGTCTGAGGTGGACTCCAGGCTACGAGGGCAATAAGAAAGTTGACTAAATGGCAACTGCTTTGGGATTCACCGGACTGGAGCTTAGACATGGATTTCTCCTAGAACAGGTGTTCCCAAACTTTTTTGTACCACGCCCCCCTCTCGCACTCACACCGAGACCAAACGGAGGAGGTATCGGTACACACGGCCGTTGCCATCGAGGAGGATGGTTTTGCGAACTTTGAACTCTTGTGTGCTTTGTAGTTTCAAAAACTGTAGCCTTTTTTGATAAAGTTCACAACTTTATTGAAACTTCTCAAAAACAATTATGAAAACTTTCATTCATTTCATTTGGGGGTCACGCCTCCCCCCTGGATTTTCTCCACGCCCCCCAGTTTGGGAACCCCTGCCCTAGAGGATAAAAAATGGAGAGTATCCGGTGGTTGGACCTGAAGGTACTGAAGGACTGGCTGTGAATCCCAAGTCTCGGACCTTCCACTGCGAGAACCAAGTATTGCCATGAACTCTCAATAATATACCTGAAAGTTTCAATTGCCTTATTTAGAAGGCACTGTCCCTTCAAAAATTACCTAAATAAGTTAGGATTGATCCATGCAATCCATGTGAGGAGGAGAAAGAATCAATAGAAGGCATGATGTGCGAATGCTCAGTCTTGAGGAACTTGGATCTAATTAACTGGAGCTGAATGAGCTCATGAAGCGTCACCCACTAAGCTTTTAGCCTTCAGAAGAAGGATAGAGATGATTTTAGGACGAAGTGTGCTGCAGTATATCACTGGAGTGTAGTATCAGGTCTGTCAATCAATCTACACTCAATTTCGTATGTATCTATCTTATCTTCAGCCTGTGGCAGATATGCTGCTAGACATTTTCTAACCGTTTCTGTACTAAAAAGAACGTTATGCATAATGGAGAGTTGAATTTGTAAGCTTCTAGTGTTGGTGAAGAGTTATCTCAAAATGCGCAGGCACATAAATCTATCTTCGACAGCCGAAACACAGCGTTATCCGCCATGTCCATCACACAAGTTCGGATTGCCAATATATTTTAAAGTTTTTTTCATACATTTCCAGATTCTTCTGAACGCTGTCCTCATCGTGGGGCTGGCCAAACCTCAGTATAGCGGAGGCTCAGCAGGAGGACTTCTTGATAAAGGAGAACCACTCAAACATCAGATCATAGGCCTCAGTAGAGGAATCGAGATTGAGCATGAAGAGAAAAAAGAAGAAAAGAAAGAAGAGAAAAAGGAAGAAGTCTATGAGTATAAGGAACATAAAGAAGAAGGCAAGGGTGGATTTGGAGGATCAGATTTTAAGACCCCCGTTGATATTCACCACGAAGAAGAAGTTCATCTGAAGGTGAGTTAGAAGCAAATATGTTCGAGATATACTCATTACCATTATCAGTAATCACTACTGCATTTTCAATATACAAGGTGTTTCAGGTTTGCAGTCATATATTTCTACAATAGATTCTTCATCAAAAAACAAAAGATAACGTCCATCAAGCCCGTGAACAGCTCTGAGGAGGATAATCGAATCGCCTCTGAGCCTTCTGGTTTTGAAAGTTTTTAGTTGGGCGAGCTCTACCATAACTCATTCTAGTTGCCCTCTTTTGTATATTTTCCAGAAAAAGGATGTCTCTTTGTAGGTTGTAGAATAAAGCTCTTGTATAACATTTTAGAGGTTTCAAGGCTAAATTGACGAAATCAATTTTCCATCATCCCCAGGATCCTTCTTGCTCTATTGGTTGTTTGTGTAATATGTTCTGACCAAGATAGATCATGTGATATCACCACCCCAAGATCTAGTTGACTCTTGACTTCCTGGAGTTGGAAAGTTCCTATATGGTACGTTCGGTGGTGATTAATTTCACCCATATATAGTACGACGTATTTATCGTAGTTCAGGTCGAGACGTCAGTTTTTACACCAGTTAGGGATCGAGGCTAAGTCATTTTGGAGCGTATTATGGTTGGAGGGAGCATTGTTGTACAACTTGGTGTCATCTGCGTACATTGAGACAGTGGATTCAAGAACAGAATGAATATCAGCTGTATATACAAGAAAAAGTAGAGGACCAAGTACTGAACTCTGAAGAACACCACTGGAAGCATGGAAGTCGGTAGAAAAATGTTCACCTATTCTGAATTTAGATGTTCAATTTGTCAGAAAGAATTTTATCCATTCAAGCAGAGGTCCCCGAATTCCGAAGTGTTCCAGCTTGTGGAGCAGTCGTCTAAAGGATACCCTGCCAAACGCCCTGGCAAAGTCGAGGTATAGTCCAGTCGTTATTGAGGAAATTCATTATACTCCTCGGCATGAATTATGCTTCGACTGTAAGCACAATACAAAATTCTGGATTTAAAATGCATCTCGGCCATTGGCAAAATTTGAGCCTTCTGGGTAGAGCTTCAGCTTTGAGAGCTCGAATCCTTTGGATATGGTAGGGGTATATCAATTGCTCATGCAAAGCTTTCTAAACAGTCGACTGTGATACATCTGTAGAGATATCCTTCGAGTGCTGATTCTTGGATTATTATGGACTTCATTCAGAATAAGCTCTCTATTTATCGGTGTCCTGACAATCCGATTTGGTCCCAAACCTTCCTTGGCTGGTGAAAACCGTCCAGTTTCACATAACGCCAACGGAAACGAAACATTTCTTTGAAGGAATATTTCTGACAAAAATCAACTTCAATAACGACAAGTCTCCTGTGCGTCTCTGTGGATACCAGCAAGATTAGGTTTTACTCAAAAGTACCCCTGATGGCCCAAACAGAGGACTTCCTGACATTAATTCCTCCAAAAAAAGTACCGACTTCAGTTCTCGTCGCGAATTCTCTTTTTGATTCAAAAAGTGTAAAAAAAAAAGTTGATCGGAACCATATCAGGTGAATACGGTGGTCGTTTGATGGTATTTGTTGCGTTTTCGGTCAGAAATTTATTCAAAATGATAGCCTTGTGAGATGGTGCATTATCATGGTGCGAAATCCATTAGTTTTCTTTCCACATATCTGACCTTGTTCGACGAATTTGCTCTCTCAAGTGCCGCATAATGCTCAGGAAATATTCTTTATCTACCGTCTGACCTTCTGGCAAGAATACCGAGTGCACAACACCGCGATATTCAAAGAAAACAGTCAACATTACCTTGACTTTTGATCGACTTCCACGTGGTTTTTTCGGTTACAGCTCAGTTGGAAGGCGTCAATCAGAAGCTGGTTGCTGGTTCGCATGTACAACTCATAAACCCATGTCTCATCAGAAGTTACAATGCGCTTTGTGAATGTGGGGTCTGAATTGATTCGTTCTAGCATGCTTTCAGCGACCTTTACGTAATTCAATTTTTTAAGGAAATCCAGGTCTTTTGGAACCAGTCGAGCGGCAACGCGTTTCATGCCCACACAATCGTTTAAGTAGTACGAATTGATTCGTGAGACGCAGAAAGTTTTTTAGCATTTCCTTCACTTTATCGATGTTAACTTCAGATGAAGCTGTTGATGCCTGACCAGAACGAAGAGCAAATCTTCCACCACATCTTGGCCACTGCTGAATGCACTGTTACACTCGTATACACATACACGGTATTTTTATCCATTGTGAAAATCGCAAAACACATTTGTGAGATTTGGTTATATCGACCACTGTAAAGACATATCGCGTCCAAAGACCGCGTCAGTATAGAGAACAGTTGTGCCAATTTGGCCATAACAAGAATTCTTCTCGAGCACATTTCTGGTACTTTTTTGACAAAATATACAAATATTCATGGGCACTTTTTCACATTTATTGATGGAAAGTCTCCTGGAGAAATCAATGACTGCATATCTGAAACACCATGTATGTATACGTTTTAATTAATTTGTATTAACCATTTTCAGTATGTCGAGAGGAGAAATTTTACCCCAAACGTTATCTCTGATTTGAAATCGGAAATTTTCAACTCCATAAGCTATTATATAAAAAAAAGAATAACAGCTGCAGTAATATTTTTAATGGACATTCCTATCTCCCCATGTTTTACCCCTAAGGTTGGATGCTACCTCCTATTCAGTGGACTTAATATTAGTCAGAATATCCTTCGACCAACACAACAGAATGTCGAAGTTGTGAATTTTTTTGTATTGTTTGTAACAATTTTTTTATGTAATGTTGAATGTGTAACATTTTAAAATCGATATTCTCCACAATTTGCTTACTTTCAACATATTAGATCGTAATTTCGATAAAGGTAGAGATAATATCAACATTTAACTTTACATAGTTCCTTCGGTAAATAATAACGAAGATATTTTTTTTCTGGATATCCATTCAATGAAGTTCCTCAACGAACATATTTTAAATTATTATTCTGCAATCCCATTGCATTTCATTGGTTTGTTTATTTTATAATTTTAGAGGTTAATAAATTTGTCAACCAACTTCCTTATTGCTGCGAAGTTGCCGCTGGAGTCAATCGTATCTTGAATACTGATTTCAAATCAAAATCATGTGACGTAGACCTTCACGTCCTAGTCAGTTATTCATTAATCTTTATGATGAAATAATTGATTTAAAGATTAGAAGAATTCAAATAGACTATGTTTTGATAAAGAAGAGATATCTGAATACCATCAAATCGGCCGAAACCTACCCGGGTACGGGCATCGGGTCGGACCACAATCCAGTGATAGTCAAAATGGAAATCCGTCACAAGAAAAAGCAGCTCCCAGTTTCACATCTGAAAAACCCAATGATAAAACAACAACTTTCAGAAAAAATAAATGAAGAACTAAACAAAATTGACTTAACCCCGAGCTCCGATGTAAACATAAAATGGGAAACTCTTAAAACTACAATTATGGCCCCAACAACAGACCTATTAGCAACAATCAAAGATACAAACAAGAAAAAATCATGGATGACTGATGACATATTACAGTTAATGGAAATCAGAACGTCGTATAAGAATAGAAACGAAAGTGCATACAAGACCATACAGAAAGAAATTAGAAAGAAAATACGACACCCCAAAGAAGAATGGTACGAAGGAAAATGCGTAGAAATAGGAGAACTCCAAGCAATACATGATGACTTCAATCTCCATAAAAAGATTAAAGAACTAGCGGACTTTAAAAGAACAAACAAAAGCAATATTCTACTAGATAAAAACGGTAAGATAATTCCAGACACCAAAGGGAAACTAGAAAGATGGAAATAGTACATTGCAGAATTGTTCGAAGATGTGAGACAACAGGAAACAATAGATGGAGACACAGATAAGGAACAGGGCTTAAATATAACAAAAGAAGAAGTTATGAATGCCGCTAAAACAGCTAAAAACAATAAAGCTTCAGGAGCTGATGAAACACCAACAGAAATTATCAAATTAATTGCAGAAAATCAAATTGGAGTTCTGGTAGATCTGTACAATACTGTATATAACACCGGAATCATCCCTAGAGAATGGCTCAAATCAACATTTATCACACTGCCGTAAGAATAGAAGGCTAAAGAATGCAAGGATCACCGGACGATCAGACTAATGAGCCATACCCTAAAGATATTCCTCAAAATTATACATCGAAAAATTTTTAGAAAGATTGAGCAAGATATTAGCGAAACACAATGTGGTTTCAGAAATGCAATGGGTATTAGGGAGGCGCTGTTTGCTTTTGATGTGTTGTCTCAAAGACTCATGGACGTCAATCAGCCAATGTATGTAGCCTTCCTCGATTATAACAAAGCTTTCGACAAAGTCCACAATAATTATCTCATAAAACTCGTGAGGGATAAAAACATTGACAGGAATTATATCAGATTAATAACATATCTCTATTGTAACCAGACTGCCAAAGTTTCTGTGCAAAATGAACTTTCAGAAGAGATAAAAATAAAACGTGGGGTAAGGATGCGTGCTTTCACCATTACTCTTCAATTTGTATTCAGTAGATAGAAGGTTATAAACAACATTAGATACGCGGATAACACAGTACTAATAGCAGAAACCCTGGAAGAACTACAAAGGCTAATAGATCTAGTAGTACAGATCAGCGAAGAAAGGGGGCTCACAGTTAATACCAAAAAGACTAAATTTATGACAATCACAAAACACCAACAACAGCGAGAAACATTATGGACCAAAGGGGAGCCAGTGGAGAAAGTCTGCAAATACAATTGTAAATTACAATAATGATTATTCACAAGAAATAAGACCAAGAATCGGGAAGGCTAGAACAGTGTATAACAAAATGAGGAATGCATTAACCAAAACAGATCTTAGTCTACATCTTAAAATCAGAATGCTTAAATGCTACGTATTTCCAGTACTATTATATGAAATGGAAGCCTGGACGCTCAAAAAGTGCGACACTGACCGGAAGCATTCGAGATGTTGGCATATCGAAGAATCCTAAGAATAAACTGGGTGAGCAGAACAACGAACAAGGAGGTATTGAGAAGAATGAGAAAGGAGAAAGAAATAATCAACACAATTAAAATCAGAAAGTTGCAATATCTGGGTCACGTGATTAGAGGGGAAAGATGTACACTATTATACAGGGAAAATAGAGGGTAAAAGAAATATAGGAAGAAGACGCATTTCCTGGTTGAACAACCTAAGACAGTGGTACAACAGTAGCTCTGTTGATTTGTTCAGATCCGCAACTTCAAAGATGAAAATCGCCATGATGATAGCCAACCTTTTTAAAGGAGACGGCACGTAAAGAAGAAAGAAGAATTGATTTATTCTTTGAAATTGACTGACGATATGGGATTACGTTTGTTTCATCTCGGCTTGTTTCGATAGTGTTATTGACTCTGTTTAATGGTATAAATATATAGACCCACGGTATCAGTTGTGAAATTTTAGATAGACTTGGCAATGGCAAGAAATTCGATGATCACCTGTTTCGCTTCGAATTCTGATGTATTATTGTCATTGTAATGTGTTAACGAGTTAACAGTTTCTGTAAAGTTTTGTAAAGTGGTTTAAAATTATCCAAATTCAGGGATCATTAGGGAGAGTTTAGGTTTTGTGATAATCTCTATTCAGAAGTTCATGTTTTACTCTGAAGCGAATTACTTGGCCGAATATTCTTCATTTGGAATACTTGTAACTTGAAGAATACGTCTTGTACAGCTTTGGCCGCTATTTTGAACTTGAAGGAAGCACGTTTTCCCCTTCAACATCTCGGGGAACTGAATGTCCTACAAGTTGGGTGTCCTACAACTGGGTGTCCTGGAACAGGTTTATAGCAGGAACTATCAGAACGATCAGATGCCCCATTCTGCAATTACACGTCATGAGAATAGTCTAACACAAGTAGAGTTTGATTCTTGCACACTAAAAAAGCACCTACTCAAGCTAAAAAATCATTCGTCTCCAGGACTTGATGGTATCAGTCCTTTTTTCTTGAAGAAGTTTGCCGACGTCCTTTCTCATCCTTTGGCCTTGATTATGAGAACACCTTTCGAGACCTCCCGCCTTCCTCTGGACTGGAAGAAATCAAGTGTCACTCCTATATTTAAAAAAGGTGATAAACTGGACCCATGTAACTATAGACCAATAAGCCTTCTGTCTGTTGCATCAAAAGTGATGGAATCCATAATAGTCGAAGTGACAACCGAGTTCTTGACAAAAAACTTTTTCATTCCGTCAGAACAATATGGCTTCATAAAGGGAAAGTCAACTACCACAAATCTTTTGTCTTGCGTTAATGATTGGACGCATGCCTATGATCAAAGGATCCCTACTGATGTCATTTACCTCGATTTCGCCAAGGCTTTTGACAGAGTCACAGTAAGAAGATTAGTTCACAAATTGGACATCGTTGGAATTCGCGGGAAGTTGCTTCTCTGGACTACTAATTATATGTCGCAGCGAGCATTCGTGGTGAGGGTTGGTGGTGTTCTTTCGTCGGAAAGACCGGTTGTGAGCGGAGTGCCTCAGGGATCCGTCCTGTGGCCACTTTTATTTGTCATTTTCGCCAGCGATCTTTCATTACACATTAAATCTCGCAAATCATTCTTCGCTGACGACACCAAGTTGTATGCAAACCCGCTCACCGAGAGACAGATTCTCTAGGACGATCTTGACGCCATAAACCGATGGTGCAACGACTGGCTCCTACCACTGAATGATGATAAATGTGTTGTGCTCCATATAGGACCCAATAATCCATCCCGTCAATACTCGATTGACAATCATCCACTTCGCTCAGTTACTTCACATGTAGATCTAGGAGTAACCGTTACTTCAACCCTTACGTGGTCGGAACATGTCCAAGTGTTTGTAAACGTGCTAATTCTTTAATTTATCTCATTCGTAGATCGTTCGTTAAGTTGTCCTTCTCTAGTTCGGTTACACTTTATGAAACTTATGTGCGTCCTATTTTGGAGTATGCAGGCTCGGTTTGGTGCCCGGTTCTCGCTCGGGATGAAAGCATGCTTGAGGGTGTCCAGCGCCGTGCTACACGTATGACTTTTGGGGTCGTTCGTCCCTCATATAATGAAAGATTGGCTAGAGCTGGTCTCATAACCTTCGAGCAGCGAAGACATCGAGGAGATCTAATCTTGTGCTATCGCATAATTAAACACAATTACGCCAACCTGAGATGTTTGTTTAGTTTGGGTGCTGATACTCGTTTGCGTGGTCATCATCTGAAGCTTAAAAAAGAAAAATTTTCGTCGAGACAAAGACAGTATTTTCTTGTGAATAGGGCGTTCGATGATTGGAACAGGTTTTCTAGTGATGTGGTGGACTCAAATTCGATTAATGAATTCAAAAATAAATTGGACTTTCTTTTGTTTAATTAGATTTCGTTTTTGACATAAGTGGATTTAGTTATTATATACGTGTGCATATTTAATTATGGCTAAGCTGTGCTTGCAATACTATAGAAATTATTTTTTTGTTATTAGGCTTTTATAGGACTTGTCCTCAGCCTTAAATAACTTCAATAATGATAATAATAATAATAACTAGGTTATTGCGGAATCCGAAAAATACATGAAGTAGGAATATACCGATTGTGGCTGATTCATATTTGGAAAACAGCAGGATAGGAGCTACATAAAAATCTAGGGTTGGATCTTCTGGACGTCCATAGTTGAGAATCAACTTATTTCATTTAAATTGCCAATTTATAATTTATTTTTACCTGATTTAAACGATATTACACTTTTGTGATCACAAATTGACCTAATCGACTCAATCGATTATTTAACTTTCTTTAGACAGTAGGAGAGATTTTGAGATTTTGTCTTATTGTTGTCGCAGCCACAGCCTATCGCAGTTGTATTACATTTATTGAATTTAGAGTGTGTTGACAAATAGATTTTGATTATGAGTTACACTAACCCCTTATCCATATGAGCTAAGCTGATAAGTTTTCAAGAGACTCAAAATTGAAAGGTGATATTATAAAACTCATTTTTGTGACCCCCCATTATGAATGTTAAAGTTCGTAATTCCAAATCCTAATTTCCATTAGAAATGCATTATGCTTCGTCTACTTGACTATTCTTTTGCCTGTAGTAGCTTCGACTCCCAATTTTTTTCTAACCACTAGTTCGCACGAAACTTTGGAATTTTTGTTTTTCCTCTCATTTAGCAGCATCGCGTGCAATCTGCTCGGTCTCACTATATCTTATACCTCAGATTCTCATCGCATCTCCGAGCTTCTTATGAAATTGATTGGTATTAAAACTTTCATTTCTATTGTTTTCGCTGCTGATGTTACTTTTCTTATGCATCTATGAATTCAACAGGCCCATCCAGAGTATCATTATGACTACCATGTAGCCGACCACAAACACAAAGATTACAAGAGCAAACACGAAGAGCGTGATGGATATAAAGTGAAAGGAACATACAGTCTTCTCGAACCTGACCATAAGACTATCAGAGTAGTGGACTACGTTTCCGATAAAAAGACTGGATTCATCGCCAAGGTATCTTATAAGAAACATGAATGAGTGTTTGGTTCGCCCTTTGATTTGTATATATCAAGTTTTTGTTGCATCAATAAAATTATTCAAAATTTAAAGAGTAGTTTTCTCTGCTAATCCTATTCAAATAGATGATGATCGTGTATACTTTAATCGTTTTATCATGTTAAATATTCACAAAGGTTATTTTGAAATTGAAAAATAAACTATACAGGGTGTTACATAATAGTATGTCACAACTTATGGGGGTTATTCTACGAGCAATTTTAGGAAAAAAAGTTCATATAAACATAGGTCCGCTAAAGCTTAATTACGGAGCTACAGGGTGTTGAAATTTTCCGGAAAAAATTTATTTTTTCTTCGAAACTCCTGCATTTTTTGAGATATTCAGCCCTAATTTGGACTCCATCATTACACGTCCTAAATTTCAACTAGAATCTACAAGATGTTTTTTTTCCGAGCCATGTCTTATTTTGCCCTTTCAAACTGTTTTTCAGTACGCCACTGATCAGCGTACAATCAATTTTCGTCATCTTCGTTCAATATAGAAAATTTTTTGACAACTGTAATTTTTTCATATCTCCGACCGTTCTCGAGCAAAACTATTATAAAATATCTATTACATGTACGGTCTGGCTGACCAAAACACAACAGAAATTAGGCGACTATATCAGGTGCGTTTTCCAAATCGAGTAACACCAGACAGGCGAACATTCTCAAATATCAACAGAAGAATGTGGGAAACTGGTACTTTTACTGCGAATAATCAGTCATTTGCCACTCAAAATATGAGAACTCCAGATATTGAGGAAGCAGTTTTGAATTGTTTTGATTTGAACCCTCAAGTGACTACAGGAAAAATTGGAAATCAGATTAATATTTCACATGTTCCAATTTGTAGGATTCACCACAACTTTTTATTGTACCCGTTTCATATTCAACGCGTCCAAACTCTACTTCCTCGAGATTTTTCTTCGAGACAAGTGCTCATTTTGATTGTGAAATAAGGTTCACAGACGAAGCTAACTTTTCCAGAACTGCTATCACAAATTTTCACAATAATCATTATTGGGCTGAGGAATTAGACTGAATAATCTCATCATCAAGAATTCTCACTGAATGCCTGGGTAGAAATAATTGTAAATTATTTGATTGGGCCTTTTATTGGGCCTACAGAATAAACGGTCCTGCTTATCGGCAATTTCTTGAGGAGGAGTTACCTTTACTGCCCGAGGATGTGCCACTTTTGGTGGAAAACATAATGTGGTTAATGCATGACGGGGCACCAGCACATCTAAGTGGGGTCGGCCAGAAGCATGGCCTCCTAGATCCCCAGACTTAAATAGTTTACACTTTTTCTCTTTTTATTCTAAGGTCTCTCCCTTAACTCCCCTTCTTGCTGAAATATTCATGAATAATAAAAAACGAGTACTGGGTTTTGAGGAATTTTACTTAATAATTGCGATTCGTAACGCGTTTCACTACACCGTAGCTTCTTCAGACGAATGAATGTACAGAAAATATAAATATAAATGTTCTTGAGTAATTAAAGGTTTATTGGGTTGCTTCTGTGGTTAGGTTAGGTAAGGTTAGATGTTATAAATAACCACCTATTATAAATAACCAGATCCAGTACAACAGGAGGGACGTTGCCAACATATATTTGAAGGTAATCCATACGGATTTATTGTTTAGATTGAACCCTGTTGAGTTTGATATTTTAGACTCTGAATCCTGATACGATGTCAAAATTTTAATTCATAAAAAGTTTCAGCAACAACAGAAAAAGTTGAATACACTTAAATTCAAAACTTCTCCACCCGAACCTTCAACTGATAAATTTTCAGACCATAAATTTTTTGACAGATTCATTAATTTAACTGATACCGATTTTACACAACCACAAAAAGATCTATTAAAAAAAGGATTCAAACATAATTTACATCCAAAACATAATAGAACTGATTTTGAACAGTTAGGCATTGACTCCGAAATCATTCTCAAAAACTCCAAAGATAATATTTTAGTCAAACATCAAACAGCAAAAATCATCAAAGAAGACATTTCGAAATTATCACCTCATTGCAATTCCGATTATAAGATAATGAACACAATTCGTGAAAAAAGTACCAAAAACGATTTAGTATTCACTAAAGCAGATAAAGGTAACACCGTCATCGCGATTAGTAAAACCGATTATATTTCTAAAATTGAAGAATTCTTAACAGCCGGAAACTATATAACATCAACTAAGGATCCTACCGCAAAATTTCACAAAGTGGTTAAAAAAAATTGGATTCACAACCGAAATAGAAAGCAATAATTCGATAAATTTCTTAGACGTAACAATTTCGAATGAAAATGGAAAACATGTTTTCGCAATTCACCATAAGCCGTCACATACAGATATTATAATTCATAACTCGTCGTGTCATCCATATCAACATAAAATGTCAGCATTCAATAGTTTTATTCATAGATTGATTAACATCCCGTTATCACCAGAAAATTTCAACAAAGAATTAAATTTGAAAAACAAATAGCCAAAAATAATGGTTACAATCCCAAACTAATAAATAATATTTCAAATAAAAACAAAGTAGAATCGCATTGAATGAAGTTTACCCTGTCGATAAATTGAAACAAAAATTCAACACCTTAACCTACGTTGGCATTACAAGTGAGAAACTGAAATCAATCTTGAGTAGCAATAATTTCAACATAGCTTTCCAAACTAATACTAATTTAGGCAAATATATAAAAATAATAAAACCAAATCAGGTAAAAACAATAAATCAGGTGTTTATAGATTGAATTGCAATGACTGTGATAATATCTACATTGAGAGAACTCATAGAAATTTTAATATTAGAATATCGGAACATAAACGCAGTTTTTCAAATAAAAAATCAGATTCAAATTACGCGAATCATCTCTTAGAAAATAATCACTCTTTCGACCCACAGTTTGAAATTTTGCATACAGATAATAAATATTGGAAGATAGATCTTTGGGAAACTCTAGAAATCAATAAATACAAACACTCAGGTAGACTCATCAATGAACAAGTCGATTTAAGCCCTTCACCTCTATTGCATCTTTTCGGGGAGCAATCTATTCCTTAATTTTATTGGATATACCTGTCATAAATAACCACTTAAGAAGAAGCAACCCAATAAGCTTTTAATTACTCAAGAACATTTATATTTATATTTTCTGGACATTCATTCGTCTGAAGAAGCTACGGTGTAGTGAAACGCGTTACGAATCGCAATTATTGAGTAAAATTCCTTAAAACACAGTACTCGTTTTTTATTATTGATAATGGAATTTTACCAAGTAAAAGCTTCCCAAATTCAAATATTCACGAGTCATATAGAAGAAAAAAATTTTCAAAATCCCAGTACTTCACAAATAATTTTTCCGTACCTTTATGTTGATGATGTACTTCATTCCGTGCTTCACCGGAATATCAAGACAACTTGATTCACTTCTGAATTTCATCAACAATATCTTCCCAAAAAATAGTTTCAAGTTGGGAATAGAAACAAACATTCGAATACATTTTTTAGACTTAAACATTTCCCGAAAAAAATCTCTTCTGCAATTAATATGATATTTCAAAAAGCTACTTCCCCCCCTGCAACATAAACTAGCCGCTTTCAACTCAATGGTTCATAGAGCATTTTCATTGCACTTTCTTTTGAGAAACAAAGAAATTCACGTCATAAAAACTATCTCCAGTAATAACGGGTACCTCCCCGTCCATAATTCTAAGAAAACGATCACAGTTAGCTTACCAAATACCGATATTCAAAAATTCTCTCCCTCAACTAATTTTGGTTCATTTTCACAGCAAGTTGCAAGTCAAATGTCAAGTCACAACATAAAAATTGCCTTCAAACCTACATGTGAAGTATCACAATTATTTTCAAAGCCAAAGACAAAACTCACTATTATACGGACTGTGTTGCCCTGATTGTAACTCTTCCTTCTTTGAAAATAAAAGTCACTCCACCATCGTACAGCATTGCCAAGCAAACAACCACCACTTTCCTAGTATAGATAGTCTTAACATTTTTCATCGTGCACCGAAAAGCAATAAAATTACCTAGCATCTCTGGAAATTTTCAAAGCTAAACGCAATAGAAACAATCTTGTAAGTCTGCAAAAAAAAAAGTTGAGAGCTGTTTTGGCTCTTTTGTGTAATTCTTATGGTTTTGGGTGCGCTGAATTCGAAAATGACTTTCATTTTGTCCTAGCACGTCGCGTTTTCTGACAATGTAGGTGTCTATGCTTAACAAGTTATTATCTTAAAATAAAACATACTTTTTTTTCAATAAATCGTTCACTCACGTCTCCTAAATTTTCTGGAAAATAGTCGAAGTGGGAATGAGAAAAATGCACTTTTAAACTCATTAAGCAACCTAAAGCTTGAAATGCTTTCAACATTCTTTTGACGATTTGTTTGTAGTTAGGGTCTTTGTTATTGCCTAAAAATTTTGTTATAACTTCCTTAAAGGCAATCCACCCTTCTCTTTGAGGATCCGTCATGGTTGTTACGAATAGTGGATCAGCCATAAGCCGTCTAATATCTGGTCCAAAGAAAACACCTTCCTTCAACTTTGCCTCCGAGAGGCCAGGAAACTTTGATATTAGGTATTTGAAGCAATTTCCATCTCTTGGAAGTGACTTTACAAATTGCTTCATCAATCCCAGCTTTATGTGAAGCAGTGGTAGAAGAACTTTATCAGGGGGCACCAAAGTTTCATGCAGGACATTCTTTTGGCCAACTTTAAGCTCCCTCGCAGGCCAATACTTTTTGGTCCAGTGATTTGTTCGGTCTCTACTATCCCATATATACAAAAAGCAATGGAATTTGGTAAACCCAGATTGCTGTTCGAGCGCTATGCCCAAGATTTTGAAATCACCGCACACTTGCCAACCGTGGTCTTCATATTTTAATTTACAAAGAATCAATTCCAAGTTCTTGTAGGTTTCTTTGAGGTGTACCGAATGACCGACTGGAATGGAAGCATAGAAACCGCCGTTGTGAAGCAGAATTGCTTTAAGGCTTCTTTGTGAAGAATCTATAAAAATACGCCACTCTTCTGGGTCGTATGAGATCTTAAATGTATTCATCAAACCTTCAATATTGGTGCAATATACCAACTCGTCCTCTTGGGCGAAGTAGGAAGTAAACTGCTTTTCACGATATCTAAACCAAGAGGAAGACACTCCCGGCAAAAGTAAGTTCCTGCTTTTGAGCCTTGATCCAAGCAACTCAGCAGCGTTTTTAGGAAGATTCAAGTCTCTTACCAAATCATTAAGCTTGCCTTGGGAAAACAATTTTGGACTTCTGTCATTCTCAAATTCAAAGGTTGACTGGTCATCGGGTGTAGGTACAGCACCATCTTCGTCAGAACTTGGAACCTCTTTCAAGGTAGCAGGGACCTTAGGCACTGGTATTTCGGTCCCATGAGGGATGGGACGAATAGCTGATTGTAGATTGGGATATGAAATTGACTGCTTCCGTTATGAATTATACACTTTCACATTACACGAACAAAAGTAACAATCATCACTATGGTTCTTTTGCTCGCGCCATACCATAGGAATCGCAAATCGGAAAGCTTATTTCTTGCCCTTAAACCAATTTCGAAGGTCTTCAACACATCGTTTGCAGACTTTATGAGGTGCCCATTTTTTATCCTGATCTCCAAGTTTGAAGCCGAAATACGCGAAGTATACTTTTTTTACATACAAAGTCCGTAATATTAACTTGTTGCTTTAACGTCATATATTCTCCACAAATGAAACAGAAACTATCCGAAGAGTTCACACACTTCCGCACAGACGACATTGCACTGTATTGAACCAAGATCTATAAAACAATGATGAGTTAACACATAATTGTCCCGCGCCACTTCTACCCTATCGGAGCGCGCACGTTCAGGTTACAACATGTTTATACTTGTTAATGTAGGTCAAACAGGGTGTTCCTTATTTAGAAATTAATGATAGATAGTCATGTAAACATTTTAAAACAGTAATCAAAATAAAATTATACCTATCATTTATACTACAAGTTAATCCCTTTGTAGCCCAAAAAATCCGTTCTTTGTAATAAAATTTTGCGTTTCGTAGAATAACCTTACGTTCTGGAAATTTTTGAGTATGTTTTTAGTTTTAAGAACACCTAACTACATGGAAATCAGTTGAAAATATCCAGACAGCATTTTTGTTGCAGACCTGTGTTGTGAATATACTTTTGAATACCTACCTATCTATATTCCAATAGTAAAATACTTGTTTTCTCTCTCTATAATTCATACCTGTTCGTTGTTCAATTGTACCTCAATTTTAACTCAATCTATAAAAGCCTGATGATAAAAATATCGAAAAAGCTATTACGTTTGATTATGAAATATTTGCCACCCAATTCTTCACAAAGTCAACCAAAATTACCGTATAATGTTCTTCATTTCCATCTAATTTTTCCTTGAACTGAAATTCCTTTTTTTTTTTGAAAAACACATGTAGCTTATATCTTATAAAAAAATTCCCTTTGAAAAGCTGTATATATTCATGTACCCCCAAACATTTTTCGGGAACCAGGATTAGTTAGACAAAAGTATGCATACTGATCGCTGAAAAAGTCATATCGATGTACCGGGTACTTATATGGTTATGGAACTCTGAATTTTGTCAGTATATTAAGTGAGACCAGTTTTGTTGAAAACTGTATTCCTTTCAAAATATTCAATTAAAGGTCGTTATAAATGGAATGATATACCAGAAATATTCGAAACTTCTTGATGAGACAATTATCATCCAATTTGCAGGTTTAACATCAACCTGATAATGAAAATATCATTGAGATAAATGATTTCTGAATGTGAATTCACGTTGTATTATTTTTACATTTGTTCACTTAATCATTAATTCTTTGAAGAATACCATGTGTCTATTTAGTGCACGTTTGCTCCATAGTGAATTTGTACACTGTATCGAAAAAGTACGAGCGAATGATAGATAGCTCTTAAACCTTTGCTTATTTCGAAATTACTTTCGAATACACACAACCAAACTTATATGGAATCACCCGGTATTTTGAATATTACCTCAGGGTATTTGAAAATTTGGGAAGGTTGTTAGAATTAATCTTTTTTGAGTTATTTCAATTGAAAAAACAAATAAATTAACTTTTTTTCAAGAAAACAAAAAATATAAGAAGATAAGAGATTCTTTCCGCATGACGTAAAAATTGAATTATTTTCTCACGGAGTAGGTGTTTTTCTCGACCTCAGTAGCTCGTATTACCTCCTCTTGCCCTGATACAAGCCTGAATCCGTCTAAGCATGCTCTGGATTAGGTTTTCGACTTCCTCTGGGGTGATATTCTGCCAATCTTCTGTGGCGGCTTCGATGTGCTGTTGTGGGGTTTTTGGATTATCCTGGCGCGATCTTATTTCCCTTTTGAGATTATACCATAAATGTTCAATAGGATTTAGGTCTGGAGATCAAGCTGGCCAGTCCAAAATAGCGATTCAATTTGTATCAAGATGTAAGATGTTGCTAGTATGCGGAGGAGCATTATCTTGCGTAAAAGTGAAATTCTCACCGTGGGCACCTCGCCAGAGTCTCACTATAGGCTCCAGCAGTAGGTCCACGTGATTTCTAGCTGTTTTACTCGCAGGAAACGAAATCAAATCTGTTTTCCCTTCAGCGTAATGCCACCCCAAAACATCACACGGCCCCCTTGGTATTTCGGAATTTGTTTATTGAATACGCCCCTGTAATTCTTCCTCGACTTCATTATATGGGAAGAGGATTAGCTGAGTGTTGCCGAGACAAAAATGATAAATATCCAATGCTGAATTGTAAGTATGAAGGTAAATTACATTTGGTGATCACGAAGTTTTTCCAAAACAACAAAAAATGATTTATCCTCATAATCATATCTCAATAAAAAACTTTAGTGGATAGCGACAATTTTCGCAGTAGGCACATTTTCTAGAGCAATTCTTGCTTATTAAAATCGTGATCAAAAGTTATCAAAAATTCATGTTCACGGTGTTAGTTTAGTTATTTCAAGGAAAAACTTATTTCTCATTCCGGTCCTGGAATTTGATTTCGTCTATAAACAGTGTCGTTAACATCAGTCATGTTATTTTTGATACGAAATATCGAGGAAATCGGTCCATTCGTTCAAGAGTTATTGCGATCAGAACATTCGATCCAAATCCATAAAACAGCCTGTATATCGAGAATGAATAGCATTACCTTGTATTCTAAGTGCCGATTCGAACTACACTAGGTGAACTCCAACTACAGCTAAGCTATGTACGATCACTCAAGAATGCTATTCGAAATAAAGAAAATTAATAAAGTTTTAATGTAAATGGAAAATGAACAGGCTGTATAATTTTTTATCATCCGCTTCAATTTTTATGGAGGCTCTGTTCTTTAAGAAAGTTTCAATCTCTTGGTGGAAATTTTCTGTTAATCCTGAAGAGTATACAAGGAGTTCGAAAAGAAGCTCAAAATTTTACATCATCTCGAATAAACACCTCAAAAAAGTCTAGGGAACACTTACCAATATCTTCAAAATATGAATTTGATGATTCGAATTTAAAGTAATCTTTCGGTTTTTGTTAGGATGTATTGTATATAATGTATATAATTGTATATCCAGAAGGTTCACCTCTGTTATTAATGACACTTTGGCATCGTCGCGGCATGCTCAATATTAAATTGTCTATTACATTTTGGCCTAAATCATTCCATGCTCCCTGAACTGCTAATCGAAGCTCCTGTTCATGATGGAAGACGTTTTGACGCAGGAGATTCCTTTTTGAGTATCCCACACATGCTCGATGGGATTCAGATCTCGATGGGATTCAGATCTGGGGAGCAGGATGGCCACGGTAGAAGATCGATATCATTCTCTTCAAGAACGTTCAAGACAACTCTTGCACGATGAGGAGGGGCATTATGTTGTTGGAAGAGTATATTTTGACCCATTGTTTGGAGATATGGTACCACTACAGGTAAAACTATCTCATTTGCGTAAGAATTTCCCGTGAGGTTGTTCTGTATGAAAACGAGGTCAGTTCTTCCATCAAGGCGTATACCTCCCCAAAACATCACTGATCCGCCTCTCTGTCTAACAAATTCTCGAGCTTGCTGGAGACGGTTTTGCTTTCCAGGTTTCCTCCATATTCGAATTCTTCCCGAATCGGGATAATAACTAAATCTAGATTCATCACTGAAGAGAACTGTGGCCCACCTCTCTTGATCTCAGTTTACGTGTTCTTGGCACCAAGCTAAACGAGCAGCGCGATTTCCATGGGTCAGTTGTGAAACTCTCAAAGGACTTCTGGAGTGGAGTTGTCCTTCGTGCAGTCGATTTCTCACAGTTTGGTCGGAAATTTGTACATTATGAACTCGTGATAGCTCTTGCGCTAATTGAGATGCTATGGTAGTACGATCTCTTCTGGCTTGTAAAACCAAAAATCGGTCTTGGGCGACTGTAGTAATCCTGAAACGACCTGTATGGCGTTCTTCTTCGCTACCTGTTTGATTGAAACGCGACCATAAACGGTTTATGATACTTGGGCTTCTTCCCAGAACCCTGGATAATTCTCATTGTGAGCTCCCAGCTTGGAGCATGCCAACGGCTCGTAACATCTCTGCTCTAGTCAAATGTCGTCTTTCTATGGTAGAATCACAAAACTTGAATCTTTTATTTGTGCTTACAACAGAAACAAAGTGCCAACTAACTGATTTCAAAAACTGAATACATGAAATGATTATAAAGCAGCGTCCCATCTGCTGCACTTTTAGTTTTTTATAAAAAAAACTGAAATCTGTTGCGGCACTCTACATAATTTGGTGAGAAATTGTTGCAGGTGATCATTTCTTAAAAAAATCATCCATATTGATCGTTCTGGATACGATATATCGATATTCAGATGTGTTCCCTAGACTTTTTTGAGGTGTTTAATTTATGATTCTTCGGTAAGGTATAAAAATTTCTCAAGAAACTCACAACATTTCAGTATGAGAAATCTGAAAATGATGTGAAAAATAGGACATTCCTTTTGAAGAAACAAATTCGATATAAGTCTCTGAATCGAAACATCCTGTATATTCGAAAATATTTTTGCAACTGTTTAATATCTACCAATCTTTCCATCACACCTTTTCGACACAATGTACATTTTCATACCTATCGAACAAGATACACACTAAATAATATAATACGGTATAAGTGACTGAATGTTGAATCATTAGTCACGGACATAATGTTTAGGTGTTATTTAGCTGATAAGTTTCAAATTTTGATGTTTTTTTGTATGAACCTGCGGCGTGTTTATCGTAGCTATATAAATTGTTGCACACTTCTGAGATAAAATATTTATCTGAGGTTTTGAATGAATTTATAATCTATATTGGTATTTACATAACACAAAGTCAAGGATGCGGATTAATGGTGAAGCTAAACTTCAGTTTCCTTGAACCGGCTATAATAAATTAGCATCCAATTAATTTCAGTCAGAATTACAACATTTTCAAGTTGACTTCATAAGGTTTTTCATATGTGCATATCGATAACATTGGAGAAGACATACAATGTAATAGAACTCTAGCAGCAACATCCTTCCACTATACAAAGTGGTGGATTTCATGTAGAATCAAGTTAGTTATTCTAAAGAGTACACACAACCAAATTCATATGGAATCACCCGATATTTTGAATATTACCACAAGGATTTCGGAAATTTCGAAGAATTATTCAAAAGGATTTAGGTCTAGAGAGCAGGCTGGCCAGTCCAAAATGGCGATTCCCTCTGTTTCAAGATAATATCGCGCGAGGTTGCTGGTACATTACATTACATTGGAGGGGATCGTTTGGCTTTGCAAGCCTTTCTGAACTGCGAACAAATTGGTCTTTTGTTTGTAACCCTTCTTGTTCATTTCCTGAAGTTCTAAATCCCTTACAAAATTTAGAATCTACCTGGGAGCTTTCGTTTTTACTTCGTGCGGCTCTAGCTTGTCGCTACCGAAGTGTATATGTCTTTGACGGATAATTGCGATGCAACTGCAAAGAATATGTTCAGCAGTTTCATCGCCCACTTTACACATTCTGCATGTTGCCGTTTCCGATTTGCCCATTTTACTGAGATGGTATTTCAGTGGGCAGTGTCCAGTAAGGAGGCCTGTTATAGTCACCAGCTCCTCCCTAGAGATATCGAGAAGCTGTTTTGTCTTCTTTGGCGATTATTATATCCGATGGTTGTGATAAGATTTCTGGCCTATGTAACCCAGAATCCCCAGGTGTCCCTTCAGAGCACCAGATAATAATTGTTTTTGTCTTGG
The DNA here is from genome assembly GCA_013387265.2 of Cryptolaemus montrouzieri. Lineage (NCBI taxonomy): Eukaryota > Metazoa > Arthropoda > Insecta > Coleoptera > Coccinellidae > Cryptolaemus > Cryptolaemus montrouzieri. The sequence goes on along the minus strand of JABFTP020000083.1, from coordinate 2,465,085 downwards.
AGCCGTAATGCCGCCATCAACGCCTCCTTTTTCAATTTTATATGAAGAGGAGGGAGATTTAGAATTACCTCCAGTGCAGTAGTCGGGGTGCTTCCCATAGCACCTGTTATGCCCACGCACGCAAGCCGCTACAGTTTTTGCAGCTTGTTTTGCATAGTTATTTCTGATGTTTTCGTCCACCATACGAACGACGCATATGTGACAATGGGCCTTATAACCGCTGTGTATAACCAGTAGGTTGTTTTTGGCTATAGCCCTCAGGTCTTTCCAAATAGTCTACGGCATTCCCATAGGCACGATGTAGCCTTGGGAAGAGTTTTGTCAATGTCTAGATTCCAGTTGAGTTTCTGATCTAGGATTAACCCTAGATACTTAGCCTGTTCCGAAAATTTCAGAGTATATCCATTCAGAAAGGGGGGCTTGTAAGTTCATCTTTCTAAGTCTTGTGAGTGGAATTAAAATGGTTTTGTCTGGATGGATGCTGAGCCCCTCTTCGCACACCATTCATTCACGATGTTAAAGGCTTTTGCATCACCTCCTGGAGGGCATCCTTTCACTGCTGACACCGATATTTCAGTGTCTCCAAAAGTGGCCGTTATGATCAGGCCCTTGAGCATTTCTTTGATCCATTTGATGGTGGGTGTTTCGACAACCTTGTTGTTGACACCATTGCTAATGGATGTGTAGGAGGTATTATCGGAGGAGGTTGCTGGTATGCGGGGGAGCATTAACTTGCATAAAAGTGAAATTCTCTCCGTGGGCACCTCGCCAGAGTCTCACTTTGGGCTCCAGCACTATGTCCACATAATTTCTAGCTGTTACACTCGCAGGAAACGAAATCAAATGTGTTTTGCCGCCCAGCATAATTCACTTCAAAACATCTCACTGTCTCCTTGGTATTCCGGAATATGCCTTGTAGCTCGGAGTCTAGCTTGTCTTTCACAACCCCTTAAAACCCGAATAAGGCGGTCATCTAATCGAATACCAATTCTGGTCTCATCCGAAAAAATACATTCAGCCAATTCTCAATATTCATATCTTGGTGCTCGATACACCAGTTAGGTCTATTAATTTTTTGTTGTCTGGTTAGCTCTGGAACTCTTAAGGGCCTTCTGCTGTATAAACCCCTTGAACGAAGTCTTCCTGTTACTACCAGAAATTGCCTTTGCAGTATGGGGTGCGACACACGAGGGTCTCTTCTTGCAATTTGGCACAAAGAGCGGTCTTGTTGTGATCTTCCTATGACTCCTTCTAGGACTATTTTGCAGAGATTGTAGCTTCGCGTATCGGGCTGATATGGCCATTGTGGCCCTTTGTGTCACCCCTTCTTCAACGAGAAAAATAATTATAGGCTTTTTTTATGTTTTGAAATTCACAGTTTCAAATCTCAGTAACGACGAAGTACAATATCCCGAACATTTGGTGATAATTCAACATGTCTTATCATACTATACAGTATTTTTACAACAAAAAACTTGAGTCTTCATAAGTAGTCAAAGATCCATGGTTAAAAACAATCAATAATGTGAAATACCGAGTGATTCCACATTAATTTGGTTGTGTGTATCTGAGGATCTACCTATTCAACAACTTTTTCATGACTGATTTTCCGGGCGATATGTAATGTACCTGCCTCATTTTATACTCAAAACACGCCTATGTATTACAATAAAATTTGAATTTGGGAGGCTTTTAGGTAAAATTCCATTATCAATAATAAAAAACAAATACTGTGTTTTAAGGAATTTTACTTAATAATTGCGATTCGTAACGCGTTTCACTACACCGTAGCTTCTTCAGACGAATGAATGTACAGAAAATTTCGACAGCAAAATTAATAATTACAGACCACGAAAAATATAAATTCATTAAATCCAATCCACAGTCCCCCGAATTATATTCGTTGATGAAACTTCATAAACCTAGTTACCCTATTAGACCTGTTGTTTCTTATGTAAAAAACACTACTTACCATCGCCACCAGGAAACCATGAAAACAAATAATAGATATCAAATAGGAAAACCTCGAGAAATCACACTAGTTCGACTATTCACCGTAACGCTACACACTGTGCCTGCAAGAAAGTGATCTATCGAAAGACTAACGCTCATTATTCTTGTATGGCTATCAACCAGGTATCAATCATATCTCAACAATAATAACATGCGAAATTATCGCTCTATTATATTCAGTATGAGAACAATCACTGATAAACGCTTGGCCCAAAATCTTATGACTTTCCTCCTCTTTGTCGATATGAGGAATGCCTATGACGGCATACCGTTATGTGAACTCTAGGAGGCAATGAAAGCACCAAATATAAATCACTGTTACATTAGAGCAGTCAAAAACCTATATAGTGGCAACATCAGCTACGTGAAGAACGGATCGCTGCATTCTAGGGGAGTCGAGGTTTCCAAGGGTCTAAGGGATGCTGTATCGCTCCGACTCTGTTCAAACTATACTGGAATGAAGTGCTGAAGGAGTGGAACTGGAAATATGGGGATAGAGGTAGATGATGATATCCTTTTTTCGCTCAACTTTGCAGACGACCAGGTCATATTTGCAGGGGATGAAGATGACGCCCATTATATTTTGCGGAAGCTCAACGAAGAATACACAAAATGGAGTCTGCAGATAAACTTTAACAAAACCGAGTGTCTCGTGGTGGGAGGAAATGGAACTGATTTGATCATGGAGGATGGAGCTACAGTGAAAAACTGTAGTAAATATCGTTATCTGGGAACATTGATTTCAAAGGAAGAAGGGAGTGAAGAGGATACAAATGACAAAATAATAAAGGGGAAGATAGCGATTAGACAACTACACAGCGTTATTTGGAACCGGAATATCAGTAAACCTGTCAAAAGAAGAATATATAAAACTATTATAGCATCAGGCTATATATGGATCAGAGGTGTGGGAGATGATGAAGAAAAATGAAAAAAGACTACAAACAATGGAGATGGACTATTGGCGCAGAAGCTGCGGCCTCACAAGACTTGATCGTGTAAGAAATACAGAAATTAGGGAGAGAATAGAAGTGAACTTAGACAGATTAGATACAATAGAGGCAAAAAAACTCAAGTGGTATGGACATCTGAGACGCATGACACAAGAAAGATGGCCTCTTAGAATATGGAAATGGCAGCCAGCACAGAGAAGAAGAAGAGGTAGACCAAGAACAAGTTGGAACGAAGCCGTCGATAAAGCCATGAGAGGAAGAAACCTTCAAGAAAATGACTGGAAAGATAGAAAGATATGGAAGCTAGGTTGCGAGAAACGCTGTATGGTGTAATCTCGCTCGCAAAAATAAAATGTTGCTGGATGTATGGACACATTGAAGAATTTTATTCAAGGAACAATATTCAACCTACCGTAGAATGTTTAATATTATTCCCTGATGGTAATGAAGGGTGGATCAGAAAACCAGCTCCTTCAAGGAATGATATTCAACATTTTACCAGGTCGAGTACCTGGTGCCCGCAGCGGGTGTTTCAACTTCTTCTTCTGAAATATTATAACAATTTCCATAGAATTGGCGTTTTCGAGGTCGCTGAATTATTATATTATTGAGTTAATCTGATAACTTTCAAAATTCCTTAACGACTTGCTAATAAATCATTGCAATTTTCAATCTGAATTTTCGGTCAAAAATTCATACGAACTAATAGCCAATATCAAAGATACCATTATACCACCTAATTCCAAACTCATTTCTTTCGATGTTAAGAATCTATTTCCCAACATTCCTCCGAAAGATACGTACTACTTAGTTGAAGAATTATTAGAACAAAATCATGTCAATACGATCATTAAATCAGATATTCTTTCATTATTGAAAATTTGTTTAGATCAAAATCCTTCACCTCTATTGTATCTTTTCGGGGAGCAATCTATTCCTTAATTTTATTAGATATACCTGTCATAAATAACCACTTAAGAAGAAGCAACCCAATAAGCTTTTAATTACTCAAGAACATTTATAGTTATATTCTCATTTATATTTTTCTGTATACTCATTCGTCTGAAGAAGCTACGGTGTAGTGAAACGCGTTACGAATCGCAATTATTAAGTAAAATTCCTTAAAACACAGTATTTGTTTTTATTATTACAATAAAAACCTGAAATATCCAAGTCAAAAATTCGCATGTTGTTTTAATACTTATAAAGTGAATTTACTATCTCGTTTACCCATAAAGTCTCAGAATCTCTTCCCAACTAGCCCCAGTATATAACTGATTCATTTTTAATAGAAATAATAACAGTTATCAAAAACGGAGTTTCTCGGTATCATCGATATAACATTACGCCTATTAGTCTATAGAAAATTTTACATTTCTTTGCATTTTTTTTGCTAGTCATTCTTCCCTTCCTATCTACGAATTTTGAAATAGCAACTATTTTCATATGTTATCCTTGCCACCACACACATCCCACAGAATGCAGCCTTTGGACGTGTCATTCTTTGGACCTCTTAAAACCGCATACAAAAAGGAATGTGATTTATATATGAAAAGTAATGGCCTGGAACACATAGCTCCTTATGATGTAGCATTATTGGTGAGGAAAGCATATGATACCGTTGCGTCTATTAACAAAGCGGAATCGGGATTTAGGGATACAGGTATTTTTCCAATAAATCCCCAAGTATTTTCTGAAGAAGATTTTATGGCTGTTGAGATTCTCCAATCTGACTCTATAGTCGTTTGCAATGAATCTATTATCATTTCTACTTGTGACATAGAACAAGATTCAAATGTCATTCCCAGCACATCAAAACAATTAGATTTCGACATCAAGGGCCAAAGAGTCGTCTGATCCTCCGTCAAATGTTCAACTATCCGATTTTATAAAATTACCAAAAAAACACCTGTGGCTAAAGAGAAACAGCGCCAAAAGAAGCAGCATGCTACTGTATTAACCTCAATTCCACTGAATAAAGATTTGATAGAAAAGGAAAATAAAAAGAAAGTACAGAAAGAGCAAGAGAAAGAAAAAAGAAATGGACAGGTAAGGGTCAGGGGAAGAAGACTAAGGTGCAGAACGGTGATAGTCCCAAAAGGGCAAAGAGACAGGTTCTTTAGGATTCAAACGATACATCAGTCTTAAGCACTAAACTAACGACTCATGCCAGGATGATGAGAATGATGATGCAGAAGACGCAGGAAATAGATGTTTAATATGCAGTGAATTTGGATGAAACAACAAGATGTGGTACCGCTGTACCACATGTGGATTGTGGGCATACGCAGAATGTACTGGATGAGATTCTGCCGAAGGGTAGGTCTGCGATATGTGTTAGTTTTGTTTGATCCTCATTTCCCACAGGCTGACCACCATTGCCCCGAAGTAAGTGCAATGGGAGTCAAATATACTTTTTTTTAAACTTAATTTTTTCCCAAAGTTGATGTACAAGATGATTAAAACTGATCTCAATTATTAGACAAATAAGTGTTTTTTGTAAGAAAACATTAGCAATAAGTATTTAATTTTGAAATAAGCTTTTATTTGAAAACTTGCTTAAGTAACTCCTATTACCCTTTTCTACACTGCCGGCGAATTCTAAGAATATCATGGATAGAACACGTTACCAACACCAAAAATTTGAAAAGATATCTAGGCCACATAACTCGCGGAGAGCGGTACACCATGCTCCAGTTTATAATTCAAGGAAAGATCCAAGGAAAGAGAAGCGTTGAAGAAGGAGGATATCATGGCTGCAAAACCTGAAAGAATTGTATGGATGCACGTCTGGAGAACTCTTCAGAGCAGCCGCCTCCAAAGTCCGCATAGCTATGATGATTGCCAGCTTCAGACGCGGAGAAGGCACTTGAAGAAGAAGTTTTCGGAAGCTTTTGAAAGAACTTGAAATGAACTCGTAAGTAATTTCATTTTTTTCTAATTTTTGAATTATATTTCTGATGAGCTAAAGAATCCCAGTTATAGTACTCTTTCCCATGACAAATCCATGTTCCTTCTCGGTCAAAATATTGAATTTCGGAAAAAATCTAACAGTCAAATAAGAATTTTTCAAATATTTTTGGAAATGATGAGAACAAGCTTATCCGTCTCTAATTTCCAAGTTCGTCACAATCACCCTTCAGTGATCTGATTATGGTTGTTTTAAGTTTATCTAGAAAAATCTCTGAAACAAGAATTCAATGCATCACATATATCACAACGTGTTTTATTGGTTTCTGTACTATATATTGAGATTCCCTCGAAACCATTCTACTTTTTATTTCCTCAACTATATTAATAATTTTTGTTTTTTATTATCTGAAACTTATAGAACGAATCTCTTGATCCTATGAAATTTCGTCTGACCGGAACACTTGGGGAATTTTCTGCTAAATTTGGAACAATGTTAATTAAAAGTTCGTTGAACTTTTCTACTATTTTACTGGAATCTCTTGAAACGGTTCTGCCTGTAGTTTTATTTATACCAGTGAATTACGGTTGATATTTATAATTCTTGCGTCTTTGTACTTGCAAAAAATCGTTCTTCCAATAATTTGATTGAGGAGGTCGTTACTTGATGAAAATCGATGTACATATTTTCAGTGAAATAAAACTAAAGTATTTAGATTTTCACTAAATTAACTAAACTATGACCGGTTTCACCACACTGTGGCTTCATCAGATAGATACAAAATAATGAACAGAGTTATTACTTATACATATATTAGTCTTATTTCATACTTAATATTACAATAGGTACAAGAGGTATGTTGGAAAACCCATCGCAGTTGATTACTTTATGAATTGAAAAGACTGAGTAAAGGAGAAGGATTTAGATCTAATTGACTATTAGGTAACCTACCTGAATTCTTTTCTTTGTTGACCTCTAAAATTTCCAATAGATTGAGTTTTTGTCTATTATTTTCATTGTGTAAAATTTTGAAATTGTCATTAAAGTTATGGTTTTCTTGGAGTAAGTGATTAGAATAATGGGAATCTGATTTACGATAATTAAAACTACGTTTGTGTTCGGATAATATAACTTTGAAATTCCTGTTCTACCAATATAAATTTTATTAGAATCCCGCCTAAAATTAAAATCATTCCTCTTGCATTATAATTTCAATATAGCATTCCGAACTGATGATTCTTTAGGCCGACATATCTAAAATTGCAAATCTAAAATTGATAAAAGTAATAAATCCGGTGTTTACAAACTGTCTTGCGGGGATTGTAATAAAATTTATATTGGTAGAACTTTCAGAAATTTCAAAGTTAGATTATCCAAGCACAAACGTAGTTTTAATTATCATAAATCAGATTCCCATTATTCTAATCACTTACTCGAAGAAAACCATAACTTCAATGATAATTTCAAAATTTTACACAATGGAAATAACAGACAAAAACTCAACCTATTGAAAATTTTAGAGATCAACAAAGAAAAAATTCAGGTAGGTTACTTAATAGTCAAAAAAACAAGTACTGTGTTTTAAGGAATTTTACTTAATAATTGCGATTCGTAACGCGTTTCACTACACCGTAGCTTCTTCAGACGAATGATTATGCAGAAAAATATAAATGAGAATATAACTATAAATGTTCTTGAGTAATTAAAAGCTTATTGGTTGCTTCTTCTTAAGTGGTTATTTATGACAGGTATATCCAATAAAATTAAGGAATAGATTGCTCCCCGAAAAGATTCAATAGAGGTGAAGGGCTTAAATCGACTTGTTCATTGATGAGTCAGTCTACCTGAGTGTTTGTATTTATTTAGTTCTAAAGTTTCCCAAAGATCTACCTTCCAATATTTATTATCTGTATGCAAAATTTCAAACTGTGGGTCGAAAGAATGATTATTTTATAAGAGATGATTCGCGTAATTTGAATCTGAGTTTTTATTTGAAAAACTGCGTTTATGTTCCGATATTCTAATATTAAAATTTCTATGTGTTCTACCAATGTAGAAATTATCACAGTCATTGCAATTCAATCTATAAACACCTGATTTATTGTTTTTACCTGGTTTGGTTTTATTATTTTTATATATTTGCCTAAATTATTATTAGTTTGGAAAGCTATGTTGAAATTATTGCTACTTAAGAATGATTTCAGTTTCTCACTTGTAATGCCAACGTAGGTTAAGGTGTTGAATTTTGTTTCAATTTATCGACAGGGTGAACTTCATTCAATGCGATTCTACTTTGTTTTGATTTAAAATATTATTTATTAGTTTGGGATTGTAACCATTATTTTTGGCTATTTGTTTAATCAAATTTAGTTCTTTGTTGAAATTTTCTGGTGATAGCGGGATGTTAATCAATCTATGAATAAAACTATTGAATGCTGACATTTTATGTTGATATGGATGACACGACGAGTTATGTATTATAATATCTGTATGTGACGGCTTATGGTAAATTGCGAAAACATGTTTTCCATTTTCATTCGAAATTGTTACGTCTAAGAAATTTATCGAATTATTGCTTTCTATTTCGGTTGTGAATGCAATTTTTGGATGTAATGAATTTATATGATTATCGAAAATTTTCAACTGTCTATCTGTTCCTGTGAAGCAAATAATGATATCGTCTACATAGCGATACCAGTATAAACAATATTTACTGAGTGGATGATTATGAATTAATTTCTCTAAGTTATTCATGAAAATTTCTGCTAACAAAGGACTTAACGGATTTCCATAATCAAGCCGTCTTCAATAGTATAATATTTGTAATTGAAATGGAAATAATTTTGATCTAAACAAATTTGTAATAATGAAAGAATATATGATTTAATGATAATATTGACATGATTCCTTTCTAATAATTCTTCAACTAAGTAATACGTATCTTTTGGAGGAATGTTGGGAAATAGATTCTTAACATCGAAAGAAATAAGTTTGGAATTAGGTGGTATAGTGGTATCTTTGATATTGGCAATAAGTTCGTATGAATTTTTGACCGACAATTCAGATTTAAAATTGCAATGTTTTATTAGCAAGTCGTTGAGGAATTTTGAAAGTTTGAACGAAGGTGCCGTTACATAAGAAACAACAGGTCTAATAGGGTAATTAGGTTTATGAAGTTTTATCAACGAATATAATTCGGGGGATTATGGATTGGAGTTAATGAATTTATATTTTTCTTGGTCTGCAATTAATGATTTTGCTGTCGAAATTATGTTTTCAACAACTTTCTTCGCGAATCATCTCTTAGAAAATAATCATTCTGTCGACCCACAGTTTGAAATTTTGCATACAGATAATGAATATTGGAAGGTAGATCTTTGGGAAACTTTAGAAATAAATAAATACAAACACTCAGGTAGACTGACTCATCAATGAACAAGTCGATTTAAGCCTTTCACCTGTCATAAATAACCACTTAAGAAGAAGCAACCAATAAGCTTTTAATTACTCAAGAACATTTATAGTTATATTCTCATTTATGTTTTTCTGCATTATCATTCGTCTGAAGAAGCTACGGTGTAGTGAAACGCGTTATGAATCGCAATTATTAAGTAAAATTCCTTAAAACACAGTACTTGTTTTTTTATTATTGATAATGGAATTTTACCAAGTAAAAGCCTCCCAAATTCAAATACTTAATAGTCAATTAGATCTAAATCCTTCTCCTTTACTCAGTCTTTTCAATTCATAAAGTAAGCAACTCCGATGGGTTTTCCAACATACAACTTGTACTTGTACCTATTGTAATATTAAGTAGGAAATAAGACTAATATATAAGGAATAACTCTGTTCATTAGTTTGTATCTATCTGATGAAGCCACAGTGTGAGAAACCGGTCATAGTTTTGTTAATATATTGAAAATCTAAATTCTTTAGTTTCATTTAATTGAAAATCGGTCTTCCAATTATATCCATGAAGAAGTTACAGAGGGTCAAAAATACGATGGGCTATTCGGAAATAATACTACGACTGTGCGTTCTGCTAGACTTAGAAAGCAGAGCAATGAAGTAATTCAGTTAAAAACCCATTTCACTGCACCATGATTGGGACAATAATTTTAAAACGCCCCCGTACAAACAATATTCTATCGTTCCATTTCATTTCAATACTCTGTTCTATCCCCACTCTGACTTAAATTTAAATACCTACTCAATCTCAGGAGCCTGGATGTCCGCCTCCTATCATTTTACGATTCGGAAACATAGACATTAAGTATTATAGTGAATAGTGCTCTAGCGTTAACGTTATCATCATTGCCGTTTGCCGAAAGTTATCGAAAATATTGAGGTGAAATAAAAGACTCAGGGAATTTTTACAGTGTAATATCTTAAACATGAGTGATAATAATCAACAAAATTCCCTTGAAGACGAAATTAAGGAACAGGAAGCTAAAGATCAAACTGACGCTTCTCAAACTGAGACATCCGGACAACCCCATTCAAGAAGAAGACGGTGCATCATGGATTGCCCCCCCAGGGAAAGCAGAGGAATGGATGGTGAACTAGTGGAAGAATTTTGATAAAATGGAATTGTGATTTCTTTGTATTAAGTGGTGTTAATAATAATTTAGTTAATATCATTCCGAATAAAGGGTTTCCTTCTATGCATTTTTATGTGTCAATTGGTGATGTTTCTTTCAGGTAAATTATTATTTAACATTTGAATTTGGGAGGCTTTTACTTGGTAAATTTCCATTATCAATAATAAAAAACAAGTACTGTGTTTTAAAGAATTTTACGGAATTCAGACGAATTCGTCTGAAGAAGCTACGGTGTAGTGAAACGCGTTACGAATCGCAATTATTAAGTGAAATTCCTTAAAACACAGTACATGTTTTTTATCATTAATTATTATTTAAAATAATTCAGTAGATGTAGATGTTCATTGAATAATACGTTATCACGATTTCAAACAAAAACATCTTGGATTGATTGAAACATTTTTTTTCATTTGGAAATACCATAGATATGATTTAATCAACTGATTGAGGCACTTCTTTCATCTAAAAAGTTCCAATTCGAATTGAACTGATATATGAAAGAATATTTGATTTTAACTTTACACATATTTGCAACACGTTCCGATGACACTTCGCCTTCCTCAGGCGAGTACAAAATGAAAGATGAACTGAGGTACAACAAATTATGTTTGATTTAGAACACTGGATTGAAAGTGAGTAAAACTAAAATCCACAGAATTATTATTTAAATGACTCAGCCGGAAACATATAAGTAAAGGAGAATTATCGTCAAAATCTACCTATTCATTCAATATTATGTTGAAAAGTTTATATCTATTAATTTCAAGGATTTCCAAAAATTAGTATCGAGTTTTTAATTAGAAGATGTAATAATAATTACATTTTAACAAAAAATTGATGGATTCTTTGGATGGATATTTAGGGGTCTAGCGAAAAATTCTTGTTCAAAAAAGTTTTTTGGAGGTCAACCTAATAGGTCTTGCTAAGAGGACCTGTGATAAATATCAAAACAGTTTCGCTCTAAGCATAAGTACACCATAATTGTTTTTCAATTTTTACAAGAAAACAACCGCCTTCTTGTATAAAATACACTTGAGAGTAGAACCAAGAGGTCTGCCCCTGGAGTGTGATGATTTAGGAAAACTCCGCAGATAATGTCGGGTAATGCCCCCAACAAAAGTTAATAAATCGACTTCATCTTCACAAACCACTGCATGAAATTTTCGAGCAACCTCGTTGACCATATGTGTGAAAAGAGGCGTCCACCATTTTTCCCCGAATATTTAAACCGTAGTTACTAACTAAACGCCTCACGAAGAAACTAGATTTCTATCAGCCACCAGAGTAAGCTGGCTTAAGGCTTGCGTACACTATTGGAAGAAACAACTGAGTACAGTATACCTATGTATTTGGTATTCGTAGACTACCATAAATAATGCACAATGTAAATAATAAATGCTATGAATAATGCTAGTGCAGTACCAAAAATATAGGTACTGCACTGTATTTTAATAAGTAGGTAACTAAACTACAAAAATTTTATTACGTAATAAAATAACAATCTGCTAGCGGCAAAAGGCGGCTTTATCAAAGGAACGCGCGGTACTTGTCAGAGAAAAGCCGCGTTTTTTATTCTTGTTGCCTTTATAGATATTTCGGGCGGCGCGTTTGGCGGGAACATTCAAGACTTTCGTTTACGCGGATACAAATGTTGCGTCTGCAGGAATTGGAGTCATTCTGAATTGTAACTTGAAAGCAATACTACGTCAATACAAAGTTTTATATCAAATAGTACAAAATGAGTGAAGCGAAGAAATCTAAACCGTATCATTTTAAGAACGATTGGGAGGAAGAATTTTTCTTTTGTCTGGTGAAGGATAAGTGCATTAGTCTTGTTTGTCGTGCGTCAGTTGCAATACCTAAGCGTGGCAACTTAGAGAGGCATCATAAAACACTTCATAAAAACTTCGAAAAGGATTTTCCGCCACAGAGTGAATTAAGAAAACGAACAGTAAGATGATATCTTGTTTGAAAAAAAGGCAAATCATGTTCACAAGACCAGCCAAACAATTAAAAGCTGCTACGATCGCGTCATTTTTAATATATTGGCGAAACACAAGAAACCATTCCAAGATAAATCGGTTGTGAAGGAAGCATTCATTGAAACGGGTGAGACTTTATTTGGAAATTTTAAAAATAAAACAGAAATCATGTCTGCTATTAGAGAACTTCAATTATCTCGTCCGACTATCACAAAGCGTATTGAAGTCATGAGTCAAGACATGGCAGATAAACTGAAACATATCATGAGATGTACATAATTTTCTTCACAGTTCGACGAATCCACCGATATGATAGACACTGCCCAGCTGTATATTTTTATTTGGATGGTGTTCAATGACATGTAGGCTAAGGAAGAATTTTTGGCTATCATTCCTCTGAAAGGTAAGACCCGTGGCGAAGATATAAATGGCGTTTTCTTCAATTCTGTGAAAAACTACAAGCTAACAATATACAGGGTGCTTCAACGAAAACTAAACAGAGGCTATATCTACCAAGATATTCATTTCTGATCAAAACGCAAAAACAGGTCAATTTTTGTTTCAAGAGGGACATATTTTGGGGTACAAAACTTGCCTGAAGTATCAACCCCCAAAGCGGGTTTCAATCCTTGAACATTGTGAATAGGGAAGATGGGTCGAGTGATGCCTCAAAAGAAAGATGGTATCTTTGTCTACATCGCTTTGAACGAAATTCCATTTTTAATTGAAAACTGTAAAAGATACAGGGTGAGCAACTGAAAGATAAGGAAGACTATTTCCATGAGACTATTCAAGTTTCAATGAGGTGAAATGGAACAGATCCATGCTGATCAATGGCAGTCATCATCAAGTACCATCCTCATCTCGAATTTCAACCCCTAGTGCAGGGGTGACTTCCTTGAAAATTTGGAAGAGAGTAGATGAGTCGAGTGATACCTCAAAAGAAAGGTATTATCTTCGTCTGGTCCCCGTGAATTTTCATTTTAGATTGAAAACTGTAGAAGATACAGAGTGAGCTACTGAAAAATAGAGGAGACTATCTATCACCCTGAGCTATTCAATTATTAGTGCAAAAAAATGGAACAGATTCATTCCAGATCAAAGGCTGTCATCTTCCGAAACACCTTTCACATCTCAAATTCCCCTCCTTATTTTCAGCAATTGTATTAGTTTTTGTTATCTATTACATTAGAAACCGGATGTCTCTAACGAGTAACTGTCTTTCAAAAAGTGTTATTTTTATTTTTTTATTTATTTATTTATTTCGCCATCAAAAGTAAAGAACAAAAAAAATTGACATGGCATGTCATTTGAATCAGCATATCATCTTATATATCACAATAACACAATAAACAAATTAGTTCACGAACTACATTGAAACAAATCATTGGTCATTTATTTAAAAATTCTTCTACCGTGTATATGGTGTCCTCAAGCAGAATCCTCTTAACAAACGCCACAAACCTTGTCCTCTTTTTGATCATCTTTATATCCTGGGGCAGTGTTTTATAAAGTTTAATGCAGAGATGATTAACTCCCATCTTGGTTCTATTGATTCTATGGTAAGTGATATTCAAATCATCCCTCCCCCCAGTTCCATATTGATGAAATGCCGCATTTGCTGTAAATTTCTCTTTGTTGGAAAACATACTTCTGGCAGGTGATAATATAAACAGACGTCACAGTTAGCACTCCCTGGGATTTGAATAGGGGCCGACAGCTGGTGTGAGCTGTGACCCCACAGCAGTATGCCATAGGTTGCTGCAAAGTGGAAGTTGGAAAATATGTTAGTTTACATACATCATGTGTTGATATTTCTTTCATTCTTCTAACACTGTACACGGCAGTGGATAATCTTTTGGTTAGTGCCGTGATGTGTTCGTTCCAATTGAGGTCACTATCGAAAATTATTCCGAGGAGTTTAATGGTGTTAGAAGGTAGACCTCTTGTACCAAAGCAGATTCGCTGGGTTTTGTCGTTATTTAGTTTGAACCCATTAACATTGAACCATTCACTAGCTTGTGCAAGCGTACACATGATTTGATTGGACAGATTTGCTCCTGAAGTTGCTACATTCAAAAAGTTAGTGTCATCGGCAAAGAAACAGGCTCTGGTACAGGAAACATTTTCGGGCAAGTCATTTATGTAGAGAATGAATAGAAGTGGCCCCAAAATTGAACCTTGCGGCACGCCAAATTCTATCGCCTCTTCCTTTGACCAACTATTCTTCCACTCCACCAGCTGCACTCTATCAGACAGGTAGGACTCAAACACTGACAAAGCTGTCCCTCTAATTCCATGAAACTCCATTTTTCTCAGCAGAACCTCCCTTATCAATCGAAAGCCTTGCTAAGATCACAGATCAATATCTCCGCGCCCTGATAGTGATCTAGGGCCTCAGCAATCCCCTCTACCAAATCGATCAATGCAGTTGTTGTTGATTTATCTGATCAAAAACCATGTTGCTGTGATTATTCAGTGAAAAATCAACCCCTGTTCGATACTGGTTGAAGTAGATGGTATACCATGCATTGCATCTTCAGTCACTTTTCCGTTTTGCATCCTCTAACTCCTATGGAGTTCAATGATAATAGAATTATTGCGAGCAATCATGAAGGCAATCGAAATCCTTTACTTGAAAGGTATCACTGGATCGAAAATTACCCCTGCTCTAGGGGTTGAAATTCGAGATGAGGATGGTACTTGATAATGACTGTCATTGAGAAGCATGGATCTGTTCCATTTTACTTCACTGAAACTTGAATATTTCAGTTGCTCACCCTGTATCTTTTACAGTTTTCAATTAAAAATGGAAATTCGTTCAAGGCGATGTAGACAAAGATACCACCTTTCGTTTGAGTCATCACTCGATCCATCTTCCCTGTTCAAAATATTCAAGGATTGCAACCCCCGCTTAGGAGGTTGATATTTCAGGCAAGTTTTATACCCTAAAAGATGTCCCCCTTGAAACAAAAATTGACCTGTTTTTGCACTTTGATCAGAAATGAATATCTTGGTAGATATAGCCTCTGTTTAGTTTTCGTTGAAGCACCCTGTATAAATTATTGTGCATTACAACCGATGGATCACCAGCAATGTGAAACAAAAACGGTTTTGTGGCATTGTGTTGAGCTAATGAAGATTTCCCCTTATTTATTTCATTACATTGTATTATACATCAACAAGTTTTGTGTTCAGAAGTTGTAAACACGGAGGAAATTATGGGCATCGCAACAAAAATTGTGAATTCTATCCGTGCACGTAGATGGCAACGGTGGCTCTTTAAGTTGCAGTTGGAAGATAGGGAGTCAGCTGAACACTCTGATTTAGTTCTTCACACGAACCTCAGGTGGTTGAGTCGCAGAAAATTCCTAGAAAGGTTTCAAGAATTATTGCCGAAATAACGGCAATAATAAGGAAGGAAGTCAGTTTAATATGAACTCATGTTCTGTTGAAAATGAGTTGGTGCAGATTATATCAGATATAGATCTCAAAGCTACATCATCTAATACAAATTTCTAGTGTTTTATATCTGAAGATAAATATCCGAATATAAGGAAAATCGCCCTTCAACTAACGGCAATGTTTAGGTCATTTTACTTGTGCGAGTCTGCATTTTTTGAAATGAAGATAATTAAGTCAAAATATCGCAATCGACTAACTGACGATCATGTCATCATGCTTGCGTTTAGCACTCAGTGGCTACGTACCATGTGCCTCGCTTCAACATCCAAAGTCATTCCTTAGTTAAGTTTAACACCATATGTAACTCTTTTGTTTTGTAACAACCAATAAACGCGCAATTTTGAATATCTATGAGTTTTTTCATTGATATTATAGAGAAGAACCTTACAAAACCTATCTCAAACCTTGACTAAAATAATGTATATTGTGCGGAAAGCTAATATCTATATATGGCTGGTTCTCAAAAATAATCGAAATTGATGTCCTTAATGATTTTTACAAACCAGGATCGTCAATTACAAAAAGTTTTTATTTTAAATAAAACTACCGTACTAGATTGACAAATTTATGAAACAAATTTATTTTTCATATGATAACCGAAAAGATATATATTCAAGAAAGTACCCTGAAAATCATTCCTCACTATGTCCCAGCTGCTAAATTTGAAGAGAATCATTAACTTAAATCGTAAAATTTCTTACTTATTATTTGTTATCTTATATTTTACTCATATAGGATAGTATGAACTGTACCTATATGAGTTTATGGTTAAAAAATGTGATTGGAAATATTTGGAAATATAATTCAAAGTTTGTCCGTGAAAATCGATCATTCCCTCACCGTTTTGAAACAGTGTGATTAGAGTAAAATTTTAAGGCCTATCAAGCTCCACTGCAATTTTTTTTTGTAGTTGGCAACATTAGCCTTAACAACATTCACTATAGCGGATGGTCGAAGAAAAGATTTTTTGTTAAAACGACTTTTACAACAAGTTTTTTAAATGTTAATTTTTAATGTCATTCCCTCATGTAATGTAATCAAAAGGTAAGCACTTTTTATTTAATAATCACAGCATATTTGTATATATTTCCGGTAGTAATAAAGTACAATTCACAGTTCATAAGAGAGTAAGGTTATGTTCATAAGCCTGTGGCAATTTTGTTGTGTTTCGTCATTGCCTCATCATCATTCCCTCATAAAATTTGTTGATGAGGGAATGATTCCTGTGAGGGAATGATGTATTTTCTAATAAGTATAAGATATTTATGTTTGTTTGATTGGTTTTAGTACGCTGAAAGTCTATCATGTCGAGAAGTGGAAAATTAACCGCTGCAGAAGCAAAACTGAAGAAAAAGGATTATGATAGGAAGCGGCGAGAAAAATTAAAAAACAGTCCTAAAAGTTTGGAAAAACTCAGAGAAAAAGAAAGACTCAAGTATTTAAAGAAGAAAGAAAAGGTCAAGTCAAGTCTGTCAGTGCTATGAATTCACGAGAAAAGAAGCAAAAGCGGAAACAATGGCGGTTAAACAGTTCAAAATACCGGGAGAGGAATCCTAATGTGCGTAAAAATCTAGCAAGACTAATGAATGAGACACCACCTGCCAGCCCAGTTTCATTGGTAGAATCTGGTTCGCGAGTAAATGCTGTAAAAACGATACTGCGGCTTTACGACGAAGACAACAGCTAAGAAATCGACGAGCAATATTGTATAGAAGAATAGCAAAGCTAGAACAAAAATTAAAAGAAGAGTCTAAGAAGAGTGAAAAATATCGAAAGAAGTACACGCGGTTAAATGATAATATAAAATTTTCTTCACCTGAGAAAAGGTCAAAACACTGATAAAGAATACGAAGTTACCCGATCCAATCAAAAAGAAACTGATATTTTCGGAAATTATCACTAAACAATTAGCACAATCTTATGCTAAGCTAAAGACTCAGAAAGATAAACAAGCATACTATAAAAATTTCAATTTAGATCCATTAAAAAACACAAACTAATGCATTATTCTAAAACTTCTTTCAAGAATCAAGATTATAAAACAAGTAAAACAGAAAACTCAAATCAAAAATTTTAAAAGTGAAACAAGACATTATTGATTTTTGGAGAAAGATGAAAACTCTCGAATGTGTCCATTAAAGAGAGATTTCGTTAGATCAGGAAAATTAGTTAAGCAAAAGCGTCTGTTAACTGATAATATGCGTAATCTACATAAAAAATTTTAAATTCTATTACCTATAAGATAAGTTTATCAACATTTTGCAAGTACAGGCCTTTTTGGGTAACTTGGGCAAACCTTAAAGAACGAGACACGTGTAAATGCGTCGTTCACGCAAACATTGAATTAATTATTTCAAAATTACATGAAAATAAGGTCTTCATACATAATAATATTCCAAGTTTGTTATCAGATATAACATGTGATATTTACTGTACTAAATGTTTATTTAGAGAGTGTATAAATTGTAAAGACAAGGCTTTAGAATACAACCTTCCTGAAGCTACTAAAATTATTACTTACCGACAATGGATGTACGAAAATACAACATATGAAAAAAATGGTGAGACCAAGACAGTACGCAAACCCTTGAAGAAAGAAATAACTGTTACTGTGAAAGAACTAGTTTTAGTATTAGAAGAGACATTAAAATCATTTTTGCTACACGCAGGAAACATTGCACACCAGTATCAAGTGATGACATAATTAAAAAAGGATTTGTCAACAAATGAAGTGCTTATCCACATTGATTTTAGTGAAAATTATTGTTGCAAATACAGGGAAGAAATTCAAGTAGTTCATTTTGGTGGTGGTCGGCAGCAAGTTACGCTCCATACTGGCGTGCAATATTTGAAAAACCCTGATAATACTGTTAAAGCGCAATCTTTCTGTACTCTCTCTGATAATAGTCGACATGACTCAGTTGCAGTATGGGCTCATCTCAAGCCTATATTCGATTGGCTTAAAAATCAAAGACCGAACATGCAGACTGTACACGTTCTGAGTGACAGCCCAGTTAACCAGTATAAAAACAAATTCATTTTCCACATTGTTTCTCATCATTTGAAATATTTTTTACCAGGTATAAATAATTTTACTTGGAACTATTCTGAACCTGGCCATGGCAAAGGAGCACCAGATGGTGTTGGTGGCACCTTAAAGAGGTCTGCTGACCAAGCCGTGGCTGAAGGTGAAGATGTGACAGATTTAAATGTGTTGAAAGATGTTCTGAGTTTAAAATGTCCCTCAATAATGCTTATTGAAGTAAGAACAGCGGAAATTAATAATACAGATAAGTTAATAAACAAATCTAGCTCTATTTCAACTTTTCCTGGCACTCAAAAAATAAGACAATTAGTATTCTCGAATGATGAGCTTGAATTTAGAACTCTATCTTGTTTTGACTGCGTTGGAAAATGCGAACATTTTCACCTTGGTTACTACAAGACTTCTCATACATCGGATAAGGATAAGGGTAAGAACACACCTGTAGTATCAACGCGACGTAGAAGAAAAGATGTTAAATTAGAAAACGATGTGAATATTCCGAAAGTGATTTCTCCTGAAAAAGGTACCTACGAATAAGGTACATGAGGGTATTAAGGCCTAGCTAAGGGAAATTTGTTATAAAATAAATACTAAAAGTATAATCAACTAGATTTATTAAGTAATCAGTCCTTTAGTTAAGCAACTACAAAATTAAAACATAAAATAGCAACTTCTGCATAAAATTTAAATAAAATTTAACATTGTTTTAAACGCTCTCAATAGGCCTTATTAAAATTAGGTAGGGTAATAAGGCCTACTGCCTAAACTTATTAGATAATCAACTTAAACAACATATTTTGGTACTTGAGATCAATTATCACTCAGTCAAAGGCACAACAATACTATAGCAGTCTGAGAATTAAATTAGTACCCTCGTCTAGCATCCACCAGGGCACATGAAGACCTCAATATCATCCACTGACAAACCGACACACTCCTCGTGATACCACTTGAAGCATTGAGAGCACTGCCTCATGTCATTCTTACGATTTTCTTCACAGGCATGACAGTACCAACTCTCTTGAGTGTCTGCAGCGTCGTTGGATCTAGAAAATCCGCTAGATGACTTTCTTTTATTTGCTTTTGAAGTTTTTGTTGTTTTGAGTCCCTTTCTTTATCTTGTTTTGCTTCTTATGTAATTTATTTTTATTTCCTGCTTTTTTTTTCTTATCTTCGTCATATTTATCAAAAAGATCTTTAGTAACTGGAGTCCCTCGATAATTAATAGCCTTGCGTCGCACAGTTGGTTTTTTTTCTTGAACCTTAGCAGGTGTGGGCATGAGATCATGAAACCCAAATTTTGTTTGATCTTTTTCTCTGCCTAGTCGAGCAAGCGGCACATCGTCCTCTGAATCACTTGAAGAAGTTCCATAGATTTGGTGATAATAGCTGCGTTTTGCAGTTGATTGGTCTGGGGTCTGCTGATCCGATAATACCTCTGATACAAACTTGACTGGCGACCTAAAACTTGTAGATGGACCAGGAATCGCAGAATCAGGTCGGGAATAATCAGGCACATTTACTTTTTCGACATCAGGAGGATTTGACAGAGACCAACTATCAGCTTCTGGAGTCTCATACCTAGCATTATTCTCATTCTCATCTACAAGATTAGGTGCTAACACCTCTGTCAAAATTGATGACGATTCGCATTCCTTATTTCTTATCCTAGTAGTATCAAGAGCTTGCAAGTTTCCTGTTCACCAACAGCAGGCGCAGGGACTTCTGTCAAAACTGAAGGAGCGAAGGCTGTTTCTGGAATCGCCTGTGGGTTGAAAGGGTACAAACCAGTTGCCTTAAAACCACTCGTGATGTTGCTGTGAGTCATACATTTGGACCATACGCTTGAAAGTATGACGTTGAAGCGTGCTTTTGTCAGCTTTTTGTCTCGGTTTTGATCCAAGAATGCAAGAACTTCAGCATCCCAATAGTGCTCGAATGATCTGTAGACGGCTTTGTCCAGAGGCTGCAGTTCATGGGTAGTATTCGACGGTAAGCAGTATAATGATATATTAAGCGATTCTGATACATCAACAATGGAAAGGTCTAAATGGCATGCTGCTCCATCAAATATTAACAGGCACGGTCCTGGACTTTTGTATCTAGCCAGATGTATTAAAATTCTCTGAAAAGCTCGTTTGTCATGTACCCTTTGCAGACTTCTCAACCAAAGAACCAGGAGGCAAATTGTCGTACAATTCTGGCTTCAAACGTTGACCCTAAATATCACCATTGGCGGTATGGCAGTACCAAGTGCATTTACACATCCTGCAATAGTAACACTTTCTGCGTGTTCAGAAGCCTGCAAATGAACTCTCTTTGCTCCTTTTTTGGCCAAAACACTTTGCTGGTGGTGAATCGTTAAACGGCATCCTTTCTCATCTATGTTATATATTCTTTCGGGGTGATCTCTAAGGTCCAATTTATCATAAACTTCATTCAGTTTTTGAAAGTGATCATCCACAATAAAATTATTAAGTTTTTGGGCTCTGGCCGGGTTCATGAACTGTGCTTTTCTTAGAGATATTTCAGGATGTCTCTTCATAAACGCCTTATACCAATCTTTACCAGCGCGTTTCGCAGTCTCATCAAAATTGTGTTTTATGTTATTTAGCACGCAATATTTATACACCAACCGTCGTAGTATTCTTGGAGTGACAGGTAAACTTATTTCTGCATACCTGATTATTCTCTTCACAAGATCAGCTTCCTGTTCGGGACTTAACACAGGCTTACGACCCAAACTTTTTATCAAAATACCACTCTGGAGATGATTTCTGATGGTTCTTCTAGGAATTTTGTATCTTACTGCAGCCGCATACGTACTCATAGTTCCTCTCTGTACTGCGCGAACAGCTGAGGCTAGATCATCTTGTGACCACAATGCTCGCTTAGGAGGCATCGTGATCGTACTGTGAACAATGAATTAATAGCTGTTTAAATTGACATTGAAAAGAATAAAGATACACGTGAGACTAGAAGCCTAATGCTCATTTTCTTCAATATCCGTAATTCTTTATTATCCATAGGTTAGGTATATATCTACGACAAACGACCGAAATAAAATTACCTTAAAAAATAACAAGTATAGGTATGAATAAAGCCAGAAGTATAATAAGGCCTACTACAAAATTTTAGAGGCCTTATTACCCACCGACTAGGATTTTTGTAAAACGAAATAAATACAATTTGGAATGTATCACGTTAATTAATAAGCCAATGTAGGACAAGCGTAAAATAACACTAATATACTCAGTGATTGCAAGTAGAAAAGTATAATAATATAGAAAATACTTACATGTTACCGGGGCTAATATTTATAAAAACGTGACGTGCAGCTACTCACGACAACGTTCAACTCGCCACTGACGGGAGGGGGTTAGGTATCAACGTTTGCCGCGTAGTGGCGCTTTGCACTTGTTATTATGCATGTGTGCGTGTGACCTTGAGTACAAGATCGTATTTTGAACAAGATTTTTGATGTTTAGGCTTTATTAGCCGACGTTCTTATAATATGGAACAACGAGATCTATCCTGGTAAAATTCTTTCATTATCTGATGATGGGGCTTTAGTACGGTGTATGAAGAAAGGATCAAAATGCTGGAAATGGCCGACAGTTAAAGATGAAGAACTGTATGCTTGGTCTGACGTTCTTCGAGCAATTCAACCGCCTAAGTTACTCAGTAGAGGTAGTTATTTTGTTAAAGAAATCGATGAGAAACAATAAGACTTTAAGAAGGTAAAAATAACTAAAGTCAACTGCAATTAAATTGCATAGAGACTAATAAATAATATTAGATTAAAAAAATTGCAATTTATGCACTTTTCTGATCATTACTCTATTATATTTTACTTTATGGATTTAATTATTATAGTTTTGCTATAAAATTGTTCAATTATTATAGTTTTATAATAAAAAAATAATTGGTGCGTTATCGAATTTTTATTCATTGTAAAATCATATTTAAAATCATTCCCTCACGTATCTGTCATTCCCTCATTTTCGACAATTTTTTTATCTCTATATTTAATTCAAATTCAAAAAGTTGGGGACCACTATAATATTTTTATCGAATAAGACATAAACTAAGAATTAAGCAAAAATAAATTCGATAATGAGTTAAAAAAAAAATTATTAACTAGATAATTCGATTTTTTTAAGAATCAGCCATATAAGCTCCATACCTAGGTAGATAGGTAGGTAGGTAGGGTGTATTGTGTATGTACGATAACCCTGCATCACACAAACATGCAACCTCTCATAGTCGATCTTAAGTAGTCTAAAAATTTTGAGGTAGATCGCCAGCAGTTTAAGTTTGATCACTAGATATACTTGATGACGGCCTTACAATTAATGGTTCCGAAATTGACGATTCCGTGTGAGCACAAAGAAAAAGTCATGTTTTTATGATAGAAAATATAAAACGCGTTTTTTGTGAATTTTTATTTTTCAAGTTGGTGAGACACGTAACTTGAAAACTACGTCACCGATACCTCACTGAAATTTTGCACACTTTTTTTGTAAACAATTAATAAAGTCAAGATATAAGTTTTGTCAATGTTTCTCTTTTTTTAATAAAATTTTCTCCGATTAAAAACAGGAATCCATAAAAAATTCCTTTTTCTTTTTTTTTGACTTTATTCTTACAGCAAAAACTCAATTATCGAAATGAAAACAAGAACTCGAAAGCGTTAACTCAAGAAACTTATTAACTAACAAAATCTTCTAGGTGTTTGTTTCAAATGATTGAGCCATCAGTTATGTTTGTGACAGCAAATCCACTAAATTTCGGAGCATCATCTTACAATTCATGTGGAAAAATCAATTTTCTTTATTTTTCATAAAATTTTCTCTGAATACTCTTAAAAAATTGTTATGCAGTGTAGGCCTTCGCCCATTTACCTTACTTTTACCAGATCAATAAAAAATGGGTTCAAAATATGCATGATAATATCAATGAATGCCAATGATATACTTAAACGTGTGGACATTTTCCGTATCCTTATACCAAGCTCCCGGACCAAGATAGTTCCAACCGAAGTATAAAAAATTTGTGACTAACCTTCAATCATAAGCAGAATAGCTTATAGAAACAAATGACAAGATAAATCTCTTAGTCATTCAGCCATAGATAATCTCTACTTCCAAGTAAAAAGTCTGTCGAATGAATTCTTATACTATGATTATGATTAAGATAAACTAGTTTGACTATTGCGAATTTCAAATATCTGATCTAACTCCCACCACTTTTAAGCACGAATGAAACGTAATGGACCTTTAAAATAATTCTATTTCAATTCGATTTAGTTTGACTTCGTCTGCTTACCCAAGGACGCGTCGAAAATGAATAATATATTATTCGTGAATATTTTATTTTGATTCAATTGCTTCTCATAAACATTTGTTCAATAAAGAAACAAAATTGAAGAGTTGAAAGGCGAAGTGTTTCAAAATGAGTGAAAATAAAACACAGAATACACTTATGGACGAAATCGAAGAAAAGTCGCCATCAGATATTGCGGATTCTGGTACAGATGGAAATGTATCAGAAAAACCGCATTCCAGAAAGAAACGGAATATAATGGATGCCCCTCCGAACGAAAGCATAGGAATGGATGGTGAACAAGTGGAAAAATTTTAAGATATATTTAGTAATGAGTGAATAGTATTGTGTAGTGGGGAAATGAAATCTCAATAATGGTAATAAATAGTTGCATTTATTTAATTGATTTTCATGCTTTTCATGCACTATGTCAGATTTAAGCAGAGAGAAATGTACGGGGCGGTTTCAATTTTTTATGTTATATTACAGCAGCTATGTGAAATACTACAAATGGAGAAAAAACACACCGTCTTGTTTTTCGAAGAAAATTCATTGGTGAGAAACGATCGCAGCTATCTTGTCTTGTCTTGATTACGAGTTATTTCAGAATTCTAAATTTTCTGTGGTTTCAGCATATGCAACATTTCGGTTGCTATCAAAGTTAGCAGAAAAATATACAGGGTGTTTCCGAATAAGATGTCATAAATGAAGGATGCGAGTCCCTGAATGATTTGAGCAAGAAAGTTCGAAGAAGCAATGGTCAAAAAATGCTTCGTTGCCAAGATACAGGGTGTTAAAGTTGAGAAAATTTTTCGATTTTCTCTCGATAAAACCTAGACTTCTCAAGATTTCGGGCTCAAATTTTCCACATAAGCTATTAAACACAATCTAAATCACCAGGTGAGGCCAAATTTTGAAACAGTATACAGGGTGATACTTTTTCATGGGCCATGTTCCATTTTTATCCTCGGAACTTTTTTTTGGTACGCCACTGGCACTAACAAAAAATAAAATCGAATAGATCATTCAATTCGAAATTTTTTTTGACTCTTGCATTTTGATCGTAACTATCACCGTTTCTGAGATATTAATTATTGAAAATAATCCAATAGTTTTCCCATATCGAAGCCATGGAGATATTATCTTAATAACTGATGCAATTTTTCAGGAATTGAGCTAAAATTTACATCAGATATCTCCTTATTGTATGTTTATAACAAAATGAGGCAGAAATTCCTGACAGTATACAGGGTGTTATTTTTCACGTGCATTTTCCTCTTTTGCCCCTGAACTTTTTAGTGGTGCGCTACTGGTATATTCTGAAAACAGAATCAAACAGATTATTCAAAGTGAAAACTTTTCTGTTTCTTGTATTTTTCCGTATCTGCCACCATTTTCGAAAAATTAATCAACAACGCCCGAACAGGCTACCCCTTTGCCTCCGTATATTTTTTCGGTGCATAACTGACGTTTTTCGTAATCAGAAACGGATTTTTCATTCAATTCGGATAATTTTGTGCTCATCTTGATCCTCATGTCTTTCACCGTTTCGAATTGAAAATCATCAGAATTTATCGTGTCTTCCTCATATCAGAACACGTTGGTGATTTCAAAAGGCTTAGTAGGCTCTGATACAATTTTGCAAATGAAATCATAGAAAAAAAACTTGACACTTCAATGGTTGTAAGTTTTGTCATTCAGTTTGTTGTGCCTACAGTTGAAACAGCTGTAAGTAGTAACCAATAATCTTTGAAATGGTTTTCACTAATGCAGAAATGGCCGATATATACATTCCATGTACGGTGTGGCTGAAGGAAACGCAGTGCACGCAAGGCGTTTGTATCAAGAACGCTTCCCTAATCGAATCATTCCTGATAGGCGTACGTTTTCTGACATCCACAGAAGATTGAGAGAACGGGGTACATTCAAACCGAATCATGACTTGAAAGGGGCAAATCGGACAATAAGGACCCCGGAAATCGAAGAGGCAGTCCTAAATTGTATAGATGAGGATCCTCAGCTGAGTACAAGAAAAATTGGAAGAGAGTTGAATATCTCATTTGTATTGGTCTGGAAAATTCTCCATGATTTCTTGCTTTACCCATACCATATTCAACGCGTCCAAGCTCTACTACCCCGCGATTTTCCTCTGCGACTCAATTTCTGCCGATGGTTCCTTCATAACATTGCTCATAATCCCCTTTTCGATAGCGAAATCATCTTCACGGATGAGGCGTCCTTCTCGAGAAATGCAATCAGGAACTTTCATAACAATCACTATTAGACTGAAGAAAATCCCCATATGATTGAGGAATGTCACCATCAAGAACAATTTTCGGTTAATGTCTGGGTTGGAATAATTGGGGATTTCCTGATCGGGCCATTTTTGTTGCCAGACAGGCTGAATGGAGCCTTATATCGCCACTTTCTAGAAGAGATTTTACCTGTGTTGCTAGAAGATGTGCCGCTGCAAACTAGAAATAGAATGTGGTTTATGCATGACGGAGCACCACCGCACTTCAGCATGGAAGCTAGAGAATATCTGAATATGACATTCAATAACCGCTGGATAGGGCGTGGTGGACCAGAAGCTTGGCCCCAAGGTCGCCAGATTTAAACAGTTTGGATTTTTTTCTTTGGGGACATCTGAAAACTTTGGTTTATAGCTCTCCCGTGAATACACTTGAAGAATTGAGGAATAGAATTACAGCATCATGTGACGTCATCAGAAATACCCCAGGAATATTTCAGAGGGTGCGCACTAATATGCGGAGACGAGCAGAAGCATGTATTCTTTCAGGTGGAGGACATTTTCAACATCTTCTTTGATTTGTTCTGTTTGTTCAATTTTGTTTTCATCATTATGAGTTTTGTTATTGAAATCATTCGCGATTATTTATGTTGTTTATTCATTTACTTCCGATTTATACACTCAATAAAACACATTTTGAATTCGAATTCAATGATCAGGAAATGATATCACCCTTTATACTTTCTCATAAATCCTACCAATCTAGTGGTGCAGATCTTAAAATGTGAACTTCGTTTGAAATTCGAGCTCAAGGTCTTCACAAATTGCCGAAATAACATGAAAAATATCTTCAAGCTTTCAATACGGAAGGGACTATACGATTACTTTTCTTGATTAATATCTCGAAAATGGTGGCAGATACGGAAAAATACAAGAAACAGAAAAGTTTTCACTTTGAATAATCTGTTTGATTCTGTTTTCAGAATATACCAGTAGCGCACCACAAAAAAGTTCAGGGGGCAAAAAGAGGAAAATGCACGTGAAAAAATAACACCCTGTATACTGTCAGGAATTTCTGCCTCATTTTGTTATAAACAAACAATAAGGAGATATCTGATGTAAATTTTAGCTCAATTCCTGAAAAATTGCATCAGTTATTAAGATAATATCTCCATGGCTTCGATATGGGAAAACTATTGGATTATTTTCAATAATTAATATCTCAGAAACGGTGATAGTTACGATCAAAATGCAAGAGTCAAAAAAAATTTCGAATTGAATGATTTATTCGATTTTATTTTTTGTTAGTGCCAGTGGCGTACCAAAAAAAAGTTCCGAGGGTAAAAATGGAACATGGCCCATGAAAAAGTATCACCCTGTATACTGTTTCAAAATTTGGCCTCACCTGGTGATTTAGATTGTGTTAAATAGCTTATGTGGAAAATTTGAGCCCGAAATCTTGAGAAGTCTAGGTTTTATCGAGAGAAAATCGAAAAATTTTCTCAACTTTAACACCCTGTATCTCGGCAACGAAGCATTTTTTGACCATTGGTTCTTCGAACTTTCTTGCTCAAATCATTCAGGGATTCGCATCCTTCATTTATGACATCTTATTCGGAAACACCCTGTATATACAGGGATATCCACCGGGACCGTCCGTTAAAAACTTTTTGGGTTCCAATTACAATATCAAGCTGAAATTTTATACGCGACCATAACAAGCGATTTCCAATTGAAGTGAAACATTTTCGAAGTGATACAATTTCCGGTTATACCGGAAGTGGGTCATCACTTTGTTATTTCAAATGGCAATCTACCATTTTTATTATACATCTCGAACCGACATTTGAGCAAGGCATGAAATACCCAAGTTGTAGGCACTTATCTGTCAAAACTTTAGACAGATTTGATTATTTTTGTTATAAACTCGATTTTTGAGGAACATTTAAAAAATTGTAGCTCGTAGATCTTTTGAACTACAGACACAATTTTTGCTTGGGTGGATAGAAGAAGTATCAATGAATTTTATAAGTAATCTACACATGTCAAATGTTTATTGTGTTGTTTTGTATGATTTTTTCAATTTGGTCTTTTTCAAACAGCAATAACTCAATTTTTTCAAATGGCACTTTCCAATTTTTATATCGCCATCAGATGAAGCGTCAATTTTCAGATGGAATTATATCAGCATGTACTATACCCATCTCTTATAGTTCCGAAATAATTTGGACATATATTGAATTTTGATGATTTTGCAATAACTAACAGAGAATGCTTTGAAATATTTTGAATCAAATAGCTGAACTGGCTACGCTCACCTGACAGGTGCCTAAAATTAATGTACTTGTCACTTCGTTCATTCGAATTTGATATTTCAACGAGAATTGTTGGTAATTTGAAGTGAAAATTTTTGAAAAACACCAGATTGATATAAATGGCTGATTATTCAAACGGGGATATGTTTAATATCTTTTTAATTCATGGCGAATGTCAAAAAGTGCTGGATAATAATATCATTCCGAATGAATATACATATGTATATTCATTCGTCTGAAGAAGCTACGGTGTAGTGAAACGCGTTACGAATCGCAATTATTAAGTAAAATTCCTTAAAACACAGTACTTGTTTTTTATTATTGATAATGGAACTTTACCAAGTAAAAGCCTCCCAAATTCAAATCATTAGTGATATATGACGGTGTGTTGGACTCGGATAAGATATCTGTAACAAGGGGAAGACACTCATTCGTTGGAATGTTCGGGTACATATTTTTGACATCGAAAGAGACTAACTTGATATCTTGGGAGATTATGAGATTTGAAAGTTTATGTATGAGATCTACAGAATTTGAGATAGTGTATTGTGCTTGAAAATTCGGGAGGTGTAGAACTTTTTGATTCAAAAATTTTGCTAGTTTACCTGATGGTGTGTTTATATATGACACTACAAGTATTGCAGATTTTTCTTCCTTATGTAGTTCAATCAATCCGTAAATTTTTGGAGCTTGAACATTCATTGGAATTAGTTTCCTCTTCTCCCATTCTGTGTGTGCTAGGTGTTCTGAGAAAGGTAGCTCTTCTTTGATTTCTTTTGTGAAAAGTGTGAAAAGTTTTGTTGGATCTTTTGGTATTTCGGTGATATCCATTTTTTTTCAGTGCATCTTGCCTCTTCTCTTCGAATAGGACTTTATTGAGGCATAATATACTATTATCTTTGTCAGCTTTAGTTATTATGAAATCTTCGGCTTGGATTTTGCTTGAAATGGACTTCATTATCTTCAATTGATTCTGATTGTTAGTTTTTATGTCAGATTTTCTGATAATTTCTGTGAGTTTGTGTTTTGGAGGCTTGGGTTGGTGATGATCTTTATGTTTTTGGATTGCCAGCTCTTCTTGCACTAAGGTTATTTCCTTGTTTTTATTTTGAATTTGCCGTTTCCCGGGGTGAATTTTGGTCCTTTGTTCAGCAGATCCGTTTGAACTACATCAAAGAATTTGTTCGGTAGACTTATGAATCTAGGATATAAAGTGATATTTGATCGTTTGATAACATCTGTTTGGATCATAATTTATTACCCCCAACAGCCAACTAGAGCATAATGGATCCCCACTACTCAATGTTTAGGATAAATTTCATTCTGTACTTGTACTTGCCTACTCATGTATTATATTGTTATTCACTTGAAAAAGACCGTAGGGTCGAAACCGGTCGTGATTATTGAAGCAATTGTGGAAAAGTGACAAAAGTGTCTCATTTCGTTGACTTTAAGAAATTAATTTCCATAAAATAAATAAATCATATATACTATCAATTAGGACAGCTTGTCGAGCAGAATTGATGAACATTTACTATCGACTACAGATGTAATACAATAGAGTGTCCTTGAATTTGTGGTTCAACAAAGAGTGTCTGAAGCGGAAAGTGATTCCTAACTATATCAAGTTCAAAATATGTATTAATAATGAACCAACCTCTCAAATTGAACCAAAAATGGAACTTATCTGGCACAAGGAAGAAATTAAAATGTGGTATAAGGTGCGGGATAATATAAAATCTCACAACATATCAGTTCAGGACGAAATATTTTATATTTCACATAATGTTGAATTTGAGTGCCTTGAATATAAAATTAATATGAAAATAAGTGAGATTTCAAAAGAAAATTACGATAAACTGCATAAAAAACTTCCAACCTTAGAAAACAAAAATGAAAACACAAGCTATGATCCAAACAGATGTTATCGAACGATCAGATATCACTTTTTATCCTAGATTTATAAATCTATCGAACAAATTCTTTGATGAAATTCAAACGGATCTGCTGAACGAACGACAAAAATTCACCCCGGAAAACGGCAAATTCAAGCAAGCAGAGCTGGCCATCCAAAAACATAATGATATCATCACCGACCCAAGCCTCCATAAACACAAATTCACAGAAATTATCAGAAATTCTGACATAAAAACTAACAATCAGAATCAGTTGAAAATATTAAAGTCCATATCAAATAACTTTTCGCAAAAGAAACCAGGTAAACTAGCAAAATTCTTGAATCAAAAATTTCTAGACCTCCCGAATTTTCAAGCGCAATACACTATCTTTAATTCTGTAGATCTCATAAATAAACTTTCAAATCACACAATCTCCCAAGATATTAAGTTAGTCTCTTTCGATGTCAAAAATATGTACCCGAACATTCCAAGGAATGAGTGTCTTTCACTTGTTACAGATATCTTATACGAGTCCAACACACCGCCATATATCACAAATGAATTTAGCAATCTTCTTCAAATACGCTTATCTGAAAGTGACTTTCAATTTCAATCTAAATTCTTCAAACAAAATTCAGGTCTTCCAATGGGTTAACCTCTTAGCCCTCTACTAGCTGACATTTTCATGGATAATTTGGAGAAAAACTCAATATTAAACATTTGAATTTGGGAGGCTTTTACTTGGTAAAATTCTATTATCAATAATAAAAAACAAGTACTGTGTTTTAAGGAATTTTACCTCATAATTGCGATTCGTAACGCGTTTCACTACACCGTAGCTTTTTCAGACGAATGAATATACAATGGAATTTTTCATATTTTTTATATTTTCTCTGTATATTCATTCGTCTGAAGAAGCTACGGTGTAGTGAAACGCGTTACGAATCGCAATTATTAAGTAAAATTCCTTAAAACACAGTACTTGTTTTTTATTATCAATATTAAACACAGATCTCGCTAAAACACACATTATTTTCGGGCACAGATATGAAGATGACATTGTAGTTGGTTTTCGTGGTTCAAACAGGCAAATTCAGCAAATTTTAAATTTCCTGAATAGAATACATTGCCGAATCAGCTTCATTTCTGAATAAGAAAAAAACAACTCCATTAATTTCCTCGACTTAACCATTATAAATTCAAATAACCAACTCACTTATAAAATTTACAAAAAGGAAACATTCACAGACGCATCGATTTCAATGCACTCATTCAGTCATTTAAGACACAAACTAGCTGCATATTACTCCATGATTCATAGAGCTTACTTTGTTTCCCTTTCGACAGAAAATTTTCAAACTCAACTTAATATCATCAAAAAAATTGCCTCAAATAACAACATACCAAAACATTTTCTAGATTTAATCATTAATTCAATCAATTCCAAATTGAACATAACTACTTCATTCTCAAGCGGCCCCAACTTAAGCAGATTTTTATTCAATGCCAAACAAAAGAACGATAAATTCAAGCAATCAGGAATTTATCAAATCAAATACAATGAATGTCAGGTAGCCTATATCGGGCAAACAGGGAGAAGTTTTGAAGCTAGATTCAAGGAACATATTTCCTCAGATAAAAATTCGCCAAAATTTGAACACATAAAATCAACTAACCACTCGATATCATTGAACAATCTTAAAATCCTTCATAAATGTAACAAAGAGAGAGAGATATGAATTTGTTGGAAAGTTTGGAGATTAACAAACTATGTAAAAACCAACAATTTATTACCTTCAACAGCCAACTAGAGCATAATGGATCCCCACTGCTCAATATTTAGGATAAATTTCATTCTGTACTTGTACTTGCCTACTCATGTATTATATTGTTATTCACTTGAAAATGACCGTAGGGTCGAAACCGGTCGTGATTATTGTGGAAATTGTGGAAAAGTGACAAAAGTGTCTCATTTCGTTTTACTTTAAAAATGAATTTCCATAAAATGAATGCATCATCAATAGTATCAAATGGATTATTCGTTGGTGTTAATGTATTATCTCTAAACTAGCCTACTTTGAAGGCGATACAATAAATTTGAATGAAAAATCAATATACGTGTTTCATAACCCAATTCCTGGTACTTTCTTTGAAAGAAAATATAACAACACAATCGTGCCAATCGAATGAGAGATATAAGCATTGTCGAACTTTTAGTTTACTCAAATTTTTAGGCGTTTCATTTTTATTGGCGACGAGTGTAGTTTTACTATGGCGGATGTCATTTCATTTTCATGGAACTCCCACCACTAGTAAACACGACTGCATTGGACGCATTGGATCTTAACATATTTTCATATTGATTTACTAATTTGCTTTGCTTTCGTGTTTGTCCGCTAATTCAAGGACTGGGCAGAAAAGAACAATATTTCTTAAATCTATCATTCTGAATCGAGTCTTTCCTATGCGCATATACCCAATAAAGTAACGACAGTGAAAATTTGAGAAGCGTTTCAAAATGAGCGAAAATAATGAGCAGAATACTCTCTTCGACGAATTGGAAGAAAAAACGCCATCAGATAATATGGATGGTGGTACAAAAGAAAATTCATCTGAAAAACCACATACCAGAAGAAAGAGAAATATAATGGATGCCCCTTCAAACGGGAACATAGGAATGGATGGAGAAAAAGTGCAAACATTTTAATAAATTCAGTAATGAGTGAATAGTTCTATGTAGTGAGAAAATAGTTAATTGCTTATTAAAATAGTATATAACTGCATTTATTCCATTAATTTCCATATCCTTTGTCGAATTGATGCTTATAGATGAAAAGTATCTCAAATAATTTTCCAAAATTCTTCATTTGTGATTTTCCATGAAACCAAAACTATCAATTTTTCTTGTATGTTTACAGTACTCAAGCAATATGCTTCAAAAATTCATGTTAATTTATTTTTATCAAATACAGTAGTAGATTTATCAGTTGGCTTGCCACTTTATATATTGTAATACTATATCGCATTCTACAGGGTGTTACATAATAGCATGTCACAGCCTGAGTGGGTAAATATCCGTGCAATTTTAAGAAAATAAGTTCATATAAACATAGGTCCGCAAAAGCTTCGTTACGGAGCTACCGGGTGTTGAAATTTTCAGAAAAATTGTTTTTTTCTTCAAAACTCCTGCAGTTTTTGAGATATTCGGCCCAAAA
Organism: Cryptolaemus montrouzieri; assembly: GCA_013387265.2. NCBI lineage: Eukaryota > Metazoa > Arthropoda > Insecta > Coleoptera > Coccinellidae > Cryptolaemus > Cryptolaemus montrouzieri. The sequence continues at coordinate 2,431,110 of JABFTP020000083.1, read as the reverse complement.
TTGGAAAGCAAACTATTTTTTACAACCTCCATCATAACACGTCCCAAATTTTAAATAGAATCTACAAGGTGTCTTCTCTTCCGGAGTCATGTCTTTGTTTGCCGTTTCAAACTTTTTTGCAATACGCCAATGATCAGCGTATTATCATCTTCGTTCAATTTAGAAACTTTTTTGACACTTGTGATATTTTCATATCTCCAACCGTTCTTGAGCAAAAAATTATTAAGCAGTTGTATGCATTCGCTGAATTGAAGGCACTTCTAATTAAAAAAAATGACTAGTAGGCTTTGATTTCTTTCATTTACCTATTTATTTTGACAGTTCCTAGTGTCTGCTCTAATTGTTTATTAAAATAATGAATAGTTTCAAGACTTTTGAAGTTATTGCTGTAAGAAAAAATGGCTAATTTTACTAACACCGAATTGGCTGATATCCATTACATGTACGGTCTCGCTGACGGAAACACAACAGAAGCTAGGCGATTATGCCAGGTCCGCTTACCAGATCGAGTAACACCAGACAGGCGAACATTCTCAAATATCCACAGAAGGTTGAGGGAAACTGGTACTTTTACTGCAAATAGTCATTTAAAAGGTGCAACTCAAACTATGAGAACTCCAGATATTGAGGAAGCAGTTTAGAATTGTATTGATCTCAATTCATATTCAATGAGTCCAAACTCAACTTCCTCGAAATTTTCCTTCAAAACTGATTTCTGCCGATGGTTCTAAGATAAAATTAGAGAAAATGCTCATTTTGATAGTGAAATATCGTTCACAGACGAAGCTAACTTTTCGAGAACTGCTATCACAAATTTTCACAATAATAATTATCGGGCTGAGGAAAACTTCCATTTGATTGAAGAATCTCATTATCAAGAACAATTCATATACAGGGTGCTTCAACTGAAACTAAACAGAGGCTATATCTACCAAGATATTCATTTTCGATCAAAACGCAAAAACATATCAATTTTTGTTTCAAGGAGGACATCTTTTGGGGTACAATACTTGCCTGAAATATCAACACCCTAAGCGGGGGTCGGAATCCTTGAACATTTTGAATAGGGAAGATGGGTCGAGTGATGACTCAAAAGAAAGGTGTTATATTAGCCTACACCGCCTTGACCGAATTTTCATTTCTAATTGAAAACTGTAAAAGATACAGGGTGAACAACTGAAAGATAGGGAAGACTATTTCCCTGAAACGATTCAAGTTTCAGTGAGGTACAATGGAACAGATCCATGCTGATCAATGGCAGTCATCATGAAGTACCATCCTCATCTCGAATTTCAACCCCTAGAGCAGAGGTGACCACCCATGAAAATTTGGCAGAGGGTAGATGAGTCGAGTGATACCTCGAAAGAAAGGTATCTTTGCCTGCATCCCCGTGAACAAATTTTCATTTTTGATTGAAAACTGTAGAAGATACAGAGTGAGCTACTGAAAAATAGAGGAAACTATCTATCACCCTGAGCTATTCAAGTATTAGTGCAAAAAAACGGAACAGATTCATTCCAGATCAGAGGCTGCCATCTTTGATCTAAATGAATCTATTCCAGTTTTTCGCACTAATACTCCAATAGTCTTGGGACAATAGTCTTCTCTATTTTTCAGTGGCTCACTCTGTATTTTCTACAGTTTTCAATCAGAAATGAAAATTCTTTCACGGGAATGCAGACGAAGATAATACCTTTCTTTCGAGTTATCACTCGACCCATCTACCCTCTTCCAAAATTTCAAGGGTTGTCACCCCTGCTCCAGTGGTTGAAATTGTAGATGAGGATGGTACTTGATGATGACTGCCATTGATCAGCATGGATCTGTTCCATTGTACCTCACTGAAGCTTGAATAGTCTCAGGAAAAAGGCTTCCCTATCTTTCAGTTTCTCACCCTGTATCTTTTGAAGTTTTCAATTAGAAATAGAAATTCGTTCAAGGCAATGTAGACACAAAGATACCACCTTTCTTTTGAGTCATCACTCGATCCATCTTCCTCATTCAGAATGTTCAAGTATTGCAACCCCCGCTCAGGGGGTTGATATTTCAGGCAAGTATTGTACCCCAAAAGATGTCCCCCTTGAAACAAAAATTGACCTGTTCCTGCATTTTGATCAGAAATGAATATCTTGGTAGATATAGCCTCTGTTTAGTTTTCGTTGAAGCACCCTGTATACATACATAACTATAAATAGAATATAGGTTTTCCTTACTATTGATGAGTTTTTCATGGATTGTTCCATTTTATCTATAGATTGACACAAACAGTCCATATTTTGTATGTTTGAGCATTCGAATATTTATTGTAGATTTTTTTTGTTGCTCATTTGTATTGTAGAAAATTTAAAGGATTGTGTAAAGATTCAATTCCTCATACAAGGGATTTTCTCTTATTGAAAGAGAACTACTTCGAGGAAATTCTAATCCTGATATTGTTTATATTTTTTGTTATTGGCAATTTTTTGAGGAAGAGTTACCTTTATTGCTCGATAATGTAACACTTTTGGCGAGAAACAATGTGGTTCATGCATGTCGGGCACCAGCACATTATAGTGGAGAAGCTAGGGAATTTTAGAATAATATATTCACCAACCGATTGTTAGGTCGGGGTAGGCCAGAACCATGGTATCCAAGAACCCCAGACTTAAATAGTTTAAACTTTTTTTTATGGGGACATCGCAAAAGTTTAGTTTTTACCACTCCAGTGAACGCTGTGGAAGAATTGAGAAATCAAATAATAACCTCTTGTGACACGATAAGAAATACCCCAGGAATATTTTAAAGAGTGCGTAATAATATGCGAAGAAGGACAGAGGCCTGTATTCTTGCAGGTGGAAGACACTTTCAGCAATTTATTCAATTTTTAATTGTTCTTTTTTTATTTTGATATTGAATAAGTATAGGTTGAATCTCAGAAGACGAGCTAACGAAATAAAAGCAAATTTTGGGCATAACTATCGAGTATTTCTATTCTTTTTTCTTTGGAAGACTAAAGCTGGCCATCGGGGCCCTCTCGGTCAAACAGAGATGGAATTTGAGGAAATATTGCAGGTTATGTATTTTTTTTATTATCTCCTTAGTCCTTTTCATGACCTTGATTGCTATGTAAAATCTTTTCTCAGATTTGTTTAGACATATAAGAAGTATGTTTGTTGAAATATTCTTCTGCTACTTTTCTTTTTCCATTGTTACAGATTCCTGTCCCAAACCCTCTTTCTTTCACCCTTGTCTTCGTTTAGAAATCATGGAATGCAAGAGAGAATGAAGCGGCTAAGCGGAAAAATCTTTGGTACTCTTTTTGTACACACGACACTAACACAACATAAACAGAGAAGCTATTGCTAGTGCAATAGCGACAGGGATTTCCTGAGCTCACACTTGTGCTTTTCTGACACACACCACAATTATAGATATAAGCCTTTATTGTAAATACAATTATTCAAATTTTGTAAATCCTCACTTTTCAAAAGAAGGTATATATATATATATATATATATATATATATATATATATATATATATATATATATATATATATATATATATATATATATATATATATATCTTTTTTATATAATATACAATTCAAATAATTCAAATCCAATAATTTTTACTCGAAAAGGTTGGATTCACTTCTTGATTTTACGAAATTTTTTGCTTCTTACTATAAAAACAAGAATATCTCAGTTACCCTTACAGCTAAATCAAATCTGACCATACCATCGGAAAGAGCATTGAATTTGCCATAAGAAAGGTGGGTACTGATGAAAAAATATTGTATACCGGGTGTTGTAAAAGTCTAAATGAAAAAATTGTATGAACAAAGTTAGTGGTATTTTCTTGTTAGCTGTACCACTGATCGACAAGTAGCCGTTTTCTTTTTTGAGAAAACTACTACAATTACACTGGTCTACAATGGTTTTGTTGCCCTAGATATGAAAATGATTTTGGGTCTATTTATGCACACAATTCGTGAAACTATCAATGATTTTGTAGGATTTGCTCTGATTTCTTTTTAAATATTTATTTTCATTTTACATAACAAAAATCGTAAAACAAGAAACAAAATAACAGATATATTTATAATGTCAGTTATGTTTTGAGAAATTCGGATACAACGAAGTAAATAAAGAGGAAAATGTCGAAAATATATTTCATATTTCCATAAAACGCCCTTTATGAGCTTTTCTTCTATAATTTTTCAGGGGACAATCTCTTTTCAAAGACCAGCAGTAATCTGCCATCATGTGACAATCCCATCGACCTTGATGCCTTTCTTCCATCACTTTTAGATCTTGATGAAACCGCTCTCCCTGTTCCTCACTATAATTTCCTAAATTATCCGGAAATTTATCTAGATGATTGCGGAGATAGTGTAACTTAATACTCATATTTGCTACTAAAGTCTGAAAGTTTGTCAGCATATTTTGCACAATTTCTTCATAATTTGCTGCTTTATGGTTACCTAGGAAATTTTCGACCACAAACACAAAACTTTTCTAAGCTTTACTTTCCGGAACAGTCATAAATTTGTCTTTCATCAATTGCCGTATTTGAGGACCATCAAATATTCCACCTTTCAATTTTTCCATCCTAAGCTTCGGAAATTTTCTGCAAATGTAATTAAAATAATTTCCGTCTTTGTTCAACGCTTTTACAAATTGCTTAATCATACCTAACTTAATATGTAATGGTGGAAGTATGATTTTGTCTCTGCTCACCAGCGGCTCCCTTATTACGTTGGCTTTACCGACAGTTAAAGAATTTCTTACAGGCCAAATATCTTGTTCCCAATGAAGTTGCTTTGCTCTACTATCCCACATACAAATAAAGCAAGGGTATTTTGTATATCCACTTTGTTGGCCAAGTAAAAAATTAACCATTTTTAAATCCACACAGATCGGCCATTGATGCTCAGAGTATTTAATTTTCTCTAAAACTAATTTTACATTTGCATAATCTTCTTTGAGTTTCGTTGAATGGGCAATTGGAATGGATGCAAATTTATTTCCATTGTGCAATAAGACGCATTTTAAACTTCTTTTGCAACTATCAATAAAAAGGCGCCATTCAGTAGATTTGTACTCTTTTAAGCCCACGTCTATAAGCAGCTTCGCGATATCATTACAATACACTAATCCTTCATTTTCACTAAAAAATTGTAATAACTCTTTTTCTCGCGTTCTGTATGTTGTATTTGTTACTGTTGGTGCCAATAAATTTTTTTCTTTCAATCTTGAGGCTAACAGTTCTGATCCTTGTTTTGATAAATTGAGATCACGTATTAAATCACTGAGTTCATTTTGAGTAAATAACTTTGGCGTAGATGTTTCTCTTTCCCATTCACTTCCACTAGTAGATGGTCCCGATTTCTGTGAATTTGGTAACATCATTGTTTCTGAGGGCATGCGAATTACTTTTGAAATGTACATGGGCCGAGGGAGATTTTCACTGTGTAGAACCGGACATTTCATAGACTGTAAGTCTGGGTATCACCACGTTTGATTTCGATTAAAACCTTTAACATCTACTACGCAAAAGTAACAATCATCTAAATGATTCGTAGGCTCCATCCAGATCATAGGAATACCAAAATCTAATCCAGAACGTTCACCTTTTTTCCACAACCGTAAAGACTCAACACAGGACTTACAAACTTCATTAGGAACCCATGGTTTACCTAACTTGTCCATTTTGAAACCAAAATATTCAACATAAGTCTCCTTGACAAAGTCTGTGATATTTCTTTTTTGTTTTTTTGGTATATAAACACCGCAAATATAACAAAATAAATCACTACAATATTTACACTTTCTTCGTGACGAACTCATATTTTAGACTAGAAGACAAATATATAAGAATGGACATTCAGTAATTGAAACAGAATATTAATCCATGAAACTTTATCCAGATTTACGTGTATATGTACTTCATTATTGTCAAATAACTGAGATCTCAGCTGTTCTGTGGAGCAAGGGGTCTGAGAGTGGGGATCAGTTGGTGTTTGTATTCGCGGAAAAGTTGCGCAGAAGCCTAATCATGACTGGAAAATTAAATTTTATTTCTAACAAGCTTATAATTGTTCAAAATATAGGAAATGCAAAAATCATGAAAATACGAGCACATTGAGAACTTTCATGAATATATTCATAATCTGGGCACTTGAAAACATAAAAGAGTAAGAACATTCAATTCTCTGATTCTTCCATCACAAATGAGCTAGTTTCACCGGGATGTCCAAACGATTCCACAAATGACTTTTCAATAATAATAAGCGATAAATAAATAACATATCTGGATATTGAATGTTTAAAAACTAGGAATAATTAATTTTCTCGGATTAGAAGAAGAAAAGTAGAAAAAAGAATCGTAAAAGAAAAAAATCACAGAAGGCTTGTATTACTTGATTTTAAAACAAATAAAAATATTTAGAATTTGACAGGAACTGTCATTCAATGAATTAATGAATTAAGGTTTATATTTTCCCCTTTTACATTTCCATTTTTGTTTTCGAAAAAAAGAAAACGTATTGAATATCGAGATGTGTTATTTGTTTATGGCTACGCGAATGGAAATTACCGTGCAGAGGTGCGGGAGTATGCATTGCGCTCTTCAAACAGACAGCAACCTTGCAGAAAGACATTTGTTGAAGTGTTTAGGCGCTCCAGTGAAACTGGTTCATTCAGTGGTTCAAAAATTAGAGAAGGTGGCGGAAATGCTAAGCAATGGAGCTGTTCGAGAGGACCCTACAACAAGTACTCGGAGAATTGGTGCTACTTTGAGACTCCGTCATTCCACGGTTCATAGAGTTCTCAAGCGAAATAATTTACATCCTTACCATTTGAGTATGTTTCAAGACCTATTTCCAGTAGATTGTGAGTTGAGGTTGAAATTTTGTAGGTCGTACATGAATAAATTACAGGATTGGGGATCAGATAAGATTCTATGGACGGATAAGGCAACTTTTACCAAAGTTGGTATAATAAGTTTGAGAAATTTCCATATGTGGGATACAGAAAATCCTCATGACACTATTGTGTAACACTCTCAGCACGAGATGAGAGTTAATGTGAGGTTGGGGTTAAGGTCGGGCTAGTTATAATTCCTAATCGTCTCAATTCAAACAAATTTTTAAATCTATTAAATAACGAAATAATGATCGTTCTGGAAGAGATGCCCATAGCTACTCGGCATTACTTTTGGTTTCAAATAGACGGGTGCCCGGCTCACAGTTTTAGAATGGTCGAGAACTGGATGGCTAAGAGATTTAGAGAGAGATGGATAGGTCGAGTCGGGCCGGTGAGATGGCCGACCAGAAGCCCTGAGCTCACGCCACTTGATTTTTATATGTGGGACTCAAATAAGAATGAATTGAAAGCATTCGAATCTGTTGCAACGAAATGAGTCAAAAACACTTTGAACTTCAGAGAGTAGTTGATAGTTTAAGAACGAGATGTGTTAAGTGCATTCAAGAAAGAGAAGGACCTGTTATCGTTTTTAAATCTCTTTCGTGAAAATATGATTCATTAATTTTCTTAGATCCTGTTCATGTTTTCATTGAGTAATATAAGATATTTACGTTTTCGAATTTTATGTTCTTATTACTCTTACCCATGATATTGCTGATAAAAAATAGTTAACTCAAGAGTTTAAATACCATTTGAAAGCTAGTTTCTACCCAAAAAAAACAGGTACTTCTCGATCAGTTTTCAGTGGTACAGCTAACAAGAAAATACCACTTATTTTGTTAATTTCACAATTTTTTCATTTAGCCTTTTACAACACCCGGTATACAAAATTTTTTTTACAATTAGTACCTACCTATCTTATAGCAAATTCAATGCTCTTTCCGATGGTATGGCCAGATTTGATGTAGCTCTAAAGTAACAGAGATATTCTTATTTTCATAGAAGCAAAAATTTTCGTATAATCAGAAAGTGTTAAACAACTCGATAATTATCAACTTTTCGAAAAATGTTATGGAACATTCTTTGTTGAAAATGACTTGTACTATCACCTACTGAAGTTAGTCACCTTTTTCTATAACATTACATATTGTAACATTAAATATGGTTCTATAAATGTAATGACAAAACCTTACATGTTACATTTTTTTTCTCATCCTTATATACGCCAATTCTACCAATGTTAAGTTTTTGGCGCCGTGTATATGCCGCAGAATGCAACATAAACGGACGTATCTTTGAACTTTTTCGACTCAGAAGTATGATTTTTGTGAAATTCAAGATATTAGCGAACTGAGTATTCAGTATCAATTTCAGCTTTATATCAACACGTGTTCCCGAGAAAAATGTCTTGGCAGACATACAGATGGACGGACAGACGAAGAACGAAGTGATCCTGTGAAGTTTCCCTTTTTTTCTTTCGAAGTATCTAACCTAATCTTAAAAACGAAGGCAATCGTAAAACATAGTCACAAAATACGAAAAAACTGCACAAATCATCTTTGATTAATTATACTTTCTATCACAAATGGTACCAACGAAATATTTTGTTTATTTTCTCATAACTTCATCAGTTAAATTTCACTGATGGTTCAATTGAAAAATATTAAATACCAAGAGAAACATTATTGAAATTTGATCGGCAAAACCTCTGTGGGTTCAGCTGATGATATAACAAAGATAAATCAAATTACTTAATATGATTGAAAATATTTACATGGCTATGTCAAAAGTTTGCGACCTTTATATCAGATAATTGAGGCCAATGAATTCAATTTCTATAATACATACGAACATAATATGGCTAAATTTATGAGTAAACAATTTATTAGGCATAGTTGGAACATAGAAAAATCAATAAAGATTTCTATTTGAGTTTCGAGTTGTGAATTGAATTAAGATAAGTATTCTAATAGTTGATTGATTCCGCCGTTACTGTGTGTATTATATTTATATTATTTATACTATTACAAGACTTTCATTGAAATTCAGGATTGCAATTTCGGTATCTCTACTATCTTAAGCATACAACTAGTACTGAACTAAAGTTCAAATACATACATACATAAACAGGTAGATACGAAGTTAATGAAGGTGCAAACAAGAAGTAATAAATGAATTATGTTAAAAACAGGTATTATTTAAATATATCAAATATATATTGCCGATTGAAAGTTCGATGATTTACAAGAAATCTAATTTTCGTTCCTTTGGTATTCTGTGAAAAATTAGTAGTTGAGCTATAGAGTATTCAATGTGAAACGAAAGTAGATTTGTTAGTTTTCTGGTCATTGTAATCTGATTGATGTTCCTTGTATTTAGTTTTGAATGAACGACCAGTCTGTCCTATATAGACGCCTTCACAATCCATACATGACAACTTGTAAACTCAAGTATTGTAAAATTTATCAGTTTAATCTTGACTATTGAAAAATTGTTGGGAGAGTTTCATGGGGGTCTGAACGCTGCTTTTTCATTCTGTTTCGAAATGACCTTCTACAATCTTTCGCTGATAGGGCCAAAATATGTTAATGAAATATATTTATACCGAGTGGGTTAACTGGAAGGAAAAAGACTCATTAACTGCTAAACTATTCGTTTCTGGACAAAAAGCAGGAGCAGGTCAATTTTTGTCTGAAAAAGAACATCTTTTAACACAAGGTGATTTTATTTTGCATCAACGCTCTAAGCAGGGATGCACAAAACTCAATTTTTTGAATACGGAAGATAGGTAGAGTGACACCTCATTGGAAAGGTCTTTTGATTCTCAACACAAATACGTAATAATTTTTGAGTGTTTTATATATTCACAAGACGAGTTATTTCAAGCGATTGCAAAATCTATCGATTTCGAATGAACATTCACCGAAATACTGTTGTATTTTGGGAAAAAATATCTTTGAGCAGTGGTGCTCCCACTATACCCCCTCAAATGAGGGTGTCAACCCCTCAAATCTTCGAATTGATCAGTTAGTTTGAGTACTAACTCATAAGAAAGGTTTTAGAATTTCTAGAATATTGCAGACAAAATTTTTGCTTCTTCTGCATTGTGATGAAGATACAGGATGAATTGATAGAGAGCGATACAGTGTTTGCGGGGTCTGCTGATTTTGGATGGGGATTCAGAACACGTTTGTTTGGTTTTTAAATAATAGAGCTCATTCATAGAATTGCCTACATGCTGGCGAGTAGAGAAAATTGAGAATTGAAAAATTGAAAAAACAATTGAATTTATTATCAAGGTGCTTTAACGAAAACTAAACACAGGCTATATCTACCAAGATATTCAATTCTGATCAAAACGCAAAAACAGGTCAATTTTTGTTTTAAGGAGACGTCTTTCATAGTACAAAACTTGCCTGAAATATCCTTGAACATTTTGAATAGGGAAGATGGGTCGAGTGATGACTCAAAAGGAAGGTGGTATCTTTGCCTACATCGCCTTGAACGAATTTCCATTTTCAATTGAAAACTGTAAGAGATATAGGGTGAGCAACTGAAAGATAGGGAGGACTATTTCCCTGAGACTATTCAAGTTTCAGTGAAGTAAAATGGAACAAATTCATGCTGATCAATGGTAGTCATCATCAAGTACCATCCTCATGTCGAATTTTAACCCCTAGAGTAGGGGTGACCACCCTTGAAAATTCGGAAGAGGGTAGATGGGTCGAGTGATACCTCGAAAAGAAGGTATTATCTTTGTCTGCATTACCGTGAACGAATTTTCATTTTCGATTGAAAACTTTTGAAGATACAGAGTGAGCTACTGAAAAATAGAGGAGACTATCTATCTTTGATCTAAATGAATCTATTCCAGTTTTTCGCACTAATACTCCATTAGTCTTGGGGCGATAGTCTTCTCTATTTTTCAGTGTCTCACTCTCTATCTTCTACAGTTTTCAATCAAAAATGAAAATTCTTTCACGGGAATGCAGACAAAGAAAATACCTTTCTTTCGAGTTATCACATCTACCCTCTTGTAAATTTTCAAGGGCTGTCACCCCTGCTCCAGGGGTTGAAATTCGAGATGAGGATGGTACTTGATGATGACTGCCATTGATCAGCATGGATCTGTTCCATTTTACTTCACTGAAACTTGAATAGTTTCAGGGAAATAGTCTTCCCTACCTTTCAGTTGCTCACCCTGTATCTTTTACAGTTTCCATTAAAGAATGGAAATTCGTTCAAGGCAATGTAGGCAGAGATACCACCTTTCTTTTGAGTCATTACTCGACCCATCTTCCCTATTCAAAATGTTCAAGGATTGCAACCCCCGCTTAGGGGGTTGATATTTCAGGCAAGTATTTTACCCCAAAAGATGTCCCCCTTGAAACAAAAATAGAGCTGTTCCTGCGTTTTGATCAGAAATGAATATCTTGGTAGATATAGCCTCTGTTTAGTTTTCGTTGAGGCACCCTGTATCTGATACATTTTATATGTCAACATGGTACCAATCGAACAAATGTTCAAAGTGTTCGCCGCCTACTTCCAAACACAATAACAGATTTTGCTCGAAACGTTCCCGGACATTACGTAGCATTACAGGAGTTATAAGATTACACTCGACTACAATCAGTTGTTGTTAATCCACCAAATTTGCTGGATCAGATTTATAAATTTGACTCTTTAAGTGGTCTCATGACAAAAATCCGATGGTGACAAGTCCGAATAACATGGGGGCCTTTCTGTAGGGCCTCTTCTTCCGATCCGTGGATCAGAAAATTCTCGATCTAGATATCGTCGAACAGGACGTGCAAAATGCGGGGCGGCACCATCCTGCTGAAACTAAATGGTTGAGATAATTGTCCAAAATTTCAGTTATGGCCGGCTTGATTAGTTCTTCAAGTAATTAGAGATTCATTTTTCCCAACAGATTTCCTGGTAAGAAAAATGGTCCAATAGATGCCAACCCAAACCTTCAATTCTTCAGGATATTAAGTAAGTACTCCACGGAATATTCTGGTATTAGAATCCGATCAGAACCGGCGATTCATAGTGCTATTCAAAAAAAAATACATCCATCCGAGAAGCAACTACTGTAGAGAAAGTAGGGATTGTTTTCAATTCGCTCACTTATTATTCCACAGAACTGCACTCTGCGGTCGAAGTCATTCTCATTGAATTCTTGGACCATCTTCATTTTATACGGATGTAATTTATGTAGCTTGAAAACTCGTCCAATAATTCTTCGACTCACACCAATTTCACTTTCCAATTTTCTTGTAGTCACAGTGAGATCAATCCCTACTTGCCCAAGCAGAGCAGTTTCCATTTCCTCATTTCGTATGGGTCTTTGGATATGCTCTCTTTTCCTATTCTGAACAGAGCCAGTTTCTCCAAATTTTTCCACCAACTCCAGTCTGTAAGTGGCACTTATATGTTTGTCGTCATGGCGTTCATTGAAAATAGCAGCTGCCCTATTTGCACAAGTATTACTTGTGCGATTTTCATTCATTAGATACAAGCAATCTGGAAAAAAACAAAAACTGCCACATTTGTTCTTGAGAAATCTGCATTACACCTATGTGATTTCGGATGAATATTTTTCTGTAACGAGAACTTCACTTGAGTTCGGTTCATTTCCACCTTGGATACAATGCTGTTAGAGGCTTTTCACATACGACGATCGGTTGCGCATGCGGTTGTAAGGCGTGCGGACCATTACCCTAGTGGTTGTCTTCACATGTCTGCGTTACATGAGTCCACCGATAGGGAACATTTTTTTGCGATTCAACCGATGACACGGAGCGATCATCGCTTCTTTGTAAAAGGCTCTTATACTATGTATAAATTTCTCCATGATTCACCCTATATCCTCATTCGAATGTAATGGGATTTGAAAATTTGTTCACTGTAATCAAATAACTCTAAATACCTATCCAATGAGCAATAACTTAAACTAACTGATCAATTCGAAGATTTGAGGGGTTGACACCCCTGATGTCTGAGGAGGTATATTGGATCACCACTACTTAAAAGTATTTTTCCCCAAAATACAACAGTATTTCTGTGAATATTCATTCGAGTACGACAGATTTTTCAATCACTGAAAATAGCTCGTCTTTTAACGAACCAGCTTGTATCTTCCTCCGAATATGTCAAAACTCTAAAATCATTACATATTTGTTTTGGGAAACAGAAGAGCTTTCCAATGAGATATCACTCGACCTATCTTCCCTATTCAAAAAGTTGAGTTTTGTGCACCCCTGCTTAGTTGATAATAAAATCACCTTCAGAAAAAATTGACCTGTTTCTGCTTTTTGTCCAGGTACGAATAGTTTCTGGAACGCAGCGTATTTATGAGATTTTCGGTGTGTTGAGTCATAGGGGATGCAAACATCAGTAAATGTGGGTTTTCAATATATATCAAAACTTTGTGTATTATTTTTATTGTGATTGTTAGATGTAAACAGTGAATCTGCTTATCTACTCCTTTCTCTAAACTGAATTTAATTTTGAGATGAATGCTATTGATGTAAGTTAAAAATTGATGAAGTTGTCTAGTGCATCCCATCAAACATGCTACTATATCGTCTGCATATCTCTACCAAAAATGTACTAATTTTGATTTGGAGCAATTGAATATGCTTCTTCAGTGTACGCCATGAAAATGTCCGCTAGTAAAGGGCTCAATGGTGATTCCATCAGTAGACCGTGAGGTTGTCCATAGAATCTGTTATTGAAATGATTATGTCGTAGGCACATAGCAAAAACATGAAATCATTTTGTACAACCGGATTAACGGGTGTTTTCTTTGAGATGTCTGAGACCAGAGGAAGGCATTAGTCTCCAGGGATGTTGGAAAACATGTTTTGGATGTAGATAATATAACAATGGCTTCATGTTTTTGCTGAAGTTGTGCCTTCAACAGAATTATTTCAAATTCAATAGCAAATTCTATGAACGACCTCACGGTCTACCGATGGGATCACCATTGAGCCCTTCAATAGCTGACATTTTCATGGTAATATTAAAATAAAAGAAAATATTTATACAAAATTTTACTTGGGCGTACTACGACCTACAAGACCTTTCAACGCACAGCTCAGAATTTAAAAGGTGTGGTGCAAATTCTGAAGCAGTTATATGGGCTATAATGAATAATATTATATGTCAGATAAATTTTTTGATGTATGTAAAGGTTCCATGTTCCTGTTTTTACAATCGTGATGTTTCATCTAGATTGAATATCAGTATCTAGTAAACTGAAATTAAAATAATATACACTATTTTAAGTAAGTAATAGAGATCCACATGAAACTCTCCCAAGAATTTTTTTAATAGTAGAGATAAAACTCTTAAATTGGGCAATACAGGAGTTTACAAATTGTCTTGTATGAATTGTAAAGGCGTCTATATAGCTCGGACTAGTCATTTATTCGAAACTAGATACAAGGAGCATCAATCAGATTAATATAACCAGAGAACCAACGAATCATCTTTCGATTCACATTGTATCGAAAACAACCATCATTTTCTACCCATAGATCAGCTTCAAATTATTCACAGAATACCTAAGGGACGAAAGATTTCTTGGAATCCATCAAAATTTTCAAACTCCAACAAACCCCCATAGAGACAATCTTCTGAACGACCGACCAGTATGGCTCGGCTTATTCGTTTCTATTTGATATCTTCAAATAATAATCGATAGTAGTTAAATGAATAAATAAAATAGAAAAAATACTTGTTTTTATCATAATTAGTTTATTACCTCTTGTTTTCACCCTAATTAATTTTGTATCTACGTTTATATACACACAACCAAATTTATATGGAATCACCCAAATTTTGGAAATTCCGAAGGATTGTTAGAATTGATCTCTTTTGAGATATTTCAATTGAAAAAAGATAAACGTTAAGGTTTATTTAAGGAAAGAAACGAATAGAAGAAGATGAAAGACTCTTTCCGCATGTAGTAAAAAAATTGAAAATTGTTTTCTTACGGAGTGGATATTTTTTTCTCGATCTCAGTAGCTTGTATTACCTCCTCTTGCGCTGATACAAGCCTGAATCCGTCTAGGAATGCTTTGGATTAGGTTCTCGACCTCCTCTGGATGATATTCTCCCACTCATCTGTGGCGGCTCGGATGAGCTGTTGTAGGGTTCTTGGATTATACTGGATTTGAGATAATCCCATGAATGTTCGATATAATTTAGGTCTGGAGAGCAAGCTGGCCAGTCCAAAATAGCGATTCCTTCTGTTTCAAGATAATGTCGCAAGAGGTTGATGGTATGCGAGGGACCATTATCTTGCAAAAAAGTGAAATTCTCACCATGGGCACCTCACCAGTCTCACTATGGGCTCAGGCACTAGGTGCAAGTAATTTCTAGCCGTTACTCTCGCAGGAAACGAAATCAAATTTGTTTTGCCTCCCAGAATAATGCGACCCCAAAACATCACACTGCCCCCTTGGTATTTCGGAATCTGCCTTGCTACTCGGAGTCTAGTTTGTCTTCCACGACCACTCAAAAACCGTATCCGGCGGTCATGTGATCGTTGAACACTAATTCTGGTCTTATTGGAAAGAAAAACATTTCGCCAATTCCCAATATTCCAATTCTGGTGCTCGATACACCAATTAAGTCTGTTAATGTTTTGTTGTCTCGGTACGTCGAGCTACAATCTCTGCAAAATAGGCCTAGAAGAATACGTAGGAAGATCACTCCGCTTTTTGTGCCAAATTGCAAAAAGAGACCCTAGTGCGTCGCACCCCAGAGTCCAAAGACACTTTCTGGAAGCAGCATGCATCAGTGTATCAGTCGAAACGATACATCAAAGACTTCGTTCAAGGGGTTTATACAGTAGAATGCCCTCAAGAGTTCCAGAGATAACCAGACAACAAAAAATTGACAGAGTTAATTGGTGTATCGAGCACCATCAGATGACCGCCGGATTCGAGTTTTGAGGGGTCGTGGAAGACAAGCTAGACTCCGAGCAACAAGACAAATGCCGAAATACCAAGGGGGCACTGTGATGTTTTGGGGTGGCAGTATGCTGGGGCGCAAAACAGATTAAATTTCGTTTCCTGCGAGTGTAACGGCCAGAAATTACTTGAACCTAGTGCTGGAGCCCATAGTGAGACTCTGGCGAGAGAACCACGGTGAGAATTACACTTTTATACAAGATAATGCTCCTTCGCATACCAGCTTCTGTTACCGTGTCCACTACGGTATCTAACCATAGATCGCTCTAGGCCCCTCCGAATAAGCGTGTTACCGTGTTAACCACGCTTCCTTAATCACAGATCGCCTAGTAGGCCCTTCAACAGGGCTAGGTACACAACATACTCTAGGCCTACCTGGACCGAGGATTTAAATATCCGTGCATTTCGTAGACTCCCGGCACTTTCTCTTCAACGTCCTCTTCGAATACACACTGTCTCAGAAAACCGGCTGCAGCACGCGTTGCCACGAGCCGGCTTTTCGTACCCACGCCATATTGCCAAACTGCCATTGTTTACCAACGAACCATGTGTTTTAATTTCATTTTAAATTCACGTTTACAAAGAGTGTTTGTGTTAACCATCACGTGTGTGTGACCCCATCCCGGTAGCACTACCTCGTGCGACATTATCTTGAAACAGAGGGAATCGGTATTTTGGACTGACCTGCTTGCTCTCCAGACCTAAATCCTATTGATCATGTAGGGGATAATCTCGAAAGCGAAATAAGATCGCGCCAGGATAATCCAAGAACCCCACAACAGCTCATCCAAGCCGTCACAGAAGAGTGGCAGAATATCATCCCAGAGAAGGTCGAAAACTTAAACCAAAGCATGCCTCGACAGTCTGAGGTTTATATCAGGGTAAGAGGACGTAATACAAGCTACTGAGGTCGAGAAAAAACACCTACTGCGTGAGAAAACAATTTTCAATTTTTTACTACATGCGGAAAGAGTCTCTAATTTTTTTGTATTTGTTTCTTTCTTAAAATAAACCTTAATTTATATCTTTTTTCAATTGACATATCTCAAAAAGGATCAATTCTAACAATCCTTTGAAATTTCCGAAATCCCTTAGGTAATATTCAAAATATCGGGTGATTCCATATAAATTTGGTTCCTTTACTTAATATCAGCTGAAGATGGTCGAGAGGCCAAAATTGCAATCCTGATTTTCAGTATATTTCTTGTAATAGTGTAATATGTACATAGTTTAATTTCTTATTATCATCGTAATAATATTTTCCTGTTGAAAAGATTGATTTAATGAGATTTTTCGTTAAAACTGAAGCTATACTAATAGCAACAAAAAAGTTAACCAATTGTAAATCAATGTATTTGCTTCATTCATTTCTTTCATAGAAAGATTGTCAAATAAGTCACAAAAAAATAAAAAAGACTCACCCTTAAGCTTGGAAATCCGATTCCAACCAAAAAGTTGGCCATCCAGTTGACGAGCACGGCTATAGACATGGCTGCTGGTCTCGGTCCTTGGGAGAAGAGCTCGGCGGTGATCATCCAGGGTATCGATCCTGGTCCCACAGCGAAAAACATCACAAAGCTGAGGGTGGAGATCACGCTGAGATATGACATCCAGTCGATCATTTCCTGCACGTAGCCGAAAAACTCCTATCAGGCGAGTAGTAATGGTGTTCTTTTCCGACAAGTGAGGAGTGACATTTTGCGCATTTTAGTTCAAATGAAGATAATATAAGTCTACTATGCTGAATCGGTATCTTGATTGCAAATGGCCAGAGTCCAAGTGATACAGAATTGGTTAATTGGGTTGGTATAAAATAAGATTTTTTTTCGAAATAAATCCAAATAGAAGAGTATTTTATTTTATTCAGAAACGCGTTTCGCTACAATGTAGTTTTATCACATAAATAATAATTTTAGAAAAGAAGATATACGTATATCATACTTTCATTGTGAGAATTACTTGACTTTTCACAGGTGGGCTTAGAAGTTTATTGCATAATATGGTAAAATTCATTTTTTTGGTGAAATTCAATATTTTTAATCAATATAGTCATCTTCGAGTGAGATATAGCGATGCCATTTTTATAATAAGGTTTCTATTTTACCTGTTCATTAGTCTTGATTTTTTTTTCCATCGAGCATTCTTTTCAATTCTGAGAACAGAAAAAAAGTAGCTGGGAGCAAGATCTGAATAGGTGGATGGGCAAGTAATTTGAAGCCTAATTCGTACAATTTTGCCATGATTTTGATTGGTTTATGACAAGGTGCAATGTTGTGATGAAACTGCACTTTCTTATATTTTCAAATGTGGCCGTTTCTTCGTAATTTGGTCCTTCAATTGATCCAATAACTCAATGTAGTAGTCACTGTTTATCGTCTAGCCCTTTATGAGTTGATCGATGAATACAGTACCCTGTACATCCCAGAAAACAGATACCATAACCTTGCCAGCTGGCTGCTGCGTTTTTGCACGTTTTGGATGCAGTTGATTGCTGTCTGGAGTGTAGTAATGAATCCATGTTTCATGTATTGTGATTATTATTATTTATTATCGTGGACTTATGCACTATCTCAGCTAGTAGCTGGATATAATTTACCTTTCCCAGATTCAGCAATCAAAGGGAATAGGCTCGATTACAATATACTTGACATAAATTTCCTAACTATCCTACATGTGTTAAGAATTACAGCTTTTTGCATTTCTATATAGGTATTCTTATGCAATTCTAATTTCTTAAGGCTATCATGCAAAGTTTTGGGTATTAAACCAGTCGAGGATACGATGACAGGAACAATATCTATTTTATCGAGGTGCCACATCTGCTTGACCTCAATAGCAAGGTCTGTGTATTTGGACTTTTTCTCCTGGAACTTGTTCAGCACGTTATTATTATTCGGTATGGCGACATCCACCAGCATTGCTGTTCTGGCTCTCTTATCATACACCACTATGTCCGGCCTATTATTCGTCACCATTCTGACAGTGATAACAGGCATATCGTAGTATAATCTGATAGAGTCATTTTCCAATACAGGCGCCGGCTGATACTTGTAATATGGCTGGAAGGTGTTCAGAAGTGCGTACTTGTGTGCAAGTTTCTGGTGGATAATGTTGCACACTTGATTATGCCTGTGAAGATACTCCGTGTTGGCCAGTTGTTCGCATCCGGACGTAATATGCTGTATAGTCTCCGATCTTATATGGCATTTTCTGCATTTATCTGTTTGTAATGTTCCGTCCTTCATTATAAATTTTTTGAAATTGTTTGTAGCGATCACTTGGTCTTGGATGGCCATAAGGAATCCCTCTGTTTCTGCGAATAATTCTCCTTTCATCAACCGTTTGTTGGAGGCTTCTTTGTCGATGTGTGGTTGATTAATCTCATGGTGATGTCGTCCATGCAATTCCTTTCTTGACCATTGCTCTTGTTTTTCAGTATCTGATAGGAACGGTAGATTCAGCAGGTCATCTCTGGTAGCAATATTCAGAGGTGTATACCCCTTATCAGCCAACGATACTACTCTATGGAGGTCAGAAGTGAGAGCTTTTGCTGAGAAGAATTCTCTGAGATTTCTTATCTGTTCGGTGTGTAAATTGACAACATCTATTAATCATCTATTATTATTATTATTATTAGAAAATGAAGATGAGTAACTTATAAACTCATCGAAGAATACATCATTGTAGCATACACTCTAAGATCATAATCAAATGAAAATAGGAGAATGTGGCCATAGAAGGAGAAAGAAAAACGAATGTGAATAGTGAATTACAAGACGTCCCTCTTGACGAAACACTCATCGAGCCAATTTTTGAATGCATTCACTAGCGCAGAAGTCACTATTTCTTCGGGTAATTGGTTCCATAAGTAAAAGGTTCGATTTTGAAAAAAATGCTGTCTCTGAGGCGTAGCGAATTTCTCTCTATTCAGCTCGAATTATTGGCCCCTCAGTTGAGTGTTCTCGGAAAGTTCAAAGAGAAAATTTGAATCGAAATTAAAAAACCCGTGAACTGCTCTGAAGAGGATAATCAAATCACCTCTCAGTCTTCTGGTTCTGAAATTTGTTAGTATTTGGCAAACGAGACGTTGCTCATAATTGGGGCGAGCTCTACCATAACTCATTCTAGTTGCCCTCCTTTGTATATTTTCCAGAAGAAAGATGTCTCTTTGCAGAACGGGACACCAAACAGGACCAGCGAATTCCAAGATACGTCGAATAAAGCTCTTGTATAATATTTTAGAGGTTTCAAGACTACATTGACGAAATTAGTTTTCCATTATCCCCAGGATCCTTCTTGCTCTATTGGTTGTTCGTGTAATATGTTCTGACCAAGAAAGATCATGTGATATCACCACCCCAAGAATTAGTTGACTGGTTGGAGAGAGCATTGTTGTACAACTTGGTGTCATCTGCGTACATCGAGACAGTGGATTCAAGAACAGAACGAATATCAACCGTATATATGTGCATTAGCAACAGTTTTTCGTATTGCCCATTCGTTACTTCTGCTTGTAAACTTGTAAGTATAAGTATAAAAGCCAGTCTAGTCTTATCCAGAGTTTTCCTCCAATTTTATTTACATGCGTATTAAAAGCAGAAGGGGAGGAATTCGCTGGAGTGACTGTGGGACGCTATAGCCTAGATTAAATTAGAAGATGTGCCCCACTACGCTGGATTTTTGCAATGATAGTAGACTTTTTTCAGCTGAGACCAGCTGAGGGTTCTTCATCAGATACTTTAGACCTTTGATTTTTGACATCAAATCAAGGGGCTCACCAAGTTGAATATTTTTTGTAAAGGCGGTATGTCGATCTATAATAGTTTGGTTGGGCTCTTGTGTTTTCTAATCAGGGTCACCAGGTACTTCAGATCTTCGATTATCCTAGTTTTTATAGTTTTCCCATTGTGTTGCCATTAAACCCTAACTCTGTACCAAATATCAGCTCTCTGAGTTTATGGGAAGTACTAGTTCTGTTCTGATGATCATGAGTGAGTGTCATAAATGCGAAACTTTGGTTTCGCTTAACTTCGGAACTAAATGACCTAGAGACTTGAAACGTTGGATTTTAAGTATGTGATTATAGCGCACTGGATGACAAAAATTTCTGCATTTTGGTCTTATCCAGAGGTTCCCAAATAGAGGCCTGAAAATTCGGCGAAATGGTTCCAGTACTCGACTTGGCGGGTGAACTACCGTGCCCCTTAAACTTTAGGAACTTCAGAGCTTTCGATTCGTTATTGAATCTCTTCGAGGAGCAATCATTTCAATAGGCTTTATAGATTTTCCTATACAATTATTTTTGTTCTTTATCCTCAATCCTCATATTCATATCCTCATGACACAGCTGTGGCCGCTCAAGTTAATTTAGTTTATGGGTTAACTCGCTTCTTGAAGAGGGGTAAATTGTCAGTTACCGAAAAGATGTTTGATGAAAGCGAGTACACTATTTACTTTTTTACATGGAGATAAGTGGCTTTGCTAGTTGGACCACTACCTGATAAAAGTTTTCACCAAACCTGGTTTTCCTTTGAAACTGTATTAATTTCGGAAGCAAACTTTTCAGTTCTTCAGAGCTTTTACCATTAAAGTCTTTGTTAAAAACAGAAACCTCAGCAACCTGCCGCCTTTGAGCGAGCGGTTGCGGACCATGAGTGATCTGATGGTAGTCGATGAGGTGCACTGCTCTCTTCTAGATACCATCCGATAGATGTAATCAATGTTTGAGTGCGGAGCCTCACACATGAGAACAGTATTCCAGACCAAGTCATACCTGTACTTTGTATAGAAGCAAGAGTTGTCATGACATGAAGTACTTTTTAGCCCAGAAAATTAAACTGAGCAGATTCCACGATGGCTGAGACAAAGCCATGCCAGCAAACTTCAGTGTTCACTGTGATACTGAGTGGATGCATGTTTTTTTCTGAGGAAATTCGATGGCCTTGCATGAGTGATTTTTCTGGAGAACGTAATTGTATTAAAATTGACCCACAGACCGCCAGATGTATACTCCAAGTCTGAAGCAAAGTTTAAACGAGGTGATATGAGACGATGAACGCAGTGGACGTCCCAAAAAGACTGTCGTCGATGAAAACTGAAGATATCCAAAGAACGTTTTGTGTGCGAAATGGGTGCCACGCTTATCGACTCTTGATCAAAAACGAGGCGATGATACTGAGCACTGTTTGAAGATAATTAACCATAAGGCCGAGTTTTTTCGTCGGTATATCATAACGGATGAATCGTGGATTCATTATTACACAAAAAGCAATCGACAGCCAGCTGAGTGGACTGAACGAGCTAAACTGATTCCAAAGCGTGCAAAAATGCAGGAGTCAGCTGGCAAGGTTATGGCATCTAATTCCTGGAATGCGCAGGATATTATATTCATCGATTACTATAAAAAGGCCAGAGGATAAACAGTGACTACTACATTAAATTATAGGAACAATTGAAAGACTAAATCACGAAGAAACGATCCCATTTCTGAAAAAGAAAGTGCTGTTTCATCAAGACAATGCGCATTGCCCCAAATCAATAGCAACATTGTACAAATTAGGCTTCGAAATACTCCCCATCCACCTTATTCACCAGACATTGCCCCCAGTGACTTTTTTCTCTTTTCAGATTTGAAAACAGGTAATCACCGAAACTGAAGTCTATTTTGAAGTTAAAGAGAAATATTATAAAAATGGTATCGACAAAATTATTGATTGTGTAATGGCTCGGATTTCAATCAGTCAAATTATTTTCGTTAGATACACTACTTTTGATCACAGGATAATATGTATATTTGTAAGTCGTGGTTAAGACGACTATCCTGAACTTGAACTGAACTTTACGGTAGAATGAATGTTGAAAGAATCAGAACTGAGTGAATGACTCTGAGCGAATCCCTTTAATGAATGTAACTGTGGCCTTTATATGCCACTAACTGAATCAACCTGGACAAAGTATCTTTTGAAATACATATGGTTCTCGCAAAGTGTGGGGTCACCAATGCCACATAACTCATGGTTGAGTTGACAAGAATTCTTAAGAATTCAACCATGAATTATATGAGTGTCTACATGTATTAAACTTTTGCATTTAACAAAAAAAATTTGACTGATTGAAACCCAACCCATTACAAACTGGTGTCAGAAGTGATGGAACTTATTCTGTTGCTAAATATTGAGAACAATATAACAGAAATCCACCAGGTTCGGAATTGAATACAGTATATTCCGAAATTTTGTGCCACATTCGGATAACTACACGTAATCAGATCTACCTACTGGTCAAAGCAACAAGTTCCAGAAAATCCAAGTAACAAGTTCCAAAAAAATTAAACAAGTTCCAGTAAATCCAAGTAACAAGTTCCAGAAAATCCAAGTAACAAGTTACAGAAAATTCAAACAACAAATTCCAGAAACTTCAACAAGAAGACGTCAGTTTTCTTGAGAGTTTCAAACAGTTTTTCGTTTCACTCTGTATTGTGTATCTCTCTTTATCACTGTTATACGTATACCAATCTCTCTCTCTCTCTCTCTCTCTCTCTGTCTGTAAACTCAGAACTTCGCAAAATCAAAACCCTCTAATCGAAATCTTTCATACCTCTAAGCTATTCGAAATTCTCAAAAAGTAAAAATTCAAATTCTAATTCTCTCGGAATATCAAAATCTACTATTTCTTTGAAAATGTTCAAACTCTCAGAATCTCAAAATCTACTATTTCTTTCAAATTCTCAAACTCTTAGAATCTCAAAATCTGCTATTTCTATTCAAAATCCTCAAACTCTCGAAATCTCAGAATCTACTATTTCTTTTCAAAACCCTTAAACTGTCGAAATCTCAAAATATATTTCTTTCCAACATCCTCAAACTCTCGAAATCTCAAGATCCACTTTTGAAACTCTCAAACTCTCGGAATCTCAAAATCTACTATTTCTTTTCACATTCTCGAACTCTCAAAATCTACTATTTTTTTTTCAATCCTCAAGCCCTCGAAATCACTAAGTCTACTCTTTTTTCGAAATCCTCAAACTCCCGAAATCTCAAAATCTACTTTTTTTCCCAAAATCATCAAACTCTCGAAATCTCAAAATCTACTTTTCTAATTCTCAAATTCTCGGAATCTCAAAATCTACCATTTCTTTTCACATTCTCAAACTCTCAAAATCTCAAAATCTACTATTTCTTTTCAAAATCCTCAAACCCTCGAAATCCACCACTTCTTTCCAAAATCCTGCACTCTCAATACCTCAAAATCTACTTTTTCTTTCCAAAATCCTCAAACTCTCGAAATCTCAAAATCTACTATTTCCTTTCAAAATCCTCAGAAGACTCCCGAAATATCTAAATCTTTTCAGCTCGATTTCAACGCAAATGAATTCTAATTCTCCTTATTCCAAATTCTGTTCGCAAAATGGCTCCACCAGAAAACACGTCAAATTCTCGCACATATATTTCTTTAGAAATTGCCGCGGGAATGCTAATAAAATACGACGGCAACAAAAATAGACTCCCTGAGTTCATCGACAACTACGCAGTGGCTCTATCTTTAGTGTCGGATGCTCATAAGGATATTTCATTTACCATTATAAAAACGTGAATGAGTCTGAGCGAATCCCTTTAATCAATGTAACTGTGGCCTATATATGCCACTGACTGAATTGGCCTGGATAAAGTATCAGTTGAAATACATATGGTTCTCGCAAAGTGTGGGGTCACCAGCGCCACATAATTAATGGTTGAGTTGACAAGAATTCTAAAGAATTCTCTAGTTTTTGAAAGTTCTGGATTTCATGTTTCTCTCATTCTAAGAATATTCTGAGAGGCCCGCTTTCACGTGCCACGTAATATGATAACCCTGACAAATTCAATGAAAGAAAGATTCCTTTTCATTATATAATAGATAGGTAGTCCAAGTCCGAAGTGATATTGTAGATTTGTTCTACATAGGCGAAACATAGTATTGAAAAAGTGTATAACAGAGTACAGATACATTACAATCGCTGTATTTTCCTCGAAGGTGACTATATTGAAATGAATATTGAATTTCACCAAAAGAATATATTTTACTATGCAAGCCTAAGAACTTTTCAGCCGACCTAGTATAGTTTGTACTGATAAAGCCATGTGTGGCGAAAACGCGAAATTTCGAACAGCATTGCTATATTCAATTTACTACCACTATACAGCAAGCTTAAGATGTACATAAAGTGTTCTGGATGTCTGATAAATTTTTTGATAATGAAAATATATTGTTAGAATTCTTCTAGCAATCAAAAGTATCATCTGATGCTCCTCTAGAAATGTTTCAACAACACATGTGAAATGTTCATATTATCCATTTGCAATCAAATATACCTTCCATTCTAAATATAACGGCAAAAACATGCTATACTCAACGATATGTATGAATCGCTGATTCGTCAAATATGTTAAGTGTATGTGCGTGCAAGATATTAGCCTATTTGCAGTGTCGTTCCTCCACTATGTCAGAAAAGTTGTCTACACATACGGGGAGAGGCATAAAAAGCAGAAATAATACCAATATAGAATTAAAATATGTTTTGAATAGATGAATGTATGCTATCTTATGAAATAAATGTTTGAAACATGCATACTGAAAAAATTATTGTCATTATGGCTGAACTAACCTTCGCAAATAGTCCACAGTACGAAATATAATAAACTATAGAGGTTGTAAAATGATTGAGTACGCAAAATTTCGAGAAATGATTCCTCAAACCATTCCATGACGATAAGTTCCCATGAACATACGTCTGCGTAGGCTTCGTTACCTAAATACAGGGTGATGAAATGATAACTAGAGTTTTTCAGATACTCAATTCAAATTAGGCAAATAGGTGCCTTTTAAAATCTACATTATCAGATCACAGGAACAATTATAAAAATGTATAAGGTGGTACTTTTTAAGGGGTCACGAATCATTTCTACCTCTACAACTTCTTTTTAGTACGCCCCAAGAAATGTAAAAAAAAATTATTAATTCTTCATTAATTTTTGATCCTTTTATCTGTTGCATTTTTTCCGTATCTGCCTCAGTTTTTGTGAAGAAAATTGATCAATTTTATGTGTTTAATGAAAATTAATGTGAAAGAAGCGATCATATTGAGTGGTGAAAATGGCCTCCTCCAGCCATTATACAGGAGTCTAGATATGGACACATACATCTTCGTATGCAATTGAAGATCCCAGAAAAATCTCGAATGGCTCTATAAGAAATGATATAAGGTTTCTTAAGTCATCTACGTCCTTTAAATCTATGTTTTCAAATGTCCCCAAGTAGAAAAGTCTACTAGATTCAGATCAAGGGAACGAGCTGGCCAAAACTGGAGTCCACCTCGGCCTTTCCAGCGATCTGGATATTTCGTTCAAATGTTGACGCGCTCTTATACATAAATGAACAGGAACGCCATCGTCCATTCCTTGTCACCTAAAGGACTAGAATCAAGTAGATCCGGCAGTTCTTCTTGAGTATGTGGACGAAAATGTTGACCAATCAGGTGATCTCCAATCATTCCAATCCACACGTTCAAAGAAAATTGTTCCTGTTGATGAGCTTCAACGAAAGCTTGTTACGTTTTAAAATGACCAAGTTAAGACCTGATATTATTTTTGAACGATTCAGTTAAGAAAACATCTTTTGTAGTTGTTAATAAATTATAGTTATCTTGAATATCCAGTCAATGTTTTTCTTAGGAACAAACTTCTATTGTTAACACGAGATTGAGCAATCCCTTCCGTTTTGTTTCGATAATTTTATACGTTAGTTCAAATTGTCGAATGGAAATATATCTCGTATTGCTGCGACGTTCTGGCGCTAAGAAAACATCTGTTGGTTTCTGATTTCAACCTTATACCATCGAACGTAGATTATTCACGTCCTTGTCGTTCACTTATCCATTAATTTCTTGTTGTTCCATAGTAGTTTGTATCGAAGTTGTCGTTAGCTCTGGTGAATTTTGTGAATTAAAGTGGCCACGATTGCTAAGAGTAACGTTTAAAGTTAAACATTTGAATTTGGGAGGCTTTTACTTGGTAAAATTCAATTATCAATAATAAAAAACAAGTACTGTGTTTTAAGGAATTTTACTTAATAATTGCGATTCGTAACGCGTTTCACTACACCATAGCTTCTTCAGACGAATGATGATATTCGTCTGAAGAAGCTAAGATGTAGTGAAACGCATTACGAATCGCAATTATTAAGTAAAATTCCTTAAAACACAGTACTTGTTTTTTATTATTTAAAGTTTAATGTTTGACTTGGTAAAGCCGATTTCATATCATCAATTTTAAAGGCTTACGGTTCTTTCTGAATTCAGAACTCGAACAATCAAGTGTTGTTGGAAGTTTTTTTTTTGGTTTTGTAAGTTATCCGAGGGATATAGAGAGACTTCAGATTGTGAGAAAACCTCTATACTGCATGTTAGGATTTGCTTTGGATTAGATTACTTGGATGTATATTCTTTTTTTGTGATTTTAGAGCTTTAAGAATACGTCTTGCATGGATTTGGCAATCATTGTGAACTTGAATGAAGCACGTGGTTCCTCTTTACATCTTGGGGTAAGATATAATCCTTCAAATTGATCATTCTTTGACATTTATTGGGTCAAAATAGATTTTGTGATATTATATGGATATTTCAAACTTATAGGAACTTAGGATTGGCGAGAGAACCTAGGATCAGATATAGAACCTGGATTTGGTTTGAACTTCGAATTGGCTAGAGAATTCCTGATTGGTATATGTTTTTGTGTCGGCGTAACATAGGAACGACTAAATAGATCGGAGGTAGAGGGATTGATCTGAAACACATGATTTGAGCCTGGAGCTGCGATTTGATCTGGAAAATTGAGCTGTACCCCTGTTAGGAGAATCCAACCACCCCTTTGACCTTGTGCATATGATACAGATAAGATACATTCTCAACGTAATTATCCTATTGAAACTGACTAACCGAATTTTACCATTTGTAATTTTTTTTCTCGTCTTTAACTTTCTTCTATAGCTTTAATCAAGTACAAATGTTTCAACCTAAACCGTGCGAATCTTGTGATCACAATTTGATAAGTTAATCTAGTCATAGAGCTCAAATATTGATTTGTTTTTATATTTTATCAGATATTAGTAGTTAACCTACCAGTATTTCATCCATATCGTTCTATTCGCTTTAATTGAGTCACCTGACTAATGTGGTTTACTCGTGTTGAAGAATAATAAATTCCTTTTTGAGTCAACGATTTTTTGGTGTTTCAATTGTAGCTTTACAGACATCGTGACGATGTTTCCACGTTCGAGACTGAGCTGAGTTGGTTAGCCCACACCTTCTCCACATCAGCATAACTGGAGGCAACAAGTCATCTACTTGAAATGTACATTGAAACTAACAAGGCAAGTTAGGATTTTAATAATTCCTTGTTTTACTGTTAGATCTGGCGCTGAGGTTTAGACCCAGTGTTATAAGCATAAGGATTTTCTTCCATATTCGGTTATTGTGACTATTAATAGTGGCAATGAAAACTTACTTCGTCCGTGAATAAAATATATCATTACTTTTCCACCACATGAAATTGATCGATTTTTTACACAAAATTTGTGGCAGATACGAAAAGAATGCAAAGAATAGAAAAGATCGAAAACTCTTCTTGTTTGTCAGGGGCGTACTGAAGAAAGTTTTAGGGGTAGAAAGGACACGTGACTTTTGAAAAAGTACCATCCCCTTGATTTTCGTAATTTTTTCTATGATCTGAAATGAAAAAGTGAAAATTGTTTAACCTAATTTCATCGAGTAACTCTATGTCCACTCACAGAATTCACAAGGAATGATTGACATAGCTTAAGTATATTATTTGCTCTCATTATAACGGTTCCAAAATCAATTCTTGCTATGCTAATTCAAATGAATTTTTCAATTTTCATTCATCGAGTTCCAAGTTTTGTATACATATATTTTTGCTTGTATTAACGAAGCGACGATGTGGTACGAAAATTTAAGAAAGTAATTAGCAATTGATATCTCAACACAAAAAATTAAAGCGATATTCTATTGTGTGGTATGACATTCGATTGAGGTGATCAATGTAGATACTCAAATGTTTTGATGCATTGAAAATTTGAATTTCAAAATTGTTTCTTATAAGATTATGTGGATTCCAAAAAGACACCTATGTGCCGAATTCGAACAGAGTAGCTGTAAAACTGTAAAAATTATAAGACAAAACTGAAAAAAAATCTGAAGATTTCAACACCCTGTATTTGGGTAACAAAGCGTTGTGGACATATGTTTATGGGAACTTCTCGTCATAAAATGGCTTGAGAAATCACCTCGTGAAATCTTTCGCACTTATTCGTATTCTTTTCGAGATCGGCAAGAACTTTCTACTTGTTTTAGTTTTGCAGCTATATGAAATATTGTGAATACAACAAATTGACCCCCCTTCGCCGTGTTCTTTTTGCGTGATGAATTCATTGCCGCAAACGAATGCAAGTTTCTCGTTTTTGAGTTATCTGGAAATTTTCAAAATTACAGAAACAAGTACCAATACGTCGATTATTTTTGAATTTAAGTAAAACGGTGTTGACATTCTACAACCATTTTTTTACATAGAATTGAACTACGTACAGAATTCGGTTTTCTGTTCTACAGTTTTTAAATTAAATTATCAACGAGAAGACGAAGCCGACCAAGATCGAAATGGCTGTACGAAGTTGAAGAGGACCTCGACAAGGCAGAAGTTACAAGATAGAGGAAAAAAACAGCGGACAGGAAATTATAGAAAAAAATAAGTAAACTGATGTAAACTAGAGGAAGGAATTGTATATGTATATATATTTGATGAGACGAATATTTTCCGCGACAAACTTCGCGAGGAGTCTACATATGTAAACTTGAGAAAAAAAGAGCTATTCAAAAATCCGTAGATCAATGAATAATCCTTCCTGACAAGAGCTAGTTCCCAAATATGCCCGCCATGCACGCATCCCCCAAGAGCCACAATAGTGCAACTGAGCAGGATGCCGAAAAACGAAGCGGCAGACTTATTAGGAGCTCATCAGTGTCGCATATCGCTTCTCAGAATCCTAACAAGCTACATCGGGACACCCCATCGATTCCAGAAAGGACGCATATCGTACATACGTACGAAAGTCGCCCTCCATGGACCGAGACGGTGAACCCGCTACCGGATTTCGAGAAAGATACGAACAATAACAAACAGATGTGAGAATGTTAAAAACTCCAACACTTGGGGAACATCTCTCGCCGGTCCGTGAAACACATCAACGGTACAAAACGAGCGAAATAATCCCATTGAAAAATAGTGCTCTGGGCATCTGTTTCCGGGATAAAACCTCCTGTCGGTAAATATATGATGTTTGAGAGGGCAAAAGGATACATGGTCTCGGAAAAGAAAGCACCTTGTGAATTTCAGTTAAAATCTAGGACGTGTAATGATGGGGGCCGTAAGAACTAGCTTGCATTCCAAATTAAGGCTGAACATCTAAAAAACTGCAGCAGTTGCGAAATTTCAACACCCTGTAGCTTCGTAACGAACCTTTTGCAGACCTATGTTTATATAAATTTTTCTTCTTAAAACTGCACGTAGATTCACGCCCTCAAATTGTGACATACTATTATGTAACACCCTGTATATAAAGATGCATCTCGTACACCCATTACAGAGCTGCCCTCTATTAACCGAGACGGTAAACCCGCTACCGGTTATTCATCCCTATTCACAATATTTCACATAGCTGCTGCACTAAAAAGTTGAAATCTGTCCACTCTATAAACATTTTTTAAATTCATCAATTTTGAAATGCACCTCATAGTATTTAGATGAAAATTCATATATTCAATTCACAAATTCGTAGATTGAACTCTATGTACTAAATTCAAACGGTCCTATTATATTTCATCTTTTTCTTCATATATGTATAGAAAAACAGAAAGTTGCTAAAACTTCATGGATGGAACATTCGAAAAGCTGTTTCACTTAGCTTCTTCAATTTTTCATTCTCTACCCCGATTAATGTACCGGAAAGCTCTTAAGCGCAGAGACGGGGGGTGGAATAGTCTAGTCTGGAGACAAATTCCATCTGCGGATTTATTTTGTAAGTTTTTGCAATCCCTCGCTTTCAGGTCTTTTTAAATTATGTTCGCATAATAATACCGAATGGTAACTCCGACAAGTTCTGATCGGAGTTTTGTCTTGATGAAGCTCCTACAAATATGAACGATTTCGGATTCAGAGTAACGCTGTATTCAAATGTTTCACTAGCACATAGAAAATTGTAATGGTTTAACGAATCCAATGGGAAGAAGGGTATTCAATTTTATGGGTAAAAAATTCAAAAAGTATCAATAACTCTGAAATTATAATGACTATACTTCCGAAACCATATCCCTCTGATTGATAATCTTAAAGTCGAATATATACAGTCCCACAAACGTGAAAAAAATTGTCGCGAATATTGGAAGTATGACCGAATACAAACAGAAAAAGTAGCCGGAGTAAGAGAGATAGAAAATACGCATGGCCCGAAGATCGGCTAAGTACAATCCGCATTAAAAATTTCTGGCATACATTTGTACGGATAACGATGAACACGAATTGACATAGGGAATTTCAGAGCAGTTTCGATATCAAATAATTGTTGCACAGAGTGTATTTCACGATGTTTAATGAGAGAGCTTTGATGAACTAAGAATTGAAAGGCGCCCTTCACTGCGAAACTTATTAAAAAGTCTATCGATGGGAAGGAGAAACCTCAGATATATTTGACGGCATGTAGATATTCTTTGATATTGCTTTGCACAAGCAACTTGCGCCCATGACGTTGATTCGAAAAAACGCGTCGGTTTTCTCTTTACTACTCGTCTCCTCACTATTCTGGTTGAAATTCATATCCTATTGATACGTAATTTGCCTTTTTAATTTTGCGCCTGACAAAAAAAGCGAATAACTTGGGGAAAAATAGCTTCATTGTTTCTCAAAGTATTCTCCATGAAGATCGATACACTTTTGCATACACTTAATCCTATTTTCGAAACACTTTTACTACTCCAAAACATGGTTTAGGAAGGTTTCAACTACCTCTTGTAACGTCGAAAATCGTTGCCCATGCTGTTTTTTTTGATGTGTGCAAACAAAAAGAACTCAATAGGTACGAAATCCGGACTATAAGGTGGATAATCCATTAAATCATTGCTTTAGGTGTTCAAATACTCCATCGTCTACGCCGATGTGTGTGAGCTTGCATTGTCAAGAAGCAGTATAATTTTAGTTCTTCGATTTGATTTCCTCTACTCATCGAACACCTACGGCAAACAAATGGTTGCATACCATTCAGGATTGACCGGTCTACGTTGCTCAAATGCAGGGGTGCTCAAACGGTCCATCGCGAGTGCTTTTTGAGTAGATCTCGAGAAGAAAAAATTTTTTAATAAGTTGGTAACTAAGCTACAAAAATTTATTACGTGATAAAATAACACTCTGCTAGCGGCAATAGGCGGCTTTATCAAAGGAACGCGCGGTACTTATCAAAGAAAAGCCGCGTTTTTTATTCTTGTAGCTTTTCTAGAAATTTCGGGCAGCGCGTTCGAAGGGAACTTTCGAGACTTTCGTTCACGCCGATATAAATGCTGCGCCTGCAGGAATTAGAGTCATTCTTAATTGTAACTTGAAGGCAATACAACGTCGATACAAAGTTTATTATTAAATAGTACAAAATGAGTGCAGCGAACAAATCATAACATTATCCTTTTAAAAACGATTGGGTGGTAGAATTCTTCTTTTGTATGGTGAAGGATCAGTGCATTTGTCTTATTTATCTTGCGTCAGTTGCAATACCTAAGCGTGGTAACTCAGAGGAGCATCATAAAACGGTTCATAAAAACTATGAAAAGAATTTTCCGCCACAGAGTCAATTAAGAAAACGAAAAGTACGTGATTTGATATTTTGTTTGAGAAAAGAACAAACCATGTTCACAAGACCAGCCAAACAATCAGAAGCTGTTACGATCGCGTCATTTAAAATATCTCATATCGTGGCAAAACTCAAGAAACCATTAGAAGATGGATCGGTTGTGAAGGCAGCATTTATTGAAGCGGGTGAGACTTTATCTGAAGATTTTAGAAATAAAACAGAAATCATGTCTGCTATTAGAGAACTTCAGATATCTAGTCACAAGGCGTATTGAAGTCATGAGTCAGGACATGGCAGATAAACTGAAACATGAAATGTACATACTTTTCTTTACAGTTCGACGAATCCACCGATATGACAGGCACTTCCCGGCTATGTATTTTTATTCGAATAGTATTTATTGACATGTTGGCTAAGGACGAATTTTAGACAATCATTCGTCTAAAGAGGAAGACCCGTTGTGAAGATATATATGACGTTTTCTTCAATTATGTAAAAAATTACAAGCTACCAATATACTGGGTGGTTCACCAGTGGCGCGGTGCTCTGTAGGTCGTACACTTTTGAAGATTTCATTTTTGTTCGAACGGTATTGTATTTAGAAAGTAGAAATCTACTTCAGCAATTCATTTTGAAGTAAACAGGGTGGCCCAATTTTCTATAAAAAAATCTTGGGAGGTTTTTCAAATTGGAAGACCACTTTTTGTTGAAGATTCAAGAGGGTCCTAAATTCTGCTATAATGTCTTTAAGTAATAAGTTTCTTTGGTGAGTAGTTTCGTGACAATATTTTTCTTCCGTAAAAATTCATGAAAATAGGCTCCCACATCATCGCATGCTTCTTCGGCCAGAGAGAATGAATACTTTTTTCTTTTCGTTTTCTTATTGCCCAAAGATAGCTTCATTGATTAATTGAAATAGATTATCCTGATTTCATACAGAAGTGACTCAAAAAAATCATTGAATATTGTATTTTTAAAAATATCATATCTTGATTTTTTCAAATGGAACATCCTGTACTTATCTTCGACCATTTTCGAAATAAAAGAAAATAAACTAAAACAATAAAATCAGAGGTTGCGAAAGAAGAGTTTATTAGTACATATCATTATACTTGATCAGAGAAATGGAGATATTTTGCGATAGTCGTGTATGAAATGAGTAATAGATTGATTTTTGGTGAGATGATCTACAAGATGTTGAACTATTTCAATAAGTGTTCGAAATGTTGCTCGTTTCTTTGTAGACACAATTCAGTCCTTCTGAGGAAAGACTGTTGAACTCTCGAAAACATTTGCGGATTAACTAACTGGAAGGCGTCAACTATTCTGTCACATATTCAACTGTGTTGTAGAAGGAATCTGGTAAATGATCCCCTCAATATAACCCCGCAAGAAAAAATCTAGACTTGTAAGATCCGGATACCTAGCTGGCCATCTAACAGTACCACCACGTCCTATCCATTCGTTTGGAAATACATGATTCAAATGCTCCATAACCTGATATGAATAATGTGCCAGTGCTCCATCCTCTTGAAACCACAAATCTTGTCTTATATGCTCTGGTACATCGGCAAGTAACATTGGTAGATGATTTTGCAGAAAATCCAAATACATTTCACTAATAAGGTGCCCGTCGAAAAAGTACGGCCCAATTAGATATCCATCTACTAAAGCAGCCCATACATTCAAGGACCAACGATGTTGGTGATCTTTTTGTCTCATGAGGTGTGGATTTTCCGTGGTATAATAATACAAGTTGAGCCTGTTAACAAGCCCATTCTTGTGGAAAGTTGCCCCGTCTGAGAAAAGAACTCAGCGAAACATATTTGGGTTTACCGCTACTTTGTCACTTGCCCAATTTCAAAAATTGATTCGATTTTCATAGTCTTGATTGTTCAGTTCCTGGTGCAGCTGTACATGATATGCATGAAATTTATTCACTATCAAGATTCTCTGGACGGAAGTTTGACTTATATCTGTTAACTGAGAAATCTCTCTTTGGCTTTTACATGGGTTCTCTATCACTGTCAACAAAACTGATAAATGGTTCTCTTCAGCTGTAGCAGTTTTTGGTTTTTCATGTTTTTTGTAAGCGATAATACCCGTTTCGATATATCTGATTAGAAGTTTTTCAAAGCATCTTGCATCACGATGCCTCTTATCAGAAAACCTTTTTGCATAAACTCTTCTTGCCAACAATTTCTATCACACTCATCCAGAATAAAAATCATATCAACCATTTCTTCTTTGGAGAACTTCATGGCAGTCAATTGAAAAAAATGGGTTCAAACCTCACTTTAACAATGTTAAATAACGAAATACTGATAAGTTCACCATATAAAATGCAGAATATGATATGTCCGGACACCTGACAGAAGGCACAAATAAAAAAAATGTCAATACATACCTCGATTTACGTTTTAATCATCTAGATTTTATCATTCGTTAAAAGAATTATCTTGTATAGGTTTCATTTTTACTACTTGAATGATTACAGAAAAAAAACTTCTGTGAGAATAATGATTCATATTGATGAGTTTGATACGAATTGTAGAATTTTCATCAAAACTTTTCACAAATAATCGAATATTTCGAAAATGATCGAAGATCAAGATAAGGTTACTTCTACAAAAATATAGCACAATATTTCATGCGTTGACTTGAATAATATAATACAGGGTGTTCCATTTGAAAAATAAAGATATGATATTCTCAAAATTACAATATTCAATAACTTGAGCACTCCTGTATAAAATTACGATAATTTATTTTAATTCATCAATAAAGCTATCCTTGGGCAATAAGAAAACGGAAGGAAAAAGTTTTCATCCTCTCTGGCTGAAGAAGTATGCGATAATGTGAGAGCCTATTTTCATGAATTCGAAAAAAAATATATTGTGACGAAACTATTCGCCAAAAAAACTTATTACATAAAGACATTAGCAGAGTTTAGGCCGCTCCTGAATCTTGAACAAAAAAGTGGTCTTCGAATCTGAGAGAAACCACCCAAGATTTTTTTATAGAAAATTAGGACACTCTGTTTACTGCAAAATAAATTGCTGAAGTGGATTCTTACTTTCTAAATACAATACCGTTCGAACAAAAATGAAATCTTCAAGAGTGTACGAGCTACAGAGCACCGAATCACCCAGTATCTGCTACTGTACAGTATGTCCCATTTTGGGGGTGCCACCAGGAGCATCTCTGTTATTATTTAAGGTAGCGAGATGGGGTTTTCACGACCCTTGGCTACTTTTTCGAGAAAAATTCATAGAGCTAATCAGAATTATTCTAACTCCAGTGGTTTTTGAGTTATTCGCGAATCTTGAAAATTTCCAGATTTCTTTTTTTCTCGATATCCCGGTTCTTATAGAAGATAATTGAAATCTGATTTTACGTTTCCGAAAAGGTTTTTTGAGTAGATTCCAGTGACGTACTCGAAGTTTTTTTTATCATTAATTATGACAGATATGACATAAAGTCGCATTTTTTTAAATACGAACTTATTTTTTTTTGGCATATTCCGATTGCCGTTTTTTTTTCCTTTTCAAAAATATATAACATGATCACAAAATTTCCACCCAATTCGAAGAAAATAACGGAATAATGATTTACCCCTAATGGCTGGGCGAAGGAACACACGTGAGCGGACGAACCATAGAACACTTGTAGTTATTCGATGAAAACGATCAAAACAATGCAAAATCTTCTTGACCGAAATAATGGAGCTAGGCTGCTCCTAAGATTCCATCGTTATTTATGACATCCGCAATTTCCGCTTTTCATTTTATTTTTGAGATTGTCGTTTAGTTTCTAGAGTTCTCTGAGAAATACCTACATGAGAATAATAATAGGCACCTAATAATTTACTCAAATTTACTTCTCATAATGATTTACATATATTGCTCGAACTGATTTCCATCATGTTGTAAACATAAAGTGCATCTTCGGATTATATCTTCTATGGCCCTAGTCAAATGTAGCGTGGATTTCCTCAGATCTTCGAATGCTTCATTTGTTGCATTCTTCAATTGATCGTAATTGGCGTATTGCCTCCTATATATCTTATTTTTTAAATAACCCCGAAGAAAAAAATCTAAAACGGATAGGTCAGGAGAACTATGTGGCCATTGAATTGGGCTATTGGTACCGATCCATTTATTTTCAAAATTTAAATCCAAGTAGTTCCTCACCACGGCCGAATTATGGCAAGGAGCACCGTCTTGTTGGAAGTAATATGTGTTGAATTGAGCAAGAGGAATGTCATCTTGCAGTTGTGGCAGACAAATATTTAAAATTTCGAGATATCTCTGTGCATTCAAGTTGCCATCAAAGATATAGTAGGCTAATTTGTTGCCCATTACGAAACACGACACATTGACACCGAACCTCCCATGCTGCCGTCGAGCTACTGCTTCGTGTTGGTTTTCGTTTGCCCAGAATCTATTTGTATGGCGATTAAAGATTCCGGCACTGCTGATTCTTGACTCATCAGACCAAATGATATGTCGCCCAAAACGAGCTTCACCTCTGATTCTCCCTAAATACCAATTGCAGAACGCCGTTCTCCTCTCTGCATCCCCGGCATTGAGATGATGAATTATTTTATGTTTATAGGGATGATATTTATACTTTCTCAAAATTCTTTGGGCTCTGCTTTTTGACAAACCCACTTCGCTCTCAATTTGCCGACACGATGTAGAATGGTTAGCCTCAACAGCTGCTAACACGTCAACTTCATTATCAACTCTATTCCGTTTATTGTAGTTTTTACTTCTTGGTTTCTCGAACGAACCATAATTGGAAAGATTTGCTTCCATTTTGGCGAAGAACTTTCTGTTTGGTTGAATTCTTTGAGGAAATCTATTGGAGAGTGTCAGTCAGGTATTTAATATTGATTAGAATTACTACTTCCATTTCCATTGTCGAACTTACCTTTTCAAATATTCTTCTGATGCACGGACTGCGTTACAGTGACACTGAAAGTGGACTTTCAGCATATTAACTTTTTCGAAATTTACGTATCTTCTATTTTGTTCCATAGTGTGAATTGCAGAAATTAACTAAACAATCCAAATTCAACAACGAACACTAATTTTACGAATTCAAATAGACACGAAGCCAATATATCCACAGATAATGAATAATAATAATTATTGGTCGTTCTATGGTTTCTAATGAACGTGCATAGATGAAGACTTCTGTGTTCACAGAGAGCATTCAGACATAGAAGATATAATCCGAAGATGCACTTTATGTTTACAACATGATGGAAATCAGTTCGAGCAATATATGTAAATCATTATGAGAAGTAAATTTCAGTAAATTATTAGGTGCCTATTATTATTTTCATGTAGGTATTTCTCAGAGAACTCTAGAAACTAAACGACAATCTCAAAAATAAAATAAAAAGCGGAAATTGCGGATGTCATAAATAACGATGGAATCTTAGGAGCAGCCTAGCTCCATTATTTCGGTCAAGAAGATTTTGCATTGTTTTGATCGTTTTCATCGAATAACTACAAATGTTCTATGGTTCGTCCGCTCACGTGTGTTTCTTCGCCCAGCCATTAGGGGTAAATCATTATTCCGTTATTTTCTCCAAATTGGGTGGAAATTTTGTCATCATGTTATATATTTTTGAAAAGGAAAAAAACGACAATCGGAATATGCCAAAAAAAACTATGTTCGTATTTAAAAAAATGCAACTTTATGTCATATCTGTCATAATTAATGAAAAAAAAAACTTCGAGTACGTCACTGGAATCTACTCAGAAAACCGTTTTAGAAACGTAAAAACAGATTTCAATTATCTTCTATAAGAACCGAGATATCGGGAAAAAAAAGAAATCCGGAAATTTTCAAGATTCGCGAATAACTCAAAAACCACTGAAGTTAGAATAATTCTGATTATCTCTATGAATTTGTCTCGAAAAAGTAGCCAAGGGTCGTGAAAACCCCATGTCTCTATCCTAAATAATAACAGAGATGCTCCTGGTGGCACCCCCAAAATGGGACATGCTGTACATCCTACCTAGGTAGGTAGGTATGTAGGGTGTATCGTGTATGTACGACAACCCTGCATCACACATACTTGCAGCCTCGCAGAGTCAATCGTAAGTAGTCTAAAAATATTGAGGTAGATCGCCAGCAGTTCAAGTTTGAGCACCCCAGTTTTAATGCTATAATGGCGAAATGTCTGGTTTTGATGAAAAAACAGGCGACCATTTCCGTTCAGGAACAACTGTCGTTGGGTTCGGCTCCTCTTGGAAAACTCAAACTGTCGAAAGTTGTTTTATGGGCTCGTACGCATTCATCCGAGATTCGTCGAATTTTTGCAACATCTGTTTGCACCAAAGGATACGAGCCTTCTTTCGAACAATTGTTAAGTTGCGTGGGACCCAACGCAAACAAATCTTTTTGACAGCCAAGTGTACATGCAAAATTGAATGTACGCTAGTGGAGTTAATGTTATTGGTTGTCTCAATTTCACGACTATTCACATGACGATCATTGTGTATCCTTCGCGCACTGGATGGATGGATTATGGCAAAACAACTGGTTTTGGACGACTTTCACGAAGTTCGTCACTGAATTGAGCAAGGTCATGAAAGAATTCTTTATACCAGTGTTACACAGTGGCCAAGTGTGGAGCTTCATCATCAAAAGTCCAAGCAAGTAGATCCCAGCACTGTTGTCGAGTTAGCCCACATAAAAAATCATCGTACGAAAATGTTCATGTGTTTATTCCATTTTTTGTTCAAGTTGAATTTTTCAAATGACTAGAAACAATGCAAAACGTTTAAGTAAAAAATACACGACGCAGTTGTGTGGGAGCTGTCATCAGTATAAGTGCCAGAGGCGCAAATTTTAAAAGGCAACCTACGTAACGATAAACTGTCTATTTGATTTAACAAATACCACCAAGCAGTTTCGTTAATTGTTCCACAAAATCAACCGAACAGACTAAATTTTGTTCAATTTCAATCCCAAATAACCTTTAGGTTTTTGCACCAATTTTGACCATTTTGTTTTGTTTGTGTTGATATGATGATATACGGGATAAAAGCAAAAGTTGCAATCGGCCTCAAGTGTCTAAACAACAAAATTCATTAACTGGAAGATGATTTTTTACATGAAATTTTCAAGCTCCACCTTTTCTCAAAACTTGGTTACTGAATAATAGTGCTATCTGTTTTCCCAACCAAATTTTCCATGGCTCTCAGAGGAATGGCTGATTTCATTTCGTTGATAGCGCTTTAAATATTGGTTTGAAGTTGATAGAAGGATGTCAGTTTGTTGAAGTAATCATCGATTTGATGATGAAACCTCACAGAAGAGTCCGGAAGCGTGAGATCAGGCGAGCCAGGTGGCCAATTGGTAAAGCCATTTTTTGAGATAACTCTCTCACCGAACTTGCTCTTCAGCAAATTGATTGCATCTGTCGCTATAGGGAATGCGAAGCCTTCTCCAATATGTCTTTAGGGTTTGACTCACACCAAAATCGACAATTTTGCTTATTGAAAAAGCCATGAAGCCAAAAATGAGCTTCGTCAGTGAAAATGATTTTCTTGTGAAAATTGTTATCTTCCTCAAGCTGCTGCAAGAGACAATTTGCCAACACATAGCGCTTTTGGGGATCACCAGGCAATAGTTCTTGAGTGAGAAGCATGTTGTACGGATGCATTTGTGGGAGTTCCAACTCTTGGGAACGACGCGGAATCATTCGTTATTCTCGTGCTTAATCTTGAAGGAGGCTTTACATGAATTTCGATTCAAACTTTTTCACTAAACGTAGTAAAGCCGACTCAGAAAAGCGATTTCTAGCAGCGAAATATCCACAGAGCGCCTATATCCTAAGTGTGTATAATTTTGAGAAGCTGTTCATCATAAATTGCTGATATTTCCTGAAAAACAAAGAGCTTGATATATGACGTATACTCAAAACAGAGAGTTTTTATGACGGTTGGAAAGCCCAGCGTCCCTAATGGTAAACCCATTAGATAAGGTTAGATTTGGCCTTCTAATGACAAGATTAGCCGTTTCCTTGGTTCTTCAAACAGCTTTTTTCTCAAAAATATTTATATGCTATTCTTAGAGCGTCTGTTAAGTTAGTTGTGTTTCATAGGGGATCAGTGTCTTTTTATTGAATTAATTCATGAGATCAGAACAAGTAGCGAATGTCTATGCTTCACAAGATGATGGCCGTTCAGTTTGTTATACAGGGTGTCGTGAATTGCGTATACAACTTTATACTACAGATTCTTCAGCTCGAAATAAGTCGATTTAGGCCAACTAACCTATATGAAAAGATTCTTCGTTTGGCCTCTAGAGGTCGCCAAATCCAAAGATTTTTTCTTATTTCTCAAATAGTTCGAGAACGACTCGATCGATAGAAACCATATTTGGTATGCGTAATCGGGTGTAATGTCCTTGAAAACTCGAACGTGTTTTTAATCAACCATAATTTTTCAACAGTCTGTGTTTCAGCCGAACTGTTTCAGAGACTGAGTAGCTAGGCTAATTATCAAACTTTTTGTCTCCGGAGAAGTTTTTATATGATGAGCGGTTCAATCACAAAAAACAGTTTTTCAATTTCATGATTTCATTTCTTCAACCACCTAGCAAGTCAAGAAACTGTTTTTGTGATTGAACCGCCCATCATATCAAAATTTCTCAGAAGACAAAAAAGTTTGACAATTAACCTAGCTACTCAATGTCTGATACAGTTTTGCTCAAACGCAGACAGTTGAAAAATTACGGTTCATTCAAAACACGTTGGAGTTTTTAGAGACACTTGTGAAACGTCAAGATCATTGAGTAGATCACTAAAAACGTGAATAACTCACCTGATTACGCAAACCAAATATGGTTTCTATCGATCGAGTCGATCTCGAATTATTTGAAAAATAAGAAAAAAAATCATTGGATTTGGCGACCAA
Organism: Cryptolaemus montrouzieri; assembly: GCA_013387265.2. Lineage (NCBI taxonomy): Eukaryota > Metazoa > Arthropoda > Insecta > Coleoptera > Coccinellidae > Cryptolaemus > Cryptolaemus montrouzieri. Next base: position 2,389,336 of record JABFTP020000083.1, on the reverse strand, counting down.
ACGAGGAAACTTTTCATATAGGTAAGTTGGCCTAAATCGACTTATTGCGAGCTGAAGAATTTGTGGTATAACGTTGTACATACAATTCACGGATACCCTGTATAGCAGAAAGATTTTATCATCTACGAAGTATAATATTCGATGGGATACGAAGATTTCGAGCAACTGGTTCTTACTCGATGAGACCTGACAGGCAAACAAATGAAGTTGAAGATCCAGTTCTGGGACTTCAAGATTTTTGAGAGAGAACAGGCGATTCCTCGGTTTGGCTAGAAAATTGGTTGATGTTCATGATAACTTCATTTTGTTCGATACCGTACGTAGAAGACTAAGAAAATAAAATCTATGATCTCTTGTACCAGCCGCAGGTCCTCTATTATATGGAGATCATGGTCATGATCTGCATATAACGAGTTTCGTTTTACGAGATATGCACTTGATGAATGTCAAAGAGTGTGGAAAAGGCCTGGAGAAAGATATGCTTGTTGTTTCTCTCCCAGAGTGCAAGTTGGTGGCGAAGAAGTGAAGGTATAGGAAGGCATGTTTTTGAAAACCTACACCGGTCTCGTTACTCTTCAGGAAGGTATTAACATGTGGTTCTGTATGTGCCATTTATAGGATAAATTTCCTCCTAATGCAAGATAATGCTCGACCGTATATACTCCGAATGACGGTACAGTATTCGAACGGTGTTGGTATTCAACTGATCCCTACGAAGTCCTGATCTTAACCCCATTGAACATATGTGGGAAATTCTAGGGGGAAGGGTTAGGCGGAAATTTCGCGAATTTCATACGCCACCTGCTGACCTGGTTGCGACTTAAATATTCCATATCTGCAAGAATGAGACCTGTTATTCAAGAACGTGGACAGAACACTCTATTGCCGACAAAAAGTTTTCTTGACAGAACACATTGAAGTGTTCTTTGAAAATTCGTTTTTTCTTTAAAAACCAGATATCATATCGTTCGAAAAAAATTGTTGAGAAAATAAAGGGCTTGAAAATTTCGCGCAAACAACATCTCCAGTTAATGAAATTTTCTACAGGTTGTTTAGCAATTTGTTACATTAAGAATTTTCGTGAAATCGATGACAGAAAATGAAGAGAATGGAAAGAGCTGCAATTTGAAAAGAAAAGATCGAAGTTGATGAAAAAACTTTATAATTAATTATGATTGAATGTGAACGAAATTTTTTCTGTCCGGTTAATTTTCACTCCGAATTCAGTGGGCTATTGCTCATATTTTAAGGAGCTTCATCAAGAAGAAACATCGTTTTGAAATTGTGGACTAGACTAAATTTAATTACTTTTTAACTATATATGATGAATGGGGACAATCCTTACAGTTAGAGTCTTTTAGAAGCAAACATTCTCAAAACGAACGTGCTGCTAAAAGACAATGCATCATCAAAAATTCAAATCTAAAGAAACTCTCCAAATAGTGGATTGATTCCGCCTTTACTACGTGATAGTTAATCATGATGATAATAAGAATTCAAACTATGTATTATACTATCACAAGAGATTTACTGAGAACCAGGATTGCAATTTCGGTCTCTTAACCATCTTCAGTTGACAATAAGTATTTAACTAGAGTTGAAAATAGAAACATTCATAAACAGGTAGATAGAAAAATAAAAATGGTGCATGGAAGGGGTAATAATTTAATTATTATAAAAGCAGATATTATTTAAAGATATCAAATAGGGACGAACAAGCCGGGCGATACTGGTCGCTCAGAAAATTATCTTTTTGGGGTTTGTTGCAGTTTGAAAATTTCTATGGATTTCAAGAAATCTAACTTTCATCGCTCAGGTATTCCCTGAATAATTTGATGTTGATCTGTGGGTGGAAAATCATAGCCATTTTCGATACAATGTCAAGCGAAAGTAGATTCTTCGGTTCTCTGATTATTGTAATCTGATTGATGCTCCTTGTATCTAGTTTTGAATGAACGACCAGTCTGACCTATTCAGGCGCCTCCACAATCCATACAGGACAACTTGTAAACTCCAGTATTGTCTAATTTATCCGCTTCATCCTTACTATTAACCCATTACCTCCCACTGTACCCATTCGTGTACAATGCCAAATGTCGTACCCTAACGCCATCTGTCAGAATAATATTTCGATCTAATACATTGGGAGTAATCTGTAATGCAGACTGAGTACACATTGCCAAAGTTTTCTCATTTGTGGCATTGTGAACAAGCTTCAACAAGTTAGGTGATTTGCATAAATCTTTATTAGAGTCAAGATTAAATTATTACATTTGAGGTGATGAATTAGCGTATTAGGTATGTACTATAACGATTTATATCGAAATTGTAATATTAGATGAACTTTATAGAGAAAAAATTGTAAATTTTCGAGTGTACTCATTTGAGTACGATGGGAAGATATACATTGGGTGCGCCAAAGAAAACCGGACAATTTTTTTTTCGTTATAATTTCCGCAATTTCAAAGCTAGATCATTCGTTCTTGATTCATTGGAAAGCTAAAGGACTAGGTTTTTAAGAAATTGTATCGAAATTTCACTTCCGGTGAAATCCAATATGGCTGACTGAATTCGAATGGGGCATTCAGTCGATAATTCAGTCTATTCTGAACAATTTGACATATTGATCTCAAAAATATTCCAATTGGTGATACGGTAGCTTGAAGAATTTTTTTTATTCAAAATTTTAGCGGAAATCGAAATATTTTTTTCACCTCATGGCGTTGGCACTCCTGAAGTTGTGTTTTTCATGGATGTTCTACGAGGACAAAGAACCATTTTTTACTGAAACCAACATAAAATTTGATTTCCGTTCGAATTCAAAATGGCCGACTTCCTCAAATATTAACAATTTTCCACGCGCATTAAAAAAGTTTTTGCGGTCAACAGTGCAATTCAATCACTAGATTGAACCTTTCCCATCATTTTGAGGGATCGAACTCGAATATTGATTCAGAATTGTGCCAATTGTCGCCAATAATGTTTCTCTTTTCCACCGTCATATGCACCTCCCGGTGTGAAACCTCTGAACATAGACTGTATGCATTAACTCTATGATGAACAAAAAATAATGAAATGTCATCGAGTTTTAGACGATATCTGGTTTAAACTGGAATTTAATCTTGGTGTTGCTTGTCTTTGACGTTTGAAATTTGTAACAATGGTTTTAACAAATGAGGATAAGCGTTTCATTGAATGTTTATTTGTGCGTGGGTATACTGCTAGGCAAATATAACGCCGATTTCCCCCTAATTACAAAAGTCCAATCTATGATCTTCAGGAAAATTTTCGAACAGGATCATAAGGAAGAAGACCAGGTACTGGTGCAGCTAGAACTGTTAAAACACAGGTACTCGCCTTTTCATAATCTGTTTCAACCATCATCTCTAAATTTTTTTGGATTACAAACTCAATTGGCAATTTTAGGATAACATTCAGAGAATTTCTGTATTAGCAGTCAGCCCCTTTCAGAACTCCAAGAACCAGCTTGACTGTTTCCCAAATGCCTCAAAAACCTCTGTGAGAAGAAGAATAAGACACGATTTGGGTCTTAAGTACACTCCCTTCATGGAATTTCAAGTAGCGGAAGGTTAGTTCAATGAATTTAAGGTGTAAAAATCATTGCATAGTATTAAAATCGTTGGAGAAGCTTCATCTGCAGACACTGTTGCAGCATAAATACACTCCTCTCAACAAATGTCGCATCACCCTACTTTTACGACAATACTATATAAACTTTTAGGTTGGTCATTCAAGAGTCGCTTGGTAACTTTCAGTAGTGTAAAATAAGAAGATATTCAAAAGAGATGAGTTAATGATGGATAATATCAACAATTTTCGAATTAATGAAAAATTAAAAAATTCTACCATCTTCAAACATTCGCGAAGAGACCAATCAAATAATATCGAATGGTTACTAATCATTTTCAGAATCGAGTGTTTCCTCCTCGGGCCCTAATTACTGCCAGTATACGTCTCGGAAGCCCCTCAAACAAATTTTGGATGTACTCTTGAGTCACTGAGTTCCAAATTTTAGGAAACATGTCCCAAACATGTTCTATGGAATTCGAGTCGGGAATTCTGGCTGGCCATCTTGAAATGTCAATTTCGGTATTTTGCAGAAATTCTGTAACTACTCTAGCTGCATGAGCATTATCATGCATATAAATGAAGTTTTCGCCAATCAATGGGCCAAAGGGTAGAACATGGGGTTCAAAGATATATGCGATGTATCTGGCGGCTGTCATCGACCTTGAAAAAAATACCCAACCTAACCTCTCCAAACCATTACTGAGCCCCCTCCGAAGTTTTCAGTTTTCCGGAAATTGCATTGCTGATACCGTTCCCCAGGTCGTCTGTATACAGGCATGCGTCTATCATTTGATACTAGACAGAACCTGAATTCGTCAGAAAAGAGAACATTCGACCATCCTTGAATACCCCAATTTGCATGTTCCCTCGCAAACTGTCTTGTAACTCGATGATCTCTGGTGAGACGCGGGCCGGTAGTAGCCACTCTTGGTCTGATATCGTCTTCTCTGAGTCAGTTCCTAACAATTTGCAATGAAATATGCACATTTCTGGAAAGTGCAAGTTCATTTTGTAGCATTCTAGCCGTACAGTGCCGAACTCTTAGTGCGGTTAAACGAAGCCAACGATCATCAACTGGTGTTGTTATCCGATTTCTTCTTTGTCCGGCCCTTCTTCCATATTCCCCTGTACCGTCGTACCGATTAATTCCTCTTGTAATAGTGCTTTGGCTAACATTCAACAAGTTAGCCACGTAACGTTGGCTTCGCCTCCCCTCTAGAAGTGTTACAATTCTTACCACGTCATGATCACTCAAGTAGCATCCAGGACGTTCAGCAGCCATTACAATAAATTCAAAGATTCGAAAATCAATAAGAAACACAGAAAACTTACATTAATTTAGCGTGAAAACTGAAGAGAGATTGAATGAATACTGATAGTCAAATAAACTCATTCTTGTTTTCAGAAGTGTTTGAGATCTATGGAAACAAATGTTACAACATAGATAAGATTTTTTCCCCTCATATGTCCAAACACATATGTTGACAAAGAAACTGCGATTGAGCTGCTTAATTGATTGTGCAATTCAGAATACCAGGTGATGGGACAATTTTTGTGGTGTGTATTTTCGGAGGAACTATAATTTTCAAATGTCTCAAGCTGTCAAAGAGCGCAGATTTGAGCGATACAGAAATTTATTAAATATATTCGGAACACGTAGACAAATTGAGAATATCTGGTTCACAGACGAAAAAATGTTCACTGTTGCCAGAATGACAGAATTTTTATTCCAACGAATGAAATCGAGAGGAATGTGCCTTTAATTCGTTTGCAGAGGGAAAGACAAACATTTTCCAGGCATGTAATGGTCTCTGCCGGTATTTCGAGGAACTAATCATTTTTATAGAACAAGGCATAAGATTAGATTCGGAAATTATTGTCACATAATTCTCGATCATATGTTACCAACTACTGAGGCGTCAACTTCTCAATTCACTTTCTTGCAGATGAATAATTGCTGTTTTTGTATGACATGGATAAGTACAGTTGCCACCAGCTGAAAATGAACGGTTGAGAAATTGAGTAGCTTTTCGGATGATTTTAATTGGTTCAAATCTTTGTGGAAATTCTACAATCTTTTCCATACTCTTCTGAGAACGTTTGTCAAAGAAATGAACAAATAGTACTATATCACAGAAAAACGCTACTTACTCTCAACTGTCTGTCAGTGTACAGGGTGTCCCAAATTAGATGTATCTAAATGAAATCTATTTCAATGATTTTAGGATGAAGCCAGATGTCATACCAATCACTATACTATGGATTATCTAAGACAACGCGTAGACTATATTATCGAACCAGAACAATGCCCCCAAACAGTCCCGATCTTAACCCGTGCGACTATTTTCTGTGGGATCATTTGGAAGAAATGGTGCATAGAAATGTTATTATTTTTCAATAATTGCGAGGAGCTGAGGCAAAAAATTCAAGAATGTTAGAACAATCTTGATCAAGAAGTAATTTCGAGATCAATAGAGAGCTGGAGAAGACGGGTGCAGATGGTTGTGGACGCCAATGGAGGTCATATTCCCTTCTGAGTACTTGATTCTTTTTGTTGAATGTTTTTACTCATGTAATTTGTTAAACAAAATCATGTCGTATAATTATTCCAGCAGATGTTTTAACAGTTGGCATCTCTGAGATATTTGGGAAACAGTCATCCTGATGTTCTTCCTAATGACCCTGTTGTCCGAAATTTTTCCTCGAAATCATATATTGTACTTTTTCTGTAATTAAGAGCAGGAAATTGGCGTAATATTTGCCTAGCAATGTAGCCACGCACAAATAAACATTCAATGAAACGCTTGTCCTCATTTGTTAAAACCATATTTAACAATATCAATCGTCAAAAACAAGCAACACCAAGATAAAATTCGAGTTCAAACCAGATGTCGTCTAAAACTCGATGACATTTCATTATTTTTTGTTTATCATAGAGTTAATGCATGCAGTCTATGTTCAGAGGTTTCACAGCGGGATGTGCATATGATGGTGAAGAAGAGAAACATTATTGACGAGAATTGGCACAATTCTGAATCAATATTCGAGTTCGACCCCTCAAAATGATTAGAAAGGTTCAATCAAGTGATTGAATTACGTAGTTGATTAATTACCACCGCGAAATATTTTTCAATGCGCAGGGAAAATTGTTAATATTTGAGGAAGTCGGCCATTTTGAATTCGAACGGAAATCAACTTTTAGGTTGGTTTTAGTAAAATATGGTGATTTGTCTTCCATGAAAAACACAACAACTTCAGGAGTGCCAACGCCATGAGGTGGAAAAAATATTTCGATTTCAGCTGAAAAAAATTGTGCATGCTACTTTTTCACCAATTCTCGGAATATTTTCAGATCAATATGTCAAATTGAACAAAAAAGACTGAATTGTCCACTGAATGAAAAAAATGTTCTAGCGATCTTGAAATATTGCTCATTTTCGAATGAGTCAGCCATATTGGATTTCACCGAAAGTGAAATTTCGATACAATTTCTGAAAAACCTAGTCGTTTGGCTTTCCAATGAAGTAAGAACGAATGATCTAGCTCTGAAATTGCGAAAGTTATAACGGAAAAAAAATTGTCCGGTTTTCTCTGGCACCGTATATAATTCATTTCCAAACTTTTTTAGGTGCTTTTCGAAATGGACCCTGAACTCAATCCAATAACTGCGAGATGTTTTTACGAAAAAAGTCTTTACAATATTGGGGTTGAAGAAGCTTATTCTTCAAAAATTGAATTGAAATAGTGATAATCCCTCCGCAGATAGATACTCAATTAGTTGATGAAGACAACACCATAGAAAGTGTCACCTTCCCCAGAGATATTCCCGGTGAAGAAGAACTTCAATATTCTTCAGATGAAGAGAATGATGCAGCTGAAGAAAAAATAGCGATTTAGCCCGTGAACCAATGTACTGGAGCGTTCACGAAGCTGTTTCGATTTCTTTGGTGGCTTCTGCTACGTCTAGGAATAAATTCCAGGAAATAAAAAGGCACCTTAACTTCACTTGCGGATAAAACCTAGCTTGATAATTCTGATAAAATGTCCAAATTACGCCCCAGTTCGATTTCGTAAAATCAAGAAGTGTTAAATAACTCCATTATCATAAACTTTTCGAAGAAATGTTAAAGGATATTTTTTGTCGCAAATAAGTTGTACTATCACCTACTGAAGTTTGGCACCTTTTATAGTAGACATTCGGTATAGGTAAGACAGTTCATGCAAAACTAAATACAAGGAGCATCAATCGGATTAAAATAACCAGAGAACCTACGAATCTACTTTCGCATCACTGTGTTTCGAAAATTTCATCAGAAACGAAAGTTAGATTTCTTGAAATCTTTCGAAATTTCGAACTGCAACAAACCCTATAGAGATAATTTTCTGAACGACCAGTATCGCCCAGCTTGTTCGTTCCTGTTTGATATCGTTAAATAATAGCTGCTTTTATCATAATTAAACTATTACCTCTTGTTTGCACCCTTAATACTGTTCTATCTACCTGTTTATGAATGTTTATATTTTCAACTCTAGTTAAATACTTATTGTCAAGTGAAGATGGTCCAGAGACTGAAATTACAATACTGAATTTCAGTAAATCTCTTGTGATAGTATAATACATAAATTAATTTCTTATTATCATCAGAAAATTTTCAGGTAAAATAAAATTTTCAGGAGTTAGAGATTTGTACAGACTTTTCTTTGGCATATACTGTACCAATGTGAATATCAATGAATTTGAATGTAATGAATAATATTCATTCAAAAATAAATCGCGACGAAAACTGAATAATTTAATGCCATGAACTACAACATTAAATTAAATTTATACTTGCATAATTAAGATGATAGCAAAAACTGCAAAGTAAAAATAAACATGCAAAGGGAAATTTACGCACTTATATATAATTATAAGTTCGAATTAATGATTTTATAGAGAATACAGTTCAAGGTTGTAAGAAAAGTATAATTTGGTTCATATTCTCAATAACATATAATTCAAAGACGAACTTGAATTTTCACACGTTTGAGATATGAAATGAATGTCATCTGGATAGTCATCGAAAGTAAATATTTTCAAGTTTGTAGCATTTTGACGTCCAATAATGAATAGTTTCATCTTCGTAGTTGATCGTAATTGAAACACAAATATAGGTTTTCCTTTGTTTAACTATCAGACAATTATTTAATTAACAATGTTGCTGCAGTTACTTCAGTAAGATAGAAACTACATAGAGAATACAATCGTATTCATAAAATTAGTGAACACTTAAGCAGTTTTGGGTATATAGTGTGTTCCAACGAAAATTTGCTACCCCCACTATCTCAAGATTGACTGATTTTGGCGGAAAAAGCTGAGATACTTGAATTTTTGATTGAAAACAAACCAATTTGTGGGTTGATTGGTTCGGAACATGTAAATTAAAAAATAGTATGTTTAGGAATATTGAGTATATGTTTAGTATAGTTGAAATTGCATATATGGCAAGTAGATCGAGTGGCATATCTCAAGAAAGATCTTTTAATTCTCTATTCAAGTATATTACATTACATTCGTGGGGGTCGATTAGCTTTGCAAGCCTTTCCGAACTGCGAACAAATTGGTCTTTTGTTCGTAACCCTTCTTATTCATTTCCCTGTAGGTCTAAATCCCTTACAAAATTAAGAATCTCCCTGGAAGCCTTTGCTTTTACTTCGTGCGGCTCTAATTTGTCGCTACCGAAGTGTATATATCTTTGACGGACAATTGAGAATGCAACTGCAAAGAATAGTTTTATCGCCCTCTTTACACATTCTGCGTGTTGCCATTTCCGATTTGCTCATTTTATTGAGATGGTATCTCAGTGGGCAAAGTCCAGTAAGGAGGCCTATTATGATCCACAGCTCGTCCCTAGAGAGATCGAGAAGCTGTTCTGTCTTCTTTGGCGAATAGTCAATGAAATTTTTCGCTCGCCTTTGGCCTGGAGTTTTCCTCCAGTATTCTTTTTCGCTAGATTCTTCCCATCATTCCAGTTCCTGTCGTCTGTGCGGCTTACTTAGACAGCAGAACGGTCCAGTTCCGATGGGTGGGATTCCAGCAGCTTATTTGGCCAGTTCGCCAGCGGCTTCATTTCCTTGTATGCCTTCGTGGCCAACCACCCACCACAGGAAAAGTTTCTTCCCGTCAGCAAGTTGCTTCAAGGATTGACGGCATTCCCAGACAGAGATGCTCCGATAACTGTAAGAGTTTAGAGTTTTTATCACTGCCTGACTGTCCGTTAAAATGTAAATATTTGTACCTTTGAGTTTCCTTCGTAGTACCTCCTGACAGCAAAGGTTTACAGCAAGTGTTTCTGCTTGTATGATTGTTGGAGTAGAGCCCAGAGGCACTGATGACGAGTACTTGGGTCCATATATGCCTGCTCCTGTTCCATCAATCGTTTTTGATCCGTCCGTGTACCAAATGGAGGATTTTTGGTCTAATTGATTTATTTTTCCCTTAACGATGGTGCGGTCTTCTATGGCCACTTCGAAGGGTGTGTGAAAATCAAACTTAAGCGGCATTAAATTAGATGATTGTGATGAGATTTCTGGCGCTATGTAACCCAGAATCCCCAGGTGTCCCTTCAGATCACCAGGTAATAGTTTTTTTTTGTCTTGGAGCCGTAATGCCGCCATCAACGCCTCTTTTTTCAATTTCATATGAAGAGGAGGGAGATTTAGGATTACCTCTACGGCAATAGTTGGGGTGCTTCTCATAGCACCTGTTATGCCCAAGCACGCAAGCCGCTGCAGTTTTTGCAGCTTGTTTTGCGTAGTTATTTCTGATGTTTTCGTCCACCATACTAACGATGCATATGTGACAATGGGTCTTATAACCGCTGTGTATAACCAGTAGGTTATTTTTGGCTGTAGCCCCCAGGTCTTTTCGAAGAGTCTACGGCATGCCCATAGGCACGATGTAGCCTTGGAAGAGTTTTGTCAATGTGTAAATTCCAGTTGAGTCTCTGATCTAGGGTTAACCCTAGATACTAAGCCTGTTCCGAAAATTTCAGAGTATGTCCATTCAGAAAGGGGGGCTTCAAGGTCAACTTTCTGTGTCTTGTGAATGGAATTAGAATGGTTTTGTCTGGATGGATGCTGAGCCCCTCTTCAGCACACCATGCATTTACGATGTTAAGGGATTTTTGCATCAGGTTCAATAATATTCCATCATGCTTTCGCCTAATGATAATAACTAGATCATCAGCATAGACTTGTGCGTTGAAGCCAGCGTTGTTTAGTCTTCCTAAGAGGCCATCAACAACTACTGACCATAGTAGCGGCGATAAGACACCTCCTTGAGGGCATCCTTTCATTGCTGACACCGATATTTCGGTGTCTCCAAAGGTGGCCGTTATGCTCCGGCCCTTGAGCATTTCTTTGATCCATTTGATGCTGGATGTTTTGACACCTTTGTTGTTTGCACCTTCGCTAATGGATGTATAGAAGGGATTATCGAAGACTCCTTCAATGTCTCCAAATAGAACTAAGGCTATTTCTTTAGCCTCTACTGCTCCTTCCACTTCTTTGACTAGATCGTGTAGGGCATCAATTGTAGACTTGCCCGGTTGGTAGGTTGTTTTTTATGCAGTTTTACGAAATTTCTCATATGGTGGTCGAGAACTTTCACATTGATTCTAGGAGAAAGGAGGTTAAGCTTATCGGGCGATATGATTTAGGCTTATCTGGAGACCTCTTGCCCATTTTCGGTATAAATAATACTTTGACTTTCCTCCATGACTGGGGTATGTAGCCCAGTGAGTAGCTGGCTTTGTATATAGGTCTCAGACATTGGGCTGTATATGTGTTGCCTCTCTGCAACATGACCAGATAGATTCCGTCCGCCCCTAGTGATTTGTAGGGTTTGAAGCTTTTGGTGGCCCATTTTACCCCACCTAGAAATTCAAATATAGTATCTTTATAAACATTTAATATCATGCAGGTAGTTCAAACAAAAGTTTTATTTCGGAGAAAATTTGATAATGCTAAAAATCAAATTAAATGCTTAAAATGACTTCCTCCTACGTCCATACAATGTTACAAACCATTTTCGAATTCTCTTCTACCATTTTGAAGAAAGTCTGCATTCGATGAGGATTCTTCTCCGCAACTCTTCCAACTTTTCAGGTTGTGTAGCGTAAACTTTCATTCTGGATTTCCGTATAAGAAGAAAACTAAAAGACTCAAATTGGGTGACCTGGCTGGCCACACAAATGTTCCTCTTCTGCCAATCCACCGACCTGGGAAATTTACTTCTAAATATTGTCGCACACGAACATCGAAATGTGCAGAAGAACCACTTTGCTGGAAACATATCTTATTCTCTGAAGGAGTTTTTACCATATGCTGAAACAGTCTCTTATTTTCTGTTATTTGTTTCTTTATTGAAATCAACCTTGGATTTATGAATTCTTTCAACAACTGCAAATGTGTGTCTTCATTGAGATTAACTTCAATCTACAATACAGTTTCCATAAATTCCGGCCAAACATTCAATATTTCTCAGTCGTTTATGTTCACACAACCAAATTTATATGGAATCACCCGTTATTTTGCATATTACGTCAGGGATTTTGGAAGTTTCGGAGGATTGATAGAATTGATTTTTCACGAGATAAACACCTCAAAAAAGTCTAGGGAACACTTACCAATATCTTTAAAATATGAATTTGATGATTTGAATTTATAGAAATCTTTCGGTTTTTGTAAGGATGTATTGTATATAATGTATTCTCAAGAAAACCAAATAATATTTGACTTCTCCAAAGCACCTATTATAAAGAAAATTTGAAATTTGAAAATGACGAAATTTGGTAAAACACAAAAAAAATCTTGAACTTATATTTTTCAGTACCCAGAAGGTCCACCTCTGTTATTAATAACACTTAGGTATCGTCGCGGCATGCTCAATATTAAATTGTCTATTACATTTTGGCCTAAGTTATTCCAAGCCACCTGAACTGCTAATCGAAGCTCCTGTTCATGATGGAAGACGTTTTGACGCAGGAGATTTCTTTTTAGGGTGTCCGACACATGATCGATGGGATTCAGATCTGGGGAGCAGGATGGCCACGGTAGAAGATCGATATCATTCTCTTCAAGAACGTTCAAGACAACTCTTGCACGATAAGGAGGGGCATTATCTTGTTAGAAGAGTGGATTTTGACCCATTGTTTGGAGATACGGTACCACTACAGGTTAAACTCTCTCATTTGCGTAAGAATTTCCCGTGAGGTTGTTCTGTATGAAAACGAGGTCAGTTTTTCCCACAAAACATTACTGAATCGCCTCCCTGTCTGATAACTTCTCGAGCATGCTGGAGACGGTTTTGCTTTCCAGGTTCCCTCCATATTCGAATTCTTCCCGAATCGGGATAATAACTGAATCTAGATTCATCACTGAAGAGAACTGTGGCCCACCTCTCTTGATCCCAGTTTACATGTTCTTGGCACCAAGCTAAACGGGCAGCGCGATCTCCATGGGTCAGTTGTGGAATTCTTAAAGGACGTCTGGAGTGGAGTTGACCTTCGTGCAGTCGCTTTCTCACAGTTTGGTCGGAATTTTGTACATTATTAACTAGTGATAGCTCTTGAGCTAATTGAGATGCTGTGGTAGTACGATCTCGTCTGGCTTGTGAAACCAAAAATCGGTCTTGGGCGACTGTAGTAATCCTGAAACGGCCTGTATGGCGTTCTTATTCGCTACCTGTTTCATTTAAACGCGACCTCAAACCGTTTATGACACTTGGGCTACTTCCCAGAACCCTGGATACTTCCCGTAGTGAGCTCCCAACTTGGAGCATGCCAACGGCTCGTAACATCTCTTCTCTAGTCAAATGTCGTCTTTCCATGGTCAAATCACAAAACTTGAATCTTTTATTCGTGCTTACAACAGAAACAAAGTGCCAACTAACTGATTTCAAACACTGAATACATGAAATGATTATAAAGCAGCGTCACATCTGCTGCATTTTTAGTTTTTTATAGAAAAAAACTGAAATCTGTCGCGGCACTCTACATAAGTTGATGAAGAAATTGATGCAGGTGTTCATTTCTTTAAAAAAATCATCCATATTGATCGTTCTGAATACGATATATCGGTATTCAGAAGTGTTCCCTAGACTTCTTTGAGGTGTTTATTCCAATTGAAAAAAGAAATGAATTGAGGTTTATTTCAAGAAAGAAACAAATAAAAGAACATTAGAGAGTTTCCGCATATAGTAAACCAATTGAAAATTGTTCTCTCATGGAGTAGGTGCTTCTTTGTCGACCTCAGTAGCTTGTGTTTCCTCATCTTGCCCTCATACAAGCCAGAATCCATCTAGGCATGCTTCTGATTAGATTTTCGACCTCCTCTGGGGTGATATTCTGCCACTCTTCAGTGGCGGCTTGGGTGAGCTGTTGTGGGGTTCTCGGATTATCCTGGCGCGATCTAATTTTCCTTTAGAGATCATCCCCTAATTGTTTAATAGGATTTAGGTCTGGAGAGCAAGCTCGCTACGTAATTTCTAGCCGTTACACTTGCAGGAAAAGAAAACAAATCTGTTTTGCCTTCCAGCATAATGCCACCCCAAAACACACAGCCCCCTTGGTATTTGGGAATTCGTCTTGCTGCTCGGAGTCTTGCTTGTCTTCCATTACCCCTTAAAACCCGAATCCGGCGGTCATCTGATAGAACACCAATTCTGGTCCTTCCGAAAAAAGAACATTCCGCCAATTCCTAATATTCCAATTTTGATGCTCGATACACCAATTAAGTCTGTTAATTTTTTGTTGTCTGGTTAGCTCACTTTTTAACGACGAAGGCGGAGAGTCTCTTGCGGAAAAGGAGGCATATAACAGGACCTTCTATAACAAAACGCGAAGAAGCATACGCATTAAATAATTTGAAAAGAAACAAGGCAACTGGCCCGGACGGAATTTGTGGAGATTTTACACAAACTTATTCAAGAAGAACATTTGGACATTTTCTCTGACTTTTTCAACTACGTCTACGATACAGGAAAGATTCCTGACGATTGGCTGATTACATCATTTATTTCAACACCAAAGAAATCATCTCTAAAAAATGCGAGGAATATAGATCTATCAGTCTCATAAGCTATGTTCTGAAAGTATTCCTTAAAATAATACATGAACGAATTTACCCAAAACTAGAACAAGACATAAGTGATACGCAGTTTGGCTTTAGGAATAGTCTAGGTACTAAAGAAGCATTGTTCAGTTTGAATGATTCAATTCAAAGAAATCATGATGTAAATTGCGAAGTATATGCCTGCTTCATCGACTTCGAAAAAGCATTCGACAGGGTAAACCATCAGAGGGAAATAGAAATATTCCATGAGTATCGAATAGACGATAAGAATCTTCGTATCATTTCTAACCTTTATTGGAAGCAGGAGGCGTTTGTTCGAGTGGAGGAAGTGGAATCGCAGATATTTCAGATTCGTCTGGGCTTCACACAGGGATGTGTGTTGTCCCCGCTACTTTTTAATGTTTATTCCGAAAAACTGTTCCGGGAAGCTCTTGCCGAGATTGAGGACGGCGTTTCTTTGAATGGTGTGTTGATTAACAATCTGAGATAAGTGGACGATACGGTTCTTTTCGCAAGTACCAGTGACAGACTGCACTCATTGAAAGCGTGATACCAGTTTGTGAAAAATACAACATGCGGCTCAATACGAACAAAACGAAAGTTATGACAATAAGAAGACATAACCAACTTTACGTACAATTTAATGCTGGAGTTACAACCATAAAGTATTTGGGTGCGCATCTGAAAAATAACTGGGTACAGATTAGAGATATCAAAATACGTATTGTGAATGCCAGAGCCTACTTCAACAACATGAGAGCTGTCTTATGTTATCTTAAGTTGAATTTACTAATAAGAACTCGTCTATTGAGGTGCTATGTGTTCTCTATATTGCTGTATGGTGGTCTTGGACGTTGACTGATGCTACTTGTAAAAGAATAGAGGCCTTCGAAATGTGGTGCTAACGTCGCATGTTGGGGATATCTTGGGTACACCATGCGACGAATGAAATAGTTTTCGAACGCATCAACAAAGATAGAGAGAGAGGTTATGGGAACTATTAAAGAGAGAAAACTCGCATACTTTGGGTATATAATGCGGAATGATAAGTATGAAATCCTCCATCTGGTCATGCAAGGAAAGATGGACGGTAAGAGGGGACTTGGAAGACGACGAATTTCATGGCTTGCCAATCTTAGGCAATGTACCGGGGAAACATTTCAGGAATTATTTCGAGCTGCAGTCAATAGAGTAATATGGGCCAAAATGATCGCCAACGTCCAGTATAAGGCACAGTAAGAATGAGAAGAAGGTAAGCTCTGAAACTCTTTAGGGCCCTCTGTTGTATAAACCCTTGACGTATCATTTCGACTGATACACTGATGCCTGTTGCTTCCAGAAATTGCCTTTGGAGTATGGGGTGCGACGCACTAGGGCCTCTTTTTTAAATTTTGGCATAAAAAGCGGTCTTTTGAAATCAGCGCATGTGATACCCCCATTGTGGACGCTATATCCCTCTGTGTCACCCCTTCTCAAACGAGAGCAATTTTTTGGCCCCTCTGCACATCGGACAGTCCAATGTAAGGCATTTTCAATTATGATTATAGGCTTTTTCAAATTTCGAAATTCATAGTTTCAAATCTCAATGCCGGCTCGGTGGCGTATGGGATATGATGGTCGTCTCCTGCGCAGAGTTACCTGGGTTCAATCCCCACAAAGTCGGTGCGATTTTTCGGATTCTGGGAACCGCTTGAGTATCCATCTTTCGGAGGAGATGTAAAGCCGTCGGTCATGTCTAACAGAGATGTGTTGGACATTAAAGATCCCTTCCGTCGACACGAGAGGGGTTCGGCAAAATTCCTGGGTTAGTGAGGTGACAGAGAGCACGTTAAAGGAATAACAAACAAACAAACAAATCTCAATGATGCCTGAGTACAATATCCCGAACAGGTGGTGATAGTTCAACATTTCTTATTATTCTATCCAGTTTTTTTTCAACAAAAAACTTCATTCTTCACAAGTAGTCAAAGATCCATGGTTAATAACAATCAATAATGTGAAATACCGAGTGATTTCATATACATTTGGTTTTGTTTATTGTGTCCGAACATTTGCCCCAAATGCTAAATATGTTATGTTGGACAAAAAAGAACGCATTGTAGATTAGATACTTGGAATTTTCGTCCAAGAAATTCCTACATCTGGATAGAGCTCCCAGCATCGGAATCATCTTATCTGCCATATACTCATAACGAGGTTTCGAATTGATTTCGTCGTCTAAAATAATTCCTAGATACTTTGCGTTGTGTACCTTTTTTATGATTTCTCAGAACCTAATTCAAGCACTTTTTTTTGTTTAAAGAGTAGATAATTTGTTTTGTCAGTGTTCAGCATTAGGTTGTTTTTATCTAACCAGGATATGTACTCCTCTAAATCTTCATCAATTTCTGATTCCAGTTCTTTCAGGTCATCTCCAGTGTACACAAGGCTGAAAACTTGCAGTGTGTACAATAGGGGACCTAACACAGGTCCCTGCGGCACCCCACTGGGAACCTTCCTCTTGCCAATTTTCCACCTCTCCGTTTACACATATTGATCCCTACCTGACAAGAACGATCCCAACAACCGCCCCATCCTACCTCCAAAGCCCATCCAATGCAATTTGTCCAACAAGTCATCATGAGCCACCACATCGAATGCTTTGTATAAGTTACCTGGACTGTCACCATATAAATACAAGTGAACGAGGTCTGTGAACGCGTTCTGCGTACTGCTATCTTTCAAAAAAATCCGTACTGGTTGATATCGATTAAATTTGAGTGTTTAATAATTTTGAGCAGTGTTCTTTTCTCAAGTTTTACTAGGACTTCCTAGAAAAAAGCAAGACCGATATGGGCCTATAGTTACCTGCTAAATTTGGTGGTCCGCTCTTGTGATTCGGGACTACTCTAGCTGTTTTAAGGAAATCTGGAAACACTCCCGATTCAAATACTTCATTAATCAACCTGCACAGAATAGGAACAATTAGATCACCATACAATTTGTTTCCAGGATTTTTATTTGATGCCCAACAGAACAGAAAGAATTAATTTTATTTCGTTTTCATTAGTTGGTTCAATGAATATGGTTTCATTGTTATGTATTTCTTCAAATACATGGTTGACATTAGGGTTATCAGTTAGTGAATTACGTATTTTTTCTTCTATTTTAACAATTATGGCTATTCTCTTCATCATTGAGAGTGAACTTACTCTCGAAGAACTGATATTGCAGAGAATATGTCGATTATTGTAAATGTTTTCACTCAAAATTTCATATAATTGCTAGCGAAGATCCGACTCGTCTTCGTTCATTAATAAGGGTAAAGTTAGTGATGTTTCAAGATCCTGTAGTCTGTTGAAGCTGATACACCAGACACACGTGACAGTTTTTCTATTGAAAGTAGTGGTTTCCATTTGTAGGTGACCCAAAACTGTCACTACAGTTACTTTGTTCTGTGTAGACCGATGTTGAACTTCATGTTTTTTGTTATCAAATATAAATCATACTGGTGTTTCACCTGGAACACCCGATATATGGACACATATTCAAATCTAGTATAGATACGTAGATGAAAAACTCATCTGCTTAATTAATTGTATTTTCTATGTAGTATTCTTTTCTAGTGTAATCGTCTGAAAATGAAAGAGAGTTGGGAACTGCAGTAACGTTACTTCTTATTCTGAAATATTTTGGTTGTAAAATTTATATTTATGTTTCAATCTTGACGTCAATTTAACCCGATAATTTTTATGCTAATATTCTTCAGAGTAATTTTATTGGTATGGCAAAATATTCAAAATTATCATTTCGCCTCATTAACAGAAATACTATGTGAATATATTATTTTATTATTAGTATGAAAAATTGAAAATATAGAAAACGATATTTTCATTAACAAGACGAATAATGACTGTTAAATGAAAATGTTTCTTTTACTTCCGTTCTGAGATAATCTTCATTATTTCAAATTATATGTGAAATTTCTTGTTTTAAGTAATGAGTGTATATAATATATATTTTATTCAAATATATTAAGCTCATGAAAGCTTATATTCGGTTAAACACCAAAACAACGAATCTGCAGTAATGTTCTGTGATTACGAGATCCAAATATCTGAAAAATCTTTTGTAAGTCATATAATCTGAATTTTTGCAGCTACAATATTTCAATAATTTATGTAAATTACTTGTTTCCTTCAAATTCATCCTGAAAAATGTATTTATAGTGCGTTCAAATGAAAACGAATAAACCTAAATACGTGGCTGACTTGATTTTTCTGTGAACTTCCTGAAACATGTGTGTTTTTGATTTGATGTTTCGTTCTCCCCCTATTAATCTCCCAGCCCTGGCAGCTTCAACCCCAAATTTTCGAATAGAAAGAGAAGGGGTCGAGTGATACCTTTTTGAAGATGTGATGCAATTCTCTGTACGACCACTTAATTATTTAATTTCTAAAATAGAAAGTCTCAAATTGAAATCGTGAATTGTTTGAAGAAATCTTGGTTTTTTCCAGTTTGTTCAATCTCCTTTTGAGGAAGCCACTTGATTTGGTTCAGAATTTAATGTTTCTCATTTGGAACTTCGCGCATCATCCTCTACCCCCGTCAACTACAACCCTAAAAATTTCCTTATGAGAAAGAGGTTATGTGATTTTTCTTTGAAAGATTGTCTATTCACTAAATTTTCTTTCAATTATACATTTTATGTTGAGAATCGATTTTGCTCCGTGAAGTAAATAGTTCTGTTATAATTCTGTTAAGAACAAAAAAAAACTCCTTCCGTTGGAATCACAGAATAAAGACGATGTTACAACATTTTCAATTCATGTGTCAGTTTGTTATCAGTCTTTCCTTGTTTGAAATTTTCTTCCAGAACTGCTAGATTCAGTTATTTTTAATCACTAGTAAAGGGACTAGTATCCTTCTTGCAATTTTTGGATCCTCATACTTTTCGTTTCCAGAAACTTACTCCTGAATTCCTGAAATGAATTTGAGAAGGGTACTCCCTCAGAGATAGTTGAAATGTCTTTACTCGCGAAATCTTTTTTCCTTGATAACATCATTAGTGTAATCACAAGAGGAGTTTTCACCGCAATTTTAGCTCCGTATCTCCTCCTCCCTTCGCAACATTGAAAATGTGTTTTCTCAGATTTTTTTTCTCGGGTTCTAGTCACTTGAAAGATATGAAAAAATTCAGAAACACTAACCTAACCCCCTCACAAGACATGCTAAATTGTTCGCTCTCGAAAGGCCTAAAAAGATTTAATGGATGTCTAGGCAGATCTATTTTCTACCGCGGGCGGTTTCTGTTGTTGAAAAATACTTCCCTAATTTTTTTTCAGATTTTTCCTGATGGTGCGTCACCTCCAAAACAAAAACCTGAATTTTTTTGCGGTAAATTCAATTTTCCACTTGTTTGTATACAGGGTGTCTATCATAAAAGGTGCCAAACTTCAGTATGTGATAATACAAGTCATTTTCAACAAAAAAAGTCCCATAACATTTTTTCGAAAAGTTGATAAATATCGAGTTATTTAACACTTCTTGATTTAACGAAATTTTTTGCTTCTCTCAATAAAAACGAGAATATCTCTGTTATTCTTACAGCTACATCAAATCTGACCATACGATCGGGGAGATCATTGAATTTACTATAGGATAGATGAGAACTAATGGTAAATAATCTCGTATACCGGGTGTTATAAGAGGCTAAAGAAAAACTTGTGAAATGAACAGAATGAGTGGTATTTTCTTGTTAGCTGTACCACTCAAAACCAGTCTTTACGTAGCTGTTTTTTTTTCGGAAAAAAACTACTACCTTCATCTGGCTTTTAAACGGTATATCAACTTTCGAGCTTGCTATTTTTTTCCCAGCAATATCATGGGTAAGATAAGAGTAAGAACATTCAATTCTCTAATTCTTCGATCACAAATCAGCAGGTTTTACCTTCTTCTGAGCGTGCCTATCCGTTCCGGATGTTGGCGATAAGCAAAGCAATTTGTACTTTGTTGACTGCTGTTCTAAACAGCCCTCTTGTAGACATAGAAAACCAAGTTCTGAGGTTTTTCATCCAGGAGATTCTGCGCCTTCCAGGCCCTCTCTTGCCTAAAACCTTTCCCTGCAGTATTAACTGGAGCAGACCATATCTTTTTTGATTCCTCATTATGTGTCCGAAATATTCTAATTTGCGTTGTTTAACGATGTTCATTATTTCGGTCTCTTTTTGTAGTGTTTCTAAGACTCTTTTGTTGGAAACACGATCCACCAAGGAAATTCTAAGAATTCGTCTGTATAGCCACATCTCAAAGGCTTCAAGTTTTTTTGTAGATGCTTCCGTCAGGGTCCAGGACTCGGCACCGTATAGAAGCACAGACCAGACATAACATTTGAGTAGTCTTAGTTTGGTATGTATATTAAGGTCTCTACTCTTAAATAGGTTTCCCATTTTAACGAAAGTGGCTCTTGCTTTTTCTATGCGGCATTTTATTTCCACAGAGTGATCCCATTGCTCATTAATCGTAGTGCCCAAATATGTGTAATTAGTTACTCTTTCAATTTGTTGATTATTAATTACTAGTTGGTCAGGAGGTGTATTTTGTTTGCTAATTACCATGAATTTGGTCTTCTTGATGTTAAGAGACAATCCGTACTCAGAGCTAGCTTTAAAGACACGATTCATCAATTCTTGAAGACCTTCGAGAGAATCAGCGAACACAACAGTATCGTCCGCGTAACGTATATTGTTCAATCTCTGTCCATTAACTAACACTCCAGCATCCACATTTTCCAGTGCTGTGTTAAATATGTGTTCTGAGTACAGGTTGAACAAAGTGGGGGATAAGACACAGCCCTGTCTAACACCGCGTCTTATATTTACATCTTCTGAGTAATCACCATCGACTCTAATATTTGCTGTTTGATGCCAATACAGATTTATTATAAGACGCAAATCTTTCTCGTCGATGCCGATTGTTCTTAAAACCTCTATCATTTTATTGTGCTGGACCCTATCGAAGGCTTTTGGTAGTCTATAAGACAGACGTATACATCACAACCAACATCCCTGCATCGCTGGAATAGGACCTGAATAGCAAATAAAGCCTCTCTAGTTCCTAGTGCATTTCTAAATCCGAATTGTGTGTCTGATATATGTTCCTCGCATTTATTATATATACGTTTGTGAATTATCTTCAGAAGTAATTTGAGTAGGTGGCTCATGAGGCTGATTAGTCTATAGTCTTCGCATTGTTTTGCACTGGCTTTTTTAGGTATTGGAATAAATGTGGACTTTAGCCAGTCTCGAGGAATATCTCCGGTGTCGTAAATATGGTTAAATATATTTGTCAGCCATTTTATTCCGTCTCCGTCCAGCAACTTCAGGAACTCGGCATGAAGGTCATCTGGTCCTGGAGCCTTTCCATCCTTCATCTGTTCAATGGACTTGTGCACTTCGTCAGAGGTGATGGGTGGACCCGCGTCAGCGTTGATTACTGGTTCGTTATTTCTCTCATCTTGGAACAGAGTGCTGATATATTTCTTCCAGGTATTAATTCTCTCGTCTCTATCTATGATGGTGTTGTTGTCTTCATCCAGCAGACGGCCAATCATAGGTGTTTTGTATAGGCCACTTAATTCTTTGACTTTACGATGCATGTTGAAACTATCATGTCTTTTTTCCAGATCTTCTATTTCTAAACATTTTTCTCGAGCCCGTGTTTCCTAAGCTTCTCTTATCTCTTTCCGGATCCTTTTTTGAATATCTTTGTATTTATCCTGATCTTTGTCTTTTACTTTCCGGCGTTCTTCCATCAGACTTAGGATTCCATCAGTCATCCATCGTTTCTTTTTCTTGTTTTTATCAGGCTTAAGAATAGTGTCACTTGCAGACTTCACAACTAATTTCAGTGTATCAACTTCAGCATCGACGTCCACAGTAGTGTCTTTGACTTTTAATTTTCCAGACATGTGTTGTTTCACTTGTTCCTTTATGGCTGGGTTCTTTAGTTTTATTTTGTCGATTTGGGGATGTTGTTTTTTCTTTATGATCTTTTTCAGCTTTAATTTAGCTGTGCCGACCAGCGGAACGAGATCTGACTGAATATCAGCGCCGGGGTGAGTCTTCACTGCAGTGAAAATGTTTCTGTACCGCTTATTGACCAGCATAAAATCTATCTGATTTCTTATTATGTGGTCCGGTCTATCCGCAGGTGATTTCCAGGTGTATAAACGGCGGGCCGGTAGTTTAAAAAATGTATTGAGTATCACCATTTGTTCTTCCATTGCAAACGTATTCAACATTTCACCTCTCTCGTTTCGTATGCCAAGCCCGTGTGATCCAACAAATTCGTTACCGCTTCCCTTTCCCAGTTTGGCGTTGAAGTCGCCCATGATTATTGTGATGTCTTTCTTGTTTCACCGGAGCGTCTAAACAATTGCACAAATTACTTTTCAATAATAATAAGCGATAAATAAATAACATATCGGGATGTTGAATGTTTGAAAAACTAGGAATAATTAATTTTTTTTAGTTTAGAAGAAGAAATTCGAAGACATTCGAAAATATTTCGAATTTGACAGAAACTGTCATTCAATGAATTAACGTACTGAAGTTTATATATTTTCCTCTCTTACTGTTCCAGTTTCTTTTCCAAAGAAAAGAAAACATACCTAGTTTCTCAAAAATTGAATATCGGGATATGTTATTTGTTTATGGCTTCGCGAATGGAAATTCCCGAGCAGCGGTGCTGGAGTATGCATTGCACTTTCCAAACTGACAGCAACCTTGCAGAAAGACATTTGTTGAAGTGTTTAGGCACTCTGGTGAAACTGGTTCTTTCAGTGGTTTAATAATTAGAGAAGGTGGTGAAAATGGTCAGCTATGGAGACGAGTACCTGCAATATTGTAGGCTATTCGTGAGGATCCTACAAAAAGTACTCGGAGCATTGGTGCTACATTGAGACTTCATCATTCCACGGTTCTTAGAGTTCTCAAGCGTAATAATTCACATCCAGACCATTAGAGTAATGTTCAAGACCTATTGACAGTGGATAGTGAGGTTAGGTTGCAATTTTGTTGGTGGTGCGTGAATAAATTACAGGAGTGGGGGGGTCTGATAAAATTCGGACGGATGAGGCATTTTTTATCAAAGTTGGTATAATAAATTTGAGAAATCCCATATATGGGATACAGAAAATCCTCATGGCACTATTGTGTCACACTCTCAGCACGAGATTAGAGTGAATGTGTGGTTGGGGTTAAGGAGGGGTCAGCTTGTTGGGCCAGTTATACTTCCCGATCGTCTTAATTCAAACGAATTTCCAAATCTTAGTAAATAACGAAATGATGAATGTTCTGAGAGTAATGCCTATAGCAACTCGGCATCACCTTTGGTTTCAAATGGACAGCTGCTCGGCTCATTATTCTAGAATGGTCCAGAGCTGGATGACTGAGAGATTTGGATAGAAATAAATAGGTCGATTCGGGTCGGTGAGATGGCCACCCAGAAGCGCTGATCTTTTACAACAGCCTGTTTACAAATTTTTTCATCATTAGTACTCACTTATCTCATAGCAAATTCAATGCTCTTCCGATGGTATGGTCATATTTGCTGTGGCTGTAAGAATAACAGAGATATTCTTGTTATCATAGAGAAAGCAAAATTTTTCGTAAAATCAAGAAGTGTTAAATAACTCGTTAATTATCAACTTCTTGAAAAAAATATCATATGACATTTTTTGTTTCAAATAATTTTTACTATCACCTTTCATAGTAGAGACCCTGTATATACATTTGCCATCAACGTTTCTTTTTAGTCCCTTTTAGTTTGAAAACTCAACTTTCTCACTTCTGCGCTAGCGGTAAATATAGGAAATACCATATTATTCTGCAAATACAATTTGTGGTCGACGGTATAACATCTAATTATTTCCAGTTGAAAGCAGGAGTACCTCAGGGATCCATTCTTTCGCCAACCTTGTTTCTGTTGCAGATAAACGATCTTTTGTCATCTACAAAGAACAAGATATTCGGCTTTGCAGACGATTGGCTTCGTTCGGCCGATTACAGCTACGGAATCTCAGCATCAGAGATATCAACGAATTGATAACTTAAAATCTGACTTACAGAGGATATCAGAGTGGGACCATTTGAAATTGGTGAGCTTCAACGCGAGCAAGACGCAAGCAACTACGTTTTCTAGAAAGATCCCTGCTGGAGAACCTCCTCTATCGATGCAAGGCCAACAAATTGCATTGCAAAGATTCTATGCACCTTCTCGGTCAACACCGGTTTTTGCTGGCATGAACAGGTATCAGCAATAGCTAAGTCTGCATCAGCTAAACTTTTATTTTCAGAAGCGATACTTCACGTCATCTCAGCTGTTGGAATATTGTTTCGATGTATGGAGATCTGTGCCCAAACATTCGTTTCAGATGTTGGATAGTGTACAAGAATGGACTGTGCGCCTCATCGACCAATCGGAGATCACCCGCGATCTCCAACCGCTGTCTCTCAGATTACAAGTTGCTGACCTTTCTTGTGTAACAGAAACCTCCACGGAAGATGCTCCAAGGAGCTGAAATACCTTGGTCAGGGAAAACTTATGTTTTCCGCAACACTAGACTGGCAAGGAGTTCTTATCATATGGCGGTTATTTAGCGACCCCTCGAACCTCTCTCTATAAGAATTCCTTTGTTTACGGGGCCGGTGAGCTGTGGAACTCGCTTCCCAACATCTCCTACAATTTGGCCCACCGAAAGATGCGGGTAAACAGACACCTCAATTCTTCCCAGGCGCCCACTCATGTGGTGTAACAGGTTTGACTATTCCTCAGAATGGGAAAGTGAGCAGAATCGATCCTTTTGCACACTGTATGTATAAGAATATCCCAACATAGGGTTTCGTCGATGTATAGCCCCAAAAATCGAGTTTGAGGACTAGATTGAATATAACTACTATTCAACTGAAAAATTCCTCCTTGACCTGATCTGAGGGAGAACCTCAACACAACAGTTTCGCTCTGATTCACACCATGTGAAGAACCGCCCCACCACACTCTCGACTTTCGCAACAAGCTCGTCAGGAGTCTGCGCCGCTAGAGCCACTGAGGGCTCACCAGCAAACATAACCATAACATCACCCCGAATCACCTCGGGTAACTCGATGAAGAACAATAGAAAAATGAGTGGCCCCAGCACAGACCCCTGAGGAACTCCTATGCCCACTTCATAACTCACAAAATGTGAACTGCTCACCTTAACGTGAGATGACCTATTACTCAAATAAGATTAAAGCCAGTCCTGCATAACACCCTTGAATCCCAATGCATAACATTTATTCAGTATGAAGTTGAAAAACAAAACCTCGAATGCATTTGAAAGATCGAAGAAAATTCCTGCTACTACTAAATCCTGATCCAGATTATTGTAGACAAAGTTCATGAATTTAAGAGTTGCTAATTCGGGTGATCTCCCAGATCTATAACCATGTTCTGCGTCAGCGAGCAGATTATACTCTGCTGAAAAAGCCAACATTTTGTCACAAAAGACTCTTTCCATCACTTTTGATAGTGTTTAAGATCGAAACAGGCCTGTAGTTCATCAGATCGGTCTTGTAAATAGGTACAACAGCTGCCTTCTTGAGCAGGGATGAAAAAACTCCCGTTGACGCAGATAACTTGATTAGAAAAGCAATCGGTTCAGCTATAACTTCTAAAGCTCTCAATATCCTCGAATTGATCCCGTCGGGACCAGCGCTTTTAGTGTTTTTCAAGTTTCGGAGAACAAATTTGACATGATTTGTGTTAAGAAATTATGTCATGTCAGTCTTTTTTCAAAATTTTAAATAATGATGTGGTGGAAATTTTCGAATTTATATATTTGAACAATTTGACATCTATATGCCCCAACATTATGAATTTTGCTAACTATGCCAGTTACAGTTACAATCGCAGAAAGATCGTTTTCTGAATTGAAACTCATAAAAAATAGCCTGCACTCAACAACGAGCCAGGAAAGGTAAACAAATGCAGCAACAATATCTATAGAGTAGGCCACATTAGAACATATAGATATACACGAAATTTCTAAAGATCTCGCAAACATAAAGGCGAGAAGAGTGGAAATAGTATAATTATGTTAGACTACATTGTAAAACAACAGAACATACTTAAGTCGAAACCCGAAAAATAAAGAAATATTTGTGTTAAAACACGACGAAAAGAGGCGCTTCATAGATTTCGCAGATTTCTGCAGATTCGTCATTTGGCGTAAAAGAAATGAAATACTTCGTTTTTCAACCCAACAAACCTTTATCAGGAACGAAATGGTGATGAAGATCGAGAAGATGAACATTCCACCCAAGCCATAGAGATGTAGAGTTCTCCTTCCAGTACGATCCATAAGGGGTATAGATACTAACGTCATGCAAACCATAATACATCCTATACCTATAGTTGCGAATTTGGCGCTTTCTTCCGTCAAACCAGAGCTGGAAAATAGACTGGTCGAATAGTAGAACACCTGAAACAATCCACATAATTAGTCTACATTATAACAACATCCAATAAACTATAACCATTTCTGAGCAATGGGAATAAGTGCGCATTTTCTATGATCAAAGAAAATATTTTTCATGAGATCTTCTGCCTTTTAGGGGCTTCAAATATTTAATTTAATTGATTTCGCCGGAACTACGTGATAGTTAATTATGATGATAATAAAAAATTAAACTATGTATTATACTATCATTAGAGATTTATTGAAGATCAGTGCTGCAATTTCGGTCTCATGACTATCTTCAGCTGACAAGAAGTACTGAACTAGAAATGAAAACACATAAATAGTGTGATGTTTTGATGTGGCATTAGTCTGGGAGGCAAAACAGATTTGATTTCGTTTCCTGTAAGCAAGAAACTACGTGAACCTGGTGCTGAAGTCCACAGTGACACTCTGGCGAGGTGCCCACGGTGAGAATTTCACTTTTATGCAAGATAATGCTCCTCCGCATACCAGCAACTTTGCGCGACATTATCTCGAAAAAGAGGAAATCGCTATTTTGG
Source organism: Cryptolaemus montrouzieri (assembly GCA_013387265.2). Taxonomy (NCBI): domain Eukaryota; kingdom Metazoa; phylum Arthropoda; class Insecta; order Coleoptera; family Coccinellidae; genus Cryptolaemus; species Cryptolaemus montrouzieri. Next base: position 2,361,589 of record JABFTP020000083.1, on the reverse strand, counting down.
TCTGGCCAGCTTGCTCTCTAGACCTACATCCTATTGAAAATTTATGGTATAATCTCAAAACGAAAATTAGGTCGCGCCAGGATAATCCAAGAACCCCACAACAGCTCATCCAAGCCGCCACAGAAGAGTAGCAGAATATCATCCCAGAGCAGGTCGAAAACCTAATCCAAAGCATGCCTAGACGGACTCAGGCTTGTATGAGGGCAAAAGGAAGTAATACAAGCTACTGAGGGCGAGAAAAAAAAACACCTTCTCCGTGAGAAAACAATTTTAATTTTTTTTAATATATGCGGAATAATAATATTTTATTTTATTTTCCATAAGACCCCAAAATGGGGTATCGGATTCGCCTACGAAATTTTGTAAATACATTTAATTTCCAAAAAACTCTCTGATGTTATATGGATATTTATCAATTAAAATTTGCCTGAGTTTCCTCTTGAAATGTCTTTATGTTCTGCAGCCAGTGACGGATGAGAACCGGTGATTGGATCTGCTTCAACTTCGAGAAAGAAATATTAAATTCTCCTATGTTTCTTGAATTACACTGATAAACATCTGAATTTCTGATGTATAAATGTTGATAGTTATAAATGTAAATGGCTAGATCCATAATATAAATCGAGGGAACAGTCAAAATATTCAAGTAATGGAACAACGGTCTACTAGACTGCGTCTGAGGAGTCCCAATCAAAATACTCATGACTTTTTTTTGGGAGATCTATACCTATTCGGCATGTGGTGACCCATCCCAACAGCAAATACCATAACCCAGGCGTGAGTGCACCAGAGCACAATACACAGAAACCATCTGTTCGGCGTAAATATTTTCTTCAGGCATCGGAAGGAAAACGATAACGGATTGATTTTTTTTACTAGTAAGGAGCAGTGCTGCTTCCAACTCAAATGTTCATTTAATGTCTTTCCGAGAAATCGCACGCTTCCCTCCAAAACACGGGTGATCTCCATCTATACTCAGATCGACAGCCGGCCGTGGCCTCTGCCAATGATGAAACACCATGACGGAGGTCTTCTTCCGATTCAAGCACAGCCCGTTTTCTCCGCACCAGTCATACACATCATTCAAAGCTCCACAAGCACGCTCCTGCAGAACAGCCGAGTCTCGATCCGAAAGAACAATGTTGATATCGTCCGCGTACATCGTGAAATCTTCCCCTTTCGACAAAGACGTCACATCATCGATATACAGCGAGAACAGGACTGGCCCAAGGACCGTTCCCTGCGGCACTGCCACATCGACACCAACACCCCGTGAATCAACCACCCTGACATTCCCCACCTCTTCATGTCTGAAAGACACGTACTGGTTCCTTCCATCATTGAAGAGCCACGCCTCTAATCCCAAAGTCGTATAACTTAGAAAGTAATACTTTATAGACATCACAGTCGAATGCCCTACTGAGATCAGAAAAGATCCCAACAGGACACTCGCCTGCCTCCATAAAGCGAAGGATTTTGTCATAGAAGGATTTGCCAGCGCGAAACCCATGTTGACCCTCCTATAACAATCCACCCGTATCCACGAAACACAGCAGTCTCTCCAGAAAACAGTTCTCTAAAACCTTGGAAAAAACCGAGGTCAACGGAACTGGCCTATAATTTTCAACAGATGTCCGATCCTCTTTTTATAAATGGAAACTACTCTTGTCAATTTAAGTTTAGCAGAGTCTCTTATTTTCATTTATTTGTTTCTTCCTTAAAATAAACCTTACTTCATTTCTTTTTTCAATTAAAATATCTCAAAAAGGATCGATTTTAATAATTCTCCGAAATTTCCAAAATCTCTGAGGTAATATTCAAAATATCGAGTGATTCCATATAAATTTGATTGTATGTACATGAACGACTCAGAAATTGAATGTTTGGGCTGGAATTTATGGAAACCTTATTGTAGGGTTCTTTCCCTGTTGAAGTTAATGTCAATAAAGACACACATTTGCAGTTGTTGGAAAAATTCATAAATCCCAGGCTCCCAAAAGGTTGGGAAATGATGGTATTTTGGAAATTTCCAATGATTGTTAGAATTGATCCTTTTTGAGATATTCCAGTTGAGAAAAAAAATAAATAAAGGTTTATTTTAATAAAGAAACAAATAAAAGAACATAAGAGACTGTTTCCGCATGTAGTAAAAAACTTGTTTTCTCACGGAATAGGTATTTTTTTCTCAACCTCAGTAGGTTGTTTTACCTCCTTTTGCCCTGATACAAGCCTGAATCCGTCTAGGCATGCTTTGGATTAGGTTTTCGACCTCCTCAGGGGTGATATTCTGCCATTCTTCTGTGGCGGCTTGGATGATCTGTTGTGGGGTTCTTGGATTATCCTGGCGCGATATAATTTTCCTTTTGAGATTATACCATAAATGTTCAATAGCATTTGGGTCTGGAGAGCGAGCTGGCCAGACCACAATATCGATTCCCTCTGTTTCAAGATAATGTCGGGAGGTTGCTGGTATGCAAAGGGACATTATTTAGCATAAAAGTAAAATTCTCACTGTGGGAACCTCGCCAGCGTCTCGATATGGGTTCCAGCACTAGGTCCACGTAATTTCAAGCCGTTATAATCGTAGAAAACGAAATCAAGTCTGTTTTGCCTCCCAGCACAACGCCACCCCAAAACATCGCACTGCCCCCTTGGTATTTCGGAATTTGTCTTGCTGCTCGGAGTCTAGCTTGTCTTCCACGACCCCTTAAAACCCGAATCCGGCGGTCATCTGATCGAACACCAATTCTGGTCTCAACCGAAAAAAGACATGTCGCCAATGCTCAATATTCCAATTTTGGTGCTCGAGACACCAATTAAGTATGTTAATTTTCTGCTGTCTAGTTAGCTCTGGAACACTTAAGAGCATTCTGCTGTATAAACTTCTTGAACGAAGTCTTTGACGTGTCGTTTCGACTGATACACTAATGCCTGTTGCTTCCAGAAGTTGCCTTTGGTGTATGGGGTCCGACGCACTAGGGTCTCTTCTTGCAATTTCGGACAAAATGCGATCTTGTTCTTCAGAAGTGATCTATTTTGCAGAGATTGTAGTTCCACTTATCGCGTGTAGGTTTTTGAAATCACCCCCTGTGATACTCCCATTGTGGACGCTATATCTCTCTGTGTTACCCCTTCTTCAACGAAAGCAATTATTAGACCCTTCTGCACATCGGACAATCCAACGTAAGGCATTTTCAATTTTGATTATAAGCTTTTTTAAATTTTGAAATTCACAGTTTCGAATCTCAGTGCGACTGAGTACAATATCCCGAACACGTGGTGATAATTCAACATTTCTTACTACATACTATCCAGTTTTTTTACAACAGAACACTTCATTCTTCACAAGTAGTCAAAGATCAATGGTTAAAAACAATCAATAATGTGACAGATACAATGTGATATATATATATATATATATATATATATATATATATATATATATATATTTTATTGGGTTATTGGGTTCAATAGTCAGTCGAGGATCACACAAACGAGAATAAAACCCATTTTTGAATTGTCTAGCTTTCGGCTAATTTATTGCCTTCATCAGAACACTGAAAGTAACAAAGATTACGGTCAATTGAAAAACATATAAATACAGGACTTTCTTACAAGAATATAGAAGAATTGATCCATAAAATCTAACCTCCTGAAAAATTCAACCCTCTACATGACTTGATAAGGGTCAGTTTACACTATAGGCTTTGTTTTTAATATATTCAATTAGGTTGAAGTACATATTGTTGAAGTTCTTACTATATATTCCCTATATATATATATATATATATATATATATATATATATATATATATATATATATATATATATATATATATATATATATATATATATATATATATGGGGTTTTACCCCGACGAGTTGCCCATATATCTGTTCATTTCATCATGTAATTTAGACGTTCTCTGTTTATCATGAAAATGGGAACGTAGATGAAAAATCTGTTTACTATGAAGATTATTCAAATCAGTTAATCCACGACCTCCAAGATGTCTAGTTAGTGTAACTCTCTGAACAGCATTTTCCTCGTTTGACATTGTAATTCATTTAGATCAGTTTTAGACCATTTAATAATTCCAAAAGAAGATGTAAGAATAGGAACTGCATAGGAGTTGATAGCTCTGAAAAGGTTTTTGTAATATGAACTTCTAATATTTTCTTTAGTGCTGCTATGGTTAATTGTCTTCTCTTGACAAAATCCAAGATATTTATATGTATCTCCTTGATGCATTGGCTCGATTTCGATATTGGAAATCTTTATATAATCAGAGGTGATTTTTCCTTTTTCAATAAAAAGATTTTTACATTTTGGAAGCCCAAATTTCATATGAATATCATTGGAATAGTTGAAAGTAATCTCAAGTAGACTTTTTAAATGAGATCTGGTTCCGGCATATAATTTAATATCATCTAAATAAATTAAGTGACTTAATTTGAATTCAGTTGATAGACTCTTTATTTTGAAGCCGAAACTAGTAGCATTTAATTCATGAGATAATGGATTAAGGCAAAGACAAAACCAAAGAGCACTTAAAGAATCACCTTGAAAAACGGTTTTAAATAAGTAATTCCTTGTGTGAAAAATAAAGGAGTAGCTGAGGGGTTCTTTATTATAAATGAAAAATATTCAGCCAATTTTTCATGAACGCAAGAGAATTTCTTGAACCAAAAGTTATGAATACCATCAACACCTGGAGATTTCCAATTTTTTGTGTGTTTAATAACTGATGTTATATCTTCGTTTGAAAATTTTTCAAATTGCATGCATTCTATTTTAGAAAATCGAGACCTTTCATTTAAAATCCAACTTGCATTGGAATTGTGTTGCCTTGGCACTGCCCAAATTGAAGACCAATAATCAGTTAAAATATCAATTTTAGGAACTCCATTTCCAGAAATATTTTCATTTGAACCTGAAATAAATTTGTAAAAATGTTTTTCATTATTTTTGAATAGTTTGTTTTGGAATTTTCTATCTGAATTTATTTTATATTCACGTAGTCTAATGGAGTATACTGAGAGTTTTTGTTTTAAAGTATCGATGTATTCTATCAGTTGTCCATTACTTATCTCATTATTTTTATGGGTTTTATATTTGAGGAAGATTTTTCCAATATGTGCCATAAGTTTTTTTATCGATTACCTCTGGAATATTGAGTCAATCTTCCTAAATCACATCTGATAGAAGAAATTTTACCTTCTAACCTTTTTTGCCATGAAGGTTTTTTTTGATATTATAATGAGATCCAAAATTTTCTAATTTGTATCCAGAATGTTTAACTACTGTAATAGCGGCACAATATATAATCAGATGAAGTGTATAAATATTCATTACTTTAACAAGTTGCTTTGGAAGAATATTCCCATTAAGCTCGTTTATACAATTGAAAATTTTCTTTGAATAATGAAGTTTAGGAAGTTTAGGTCTTATAGTTGGGTCAATATTTTCAAATAAATTCATTTGATTGAGAAATAAATTTTCTATATCTTTGTTATCAATATTTTTAGATGAATTTTCTGATTTATTTTCGATGCTTTTCATGAATGGGACTAGGTTTTCATCTGAAATTTCAGAATTTAAATGTTCTTCTTGTTGAATGTTGTTTTTAATTGATTTTAATTCTGATTCAGATATAAAGTTTAAAGTTTCTCTTGTCATATATATATATATATATATATATATATATATATATATATATATATATATATATATATATATATATATATATTCACACCAATATCTGCCTGGCAGATATATATATATATATATATATATATATATATATATATATATATATATATATATATATATATATATATATATATATATATATATATATATATATATATATATATATATATATATATATATATATATATATATATATATATATATATATATATATGCCAGGCAGATCATTGGTGTGAAGAATATAAAGTAGTGGTCCTTGTTCTCAACATTTCGGAAGTTTGCATGTTTCCATCATTATCTGCCATTGCAACATATTGAACCCTTTCTGAAAGGTAGCTGTTCAACAGTTTCAATGCTACTCCACGTATTCCACAGCACTCGAGCTTTTTTAAAAGAATACCTTTTTCCACGCTGTCAAAAGCCTTACTTAGGTCTAAAGCCATTGCTATCACAGGCTTGTTTTCATTTAGGGACTTCAAAATTTCACATATTGCCATATATACAGCTCGGATTGTGTTTTTTCTCTTCCTAAAGCAATCTATTACAAATTATTTTTTCTATGATTTTCCTAAAGGTATTTAGGATTGCAATTGGTCTATAGTTGTTGATATTAGTATTGTCTCCGGTCTTGTAAATTGGAACTATTTTGGAACATTTTAGTTTTTTTGGAAATATTCCGTTCTGAATGCTTAGATTTACAATATGGCATAGAGGGTCCGATATGATGTGGGCAATGTGTTTGATCAGTCTCACTGGGATTTCATCGAAGCCCAATGAAGCTGTATTTTTTAAAGATTTCATGGTGTTATAATTCTCTGAAGGTGTTGCAGGATTAAGGTATATTGCAGCACCCTGCATGTTTTTGCAGGTTTGAAGTGTGTCCCATTGGTTATTCGTTGGCATATGTCAATGAAATGCTTGTTAACTTTATTCAACATCCTACATGCACTGTCAGTACCATTTCTCAGCCTATCGGGAACACACTGATTTTTCGTGGATTTATTTGTGTATCGTTGGGAACCATCGATTTCTCGGACATTCTTAGCTTAGGTTGCTCTGCTCTTATTAGTTGCATTTCTTATGAAATACTCATCCACCATTCTTTTAGCGTGTTGTACAACTTTTTTTAGAAACCTGCAATAAATATTGTACTGTAATCTTGATATATTCCCTCTGTGGAAGTCTCTAAAGAGTTGTCGCTTTGTTTCACAAGATTTTCGAATTCCAGAAGTGATCCATGATTTCTTACTAGGGTGTTTATTGCACAAATCTTTGATCTTTTGTATAAAATAGTCATAGGCAGCATCAGGATCATTGTAATTATGAACATTTTCCCAACTTTCAGAAGCAAGGTGATATGAGAGATGAATCATTTTGGATTCTGAATAACACTTCCTGTAAAAGGGAACGAACTCCGAAGACTCAGCTCCCAGATCCACCTCCAAAAGCTGGCCATGATGATCCGAAAGAGCGTTTACAATTACTTTACCTTTAGGTTGATCTATTTCATTTACTAATATATTGTCTATTAAGATTTGTGAATTTTTCGTTATACGTGTTGGCGTAAAGATTGTTTGGACCAGATTACCTTCGTGAATTATGCTTAGGAAATTAGGAGACCTATTTAACAAGCATATGTTGAAATCTCCGCACAGGACTATTTTATATTTTTTTAAATTTTCATTAATTTTTATTAATATTTGACTGAGGTTTTCATAAAATTTATCAAGATCACCCAGGGGCGATCGATAGATACACAAAATGACAAGTTTATTCAGAATGCTTACCGCACAAACAGCAAATATTAGAGTCGATGGTGATTACTCAGAAGATGTAAATGTAAGACGCGGTGTTAGACAGGGCTGTGTCTTATCCCCCACTTTGTTCAACCTGTACTCAGAACGTATATTTAACACAGCACTGGAAAATGTGGATGCTGGAGTGTTGGTTAATGGACAGAGATTGAACAATATACGTTACGCGGACGATACTGTTGTGTTCGCTGATTCTCTCTAAGGTCTTGGAGAATTGATGAATCGTGTCTTTAAAGCTAGCTCTGAGTACGGATTGTCTCTTAACATCAAGAAGACCAAATTCATGGTAATTAACAAACAAAATACACCTCCTGACCAACTAGTAATTAATAATCAACAAATTGAAAGAGTAACTAATTACACATATTTGGGCACTACGATTAATGAGCAATGGGATCACTCTGTGGAAATAAAATGCCGCATAGAAAAAGCAAGAGCCACTTTCGTTAAAATGGGAAACCTATTTAAGAGTAGAGATCTTAATATACATACCAAACTAAGACTACTCAAATGTTATGTCTGGTCTGTGCTTCTATACGGTGCCGAGTCCTGGACCCTGACGGAAGCATCTACAAAAAAACTTGAAGCCTTTGAGATGTGGCTATACAGACGAATTCTTAGAATTTCCTGGGTGGATCGTGTTTCCAACAAACGAGTCTTAGAAACACTACAAAAAGAGACCGAAATAATGAACATCGTTAAACAACGCAAACTAGAATATTTCGGACACATAATGAGAAATCAAAAAAGATATGGTCTGCTCCAGTTAATACTGCAGGGAAAGGTTTTAGGCAAGAGAGGGCCTGGAAGGCGCAGAATCTCCTGGATGAAAAACCTCAGAACTTGGTTTTCTAAGTCTACAAGAGGGCTGTTTAGAACAGCAGTCAACAAAGTACAAATTGCTTTGCTTATCGCCAACATCCGGAACGGATAGGCACGCTCAGAAGAAGAGAAGACCGCACAAGAACATTTCACATTTACATCTTCGCAATATTGTTTAAGTTCCTGATATTCGACCATGTCCATATTAACCTGAACGAAAATGCTACAACCACCGTGCGATCTGGCTGTACGCGAATAAGAAGCGATTTGTTTATATCCCTCTATTTTCACAAATAGTCTTTCATATTGAGTGCACCAGTCTTCAGTGAAGCAGAGGATTTTCGGTGCTTCATTTAGCGCTTTCAGAGTAATTTCTATTTCAGATGTTTTCTGTTTTAATGATTGTATATTTTGATGGAATATTAAGGCACTTTTTCTTCCTTGCGGTGATTCATTCGCCCCGGACGTGGCGAGTTTGGTTTCATTTTGATTTTTGTTGGGTTTCTTCTTCTCCTCTGCTTCGAAAAAACTGGAACAATTTATTCGGGAATTGCTTCGTTAGGTATTTTCGCAAAATCTCAACAGTTGTTGAAGGATCGACCCTTCCCACGAACAGCCATGCCATTTTTTTTGCTCCTTAAAAGCCTTCTGTACCTGATGATGCTTTTCCTATCACTATAGATTCATTATTGGGTTTGTGTTTGCTGGAATTTCCATAAGCTAAATCTCGATTTTCAATTTCCTGGGTATGGCGAATATTGTATTCGGTACCTTTTTTTTCCTGCCTCCGACGGGGACAAAGCTTTCATTGGCGTTCAGAGAATCTATATGTAATTTTCTTTGATCACTTTCTCGAACTTTAGCAACATTTTTAGAAGATATTGATGATATATTCAATTCCTCCAAATCAGAATTAGTACATTTTTGATATAGATACGTAGACGATATACAAGCATGTTTTATAGAAACCGGTAAAAAACTAGTTCAATTTTCAGCCTACATCAATAGTATCTTCGACCCTACTTCCACTTCACATTGTATCGAAAATGGCCATAATTTTCCACCTATAGATCAACTTTAAATTATTCACAAAATACACTCGGAGGCAAAATTGGCGGAACACTCGAAAATTTAACCAAATTCGAAGTTCGATATTTTTCCTAATTCTCAACTGATTTAGATGATTTCTTCGACAAGTTATAGATCAACTCTTCTGCTTTGTAGAAATTATAAGAGAAAAAAAAATTTATACGAGGGCAAAACTAAAAGTGTTTTTTTGTCAAAAATTCGTAACAACCTGTGGAATTTCGTGGTCCGAGTTGAAACTTACAATATCATGGTCTGTCAAGACACATCTTCCTACAGTCACGCCCTTCTGGTTTCATGCGTTTATCTCTATTTTTGCAAAATATATTTAATTTCAAGTGGAAAATCACCATTTTGGAGAAATTCCATTGAATCAAGAAATTGTCATTAAAATTCGACTATCAATTTGGAATTTTCTTATTATCACTCAGGCGTGTCGAAATTGTCGTTTGCGATTTTTAAGTTCGAATTGCATTAGTTATTGATGACAATTTGGTTGATTTGGTGAAAATTAGGAATGCATATGTGATAACAGTCAGTAGGTATTAAAATACACAACCGAATTCTGGGACCATTGATAAAACTTTTCATTTACACATGTGCACACCTTTTTTTATCAAATATGAAATACAACACACGTTTTTGTGTATATGACCACATTTGCACTTGTTTAAAGAATGAGAGTTTTCCATTCTTTGATTTGATACAAATTCGATCGGTTGCGGTGTTTTGTGATTCTTTTACTGTTTACGATTCGAAACGGTATTTTTCATTCAGAATGAGAGATTTACCAACAACCTCAGTAGCAAGGGCAGTTACATTGATCGAGGAAGGGCGCACCTACCGCTCAGTCGGTACCATGTTGGGTGTCTCGACGTCGGTTATTCATCGAATCTACCGACGTTACAGGGAAACTGGATTGTACGTGAGGAGGCGAGGACAAGGAAGAAATCGGGCAACCCGCGCTATACATGACCGTTTCATCGTCAATCAAACCATAAGAAATCCTCGTCTTACTGCTGTTCAGGCACGTAACCTTTAACAAGCAGTAGATAACATTAACGTCAGTGTGAGGACAGTCAGAAGACGATTAAATGAAGTTGGTCTGAGATCATACGCACAAGCAAGAGCACCAAGACTCGATAGAGCCCATCGGGTAGCAAGATTGGTGTTTGCTAGGGAGCATGTAGCATGGACAATCAATCAGTGGAGACGAGTTTTATTTAGTGATGAGAGCCGATATTGTGTGAATTTCGTGGATGGTAGAGATAGAATATGGAGGCATCGAGGGGAACGGTACAATCAAGCGAACTTCGCAGGAACTGAGCAATACGGTGGAGGGTCAGTTATGATATGGGGTAGCATATGCTTGGGCGTACGAACAGAACTGGAGATTATTGGCAATGGATCACTTAATGCCCATCGCTATATAACAGAAATCTTGGAGCCCCATGTTGTGCCTTTTGCTCCTTACATAGAGGAAAATTTCCTTTTTATACACGATAACGCGCGCCCCCATACTGCGCGCATAGTGATAGAATATCTCAATGAAGTTGGGATCACACGAATGGACTGGCCGTCGCGGTCACCGGATTTAAACCCGATCGAACACGTTTGGGACATTCTTGAAAGAAGGGTCCGACAACGGAATCCAGGCAACGTTGAAGAGCTGACATTGGCTTTGGTGGAAGAGTGGGACAACATACCTCAACAGATGATAGACAACATCATTGGCAGTATGCGAAATCGTATGCGCGCTGTAAAAGAGCTCGGGGGGATCATACTCGCTACTAAAATCAAATGTTCTTTTTTGTGGGTCATCATGAACATTTTTCTCAACACGTTCATTTCATGATGTATGTGTATCGCCAGGATACACACCTGCTCTCAATTTCGGACAGGAATGATAATTATTATAGAGTGTCACACAAAAAAATTCAAAAATAACTGCGCAAAATCAACGATTTTTTCAGTGTACTTCGAATTCTCCCGGAGCGTGAAATTGGCCAGTGAATTTCAAAAATTTTCATTTCGTTAGATTTCCGCTTCTCTAATTTTGATTTTATTTTTTGGCTAACCTCCGATGTTATGCACCTACGCAAGATTAAAAATAAATTCTTGAAATTTGTGACTTTTCGCTTCAAATTGGATATCTCTTGTAAAAATAGAGATAAATGCATAAAACACGAAGGGCGTTACTGTAGGAAGATGTGTCTTGACAGACCATGATATTGTACGTTTCAACTTGGACCACGAAATTCCACAGGGTGTTACGAATTTTTGACAAAACAAACACTTTTAGTTTTGCCCCCGTATAAAATTTTTTTCAAATTTTTTTTGTTTTCTCTTATAATTTCTACAAAGCAGAAGAGTTGATCTATAACTTGCCGAACAAATCATCTAAATCGGTTGAGAATTAGGAAAAATATCGGACTTCGAATTTGGTTAAATTTTCGAGTGTTCCAATAATTTTGCCTCCGAGTGTATTTGATATCATTGAATAGTACCTGTTTTTAACATAATTCGTTTATGTATGAATGTATTTTCAACTTTAGCTCAGTACTTGTTGTGAGTTGGAAATAGTCTTGAGACCGAAATGCGATACCGAATTTGAATAAACTCATGTGATAGTATAATACATAATTCAATTCCTTATTATCATTATGAGGGCTTCATCTTCTTTCTTATAAATTATTAAAAATAATTTGCATACCGCATTGATCCCTGAAAGCTGTTGTGAAAGCTGCATAACAACGCCAATTATAAGTGGTGCCCTAAGAGTTGGGGAACAAATCAATTCCATCATGCTAATTGATGATTCAGTCTGCTGTGCCCTCTCCTCTGCTCTCATTTCTTCGATGTCTTCTTCGACTTGGTTGCTAGCTCTCAACCTGAAAATATAATAAAATAAAAGAATTTTTTCAAATTTTGGGGGTTAACTCGGATAAGAAATCAACTGACTAGAGAGATGTTATACAGGGTGTAAATTAATAAAAGCGAAAAACTCCACGAGGTGATTGCACAAGCCATTTTATGACGAAAATTTTCCATGAAAATATGTGCGCAAACGCTTCGTTACCGAAATACAGGGTGTTGAAATCTCTAGACTTTCAGTTTTTTCTTATGATTACTACAATTTTTCAAATACACAGGTCAAATTCGGCACATAGGTGTCTTTTTAAAATCTACGTAATCAGATAGCAGAAACAATTATGAAAATCTACAGGGTGGTACTTTTTCAGAAGTCACGCGTCATTTCTACCCGTTCAAATTTTTTTCAGTACGCCCAAGGCAATTCAAATTTTTTTTTTATAAATTTTCAAATAGTTCTCAATCTCTTTTATATCTTGCATTGTTTCCGGATCAGCCACAGTTTTTGTGTAAAAAATTTCGTATGGTTATTTATTTCACTAGTAGAAGGCTGACGTGTTCATTTCTTTTACTGACAACTCTAAATTAATTTTTATTAATTCACTTTCGTTGATATTTCGCTGATTGGCACTGATGGTTGCAATGACTCCATCGAATTTTCTTCGAGATGCAGAAATGGCCGACATGCATTTCGTCTACAGCCTCTCTAACGCTTATTCCTTAGAAGCATCCAGAACAAAATATACCCTAAACGTATCGCCCCTCATTATATGTGATACATGCACGATATTTTCATTTTGGTATAAAAGCAAGTCAACAGTCAACAATTGATCGAAACATATCCAGATGGCTGGATAGGCCAATGTGGTCTCCAATTTTGGCCAGCTCGTTCACCTGATTAAAATCCAATACACTTTTCTTCTTGGGAATATTCGAAAACGTTGGTTTACAGGACTTCTGCACAAGACGTAGAAGAGAAGAAACAGCATTATCATTTCTTGTAGATACTGTGTAACGAGAAATTGACCACTTCTCGTTATTATTCACTCATTTCCTTTGACCATCATAGTTCGTTGTTTGTATTCTCGATTAAGGTTTCCAATTATCATTCCACTCTTTAAATCTAAGAGTGACGCCACTGCATTTGTAATTCGACGATATTCGTAGCGACGCGAGGATGATTGACGATTGATAGCCAGTGTGAGATTTATGTGAAGACTTTCTTCCATTTTCGGATCTTCAGGCTTAATTATAGGCGAACCTGTTACACTACATGAGTGGGCACCTGGAAAGAATTGAGGTGCCTGTTTACTCCCTTCTTGAATAGGGCCAAATTTTGGAATGTTGGGAAGATATTGGACGGAAGCGAGTTCCACAGCTCACCGGCCCTGTAAAAGAAGCACTTCTTATAGAGACAGGTTCAAGGGGTCGTACCGCCGTAAGATGAGAACTCTTTGCCAGCGGCAAAACATGCCTTTTTCGGGAACAAGGTCTTTCAGCTCCATGAAGCATCTTCCGTGGAAGTATCTGTAAAACAAAGAAAGGTCAGCAACTTGTCTTCTGGGAGCCAGCGATTGGAGATCGCGGATGATCTCCGGGTGGTCGATAAGGGCACAGCCCGTTTTTGCAGATTATCCAACATCTGCAACATCTGTTTGGGCGCAGATCCCCATACATGGGAACACTATTCCAAGGCAAGTTTAGCTGATGCAGACTTTGCTGATACATGTTCATGGAAGCAAAACCCGGAGTTGAGCGTTATTCTGAGAAGGAGCATCGAATCTTTGGATGCAATTTGTTGGCCTTGCATCATTAAAGCGGGTTCTCCAGCAGGGACCTTTCTAGAAAACGTAGTTGCTTGCGTCTTGCTCGCGTTGAAGCTCACCAGGTTCAAACTGACCCCACTCAGATATCCTCTGTAAGTCAGAATTCAAGTTATTATTTTGTAGACATTTCTGACGCTGAGATTCCGCAGTTGTAATCGGCCGCAGACTACTGAAAGACGAAACCAGGGTAAAATCGTTTGCAAAACCGAATATCTTGTTCTCTGTAGATGACAGAAGATCGTTTATCTGCAACAGCAACAAGGTTGGCGAAAGAATGAATACATGAGGTATTCCTAATTGCAACCGCAAACAATCAGATGTTATACCGTCGACCACAACTCGTACTGATCTATTTGAAAGAAACCTACTTATCCAACCTCGCAATTTTTCGGAAAGCACATATCCAGCAATTTTATTCAACAAGGTTGCATGCCAAACTTTATCGAAGGCTTTAGAGATGTCGAGGGCTATTGATCTAGATTCCCCATGATTTTCCATCGTTGATGTACGAACATGAGTGACATAGGCGAGCAGATCTCCTGTCGATCTTTGCCAGAGAAAACAATACTGACGGTCGTTAATAATTCCCTCCAACTCCAGATATTCGATGACATTCATACTCTCTCCATCACTTTGTACATAATGGGAAGAAGTGCAGCAGGGCGGTAGGTGTGGGATCGGTTTAATTCTCGCTTTTTTAGATCTGCTCGGATGGTAGTTTATCTGATAAAGTGTAGATACCTTTTTATATTATCAAAGTATCGTTTTGTGTATTCAGTCCCCTCTAAAATGGAGTATCTTTCTTGTTCTGTACTGAATATTTGATCAAACTGCCTGTTGATTTTCCTAGCCTATAGAAAATTGTCGTTTAATTCCTATAACTTTATACACATTGAGTTTTTATTCAAGGAACAATATTAAACCTTTCGTAGAATGTTAAATATCCTTCTCTGAAGGAGCTGGTACAGCTCGGTAGGATGTCATGAATAGGGGTCATAGACTGCAGTTTCGGTCTCATTTGACCTCGTCAGTATTGCTATAATTTCATTTGCACGTGTTTTACCTCATTTCTTTCAGCTTGAACACTGCTTTTATATTTTACTTCTCAGCCAACTCTCATTTTGTGATTCTGTTTTATAAAATAGCTACAATTTTCCGCTTAAGCTTAGCTTTTCAATTTTTGCTCGAAGTTAGTAATAAATTGGTTCGATGATACTGCGTAGCAATCGCCATTTCGTTTCATAGTTTTTTAATATCATTCAACAGTTGACCATATTATCTTGCATCAGTTCTAGAGTACCGATTTATTTTGTTTTTCTTAGCTCTTTTTTGAAGAGACCACGAAGTGGTTTGTACTTTTTCTAACTGTAAGGCTGATTGTTTTAAAATCTTTTATCGTACCCTTGGGGTGAATACTTTATCGTTGGAGAAATTATCGTACTCTTGTGGCGAATACTTTACCGTTTAAGAAACTACCATACCCTTGGCGTAAATACCGTAGCGTTGGATAAGTACCGTACCCTTGAGTTGAATATCATTCCATTGGATTGAATACTGTGCCCATGAGGCGAATACCGTTCTTTTGAATCAAATACCGTACCCTTGAGGTGAATATTGTTCCATTGGTTAGAATATCATAACTTTGGGGTGAACACTGTTCCATTGGGAGAGCCAACTCATGTCAAGACGATAGTGGATATGCAAGTTAAGTTTTTCTTGAAGAATAGAATTCAAGCTATCAGTTGTAATTTTTTTTTGTATTTATTTATTGAATTATTCACTGAATTCGCAATTTAAATAGTTTGTTTTTTGTCAAGTGCGGCCTAGGAACTTTCATGAATAACTTTTTGTTTTCAAAAATAAGGAAAACATGAAATGACTGTTCTTTCTGAGTGAAAACACTAAAAGAACGCCCAAAACGTCCAACTGAGCTATTTTTGAAGTGACCACAGTCTCTTTTAACATCAGGGGAACTGAAAATTCAATTAAGTTACAACTCCTGAGATCTTCGAGCTGATACGAAGATCTATGTTACAACGTTTAGATTGCTATGTAACAGCTGAAGAAATCCATTTTTAATGCTTACTATGATCACTTCTTTTACATTATGTTTTCATCAAACACATAAAATGGATCAATTTTTAAAACAAAAAATGAGGCAGATACGGAAAAAAATTTGGGATATAAAAAGATTGAGAATCAATTTAAATTTATAATAAAAATTAAACTGCATGCAAAAAAAGTGGGGTAGAAAGGACACGTGACCTCTGAGAAAGTACTACCCTGTAAATTTTTGATAACTGTTTCTGTGATCTTATTATGTAGATTTTGAAAAGCCAGCTAATGTGTCGAATTTGAATTGAGTATCTGAAAAATTGCAGTAATCGTAAGAAAAAAACTGAAAAGATCTGAAGATTTTAACACCCTGTATTTCGATATAACGAAACGTTTGCGGAGATCGTTCGTGGGAACTTTTCGTTATAAAAAGACTCGAAAAATCTTTCCCACTTATTAATTTATTATACAACATTTTGAGAGTGGGTGTTGAGCTATTCCAATTCCATTACCTTCTCAATGCTTTTCTTGCCTCTTCTTCCCATTGTTTAGTTATGAGCAGATATCTGGGACTCTCGGGACAGATAGGTAGCAAAAGCAACTGCAGTAAGGCGGGACATACGGCTAACCCAAGTAAAAGGGGCCAACCTTCGTTAGTACCCAGGATCTGCTCCACACCTAGTACTTGGGAAATCAGAAGACCGACAGTAACAGCCAGTTGGTTTACGGTGCCTAAACCACCACGCAGGTTTAGTGGTGCAATTTCGGATATATACATAGGTACGAGGGATGTGTTCAGTCCTAGAAATAAAAGCTTTTATCAATATTTCTGAAACGAAGTATAATTGAAACACAATTCGAATTTTGCACTGTTCTTACTTCCAACAAATGAATTAAATGAAAACATCGCTGTACCACTTATCGGACACTATGAAAACCGAGTAGGTACAAATAGACGTGAAATATATATAAATATATCGTTTTTTTTCAATTCAGGAAAACCAGATACACCCTCTATTCCAGAAGTAAACAGTACTACCATGCTATATGTTGTTCTATTGTACCCGTCGATAATTTGGTACTTCATTGATAGCTGTTGAAAATTTCATGTTTGTATGGAAACAATTTGAGTTATCGCGTCAATTTTGTTAGTGCGTTTAGTATTAGGTCCGCAACAAAGTTGTCGCTGTTTTTTTTATGAAAATAGAACTTTATTGTGAAAAATGATTACAAATGAATCTTTTTTTGTTTGAATTGTGGAGGCCGTTACTTGATGTAGATCCATGATATAAATTAGATAAAAAACACAAGGTTTAACTTTAATCTACACTTTATTTGAAAAAATTCGACGACGTTTCGCTGACACAGCAGCTTTAACAAGAATGACAAACAGATTGAAGAGTATGGTATTATAAACAAATCGTAGAACAAGTTGGATGAATAACAGGAAAATCCACACCGAGCCATTGTACAGTTAGTATGGAAGGTAATAAAAACTAATTAAACAAGTTAAGTAGGGGTGAATAATTTACATTCAAAAGCTTGTCCGAATGTTTGTATCTATTTATTTCTAATGCTTCTAGGAGATCTAATTTTAAACTTTTGATTTTATATGTAATATGTCAAAGTTTTTATTGAATGAATGTTTTTTTTTTATTAAGTGGTTTGAATAATTTGAATCAGATTTATTTTTATCGAAGCTACGTTTATGTTCAGATGTTCTTATGCCAAAACTCCTATAGGTCCTACCGATATAAATTTTATCACAAGAACCGCAATTAAGTTTAGATTCCTGATTTACTTGAGTTTTCAACACGAGATTTATTATTTTTAATATGTTTACAGTTATTAGAAGTTTTGAAAGTTATATTAAGATTTTGTTTAACGAGAAAGGATTTAATATTTGTACTTGCAGAACCGCAGAATGTTAAACTGTTGAATATTTTATGGTCTTTATGAATAGGATATACTTCATTTATTGCTTTCTGATACAGTTTTTTACGAATGATTAGATCTATCATATCCGGATTATATGAATTATTAATGACTATCTGTTTGATGATATTTAACTCTTTATTATTATCTTCTACTGATAAAGGTAAATTGAGTAACCGATGTACCATGCTGTTTAAAGCTGCAACTTTGTGTTGAATTGGATGTAATGAGTAGTTATGTATAATTGTATCAGTATGTGTTGGTTTACGAAAGACCGAAAAAACATGATTATTATTTCGTTTAGTGATTTTCAAGTCCAAAAATTAATGGAATCGTTCTGTTCAATTTCTATCGAGAATTTAATGTTTAAATGGATGGAATTAATGAAATTAAGAAATAAGTCTAATTGACGAGTAGTTCCAACGAAACATACTAAGATGTCGTCAACATATCTATACCAAGAATTTCATTAATTCCATCCATTTGAACATTAAATTCACGATAGAAATTGAACAGAACGATTCCATTAATTTTTTTGACTTGAAAATCACTAAACGAAATAATAATCATGTTTTTTCGGTCTTTCGTAAACCAACACATACTGATACAATTATACATAACTACTCATTACATCCAATTCAACACAAAGTTGCAGCTTTAAACAGCATGGTAACTGTAGACGCCCAGCCTTGAACAATCTAAAAACTGCAGAAACTACATCTCTTCGTACAATAACAAAGATTAGACACCCGGAAAACAGAATACATAACCCACCAAATGAATTATTGTACCAGATAACGAATGTACAACCGATAGAAGAAAGACTTGAAAAGTTGAACAAGAATTTTTACGCACTTCTTAAACACTCGCAGGAAATTCTGGATCTCTTCCACCATGAACATATCGCACAAGCAGCAAGAAAATACCCATCTAGGTCATTAATACTGACATTGGAAGAACAAGAGAGGAACTGAAGAGGCAGAGATAAATTTTTAGATTTTAATATAAAGTGTTAAATATTTTTTTTTTGTTTGTTGGATGATTACTTAGAATAATTTTGTTGTAAAACTAGGCTGAAGGACCCAAGGTCGATGGCCATTTGCGCAGTGCGCAATAAAAATAAAGTTTATTTATTATTTATTATATGCCTTGCACCATTCACCCTATTCATCTGATCTGACCCCGTGCAACTAGGTAAGTCCGGGAGAGATACCTTACCGGGTGAGATGGCGAAGCTCAAAAATACAAATCTGGCAAAGATATCGAGTTACCGCCGATTTAGAACAGATGTAGTTCACCCGTCGAACAAGAGTGTGCATCTAGATTATAAGATGGATTGGATTCAGACATATCATCTGACAGCTGAGGTGCTTGTACTGGGCGGGTTCAACGTCCACAACAACTTGCTCCGCCACTCCAATAGAACAGATGAAGCGGGAAGACAGGCTGAAACTTACGCAATCAGCCATAATCTAACGCAGCTAGTCGACGAACCGTCAAGAATACCTGATCACCCAACCGACTTCCCGAACACCTTGGATCTTTTTCTGATCCAGGTCCAAATGATTTTGAAGTAGAGGTCTTGCTAGACAACTCACCCCACAACCTTAAATCTGCTACTGGGACCATTGTGCTGCCGCTAAACCAAGGACCTAAACCACCTAGACGCATTTGGCACTATAACCGTGCTAACTGGAATGAGCTGCGTAAATTATTTTCGTGCTTTCCATTCAATGACATTTGTTTTTCAGACCCAGACATCAGTGTGTGCACTGAATCTGTTATAGAAATCATTCATGCAGGAATGAATCTCTACATCCCTCGTTACATGAAAGAACAACAGCACAAAAACCATGGTTCAACAAAGTTTGCGAAAGAGCCTCAGCAGCCAAGAACAGAGCTTACAAGTCATGGAAGATAAATCCAACAGGGGAAACAAGAACCACATTCGAACGAATACGGAACCTAACAACTGCGAGAGCAAGGGCCAATTTCAATGAACTCACAAACTCCTTGAACAGGCAATCGTTACTAGACAGTTCTACAGAGAACAAGATCTTCGGTTTTATAGACGACTGTACCCTGACTTCATCTTTAAGTGATCTGTGGCCGATTATAGCTGCGAAATCTCAGCGTCAGAGAAATCAAGCAATTGATAACTTAAACTCTGACTTACAAAGGATATCGGGGTAGGCTCCGTTGAACCTGGTGAGCTTCAACGCGAGCAAAAGGAAAGCAACTAGCTTTTCTAGAAAGATCCCCGTTGAAGAACCTCCTCTAACAATGCAAGGCTAACAAACTGCATCGAAAGATTTCTTATACCTTCTCGGAATAACGGTCAACTATGGGTTTTGCTGGCGTGAATATGTATCAGCAATAGCTAAGTCTGCATCAGCTAACCTTAGCTTTCTTTCCAGAGACAAACGATACTTCACGTCATCTCAGCTGTTGCTTCTATATAATCCTACTTTGGAATATTGTTCCCATGTATGGGGATCTGCGTCCAAATATCTGTTGCAGATGTTGGACAAAAACGAGCTGGGCGCCTCATCGACCACCCGGAGATCACCTGCGATCTCCAACCGCTGGCTCTCAGAAGACAAGTTGCTGACCTTTCTCTATTTTGCAGAGACTTCCATGGAAGAAGCTCCAAGGAACTGAAAGACTTTGTTCCGTAATACTAGGCTGGCAAGAAGTTCGCATCATATGGCGGTACATTTAGTGACCCATCGAACCTCTCTCTTTAAGAATTCCTTTGTTAACTAGGCCTGTAAGCTGTGAAGCTCGCTTCCGTCCAACATCTTTCCAACATTCTACAATTTGGCCCTCTTCAAGAAACGGGATAACAGACACCTCAGTTCTTCCCAGGCGCCCGCTCATGTAGTGTAACAGGTTTGCCTATTCCTGGGAAGCGCGCATAAAAAAAATAAACACATATATTCTGGATTCCCAATAAAATTGGCCATATCCTCTATGTCATGAAAGACAGATTGTAGCGGAAAAAGCTGGGACACGTTAATTTTTTATTAGAAGGGGAGTAATTTCTGAGTCGATTCGGAGAATGTAAAATCAACACCCTACTCTCAGCAGCACCTAAGGCAAAATTCATCAGAGGGAAAGTGGGTCGAGTGAAATAGTCTGGAAGAAGTATTTTCTTTCTATAGCCCAATGATAACTTTACTGATGAATTGAAATAAATTATCCTTATTTTATACAGGAGTGACTCAAAAAAGTTATTGTATATTGTAATTTAAAAAGATTATATCTTCATTCTTTCAAATGGAACACCCTGTATTTTATTATTCATGTCAACGGGTAAAATATTGTGCTATATTTTTTCAGAAGTAACCTCATCTTTATCTTCATACATTTACGAAATATTCGATTATTTGTAAAAATTTTGATGAAAATTCTACAAACCCTATCAAACTCATCTACATGCATCTTTATTCGCACAGAAGCTTTTTTCTGTGATGATACAAGTAGTAAAAAATGAAACCTTAACAGAATAATTGTATTCTTTCAACGAATGATAAAATCAAGATGATCAAAACGTAAATGGAGGTATGTGTTGAAATTTTTTTCATTTGTGCCTTCTGTCAGGTGTCCGGACATATCATATTCTGCATTTTACAAGGTGCACTTATCAGTGTTTCGTTATTAAAAATTGTTAAAGTGAGGTTTCAACCCAATTTTCTCAATTGACTGCCATGAAGTTCTCCAAAAAAGAAATGGTTGATATGATTTTTATCCTGGGTGAATGTGATAGAAATTCTTTGTTGGCAAGTAGAGTTTATGCACAAAGGTTTCCTGATGAGGGACGTCCTGATGCATGATGCTTTGAAAAACTTCTAATTAGATTTACCGAAACGGGTAATATCGCTTACCAAAAACATGAAAAACCAAACACTGCTACAGCTGAAGACAACCAGTTTTGTTGACAATGACAGAGGACCCATATAAAAGCCTAAGAGAGATTTCTCAGTTAACAGATGTAAGTCAAACTTCCGTCCAGAGAATCTTGAAAGCGAATAAATTTCATGCATATCATGTACAGCTGCACCAGGAACAGAACAATCAAGCCTATGAAAATCGAATCAATTGTTGCAATTGAGCAAGTGATAAAGTAGCGGAAAATCCAAATATGTTCAGTAGAGTTCTTTTCTCGGACGAGGCAACTTTCCACAAGAATGGGCTTGTTAACAGACACAACTTTCATTATTACATGCACCTCATGATACAAATAGATCAACAGCATCGTTGGTCCTTGAATGTATGGGCCGCTATAGTAGATGGATATCAATTTGGCCGCACTTTTTCGACGGGCACCTCACTAGTGAAATGTATTTACATTTTCTGCAAAATCATCTACCAATGTTACTTGCAGACTTGTGGTTTCAACAGTATGGAGCACCGGCACATTACTCACATCAGGTTAGGGAGCATTTGAATCATGGATTTCCAAACAAATGGATAGAACGTAATGGTCCTGTTAGATGGCCAGCTAGGTCTCCGGACCTTATAAGTCTAGATTTTTTCTTATGGGGTTATATTGAGGGCATCGTTTACCAGATTCCTTCTATAACACAGTTGGATATGAGGCAGAGAATAGTCGAGGCCTTTCAGTCAGTTAATCCGCAAATGTTGTCTAGAGTTCAACGGTCTTTCCTCAGAAGGATTGAGTTGTGCCTACAAAGAAACGGCAACATTTCGAACACTTATTGAAATAGTTCAACACCTTGAGGATTATCTCACCAAAAACCAATCTATTACGTATTTCATACAGGACTACCTTAAAATATCTCCATTTCTCTGATCAAGTTTAATGAAATGTACTAATAAAATCTTCTTTCGCAACCTCTGATTTTATTATTATAGTTTATTTTTTTATTTCGAAAATGGTCAAAGACAAAAATAAGGTTCCTTCTGTGAAAATATGACTCAATATTTTATGCGTTGACATGAATAGTGGAATACTGGATGTTCCATTTGGAAAAATCAAGATATGATATTTTTAAAATTACAATATTCAATAATTCTTTTGATTCACTCCTTTATAAAATAAAGCTATCCTTGGGAAATAAGAAAACGAAAGGAAAAATGCTATGATGTCAGAGCCTATTTTCATGAATTTTTACGAAAAAAAAAAGATTGTGGCGAAACTACTCACCAATAAAAACTTATTACTTAAAGACATTATAGCAGAGCTCAGGACGCTCTTGAACCTTCAACAAAAAAGTGGTCTTCCAATCTGAAAAACCTTCCATGATTTGTTTATAGAAAATTGGGACACCCTGTTTACTTCAAAATAAATCGCTGAAGTAGATATTTACCTTCTAAATACAATACTGTTCGAACAAAAATGAATTCTTCAAAGTGCACGAGCTACAGAGCACCGCGCCATATAACTAACATCCTGATAGTTTCATCAAAATATCTTCACAAGTTTTTCATTTATTGATTTTTCAATTAAAAAAAATAAAAATTCTCATTAAGAATAAATGTTCAAATAAAAATTGTCGAAAACTGTTTATTAGGGATTAATTATTCATAGTGAATAGTTCATAAAAAATATTTATACCTGAATTCAATAATCAAGTGGAAAAGAGGGGGTCCGCTTGATGTGATCTTGCTCTAGTGTAAGAGAAAACTGGACGGAGGGGGCAATTTTCTTTGTGATCTTTGATAAGTCCGTAAGGTTTGGGTGTAAAAAGTTTCATATTTATGGTGGACTTTTTTGGTTTATTGAAGAAAGTGGGTGAAAATTTCAGCCAGAAAGCGATTAAGGGAGGTTTGGAATTTTAGAGTTCGGTTACAATTCAATTGAGTAAGCGATCACCAAAAACCTCTGAACCTCCAAAACCGAACACAATAGACACAATCTTACCATTCTTATTGACAACACAGACCTATGTCATTCCCTAATATTTGAGATTTTCTAGTAATTATGAATAAACCTTTGAATACCTATCTCAATTCCAGTAGTAGAAAATTTGTTGTTTTTCTCTCTCTTTATAATTCATACCTGTTTTTCTATATTTAAAACAAATTGTACAACTGTATCTTAGTTTTAATTCACAATTTGTAAACGTCAGATGATGATAGAAATATCTAAATAGCTATTAAGTTTGTTAATTAAATATTAAACCAAAATCACCTTATGATGATCTAATATCACTTATAGCGGCCGACTCAATATCACTTTTTCTCCTTGATTAGCTTAGTTCACAAAGTTTTCTAGAAATTCTTACCAGTCCAACGAAGAAAACTGCATTAAAATCCGTCTTACTGCAGAAAAAATCGATAGTTAGGCTTAATTTTGTGCTTTAATTCACATTGGTGGAAACCGCACTCTCATATCTCAATTTTCTTAGGAGTTCCATTCAAAGACAACGATTTGGAAACACCTGTATACTATTTATTCAAAGCCGCAGCGAACATGAAAAGCAAAACAAACCTTTCAAAAATTTCGAAATTTCGTGAACTTAACATTACTAAATCTCAGTCACTTTTAGATATCTCTTGTAAAAATACTCACCACAATTGACGCCTATAATAAATCTGCCTAAAAGGAGAAGTTCGTAGAAATTAGAAGCTTTCGTGAACCACATCAGACAAGCTCCAGTCACACCCAATACATTGTTTAGAAGAAGACCTCCTTTCCTGTAAGAAGAAAAATTATCAAACAAAATAAATCAAAGAATCGATATAGAAATCTCGATAAACACTTTGTAAAACATTTTTACTGAATAATTATGCAATTTTAGGTTGTAATGGTAGCTTAAGTTTGGAAAACACTGGAAATCACTACACCAAAACTTTATTTCGAATACTTGACGCGCGTTTCGCCAAACTAAGTTGGCATCATCAGGAGATGATAGTCTACACGGCTCCATAATTTATAATCTATTCCTACTACTAGACGCGTTTGACAAATCGAGCGTCCTGATAGCGAACGAGCGACTAGGGGGCGTGTCTAATGTAATAAACTGTAGAGTACACTGAACGGAACTGGACCGTTGTCCCTGTTTAATGAATGTTTGCATTTAATTATGTGGATACTCTCAAAAGCGTTCAGTGCTTTCTGATTTTTAACATTTTTTATCAATTTTACATTTCCAAAATCTATTCTATGGTCTTGATCAAAAGCATGTTGGGCAACACAAGATTTTTCTGTTCGTCCGTATCTTAAATGTGCCTCATGTTCTTTTAATGTAGTCTTAACATATCGTTTAGTTTATCCAACGTACTTCTTTTCACAATCTTGACAACTAATTTCTGATATGCCATTTTTATCAAACACGTTAACTTTGTCTTTTGGGTTCCCGAGTAAGGTTTTCAAAGTTGAATTTGATTTATAGGCTTCTCTTATGTTGATATCTTTAAATATTTTTTCCAATCTTTTGGTGTATCGAGGATCGAAAGGTAAAGAAACGAATTTTATTTTTTGTTCCTTATGAGAGCTTTTTCATTCTGAAATCTACTTTCATTTAGAGGTTCACTAATCAATCTGTGAATTAGGAAATATAAACTAGCCATTTTTTGTTGTGGACAGTGGAAAGAGTCCAAAGTAATGTACCTACTTGTGGCCGTGCTTTTTCTATAAACATCAAATTCTAAAGAATTGTTATTTCTCATGACAAGTGTGTCCAAGAAAGCCAACTGGTTATCTTTTTCTACTTCATAAGTGAATTTAATCGAATCGTGTTGATTATTTAACTTCTCAAGGAAATTTTCCAAGTTAGCTTTCTTAGTATCAAAAACAACAACTATATCATCGACATACCTGTACCACAGGGAAAATTTCGACTTAGAATTGTTTCAAATTTGCTCATGAATATGTTGGCGATAAAGAGCGAAAGACAATTTTCCACGGCTGTGCCTTCGTATTGTTTATGAAATGGATTTTTGTATAGAAAATAGGTTTGGTTCATGCAGAGTTTGGCCAGAATAGAAAATTCGTTGATAATTTTGGGATCTAGATTGTTCGTATTGAGCCATTCTTTTGAATCATTTAGGGCATATGCTACAGGAGTGCTTGGCTATAATGAAACATCAAACGAGGCCGAAATTTCTCCTTCTTGTAACTGAGTATCTTAGATCTTATTTATGAATTTTAAAGAATTATCAACTGCAAAACTTTGAAAATGTGTTGGGAGTTTTCTCAACTCGTTTGATAGCCATTTTGCAATCGTATAAGTAGGTGTATCTGTTGCTGATATAATTGGTCGCATTGCCTTTCCAGGTTTGTGGATTTTGGGAAAGCAATACAACTTCGACAAGGTGGGGTTGCTTACATTTAACTTCTTTTTCCACTTCTGCTATCATTTTTGGCAAGGGATTGTTTTGAATCAACTCATAGGGTCGTGACTACACTAAATTATCAATTCTGTTAACATAGTTATTTTGGTATAATATAACAACCTTATTGCCTTTGTCTGCTTTCAGATAAAAATAATCTCTTCATCTCAGACTTTTGATGAGGAGTTTGTCTTTTCATGATGATGGATCTCTATTGAGGAGAATATTTTTAAAGATTGGGTTTATGCATGACTTTCTGATGAAAGACTTCACTTTCAGGTAAATGTTGTATTGAACTTTCTATATCGGCAATTAAATTTGTTAAACTGTCATCTGGAGGTGATGCAAAACTCAAAACTTTGTTTAAAATTTTGATTTATTCCTCTTCAAAAGTTTCGCACGACTTATTCCCTACGATGGTGATTGTTTCTTCAGAAAAAGTTTTAGTTGGTTAAATGATCTGCTTAGGCCATTACACAGGAGTCTAGACATCGATATATCGATCTTCGTATCCGATTGAAGAGAAAGGAAAAAGGCAGCTTTATCGAAGGACGGGGCGGTACTTGTCAAAGAAAAGACGCATTTTTATTCTTGCCGCTTTTCTAGAAATTTCGGGCGGCGCGTTTGACGGGAACATTCGAGGCTTTCGTTCACGCCGATATAAATGTTGCACTTGCAGGAATTGGATTCACTCAGAATTGTAACTCGAAGGCAATACTACGTCGATACAAAGTTTATTATTAAATAGTACAAAATGAGTACAGCGAAGAAATCTAAAACGTATCATTTTAATAACGATTGGGGTAAGGGCATTTGTCTTATTTGTCGTGCGTCAGTTGCAATACCAAAAGCATGGTAACTTAAAAAAGGATCATAAAAACTATGAAAAGGATTTTCCGCCAAAAAGTGAATTAAGAAAACAAAAAGAACGTGATTTGATATCTTATTTGAAAAAAGAACAAACCATATTCACAAGACCAGCAAAACAATCAAAAACTGCTACGATCGCGTCATTTAAAATATCTCACATTTTGGCGAAACACAAGAAACCATTCGAAGATGGATCGGTTGTGAAAGAAGCATTTATTGAAGCGAGTGAGACTTTATTCGGAGATTTTGAAAATGAAACAGAATTCATGTCTGCTATTAGAGAACTTCAGTTATCTCGTCCGACTGTCACTAGGCGTATTGAAGTCATGAGTCAGGACATGGAAGATAAACTAAGACATGATATTATAAAATGTACATACTTTTCTTTACAGTTCAACGAATCCACCGATATGACAGACACTGCCCAACTGTGTATTTTTATTGGGATGGTATTCAAGGACAAGTTGGCCAAGAAAGAATTTTTGACAATCATTCATCTGAACGGGAAAACCCGTGGCGAAGATATATATATATATATATATATATATATATATATATATATATATATATATATATAGCTGTAATTGGAGAGTATATCATCCAACTGATTAGGAAAAACTGGTTGTTTGATTCTGGTTGCTTATATACCGGGTGGGGCAACTAAAACGAAAAAGACTCAATAACTGTTGAATTATTCGTTTCTGGACAAAAAGCAGAAAAATGTCATTTTTGTCTGATAGGGGACATTTTTTAACACACAGTGATTTTACTTCACAGCAACCCCCTAACCTCCTAAGCAGGGGTGCACAAAGCTCCATTTTTTGAATAGGGAAGATAGGTCGAGTGATACCTCATTGGAGAGCTCTTTTGATTTTTATCACAAATGCGTAATAATTTTTTAGTTTTGATATATTCGGAAGAAGATACAGGATGGTTCGTCAAAAGACGAGTTCTTTTCAGTGATTGCAAAATCTGTCGATTTCGAATGAACATTCTCCGAAATACTGTTGTATTATGGGGAAAAATATCTTAAAGTAGTGGTGCTTCTACACCGCTCAGATGAGGGTGTCAACCCCTCAAATCTTCGAATTGATCAGTTACTTTGAGTAATAACTCATTAGAAAGGTTTTGGAGTTCCTAGAATTTTGTAGACAAAATTTTTGCTTCATCGGCAATGTGATGAAGATACAAGGTGAATTAATAAAGAATATTTTTCTGTAACAAGAACTTCACTTGAGATTTCATTTCAAGCTTGGATACCTTGTTGTTAGATACTTTCCACATAGGACGATCGGTTGCGTATGCGATCGAGAGTCGTGCGGTTCATTACCCTAGTGGCTGTCTCACGTGTCTGTGTTCCATAAGTCCACCGATGACACGGAGCGATCATCGCTTCTTTGTGAAGAGGCTCTTATACTATATATGAATTTCTCCATGATCCATCCTGTATCCTCATTGAAATGTTATCGGATTTCAAAATTCGTTCATTGTAATAAGATAATTCTAAATACCTATCCAATGAGCTATAACTCGGACTAACTAATCAATTCGAAGATTCGAGGAGTTGAAACCCTCATCTGAGGGGATGTAGTGGAAGCACCACTACTTAAAGTTATTTTTCCCCAAAATACAACAGTATTTCGGAGAATGTTCATTCGAAATCGACAGATCTTGCCATCACTGAAAATAATTCGCCTTTGACGAACCAGCCTGTATCTTCTTCCGAATATAACAAAACTAAAAAATTATTACGCATTTGTGTTGAAAATAAAAAGAGCTCCCCAATGAGGTATCACTCGACCTATCTTCTCTATTCAAAAAATTGAGTTTTGTGCACCCCTGCTTAGGGGGTTGATGTAAAATTAATTACTGTGTGTTGAAAAATGTCCGCTATCATACAAAAATTGATCTGTTTCTGCTTTTTGTCCAAAAACGAATGGTTTAGCAGTTATTGAGTCTTTTTCGTTTCAGTTGCACCACCCGGTATAACACCCAATTTCATTTCCAGATCTCAGAAATGAAGTATACGTATGTAATAGTTGTTTTCTTTATTTTCATATAATGTGGTAAAATTAAGGCCTATTTCCTTTCTTATAAATAAAGCTACACCTCCTCCCCTAGTATCACGACATGAATGAACAGAACTATAATTTTTTAAATTTATACTACAGGTCTCATTTGGGTATAACCAGGTCTCAGTTAGAACCAAGGCATCTGGATTTTCATTTTGTATTAACATTTCGAGTTCGTCTACTTTATTTCTCAAACTGCGTATATTGAGATACATCAATCTAATCGTGTTTTGTACCAGTTCTTTCATTAAGAGCCTTCAAATCCTCGAGACCATTTACGATTTCCATCCTGCTAGTTTCTGATTTTTTTTAATGTAACCATTAATTTTTTCATCCATACAAATGAACATTCCTTTTATTTAACTGCCTGGCTTTACAAAATAACTCTGATTTTTGTGGGATCATGAGCTATATCAATTGTTTCATTTTCACTGAAACCTAGATCGAATGTACACTCGGAGGCAAAATTAGCGGAACACTCGAAAATTTAACCAAATTCGAAGTCGAATAGATCAACTCTTCTGCTTTGTAGAAATTATAAGAGAAAACAAAAAGAATTTGAAAAAAATTTGAAAAAAATTTTATACGGGGGCAAAACTAAAAGTGTTTTTCTGTCAAAAATTCGTAACACCCTGTGCAATTTCGTGGTCCGAGTTGAAACGTACAATATCATGGTCTGTCAAGACACATCTTCCTACAGTAACGCCCTTCTTGTTTTATGCATTTACCTCTATTTTTACAAGAGATATCCAATTTGAAGCGAAAAGTCACAAATTTCAAGAATTTATTTTTAATCTTGCGTAGGTGCATAACATCGGAGGTTAGCCAAAAAATAAAATCAAAATTAGAGGAGCGGAAATCTAACGAAATGAAAATTTTTGAAATTCACTGGCCAATTTCACGCTCCGGGAGAACTCGAAGTACACTGGAAAAATCGTTGATTTTGCACATTTATTTTTGAATTTTTTTGTGTGACACTCTATAATAATTATCATTCCTGTCCAAAATTGAGAGCAGGTGTGTATCCTGGCGATACACTCGTGAAATGAAATGAACATGTTGAGAAAAATATTCATGATGACCCACAAAAAAAAACATTTGATTTTAGTTGCGAGTATGACCCCCCCGAGCTCTTATTACAGCGCGCATACGATTTCGCATACTCCCAATGATGTTGTCTATCATCTGTTGAGGTATGTTGTCCCACTCTTCCACCAAAGCCAATGTCAGCTCTTCGACGTTGCCTAGATTCCGTTGTCGAACCCTTCTTCCCAGAATGTCCCAAACGTGTTCGATCAGGTTTAAATCCGGTGACCGCGACGGCCAGTCCATTCGTGTGATCCCAACTTCATTGAGATATTCTATCACTATGCGCGCGTTATCGTGCATAAAGAGGAAATTTTCCCCTATGTAAGGAGCAAAAGACACAACATGGGGCTCCAAGATTTCTGTTATATACCGTTGGGCATTAAGTGATTCATTGCCAATAATCTCCAGTTCTGTTCGTACTGCCAAGCATATGCCACCCCATATCATAACTGACCCTCCACCGTATTGCTCAGTTCCTGCGAAGTTCGCTCGATTGTACCGTTCCCCTCGATGCCTCCATATTCTATCTCTACCATCCACGAAATTCACACAATATTGGCTCTCATCACTAAATAAAACTCGTCTCCACTGATTGATTGTCCATGCTACATGCTCCCTAGCAAACGCCAATCTTGCTACCCGATGGGCTCTATCGAGTCTTGGTGCTCTTGCTTGCGCGCATGATCTCAGACCAACTTCATTTAATCGTCTTCTGACTGTCCTCACACTGACGTTAATGTTATCCACTGCTTGCAAAAGGTTACGTGCCTGAACTGCAGTAAGACGAGGATTTCTGATGGTTTGATTGACGATGAAACGGTCATGTATAGCGCGGGTTGCCCGATTTCTTCCTTGTCCTCGCCTCCTCACGTACAATCCAGTTTCCCTGTAACGTCGGTAGATTCGATGGATAACCGACGTCGAGACACCCAACATGGTACCGATTGAGCGGTAGGTGCGCCCTTCCTCGATCAATGTAACTGCCCTTGCTACTGAGGTTGGTGGTAAATCTCTCATTCTGAATGAAAAATACCGTTTCGAATCGTAAACAGTAAAAGAATCACAAAACACCGCAACCGATCGAATTTGTATCAAATCAAAGAATGGAAAACTCTCATTCTTTAAACAAGTGCAAATGTGATCATATACAAAAAAACGTGTGTTGTATTTCATATTTGATGAAAAAAGGTGTGCACATGTGTAAATGAAAAGTTTTATCAATGGTCCCAGAATTCGGTTGTGTATTTCAATACCTACCGACTGTTATCTCCTATGAATTCCTAATTTTCACCAAATTAACCAAATTGTCATCAATAACTAATGCAATTCGAACATAAAAATCGCGAACGACAATTTCGACACGCCTGAGTGATAATAAGAAAATTCCAAATTGATAGACGAATTTTAATGACAATTTCTTGATTCAATGGAATTTCTCCAAATTGGTGATTTTCCACTTGAAATTAAATATATTTTGCAAAAATAGAGATAAACGCGTGAAACAAGAAGGGCGTTACTGTAGGAAGATGTGTCTTGACAGACCATGATATTGTACGTTTCAACTCGGACCACGAAATTCCACAGGGTGTTACGAATTTTTGACAAAAAAAACACTTTTAGTTTTGCCCCCGTATAAAATTTTTTCAAATTTTTTTTGTTTTCTCTTATAATTTCTACAAAGCAGAAGAGTTGATCTATAACTTGCCGAACAAATCATCTAAATCGGTTGAGAATTAGGAAAAATATCGAACTTCGAATATGGTTAAATTTTCGAATGTTCTGCTAATTTTGCCTCCGAGTGTAGTAATTCTTTCAGTTTTTTCGCCCTAAAGTATTTTATTTTATCGATTTCATTATCAAATTCAATTTTTATTGGAGGAGAGGAGCCTATTTCGGTTTTTTCTAATCTATAACATTTAAATGCACAGTTCTGTATATCAAGGATATACATATAACTTTCATAACTGCTTTTATCTCTTTTGATTCTTTTCGGAGTTATTGGTTATGCGCACCTGTTCATCAAACTCATCTTATAAGATTGTCATACTTTGCTTCTATCACGTTCAACTTCAACTTCACATCTTTGATAGTAGGATCACTTATTTTCGGTTGATTTGTAGTTGATTTGCACGTACTACATCTCCACCTTTCTCCGTTGACTTTCTTCAGTTCTGCATCGTAGTGATTATATTCGCCACGCCTCATATTTACACATGATATATGAAACCATTTTGCACATTTCTAACGGGTGCACTGTATCGCATATGCTCTCGAGGTAGACTTTGGACATATTTCACAATTGGTCATGTTGTGATCACGATATTTTATACAGGTTGTTCCATAATAATATGCCACAACTTGAAGAGGTAAATCTACGTGCAATTCTAAGAAAATAAAATCATTTAAATATAGGTCCGAAAAAGCTTCGTTACGGAGCTACAAAGTGTTGAAATTTCCGGAAAAAATTGTTTTTTCTTCAAAACTCCTGCAGTTTTAGGGATATTCAGCCGAAATTTGGAATGCGAGCTATTTCTTACAGCCTCCATCATTAGACGTCCCAGATTTCAACTGAAATTCACAAGGTGTTTTCTTTTCCGAGGCCATGTCCCCTTTTGTCCTTTCAAACTTTTTTGCGTACGCCAGTGATCAACGTACAATCAATTTTCATCATCTTCGTTCAATTTAGAAACTTGTTTGACACTTGTGAAGTTTTCGTATCTCCAACCGCTTTCGAATGAAAAATTATTAAATTTGAATGGTATGTTATTCGCTGAATAAAAAAAATAATAGAAATACTCGATAGGTATGCCCAAAATTCGCTTCTATTTTGACAGCTTGTCTTCTGAGACTCAACTTATTCTTATTCAATATCAAACTGAAAAAAAAACAATTAAAAACTAAATAAATTGCTGGAAGTGTCCTCCACCTGTAAGAATATTAGCCTCTGTCCTTCTTCGCATATTATCATGCACTCTTTGAAATATTCCTGGGGTATTTCTTATCGTGTCACAAGAAGTGATTATTCGTTTTCTCAATTCTTCTACAGTGTTCACTGGAGTGGTATAAACTAAACTTTTGAGATATCCCCATAAGAAAAAGTCTAAACTATTTAAGTCTGAGGACCTAGCAGGCCATGGCTCCGGCTCACTCCGACCTATCCATCGGTTAAATGTATTATTCAATTCCCTAGCTTCTCCACAAAAATGTGCTGGTGCCCCGTCATGCATGAACCATATTATGTTCCTCACCAAAAGTGAGGCATCCTCGAGCAATAAAGGTAACTCCTCCTCAAGAAATTGTCGAGGAAGTAGAGTTTGGAAGCGTTGAATATGAAACGGGTACAATAAAAAGTCGTGGAGAATCCTCCAAACTAGAACATGTGGAATATTCAACTGATTTCCAATTTTTCTTGTACCCACACGAGGATTCAAGTCAATACAATTCAAAACTGCTTCCCCAATATCTGGAGTCCTAATAGTTTGAGTGGCACCTTTTAAATGATTATTTGCCTGTTTCCCTCAACCTTCTGTGGATATTTGAAAATGTTCGCCTGTCTGGTGTTGCACGAGTTGGAAAGCGCAGAGTTGATATAATTGCCTAGCTTCTGTTGTGTTTCCGTCATCCAGTACATGTAATGGATATCAGCCAATTCGGTGCTAGTAAAATAGCCATTTTTTCTTACACCAATAACTTCAAAAGTCTTAAAACTAATCGTTAATTCAATAAACAATTCGAGCAGACACTGGTTCAACTTTAGCAACTATCAAAATAAATAAATGAAAAAAATCAAAGCCTACTAGTCATTTAAGAACAAGAATGAATGTTTTGAGTAAAATAGTCAAACAAATAGAACGATCAGACAGTGATACTTCATATACTTCCTCTGATGTGCCGTCATCATCCATAAAATCTCTTCAAATGGAATCTACATCTGATTGTACCGAGATGCTAGAGGATGACAAAAGGAGAGGAGAAATAGCCTATGAAAGTAGAACAAAATAAACTCCTACGAGTTTAAAACGAGTCTGATTACTACTTGGCCATATTTGTATCAAGTGTTAAACAACAAATAAAACATACTTACAAAGAGGTTTTCACATATCTAAATTCGGACGAGCAAAATTCTTTATTCGTTGCGAGGAACTCGCCCAACATCAATAAATCGATACTGGGCAAATTTGAGCTGTTTGCCTTAACAAAGGCTGGTTCCATCGTTATAGAAAGATTCGTGTTGTAAATCGCAAGTACGATAAATTACAAAAACAAATATAAAATCTTTTGAATTGTGGAGGCCGTTACTTGATGTAGATCCATGATATAAATGAGATAAAAAACACAAGGTTTAACTTTAATCTACACTTTATTTGAAAATTCGACGAAGTTTCGCTGACACAACAGCTTTATCAAGAATGAAAAACAGAATGAAGAGTATGGTATTATAAACAAATTGTAGAACTTTCTCGTCAAACAAAATCTTAATATAACTTTCAAAACTTCTAATAACTTAGGTAAACATATTAAAATAATAAATCTAGTGTTGAAAAATCAAGTAAATCAGGAATCTATAAACTCAATTGCGGTTCTTGTGATAAAATTTATATCGGTAGGACCTATAGGAGTTTTGCATAAGAACATCTGAACATAAACGTAGCTTCGATAAAAATAAATCTGATTCAAATTATTCAAACCACCTAATAAAAGAAAACCATTCATTCAATAAAACTTTGACATATTACATATAAAATCAAAAAGTTCAAAATTAGATCTCCTAGAAGCATTAAAATAAATAGATACAAACATTCGGACAAACTTTTGAATGAACAGGTAGATGTGAATTATTCACCCCTACCTAACTTGTTTAATTAGTTTTTATTACCTTTCATACTAACTGTACAATGGCTCGGTGTGGATTTTCCTGTTATTCATCCAACTTGTTCTACGATTTGTTTATAATACCATACTCTTCATTCTGTTTTTCATTCTTGATCAAACTGCTGTGTCAGCGAAACGTCGTCGAATTTTCAAATAAAGTGTAGATTAAAGTTAAACCTTGTGTTTTTTATCTCATTTAAATATAAAATCAATCGTAACGCGCAATCAGTAGTAGGTAATCAAAACACAGTGAAGCTTGCATAAGTATGACGTTACGCGCTGTGATTGGCGTTTCAGTCAAAATGGCTCATTGCAGTATTTTACTCTTTTATTTTACTGAAAATCTTATCAATCTCAATTTTTTGAATAAAACTAAATCAGTTTTTTGAATCCTTTGAATGTGTATTTTCCCCTAAAGTCATTAAATCTTTGATTATGTCATAGTATCGTCACGCCTATTCCCCATTACTGAATCTATAATAACCTCACCCTCCTAGCAGTAATATAAGTACCGAAAATGTAGTACAAACACTTGAATATTAAGTAATATTCGAAAATAGTCGTGTACCTAACCAATAAATAGTGAAAATTTTAGTAAAATATAGTGTCTCTCTTTCTTATCGCAACGTTAGACTGTTGAAATTTAATTTTTGATTTCATTGTTTTATAATAATAAATTTTGTATTGACATTATTTCTTTCAGCAAGTAAACTGAATAAGAGTTCTTATCGATCAAAGCTTACCTGCCAAATCTATTAGCCACCATACCACCAATAAATCCACCAAGCATGCCACCTATCGCAAAAATCGATACAGCTATGGAGTATATTCCTCTAACTACTTCATCTGGTAGATCTTCACCATATCTCCCTCGGTATGTGCTTTTAATGAAGTACTCGATATTGTGCTGTGGTGCGTTTATAACTCCAGTGTTGTAACCAAACTGTAACATGCCTAGTACTGCAGCCAATATGGCGTAGGAGAGGAAGAAAGTCAGACCCTATGGAGGAAAAAGTATATCAAATATATATCGTCTGTGAAAACAAAAGTTGAAAACATACTAACTAATAATCGAACAAATTGATGACTGACCATAGAAAGGGTCACGAATGATTAAGCAATTCAATCCAGTTTCACAAGAACAGACAGGTTTTGTTTTTTTAACATTACCTTTCGATGTCTATTCCTATTACACTACATTAATAATTGTACGATCGGCAAGTCGGACTTTAAAAATAAACTGTATAATCATGTTAGTATATCTCACAGTCGAGTCAATATTTCATTATTGAAATGAGAGGAGAATTTCGTCAAAAAAATTGAAACAAGGTTTTCTAACTTACAACGACCGCTTCCTGCATGGGCACATATTAGTCTGACTTCTCAATCTTTTATGGGACAGCTGGTGGTTTTTCTATCGCATGATTCACATTGACGATTCTTAGTCCAGTACAACACGAGAGTTATTAACTAATAGCCAAAATAAACTTAACTATTCCCAAACGAATTGAAAATAATAATCAATTCGAAAGTAAATGAAAGGCATAGTTTCAAAATCGATAACGAAAGTCTCAACTATTTTACGTATATGATATTTGATTCACCAGCAGTCAGCAGGTGTTTCTGATTACTTGTTTGATAAAGTACTGACAAAGACGCCGCCTTTTTAAAAGCCTAAGTATCAACTGCTACGTAGGCACACAATGTGTCCGTGACACATCAGTTTTTTTAGTTTGTTTATAATTCGCTTCAGCGATAGATTCATATAGTTCAAAATAATGACAGTAATAAAAACCAAAAGAAAGATCTCAATGAAAATTTGATCATTTTTTCGATATACCTACTATCTTCTTTCTGAATTATGTGTACACTGTGATGCAACGAAAATTTACCACCCCCTCTATCTCAAGATGTACTGATTTTGGCGGAAAAAGCTGAGACACTTCAATTTTTGATTGGAGAAGGACGGATTTCTAAAGTAAAACGAAATGAGGCACTTTTGTCACTTTTCCACAATTTATTCAATAATCACGACCGGTTTCGACCTTACGGTCATTTTCAAGTGAATAAAAATATAATACATGAGTAGGCAAGTACAAGTACAAAATGAAATTTATCCTAAATATTGAGTAGTGGGGATCCATTATGCTCCAGTTGGCTGTTGAGAGTAATAAATTGTGGGTTTTTACATAGTCTGTTAATATCCAAACTTTCCAACAAATTCATCTTTATCCCTTTGTTCATTCATGAAGGATTTTAAGATTGTTCAATGATATCGTTGATTTTATGTGTTCGAATATTGGCGAATTTTTATCTGAGGAAATATGTTCTTTGAATCTAGCTTCAAAACTTCTCCCTGTTTATCCGACATAGGCTACCTGACATTCATTGCATTTGATATGATAAATTCCTGATTGCTTGAATTTATGGTTCTTTAGTTTGGCATTGAATAATGATCTGCTTAAGTTGGGACCGCTTGAGAATGAAGTAGTTATGTTCAATTTGGAAAAGTAGTTACTGATTTTGTTAGAGAGTTAGCCGGTGTATATGAGACTAGTGTATCTTTTTTCCGGGGTTTCTAGGATGCTATATAGTAATAGAGAGGTAGTTGTTGTGATGATATTTAGTCAGTTTGAAAATTTTCTGTCGAAAAGGGGACAGAGTAAGCTCTATGACTCATGAAGTTATATGCAGCTAGTTTGTGGCTTAAATGACTGAACGAGTCCATTGGAATCGATGCGTCTGTGAATATTCCCTTTCTGTGAATTTTATAAGTGAGTTGGTTATTTGAATTTGTAATGGTTAAGTCGAGGAAATTAATCGAGTTATTATTTTCTAATTCAGAAGTGAAGCTGATGCGGCAATGTATTTTATTCAGGAAATTCAAAAATTGCTGAATTTGTCTGTTTAAAACACGAAAACCGACTAAAATGTCATCTACATATCTGTACCAGAAAGTAGTGTGTTTTCAGCGAAATTTGTGTTTAATATTGAGTTTTTCTCCAAATTATGTATGAAAATGTCAGCTAGTAGAGGGCTAAGAGGTGAACCCATTGGAAGAGCTGAATTTTGTTGAAATAATTTAGATTGAAATTGAAAGTAACTTTGATATAGGAATATTTGAAGAAGATTGCTAAATTCATTAGTGATATATGGCGGTGTGTTGGACTCGGATAAGATATCTGTAACAAGGGGAAGACACTCATTCGTTGGAATCTTCGGGTACATATTTTTTACTTCGAAAGAGACTATTTTAATATCTTGGGAGATTGTGAGATTTGAAAGTTTATGTATAAATCTATCTATCTCTAATTCTGTAGATCTCATATACAGGGATATCCACCGGGATCGCCCGTTGAAAATTTTTAAGTTCCAATTACAATATCAAGCTGAAATTTTATACGCGGCCATAATTAGCGATTTCCAATTGAAGTGAAATATTTTCGAAGTGATACCATTTCCGGTTATACCGGAAGTGGGTCATCACTTTGTTATTTCACATGGCAATCTGCCTTTTTTATTATACATCTAGAACCGACATTTGAGCAAGGCATAAAATACCCAAGTTGTTGGCACTTATCTGTCAAAACTTTTGACAGATTTAATTATTTTTGTTATAAACTCGATTTTTGAGGAACATTTGAAAAAATTGTAACTCGTAGATCTTTTGCACTACAGACACAATTTCTGTTTGGGTGGATAGAAGAAGGATCAAGGAATTTTTTAAGCAATCTATAAATGTCAAATGTTCATTGCGTAGTTTTGTATGATTTTTTCAATTTGGCCTTTTCCAAACAGCGATAGCTCATTTTTTCGAATGGCACGTGCCAATTTTTATATCGCCATCAGATGAAGCGTCAAATTTCAGATGGAATTGTATTAGCATGTACTATACCCATCTCTTGTAGTTCCGAAATAATTTGGGAATATATTGAATTTTGATGATTTTGCAAGAACTAACAGAGAATGCTTTGAAATATTCAAATCAAGTAGCTGAACTGGCTACGCTCACCAGACAGGTGCCTAAAATAAATGCACTTGTCACTTCGTTCATTCGAATTTGATATTTCAACAAGACTTGTCGTTATTTCAGATTGAAAATATCCAAAAAATACAACAAATTTGGAATAAAACCACTGGTTATTCAAACGAAAATATATTTAATATTTTTTTAATTCATTTTAGAATGTCAAAAAGTAGTGGGTAGAAATTGTAGTCAATTGAATAACCAATTTCCAAATTTACCGTCTATGAGTAAAATAAAATTTCGAAGCGTTAGAAGCAATTTTCTACAATTCGGATGAATAAAAATTTTAGGAACTGAGCAAAAACCAATCATCGAAGATAATTACAATAATACGAATGAATGATAGCAAACATAATAGGAAAAAACTAATTTACGTTCTGAATAAATGTTCAATATGGGCCCCATTTTGCTCGATACACTTGACAGCTCGTATACGAACATGATGAGCTGCTCTCCTAGTTTCCTCATGATCAATATTACGAAAAGAATTATGAATGCGCTCTAGTATCTCTTCTTTACTCAGGTCAGGTCCGGAGAACGCGAAGGCCATAAATTTGGTCCTTGATTACCCCACCATCTATCCTCAAACATTTCTGTTAGCTGCCGATCTACAGCTCGTGTTTTAAGTGCTGATGCACCATCCATTTGGTAATAGCAATCCCTCAGAATGTTAAGGGATTATCCGTCTAAAAAATTTGCTGAAGTTTCTCTCAAAATTTCCAGGTATCTTTGTCCAATAACATTTTCCTCACAAATATGATAAGCCAACAAATCATTCATTGAAATTGCAAAAACGTTCACGCTGAATTTATTTTGGAAATCAATAACCTCAATGAAATGTGGATTTTCTGTGGCCCAAAAATGTCGATTTCTCCTGTTGGTTAACAAAAATAATCTCTGTAGAATAATGATGAAAAACTATCGGTTGTAATTTTTGAAGTATATTCGATATATCTTGCGAATTACAAAAGAAAAAATTTTTTTTCTTCCAATAATTTCGAGTTGAATATAAATAAAAATCGACCTGTCTGAGCGTTTTGCACGAAAATCAAAAATAAAGAAATTATGAATTTCATTCCATACTTCAAGGTCGCACAGAATAGGAATTTTGGGAAACATTGGCAAAATCCAAGAAAACTACACTCGGAGGCAAAATTAGCGGAACACTCGAAAATTTAACCAAATTCGAAGTCCGATATTTTTCCTAATTCTCAACCGATTTAGATGATTTTTTCGGCAAGTTATAGATCAACTCTTCTGCTTTGTAGAAATTATAAGAGAAAAAAAAATTGAAAAAAATTTTATACGGGGGCAAAACTAAAAGTGTTTTCTTTGTCAAAAATTCGTAACACCCTGTGGAATTTCGTTGTCCGAGTTGAAGCGTACAATATCATGGTCTGCCTGCCTGGTAACGCCCTTCTTGTTTTATGCATTTATTTCTATTATTACAAGAGATATCCAATTTGAAGCGAAAAGTCACAAATTTCAAGAATTTATTTTTAATCTTGCGTAGGTGCATAACATCGGAGGTTAGCCAAAAAATAAAATCAAAATTAGAGAAGCGGAAATCTAACGAAATGAAAATTTTTGAAATTCACTGGCCAATTTCACGCTCCGGGAGAACTCGAAGTTGATTATGCACATTTATTCTTGAATTTTTTTGTGTGACACTCTATAATAATTATCATTCCTGTCCAAAATTGAGAGCAGGTGTGTATCCTGGCGATACACTCGTGAAATGAAATGAACATCTTGAGAAAAATGTTCATGATGACCCACAAGAAAAAAACATTTGATTTAGTAGCTCTTATTACAGCGCGCATACGATTTCGCATACTCCCAATGATGTTGTCTATCATCTGTTGAGGTATGTTGTCCCACTCTTCCACCAAAGCCAATGTCAGCTCTTCAAAGTTGCCTGGATTCCGTTGTCCAACCCTTCTTCCAAGAATGTCCCAAACGTGTTCGATCGGGTTTAAATCCGGTGACCGCGACGGCCAGTCCATTCGTGTGATCCCAACTTTATTATGATATTCTATCACTATGCGCGCAGTATGAGGGCGCGCGTTATCGTGCATAAAAAGGAAAATTTCCCCTATGTAAGGAGCAAAAGGCACAACATGGGGCTTCAAGATTTCTGTTATATACCGATGGGCATTAAGTGATCCATTGCCAATAATCTCCAGTTCTGTTCGTACTCCCAAGCATATGCCACCCCATATCATAACTGACCCTCCACCGTATTGCTCAGTTCCGGCGAAGTTCGCTTGATTGTACCGTTCCCCTCGATGCCTCCATATTCTATCTCTACCATCCACGAAATGCACACAATATCGGCTCTCATCACTAAATAAAACTCGTCTCCACTGATTGATTGTCCATGCTACATGTTCCCTAGCAAACGCCAATCTTGCTACCCGATGGGCTCTATCGAGTCTTGGTGCCCTTGCTTCTTGCGCGTATGATCTAAGACCAACTTCATTTATTCGTGTTCTGACTGTCCTCACACTGACGTTAATGTTATCCACTGCTTGTAAAAGGTTACATGCCTGAACAGCAGTAAGACGAGGATTTCTTATGGTTTGATTGACGATGAAACGGTCATGTATAGCGCGGGTTGCCCGATTTCTTCCTTGTCCTCGCCTCCTCACGTACAATCCAGTTTCCCTGTAACGTCGGTAGATTCAATGGATAACCGACGTCGAGACACCCAACATGGTACCGACTGAGCGGTAGGTGCGCCCTTCCTCGATCAATGTAACTGCCCTTGCTACTGAGGTTGGTGGTAAATCTCTCATTCTGAATAAAAAATACCGTTTCGAATCGTAAACAGTAAAAGAATCACAAAACACCGCAACCGATCGAATTTGTATCAAATCAAAGAATGGAAAACTCTCATTCCTCAAACAAGTGCAAATGTGGTCATATACAAAAAAACGTGTGTTGTATTTCATATTTAATGAAAAAAGGTGTGCACATGTGTAAATGAAAAGTTTTATCAATGGTCCCAGAATTCGGTTGTGTATTTTAATACCTACCGACTGTTATTTCCTATGAATTCCTAATTTTCACCAAATTAACCAAATTGTCATCAATAACTAATGCAATTCGAACATAAAAATCGCAAACGACAATTTCGACACGCCTGAGTGATAAAGAGAAAATTCCAAATTGATAGACGAATTTTAATTTCAATCTCTTGATTCAATGGAATTTCTCCAAAATGGTGATTTTCCACTTGAAATTAAATATATTTTGCAAAAATAGAGATAAACGCATGAAACAAGAAGGGCGTTACTGTAGGATGATGTGTCTTGACAGACCATGATATTGTACGTTTCAACTCGGACCACGAAATTCCACAGGGTGTTACGAATTTTTGACAAAAAATACACTTTTAGTTTTGCCCCCGTATAAATTTTTTTTTGTTTTCTCTTATAATTTCTACAAAGCAGAAGAGTTGATCTATAACTTGCCGAACAAATCATCTAAGTCGGTTGAGAATTAGGAAAAATTTCGAACTTCGAATTTGGTTAAATTTTCGAGTGTTCCGCTAATTTTGTCTCCGAGTGTAGTTGATGACGTCACTTCAAACTTAACGTAAACAGACTATATAATCATGGACAAAATTCGCTAAAAGGTATTGGAGATTTCGAAAGATTTCAA
Organism: Cryptolaemus montrouzieri; assembly: GCA_013387265.2. Taxonomy (NCBI): domain Eukaryota; kingdom Metazoa; phylum Arthropoda; class Insecta; order Coleoptera; family Coccinellidae; genus Cryptolaemus; species Cryptolaemus montrouzieri. Next base: position 2,318,570 of record JABFTP020000083.1, on the reverse strand, counting down.
GCATTCACAAATATTAAACCACACAAATTATTGCACCCTAGCCAAACCAGACGGTTGTCGATTTTTGAGGTAGTAAATAGGCTGGTGGAACAACTACCCGCGATAAAATTCTATGTTCAAGCTGCATTTCATGTACACAGATTACTTTTTGCGCAATCAATTCTCTCCAAGGCTCTTGAACCGACAACTGAATTGTACCTGGAGTTTTTAAAATTTGCATCGCCAATATTTACTGATCCCAATAAAGAAATGCAATTCGAGACCCAGAATTATATTTACTATGCGACAAAATACTGCATACACAACTATTTTTGAATGCTTTGTACAGGGTGGGCAAATTTCGATGTATTTGTACGGCGGCTATGTGAAATATTGCAGATAGAGAAAAATGAACACTCCTCTCTCTATCTTATTTTCAGGGACTAGTTTAGAGGTGCCAACATTTTTCTGATATCTCTTTCCGTTCTGGACTTCGAATCATCGAATTACAGATAATTTTTTCGAAATTCGAAACTTACCAACTTGAGGAATCTACGTAACATATGAGTCTTTGCATGTTCCTTTGGTAATATTCGACTAGAATGATTAGAAAGTTATGTGAGTAAAAAAATATATATTTATGAAAAACAAAACCCATGAAATTAAACTTTTCTCAAACGAAAACCGAAAGCACATACGAAAAACAAAAACAAAGTCATAACGATACAAAAGAGGGAAACTACTCTATCGCCAATATACAAAAGGGTTGTCATTGCTTTTAATGCATAAATTACATCGCCGAGAAACACTACGGCAGGCATTATAAATATAAATATTGGTAACAGAATCAAGGCATTCCCTGAAATTCTGTTTTAACTCTTTTAATTTGTTACTGTTCCTGTTGTAAAGTGAATCCTCAACATAACTCCAAAGGACAAAATCTAGTGGCGTCAAGTCAGGGCAACGAGGCGGCCATCTCACAGGACCTTTAGTCCCTATCCAATTATGTCCAAAATTCAAATTCAACAGTTCAGTGATGGCTATGTTTGGTGGGAAGGGGCACCATCGTGTTGAAAAAAAATATTTGATCTATGAGCTAACGGAAGTTGATCGAGAAATCATTCAATGGTATTATTGTTGATGATTTCTTCATAACGTGCTCCATTCAAATTTTCATCGAAAATTTCAAACGCACACTACACATTCAAACCATATCTTCCTTGATGCTGCACATCAATATGGCGTTGAGGATTTACATTAAAGCGATTAAATATCCCATCGCTAGTGATCCGGACTTCATTTGTTCATATGACTTATCTAAAAAGTTCTGGGCGTTCTTGGATATTTTCTAGATACCAATTGCAGAAATTTAGTCGGTAAGGGAGATCCCCTGGCGGCAAAAATTGGGATACTCGCACTTTGTAGGTTATAAACTGGTTCTTCAGAATGCCGAGCGCCCGACGTCTCGAAATTCCTGTTTCTGCTTCTAGTTGTCTTCTCGAAATTGAAGGCTTGGCCGTTACAGTACCTATCACTTCGATCGTTGCTTCTTCTAATCACTTACATGATATTTTTTATTTCTTGATTTTCTGAATGAGCCACTATTGATAAGATTCGCTTTCATTCTTCGAAAAATATATTTATTTGGCTGGTGCCTTTCAGGATAACGATTGAAATATGTTCCGGCCGTTGCTGCTGAATCATACCCACTAAGAATATAGCAATCCAACATATCTGAACTTTTCATAATTTTCATAGTTATGATTTCTATTCTGCATCTTGAAACAACCAAAGTCTCAGGTGAACAAATTCTTGAATGTAATAGTTGGAACATACAATTAATAAACAGCTATTTCGATATTCAATAAACATTAATACCTATAGTGAAACTGGAATCGTAAGTGCCAAACTCTAAGACCACAGTTAATTACTATGGTCTAAATCGAATCAAACCACATGAATAACCATGACTTTAGAGATAGGATCTTTAAAATCTGCGGTTTTCAGTCATAAAAGAATAAGAATCGTTGATGGGAATGCAACTAATTAATGGAATTGTGGAAATTTCAGGTTTTTCTCCGAAAAAAAGTAGTGAATGCAATAATTGACTACAGGTATTATATATTTTTTGAAAGGGAAGAAAATTACTCCATCCAATAGGTGTCAAATTTCCTATGATTCGTATTTAAAAAAAAGTATGTTTGCATTATAACTCGAAAATAACTTAGCTTAAAAAATTTGTCTACACAGCACTGTGATTTACTCAAAAAAGTGCCTGTAGAATGTTAAACTTATTTTTATGTAACTATAATGATGATCGAAATATCCGCGAAGGACGATTTTTCCAAAATTCGAGCAATTTCGAATAAGTCCAGAACGGAAAGAGATATCAGCAAAATTTTGGCACTACTAAACTAGTCCCTGAAATTAAGATCGAGAGAGGGGGGGTTCATTTTCCTCTATCTGCAACATTTCACATAGCTGCCATATAAATACATTGAAATTTGCCCACCCTGTACAAACTGAATATTTGGATCCTACTGAACAAGAAAAATATGAAGCACTAAATATTTTAGACGCAAAGGAAACTAAAATATTAATTACTGACTTCTCGAGTGAGCAGAAACATTTACCGTTACAACAAATATACGTTGTTTGTGTGTTAAGGATCAGCGGGTAACTCATTCTCGAATCTACAGTACAGGGATATAAGTGTGAAGGCTCGAGAGTCGTTCGTCCTAAGGAGACGAGAGTTGGGGTGATGCGCGAAGGTTTAAAAGAGACTAGGCTGGCTGATTCTTGGGGATTATGCAATAGTTTAAGGGGGGCAGTGAGAGTGAGTTATATCTTTGAACGTTGAATATATTTTTTCCATTAAAAACTCGTTATGATTATTCAGTGTCAGAGAGAAATTGGAGAACTAGAGGAAGAAGTGCTGACAATTCACTACATAAAGCGTAAGAAGTTTTATATCAAGGGTGCGAAACACATATTAAAAAGGTTTCCCTTTGACCACAAAGATCGTCAAGCATTAAAATGCCTGAAGGTCCTAAATCCCAAAGCAATTCTGGGTCCTGAAATGAAAAAGAAGTTCCCTTTCATTTCTGATTTATATTATTTCTTCCCAAAAAAGATTTGTCCAAATAATATAACGGAACTGAAAAGAGAATGGCCAATGTTAAGACATGTCGATTTATCTTTTGACTAAAACAGAATTCTTAATATTATCGACTTTTGGAAACATTTATACGAATTGTGAAATGGACACGAATCTCAAACATTCCCCACATTGTGTGAATTGGTAAAGAAACTTTTGTGCCAACCGTGAAAAGGTTATTTTCTGCTATAAATAATTTAATAAAAATTACGCAACAGAATATCAACTATTAAAGGAGTATTACACACTAAATCCGAAATGACCGATTGTTATTCATTCGAAGCCACAGAGAGGCACATGAAGAAATTTAACAAAATATATATAAATGAGATAAAAAATTGTTTAACTTTATAACTTTTTTGAAAAATTTTAACAGAATGAATGAAATCAGAATGTATTATTTTGTTTAGTGATCCAAAATTAATGGAATCGTTCTGTTCAATTTCAAAATTTGAACAGAAAGATTCCATTAAATTTTTGGACTTAAAAATCACTAAACAAAATAATAATCATGTTTTTTCGGTCTTTCGTAAACCAACACATACTGATACAATTATTCATAACTACTCATTACATCCAATTCAACACAAAGTTGCAGCTTTAAACAGCATGGTACATCGGTTACTCAATTTACCTTTATCAGTAGAAGATTATAATAAAGAGTTAAACATCATCAAACAGATAGCCATTAATAATTCATATAATCCGGATATGATAGATTTAATCATTCGTAAAAAACTGTATCAGAAAGCAATAAATGAAGTATATCCTATTCATAAAGACTATAAAATATTCAACAGTTTAACATTCTGCGGTTCTGCAAGTACAAATATTAAATCCTTTCTCGTCAAACAAAATCTTAATATAACTTTCAAAACTTCTAATAACTTAGGTAAACATATTAAAAATAATAAATCTCGTGTTGAAAAATCAAGTAAATCAGAATCTATAAACTCAATTGCGGTTCTTGTGATAAAATTTATATCGGTAGGACCTATAGGAGTTTTGGCATAAGAACATCTCAACATAAACGTAGCATCGATAAAAATAAATCTGATTCAAATTATTCAAACCACCTAATAAAAGAAAACCATTCATTCAATAAAAACTTTGACATATTACATATAAAATCAAAAAGTTCAAAATTAGATCTCCTAGAAGCATTAGAAATAAATAGATACAAACATTCGGACAAGCTTTTGAATGAACAGGTAGATGTGAATTACTCACCCCTACTTAACTTGTTTAATTAGTTTTTATTACCTTTCATACTAACTGTACAATGGCTCGGTGTGGATTTTCCTGTTATTCATCCAACTTGTTCTACGATTTGTTTATAATACCATACTCTTCAATCTGTTTTTCATTCTTGATAAAGCTGCTGTGTCAGCGAAACGTCGTCGAATTTTTTCAAATAAAGTGTAGATTAAAGTTAAACTTTGTGTTTTTTATCTCATTTATATCATGGATCTACATCAAGTAACGGCCTCCACAATTCAAAAAAAAAAAATGTATGATTTTAAGAGGAAAAATGAGTGTGAAAATACTGCTGATGAGGCAATTGAGAATGAAAGTGAAAAATAAGTTTACTTTGATTTTTGTTTTTTTGTTGCTGTGATTATTAATATATTAATATATGTGAGTTCTGGTAACTAAGAAGACTGTTTATAGTTATAATTATGGTGATTCACCAGCGGCGCGGCGCTCTGTAGCTCGTCAGTCTTGAAGATTTCATATTTGTTCGAACGGTATTGTATTTGGAAAGTAAGAATCTACTTCAGCAATTTATTTTGCAGTAAACAGGGTGTCCCAATTTTCTATGAAAAAATCTTGGGTGGTTTTTTCAAATTGGAAGACCACTTTTTGTTCATGATTCAGAAGCGGGCTATACTCTGTTATAATGTCTTTAAGTATTACGTTTTTTTGGTGGGTTGTTTCATCACAATATTTTTTTTCCTAAAAATTCATGAAAATAAGCTCTCACATCATCGCATGATCCTTCGGCCAGAGAGGATTAATACTTTTTTCCTCTCGTTTTCTTATTGCCCAATGATAGCTTTATTGATGAATTGAAATAGATTATCCTCATTTTATACAGAAGTGTATATTGAATACTGTAATTTTAAAAATATCATATCTTGATTTTTCAAATCTTCCTGTATTTTATTACTCATGTCAACGCATAAAATATTATGCCATATTTTTGCAGAAGTAACCTTATCTTTATCTTCGATCATTTCCGAAATATTCGATTATTTGTGAAAAATTTTGATGAAAATTCTACAAACTGTATCAAACTCATCAACACGCATTATTATTCGCACAGAAGTGTTTTTTTTTCTGTAATGATTCAAGTAGTGAATAATTAAACCTAAACAAGTTAATTCTTTTAACGAATGATAAAATCAAGATGATTAAAACGTAAATCGAGGTATGTGTTGACATTCTTTTTTATTTGTGCCTTCTGTCAGGTGTCCGGACATATCATATTCTGCATTTTACATGGTGGACTTATCAGTGTTTCGTTATTAAACATTGCTAAAGTGAGGTTTGAATCCAGTTTTCTTAATTGACTGCCGTGAAGTTCTCCAAAGAAGAAATGGTTGATCTGATTTTTATTCTGGGTGAGTGGGATAGAAATTCATTGTTGGCAAGTAGAGTTTATGCACAAAAGTTTTCTGATAAGAGGCATACTGATGCAAGATGCTTTGACAACTTCTAATTAGATTTATCGAAACGGGTAATATCGCTTACACAAAACATGAAAACCCAAAAACTGCTACAGCTGAAGAGAACCAGTTTTGTTGACAGTGACACAGGACCCATATAAAAGGCAAAGAGAGATTTATCAGTTAACCAATATAAGTCAAACTTCCGTCCAGGGAATCTTGAAAATGAATATATTTCATGCATATCATGTACAGCTGCACCAGGAACTGAACAATCAAGACAATGAAAATCGAATCAATTTTTGCAATTGGGCAAATGACAAAGTAGCGGAAAATCCAAGTATGTTAAGCAGAGTTCTTTTCTCGGACGAGGTAACTTTCCACAAGAATGGGCTTGTTAACAGGCACAACTTTCATTATTATGCCACGGAAAATCCACACCTCATGAGACAAATAGATCACCAGCATCGTTGGTTCTTGAAGGTATGGGCCGCTATAGTAGATGGATATCTAATTGGGCCGCACTTTTTCGACTTGCACCTCAATAGTGAAATGTATTTAGATGTTCTGCAAAATCATCTACCGATGTACCAAGAGCATATGAGACAAGATTTGTGGTTTCAAGAGGATGGAGCACCGACACATTACTCACATCAGGTTAGGGAGCATTTGAATCATGTATTTTCAAACAAATGGATAGGACGTGGTGGTCCTGTTAGATGGCCAGCTAGATTTCCGGACCTTACAAGTCTAGATATTTTTTGTGGGGTTATATTAAAGGCATCGTTTACCAAATTTCTTTTACAATACAGTTGGATATGAGACAGGAATAGTCGATTCCTTTTAGTCAGTTCATCCGCAAATGTTGTCTAAAGTTCAACGGTCTTTCCTCAGAAGGATTGAGTAGTGTCTACAAAGAAACGGACAACATTTCGAACACTTATTGAAATAGTTCAACACCTTGTAGATCATCTCACCTAAAACCAATCTATTACGTATCATATATATATATATATATATATATATATATATATATATATATATATATATATATATATATATATATATATATATATATATATATATATATATATATATATATATATATATATATATGAGCTTAAGTATCTCAGCTTAAGCATATTGTAATAAATAACACTGTAATGAAAAAAACAGTAATGAGATTTATGTAATTGTGATTTTACCAGCGTCAATTTTTTGTAGTTGTGGATTAATTTTACTTGTACCAATTATCAGAAGAGATTTAAGATGCTCATCAGTTAATTTAGATCTGTAAACGTTCTTGGGTACTTCATCTTGGAAAACTTTTTCTCACACAAGTACGTAGTACCAAATATAGAAAACAAACCATGAGCAAAATTATGCAAATTATCAAATTGTACCAGTGGAAGTCTCTTGTAAAATTGCAATAAAGATGAATTTTGATATTTGTTCTTTAACGTATCCTCGCACTCTAAATCAATAACTTCCATTTGGACTTCCGGAGCCAGGGTCACAACGTGAAAATCAAAAGGACTTTTAAAAAGCCTAACTTCATTCGCAATCACATCAAAGTCTGATAAACAAGAATCGAAATTTATCTTTAAAGCACTCAAAGTTTCGACTGCAAAATCGACGGGAAATTCAGTTTCTGTAGTGTGGCTGAATATTTCAAATGTTTTGAAATGCGTGAGACATTATTTACGTAAGTGCGATTGAAATAGTATTATTTTCTGTCTGAACGTTATGATATTGGTGTATAAATCAGGGAGATGCTGATTTTCTCCTTGCAATACCAAATTTAGTTCGCTCATATGATTTGTCAAATAAACATAGAATGCTAACTTCCACAGCCACTCACTGTTTCCTAAATCGGCACAAGGGCGATGCTTCTTATTCAAAAAGAAAATTTCTGTCTCTGATCCAAGTTTATAAAAACGCTTACGGACTTTTCCTCAACTAAGCCAGCGTACGGCAGTATGATACGGCAAGTTATTTTCTCCAATCTCTTCAATAAACTCGCGGAATTATCGGTGATTCAGTCCTATGGATCTAATGAAGTTAGTAACTGATATGACTGGTTTTAGAACTTCAGACAAATTCAAACATATTCCGCGCAAGGACTGTTGATGAATGATACAATGTAAGAACCACCATCATTTTCTACAGCCTTTGACACAAGTGCGACCACTCCTTCTTTTTTTCCACAACTATTTTTGCCTCCATCGGTGGTGATACATTTTAAGTTTTTCCATCGAAGGTTCATTTTATTAATGGCAATTTCAACTCCCTTAAAAATATGTGCCCCCGTTGTCGTGGCGTGAATACTATCAATATCTTATATACAGTGTTTTCCAACGAAAATTTGACCCCCCCTATAACTCCGAAATGAGTAACATTAGCGAAAAACACCAAGACTCGTCGATTTTTGTTTCGAGGGGGAGCATTTTTCGAAATAATTCGAAACTTGTCAGATCAACCCCCTACCCCCAGCAACCCTAATTTCGAAATTCATCATAGGGAATAAGGGTCGAGTGGCACCTTACTGTAAAGGTCTGTCAATTCTCCATTCTGATTTGTCATTTTTAGAATTTTATATTAACATACAGGGTGTCCCAACCGAGGGTAAAGTTGAATTCCTGCAAATCCCAAATACTAAATGAAATCGATTTATTTTGGCATAATGCAAGCGCAGGTTTATGCTCGGTCTAGAAAAACGACCTACACTTGTGAATTTGGAGTTGGTGCAATCAACCCCTATTTCCAGCATCCCCAACTCAAAAATCATTCGATCGAAAATAGGTCAAGTGGCACCTCGTTGGAAAGGTATTTCAATTTTCTCTTCGAATTTGGTATTTTCGAAATTCAGAATCAGCATACAGGGTGTCCCGGAGCAGGAACACTGAAAACCCAAATAACTTTTGAAACTGGTTCATTTCGGTATAATACGAGAACATGTTTATGTTTGATTCGAGAATAAGACTCTCTTGCGTGAATATGGAATTTTTGCAATCAATCTCTTCCATTCAGCATCTCCAACTCAAAAATCATACAAGTGATTACAGGTTGAGTGGCAAAGTTCCAGAAAGATTTTTCTATTTTCTGAATCACTGAGGCATTGGTTTCAGTTTGGAAATCGAGGTTTTCTGGCGTGAGGATCAGGATGAGGGATGATGGAGAAACTGATTGGATGCTCATCTAAACAGGAAAACGAGATTTATTGAACTTGTATTCAATTGAAAACAAAAAACTAACTTGATTATCACAACAATTGTTCAAAATGACCTCCGCCCACCTCCATACAGTTATACAGACGATTTTCGAACTCTCTTCTCACATTAGCGAAAACTTCAGGAGTCAAAAGTCGGCATTCTGTGATAATCCTCATCCGCAGCTCCTCCAGGTTTTCTGGTCTTGTGGCATAAACTTTAGATTTTAGATGGCCCCACAAAAAAAATCTAGGGGATTTAAATCTGGTGACCTGGCTGGCCACTCAACAGGTCCTCTTCTACCAATCCACCTTCCTGGGAAATTTTCGTCTAAATATTGGCGCACCCGAGCATCATAATGCGGAGGAGCACCGTCTTGTTGAAAACGCATTTCGTCCTCAGAAAGAGTTGGATCGTTCTGTAAAATTTCTGTCAATCTAGGATGTATGTGTTCCTCTAACAACTGTAGGTAGCCATTTCCATTCAGATTACCCTCAATAAAGAAAGGCCCAACTAGATGATTGCCAAAAATTCCTGCCCAAACGTTCAACTTCTGAGGCCTTTGCGTGTGGGCCTCTCTAAACCAATGGGGATTCTGTGTGTCCCAATATCGACAATTATGTCTATTCACTTCACCACTGAGCATAAAGGTGCTTTCATCAGAAAAACAGATGTTATTCAGAAAATTTGGATTAGCGTTTAGGTTTTCACTTAGATTTTCACAAAACTGTAAACGACGATCTGGATCATCTTCGTTTATTTCATGGACTAATTTTACCTTGTAGGGGTGAAATTTGTGATGTTTCACGATTCTATGGACAGTTGTAGCTGATACACCAGTCAGACGAGATAGTTTTCTGATCGAAGTAGTATTCTCCATTTGTAGATGACCCACTACTGCCACTTCCGTTGCCTCATTTCTGACAGGACATGCCACTTCATGTTTTTGTTTGCCACCGAACCCGTAGCTAGGAATTTGTCAACCAAATATTTAACGTACTGGTGACTGACTCCCTTTCTCTTTCAGGATGGTTCCTATCGAATATCCTTGCCGTTTCTTTGGCACAACTGTTATTTCGAAAATACGTCGATACAATTTCGACCCTTTCCTCAGTGGAATAAACCATTTTCAGATTAATTTCAACTGACGAACAACAACAATAATGAGGAACTGATCTGAATAATAATAATATTTCATTGCAAAATGAGAAATAACAGATGACTGCACGCCAGATGGAAATGAAAAAATGTGAACATTTTCAATGCAGAAATCAGCTTTATTTCTTCGTAATTGATGCTCAACACATCGTACCCCAATACTTTTAACAGTTTCGAATTAATTTTAGTTGATAATTTCAAATGACGATATTGAATTTTTCGAAAGCGACATCCTGTATGGAGAGCCGAACTGAATGAAATGCTTTAATCATTCTGGAATTCAAAAAACCTTTCTGAAGATATGCCACTTGAATTATTTGTATGATATTCAAGTTGGGGATGCTGAATGGAAGGGGTTGATTGCAAAAATTCTATAACCACACAAGAAAGTCCTATTCTCGGATCAAACATGTTCTCGTATACCGAAATGTACCAGTTTCAAAAAGTTATTTGGGTTTTCAGTGTTCCTGCTCCGGGACACCCTGTATGCTGATTCTGAATTTCGAAAAAACCAAATTCGAAGAGAAAATTGAAATACCTTTCCAACGAGGTGCCACTTGACCGATCGAATGATTTTTGAGTTGGGGATGCTGGAAATAGGGGGTTGATTGCACCAACTCCAAATTCACAAGTGTAGGTCGTTTTTCTAGACCGAGCATAAACCTGCGCTTGCATTATGCCAAAATAAATCTATTTCATTTAGTAATTGGGATTTCCAGGAATTCAACTTCACCCTTGGTTGGGACACCCTGTATGTTAATTTAAAATTCTAAAAATGACAAATCAAGGTGGAGAATTGACAGACCTTTTCAGTAAGGTGCCACTCGACCCTTATTCCCTATGATGAATTTCAAAGTTAGGGTTGCTGGGGTAGGGGTTGATCTGAGAAGTTTCAAATTATTTCGAAAAATGCTCCCCCTCGAAACAAAAATCGACGTGTCTTGGTGTTTTTCGCTAATGTTACTCATTTCGGAGTTATAGGGGGGGTCAAATTTTCGTTGGAACACACTGTAGTATAGCTTTTATCTACTCCACGAATAAAAATTAATACCCGAGAAGTATCTGACACATCCGTTGACTCATCCAAGGCTAGAGAAAACGACTCAAGATGTCCATTTTTGTCAGACAGTTGAGAGGATATATGTTCTGCGATGTCTTGCACCCTCCGAGTCGCGGTGTTTTCTGACAAACTGACAGCTTTCAATAAATTTACCTTTTCGGGGCATATTTCTTCTGCTACTGCAATCTAGCAGTCTTTTATCATTTCTCCATCGTTGAATGGTTTTCCAAGTTTTGCAATTTCAAGAGCCACACCGAATCTGGCGCGAGTTGCAGACTCTTGCTCAGCATTTGCTTTGGTAAACAAAGATTGCTGCGATTTCAGTCCGCGCTTCTGAGTTTCAAATTTTTCCGCCCGCAAACTTGCTTTATATTTAGAGTAATTTTGAAGATCTTTCGATTCATAGTGACGTTTAACGTTATATTCTTTGAGAACAGCTATGGTTTCATTACAAATTAGATATAACGCCTTATTATTGCACTCATTCACAAAGTACTGTTAGTGCCATTTATCTTGAACGTTCTGCATTCACTGTCTATTTTTCGCTTCTTCTCCATACCAATAAATCAAACATAACACAAGACTGATCAAAATGCTCTTACTTATGCACGGGTGTTACTTTATTTCACAATAGGCAGTTTCACTTCCTTCGCCTTTCCCACGCAAACTGACTCGCAATGGCGCCGCTAGCCTTTTTATACTTATGCGATTATTACCATTTAGAAGTGATCGATAAAACTAGTCAGAACCAGAACTTTCTCGAACCAATGCGGAAATTCTCAAACATGTCACCTGTTAGTAGTTAGTGGGTAGCTAACCGAAATAGGTAGTATCTTCATCACAGACCTGCTTAGTATTACTACTCGCCACTAGATGTCCCTACGTCACAATATACTGAATACACAATCAATAGTAATTGAAATGCAAAACGCCTATGTTTGCTTAGGTGGACAGAAAAATTAAAATTGTTTTGGCCATTAGAACGTACCATAAAAAATATTATAGCCCTAAGGCTTCAAAGTTTGGAGACCCCTGACCTAGATATTGGCATATGCCGAAATCCAGGAAAATGGGGAAATTAAAAAAAAAGAGGATAGCTGCGATCTGTTTTCACCTATGAATTTTCCTCAATTATCAAGTACGGAAATGGGAGTCATTTTTCTATCTTTGTAATATTTCACAAAGCTGCCATACTGAAGCATCGAAAATGGAACACCCTTTGCTTTAACACACATTGTTCAAATGGATACGATCTGCTATTTTCAGTACGTCAAGAAAATTGTCTATCACGACCAGTAGCCATGGAAGACTTTCGTTTCTTTTGACGAATCTGACGACCTTTGACGTTTATTGCTTTGCAAAAACGATTTATAAAGCTCCATATTGAGTTTATTATACAACATATCGAAACCGAATGACCGACTACCATGAGCATTTTTTTCAATATTCTCAATCGGATATACGAAAAACTTTCAAAACAATAGGAATGTATCAAGAACTGATGCTCCTGTCATGATAATTGACAAAGATATCTGGGAAAGTTGTGCCAAGATGAGGAAAGATAAGCATTTGAATGAACCAAAGAATTGTAAATTGAAAAATCTTTTTATTCAAAGTAAACACCTCAAAAAAGTCTAGGGAACACTTACCAATATCTTTAAAATATGAATTTGAAGATTCGAATTCATAGAAATCTTTCGGTTTTTGTTAGGATGTATTGTATACAATGTATTCTCAAGAAAACAAAATAATATTTGACTTCTCCAAAGCACCTATTATAAAACAAAATTTGAAATTTGAAAGTGACGAGATTTGGTAAAACACAAAAAAAAATCCTGAACTAATATTTTCGAAACGATATGGAAGCACTTATATTTTTCAATACCCAGAAGGTCCACCTCTGTTATTAATGACACTTTGGCATCGTCACGACATGCTCAATATCAAATTGTCTATTACATTTTGGCCTAAGTCATTCCAAGCCCTCTGAACTGCTAATCGAAGCTCCTGTTCATGATAGAAGACGTTTAGACGCAGGAGATTTCTTTTTAGGGTGTCCCACACATGCTCGATGGTATTCATTGTTTGGAAATACGGTACCACTACAGGTAAAACTATCTCATTTGCGTAAGAATTTCCCGTGAGGTTGTTCTGTATGAAACCGAGGTCAGTTCTTCCACCAAGGCGTATACCTCCCCAAATCATCACTGATCCGCCACCCTGTCTAACAACTTCTCGAGCACGCTGGAGACGGTTTTGCTTTTCAGGTTCCCTCCATATTCGAATTTTGCCCGAATCGGGATAATAACTAAATCTAGATTCATCACTGAAGAGAACTGTGACCCACCTCTCTTGATCCCAGTTTACGTGTTCTTGGCACCAAGCTAAACGAGCAGCTCGATTTCCATGGGTCAGTTCAGGAACTCTCAAAGGGCGTCTGGAGTGGAGTTGACCTTCGTGCAGACGATTTCTCACAGTTTGGTCGGAAATTTGTACATTATGAACTCAAGATAGCTCTTGAGCAAATTGAGATGCTGTGGTAGTACGATCTCTTCTGGCTTGTAAAACCAAAAATCGGTCTTGGGCGACTGTAGTAATCCTGAAACGACCTGTATGGCGTTCTTCTACGCTACCTGTTTCATTGAAACGCGACCGTAAACGGTTTATGACACTTGGGCTACTTCCCAGAACCCTGGATACTTCCCGTTGTGAGCTCAGAGCTTGAAGCATGCCAACGTCTCGTAACATCTCTTCTCTAGTCAAATGTCGTCTTTCCATGGTCGAATCACAAAACTTGAATCTTTCATTTGTGCTTACAACAGAAACAAAGTGCCAACTAACTGATTTCAAACACTGAATACGTGCAGCGTGCATCTGCTGCATTTTCAGTTTTTCATAAAAAAAAACTGAAATCTATTGCGGCACTGTACATAATTTGGTGAGAAATTGATGCAGGTGTTCATTTCTTAGAAAAAATCATCTATATTGATCGTTCTGGATACGATATATCGATATTCAGAAGTGTTCCCTAGACTTTTTTGAGGTGTTTATTATGCCAACCTGCCAAGTTTTACCTTTTAAGCTTGGGATTCATGCATCAATAACGAAAATTCTTAGATTATAAAATACTATCTATGAACTCCTCCAAATAATCAATGAAATTATCATAATGGTAGATAAAGAAGATGAAACTTGGATCAAATCATGCTTATGAAGCTTTTGCTTCGAAAAAAAAACAAAAAAAGTGAAAAGGAGATTTCATAACAAGCAACTATATAAAATGCAAACTACACAACATAAAAAATTGAGAAAAATAAATGGGGAAGAAAATAAGAAAAAACAAAACAACAACAATGGATCATCGTGCACACAGCACCCACCTGCTCGAGGAGCCTAAGCTTCCTGCGATGCGTGTGCTCCTCTAGCCGATCGACATATTCTCTCAATTCCTCAATTTCCTCCTTGACTTGCTGGACGGTGTCCAGCTCGTGCTTGATGGCCACCATGTCCCGCTTCACCTCTGAAACCTCGGACTGACATGACTCCACTGACTTAGTAAGTTCTTGGAGCTGCGTCCGAATCTCACAAAGAGCCACCGTAGTCTCCAGATGCCTGTCGCCTCGCTGAAGCTCGTCAAGCTTCGCGCTGAGGTTCATGCTCATTACGCTAACCTGCTTCTGCAGACTGAGGAAGAAAAGAATTTTGTTTCATTTGATTCGTTGAGGTCAAAATATAAAATAGCTAAGAATGTAAGCGACATTTCACTGATGCTTAAAGCGTTGAAATCAATCTCTATAATAAAGGCACTATATGTATTCTATTTGGAAAGGGAAGAAAGTATTTCGAATTCTTATTCTTCTACACAACCTTTCTCAAACCGATTATAACACTTATTTACACAGCTACAGCATGAATAATTATCACCATTAAGTTGTTTCTTCATTCGTTCTTCTTAACCCTACTGATACTTGTTTCATAATATTTCTTGTACCGACAAACTTTAGCATTTGAATTTGGGAGGCTTTTACTTGGTAGAATTCCATTATCAATAATAAAAAACAAGTAATGTGTTCTAATGAATTTTACGTAATAATTGTGATTCGTAACGCGTGTTAAGCTACGGTGTGGTGAAACGCTTTACGAATCGCAATTATTAAGTAAAATTCCTTAAAACACAGTACTTTTCTATTACACTCGGAGTCAAAATTAGCGGAACACTCGAAAATTTACCCAAATTCGAAGTCCGATATTTTTCCTAATTCTCAACTGATTTAGATGATTTTTTCGGCAAGTTATTATAAGAGAAAACAAAAAATTTGAAAAAATATTATACGGGGGCAAAACTAAAAGTGTTTTTTTGGTCAAAAATTCGTAACACCCTGTGGAATTTCGTGGTCCGAGTTGAAACATATAATATCATGGTTTGTCAAGACACATCTTCTTACAGTAACGCCCTTCTTGTTTTATGCATTTATCTCTATTTTTACAAGAGATATCCAATTTGAAGCGAAAAGTCACAAATTTCAAGAATTTTTTTTAATCTTGCGTAGGTGCATAACATCGGAGGTTAGCCAAAAAATAAAATCGAAATTAGAGAAGCGGAAATCTACCGAAATGAAAATTTTTGAAATTCACTGGCCAATTTCACGCTCCGGGAGAACTCGAAGTACACTGGAAAAATCGTTGATTTTGCACATTTATTTTTGAATTTTTTTGTGTAACACTCTATAATAATTATCATTCCTGTCCAAAATTGAGAGCAGATGTGTATCCTGGCGATACACTCGTGGAATGAAATGAACATGTTGAGAAAAATGTTCATGATGACCCACAACAAAAAACATTTGATTTTAGTAGCGGGTATGAGTCTTGGTGCTCTTGCTTGGGCGAATGATCTCAGACCAACTTCATTTAATCGTCTTCTGACTGTCCTCCCACTGACGTTAATGTTATCCACTGCTTGTAAAAGGTTACGTGCGTGAACAGCAGTAAGACGAGGATTTCTTATGGTTTGATTGACGATGAAACGGTCATGTATAGCGCGGGTTGCCCGATTTCTTCCTTGTCCTCGCCTCTTCACGTACAATCCAGTTTCCCTGTAACGTCGGTAGATTCGATGGATAACCGACGTCGAGACACCCAACATGGTACCGACTGAGCGGTAGGTGCACCCTTCCTCGATCAATGTAACTGCCCTTGCTACTGAGGTTGCTGGTAAATCTCTCATTCTGAATGAAAAATACCGTTTCGAATCGTAAACAGTAAAAGAATCACAAAACACCGCAACCGATCGAATTTGTATCAAATCAAAGAATGGAAAACTCTCATTCTTTAAACAAGTGGAAATGTGGTCTTATACAAAAAAACGTGTGTTGTATTTCATATTTGATAAAAAAAGGTGTGAACATGTGTAAATGAAAAGTGTTATCAATGGTCCCAGAATTCGGTTGTGTATTTTAATACCTACCGACTGTTATCTCCTATGAATTCCTAATTTTCACCAAATTAACCAAATTGTCATCAATAACTAATGCAATTCGAACATAAAAATCGCAAACGACAATTTCGACACGCCTGAGTGATAATAAGAAAATTCCAAATAGATAGACTTTCCACTTGAAATTAAATATATTTTGCAAAAATAGAGATAAACGCATGAAACAAGACGGGCGTTACTGTAGGAAAATGTGTCTTGACAGACCATGATATTGTACGTTTCAACTCGGACCACGAAAATCCACAGGGTGTTACGATTTTTTGACAAAAAAAACACTTTTAGTTTTGCCCCCGTATAAAATTTTCTTCAAATTTTTTTTATTTTCTCTTATAATTTCTACAAAGCAGAAGAGTTGATCTATAATTTGTCGATCAAATCATCTAAATCGGTTGAGAATTAGGAAAAATATCGAACTTCGAATTTGGTTAAATTTTCGAGTGTTCCGCTAATTTTGCCTCCGAGTGTATTATTGACAAACTTTAGGCAATATATCTGGGATTGTATTAATACAATTGTCATAAATTTTGATTCAATGTCATCATTCAAACTTAAGTACTCCACAATGAATGCTTCTATCAAGAAATTTTTTTTCCAAAAGTCCTGTTCACTTCAAGACATCGCTGTCTGAAATTTGGGAATATAACTAGCTTTAGTAAGAGCTGTTCAGAAATGAAAATTCAGACTTTCAGCTTTGTCTACAACGAAAGAAAGAACACGAAGATTGAAATTGTCTTGAATTTATTCAAGAAACAGTTGTGCGTTCTGCTCGATATGGCAGAAAAATACCCCGAAATATTTATAATTAACTTCAACATAAAAGTTGATGAATAACATTATAGGTCGAATCGATGAATCAAGTGAACCATAATCCTGTTTCCAACGCCTTGTAGGAAGATATGGCATCACAACTGAACAAGCTGGGGGAGCGAGAGTTTTTTTCCCTCTTTTCTTTTCAATACAGGCATGAACCTTTACATTCCACACTCAACGAGAAAAAAGAATCCTCACAAAAACCTTGGTTCATTACAAACTATGAATAAGCTGCCGTAGTTAGAAACAGAGCTTACAACAACTGAAACTAAAGCTGAATATGTACATTTCAGATATAATAGACTCTTGGAGCAGACCAGTGTAACTGGTCGGTTCTGAACTATGAAGAAGGGAGTCCGCAACAACATTTGCAAGTCATCCTTCCCACCTCTGATTGAAGACGCGGATCTCCTTCGAGAGACCATGGTGCCACATTATCAAATCAGCGTCTTATGAATACTGAGAAGTCGCACTACAAAGATACCAACAAAGCGTGCCTCTGAATCCAGACTTGGAAAAGATATCAGAGTGGAGCCGGTTGAACTTAGTAAATTTCAACATGAACAAGGCGCAATCAACAACGTTATTGAGAAGTCACTGCAAGAAAACTCCTTTCAATCACATAAGCACATCGAATTGTCTCAGAAACGAACACGGATCTACAGTGGCATCGCAGCAGAGTTTGCTAGCATGATCATGTCAGATCTGCTTTTTCTCAACTCAGTTTAGAGTTAGCAGGGTTAAGCAGTAATTCACGCCTTCACAGCTGACGATTTTATAAAAAGCACATGGACCACCTGGTTTGGAATATTTTCCCCATGCGTGAGGCTCCATACCCAAACATTCATTACATCTATAGGACAAAGTCCAGAAGAGAGCATGCACCTCATAGACCACCCAGAGATCACGAGTGATCTCTAGCCTCTCTTTCTCAAAAGCAGTTAGTTGCTGATCTTTCTTCTTTCCAGAGATTTCTATGGTAAATGCTCTGAAGAACTGAAAATATTTAGTTCCGGAAAGAATCCAGCTCCAAGGAAACTCTCACCAGCGAAAGGTGCAACTTGCAAAGCCACCTATCTCTCTCTGTAAATATTCTTCTGCTTACAGGGCTAATGTGCTGTTGAACTCGCTTCCAATGAACATCTTTCTCGTATCTTACAATTTGCCACTTTTCAAGAAGCAAGCAAACACACATTGAACCATCGAAATAAATCATCTTGGGCGGTCGGAGCTGTGGTATGATGGGCCTCTTTCCCAGAAATGAGAATATTGAAAAAATGATAGGCGATGGTGGCATACAAGTTATAAAATGTTTGGACAATACAAGCCTTGAAAGAACAGACATAAAATTAATTTGTAATGATTTGACATACAATCAAACCAGACGAGTTGTTCATTTTTGGTTTGAATAGAAAAAGTGAATGTCGAGTCAAAACACTACTTTTTACACAAGAAAACAATAAGGGAAACCAAATATGGTGATAACTATGGTGAACCTTTTCCATCTTTTAAATGGTTGATAAATGCTTAGTTAAGTTCTGTTGCAGATGAACATCACGGAAGATGCCAGCATTTCCGTCCCCGGTCAGTGGTTACGCCGAAGGCGGATCCATTCCGGGTATGTGATGACTCCAATTTCATACCACCTGAACTTAGAATGATCCTATCTCGCCAAGTGATATCAGAACTTTCCATGCCTCATTACTATCTGTGTCCATGCATTCGATACATCAAGTGCCAACCTCGTCCAGGATGTTCTATGTGATGCACCCTGTCGAGGAGACAATCTCATCCATTAAACCAAGTGTCCTTGCCCTAACAACATAGACTTAAATCTCGACCGCAGGCTCTCGTCGTGTTAGTATTAGGATTATTAAATCTCCCAGACCATCTTACAAGTAATCTAATGTAGGGCAAGGTCTTCTAGAACAGCCCATCTGTCGGAGCAGATCGGGATCCACTAATTAGTTGTACCCAGTACTACTAGCCTTTTAGCACAGCCAAGTATCTCCATCATCTCCAACTGCTAAACTATTGTATAGCTACTAGAATGGTCCTTATCTTTCAAGTGGAAAATATCAACAGGGCACCCTCTAATTATGTTCCATGTGCTTAAATATGAATACAGATTTTTCATTTAATTTTTTTTAATGACGTTTAGGGGTCGTGGCAGACATTTTAAAATTCAAAAAGAAACTTAAAATGAGACAAACGATCAAGAAAATTTTTCATGAAGGAATTCACAACAGGATACGAGTTTTGTTTGTTTATATGAAGCGTTAACGAGCACCTATGCTCAATTTGACTACCCTCATCTCCCTCCTGCCTGATATTCCCAAGGTGCCCCTTAACTCGCTCAAGTAAGTTCCGTTTCGGCCGTAAGCGAGACTCCACTTCGTCGGTTTTGTTTTCGCTGCTTATTACGTTATTATTTCGTCAAAGGATGCTGAAAGTGGATCTGTTTCCACAAGAAATAAAACATTTGGTAAATTGGTGACGAATAATTTAAGTGCAAAGACATTGCCATCAATCAAAGTAATGTTGCAGTTGTTTTTCTAACTACGAAAGTGAAAACAACTGTACTCGTGATTCTGTTACTGCTTGCGACGTCTTGGCAATATTGGAAAAGGCTGGAATACCGACCAAACTGAAGAAACATGTGTTTGCAACTGTAAAACTACACTCCAAAGAGTAGAAAATCTTAAATAGAGTAAGGAAAAACATTCGCAATCAATAAGACTAAAAAAGAAGCTATGGCAGCAAAAGATGGACAGGTTTCTCGATATTCCACATGCTACTGCCTTGAGTATCATGAAGGTTGAAGAAGATAAAAAGTTTTCGTTTGCACCACGTGAAGAGGATCTTAGGAGTTTAATCGGTGCAGTGAACAAAACCAGTTTAATTGAAGATGCAATAGTTCAGAAGAAACGAAAACGGCTTAAGAGCTCTGCGAGTGTGAAGCAGAACGCATCAACTCATTAAAAACACTACTTTTGTTTTCATCGTCCACAACTACTAAAACAGATCCGGTTCTTCTAAGGCTAATCCACCAGTACGTAAACGAGATTGAGTAGAGTTAATGGATAGTTATTCAGCTACAAGTATTAACGCCGCCAAATTAAGTGACAGAAAAGCTACAATTGTAATCACATTCATACTGAAAAGTGTAGGCTCTGAACCCAGGGAATTTACTGTCAACAAGTCGTCCATTCGTCGTTAGCGTCAAACGCATGGTAAAGAGATGGCGGAGTCGTTGAAACGTGAATTCAAAATTAATTTGCCTTTTACTGTTCACTGGGATGGAAAGATACTAGAAGATATGACTCAGCATGAAACCATACAATACTGCAAAGGGAATTTAGCGATAAAGTGAAGTGCATGTACTTTGATACGACAGCAGTCAACTCGGACAGAGAAGAGACACTTGAGTGAAAAATGGAGAAAGATATGCTTTGATTTGCATGTCGAGATTTCATACTAGAAATAATGTTAGAGCTGTCCTGAGCACTAGAGATAATGTTAGTGCATGTCCTTCAAGTGAGCCTGATATTTTAAGTTCAAAAAGATTTGAGAACTACTGGAGCAAAATTGACCCGACAAACTAAGAAACAGTAACATCTGATACTCATTCGCTGGAAATAGTTCAAAATGTAGCTCAGTATATGTTTTCCTTCACTCAAAATCAACTTAACCAGTATCAGCCTTGAAATGATTATAAACTACTCAAACTCACTATTATTCTCCTTGGAGTTCCTGAGAAACGAGCAACATTCAGAACGCCAGCAGGACTGCATAGGATTTGCTGGATGGTAAAAGCTTGCTTGAAGATATTCTTCTTTAGATACCAGTTCGAAATGACCAAAGAAGAAGAAAAAGGAATTGAAGATGTTTCAGTCTTGATTTACGTTAAATACTGGTATCAATCTTCTGTTGCTTCGTCAAAGCCCATAAATCGAATTGAGATATTTGTTACTAGTCAAAGGAGACAAAATTGCTTTAGATACCAAAATGGCACAACCATTAGATATCGAAGGTGTCGATTTCTCTCTGGACCGAAACAATCTGGGGACCAAGGATATTGCAAGAGCAATTGTCGAAGACTGTATATAGTAATTCATTTAGTTTCTTTAACCCTCCGTTACTCGCGTAGTCTACGGTCGTAGACCACGCCATTTTGAATGACGTTCAGTGATAGGATATTTTTATTGCGCGCGCCTACTCTTTAGTAGCTGTAGAAAATTTAAGTATTTAGAGAATCAGTTTATTATTAACAGTGTTAGCAATTGGTTTTTGAAAATATTTGCTTCTAAATAAGACTAGTCTACGATTGAAGACCACGCGAGCATTTGCGTTTTACTTTGTGTTTCGAGTAGTTCAAATTCAATTTCTTGGTACCTTGAAAACAAAGAAGTGTGTCTAAACCCAGAAGACGAAGCGTACAGTCTAGCAAAGATCCTGGAGTCTGGTTACAGTGGTTCAATGAAGTTCCTAGTGATCTTGAAAATTCTTTTGATGAAAACTATGATGAGGAAGACGATAATGCAGAACGAGATGTTGTTGAGGAGAGCAGCCATGACACAGATTCAGAGCAGGATGTAATAGAGGATGAAGAACTTTCCGATGAAGAAGATGATTGCAGTTCAAGCCGTTCGTCCGCTTATTACGTAGGAAAGGACAAAATAACAAAATGGAGAAAAACTTCACCGAGCCTTCAAATTTGAGTTCGTTTTCATAATATTGTGAGAGAACTCTCTGGAACGAAAGGTAATGTTCGTGATGCACCAACCGAAATCCAGTGCCTAAAATTGTTCGTAAATGATAAAACAAATTTGGCAGGATTCGGGACGCTGAAAGGAACTGAGTGCATTTGTATGAATTTTATTCCTCATTAGCACTTTCAGGAGTTCAAGAAAAAATTTGAAAAAGATTCGTGACAATTCTAGAGGAAGCGAAATCGAATTATATTACCTTGCTATGAGTGAAAATAGATTCAGGTTCCTTCTAAGATGTATTAGATTCGATGATATAGAAACTAGGATTGAGAAAGTAAGCTCCTATTCAGGAAGTTTTTGAAAAATTTTCAGTGAATCTTCAAGCCAATTTCACACCAAGTGAGTGCCTCACCTCAGACGAACAACTATTAGCTTTCAGAGGTAGATTGGCTTCAAACAATATATACCAAGTAAGCCTGCCAAATATGGTATCAACATGTTTGCTCTTGTTGATGCAAAAACATCGTACACGATTAATTTGGAACCCTATGTTGGGATGCAACCTGAATGTCCATATAGGGTAAATAACTCTGGTAAAGACATTGTCCTCCGATTGATCCATCCAATTTTCGGTACCAATCTTGATGTTACCGGAGACAATTGGTTCAGTAGTTTCCCACTTGTTGAGAAATTACTGAGAATTCATGAATTGAAAGATATTGGTATATTACGAAAGAATAAACGGGAAATTCCATCAGAATTCTCACCAAGTAGAAGCACTGAAGTAAAATCTTCAATTTTTGCACCCTTGTTTTATATTGCCCTAAGAAAAACAAATCAGTGCTATTTTCATCGTCAATACATCACTATAATTTAATAGATGCTGAGACAGGGATGACAAGAAACCAGTTAACATTACAGACTATAACTAAACGGAAATTGGTGTTGATTTAGTTGATCAACTCTGCAACAACTACAATGTTGCTAGAAATACTCGACGGTAGCCTGTGGTTGTGTTATATGACTTACGGCACACTGCAGGCATAAACGCATTATGCGCATTCAAAGCGTATCGCCCAGTACGAGTATCCCACAGTGATGTCCTGGAAAGATGTGCTTGGGACCTAAATCGAGTTTAGGGCAACAATAGAACAATTATCTATAGAAAAGAGGCTCAACATCTATTGGGCATTAGTGAGGTCGTACCCCCTACCCTTCAGAGGCCACAAAATCATGTTGGACGTTGCTGCATACATCCCAGAAGTAACATTAAATCGACACGAAAATATTGTTCGAAATGCTACAGGTATGCTTGTAAAAATCATATGAAGAAAATATGTGTGAATTGTGTAGGTGAACAAAATTAACTCTTTTCAGGAGGACATAAAAGGGGTAAAAATAGGTAGCTTCTTAGCTTGTAAACAATTTTTCATTAGCTGGTTATCTGTTCTTTTCAGTTTTATAATGCATGTTTTTTCACGTTCGTGTATTTTCGAGTATATGGAGAATATATTGAGTTATGGCAAAAAAAGGATTTATTCTAAGACTTTTTGGTTTTCTTCAATTCCACAGAGAAAAAAATCCATATTCTTCATCAGAACTGAAACAACTTCAATCACAACTGTTCAAAGGAACTATTTATTAAAATGAAAATGGTTTACAATCGTAAACCACGCGGTTAAATACGTTCTGAAAGAGGGCGCGAGTAACCGAGGGTTGAGATACTTCGGATAACGTCCAATTAAAAAAAAAATGCTGACATGCCAGCCGATGAGAAGTATAAAGCTGGAAGAGACATAGTGCGTCAATGAGAACAGTTAATGGTATTGCAGAACGTGGTGTTGCATTTATGTAGAATTCAGTAAATTGATCACCATTAAGGAAGAGCAAAAACAATATCTACTTTTGATTGTCAAAAAATTTAGAAAAAAATATTTCGAGTCTAAAAAATCAACCCTTGTTAAGTAATTTTTTAATTGGCTTGTGAATTTTATGTTCAAACTTGACTATTTAAATAATTTGACATTTAATTTCTTTTTGTTCTCACTGCTATGAATAAATGTGGTAATATATAAAGAAGTTGATTGATATTAAATCTCAAAAAAAGATCACTTTGCGAGAGTGCCCCTACATTTTAGAAATAAAAAAAATTGTGAACAAATAAGGACAATCCGAATATCTGTGTCATGAGAGGTGGAAACTCCTAATATTTCTTTCCCAGAACACTATGCTACCTCATCCCTCTTTGGTTTTCGAGTCATCTCTGTACTAGTATCCTCCAACCGCCATGAAATCGTTCCTTTCCTCCCACTCTTGTTAAAACTCGATCTTATCAACGAAGTGGTACCTCTGTGTGGTTCTTTCAAAGATCATCCAGAGGTCACTGTTGATAGCTTCAGCAAACAGGGTATGTCTATGAAATGCTACCTCAGTCATCATTATACTTGAAAAGGAATGGTACCCAACTTATCAATTCTGGTACTACTCGTTTCTATAGATATTTTTGAATTTGTGATACAAGTGCGCAACATCAAACGAGGCCAAATCAGTTATGAACACGCAAGATAAAACGGAGACGTTTGAGAAAAATGTCATTCATGAAATTAGTAGAAACGATTGTTGAGCATACCAAGGAACCCATAATAACCAAGATCAAAAACATATATTAGCAAGCACACTTAGAATACTTACATACAGAAAAATCTGACGTTGGCAAACATGCTTAGGAACATAGCATAGATACGTATTAACCCACTCTGTGGTTTTCAGGCGTATACCTTACGCCTACCTATTCAACTAATTATGGAAGATATACTTACAAGCGCTTCATTTTAATAATACAAATAACTTAGTGGACTACGTTTTCCAAAAATATTGTTGTAAGTTTCACTTACTGTTACAAACTATTTGCGCGCATAGTAAACTTTCAAATATTAAAATAAGTGTATGTATCCAATTTCAAAAATATTTTTTTTTCAATTTTAGTTTAGCACCTATTCCATTCATTGCAACGATTGGTGTGTTACATGCTATCTTCCTTCAGCAATTTATATTCCCAGTTCAAAATCACACTTCTAAACTACATGGATAAATGATGATGGAATGATATAACAAAAAGAAAAAAACACAGATGAACGAGTTGCACTAACTACTAATTAGCAAGCACCTACAGCAAATTGAGACTAGTACCTTGGAGGCATCGATACCATGGCTGTGTTCCCTAACTACAGTGGAGCAACAACCAGAGGTATCCTGCTACAGATGCGATGCGATAATCTTGATTGGCACTGCTTTTCTTAAAGCCGCTCTTTAATAGCGAATAAAGCGATTGGTCGAGGTAGAGGACTCGTAGTAGCACGGCTTTCTTCCACCTATAGTTTGGAAACACAGCCCGTTAAGGAAGAAAGTTCAGAAAATGCAATACAAACGGGAGCTGATCTATGACCTGAGCTGGAATATGATCTGATACAAAATGATTCATGTCTCATCTAGTTGGTTTTAGCACCAGTTGAAAAAAAAATTAGTATTATTTATTGGAAAGGTTGAGGTGGCAAATTGTATAACTTTGAATCTTCTTTTATATACTCATTTAACTGAAGTTTATCTATTGTATAGAACAGGGGTGCTCAAACTTGAACTGCTGGCGATCTACCTTAATATTTCTAGACTACTCACAATCGACTCTGAGAGGCTGCAAGTATGTGTGATGCAGGGTTGTTGTACATACACAATATAACCTACCTATGTAGGGTTTACCGTAGTATATATAGATATGAGCTTTCCGCACAATATATATTGTATTGGTCAAGGTTTGGGTTAGGTTTAGTTTGGTTCTTCTCTATAATATCCATGCAAAAACTCATAGTTATTCGAAATTGCGAGTTTATCGAATGTTACAAAACAAGAGTTACAAAACTAAGTGGATGTTGAAGCGTGCCACTGCATGTCCTCAGCATACTTTTCATACGATGGTACGTAACCACTGAGTGCTAACCGCTAGCATGAAGACTTATAATCGTCAGTTAGTCGATTGCGATATTTTGACTTAATTCTCAATTTTCATTTCAGAAAATGCATACTCGCACAAGTAAGTTGACCGTAACATTGCCGTCAGTTGAAGGGCGATTTGCCTTAGTTTCGGATATTTATCTTCAGATATAAAACACCAGAAATTTGTATCAGATGCTGTAGCAGAACATGAAATCATATTGTATTTGCTATTTCAGTAGCTAATTCCTCAATATTTTTACATGAAAAAGGATAACTCATAAATGATGCAATATTTGCCAATTTATTGCAATCATAAAAACGCATTTCGAATTGTCCCAAACTATTTCATAATTCAGCCTCATACGTATCATAATTCCACTGAGGAATCTTTGCTTTCAAAGACGGAAAATGTTTCATATCCTTTCATTCCAGTTGATCTATCATAACTTGCAATTTACTTTTGAATACGTTTACTGTACTAATCATCTCAATAGTAGTTTTTCATTTACCTTGAAGCTCGTAGTTAATGGTGATTAAGTTCATTGTGATATCAGTCAAATATGCCAAATCAGTCAGCCATTTTTCGTTTTCCAACATCTGAGTGTCATCACCTCTTTCGTCTAGAAAAGCTGTTATTTCGGACAATAATTCTTGAAACCTTTCTAGAATTTTCCGGGACTCAACCACCCTTCCTTCGTGTTTGAAACTTTTGAACACAAAACTTGTTGATGTATAATGCAATGGAATGAAAAAAATTCAGAAAAATCTTCATTAGCTCGACACAATGCCACAAAACCGTTGTAGTGCACACTAATTTATATATTGGTAGCTTGTGATTTTTTACAAAATTGGAAAAAACGTCATATATATCCTCGCCACGGGTCTTTCATTCAGAGAAATGATTGTCAAATATTCTTCCTTTGGCTGGTCTTGCCACCCCAAAACATCACACTGCCCCCTTGACATGTCGGAATTTGTTTTGATGCTCGGAGTCTAGCTTGTCTTCCACGACCCTTTAACCCGAATCCGGCGGTCATCTGATCGAACACCAATTCTGGTTTCATCCGAAAAAAAAAACATTTCGCCAATTCTCAATATTCCAATTTCAGTGCTAGATATACCAATTAAGTCTTAAGATTTCTTGTTGTCTGGTTAGCTCTGGAACTCTTGAGAGCCTCCTTCTGTATAAACCCCTTGAACTAAGTCTCTATCTCTCTGTGTCACCATTTCTTCAAAGAGAGCAATTATTCGACCCCTCTGACAATCCAACGTAAGGAATTTTCAATTATGATTTTAGGCTTTTTCAAATTTTGAAATTCATAGTTTCAAACCTTAGTGACGACTGAGCACAATATACCGAACATGTTGTGATAATTTAACATTTCTTATCACACTATCCAGATTTATTACAACAAAAAACTTCTTTCTTCACAAGTAGTCAAATATCCATTGTTAAAAACAATCTATAAGGTGAAATACCGAGTGATTCCATATAAGTTTCGTTATTTGTGAATAAATGTCAATTATTGAAATGTATTTTACCTCTTCTGTTAACCCATTTCTCTGTACCTATACAGGTTGTTACATAATAGTATGTCACAACTTAAGGGGGTAAATTTCGTGCAATTCTGAGAAAAAAGTTTAATAAATATAGGTCCGCAAAAGTTTCGTTACTGAGCTACAGGGTGTTGAAATTATCGGAAAAAATTGTTTTTTCTTCAAAACTCTTGCAGTTTTTGAGATATTCAGCCCAAATTTGGAATGCGAGCTATTTTTTACAGCCTTCATGATTACTCGTCCTAGATTTCAACTGAAATTCACAAGGTGTTTTCGTTTTCGAGGCCATGTCTCATTTTGCACTTTCAAATTTCTTTACAGTACGCCACTGATCAACGTACAATCAATTTACGTCATCTTCATTCAATTTAGAAACTTTTTTGGCACTTGAAATTTTTTCGTATCTCCAACCGTTTTCGAGTGAAAAATTATTGAATTTTAATCATTTGAATTATGTTATTGGCTATATAAAAAAAAAAGTAATACTCTATAGGTATGCCCAAAATTTGATTTTAATTCTATAGCTCGTCTTCTGAGACTCGACTTATACTTATTCAATATCAAATTATGAAAAAGAACAATTGAAGACTGAATAAATTGCTGGAAGTGTCCTCCTCCTGCAAGAATACAGGCCTCTGTCCTGCTTCCCGTATTATCACGCACTCTTTGAAATATTCCTGGGGTACTTTTTTATCGTGTCACAATAGCTTATTATTCGAATTCTCAACTATTCTACAGTGTTCACAGGAGTGGTATAAACTAAACTTTTGAGATATCGAAAAAAGTCTAGACTATTTAAATCTGCAGACCTAGGAGGCCATGGTTCTGGCCCACCCCGACCTATCCATCGGTTGTTGAATGTATTATTCTAGGATTCCCTAGCTACTCCACTTAAATGTGCTGGTACCCCGTCATGCATGAACCACATTATGTGTCTCACCAAAAGTGGCACATCCTTGAGCAATAAAGGATGCGGGACCGTTTAGCCTGTGGCCGAATCAAATAATTTCCAATTATTTCAACCCAGATATTCAGTAAGAATTGTTCTTGATGATAAGATTCTTCAACCAATTGGTGGTTTTCCTCAGCCCAATAATGATTATTGTGAAAATTTTTGAAAGCAGTTCTCGAAAAGTTTGGCTCGTCTGTAAACATTATTCCACTATCAAAATGAGCATTTTCTCTAATTTTTTCTAAGAACCATCGGCAGAAATTCAGTCTTGAAGAAAAATCTCGAACTTGGACGCGTTGAATATAATGGGGGTACAATAAAAAGTCGTGGAGAATCCTCCAAACTAGAACATGAGAAATTTTCAACTGATTTCCAATTTTTCTTGTACTCACATGAGGATTCAAATCAATACAATTCAAAACTAATTCCTCAATATCTGGAGTCCTCATGATTTGAGTTGCACCTTTAAAATGATTATTTGCAGCAAAAGTACCAGTTTTCCTCAATCTTTTGTGGATAGTTGAAAATGTTTGCCTGTCTGGTATTACTCGATTTGGAAAGCGCACCTGATATAATCGCTTAGCTTCTGTTGTGTTTCCGTCAGCCAGACGGTACATGTAATGTATATCAGCCAATTCGGCGTTAGTAAAATTAGCCAGTTTTTTTTTTGTTTGAATTGTGGAGGCCGTTACTTGATGTAGATCCATGATATAAATGAGATAAAAACACAAGGTTTATTTTGATCTACACTTTATTTGAAAAAATTCGACGACGTTTCGCTGACACAGCAGCTTTATCAAGAATGAAAAATAGAATGAAGAGTATGGTATTATAAACAAATCGTA
Source organism: Cryptolaemus montrouzieri (assembly GCA_013387265.2). Lineage (NCBI taxonomy): Eukaryota > Metazoa > Arthropoda > Insecta > Coleoptera > Coccinellidae > Cryptolaemus > Cryptolaemus montrouzieri. Next base: position 2,288,975 of record JABFTP020000083.1, on the reverse strand, counting down.
GAACAAGTTGGATGAATAACAGGAAAATCCACACCGAGCCATTGTACAGTTAGTATGAAAGGTAATAAAACTAATTGAACAAGTTAAGTAGGGTGAGTAATTCAAATCTACCTGTTCATTCAAAAGCTTGTCCGAATGTTTGTATCTATTTATTTCTAATGCTTCTAGGAGATCTAATTTTGAACTTTTTGATTTTATATGTAATATGTCAAAGTTTTTATTGAATGAATGGTTTTCTTTTATTAGGTGGTTTGAATAATTTGAATCAGATTTATTTTTGTCGAAGCTACGTTTATGTTCAGATGTTCTTATGCCGAAACTCCTATAGGTCCTACCGATATAAATTTTATCACAAGAACCGCAATTGAGTTTATAGATTCCTGATTTACTTGATTTTTCAACACGAGATTTATTATTTTAATATGTTTACCTAAGTTATTAGAAGTTTTGAAAGCTATATTAAGATTTTGTTTGACGAGAAAGGATTTAATATTTGTACTTGCAGAACCGCAGAATGTTAAACTGTTGAATATTTTATAGTCTTTATGAATAGGATATACTTCATTTATTGCTTTTTGATAGAGTTTTTACGAATGATTAGGTCTATCATATCCGGATTATATGAATTATTAATGGCTATCTGTTTGATGATGTTTAACTCTTTATTATAATCTTCTACTGATAAAGGTAAATTGAGTAGCCGATGTACCATGCTGTTTAAAGCTGCAACTTTGTGTTGAATGGGATGTAATGAGTAGTTATGTATAATTCTATCAGTATGTGTTGGTTTACGAAAGACCGAAAAAACATGATTATTATTTTGTTTAGTGATTTTAAGTCCAAAAATTTATGGAATCGTTCTGTTCAATTTCTATCGTGAATTTAATGTTCAAATGGATGGAATTAATGAAATTAACAAATAAGTCTAATTGACGAGTAGTTCAATGAAACATACTAAGATGTCGTCAACATATCTATACCAATAAAGAAATTTGGAAATGAGTGGATGCGTATGAATTTTCTGTTCAATATTATTCATAAAATCTCTGCTAAAAGTGGACTCAAAGGATTTCCCATGATCAAACCATTTTCACTACTGTAATAGATGTTGTTGAAAGAAAAATAATTTTGTTCAATGCAAACGTCCAACAGATTCAATATTTCTGATTTGATTATGTGGTTAACATGATTCGAATTCAACATGTTTTCGATTAATATTCTGACATCACCTTGAGGAACACTTGGGTATAAATTCTCAACATCAAACGAAATAAGTTTTGCGTTAGGTGGTAGGTTAACGTTTTTTATGTTATTTATCAATTCGAATGAATTTTTTATAGAAAATTTTGATTTGAATGAACAATAATTTTTAATAATATCTATAAGGTAGTGCGACAATTTCACGGCTGGGGCTGTAACGTAAGATACGACTGGTCTAACGGGGTTATTTACTTTATGCAATTTAATGAGTGAATACAGTTGAGGTGGTTGAGGGTTTGGTAAAATTGATGTGGAGTAAAACTCCACGTAAAACTAAATTTTCTGACCATCAATTTTTTGATAGATTCGTTAACCTTTCTGATACTAATTTCACAACTGATGAAACAAATCTCTTGGAGAAAGGTTTCAAACACAATATTAAATCAAACAAGATAAAATCTCTGATTTAGAGGAACTTGGCATAGATACTGAAATTTCTCTGAAAAATATTCCTAATAACACTCACCTTAAATACTTAGCATCTAACATTATAAAAATGAATCATTAGTTGACTTTAAACCGAGTAAAGAACAAAATATTTTAAAGGCCATCAAACAAAAATCTCAACTAAATGAAGTTATTTTTACAAAAGCAGATAAGGGTAATACTGTTATTGCGTTAAATAAAAATGACTACCTATTTAAAACTCTAAATTTCATTTCGTCCGGAAACTATACAATTTTAAACAAAGATCCCACTATTAAATTCCAGAAAATATTAAAATTGCAATAAATGACGCAAAATCTTTAATTAAAGCAATAGATAAATACAAATTAATTTTACCAAACCTCAACCGCCTCAACTGTATTCACTCATTAAATTGCATAAAGTAAATAACCCCGTTAGACCAGTCGTATCTTACGTTACAGCCCCAGCCGTGAAATTGTCGCACTACCTTATAGATATTATTAAAATTATTGTTCATTCAAATCAAAATTTTCTATAAAAATTCATTCGAATTGATAAATAACATAAAAACGTTAACCTACCACCTAACGCAAAACTTATTTCGTTTGATGTTGAGAATTTATACCCAAGTGTTCCTCCAGGTGATGTCAGAATATTAATCGAAAACATGTTGAATTCGAATCATGTTAACCACATAATCAAATCAGAAATATTGAATCTGTTGGACGTTTGCATTGAACAAAATTATTTTTCTTTCAACAACATCTATTACAGTAGTGAAAATGGTTTGATCATGGGAAATCCTTTGAGTCCACTTTTAGCAGAGATTTTATGAATAATATTGAACAGAAAATTCATACGCATCCACTCATTTCCAAATTTCTTTATTGGTATAGATATGTTGACGACATCTTAGTATGTTTCATTGGAACTACTCGTCAATTAGACTTATTTGTTAATTTCATTAATTCCATCCATTTGAACAATAAATTCACGATAGAAATTGAACAGAACGATTCCATAAATTTTTGGACTTAAAATCACTAAACAAAATAATAATCATGTTTTTCGGTCTTTCGTAAACCAACACATACTGATACAATTATACATAACTACTCATTACATCCCATTCAACACAAAGTTGCAGCTTTAAACAGCATGGTACATCGGCTACTCAATTTACCTTTATCAGTAGAAGATTATAATAAAGAGTTAAACATCATCAAACAGATAGCCATTAATAATTCATATAATCCGGATATGATAGACCTAATCATTCGTAAAAACTATATCAAAAAGCAATAAATGAAGTATATCCTATTCATAAAGACTATAAAATATTCAACAGTTTAACATTCTGCGGTTCTGCAAGTACAAATATTGAATCCTTTCTCGTCAAACAAAATCTTAATATAGCTTTCAAAACTTCTAATAACTTAGGTAAACATATTAAAATAATAAATCTCGTGTTGAAAAATCAAGTAAATCAGGAATCTATAAACTCAATTGCGGTTCTTGTGATAAAATTTATATCGGTAAGACCTATAGGAGTTTCGGCATAAGAACATCTGAACATAAACGTAGCTTCGATAAAAATAAATCTGATTCAAATTATTCAAACCACCTAATAAAAGAAAACCATTCATTCAATAAAAACTTTGACATATTACATATAAAATCAAAAGTTCAAAATTAGATCTCCTAGAAGCATTAGAAATAAATAGATACAAACATTCGGACAAGCTTTTGAATGAACAGGTAGATTTGAATTACTCACCCCTACTTAACTTGTTCAATTAGTTTTTATTACCTTTCATCCTAACTGTACAATGGCTCGGTGTGGATTTTCCTGTTATTCATCCAACTTGTTCTACGATTTGTTTATAATACCATACTCTTCATTCTATTTTTCATTCTTGATAAAGCTGCTGTGTCAGCGAAACGTCGTCGAATTTTTTCAAATAAAGTGTAGATCAAAATAAACCTTGTGTTTTTATCTCAGTTTTTTTTTTACAACAATAACTTCAAAAGTCTTAAAACTAATCGTTAATTTAAAAAACAATTCTAGCCGACACTGGTTCAACTTAAGCAACTGTCAAAATAAATAAATAAATGAAAAAAATCCAATCCTACAAGTCATTTTTTCATTTAGAAGTGCTTTCAATTCAGCGAATGCATACAATCGTTTAATAATTTTTTGCTCGAGAAGTGTCAAAAAGTTTTTAAATTGAACGAAGATGAAGGGAATTGATCAGTGGCGTACGACAAAAAAGTTTGAAAGGACCATAGAAGACATGGCTTCGGAAAAGACAACACCTTGTAGATTCTAGTTTAAATTCAGAGTGTAATGATGGAGGCTGTAAAAACTACCTTGCATTCCAAATTTGGGCTGAATATCCCAAAAACTGCAAGAGTTCTGAAGAAAAAAACAATTTTTCCGGAAATTTCAACACCCTGTAGCTCCGTAACGAAGCGTTTGCGGATCTATGTTTATATGATTTTTTTTTAATTGCACGTAGATTTACCCCCTCAAGTGGTGACATACAATTATATAACACCCTGTATGAAAGAAATTGCTAACTTTGTATTTCAGTTTCAAACTCATACTTGTTTGATGATGAGTGAAAACTGGAAATAGCTATAACGTTGAATGAACTTTTCCATCTTAAGCAGTGACATTTTTACCTAGTAATATTTTTTTTAAGAATTCGCATCAACCAAAGGTTATTAGCGAGCGATATGGTTACATGAATGGTAAATGAAATATATTGCTATGTGTGATCATTAACATTAACTTAATTATTATATATATTATATTAATTAACTTAAGATCTTAGTGAACAGAGGAGTTTGTACATTTGTCTTTCTGATTGGTATTTGGTGCACTCAGTGATGAGGTGTTTGTTTGTGAAATTTATGTTGCATAACTCACAAACAGGTGGTGCTTCTCGTTTCATCAGATATTCATGGGTTATTCTTGTATGGCCGAGACGAAGACGTGATATTTTGATTTGCAGTGTGAGCTTACTGTTATGATGTCCATCAATGTCCATGTGCGATGGTATCCATATGATGATTTTCTTGTTGTGCGTATCAATGAGGTGGAGCTCGTTCCTTATTTTTCTGGCTGTTGGATGTTTAGAGTATAGTTGATTAGTTGTTAGTATTGAACAGAGCGAGTCGGTTAGAATGAGAAAATTCATTGGAACAGCTTCGGTATTGATGTATTTGATGGTTTGGTATATTGTGAATAATTCCATCGAAAGAATATTCGTTGCGATTGGGGAATTTATTTGGAGGCATCTGTGTATACTCGGTTATGGATTTTATATGTCCCTAGTATTTCTGTCATCTTGGATTCAATTATGAAGAAGAATGCGTCTTGGTTTGATCGTATTCTTCGAACGCAATGTTAAGTGAAGGAGATTTAGTTAATGGGGTAAACTTCAGGAAGTGATAATTGAAGTGTGTCCAGATAGGTTTAAATCCTTGAATAGAAGGGTTTGTGGGTTCTTGATTTAACAGAAAAATTTATAAGTCCATTATTATAGATAAAACATATAGTTGGATTTCCAAGATTCGCGAATGTGTTCGGCACATAATTGAGGCTTAATAATTCACATCGGGTTTTGAGTGAAGGTTCACCGAGTTCCCATTGTAGGCTGTGGATGGGTGTACTTCTGAAAGCACCGGTAATCATTCTGAAGGCAGAGTTTTGTAGGGTTTCAAGGTAGTATAGTTTTGAACCGTTTATTGAGTTATATACAGTAGCACCTTAATCCATACGAGATCTTATAAGTGATTTGTAGAGGAGAAGTAAAGTTGGACCATCAGCAGCCCAAGTTTGGTTAGACACTACTTTCATGATGTTCAGGCGTTTTCCGCATTCCAGAGCAAGTCACTCCTAAAAATGTTGTGGAAGTTTTAGCTTGTAATGTGAGAGTAGGATGGTACATTGTTTCACGTTTCGAAACTAGTAAGGTCTGTTAAAAAACTTTGTAGGGATCTTTTCATCGATTGTATGTTCTTTCCTCTGACGTACACTACCAGATCATCTGCGTAAAGTCTAGCATTTAGGGGGGTCTTCATTTTTTCCAAGATATTGTTAATTGCTATATTGAATAACGTTAGACTTAAAACAGACCCTTGAGGTGTGCCGTTTTCTTGAATTTTATGTTGCGATAAACTGCTATTCACGCGGACTCTGAAAGTTCTTTTGTGTAGAAATTTTTTTATGAAAGCAAGACAGTTATCGTTGCTGTTGTTGTTGGCCAATATTTTCAGTATACAGTGTGTTCCAACGAAAATTTGACCCCCCCCTAACTCCGAAATGAGTAACATTAGCGAAAAACACCAAGACACGTCGATTTTTGTTTCGAGGGGGAGCATTTTTCGAAATAATTCGAAACTTGTCAGATCAACCCCCTACCCCCAGCAACCCTAATTTCGAAATTCATCATAGGGAATGAGGTTCGAGTGGCACCTTACTGTAAAGGTCTGTCAATTCTCCATTCTGATTGATTGATTGTCATTTTTAGAATTTTAAATTAACATACAGGGTGTCCCAACCGAGGGTAAAGTTGAATTCCTGCAAATCCCAAATACTAAATGGAATCGATTTATTTTGGCATAATGCAAGCGCAGGTTTATACTCGGTCTAGAAAAACGACCTACACTTGTGAATTTGGAGTTGGTGCAATCAACCCCCTATTTCCAGCATCCCCAACTCAAAAATCATTCGATCGATAATAGGTCAAGTGGCACCTCGTTGGAAAGGTACTGCAATTTTCTCTTCGAATTTGGTATTTTCGAAATTCACAATCATCATACAGGGTGTCCCGAAGCAGGAACATTGAAAATCCAAATAACTTTTTGAAACTGGTTCATTTCGGTATACGAGAACATGTTTGATCCGAGAATAGGACTTTCTTGTGTGGTTATAGAATTTTTGCAATCAACCCCTTCCATTCAGCATCCCCAACTTGAAAATCATACAAATAATTCAAGTGGCATATCTTCAGAAAGGTTTTTGAATTCCAGAATGATTAAAGCATTTCATTCAGTTCGGCTCTCCATACAGGATGTCGCTTTCGAAAAATTCAATATCGTCATTTGAAATTATCAACTAAAATTAATTCGAAACTGTTAAAAGTATTGGGGTACGATGTGTTGAGCATCAATTACGAAGAAATAAAGCTGATTTCTGCATTGAAAATGTTCACATTTTTTCATTTCCATCTGGCGTGCAGTCATCTGTTATTTCTCATTTTTGCAATGAAATATTATTATTATTCAGATCAGTTCCTCATTATTGTTGTTGTTCGTCAGTTGAAATTAATCTGAAAATGGTTTATTCCACTGAGGAAAGGGTCGAAATTGTATCGACGTATTTTCGAAATAACAGTTGTGCCAAAGAAACGGCAAGGATATTCGATAGGAACCATCCTGAAAGAGAAAGGGAGTCAGTCACCAGTACGTTAAATATTTGGTTGACAAATTCCTAGCTACGGGTTCGGTGGCACACAAAAACATGAAGTGGCATGTCCTGTCAGAAATGAGGCAACGGAAGTGGCAGAAGTGGGTCATCTACAAATGGAGAATACTACTTCGATCAGAAAACTATCTCGTCTGACTGGTGTATCAGCTACAACTGTCCATAGAATCGTGAAACATCACAAATTTCACCCCTACAAGGTAAAATTAGTGCATGAAATAAACGAAGATGATCCAGATCGTCGTTTACAGTTTTGTGAAAATCTAAGTGAAAACCTAAACGCTAATCCAAATTTTCTGAATAACATCTGTTTTTCTGATGAAAGCACCTTTATGCTCAGTGGTGAAGTGAATAGACATAATTGTCGATATTGGGACACACAGAATCCTCATTGGTTTAGAGAGCCCCACACGCAAAGGCCTCAGAAGTTGAACGTTTGGGCAGGAATTTTTGGCAATCATCTAGTTGGGCCTTTCTTTATTGAGGGTAATCTGAATGGAAATGGCTACCTACAGTTGTCAGAGGAACACATACATCCTAGATTGACAGAAATTTTACAGAACGATCCAACTCTTTCTGAGGACGAAATGCGTTTTCAACAAGACGGTGCTCCTCCGCATTATGATGCTCGGGTGCGCCAATATTTAGACGAAAATTTCCCAGGAAGGTGGATGGGTAGAAGAGGACCTGTTGAGTGGCCAGCCAGGTCACCAGATTTAAATCCCTAGATTTTTTTTGTGGGGCCATCTAAAATCTAAAGTTTATGCCACAAGACCAGAAAACCTGGAGGAGCTGCGGATGAGGATTATCACAGAATGCCGACTTTTGACTCCTGAAGTTTTCGCTAATGTGAGAAGAGAGTTCGAAAATCGTCTGTATAACTGTATGGAGGTGGGCGGAGGTCATTTTGAACAATTGTTGTAATAATCAAGTTAGTTTTTGTTTTCAATTGAATACAAGTTCAATAAATCTCGTTTTCCTGTTTAGATGAGCATCCAATCAGTTTCTCCATCATCCCTCATCCTGATCCTCACGCCAGAAAACCTCGATTGCCAAACTGAAACCAATGCCTCAGTGATTCAGAAAATAGAAAAATCTTTCTGGAACTTTGCCACTCAACCTGTAATCACTTGTATGATTTTTTGAGTTCGGGATGCTGAATGGAAGAGATTGATTGCAAAAATTCCATATTCACGCAAGAGAGTCTTATTCTCGAATCAAACATAAACATGTTCTCGTATTATACCGAAATGAACCAGTTTCAAAAGTTATTTGGATTTTCAATGTTCCTGCTTCGGGACACCCTGTATGATGATTCTGAATTTCGAAAATACCAAATTCGAAGAGAAAATTGCAGTACCTTTCCAACGAGGTGCCACTTGACCTATTATCGATCGAATGATTTTTGAGTTGGGGATGCTGGAAATAGGGGTTGATTGCACCAACTCCAAATTCACAAGTGTAGGTCGTTTTTCTAGACCGAGCATAAACCTGCGCTTGCATTATGCCAAAATAAATCGATTTCATTTAGTATTTGGGATTTGCAGGAATTCAACTTACCCTCGGTTGGGACACCCTGTATGTTAATTTAAAATTCTAAAATGACAAATCAGAATGGAGAATTGACAGACCTTTTCAGTAAGGTGCCACTCGACCCTTATTCCCTATGATGAATTTCAAAGTTAGGGTTGCTGGGGGTAGGGGGTTGATCTGAGAAGTTTCGAATTATTTCGAAAAATGCTCCCCCTCGAAACAAAAATCGACGTGTCTTGGTGTTTTTCGCTAATGTTACTCATTTCGGAGTTAGAGGGGGGGTCAAATTTTCGTTGGAACACACTGTATAAAACCTCCATACTACGTCGAATGCTCTCTTTATGTCAAAAAATATTGCGATGCATTTCATATTGAGAGCGAAAGCTTTGAGTGCAATCAGATTATCTGTTGTCGACTTATTTTGTCTGAACCCACTTTGCTCTGGGATGACGAATTTATCTCTTTCCAGAGTCCATAAAAGCCTTTTGTTGACGATTTTTCCTAGGAGCTTACACATTGAACAAGTAATAGAAATCGGCCTATATGATTCAGGATCTATTTTCGGCTTATTTGGTTTTAAAATTGGCATGATGATCGTTTCTGTCCATCTTTTTGGAAATACTCGCTCAGCCCACATTTGATTGAACAAGTTCAGTAGAAATTCGCTAGCATTTATTGGCAGGTGCTTCAGAAATTTCGATGGTATTTTATCAGGCCCTTCACATATGTCTTTTAGTTGATCGATAGCTTCATTAAGTTCGACTTCTAATATCAATGCGTTAAGTGGATCTTCAATGATGTGAGTATCTATCTGATGTCTCCCAGCTTCAAGTTTTCTGTTCATTAAATTATTATTGCTTGATTTGTTTTCGAATGTGCTTGCGAGAGTTGTAACATAGCGATCTTCTGGGCCTGAAATTCGGTTTATATAATTCCATATTTCGGATGTAGGGATATTACTGTTTATTGAAGAAACGAATGAATTCCAGGATTCATTTTTCGCTTGTTTTATGGTGAATCTACTAATAGCTTAAATTCTATGAAATTGTAGATAGCATTATGCTTTTTGTATTCATTGAAGACATGTTTACTCTAACGAATTGCGTCTTCGCACTTTTTATTCCACCATGGTGCAGGGTTACGTTTTTCAAGATGTTTTATTTTGCCTATAACTTGCTCGGCTGCTACGACAATAGCGTTTTCTAGACTACCCAGAGAGTCATTAACATTACTGGAGACGGTGCAATGTTCAGCAAGACCTCGGAGATTCTCTGTAAAGCCATCCAAATCTGTATTTTTCAGTCCCCATTTTAGCATCGAAGATGTTTCAGCTGTTTTGTCGTTAACGTTAGTTATAATAATAGGATGGTGGTCACTACCATATGTATAAGGGAGGACTTGCCACAATAAAGAACGTGCTATATTCAAATGACATTTTGAAAGATTTAGCGCCGAGGAGCCTCCAGTTGCTCTATAAACTCAGATACCAATCTTCCTCGGCAGTCAATACGATCTGATCCCCAGATGATGTGGTGACGATTAACATCACCAACTACCAAGCGGGGTCTTTCCATTTGGTCAATGATGCATAGGTGTCTTGCAAATCAAAAGGTCTTTCTGGCAGGTAAAATTTCATAGATGAGATAAAAAACACAAGGTTTGACTTTAATCTACACTTTATTTGAGAAAAAATTCGACGACGTTCCGCTGACACAGCAGCTTTATCAAGAATAAAGAGTATGGTATTATAAACAAATCGTAGAACAAATTGGATGAATAACAGGAAAATCCACACCGAGCCATTATACAGTTAGTATGAAAGGTAATAAATCTAATTAAATAAGTTAAGCAGGGTGAATAATTCTCGTCAAACAAAATCTTAATATAACTTCCAAAACTTCTAATAACTTAGGTAAACATATAAAAATAATAAATCTCGTGTTGAAAAATCAAGTAAATCAAGAATCTATAAACTCAATTGCGGTTCTTGTGATAAAATTTATATCGGTAGGACCTATAGGAGTTTTGGCATAAGAACATCTGAACATAAACGTAGCTTCGATAAAAATAAATCTGATTCAAATCATTCAAACCACCTAATAAAAGAAAACCATTCATTCAATAAAACTTTGACATATTACATATAAAATCAAAAGTTCAAAATTAGATCTCCTAGAAGCATTAGAAATAAATAGATACAAACATTCGGACAAGCTTTTGAATGAGCAGGTAGACGTGAATTATTCACCCCTACTTAACTTGTTCAATTAGTTTTTATTACCTTTCATACTAACTGTACAATGGCTCGGTGTGGATTTTCCTGTTATTCATCCAACTTGTTCTACGATTTGTTTATAATACCATACTCTTCATTCTGTTTGTCATTCTTGATAAAGCTGCTGTGTCAGCGAAACGTCGTCGAATTTTTCTTTCAAATAAAGTGTAGATTAAAGTTAAATCTTGTGTTTTTTATCTCATTTATATCATGGATCTACATCAAGTAACGGCCTCCACAATTCAAAAAATTACATAGATTCACCGCCTCGATGTTTGAATTAAGTGGGATCTTTTCGGCTTCTATAGATTCAGCTACATATATAACTCCACTAGCACGCTCTCTATTAACCCTCTTCCATTTATATATATTCGTAATTAACAAAAATTGCTTGAGAATGGTTGCGCCTTGAAAAAAAAAATAAAAAGTTCATCATGCCATTTAAAATACCAAAGTTGTACTTGTCCTGTATAAAAGGGAATAGTACCGCTCTGAAATAATTGCAGATTGTAAACTAATATGCATTTATTCTCATACCAAAATTTTAAATTCATCGATAAACCCGACCTCAAATATTTCTTATGTGCCCCTTTGCACGGACAGCCTATATATTTGCAGTATTTCGCATAACGATTTTACTACAACATTAAAAATGGGAAACCCTGTTCATTAATCTTTAAAAATTGATGGAAATTTAACAATGCGATCATTACCTCAGAAGCACTTGCTTCTACTGATAATCATCCCACAATTTCTTGTGCTAATCGCAAAACTTTGTTGTAATCCATCATTTCACAATTTCAGCTCAGCTCATAGAAGGATTCAAAAAAAAATTCAGCATAATGATCATTTGTCCTTGCTCTGCAAAGATATTTATGGTTCAGACTAATGATTTTTAGCTAAACTACAAATGTGAAAGGAATGCTGGTTGTTAAATGAATAATATAAATGCTACAGTAACAACTGTTTCAAATATAACAATAACCATGAGGAAAGAAAACGAAAAAAAAAACAAGAAATTAAAAAATATATATAATTTGAAATAAAATTAAAATAATACAAAATAAAGAATGAATTAAAATAAATAAAAACAACACTTCGAACAAATTAATATTGAAAATAAATAAAATAATCACCACATAGTGATGGGAATGAAGATAGTCGTAATTTGAAACGCATTCGTTTTTCATTTGATTTCGGTTCAGAACTATACATATAAATTAAAGCATCAACATAAAGTGTATAGCAGATCAAATGATCCGGTGAAACTATGCAAGAGAATCGACAATTTTCAATGAGAAAAGAGAATTTTTACAATTTCCAATTTATCTGACAATTTTCCAACTTTTCCGATAGATATTCCTTCAGAGTTTGAAAGAAAAATTGGAAATGAAAAATTCGTGAAATTAATATCACCACTCTGTAATTGTTGGGAGTAACAGCACTGAAACTAAAATATTTATAGATAGAATTCGACGTACCTCGTTAATTATATATATATATATATATATATATATATATATATATATATATATATATATATATATATATATATATATATATATATATGTTCTTAGGTACGTCGAATATATGTTATAAATATATATATATATATATATATATATATATATATATATATATATATAGGTATATAGCTCATAAGGCTATCATTTTGAACGAATTTCTTACCAAAAACTTAACAAAACCATCGACCAACTACCATAATCATCTTATATTGCTCCGGCTTACTATTTTCTTTTTTCAAAACTCACAAAAGACACTGAAGTCGATCCCGAAAAGAGCGTTCGAAAACGTTTTGATGATTGGAATATCCATTGGCGTGAATGTATTATTTCAGAAGAGGCCTACTTTGAAGACGATACAAATAAATTTCTTTGACTAATTTCCGCCATTTTTTTGGCAGACTGTTGTTACCTTCCAAATTCCAATCTTAATATTATTTAAAAAGAATGAAAAGAAAACTGTTATATATAATCAAATTTTAATTTAATTGACCCTTTAGGGAGTGGTTGTTCAAAAAAATTATACCTACTCAATCACAGATTCCTAACACTATTCTATATTATAAGAATCTAAAAGAAAACAAAAGCAAGAAAGGAACTCAACTATCAATTAATTAAATTATATATATATATATATATATATATATATATATATATATATATATATATATACCACTAAGTTGGACTGGAGGAGATAAACGTTTATTTCCTGACAATTAATGGATACAAAAATAGATATACGCTTCAAAATTACTAAATGCTTTTTTTCAAATGTGAAATGAATAGAGGAGTATAAATTGATGATAGTTATTTATTCTTGGGGTGGCCACTTATCTGTAGGGTTTCGCCCTCTTCACTTCCTAATTACTTCTTTTCCTGAGGCAAGTGAAGGCCCAAAACCACCTGTATAGGTGGTTACTGTAGAAAATCGGATCTAGGCTATCAGATGTTTGAGCTTCGGATGGTAAGTGTGGTAATTGTTACATTTAGGGGTTAAACTAAAGGTTCAAATAAAGGCCCATAAAAAAAGGAGAAGATATGTTTCCTTTTATATATATACACATACACCAGAAGAAGAAAAGACTCACCGCTCAGAAAATCGGCGTCCAGTCAATTACATGGATGAATATTTGCTTATCAAAACTCAAAAATATCGGTTGTAATCCAAAATACGCAAACGATACCAAATCGTGGTATTCTTCGTTTCTCACGATTATTGATTCAGATGATTAGAGATAAATCCGGAAAATTGCGAAACGTCAATCCAAAATCGCACTCTTCACAAAGTTCCAAATCAAAAGTGACCCAGAGAGACTCAGCTGGGAACCTATTTCCCCTTCTCTTTATAATAGGGGGTAGTGTAATTATCCCAAATGAATGACAGAATAACACCAAGAAGTTAACACATATTATTTGCTCCTGTTTACCAACAAATCCTCAGAGACGAATAAAGAAGAAAAATCCTAGAACCAAAATATACCGGTTACAAAATACAAATTTACGAAAAGGATTTCTGCTCGTAACAATGTATTTGATTCAGAATTTAATTTGAATTTTCACGCAACAAGGAAAGATACTTCAAAACCTGTGGTCCGTTTAAGCGATTGATAGATACAGAGGAAAACGTTGAAAAGACATGACAATTGACAACGCAACATAATATTCATTAGCCAAGGCTGAAACGGTAATGAATAGTTTAAAAACTGACAGTGAAAGATCACACTGAAGTATACACTTTAACTGTGGATCTTCAAAAAGCCTTGCTGTTTACAAAGTTACCAGTTTCTGAAGCATATTATAGGTGAAATATGAACTGATGATAATAAGAACTATGTATTATACTATTACTAGTGATTAATTTAAAATCAGAAATGCAATTTGGATCTCTAGACCATCTTCAGCTGGCAACAATTATTGAACTAAAGTTGAAAGTACAAAATTATTGAGGGTGCAAACAAGAGGTAATAAACTAATTATGATGAAAGCAGCTATTATTCAATTCGTTCAGAAGAATCTCTATAGGGAGTTTTTGGCAGTTTGAAAGTATCGATGGATTCTAAGAGATCTAATTTTCGACCTTCAGGTATCCTATGAATACTTTCAGATTTATGGGTGGACAATGATGACCATTTTCGATACAATGTGAAAGTAGATTCGTCGGTTCTGTGGTTATTATGAACTGATTGATGCTCTTTGTATCTAGTTTTGAATGAACGACCAGTCTGACCTACATAGAAGTATTCGCAATCCATACAGGAAAATTAGTAAACTCTAGAATTGTCAAATTCATCAGTTTTATTTTTACTATTGCGAAATTATTGGGAGAGTTTCTTTTGGGTTTTGAAAGCTACATTTTTATATTGTTTCGAAATGACATTTGCAATCGTTAGCAGATAGGTCCAATTTTTCAAATGTATTTATCTCTATTAGTTGATTCTATACGTGAGTAAATCTTATGATATGCTATTCGTATTTGTTTCTTTCTGATCATACCGTTTATTATATTTAAGGGATAACCATTGTTCTCAACTATTTCTTTAGCAAATGACACTTCCCTCTTACACTATTGAACCGAATGACCTGATTCCAGCGTTCGTGAACTCATTTCTTACAGAATCCCTCAATCAAGTCAAAATTACCGAAGAACTTGTAAAAGCACTTGCAGAAAATCAAAACCGACTCCGCTCCAGGTCCCGATAGTCTGTCCCCTTATTTCCTTCATAGATGGGCTGCAGAACTCGCCAGGCCTATTTCCATACTGTTCTCAAAATCACTCTCTTCTGAATCCCTCCCTCGCCATTGACGTAAGGCTACAATCACATCAATTTTCAAAATGGGGGATAAACTATCGCCCCACAACTACCACCCGATAAGCATGATATCTGCTGTAGTGAAATTTCTTGAGAGGATAATATGCGAAAAAATCATTACTTCTGCTTTAACTAATGAAATAATTCCAAAAGAGCAACACGGTCTTCTTCCTGGGCGTTCAACGCTCACTAACATGGTTGTATGCATCGACTACTGAACGAAAGCTTGGGATGCTGGTATTTATTTAGATTTTTCGAAGGCATTCGATCCTGTCCCACACAAACACCTCCTCGCCAAGCTAAGACATCTAGATATTAGAGGCCAATTACTGGACTAGTTCAGAGCATTTCTCAGCGACAGAACTTCTCGTGTCAGAGCAGGAGATGTGTTTTCGACAACTAAATGGACTGTGAGTAGTGGTGTTCCTCAGGGTTCAGTTCTTGGTCCCATCCTTTTCCTTTTGTATACTTCAGACAACCCTGCCTTGATCAAGTCAAACTATGACCTCTCTGCCGACGACACGAAAATATACAATGTCCCAACAACCTACATCGCATCAATCGCTGGTCGTATGAGTGGCTTCTCCCGTTGAACTTAGCAATATGTAGTTCTGCATATAGGTAAATCGAACCCGAAACTACCATACTCAATTGCCTTCAACGTAGTTTCGAGGGCTGTAACATACAGATTTCTTTATCAAACCTATGTGCGACCAATTATGGAGCATGCTGGTCCGGCTTGCTGGCCCACCCTCAGAAGCGATGCAACGTTGGAGCACAAGACTTCCTTTTGGTAGGACTCGCCCAAGATATGATGATCGACTCTCCATTTTCCGACTCGCCTTCTCCCAAGATCGCCGAACGCGAAGCGACCTCATCTTCACCTACTTATCTGTGCGGCGAATCCTCAGGGCGGATATCAGAGACCTCTTTCCGTGGAACGACCATCATCTTCGTGGGCATCGCTTCAACCTTGTCAGGGAAAACTTCAGAACAAATCAGCGCCAAGGGTTCTTTTCCAACCTCAACCTATTCAAAAACCGTTTAGATCATCGAACAATCAGAACGAGGCCCGATTTCGCCGCTGTACTCTTTCTGCACGGAACATTTGGTCGTCTTGTATTTTCTAATAATAATAATATTAATAATAATAATGGAAATCTTGCTACCAGAGATGACCTGCTGAATTAACCATTCCTATCAGATACTGAAAAACAAGATCAATGGTCAAGAAAGGAATTGCATGGACGACATCACCATGAGATTAATCAACCACACATCGACAAAGAAGCCTCCAACAAATGGTTGATGAAAGGGAAATTATTCGCAGAAACAGAGGGTTTCCTTATGGCCATCCAAGACCAAGTGATCGCTACAAACAATTACAAAAAATTTATAATGAAGGACGGAACATTACAAACAGATAAGTGCAGAAAATGCCATATAAGATCGGAGACTATACAGCATATTACGTCCGGATGCGAACAACTGGCCAATACGGAGTATCTTCACAGGCATAATCAAGTGTGCAACATTATCCACCAGAAACTTGCACACAAGTACGGACTTCTGAACACCTTCCAGCCATATTACAAGTATCAGCCGGCGCCCGTATTGGAAAATGACTCTATCAGATTATACTACGATAGGCCTGTTATCACTGACAGAATGGTGACGAATAATAGGCCGGACATAGTGGTGTATGATAAGAGAGCCAGAACAGCAATGCTGGTGGATGTCGCCATACCAAATAATAACAACGTGCTGAACAAGTTCCAGGAGAAAAAGTCCAAATACACAGACCTTGCTATTGAGATCAAGCAGATGTGGCACCTCGATAAAATAGATATTGTTCCTGTCATCGTATCCTCGACTGGTTTAATACCCAAAACTTTTCATGATAGCCTTAAGAAATTAGAATTGCATAAGAATACCTATATAGAAAAGCAAAAAGCTGTAATTCTTAATACATGTAGGATAGTTAGGAAATTTATGTCAAGTATATTGTAATCGAGCCTATTCCCTTTGATTGCTAAATCTGGGAAAGGTAAATTATATCCAGCTAACAGCTGAGATAGTGCATAATGAAACTCAGAAGTGAAGATGATACTCATAACGGTATACCTACCGTCAATGAAAGCGTTACAGATAACATCGAAGCCATGGAAACGAATATCAATATAGAGCGAACCAGCAGAACTCAAGACGAACAAGAACACCAATATCATCCTAGCAAGCATAAACTCAGTATTTGAAGAATACACTGACCAGAACACTTTGATTTATTGTGGAGCGGCAGCGGTTCTTCGACTACACAAACAACAAGTCTCCACAACTCTGATTCGATCTGAGCTAAAAAGCGTCAGAAAACTACCATGGCAAAAACGACTGGAGAAGGATATTGACAATATTAGAGCTGAGATCGGTCGCCTCACAGAATTCCTGAAAAACAAAAAGTCCTCTAGGCGCTTGAAATCCCATATACGCAAAATTTATAGAAAAATTGCTACGAACACAAAACACCCTGATCACAAACAACATATCGACGTGTATATGGATACTTTGAAGCAGAAACTCCAAACAAAAGCAAAAAGGCTCTCAAGATACATCAAGTGTACCGAAAAGAAACATAAAAACCAAAGGTTCCTCCAAAGCGCTGCCAATTTTCATAAGGGAAATAACAAAACTGCGAACAACAATAACACTGACGCACAGTGCTAACTAACGTATGTTCTTCAACATACCAGGAAAACACCCACTTTCCTAACACAGGGCTCAACATACATGCTACCTTAGAGCGATAGAACACAGGATCCATCTCAATATAGCCCAATCACTCGCCTGCTAACCCTTTACAAAATACTCACCTCATGCATATTTTGACGACAACAATATATTAGCTGAGGAGCAGAAAGGATGCAGAAAGAAACACCACGGGTGAAAGGAACAACTCATCATCGATTCTGTGATAATTAAACAGGCACACGGAGGGCATCGGAATGTTCATTCAGCTTTTCTCGATTATCTGATAGTATCTGATTCGATAGTACCGCCCATCCATGGCTTGTCGAAGTATTGCAAATACACAAAATTCATCCAATCCTGGTAGAATTCTTGAAGACAACAATGACACACTGGAGCACGTCTCTGCAGGTCAACATGAACAATAAGTCAATTAAACCCGACGAGATACCCATACGTCGTGGTATTTTTCAAGTAGACTCTTTGAGTCCGCTATGGTTCTGTTTAGCTATGAACCCATTGTCCTCAATGCTCAATAGAACAGGATACAGATTTAGAATAAGAACAGATAGGAACTATCATACAGTCTCCCACCTGCTGTATATGGATGACATCAAACTATATGCTTCCAACAAAAAGCAATTGTATGATCTGCTGAAAGCTGTCAGTAATTTCTCGGCCGATGTTCATATGAAACTCGAGATTGAAAAATGTAAGACCCTGAACATTCAGAGAGGAAAAGTCATAGATGGTGAAACACAACTTACAAACGGTGATATTATACAGTGCATGAGGAATGGCGAAACATACAAATATCTAGGATACCTACAAGCCAGATTGATAGACCTAAAACAATCAAAGGAGAAGATTCGTTCAGAATACAGTCAGCGTCTGAAGACTGTGCTGAAATCAATGTTGAACCCGGGGAATCTAGTCAAGGCAATTAACACCTACGCCATTCCAGTGTTGCTTTACTCATTTGGAATAATCAGATGGACTAAGACAGAACTGGATGATATCCAAAGGCAGACCCGAACAATGCTGACAAAGTACAACAATCATCATACAAAATCGTCTGTGATACGAACAACTTTGAAGCGGAAAGAGGGAGGACGCGAATTAAAAGATGCTGTCAATTTACACACCGAACAGATAAGAAATCTCAGAGAATTCTTCTCTGCAAAACTCTCACATTAGAATTACATGGAGTGGTATCGTTGGCAGATAAGGGATATACACCTCTAAATTTTGCTACCAGAGATGACCTGTTGTATCTACTGTTCCTGTCAGATACAGAAAAACAAGAGCAATGGTCAAGTTACATGAACGACATCACCATGAGATTAATCAACCACACATCGACAAAGAGGCCTCCAACAAATGGTTGATAAAAGGAGAATTATTCGCAGAAACAGAGGGTTTCCTTATGGCCATCCAAGACCAAGTGATCGCTACAAACAATTACAAAAAATTTATAATGAAGGACGGAACATTACAAACAGATAAGTGCAGAAAATGCCATATAAGATCGGAGACTATTTAGCATATTACGTCCGGCTGCGAGCAAACGGCCAATACGGACTATTTTCACAGGCATAATCGAGTGTGCAACATTATCCATCAGAAACTTGCACACAAGTACGGACTTCTGAATACCTTCCAGCCATGTTACAAGTATCAACCGGCGCCTGTATTGGAAAATGACTCTACCAGATTATACTACGATAGGCTTGTTATCACTGACAGAATATGACGAATAATAGGCTGCACATAGTGGTGTATGATAAGAGAGCCAGAACAGCAATGCTGGTGGATGTCGTCATACCGAATAATAACAACGTGCTGAACAAGTTCCAGGAGAAAAAGTCCAAATACACAGACCTTGCTAATTAGATCAAGCAGATGTGGCACCTCGAGAAAATAGATATTGTCCTGTCATCGTATCCTCGACTGGGTTAATACCCAAAACTTTGCATGATAGCCTTAAAAAATCAGAATTGGATAAGAATACCTATATAGAAATGCGAAAAGCTTTAATTCTTAATACATAGAGGATAGTTACGAAATTTATGTTAAGTATATTGTTATCGAGCCTATTTTCTTTAATTGCTAAATCTGGGAAAGATAAATTATATCCAGCTAACAGCTGAGATAGTACATACATAAGTCCACGATAATAAATAATAATATTTTCTTCGGATAATGACAGATAGAAAGCCCTATGAATCATTGAATTAAACGCAGCACATTTATGACATTTTGGGTGTGTTGTCATGTCATGACATGTTGTCATAAGGGATGCAATTATCAGTAAAGATGAGTTTTCAATATATATCAAAAGTTAGTGTGTTATTTTTATGAGCGATCTAGAAAATGAATCTTATTATCGACTTCTCCCTCTATTTTGAAGTTATTTTCGGAAGTAATACTATTAATGTAAGTTAAAATTGATTTAGTTGCCTAGCGGTTCTTATGAAACATGCTAGTTTATCGTCTACATATTTATTCAAAAATGTACTAATTTTGATTTGGAGAAATTGAATATAGTTTTTAAATATACGTCATGAAAATGTCCACTAGTAAATGGCTCAATGGAAATTCCATCGATAGACTGTGAGGCTGACCTAACAGTCACTCATAAATATAACACCCTAAGTTTTGATACATATCGAAAACCCGCCTTCATTAATATTTGCATTCCTTATGACTCAACAGACCCAAAACCTCATAAATACGCTGTGTTTAATTCAATGATTCATAGGGCTTTCCTTCTGCCATTATTCGAGGAAAATATGTCCAGGGAAGTGGCAACTTCTAGGGAAATAGCTAAAAACAATATAATAACAAATATAATCAGTGGAAAGATTGCAAACGTCATTTCAAAACAGCATAACAGAGTAGCTTTCAAAACACGCAATAAACGTCTAAGAAACGGAATGATCAGAAAGAAACAAACACGAATAGCATATCACAATATTCTCACACGTATAGAATCCACTAATGCAGATAAGTACATTTCATCAACATATTTTGATCTTATCAGCGAAGTGATTGCAAATGTCATTTCAAAACAGCATAAAAAAGTAGCTTTCGAATACTACATTAAACCCTCCCAAGAATTTTTCAATAGTTAAGATAAAACTGATAGATTTGACAATACTGAAGTTTACAAGCTATCCTGTATGGATTGTGAAGGCGTCTGCATTGGTCAGACTGGTCGTGCATTCAAAACTAGATACAAAGACGATCAATCAATAACCAGAGAACCAACGAATCTACCTTCGCTTCATATTGGATCGAAAATGGCCATCATCTAGCACCCATAGATCAACTTTGAATCATTCACCTAGAGGTATTCTTCTGAAGACCAGTATGGCCCAGCTTATTCGTTCATATTTTATATCTTCAAATAATACCTGCTTTTATGATAATTACTTCAGTATCTCTTATTTGCAGCCCTATATATTTTGTATTTACTTATTAAGATATGTATGTATTTAAACTTTAGTACAGTACTCGTTTTACAGCTGAAGATGATCGAGAGACCGGAATTGCAATCCTGAATTTCAATAAACATTTGTTATAGTACAATGCATAGTTTAATTTCTTCTTATCATCATAATTAACTATCACGTAGTAAAAGCGGAGCAATCAACTTTTTCAAATATATACTGTCATAACATTGGAATACACGAAATGAACAATATATGTCTGTAACGAGACCAAGGCTTCCAAAAGAATGCATCAAGTAGACAGACGTCGAATTGAGAGATATCCCCAATGCTACTTCTTTCCAACCAATTTTTCCGTTGGAGGTTCAAAATTGGTGCCGGCAATGACCTGGTCATCATAAATGATAGAACCCTGAATGCTCTGAGGTATGTTGCAGATATCTTAGAAGGACACGTTTCACCATTTGCGACAAACCATTTGAGGTCAGGCCTCACCAAGCTTATATCGTCAGGAACTACCTTCACACAAAATACTTTCAATGAAGAATTTTGATATTACCTAATGGCATTGAATGTTTTGTGGTTCTTATATGGCCACATATCGGCGAATTATTGTCAGAGGATAAATGTTCTTTAAATCTGCTTTCGCAATTCTACCTTACAAACAATTTTGTAATCTTCTGATATTTTGAATTTGTCTGTTCTTTATTCAACATTAAATTATCATTTGTTCAAGTTCAGACCTCTTAAGAGAGAGATGGTTTTTTTGAATTTTTAAAGAAAGTTGATCCAGTTTTTGGAAAGAATCAGCATAGCTAAACTAGCGTATTTTTTCAAAGAAGAATCTTTCATGCAATATAATATTTGTGTTTTAATATGTTCTTCTTTACGTTGGATAATTTTGTCTATAAAAACCGGAGGAATTTTGTTGTTTAAGGCATATTTTCGGATAGTACTTATTTCAGCTTTGAAGTCTATCGGTGGCACTTCTACAGTTCAATGGAAAACGCCTTATGGATCATTGAATTATAACTGATAGTTTGTGATTTAAGTCATTGAATGAGTCCACGGGTATAGTTATATTTGATGTTATAAATGAAACTCTTAGGTGATTCTTTTTAAGTTTTCCATGAATATATCGGCTAAAAGGGAGCGATGACAGTGGAAAAATATAGGAGAAAGATGATCGCTGCTCAGAAGAGAATTCTGCTCAAGGTGTAATGCGCATACAAAACGGTTTCAGCGGAAGCCGTACAGGTACGCGGAGAGAGGAGGAGACTGTTCCATAACAGAGTGGGGCACCGGCCCGGAGTTAGGAAGCAGACCAGGGCAAAAATGATGATCAAGTGGAAGGATAGATGAAGTAATCAGGGGGTGTTCGGCGAATGGACCCGCCAACTACTGCCAAATGTGAATGACTGGGTGCAGTGTGAACAGAAATGTACAAATTACTGGCGACCCAGATACTCACCGGGCATGTTTCCTTTGAGACGTGCAGGAAAAGAATTGGCAAAACCGAGAGCGACCTATGTACAGTCTGTGGGGTTCGAGACACTGTCGAGCAAATGATAGTCGAATGCGTACGGTGGGAAACATAGAGATGTGCGGAGATCATACGGTCAATGTTTAATAGCCGGGAAACCTGGAAGGAAGGATTAAAGATACTGGCAGGAATCATGGAATCGAAGGAGAGGGAGGACAGGCTGTCTCAATCAACGCAAATAGAAGTATGAGGCTTGCATGAGGTGTAAGAAGTAGAAATGAAAAGCCAGAACTGCACCGAAGATAACCGTTCCGGTCTTTAGACAGACCCGGTCACAACCACACGAACAACTAGTGATATCTGTATGAAGATTTTCTCCCACAAAAAAAGGGTGGCTAAGAGATTATATGGAAAGTCCTGATATCTGTTGGTGGAATTTTGTTTGAATGTTTTAGAAAATTACAAAACTCATCAGCAAAATGTGGCAGCGTCTTATTTTTGGTAAATATTTCCCTGATTATCAGAAGGAATATTTAGATACATGTTCTTCATATTAAATGAAACAAATTTCTGCTTTTGTGTGTTTTCGAGCCTAGAAAATTTATGTACAAGATCGATACAGTTCCAAATGGTGTGTTTCGATCGGAATTTTGTGAGATCAATAAATTTCTTATTTTTTAAGAACTCTGCGAATTCACTTTAATTTACAACTATTATATTCCATAAAAGGTACTTCCTTGAAAAAATACGCTAGTTTCAACTACACTGGTCCTCTCCAATAACTTTCTAGATTTAAAATAAGCACTCTCTTCTCAAGTGGTCTGAACTAGCGCAAATTATTATTGAATGCTAAACAAAAACCAAATTCAAAAAATTAGAAGTTTATAAAATTGCTTGCAATGAGTGTAAGGTAGCTTATGTTCAGCTGACAGGTAGGAATTTCGTAACCTGATTTAAAGAACATTGTTCCTCGACAAAATGTTTATTACAATCGGTTATAAATGTTCATTCAAACGAGATATTGATGTCCATTTCGAGAAAAAATAACTGTTTATGGCACCGATGATCTATGATAATAACGCAATCGAATTGAACCCTATCCTCTAGTATACAAACTGACAAAATCTTTGTCAGATGTTAGAAATAAGTTTTGCTCCAAAGTGGATACATGTTTAAACAGTTAGTATATACCTTGTTTAGACAGAAAAAATAACATTTACACAGAATTTTCTATCATATCTTGATGATTTTATAATGTGGTCTTGTTACATATCCAGAGTGATAGACAGAATGCAAGAGTTTTTGACAAAATCATTATTAACTGCGACAATATGTTTCACTGTAGAGTTGGGCGAATGTGTTTCAGAAAAAAAAATTCTATCACTCTGTTGATGACGGAGAACCTTGTAAAAACCCAAGTGAAATCACCCTTAATAACCAGCTCGACATTAATACCTTTCCACTACTAATATGAAATTAGGTTAGGTTAGTATCTAGATAAGTAAGTTCATTTCCGGTAGTTGACCACTTGAAAATGACTCGACTTGTTTATGAAAATAGAATTGTGGAAAGTATTAAATATATTTTACTTAATCTTCGTTTGTATTTGAAACAATGGCACACGATCCAGGGCATGGATCAGGATGACAATATCCTCATGGAATGCAACAGCTACTTATAGATGCAATCCAAAGCACCAGAAACACATGGCTGTTACGACTAAGACATGATAATGACAATACTTTGGCCATTATTGTTCACAACATTACAGCTCCTATGAGCTCATGTCATCTGATCACCAACCGGCACCATCTGGGGTCCGGCCCTAAGGGTATGAAATGTGCTACCGGTCACGGTTGGGTGGATCCCAGACCTGACGTGGAAAATCACAGACTGGATAACAAAAAAATAAACAGCCACTGCAAAAAGCAACATTAATTGTGCCTACCCTATTCCAGGCAGGAACTTAAAGAGATGTTGTTCTGGAGCTGAACAGATAGGGAATCGATATCATGGGAATGAGCGAAGTAAGATGGCCAGCAAATGGGTAGTGCAGAACTGATGGCGCGATGCTTTACTACTCAAGATCTCCCGGTGAAGATAAACACTATAGACACGCAGTAGCCATACTAATACGAGATGAAATAGCTGACTGTGTTTTGTGCCGCTTTCTTCTCGATACATGCTACTTCAACAGACTATCCGGTTATTTAAAATAAATCTCGTCCAAGTCTAGGCACCTACTACAGAGAGTAACAATGAGGAAACTGAGAAATTTTATCAGGATATTGAGGAAATACTATCAACTGCTGAGAATCAGGACATAGCTATCATCTGGGAAATTTCAATGCAAAGATTGAAAAGAGAAGATCAAGAAATGTTGTAAGAGACTATCGATTAGGCACGAGGAATGTTAGAGGCTATCGACTTACAGTTCTGTCAAGAATGGAACTAAATATTGACGAACACATGGTTTCAGCTGCCTCCAAGAAGGTTTTACACCTGGAGGTCGCCCCAAGATGCTCCAGACAATAGTGCGAAATCAAATCGACTCCATAGCCATCAATAGTCGCTATTGTAATGTGGTAATAAGCGTTTAACATACCCAGAAACTGATATACAATACGACCGCAAGATCTCAATTGGAAAATTTTACGTGCAATTCAAAAAAATCTCATCTCACGCATATCCAAGAAACTTTACACCGACAGTTTAAAAGAACCAGAAATTAGAGAGAAATGTGCGAAAATGACTAACGGTTGACAGCTATGGAGCCGTTAGATAAAGTGGAGGATATTCGGACCAGCTTTAGAAACATTGTTGAGAAATCAGCAGATACGACATGAAAAGAATGGGAAGAAGCATGAGTGGATGACAATTATTCAACTGATGGAAAGGAGACGAGGAAGTGAAGGGAAATTGGATTATAAAAACATAAAGCGTACCATCATAAGCAAAATAATCGAGGCGTAAGAACTGTGGCTTAACAATAAACGTCGAGAAATTCAGGAGGTTCTGGATAAATATGATAACTTCAACCTGAATTAAAAGATCAGAGAAATAGTAGGACCAAAACAACCTCATAGTGTTCCTAGACTATTGGATAAAAATAGCAGGCTAGTCGTTGAAGAAGAACAAAATGCAGATATGTGGAAATCCTATATAAGGGAGTTGTTCAGCTACCAGCGTTCGATAATATCTGAGGAAAAGGTGATGCTGGAGGGACCAGAGAAACTTAAAGAAGAAGTGAGGAAAATCATCAATCAGACAAAAAATCGCAAAGCTGTAGGTCCTGATGGGATACCAGTCGGAAATCGTGAAACTCTACTTCTTTGTTTGTTCATTCATTTCATAACGATACCTAAGAAAATGAATGCTAAGAACTGCAATGATTTCTGGCTCATTAGTTTGATGATTCATACTCTAAAGATAGAGCATCATATCCTTGTGGAGCTACTGAAAGGTACAAATCTCGATAGTAAAGACATAAATATCATTGTAAAGCTTTACTGTAACCAAAGTGCACATAGTAAAGTTGGAAACAGAACAACTGGCGAAATCAAAATAGAGAAGGACGTGAGGTGAGGATGCATATCATCCCCTCTCCTTGTCAACCTTCATTCCGAAAATATCTTCAGACTTTCCATACATGGAATAGAAAAAAACATCAAGGCGAATGACCATTGGATAAATAATATCAGATACGCTGATGATAAGATTCTCTTAGCAGATAGCCCAAATGATCTACAGTTCATTCTGCATAGAGTATACAATGCAAGTAGAGAAGTAGGTCTCAATATGAATAGCTCCAAAACAAAAGTCATGACAGTTTAAAAAACAAACACTCCTAGCCATCCCATATATATCAAAGAAAAACTAGTTGAACAAGTGAGCCGTTAGAAATATCAGACGAAGAATAGAAATCGCACGCAATAGTTTCTTCAGAATGAAATCTGTAATATGCAACATCATCTCACTCTACACAAGATGGCGAGTCACACAATGTTACGTACTTCCGGTACTTTTGTATAGTTGTGAAGGATGGACTCTGAAAGCGTCAACTACGAACTGAATTGAAGCCTTTGATCTGTACCGGCGAATACTCATAGTTCCTTCGGTGGACAGGGTTACTAACGATAAGGCTTTTGAATTGTGGAGGCCGTTACTTGATGTAGATCCATGATATAAATGAGATAAAAAACACAAGGTTTAACTTTAATCTACATTTTATTTGAAAAAATTCGACGACGTTTCGCTGACACAGCAGCTTTATCAAGAATGACAAACAGAATGAAGAGTATGGTATTATAAACAAATCGTAGAACAAGTTGGATGAATAACAGGAAAATAAACACCGAGCCATTGTACAGTTAGTATGAAAGGTGATAAAAACTAATTAAACAAGTTAAGTAGGGTTGAATAATTCACATCTACCTGTTCATTCAAAAGCTTGTCCGAATGTTTGTATCTATTTATTTCTAATGCTTCTAGGAGATCTAATTTTGAACTTTTGATTTTATATGTAATATGTCAAAGTTTTATTGAATGAATGGTTTTCTTTTATTAGGTGGTTTGAATAATTTGAATCAGATTTATTTTTATCGAAGCTACGTTTATGTTCAGATGTTCTTATGCCATAACTCCTATAGGTCCTACCGATATAAATTTTATCACAAGAACCGTAATTGAGTTTATAGATTCCTGATTTACTTGATTTTTCAACACGAGATTTATTATTTTTAATATGTTTACCTAAGTTATTAGAAGTTTTGAGAGTTATATTAAGATTTTGTTTGACGAGAAAGGATTTAATATTTGTACTTGCAGAACCGCAGAATGTTAAACTGTTGAATATTTTATAGTCTTTATGAATAGGATATACTTCATTTATTGCTTTCTGGTACAGTTTTTACGAATGATTAGATCTATCATATCCGGATTATATGAATTATTAATGGCTATCTGTTTGATGATGTTTAACTCTTTATTATAATCTTCTACTGATAAAGGTAAATTGAGTAACCGATGTAGCATGCTGTTTAAAGCTGCAACTTTGTGTTGAATTGGATGTAATGAGTAGTTATGTATAATTGTATCAGTATGTGTTGGTTTACGAGAGACCGAAAAACATGATTATTATTTTGCTTAGTGATTTTTAAGTCCAAAAATTAATGGAATCGTTCTGTTCAATTTCTATCGTGAATTTAATGTTCAAATGGATGGAATTAATGAAATTAAGAAATAAGTCTAATTGACGAGTAGTTCCAATGAAACATACTAAGATGTCGTCAACATATCTATACCAATAAAGAAATTTGGAAATGAGTGGATGTGTATGAATTTTCTGTTCAATATTATTCATAAAAATCTCTGCTTAAAGTGGACTCAAAGGATTTCCCATGATCAAACCATTTTCACTACTGTAATAGATGTTGTTGAAAGAAAAATAATTTTGTTCAATGCAAACGTCCAACAGATTCAATATTCCTGATTTAATTATGTGGTTAACATGATTCGAATTCAACATGTTTTCGATTAATATTTTGATATCACCCGGAGGAACACTTGGGTATAAATTCTCAACATCAAACGAAATGAGTTTTGCGTTAGGTGGTAGGTTAACGTAATTTTTTGGACTTAAAAATCACTAAACAAAATAATAATCATGTTTTTTCGGTCTTTCGTAAACCAACACATACTGATACAATTATACATAACTACTCATTACATCCAATTCAACACAAAGTTGCAGCTTTAAACAGCATGGCACATCGGTTACTCAATTTACCTTTATCAGTAGAAGATTATAATAAAGAGTTAAACAGCAATAAATGAAGTATATCCTATTCATAAAGACTATAAAATATTCAACAGTTTAACATTCTGCGGTTCTGCAAGTACAAATATTAAATCATTTCTCGTCAAACAAAATCTTAATATAACTCTCAAAACTTCTAATAACTTAGGTAAACATATTAAAAATAATAAATCTCGTGTTGAAAAATCAAGTAAATCAGGAATCTATAAACTCAATTGCGGTTCTTGTGATAAAATTTATATCGGTAGGACCTATAGGAGTTTTGGCATAAGAACATCTGAACATAAACGTAGCTTCGATAAAATAAATCTGATTCAAATTATTCAAACCACCTAATAAAAGAAAACCATTCATTCAATAAAAACTTCGACATATTACATATAAAATCAAAAAGTTCAAAATTAGATCTCCTAGAAGCATTAGAAATAAATAGATACAAACATTCGGACAAGCTTTTGAATGAACAGGTAGATGTGAATTATTCACCCCTACTTAACTTGTTTAATTAGTTTTTATTACCTTTCATACTAACTGTACAATGGCTCGGTGTGGATTTTCCTGTTATTCATCCAACTTGTTCTACGATTTGTTTATAATACCATACTCTTCATTCTGTTTGTCATTCTTGATAAAGCTGCTGTGTCAGCGAAACGTCGTCGAATTTTTTCAAATAAAATGTGGATTGAAGTTAAACCTTGTGTTTTTTATCTCATTTATAACGATAAGGCCCTCCAAAGACTGAACCCTATGCTCCTAAAACAGTAGAAAAAAGGCAAGAAATAGTAACGATCTACTGTAACTAATCATGGATGGAAAGATCAAAGGAAAACGAGGACTAGGTCGAGAAAGATTTTCATGGCACAAAAATTCAAGGGAGTTCAATATCAGAACTGCAGAGAATCTCATTAGACTAGCACAAAAGAGTGAAGAATATGGGGTGACGGTCGCCAACCTCCATTAAGGAGAGGGGAAGAAGTACAGTTCTAACCGTTTCTGTGAAAGTCCATTTCAGTCAACTTAGCAAGCTGTCAACCATGGATTTCAGTTTCGTCTAACAAATCTATTTCTTTTCCTTTCGTATCTTTCATTGCACATGATATCTTCAATGCACTGCCGAATTATTTCTCCTCTAATTCTACTAACAGAATTTTTTTATCAAGTTTTGCAAAGTTAACGACTATACTTATCTAAACCAAAACACAAAATGTTCGTATTCAATCGTTTTGTCTCTGTTTACCAGTCTACCTTTTGGGCATGTCAACTACTTCGAATACCTTCCTCACTTTGAATAATTCCTAAACAGAATCTCTCAGTTTTAACACAATACCTACCACAATACAATTCTAACTTCAAATTACTCCCAACAATATCAGAGTGTGCTTAATCAGTCCATTCCACACAGTCTTGTTGGCGCAGTGGACTGATGAGAAAAATGTCGATAATCAAATAGAACTAGACGTGTACCTAATAAGTAGCTCCCTGAGAGTGGCTTCATCTTCCTCCGTGACTTTTTTCTTCGCCTCATTCCTGGAGGACTTCCTGGCTAGGGGCGGCGACGGCGTGGGACGGACGCGCGTGGTCAGCTTAAGCGTATCCCGAGTCCCGAACTCCTCGTCTGAATCCGCCCCTGCATGGCGCACCTCCACCTCGGCTAGATCTGGGCCGGCTCCAGAATGAAACGGCGCTGTAACAAACGCAATAATATTAAATATTCTAATAATTTTACAATAAACAATCAGGAGATTCATTCGAATATTTTGAATAAGTAAAAATGCATAAGGAAGATATTAATTTTGCAGAGCCATCAAATATTAATACCTTCCTTCTCAGAAATTTAAAAATATAAAAATAAAAATCTAAAATATACGTACATGCACAATTCAAACTATAAAGCGATGTTTGCCATTCATTTACATTCTGTCGAAAATGTTACGGGAATTGATCAATGAAACAAGAAGTACAGTGTGTTCCAACGAAAATTTGACCCCCCCTATAACTCCGAAATGAGTAACATTAGCGAAAAACACCAAGACACGTCGATTTTTGTTTCGAGGAGGAGCATTTTTCGAAATAATTCGAAACTTGTCAGATCAACCCCCTACCCCCAGCAACCCTAATTTCGAAATTCATCATAGGGAATAAGGGTCGAGTGGCACCTTACTGTAAAGGTCTGTCAATTCTCCATTCTGATTTGTCATTTTTAGAAATTTAAATTAATATACAGGGTGTCCCAACCGAGGGTAAAGTTGAATTCCTGCAAATCCCAAATACTAAATGAAATCGATTTATTTTGGCATAATGCAAGCGCAGGTTTATGCTCGGTCTAGAAAAACGACCTACACTTGTGAATTTGGAGTTGGTGCAATCAACCCCCTATTTCCAGCATCCCCAACTCAAAAATCATTCGATCGAAAATAGGTCAGATGGCACCTCGTTGGAAAGGTATTTCAATTTTCTCTTCGAATTTGGTTTTTTCGAAATTCAGAATCAGCATACAGGGTGTCCCGGAGCAGGAACACTGAAAACCCAAATAACTTTTGAAACTGGTTCATTTCGGTATAATACGAGAACATGTTTATGTTTGATTCGAGAATAAGACTCTCTTGCGTGAATATGGAATTTTGCAATCAATCTCTTCCATTCAGCATCCCCAACTCAAAAATCATACAAGTGATTACAGGTTGAGTGGCAAAGTTCCAGAAAGATTTTTCTATTTTCTGAATCACTGAGGCATTGGTTTCAGTTTGGCAATCGAGGTTTTCTGGCGTGAGGATCAGGATGAGGGATGATGGAGAAACTGATTGGATGCTCATCTAAACAGGAAAACGAGATTTATTGAACTTGTATTCAATTGAAAACAAAAACTAACTTGATTATTACAACAGTTGTTCAAAATGACCTCCGCCCACCTCCATACAGTTATACAGACGATTTTCGAACTCTCTTCTCACATTAGCGAAAACTTCAGGAGTCAAAAGTCGGCATTCTGTGATAATCCTCATCCGCAGCTCCTCCAGGTTTTCTGGTCTTGTGGCATAAACTTTAGATTTTAGATGGCCCCACAAAAAAAAATCTAGGGGATTTAAATCTGGTGACCTGGCTGGCCACTCAACAGGTCCTCTTCTACCAATCCACCTTCCTGGGAAATTTTCGTCTAAATATTGGCGCACCCGAGCATCATAATGCGGAGGAGTACCGTCTTGTTGAAAACGCATTTCGTCCTCAGAAAGAGTTGGATCGTTCTGTAAAATTTCTGTCAATCTAGGATGTATGTGTTCCTCTAACAACTGTAGGTAGCCATTTCCATTCAGATCACCCTCAATAAAGAAAGGCCCAACTAGATGATTGCCAAAATTCCTGCCCAAACGTTCAACTTCTGAGGCCTTTGCGTGTGGGCCTCTCTAAACCAATGAGGATTCTGTGTGTCCCAATATCGACAATTATGTCTATTCACTTCACCTCTGAGCATAAAGGTGCTTTCATCAGAAAAACAGATGTTATTCAGAAAATTTGGATTAGCGTTTAGGTTTTCACTCAGATTTTCACAAAACTGTAAACGATGATCTGGATCATCTTCGTTTATTTCATGCACTTATTTTACCTTGTAGGGGTGAAATTTGTGATGTTTCACGATTCTATGGACAGTTGTAGCTGATACACCTGTCAGACGAGATAGTTTTCTGATCGAAGTAGTATTCTCCATTTGTAGATGACCCACTACTGCCACTTCCGTTGCCTCATTTCTGACAGGACATGCCACTTCATGTTTTTTGTTTGCCACCGAACCCGTAGCTAGGAATTTGTCAACCAAATATTTAACGTACTGGTGACTGACTCCTTTCTCTTTCAGGATGGTTCCTATCGAATATCCTTGCCGTTTCTTTGGCACAACTGTTATTTCGAAAATACGTCGATACAATTTCGACCCTTTCCTCAGTGGAATAAACCATTTTCAGATTAATTTCAACTGACGAACAACAACAATAATGAGGAACTGATCTGAATAATAATAATATTTCATTGCAAAATGAGAAATAACAGATGACTGCACGCCAGATGGAAATGAAAAAATGTGAACATTTTCAATGCAGAAATCAGCTTTATTTCTTCGTAATTGATGCTCAACACATCGTACCCCAATACTTTTAACAGTTTCGAATTAATTTTAGTTGATAATTTCAAATTACGATATTGAATTTTTCGAAAGCGACATCCTGTATGGAGAGCCGAACTGAATGAAATGCTTTAATCATTCTGGAATTCAAAAAACCTTTATGAAGATATGCCACTTGAATTATTTGTATGATTTTCAAGTTGGGGATACTGAATGGAAGGGGTTGATTGCAAAAATTCTATAACCACACAAGAAAGTCCTATTCTCGGATCAAACATGTTCTCGTATACCGAAATGTACCAGTTTCAAAAAGTTATTTGGATTTTCAATGTTCCTGCTTCGGGACACCCTGTATGATGATTCTGAATTTCGAAAATACCAAATTCGAAGAGAAAATTGCAGTACCTTTCCAACGAGGTGCCACTTGACCTATTATCGATCGAATGATTTTTGAGTTGGGGATGCTGGAAATAGGGGGTTGATTGCACCAACTCCAAATTCACAAGTGTTGGTCGTTTTTCTAGACCGAGCATAAACCTGCGCTTGCATTATGCCAAAATAAATCGATTTCATTTAGTATTTGGGATTTCCAGGAATTCAACTTCACCCTTGGTTGGGACACCCTGTATGTTAATTTAAAATTCTAAAAATGACAAATCAAGGTGGAAAATTGACAGACATTTTCAGTAAGGTGCCACTCGACCCTTATTCCCTATGATGAATTTCAAAGTTAGGGTTGCTGGGGGTAGGGGGTTGATCTGAGAAGTTTCGAATTACTTCGAAAAATGCTCCCCCTCGAAACAAAAATCGACTTGTCTTGGTGTTTTTCGCTAATAATACTCATTTCGGAGTTATAGGGGGGGTCAAATTTTCGTTGGAACACACTGTATATATTTTTCATCCAATTCATTGTATCGCCTTCAAAGTAGACCCCTTCCAAAATATTACATTCACGCCAACGAACAACCCTATGATCGAAACATTTTTCAAAAGCTTTTTCCGGCATCGACGTCAGTTCTCACCGCGAATTCTCTTTTATGTCTTCAATCGATTCAAAGCGGATACTTCGAAGTGGCAATTTGAGTTTTGGAGAAAGAACAAAGTCGGCAGGAGCCATATCAGGTGAATACGGTGGCTGTTCGAAGGTATTTGGCGTTTTTGGTCAGAAATTCATTGACAATGGTAGCCTTGTGAGATGTTGCATTATTGTGGTACGAAATCCGTGAGTTTTCCTTCCACAAATCTGACCCTTTTCGACGAATTTGCTCTCTCAAACGCCGCATAACGCACATAATATTCTTTATTTACCGTCTGACCTTCGGCCAAGAACTCCGAGTGCACAATACAGCGATTATCAAAAGAAAGAGTCAACATTACTCTCTACTTTTCTTCGACTTTGACGTTGACTGGTTTGCATGTCATAAACTCATGTCTCATCACCAGGTACAATGCGTTTTATGAATGTGGGGTAGGAATTGACTGATAATATATCTTCAGGTGAAGGGATGATCCAAGGCGTGCCTCTCGGATAAGGGTTAAAGTGTATTATTATGTTCATTTTCCGAAGCTAACCCCAAGAAAGGAAATTATTACATAGAGTTGTTATGCGACTTGATGAATTAATAATTAATTCCTTAGCTAAAGTGTCCATAGTAATTTTTTTGTGACAAATCGAATTTTAGAGCAACAGCTGTTTAAAAACAGAAATTCAAGTACGCCCAATGTACCCCATAGGTGCGGTAAGTTGAACAAGGGTATGGCGTAAGTAGAGCTTTAAGAATGTCTAACCAAACCATGCATTCAATGTTGACAAGAGAAGTAAAATACACTGCCCACAAAAACTGTCGCATCACCCTACTTTGACGACAATACTATATAAATTTTTAGGTTGGTCATTCAAGAGTCGTTTGGGAACTTTCAGAAGTGTAAAATAGGAAGATATCATTCGAAAGATATGAGTTTATGACGGAAAATATCGACAATTTTCGAGTCAATGAAAAATTAAAAAATTCAAATCTTCAAACGTTCGCGAAGAGACTAATCAACTAGCATCAAATGGTTACTAACCGTTTTCAAAATCGAGTGTTTCCTCACCGGGCAGAAATTACTGCCAGTATACGTCTCGGAAGCCCCTTAAACAAATTTTGGATGTATTCTTGAGTCACTGAGTTCCAAATTTCGGGAAGCAGAATTTCTGGTTGTCGGAGTGTTCTACAAGGCATTTTATGCTGCTGAATTTGCCACCCCATGTTGTCCCAAACATGTTCTATGCGATTCAAGTCGGGACTTCTGGCTGGCCATCTTAAAATATCAATTTCGGCATTGTGCAGAAATTCTGTAACTACTCTAGCTGCATGAGGCCGAGCATTATCATGAATGAAGTTTTCGCCAACCAATGTGCCAAAGGGTACAACATATGGTTCAAGGATATCTGCGATGTATCTGGCCGCAGTCATTCTTCAATTACTCACAAGGACTAACACAGTTCGACCATGGAAAGAAATGCCTCCCCACAACATTACTGAGCCCCCTCTGAAGTTTTCGGTTTGACCATCTGTATACAGGCATGCGTCTATCATTTGATACTAGACAGAACCTGGACTCGTCGGAAAAGAGAATATTCGACCATTCTGGAATAACCCAATTTGCATGTTCCCTCACAAACTGTAGTCTTGCAACTCGTTGCTCTCTGGTGAGATGCGGGCCGGTAGAAGCCACTCTTGGTCTGATATCGTCATCTCTGAGCCTATTCCTAACAGTTTGCAATGAAATATGCTCATTTCTGTAAAGTGCAAGTTCATTTTGTAGCATTCTAACCGTAGATTGCAGAACTCTTAGTGCAGTTGAACGAAGTCAACGATCATCAACTGGTGTTGTTATCCGATTTCTTCCCTATCCGGCCCTTCTTCCATATTCCCCTGTTTCGTGGTACCGATTAATTGATCTTGAAATATGGGTTTGGTTAACATTCAACAAGTTAGCCACGTAACGTTGGCTTCGCTCCTCCTCTAGAAGTATTACAATTTTTACCACTTCATGATCACTCCAATAGCGTCCGGGACGTTCAGGAGGCATTACAATAAATTCAAAGATTCGAAAATCAACAAGAAACACAGAAAACTTGCATTAATTTAGCGTGAAAACTAGAGAGAAATTGAATGAATACTGAGAGTCAAATAAACTCATTCTTGTTTCAGACGTGTTTGAGATCATATGGAAACAAATGTTACTACATAGATAAGATTTTTTTTCCCTCATATGTCCAAAATCATATGTTGACAAAGAAACTGCGACCGAGCTGCTTAATCGTTTGTGAAATTCAGAAAACCAGGTGATGCGACAATTTTTGTGGTGTGTGTATTATATGACAATATTTCTGCTTAAAATATACAGGGATATCGACCGGGACCGTCCGTTAAAAACTTTTTAAGTTCCAATTACAATATCAAGCTGAAATTTTATACGCGACCATAACTAGCGATTTCCAATTGAAGTGAAATATTTTCGAATGCCATTTCCGGTTATACCGGAAGTGGGTCATCACTTTGTTATTTCAAATGGCAATCTACCTTTCTTATTATACATCTAGAACCGACATATGAGCAAGGCATAAAATACCCAAGTTGTTGGCACTTATCTGTCAAAACTTTTGACAGATTTAATTATTTTTCTTATAAACTCGATTTTTGAGGAACATTTAAAAAAATTGTAGCTCGTAGATCTTTTGCACTACAGACACAATTTTTGCTTGGGTGGATAGAAGAAGAATCAAGGAATTTTTTAAGCAGTCTACACATGTCAAATGTTCATTGCGTTGTTTTGTATGATTTTTTCAATTTGGCCTTTTTCAAACAACAATAACTCAATTTTTTCAAATGGCACGCGCCAATTTTTATATCGCCATCAGATGAAGCGTCAAATTTCAGATGGAATTGTATCAGAATGTACTATACCCATCTCTTATAGTTCCGAAATAATTTGGGGATATATTGAATTTTGATGATTTTGCAAGAACTATAAGAAAATGCTTTAAACTATTTGAATCAAGTAGCTGAACTGGCTACGCTCACCTGAAAGGTGCCTAAAATTAATGTACTTGTCACTTCGTTCATTCGAATTTGACATTTCAACAAGAATTGTAGGTAATTTGAAGTGAAAATTTTTGAAAAACACCAGATTGATAATAGAATGGCTGATTATTCAAACGCGAATATGTTTAATCTCTTCTTAATTCATGGCGAATGTCAAAAAGTGGTGGATAGAACTTGCAGGCAATTCAATAACCAATTTCTAAATTTGGCGCCTATGAGTAAAACAAAATTTCGAAGGATTAGAAGCAATTTTCTGCAATTTGCAGGAACAAAATACATAGAAGCTAGAAGAAAACCAATTCTCGAGGACGACGACAATCAAATTAATACGCTAGCGTATTTTCGTGCCAATCCACATTCGTCCATTAAGTCAGCATCAATGGATATTGGATAGAGTTATACTTCCATTCAAAGGATCATAAAGAAACATAACATGCGTATTCTTTTATCAGACTACAAAAATTGAAACCAACTGACATTCCCAAGCGACTAAATTTCTGTGAAAATTTATTAATTCGGCTTCAAGAAGATGAGACAATTCTGCAAGAAATTATATGGTCTGATGAAGCCAAGTTCAATGAAGAAGGAATGACCAACAGGAGAAATCGACATTTTTGGGCCACAAAAAATCCACATTTTATTGGGGTTATTGATTTCCGAAATAAATTCAGCGTAAACGTTTTTGCAATTCTAATGAATGATTTGTTGGCTTATCACACTTATGAGGAAAATCTCAATGGACAAAGATACCTGGAAATTTGAAAGGAACATTAGCAAATTTTTTAGATGGATTACCCCTTAACATTCTGAGAGTTTGCTATTACCAAATGGAAGGTGCACCGGCAGATAAAACACGAGCTGTAGATCGGCAGTTAACAGAAATGTTCGAGGATAGATGGTGGGGTAATCAAGGACCAAATATATGGCCTCCGTGTTCTCCGGACCTGACGCTCCTTGATTTTTATTTAATGGGCAAAATCAAGAGTGAAGTGTATCTTATTCTTGTAGGAAGTAAAGAAGAGTTACTAGAGCGCATTCATAATACTTTTCGTAATATTGATCCTGAGGAAACTAGGAGCAAAATGAGGCCCATATTGTATATTTATTTAGATCGTAAATTAGTTTTATCCTATGATGTTTGCTATCATTTATTAGTAATAATGTAATTATCTTCGATGATTGGTTTTCGCTTAGTTCCTACAATTTTATTCATCTGAATTGTAGAAAATTACTTCTAATGCTTCGAAATTTTATTTTACTCATAGACGGTAAATTCGAAAATTGGTTATTGAATAGCCTGCAATTTCTACCCACTAATTTTTGACATTCTGAAATTAATTAAAAAAGATTAACTATATTTTCGTTTGAATAACCAGTGGTTTTATTCTAAATGTGTTGTATTTTTTGGATATTTTCAATCTGAAATAACGACATTTCTTGTTGAAATATCAGATTCGAATGAACGAAGTGATAAGTATATTAATTTTAAGCACCTGTCAGGTGAGCGTAGCCAGTTAAGCTACTTGATTCAAATATTTCGAAGCATTCTCTGTTAGTTCTTGCAAAATCATCAAAATTCAATATATTCCCAAATTATTTCGGAACTATAAGAGATGGGTATAGTACATGCTTATACAATTCCATGTGAAATTTGTCGCTTTATTTGATGGCCATATAAAAATTGGCATGTGAAATTCAATAAAATTGAGGTATTGCTGTTTGAAAAAGGCCAAATTGAAAAAATCATACAAAACAAGGCAATAAAAATTTGACATGTGTATAGATTGCTTAAAAAATTCCTTGATCCTTCTTCTATCCACCTAAGCATAAATTGTGTCCTTAGTGCAAAAGATCTACGAGCTACAATTTTTTTAAATGTACCTCAAAAATCGAGTTTATAACAAAAATTATTAAATCTGTCAAAAGTTTTGACAGATGAGTGCCAACAACTTGAGTATTTTATGCCTTGCTTAAATGTCGGTTCTAGATGTATAATACAAAAGGTAGATTGCCATTCGAAATAACAAAGTGATAACCCACTTCCGGTATAACCGGAAATGGTATCACTTCGATAATATTTCACTCCAATTGGAAATCGCTAGTTATGGCCGCGTATGAAATTTCAGCTTGATATCGTATTTTGGAACTCAAAAAGTTTTTAACGGACGGTCCCGGTGGATATCACTGTATATGAGGATTTTGACGAGCGTTATTTCGATTTTTATAATTTCAAAGATTAGAAAAAATTGAATTCCGAACTAGTCGTTTAATAAAGTCATGAAATTATTTATAAAAATTGTTTCACATTCTGTTAGATAACTGTAAACTCATGTAGAAAACTTAGCTGAAGTCACTTACAATACAAATTAAATGGTCATTTCCATAATTTACCAAAATTATTGAGTTATCTGAAATATCATAAACATTATTTAATTATTATATATTTTAACGTATAGAATTAAGCGTAAGTTGTGTATGCATGAAATTCATGAGATAATTATTTTGGTAAACGTAACTGTCATTAAATACATTAGTGTTCAATTGATTCAATTTTATTTTCTAAAAAGAACCATAAAACACATATTCGTCTACTGACTACAAATTTTAGACGTCTAAAATAAACATTTCATTCAAAACGAGGACAGCAATAGTCGCAAGCAACAAAAAAAAACAGAGAAGCTTATAGTCAGTTATTTGGGTTCTTCCTGGAGATTCATACAAGGGTTTCTATCAAAGATCCTGCAATAAATTGGTGCTGTCCCAAGAAAAAATTATAGAAAGTATATTTATTTTTTAATTCGCCCTCGTACAACATTTCTAAGGGATTTGCATACTTAATAAGCTTTTATTTCTGTACGTCTTAACCAAATAAACTATACCATGTCTTCAACGACCTCCACGATATTCAAGTTTTAAAAACTATTCAGGTCTTTTGGAACTAGTCGTGCGACATTGCGTTTTATGTCCAAAAATGGTTTGAAATGAAGATGTTGATGGCTGACCAGAGCGAAGCAAATCTTTCACCACATCTCGGCCGCTGTTAAATGCACTGTAACACTCAAATGCACGTATTTCTGACAGAGTCGATTCACAATTTGGGACAAATTCTTTGATCGAAATTTTTATTCCGTGTAAAAAATCTCAAAACAAATTTGTGAGAACTGACAAAATCCAGCACTGAAAACAAACCAAATGACAGATCACGTTCAACCTCCGCAAATCTACTAACAACAAAAATTTCGACAATCGTTTTAAGCAATTTTTAAAATAATCAATTCCCGGTTCTTTTCGACAGAATGTATACAGTGTGTTCCAACGAAAATTTGACCCCCCCTATAACTCCGAAATGAGTAACATTAGCGAAAAACACCAAGACACGTCGATTTTTGTTTCGAGGGGGAGCATTTTTCGAAATAATTCGAAACTTCTCAGATCAACCCCCTACCCCCAGCAACCCTAACTTTGAAATTCATCATAGGGAATAAGGGTCGAGTGGCACCTTACTGAAAAGGTCTGTCAATTCTCCACCTTGATTTGTCATTTTAGAATTTTAAATTAACATACAGGGTGTCCCAACCAAGGGTGAAGTTGAATTCCTGGAAATCCCAAATACTAAATGAAATAGATTTATTTTGGCATAATGCAAGCGCAGGTTTATGCTCGGTCTAGAAAAACGACCTACACTTGTGAATTTGGAGTTGGTGCAATCAACCCCCTATTTCCAGCATCCCCAACTCAAAAATCATTCGATCGATAATAGGTCAAGTGGCACCTCGTTGGAAAGGTACTGCAATTTTCTCTTCGAATTTGGTATTTTCGAAATTCAGAATCATCATACAGAAGCAGAACATTGAAAATCCAAATAACTTTTTGAAACTGGTTCATTTCGGTATACGAGAACATGTTTGATCCGAGAATAGGACTTTCTTGTGTGGTTATAGAATTTTTGCAATCAACCCCTTCCATTCAGCATCCCCAACTTGAAAATCATACAAATAATTCAAGTGGCATATCTTCAGAAAGGTTTTTGAATTCCAGAATGATTAAAGCATTTCATTCAGTTCGGCTCTCCATACAGGATGTCGCTTTCGAAAAATTCAATATCGTCATTTGAAATTATCAACTAAAATTAATTCGAAACTGTTAAAAGTATTGGGGTACGATGTGTTGAGCATCAATTACGAAGAAATAAAGCTGATTTCTGCATTGAAAATGTTCACATTTTTTCATTTCCATCTGGCGTGCAGTCATCTGTTATTTCTCATTTTGCAATGAAATATTATTATTA
The DNA here is from genome assembly GCA_013387265.2 of Cryptolaemus montrouzieri. Classification (NCBI taxonomy): domain Eukaryota; kingdom Metazoa; phylum Arthropoda; class Insecta; order Coleoptera; family Coccinellidae; genus Cryptolaemus; species Cryptolaemus montrouzieri. The sequence continues at coordinate 2,247,684 of JABFTP020000083.1, read as the reverse complement.
TTCAGATCAGTTCCTCATTATTGTTGTTGTTCGTCAGTTGAAATTAATCTGAAAATGGTTTATTCCACTGAGGAAAGGGTCGAAATTGTATCGACGTATTTTCGAAATAACAGTTGTGCCAAAGAAACGGCAAGGATATTCGATAGGAACCATCCTGAAAGAGAAGGGAGTCAGTCACCAGTACGTTAAATATTTGGTTGACAAATTCCTAGCTACGGGTTCGGTGGCAAACAAAAACATGAAGTGGCATGTCCTGTCAGAAATGAGGCAACGGAAGTGGCAGTAGTGGGTCATCTACAAATGGAGAATACTACTTCGATCAGAAAACTATCTCGTCTGACTGGTGTATCAGCTACAACTGTCCATAGAATCGTGAAACATCACAAATTTCACCCTACGAGGTAAAATTAGTGCATGAAATAAACGAAGATGATCCAGATCGTCGTTTACAGTTTTGTGAAAATCTAAGTGAAAACCTAAACGCTAATCCAAATTTTCTGAATAACATCTGTTTTTCTGATGAAAGCACCTTTATGCTCAGTGGTGAAGTGAATAGACATAATTGTCGATATTGGGACACACAGAATCCTCATTGGTTTAGAGAGGCCCACACGCAAAGGCCTCAGAAGTTGAACGTTTGGGCAGGAATTTTTGGCAATCATCTAGTTGGGCCTTTCTTTATTGAGGGTAATCTGAATGGAAATGGCTACCTACAGTTGTTAGAGGAACACATACATCCTAGATTGACAGAAATTTTACAGAACGATCCAACTCTTTCTGAGGACGAAATGCGTTTTCAACAAGACGGTGCTCCTCCGCATTATGATGCTCGGGTGCGCCAATATTTAGACTAAAATTTCCCAGGAAGGTGGATTGGTAGAAGAGGACCTGTTGAGTGGCCAGCCAGGTCACCAGATTTAAATCCCCTAGATTTTTTTTTGTGGGGCCATCTAAAATCTAAAGTTTATGCCACAAGACCAGAAAACCTGGAGGAGCTGCGGATGAGGATTATCACAGAATGCCGACTTTTGACTCCTGAAGTTTTCGCTAATGTGAGAAGAGAGTTCGAAAATCGTCTGTATAACTGTATGAAGGTGGGCGGAGGTCATTTTGAACAATTGTTGTAATAATCAAGTTAGTTTTTTGTTTTCAATTGAATACAAGTTCAATAAATCTCGTTTTCCTGTTTAGATGAGCATCCAATCAGTTTCTCCATCATCCCGTCATCCTGATCCTCACGCCAGAAAACCTCGATTGCCAAACTGAAACCAATGCCTCAGTGATTCAGAAAATAGAAAAATCTTTCTGGAACTTTGCCACTCAACCTGTAATCACTTGTATGATTTTTTGAGTTGGGGATGCTGAATGGAAGAGATTGATTGCAAAAATTCCATATTCACGCAAGAGAGTCTTATTCTCGAATCAAACATAAACATGTTCTCGTATTATACCGAAATGAACCAGTTTCAAAAAGTTATTTGGGTTTTCAGTGTTCCTGCTCCGGGACACCCTGTATGCTGATTCTGAATTTCGAAAATACCAAATTCGAAGAGAAAATTGAAATACCTTTCCAACGAGATGCCACTTGACCTATTATCGATCGAATGATTTTTGAGTTGGGGATGCTGGAAATAGGGGTTGATTGCACCAACTCCAAATTCACAAGTGTAGGTCGTTTTTCTAGACCGAGCATAAACCTGCGCTTGCATTATGCCAAAATAAATCGATTTCATTTAGTATTTGGGATTTGCAGGAATTCAACTTTACCCTCGGTTGGGACACCCTGTATGTTAATTTAAAATTCTAAAACGACAAATCAGAATGGAGAATTGACAGACCTTTACAGTAAGGTGCCACTCGACCCTTATTCCCTATGATGAATTTCGAAATTAGGGTTGCTGGGGGTAGGGGGTTGATCTGACAAGTTTCGAATTATTTCGAAAAATGCTCCCCCTCGAAACAAAAATCGACGTGTCTTGGTGTTTTTCGCTAATGTTACTCATTTCGGAGTTATAGGGGGGGTCAAATTTTCGTTGGAACACACTGTATAGAGAATTGGCCTCGACCAGCGGCTTTGCGCTCGTGATGGTAGACAATCGCAGTCTACTATATTGAATTAGTGTTAAGCCTTCTTAACCAGGATATTCGAACAACCTTTTGCAAGTACACAAACTACACTTTCACAATTTCAACGATGGAATTAGGTGCGATCTTTATGGCTTGTCAGGTAATAAGGTCTGAGTTACGAAAACACAACTTGAAATAATCCCAACTACCTGAAGGCAGTCATAGGTAGCTAACAATCCAAGATGACGCCTTAAGTATGGTAAAACACGCTCGCCCGCGCGATGCTACTAATGCGGCATCGTTCATCGACGCTCAGCCCGAATTATAATCAGAGCCCCCGCAACCATATGTGCTAAGTGTGCAATGCACACGGGCGCCATCCTTTAGAGGCGCCTCCTTCTATTAAAATAAAAATTGGGGAATTAAATAGGATTAGGTATAAATACACACGAAATTTTATTAGTATATCATTCAGTTACTGCCGATTCCTATGTTGCGAGAACATGTCAGGCGGCAGTTTCTTGATTATTCCTGTTCAGACATGAATAACGCCTGGAGCGCTATAAAAGCGATGCATCGCCACAGGCGTTTTTGAATCAGTTCACTGGACCGTGCAACAATTGAATAAAAACAAGTACTCCTATTAATTTTTACATATAAAGTTATTTTTATTTTGTCGAGTGTGGTGTTGTGTTGTGTAATATTTTGTTTACTAATTTTTTTTAATTAAGTGCCGAATACCTGCTGACTGCAATTTCAACCACTTGATTTTTTATAAAATGGTAATGTTGGTACTACTTCATACTATCAACATTAACCCTATATAGGATACTGCTTATAATTAATTTTTTAGCCAAATATCTTTTATTAATTGAAATATCATGTGCGAGTTTAAAAAACTGGTTTTATCCATAACTCGCCTAGTTTTTCTGCTATTGATCTTTTAAAAACCATTTTGTAGGGTTTTTAAGGGCTATAAGATCAAATTACTATCACATCATTTTTTGCCTTTATTTTATTATTGAAAACTTTAGTCGGCCATATCTTACTTAATAATAATCTGCCCTATAAAGGGTTAAAAACTATTGGCTACTTAGTTAACTTTTAAGAATATTTCCTATCCTACCCACATGGTGCTTATTATTGTGGTTACTTTAGAAGTTAATTCGTAATTCCCATGAGTACTAATTTATTTAGGATAAAAGAAAGAAACCTTCAGGTGTGAAGTTTCGCGAGCAAAAGAAACTGAGACTACAAGAAAGGGGAAAGATTGTTTGATCATTAAAGCATTTCTTGCAAAGCAGTCGGGATTTTACGGAGACTATCAATGTTGGTGCGACCGAATCGTCCGTATCGTATTGAAATTTCTATGCGTTCTACCAATGTGAGAAAATAATTTCAACATAGCTTTCCAAACTAATAATAGTTTAGGCAAATATATAAAAAATAATAAAACCAAATCAGATAAAAACAATAAATCAGGTGTTTATAGATTGAATTGCAATGACTGTGATAATTTCTACATTGGTAGAACACATAGAAATTTTGATATTAGAACATAAACGCAGTTTTCCAAATAAAAAATCAGATTCAAATTACGCGAATCATCTACTAGAAAATAGTCACTCTCTTTTGACCCACAGTTTGAAATTTTGCATACAAATAACAAATATTGGAAGGTAGATCTTTGGGAAATTTTAGAAATCAACAACCACAAAGACTCAGGTAGACTCATCAATGAACAAGTCGATTTAGGCCCTTCACCTCTATTGAATCTCTTCAGGGAGCAATCTATTCCTTAATTTTATTGGATATACGTGTCATTAATAACCACTTAAGAAGAAGCAATCCAATAAGATTTTAATTACAAAGAACATTTGTATTTATATTCTCATTCTTATTTTCTGTACATTCATTCGTCTGAAGAAGCTACGGTATAGTGAAACGCGTTACGAATCGCAATTATGAGTAAAATTTCTTAAAACACAGTACTTGTTTTTTATAATTGAATAAATTGTTGCTTGTCAGATGGAAAGACAACAATATTGTGACTTACGATTCGGTTGAACCACTGACAAAAGTGAAAATATGGTCTTCAATTAGAAAGCAAAAGATTGATATTCCACAGCCTCTTCTTTTTTCCAAATATAATACTTTCAAGGGGGATGTTGATCTCCTGGTTCAAAGTTTCAACAACTACAGAACACCAATTCGATGAAAAATGGTTGAAGTTTCTTTTCACACATATGGTCAAATCTTCGGAGCTTTCCTAAATCATCACACTCCAGCAGCAGACCTTTTGATTCTACACCCGAGAGTATTATACATGAAGAAGTCATTTTAAAGCACATTGGAGATGTTCAAAATGTAATTTCACCTTATACTAAGAACGAAACTGTTTCGAAAAATATCATACGTCCTCTTAGCAGGACTTGTTAGGTTGACCTTCAATAAACTTTCTTAATCAAGTGTATCTTTAGAAAACCTCCCTGTATTGGTAAAAGCTATAACCTAAAGACTGAGAATCACTCGGTATTTCAAATTTTTTATTGTTTCTAACCATGAATCTTTGGCGACTTGTGAAGAATGAAGTTTTTTGTTACAAAAAACTGGATAGTATGATAAGAACTGTTGAGTTATCACCACATGTTCGGGATATTGTACTCAGCCGTCACTAAGATTTGAAACTGTGAATTTCAAAAATTAAAATTCCCAGAATCCGAAAAATCGCACCGACTTTGTGGGGATTGAACCCAGGTAACTCTGCGCAGGAGACGAGCATCATATCCCATACGCCACCGAGCCGGCATTGAGATTTGAAACAATGAATTTCGAAATTTGAAAAAGCCTATAATCATAATTGAAAATGCCTTACATTGGATTGTCCGATGTGCAGAGGAGTCGAATAATTGCTCTAGTTGAAGAAGGGGTGACACAGAGGGATATAGAAGAAACGTCAAATACTTCGTTCAAGGGGTTTATACAGCAGGCCCTTAAGAGTTCCAGAACTAACCAGACAACAAAAAATTAACAGACTTAATTGGTGTATGGAACACCAAAATTTTAATATTGAGAATTGGCGAAATGTTCTTCTTTCCGATGAGACCAGAATTGGTGTTCGATCAGATGACCGCCGGATTCGGGTTTTAAGAGGTTGTGAAAGACAAGCTAGACTCCGAGCAACAAGACAAATTCCTTGATACTAAGGAGGCAGTGCGATATTTAAGGGTGGCTTTATGTAGGAGGCAAAACAAATTTGATTTCGTTTCCTGCGGGTGTAACGCCTAGAAATTACGTGGACCTAGTACTGGAGCCCTAACCTAACCTAACCTCAGCCTAGAGGAGGTCGAAAACCTAATCTAAAGCATTCCTAGACGGATTCGAGGAGGTAATACAAGCTACTGGGGTCGAGAAAACAACACCTACACCGTGAGAAAACAATTTTAATTTTTTTACTATATGTGCCTATGGTGGTAATTTCACTTTTATGCAAGACAATACTCCTCCGCATACTAGCAACCTTGTGCGACATTATCTTGAAACAAAGGGAATCGCAATTTTGGTCATCTTGCTCTCCAGACCTAAATCCTATCGAACATTTATGGGATAATCTCAAAAGGAAAATTAGATTTCTCCAGGATAATCCAAGAACCCCACAACAGCTAATCCAAGCTGCCACAGAAGAGTGACAGAATATCAAGCCAGAGGGGGTCGAAAACCTAATCCAAAGCACAGAACGGTATTTATCTAGCCCTCGTTCAAGTATTGGAAAATAAAGAAGACCAAGAAGCGTTTATTTTACAACAAGATGGCCCACCTTCTTATTTCGTTCAACCTGTGCGTCAGTTCCTAAATGAAAATTTTCCTCAGGCCTGGACTGGAAAGCCTAATCTAACCTAACCTAACCTCACCCCAGAAAAGGTCGAAAACCTAATCCAAAGCATTCCTAGACGGATTCAGGCTTGTGTTAGGGCAAGAGGAGGTAATACAAGCTACAGAGGTCGAGAAAGAAACGCCTACTCCGTGAGAAAACAATTTTCAGTTTTTTTAATACATGCGAAAAGAATCTCTTATTTTCTTTTATTTTTTCCTTTCTCAAAATAAACCTTAATTTATTTCTCTTTCCAATTGAAATATCTCAAAAACGACCAATTCTAACAATCCTTCGAAATTTCCAAAATCCCTAAGGTAATATTCAAAATATCGGGTGATTCCATATATTGTTTGTTTGTTATTCCTTTAACGTGCTCTATTTCCGCCTTTTGCCGGTAAATTCTGTCACCTCATTAACCCGGGAATTTTGCCGAGCACCTCTTGTGTCGAGGAAAGGGATCTTTTATGTCCAACACATCTCTATTAGACAGGACTTACGGCTTTACATCTCCTCCGAAAGATGGATAGGCAAGCGATTCCCAGAATTCGAAAAATAACACAGACTGTGTGGGGAATGAACCCAGATAACTCTGCGCAGGAGACTGGCATCATATCCTCTACGCCACCGAGCCGGCTGATTCCATATACATTTGGTTGCGTGTACATAGAGGTTTACATCAGTTTAATTGTCTTAGAGCGATTAAAATGTCTAGTTTCGAATCAACAATGCATAATTTGGGCGAACTTTATTATTGTTTTGCTTCCATTTGAGGAAAACTGATTCCAAATCTCATAGAATGTTAATTCAAGCTTAGGGTGATCATGCTCCATTGGATTTCACTTGTAAGAAAAGGTTTCGACGTTTAATTCTAGTGATTTGAGTGTAATTGACAAAGAACACTCAGGATCGAAAAGAGGTTTGAAAATACTGAACTACAGGCTTTAATAGACGAAGACCTATGCCAAACTCGAAAGATGCTTGCAACAACACTGAGCGTGGCTCAGTCTTGGATATTTGAACGTTTGAAAGCAATATGTGGAGTATACAAAGAAGGAAAATGGGTCCCATATGAGCTTAAGCCGAGAGACATCGAAACACGAAAAACCATTTGTAAAGTTCTGCTGGCCTGGCTAAAGAGAAAGAAAGGGATTTCTCCATGGTATTGTTATGGGAGATGAGAAATTGATATATTTCGACCATCCCAAACGATAAATGACCATTTGTGACCCTTGCCAACCAACCACATCGACTTCAAAGCGCAATATTCACGGAAAGAAGGCTAGGCTCAGCATCTGGCAGGATCAAAACAGAAGTAATTTACCATGAGCTTCTCAAAGAAGGTCAAACAGTCACGGAGGTCTCTTTCGAGAACAATAGCTCCATAAGCTTCCATTACATTACATTCGTGGGGGGAGATTGGCTTTACGAGCCTTTCCGAACTGCGACCAAATTGATCTTTTGTTTGTAACCCTTCTGATTCATTCCTCTGTAGGTCTAGATCCCTTTCAAAATTAAGAATCTCATGGGAGCTTTCGCTTTCACTTCGTGCGGCTCTAGTTTGTCGCTACTGAAGTGTATATGTCTTTGACGGATGCAACTGCAAAGAATATGTTCGCCCTCTTTACACATCCTGCATGTTGCCGTTTCCGATTTGCCCATTTTATTGAGATATTTCAGTGGGCAGTGTCCAGTAAGGAGGCCTGTTTTGATCCTCAACTCGTTCCTAGAGAGATCGAGAAGCTGTTTTGTCTTCTTTGGCGAATAGTCAATGAACTTTTTCGCTTGCCTTTGGCCTGGAATTTTCCTCCAGTATTCTTTTTTGCTAGAATCTTCCCATCGTTCCAGTTCCTGTCGTCTGTGCGGCTTACTCAGACCGCAGAACGGTTCAGGTCCGGTGGGTGGGATTCCAGCAGCTGATTTGGCCAGTTCGTCAGCGGCTTCATTTCCTTGTATGCCTTCGTGGCCAGGCACCCACCACAGGAAAAGTTTGTTCCCCTCAGCAAGTTGCTTCAAGGATTGACGGCATTCCCAGGCAGAGATGCGATAACTGTGAGAGTTTAGAGCTTTTATCACTGCTAGACTGTCCGTTCTGGCAGCAAAGATTTACAGTGTATTTCTGCCTGCATGATTGTGGGAGTGGAGCCCAGAGGCACTGATGAAGAGTACTTGGGTCCATATATGCCTGCTCCTGTTCCATCAATCGTTTTTGATCCGTCCGTGTACCAAATGGAGGATTTTTGGTCTAATTGATTTATTTTTCCCTTTACGATGGTGCGGTCTTCTATGACCACTTCGAAGGGTGTGTGAAAATCAAACTTAAGCAGCATTATATCCGATGGTTGTGATGAGATTTCTGGCGCTGTGTAATCCAGAATCCCCAGGTGTCCCTTCAGATCACCAGGTAATAGTTTTTTTGTGTCTTGGAGCCGTAATGCCGCCATCAACGCCTCCTTCTTCAATTTTATATGAAGAGGAGGGAGATTTAGAATTACCTCCAGGGCAATAGTCGGGGTGCGTCTCATAGCACCTGTTATGCGAAAGCACGCAAGCCGCTGCAGTTTTTGCAGCTTGTTTTGCGTAGTTATTTCTGATGTTTTCGTCCACCATACTAACGATGCATATGTGACAATGGGTCTTATAACCGCTGTGTATAACTAGTAGGTTACTCTTGTCTGTAGTCCCCAGGTCTTTCCGAAGAGTCTACGGCATGCCCATAAGCACGATGTAGCCCTGAAAAGAGTTTTATCAATGTGTAAATTCCAGTTGAGTCTCTGATCTAGGGTTAACCCTAGATACTTAGCCTGTTCCGAAAATTTCAGAGTATGTCCATTCAGAAAGGGGGACTTTAGGTTCAACTTTCTACGTCTTGTGAATGGAATTAGAATAGTTTTGTCTGAATGGATGCTGAGTCCCTCTTCAGCACACCATTCATTTACGATGTTAAGGGCTTTTTGCATCAGGTTCGATAAGATTCCATCATGATTTCCCCTAATGATGATAACTAGATCATCAGCATAGCCTAAGAGGCCATCAACAACTACTGACCATAGTAGCGGCGATAGGACACCTCCTTGAGGGCATCCTTTCACTGTGACCGTTATGATCCGGCCTTTGAGCATTGATTTGATCCATTTGATGGTGGGTGTTTTGACACCCTTATTATTTGCACCATTGCTGATGGATGTATAGGAGGTATTATCAAAGGCTCCTTCAATGTCTCCAAATAGAACCAAGATTATTTTTTAGCCTCTATTGCTCCTTCCACTTCTTCGACTAGATCATGTAGGGCATCAATTGTGGACTTGCCAGGTTGGTAGGCAAATTTTTTTTCAAGAAGTTTTATGAAACTTCTCATATGGTTGTCGAGAATTTTCTCCATTGATTTTAGGAGAAAGGAGGTTAAGCTTATCGGGCGATATGATTTAGGCTCATCTGGAGACTTCTTGCCCATTTTCGGTATAAATAATACTCTGACTTTCCTCCATGACTGGGGTGTGTAGCCCAGTGAGTAGCTGGCTTTGTATATAGCTCTCAGACATGGGGCTGTATATGTGTTGCCTCTTTGCAACATGACCGGATAGATTCCGTCCGCCCCTGGTGATTTGTAGGGTCATAATACGAGACAAGCGAGCATTAAGTCATTCTGTTGCAAGATAACGCTTGTCCGCATGCCACAAAGGCCGTCAAAGAAACACTTACAGCGCTTGGATGGATATCCACCACATGCGGCTTACTCACCAGACTGTGCTTCATCCGATTACCATTTGTTTCGGTCTATAGGCTTTCGGAGCTTCAATTCTTCCGAAAATGTCGAGAAATGGGTCATCGACAAGATTGAATTCAAAGATTAGTCATTTTATCGTCATGGCATTCGTCTCATCCCAGAAAAATGGCAGAAAGTTATAACAAACACTTTGATTGATGGTAAATGTATTCATTTTTTGGAAATGAAGACTTGATTTCAACAAAAAAAAAGAAGTTTTCAACAGATACACTTAATAAACAATGCCGGCTCGGTGGCGTAGGGGATATGATGCTCGTCTCCTGCGCAGAGTTACCTGGGTTCAATCCCCACAAAGTCGGTGCCATTTTTCGGATTCCGGGAATCGCTTCAGTGTCCATCTTTCGGAGGAGATGTAAAGCTTTCGGTCCTGTCTAACAGAGATATGTTTGACATTAAAGATCCCTTCCCTCGACACGAGAGGGGTTCGGCAAAATTCCCGGGTTAGTGAGGTGACGGAATTCCCCGGCGTGTCATGTTAAAGGAATAACAAATAAACAAACTTAATAAACAAGAATTTTTTCTAGATCCCTAAGTGTCTCGGTGGACCCAAATGAGTCAACCATTTTTTATTGAAATTAATATTGAGGAATTGAAAAAGATCATGATTCAATTAAAAAAATTAGTTGGGTCAAATGCGTCAATTCTTGAAGAGACCTCGTATATTACAGGGGTCTTATCATTTATCATATCCTTCACTTTAATTCGGTGCCTAATCAAACAATATTTCATTGCTACTTTTGTATAGCACCAAATTGATTTTGAATAACCTTTCATGGTTGAAATTAATTTTATTGAACCTCATTATACTTTTGCTTTGAATATTGAAGAAGGATAGCTAGTTTCCTTGACAGCTCATTCTCGAATGCGTGTATATAAAGTACTAAAATAACTCTGCCTACATTTTATCTGTAGCTTTCGAGATTTCACGGTGGAAAAATGATGAAGTGGCATGAAAAAGTTAGTTCTGCATATCCAACTCCTGATTAATTATCCTTTGAAGAACGTGATTTTTACTCACCTGATATAACGTGACATTTCAAGCTCTCATGACCTTTTCATGCTCATGTGTGAATTAACTACGCTCCAACCCAGTTTTCTAGTGCGTAAACTAAACACTTTAAAAGTTTGTTATATAGCCTATGACATTTCCATGAAAATATGGCTCGTATGATATACGAACGATGCATCGAATATGTTTGGACAAAAACACGTGTACAATGTAGAGTATTCTCTAGGGTATCATATTTTCTACATTTATTAACGTTTAATCACTTTTTCAGTTGGGCTTACATCGTTGCACAAAATGAATATGCGTTTGCAATTTCCATAAATTCTAATTTTCGTTGATGAAAATTTTATTTTATAGTTCTTGGAATTGAATTCATTTATCGAGAACATGAAATGTAATATGTAGACCATTCACAATCTCTCTAAAAAATACTATTCACGAGATTATCGCAATGTGTAGACACATTGAAAAATTTGTATTCAAGGAACAATATTCAACCTTCCATAGAATGCTAAATATCCTTCTTTGACGGAGAAATAGACTGCAGTTTCGGTCTCATTTGACCTCCTCAATATTACCTACCCATTCACACTATCCGGCTACACTGCTACCTACTCATCTCAATTCGTTGGAGCGTAAGGAAACATGTAAATGTTATGCGCCCTCCAAAGAACCGAGGCCACTTCACCATTGCCACCACCGGGAAACCGTGATAACAAAGGGTGGATAAACAGGAAAACTTCAAGCAGTCACACTAGTGACTAATTCGACTATTTCCCGCAACGCTACACACCGTGTCAGCGACGAAGCAGGCATAAACACAATCTCTCTAAAAATTACTATTTGATGTAAGAATAGGAACTGCATAGGAGTTGATAGCTCTGAAAAGGTATTTACTAGTTGAATGACTCTTGATGATAAGTCTAAGTCTGTTGTAATATGAACTTCTAATATTTTCTTCAGTGCTGTTATGGTTAATTGTCTTCTCTTGAACAAATCCAAGATATTTACATGTATCTCCTTGATGCATTGGCTCCATTTCGATATTGGAAATCTTTATATAATCAGAGGTGATCTTTTCACCTTTAAACAAACAAAAAACACAGCTTCCAAACGGTGATATTATACAGTGCATGAGAGATGGCGAAACATACAAATATCTGGGATACCAACAAGCCAGATTGTTAGACCAAAAACAATCAAAGGAGAAGATTCGTTCAGAATACAGTCAGCGTCTGAAGACTGTGCTGAAATCAATGTTGAACTCGGGGAATCTAGTCAAGGCAATTAACACCTACGCCATTCCAGTGTTGCTTTACTCATTTGGAATAATCAGATGGACTAAGACGGAGCTGGATGATATTCAGAGGCAGACCCGAACGATGCTGACAAAGTACAACAATCATCATCCAAAATCGAACAAGTTTGAAGCGGAAAGAAGGAGGACGCGGATTAATAGATGTTGTCAATTTACACACCGAACAGATAAGAAATCTCAGAGAATTCTTCTCAGCAAAAGCTCTCACTTCTGACCTCCATAGAGTGGTATCGTTGGCTGATAAGGGGTATACACCTCTGAATCTTGCTACCAGAGATGACCTGCTGAATCTACCGTTCCTATCAGATACTGAAAAACAAGAGCAATGGTCAAGAAAGGAATTGCATGGACGATATCACCATGAGATTAATCAACCACACATCGACAAAGAAGCCTCCGACAAATGGTTAATGAAAGGAGAATTATTCGCAGAAACCGAGGGATTCCTTATGGCCATCCAAGACCAACTATTCTAACTATTTCCCTCAGACTATTCAAGTTTCAGTGAAGTAAAAAGGAACAGATCCATGCTGATCAATGACAGTCATCATCAAGTACCATCCTCGTCTCGAATTTCAACCCATAGAGCAGGAGTGACCACCCTTGGAAAGTTGGAAGAGGGTCGATGAGTGGAGTGATAACTCGAAAGAAAGGTATTACCTTTTTCTGCATTGAACTGTAGAAGATACAGAGTGAGACACTGAAAAATAGAGAAGACTATCGCCCCAAGACTATTGGAGTATTAGTGCGAAAAACTGGAATAGATTCATTCAGATCAAAGATGACAGCCTTTGATCTGGAATGAATCTATTTCTTTTTTTTGTACTGATACTTGAATAGCTCTGGGCGATAGATTTCCTCTATTTTTCAGTAGCTCACTCTGTATCTTCTACAGTTTTCAATCAGAAATGAAAATTCGTTCACGGGGATGCAGACAAAGATAATACCTTTTCTTTCGAGGTATCACTCGACCAATCTACCCTCTTCCAAATTTTCAAGGGTTGTCACCCCTGCTCCAGGGATTGAAATTCGAGATGAGTATGGTACTTGATGATGACTGCCATTGATCAGCATGGATCTGTTCCTTTTTACTTCACTGAAACTTGAATAGTCTAAGGGAAATAGTCTTCCCTATCTTTCAGTTGCTCACCCTGTATCTTCTACAGTTTTAAATTAAAAATGGAAATTCGTTCAAGGCAGTGTAGACAAAGATACCACCTTTCTTTTGAGTTATCACTCGACCCATCTTCCCTTAAGAGGTTGATATTTCAGGCAAGTTTTGTAACCCTTGAAACAAAATTGACCATTTTGATCAGAAATTAATATCTTGGTAGATATAGCCTCTGTTTAGTTTACGTTGGAGCACCCTGTATTTTTTTTCTTTGTGAAAACCTCAGCCAAGTGTTATATTATTTAATCATTTACTAATAATTAACATAAGATGAAGCCCTAAAACAACCGTAAGGATTGTTCGCAAAAGAGATTCAATAAGGGAGAAGAATTTGAGTCTATTTGTTCGTTTTCATATGATATGATATTACATGAGCGCTTGTGTTCATTAATAGCTTAAATTTCCTATAGATCTCTTTCCAATCACAATTATCTTTCTGTAACATTTTGAATTTTTGATCCAAAGAACGACTGAGAGATGATTTGAGTAATTCAAATACAATTTGTGATTACAACTTTCGTTTGAGTTCAGTTATTCTAAGATTTCTATGGGTTCAATTTCATTATTCTTGAAATCGTCCACAAAAATTACTTACTAAGAAAAGTTAGATTGAACTTCAAACCTGACACATCATTTCAAAATAGCGCAAAAGCTGACTTCATATTCATTTTGAAGAGAGAAAATATTTAATCTAGATATTACGGATGTTCGTGTTTCACGTCCACATTCGTAATTTGACTTCCATCTTGGAAACTTTTCGAGTTATTTTAATGGAATATCGACCGAGGAAATTATTTTTACTGCAACAAGAGTTTCGCTTCTCATTCACAATAATCCTGGATGATGTCTATTTCACACGAAAGAAAATACTTTCGGAATTTCGCATTGTAACATTGAATTGAAGAATTGTTTTAAGCTTGTTGAATATTTCGTACTTCTAATGGGAAACAGACTTTTCTATACATTGTGTTCCGACAAAAAATTTGCCATACCCTCTATCTTAAGATGAAATGATTTTGGCGGAAAAGCTGAGATACATCAATTTTAGATTGGAGGGAGGCCAATTTCTAAGTTGGTTCGGAGCATGTGAAATCAACCTCCTACCCTTAGCAGCTCCTAAGGTTAAATTCCTCACGGGAAAAGTGAATCGAGTGAAAAGTCTTTGGAAAGATTTTTCAATTTTTATCATCTTAATATCATACAAGTAGCCCAAATACAACAAATGTTTGTGCTTATTTAAAAAACTTTCGCACTATACGCCTGCTGTCTCACACTTATAAACTCTTCATTAAATTGATCACAAATAGGATCACTGGAAAATTAGATAACTACCAACCAAGGGAACAAGCTGGTTTCCGCTCTGGGTACGATACCAACGACCATTTACAAGTAATCAAGTCTTTGATTGAAAAGTTTGTGGAGTATAACAAGCCACTTATTTTTATAAATGAGATAAAAAACACAAGGTTTAACTTTAATCTACACTTTATTTGAAAAAATTCGACGACGTTTCGCTGACACAGCAGCTTTATCAAGAATGACAAACAGATTGAAGAGTATGGTATTATAAACAAATCGTAGAACAAGTTGGATGAATAACAGGAAAATCCACACCGAGCCATTGTACAGTTAGTATGAAAGGTAATAAAAACTAATCGAACAAGTTAAGTAGGGGTGAGTAATTCACATCTACCTGTTCATTCAAAAGCTTGTCCGAATGTTTGTATCTATTTATTTTAATGCTTCTAGGAGATCTAATTTTGAACTTTTTGATTTTATATGTAATATGTCAAAGTTTTTATTGAATGAATGGTTTTCTTTTATTAGGTGGTTTGAATAATTTGAATCAGATTTATTTTTATCGAAGCTACGTTTATGTTCAGATGTTCTTACGCCAAAACTCCTATAGGTCCTACCGATATAAATTTTATCACAAGAACCGCAATTGAGTTTATAGATTCCTGATTTACTTGATTTTTCAACACGAGATTTATTATTTTTAATATGTTTACCTAAGTTATTAGAAGTTTTGAAAGTTATATTAAGATTTTGTTTGACAAGAAAGGATTTAATATTTGTACTTGCAGAAACGCAGAATGTTAAACTGTTGAATATTTTATAGTCTTTATGAATAGGATACAGTTTTTACGAATGATTAGATCTATCATATCCGGATTATATGAATTATTAATGGCTATCTGTTTGATGATGTTTAACTCTTTATTATAATCTTCTACTGATAAAGGTAAATTGAGTAACCGATGTACCATGCAGTTTAAAGCAGCAACTTTGTGTTGAATTGGATGTAATGAGTAGTTATGTATAATTGTATCAGTATGTGTTGGTTTACGAAAGACCGAAAAACATGATTATTATTTTGTTTAGTGATTTTCAAGTCCAAAAATTAATGGAATCGTTCTGTTCAATTTCTATCGTGAATTTAGTGTTCGAATGGATGGAATTAATGAAATTAAGAAATGAGTCTAATTGACGAGTAGTTCCAATGAAACATACTAAGATGTCGTCAACATATCTATACCAATAAAGAAATTTGGAAATGAGTGGATGTGTATGAATTTTCTGTTCAATATTATTCATAAAAATCTCTGCTAAAAGTGGACTCAAAGGATTTCCCATGATCAAACCATTTTCACTACTGTAATAGATGTTGTTGAAAGAAAAATAATTTTGTTCAATGCAAACGTCCAACAGATTCAATATTTCTGATTTAATTATGTGGTTAACATGATTCGAATTCAACATGTTTTCGATTAATATTTTGACATCACCTGGAGGAACACTTGGGTATAAATTCTCAACATCAAACGAAATAAGTTTTGCGTTAGGTGGTAGGTTAACGTTTTTATGTTATTTATCAATTCGAAAGAATTTTTATAGAAAATTTTGATTTGAATGAACAATAATTTTGATGATATCTATAAGGTAGTGCGACAATTTCACGGCTGGGGCTGTAACGTAAGATACGACTGGTCTAACGGGGTTATTTATTGCAATTTTAATATTTTTCTGGAATTTAATAGTTGGATCTTTGTTTAGAATTTTAAATAGGTAGTCATTTTTATTTAACGCAATAACAGTATTACCCTTATCTGCTTTTGTAAAAATAACTTCATTTAGTTGAGATTTTTGTTAGATGGCCTTTAAAATATTATGTTCTTTACTCGGTTTAAAGTCAGCTAATGATTCATTTTTATAATGTTAGATGCAAAATATTTAAGGTGAGTGTTATTAGGAATATTTTTTCAGAGAAATTTCAGTATCTATGCCAAGTTCCTCTAAATCAGATTTTATCTTGTTTGATTTAATATTGTGTTTGAAACCTTTCTCCAAGAGATTTGTTTCATCAGTTGTGAAATTAGTATCAGAAAGGTTAACGAATCTATCAAAAAATTGATGGTCAGAAAATTTAGTTTTACGTGGAGTAGGTTTCGGTTTTCGTGACACGAGAAACTTTAATTTGCGGTAGTGGATGATATATTTATTATGTACTATTGATCTAATTTTGAATCTATTATTGTAATCTAATGAATCGAAGTGGATGAAGTCTGTACAATAACTCGGTATGAATTACCTTGAGATAAATATTGTAGATGTCTCGTTTGTGGAACAAAATCTTGCATTCTGATTTGCTCCATATCTTCTGTCCAGAGATAACTGCTCTTCGAGCTGCATAACTGTTGTTGTTGGTCTTGAGTTTGATGTATTTAGGACACACTTCACTCTTCAAACACGTGGTTAAAAACCACAGGTTTTGGGATGTTATAGCATTTTTAAGTAACAACTTGAAATACCAAAGGGCCAAAAAACTTGTATTCGCTTTCTTCAACATTTGAATTGTGGAGGCCGTTACTTGATGTAGATCCATGATATAAATGAGATAAAAAACACAAGGTTTAACTTTAATCTACACTTTATTTGAGAAAATTCGACGACGTTTCGCTGACACAGCAGCTTTATCAAAAATGAAAAACAGAATGAAGAGTATGGTATTATAAACAAATCATACTTATTTTTATCTTTGTGGATTATGAGAAAGCATTCCACACCATCAACCATCAAAAAATGCTTCGAGCTCTTGCAGACTGTCGGACTGCTCTCGGAGGAATATTTATGATACAGCCACAGCGTGTATAAGACTTCACGAAGATGCAAATAACTTCGAAGTGAAGTGTGCCCAAGTTATTAGTAACCCCCTCCTCGAACATATGTTTAAACAATTGAATTATGACCACCTATGGGCTATGAAGAAAATCAAAGTCATTTAAGACTCGCAGACGACATTGTTCTCATATTAGCTAGTGCAGATAAAACTGATATGATGTTGGAAGAACTTCACCAAATTTCAAAAACGGTAGGACTGAAAATCAACATTTCTAAGACCCAGTTCATGATCAATTTAGTTGTAGGTGAAAACATCCTTCGCGGAAAAGAGGAAATTTATAAAGTAACTTCATACAAATACTTGGGCCACGGGATAACTATAAGTAAATTCAATTCAATTCAATTTATTCATCACATATTATAAGGTACATAATAGAAGAATACATCATGATATAGAGCGAAAAACCAAGGCTAACATATTTAGCCTGTATGCATGTCTATATCTGTATTAAAATGAATAACAGATTCAACAGCATAGGAGAGTGACAATAGTCATCATAGTACAGCAAAATTAATCCCAAAACCACCACCCTCCCCATCCATTTGCTACCCAGGGACGGAAATGCGAAAAATTTTAATACCATCACTTTCAATAAAACAAACCGAATGTGAACTTATTTTGGAGGCCTGAACAAAGGAAGGTAAAAATAAAAAAACGAACGAATAAAAGATTTTCGGTTCAGAATTAAATGATACTATCTTAGTATCGATAGAAACTTATTATATTCTGCCACTATGAACTCTTGAAGTTTAATTTTATTAATTCCAGTTTTAGTGTTGATATTTTTCAGTTCTAGAGGAATAATACCATAAAATTTTGGTCCATAATAGTAAAAGTTCTGTTGAAGATGTGTCCCGTGAAGAAGAGGAACAACTATGGACTCATTCAATCTTTATCTCGTTGGGTACGCATGTTGAACCATCATTTTATTACTATTTATTATTGTCAGTAAGCTTTGGAAAATGAATATCTGTCGAATATTCAGACGCAATGATTCTTTATATAGAGACACAGTACTGTGCAACCATGATATCTGATGCGCTATTTAGGATCGTGTTCTGGATGATTCCAGGTCCCCCAATGTAGCAATGAACAAACCATCCTATAGAGTAATACCGTATCGTAATATTGATTCTACAATAGAATCATAAACCATCAGGACCTGCCCCACCTCCAAGGAGTATCTCAAATTATAAAATAAGTAGAAAAGTCATCTCAATCTCTTTACCAAATAAGCAACATGTGAATCCCATCTCAAATGATGATCTATAAAAGACCCAGGTATTTTACCGACCCAACACAAGTTATTTCAGGACAAATACATCGTATACCACCACAAGTAGGCAAATGAACGGTAAGACCATTCACGTTAGACTGACTCAAATATGAAAGATAAAAAGTGAGGAATTTTGTTTTATCTGTATTTAATGTCAGTTTACTCTCACATTACCATGCATACACGGTATTAATGCCACTTTCTGCTGATCTGTAAACCTCTTTCCAGTCATTACCAGTGAAGATCACAGTCGTATCATCTGCATAGGAAATTATATTATCATTTACTATGTTCCACTTTGGAAGTTGATTTATGTAAATTAGAAAAGAACCGGTTCAAGAACAGTTCCTGGGAACGCCCATATTGTCAGGTTGTGGCTCACTCAATCCTCTCTGCACCCTATCCTTTAAATAATTCTTGACAATTGACACCAATATACTCAAGACGGTCTAGAATGATTCCATGGCCTACCATGTCAAAGGCTTTGGCTAAGTCCAAAATGACACAGACATTCAATTCAAAGCTAATATGACACTTTGAATTAAATCCTCCGCGGCGTTTTCAGTTGTGATTCGCTCCTTGAAACCGTACTGTTTCGGGCTCTGCAAACCATATTTTGTCAGAAAACCTAACAAACGATTCTTTATGCTCTTTTCAAAACTTTTCGCGAAATCATTTATAACAGAAATCGGTCGATAGTTTGTTATCAGTTTTTTGTCATTATATTTATGAACGCATGTTATGTGTGATGTCTTCCACTCTAGTGGTACTTTACCAGTTTCGTATGCACAATTTATAATATGGGCTAAAGGCTTCACGATATTCAGATGGATTTTTTAATGGTTTCCGAGTTAATGTTGCTTGGACCAAGAGATCTGTTGTTTTTGAGGGAACTTATCAATTCAATTAACTCGTTTTCGGAAACAGAGTCAAGATACAGAGAATTGACGATTCTTGGAGGCTTTGGAAGATCTAAACTTCCGTATTTTCAATTTTTTGTGCCATATTCTTGCCTACATTAGAGAAGAACTCGTTGAAACTATTGGCCTTTTCTGCCCCTTCCGTAACAATACGTCCCTCTTTACTAATTATTTCATTCGGCAAAGGATCTTTCCTTTTAGTTTCATAATTTATTCAATTTATGGCGTTCCATATTTTTTTATGTATTTTCCTAATTTTAATTTAATCATTATAATATGAAATCTTAGCTCTTGTTAAATTTCTGTTTAAAATGTTCCTATATTTCTTAAATTCAATCTTATTTTCCACAGTGTCATTTGTTTTTCAAATTCAATTTCATTTTATCTCGATACTTTATACACTCGGAGGCAAAATTAGCGGAACTTTCGAAAATTTAACCAAATTCGAAGTTCGATACTTTCCTAATTCTCAACCGATTCAGATGATTTGTTCGGCAAGTTATAGATCAACTCTTCTGCTTTGTAGAAATTATAAGGGAAAACCAAAAAATTCGAAGAAAATTTTATACGGGGGCAAAACTAAAAGTGTTTTTATGTCAAAAATTCGTAACACCCTGTGGAATTTCGTGGTCCGAGTTGAAACGTACAATATCAGGGTCTGTCAAGACACATCTTCCTACAGTAACGCCCTTCTTGTTTCATGCGTTTATCTCTATTTTTGCAAAATATATTAAATTTCAAGTGGAAAATCACCATTTTGGAGAAATTCCATTGAATCAAGAAATTGTCATTAAATTTCGTCTATCAATTTGGAATTTTCTTATTATCACTCAGGCGTGTCGAAATTTTTATGTTCGAATTGCATTAGTTATTGATGATAATTTGGTTGTATTGCTCAGTTCCTGCGAAGTTCGCTTGATTGTACCGTTCCCCTCGATGCCTCCATATTCTATCTCTACCATTCACGAAATTCACACAATATCGGCTCTCATTACTAAATAAAACTCGTCTCCACTGATTGATTGTCCATGCTACATGCTCCCTAGCAAACGCCAATCTTGCTACCCGATGGGCTCTATCGAGTCTTGGTGCTCTTGCTTGCGCGAATGATCTCAGACCAACTTCATTTAATCGTCTTCTGACTGTCCTCACACTGACGTTAATGTTATCCACTGCTTGTAAAAGGTTACGTGCCTGAGCAGCAGCAAGACGAGGATTTCTTATGGTTTGATTGACGATGAAACGGTCATGTATGCGCGGGTTGCCCGATTTCTTCCTTGTCCTCGCCTCCTCACGTACAATCCAGTTTCCCTGTAACGTCACTAGGTTCGATGGATAACCGACGTCGAGACACCCAACATGGTACCGACTGAGCGGTAGGTGCGCCCTTCCTCGATCAATGTAACTGCCCTTCCTACTGAGGTTGGTGGTAAATCTCTCATTCTGAATGAAAAATACCGTTTCGAATCGTAAACAGTAAAAGAATCACAAAACACCGCAACCGATCGAATTTGTATCAAATCAAAGAATGGAAAACTGTCATTCTTTAAACAAGTGCAAATGTGGTCATATACAAAAAAACGTGTGTTGTATTTCATATTCGATAAAAAAAGGTGTGCACATGTGTAAATGAAAAGTTTTATCAATGGTCTCAGAATTGGGTTGTGTATTTTAATACCTACAGACTGTTATCTCCTATGAATTCCTAATTTTCACCAAATTAACCAAATTATCATCAATAACTAATGCAATTCGAACATAAAAATTTCGACACGCCTGAGTGATAATAAGAAAATTCCAAATTGATAGACGAATTTTAATGACCATTTCTTGATTCAATGGAATTTCTCCAAAATGGTGATTTTCCACTTGAAATTTAATATATTTTGCAAAAATAGAGATAAACGCATGAAACAAGAAGGGCGTTACTGTAGGAAGATGTGTCTTGACAGACCCTGATATTGTACGTTTCAACTCGGACCACGAAATTCCACAGGGTGTTACGAATTTTTGACATAAAAACACTTTTAGTTTTGCCCCCGTATAAAATTTTCTTCGAATTTTTTGGTTTTCCCTTATAATTTCTACAAAGCAGAAGAGTTGATCTATAACTTGCCGAACAAATCATCTGAATCGGTTGAGAATTAGGAAAGTATCGAACTTCGAATTTGGTTAAATTTTCGAAAGTTCCGCTAATTTTGCCTCCGAGTGTATAAAGTATCGAGATAAAATGAAATTGAATTTGAAAACAAATGACACTGTGGAAAATAAGATTGAATTTAAGAAATATAGGAACATTTTAAACAGAAATTTAACAAGAGCTAAGATTTCATATTATAATGATTAAATTAAAAATTAGGAAAATACATAAAAAAAATATGGAACGCCATAAATTGAATAAATTATGAAACTAAAAGGAAAGATCCTTTGCCGAATGAAATAATTAGTAAAGAGGGACGTATTGTTACGGAAGGGGCAGAAAAGGCCAATAGTTTCAACGAGTTCTTCTCTAATGTAGGCAAGAATATGGCACAAAAAATTGAAAATACGGAAGTTTAGATCTTCCAAAGCCTCCAAGAATCGTCAATTCTCTGTATCTTGACTCTGTTTCCGAAAACGAGTTAATTGAATTGATAAGTTCCCTCAAAAACAACAGATCTCTTGGTCCAAGCAACATTAACTCGGAAACCATTAAAAAATCCATCTGAATATCGTGAAGCCTTTAGCCCATATTATAAATTGTGCATACGAAACTGGTAAAGTACCACTAGAGTGGAAGACATCACACATAACATGCGTTCATAAATATAATGACAAAAAACTGATAACAAACTATCGACCGATTTCTGTTATAAATGATTTCGCGAAAAGTTTTGAAAAGAGCATAAAGAATCGTTTGTTAGGTTTTCTGACAAAATATGGTTTGCAGAGCCCGAAACAGTACGGTTTCAAGGAGCGAATCACAACTGAAAACGCCGCGGAGGATTTAATTCAAAGTGTCATATTAGCTTTGAATTGAATGTCTGTGTCATTTTGGACTTAGCCAAAGCCTTTGACATGGTAGGCCATGGAATCATTCTAGACCGTCTTGAGTATATTGGTGTCAATTGTCAAGAATTATTTAAAGGATAGGGTGCAGAGAGGATTGAGTGAGCCACAACCTGACAATATGGGCGTTCCCCAGGGAACTGTTCTTGAACCGGTTCTTTTTCTAATTTACATAAATCAACTTCCAAAGTGGAACATAGTAAATGATAATATAATTTCCTATGCAGATGATACGACTGTGATCTTCACTGGTAATGACTGGAAAGAGGTTTACAGATCAGCAGAAAGTGGCATTAATACCGTGTATGCATGGTAATGTGAGAGTAAACTGACATTAAATACAGATAAAACAAAATTCCTCACTTTTTATCTTTCATATTTGAGTCAGTCTAACGTGAATGGTCTTACCGTTCATTTGCCTACTTGTGGTGGTATACGATGTATTTGTCCTGAAATAACTTGTGTTGGGTCGGTAAAATACCTGGGTCTTTTTATAGATCATCATTTGAGATGGGATTCACATGTTGCTTATTTGGTAAAGAGATTGAGATGACTTTTCTACTTATTTTATAATTTGAGATACTCCTTGGAGGTGGGGCAGGTCCTGATGGTTTATGATTCTATTGTAGAATCAATATTACGATACGGTATTACTCTATAGGATGGTTTGTTCATTGCTACATTGGGGGACCTGGAATCATCCAGAACACGATCCTAAATAGCGCATCAGATATCATGGTTGCACAGTACTGTGTCTCTATATAAAGAATCATTGCGTCTGAATATTCGACAGATATTCATTTTCCAAAGCTTACTGACAATAATAAATAGTAATAAAATGATGGTTCAACATGCGTACCCAACGAGATAAAGATTGAATGAGTCCATAGTTGTTCCTCTTCTTCACGGGACACATCTTCAACAGAACTTTTACTATTATGGACCAAAATTTTATGGTATTATTCCTCTAGAACTGAAAAATATCAACACTAAAACTGGAATTAATAAAATTAAACTTCAAGAGTTCATAGTGGCAGAATATAATAAGTTTCTATCGATACTAAGATAGTATCATTTAATTCTGAACCGAAAATCTTTTATTCGTTCGTTTTTTTATTTTTACCTTCCTTTGTTCAGGCCTCCAAAATAAGTTCACATTCGGTTTGTTTTATTGAAAGTGATGGTATTAAAATTTTTCGCATTTCCGTCCCTGGGTAGCAAATGGATGGGGAGGGTGGTGGTTTTGGGATTAATTTTTGCTGTACTATGATGACTATTGTCACTCTCCTATGCTGTTGAATCTGTTATTCATTTTAATACAGATATAGACATGCATACAGGCTAAATATGTTAGCCTTGGTTTTTCGCTCTATATCATGATGTATTCTTCTATTATGTACCTTATAATATGTGATGAATAAATTGAATTGAATTGAATTTACTTATAGTTATCCCGTGGCCCAAGTATTTGTATGAAGTTACTTTATAAATTTCCTCTTTTCCGCGAAGGATGTTTTCACCTACAACTAAATTGATCATGAACTGGGTCTTAGAAATGTTGATTTTCAGTCCTACCGTTTTTGAAATTTGGTGAAGTTCTTCCAACATCATATCAGTTTTATCTGCACTAGCTAATATGAGAACAATGTCGTCTGCGAGTCTTAAATGACTTTGATTTTCTTCATAGCCCATAGGTGGTCATAATTCAATTGTTTAAACATATGTTCGAGGAGGGGGTTACTAATAACTTGGGCACACTTCACTTCGAAGTTATTTGCATCCTCGTGAAGTCTTATACACGCTGTGGCTGTATCATAAATATTCCTCCGAGAGCAGTCCGACAGTCTGCAAGAGCTCGAAGCATTTTTTGATGGTTGATGGTGTCGAATGCTTTCTCATAATCCACAAAGATAAAAATAAGTATGATTTGTTTATAATACCATACTCTTCATTCTGTTTTTCATTCTTGATAAAGCTGCTGTGTCAGCGAAACGTCGTCGAATTTTCTCAAATAAAGTGTAGATTAAAGTTAAACCTTGTGTTTTTTATCTCATTTATATCATGGATCTACATCAAGTAACGGCCTCCACAATTCAAATGTTGAAGAAAGCGAATACAAGCTTTTTGGCCCTTTGGTATTTTAAGTTGTTACTTAAAAATGCTATAACATCCCAAAACCTGTGGTTTTTAACCACGTGTTTGAAGAGTGAAGTGTGTCCTAAATACATCAAACTCAAGACCAACAACAACAGTTATGCAGCTCGAAGAGCAGTTATCTCTGGACAGAAGATATGGAGCAAATCAGAATGCAAGATTTTGTTCCACAAACGAGACATCTACAATATTTATTTCAAGGTAATTCATACCGAGTTATTGTTTTATAGACCTTGGTTCAATACAGTGCAATGTCGTCTGTGCGGAAGTATGTGAACTCCTCGAATAGTTTCTGTTACATTTGTGGAGCATATATGACATTGAAGCAACAAGTTGATATTACGTACTTTGTAAAAAAGCATACTTCGCGTATTTTGGCTTCAAATTTGGAGATCAGGATAAAGTATGGGCACCTCATAAAGTCTGCAACCGATGTGTTGAAGACTTTCGAAATTGGTTTAAGGGCAAGAAAAAAGCTTTCCGATTTGCGATTCCTATGGTATGGCGCGAGCAAAAGAACCATAGTGATGATTGTTACTTTTGTTCGTGTAATGTGAAAGGGTTTAAGTCAAAACGAAAGCAGTCAATTTCATACCCCAATCTGCCATCAGCTATTCGTCCCATCCCTCATGGGACCGAAATACCAGTGCCCAAGGTCCCTGCTACCTTGGAAGAGGTTCCAAGTTCTGACGAAGATGGTGCTGTTCCTACAGCCAATGACTAGTCAACTTTTGAATTTGAAGATGACAGAAGTTCAAAATTGTTTTCCCAAGGCGAGCTTAATGATTTGGTAAGAGACTTGAATTTTCCCAAAAACGCTGCTGAGTTGCTTGGATGATCAAGGCTCAAAAGCAGGAACTTACTATTGCCGGGATTGTCTTCCTCCTGGTTTAGATATCGTGAAAAGCAAATTACTTCCTACTTTGCCAAAGATGAGGAGTTGGTTTATTGCAACAATATTGAAGGTTTTATGAATACATTTAAGATCTCATACGACCCAGAAGAGTGGCGTATTTTTATATATTCTTCAAAAAGAAGCCTTAAAGCAGTTCTGCTTCACAACGGCGGTTTCTATGCTTCCATTCCTTTCGGCCATTCCGTACACCTAAAAGAAACCTACAAGAACTTGGAATTGATTCTTTGTAAATTAAAATATAAAGACCACGGTTGGCAAGCGTGCGGTGATTTCAAAATCTTGGGCATGGCGCTCGGACAGCAATTTGGGTTTAGCAAATTCCATTGCTTTTTGTGTCTATGGGATAGTAGAGACCGAACAAATCACTGGACCAAAAAGTGTTGGCCTGCGAAGGGAGCTTAAAGTTGGCGAAAAGAATGTCCTGCATGAAACTTTGGTGCCTCCTCATAAAGTTCTTTTACCACCGCTTCACATAAAGCTGGGATCGATGAAGCGATTTGTAAAGTCACTTCCAAGAGATGGAAATTGCTTCAAATACTTAATATCAAAGTTTCCTGGCCTCTCCGATGCAAAGTTGAAGGAAGGTGTTTTCGTTGGACCAGATATTGGACGGCTTATGGCTGATCCACTATTCGTCACAACCATGACGGATCCTCAAAGAGAAGGGTGGATTGCCTTTAAGGAAGTTATAACAAAATTTTTAGGCAATAACAAATACATTTTCTTCATTCCCACCTCGACTTTTTTCCAGAAAATTTAGGAGACGTGAGTGAACGATTTCACCAAGATATTAAGGAGATGGAAAAAAGATACCAGGGAAGATGGAGCGTCTCAATGATAGCAGACTACTGTTGGACGCTTTAAAGAGACCTTCCAGATGCTTCCCACAAGCGAAAATGTACCAGAAGGAGTCTCACTGGGAAAAAGAAATGTGCTTAGTGCTCATTAGTTAATGTATTTTAGATAAGATAATAAGTTTTGATACGCAATTATAAATTACTTTATTTAAAAAAAAATTATGTTTTATTTTAAGATAATAACTTGTTAAGCATAGACACCTACATTGTCAGAAAACGTGACGTGCTAGGACAAAATGAAAGTAATTTTCGAATTCAGCACACCCAAAAGCATAGGAATTACACAAAAAAACCAAAACTGCTCTCAACTTTTTGTTTTGAAGTTTTGTGTTATTGCAAGAACTTCCAGCTCTACCGTTCTTACCTCCCTTGACTTTCCTGCTCCTTCATATTGTCTTAATGTGTCTTTTTCATATAGGGGTCGATGAATGCTTCCAAAACTTTTTCAATGGGAAGCAATAGGGTTTAGTTGTTCAACCGCTGAGCTTTTAATGCATTTCCGTTAGCACGTTCATACATGAAATGCATGTCGGTCATCACAGCATTCGTATAGCAGATTCGAAATTCCGATTTAATAGATTCAAAATTATTGAAAAACAGAAACACTCAAATGACACTGACATTAATCATTTTTAAACTACTTAAAAACTTGGCGCCGTACAAAACAATGTCAAGGGAGCGTTTTTTCGAAAATAATTGGAAAAGTAAAAAAAATTTATTCTTGAAAAAATCAGTAGCGTACTAGTTTTTTTTTTGAGACTAACCCGCGTTGTGCCCATACTCCCGTTACCGGTGAGTCCAAAATATTGTTTCATATTGAAAATTATGCACCTTTGAAAGTTTTCGACAACCCCGAAATTGTACCTCAATGTCTCATGAGGATTACGAAAAATTCAAATTTACCTGCATCTCTCTCAACGCCCTGTAAATCGGTAACAAAGTATTTGCAGACCTATGTTTATATGATCTGAGATCTGGGATTAGCTACACTAGTCGAGAGGGTAAATTTGAACAAACTTATTTTCAAGTCAGATAGGGGTTGAAAATCTTCGAATTGCAATATCTCCACTAATGACGAAGATACATCTGTACAATCTTTATATGATCCTTAACACATTATGAAAAACTTTTGTTCAATAAGTTTTTTGATTCGACCTTTCAGAAACACAATAGACGAGGTTAAAATTTTCAAATCTCCACATCTACCTAATAACGAAGATAAACCTATGCAGTTTTTGGATCATCTTTTGGCATATTATCATCATAAACTTCTATTCAAACATTTTTTGATTCAACACCTAACTTCCGCATCGGAACGGAAGGGATAGAAATAACCACAAACCTTTGCGGATTTTATATTATCCTTAGGGGTATCATTATAAAACCTTCGTTTGAAGTTTTCTATTCTTCTTTTATACACTAAGAGTGTTAAATAATTCACAAAAGTCTATAAAGTTTAGCTTATCAGACCTCGCAAACTGAAAAACGAAATTAACCTTCACTTGTAGGTTCTTCCGAAAAAGTTTTTCGTTCATTTAATATTCCATAGAAATTGATAAATGGCCATATTATATTCTGTTTGTTTTACAGCAAAATACTCTATTCAACACGGTTGTGTTACTCTATTCCTAAATTTTGTCCATGTTTCTAACTTTTTGAACCTGTGTATTCTTTCTTAATTAAGTTATAAAAATCTCATCGATATTTAAATTTATTTCATATTTTCATATCTATATACGTACCTTAATTGATCAGAAACGCTGTGGGATATTTAGGACGAATTTGTACATTTCTTGAACAACTCTACACTATGCACTAGTGGTTGTATAATTCACTCATGTTCAAAGATGAATCAAC
Source organism: Cryptolaemus montrouzieri (assembly GCA_013387265.2). Lineage (NCBI taxonomy): Eukaryota > Metazoa > Arthropoda > Insecta > Coleoptera > Coccinellidae > Cryptolaemus > Cryptolaemus montrouzieri. Next base: position 2,219,250 of record JABFTP020000083.1, on the reverse strand, counting down.
TAACACATATGAATTGTGCTTATCAAAAATCAAAAACTACTGTTCAAGATCAAATTTTGTATTATCTCTAGCAGAAGTAGTGATTGAACTTGAAACTCAAATGGCTCCGATATTGTCTTAGCAACATCAAGATAAAATTCGAGTTCAAACCAGATGTCGGCTAAAACTCGATGACATTTAATTATTTTTTGTTCATCATAGAGCTACTGCATGCAGTCTATGTTCAAAGGTTTCACAACGCATATGATTGTGAAGAAGAGAAACATTATTGACAACAATTGGCACAATTCAGAATCAATATTCGACCCCTCAAAATGATGGGAAATGTCCAATCTAGTGATTGAATTAAGCAGTTGATTCATTACCGCGAAAACTTTTTTAATGCGCGGGGAAAACTATTAATATTCGAGGCCATTTTGAATTCGAATCCGAAATCAAATTTTAGGTTGGTTTTAGTAAAATATAGTTCTTTGTCTTCTTAGAACATCCATGAAAAACACAACAACTTCAGGAGTGCCAACTCCATGAGGTGAATAAAATATTTCGATTTCAGCTGAAATTCAGAGTGAAAAAAATTCTTCACGCTACTTTTTTATCAATGGGATTATTTTTAAGATCAATATGTCAAATTGTTCAGAAAAGACTGAATTACGGACTGAATTTTTCAGAGAAAAAAAACGTTCAGCGATCTCGAAATAGTTCTCATTTTCGAATGAGTCAGCCATATTGGATTTCACCGGAAGTGAAATTTCGATACAATTTCTGAAAACCTAGTCCTTTGGCTTTTCAATGAAGCAAGAACGAATGATCTTGGTCTAAAATTGCGAAAGTAATAACGGAAAAAAATTTGTCCGGTTTTTTCTGGCACAACAACAAATTGTGTCATATGTTCAAGTAACAACAATTACTATCACAATAGTAGTACATCTGAAGCTTTGAAATCAATATTGAGTGCACAAAAAATTTTTTAAAGTCCTCAAATTTCAAATGCCGAATGGAAACTATATAAGATAGGCATAGTGAATTTCGAACAAATACACCTTAATATTTCCTCACAAAGTCGAAAATCAAACAAAATACACGGTGCCCTATTTGAAAAATCATACCTTTGGTAGTTTTTTCAGTCTGAAATATTAAAAGTTTACAGTCACAACAGCACTACATATTACTGCGCTAAAACAATTTCAAAATCGCTCGCAAAAAATGCCTTATTTTCCGTCATGAATTTGGTGAGCCACTCAGTATGTAATGGACCTATCTACCCAGAATTAATGTACTAAATCCTTATAGATGTTACGCCAATGTCTTACATAATAATTTAAGAGTCAAAGGACAATTTATTTCAGACTTGGACCAATTATCTGTTTATTCACTCAAATCATAGAATCATTTCAATATTATAGTTATCTTATCATAAATAGTTTTACTGGATAATTCTATGTCTCACAGTACAAAAAGTAATTAGTTTCAAATCCATAATTTACTTTCTCATTCGATAAGTAAGAGTTTATTTACTGAAACATCGTTTGGAAATCATTTTATATTTAATTAACGTAAACAACTCCACTCGCTTATCTTGCGGACTTTCCGTATTTCGAAGGGACGCCTATGATCCCCAAAATTTCATAAACATATATATATATATGATAAGATACTTAGTCCAAGGCAGTTATCAACAAATCTACAGTTAGGTCAGTAATAACATTTTTCAATTAGAAGGTGACTCCCTTACATCAACGGATGTAGTGATGCATCAGATACCGACTACTTCGGAAATACCCATTAACGTAAAAACGTATAGGTATCCAGAAGTTTTCAAACAAGAAGTCGAGAAACAGATCGGACAGATGCTTGAGCAGGACGTAATTGAGCCCTCAACATCACCTTGGAACGCTCCTGTATGGGTTGTTCCGAAAAAACCCTCCATAACGGGTGAAAAAAAATGGCGATTGGTGATTGACTACAGGCGCCTAAATAACATTAGCATCGGAGATGCTTATCCTCTGCCCAATATCAATGAAATATTAGATCAACTGGGTCATTCTAAATACTTTTCAACTCTGGATTTGGCTTCAGGATTCCATCAAATAAAGATGGATCCTCAAGACGCCGAAAAAACGGGATTCTCTGTCCCATCTGGCCATTACCAGTTCAAGAGAATGCCATTCGGACTAAAAAATAGCCCGTCTACCTTTCAACGACTAATGAACACCGTATTGGCTGGTATCAATAATTACCGATGTTTTGCATATCTCGATGACATCGTGATTCATGCAGGAGACTTGGAAACACATAATAGACGACTACGAGAAGTATTCGAACGCCTTTCAAAGTTCAATTTAAAGATCCAACCAGAAAAGTGTGAATTCCTTCGGAAGGAAGTTATCAACAAATCTACAGTTAGGTCAGTTCATACAAACCCACCAACCATTTAAAATTTAAGTCTTGTTCAGTAGAATAAATTGAAGTAACCGAAATCAAAAATAAAGTGTTGTCTATTCTACCCGACCATTACAGTATATCTTTCACATAGCTGCGTACTGAAACATCGAAATTGGCGTAACCAGAACAGTTTAAAATATTTTCTTCACTGAGCAATGAAAAAGCATTAAATTAAAGATGAAATAATTGTCGTGCATATACAGGATGTTCGTGAATTGCGTGTACAATGTTATACCACAGATTTCTTAGCTCGAAATAAGTCGATTTAGGCCAACTGGTGAATTCTTAGAATATTGTAGGTAATGCAAGTGTTCTTCGAAAGCTGGTCATATCCGTCCCTTCTGGGAATGGATTTATTGCCAGTGACGCTTGCCTTGTCTCATTTTCTACCTAAGCAAGTTAGGGCAGTTGTAATTCATTCTTCTACCAACCATGTTATAGACCATTACACCATTGAACACATTTTTGTATATAATCATTTCAAACATAAACAAGTCTTAGAGATTATTAGAATAAACAGTTTCAAAACATCAATTGTCTAATAATTTCTTGGTCCTTCGAGAATCATTTTTTTCAAATTCATCAAACATTCAAAACACACCACCAACTTAACTATATGAAAAGTTTCTTCGTTTGGCCGCTAGAGGTTGCCAAATCCAAAGATTATTTTTCTTATTTTTCAAATAATTCGAGAACTACTCGATCGATAGAAGCCGTATTTGGTATGCGTAATCGGGTGCGTTATTCGCGTTTTTCAGTGATCCACCCAATGACCTTGACGTTTTACAAGTGTCCCTCAAAACTCGAACGCGTTTTTAAACAACCATAATTTTGCAACTGTCTGCGTTTGAGCAAAACTGTTCCAGATATTGAGTAGATAGGCTAATTATCAAACTTTTTTGTCTCTTGAGAAATTCTGATATGATAAGCGGTTCAGTCACGAAAACAGTTTTTCAATTTCATGATTTTATTTCTTCAACCATCTAGCAAGTAAAAAATATCACATATTGACCATTTTAGCTTTGGATTTGTTCCTGTAGTCTGGCAGATTGTCATTTTATTATGCTTGACAACCTCTTGTTGACCAAATGATGTTTTCTAGATTGCTAAATCGGATCAATCAAATAGGAAATTCAATGTTCAGTAGTACAAAAATTGAAAAATTCGAAGTTTTTCACAATGACTATTTAAGAATATGAAAACAAGTTGGCCAATTGGAAACTGAATAAGAAAAAACAAATCACTTCAGAACAACGATTGATTAGTTTACAATAATAAAAACAAGTACTGTGCTTTAAGGAATTTTACTTAATAATTGCGATTCGTAACGCGTTTCACTACACCGTAGCTTCTTCAGACGAATGAATGTACAGAAAATAAGAATGAGAATATAAATATAAATGTTCTTGAGTAATTAAAAGCTTATTGGGTTGCTTCTCCTTAAGTGGTTATTTATGACAGGTATATCCAATGAAATTAAGTAAAAGATTGCTCCCCGAAGAGATTCAATAGAGGTGAAGGGCTTAAATCGACTTATTCATTGATGAGTCTACCTGAGTGTTTGTATTTATTGATTTCTTAAGTTTCCCAAAGATCTACCTTCCATTATTTATTATCTGTATGCAAAATTTCAAACTGTGGGTCGAAAGAATGATTATTTTCTAAGAGATGATTCGCGTGATTTGAATCTGATCTTTTATTTGAAAAACTGCGTTTATGTTCCGATATTCTAATATTAAAATTTCTATGTGTTCTACCAATGTAGAAATTATCACAGCCATTACAATTCAATCTATAAACACCTGATTTATTGTTTTTACGAATTTATTATGAAGATCCAGTACAATCCGTAATCCATACGGAATTATTGTTTAGACTGCACCCTGTTGAGTTTGATATTTTAGACTCTGAATCCAGATACGATGTCAAAATTTTAATTCATAAAAAGTTTAAGCAATAACAGAAAAGTTGAATTCACTTAAATTCAAAATTTCTCCACCCAAACCTTCAACTGATAAATTTTCAGAATATAAATTTTTTGACAGATTCACTAATTCAACTGATACCGATTTTACACAACCACAAAAAGATCTATTAGAAAAAGGATTCAAACATAATTTACATCCAAAGCATAATAAAACTAATTTTGAACAGTTAGGCATAGACTCCGAAATCATTCTCAAAAACACCAAAGATAATATTTTAGCCAAACATCAAACAGCAAAAATCATCAAAGAAGACTTTTCGAAATTATCACCTCATTGCAATTCCGATTATAAGATAATAAAAACAATTCGTGAAAATAGTACCAAGAACGATTTAGTATTCACTAAAGCAGATAAAGGTAACACCGTCATCGCGATTAGTAAAACCGATTACATTTCTAAAACTGAAGAATTCTTAACAGCCGGAAACTATATAACATCAACTAAGGATCCTACCGCAAAATTTCAGAAAGTGGTTAAAAACATAATTTCGACAGCAAAATCATTAATTACAGACCACGAAAAATATAAATTCATTAACTCCAATCCACAATCCCCCGAATTATATTCGTTGATAAAACTATTATACCTGTTGTTTCTTATGTTACGGCACCTTCGTTCAAACTTTCAAAATTCCTCAACGACTTGCTAATAAAACATTGCAATTTTAAATCTAAATTTTCGGTCAAAAATTCATACGAACTTATTGCCAATATCAAAGATACCATTATACCACCTAATTCCAAACTCATTTCTTTCGATGTTAAGAATCTATTTCCCAACATTTCTCCGTAAGATACGTATTACTTAGTTGAAGAATTATTAGAAAAGAATCATGTCAATACTATCATTAAATCAGATATTCTTTCATTATTACAAATTTGTTTAGATCAAAATTATTTCCATTTCAATAACAAATATTATACTATTGAAGACGGCTTGATTATGGGCAATCCGTTAAATCCTTTGTTAGCAGAAATATTCATGAATAACTTAGAGAAATTAATTCATAATCATCCACTCAGTAAATATTGTTTATACTGGTATCGTTATGTTGACGATATCATTATTTGCTTCACAGGAACAGATAGACAGTTGAAAATTTTCGAAAATCATATAAATTCATTACATCAAAAATTGCATTCACAACCGAAATAGAAAGCAATAATTCGATAAATTTCTTAGACGTAACAATTCCGAATGAAAATGGAAAACATGTTTTCGCAATTTACCATAAGCCGTCACATACAGAAAATTTCAACAAAGAACTAAATTTGATTAAACAAATGGCCAAAAATAATGGTTACAATCCCAAACTAATAAATAATATTTTAAATGAAAAACAAAGTAGAATCGCATTGAATGAAGTTTACCCTGTCGATAAATTGAAACAAAAATTCAACACCTTAACCTACGTTGGCATTACAAGTGAGAAACTGAAATCATTCTTAAGTAGCAATAATTTCAACATAGCTTTCCAAACTAATAATAATTTAGGCAAATATATAAAAATAATAAAACCAAACCAGGTAAAAACAATAAATCAGGTGTTTATAGATTGAATTGCAATGACTGTGATAATTTCTACATTGGTAGAACACATAGAAATTTTAATATCAGAATATCGGAGCATAAACGCAGTTTTTCAAATAAAAGATCAGATTCAAATTACGCGAATCAACTCTTAGAAAATAATCATTCTTTCGACCCACAGTTTGAAATTTTGCATACAGATAATAAATATTGGAAGGTAGATCTTTGGGAAACTTTAGAAATCAATAAATACAAACACTCAGGTAGACTCATCAATGAACAAGTAGATTTAAGCCCTTCACCTCTATTGAATCTCTTCGGGGAGCAATCAATTACTTAATTTTATTGGATATACCTGTCATAAATAACCACTTAAGAAGAAGCAATCCAATAAGCTTTTAATTACTCAAGAACATTTATAGTTATATTCTCATTTATATTTTTTCTGTATATTCATTCGTCTGAAGAAGCTACGGTGTAGTGAAACGCATTACGAATCGCAATTATTAAGTAAAATTCCTTAAGACACAGTACTTGTTTTTTATTATTGATAATGGAATTTTACCAAGTAAAAGCTTCCCAAATTCAAATGATTAGTTTACACACAAAATGTCATTCAACTATAGTGAATGTTCAAAAATTCCTTCATTTTGCTGAAAACAGGAGTTAATTCTCTTTAAGAAATTAAATTGGACCTTTGGCATTACTTCAGGGTCATTGTTGAAGGAGTTGACCGAATTTGAAATTCTCATATGTAACTCTTCTCGGGTGTCTATTGGAGAAGAGTAAACTCTAGATTTTAAAGCACCCCAAAGAAAGAAGTCGCACGGTGTCAAGTAGGGAGATAGTGCAGGCCAACTTGCAGGAGCATCAGTTCCCCTTCCAATCCAACGATTTGCATACTGTGCATGTGAGAACTCGCGAACCGCTAAAGTGAAGTGAGGAGGTGCACCGTCGTGCATAAACCACATTTCTGCACACAGTAATACTGGAATATCGTCCGACAAATCCGGCAAAGTTTCTTGCAAAAAATTCAAATATGCCTCTCCGTTAAATCGATGTGGAATCAGTACCGGATCAATAATGAAATTGTCAATTACTGAAATCCTTACGTTCATTTTGAATTGATTCTAATGATGTGTACTTGTAAAAGCATGTAGATTTTCGACACTGTACAGGTGTTCATTGTGAAGGTTAGTGATGTCAGACCTAGCAAAAGTGCATTCATCAGTAAATGGAATTTTCCTACTTAAGTGGAGATCCTGAGTTTCTCTTCTCTTGGATAAATCTGCAGAAAGTTAGGCGATTCTTAGGAGCGTTGGGAAGTAGTTCTGAATGTGATAAGGATGAAATATTTGTACCTTAAAGACATTTTAGGAACGACCAACTGCAAACCTAAACGACGCGTGCTTAATTGTGGGTTTTCCTCAACCATGTCCAAAATTTGTTGGTCGCGTTCAACCGTCCTTACTGTTCGTTGTCGTCCTCGATCCAAATTCCTGGGCTTGAAGCAACCATTCTCGCGGAAGCGCCTATCCAGATTTCCAAACGTTTGGCGGTTCGGCACTATGCGATCTGGAAATCTTTCAGCATAAACTCTCGCGCTTTCACGACCATTGCTTCAACCAAATCCGTACACCAAAGTCATATCAACCATTGCGGATTTTGTAGAATTAATTACATTGTGTGCCTTTGATTGTTTCGCTATAAGTGAGAGCTGGTTGTCAGATAAATATCCTTATTACTATATAGAGCGTTTTTTTCCTGATTACAACATTGTGCGAGCCGATTGGGGAAAGAAAGAGGGTGGAGTTGCTTTTTTGTTGCGAAGGTGTTATTTATGGAAGAGGATTGAAATTATGGAAGATGTGGATTCTGGTTGTTTAGAGAGTTTATGGGTAAGAATTAAATTCAAGAGTTCATACAACACGGCCGTGGGAGTTTTTCACCGCCCACCGAAAGGAAACGTTAAGCAATTTATTGAATCAATAGATGATGCTTTGTCAGAGCTCATTCCTTCCTTTGAAAATATAATTAATACCGGTGACTTGAATATTGATCAGCTTGTTTCTCCTAATGCGCTGTCGAAGTGCTTCGATGCCTATGGCCAACGCGTATAACTAAGAATAGTTTCACTCTATTTAATCCTATTTTCGTGAGTAAGTCGGATTTTGTTTGTGAAAATGGTGTTATGGACGTTCATGGTAGAACAGCTCACTCGCTGTTCATATCGTTATTTCTTTCAAAAAGATCTCTGTAAGGTTTCACTCCCATAGAGATTTCAAGTTCTTCAACGAAGATGTTTTCCGTTAAGATTTGGAGAATACACCACAATATTATTTCAATTCGAGATATTGAAAACAAGATAAAATTTTTGAATACACAGATTATTACACTTTTCGATAAACATGTTCTAATAAGAACTGTACGAGTCAAGAAGCCTTTTGCTCCGTGGCTTACCGACACACTGAAAATTATACTTCGACAGAGAGCCAGTGCATACGCGGCTTTTAAACGCGATAGAACTGATGAAAAATGGCTAATCTATAAAAGATGCATAACTTTGCAAAAGCTACATCATTTTAAGTTTCTCCCACATTAAAGTAACTTCAAAGGTAGATTCATATGCATTATTTTATGAATATCTCAACTTTTTGTAATTTCAGAAGTTTATTTGTATACATAACTTCAAGAATCTCTCAACTTAAATTAACACTAGAAGTGAATTTTCATGCATTACTTTATGAATATCTCAACTTGAAGTAATTTTAGCAGTAGATTGGTGTACATTACCTTAAGAATCTCTCAACTTGATGTAACTTTAAAGGCAAATTTATATAAATGAGATAAAAACACAAGGTTTAACTTTAATCTACACTTTATTTGAAAATTCGACGACGTTTCGCTGACACAGCAGCTTTATCAAGAATGAAAAATAGAATGAAGAGTATGGTATTATAAACAAATCGTAGAACAAGTTGGATGAATAACAGGAAAATCCACACCGAGCCATTGTACAGTTAGTATGAAAGGTAATAAAAACTAATTAAACAAGTTAAGTAGGGGTGAGTAATTCAAATCTACCTGTTCATTCAAAAGCTTGTCCGAATGTTTGTATCTATTTATTTCTAATGCTTCTAGGAGATCTAATTTTGAACTTTTGATTTTATATGTAATATGTCAAAGTTTTTATTGAATGAATGGTTTTCTTTTATTAGGTGGTTTGAATAATTTGAATCAGATTTATTTTTATCGAAGCTACGTTTATGTTCAGATGTTCTTATGCCAAAACTCCTATAGGTCCTACCGATATAAATTTCATCACAAGAACCGCAATTGAGTTTATAGATTCCTGATTTACTTGATTTTTCAACACGATATTTATTATTTTTAATATGTTTACCTAAGTTATTAGAAGTTTTGAAAGCTATATTAAGATTTTGTTTGACGAGAAAGGATTTAATATTTGTACTTGCAGAACCGCAGAATGTTAAACTGTTGAATATTTTAAAGTCTTTATGAATAGGATATACTTCATTTATTGCTTTCTGATAGAGTTTTTACGAATGATTAGATCTATCATATCCGGATTATATGAATTATTAATGGCTATCTGTTTGATGGTGTTTAACTCTTTATCATAATCTTCTACTGATAAAGGTAAATTGAGTAACCGATGTACCATGCTGTTTAAAGCTGCAACTTTGTGTTGAATTGGATGTAATGAGTAGTTATGTATAATTGTATCAGTATGTGTTGGTTTACGAAAGACCGAAAAACATGATTATTATTTTGTTTAGTGATTTTAAGTCCAAAAATTTATGGAATCGTTCTGTTCAATTTCTATCGTGAATTTAATGTTCAAATGGATGGAATTAATGAAATTAACAAATAAGTCTAATTGACGAGTAGTTCCAATGAAACATACTAAGATGTCGTCAACATATCTATACCAATAAAGAAATTTGGAAATGAGTGGAAGTGTATGAATTTTCTGTTCAATATTATTCATAAAATCTCTGCTAAAAGTGGACTCAAAGGATTTCCCATGATCAAACCATTTTCACTACTGTAATAGATGTTGTTGAAAGAAAAATAATTTTGTTCAATGCAAACGTCCAACAGATTCAATATTTCTGATTTGATTATGTGGTTAACATGATTCGAATTCAACATGTTTTCGATTAATATTTTGACATCACCTGGAGGAACACACAATTTCACGGCTGGGGCTGTAACGTAAGATACGACGTAAGATACAGCCCCAGCTGTAAAATTGTCGCACTACCTTATAGATATCATTAAAAATTATTGTTCATTCAAATCAAAATTTTCTATAAAAAATTCTTTCGAATTGATAAATAACATAAAAAACGTTAACCTACCACCTAACGCAAAACTTTTTTCGTTTGATGTTGAGAATTTATACCCAAGTGTTCCTCCAGGTGATGTCAAAATATTAATCGAAAACATGTTGAATTCGAATCATGTTAACCACATAATCAAATCAGAAATATTGAATCTGTTGGACGTTTGCATTGAACAAAATTATTTTTCTTTCAACAACATCTATTATAGTAGTGAAAATGGTTTGATCATGGGAAATCCTTTGAGTCCACTTTTAGCAGAGATTTTATGAATAATATTGAACAGAAAATTCATACACATCCACTCATTTCCAAATTTCTTTATTGGTATAGATATGTTGACGACATCTTAGTATGTTTCATTGGAACTACTCGTCAATTAGACTTATTTGTTAATTTCATTAATTCCATCCATTTGAACATTAAATTCACGATAGAAATTGAACAGAACGATTCCATAAAATTTTGGACTTAAAAATCACTAAACAAAATAATAATCATGTTTTTTCGGTCTTTCGTAAACCAACACATACTGATACAATTATACATAACTACTCATTACATCCAATTCAACACAAAGTTGCAACTTTAAACAGCATGGTACATCGGTTACTCAATTTACCTTTATCAGTAGAAGATTATGATAAAGAGTTAAACACCATCAAACAGATAGCCATTAATAATTCATATAATCCGGATATGATAGATCTAATCATTCGTAAAAAACTCTATCAGAAAGCAATAAATGAAGTATATCCTATTCATAAAGACTTTAAAATATTCAACAGTTTAACATTCTGCGGTTCTGCAAGTACAAATATTAAATCCTTTCTCGTCAAACAAAATCTTAATATAGCTTTCAAAACTTCTAATAACTTAGGTAAACATATTAAAAATAATAAATCTCGTGTTGAAAAATCAAGTAAATCAGGAATCTATAAACTCAATTGCGGTTCTTGTGATAAAATTTATATCGGTAGGACCTATAGGAGTTTTGGCATAAGAACATCTGAACATAAACGTAGCTTCGATAAAAATAAATCTGATTCAAATTATTCAAACCACCTAATAAAAGAAAACCATTCATTCAATAAAAACTTTGACATATTACATATAAAATCAAAAAGTTCAAAATTAGATCTCCTAGAAGCATTAGAAATAAATAGATACAAACATTCGGACAAGCTTTTGAATGAGCAGGTAGATGTGAATTATTCACCCCTACTTAACTTGTTTAATTAGTTTTTATTACCTTTCATACTAACTGTACAATGGCTCGGTGTGGATTTTCCTGTTATTCATCCAACTTGTTCTACGATTTGTTTATAATACCATACTCTCTTCATTCTGTTTTTCATTCTTGATAAAGCTGCTGTGTCAGCGAAACGTCGTCGAATTTTTTCAAATAAAGTGTAGATTAAAGTTAAACCTTGTGTTTTTATCTCATTTATATCATGGATCTACATCAAGTAACGGCCTCCACAATTCAAATGCAAATTTATATGCATTACGTCATGCATCTCGCACTTAAAATAAATTTAAAGGTATTTGTATATATTATTTTAGGAATCTCACAACTTAAAGTAACTTTAAAGGTAAGTTTTTATACATGTCTTCATGAATATCTCAACTTATAGTCATTTTAAAGGTACATTTGTATAAATTACTCAAAGAATCTTCCAATTTAAAGTAACTCTGAAGGTATATTCATATGCATTACTTTATGAATATCTCAACTTTTAGTAATGTTATAGGTGTATTTGTATACTATAATTTAAGAATCTCTCAATCTTAAGTAATTTGAAAGGTAAGATTAATACATCACTTTAGAAGTCTCTCAATTCAAAGTATTTTTGGAGGTATATTTATATGCATTGCGTTATGAATATCGTAAATGTAAGTAATTACGAAGAAAGATTTGTATACATTACTTTAAGAATCTCTCAACTCAAAGTAACTTTAAAGGTAAAATTAAATGAACTACCTTATAGATATCTCATTTTTAGTAATTTTAAGGGTAGATTTGAATAAATAACCTCAATATTCTCTCAACTCAAAGTAACTTCGAAGGTGAATTTATATGCATTACATTATGAATATCTCAACCTATAGTAATTTTACAGGTAGATTTGTATACATTACTCTAAGAATCTCCCAACTGAGGGTAACTTTAAAGATAAATTTATATGCGTTTCTTCATGAATGTCTCAACTTATAGTAATTTAACAGGTAGATTTGTAAACACTACTTTAAGAATCTCCCAACTTAAAGTATTTTTGAAGGTGAATTTATATGCATTACTTCATGAATATTTTCTCCTATAGTAATTTCAACTGTTAAATTTGTATACAATATTTGAATTGTGGAGGCCGTTACTTGATGTAGATCCATGATATAAATGAGATAAAAAAACACAAGGTTTAACTTTAATCTACACTTTATTTGATGTTTGAAAATTCTATCGTGAATTTAATTAATTAATTAATAATTTAAAATTAAGATTAAATTCACGATAGAAATTGAACAGAACGATTCCATAAATTTTTGGACTTAAAATCACTAAACAAAATAATAATCATGTTTTTTCGGTCTTTCGTAAACCTACACATACTGATACAATTATACATAACTACTCATTACATCCAATTCAACACAAAGTTGCAGCTTTAAACAGCATGGTACATCGGTTACTCAATTTACCTTTATCAGTAGAAGATTATAATAAAGAGTTAAACACCATCAAACAGATAGCCATTAATAATTCATATAATCCGGATATGATAGATCTAATCATTCGTAAAAACTCTATCAGAAAGCAATAAATGAAGTATATCCTATTCATAAAGACTATAAAATATTCAACAGTTTAACATTCTGCGGTTCTGCAAGTACAAATATTAAATCATTTCTCGTCAAACAAAATCTTAATATAGCTTTCAAAACTTCTAATAACTTAGGTAAACATATTAAAAATAATAAATCTCGTGTTGAAAAATCAAGTAAATCAGGAATCTATAAACTCAATTGCGGTTCTTGTGATAAAATTTATATCGGTAGGACCTATAGGAGTTTTGGCATAAGAACATCTGAACATAAACGTAGCTTCGATAAAATAAATCTGATTCAAATTATTCAAACCACCTAATAAAAGAAAACCATTCATTCAATAAAACTTTGACATATTACATATAAAATCGAAAAGTTCAAAATTAGATCTCCTAGAAGCATTAGAAATAAATAGATACAAACATTCGGACAAGCTTTTGAATGAACAGGTAGATTTGAATTACTCACCCCTACTTAACTTGTTTAATTAGTTTTTATTACCTTTCATACTAACTGTACAATGGCTCGGTGTGGATTTTCCTGTTATTCATCCAACTTGTTCTGCGATTTGTTTATAATACCATACTCTTCATTCTATTTTTCATTCTTGATAAAGCTGCTGTGTCAGCGAAACGTCGTCGAATTTTTTCAAATAAAGTGTAGATTAAAGTTAAACCTTGTGTTTTTATCTCATTTGTATACAATACTTTGATAATCTCTCAACCTAAGGTAATTTGAAAGGTTAGATTAATACCTCACTTTAGAAATCTGTCAAGTCAAAGTAACTTTAAAGGTAATTTTATAAGCATTGCTTTATGAATATCGTAACTGTAGGTGAATTTAAAGGTTTAAAGGTAGAATTGTATTCATTACTTTAAGAATTTCTCATTTTAAAGTAACTTTGAAGGTTAATTTATATGAATTACTTTATGAATATCTCTAGTTATTGTAATTTTGAAGGAAGATTTGTATACAATACTTTAAGAATCTTCCAACTTAAAGTAATTTTAAAGGTGAATTTATAAGCATCACTTTATGAATATCTCAACTTCAAGTAAATTTAGAGGTATATTTGTATACAATACTTCAAGAATCTCTCAACTCATAGTAACTCCAAAAGTGAATTTATATGCATTAATTCATGCAAAAGCTATTAGTAGAGAAAAAAAGCGTTTTTGGAATAATTGAGTAGGAACGACGCCAAAAAATTCTAGTCTAGTTTACGAAAAATGAGTGTTTGTAGTAGACAGGGCTCTACTAAAATTCCTGAACATTAATCAGACCCGGATCAGATTAATGTTAAATTTTCCGAAGTTTTCAAGTCTGTCCAAACGGATTTCGATATGGTCGAATATTATAAAAATAACAGCTTCAATCCGGATCTATTTTTTCATTTTAGATATGTGGAACCAACAGAAATTGTGAAGATTGTACAGAATTTCGGATCAAATTCATGTGGTGTTGATGGTACAACTCATAAAATGATCAAGCTCTGTTTTCCTACTATATTGATTTATTTAAGGCATTTTGTCAATATATGTCTCGAAATTGGATATTTTCCAGATGGCTGGAAAATGTCTTCAATATTTTCCATACCAAAAAATAAGAAACCTGTTTCAATCGAAGACTTAAGGCCTATTTTGAGTAAAATAATTTAAGAGTATTTTTCTGAGAACAAACTTTTCGCCGCCCATCAGTCAGGATTCAGAAATGGCTTGAGTACTGTGTCAGCTTTACTAAATGTTACGGACGACTTAGGTAAATGTTTGGATGCTTGAAGCAGTAGTGTGTTGGTGCTGCTCGATTTCCCCAAAGCCTTTGATTGCGTGAGTCATGAACTTCTCTGTACTAAACTGAGATTTGATGGTCTTAGTGATCTAGTTGTCAAGTTCTTTGTTCCGTATTTGTCTAATAGAAAACAAAGGGTCTTTACAAAAAATGGCATTTCTTTTCCTTGTGAAGTTTCATCAGGTGTAATTCAAGGGTCCATTTTAGGACCGCTTCTATTTCTAGTTTACACAACTGATATTCATGATTACGTTAAGCATGATAAAATGTATTCTTACTCAGACGACACTCAGTATCGATTCACATCAATAGTGGGAGACATTCAGATGGATAATGCACAAATAAATGAAGACTTGAACTCACTTCAGCTATACTGTGATGCTCATTGTCTCAAAGTTATTCCTTCCCAGTAGGCTTCCTTGGTTTTTTCTCCCAAGCAGCAATATGAATTTGTCAAGGATAATCTTGACTTATCGATGAATGGTTGTTCGATACCAATAGTGGAGGAGCGAACAAACCTTCGACCCGCATCTCAATGCATTACTGCAAAAATATTATTTCAAAATGAAACTTCTTTATCACTCGAGAGACTTTTCGTTGCAAAGGATAAGACAGAAATTTTGTGAGACTCTTTTTCTGCCAACATTTTATTATTGTTACGTCATGTACTACCCGTTTTTAGATTCGGTAAATCAACTCAATCAAATCAACACGGATGGAATAGGATGAGCCATGCATGGAAAATTCAGCTTTCGGTTTTAGTGCATGAAATTCTTCTCACTGGCACACCGGATTGTTTACGAGATAAGTTGGTCAGTAGCGGAGCTCTGCATGATGAGAACGTGAGGCGTGGAGACACGTTGGAAGTCCCTCGTTTTTTTTGTCGCATTTAGTGCTAGATCGAATATATATATATATATATATATATATATATATATATATATATATATATATATATATATATATATATATATATATATATATATATATATATCTTCAAAATTTGGACGAATCTTGAATCAGAAGGGAATCACGCCTATATTTCGACCGCTAATTACAATACGAAACATACTTTCGGCTCCCAAAGACATGATCCCTTTAGAGAATCAGGGTATTTATGGCATTCCTTGCCCGGACTGTGATAAATGGTATATAGGACAGACAAATAGACGCATTTCATCTCGCATACAAGAACATAAAAATTCAATAAAAAATAAACAGACCACATCAGCTTTGTTCCAGCACACGAAAGACTACAAACATTCAATCGACTTTGATAAAACAAAGCAACTGGCCAACATTGAACAATTTAATAAAAGACTGGTCAGAGAGGCAATAGAAATAGAACTACGAAACAATCTCAATGAAAGAGATGACACCCTGAACCTTTCGCAGTCTTGGAAAGTGGCGCTAATCAACTACCAATCATCGAAGAGAAACGAAGCGGCAGACTGCAGTTTCGTCTTTATTAGGAGCTCATCAGTGTCGCATATCGCTTCTCAGCATCGTATCAAGCTACATCGGGGTACCCTATCGATTTCAGTCCGGTAGCGGGTTTGCCGTCTCGGTCCATAGAGGGCGACTCTCGTACGTACGTACGAGGTGCGTCCTTTCTGGAATCGATAGGGTACCCCGATGTAGCTTGATATGATGCTGAGAAGCGATATGCGACACAGATGAGCTCCGAATAAGGGCGAAACTGCAGTCTGCTTAGTTGCACTCTTGGGGGCTGCTTGCAAGGCGGGCAGAGTTGGGAACTATCTCTTGCCAGGAAGGATTATTCATTAATCTACGGATTTTCGAATAATTTTTTTTTGTCTCAAGTTTCTTATTATTATTATTATTTTATCTTGTAGCCATAGTATATTGCAGAAATATCCAGGTTTGATATTGTTCACTGGTTAGTTCATTTATTTTCATTCTGATTTATATTAATTTTTTCTTTGATATTATTCTTTTATTCCATTTCAAATCAATTATTAGAAACATGCTTTCATGTATGTGAATGAGGTTGAAGCCCATATTCTTTTTTTTTTGTCAATATTTTCTAGTGCTCTCAGTGGTTGAGTGGAAGAGTAGCCATGGCTAAACTTCGCCAGTGAAGAGCACTATTTGTACACTTTGTAAGTACAGTAAATAAAGACGAATAATGATTTCAGAGTTACTATACATCTCCGTGTCTAATAGTGATAAAAAATCACCAAAATACCTAGTTAAGAACTTAAGGAACACTGTTGTGTCAACAGTTGGTTGTCAAGCCTAATGAAATGACAATCTGCCAGACCATAGAAATAAATCCAAAGCATACATGGTCAAATGATATTTTTGACTTGCTAGGGGGTTGAATGAATGAAATCATGAAATTAAAAAACTGTTTTTGTGATCGAACCGCTCGTCATATCAAAATTTCTCAAGAGTTCGAGTTTTTAGGGACAATTGTAAAACGTCAAGGTCATTGAGTGGATCACTCAAAAACGTGAATAACGCACCCGATTAGGTATGCCAAATATGGTTTCTATCGATCGAGTCGTTCTCGCATTATTCAAAAAATCAAACAAGAAATCTTAGGATTTGGCGACCTCTAGCGGCGAAACGAAGAAACTTTTCATATAGGTAAGTTGGACTAAATCGACTTATTTCGAGCTGAAAAATCTGTGGTTGTATACGCAATTCACAGACACCTTGTATGTTACACACATGTGTAACATATGAACAAAATGTGTCATATGTTCAAGTAACAACAATTACTATCATGATAGTTGTACATCTGATACATGTGGAGCTTTGAAATCAATATTGAGTGCACAAATTTTTTTTAAAAGTCCTCAATTTTCAAATGTCAAATAGAAACTTTTTAAGATAGGTATAGCGAAGTTCGAACAAGTTCACCTTAATGTTTCATCACAAATTTGAAAATGAAACAAAATTATGGAATAACCTGTTCAGTTCGAAATATTTAAAGTTTGTTGTCACTACAGCACTACAAATTGCGCTGAAAAAATTCAAAATCGACCGCAAAGAACGCCTAATCTTCCGTCGTGAATTTGGTGAGCCACTGGGTATATTTTCACCTAGCTGCGTACTGAAACATAGAAACTGGCGTACCCAGAACAATTTAAAATATTTCCTTTACTGAACAATATAAAAGCATTGAATTAAAGATAACACAATTGTCGTGCATATATAAAAAATCTTTGCATGCGCAGAAGAGCCTAAAACTTTCAATCATGCCTACAATAATAGAACAACGAAATTGAAAGGAACACTACTTTCGGGAATATTGATTCAACAATTCCCATCGATAAGCGATTTTGATTCCTGAAAGAATTTAATCCAGTGGGCCATATCGTGACGTTGCAAATACTCTTCATCGAATCAAAAATAATTTCAATATCGCTTACCTTAAGATGTAGATCCATTTCACAGGGCTTTTTGTGGTACCAATTTTTCAAAAATTATCGCAGTGCTTGAATGGCAGTTTATAGCTGAAACAAATATGATTAATTAAAATACTATTTTTATCGAACAGGATCTCGATTCATATTAAACGAGTTTATATAGCGATAATAATATATTCGTAATGCTTCAAAAATGCATAAACACGGTTTTTCCAGAGGAATTCGATGAACAACTATAATCATGTGTGAGAGTAACCTTGTAGAATAGCATAAGACTTAGATTTATATACAGCAAATGTATAATCATGACTGTACTATAATAAGACTTCAAGAATTTGATATGCAACAATTAGTTTGTGTAGATTTCACAGGAATTGAAAGTGTCATGATTAGTTTATTAAATTGAAAGCTTCTTCAAAAGCATTCACATTAAATATATCTCATCAAAACATAAACTAAAATAAGGACATATCTCCCAGCACACTCATTCATGAATTCAGTTTCTTCAATTATCAACTATGGAGCACCTTTCAACAACTTTGTTATAAATTGTTATCTAATTAGCTACTTCCGTGTGGGGTTGCTAGTCCCCCATCGGACGCCTCCCCGGGTGGCGGATAGGGGAACGCTTCCCAGATATGGGGGGTACCGGAAAAATAAAATATTCGGGGCGGACCAAAACTAGCAACTGGTGAACGGCAGCAGGCTCATCAGTACCTAATGGCGGTGTGTGAGGATGTACCTCTGTAACAGCGCCATTTTGGAGAATGGAAGGCGCAGCTGCAACAGTTTCAACGACTTCCACACTGCGGTGATGAAAGGAAACGGAACTCCTACAGCACTATTCTTTCCACTAAAACCCAAATGGCTAAAGAAAATTAAAGTATGTCCCTCAGTCCGGGGCACCCCTTGAGTGGGGAGAGGGTGCTAAGAATCCCCCCGTACACAACAAACTATCCAAAATATCAGATCTACAACAAGACGACTAGAATTGCGACATGGAATATCCGTAGTCTTTATATGGGTGGTAAACTGGCCAATGTAGAAGCAGAAATGCAACGCTTACGAATCAACATCCTAGGTCTAAGCGAGGTTCGATGGCCAGGTTCCAGTAAATTGAAGACAAAGCATGGGTTAATTTATTACTCTGGAGGCGATGATCCCAAACACCAATATGGCGTGGCCACACTCATTTCTACTGAATTGGAACCATCTGTAATAGACTTTTTTCCTTTGAACGACCGCGTCATGGTTCTTAAGCTTGCAACAACTCATCGTGTTTTGAATGTCATTCAATGTTACGCTTCAACAAATGACAAATCGGACGACGAAGTTGAAGAATTTTATGCCAGCCTGGAGAAAGCAATGAAATTAACAAAGAAGGGTGTACTTGGGGACTTTAACGCTAAAGTATGAACAAGAGCTGAAGGCAACATCACTGGCCACTTTGGACTCGGTGTAAGAAACGAAAGGGGTGATCGACTTGTGCAGTTCTGTACTGAACACAACTTATCAATCACCAAAACTTTTTTCAAATTACATCCCCGACGGCTGTATACATGGAGATCTCCAGCTGACAGAGAAGATCATTTGATTAGAAACCAAATAGATTTCATTCTCATCAGATCCGAATTGCGGAAATTTGTGAAATCTACCAAAGCATTTCCTGGCGCTGACGTTTCCAGTGATCACAACCCGGTTGTAATGAACCTACAAATGTACCGTTTTATACCAGTTAAGCGGCCAGAAAAAATTAAACATATCAACGTGAAGAGCTTAGACGATAGTGAAATAAGGGCAAAAGTAATTCAAAGACTTGAAGAAAGACTGGAAGCTGCTGAAACATCTGAAACAACTGACGTTGAGCGCCAGTGGAGTGCTTTGAGAGAAGCGCTTACAGTCACCCGAGAAACCGACATAGAACTAACCAGCACAAAAAGAAAACAACCTTGGATGACTGACGAAATTCTTCAAATGATGCACGATAGAAGAGAACTGAAAACAAAAAACATCGAACGATATAGAGAACTGAACAAAATAATTCGACGAAAATGTAGGGAGGCCAAAGAGCAATGGCTAATTAACCAATGCACAGAAATTGAAAATCTCCAAAAAAAGCATGATCTACTCAACATGCACAAAAAGATCAGGGAGGTAACAGGAAGACAACACAAAGCTAACAGTGGAATGTTAAAGGGGGCCAACAACGAGTTACTGATCGGGGTCGAAGAAAAGCTGAAACGATGGAAGGACTATATTGAAGAACTTTTTGGGGAAGATCGAACGGAAAGCCCGCAACCTGAAGAATTTAATGAAACTAGTCCTTGCATCACATCGGAAGAAGTTATACGAGCAATAAAGCTTCAAAAAAATGGCAAAGCTATTGGCCCCGACGGAATCTATGCAGGGACGCTTAAGCTAATGACACAGCAAGGAGGGGCTGGCCTTAAGCTCTTAACAGCACTGTTTAATAACATCTATAGAGCCGGTAAAATCCCAAAAAGACCAATGCGACAAATTGTGATGACTACAGAATGATTAGCCTAATGTCACATGTTCTGAAAACCTTTCTACGAATTATACATACTCGAATCTACACCAAATGCGAGCGAGAAATCGATCCAGTTCAGTTCGGTTTCAGAAATGGCCTAGGAACGCGTGAGGCTCTCTTTTCTCTAAATATACTCACCCAAAGATGTAGTGACATGAATGTCGATGTTTACGCCTGCTTTGTTGACTATCGGAGGGCTTTTGACTGCGTTTCACATAAAAAATGGCGGAAATTCTAAAAAATACCGGGGTTGATGCAGAAGACTTACGCATTATTACAAACCTTTATTGGCACCAAACTGCACAAGTGAGAGTTAATGGGCTAACATCTGAACAGGTAGCAATACGGAAAGGTGTACGTCGAGGCTGTGTGCTGTCGCCTCTATTGTTTAACATTTACTCAGAAGCAATATTCAAAGAAGCACTTGAAAACATAGACACAGGCATTAGAATAAATGGAAAACTACTTAGTAATATTCGCTACGCAGACGACACCGTGGTACTAGCTAACAACCTTCAAAACTTGCAGAGAGCCATGAACCTTATTGTAGAGCATAGCCAACGCTTTGGACTATCTGTTAACGTTAACAAAACTAAAAGTATGGTGTTTTCTAAACAAGCAGTGGAGGCTGTAATACGCATTAACAACCAACCTGTGGAACAAGTGCATTCGTTTCGGTATTTAGGAGCCACGGTGAACGACCACAGTTACCCGAAAATAGAGATCAAATCTCGAATCGAACAAGCCTGTAAAACTTTCGTTGGCATGAGAGACCTTTTCGTCAACCTTGGACTTAATCTTCAGCTTCGTATGCGACTACTTCGTTGTTATATTTTTCCTGTCCTTACTTATGGATGTGAAAGTTGGACTTTTAATCCAGAAATGGAAAGACGCATAGACGCTTTCGAAATACATCTATACCGTAGAATATTGCGTATCTCTTGGATGGAAAGACGGACAAACATCGACGTCCTAAATACGATGGGAAAATCACGAGAGTTGATGAGAACCATCAAAGAAAGAAAGCTCCAGTACATCGGGCACATCATGCGCGGCAAAAAATATGAGATCCTTCGCCTGATTATTGAGGGGAAAGTCCAAGGAAAAAGATCAGTTGGACGACGCCAGAACTCATGGCTGAAAGATCTACGGAGGTGGTTTTGAAGAACGTCCACTGAAATTTTTAGAGCTGCAGTGTCGAAAACAATTATTGCCAATTGGATCGCCAACCTTCGTTTGGAGACGGCGTCATAAGTAATTAGCTACTCAGCAATTTTTACAATCACATTGAATATCATTATATTTATATGAAAATAATAGCTTAGCAATCGAGAACTGGACAACAAAATTGAACTTTTCGTTTGATGAATGACTTGTCACTTGATCTTTACTAATTCGACGTTGATTCTGAATACATTCTGTCAAAAAAGTATGCAATAATCAAAATTTGATATTTTAACAAAAGCAATGAGAAAGTAGACTGATTACCTTGTTTTAGTAATAAAAAGAAATTCTTATATTATTATCGTGATTATGATCGTATGCGATTGATAACTAAGTCATTATTGAAATAAAGGTACTGATACGCTCAATATTGTTTGTTTGTTATTCCTTTAACGTGCTCTATTTCCGCCTTTCGGCCAATGACACGCCGGGGAATTCTGTCACCACACTAACCCAGGAATTTTGCCGAACCCCTCTTGTGTCGAGAGAAGGGTTCTTTAATGTCCAACACATCTCTGTTAGACAGGACCGACAGCTTTACATCTCCTCCGAAAGATTGACACTCAAGCGATTCCCAAAATCCGTAAAATCGCACCGACTTCGTGGGTATTGAACCCAGCTAACTCTGCGCAGGAGACGAGCATCATATCCCCTACGTCACCGAGCCGGCATACGCTTAATATAAAGATGAGTGACGAACTAATCAGATATCAATTTATGACAAAGTTACTGAATATGTTCTTCCAAAAATACTGAAATAAAGTAATAACTGATTTTCTTATAATATGGAATATTTTTGCAATGGTAGAACCCCGTTTTGAAACAACACATTTTTTATCTGTAATGTTTTCGATGATATTGCCTTATCTGATTTTATTTTCGTCTCTGGCTTAAAAATAATTGGGTTATCTTGGGTATAACCTTTTCTATATTTTGTTTAAGAGAAAACAATAGTAACCTTGGGTAATTAAGTTGAAAGAAAACTGCTGTGTATAAATATCACATTTTTAAGTATATATACGGGGAGTAACTGGAAACAGGCTCGCCCCTATAACTTTTTCCTGTCCAATATTTTTCAATGAAATTTTCTGAACTTAATTAAAAATTTATTTCAACTTGAATGGCACAGTTTATCTGAAACGTTTCCGGTTTCGAAGGAAATTAGCCAAAGTTTCGATTTTCAAATGGCTCACCCTGTATATTTTTTGAGAAATCGAATCAAACTCTCTTTGTCTATACATTTAGCATATTTCAAAACGAATTTGCCGAACTTTTAATTTTTTTTTAGATAAATTTGTTTTCAAATCAAGGTCGCTATGACGACAAAAAAACTGCGTGATTTATCGACCGAAATCGAGTACATTTGGATTCATCACTGATACTGTAGAATTCCTTCTCTTATTGGCTTCGTAACATTCCAAACATTGTTTCTTTAAAAAAAATCTTATTTCCGCAAGGTATTGTTACCGTTTCCACTACGGTATCTCACCATAGATCGCTCTAGGCCCCTCCGAATAAGCGTGTTACCGTGTTAACCACGCTTTCTTAATCACAGATCGCCTAGTAGGCCCATCAACCAGGCTAGGCACAGAACGTACTCTGGACCTACCTGAACCGAGGGTTTAAATATCCGTGCATTTCGGAGACTCACGGCACTTTCTCTTCAACGACCTCTACGAATACACATTGTCCCAGAAAACCGGCTGCAGCACGCGTTGCCACGAGCCGGCTTTTCCGTACCCACGCCACCGACTATATTGCCAAACCGCCGTTGTTTACCAACGAACCACGTGTTTTTATTTCCTTTTATATTTACGTTTATAAAAAGTGTTTGTGTTAACCATCAGTGTTTCCATCGTGTGTGTGACCCCATCCCGGTAGCAGTATAATAGAGGCTCATTAGCACTATAATACGCAGAATATTTTTACGAATATTTTGATAGCAAATTGATAATTTTTCGTTGAAAATGTCCATTCGTAATCCTGGACATAGTATAATACTCGTTTTTCAACTCATTAGTGTGAGTTGAAAAACGAGTGCTTTGGAAATACATTGAAATCCTATCACAGATCATATAATTTTTTGTATTCAATTTTAAATGTCATAAGATAAGATTGTGTTGCATCTGAATCGGTGAGTTTGTATAAATTTTTCAGAGTTTTTGGATTTTCACGGAGAAAAACAGATGAAATGCTGTACACACAGAATGAAAAAGTAGATATGCTACTCATTTATGGCGAATGCCGAAAAAACTCTACATCATCAGCAATTTTATACGCTGAACGCTATCACGAACGGCAACATCCTTCAAGGCACTATTTTCCAAAACTGGAAGTGAAGTTTCGTCAGCAATCGGTTGTTGCAGATAATCAAAATTTCATAGTAAGCGAAAATTCTGGAATTGATGTATTAGCGTACATTAATTTGAATTGTACGGCATCTACCAGAGAAATCGCACAAGAAATAGGGATAAGTCATCAGAGTGTTTGGAGAATTCTTAAGAAGCAAAAATTTCGCTCGTTCAAATACAATCTTCATCAACACCTTCATGAAAATGATAATGGCCGAAGATTATAATATTGCAACCAGTTTCTACAAAAGATGGAAATGGATCCAAGGTCTCCTTATAAAATTTTATATTCAGATGAATCCCGATTTACTAACAATGGAATGTTCAATAGAAACAAAACGCGCTATTGGGACCACGAAAACGAGCATTTGGTACGTGAGGGTAATTTCAAGGAGCGATATGGGTTTAATGTATGGATGGGAATGGTAGGGCGACATCTCATAGGTCCAATCATTTTTGATGGACCATTAACAGGGGAAAGATATTTAAGATTTTTACAAAACGAAAAAAGCGATCTGATTGATGGAGCACCAGCGCACAACTGCAGGAAAGTTGTTCAATACCTAAATAATAATTTAAATGAAAGGTGGATAGGCACCAACGGCCCGACAAGATGGCCAGCTCGATCGCCCGACTTGTTCCCATTAGATTTTTTTTTTGGCCCATGTGAAAAATCGTATTTATAGAACTGCTTCAGAAAATCGAGAGGATTTAGAGAATAGAGTTCGGGAAGCAATAAATGAAATTTTTCCAAATCAAATTGATAATGTAGTACGGGCTACCATTTGCCGCAATAGGCTGTATCAGGCACATAATGGGGGTCTCTTCGAAAACCTGTTGTGAAGTTATGCTGAATTGATTTGATTTCCATCTATGGTCCATTTGTGTATTTTGCGTTATTTATGTGTTCTGTTAAATTTTTATTCATCTGGAATGTACGATGATGAGTATGTGCTCCATGCCAAAATAAAGCTAAGGTTTTGCGTTTATGCTTTGTGTGCATTACAATTTCAGAACCAGCTGAGTCGTCATAGCCACCTAGACTTGAGAACAAATTTATCAAGAATGATTTGAAAATACGGCAAATACATCTTTGAATATACTGAATGTATAGACGAAGAGAGTTTCATTCGATTTCCCAAAAAAATATACAGGGTGAGCCAATTAAAAATTGAAACTTTAGCTCATTTCCGGTGAAACCGGAAGCGTTTCAGATAAACTGTCAGTGCCATACAACTCGAAGTAAATTTTTAATCAATTTCAAAAAATTTAATTGAAAAATATTGGATAAAGTTTTAGGGCGAGCCTCTTTCCAGTTACACCCAGTATATATATATATATATATATATATATATATATATATATATATATATATATATATATATATATATACAGGAAATCCACTGGGACCGTCCGTTAAAAACTTGAGTTCCAATTACAATATCAAACTGAAATTTTATACGCGGAATAACTAGCGATTTCCAATTGAAGTGAAATATTTTCGAAGTGATACCATTTCCGGTTATACCGGAATTGGGTCATCACTTTGTTATTTCAAATGGCAATCTACCATTTTTATTATACATCTAGAACCGCCATTTGAGCAAGGCATAAAACACCCAATTTGTTGGCACTTATCTGTCAATACTTTTGACAGATTTATTTATTTTTGTTATAAACTCGATTTTTGAGGAATATTTAAAAAAAAATTGTAGCTCGTAGATCTTTTGCTCTACAGACACAATTTTTGCTTGGGTGGATAGAAGAAGGATCAAGAAATTTTTTAAGCAGTCTACACATGTCAAATGTTTACTGCATTGTTTTGTATGATTTTTTCAAGTTGGCCTTTTCCAAACACCAATAACTCAATTTTTTCAAATGGCACGTGCCAATTTTAATATCGCCATCAGATGAAGCGTCAAATTTCAGATGGAATTGTATCATCATGTACTATAACCATCTCTTATAGTTCCGAAATAATTTGAGATATATTGAATTTTGATGATTTTGCAAGAACTAACAGAGAATGCTTTGAAATATTTGAATGAAGTAGCTGAACTGGCTACGCTCACCTGACAGCAGCCTAAATATAAAGTACTTGTCACTTCGTTCATTCGGATTTGATATTTCAACAAGAATTGTTGGTAATTTGAAGTGAAAATTTTTGAAAAACACCAGATTGATAATAAAATGGCTGATTATTCAAAAGAGGATATGTTTAATCTCTTTTTAATTCATGGCGAATGTCAAAATCTGATATAACTTGCAGGCAATTTAATAACCAATTTCCAAGTTTGGCGTCTATGAGTAAAACAAAATTTCGAAGGATTAGAAGCAATTTGGAGGAACAAAATACATAGAAACTAGAACCAATTCTCGAGGAGGACGACAATCAAATTAATAAGCTAGCGTATTTTCGTGCCAATCCACATGCGTCCATTAAGTCAGCATCAATGGATATTGGAGTGAGTTATACTTCCATTCAAACGATCCTTAAGAAACATAACATGCACGCGTATTCTTTTATCAGACTACAAAAACTGAAACCAACTGACCTTCCCAAGCGGCTAAATTTCTGTGAAAATTTATTAATTCGGCTCCAAGAAGATGAGACAATTCTGCAAAAAATTATATGGTCTGATGAAGACAAGTTCAATGAAAGTGGAATAACCAACAGGAGAAATCGACATTTTTGGGTCACAGAAAATCCACATTTCATTGAGGTTATTGATTTCCGAAATAAATTCAGCGTGGACGTTTATGCAATTTTAATGAATGATTTGTGGGCTTATCACATTTATGAGGAAAATCTTAATGGACCTGGAAATTTTGAGAGGGACATTAGCAAATTTTTTAGATGGATTACTCCTTAACATTCTGAGGGATTGCTATCACCAAATGGATGGTGCACCAGCACATAAAACACGAGCTGTAGATCGGCAGCTAACAGAAATGTTCGAGAATAGATGGTGGAGTAATCAAGGACCAAAGTTATGGCCTCCGCGTCCTCCGGGCCTGACGCCCCTTGATTTTTATTTATGGGGCAAAGTCAAGAGTGAAGTGTATCTTATTCCTGAGAGAAGTAAAGAAGAGTTACTAGAGCGCATTCATGATGCTATTCATAATATTGATCCTGAGGAAACTAGGAGGGCAACTCATCATGTTCGTATACGAGCTGTCAAGTGTATCGAGCAAAATGGGGCCCATATTGAACATTTATTCAGATCGTGAATTAGTTTTCTCCTTTGATGTTTGCTATCATTTATTCGTATTAATGTAATTATCTTCGATGATTGGTTTTCGCATAGTTCCTACAATTTTTATTCATCCGAATTGTAGAAAATTGCTTCTAATGCTTCGAAATTTTATTTTACTCATAAATTTATTTTACTGGTAAATTTGGAAATTAGTTATTGAGTTGCCTGTAATTTCTACCGACCAGCTTTTTACATTCTAAAATTAATTAAAATGATTAAATATATTTTCGTTTGAATAACCAGTGATTTTATTCCAAATGTGTTGTATTTTTGGATATCTTCAATCTGAAATAACGACAATTCTTGTTGAAGTATCAAATATTTCAAAGCATTCTCTGTTAGTTCTTGCGAAATCATCAAACTTCAATATATTCCCAAATTATTTCGGAACTATAAGAGATGGGTATAGCACATGCTTATACAATTCCATCTGAAATTTGACGCTTCATCTGATGGCGATATAAAAATTGGCACGTGCAAATTGAAAAAAATTGAGTTATTTCTGTTTGAAAATTGCCAAATTGAAAAAATCTAAACAACGCAATAAACATTTGACATGTGTAAATTGCTTAAAAAATTCCTTGATCCACCCAAGCGAAAATTGTGTCTGTAGTCAAAAGATCTACGAGCTACAATTTTTTTAAATGTTCCTCAAAAATCAAGTTTATAACACTTCCGGTAAAACCGGAAATTAGAAATCGCTAGTTATGGCCGCGTATAAAATTTCAGCTTGATATATATTTATATATATATATATATATATATATATATATATATATATATATATATATTCTTGATTTTACGAAATTTTTGCTTCTCTCAATAAAAACAAGAATATCTCTTACGGCTACATCAAATCTGACCATACCATCGGAAAGATAAGTAAGTAATTATGGTAAAAAAAAATTTATACCGAGTGTTGTAAAAGGCTGAATGAAAAAATTTTGAAATGAACAGCTTGTTAGCTGTACCACTGAAAACTGATCGATAAGTAACTGTTTTCTTTTGTAAAAGTACTACAATTAACTGGCTTTTGAACGGTATATTAACTTTTGAACTAACTATTTTCTTCCAGCAATATCATGGGTAAGAGTAATAATAACATAAAATTCGAAAACGCAAATATCTTATATTACTTTATGAAACATGAACAGGAACTAAAAAAATTAATGAATCATATTTTCACGAAAGAGATTTAAAACTATAACACGAGTTCAAAATGTCTTCCTCTATCTTGAATGCACTTAACACATTTTTTTCTTAAACTATCAACTACTCTCTGAAGTTCAATCTGTTTTTGACTCATTTCGTTGCAACAGATTCGAATTCTTTCAATTAATTATTCTCGAGTATTAAAGGAAATTCTATAAACATTAGTCTTTAATGAACCCCATACGTAAAAATCAAGCGGCGTAAGGTCAGGGCTTCTGGGTGGCCATCTCGCCGGCTCGAATCGATCTATCCATTTCTCCCCAAATCTCTCAGTCATCAAGTTCTGGATCGTTCTAGAATTATGAGCCGGGCAGCCGTCCATTTGAAACCAAAGGTGATTTCGAGTAGCTATAGACATTTCTTCCAGATCATTCATTATTTTATTATTTAATAGATTTAAAAATTCGTTTGAATTGAGACGATCGGGAAGTATAACTAGCCCGACAAGTTGTTCCCCCTCCTCAACCCCAACCACACATTTACTCAAATCTCGTGCTGAGAGTGTGCCATGAGGATTTTCTTAATCCCATATATGGGAATTTCTCAAATTTATCATACCAACTTTGGTAAAAGTTACCATCCGGCCACAGAATTTTATCTGATCCCCAATCCTGTAATTTATTCATATACCACCTACAAAATTGCAACCTCACCTCACTTTCCACTGGCAATAGGTCTTGAACCTTACTCAAATGGTAAGGATGTGAATTATTTCGCTTGAAAACTCTATGAACCGTGTAATAATGAAGCCTCAATGTAGCATGAATCCTCTTGTACTTGTTATAGGGTTCTCGCGAACAGCCTGCAATATTGCAGGTGCTTGTCTCCATTTCTGAGCATTTCCACTACCTTCTCTAATTCTCAAACCGCTGAATGAACCAGTTTTACCAGAGCACCAAAACACTTCAACAAATGTCTTCCTGCAAGGTTGGTATCGGTTTGGAAAGCGCAATGTATACTCCCGCACCGCTGCACGGGAATTTCCATTCGGGAAGCCATAAACAAATAACATATCTCGATATTCAATATTTGAGAAACAAGGCATTTTTTTTTTACGAAAAAGAAAATGGAACCGTAAAAGGGGAAAATATAAACTTCAATTCATTAATTCATTAAATGACAGTTCCTGTCAAATTCTAAATATTTTGTTTTAAAATCAAGTAATACAAGCCTTCTGTGATTTTTTCTTTAACGATTATTTTTTAATTTTCTTCTTCTAATACGAGAAAAATTAATTATTCCTAGTTTCTTACACAATCAATACCCAGATATGCTATTTATTTATCGCATATTATTATTGAAAAGTCATTTGTGATCGAAGGATAAGAGAATTAAATGTTCTTACTCTTACTCTGACCCATGATATTGCTGGTAAAAAAACAGTTAGCTCAAAAGTTGATATATCGTTTGAAAGCCAGATGAATGTACTAGTTTTTTTATACAAAAAAAAACGGCCACTTATCGATCATTCTTCAGAGGTACACCTAACAAGAAAATACCACTAATTTTGTTAATTTCACAATGTTTTCATTTAGTCTTTTACAACACCCGGTATACAAATTTTTGTACCATTAATACTTACTAATCTTATAGCAAATTCAATGCTCTTTCCGATGGCATGGTCAGATTTGATTTAGCTGTAAGAGTAACAGAGACATTCTTGTCTTTATAGAGAGAAGCAAAAAATTTCGTAAAATCCAGAAGTGTTAAACAACTCGATAATTATCAACTTTTCGAAAAAATAGTATAGAACATTTTTGATGAAAATGACTTGTGCTATCACTTACTGAAGTTTGGCACTTTTAGAGTAGACACCTGTATATATATATATATATATATATATATATATATATATATATATATATATATATATATATATATATATATATATATATATATATACATGGGGTGCTTCAACGAAAACTAAACAGAGGCTATATCTACCAAGATATTCATTTCTGATCAAAACGCAAAAACAGGTCAATTTTTGTTTCAAAGAGCACATCTTTTGGAGTACATTACTTGCCTGAAATATCAACCCCCGAAGCAGGGGTTGCAATCCTTGAACATTTTTGAATTGGGAGAATGGGGCGAAAGATGACTCAAAAGAAAGGTGGTATCTTTGTCTACATCGCCTCGAACGAATTTTCATTTTTAATTGAAAACTGTAAAAGATACAGGGTGGGCAACTGAAAGATAGGGAAGACTATTTCTCTGAGACTATTCAAGTTCCAGTGAAGTAAAATGGAACAGATCCATGCTGATCAATGGCAATCATCATCAAGTACCATCCTCATCTCGCATTTCAACCCCTAGAGAAGGGGTAACCACCCTTGAAAATTTGAAAGAGGGTAGATGGGTCGAGTGATACCTCGAGAGAAAGGTATTATCTTTGTCTGCATTCCCGTGAACGAATTTTCATTTTCGATTGAAAACTGTAGAAGATAGAGAATGAGCTACTGAAAAATAGAGGAGACTATCTATTACCCTGAGCTATTCAAGTATTAGTGCAAAAAAATGGAACAGATTCATTCCAGATCAAAGGCTGTCATCTTTGATCTAAATGAATCTATTCCAGTTTTTCGCACTTATACTCCAATGTTCTTGGGGCGATCGTCTTCTCTATTTTTCAGTGCCTCACTCTGTATCTTCTACATTTTTCAATCAAAAATGAAAATTCTATCCATCTATCCATCAGATCAAATTTAAAATAGTTTTTTTATTGTAAAATGATAATTTTTCATATTTTCTAAACTAGAGCTGATACAGAAGTACGGATTTGAATTCGTCATTAAGATTTAGGTTAATATCATGTGCCATAACTCAATCATTATAATTGCTGTTGTGCGGTATAATCAAATAACTACTATAAAAAATTCGCGTCTTTCTATTGGGCATTCTTTTACGATAGTGTAACCTTTCTCATTCCGATTTTTGTTTTATCGGATGAATTAACGAACTGTGGTATATCGAATCAAATATAATTTGATACACTCAAGAAGCGGATGTTTGAAAATTATTCATATAACAGGTTTCTATGATTGTCTATTTCGGTTGTTGGAATTTAAAAGTATGAGAAGAAATCTGTGCTATTAACTCAATACACAATTTTACTATCCAACCAAATATAGCCGGAGGAGATAAACGTTTATTTCTCTAATACAAATATTCCCAAAATCACTACTGAAAAATACAATACTGGGTGTCCAGGAAATCTCTCGGATTCAGATGAAACATGGAAAAAGAGCATGACAAGTTTCTTTAATTTTTATTGCTAAAGGCCTTCTCTGCGGAAATATGGGCCCAGAACTCCCTTGGAAATCGGTTTTTCTTGAACAACTTTTTAAGTACTTTACATAATTTAATAAAAATTGATGTCCAGTAGTAAGGACCCTTTAAAATAGTATCCTTGCAATAATTTTAGCTTCTTTGGTTTACCAGGGGTGCACCTAGTGTAACACTGCAATGCTTATTCTTCTAATAACCTGTATGATAAAGACAGATAAAGAAAACATTTTCTCAAGTCTTTACCATTCAGGGTATGATAAAGAATTAAAAATAATGTTTTCTAATAGCTTGAACCTCTACATAAAAGTAATACTTGTTTACTAATGATAAAACAGTAAGACCTGATTCAGAACAATTAATCAAGAACTTCATACGTAGGTTCAACATGGGCTCCGTTAACTCTAATACACTAGCAGGAATGACGGATAGAGGACTGCTGTACCCGCCACCATAACCCCGCATTGTTTCTTAGCTCATCACAATGAAACGTTATCCTCCGTAGAAGCTCCTCCCTATTATCAACCGACGTGAAATATACTAAGATTTCTAGGTGTCCCCATGTGTAAAAATCAATGGGAGTTAGGTCGGGAGATCTAGGAGGCCAGGCAATAAGTCCACCTCTACCTATCCAACGGTTTGGATAGACGTTATCTAAGTGCTCTCGCACAACAATACTAAAATGAGGTGGTGCCCCATCGTGCACGAAGTACATGTTTTGGCGGGTTTCAAGTGATAAATGCACCATTTAATCTTTGAAAGCATTCTGGAGGAACTAGAAATGAAGTTCCCCATTCAATCGCGCCGGCAATACAAATGGTGTTCACCATTCGCTTTAATGAACGAAAAATCAATTATTTTCAGTTTATTTAATTTTTTTGGGTTTATAAGGTACATATTTACTCTCATTTTGAATAATTCAAATTAATTTTACCGCGTACTGTTGTTTTCGACGTATTAAATTGTGCGGCTAATCTGTGAGTGCTCGTTGAAGGATTGTCATCTACAATATTCATAATGTTTTCTTCCAACTGCGCTGTACGTACTGTTCTTCTCACACCAGCATCAGTACTTTTTTCTCAAGTGATGAACAAAGTCAATATATCGATATTGCCTTATTAACTTAAATAACCCACCATTCTCCCTTAGACGTTGGTCGACTCGTTGAAATGTCGTCTGATTCGGAATAGTACGATTGGAAAATCTTTCATAATACAACCTTCTAGCTTCTAAAGCATTGCAAGAGGCAAGACAATGCATAAGATGCTTATTTGCATACTCAATAAAAGTGTGTTACATATTTCGGAATAAGTTCACAATAAAATTCACCATGAAATCTGAAAATCAGTAATTAGAATTACAAAGACAGCTTCGAATCCTAATTGGTATTGAAGTAATATTAATATCAATCACTTCATTGATTTTTGTTTTCAATAGTTTAATAAAAGTAAAAATTCTTTTCCTTATCTTTTCCTGGCCAAAGGTTCAATTTGTCAATAGTAAACAAGTATCACTTTTTTAGTAGAGGTTCATGCTATCAAAAAACATTTTTTTAGGTCTTTATTGAGACGACCCAGAACAGGGGTCTATTTTTTTTGTTAATTTGCTAAAACTATCCATATATTTCTTGGGTTTTATCTAATCGAATTTTATTATCAATTGTGATAACTGTATTTTGTAGATCTACCTGCATAACATTTCATATTGTTCATCTAAATTCACAATTACAGTGCAAAGATGGTCATTTGCCGGAATGATTCAATAATTTTATTTTGAATTCTCAATATGGTAGAATATTACATATCTTTAAAGCAGCTTAAAATCCCCCAAAAGCGTAAATATCGAGGCGAAGGAATTTATCTAAACTTAGATAAGAAATCCAGCAAAAACAATATTCGACTTTAAAATCAAAGGCCGTTAAGCACCCTTTCGTATATACACGATTCCACACATCTGGTATTTTCTAAAACAGCAATTCCCACGTCGCGACGAAGGAACGCGTCTGTAAAAGACTATGTAACAGGTACTTGAGTACCAAGGGTAGAGGGAAGTGAGGGTGTAAGCGCTGCTGGGTCACGCATATATATTATCACGATCGCGTCATCATCATTATGATTATCATCTTTATTATTGAGTTATTTTTCTTATGAGGTGCAGTTACTCTTATTACTCAGTTATCCAGTTTTCGAAGCTCAGTGAATTTACTCATTCCTGTTAATCGGAATTAAATTTAAGTCGTGCATAAAATGAGTCCAGAAGAATGGAAGACGCAGATTCTTCCTCTCCAAGAAGCCGGACAGGGAAAGAAGAAGCACCGTTCCCGCTGTGTCCCACAGGTGATTACTTTCTGAATTTCTTCAATATTTCTGCTCACTATTTAATTTTCCCGAATTTCTTGAAGTATATGCTATGTAATTTCTAAACGCACTAAGGGCGAGTTGAAATAATCATTTCTCAAATTCCAAATTATCTTCAATTATTTTTTTCGTCTTTACAAATGATCTATTTGTGCTGCACTGACATTTTCTAATATTTATTTCGAAGAGTTATTTTATAGACTTATTTAAAACCTTTGCTTTGGTAACTTGGTAGAATTTGAAATGTACTGATTTTATTTTATATTGATTTCCACAGTTGTTTTAACTTGACACATTATTTGAAGAGTACTCAAATTCTTTAATATTGATTTCAACATTTGTTTATCTAACTTGCAACATTATTGAAACGCAATTAAACTATTGTATACTGATTCCAATAACTTGATAACTATTTGAATTTGAAATGTTATGAAGTTTAATATTGATTTGAAACTTTACATATTGATCTCAGTGAAATGTTACTTATTCAAAATGTAACGAATTTGTTTATATTTTCATTGTATCCAACTATGGGGAAGATCTAACTATACTCTTAAGCTCAATAAGGGAACTTTCTCTGCCTCCAGGTGTAATGATCACCTACGAATAATTTCATTACTCATTAGTATAAATAAATGGCTTTAGGGACGATACGCATGTATGGACCCACAGACATTGAGGCTTGTATGTTGTCGGTATGAAAGTTTTGAAGAATGTCTGAGTTGGTGGAATGTATGTGACGTTTGTGGTACATACAGGTGTATGATTAGAGGGCATGATTCCTTGGTTGGCAAATCCGCGATATGGCAATAGAATATGATCCGGAGACAGTGGCACAATATAACTAATATTGCGCAAACAAAACAAAACAATAATAATGATAATAATACTGCCCGTTGGCGTTCAGTTGAGCAAAACGAATCACGTATGGCTTTATGGGCTTACCTTTAGTTCCATATATAACGTTTTGATACTATACGAATTACTGAATTCTATTAAAAATACGCGAGCGAATTAACGCTTGCAAGTTGTCAGCTGTGGACGTGTTCCTTAGAATTTTAAAAGCAAATCTTCTAGAGTTTGGAGTATCAGTGCAACGACCTCTTCAGAAAACATGATATCATATTACCAAAATCCTTAGATCGAGTCAGTTACCACTCATAAGATGGGTGAGGGCCGTTTAGGCCTGTCTAAAATAATCTCATATCCGAATTCCATCCAGAATATGGATGAGGGCCGATTGAGCCTGTTTATAATAATAGAATATCCCAACTTCCACTCGAAATATGGGTGAGGACCAATTAGGTCTGTATAAAATAATCTAATGTATCAACTTCCCCTTCAAAATATGGGTGAGGGCAAATTGGGCCTCTATCTTAATGATCTGATATTTCATTGAATTCATTAAAGACGCCAAAGAATGCAAGGATAAGAATTTAATTCAAATGCTACAAAGATCAAATAGACGTTGTCACCGAATCTGTTTTGATTTTCTAATTTTCTTACCTATGGTTTAAGCGACGAAGAATTGGTCGTACCACATCGAACCTCACATAAAAGAACTTGTTGAGTAGGTTACTTCAAATACACAACACAACAAAGAAAGAGGTCCTATTTTATAAAAAGAACTTCAAGGCAAGTTCAGGTACTAGACGATCACATGGCTTTTCATTTGACCGTTTCCAGTCGGTCTCAGGTACAATTAATATGGGGAAGAAAATAAGATAAGGTATTGCAATTTACATAAAAGCGATGCATTTTGCATCGTCTTTCACAGACCAGGGTTGGGGGTGTTTCATTATCATACAGGGTGTTAAAAGAATGAGCGTTACAGTGTAACACTTAGTCCGCTCTTGGTACACCAAAGAAGCTAATATTATTGCAAGAATACTATTTTAAGGGGTCCTTACTACTGGACATCATTCTTAAGATCTCTCGACCTAACTCCGATTGATTTTTACCTATGAGGACACCTCGAAATCTTGGTATGTTTCACGTCGGTTGATAATAGGGAGGAGCTTCTACGCAGAATAACGTTTCATTGTGATGAGCTAAGAAACAATGTGGGGTTATGGTGGAGGGTACAGCAGTCCTCTATCCGTCATTCCCGCGAGTGTATTAAAGTTAACGAAGCCCATATTGAACCAACTTATGAAGTTTTTGATTAAATGTTTTAAATTAGGTGTTAAGTTTACTGACTTGATTTTTGTTTTCAATAGTTTATTAAAAGTGAAATTTTTTTTTTCGTTTATTTTTTTCTCGAAAAAAGTCCATTTTATCAATAGTAAACAAGTACTACTTTTTTAGTAGATGTTCAAGCTATCAGAAAACAACATTGTGTTTAGGTCTGTATCATAGAGGGTGTTAAAAGAATAAGCATTACAGTGTAACACTTAGTCCCCCCTGTTACACCAAAGAAGCTAAAATTATTGAAAGGATGCCATTTTTAAGGGGTCTTTACTACTGGACATCATTCTTAATTTTTATTAAATTATGTAAAATACTTCAAAAGTTATTCAAGAAAAACTTATTACCAGGGGCGTTCTTTAGGGGCTCATATTCCCGTAAGGCCTATAGCAAAAATAAATTATAGAAACTTTTCATGTTCTATTTGAATCCGAGAGATTTCCCACATCATTCCAGACACACTTTATACATAGTGTAAATGACTAACAGCGAAAAATTTCGCGAGGTGGTTTCTGAAGCCATTTTATAACAAAAAGTTCCCATGAACATACGTTACCGAAATAGAGGGTGTTGAAATCTTCAGATTGTTTCAGTTTTTTCTCTATGATTCCTATAGTTTTTCACGTACTCTGTTCAATATCGGCACATAGGTGCTTTTTTTTTCAATCTACATAATTAGATCGCAGAAACAATAATAAAAATCTACAGGGTACTACTTTTTCAGAGGTCACCTAACCTTTCTACCCCGACAACTTTTTTCAGTTTATGTTCAAAAATACCAGTGGCGATGACGATCATGTTTTCTACTTTTGAAGCTACCTGTTTCTCGAAGTCGTTGGCCTAGCCAACGGGATGATAAACAGCGACACGTTGAGGGTACATTTCAGCATATATTCTCCACGCTCCTTAGGGATTATCCTTAGAGAGGCCGTAGACCAATCGATCACGTGTGCCTTTTGAGTAGATCTCGAGAAGAAAAATATTTTCAATAAGTACGTAACTAAACTACACAAATTTATTACGTAATAAAATAACACACTGCTAGCGGCAAAATGCGGCTTTATCAAAGGAACGCACGGTACTTGTCAAAGAAAAGCCGCGTTTTTTATTCTTGCCGCTTCTATAGAAATCTTGAAGGCGATATCAAGTCGAATAGTACAAAATGAGTGCAGCCAAGGAATCTAAACACTATAAAAACAATCTTACTCTTCTTAACGACAACACAGACATATGTTATTCCCCAATATTTGGGATTTTCAAGTAATTATGAATGTACCTTTGAATACCTATCTATATTCTGATAGTAGAAAACTTGTTGATTTTCTCTCTTTAGAATTCATACATGTTTTTCTATATTTAAGACAAAATGTACAGCATGTCCCATTTTGGGGGTGCCACCAGGAGCATCTCTGTTATTATTTAGGATAGAGAGATGGGGTTTTCACGACCCTTGGCTACTTTTTCGAGACAAATTCATAGAGCTAATCAGAATTATTCTAACTTCAGTGGTTTTTGAGTTATTCGCGAATCTTGAAAATTTCCGGATTTCTTTTTTTCCCGATATCTCGGTTCTTATAGAGGATAATTGAAATCTGTTTTTACGTTTCTAAAACGATTTTCTGAGTAGATTCCAGTGACGTACTCGAAGTTTTTTTTTCATGAATTATGACAGATATGACATAAAGTTGCATTTTTTTAAATACGAACATAGTTTTTTTTGGCATATTCCGATTGCCGTTTTTTTTCCTTTTCAAAAATATATAACATGATGAAAAAATTTCCACCCAATCTGAAGAAAATAACGGAATAATGATTTACCCCTAATGGCTGGGAGAAGGAACACACGTTAGCGGACGAACCATAGAACATTTGTAGTTATTCGATGAAAACGATCAAAACAATGCAAAATCTTCTTGACCGAAATAATGGAGCTAGGCTGCTCCTAAGATTCCATCGTTATTTATGACATCCGCAATTTCCGCTTTTTATTTTATTTTTGAGATTGTCGTTTAGTTTCTAGAGTTCTCTGAGAAATACCTACATGAGAATAATAATAGGCACCTAATAATTTACTCAAATTTACTTCTCATAATGATTTACATATATTGCTCGAACTGATTTCCATCATGTTGTAAACATAAAGTGCATCTTCGGATTATATCTTCTATGTCTGAATGCTCTCTGTGAACACAGAAGTCTTTATCTATGCACGTTCATTAGAAACCATAGAACGACCAATAATTATTATTATTCATTATCTGTGGATATATTGGCTTCGTGTCTATTTGAATTCGTAAAATTAGTGTTCGTTGTTGAATTTGGATTGTTTAGTTAATTTCTGCAATTCACACTATGGAACAAAATAGAAGATACGAAAATTTCGAAAAAGTTGATATGCTGAAGGTCTACTTTCAGTGTCACTGTAACGCAGTCCGTGCATCAGAAGAATATTTGACTAGGTAAGTTCGACAATGGAAATGGAAGTAGTAATTCTAATCAATATTAAATACCTGACTGACACTCTCCAATAGATTTCCTCAAAGAATTCAACCAAACAGGAAGTTCTTCGCCAAAATGGAAGCAAATCTTTCCAATTATGGTTCGTTCGAGAAACCAAGAAGTAAAAACTACAATAAACGGAATAGAGGTGATAATGAACTTGACGTGTTAGCAGCTGTTGAGGCTAACCATTCTACATCGTGTCGGCAAATTGAGAGCGAAGTGGGTGTGTCAAAAAGCAGAGCCCAAAGAATTTCGAGAAAGTATAAATATCATCCCTATAAACATAAAATAATTCATCATCTCAATGCCGGGGATGCAGAGAGGAGAACGGCGTTCTGCAATTGGTATTTAGGAGAATCAGAGGTGAAGCTCGTTTTGGGCGACATATCATTTGGTCTGATGAGTCAAGAATCAGCAGTGCCGGAATCTTTAATCGCCATACGAATAGATTCTGGGCAAACGAAAACCGACACGAAGCAGTAGCTCGACGGCAGCAGGGAGGTTCGGTTTCAATGTGTCGTGTTTCGTAATGGGCAACAAATTAGCCTACTATATCTTTGATGGCAACTTGAATGCACAGAGATATCTCGAAATTTTAAATATTTGTCTGCCACAACTGCAAGATGACATTCCTCTTGCTCAATTCAACACATATTACTTCCAACAAGACGGTGCTCCTTGC
The DNA here is from genome assembly GCA_013387265.2 of Cryptolaemus montrouzieri. NCBI lineage: Eukaryota > Metazoa > Arthropoda > Insecta > Coleoptera > Coccinellidae > Cryptolaemus > Cryptolaemus montrouzieri. Next base: position 2,179,303 of record JABFTP020000083.1, on the reverse strand, counting down.
CATAATTCGGCCGTGGTGAGGAACTACTTGGATTTGAATTTTGAAAATAAATGGATCGGTACCAATGGCCCAATTCAATGGCCACCTAGGTCTCCTGACCTATCCGTTTTAGATTTTTTTCTTTGGGGTTATTTAAAAAAAGATATATAGGAGGCAATACGCCAATTACGATCAATTGAAGAATGCAACAAATGAAGCATTCGAAGATCTGAGGAGATCCTCGCTACATTTGACTAGGGCCATAGAAGATATAATCCGAAGATGCACTTTATGTTTACAACATGATGGAAATCAGTTCGAGCAATATATGTAAATCATTATGAGAAGTAAATTTGAGTAAATTATTAGGTGCCTATTATTATTCTCATGTAGGTATTTCTCAGAGAACTCTAGAAACTAAACGACAATCTCAAAAATAAAATAAAAAGCGGAAATTGCGGATGTCATAAATAACGATGGAATCTTAGGAGCAGCCTAGCTCCATTATTTCGGTCAAGAAGATTTTGCATTGTTTTGATCGTTTTCATCGAATAAATACAAATATTCTATGGTTCGTCCGCTCACGTGTGTTCCTTCTCCCAGCCATTAGGGGTAAATCATTATTCCGTTATTTTCTTCAAATTGGGTGGAAATTTTGTCATCATGTTATATATTTTTGAAAAGGAAAAAAAAAACGACAATCGGAATATGCCAAAAAAAAACTATGTTCGTATTTAAAAAATTGCAACTTTATGTCATATCTGTCATAATTCATGAAAAAAAAACTTCGAGTACGTCACTGGAATCTACTCAAAAAACCGTTTTAGAAACGTAAAAACAGATTTGAATTATCTTCTATAAGAACCGAGATATCGAGAAAAAAAGAAATCCGGAAATTTTCAAGATTCGCGAATAACTCAAAAACCACTGAAGTTAGAATAATTCTGATTAGCTCTATGAATTTGTCTCGAAAAAGTAGCCAAGGGTCGTGAAAACCCCATCTCTCTATGTTAAATAATAACAGAGATGCTCCTGGTGGCACCCCCAAAATAGGACATACTGTACAACTGTATCTTATTTTTAACTCACAATTTGTAAACGTCTAATGATAATAGTTTATTCAATTTTTTTCACCTCTTTTCGTGATATTCTTTACAAAGTTAAACAAAATCACTGTATGATGATCAAATATCAAGTAGTAACGCCGGACTCAATATCATTTTTCAATTTGAAATATATTCATTATCTGTATTATTCGAAATCTTTTCTTATTTTTATATCAATTACTTCACTTTCTTCAAACTGACAAGGAATACACCATTATTTTTCAGCATTTCTTGTTTTCAATGTTATTATTTAATAATTTGAAGTAATTACAAGCGCAACAAAGTTTTACTTTGTGTTTTACAGAAGCTAAGATCAAGTCGCAGGATAATTTCGATCAAGGGAGAAATTTTCTTGCCTTAAATATAAGTACTTATTTATTTTACCGATATCTCATTTCGATTACAGAATAAAACCATGAAATAAAATACCATACATCAGGGGTGCTCAAGCGGTCGATCGCGAGTGCTCTTTGAATAGATCTCAAGAAAGAAATTTTTAATAAGTAGGTAACTAAACTACACAAATTTAATACGTAATAAAATAACACTCTGCTAGCGGTAAAAGGCGGCTTTATCAGAGGAATGCGCGGTACTTGTCAAAGAAAAGCCGCGTTTCTTATTCTTACCACTTTTCTAGAAATTTCGGGTGGTGCGTTGACGAGAAGATTAGAGACTTTCGTTCACGTCGGTATAAATTTTGCGCCTGCAGGAATTGAAGTAATTCTGAATTGTAACTTGAAGATTACGTCGATACTATTAAATAGTACGAAATGGGTGCAGCGAAGAAATCTAAAACGTATTATTTTAAAAACGATTGGGAGGAAGAATGTTTCTTTTGTATAATGAAGGATAAGTGCATTTGAGTTGTTTGTTTGTTTGTTATTCCTTTAACGTGCTCTATTTCCGACTTTCGGCCAATGACACGCCGGGGAATTCTGTCAACTCACTAACCCGGAAATTTTGCCGAACCCCTCTCGTGTCGAGGGAAGGGATCTTTCTTTAATGTCCAACACATCTCAGTTAGACAGGACCGACGGCTTTACATCTCCTCCGAAAGATGGACACTCAAGCGATTCCCAGAATCCGAAAAATCGCACCGACTTTGTGGGGATTGAACCCAGGTAACTATGCGCAGGAGACGAGCATCATATCCCATACGCCACCGAGCCGGCCGTGCATTTGAGTTATTTGTTGTTGCAATACTTAAGCGTGCTAACTTAGAGAGGCATCATAAAACGGTTCATAAAACCTATGAAAAGGATTCTCCGCCACAGAGTGAATTAAGAAAAAGTACGTACCTGCTTTCTTTGTATTGTATGTTTACCCATGACTCGTACAACATGAAAGAGACATTTTTACTGCGTTCCGAAAACGTGTCAGCTCTGGAAAGCCAACAATTTTTGACACTTACGCATCGGAAATAAATTGCCCATATAGGGTATATATCCTGAACGATATAATCAGAAATTCCAGCTTCACCTAAATTAATTTCATTTAACGGTCTTCTGATTAAGAATCAATAATATCGGGTGACCTATATGGAAAAAAGAATCTCATTTTCATTGTAATAAATCACTAATGATTTGTGAAAGGGGCGAAGCCCGACTTTCTTAATCTCATCCTATCAGCATTTTATGCCAATTTTTTTCGCCTTATCAAGACATATTCGATAGTTTCCTGATGACCAAGACGATATCGAAGAATTATTAGTCGCCTACACTCTCACGAACATTGTGCTATTATGAAGAAAAAGTAATTGCCACAAGCACGGCAATAAAAGGGGGACTGCGAAATGAGCTGTGCGGTTTCCAGCTTGACTACGACGGCAAATCCGATACAAATTATGGTTTTAGTATTGCTACTTACATAATATTCATTGTGAATTGTTAGAATCGCGGTTAGCAGACATGCAATATGAAATTTTTTTCGCCACTCGTAGAAAACGTATTAATTATTTTCATTACAGCAATTATACAATCAGATCTACAAACAAATGTTTGACTTTCCTGAAAATACAGGTATTTTTAACAGACTTCAGAAAAAACAATTTTGTTCAGGTCAGTACCAGAAAATCCATTAGTTTTTGAATGTCTTTCATCCAGGTTCTGTACTATACTTTCTATCAAAAGAGTAGGGAAAGGAAGGGATGGTTGAGCATAGGGGCAAGTTGGGGAATCTAAATATCTAAAAATTGGCATCGTATAGCGGAAAGAAGGAGTCTGCCCAAAAACCAAAAACGTCGTTTACGCAAGTTTTCGTTTGTATTAATCCATTGTTGTCTGTATTTAATCAAGTAAGTGTTAATGTTCCAGATAATTATTGTACTTTTGATATGTAGAGAGGGTCTGGGTATAATTCTTACGATTTTTTTATAACCTCACTTTTGTTTTGAAATTCCGGGGGAACTTACCCCACGACTCAGACAACTAAAGTAGTGAATGTTTTATTTTTGTTAGTGATAATAATAATATATATTTCATTAATTACAACCATGCAAAACATAACATGATTATGAAGATGAAATTTGTCAATAAAAGAAAATATACTGAACACAATACACGTCCAAATTCATGACTTAAATACTCGGTCAAGTTATAAGGTTCAACACTTATTAACAAGGACCAACATTGACGTTTGAACAATTCTAACGAATTTTCATTTTTAATTGAAAATTGTAAAAGATACAAGGTGAGCTACTGAAAGATAGGGAAGACTATTTCCCTGGGACTATTCAAGTTTCCGTGAAGTAAAATGATACAGATCCATGCTGATCAATGGCAGTCATCATCAAGTACCATCCTCATCTCGAATTTCAACCCCTAGAGCAGGGGTGACCACCCTTAAAAATTTGCAAGAGGGTAGATGGGTCCAATGATACCTCGAAAGGAAGGTATTATCTTTGTCTGCATCCCCGTGAACGAATTTTCATTTTTGATTGAAAACTGTAGAAGATACAGAGTGAGCTACTGAAAAATAGAAGAGACTTGAATAGTCTCAGGGAAATAGTCTTCCCTATCTTTCAGTTGCTCACCCTGTATCTTTTTCAGTTTTCAATTGAAAATGGAAATTCGTTCAAGGCAATGTAGACAAAGATACCACCTTTCTTTTGAGTCAACACTCGACCCATCTCCCCTATTCAAAATGTTCAAGGATTGCAACCCCCGCTTAGGGGGTTGATATTTCAGATAAGTTTTGTACCCCTAAAAATGTCCCCCTTGAAACAAAAATCGACCTGTTTTTACGTTTTGATCGGAAATGAATATCTTGGTAGATATTGCCTCTGTTTAGTTTTCGTTGAAGCACCCTGTATAATGTAATTAATTGGCTTTGAAAAGTTTACAAAGCAAGTCATATATAAAAACCATTAAAATGAAAATAAAAGCATATCGAACATAAAATATACATGGGTAACAAACAATGGAACTATTCAATCATGGAATCAAAATATTCTTCTATCGAGTGAAGGGTTTCTTGCTATTAACAGCGAATTACTTCAGTTTTGAAAGATTGAATGCTCAGATGTTTGAACCGCGGTGTCTTATTTGATACTGCTGGATATGGGAGTGCCTCAGGATTTTATCCTTAGTTTTATGGATATATTTATTTTTGGCTATTTGTTTAATCAAATTTAATTCTTTGTTGAAATTTTCTGGTGATAGTTGATAGTTTTATTCATAGATTGATTAACATCCCGTTATCACCAGAAACAAAGAATTAAATTTGATTAAACAAATAGCCAAAAATAATGGTTACAATCCCAAACAAATAAATAATATATTAAATAAAAACAAAGTAGAATCGCATTGAATGAAGTTTACCCTGTCGATAAATTGAAACAAAAATTTCACACCTTAACCTACGTTGGCATTACAAGTGAGAAACTGAAATCATTCTTAAGTAGCAATAATTTCAACATAGCTTTCCGAACTAATAATAATTTAGGCAAATATATAAAAATAATAAAACCAAATCAGGTAAAAACAATAAATCAGGTATTTATAGATTGAATTGCAATGACTGTGATAATTTCTACATTGGTAGAACACATAGAAATTTTAATATTAGAATATCGGAACATAAACGCAGTTTTTCAAATAAAAAATCAGATTCAAATTACGCGAATCATCTCTTAGAAAATAATCACTCTTTCGACCCACAGTTTGAAATTTTGCATACAGATAATAAATATTTGAAGGTAGATCTTTGGGAAACTTTAGAAATCAACAAATTCAAACACTCAGATAGACTATTTAATGAACAAGTCGATTTAAGCACTTCAGCTCTATTGAATCTCTTCGGGAAGTAATCTCTTCCTCAATTTTATTGGATATACCTGTCATGCATAACCACTTAAGAAGAATCAACCCAATAAGCTTTTGATTACTTAAGAACATTTATATTTATATTCTCATTCTTATTTTCTTTACATTCATTCGTCTGAAGTAGGTACGGTGTAGTGAAACGCGTTACGAATCATAATTATTAAGTAAAATTCCAAAAAGACATTGCTTGTTTTATTATTTTCATTTCTTGTTGCCAATCTCTGAGCAGTATATAACATTTTCGTATTTATATTTTGATTTTGCTGCAGCAGGTTCTATATCATATTATTTAGATAATTTGTAATTTCAGGTGGAATAATTTCCAGTTCTAAATACACTCAATTTCTCACTCATAATCTTATGTCAACAATAAATATTTCAAAGGTAATTATTTTGATATTGACATTTACATCTTACGCTGACGCTATTCTGAAATTCATGACAATTGATGATATTTGGTTCCATTGAGGAATATTCATTCTGTATCTTAGATATGGAATGAAGATACATGAAACACAAATAAGAGTCAAGTGTTGAAAAATAAATATTCAAACTCAAGAGTGAGAATGTTTGAATTCTATTATTAGAAATGATTTAAGAATTAAAACATTCAGTGATGGTCAGTCAATAATTTCTTGAAAGAGCTAAATATCATGAAACAAATAATAATGGACATAATTCTAGGCTGATTAACAGCATGCTTTTTCAAGACCAATTTCAACATGCACCCCATGATGTTTCCTAGAGATCAATCAAAGATATATCAAATTATATTATTATATATAATTCCTTCTCCTTATCTCATAATTTTGATATAGCTTTCAGAACTACTAACTCTTGTGGCAGATATTATAAAAACTGTGAATCTAAAATTCATAAAGGAACAACTCAACTGTTAATAAACTCTCTTGTGGAAATTTTGATAAACTTTATATCGGTAGAATTTTAAGAAATTTCAATATTAGGTTATCAGAGTACAAACGCTGTTTCGTCAAACAAAAATCAGATTCTCACTATGCAAATCATCTACTAGAAGAAAATCATATTTTTAGTAATAAATAAAATATGGGAAGCTTTGGAAATCTATTAACAAAAAAACTCTGTTGGGATCGGCCTGCTATTGAGCTAGGTACCTGGTTTAACCAATGTATATACAGGACTATCCACCGGACCACCCGTTAAAAACTTTTCAAGTTTTTATACGCGGCCATAACTAGCGATTTCCAATCGAAGTGAAATATTTTCGAAGTGATACCATTTCCGGTTATACCGGAAGTGGGTCATCACTTTGTTATTTCAAATGGCAATCTACCTTTTTTATTATACATCTAGAACCGACATTTCAGCTAAGCATAAAATACCCAAGTTGTTGGCACTTATCTGTCAAAACTTTTGGCAGAGTTAATTATTTTTCTTATAAACTCGATTTTTGAGGAAAATTTAAAAAAATTGTAGCTCGTAGATCTTTTGCACTACAGGTACAATTTTTGCTTGGGTGGATAGAAGAAGGATCAAGGAATTTTTTAAGCCATCTACACATGTCAAATGTTTATTGCGTTGTTTTGTATGATTTTTTCAATTTAGCCTTTTTCAAACGGCAATAACTCAATGTTTTCAAACTGCACGTGCCAATTTTTATATCGCCATCAGATGAAGTGTCAAATTTCAGATGGAATTGTATAAGCATGTACTATACCCATCTCTTATAGTTCCGAAATAATTTGGGAATATATTGAATTTTGATAATTTTGCAAGAGCAATGCTTTGAAATATTTGAATCAAGTAGCTGAACTGGCTACGCTCACCTGACAGGTGCCTCAAATTAATGTACTAGTCACTTCGTTCATTCGAATTTGATATTTCAACAAGAATTGTCGTTATTTCAGATTGAAAAGATCCAAAAAAATACAACACGTTTGGAATAAAACCACTGGTTATTTAAACGAAAATATATTTAATCTTTTTTTAATTCATTTTAGAATGTCAAAAAGTAGTGGGTAGAAATTGCAGGCAATTCAATAACCAATTTCCAAATTTAACGTCTATGAGTAAAATAAAATTTCGAAGCATTAGAAGCAATTTTCTACAATTCGGATGAATAAAAATTGCAGGAACCAATCATGGAAAATTACATTAATACGAATAAATGATAGCAAACATCATAGGAGAAAACTAATTTACGATCTGAATAAATGTTCAATATGGGCCCCATTTTGCTCGATACACTTGACAGCTCGTATAAATATATCGTATATATAAATTTGGAAATTGGTTATTGAATTGCCTGCAAGTTCTATCCACCACTTTTTGACATTCGCCATGAATTAAAAAGAGATTAAACATATCCTCGTTTGAATAATCAGCTATTTTATTATCAATCTGGTGTTTTTCAAAAATTTTCACTTCAACTTACCAACAATTCTTGTTGAAATATCAGATTCGAATGAACGAAGTGACAAGTACATTAATATTAGGCACCTGTCAGGTGAGCGTAGCCAGTTCAGCTACTTGATTCAAATATTTCAAAGCATACTCTGTTAGTTTTTGCAAAATCATCAAAATTCAATATATTCCCAAATTATTTCGGAACTATAAGAGATGGGTATAGTACATGCTAATACAATTCCATCTGAAATTTGACGCTTCATTTGATGGCGATATAAAATTGGCACCTGCCATTTGAGAAAATTGAGTTATTGCTGTTTGCAAAAGGCCAAATTGAAAAAATCATACAAAACAACGCAACAAACATTAGACATGTATAGACAGCTTAAAAAATTCCTTGATCCTTCTTCTATCCAGCCAAGCGAAAATTGTGTCTGTAGTACAAAAGATCTACGAGCTACAATTTCTTTAAATGTTCCTCAACAATCGAGTTTATAACAAAAATAATTCAATCTGTCAAAAGTTTTGACAGATAAGTGCCAACAACTTGGGTGTTTTATGCCTTGCTCAAATGTTGGTTCTAGATGTATAATAAAAAAGGTAGATTGCCATTTGAAATAACAAAGTGATGACCCACTTCCGGTATAACCGGAAATGGCATCACTTCGAAAATATTTCACTTCAATTGGAAATCGCTATTTATGGCCGCGTATAAAATTTCGGCTTGTTATTGCAATTGGAACTCAAAAAGTTTTTAACGGACGGTCCCGGTGGATATCCCTGTATATAAGACACATTATGCTTTTAAATGTACTCGTTATGTGATGAAGCCAGTGTACGGAAACGCTCTATAAGATTGAACACCACTGTTTTATTTAATTAAAAAAAAAGATTATTTTTTCAGTTAGTTCACTTCGTGTATACTTTGTGTTCCAAGAAAAGTTTGCTCCGACATATATGGCTGAAAACTGGCGGAAAACGTTGAAATAAATCAATTCGTTCATATGAAAGTGGCCACTTTCAAGGTTGATTTGAAGCAGAAGACAGAACGAAAGAAGAATAAGTTTTCGTATTAAATGAGAAAAATTGCAGTTCAAAATAGGTAATAAAACATTTTCAAGGTTGTTGTATTTTGTAAACATAATTTCCTAAATACATTATAACAAAACCTATTTTCCTTATTGTTTAAAACCGCAAGGTAAGTAAATGTACTTGTTAATGCACACAGGTGATAAGTAACCTCGAAAGGTTTCGCTTCAAACAAGAGATGAAGAATTTTGTGAAAAAGATTCAACGGATTTTTCATTCTCGTATACCGTTGTAGAGAGGTTTCGAAGAGCTTTCAATTGAGGTATCGTTCTACCCCAGCGGTGCTCAAACGATCGATCGCGAGTGCTTTTTGAGTAGATGTCGAGAAGGAAAAAAAAATTGATATGTAGGAAACTAAAGTACAAAAATTTATTAGGTAATAAAATGACTTGTCAAAGAAAAGCCACGTTTTTTATTATTGCAGCTTTTCTAGAAATTTCGGGCGGCGCGTTTGACGGGAACATTCGAGGCTTTCGTTCACGCCGATATAAATGTTGCAGAAATTGGAGTCATTCTGAATTATAACTTGAAATCAATACTACGTCGAAGTTTACTATTGAATAGAACAAAATGAGTGCAGCGAAGAAATCTAAAACGGATCATGTCAATAACGATGGGAAAGAAGAATTTTTCTTATATATGGTGAAGGATAAATGCATTTGACTTATGTTCGTGAGTTGCAAAACCTAAGTGCTGTAACTTAGAGAGGGTTAATACCGGTTCCTAAAAACTATGAAAAGGATTTTCCGCCACCAAGTGAATTGAGAAAACGAAAAGTACGTGATATGATATCTTCTTGGAAAAAAGAACAAACTATGTTCACGAGACCAGCAAAATATATCTCATATACTGGCGAAACACAAAAAACGATTCGAAGATGGTTCGGATGTGAAGGAAGCAATTATTGAAGCGGGTGAGACTTTATTTGGAGATCTTAAAAATAAAACAGAAATCATGTCTCCTATTAGAGAACTTCAGTTATCTCGTCCGACTGTTACAAGACGTATTGAAATCATGAGTCAGGACATGGCAGATAAACTAAAACATGATATCATGAAATGTACATATTTTTCTTTACAGTTCGACGAATCCACTGATATGACAAACACTGCCCAGCTGTTATTTTTATTTGGACGGTATTCAATGACATGTTGGCTAAGGAAGAATTTTTGACAATCATTCCTCTGAAGGAGAAGACCCGTGGCGAAGATATATATGACGTTTTCTTCAATTTTGTAAAAAACTACAAGCTACCCATATTTAATTTAGAGTGCATTACAACCGATAGAGCACCAGCAATGACTGGAAACAAACACGGTTTTGTGGCATGGTGACGAGCTCATGAAGATTTCCCTTAATTTTTTTATTCCATTGCATTATACATCAACAAGTTTTGTGTTCAAAAGTTTTAAACATGGAGGAAATTATGGGCATTGCCACAAAAATTGTAAATTCCATCCGTTCACGTAGCTTGTAACGGCGGCTCTTTAAGTTGCAGTTGGAAGATAGAGAGTTAGCTGAACACACTGATTTAGTTCTTCAAACGGACGTCAGGTGGTTGAGTCGCGTTAAATTTCTAGAAAGGTTTCAAGAATTATTGAAATAACATATTACGGCTTTTCTAGACGAAAGAAGTGATGACACTCAGATTTTGAAAAACGAAAAATGGCTGACTGATTTGGCATTTTTGACTGACATCATAATGCACTTAAACAACATTAACTTGGAGCTTCAAGGTAAAGTAAATACTATTATTGTGATGATTAGCGCAGTAGACGCATAAAAAAGTAAATTGCAACTTATGATAGATCAACAGATGATGCTTTACTAATAGCCGAGAATGAGGACGACCTACAACGCCTACTACAAAAGTTCAAAGTAACAGCAGAAAAATATAACATGGTAATATCAATACAGAAAACCCAATCGATGGTAATAGCGAAAGATCCAATTAGATGCAAACTAGTAGTGAACGACCATATAATAGAGCAAGTTTCACACTTTAAATACCTAGGAGTAGAAGTATCGAGCGATGGGCAACTATTACAAGAAGCAAAACAGCAGACAATGAAAGCATCGAGAATATCTGGCTTCCTGAGAGATGTAATCTGGCGGAATAAGTACATAAGCACAGAAAGCAAAGTCCGAATCTATAAAACCTGTGAGACCCGTGATGACATATGCGGTTGAGACAAGAGCTGAGACAACAAAAACAAAACAACTAATGAGGACAACACAGATGAGAACACTAAGATCTATAAGAGGTATTACACGCAGAGATAGAATAAGGAATGAGGATACGCTAAGGGAGCTAGGTGTCCAGGATGTGGTGAGGTGAACAAGAGCACGTCGACGCCTCTGGAGAGATCACGTAGACAGAATGGGCCCCGAACGTATGGCGAAGTGGGAAAAAACACAAAAACCCAACACTAGAAGACCCATAGGAAGGCCGAAAAAGCGATGGCATGAGTGCTGGAGCTCCGGTTCGCAGCACGGGCTGTAACAGAAAAACAGGACATCGTCCTATTTAAAGAAGAAGAGGAAGAAGAAGAAGAAGAGGATAGATCAACTGAAAAGAAAGGATCTGAAACATTTTCCGCCTTTGAAAGCAAGGATTCCTAAGTTGAATTATGATACGTATAAGGCTGCATTATCGAATATTTTGGGGCAATTCCAAATGCGTTTTTATGATTGCAGTAAATTGGCAAATATAGCATTATTTATGGGTTATCCTTTTCATGTGAAAACATTGAGGAATTAGCTACTGAAATAGCAAGTCAGTTTAATATGAACTCATGTTCTGTTGAAAATGGTGCAGACTATATTAGATATACATCTCAAAGCTACAGCATCTGATACAAATTTCAGGTGTTTTATATCTGAAGATGAATAACCGAATCTTAGGCGAATCGCCCTTCAACTGACGACAATTTTTGGGTCAACTTACTTGTGCGAGTCTGAAATTAAGATAGTTAAGTCAAAATATCGCAATGGACTAACTGACGATCATATGTCATCATGCTTGCGATTAGCACTCAGTGGTTACGTACCATCTCAAGAAAAGTATGCTGAAGACATGCAGTGCCACGCTTCAACACCCAAAGTCACTCCTCAGTTATGTTTAACACCATATGTAACTGTTTTGTTTTGTAACAACCAATAAACTCGCAAATAACTATCAGTTTTTTCATTTTCAAACTAAACCTAACCCAAACGTAGACTAAAATAATGTATATTGTGCGGAAAGCTAATATCTATAAATGCTACGGTGCACCCTATCTAGGTAGGTAGGGTGTAACGTGTATGTACGACAACCTTGCATCACACATACTTGCAGCCTCTCAGAGTCGATCGTAAATAGTCTAAAAATATTGAAGTAGATCGCCAGCAGTTCAAGTTTGAGCACCCCTGCCCTAGGTGTACTCTAACTACTGTTAAGCTATGAACGATCACTCGTGAATCACCCTGTATATGCCTCGTTTTAGATGGAACTCCTTATATACAATTGCTGTTGAATTTTCCTATCAATCGAGCACACGAAACTGTAATAGAAGTCTCATGAAGCGGCATGGACACTATGTCGTTGTTCCAAAGATTTCTTTCAAGGTAAACCTCGTTAAGGAATTTCGTTTCAAAAAACTAACGACTAACGAGTGGAATCAGTGCTTCTACAGTTAAGCGCATGCAAAAGTGTAATAATCTCAACTGCACTTACTTCGAAATACAATTAAGTATTTAATTCTGTATGCAAACTTAAAAGATAACCCCTGTAGATTAAAGCAACATCATACATAATTTAAAATTCATCTTGGCGGATTCCGTTAGTAGCCAAAGAAACTCAATATTTATGATAATCAAAGAATGTTCACTCGAACTTTGAACAGAATGTTTTATTATAGTGAATAAAATATTAAAACACAGATAATCTACTCACCCTCCGGTCTGAACGTCACATAAAAATCCAAATAAATAGTCCAGAAATAACTGTTATCACAAAAAGTATAAAACACTCACTCGTAGTAAACACTATTAATTCAAAACACGTTCGCTTGGACTGAATTCAGTACAAATCGAAAACAATAACAGTGTCTCACTGGAAGTCGGAATATGTACTTGTGTTGCTGTTCATTTATTCCGGTCGATCAAACCCGACGAAGTTATCGGAGTAACTTTCTAAACTATTCTGAAAGAAGTTCGTACGCTTGTCAATGTATAATCACATGTGAACCATCTGTGGGTAATAAACAATTTAATGATTTTTTTGTTTGAGGTAGGATTTGCGAAGAGAATTCAAGCGGATTTGTGGTGAACTTGACAAACCTTATCATGCCGACGATTATAATCATCCATAATTATTTCAGAAATTACGCTGGTAATGAAGTACAAGGTTGATTGCGAAGAACATTATATAGTGCGTTCTAATGAAAACGAACCACGCTGATTATCTCGGAGGGTTTGATTTTGCTCTGAATTTCCTGAAAAAAAGTCGATCTTTGTAGTGGGGTTTTTTTTGTTACATGTTTCGTTCTCCCTCAATCAATCTCCTACCCCAAATTTTTGAACAGGGAAAAGGAGACGTATGATACATTTTTGAAGAGGTGATTTCATTCTGAGAATAAGAAATTGAAATGTATTAGGTTAGTTTTGAAACATTTACTTAAGTAATGGGATACAGACACGTTGACTAGTTGTTTATAAATACCAGAAAATAAGCTAAAACTGAAAATCACATTATTTTAGGAACAAATAACAGAAATATTGCCTAATGTCTACATATATATATATATATATATATATTTCAAGGTGATTCTTTAAGTGCTCTTTGGTTTTGTCTTTGCCTTAATCTATTATCTCATGAATTAAATGCTACTAGTTTCGGCTTCAAAATAAAGAGTGTATCAACTGAATTCAAATTAAGTCACTTAATTTATTTAGATGATATTAAATTATATTCCGGAACCAGATCACATTTAAAAAGTCTACTTGAGATTACTTTCAACTATTCCAATGATATTCATATGAAATTTGGGCTTCCAAAATGTAAAAATCTTTCTATTGAAAAAGGAAAGATCACCTCTGATTATATAAAGATTTCCAAAATCGAAATCGAGCCAATGCATCAAGGAGATGCATACAAATATCTTGGATTTTGTCAAGAGAAGACAATTAGCCATAGCAGCACTAAAGAAAATATTAGAAGTTCATATTACAAAAGACTTAGAATTATCATCAAGAGTCATTTAACTAGTAAAAACCTTTTCAGAGCTATCAACTCCTATGCAGTTCCTATTCTTAAATCTTCTTTTGGAATTATTAAATGGTCTAAAACTGATCTAAATGAATTACAATGTCAAACGAGGAAAATGCTCTGTAAATATCATAAGCACCACCCAAAGTCAGCTGTTCAGAGAGTTACACTACCTAGACATCTTGGAGGTCGTGGATTAACTGATTTGAATAATCTTCATAGTAAACAGATTTTTCATCTACGTTCCCATTTTCATGATAGACAGACGTCTAAATTACATGATATTGTTGTTGCTTCAGATTATAATCTTACACCTCTGAACTTGACAATGCAAAGGTAGATTTTGATATAGTTGATGATAATTCTAAAAGAGAAAGTTGGATGCAGAAGGAAAGCACCCTAAAGAATTGAAAAATGATTATATTGATGAAATCGCATCGAATAAATGGTTAGTATCTGGAGAATTGTTTGCTGAAACAGAAGGCTTGGCAATTGCGATCCAAGATCAGGTTGTTTTCACGAGGAATTATAGAAAACACATCATCAAACAAAATATAGATGATTCTTGCCGTAGATGTTTCTGTTCTTCAGAAACAGTTTTTCATATATTATCATCTTGCTCAGTCCTTGCTTCAACAGATTATTTAGAAAGACATAATGCCGTCGCTAATATTATTCATTTTAATCTAGGAATTAAACATGACCTAATTCCCAAAAGAAAAAAATTTCACAAATATGAACCTGAGATTATTTGTGAAAATGACAAATATAAACTTTATTTTGATAAAACAATTCTTTGCATCAGAGCTGTAAAACACAATAGACCAGATATCATTCTTAATGATAAACAGAATCAAATAACATATATAATTGATATTGGTATACCCGACACACATAATATACAAAATAAATACAATGAAAAATTTCTAAATATATGATGCTTGGCGACGAGATTAAAAAATGTGGAAAATGAAGAAAATATTTATTCTACCGATTATTATTTCCACAACAGGTGTTATTCCTAGAAATCTTCACAAAAGTATTGAGATTTTGGGTCTGAAGAAAATTTGTTTCAACAGTTACAAAAGATAACAGTCATCAAATCTTGTAATATTCTTCGTAGGTTTCTTTCCGAAAAAATAATGAGGTAGAGTCATAGGTTTTCTTTAGTTTATACTGCTCAGAATCTCATTTCATATTTTATTTATTTGTTTATATAAATGTAATATAATTAACTGACAATTTTGTCATATTTATATTCAGAGCAGTATTCTATTCGATCGTTCACCACTTCACACAAAGGAAACTATTAATGAGTAACATTCAGTGTTACTTGACTAAGGTCCGTACACTGGATTTTTCCGGGAGAAAGTCTCTGACACTACTCGTTGGTACATTGATATCATTGTCTGATGATGCTATAGTATGTATATATTCTGGTAGATTGATATATTCTCATAACATTTAACGTTATCCTAATATATAATTATTCCAGGATTTGTTTTGATTATAATCATTGCCTGGCAATGGTAATAATTACCGGGTGGTGGATTTATATTTTTCATGAGATCAGTTTGATTGCATGAACAGATATATGGGCAACTCGTCGGGGTAAAACCTATATATATATATATATATATATATATATATATATATATATATATATATATATATATATATATATATATATATATATATATCTCTATATATATAGTATATACTACTTTCTACTTATACTTAGATATTTTGAAAGATACGCAGATATTTCTAATAACAAGTACCTAGGAAACTTCGTTTCAAAATCAAAATGATAGCTAGGTCTATGTGCAATAGAAAAATAAGAGATAGCTATTGTAGTAGCGATATTTTCCGAGATTTTGCTATTACAAATTAATTACATCGCTAAATATATACCGTCAAAATTTCTTGTTCAGTTTTTAATATTGTGAGCCCAGACAACCTTTCTTGAATAATTGTCGATCTTAAATAATTTTTAATGATTTTTAACTTTGAAAAGATAGCTCGCCATAAGCTACAGATACAGGAAATGTCAAAGAAATTGTTTTCAAATATATATTGTAAAATACTCAAGGGGTCAGTATCATCAGGTAACGAAAACAACTTAAACGCTTTAATTTCGTTAAACAGATCATTGGAGTCTATATCCTTATTATCCTGATCTGTCAGTCGTTCTTCAAGAATAGAACAATGTTTTAAAAGATCGCTGTCACTTAATTTGAATATGTCGCTAAAAAATCCGAAATAATTATCATACTCATTTGATAAGTCAAATCGGTTTTTTACAGAGCTTATAGTTTGATCTATAATTTTTAAGAAAAAACTAATTTTAAAGGCGGTTTTTGGATCATAAGGGGTCTCATCTCGGTGTTCATAGTCAAACAGTTTTGGTTTAAATTTCCTCCTAACCGTTGGTAATGGTGGAAAGTCTTCTTCAATTTCGAGAGAGGATGCTACTTCTTTCGGTTACACAAGAATCTAACCTAACCTAACTTTTGACAGATTTAATTATTTTTGTTATAAACTCGATTTTTGAGGAACATTTAAAGAAATTGTAGCTCGTAGATCTTTTGCTCTACAGACACAATTTTTGCTTGGGTGGATAGAAGAAGGATCAAGGAATTTTTTAAGCAGTCTATACATGTCAAATGTTTACTGCGTTGTTTTGTATGATTTTTTCAATTTGGCCTTTTCCAAACAGCAATAACTCAATTTTTTCAAATGGCACGTGCCAATTTTTATATTGCCATCAGATGAAGCATCAATTTTCAGATGGAATTGTATCATCACGTACTATACCCATCTCTTATAATTCCGAAATAATTTGGGATATATTGATTTTTCATGATTTTGCAAGACCTAACAGAGAATGCTTTGAAATATTTGAATCAAGTAGCTGAACTGGCTACGCTCACCTGACAGGTGCCTAAAATTAATGTACTTGTCAATTCGTTTATACGAATTTGATATTTCAACAAGAATTGTTGGTAATTTGAAGTGAAAATTTTTGAAAAACACCAGCTTGATAATGAAATGGCTGATTATTCAAACAAGGATATGTTTATTCTCTTTTTAATTCATGGCGAATGTCAAAAAGTGGTGGATAGAACTTGCAGGCAATTCAATAACCAATTTCCAAATTTGGCGCCTATGACTAAAACAAAATTTCGAAGGATTAGAAGCAATTTTCTGCAATTTGAAGGAACAAAATGCATAGAAACTAGAAGAAAACCAATACTCGAGGACGACGATAATCAAATTAACACGCCAGCGTATTTTCGTGCCAATCCACATGCATCCATTAAGTCAGCATCAATGGATATTGGAGTGAGTTGTACTTCCATTGAAAGGATCCTTAAGAAACATAACATGCACGCGTATTCTTTTATCAGACTACAAAAACTGAAACCAACTGACCTTCCCAAGCGGCTAAGTTTCTGTGAAAACTCATTAATTCGGCTTCAAGAAGATGAGACAATTCTGCAAAAAATTATATGGTCTGATGAAGCCAATTTCAATGAAAGTCGAATAACCAACAGGAGAAATTGACATTTTTGGGCCACAGAAAATCCACATTTCATTGAGGTTATTGATTTCCAAAATAAATTAAGCGTGAACGTTTATGCAATTCTAATGAATGATTTGTTGGCTTATCACATTTATGAGGAAAATCTTAATGGACAAAGATACCTGGAAATTTTGAGAGCAACATTAGCAAATTTTTTAGATGGATTACTCCTCAACATTCTGAGGGATTGCTATTACCAAATGGGTGGTGCACCAGCACAGAAAACAGGAGCTGTGGATCGGCAGCTAACAGAAATGTTCGAGGATAGATGGTGGCGTAATCAAGGACCAAAGTTATGGCCTCCGCGTTCTCCGGACCTGACGCCCCTTGATTTTTATTTATGGGGCGAAATCAAGAGTGAAGTGTATCTTATTCCTGTAAGAAATAAAGAAGAGTTACTAGAGCGCATTCATAATGCTTTTCGTAATATTGATCATGAGGAAACTTGGAGGGCAACTCATGATGTTCGTATACGAGCTGTCAAGTGTATCGAGCAAAATGGGGCCCATATTGAACATTTATTCAGATTGTAGATTAGTTTTCTCCTATGATGATTTATTCGTAATAATGTAATTATCTTCGATAATTGGTTTTCGCTTAGTTCCTACAATTTTTATTCATCCGAATTGTGGAAAATTGCTTCTAATGCATCGAAATTTAATTTTACTCATAGACGGTAAATTCGGAGATTGGTTATTGAATTGCCTGCAATTTCTACCCACTTCTTTTTGACATTCTAAAATGAATTAAAAAAAGATTAAATATATTTTCGTTTGAATAACCAGTGGTTTTATTCCAGATGTGTTGTATTTCTTGAATAATTTCAATCTGAAATAACAACAATTCTTGTTGAAATATTAAATTCGAATGAACGAAGTGACAAGTACATTAATTTTAGGCACCTGTCAGGTGAGCGTAGTCAGTTCAGCTACTTGATTCAATTCAAAATTGTGTCTGTAGAGCAAAAGATCAACGAGCTACAATTTTTTTAAATGTTCTTCAAAAGTCGAGTTTATAACAAAAATAATTAAATCTGTCAAAAGTTTTGACAGATAAGTGCCAACAACTTGGGCATTTTATGCCTTGCTCAAATGTCGGTTCTACATGTATAATAAAAAAGGTAGATTGCCATTTGAAATAACAAAGTCATGACCCACTTCCGGTATAATCGGAAATGGCATCACTTCGAAAATAGTTCACTTCAATTGGAAATCGCTAGTTATGGCTGCTTATAAAATTTCAGCTTGATATTGTAATTGGAACTCAAAAAGTTTTTAACGGACGGTCCTGGTGGATATCCTATATATATATATATATATATATATATATATATATATATATATATATATATATATATATATATATATATATATATATATATATATATATATATATATATATATATATATATATATATATATATATATATATATATATATATATATATATATATATATATATATATATATATATATATATATATATATATATATATATATATATATATATATATATTTATTCTGTTTGATTCATTTTGATATTTTAGTCTACAAACAAATATGACTTCTAAAGTTCAGTTTCTTGCTTTACTTCAAGCACCTACCTACATCTTACCTTAAAAAGAAATAAAAAAACATGATATAAAATGCCCTAAGGGAAGCCAAAATCCTTTTTTGCACACAAGCGCCAGTAGCCCTCACGGAGGCGCTGTTAGTGAATAATTTGAAGTTGACCTATGGATGGTAAAATAGCCATTTTCAATACAATTAGAAGCGAAAGTATTTTCGTCGGGTCTCTGGTTGTTGTACTCTGATTGATACTCTTTGTATCTAGTTTTGAATGAACGACAAGTTTGACCTATACCGGGTGTCCACGTGAGATGGGACATTAACAGTATATGGGGAAATTTTTTGTTGTTGTCTTGAATGTTATTCGAACTAAATTCCGAAAATATTTTCAATGCTGTGCGGTTATACCGGAAGTTGACACGATCTTTGATATTTCAAATGGCATAATGTGCATATGTCTATATTTTTTTCATTGTAGAAAATTAAATTCTGAACTACTATCTCTCATATCATTGCCACCTGAAATCTACCGAAAGGAAAACATCAATTTTTCAATAGGAATTTTGCGTTTTTTTGTTTGTTTGTTTCTACAAAATTGAAGAAAACGTCATATATATATCTTCGCCACAGGTCTTCCCCTTCAAAGGAATGATCGTCAAAAATTCTTCCTTAGCAAACATGTCATTGAATACCATCCAAATGAAAATACATAGCTGGGCAGTGTCTGTTAATCAATGGATTCGTCGAACTGTAAAGTATGTACATTTCATGATATCACGTTTTAGTTTATCTGCCATGTCCTATCTCATGACTTCAATACGCCTTGTGACAGTCGGACGAGATAACTGAAGTTCTCTAATAGCAGACATGATTTCGGTTTTATTTTTAAAATCTCCCAATGAAGTATTACTCGCTTCAATAAATGCTTCCTTCACAACCGATCCATCTTGGAATGGTTTCTTGTGTTTCCCAATATATGAGATATTTTAAATGACGCGATCGTAGCAGCTTTTGATTGTTTAGCTGGTCTTGTTCTTTTTTCAAACAAGATATCAAATTACGTACTTTTCGTATTCTAAATTCAGTCGTTGGCGGAAAATCCTGTTCATAGTTTTTATGAATCGTTTTATGATGCCTCTCTAAGTTACCACGCTTAGGTATTGCAACTGACGCACAACAAATAAGATAAATGCACTCATCCTTCATCATACAAAAGAAAAATCCTTCCTCCAATTATCATTAAAATGATACGTTTCAGATTTCTTCGCTGCACTCATTTTGTACTCTTTAATAATAAACTTTGTATCGACGTAGTATTTCCTTCAAGTTAAAATTCAGAATGACTCCAATTTCTGCATGTGCAAAATTTATATCGGCGTAAACGAAGTCTCGAATGTTCCCGTCAAACGCACCGCCCGAAATTTCTAGAAAAGCGGAAAGAATAAAAAACGCGGCATTTCTTTGACAAGTACCGCGCGTTCCTTTTGCCGCCAGCAGAGTGTTATTTTATTACGCAATAAATTTTTGTAGGTTAGTTACCTACTTATTAAAAAACTTTTTCTTCTCGAGATCTACTCAAAAAGCACTCGCGATGGACCGTTTGAACACCCCTGCTCTAAGGCTATCCGTACACATTATATAGTTAGAGACTACTCAGGCGAAAGCGAATTAAATTATCCTGATAAATGGATTGATTGAAATGAATATACAGCGTAAAACAGATAAAACGGAACTAAAGGAAACTATATTGATCAACCACAAGGACGTAGAAAATGGCAAGTTATAACAGAAACAGTAAAGGATGCTGCACTGTCGCTAGTCAAACCACTCTATTCTTCAAGACAGCTGAATTATCTCTGGCATTGAGAATTCTTTTCGCATTTACGTTTTGAACAATCCTCGTATATTTCCTGATACGATCCTTCGGAATCCACTTAAATTTTATTTACTACCTCTGAATTGAGTCAGAATAATTATTTATTTATCTTATCGAAGGACAGTTCTTAATTATGGTTATAATCTATTCAGAAATTAACTGGCAAATCGAAATAATGATCCCAACAATTAAGCCGGCTATTTAATGAGATAAATGTATTTGCCTACAAATGTTTCAATTGAATGAAATATTTACTATTATCTACAAAACACAATAATCAAATATGAACACAAAAAATTTATACACGAAAGGAAAATGTGTGAAGCTCTCGAAAATTGCAGTAGAATTGTTAAACTTTTTTCAGTCATTGAAGAAATGGGTACATTCTTTTTTGAAGGAGTCGTTCCTCTCTATCATATCCTTGCTTCATTTTCATTTCGGACGGTTCTAGTAGGGTAGGGCGGGGCTAGTTGAGTAATTTTTCATTTGAGCGGATATAGCTACTCATTACTAAGTCTCAATGAGTTGTTATGCGACTTGATGGATTAGTAATTAATCCCTCAGCAACAGTGTTCATAGTAATTTTTCTGTGACAAGTCGAATTTAAGAGCTATAGCTGTTTGAATGAAAAAAGTCAGGTACACTCGATGTACCCCATAGGTGAGGTAAGTTGGAAAAGGGTATGAGGCAAGTTGAGTATTAAGAATGTCTAACCAAACCATGGGTTCAATGTTGACTAGAGAAGTAAAATGGGTGTTTGACAATCAGCTCTTAAGGTATATATATTAATAAGATCCTAGCAACTTAATCATTGTTGTCACTGATACAATTACTTTTTGATTATCTCCTTAGTCCTTTTTATGACCTTGCTTGCTATGTAAAATCTTTTCTTAGATTTGTTTAGACACATAAGAGGTATGATTGTTGAAATATTTTTCTGCTGGTTTCCTTTTTCCATTGTTATAGATTCCTGTCCCAAACCCCCTCCCTTTCATCCTTGTCTTCCTTTGGAAATCATGGAACGCAAGAGAGAATGAAGCGACTAAGCAGAAAAATCTTTGGTACTCTTTATGTACACTTTTTTATGAGAAGTATCAATTTTGTGCTTGGACAGTAAATGTACATGTAAGCCTCTGAGAGATCGTGCCGTTGTTTTCAAAATAGACTTACACAATTTCCACTGGGCAGTTTGACCATCCTCTGCCTTCAAAAAGTATTTCCATACCTCTGATCCACTTTGAAACTCTTCATAAACTACCTTGTCATTTTAACACAAAACTAATAGACCGAGAGAACTTAAAGACACAAGAAACTATTTTCAACTGTTAGTGGAATAGTTTATAAATCTGCAGATTGCCATGCACTATGACACGTTCAGGCTCGCAAAACAATGACAAATTTACGACAACCGGAAAACCTTCGTCTGAAGAAGCTACGGTGTAGTGAAATGCGTTACGCATCAATTATTAAGTAAAATTTCTAAAAACACATTACTTGTTTTTTATTATTGATAATGGAATTTAATTCGAGTAAATTTCACGGATGATTTTTTTATTTTTTTCATAAGTTCACGCACTTTTTCGATGTTTTCTTCCGATAATGCAGTTTTGGATCGGTTTGATCTTTCGTCATCATTGAGGGTCTTTATACTCGATTCGAATCGCTTGAACAACTTGTTCATGTATGAGATAGACCAAGGGTACTCAAACTTGAACTGCTGGCGATCTACCTCAATATTTTTAGGCTACTTAAGATCGACTCTGAAAGGCTGCAAGTATGTGTTGTGCAGGGTTGTTGTACATACACAATACACTCTATATACCTACCTAGGTAGGGTGTACCGTAGCACATATAGATATTAGCTTTCCGCACAATATACATTATTTTAGTCGAGGTTTGGGTTAGGTTAGGTTAGGTTCTTCTCTATAATATCAATGGAAAAACTCATAGTTATTCAAAATTGCGAGTTTATTGGTGTTTACAAAACAGAAAAGTTACATATGATGTTAAACTTAACTGAGGAGAGACTTTGTATGATGGTTGAACCGTGGCACTGCTTGTCTTCAGCAAATTTTTTATAAGATGGTACGTAACCACTGAGTGCTAACTGCAAGCCATATGATCGTCAGTTAGTCGATTGCGATAATTTGGCTTAATTATCTTCATTTCAGAAAATGCAGACTCGCACACTCAAGTAAATTGACCCAACCATTACAAACAGTTGAAGGGCGATTTGCCTTAGATTCGGATATTTATCGTCAGATTTAAAACACCAGAAATTTGTATCAGTTGCTGTAGCTCTGCGATGTATATCTGATATAATCTGCACCAACTCATTTTCAACAGAACATGAGTTCATATTAAACTGACTTGCTATTGCAGTAGCTAATTCCTAATGTTTTTACATGAAAAAGGATGACTCATAAAAAATGCAATATTTGCCAATTTACTGCAATCATAAAAACGCATTTTGAATTGTCCCAAAATATTTGATAATTCAGTCTCATACGTATCATAATTCACCTGAGGATTCCTTGCTTTCAAAAACGGAAAATGTTTCAGATCCTTTCTTTTCAGTCGCAATTTACTTTTGAATGCGTTTACTGGGCTAATCATCTCAATAATAATTTTTCCTTTACCTTGATGCTTCAAGTTAATGGTGTTTAAATGCATTATGATGTCAGTCAAAAATGCCAAATCATTCAGCCATTTTTCGTTTTTCAACATCTGAGTATCATCACCTCGTTCGTCTAGTAAAGCTGTTATCTCGTGCAATAATTCTTGGAACCTTTCGAAGAATTTTTCGCGACTCAACCACCTGACTTCCGTGTGAAGAACTACACTCGGAGGCAAAATTAGCGGAACACTCGAAAATTTAACCAAATTCGAAGTTCGATATTTTCCAACCGATTTAGATGATTTGTTCGGCAAGTTATAGATCAACTCTTCTGCTTTGTAGAAATTATAATAGAAAAGTGTTTTTTTTTGTCAAAAACTCGTAACACCCTGTAGAATTTCGTGGTCCGAGTTGAAACGTACAATATCATGGTCTGTCAAGACACATCTTCCTACAGTAACGCCCTTCTTGTTTCATGCGTTTATCTCTATTTTTGCAAAATATATTTAATTTCAAGTGGAAAATCACCATTTTGAAGAAATTCCATTGAATCAAGAAATTGTCATTAAAATTCGTCTATCAATTTGGAATTTTCTTATTATCACTCAGGCGTGTTGAAATTGTCGTTTGCGATTTTTATGTTCGAATTGCATTAGTTATTGATGACAATTTGGTTAATTTGGTGAAAATTAGGAATTCATAGGAGATAACAGTCGGTAGGTATTAAAATACACAACCGAATTCTGGGACCATTGATAAAACTTTTCATTGACACATGTGCACACCTTTTTTTATCAAATATCAAATACAACACACGTTTTTTCGTATATGATAACATTTGCACTTGTTTAAAGAATGACAGTTTTCCATTCTTTGATTTAATACAAATTCGATCGGTTGCGGTGTTTTGTGATTCTTTTACTGTTTTCGATTCGAAACGGTATTTTTCATTCAGAATGAGAGATTTACCACGAACCTCAGTAGCATGGGCGCACCTACCGCTCAGTCGGTACCATGTTGTGTGTCTCGACGTCGGTTATCTATCGAATCTACCGACGTTTCAGGGAAACTGGATTGTACGTGAGGAGGCGAGGACAAGGAAGAAATCGGGCAATCCGCGCTATACATGGCCGTTTCATCGTCAATCAAACCATAAGAAATCCTCGTCTTACTGCTGTTCAGGCACGTAACCTTTTACAAGCAAGGGATAACATTAGCGTCAGTGTGAGGACAGTCAGAAGACGATTAAATGAAGTTGGTCTGAGATCATACGCGCAAGCAAGAGCACCAAGACTCGATAGAGCCCATCGAGTAGCAAGATTGGCGTTTGCTAGGGAGACAAGTTTTATTTAGTGATGAGAGCCGATATTGTGTGAATTTCGTGGATGGTAGAAATAGAATATGGAGGCATCGAGGGGAACGGTACAATCAAGCGAACTTCGCAGGAACTGAGCAATACGGTGGAGGGTCAGTTATGATATGGGGTGGCATATGCTTGGGAGTATGAACAGAACTGGAGATTATTGGCAATGGATCACTTAATGCCCATCGGTATATAACAGAAATCTTGGAGTCCCATGCTGTGCCTTTTGCTCCTTACATAGGGGAAAATTTCCTTTTTATGCACGATAACGCGCGCCCTCATACTGCGCGCATAGTGATAGAATATCTCAATGAAGTTGGGATCACACGAATGGACTGGCCGTCGCGTTCACCGGATTTAAACCCGATCAAACACGTTTGGGACATTCTGGAAGAAGGATTCGACAACGGAATCCAGGCAACGTTGAAGAGCTGACATTGGCTTTGGTGGAAGAGTGGGACAACATACCTCAACAGATGATAGACATCATTGGTAGTATGCGAAATCGTATGCGCGCTGTAATAAGAGCTCGGGGGGGTCATACTCGCTACTAAAATCAAATGTTTTTTTTTTTGTGGGTCATCATGAACATTTTTCTAAACATGTTCATTTCATTTCATGAGGGTATCGCCAGGATACACAACTGCTCTCAATTTTGGACAGGAATGATAATTATTATAGAGTGTCACACAAAAAAATTCAAAAATAAATGTGCAAAATCAATGATTTTTCCAGTGTACTTCGAACTCTCCCGGAGCGTGAAATTGGCCAGTGTATTTCAAAAATTTTCATTTCGTTAGATTTCCGCTTCTCTGATTTTGATTTTATTTTTTGGCTAACCTCCAGTGTTATGCACCTACGCAAGATTAAAAATAAATTCTTGAAATTTGTGACTTTTCGCTTCAAATTGGATATCTCTTGTAAAAATAGAGATAAATGCATAAAACAAGGAGGGCGTTACTGTAGGAATATGTGTCTTGACAGACCATGATATTGTACGTTTCAACTCGGACCACGAAATTCCACAGGGTGTTACGAATTTTGACAAAAAACACTTTTAGTTTTGCCCCGTATAAATTTTTTTCAAATTTTTTGTTTTCTTTTATAATTTCTACAAAGCAGAAGAGTTGATCTATAACTTGCCGAAAAATCATCTAAATCGGTTGAGAATTAAGAAAATATCGGACTTCGAATTTGGTTAAATTTTCGAGTGTTCCGCTAATTTTGCCTCCGAGTGTGAATCAGTGTGTTCAGCTGACTCCCTATCTTCCAACTGCAACTTAAAGAGCCGCCGTTGCAAGCTACGTGCACAGATGGAATTCACCATTTTTGTTACAATGCCCATAATGTCCTCCGTGTTTAAAACTTTCGAACACAGAACTTGTTTATGTATAATGCAATGGAATGAAAAAAATTAAGTGAAATCTGCATTAGCTGGACACAATGCCACAAATCCGTTTATGTTTCCAGTCATTGCTGGTGCTTCATCGGTTGTAATGCACACTAACTTATATATTTGTAGCTTGTAGTTTTTTACAAAATTGAAGAAAACGTCATATATCTTCGCCACGGGTCTTCCCCTTCAGAAGAATGATTGTCAAAAATTCTTCCTTAGCCAACATGTCATTGAATACCATCTGAATAAAAATACACAGCTGGGCAATGTCTGTCACACCGGTGGATTCGTCGAACTTCAAAGAAAAGTATGTATATTTCATGATATCATGTTTTAGTTTATCTGCCATGTCCTGACTCATTACTTCTCAGATAGCAGACATGATTTCTGTTTTATTTCTGAAATCTTTCGTTTGTTTGGCTGTTCTTGTGAACATGGTTGGTTCTTTTTCACACAAGATATCAAATCACCTTCGTTACATTAATTCACTCTGTGGCGGAAAATCCTCTTCCCAGTTTTTATGAACCGTTTTATGATGCCTCTCTAAGTAACCACGCTCAGGTATTGCAACTGACACACGACAAATAAGACAAATGCACTTATACTTCACCACGCAAAAGAAAAATTCTTCCTCCCAATCGTTATTAAAATTATACGTTTCAGATTTCTTCGCTGCACTCATTTTGTACTATTTAATAATAAACTTTGTATCGACGTACTATTGCCTTTAAGTTACAGTTCAGAATGACTCCAATTCCTGCAGGCGCTACATTTATATCGGCGTGAACGAAAGTCTCGAATGTTCCCGTCAAACGCGCCGCCCTAAATTTCTATAAAAGCGGCAAGAATAAAAAATGCGGCTTTCCTTCGACAAGTACCGCGCGTTCCTTTGATAAAGCCGCCTTTTGCCGCTAGCAGAATGTTATTTTATTACGTAATGAATTTTTGTAGTTCAGGTACCTACTTATTAAAAAATTTTTTCTTCTCGAGATCTACTCGAAAAGCACTCCCGATCGACCGTTTGAGCACCCCTGATAATCATTATCATATATAGATTGTAACAGTTGCTGCCATGGCACTAGTATTAATGTTTTTATAAAACAGTTTGGTTACTTTTGGAATTGACGCGCCTCAACGAATCCAGATGAGTAGGTGGCAGTCCGGCTTGGTGCTGTGACTGTGTGTGCAATAACGACACGGTAAAACGAGACCGCAACTGTATTTTGTTGCTCCTATTTGTGACATGCGACCCGAATGTACGGCTACTGAGTGACTCTGGTTGGCGATGATTATGAAGAGTGAATCAGAAAACCAGGATATTTAACATTCTACGGAAGGTTGTACACTGTTCCTCGAATAAAAGCCTTCAATGTGTATATTACTTACAAAATTCAACTTTGAACAAAAATAAATCCTTTCTTATAGAGAGACCGTGGTGAAACAGACCATTCGTTTTCACTAGATTAAGAAAATGTTGTATACGATTCTTTGAAGTACGTTGCAATATTATTACTGTCAAGAAATATTGCACTAGTATTCATTATTTTATTCGAAAAACCATCAAAATAGCTTCTCGATAATTTCGGGTTAGATTGAAATGAGTAGGTATGGTATTGTCGTCAGTACGTGGGAACTTTCTCGAAGTAATTGTGACTAATGAGGTTATGTACCCTTGTCTATATTGACCACCTGATGAACACGAGTGATTTCCAGCCTCTCGTTTAAATTGAGCAGGTTGCTGATCTTTCTCTTCTTTACAGGTACTTCCATATAGGGAATGCAATCTCGGTATACCAAGATCTTGCAACACCGAGATCTCGCACCTGTTCTGAAAGATCAATCTCGCATCCAAAATCATGCGCGATCTCACAAAATTTGCAAGATTGATATTATGTCAATTTTGGTTAGCTTCAGTGCTTTCACATGTTGTTGTTGACTTATGTAAACAATGTACCTATTCCTGGCGGAAACACGTGGCGCTAGGGCAACAGAGCGATATGGATGAGTAAGGCCAGACGTTTTCCGGTTGTCGTAAATTTGTCATTGTTTTGCGAGCCTGGACGTGTCAGAGTGCATGGCAATCTGCAGATTTATAAACTATTCCAATAACAGTTGAAAATAGTTCCTTGTGTGTTTAAGTTCTCTCGGTCTATTCGTTTGTGTTAAAATGATAACAAAGGTAGTTTATGAAGAGTTTCAAAGTGGATAAAAGGTATGTAAATACTTTTTGAAGGCAGAAGATGGACAAACTGCCTAGTGCAAATGGTGTAAGTCTATTTTGAAAACAACGGCACGATCTCCCAAAGGCTTACATGTACATTTACTGTCCAAGCACAAAATTGATACTTCTCATAAAAAAGTGACAGGAAACAAAACTCTGGTTCCATCAAATTCTACAATGCTGATCAATGCTTCCGCGTCAGTAAGGCTACCTCCTCCAACCGGTACGAAAAGGCAGAAAATTACTGATTACTTTTCGTCCCTACTAAAAGTTTCTTTAGGGGAAAGAATTGCAAGGATGATTTCTTAAGATGGTATAACTTTTAGAATTTTTTGCACGTCAGAAGACTTGATAGAATTATTTGCGACTAGTGACTACAAATTACCTGCATCGCCTAACTCCATAAAACAGATTATTATGGATTATAGCACGAGTTTGAAAATGAAAGTTTCGCAGGATCTTATGAATCTTAGAAAGAATAACCATAGCTTCAGCCTTACTTTCGTTGAATGGACTTTATGCAAAAACAGGCGCTTCATAAATGTGAATGTTCATACATTTTCAGAGAATAAAAATATGTTCTGGAATTTGGGTCTTGTGCTCATAGTAGGAAGCATGCCTGCAGAGGCGGTATTTTTCATTCAGAATGAGAGATTTACCACGAACCTCAGTAGCATGGGCGCACCTACCGCTCAGTCGGTACCATGTTGTGTGTCTCGACGTCGGTTATCTATCGAATCTACCGACGTTTCAGGGAAACTGGATTGTACGTGAGGAGGCGAGGACAAGGAAGAAATCGGGCAATCCGCGCTATACATGGCCGTTTCATCGTCAATCAAACCATAAGAAATCCTCGTCTTACTGCTGTTCAGGCACGTAACCTTTTACAAGCAAGGGATAACATTAGCGTCAGTGTGAGGACAGTCAGAAGACGATTAAATGAAGTTGGTCTGAGATCATACGCGCAAGCAAGAGCACCAAGACTCGATAGAGCCCATCGAGTAGCAAGATTGGCGTTTGCTAGGGAGACAAGTTTTATTTAGTGATGAGAGCCGATATTGTGTGAATTTCGTGGATGGTAGAAATAGAATATGGAGGCATCGAGGGGAACGGTACAATCAAGCGAACTTCGCAGGAACTGAGCAATACGGTGGAGGGTCAGTTATGATATGGGGTGGCATATGCTTGGGAGTATGAACAGAACTGGAGATTATTGGCAATGGATCACTTAATGCCCATCGGTATATAACAGAAATCTTGGAGTCCCATGCTGTGCCTTTTGCTCCTTACATAGGGGAAAATTTCCTTTTTATGCACGATAACGCGCGCCCTCATACTGCGCGCATAGTGATAGAATATCTCAATGAAGTTGGGATCACACGAATGGACTGGCCGTCGCGTTCACCGGATTTAAACCCGATCAAACACGTTTGGGACATTCTTGGAAGAAGGATTCGACAACGGAATCCAGGCAACGTTGAAGAGCTGACATTGGCTTTGGTGGAAGAGTGGGACAACATACCTCAACAGATGATAGACATCATTGGTAGTATGCGAAATCGTATGCGCGCTGTAATAAGAGCTCGGGGGGGTCATACTCGCTACTAAAATCAAATGTTTTTTTTTTTGTGGGTCATCATGAACATTTTTCTAAACATGTTCATTTCATTTCATGAGGGTATCGCCAGGATACACAACTGCTCTCAATTTTGGACAGGAATGATAATTATTATAGAGTGTCACACAAAAAAATTCAAAAATAAATGTGCAAAATCAATGATTTTTCCAGTGTACTTCGAACTCTCCCGGAGCGTGAAATTGGCCAGTGTATTTCAAAAATTTTCATTTCGTTAGATTTCCGCTTCTCTGATTTTGATTTTATTTTTTGGCTAACCTCCAGTGTTATGCACCTACGCAAGATTAAAAATAAATTCTTGAAATTTGTGACTTTTCGCTTCAAATTGGATATCTCTTGTAAAAATAGAGATAAATGCATAAAACAAGGAGGGCGTTACTGTAGGAATATGTGTCTTGACAGACCATGATATTGTACGTTTCAACTCGGACCACGAAATTCCACAGGGTGTTACGAATTTTTGACAAAAAAAACACTTTTAGTTTTGCCCCCGTATAAATTTTTTTTCAAATTTTTTTTGTTTTCTTTTATAATTTCTACAAAGCAGAAGAGTTGATCTATAACTTGCCGAAAAAATCATCTAAATCGGTTGAGAATTAAGAAAAATATCGGACTTCGAATTTGGTTAAATTTTCGAGTGTTCCGCTAATTTTGCCTCCGAGTGTGAATCAGTGTGTTCAGCTGACTCCCTATCTTCCAACTGCAACTTAAAGAGCCGCCGTTGCAAGCTACGTGCACAGATGGAATTCACCATTTTTGTTACAATGCCCATAATGTCCTCCGTGTTTAAAACTTTCGAACACAGAACTTGTTTATGTATAATGCAATGGAATGAAAAAAATTAAGTGAAATCTGCATTAGCTGGACACAATGCCACAAATCCGTTTATGTTTCCAGTCATTGCTGGTGCTTCATCGGTTGTAATGCACACTAACTTATATATTTGTAGCTTGTAGTTTTTTACAAAATTGAAGAAAACGTCATATATCTTCGCCACGGGTCTTCCCTTCAGAAGAATGATTGTCAAAATTCTTCCTTAGCCAACATGTCATTGAATACCATCTGAATAAAAATACACAGCTGGGCAATGTCTGTCACACCGGTGGATTCGTCGAACTTCAAAGAAAAGTATGTATATTTCATGATATCATGTTTTAGTTTATCTGCCATGTCCTGACTCATTACTTCTCAGATAGCAGACATGATTTCTGTTTTATTTCTGAAATCTTTCGTTTGTTTGGCTGTTCTTGTGAACATGGTTGGTTCTTTTTTCACACAAGATATCAAATCACCTTCGTTACATTAATTCACTCTGTGGCGGAAAATCCTCTTCCCAGTTTTTATGAACCGTTTTATGATGCCTCTCTAAGTAACCACGCTCAGGTATTGCAACTGACACACGACAAATAAGACAAATGCACTTATACTTCACCACGCAAAAGAAAAATTCTTCCTCCCAATCGTTATTAAAATTATACGTTTCAGATTTCTTCGCTGCACTCATTTTGTACTATTTAATAATAAACTTTGTATCGACGTACTATTGCCTTTAAGTTACAGTTCAGAATGACTCCAATTCCTGCAGGCGCTACATTTATATCGGCGTGAACGAAAGTCTCGAATGTTCCCGTCAAACGCGCCGCCCTAAATTTCTATAAAAGCGGCAAGAATAAAAAATGCGGCTTTCCTTCGACAAGTACCGCGCGTTCCTTTGATAAAGCCGCCTTTGCCGCTAGCAGAATGTTATTTTATTACGTAATGAATTTTTGTAGTTCAGGTACCTACTTATTAAAAATTTTTCTTCTCGAGATCTACTCGAAAAGCACTCCCGATCGACCGTTTGAGCACCCCTGATAATCATTATCATATATAGATTGTAACAGTTGCTGCCATGGCACTAGTATTAATGTTTTTATAAAACAGTTTGGTTACTTTTGGAATTGACGCGCCTCAACGAATCCAGATGAGTAGGTGGCAGTCCGGCTTGGTGCTGTGACTGTGTGTGCAATAACGACACGGTAAAACGAGACCGCAACTGTATTTTGTTGCTCCTATTTGTGACATGCGACCCGAATGTACGGCTACTGAGTGACTCTGGTTGGCGATGATTATGAAGAGTGAATCAGAAAACCAGGATATTTAACATTCTACGGAAGGTTGTACACTGTTCCTCGAATAAAAGCCTTCAATGTGTATATTACTTACAAAATTCAACTTTGAACAAAAATAAATCCTTTCTTATAGAGAGACCGTGGTGAAACAGACCATTCGTTTTCACTAGATTAAGAAAATGTTGTATACGATTCTTTGAAGTACGTTGCAATATTATTACTGTCAAGAAATATTGCACTAGTATTCATTATTTTATTCGAAAAACCATCAAAATAGCTTCTCGATAATTTCGGGTTAGATTGAAATGAGTAGGTATGGTATTGTCGTCAGTACGTGGGAACTTTCTCGAAGTAATTGTGACTAATGAGGTTATGTACCCTTGTCTATATTGACCACCTGATGAACACGAGTGATTTCCAGCCTCTCGTTTAAATTGAGCAGGTTGCTGATCTTTCTCTTCTTTACAGGTACTTCCATATAGGGAATGCAATCTCGGTATACCAAGATCTTGCAACACCGAGATCTCGCACCTGTTCTGAAAGATCAATCTCGCATCCAAAATCATGCGCGATCTCACAAAATTTGCAAGATTGATATTATGTCAATTTTGGTTAGCTTCAGTGCTTTCACATGTTGTTGTTGACTTATGTAAACAATGTACCTATTCCTGGCGGAAACACGTGGCGCTAGGGCAACAGAGCGATATGGATGAGTAAGGCCAGACGTTTTCCGGTTGTCGTAAATTTGTCATTGTTTTGCGAGCCTGGACGTGTCAGAGTGCATGGCAATCTGCAGATTTATAAACTATTCCAATAACAGTTGAAAATAGTTCCTTGTGTGTTTAAGTTCTCTCGGTCTATTCGTTTGTGTTAAAATGATAACAAAGGTAGTTTATGAAGAGTTTCAAAGTGGATAAAAGGTATGTAAATACTTTTTGAAGGCAGAAGATGGACAAACTGCCTAGTGCAAATGGTGTAAGTCTATTTTGAAAACAACGGCACGATCTCCCAAAGGCTTACATGTACATTTACTGTCCAAGCACAAAATTGATACTTCTCATAAAAAAGTGACAGGAAACAAAACTCTGGTTCCATCAAATTCTACAATGCTGATCAATGCTTCCGCGTCAGTAAGGCTACCTCCTCCAACCGGTACGAAAAGGCAGAAAATTACTGATTACTTTTCGTCCCTACTAAAAGTTTCTTTAGGGGAAAGAATTGCAAGGATGATTTCTTAAGATGGTATAACTTTTAGAATTTTTTGCACGTCAGAAGACTTGATAGAATTATTTGCGACTAGTGACTACAAATTACCTGCATCGCCTAACTCCATAAAACAGATTATTATGGATTATAGCACGAGTTTGAAAATGAAAGTTTCGCAGGATCTTATGAATCTTAGAAAGAATAACCATAGCTTCAGCCTTACTTTCGTTGAATGGACTTTATGCAAAAACAGGCGCTTCATAAATGTGAATGTTCATACATTTTCAGAGAATAAAAATATGTTCTGGAATTTGGGTCTTGTGCTCATAGTAGGAAGCATGCCTGCAGAGAGTTGCATAACTATTTTGAAGAAGAAATTATCAGAATAAACACCTCGAAAAAGTCTAAGGAACACTTCTGAATATCGATATATCGTATCACCTGCATCAATTTCTCACCAAATTATGTAGAGTGCCGCAACAGATTTCAGTTTTTTTTATAAACAACTAAAAATGCAGCAGATGCGACGCTGCTTCATAATCATTTCATGTATTCAATGTTTGAAATCAGTTAGTTGGCACTTTGTTTCTGTTGTAAGCACAAATAAAAGATTCAACTTTTGTGATTCGACCATGGAAAGACGACATTTGACTAGAGAAGAGATGTTACGAGCCGTTGGCATGCTCCAAGCTGGGAGCTCACAACAGGAAGTATCCAGGGTTCTGGGAAGTAGCGCAAGTGTCATAAACCGTTTATGGTCGCGTTCCAATGAAACAGGTAGCGTAGAAGAACGCCATACAGGTCGTTTCAGGATTACTACAGTCGCCCAAGACCGATTTTCGGTTTTACAAGCCAGAAGAGATCGTACTACCACAGCATCTCAATTAGCTTAAGAGCTATTACGAGTTCATAATGTTCAAATTTCCGACCAAACTGTGAGAAATCGACTGCACGAAAGGCAACTCCACTCCAGACGTCCTTTAAGATTTCCACAACTGACCCATGGAAATCGCGCCGCTCGTTTAGCTTGGTACCAAGAACACGTAAACTGGGATCAAGAGAGGTGGGCCACAGTTCTCTTCTCTGATGAATCTAAATTTAGTTATTATCCCGATTCGGGAAGAATTCGAATATGGAAGGAACCTGGAAAGCAAAACCGTCTCCATCATGCTCGAGAAGTTGTTAGACAGGGTGGCGGATCGGTGATGTTTTGGGGAGGTATACGCCTTGGCGGAAGAACTGACATCGTTTTCATACAGAACAACCTCACGGGAAATTCTTACGCAAATGAGATAGTTTTACCTGTAGTGGTACCGTACCTCCAAACAATGGATCAAAATTCACTCTTCCAACAAGAAAATGCCCCTCCTCATCGTGCAAGAGTTGTCTTCTTGAACGTTCTTGAAGAGAATTATATCGATCTTCTACCGTAGCCATCCTGCTCCCCAGATCTAAATCCCATCGAGCATGTGTGGGACACCCTAAAAAGAAATCTCCTGCGTCAAAACGTCTTCCATCATGAACAGGAGCTTCGATTGGCAGTTCAGGGGGCTTGGAATGACTTAGGCCAAAATGTAATAGACGATTTAATATTGAGCGATGCCAAAGTATCATTAATAACAGAGGTGGACCTTCTGGGTACTGAAAAATATAAGTGGTTCCATATCGTTTCGAAAATATTAGTTCAGGATTTTTCTTTGTGTTTTACCAAATTTCGTCATTTTCAAATTTCAAACTTTTTTTTATAATAGGTGCTTTGGAGAAGTCAAATATCATTTTGTTTTCTTGAGAATACATTATATACAATACATCCTAATAAAAACCGAAAGATTTTTATAAATTCGAATCAATTAGATGAAGATATAGTAGGTGTTACTACAGATGGGGCCAGTGTAATGGTGAAGGTTGGGCGACTCATGAATCCTCTTCACCAGCTATGCTACGCTCACGGCATTCAATTCGGAGTTATAGTGTGATTTACAAATCAGAAGGTGGAATCGAAACGTAAAAAAGAAACTACAAACGACACATTCGTAGCTCAGTCAGCTCTAGAGGAGTCTGACGATGAAGAATCTGATGACGTTATTGATAATGAAGGATTTGATTGCAGATTACCCACTCTCGATGAAGTTGACTTAGTGCCAGAATTTGATCACCTTATCAAAAAAGTAAGACAAGTAGTCAAACTTTTTGAAAAATCACCAACGAAGAATGACATTCTTCAGAAATATATAAAGGACGAATTCAGTAAAACTGAACAACTCGTGCTTGACTGTAAAACACGATGGTCTAGTCTTGCAGATATGATTTCCACATTCAATAAGGTGAAGCAATGTGCAAACAAAGCTATTTAAGCCTATAAAACTGGTAGTGGAAGTACTGTGTCGTCGAAATTCAGATTTGTTAACTGCCGACCAGATCAAACTTTCAAACTACCTCAAAAATCTTCAAGCAAACAAGAAATCATAAAGTTAATCAGAAGATTACACAAGAATAGTACCAAAGATGACAATATTGCAGTCAATATACAAAACAAACCCTCTACATCGTCAGTTGCAGATGAAGCCATGAATGAAAGTGATGATGACGATTCAAATCCATTAGCTGCAGTGAAAAAAAATAGAGCTTGAAATGGCGAACGCTTCTTTTAGTCTTGATGAGGAATTGGAAATGGCATTGAAAGATCGTTCGCAAAAACGTGTGGCGACTTTGTCATTATCACTTGATATGATTTTGAAGAAAAAAACCAATTCGTACGAGTCATTAGGATCCAAAGAACAAAATCTACAGTTCGCCCACCAATGTCTTTTATTTGTATCACCAACAAGTGTCGAGACAGAACAAGCGTGTACCTCAGCTGTTATCTGGCATGCAGCATTCGGTGTCGGCTGGCAGATGAAACCCTAGATATTTTATGCTTTTTGAGGAGTTATTTTCAAGTCATAGAATAATATGTTACTTTTTGAATGAATTACTGGTTCGATTGATATTTTATTCCTCTATTTAGCTCCTGAACAAAAATTAGAGCCAATAAAAATATAAATGATAGGAATTTTCGTACATTTTCGATGATCATTTCTTTGCAATGCGAAATCTCGCACAATACCGAATTTTCGCAAGATTAGAATTCGTGAATCTTGCGAATACTGAAATTGACATTTTGATGCGAGATTGCATTCCCTACTTCCATAGTAAATGTTCTGAAAAACTGAAAGGCTTGGTTCCGGAAAGAATCACAGAAAAATTAAGCTCGCGAAGATTCTCATATGCGAACAGTCCAACAGGCAACGCCACGTGCCTCTCTCTATAATTTTTCTGTTTTCAGGGCCAGTTTTCTGTGGCATTGGCTTCCATCGAACTTCCTGTTAACCTACAATGTAGCAATAATAAAAAACAAGTACTGTGTTTTAAGGAATTTTACTTAATAATTGCGATTCGTAACGCGTTTCACTACACCGTAGCTTCTTCAAACGAATGATTATGCAGAAAAATGTAGATGAGAATATAACTATAAATGTTCTTGAGTAATTAAAAGCATTGGTTTTTGGCTATTTGTTTAATCAAATTTAGTTCTTTGTTGAAATTTTCAAATTTAGTTCTTTGTTGAAATTTTCTGGTGATAGTGGATGTTAATCAATCTATGAATAAACAACATTAAACAAATAGCCAAAAATAATGGTTACAATCCCAAACTAATAAATAATATTTTAAATAAAAACAAAGTAGAATCGCATTGAATGAAGTGTACCCTGTCGATAAATTGAAACAAAAATTCAACACCTTAACCTACGTTGGCATTATAATGAGAAACTGAAATCATTCTTAAGTAGCAATAATTTCAACATAGCTTTCAAACTAATAATAATTTAGGCAAATATATAAAAATAATGAAACCAAACCAGGTAAAAACAATAAATCAGGTGTTTATAGATTGAATTGCAATGACTGTGATAATTTCTACATTGGTAGAACACATAGAAATTTTGATATTAGAATATCGGAACATAAACGCAGTTTTTCAAATGAATAATCAGATTCAAATTACGCGAATCATCTCTTAGAAAATAATCATTCTTTCGACCCACAGTTTGAAATTTTGCATACAGATAATAAATATTGGAAGGTAGATCTTTGGGAAACTTTAGAAATAAATAAATACAAACACTCAGGTGGACTCATCAATGAACAAGTCGATTTAAGCCCTTCACCTCTATTGAATCTTTTCGGGGAGCAATCTATTCCTTAATTTTATTGGATAAACCTGTCATAAATAACCACTTAGGAGGAGGCGACCAATAAGCTTTTAATTACTCAAGAACATTTATAGTTATATTCTCATCTACATTTTTCTGCATAATCATTCGAATCGCAATTATTAAGTAAAATTCCTTAAAACACAGTACTTGTTTTTTATTATTGATAATGGAATTTTACCAAGTAAAAGCCTCCCAAATTCAAATATATAATGTAGCAGTCTTCAAGAACCAAGTGATCACACACAATCGATCATCTTGGGCGGCCACAGTTATGGCATGACAGACGTTGCCTCATCCCAAGAATTGACAATTACAAAAAATAACTTTTCGAATCAGCATCGGCAAATGGTTGTTTTACTGAATTATTATTTTTACCCATCATATAGTAGTGCTTTATTAAAATGCGAAACTCGTTTTGTTTCACTGTTTTCAAATTCACGTCACTTCAAGCTCAATTTTAAAAAACGATTGAACGAAACATGCATTTTGACACGTTTGTGTAAAAGATTGGTACTACCGGAAATAATAGCGCATTCGTTATGTTGGAAAATGGAGAAATTTCAACGCTTACCTTTTTTCACACAATGTGAACTTGGCTCTTCGATATTCTTCCTTAAGAGAATAAGTTAATTCTTGCTTTCAGGACATAGATCCTTCTGAAAAGAAAAATCACAAATTTAGGATCGATGCATGAAAAAAAGTCGATTCTGTGTCATAGAGTTACAAATGTACCTAGTACGGCTTACGATGTTGATTCGAATTTCATCGACATAATCATTTATCTGACACTAAAAAAATTAATTTTTTTCCTGAAAATAACAATCAGAAATTGAGATGAAATGTCCGAACACATTGAGTGGAAAAAAGTCTAGTCTTATTCGTTGTAGCTATTAAGTAAACCACAATTGAACAGACACAATTAAATCCAACCAAACTATTTAATTTGCATATCGAAGAAGCAACAATTGATGTTGTACACTCATATAACCAACATTTGAAACCAATAGCTTTGTAGTATGTCTTCTTTGACTGTTTTAAGTAGCCGTCCTTACGGTGGAATTTACGGCGGATTACAGGTTTTTGCGTCTAGCGATAATAACTCCAAGACCAATTTTGTATCCACGATAACTGCCGTAGTTATGATATTACCGCCACCAAACTTGTCAGTCATTTTAGTTGCCCAAATCCTACAGGGATTTTTATAAGACACAAATCTGGGAAATAGGAGGGGTTGAAATATTTCAAATCACCATATCTCAGATGAAAACCAAGATGAGCCTATACTTCAATTTTCTGAGGCATATTATTATCAAAGACTTTTGTTCAGTGCGTTTTTGATTGTACATTTAACTTCTGAAACGGATTAGAAGGAGGTGGCAATTTTCCAATCACCAAACCTCCAGTGATAATCAAAATAAACCAATGTGGTTTGTATATTATCTTTTGGCATATTATTATCAGAGACTTTTGTCTAAGACTTTCGATACAAGTTCTAACCACTGAATTTTAGTCATAGAAAGTAAATGAGATAAAAAACACAAGGTTTAACTTTAATCTAAACTTTATTTGAAAAAATTCGACCACGTTTCGCTGACACAGCAGCTTTATCAAGAATGAAAAACAGAATGAAGAGTATGGTATTATAAACAAATCGTAGAACAAGTTGGATGAATAACAGGAAAATCCACACCGAGCCATTGTACAGTTAGTATGGAAGGTAATAAAAACTAATTAAACAAGTTAAGTAGGGGTGAATAATTCACATCTACCTGTTCATTCAAAAGCTTGTCGGAATATTTGTATCTATTTATTTCTAATGCTTCTAGGAGATCTAATTTTGAACTTTTTGATTTTATATGTAATATGTCAAAGTTTTTATTGAATGAATGGTTTTCTTTTATTAGGTGGTTTGAATAATTTGAATCAGATTTATTTTTATCGAAGCTACGTTTATGTTCAGATGTTCTTATGCCAAAACTCCTATAGGTCCTACCGATATAAATTTTATCACAAGAACCGCAATTGAGTTTATAGATTCCTGATCTAACCTAATAAAAGAAAACCATTCATTCAATAAAAACTTTGACATATTACATATAAAATAAAAAGTTCAAAATTAGATCTCCTAGAAGCATTAGAAATAAATAGATACAAACATTCGGACAAGCTTTTGAATGAACAGGTAGATGTGAATTACTCACCCCTACTTAACTTGTTTAATTAGTTTTTATTACCTTTCATACTAACTGTACAATGGCTCGGTGTGGATTTTCCTGTTATTCATCCAACTTGTTCTACGATTTGTTTATAATACCATACTCTTCATTCTGTTTTTCATTCTTGATAAAGCTGCTGTGTCAGCGAAACGTCGTCGAATTTTTTCAAATAAAGTGTAGATTAAAGTTAAACCTTGTGTTTTTTATCTCATTTATATCATGGATCTACATCAAGTAACGGCCTCCACAATTCAAATGTCATAGAAAGTGCTTAAACATATCAGACACATTTTATGTAGCTCTGATAATAATTTATCTAGCTGCCTGCATGTACAGGGTGTCCCATCTTCGATGTTTAATACTGTGTGAGAGGAAAATAACCCCGTGCTACCTTCTATCGGCATATGCATACAGGGTGTTACATAATAGTATGTCACAGCTTGAGGGGATAAATCTACGTGCAATTTTGAGAAAAAAAGTTTATATGAACATAGGTCCGCAAAAGCTTCGTTACGGATCTACAGGGAGTTGAAATTTCCGGATAAAATTGTTTTTTATTCTTCAAAACTCCTGCAGTTTTTGAGATATTCAGCCCAAATTTGGAATGCAAGCTATTTTTACAGCCTCCATCATTACACGTCCTGAATTTCAACTGGAATCTACAAAGTGTTTTCTTTACCGGAGCCACGTCTTATTTTGCCCTTTCAAATTTTTTTGCAGTACGCCACTGATCAGAGTTCAATCAATTTTCGTCATCATCGTTCAATTTAAAAACTTTTTTGACACTTGTGATTTTTTCGTATCTCCGACCGTTCTCGAGAAAAAATTATTAAACTAGTGTATGCATTCGCTGAATTGAAAGTAGTTCTAGGGGGGTCCCTCAGGGCTCAGTTCTGAGGCCTATTCTCTTTCTGGCATATGTGGCAGACTTACCATCAACCCTTTTCTCTGCTCACGCATCGTTCGCTGACGATTTACGCCAATGCTTTGACGTCGTCGTTGCAACTTCAGAAAGACCTTGATAAGATATATCAACAAAGTGCGTGCGTACCACTGGTGCCTCCTTTTCATTTTCACTTTTCTGGTATCACGTATTATATCCATGTCATCATTAATCTTTCTTGTTTCATTCTCTTTTTCAATTCATCTCGATTTTCTCGTTGGTTAATTTAAACATCATTGTTAATATTATTTTTATCCTGTTTCCTATTCTTTTTCTGTGAAATCTCATACCATATTAATTATGTTTTTGTGATTCATGGACCCTTATGGTCCCATCTCTTACCTTTGTTAAATAAATAAAATAAATACTATTCAGTTTTTTTACAACAAAAAAAAACTCAATTCTTCACAAGTAGTCAAAGATCCATACTTAAAAACAATCAATAATGTGAAATACCGAGTGATTCCATATAAATGTGATTGTGTACACACTACAGTTGCGAACTCAAATTCTTCGAAAACTTCAAGAAGTGAATCGGAATATTGTCCTCAAGAAGATGAATGTGCTATTAAAGACCAAAGCTTACTACCAATTATGTAGCTTTCCTTTCATTTTATCGAAGAGCCTAGAATTGAAAATCGTTCGAATGAAATGTTGCTTATTTGTTGGTGAAGCTGTTCAACTTATTTCCTAACATTCAAGTCCCATACAACCGGATCGTTGGGTAGAGGATATGATGATCGTTCCCTGCGCAGAGTTATCTTAGTTCAATCCCCACAAAGTTGGTGCGATTTTTCGGATTCTGAGAATCGCTTAAGAATCCATCTTCCGGAGGAGATGTGAAGCCATCGGTCCTGCCAAACAGAGATGTGTTGGACATTAAAGGATCCTCTCCCTCGACACGAGAGGAGTTCGGCAAAATTCCCGGGTTGGTGAGGTGACAGAATTCCCCGGCGTGTCATTAGCCGAAAGGCTAAAATAGAGCTCGTTAAAGGATCAAAACAGAAAAAAGTCCCATACATTGAATTCAATTTTCGAACGCCTTATATTGATTCTGTTTGATTATTTGAAATTCTGATTTTAACTCAATACTGAAAATCAGCTACTGTAAATCTTAACAATTTAAGACTCATTATTACGTTCTGAAATGAGTTCGAGCACTTTTCTAGTAAACACATGTATACATTTATCAATCAGGCACGTAAGGTAAGTACATCGGCATTTTTGGGATCGACACGACATGACATTTAGGAAATAGGTCAAACGCAAACCAAATTAGAGTTCCGCTTACATGTACGGTACCTAAAACATTTCTTAAATTACCTCACGAATAGAGAAGAATTATGGAAATTTCCGCAATAATAATCGTTGGCTTGAGTCATTGTATAACAAAAATATAATCATTTTCATCTAGAACACTATTAGAGTTACAGAAATTGCATATATTGACTTAAAATCATAATCATTGATTTTTATTTTAATGTCATTCACCTGTGTACATTATACAATACAGATGTAATCACAATTTATATACGGGTCATTTCATGTATAAAGTCATTAATTTCTACAGAGATTTCCCATCAGAAAACAGTACTAAAGTTCAAATTTTTTTCACTTTCTGTTGGTAAATCTTGTAATTTCAAAGGGATCTACAAGGGTGGTCTGAAATTTTTTTTACTTAACAAAGATACGAGACATTTTTTCTGAATATTTTGTTATTGTTCAACAGAGTCTCCTTCTAAATCCACACACTTGTCCCAGCGATGTTTTTATCTCTGTATATTGTCCAAAGAGTACTCGGCGTTTTTCTATTCAAAATAGTGTTTACGACAGTGATTGCCTCTTCATTTGATGAAAATCTCTGGTGAGTTGGGCGATTGGTCTAGTAGTTCAAATCCCAATTCGTAAATGTTTATCAATTTATATCAATTGACATCCTCAAGCACATTATTTTGTTTCTATTTAGGTACATCATCATTTAAATTGACACAGACTGGAAATGTTTCACGTGAAAAATTCTCAGGCGTTTCACAACTATGATTTGAAGAGGTGAAAGCGTTGGTGGAAGAACCGATCTCGCTTTGCTAAACAGATTTGTGAAGGCTTTAAGTCAGGGGTGCTCAAACGGTCGATCGCCATCGGGCGGCGTATTTGGCGTAAATATTCGAGACTTTCGTTCACGCCCATATAAATATTGCGCTTGCAGAAATTGGAGTCATTCTGAATTGTAACTTGAAGTCAATACTACATCGATACAAAGTTTATTATTAAATAGTACAAAATGAGAGCTGCGAAGATCTCTAAAACGTATTATTTTAATAACGATTGGTAGGATGAATTTTTCTTTTGTATGGTGAAGGATAGGTGCATTTGTTTTATTTGTCGTGCGTCAGTTGCAATACCTAAGCGTGGTAACTTAGAAACCCATCATAAAACGGTACATAAAAACTATGAAAAGGATTTTCCGCCACAGAGTGAATAAAGAAAACGTTAAGTAAGTGATTTGATATCTTGTTTGAAAAAAGAACAAATCATATTCACAAGACCTGCCAAACAATCAAAAACTGCTACGATCCCTTCATTTAAAATATCTCATATATTGGAGAAACCCAAGAAACCATTCGAAGATTGGATCGGTTATGAAGGAAGCATTGAGTCAGGACATGGCAGATAAACTAAAACATGATATCATGAAATGTACATACTTTTCTTTACAGTTCGACGAATCTACCGATATGACAAACACTGCCTAGCTGTGTATTTTTATTCGGATGGTATTCAATGACATGTTGGCTAAGGAAGAATTTTCGACATACATTCCTCTGAAGGGGAAGACCCATGGCGAAGATATATATGACGTGTTCTTCAATGTTGTAAAAAACTACAAGCTATCAATATATAAATTAGTGT
The DNA here is from genome assembly GCA_013387265.2 of Cryptolaemus montrouzieri. NCBI lineage: Eukaryota > Metazoa > Arthropoda > Insecta > Coleoptera > Coccinellidae > Cryptolaemus > Cryptolaemus montrouzieri. Next base: position 2,135,269 of record JABFTP020000083.1, on the reverse strand, counting down.
GCATTACAACCGATGGAGCACCAGCAATGACTGGAAACAAAAACGATTTTGTGGCATTGTGTCGAGCTAATGAAGATTTCCCTTCATTTGTTTCATTCTATTGCATTATCCATTAACAAGTTTTGTGTTCAAAAGTTTCTAAACACGGAGGAAATTATGGGCATTGCAACCAAAATTGTGAATTCCATCCGTGCACGTAGCTTGCAACGGCGGCTCTTTAAGTTGCAGTTGGAAGATAGTGAGTCAGCTGAACACACTGATTTGGTTCTTCACACAGACGTCAGGTGGTTGAGTCGCGGAAAATTCCTAGAAAGGTTTCAAGACATCACAATGCACTCGTACACCATTAACTTGGAGCTTCAAGATAGAAGAAAAACTATTATTGAGATGATTAGCGCAGTAAACGTATTCAAAAGTAAACTGCAACCTATGACAGATCAACTGAAAAGAAAGGATCGGAAACATTTTTTGTCTTTGAAAGCAAGATTCCTCAATTGAATTATGATACGTATCAGGCTGAATTATCAAATATTTGAGACAATTCGAAATGCCTTTTTACGATTGCAGTAAATTGGCAAATAAAGCATTATTTATGAGTTATCATTTTTCATATGAAAACATTGCGGAATTAGCTACTGAAATAGCAAGTCAGTTTAGTATGAACTCATGTTCTGTTGAAAATGAGTTGGGGCAGATTATATCAGATATACATCTCAAAGCTACAGAATCAGATACAAATTTCTTGTGTTTTATATCTGAAGATAAATAAGGCAAATCGCCCTTCAACTTACTGAAATGTTTGGATAAACTTACTTGTGCGAGTGTGCATTTCCTGAAATGAAAATAATTAAGTCAAAATATCGCAATCGACTAACTTACGATCATATGTCATCACGCTTGAGATTAGCATTCACTGGTTACGTACCATCTTATGAAAAGTATACTTAGGACATACAGTACCACGCTTCAACATCCAAAGTCACTCCTTAGTTAACATAACATATGTCTCTCTTTTGTTTTGTAACAACCAATAAATTCGCAATTTGGAATAACTATGAGTTTTTTCATTGATATCATAGAGAAGAACGCAACTTAACCTAACCCAAACCTCCACTAAAATAATGTTTACTGTGCGGAAAGCTAATATCTATATATGCTACGATACACCCTACCTAGGTAGGTAGGTAGGTAGGTAAGGTGTATCGTGTATGTACGACTACCCTGCATTACACATACTTGTAGCCTCTCAGAGTCGATCGTAAGTAGTCTAAAAATATTGAGGTAGATCGCCAGCAGTTCAAGTTTGAACACCTCTGGTCTAAAATAATAGAGCCTAAAGGCCTGGATTATTTCTTGGTCCACATCTTGAACCACATACCTCGTTTTAGGACGTGAAAATGTCACTTTTATATTTGGGTGGATAGTTTCGAATTCGTGAAGAAGACGTGATAAATTGTCCAAAAGAAAAACAGCTCTAAAGTCTAAATTCTTTTTTGAATAAATTTGAACTTCTGAAACGAAACAACGAAAAGTCTAGAAATACGACTTTTGTTTATGTAACCTAACCTAACATCAGTCTAACACTTTCTGTCTGTGATAAAATTTCACTTGAAATGTAAACTTCTCTTTGAAGAGCATCTATGATATAATTAATTCTGTAAGTATCACCTTCTCTGAGAATTTTTGTCACTTAACTCAATCAAAAGCTGAAATCATTCAAAAAGTGTTTCTTAAAATTACTTATCCCATTATTGGTTGAGTGAACGAGCTATACTATCAGCCAGAAACAGTAATTTAAATAAAATAAATTTCAAAATTCAAGATGACATTTCTAGCGAAATGAGGACATATAAATCAGTTGATACTGCAATTTATGAAGATTATGTGAACTATCCACCGGAATTCTCAAACTCACTCGATTGGCCAGGATAGAGGCGGCTATCCTGGCCAATCGAGTGAGTTTGAGTCTTCAATTAAAGGTTGGACCTGTATTTACAATGTTGCGAAATATAAACCAACCGCGACCTTGTAACGGAAAACGATTAGCGATAAAAAAATTACTGAATAACTAAATAGAAGCATTCATATTGAAAGGTAAGTATAATAGTAAACACACAACCAAATTCATATGGAATCACCCGATATTTTGAATATTACCTCAGGAATTTTAGAAATTTCGAAGGATTGTTAGAATTCATCCTTTTTGAGATATTTCAATTAGAAAAAAGAAATAAATTAAGGTTTATTTTGAGAAAGAAACAAATAAAAGAAAATGAGAGACTCTTTCCGCATGCAGTAAAAAAATTGAAAAGTGTTTTCTCGCGAAGTAGGTGTTTTTTCTCGACCTCAGTAGCTTGTATTACCTCCTCTTGTCCTGATACAAGCCTGAATCCGTCTAGACATGCTCTGGATTAGGTTTTCGATCTCCTCTGGGATGATATTCTGCCACTTTTCTGTGGCGGCTTGGATGAACTGTTGTGGGGTTCTTGGATTATCCTGGCGCGATCTTATTTTCCTTTTGAGATTATCCCATAAATGTTCAATAGGATTTAGGTCTGGAGAACAAGCTGGCCAGTCCAAAATAGCGATTCCCCCTGTTTCAAGATAATGTCGCGCTAGGTTGCTGGTATGCGGAGGAGCATTATCTTGCATAAAAGTGAAATTCTCACCGTGGGCACCTCGCCAGAGTCTGACTATGGGCTCCAGCGCTAGGTCCACGTAATTCCACACCAATTCTGGTCTCATCCGAAAAAAGAACATTTCGTCAATTCTCAATATTCCAATTCTGGTGCTCGATACACCAATCAAGTCTATCAATTTTTTGTTGTCTGGTTAGCTCTGGAACTCTTAAGGGCCTTCTGCTGTATAAACCACTTGAACGAAGTCTTTGATGCCTGTTGCTTCCAGAAATAGCCTTTGGAATATGAGATGCGACCCACTAAGGTATCTTCTTGCAATTTGGTACAAAAAGCGATCTTGTTCTTCAGAAGTGATCTCCCTACGATATCTTCTAGGCTTATTTTGCAGAGATTGTAGCTCCACGTATCGGGCGTAGGTTTTTGAAATCACCCCCTGTGATACCTCCATTGTGGCCGCTATATCCCTCTGTCACCCTTTCTTCAACGAGAGCAATTATTCGACTCCTCTGCACATCGGTGAATCCAACGTAAGGCATTTTCAATTATGATTTTAGGCTTTTTTAAATTTTGAAATTCACAGTTTCAAATCTCAGTGACAACTGAGTACAATATGCAGAAAAGGTGGTGATAATTCAACATTTCTTATCATACTATCCAGTTTTTCTACAACAAAAAACTTCATTCTTCACAAGTAGTCAATGATCCATCGTTAAAACAATCAATAATGTGTGCTGGCTCGGTGGCGTGGAGAATATGTCGCTCATCCCCTGCGCAGAGTTACCTGGGTTCAATCTCTACAAAGTCGGTGCGATTTTTCGGATTCTGGGAATCACTTGAGTGTCCATTTTCTGAGGTGATGTAAAGCTGTCGGTCCTGTCTAATAGGAATGTGTTGGACATTAAAGATCCCTTCCACGAGAAGGGTTCGGCAAAATTTTCGGGTTAGTGAAGTGTCAGAATTCCCCGGCGTGTCTTTGGCAAAAAGGCGGAAATAGAGCACGTTAAAGAAATAACAAACGAACAAACAATCAATAATGTGAAATACCGAGTTATTTCATATAAATTGGGTTGTGTGTAGGAGCTAGCAACGTTTTTGAGAGAGAATTTTAGATCAGCTAATTTTTTGATATGCAGCTTTTTTCAAGCTAAATTTTGGATTTTTTACCTTCAGATAAATCAACCAGACATACATATTTTATTGCCAGACATTTTTATTGATGTTTGTATCTTTGATGGTTTTTTTTGTTGCATCTCATGAAAGATGTGCCTCAAACGTATGACGGTACCTCTCTCAGATTTTGTTTTTGATCAATATTCTTCTCCTTCCATCAAAGATTGTGAACGTTCACCAGAGCTCAAAAATATACAATTGAAAGAAGCTCTAGTCAACTTTTTTATTGATCACTGGGATAGTAAAGATATTGTAACGATAGCCAATCGTCCCTGAAGCCGACCCTGTCACGGCCGGAAGAATGACGCACTTCAGGAGACTTCGAGAAGGATTTAAAGGTTTCAGCGCGTCGAATTACAAAGAAATCAGTGTTGCTGTTTCCTGAAGATCATCGAACGAAGATCTGGAACAGAGCCGAAGTTATGCAAATGTTCTACAACAATTCGGAATTGTATATAAGGAGAGCGCGCAGCGCAGAAGAAGTTAAGTTTGAATACAGAGCGCGAATAAGTGGACAAAGTGTTAGAGATAAATTAAGCATTATCGATTAGTCATTTAGTTAGTATGATAATTGTTCATTCCGCGCGTAAATAAATTAGTTAGTGTTTTTGTAACGTTAAAGTGTGTGATTTGAACCCACAAATAATTGAAAGAACTAAGAAACATTGCAATATGTTAGTAAAAATATTATTGTTATATATAATATATATGGTCATAAAAATATTTACGTGAGTTTGAAAAATGTTATTCGTACAAAGTTTTAAATAATGAAGTAATAAATAGTTTTACTATTGAAGAATTATTATCATGTGCAAAACACGACGAAGCTGATTCGAGAAATTGTTATACGATATTCTGACTCTGATATTTTAATCATAAATGGAAATAAGGACCATCTAAATTTATCATTTAAAATTTGGATAAATATACGAGGTATGTCAATTAAGTTCGCGGAAAAGTGCCCGGAAAGTACATAAACTCATATAAACATATAAACCCCCCGAAGATAGGTCCCTCCAAACCGCCATCGTGATGCTTTGGACTTCCGAAACTCCGTCATATATTTTTACTTTGAGGAAAACTGTGGAAACAGATGGAAGCCACAGTGGGACCGATCTGGACTGAAGGGGGGGGGGGGTTACGTGGAAGTGTTGGCATGCCGTTTGTGGTTAAAAAATCACGAACTGCGAATGACAAGTGGGCCGGAGCATTCTCATGATGCAGCAACCATCCGCGCTCCGCCAATTCGAGTCGTACACGAAACAATGTAGAATACTTGCGTTCTCTATCAATTGACACATATTTGGATTTGTTGGCGCACTTATAATTCAGAAAAGAAGAGTACGGAGCTCACAAGACACTACTTTCATGTTAATTTACTTTCTTTTAAAATCTTAACAAATGAAAACATTTATAACAGTTTCTTATATGTCAAAGAAATGTTAGATGAAAGGTTCGAGACAACAGTGCTGAACCAAAGTAGTAAAACTATGTTCTATGATTAGAATTTCACATGAATCAGAACAAATAAAACAATAAAAGTGAATGTGATTCAAATTTAGAACAAAATAATGTTTCAGAATGTCGCGATAACGATCGTGGGGCAGACGATGGCAATAATATGGAATGAAGACAATTCGGTATATGAGAAAAGGTCAAAAGGTCTGCGACAGTTTGACCAAAACATAGCAGAAGATAATTGGTTTTATCGATTGATCAAGAGAGTTTCCTGGAAGAACCACAACGGCAGATGATCTTTGATTATAAAATTTTTCTGATGAAATTACATTAACTTCTCATGTAATATAAAGAGATCCATAAGTAATTATTCCTATTTCTTGAATGCACTATGCCAAGTTTCAATTTTCATTTGAATTTACGGATTTGTTGGATATAAAATTATTTCTGTGAACACAGAAGAACCTTATGTTTATTGGTATACGAGGTATGTTAGTTAAGTTCTCGGAAAATTGCCCGGACGGTCGGGAAAGTACATAAATACTTAAAAATACCTTATATTCCTTCGCAATAGTCTTCCTCAAGTTCGATGCACCGGCACCACCGTTGAACCCACTGTTGGAAGCACACCCTTAACCCCCCGAAGATAGGTCCCACAGAACCGCCGTCGTGATGCTTTGGAATTCCACTGTGGAAACAGATGAAAGTCACAGGGAGCCTGATCTGGATTGTGGGGCGTGTGTGGTAGTGTTGAACGGCCGTTTATTTCAAAAATTTTCTGTTGAATACTGCGTTAACTGTCTAACCTGCTGGAACGGCCACTGTCAAGCCGAGAACCTTGTTCTCGCTACGGTCGGTATCCCGTACAGCCTAGTGCCCCAGTTGCTCGATTCTCTTTTTTTTGTCACCTTTTTTTGTCTTTTGAGCTTCTGTTCCCTCCGATTAGCTACGTTGTTTTTGCACTTGTTCGTAGAACGTTGACTAGTGGTTTGGTGTCTGAGTGAGTGGGTTCATGTTCTATTTCTAGTCTTAATTATTATCCGTTCCTTTTCGAAATCCTCTCGCTTTGTACCTTTCGGCTGGAGAGTGAAGCAGACAGGTCTGAGGACAGACGCGTTGCGTTATGTTGGGCCATGAGCTACGCTCGTGCCATGGTGCCCTTCGAAACCATGCTGTCCCTAGCTTCCCCAATTTGTTATCTTTCCTATTATCACATTTTAAACATCTTTCATTCAGTTGGTGGTTGTGTCTTCGGTGCCGACTTACTCCACAACATATTAAGCGTGCGTTTCAGTTTTTCGTTGCGTTTTTCCATTCGTTACTGCAGGGTGTTGTGTTTCCGAACTGGACGGTGAGTTGGATGATTGGAGTTCGTCGTAGATTTAGTAGTGAGTATGTGGTGTGAACGAGGCTTAAGTTATACAACTCATACTTTATGCGCAACTGTCAACAGATTGCGGCACAGTAAGCACTATGTCATTTTTTTTAAATTTTGTTCTTTATTCTGTACACGAATTTTTGTCTCACTCGAAAGAAATGGGAGCATATTAGTTCTGTGTTGGTGGTATTGCGCAGAGTTGAAATTTCTCTGGAGATAATTTTCTAGGAAGTAGAGGGGGGATTTATAACCGTTGGTTTTGGGTATTAGGACATTGAGTCAGAAATATCGAATGAGTGGTCTGAATATTCAATAATTTACCTTCGAGTAATGATTTTCCTCAACTATTCATTCTTTTTTCGAGTGACACTTGCAATAAATTTCGAAATTCCATTGATTTTCATTTTCTGTTATATTTACACACTAAAGTTGATTTGGTAAAGCCGTAGAGTCATAAACGTTTAGGGGACAGGATGGTCATAGACGTGCCATTAATTATATTCTTCTTACATATAATAATCCGGGGTACCTGGTTTTCATTTCTATTTTTCACAAAAACTCATAAGCACTTAGTTAAATACCCATTAATGATATGGAAACCGTTTTAATGTCACGCAAAAACTTGTATATGAGATCATTATAAATGTAAATTTGATAAGTAATTCCTATCATGAATAATTTATAATGAACGAAACTATTTTGATTACTCAGTGTTACACAGGTAAAATCGCCCGTCAGGTATGTTGTGACAAATGTCCACTCGTATAGGGGTTAAAGTGTATTATTAAGTATTTTTTCCGCTTTTTATCCCAAGAAAGGTAATTATTACATAGATATCAAGGAAAGTTATTGAAGTAGTTTTATTATTTGTATGCATCAGTTAGTAGTTGGTGAACGTGTTTTGTTCATTTCGCTATAATGGAAAAGTTTTCTAACTTTACCCAAGTTAAACGTGCTAAAATATACTACTTTCCCAAACTGAAATATTAATCATATTGAATGTATACGATGCTTCAAAATTGTTTTATAGAAATTTTAATATTAGAATATCGGAACATAAACGCAGTTTTTCAAATAAAAATCAGATTCAAATTACGCGAATCATCTCTTAGAAAATAATCACTCTTTCGACCCACAGTTTGAAATTTTGCATACAGATAATAAATATGGGAAGGTAGATCTTTGGGAAACTTCAGAAATCAACAAATACAAACACTCAGGTAGACTCATCAATGAACAAGTCGATTTAAGCAATCTATTTCTTAATTTTATTGGATATACCCGTCATAAATAACCACTTAAGAAGAATCAACCCAATAAGCTTTTAATTACTTAAAAACATTTATATTTATATTCTCATCCTTATTTTCTGTACATTCATTCTTCTGAAGAAGCTACGGGTAGTGAAACGAGTTATGAATCATAATTATTAAGTAAAATTCCAAAAAACACATTGCTTGTTTTTATCTTTGAATGTTCTTCGATTTGGCGGCTTCTTTCGAAACACTTTGTATAATTGAGAGCCCTAGCGAGTATTCTATCTTGTAGAATGAACTTTCTACTGGAATTGAGACTCAGCAACTCGAAGCTGAAATATTGTAGAAAATATTTTGAATAAAGCTAAGAGAACCGGAAAAATACCAAATATTTGACTGTAACCTCTGAACTAATTATCCGATTTCATTTTAAGGACTGTTTTGAAAACGTATTTCAAATAATACCTTTCTATTGATAACCACCACAAGTTAGCTGAAAATTTCAAACATAACTCGAATAGGTAGCCCTTCCTGACAAATCACAACTCCGTTGACAGAAATGAGTTCCTATTCTTAGTTTCAAAGATATCGACCCAGTGCGCGGACTTTTGCCGCACACTGTATACAGGGTTAGGCAAAAGTACCGGAACGGTTAATTATCTTAGTTATTTACCGGGCGATTTTTTTGAAAGTTGGTATTCCTACATTGCTAAAAATAAAGAATTCAGTCTTGATATTTGGGCTCACTAGTGTTTCTGGTGTAGTCGGAAATGACCATGAAACACCCTATATGTTTATTCATTTTTAGATTCAGAGAAAAAAACTTTTTTAGAAACAATCAACAAAACACATTTTCCTTCAATGTCGAGTTCATAATAAATTAAAATAATAAAAATTGTATCACCTAAATCAAATTACTTTTGCATTAATAATCAACGGGACAGGTTGACAAATAAGGTCAAGTATTTGTTGAAGTTTAGATTTTTGCACTTCAATTCCTAATAATAGTATACAAGCTCAGTGAAGCAGAACGTATAGAGGTTTTGATGATGCGCGGATATGGTGACAGACAACGATCTTACCAAGAAGTTCGCAGTCTGTTCAATTCTGTTCACCCAGATGACCAAATTAGTAAATCTACGGTATACAGAACTATTCAGCGATATGAAGCAAGTCGGCTAGTGAAAGATATTCCTAGAGCATGACGCCTTGAGTCTTCCACTGAAGAAGAAACAAAGTTGGACATTTTACTGGCAATTGAGGAAAATCCTCAGGTTTCTACAAAAAAAGTAGCCTTGAGCCATGATATTTCTCAGAAGTCAGTTTGGAGGATACATAATTGGTCCATTTTTTTATTGAAGGAAATTTAAATGGAGAGCGATATTTGGAATTATTAAGAAATGAAATTGTGCTAGCCATAACAGCTTTATTTCCAAATTTAAATAATTCGTTAACCCCAGCTGATATTGTATGGTTCCAACAAGATGGAGCTCACCCACACTTTGCGGTAGATGTTCGAAATTATCTGGATGAAGTTTTTCCAGAAAGATGGATCAGTAGAAGAGGTTCTATCGAGTGGCCCCGCCGGTAACCTGATCTATCGTCTCTGGACTTCTTTTTACGGGGCCACTTGAAATGCCGAGTTTATAGAGAACGACCTGCCAATCTAGATGTGTTAAGGCGTCGCATAACAGAAGAAATCAATTTGATACCCCCACAATTTCTTTTAGAAATTTCAGTGATCGATTAGGTTTTTGTCAGGTGGTGAATGGAACTCATTTTCAACACTTGCTATAGTTTCAATAAAAAAAATTATCTCGTTCGTGCAAAAATCAAAACTTCAACAAATACTAGACAATAATTGTCAACCTGTCACGTTGATTATGAATTCCAGAGTAATTTGATTTAGGTGAAAATAACACAGTGTGTGAAAATGACACTTCAAAATTCTAACACGCGGGAGACATACCTAGTAAACCTATATCGGGTACGCTAAATCCAGTGGTAACCACCGTTTAAGAAAGGTAGCTGTTGTTTAGGAGATATTCGCCTTTGAAGTTAGCTGATTTTAGTAGGGTTCGTCGCTTATGACTTCAGTTCATTATATGCTTGTAATTCCCAAACCGTTCGGAATATCGCTTTACTGTCTTCGGCAAAGTTTTAGCTATTGTCATGGCCAACAACTTTTTTGAATATACCAACATAAAAACCTCATTCAAGCACCGTTTCTTGACAAAATGTCCAAAAACTCCATTCCTTTGCCATGTTTTCGTTAATTTTCGTCTAAATAATAGAAAAATCAAGAGAATTTCGCTTTAAAATCCTCAAATAAGAAAAGAAAACACATTTCCTATGGTTAAATCAAAAAAATTAAACGCACAATCATGATTTTAACTCAAATTTCTAACAGATGTCACTGTTAATACGTAATTATTAGTGTTGTCATTGATGTTACTACGTATTTTGCTATGTATTTGTGTGCCATTTTTCATAGTCTTAGTTCTGATATTTCTTAATTTGACATTTCTTGTTGAAGTTTCTTTGTTTACACAATTTATATATTTGGTAAAAATATCAAAATGAATTCGTGCAGTAAATTTAATAAATTTTGCTACATTTGTGGAAAGTTTACTATAATGACAAGCAAGCGTTCAATTTCTGAAGAAACTGCTGAATTGTACACACAATGTTTCAACCAAACTGTAATCAAAGATGTGAACTTGGTTCCAAAAATCGTTTGTACTGGTTGTGTCATAAGATTGAGTGGATGGAAAAGAGGTAAAATGAAATGATTTATCATTTATTTCAAAATTATATCAATCGAAGCTATTTTTATTACAGGTGAATTCCAATCTATGCCTTTTGGCATTCCAGTAATTTGGACAAATCCTCAAGAACATAATCCAGATGATCGTTTTGCTTGTGTTAATAAAATTGTCGGATTGAACAGAGCTAAAAAACGTAAAGTTGAACTCAGAGGAACTCGGTTTGTTGCCGTTACCACATTCGGAATCCATTCCAATACCGAAAAGACCCAGTCTGACAGAAGAGAACATTCCATCTACTTTTGATACTATTGGCGAAACGTCTGCATAGGTTTATGTACCATCAAATGTATCTCCACAATGTAATCATGCCGAATTTTCTCAAAAAGATCTGGATAAAATTATTCGTCGATTGAAATTATCGCAGCGTCAGTCCATTATTTCGACTCAGAAATTGAAAAAAAAGAATGTCTTAGCACCTGATGTGAAAGTATATGGAGCAATCGGCCGTCATAGACAGTTCACTGCTTTATTCAAATTCATCGAAGACAATTCTGTATTACACTGATATCAAGGAATTGGTATTAAAAACGCATCATGAGTATAAACCAGAACACTGGCGTATTTTCATCGATTCGTACAAAAGTAGTCTCAAGGCGGTTTTGCTTCATGTCACAAACTCATAAAACAGTGTCCCGATTGCCATCAGCACAAAAACGAAAGAAAATTACGAATCATTGAAAAAAATCCTTGATTTGGTGAAATATGAAGACCATCGTTGGAAGATTTGTGCAGATTTGAAGGTGATAACTCTTTTGAGAGGAATGCAGACGGGATATACGAAAAACATGTGTTTTATATGTTTATGGGATACTCGATATGCCGGCGACCAATATGCCAATAAAAGCTGGCCTATGAGACAAGGGTTCAGATTGCGTCGAGAAAACGTCGTTGAAATTCCACTTGTGCCAATCGAAAAAGTGTTGTTTCCACCTCTGCACATCAAGCTTGGGATTGTTAAAAATTTCATCAAGGCCCTAGATCCTGAGGGCAATGCATTCAATGAGTTGAAGCAAATTTTCCCAAGATTGAGTGGAATGGAAATAAAAGGTTTGTGTGAAACTATATACGTACCAATCAACCTAACTTATTCAATATTTAACACATATTTTTTCAAATTATTTTATTACAGGCATACTCAATGGACCTGATATTCGACGCTTGATGAGAGACCAACAATTTAAAAACAGTTTGTCGAATTTGCAGCTCGTTGCTTGGGATTGCGTCAAAGGATTCATCGAAAATGTACTTGGAATTCATCGTGTCGAAAACTGGCGCATACACGTTGAAAATATGCTCATTGCTTCGGTGTAAAAATGCACATCGGTGTAAAAATGTCTCTGAAAATTCATTTTTTACATTATCATGCAGACAAGTTTGCTGAACAATCACCAAGTGAATCAGATGAGCATGGTGAACGGTTTCATCAGGTGACGGCTAGGCTTGAGCACTGGTATAGTGGAAAAAAACTTGATTCTCTATTAGGAGACATTTTCTGGAATTCACAGCAAGATGAAGATGGAGAAGAAGAAGAATGAACATGAATTTATATGTTTATTTGTTGAAAATTGTTGGAATTGGAATAAAAATTTGAGTTAAAATCATGATTGTGCAATTGATTTTTTTGATTTAACTATAGGAAATGTGTTTTCTTTTCTTATTTTGAGATTTTAAAGTGAAATTCCCTTAATTTCTCTATTATTTGGACGAAAATTAACGGAAAAATGGCAAAGAAATGGTGTTTTTTGGAAATTTTGTTAAGAAACGTTGTTTGAATGAGGTTTTTCTATGTTGCTATATTCAGAAAAGTTGTTGGCCATGACAATAGCAAAAACTTTGCCGAAGACAGTAAAGCGATATTCCGAACGGTTTGGGAATTACAAGCATATAATGTACAGAAGTCATAAGCGACGAACCCTACTAAAATCAGCTAACTTCAAAGGCGAATATCTCCTAAACAAGAGCTAACTTTCAAAAACGGTGGTTACCACTGGATTCAGCGTACCCGATATAGGTTTACTAGGTATGTCTCCCGCGTGTTAGAATTTTGAACTAGCACAGTGTAATTATTGTCATTTTGATTTTTTTCTGAACACGAGATTGGACGAAAATCATTTTTCTTGATTGTTTTTGAGGAAGTTTTTCCTCTGAATCTAAATATAAATAAACATATAGGGTGTTATATTTGAAATTTTCATGTTGTGGTCATTTCCGGCTACACAGGAAACACTCTTGAGCACAAAATATCAGCACTGAATTCTTTATGCTTCACAATGTAGGAATACCAATTTTCAAAAAAATCGCTCGATAAATAACTGAGATAATTAGCTTTTCCGGTACTTTTGCCTAACCCTATATATTGCAAACTTTGTACTTCAGTTTTGAACTCATATGTGTCTAATGATGAGCGAAAGCTCGAAATAGCTATAACGTTAAATAAACTTCTTCATCTTAGACAGTGATATATTCTACGTAGTAATAATCCTAATCCTCATAATGTGCTATAAATGATTCGGATTGGCCTGCTCAATCACTTGACCTAAATCCTATCGAAAACTCGTGAACCATACCGATAAATATCATGTAACATTATCATGTAAACAAGAAATCAAGTATTTCAGATTCTAACACAGAATGAATTGCAATTGATGAAGGAACGATTGCCAATTTGATTTCCAGTATGCCTAGTCGAAATAGGTAGTCATACCCTACACTGAACTTTGGAAAAGAACAAATTGAAAAATGCCGTAACCTGTCATTTGTATTATTTCTGTATTTCATGAGTTAAATATGGTATTATAATATATTTAATAATGCTTTTCTGTCAAAAGCAACAGTAATATATTTTTCATGACAACTGGATTAGTATTTATCCCTTTATCTTTAACATAATCCAGGAAACCTTTAAGAATATGATAAATGCTCTAAAACGAAATTATGCGAAAAATTTATTGGAAAATAGTTTTTCGCTTCGTCATTTTTTCATCTATAAACTGAACCCTAAAAACACGAAATTAACTGAAGCGTAGATTAGTCGGTTTTGGATAGAAAATTTGAGATAATGGTTTTAGCATATAATTTGTGGGAATAGTATATTCGATAAAGGGTGGACACCCTATTTTGTCACATGTTCAATAACGTTAAGATATAGATTGGGGGGTTGAATAATGTGAAACAAATTAGCCAATTTTTCAGTCATAACATCCTGTGGTTTACGTATCTTACCAGGCGTTTTACCACCAGGAATTAAAAGAAATTCTGATAAGAAATTGTTGTAAGAAAGGTCGAATAATATTCACGAAATCATAGTGTAACCTAGTGCCCGAATTCTTTGTTCACTTTCTAGAAGAACTAGTCTCCACCCTACAAGAGTCATACTGACCTAGTTCTCATATCTGCGGCAAGCATATTGCACTAAGACCGTGGCCCCCTTGTTCCCTACATCTGCATACAGGGTACCTACCTGTTCATCTCATCCGGCGTATATCAGTGTGAGGACCCATGTCCTCAGACTTCTCTGAATTTTTTTTTCTTGGACACCCAGCACCACGTCACTCACTCACTCGCGCCCCCGTATCTCCCCCGATTTGGCCCGTATGCTTTCGTCCTGATCGCGACACCACTCTCCTTGCTGGTCCTCCTGCGGCGATGGTTCGGTGCGGTGACGCCCCAAATGGTCGACAAGAGAGGGCCAGTGAGTGCCACGGGCTGTGGCTCGGTGTCTGCGCCGGATCGATCGATACACGGCCGGGTAAAACGCTGCCACTGGGCGAGAGATTGAGTAGATATTATGCGATGTTGTCACACAGAGCTACGTACTTGGCGCAGTAGGGAATATAACCGCATAACGACATTCACACATTACAGTTATTCAGAAAGTGAAATGGTCGAAAAACTGCTTCACGCGAAAAGATTGGAACAAATAAAATTATATAATCTAAATAGAACTATATATCTAGAATTAAATAAAACCATTGTCAGTAAATATATTTATATTTCGCATGAATATAACATTTGATTCGAAGTTTTATCAATTGCAGTTTGAATAGAATATTCTTTTATTGAAATCTCTTCTTTCTGTTAATTTTCGAGAAGTTCGTTCAATTAATGTTGCGACAATATTTGAAAAATTGCGCTTTTTCAAGTTGTAGACTTGACAACATAGCATAGATTCATAATTCAGCAGGCAATGTAGAATATACACAGTGAACATATACTTCCAATAGTTGGACAGGAATTGGATAACAGAGGGCGCTATGGGTTTGAGATACGATAAACATTGTTGTCGTTGAAAGAATCTTTGATTATCATGAGATAAAATGTGTATATTCACAAAATATTATTCAAAACTGATGAAACTGAGGGTTCAACTTTACAAAATACCAATTCAACTACGTAGTAGTTTACATTAGAGTTTACTGGTATGAAATAACTATTGAACATTTGCAAGACACAGTTTTCTTTATTTTAGTCAAAAACACATTCATCTCCCCATTGACATATGTCAATGAAATTATTTCCGATGTCAAAGTTTGAGTCCGAATTTCTACTTGAACGTTTATTACTTAAAGATGGTAGACAGTTTTTTTGGGACTCGGTGTTTCTGCTTTTGAAGTTGAACATAATTTGCAACACCTGGAAGATCCATTGAACTCAATAGGAAACTTGGAACACACCACGGACTGCAGGGGTAAAGAAGGAAAGAGACGGTGCGATAGAAAGAGCGAGATAGTCAACACAGTAAACCTCTATTTATTACTACGTTGCTTAAGATACCATAAAAATTGTTGTCGTTGAAAGAATCTTTGTTTATCATGAAATGAAATGTGTATATTCCCAAAATATTATTCAAAACTGATAAAACTAAGGGTTCAACTTTACAAAATACCAATGGAACTACGTGGCAGTTGACATTAGAGTTTACTGGTATGAATTGCCTATTGAACATTTGCAAAACTCAGTTTTCTTCATTTTAGCCAAAAACAAATTCATCTCCCCATTGACATATGTTAATGAAATTATTTCAGATGTCAAAGTTTTAGTCCGAATTGTTGCTTAAACGTTTATTGCTTGAATATTGTAGACGGTTCATTTGGGACTCAGTCTTTCTGCTTCTGAAGTTGAACATAATTTATAACACTGGAAGATCCAGTGAACTGAATAGCAAACTTGGACCACACCACGGACTGCAGAGGTTGAGGACGAACGAGACGGTGCGATATAAAGAGCGAGATAGGCAACACAGTAAACCTCTGCTCATTACTACTTTGCTTAAGATACCATGAAAATTGTTGTCGTTGAAAGTATCTATCTATCCGTATTTTATTATTCATGTCAACGCATAAAATATTGTGCTATATTTATGCAGAAGTAACCTTATCTTTATCTTCGATCATTTTCGAAATATTCGATTATTTGTAAACATTTTTAACGAAAATTCTACAAACCGTATCAAACTCATCAACATGCATCATTGATCGCACAGAAGTCTTTTTTTCTGTAATGATACAAGTAGTAAAAAATGAAACCTAAACAAGATATTTCTTTTACCGAATGATAAAATCAAGATGATTGAAACGTAAATCGAGGTATGTGTTGACATTTTTTCTTATTTGCGCCTTCTGTCAGGTGTCCGGACATATCATATTCTGCATTTTACATGGTGAACTTATCAGTGTTTCGTTATTAAACATTGTTAAAGTGAGGTTTGAACCCAATTTTCTCAATTAACTGCCACGAAATTCTCTAAAGAAGAAATGGTTTATATGATTTTTATTCTGGGTGAGTGTGATAGAAATTCTTTCTTGGCAAGTAGAGTTTATGCACAAAAGTTTACTGATAAAAGGCATCCTGATGCAAGATGATTCTAATTAGATTTATCGAAATGGGTAATATCGCTTACAAAAAACATGAAAAACCAAAAACTGCTATAGCTGAAGACAACCAGTTATCAGTTTTGTTGACATTGACAGAGGACCCATATAAAAGCAAAAGAGAGATTTTTCAGTTAACAAATATAAGGCAAACTTCTATCCAGAGAATCTTGAAAGTAAATAAATTTCATGCATACCATGTACAGCTGCACCAGGAACTGAACAATCAAGACTATGAAAATCGAATCAATTTTTGCAAATGGGCAAGTGACAAAGTAGCGGAAAATCCAAATATGTTTAGCAGAGTTCTTTTCTCGGACGAGGCAACTTTCCACAAGAATGGGCTTGTTAACAGGCACAACTTTCATCCACACCTCATGAGGCAAATAGATCACCAGCATCGTTAATCCTTGAATGTATGGGCCGCTATAGTATATGGATATCTTATTGGGCCGCACTTTTTCGACGGGCACCTCAAAAGTGAACTGTATTCAGATTTTCTGCAAAATCATCTACCAATGTTACTTGCCGATGTACCAGAGCATATAAGACAAAATTTGTGATTTCAACAGGATGGAGCACCGGCACATTACTCACATCAGGTTAGGGAACATTTGAATCATGTATTTCCAAACAAATGGATAGGACGTGGTGGTCCTGTTAGATGGCCAGCTAGGTCTCCGGACCTTACGAGTCTAGATTTTTTCTTGTGGAGTTATATTAAGGGCATCGTTTACCAGATTCCTCCTACAACAGAGTTGGATATGAGACAGAGAATATTCGACACCTTTCAGTCAGGTAATCTGCAAATGTTGTCGAAAGTTCAACGGTCTTTCCTCAGAAGGATTGAGTTGTGTCTACAAAGAAACGGGCAACATTTCGAACACTTATTGAAATAGTTCAACACCTTGTGTATCATCTCACCAAAAACTAACCTATTACGTATTTCATACACGACTACCTTAAAATATCCCCATTTCTCTGATCAAGTATAATGATATGTACTAATAAACTCTTCTTTCGCTACTTCTGATTTTATTATTTTAGTTAATATTTTTATTTCGAAAATGGTGGAAGATAAAGATAAGGTTACTTCTGCAGCAAAAATATGGCACAATATTTTATGCGTTGACGTGAATAATAAAATACAGGATGTTCCGTTTGAAGAAACCAAGATATGATATTTTTAAAATTACAATATTCAATGATTTTTTTGAGTCACTCTTGTATAAAATGAGGATAATCTATTTCAATTCATCAATAAAGCTATCCTTGGGCAATAAGAAAACGAAAGGAAAAAGGTATTCATCCTCTCTGGCCGAAGAAGCATGCGATGATGTGAGAGCCTATTTTCATGAATTTTTACAGAAAAAAAATATTGTGACGAAAACACTCTCAAAAAAAAATTATTACTTAAAGATATTATAGCAGAGTTTAGGACGCAGGATAACAAAAAAAATGGTCTTCCAATCTGAAAAACCTCCCAACATTTTTTTAAAGAAAATTGGGACACCCCGTTGCTGAAGTAGATTTTCACTTTCTAAATACAATACCGTTCGAATAAAAATGAAATCTTCAAGAGTGTACGAGCTACAGAGCACCGTGCCATTGGTGAACCACCCAGTATATTGGATATTATATAATATATATAATATCCAAACGCGATTCAAACACCTTTATTTCAAGTTTTAGACAAAAAAGTATATACTTCGATGTATCTATCACTCGTTCTCAGGTGGGGATTATAGCCTAAGCTTTCCAGGTTTGCTATTTAGTTCACAGGGAAGATCGGACCTGACTATTTGATCCTCCCGTTTGGAAGAAAGGATGTTGTGTTTGATCATTGAAGATTTTTCAGAGGACACAAGTGATTATGTTTCTAAATTGGGGTAGAAGTATTCATCTTAGTATAAACATTAGTTGGGTCCGAGAATCAGCATGTGAGAAAGAAAGTGAAATAGGTTATGTATTAACGAATTAACTCTTTATTCGAGAGGTATATATTGCGTAAATATGCTGCAAATAAATAAACCGTGAATATGGAATGGTTATTTATATGGGATTATTTTTTTTTGACAATATTGCTTAGTTATCATCTTCAGGCTTAGGCAATAGAATTTTGTAATTTCTTCTTGCTCGACAGTTTTTAAAAGCTCCTTTAATTCAGACTGATATTCAGCAGTGGCATTAGCAATTATGCCTCTTGAAAATAAGACTTATTCCATAGATAAATTTTCATAAAGAAATCACAAAGCTCATTTGCATTCTTAAATCTTCACTAAGATATTTCTAATTAAATGTTCACGTTTTTCAGTGCTTGTTGAATCCTCGTCTTCAATACGTTGTGAATTTAACATTTTCTACAAGTCAGTTCCTGTCAAATCTTCATCTTTCGATTCAAGCAACTCCTGAACGTCTCTTGATTCTATCTGTTCGAACCGAGCTCGTCCTATTCCATTCTCAATTTCGGTAAAGTTTGCAGTTGAAGTTTAAATTTGCGTCATTTTTCGAAGTCAGAACAGACCATAGTTTTTTCCAGCATGATTTCAAATGTATGGGTTCAGTTCTTCCACAAACTCTTTTATGTTAAAGATACATTTTGCTATGTCAAACTTTTTCCAGCATTCTCATCCACATCTATATCAGGATCACATTTCATATTATCCAATATGATTTCAAAGGTTCGTCTAATGTAACAGAGCTTAAAGATTATTCCTTGGTCTATAGGTTGAAGCAAAGATGTCGAGTTGGGAGTTAAAAATGTCGCTTTTATATTTGGATGCATAGTTTCAAATTCGCGAAGCTTACCTGGTGCATTGTCCAAAACTAGAACAGCTTTGGAGTTAAATATTTTTTTGTTTCAATTTCTGAAACAAAACAATTCCGGAACCAGTGAAAACACTGACAGGTCATTCTTGTTCAAATTTTTTTCAAAGCATGGATTTACGATTTGTAAAGCATCAGGATCCAGCTGCAATAGAACATAATAGCAGTCTAACTCGCTTTTGTAAATGAATGTATTGTTACCGTGTTCACTACGCTATCTAACCATAGATCGCTCTAGGCCAGTCCGACCAAGCGTATTACCATGTTAACCACGCTTTTTCATTCCAAAATCGTCTAGTAGGCCCCTCCGACCAAGCTAAGCACAAAACGTACTCTGGGCCTACCTAGACCGAGGGTTTAAATATCCGTGCATTTCTGAAACTCTTTTTTCTCCTTCCCTGCGCCGACGTCATCGAGTTCACACTGCCTCCGTAAATCGGCTGCATCACGCGTTGCCACGAGCCGACTTTACGAGCCCACGCCACCGGCCATGTTGCCAAAACGCCGTTGTCTACCAGAGAACGACGAACGATCGACGTTTTCTTCGTATTTGTGACCCCACCTCGTTGGGAATTTTGTTTGGCATTCTCTTCCAAAATAATGCAGCTTCGTCTGCATTTGATACTGCCCATCAGCTACTAAGTTTGCAAATTCTTCTGGATATACACACACCACAAAAATTGTCGCATCACCTGGTATTCTGAATTCCACATTTGATTAAGCTGCTCGAACGCAGTTTCTTTGTCAACGAATGTTTTTGGACATATGAGGGGAAAAAATCTTATCTATGTATTAACATTTATTTCCATATGATCCCAAACACGTCTGGAACAATCAGATTATTTGACTATTAGTATTCATTCAATTCCTCTTCAGTTTTCACGCTAAATTAATGCTGGTTCTCTGTGTTTCTTGTTGATTTTCGAATCTTTGAATTTATTGTAATAGCTGCTGAACGTCCTGGATGTTATTTGAGTGATCATGAAGTGGTAAGAATTGTAACACTTCTAGAGGAGGGAAGAAGCCAACGTTACGCGGCTAAGTCGTTGAATGTTAACCAAAGTATATTTCAAGAGCAATAAATCGGTACCATCAAACAGAGGAATATGGAAGAAGGGTCGGACAGGGAAGAAATCGGATAACAACACCAGTTGATGATCGTTGGCTTCGTTTAACTGCACTAAGAGTTCTACACTGTACGGTTAGGATGCTACAAAATGAACTTGCATATCAGACCAAGGGTGGCTTATACCGGCCCGCGTCTCACCAGAGAGCATCGAGTTGCAAGACTTCAATTTGCGAGGGAACATGCAAATTGGGGTATTCCAAAATGGTCGAATGTTCTCTTTTCTGACGAGTCCAGGTTCTGTCTAGTATAAAATGATGCATGACTCTATACAGACGACCTGAGGAGGCTCAGTAATAGTGTGGGGAGGCATTTCTTTCCATGGTCGAACTGAGTTAGTCCTAGTGAATAATGGAACAATGACAACGGCCAGATACATCGCAGATATCCTTGAACCCCATCTAGTACACTATTGGCCCATTGATTGGCGAAAACTTCATTTATATGCATGATGATGATTCTCATGCAGCTAGAGTAGTTACAGAATTTCTGCAAAATGCCGAAGTTGATATTTTAAGATGGCCAGCCAGAAGTCCCGAATTGAAACCCATAAAACATGTTTGGGACAACATGGGGTAGCGAATTCAGCAACGTAGGATGCCTTGTAGGACACTCCAACAACTAGAAAATCTGCTTCCTGAAATTTGGAACTCAGTGACCCAAGTGTACATCCAAAATTTGTTTGAGGGGTTTCCGAGACGTATACTGGCAGTAATTAGGGCCCGGGGAGGAAACACTCGATTTTGAAAATGATTAGTAACCATTCGATACTAGTTGATCGGTCTCTTCAAAAATGTTTGAAGATAGTAAAATTTTTTAATTTTTCATTAAATCGAAAATTGTTGATAATTTCCATCATAAACTCATCTTTTTAGAATGATATCTTCTTATTTTACACTTCTGAAAGTTACCAAGCGACTCTTGAATGACCAACCTAAAACTTTATATAGTATTGTCGTAAAAGTAGGGTAATGCGACAATTTTTGTGAAGAGTGTATTTCTGCTGCAGCAGTGTCTGCAGATGAAGCTTCAATGATTTTAATACTATGCAATGATTTTTACACCTTAAATTTATTGAACTAACCTTCCGCTGCTTGAAATCCCATACTACAACTACCACCAGGTTCTTTAAAATGTACGTGAAGACGCTTTCCTTCTCCCGTATAATTGGACCACTCAGGGGCACTCTTTTTCGGTTGCAGTGTTCGGTCCACGTGAACACTGCAATTTTCTCTATTGCTGGATCACGAACAATTTTCATTGACAGGAAGTTGAAGCTACAGACATCCTTATTTTATCTTCGAATTTTTTATCGATCGTACAGATTCCTTAAGATTGAATGAACGTGAAATGGATCAAACGATACTCTATAACACAATCCTATTTATTAATACATATGTATGTATCGATGTATTAATTAGATCCGCGAATAAAGAGAACTTTAGCCACGAATATAGGAATCCAACCAAAAACATAAAATGTACAAAAATGCAAGTCTCACAATGAAAACCCTTTGCCGTAAAAAGGTGTAAGATATCATGGGAAACCAAGTCGAACATTTCAGTTAATATCCACACATTTGTATTTATATAGAAAAAACATAATGACTTGGCAATCGCATGGCAATCGAGAATATTATTCTTTGAATATTGTAAATCCTATGTTATTGTCTTGTAGAGCGATTGCCAAGTCATTATGTTTTTTTTTTATATAAATACAATGTGTGGATATTAACTGAAATGATCGACTTGGTTTCACATGATATCTCACACCTTTTTATGGCAGAGTGTTTTCAATGCGAGACTTGCATATTTGTACATTTTATGTTTTTGGTGGGATGTCATCTCTTTTTGTTAATAATCTTTGGCTACCTGATGAACATGATCAATAACTTTTCATATGGTTTTCATAATTGATTCAAGGTACCAATCTAACGAGAAAAAATTTATTGAAATCAATAATATAAACAAACATAGCAACATTGTATCTAAGTCAAAGGAGGAGTATATACAGTCAACAGTGGTGATAATTTAAAAGTTCTTCTTCCTAGCCTAGGTATTCTTCCTTTTTTTCCTTCTAGGTAGAAAATCATTTTCCTGCGCGTCAGGTACAGATTTCCTCAGAACCCATTCCCTGTCTTTATTGGTATTTTTAATAGTTTTTGATGGAAGAATCCTCTATAAGTCTGGATGGTAAATTTCTCATAGTCGATTATATTCGACTATCGCAGACTCTCTAGCTCTAATAGAAGAGAAGTTTATATTTATCAAGTGTAACACATACAGACTCGTCACTCTAGAAAGAGCAACGTATGCTTGGCCACATGTGAACACTGATGACTCGAGGTCCATCAATGCATTAGTCAAACTCAGTCCCTGGCTTTTATGTATAGTGATTGCATATGCGACCGAAAGAGGAAATTGTTTACGATGAATATAAGCTCTGCTTATAACTGCAAATTCAGTTTTTACGGGACCGAGTTCGTAAAGCTGATTTTTGTTAAAAATTATATCTATCTTTTTGATAATTTCTTCATTTTCAGGATCAGTTTTCACTCCACAGGAACCTTCCCCAGGGATAGATATAATTCGATGGCGGGTGGGAATGCCATTTGCATAAAATATTTCAATCATTTCTAGAGTTTATTCTTCAATAGGTACTCGCTATTTCAATATTAAATAAGAAAATTGTTAAACAAGAAACACAACAGAACAGAGATTAAGTAAATTGTTTTTCTATCTCAATAGAACTGGTTGAAAAATTTTTGACAACATATGATCTGTGATTTCTTCAATCATAGATGTGTACGATTTAATCTATGCGCCACACACAGTGCCGCTACCACTATTCGATGTGATATAAACACCTCAAAAAAGTCTAGGGAACACTCACCAGTATCTTTAAAATGTGAATTTGATGATTCGAATTTATAGAAATCTTTCGGTTTTTGATAGGATGTAATGTATATAATGTATTCTCAAGAAAACAAAATAATATTTGACTTCTCCAAAGCACCTATTATAAAAAAAATTTGAAATTTAAAAATGACGAAATTTGGTAAAACACAAAGAAAAATCCTGAACTAATATTTTCGAAACGATATGGAAGCACTTATATTTTTCAGTGCCCAGAAGGTCCATCTCTGTTATTAATGACACTTTGGCATCGTCGCGGCATGCTCAATATTAAATTGTCTATTATATTTTGGTCTAAGTCATTCCGAGCCCCCTGAACTGCTAATCGAAGCTCCTGTTCATGATGGAAGACGTTTTGACGCAGGAGATTTCTTTTTAGGGTGTCCTACACATACTCGATGGGATTCAGATCTGGGGAGCAGGATGGCCACGGTAGAAGATCGATATCATTCTCTTCAAGAACGTTCAAGACAACTCTTGCACGATGAGGAGGGGCATTATCTTGTTGGAAGAGTGGATTTTGACCCATTGTTATACGGTACCACTACAGCTGAAACTATCTCATTTGCGTAAGAATTTCCCGTGAGGTTGTTCTGTATGAAAACGAGGTCAGTTCTTCCACCAAGACGTATACCTCCCAAAAATCACTGACCCGCCTCCCTGTCTAACAACTTCTCGAGCATGCTGGAGACGGTTTTGCTTTCCAGGTTCCCTTCATATTCGAATTCTTCCCGAATCGGGATAATAACTAAATCTAGATTCATCACTGAAGAGAACTGCGGCCCACCTCTCTTGATCCCAGTTTACGTGTTCTTGGCACCAATCTAAACGAGTAGCGCGATTTCCATGGGTCAGTTGTGGAACTATTAAAGGACGTCTGGAGTGGAGTTGACCTTCGTGCAGTAGATTTGTCAGAGTTTGGTCGGAAATTTGTACATTATGAACTCGTGATAGCTCTTGAGCTAATTGAGTGGTAACTGTGGTAGTACGATCTCTTCTGGCTTGTGAAACCAAAAATCGGACTTGGGCGACTGTCGTAATCCTGAAACGACCTGTATGGCGTTCTTCTACGCTACCTGTTTCATTGAAACGCGACCATAAACGGTTTATGACACTTGGGCTACTTCCCAGAACCCTGGATACTTCCCGTTGTGAGCTCCCAGCTTGGAGCATGCCAACGGCTCGTAACATCTCTTCTCTAGTCAAATGTCGTCTTTCCATGGTCGAATCACAAAATTTGAATCTTTTATTTGTGCTACAACAGAAACAAAGTGCCAACTAACTGATTTCAAACACTGAATACATGAAATGATTATAAAGCAGCGTCGCATCTGTTACATTTTTAGTTTTTTATGAAAAAAAAATGAAATCTGTTTCGGCACTCTACATAATTTGGTGAGAAATTGATGCAGGTGATCATTTCTTTAAAAAAATCATCCATATCGATCGTTCTGGATACGATATATCGATATTCAGAAGTGTTCCTTAGACTTTTTTGAGGTGTTTATTTAAATTCAATTTTAATATATTCATTTTCAATTATGGCTATTTTGAATTGAAGAATGCCTATGTCGTGGATACATTATCTACAATATAGATATTTTCCCCAAATGAGGAGGCCAAAGTGAGCCGCATAGGCAATGGTGTCTTGTTGCGTATTGTTGGTTGCCTAAAGAATCGTTTCTTAAGGGGCGCGGCGGTTCAACTCTTTCTTCCACAGAGGCCGCCTCAGACGTTCAATAATATTGTCAATATTTTGCGATATTGAGAATATTATTGATCGTGTAAGGATGAAATATTTATGGTTTACTTCCATATTGATGGATTGATGTCAATCAATATTTGTGACATAAATATTGACAATATTATTGACCGTGTGAGTTCTTTTTAGGGAGTAGGAATGAGCGGACTTCTGTTTATGATCTGAGTGGCAGAGGAATGCACTTTTAGAGAGTTTATTAGGTTAAACCAGAATTGCGATCAGAATGAATAATGCTAAGTTTTATGTAATTTATGTGGAATTTATGACTCTTCATGTGAATATTAGTGTTCGAAACTTCTGCAAATTCTTCCCAGTGCCATACAAATGATGTCGTATCGTTCGTTTCACGACAAGAAAGATATTACGTACCTTTCTCGAAGTAGTTTTCCAAGGTGAGGAAGCACTAGGTATGTGCGAAGCTCGATTTCAGAAAACAGAGCCTGGATTCTAAAATTTTCATTTTTTCTTACTCTGCGGGATAAATAATGACTTAATCCAAAATTTGAAGTATGTGTGTATGCTAGAAGTTCTCAAACAATGTGATGATCAGTGAGTCAGTTTTTACAGAGAAAATGGAGAAGTTCGACAGTTTGTAGTTTCTATAATATAGGTGAAATGAACAAGAAAATTTGTAAAACGGGTAATTTTGGTAGTATCCCTTGAATAATGAAGGTACAGCTAGTCTGCTTTATCCACAACAAAGTTATAGAAGGTCGAAAATGCTCTGAAACGGTTCCTGAAAAGGATGGTACGGCCATGCGTTTTCTGTGTTTTGTTCGTTTACTTTTTACGATGTTTATGTTATTTTGCTTTTTGCTCGACTTGGCGAGGGCACTGCAGTGTCCCCAGATTGGGTCGCACTTTTTATTCTGCGAGTGAAAACGCGAATGCGAAAGCGCGAATAAGAAGATTTTAATGTATTTAATTATCTTCTTCGTCCTCTTGATCTTGCTTCTTACGATGAGTATTCTTTTATTGAGTATGTCGTTTGACGACAAGGAAAAATATTTATTAGTAAATCATTCTCTTTCATTTATAATAAAAATGATTGGCATTAGTAGGCATTAACTCTTGAAAGAGTGATTCTGGCGAAAAACGTTGATGAAGCTAAATTTTTGAATCGAGAGAACCATTTTTGAGGTTTATTCGGAAACCACAACCGCGCCTCAGCATCCCCCATTCAAATAGGGAAAGTGGGTCGAGTGGTACTTCATTGAAAAGATCTTTCGATTCTCTACTCAATACAAGATGTTTATCTTAATTGGTTCGAATCAAATTGGCCGTAGATAGATTGAAAGAAAAAGAGAGGGATAACGTTTTCCCCATTTCTTAAAACTATGAACAAAAACAACCTTTGAAAAAAAAAAAAAACAGAAAAAGGACATTGTGTGTATAGAGATAGCCATGTTTATGCATGGGTCAAAAAGTCCATCGACTAACAAAAATATGGCGCCAACCTTAAAAAGAAACGTACCAACACTTCATGACACTTCATTCAGCAGTAGTATTTTCATTATAAACCAATGAATCTAAACAAGTTTTGAGTTTCAATAAAACATAAACAATAAAAATGTAATGGCAACGTTGTTACCTTCACTAAGTTACACGATATAACATAAGATCAGGCATCGCCGCTGTACTGCTACGACGAGAAGTGCATAGCGCACGATGCTACGACGCAGATTTACAGCGCAAACGCAGTTTAAAAGGTACCACTTGAAACACGGATAGGCATTCGAGGTCTCGACAAACCACAAAAACAAGGAGATCAACCAAATAATGGAACTACAACCGAGGGCAACAGGAAAGAGGACATCCCTGGTACAATGGAAGAGAAAACAACAGGCCAGCATAGATGCACCAGAACATAAAAGAAGGAGGATAACCAACCAGTAGAACCCCAGAACAAACCAAGGAGATGAAGTGGAAAAGGATATAAATTCGACCCTCACCAAAATTCAAGGATCTACGCGCGACGCGAGGTCTCGAACTGAGAGAACTTAGGTCTAACTCCTAGCTGTACGTACTGAGTTCAGCTATTCCTATCTTTGAGTGATTGTACGTAGTGAGTTCAATTACAGCCCTAGTCGATGACCACGTAGTGAGTGGCCACATACCTAGCTATTGTACTGAGTTCAGCTATTCCCATCCTTGAGTGGTTGTACACTGCCCTATTCGGTGACCACGAATTGAGTAGCCACATACCTGGTTTTACATATTGAGTACAGTTGCCATCGCAGCTAGATTGAGAGGTGGAGTTGCAGTCGATCCCCAGGACGACATATTATTGTAAATAGTGTATATATGAATATTCAGAATTTATGGGTTGATAGTGATAATAAATTAAATGTTTTTGAACTCTGTGTTTCCTCCGCTGAGCTACTCGAGCGTTAAACTCGTTACAAAAACACCGTTCAAGCCCAGGAAAGGTTCGAAAAGTGTAACCGGGAAATTTCTCCGTCAAAACCACCAAACACGTAGAACACTCTGGAAGGCCAGAATGTGTGATTATACTAGAGTATAGCAAAACGTACCGTATTCAACATTTTACACAAAAATTTAGGCATAAAAAAAACGTTTTTTCAAGTGGGTGTCACGTTTGCTTACAGCGGAAAAAAAAACAACAAATTGGCGAACCTGAGAGTTGTTTTGGGGTTTGAAAACTCGGTAAAATAGTCAAAAAGAGTATCTGCTGAGCGGAGAGCAGAGGTCGAAAGCGGTCCTAACCGTCTAAAAACCCAACAATTAGCGGGTAAACTTATGGCGTCTGTATTTTGGAATACGCATGGAATATTGTTCTTTAACTGTCTGAAGAAAGGAAGGACAATCAACTGTGACTTTTATATATAGCCTTACTCGACCAATTAAGTGAAAATATTAAGCACAAACGACGTCAAATGGAAAATGAAAAACATTTTTTCACACAGCTTATTTTCCAGATCTGGGACCTAGCGATTCTGGGACTTTACTGATTTGAAAATGATGCTTCACGAAAGAGATTTGGCTTGGACGACGAAGTTGTTGCCGAAATTTACGCCTATTTTGAGGTCAAAGATAAATCGTTCTACATGAAAGCCATAGAAATGCTAGAGAAGCCTTGAAATGTTCGTATCATGTAGAAGAAGAGTATATGGATAAATAAATTCGAGTTTCGAGAAAAAATCTGACCCATGTGTTATTTAAAATTTAAAATTTCTTTTTTTCTTTTCTTTGTCAAGAATGGAATATTCCAGTGCATAAGCACCTTCTTTGTAACTCAGGAAATAGAAACAACATATTTATAGTGTATTTCGGCCTCAGTTAACTAATCACAATGGCAACGCTGTAAGAGTGGATTGATCTAAGCCGATTTGGAAAAAATCACAGAACATGAAAAAGAGAATTATATTATTTTATGTAATAGACAACGTTGTCACGGTGACTAGTTAGAATGAGCTAAAAATACACCATGGATAGACAGGGATATCCACCGGGACCGTCCGTTAAAAATTTTTTAAGTTCCAATTACAATATCAAGCTGAAATTTTATACGCGGCCATAACTAGCGATTTCCAATTGAAGTCAAATATTTTCGAAGTGATACCATTTCCGGTTATACCGGAAGTGGGTCATCACTTCGTTATTTCAAATGGCAATCTACCTTTTTTATTATACATCTAGAACCGACATTTGAGCAAGGCATAAAATACCCGAGTTGTTGGCACTTATCTGTTAAAACTTTTGACAGATTTAATTATTTTGTTATCAACACAATTTTTGCTTGGGTGGATAGAAGAAAGATCAAGGAATTTTTAAGCAATCTACACATGTCAAATGTTTATTGCGTAGTTTCGTATGATTTTTTCAATTTGGCCTTTTTCAAACAGCAATAACTCAATTTTCTCAAATGGCACGTGCCAATTTTTATGTCGTCATCAGATGAAGCGTCAAATTTCAGATGGAATTGTATAAGCATGTACTATACCCATCTCTTATAGTTCCGAAATAATTTGGGAATATATTGAATTTTGATGATTTTGCAAGAACTAACAGAGAATGCTTTGAAATATTTGAATCAAGTAGCTGAACTGGCTACGCTCATCTGACAGGTGCCTAAAATTAATGTACTTGTCACATCGTTCATTCGAATTTGATATTTCAACAAGAATTGTCGTTATTTCAGATTGAAAATATCCAAAAAAATACAACACATTTGGAATAAAAGGCAATTCAATAACCAATTTCCAAACTTACCGTCTATGAGTAAAATAAAATTTCGAAGCATTATAAACAATTTTCTACAATTCGGATGATTAAAAATTGTAGGAACTAAGCGAAAACCAATCATCGAAAATAATTACATTAATACGAATAAATGATAGCAAACATCATAGGAGAAAACTGATTTACGATCTGAACAAATGTTCAATATGGGCCCCATTTCGCTCGATACACTTGACAGCACGTATACGAACATGATGAGTTGCCCTCCTAGTTTCCTCAGGATCAATATTACGAAAAGCATTATGAATGCGCTCTAGTAACTCTTCTTTACTTCTCACAGAAATAAGATACACTTCACCCTTGATTTTGCCCCATAAATAAAAATTAAGGGCCGTCAGGTCCGGAGAACGCGGAGGCCATAAATTTGGTCCTTGATTACCCCACCATCTATCCTCGAACATTTCTGTTACAGCTCGTGTTTTATGTGCTGGTGCTTTATCCATTTGGAAATAGCAATCCCTCAGAATGTTAAGGGGTAATCCATCTAAAAAATTTGCTCATGTTCCTCTCAAAATTTCCAGGTATCTTTGTCCATTAAGATTTTCCTCATAAATGTGATAAACTAACAAATCATTGATTGAAATTGCAAAAACGTTCACGCTGAATTGATTTTTGAAATCAATAACCTCAATGAAATGTGGATTTTCTGTGGCCTAAAAATGTCAATTTCTCCTGTTGGTAATTCCACTTTCATTGAACTTGGCTTTATCAAACCATATAATTTTTTGCAGAATTGTCTCATCTTCTTGAAGCCGAATTGATAAATTTTCACTGAAACTTAGCCGCTTGGGTGCTACAATTTTTTTAAATGTTCCTCAAAAATCGAGGTTTATAACATAAATGATTAAATCTGTCGAAAGTTTTGACAAATAAGTGCCAACAACTTGGGTATTTTATGCCTTGCTCAAATGTCGGTTCTAGATGTATAATAAAAAAGGTAGATTGCCATTTGAAATAACAAAGTGATGACCCACTTCCGATATAACCGGAAATGGTATCACTTCGAAAATATTTCACTTCAATTGGAAATCGCTAGTTATGGCCGCGTATAAAATTTCAGCTTGATATTGTAATTGGAACTCAAAAAGTTTTTAACGGAAGGTCCCGGTGGATATCCCTGTATAATTAGTATTAGTAGTTACAATAGCACTTCTTTCATCAAATCATTTCACAGTCCAGGTATAGTATATGAATATGTATGAGCAATGGAACATTAGACGTGACTACACATCTACTGATTTAATCACAAGATATTCAAGAGTGACGAAGTAAATAAACAATAGATGTGCGTTTTTTATAAATCATTTATAGCAAATAAATAATTGATGACTTTTATTCAGGAAGAAATATTCAACCTTCTGCAGCATACCAAATAACCTCACTGCAGGGGCTAGTTCTAAGATATACTCATCATAATAATCATGAATATTATGATGTTACGAATAGGAGCAATGGGCTGCAGTTTCGTTCTCTTTTGAACTTGACAGTGATACATATTCCTTCAGCAATGAAGAATAGGCAGATATGATATATGTTTATGGTTCTTGCAATAGGAACGCACGA
Source organism: Cryptolaemus montrouzieri (assembly GCA_013387265.2). NCBI lineage: Eukaryota > Metazoa > Arthropoda > Insecta > Coleoptera > Coccinellidae > Cryptolaemus > Cryptolaemus montrouzieri. Next base: position 2,104,215 of record JABFTP020000083.1, on the reverse strand, counting down.
GAAGCTGCTAGATTACACCATCGAAGATTTTCTCAAAGATATCCTATCGTTCATATAGTTCTTAGTTCGGTACTCGAAAAAATCAAAAAAAAACGAGAACAGCTGTGTCAGAACATGTACGACCTCATCAAGTCAATATACAAAATGAGGAGAACATGATTGAACGTCTTGAAGACTACCCTTCGACGAATTGCAAATTAGTGGCTAATGCCCGGAACTGTCATGTGGCGTATTTTGAAGAGAAAGGAACTGCAGCCTTATCATGGACATAGAGTGCCGGCATGGAATGCAGGAAACGAGCAGCATCGACTCACATTTTCCTGGATACTGCAGCAACATGCTCAAGGTCCAGATTACATTTCCAACATTTTAGGGTCTGATGAATCATGCTTCACAAGGGATGGTATAAATCAGGGGTGCTCAAACTTGAACTGCTAGCGATCTACCTCAATATTTTTAGGCTACTTACGATCGACCCTGAGAGGCTGCAAGTATGTGTGATGCAGGGTTGTCGTACATACACGATACACCCTACCTACCTACCTACCTATGTAGGGTTTACCGTAGTATATACAGATATTAGCTTTCCGCATAATATATATTTTATTAGTCAAGGTTTGGATTAGGTTTAGTTAGGTTTTTCTCTATAATATCAATGAAAACTCATAGTTATTCAAAATTGCGAGTTTATTGGTTGTTACAAAATAAAAACGTTACATATGGTGTAAAACTTAACAAAGGAGTGACTTTGGATGTTGAAGCGTGGCACTGCATGTCCTCAGCATACTTTTCATAAGATGGTACATAACCATTACACAAGTAAGTTGATCCAAACATTGCCGTCAGTTGAAGGTCGATTTGCATTAGATTCGGATATTAATCTTCTGATATAAAACACCAGAAATTTGTGTCAGATGCTGTAGCTTTGAGGAGTATATCTGATATAATCTGCACCAACTCATTTCCAACAGAACATGAGTTCATATTAAACTGACTTGCTATTTCAGTAGCTAATTCCTCAATGTTTTTACATACAAAAAGATAACTCATAAATAATGCTAGATTTGCCAATTTACTGCAATCATTAGAACGCATTTCGAATTGTCCCAAAATATTTGATAATTCAGCGTCAACGTATCATAATTCAACTGAAGAATCCTTGATTTCAAAGAAGGAAAATGTTTCAGATCCTTTCTTTTCAGTTGATCTATCATAAGTTGCAATTTACTTTTAAATGCGTTTACTGCACTAATCATCTCAATAATAGTTTTTCCTTTACCTTGAAGCTCCAAGTTAATGGTGTTTAAGTGCATTGTGATGTCAGTCAAAGATGCCAAATCAGTCAGCCATTTTTCGTTTTTCAACATCTGAGTGTCATCACCTCTTTCGTATAGGAAAGCTATTATTTCGGGCAATAATTCTTGAAACCTTCAAAGGAATTTTCCGCGACTCAACCACCTGACGTTCATGTGAAGAACTAAATCAGTGTGTTCAGCTGACTCCATATCTTCCAACTGCAACTTAAAGAGCCGCCGTTACAAGCTACGTGCACGTATGGAAATCACAATTTTTGTTGCAATGCTTAAAACTTTTGAACACAAAACTTGTTGATCTATATATATATATATATATATATATATATATATATATATATATATATATATATATATATATATATATATATATATATATATATATATATAATGCAATGAAATGAAAACAATGAAGGGAAATCTTCATTAGCTCAACGCAATGCCACAAAACCGTTTTTGTTTCCAGTCACTACTGGTACTCCATTGGTTCTTCCTTAACCAACATGACTCTTCTCTTTCATCTAGAAAAGCTGTCATTTCGAAACCTTTCTAATAATTTTACGAGACTCAGCCACCTGACATCCGTGTGAAGAACTAAATCAGTGTATTCAGCTGACTCCCTATCTTCTAGCTGCAACTTAAAGAACCGCTGTTGCAAGGTACGTCCACGGATTGAATTCACAATTTTTGTTGCAATGCCCATAACTTCCTCCGTGTTCGAAACTTTTGAACACAAAACTTGTTGACGTATAATGCAATGGAATGAAAGAAATTAAGGGAAATCTTCATTAGCTCGACACAATGCCACAAAACCGTTTTAGTTTCCAGTCATTGCTGGTGGTTCATCGGTTGTAATGCACACTAATTTTTATATTAGTTGCTTGTAGTTTTTGACAGAATTGAAGAAAACGTCATATATATCTTCACCACGGGTTTTCTCTTTCAGAGGAATGATTTTCAAAATTTCTTCCTTAGCCAACAGTGGCATTGAATACCATGCGAATAAAAATACACAGCTGGGCAGTGTCTGTCATATCGGTGGATTCGTCGTAAAAAAGTATGTACATTTCATGATATCATGTTTTAGTTTCTCTGCCATGTCCTGAGTCATGACTTCAATACGCCTTGTGACAGTCGGACGAGATAACTGAAGTTCTCTAATAGCAGACATGATTTCTGTTTTATTTTTAAAATTTCCAAATAATATCTCACTCCCTTCAGTAAATGCTTCCTTCACAACCGATCCATTTTCGAATGGTTTCTTGTGAACATGGTTTGTTCTCTTTTCAAACAAGATATCGAATCACGTACTTTCCGTTTTTTAATTCACTCTGTGGCGGAAAATCCTTCTCATACTTTTTATGAACCGTTTTATGTCTCTCTAAGTTACCACGCTTAGGTATCGCAACTGACGCACGACAAATAAGACAAATGAACTTATTCTTCACCATACAAAAGAGAAATTCTTCCTCCCAATCGTTATTAAAACGATACGTTTTAGATTTCTTCGCTGCACTCATTTTGTACTATTTGATAATAAGCTTTGTATCGACGTAGTATTGCCTTCAAGTTACAATTCAGAATTACTCCACTTCCTGCAGGCGCAACATTTATATCGGCGTGAACGAAAGTCTCGAATGTTCAAATGTCAAACGCGCCGCCCGAAATTTCTAGAAAAGCGGCAAGAATAAAAAAGCGGCTTTTCTTTGACCGCACGTTCCTTTGATGAAGCCGCCATTTGCAGCTTGCAAGGTTTTATTTCATTACGTAATAAGTTTTGGTAGTTTAGTTACCTACTTCTTCAAAAATTTTTTCTTCTCGAGATCTACTCAAAAAACACTCGCGATCGACTGGTCGATCGTGATCGACCGTTTGAGTTCCGCTGGTATAAATATTTTCTACAATGATCATTTGTAGGCCCTGTAGAATCCAAATGTAATTAAGCAAAGACGTTTCCAAGGGTGATTCAGTATCAAGATTTCGGATGGCCTTTATAATAAGAGCTTCTAGTCCATTCATATATTAAATAACAAATTACTTATCGAAATTTTCTAGAGATCACGTTCATGATGTTCCACTATATTTTATTCAGAATTTGTACATGATGAAGCACCTCCACATCAAGGAAGAACATTTGTAGAATGGATGGAAGGGAAGCTCCAATTGCTTGGCCACCACGGTCACCCGATCTGAACCCGTTGGACTTCTATGTGAGGGGATACATGAAACAACTCGTCTCCAGTGTAAAGAAAACAAATCTGAAGCAGTTACAACAGCGGATAAACACTGCCAAAGACTTATAATGACAATGTCCATCATTCGGTGAGCTATGCATTCAATTTGAAGGAGGTCATTCTGAGCAAACTTAATTAATTAATGCGGATTAATATGATTTTATTCATTTTAATATTTTCTTCGATAAATTTTCACAGGTTTGAAACATAATGTCAACTCAAAATTTTTCGGCCTTTTTGATATGAATAATTATAATTAATATATATTTCACACTAATTGGTGTTAGAATTTCTTCAGGGACAAAACAGGGTGTTACATAATAGTATGTCACAACTTGAGGGGGTAAGACTGCGTGCAATTTTAAGAAAAAAAGTTTTTTTTTTCTTCAAAACTCCTGCAGTTTTTGAGATATTCAGTCCAAATTTGGAATGCAAGCTATTTTCTACAGCCTCCACCATTACACGTCCTAAATTTTAAGTAGAATCTACAAAGTGTTTTCTTTTCCGGAGCCATGTCTGCTTTTGGCCTTTCAAACATTTTTGCAATACGCCACTGATCAGCCTACAATCAATTTTCCTCATCTTCGTTCAATTCAGAAACTTTTTTGACAAATGTAATTTTTTCGTATCTCCAACCGTTCTCGAGCAAAAAATTATTAAACGATTGTATGCATTCGCTGAATTGAAAGCACTTCTAATTAAAAAAATAACAAGTAGGCTTTAATTTTTTTCATTTATTTTGACAAATGCTAAAGTTGAACCAGTGTCTGTTCGAATTGTTTATTAAATTAACGATTAAATTCAAGACTTTTGAAGTTATTGCTGTAAGAAAAAATGGCTTTTTTACTAACGCCGAATTGGCTGATATCCATTACATGTACGGTCTGGCTGACGGAAACACAACAGAAGCTAGGCGATTATATCAGATGCTGTTTCCAAATCGAGTACCACCAGACAGGCGAACATTTTCAAATTTCCACAGAAGGTTGAGGGAAACTGGTTGTTTCACTGCAAATAATCCTTTAAAATGTGCAACTCAAACTATGAGGACTCCAGATATTGAGGTAGCAGTTTTAAATTGTATTGATTTGAATCCTCATGTGATTACAAGAAAAATTGGAAATTAGTTGAATATTTCACATGTTCTAGTGAAATAATGTTCACAGACGAAGCTAACTTTTCGATAACTGCTATCACAAATTTTCACAATAATCATTATTGGGCTGAGGAAAACCACAATTTAATTGAAGAATCTTATCATCAAGAACAATTCTCACTAAGTGAGTCGGAATAATTGAAAATTATTTGATTGGGACATTTTTTGGCCTAACAGACTGAACAGTCTGATGATGAAGGTTGTAAAAAATTGCTTGCATTCCAAATTTGGGCTGAATATCCCAAAAACTGCAGGTTTTGAAGAAAAAACAAATTTTTTCCCTGTAGCTCCGTAACAAAGCTTTTACGGACCTATGTTTATATGAACTTTTTTCTTAAAATTGCACGTAGATTTACCCCCTCAATTTGTGACATACGATTATGTAACACCCTGCATTTCAAAGTTTCTCAGCTTGTGGACACCCTATATATGCATGGTATCCTTCTACGAACCGACAAAGGAGACTGCCAGCGCAGCGCCACATGAGAAATGATGAAATCAAAGAGTAGGTTGAAATGAAGAGAACGACTAGTTAACTGCAACACTAGACGCTATGCCTCCTGATGCAGTGGCCAAAATTAGCGAACGCTCCAGTATTTGATTGGATATTAGTAGTAGAATTTTATGTCGATGCATTGGAGTTGGACTAGTTCAAACTTAAATAATAAATACAATATACATACATTACATGATGAAACGACAGAAAGAGAATCGAGGTATACCTCAACAAGAAAAAATATTAGCATTAGCATTATTGCACTTGCAGAACGGGTGCGACGATAGTTTAAATGTGTGCACGTGTAACTATAACCTTATGGTTCTTGGGATTTTCAAGAACGTATAAAATATTCCCTTGTATAATACCTTGGATGCTAGAGACACACAGTGATGATATACAATCGGAAGACAGGATTGATGTATTTGTGATTCCTTCATATGCATACAAACAACTTTATGAATGTTGAAATTAAATGAAAAAAGTACCATCATCCATGGAGAACAAGAATGAAATATGTACCCTGACAGACTAGGCAAATATTAGTTTGTAGTTTCATACAATTGTTTTTAATGGTTTCTAATATCTCAGTAAACGGATTATATGAGACACCCAGTATACGCTAGGAAATTTGCAATCATCTATATCATGAAGTCTTTGACAGTGACTATTTTCATTATATTGCATAGTTATGCTTTTATTCGTACATTCAAAGCTGTTGCATTCCACTGCCAAGTCTACGATTTTTTTCTTCGCCCTGTATATTGTGATATACCGGAAATAAGGAATCAATGTTATCAAAAGTATCCTGAAAACCAATCCAACTATGTTGATTTTTTAATGTGATCAGTAGACCAAGGAGGACTTATAATTGAAATTTGATAAACTTTGACAAAAGGCCATTTTCAGTGCATTAAGTGCAGAGTTCTTTGTTATCGACAACTTCTAGAACCTTCGTATTCAAATTTTCGGATAAATATGGCAATTTTTCAGCATATTTTACTTTTTATTTCGAACTCTCCATTGAATTGAAAATGATTTCATGATACATATCAGGAAATAAAGACTCTGTTCATGTTCGTGAAAAAAGTAAATTGAGAAAATGTTAGAAATGTTCTTATCAGTGTATAAAATTACTTGTCTTAGATATATATAGAAATCTGTGCATTTACCGTTTCTTTTAAATGGGACCGCCTTCATCACGTTGAATGAACACTGATTTACACCTTTCCAAGTATATAAGTAAACTAAATATTCGCAAGTTTCAACAAGTACTATCGAATTACGATCACAGATCAACCATTACATGAAACGTAAATAGATGCGCACTATGCTAAAGCGGCACTGTCTTGCACAAATTATCACAGCATCCTTGATTGCCTAAACTTCGTCGTATTCATAGCCAGTTTTTTTTTACCGAAATCATATCTGAATATATTTCTCTATGAATGTTTTGCTTTGCTCATTACATTCTGATATTCTGTTGGTAACTTGATTTTCATTAAGATTATGGCTAAAAACACCATTTCCACACGGTTATGAGGTATGGACACAGTTTCTCAAATGCTCCATACATTCTAGGAAATATTTGTGACCTAAATGATTTCAAATCTGCGAAATCAAGAAATTATTTTTTTTTGTTAGGAGATCCAAATCTGCTTTGGAATAAAGCAACTTCAGTGGTTTCAATGCTCGAAGATTTTGCTTCCAGAGCCTTCCAGAATAGTTGTATAGTGTGTATGAAGTCAATATTTGAAAGTAAACTAAATATTGGAATGCTTCAGACTACATTCCTTAGCGACCAGTGAAACATAAATGATAATTTAAAATTTTAGCTCTATATTGTTGTCGAATAATATTCTCATGATGTAACTGTAACAGTTGGCGTCCTGAAAAAGAAATACAAATTGGAATGAAATAGAAAACAGGAATGCCAATGAAAAAAAGTTATTCAATCTCTCATTAACATTTGAGTTGGTAACTCTGTTGACATAACCTACAAGATTATTTACTAAATGCATTACGTTCTGCGTTCTGCTTGCTGTCCAATTCTTATACTATCTAGAATGAAATATTCCAACTGTCATCTTCAAACATGTTGAATTAATGTAACTTTATAAATTTCAATTTCAGTGACAAAAACCATGGAACGAGTTTGCTTCAATAAATCTTTTGACCAATATGAAATTCAACCACATAAACGATCTTTACCAAATGACGAAATTTCTCCTATTAAAAGAAGAAAGTCTGATAGTCCTCGTTTAACAGAGCCTAGTTTGAATTCGCACCCTTCACAAAGAAGTCGAAATCCACATTTTGCAAACGACAGACTGACAACATTGAGGAAACAAATCAACAGTGATGTAATATTAACTTCGACCGTTGTGAATCCAGATATCTTGGAAAATAGAATATCACCTATCAAACATCCTGAAAGAAAATACATTGTGCCTTCTAGAAAGAGAAATGATTATCCATCTTCATCCAGTATTAGGGATTTAAAGGAAACTTGTGCAACAAATGATGGTTATATTATGAAAAGTAGCTCGCCTAAAAAATCAGGAAACAAAATTATTTTGAATAATTCGAGGAGCAGTGGATCTCAATCAACTTCAGCATATGATAAAAGTCTTATTAAATTTAAAGTTGAGACTACAGTGAGTGTACCATTTTCAAAAACTTGTGATGAGCAAAATCTAACCACTAGTTTAAGAAGAGACATAGACAATATAGGGGTACCAGGGATAAAGATTTCAGAGAAATCACACGAAATAATGAAAAAAAGGTATAGTAAAAGACACAAATATTTAAACCCAGCTAATATTTTCTCTGAGAAAAAGAGGCATGAAAATAAAGATATCAAAACACCTCTTGACACTTACGACAATACTTCACCTAGTAATTCTGATCGAACAGTAAGCAAATATGAAACATATTATGAAAAAATAAAGGTAAAGTAAAGTTTGAAGAATTCTATGCCAATCATACTGAGAAACCTACAAATGAATCAAGTGATATAAATAAAATGCCAATATTAAATATGACAAATGAATTAAGTAGAGATTATTTTCATTCATCAAACTCAGAACAAAGACGGAAAGAAGAAAATGAATCTTATATAACACCAAATTTCCATAAAGACTCGAAATCTTCAAAATTTATGTTGAAACAAGAATATGTATGTAATCCATATAAAGCAAATACTTCTTCAGTTCAGGATAGAATAAAAATATTCAGAAATCTAGTTACCGTAATGATAATTCTCATTTGTTAAAAAACAAAACAGATCCTCAGAATTTGTTTTTAAAGAAAACTCAGTGAATAAATCATTTACAGCAGGTACTTCGTCGGTTCAAGATAGAATAAGAAATATTCAGAAATCTAGTTCTAGAAGATGCAGTTATCCACTTACCAAAGATATTGAAATATGTGATTCTGAAAAGCTCTCTTTGAATCATTCTGCCATCTCAGCATTTAATTCATTCAATGTTTCTTGTGAGTCAACTGAAATTATAGATCGTAGAATTGAAAGCAGTCCTAATAATTCTTATTCCGTTCCTAAAAGTCCAGATGAATTTAATGATTCAATGAAATACTGGATAAATTATGGTCAAATTATCCATTCTTTATATAGGAAATATTTTAGTAATCCTGTAAAGAAAGAAATAACATTTTCTGGAGGACAGACTAATTCAGAATTTAAAGATGATGATATGGCGATGGAATGGGATGATGTAAGTTCTCCTTCAATACTAACTTTTCTGTTTTCTCAGCTTGATTAGGAAGATACTTCAGAATGAAAATGTGAATTTAGTTTTTCCACTCTGCCCATTATTTTAGATGAGGCAAACAATGCATATTTTTGTAATTTTTTTTTACAGAGTATTTTATTAATATTTCGAACTGGTTTTTACCAGATAGACTGCAAAGTTCGTAGGCGAACATAGCAAAACATATTTTATCGGTAAAATTCAATTTTTAAGTAAATTATATGATTTTTTATTAGCCAATAAATAATAACATAATATTGGCCAATTGGCCATCGATCTAGGTCCTGCAGCCCGTAAATTTTACATTTAGATATTATTTCCTACTACTGAAATTGAACATAGAGATTTGTTTTCCCAATTTTGATTTTAAAAAAAAAACTATAAGTGATTATTTATATGCACAGAACTATTTTAGTGCCCTTGAAGCTGCTCTATAACTTCCAGTAGTGTGTGCGTGGGGTATTTTAAATCGACTTTGTATATGTATATCTCTTCTTCTTATGTGGGGTTGTAGTATTTCCATATTATGTGGTCGTTTTGAAAACTTAATTGAAAGCATCCTTAATCTATCAGTGATGGGTTGAATTTTTGTCACCTTGTAGAGCAGCTGATTTGAAGGGTTGTGGAGTGGATTATCTGGGTGGCGCATCTTGGTAATCGTTCTGAGGGCAGTAGTTTCTGCAGTTCTCAATTGTTTTATTGCTGGATTTCTGCAGTTTAGAAATATAGTGTGGCCATATTCTAGGATTGGCCTGCAAATGCTTTTATAGATTTTAGCAGCTGTTTTTTTGCTTATTCCTTTGTTGTTGTAGGTCAGGTAGCGAAAAAATTTAGCTCTGGTAGTAATTTTTCTTTTACAGAGTTTAGTGTGATAGTTGAAGCTGAGTTTGTTGTCAATATTTTGCTGTGACGTTAGGTTTTATGTTATGCTGGTTGATCGAAATTTGCGGGGAAGCATGACATGGAGTATGATTAAAAATAATCAGTTGACATTTAACAGGATTTAGCAGTAATTTCCATTTGTTAAGCCAGTTCATAATTTTATCCACCAGGGCTTGTAGCTTCTCCATAACTTGTTCTTTTGTTTTAGCGTGTACTATGAGGGCAGTGTCATCGGCAAACTGTAGAGCATATTCGGCCTTTTCCTGATGGTCGACATTTTCATTTATATCAGTTATAAAGGTTGTATAGTAAAGGCGATAAAGGTGAATCCTGCGGAACTTCTTTTTTAGGTTTGAAGGATTCTGATCTTGCATTCTTGATTTTTACTGCCAAGCTCCTGTCCAATAAAAATTCTCTTATGAGGTGGATTAAGTAGTTGGGCAATTCCAATTTTTTTCAACTTGTATAGAAGCCCTTTGTGCCATACACTATCAAATGTCTTTTTATATCAAGAAATATTGCTGCAGATGAGAGGTTATTGAGTTTGGCAGCCTGGACATTTGAAATGAGAATAGTAATAGGGTGCAGAGTAGAGCATTGGCTTCGAAATCCAAACTGATGATTAGGAATTTTATCTACAATGATTTCTTCTATCTTTATTTCGATTATCTTTTCGCATATCTTGCCAAGAGCAGGAAGCAAAGTTATAGGTCTATAGTTATTAACTCTTTTATGGTCAGTATTAGGTTTAGGAATTACTACAATATTTCCTATTTTCCATTCGGGAGGAAAATAGTGATTGGTGAGGCAGAAGTGGAATATGCTCAAAATAAAAATGTGTATATTAATGCTAAATCTTTTGACCACCACCCATGGTATATTATCAGCCCCCGGTGCTGTACACTTTTGATTTTGCAAAATTTGGAAATAATCACTTTCTTCGATTTATATTTCTTCTGTTGGAATGTGATTTTCATCAAAAAAGTTTTCGCACCACTGATCCACTTCGTTTTCTATGTGTTTATTAAATTGAGGATTCTGAGTTTCTTTATAATGGAGTTCAAAGTGTTTCGCAAATACCTCAACTTTTTGTTCTCCTGTCTCGTATAGAACACCATTTTCTTCTATGGGTAGAGTTTTTTGTGCGTTTTTGTATCTTGAGAGCTTACTAATTTTCTGGTAAAACATCCTTCCCTTCATCTCATTTATTTCCTCACAAGTCCTGACCCAGCTGTGTTGCCTGTATTGGTGTATAAGCTTATGGATTTCTTTACTATAATTGTTAATACTTGTTTTGATTTCAGGTGAAGGGTTTTGTCTGTATTCTCTATACATTCTTCTTTTAGTTTTTATTAAGCTAATAATAAATGGTGGAAGTTCATGCGTCCCATATGTCCTTGTAGTTTTGGGTGTGTTGTCCAAGACAGTCCCCTCCACAGTTTTTAAAAAATCAGATATAGTATTAGGTGAAATAGGCACCAGTCTATTGATATTTATGTAGTTTTCTAATCATTTGTTGATGTTTTCCATATTTGCCTTGCGGAAGCAGTAAAATTTGTCCAATTTCATAGTTACATCCACGTTTAGGCTTAGAATAATAGACAAGTGTTCACTTCCCAGATCTGGTATAACATCAATGTTTTCAATAAAATTTTTCATATTTGGGCTGAATAATATCAAATCAGGCGTTGTGTCATCATTATTGGGTATTATAAAAGTTGGCGGAGTTTCTGCCATGCTGAAACTGGACCTCTGCAGAAAGTTATTTAGGTTTCTGCGTTTCTTGCTATTGTTGATGTTGAAGTCTCCAATTATCAGTGAATATTTGTAGTTTACTGCCATATTTAGGATGGTCTCTTCAAGATAAGATGATGGGTGGTTGTATATTAGGAAAATGTGTAATTCGTCGTTTTCAATGGGAATAATGAATTGTATGGAGTCGTTCAAAGGATTATTTATCCTGGGTGCGTTTCTTTTTCTCATTCCTAGTGATGGGTGTATTTGAGCCAAGCTTCCCCCTCTGATGTTATGGTTGATTATATTACCATCATGTCTTACAATGCTCCAATCTTTGTATTGTACGCTGTCTTCAGCTTTCGTTTTAGTTTCTACAAAAAGTGCACAGTTGATATCGTAATTTTCTATAGTATTGTTTATTACATATTTTTTTGATGTATAATTATTAAGATTGCAGTAAAGGATTTTAATTTGACATGTGAAGAGGATGGCTCGACATGCTTCTGTGAACTATTTCAGTGGGGGATTCGAAATTGTTGACCTCAAGATCAAACATCAGAATATAAATCCAATTGTTTCCCACAAATGACACAGTCGTTTCAATGTTATATTCTGTTATGTATTTTTTCCTCAGGTTGTCGAGTAATTCTGCACGATTGGTATTTTTCGTTTTGTTGAGTTTTGAGACGTAAGTATTTATTATCGTGTCATGCACGGTAACTGGAGTATGAATTCGAGATTTTTTGTTTCATCAGAGCTTATTTGATAAGATTTTTTATTAAGAGTTTTAACTGGTAAATTAGGAATACCTTTTATGGGTTCTGTTGGGCGCCTAGGGCATTTAAAAGACCATGCCTGGTGGTCCAGGGCTCCGCAAGCATTGCATTTTGGCGGTAGTTGAGTTTTGCATTTATTGGTAGCGTGATTTTCCTGACATTTTAGGCACTTTAATTCTTCGTTACAATCTTCTATACGATGGGTATATTTAAGGCACCTTGAGCAGGGCAGTGGGGCTGGTTGTGGGGCACCACAAGTGTAAACTGCATAGTGTCGGCTTTTGTAGAACATTCCCTCCGCAAGAATTTTCTCATAGGAGGTGATACAGCCTGTAATCAATCTGATGGAGTGCGTTGGTGCGTTAGTTTGTTTGGATGTTATTCGCTTGCAAAATCTGAAATCCATTCTTGCATTCTTTAAGTGGTCGCTTATCTGTTCATATGATATTTCTTTTTCCACTGATGCTATTACGCAGGCATAGCTAGGTGGAGGTAACTTTTTTTCATTATTGTTTTGGTTATAAGAGGATGTTGCCGTATAACCCGTATTTATGTTACTGTTTAATAGGGTTTTTAGAGTATTTTCGACGATGGCTTTTAGGGTATCGCTTTTGAGAAGAAATCCTTCTTTGGTTTTTAATATCGTATCTTTGTTATTAATTCTAGCCTTTTCCCAGATTTCAGCCATTTGGAGTCTTGACTCAACATTTGTTGATACATTAATATAATATAAGTTGATAAATTTCTTGTTGGTAATTTCCCTCATTTTTGTTGAATAGTTTATTCTTTTAATATTGTTGTTATCTTGATTTGGATGTGGAATGGTTTGTTTTTGTTGTTTATTTTGTTGTGGTGAATCTGTTGCAGGTGGTTGACCTCTTGATTGTTTGTTTATTTCAGTCCATTCGAAACCTCTGAAGCCTTCTTGAGTTGCATCTGGTGTTTTTGCTTTACGAATTTTTTTTGTTATTCCGATTATCTCTTGATTTTCATCATCTGTTAGCTCTTGTATGCTTTCTATTAATTCATCTTGACTTGCTTTTCTTTTATTTCTCCATCCTGGATCAACTAAAATGTCTTCTATTTCCATTTTGTTCTGGATTTCCCTATTTTCTTCTCTCGACATTATATGCTGGTAGTTTGTAAGGTATTTGATTGAATGTTTTACACTGATAAACGATTATTTATCGTTAAATATCGCGTATTTTAATTCTCGATAATTATATTCACATGTGTTCACCTCAGATGTTAAACACAGACCACACAAACCAATTTTTTTATTTAATATAGTCACCTTCTAGGGAGATACAGCGATCGTTGCGATCAATATTCTTTTCGATAGCATTTTTCTTTAACTTTTTTTTTATGCGCGATTCCCAGGAATAGGCGAACCTATTAAACCATATGAGTAGGCGCCTGGGAAGTATTAAGGTGTCTGTTTACTACTACTACCCTACTGTCTGTAGAGAAGATGTTGGACGGAAGCAAGTTCCACAGCTCACTGGCCCTGTAAACGAAGAACTGCTTATAGAGAGAGGTTCGAGCGGTCGTTAAATGTACCGCCATATGATGAGAACTCCTTGCCAGCCTAGTGTTGCGGCAAAACATGAGTTTTCCCGGAACAAGGTCTTTAAGCTCCTTGGAGCATCTTCCGTGGAAGTGTCTATAAGAGAGAGAAAGGTCAGCAACTTGTCTTCTGAGAGCCAACGGTTGGAGATCGCGGTTGATCTCCGGGTGGTCGATGAGACTCACATCCCGTTTTTGCACACTATCCAACATCCACAACGAATGTTTGGGCGCAGATTCCCATACAAGGGAACAATATTCCAAAGCAGGTCGAATCTGCGCCTTATATAGAAGCAACAGCTGAGATGACGTGAAGTATCGCTTGGCTCTAAAAAAAAACTAAGTTTAGCTGATGCGGACTACCTATTGCTGCTACATGTTCATGCCAGCAAAACTTCGAGTTGACCGTTATTGCGAGAAGGTGTATCGAACCTTTGGATGCAAGTTGTTGGCCTTGCATTATCAGTTGCTTGCGTCTTGCTCGCGTTGACATCTCTGACGATGAGATTCCGCAGCTGTAATCGGCCGCAGACTACTGAAAGACGAAACCAGGTTACAATCGTCTGCAAAACCGAAGATCTTGTACTCTGTAAATAACAGAAGATCGTTTATCTACAACAGAAACAAGGTTGGCGAAATGATGCATCCCTGAGGTACTCCTGCTTGCAACTGGAAACAATCAGATGTTATACCCTCTACCACAACTTGTATTCATCTATTTGAAAGAAAGCTACTTATCCAACCGCACAATTTTTCGGGAAGCCCTCATGTAGCAAGTTTATTCAACAAGGCTACATGCCAAACCCTATCGAAGGCTTTAGAGATGTCGAGGGCTATTGCTTTAGATTCCCCACGCTTTTCCATCGTTGATGTACAAACATGAGTGACGTAGGCGAACAGATCCCTGTCGATCTTTGCCTGCGAAAACCATACTGACGGTCCTTAATAATTCCCTGCAACTTAAGATATTTGATGAGTTCATCATTTATGACTCTCTCCATCTCTTTGGACATAATGGGAAGAAGTGCAACAGGGCGGTAGTTTTGGGGTAAGGACTTCTTTCCTTTCTTTGGGATCGGTTGAATTCTCGCCATTTTCCAGCTGCTCGGAAAAGTCTGGCTTTCATAAAAAATCTGAAACAGACGGTTAAGAATGGGCGCCAGTTCGGGAGCACATTTTCTCAGGACGATTGGCGATATTTCGTCTAGACCAACTGCCTTCTTGCAGTTCAGCTGCTCGAGAGCCCGTCTCACAGTCCAGACTCTGAACTTGATTTCTGCCATGGAAAAATTTGTAGGTGGGATGTTCGGTGATACTTCGTTAGATGAATCCAGCACAGAATTCTTTGAGAACAAGAGAGCAAAGAGATCGGCTTTCTGTTTCGGAGATGATGCTATACTTCTGTCTTCTCTAACAAAAGGCGGAAACGTAGATTTGCAGAAATTGGCACTGACAGTCTTCGCCATAGACCAGAATTGTCTAGTCCCGCTTGCCTGTTCAAGGAGTTTATTAGTTACCCCTTCGTTGAAAGTGACCTTTGCTCTTGCAGTTGTCAGGTTGCATACGTTCCGTATTCGTACGAAGGTTGTTCTTGTTTCCTCTGTTGGATTAATCTTCCATGACTTGTAAGCTCTGCTCTTGGCTGCAGGGGCTCTGTTGCAGTCTTTGTTGAACTATAGCTTTTGCGCTGTTGTTCTTTTCATGGAATGAGGGATGTAGAGATCCATTCCTGCATGAATGATTTCTGTAACAGATTCAGTGTACGCACTGATGTCAGGATCTGAAAGGCAAACATCACTGAATGGGAAGCATGAAAATAATTCACGCAACTCATCCCAATTAGCATGGTTATAGTGCCAAATGCATCTGGGTGGTTTAGGTTCTTGTTTTAGCGGCAGCACAATAGTTCCACTAGCAGATATAAGGTTGTGGTCTGAGTTGCCTAGCAGTGCTGAGACCTCCACTTCAAAATCATCCAGATCTGTGATCAGGTATTCTTGTCGGTCCGTGGACTAGCTGCGTTAGATCATGGCTGATTGCGAAAGTTTCAGCCTGTCTTCCCGCTTCATCTGTTCTATTGGACTGGCGGAGCCAGTTGGTGTCTGATGATGTGTCTGTGTCCAATCCACCTTATCACCTAGATACCGAAACAGTCTAGGGAAGTAAATATCGTTTGGCGAGCGGTATAAACAGTGTTTTATCCTTCAAACAGATCTTAAACCACGAAAGGTTGAAAGCGTCGTCCCCCATCGTGTCCTCTCTCTGGTACGCAACATCCGATCAGACGAAAACACAGAGGAACCCTTTAAACCTAAATCTCGTATGTAACTCATATCATCAAAACGTAAATACGTTGTGTCGGTTGTTTGACTTATTTGGGTTTCGGTTAGGGCCATCACATTGGGTTGTGCGTTTTGCAGATGTTGGTGGACTGCATCTACATTCACGTTGTTGTGCCCCAGTCCTCTGATATTACATTTGAGGTTATACATATTTCACAAGTTTTTGTCCCATTTCATTTTCACAGGACCAAATACGTATTTGGTTTTTGAAAGGTGAAATAATATTGTTTGATTTTATATAGTCTGAAACAAGACTTTCGAACACATCTTTATCGCATGGGTATCCATATTCTGTTGCGATCAAATACAAAACAATTTGTATTTGAACTTTCTGACTGTCGTGATTTCGTTCAGCGCCCAGCAGTACTTTTCTGTTTCTAATTCAACGGTTAATAAGTGCTAAGGGAACCCCCTACCGCCCTTGTGCTTGTCGGTAAATGCCATTTTTATTTTGTACATCATTAACAGCCTTAGCGAAATCTTCAAGAGCGTAATTCGGAGCCTTTTTATGTACACTTTAGGCATTTGCAAAGAATTGACGCAATGAAAATTGAGTAGCACCATGGGTTTTGCTATATGCGGTTCTCGTCTTCCCCTACGTGTATATTTTTGGGCAATTTTGCCAGGTTTTACATCAAAGCTATTCAACAACATAGCCAAACTCCCTTCCTAAAATACCTGTAACAACATTCGCTGCTTTATCGACTACTTCAGCACTAACATGAAAGGTTTTTGGCGCTATTTTTCAAACGACTTGATTATAACAAGTAACATTTGGAGTACCACAAGGAACTGTACTGGGGCGAATATTATTCATAATACATATCAACAGTTTACTTATACTAGAAAAGAAAAGTGAAATTATTTGCTTCACAGATGATGCAGTCATTTTGTATCACCAAGATTCATGGAAAGAATTGAAAAGAGAAACTGAAATAGATTTCCGTAGGATAAGACTGGTTTCGATTCAACCAGCCGACTCTGAATTTGCGAAAGACAAAATATCAACCTCATTCTTCATATGAATGCGGATTACCAATTATGGGTGATCTTCAGGTAGATATCAGCACCTTCATACCGGAAGCAGAAAATTTGACATACCTGGGAATTGTAATGGACAGAAACATGTGATGGGATAAACACATCGAGATTTTAGTTCGAAAAGCGAGGACATATGAAAAAATTTCTCGATGTTCACGATTTGAAGACTTTGCATTGCATTGGTGGAATCACAATTGAGTTTTGGAATTTTGGGATGGGGAGGAGCTTATCATTGCTATATGAGAAAGATTGAAGTCATGCAGAAGTGGATATTAAGGATAATACATGGAAAGGAGCTAACCTTTCATAGTGAAGAATTGTTTGAGATATCAGGAGTTCTCGATATGCATCAGATATTTGTTCTGAAAATCCTTTATCAAGTCATAAAGGGAAGCATTTCAATCACCAATACAAAACACGAATATTCAACAAGAACTAAATCATTTCAAGTACTAACACCTAGAGCAGAAAAGCGTATAGGACAGGGAACGTACACCTATTTGGCTCCACGGACATATTCCCTGTTACCAGACGCACTCAAAAACATCAATAAGTTAATACATCCGAAAAGATTGAAGTATAAGATGAAAAATTGGATCTTTTCTAGTGAAAGAAAAATATTTTCTGAACTGAACAAAAGGTAAAAAAAAGAGGGGTATTGAACAGATCCGATACACTTATTTAATCTTATTTAAATAACTCAATCTCATAAAACCAAATCAGAGATTCCCAATTTACCCGATGAAGACTACCCGATATGGACCACCCAATGAAGACTGCCCGATGATGACTACCTAAATGAGGAAAACCTAATGAGGACTACCCGATGAGCACTACTTGATGGAGAAAACCCGATGAAGACTATACGCATAGACGATGAAGACTATTTGGTTAGGATGAATCAAGTCTGTTTGGAATTTTATATTATTTTTTTTTGCTAAGACGAAGAAAAGAACATTTAGAAACTATCACATACAGACAACATTGTTGTCTCTGTAATTATTGTTTGTTCAGTTAATTGTAAATTACTTATATAGAACTGAATAAACTATATTATTATTATCGTGGACTTATGCACTATCTCAGCTGTTAGCTGGATATAATTTACCTTTCCCAGATTCAGCAATCAAATGGAATAGGCTCGATTACAATATACTTGACATAAATTTCCTAACTATCCTACATGTATTAGGAATTTTACAGCTTTTTGCATTTCTATATAGGTATTCTTATGCAATTCTAATTTCTTAAGGC
This sequence comes from Cryptolaemus montrouzieri, assembly GCA_013387265.2. Classification (NCBI taxonomy): domain Eukaryota; kingdom Metazoa; phylum Arthropoda; class Insecta; order Coleoptera; family Coccinellidae; genus Cryptolaemus; species Cryptolaemus montrouzieri. Next base: position 2,085,648 of record JABFTP020000083.1, on the reverse strand, counting down.
TATCATGCAAAGTTTTGGGTATTAAACCAATATCTATTTTATCGAGGTGCCACATCTGCTTGATCTCAATAGCAAGGTCTGTGTATTTGGACTTTTTCTCCTGGAACTTATTCAGCACGTTGAAAGCCTTGGTGTCAGTTCATCTCGGCTCTCAGAAAATCGTTGGTGACTTTTCAATTGAACCAGGATTAAAATATATTTCAACATCTATTTTATTGTTTCGGTGCATAAGTAGTGAAAACGTACACTGGACTAAGATAATCAAAAAATGCAAGCCTGCACCTTCTCACGATGCTGTTCCTCGGCATGTTCATTGTTAAGTGACTACTTTCTTTTATTCTCTGGAATATCTAAAATGGACAAACAGGAAACAAAATCCTCGCATTCCGATGGGGAGGGTCAAATGATCAGGACCATTTTATTGAATGAATTCAATAAAAACTTTGACATATTACATATAAAATCAAAAAGTTCAAAATTAGATCTCCTAGAAGCATTAGAAATAAATAGATACAAACATTCGGACAAGCTTTTGAATGAGCAGGTAGATGTGAATTTTTCACCCCTACTTAACTTGTTTAATTAGTTTTTATTACCTTTCATACTAACTGTACAATGGCTCGGTGTGGATTTTCCTGTTATTCATCCAACTTGATCTACGATCTGTTTATAATACCATACTCTTCATTCTGTTTTTCATTCTTGATAAAGCTGCTGTGTCAGCGAAACGTCGTCGAATTTTTTCAAATAAAGTGTAGATTAAAGTTAAACCTTGTGTTTTTATCTCATTTACTCATTTTTACATAAAATTATCTATAATCAACGAACTCCACGAAATCTCGATTGGAACCAGGTGTCCAACGTATTAAAACGATTAAAACACTCCATACGACAGTAACCAACAACCGCTGCTTAAACCGCTAAAATTACGAAAATCGCTGAATTTTTTTCGTCGTGAGTGCAAAAAGACTACCCTGAAAACTCATCAGCAAGAGCAGAGCGACCACAACAATAAGGGGTGAGTGGAATATTTTCTTGTACATTTCATTTGATTCGGATGAAAATACATATTGTTTCTCTTCTAAAATTGGATACAGTCCACGATTTTTTTTCTCTACCATCTATAACAGTTTCCTGTACAATGTATCGAATTTTTTGGTCTTTCGAGCCAAATTTTTGAAAATTTTCGTCATAAATTGTGTTAAATTATTCAATTTCATACGAATATCGCCTTATCAGTTAGTTCAGTTAAATTGATATCTTTTATAAAAAGCATATGGTATCGCATTGAATTCTCTAACATCTTTATTTATTACTCATAGGGCGCTTGTGTGCCAAAAAAGGATTTCGGCGCCACTCAAGACATCATGTTTTTTATTTTATCTTGAAGGTAGGAGGTAGGTAGGTAGGTGCTTGAAGTAAAGCAAAAAACTGAATTTCAGAAGTCATATTTATTTGTAGACTAAAATATCAAAATGAAACAAACAGAACAAAATCATAACAAAATAAATTCTTGTTCACACCCATTTTGAAACATTTACTTAAGTTATGGGATACAGACACGTTGACTTGTTTATAAATATTAGAAAATAACCTTGAACTAAAAATCACATTTTTAGGAACAAATAAAATAATATTGCCTAACGTCCACATAGATATTTAAAAAATATGCAGATATTTCTAATAACAATTACCTAGGGAACTTCGTTTTAAAATCAAAAATTATAGCTAGGTCTAGGTGCAATTGAAAAATAAAAGATAGCTATTGTAGTAGCGATATTTTCCGAGATTTTGCTGTTGCAAATTCATTAATTACATCGCTAAAATTCATCCCGTCAAAATTTCTTGTTCAATTACTAATATTGTTAGCCCAGACAATCTTTCTTGAATCATTGTCGATCTTAAATAATTTTTAATGATTTTAAACTTTGAAAAAAAATCCACACCGAGCCATTTTATTGAATGAATTCAATAAAAACTTTGACATATTACATATAAAATCAAAAAGTTCAAAATTAGATCTACTAGAAGCATTAGAAATAAATAGATACAAACATTCGGACAAGCTTTTGAATGAGCAGGTAGATGTGAATTTTTCACCCCTACTTAACTTGTTTAATTAGTTTTTATTAACTTTCATACTAACTGTACAATGGCTCGGTGTGGATTTTCCTGTTATTCATCCAACTTGTTCTACGATTTGTTTATAATACCATACTCTTCATTCTGTTTTTCATTCTTGATAAAGCTGCTGTGTCAGCGAAACGTCGTCGAATTTTTTCAAATAAAGTTTAGATTAAAGTTAAACCTTGTGTTTCTTATCTCATCAGTCACAATATTTGATTACTTTACTAACATTTAAAAAGTAAACTTAAATGAATAAAATGAAATTAATGTTACAAGTTTCTGTCTGAAAAGACGTATATTTACATTATTTGTGTGTTTACTATCAATTTTAAACAAAATTGGACATAAAAGACTTTCAATGAATTGGACAATGAAATTTATCTGAAAGTCAATTAAATTATCCTGGGTTTTTCGTAATATTTTGGTTTGATATTTGTTAATTGAATGTTGAAGATGATATCTCTTCTTTTGGGGCTTATATTACTTCTGTTTCAACAGTTAGTTTAACATTGTTACAATCACCTGAAAGATAGGTCCCAATCATTTGACCCTCCCCATCGGAATGCGAGGATTTTGTTTCCTGTTTTTTCATTTTAGATATTCCAGAGAATAAAAGAAAGTAGTCACTTTACAATGAACATGCCGAGGAACCGCATCGTGAGAAGGTGCAGGTTTGCATTTTTTGATTATCTTAGTCCAGTGCACGTTTTCACTACTTATGCACCGAAACAATAAAATAGATGTCGAAATATATTTTAATCCTGGTTCAATTGAAAAGTCACCAACGATTTTCTGAGAGCCGAGATGAACTGACACCAAGGCTTTCAACGTGCTGAATAAGTTCCAGGAGAAAAAGTCCAAATACACAGACCTTGCTATTGAGATCAAGCAGATGTGGCACCTCGATAAAATAGATATTGTTCCTGTCATCGAATCCTCGACTGGGTTAATACCCAAAACTTTGCATGATAGCCTTAAGAAATTAGAATTGCATAAGAATACCTTTATAGTAATGCATATCTCATTTATATCATGGATCTACATCAAGTAACGGCCTCCACAATTCAAATATTGTGACTGAATTTCATAGTTTTCATAACAATTTCTCAACCGATTAGGCAACCTTGGCTAGAAAGCAATAATATGGTATATCAGGCGGTTCTTGTTTGTTTGTTTTTCCTTTAACGTGCTCGATTTCTGCCTTTCGGCTAATGACACGCCGGGGAATTCTGTCACCTAACTAACCCGGGAATTTTGCCGAACCCCTCTCGTGTCGAGGGAAGGGATCTTTAATGTCCAACACATCTCTGTTAGACAGGACCGACAGCTTTACATCTCCTCCGAAAGATGGACACTCAAGCGATTCCCAGAATCCGAAAAATCGCACCGACTTTGTGGGGATTGAACCCAGGTAACTCTGCGTAGGAGACGAGCATCATATCCCATACGCCACCGAGCCTGCTCAGGCGGTTCTTATTTTTAGTCCAATCAATAGTTTTTTTTTTGCTATACGACCATATTCTTTGTTTTCTTTTAAGAATTCTGCAAAATTATAAATAAGATCATTACTATTGTTCATTCAATTCCTTTCATTCAGTTGAGGATATTTCATACGAGTCTCAGTTTTTTCTTCTGTAAAGAACAATTTTAATAAAAGATGTTTTTACAGGATGATGATGTAAATGAAGTTCTTAGTACTAAAACTAACGTGGCATCCAAAGAAGAAAATAAGGATCTGTATATAGTAGTGGATACAAATATTTTTCTGAGCGATCTGAACATTCTACAGGAAATTGTCAGATGTGGATCAAGTGGTTAGTATAATTTCAAATACGTTTTTGATGCACTATTTTGTTTAATTTTCTTTACCATGATTATCTGTGTCTTTTATCAGTGGGACTTTTTCCGTCTGAGGGTTAATTCAATAATTTTTACATAATTGTATAGATAGATGTATATTTACTTCAATAATTTCAAGGACTGTCGAAAGAATATCAATATACAAAATTCAAATTACAAAACGAAAAACACCAAAACATACAAAAATTCATGACGACCAACAAGTTTTCAATCTTAAAGAAATCTAAAGTTCATAAACTCCTCTGTGCTATAGAAAACGTTTTCTAGAAGCCTTCTGATAGCTTTCTTGAAGGATAGGTTACTGAGAGACTTTACTTGAGGTGGGAGTAGGTTGTACATTTTTGTACTTATGATGTCGTAAGATTTTTGTGTTCGTTGTAGGCGCCTTTTTGGTAGTACATAGTTTTCTCCCGCTCTAGTTGAATATTCATGCTGAGCAGAGTGCGTTTGACGATTTTCTTCATTTTTATGGAAGTGTGTCAGGCATGCTTCAATGTAACAGCAAAGATTTGAATTATTCACGGCAACTGTCTGTTTGTAGGATATTTGCAATAACTCTCACAGCCTTTTTCTGTTTCCGGAACACCTGTATAGCCTCAGAGTGAGCACCCCACAGAATAATGCCATATGTCGCAATGCTGTGAAAATATGCATGATATGCATATTGCCTTTAGTAGCTCGCAGCTCATATTCTCCAAAATTAAGTTTTCTGATAGTTGATGACCCTGTACAATCCCCTCTTCTAGCTCTTCTTGTCCTAGGTCACTGCTTGGCTGCGTGCTCCTCTCTGGTTCGTCTCCCTGTTCACCTGATTCCTGCATTTCAGTGTCTGTTGAAAAAACTGACTTTTTACATACATACATAATCGTATATTACATTGTTCTTTTGAAAAAAAAAAACTTTGGGCTATGTTGAGAATTTTCCTTTTTCATAAATGAGTTGATGAACTGTTGGGGTTTAGACAGGACTGGATTGCTGATTCTTCAAGTTTGACTGATAGAAGAACAAACTTAACTTCTGGATTCAGTTTATGGTTTATCCGCGAATTATTTGTCGTATCAACTGTTGATGTAGTTCTTCTGAATTGGACTGATTCTTAGTTTATAGTCAACGTCTTCAATAAGGAATGATTCTTGTAAGCATCTTATTGAAATCGGAAGCAGAGTTAGTCCTCCAGTTTTTACACTGTATGAAATAGATAAATATAGATTTATCTTCAACTTCGAAATAGGCTTTAGTTTCTGTGATTTCGTGTTCATAAGTCTTGAATTTTTTTCCATTGTTTTGATTGAATTGTGGCAAGGTGCATTGTTTTGATAAAACAGCACTTTCCTTTTCTTCCAATCGAGCCGGTTCTTCATGATTTCGTCCTTCAATTGATCCAATAATTGTAGTCGTCTGGCCCTTGTAAGGTAATCTATAATACCCCGTGCATCCCAGAACACAGATGCCATAAGCTTGCCAGCTAACTGCTGCGTTTTTGTACGCTTTGGATGCAGTTCACCTCGTTCAGTCCACTCAACTGACTGTCGATTGCTTTCTGAAGTGTAGTAATGAATCCATGCTTCATCCATTGTGATGTAGCGACGAAAAAACTCGGCTTTATTACGGTTGATTATTTTCAAACAGTGCTCAGAATTATCGACTCGTTATTCTTTTTGATCAAGAGTAAATAAACGCGGCATCCATTTCGCACACAGCTTTCGCATATCCAAACATTGTTTTAAAATAGAACCAACACGTTCCTTGAATATATTCACGTACTCAGCTATCTCGATAAATTTCATTTTTCGATTATTCAAAACAGTTTTGTGTACTTTTTCAATGTTTTCATCGATGATATTATCTTTGAGGCGTCCACCTCGTTTAAACTTTGCAAACCACTTTTCCACCTTTGATTTTCTTGGCGCAGAGTCCTAATAACGTTTATCAAGCCATTCTTTGGCTTCAGCTGTATTTTTTTCATCAAAAAGCAATGTTTAATCAACACACGGAATACTCTCACCAATTTCTCCAACAATAACAGAAGTTCATTCACGTTCAATGCTATATCAAATCATTTGGATTTGACCCTAGCAACGCCATCTGTATATCAGCCTACGAACTCTTCAGCCCACCTGGTAATCTTACCACAATTCTTTAATATTTACCTTCATCAACAGCAGGATGAAATTGTTCTATTTTAGTTTCGAGCAATATGTGTTGATGTTCAGAGATCTCCAAAGTATGTTATATACAGTTTGAGTTAACGAATCTTTGAAATATATTGTTTTGATTATTCCACAATTTTGACGAATACTCTGAAATTTTCGCTGCATTCACAAATCTTTTTTCTTAGGCGGTACGAAACCTGTATTTTACATCCCATGGATGGTGCTTAGCGAGTTGGATTTTATGAAAGACGACAAAACGACCTCATCTGATTTGAAAAGCAGAGCCAATGAAGCAGTACATTTCATCAATAAGACTCTCATTGAAGGAGATAGGAAATTGATAGGTGGGTTTTATATAAGCATAAAATTCAAAAATGAAATAGATTCTGTCGTTACTATGTGATATGTAATTGACATTATGAGGATTGGGAATATTACTACGTAAAAATATCACTGTTAGAGATGGAAGTCTATTCAGTACAGTACAGAGAAATGGATCAACAGAATAGGTAAAATATATATTAGAGATTAAAATACTAATAATTAAAAGTCAGATCGTTTAGTAATAGTTGATTATTGTCTGTATTGTATTTGGCTTTGAATATTTAGACTAAACAATCTTCGTATCCATCAATAGACTGTAACAGTCTATTGAAGGAAAAATATGGTTGTTTTATAAGCAATGTTGTGCTAAAGTGGAAATTGTTTTGTTTTTGCAAAAATGTGCATGATGTTCCTTATATTTAATTCTAAACAACCTGCCTGTTTGATCAATATAAACTCTTTCACAATTGGGACATGTTAGTTCACGTAATCCTGAATTATGTGATTTTTGAGTTTTATCTTTGGCATTGAAAAATATATTTAATAATTTGGATTATGGATTTGTAGGCTAATTTTACATTGGGAATATGGATCTTGTTTGAGATTTTCTTAGAAATTGGACCGAAATAGGTTTATGAGGAATATTGATGTGTGTGGCTGTCAGAACTATTTTGAGGATACTGTTATAGGCTTTTTACAAACGTTTTTTAAACCCTAGTGTGTCTATTATTGAGGAAAAATAGTCGTTATTTTTTAACTGAAAGAATTTCTTTATTGAGATTTATAATGGAGAGAGGTAATGTGAATCATAGAATTGAAGGCAGCTAATTTATGTTGAATAGGATGAGGGGAATCAAAACGAATGCAAATGTATGTGTAGGTAGATTCACGATATATATCCAAGATAAGAAGAGTGTTTAGTCTAAAAATAGTTAAATCTCCAAAATTAATTCGATTGTTGACTTCTCTTTCTAGTTTTAATTATTGGATGAATATTATTAACAAAGTTTAGGAAAATGTCTGATTGTCTTGAAGTACCATTAAAACACGCAAAAATATCGTCAACATATCGATACCAAAATATTATGAGACGCCTTAGGTGATTGAACAGTTTTCTGTTATTCATGGAAATTACTGACTGAGGGGTGAACCCATAGCCAGACTTTTAGTTTGCTCGAAAATTATATTGTCAAATTGAAAATAATTCTGATTGACGCACTACTTTGTGACAATTGACGTGCCCCACGGTTTTATTTTAGTCTAGTCTATGCATATGTTTATAATTCCCACGACTGTATCTATTTTATTATTTTTTGGTTTTTAGTACATTTATCTTAAACAGTGCAATGTATGTTTAACATAAAACCGTTTAACTTAAAAAGTTTTTTTACCTATTTTTATTTTCTAGTTTTTAGTTTTTATTTCGCATTCTTTTTAATTCATTTAGTGCTTCATTATTGCAAGGTTTCTTGCCCGTTAGTTTATTGCAATCCAACTCCTCTATACATAGTCCCTGCAAAGATCTTACTCTACTAAGAGCCACGTAGGCTTGACATGTATACAAATTGTGTTAATAGCATTCTCGAATGCCTGCAGATTATCAGCTCTGCATTGCTGGGTACGCTCTCGTTGTTTACTTAACCTCGTATCGCGATGTTTAGGCGTTTCTGAACCCAACTGCTGTCTTTGTCTTTCACGGCTTTGTATTAATCTAACTTCTTATTCTTCAGGCGTTTCTGACGCTACCATCTGTGTATATTGCTCCCGTTGTTTTGTTAACCTGGCTTCATATTCTTCAGGCGTTTCTGACGCTACCATCTGTGTATATCGCTCGCGTTGTTTTGTTAACCTGGCTTCATATTCTTCAGGCGTTTCTGACGCCGTCATTTGTGTATATCGCTGACGTTGCTTTTTTAACCTGGCCTCATATTGCTCAGGTGTTTTTGACGCTAATTGTTCCCGTCGTTTCTGTAATCGACTTTTTCTATCACCTTCACTTTCTTTAGCTCGTTTTGCTTGATACTTTTCTTTCGCTTTTTGAAGCCTTCGTTTACGTTGTGTTGCAGTTTCTGTTTTATTTATGTTTGTATTTTTTATATTTTTTTTTACCATTTTGTTCCCACGAGTAATGGACATTTAAACGGTCGACCCCCCCAGAGGTCCAATAAAGGGGCAAGGCTATGTACAACAAGATGCGCCTGAGTCTTGAGGGGAAAACGCTAACGACAAATCATTTTTATCCACCCTAATGCCATACAGTTCTCGGCGCGTTTTAACCTTTCACCTTAACTTGGGTGGTGTACCGCTAACGACGTATCATTTTTAGCCACCCTAACGCCACACGGTCCTCAACACGATACAAAATCTTGACTTGGGTGGTGAATTCAGGCTGGATACATTGTATTCTACTGGTTGAGCACTTTCATTTGATACCCATATTGATAGGATTGATTAAACATACGTTATCCGCCATTTTGTAGCGGCCGCCATCTTGGATTTCAATTTTTTATAGTATATTGTATTCTGATTGTTGAGCCCTTTCATTTGATACCCATATTGAGGGGATTGATAAAAGCTATGTTATCCGCCATTTTGTAGCGGCCGCCATCTTGGATTTCAATTTTTTATAGTATATTGTATTCTGCTTGTTGAGCCCTTTCATTTAATACCCATATTGATGGGATTAATAAAACATAAATTATCCGCCATTTTGTAGCGGCGGCCATCTTGTATTTATAATGATAATGAATAAATATAATTGTATTGTCACCAAAATCCAAAGTGTATACAAAATTTCAGATTAATCGGTTGACAGGAAGAGGGTGAAATTTGAATTACTAAATTTGACCCAAGAATAAATAAAACAAACGGGGTAAGCTAAATAAAACCGTTTAAAAAGGACTTAATCGTCGTGAAAAGATGAAAAAAATTTCAGAAGAAAATTATAAAAACATCAAAGCTCATATTGAGAGTTATCATCAAATAGTTTCACATTATAACATGAAACATGCTCCTAACAGACGGTATCTTACAAGCGACATCTCGGTGTATAAAATGTGGGAAGATTTGAATGAGAAAACTCCTGAAGAGAACGTTTCATCTGAAACCTACAGAAAGGTTTTTCATCAAGAGAATATTGGCTTCACTAAACCATCACAAGATGAATGTCCATCATGTTCATTGCACAAGAATCATGTCCACCATGAAAACGTAAATGAAGGAGATGATGCGAACTGTGAAATTTGTCGAAACTATGAAATACACAAGAGAAGGTATACTGAAACAAGAAAAGCATATGAAGCAGATTGTTTCGAAGAATGGCCAGAAGATAAAGAAATTTTCGCAGTTGATATGCAGAAGATATTAATAATTCCGAAAATGGTGACTAAGAATCCTTTTTTATAAGTCGTTTCAATGAAACATTTGCGAGCTTGAGGAATCGTGGACAGAATGTGTGTGTGTACTATGGCATGAGGCTATTATGGGCATAACTTGCTCCGATGTTGTATGAGCATATTAAATTTGAAGAAGTGACTTGGGGAAAATGTGAAAAATATTGTATTTTGAGCAGACAATTCTGCCGCACAAAATAAAAACTGGACACTCCTTACCGCATGTTGTAATCTAGTTAATAAAGAATGGGGACCAGAGACTATTACTTTCAAGTTTTTTGAAGCTTGTCATTCATTTATGAAGGCTGACTCGGTACATGGGCTGATCGGAAAAAGTGGAATAAGTCGAAGGAGATATTAGATTTCGATGATTTAGTCAATTTAATCAGTAGAAGCAGTAAGTACAATAAACCACTCATTCTGCATTTGGAAGACTTTCTTCGTTTCGAAAACGGTTGCCAAACCCGTAAAAAAGGAGCAGTAAGCAATGGTAGCACCGCTGTACGTTTTCTCCGTGACCTAAAGGTGTGTCAATTCAGAAAAAATTCGAGACCACTGTACTTCAAAACCGAAATATATAGTCCGGAGTTTCAGAAGTCAAATTTTTTTAAATCAAAATTCAAACTTCAGTTGCCAGTTAACAAATTATCATGCCGGGGTCTGAACAAGGAAAAAAAAAGATTTTGAAAGAACAAACTGCCAATATGCCCGCTGAGAAACAGTTGTTATGGAAATTTATCATCCCAGTATCTGACATGGGCGACTTGGCCCACTGTGGGGAAGAAACTCAAATTGAAGAGGGCGATCTATAGTTACAAAGTTTTTATAATCTAACCTATTTCTGTATCTATTTGAAAGTTCGTTTGATGTTCAATATTTGTTACTTTTCTGTTCGATTTAGAGATGTGAAGTTCACGTGTCAACTATCTGACGCGAAAATGACGGTTTGCAAGCACTAATTTGTTGATAATAAAAAACAAGTACTGTGTTTTATGGAATTTTACTTAATAATTGCGATTCGTAACGCGTTTCACTATACCGTAGCTTCTTCAGACGAATGAATGTACAGAAAATAAGAATGAGAATATAAATATAAATGTTCTTGAGTAATTAAAAGCTTATTGGGTTGCTTTTTCTTAAGCGGTTATTTATGACAGGTATATCCAATAAAATTAAGGAATAGATTGCTCCCCGAAGAGATTCAATAGAGGTGAAGGGCTTAAATCGACTTGTTCATTGATGAGTCTACCTGAGTGTTTGTATTTATTGATTTCTAAAGTTTCCCAAAGATCTACCTTCCAATATTTATTATCTGTATGCAAAATCTCAAACTGTGGGTCAAAAGAGTGATTATTTTCTAAGAGATGATTCGCGTAATTTGAATCTGATTTTTTATTTGATAAACTGCGTTTATGTTCCGATATTCTAATATTAAAATTTCTATGTGTTCTTCCAATGTAGAAATTATCACAGTCATTGCAATTCAATCTACAAACACCTGATTTATTGTTTTTTTCCTGGCTTGGTTTTATTATTTTTTATATATTTGCCTAAATTATTATTAGTTTGGAAAGCTGCCACTATGCCTGCTGTGATACAGTTGTTATGGAAATCTATCCTCCCACTATCTGACATGGACGACTTGGCCCACTGTGGGGAAGAAACTCAAATTGAAGAGGGCGATCTATAGTTACAAAGTTTTTATAATCTAACCTACTTCTGTATCTATTTGAAAGTTCGTTTGATGTTCAATATTTGTTACTTTTCTGTTCGATTTAGAGATGTGAAGTTCACGTGTCAACTATCTGACGCGAAAATGACGGTTTGCAAGCACTAATTTGTTGATAATAAAAAACAAGTACTGTGTTTTAAGGAATTTTACTTAATAATTGCGATTCGTAACGCGTTTCACTACACCGTAGCTTCTTCAGACGAATGAATGTACAGAAAATAAGAATGAGAATATAAATATAAATGTTCTTGAGTAATTAAAAGCTTATTGGGTTGCTTTTTCTTAAGCGGTTATTTATGACAGGTATATCCAATAAAATTAAGGAATAGATTGCTCCCCGAAAAGATTCAATAGAGGTGAAGGGCTTAAATCGACTTGTTCATTGATGAGTCTACCTGAGTGTTTGTATTTATTGATTTCTAAAGTTTCCCAAAGATCTACCTTCCAATATTTATTATCTGTATGCAAAATCTCAAACTGTGGGTCAAAAGAGTGATTATTTTCTAAGAGATGATTCGCGTAATTTGAATCTGATTTTTTATTTGATAAACTGCGTTTATGTTCCGATATTCTAATATTAAAATTTCTATGTGTTCTACCAATGTAGAAATTATCACAGTCATTGCAATTCAATCTATAAACACCTGATTTATTGTTTTTTCCTGGCTTGGTTTTATTATTTTTTATATATTTGCCTAAATTATTATTAGTTTGGAAAGCTGGGACTATGCCTGCTGTGATACAGTTGTTATGGAAATCTATCCTCCCAGTAGCTGACATGGACGACTTGGCCCACTGTGGGGAAGAAACTCAAATTGAAGAGAGCGATCTATAGTTACAAAGTTTTTATAATCTAACCTATTTCTGTATCTATTTTGAAAGTTCGTTTGATGTTCAATATTTGTTACTTTTCTGTTCTGTTTTCGACTTACTTGTTTTATGTTTTGTGAAAGCTTCGTGTGGATGTGATAATCCGAAATCTAGTAACTGAAAGTAAGCGTCCATTTTGAATTTGGCGCGAAGAATTTTGGATTTAGTACGCTCAGTGAATTTCTAGAATTGAGAAGAACTAAATGTTCAAATTCGAAGCTTCTAGTTAGAACACTTTTTGAGTAAGCGTAATCTCTCTTATTTGCATCATAAAATAACTCTTCTGAAAAGTTGGAAATTTAGAGTTACTTCGTTTTAGCTTTGTAGGGCAGATTTATTCTCAAAAGAAAAGAATGACAGCCACACACATCAATATTCCTCATTAAACTGTTTTGGTCCAATTTGTAAATTTGCCTACAAACCCACAACCAAGCTTTTAAATATATTTTTCATGCCAAAGATAAAACTCAAAGATAAGATAATTCAGGAGTGTATAAATTAACATGTACCATCTGTAACAGAATTTATATTGCTCAAACAGGCAGGTCGTTTAGAATTACATTTAAGGTACATCATTCTCATTCTTGTAAACACAAAACAGATTACACTGTGGCAGAACATAGCATAGAAAACAACCATATTTTTCCATTAATAGACAGTCTACAGATCCTATACCAAGAACATTCAATTATTTCGAATCCTTAGAAATATTCAAAGCCAAATACAATACAGACAATAATCTAATATTACTAAACGACCTGACTTTTAATTAAATATTAATGCCCAATGTTAATTTCTAATATATATTTTACCTATTCTGTTAACCCATTTCTCTGTACTTATATATAAGAAAATTGCTAACTTTGTGTTTTAGTTTTAAACTTGCTTAATGATGAGCTAAAGCTCGAAATAACTATAACGTTGATTAGACTTTTCCATCTTGAACAGTGATACGTAGTAATATTCGCAATCCTCATAAGCATAAAATTATCTCTATAATTCTGTGTCAACTAATTGAGCTCAAATTTTCAGGACAGAATATCTACGATACTGAAAAGCAAAGTTATGTTGGAAAATCTCCGGATGATAAAATCTTAGCTTGTTGTTTACAAGCCAGGGAAAAATTTCATAATGTGGTGAGTAGATACAATAAACTCAAGATTTCATCTAAGTTGGGGACTGGAACCTTTGGCGTTGAATAACACTAGAAAACACTGTACACCACTACACCAAATAAAGTTTCAGGGTTATGGTGTACAGTATTTTTTAGTGTCAAGATTTCATATTTTCGGAATAATTTCTTCGATATTCAATATGATGTTTCAATACATATTATGTTTAAACAGATATTTCTTTCAAATGATGTTAATTTGAGAAACAAACTACTAGTCAATGGAATACCTGCTTTGTCAACAACTGAAATGCTGAGGAACATCGATGATAAAGAAGAAGTATCTGCTACTGCCAAATTACATGAGAAAATAGAAAAAGTGTTCGAAACAATGAGCAACTGCTGTTCGTTTATCATCTGTGAATGCGCCGAAGAGGCTTACGGGACGATTTGGAAGAATATGGCTATGTTGAATAATCCTCCTTGGCCACTGAAAGTTTGTCTGAAAATTTTTAAGAAGTATTGGTCGAGTGTATTTCGAGAGAAGCTATTGAAACAGTGTTTGAAGGCTGTGCAACAGTTGACCGAAATTTTGAGGGAACTAGGTGAGTATCATTGAGATCTGTTACCTACACACAACCAAATTTATATGGAAACAGCCGGTATTTGAGTAGGTGTTTTTTCTCGTCCTCAGTAGTTTGTATTACCTCCTCTTGCCCTAATACAAGCCTGAATCCTTCTAGGCATGCTTTGGATTAGGTTTTCAACCTCCTCTGGGGTGATATTCTGCCACTCTTCTGTGGCGGCTTGTATAAGCTGTTGTGGGGTTCTGGATTATCCTGGCGCGATCTATTTTTCCTTTTGAGATTATCCCATAAATGGTCAATAGGATTTAGGTCTGGAGAGCAAGCTGACCAGTCCAAAATAGCGATTCCCTCTGTTTCAAGATAATGTCGCGCGAGGTTGCTGGTATGCGGAGGAGCATTATCTTGCATAAAAGTGAAATTCTCCCACCATGGGCCCCTGCACTAGGTTCACGTGATTTCTTGCCGTTACATTCGCAGGGAACGAAATCAAATCTGTTTTGCCTCCCCAGCATAATGCCACAATTTTCAATATTCCAATTATGGTGCTCGATAAACCAATTGAGTCTGTTAATTTTTGGTTGTCTGGTTAGCTTATGCAACTCTTAAGGGCCTTCTGGCGTATAAACCCCTATGACGTATCATTTCGACTGATACACTGATGCCTGTTGCTTCCAGAAATTGCCTTTGGAGTATGGTGTGCGACGCATTAGGGTCTCTTCTTGCAATTTGGAACAAAAAGCGGACTTGTTCTTCGGAAGTGATCGACTTCTTCTAGGCCTATTTTGCAGAGTGTAGCTTCACGTATCGGGCGTAGGCTTTTGAAATCACGCCCTGTGATACCCCCATTGTGGCCTCTATATTCCTCATGTGCCATTTACTTGTAAGTCAAGGTGATTCCTGATTCTCGTAACCAGTTAAAGCAGATTTTCATGTGCTTTTCGGGAATGTTTTGGATCTCAACATTGTTTTGCCGATTCGTTTGTTCCATGTTTCTTATTCTTTCTTTCGATTGTGTTTATCTTGGAAATCACATCACCCAACTTAGCAATTCTCGTCTCGAAGTCAGTAATTTTGTCGGAACAAAAATTCACATCCACAGAGTCGATATCAGCGCGCCCCTCGCTCGCTCCGATCGCCTCCGGTGGCTGCAGGAGCAGTCGGTTCGGAAGGATCGCCTAGTGAACGCTGAGTCGAAGTCGTTCATTGAACATGTTCTTGTGCCAATGAAGAAGACGAGAGCGATTGCCTCTGTCAAGGGGACGATACCTCCAAGGTCTCCTAGAAAATGAATCGGCTTCTCTTAATTTCTCTAGAAGATTTAACGTGAACCCATAATCCATGTGTCTGCGCAACCCAGTTGTCCCATTCTGTAGTAGTTGATGTATAATTCTTTCGAGCTGTCAATTATACAAAATGAAACATAGCTGGTATTGTGAGTCGTGGTCGTCGTCGGTGTTACCTTCTTACACTTGCAACTTCAGGTTTCTCGACTAGTCTCGAAGTGACACTTTGAGTCCTGACAGCTTCAGATCCCGGGAATGAAAAAGATCTTCGTGAAGCATGCCGATTGACTGTAATTTATCATTTCCACACAGTACGCCTAGCCATGATTGAAAAACTCATGAAACACTAAGAGCAAGTGAAATTTGGAAACACGGATTGTTTTCTTTATTTCTTACCTACATCCTGGTGATAATATGATAAAACCAATAATAATGTTTCTTTAGCCCTTGAATTATCCATATAATAATCTGCAGAGTAGATTTGAATTAAAGCTGAAAGCTTTGCACAACTTGAATATCCGTAGATTATGGACATATGTGTACATTTTTATTTATTTATTTGACAACTTCATATATTTCTTTGTGAAGAATATTTGTAGAGTAGATAATTTATACGGAAACCCCATTTAAAAAATAACACCTTGCAATATTATTATACACTTAAATAATTATAGTACAATAGATTCCGAACGTAAAACAGAAAAGACACAACAAATAAGGACATAATATTTTAAAACAGAAAATTGGGAATAACAACTTCCTAACATTCTCCAAGCTGTAGAGCAGCAGATGTCCTAAAATTAACCAATGACTTGGAAAAAAAATTGGTGCTATCGCAGACTGAATTTGCGACTGACAATGTGCGATGCAAGAATGATCCACAAGCATAATTTGTTTTATTAGTAGTGACTCTGAATAAGGGAGTTCTTCTTGTTAGTCTACCAGGAAGGTTAAAGGGAATGCACTGCAGAAGATCAGGGCAGTCAACTAGGCCGTTCATTAGTTTAAAAAGGAAAATAAATCCGCAATCCTCCTACGCGACTGCAATGGTCCAATACAAAGCTCTGCACTTATCGCACTTAATAACTGCCCAGTAATTTGCGAAGGTGAACTTCGCCTGTATAACAAGTATTTGAGAAACTTGCGTTGTGTCTTCTGTAATATATTGGAGTCGACATTGTAAAAGGGTGACTAGACCGGGGAGGCATATTCCTTTACAGAACGAACGAACGCACAGTAAATCCTCTTCAGGGTAGACTCTGAAAAAGATGCGCAGTTTCTAATCGAGAATCCAAGGCTTTTGTAGGCTTTTCGGGATATATCTACAACATGCTCCTTGAAAGTTAGTTTTTTGTCCAAGAGAACACCAAGCAATTCAGTGCCCATACGATAGTCGAATAAAATTACACTGCATTTCCGGAGGTTTAGATATAAAAAAATTTTCTCGGCCCACGCCTGAAACTGTGAAATCTGCTGTTGTAACCGTTCACAATCGTCCAATGATTCAATTCGTGAAAAAATCTTTACATCATCAGCAAACAATAAATAATTTGTCGAAATAACGGAAGCTATGTCGTTAACGAAAATATTGAACAGAATGGGACCCAAGTGTGACCCTTGAGGAACACCAGATGTTACTGGTATAGGACTCGAGAAATAGTTCCTAAATTTTGCATTTTGTATTCGACCACAAAGAACACTGCGCAAACACGCCAGCCGTGGACCAGATACTCCCAAAGCCGAGAGTTTAGCCAACAGTAAGTTATGATTCACGCGATCGAACGCCTTACTGAAGTCTGTATACACAGCATCCATCTGGTGTCCCGACACAAAACATTTAAGCACTGCATCAACACATAGAAGTAAATGAGAAACAGTGACTTGCTCTTCATAAAACCGTGCTGTTGAGGCACAATCACAGATATAAACTTCCACGATAAGTATTTACAAACTGAAGAGTCCAACAACTTAGGAATGGTTGATTGTATGGCTATTCCTCTATAATTTGAAACCACAGATTTGTCACCAGATTTAAAGATAGGTATCACAAAGCTTTGTTTCCAGTAGTCTGGAAAGTAATCAAAGAGTTATTAAACATTTCAGTTAAAGGTTTCACCAAAATTGTAGCACAATTTTTCAAAACGTACGAGGGAACCCCGTCCGGGCCCGCAGAACTATTCACCTTCAGTCCCATCAACAGAAGTAGAAAATTCACAAGATGATGCATCAACGGTTCTACTATAGACACCAGAAAAAAACTTCGCGAACATACTGACAATATCACTCCCATCTGAGCTAGACGCTCCATCATACTTCATTCTTGCAGGGAGACCTAGAGATTTGCGTTTCGAACTCAAATATTTTCAAAAATACAGTGGATTAGATGAAATTTAATTTTCGATATCTTTTATGTAAGTAAGATACAATTTCTCATTTAACTTATGCCACTCGGAGCGTAATGAGCAAAACTTCACATAATCTGATATAGATCCATACTGCTATAGCTTCTTCTGCACGAGTGTAATCAGCGTTCTGGAATACCATACGGGAAACTTACCAGGTGTAATTCTTTTCAAGGGGATGAATCGATACAATCCTTCATATAGGTTTTTATAAAATTTGGACATACATTCATTCACTTTTTGATCTTGAAAAGACCAGTCACAAGACGCCAGATATGAATTAAGTCCGATATAATCTCCTTTCTTGAATTCAAACTGTTGAAGATCATAATTCAAGTCCTCTTCACTCAGAACAAATGGTACAGATATTTCCAATACCGTATGATTGATAGAATTCTCAAAAATTAATTGGATGCGAGATCCAACAAAACATCACGACTATTCTTAATCTGATTTACCTGACTCCAATTAAGAAAACTTGAGCAGTCAGATAATGAATTCGCGGCACCACTCTGCACAAAGAACGAATTCATTTCCTCTCCAGGATGCTTCAGGAACATTGAAATCACCACACAAGCAAAACTTAGTATCCGGATAGGCCATAGAAATCTCTTCTATTGTCTGACTGTGTGCAAAGTAGGTAGCTTCACTTGATCTAGTAGAAATATAAGTCCCGCCCACGATGAATCTGAACTTTTCCGAACTCAACAGTACAGATAAGTGCTCCACATCAGCTTCTATGGATGAACGAACCAGAATAAGAACTCCGCCGCCGCTCGCTTTTGAATTTGTAGCCGCACTTCTGTCACATCGAAAGACTGAATATGACGAGGGAACGATCTCTGCATCCAATATCGAGTCACTGAGCCAACTCTCAGTTATTACGATGATGTCATAACTGTGTTGTGAAATGGTGTTAAAAAGATGCTTTAGTTTGGACTTCATACCACCAACATTCTGGTAGTAGATTGAGATAGGATGTGATGGGGGTAAATCTAGTTTTTTGTCTTTACTTTATTTATTGAAGGCACCCCATTGACATATCTGAGGGTTAAATCTTTTTCACCATTGGATCTTCTGTCTTCAATCTGCTGACGCAGTCCACTTAGTATCTTCCTTTGAAAAGGAGTTTGATCAGGACCAATAGAAATTTTCTGAGTTGACGATTCAACTATTTTCTTTTCATTTTTCAGTATTGCAGCAACCTTATCTGACCCACTGAAAACAGCCTTGGCTGATCGAGACTTGCCGTCTCTTCTATTCTTTTTTCCGATCCTAACAATCTTTACCAACTCGTCAGGTTTAATGTCAATCCCTGTTAGCAATTTCTGTTCCTCTCGCCTATCATCAACGATTCTATCGCTTTAGAAGACATACAGATACATACATTATGATATACAGATCGTATATCATAATATTTTTTGATCGGATAATTCTATCATTAACTTCCACAGTAATGACTTCTACATTGAAACGTTCTCATTCGTCAATCTGCGCCTGCATATCGGAGATATTTTTAGTTTGCTCTCTTTCGCTCAGGGCTGAGCACCCATCATGGAACATAACACTGCAACAGTCATCAGCAATATCAGGATCGATATTATCTATACCTGTTGGCTTCCAATTGTTGGTCGCTCTAACTACTGTTGTGATTTCTTCCTCCGTTATTCTTTCGAAGTCCATATGTTTGATATCAAGGCGTTCTTTTTCATTCGTGATCCATTCCGCATCTCTATTGTGTTCTTTGGTGTTCGACCATAGTGATGACCAATAATCGGTCAAGCACTGTGCGTCAGGTACTTCTCTGTTATTGTTGGTCGCAGTTTTGTTATTTCCCTTTTGAAAATTGGCCGCGTTTTAGAGGAACCTTTGGTTTTGGTGTTTCCTTCCAGTAAACTTGACGTATCTTGAAAGCCTCTTTGCTTTTGATTGTAGTTTCTGTTTCAAAGTGGCAATATACACGTCGATGTGTTGTTTGTGATCAGGGTGTTTTGTGTTCGTACCAATTTTCCTATAAATTATTATTTTTATTTATTATCGTTGACTTATGCACTATCTCAGCTGTTAGCTGGATATAATTTACCTTTCCCAGATTCAGCAATCAAAGAGAATAGGCTCGATTACAATATACTTGACATAAATTTCCTAACTATCCTACATGTATTAAGAATTACAGCTTTTTGCATTTCTATATAGGTATTCTTATGCAATTCTAATTTCTTAAGGCTATCATGCAAAGTTTTGGGTATTAACCCAGTCGAAGATACGATGACAGGAACAATATCTATTTTATCCAGGTGCCATATCTGCTTGATCTCAATAGCAAGGTCTGTGTATTTGGACTTTTTCTCCTGGAACTTGTTCATCACATTGTTATTTCTGGTTCTAGTTCTGGCTCTCTTATCATACACCACTAGGTCCGGCCTATTATTCGTCACCATTCTGTCAGTGATAACAGGCCTATCGTAGTATAATCTGATAGATTCATTTTCCAATACGGGCGCCGGTTGATACTTGTAATATGGCTGGAAGGTATTCAGAAGTCCGTACTTGTGTGCAAGTTTCTGATGAATAATGTTGCACACTTGATTATGCCTGTGAAGATAGTCCGTATTTGCCAGTTGTTCGCATCCGGACGTAATATGCTGTATAGTCTCCCATCTTATATGGCATTTCCTGCACTTATCTGTTTGTAATGATCCGTCCTTCATTATAAATTTTTTGTAGTTGTTTGTAGCGATCACTTGGTCTTGGATGGCCATAAGGAATCCCTCTGTTTCCGCGAATAATTCTCCTTTCATCAACCATTTGTTGGAGGCTTCTTTGTCGATGTGTGGTTGATTAATCTCATGGTGATGTCGTCCATGCATTTCCTTTCTTGACCATTGCTTTTGTTTTTCAGTATCTGATAGGAACGGTAGATTCAGCAGGTCATTTCTGGTAGCAAGATTTGGAGGTGTATATCCCCTATCAGCCAACGATACCACTCTATGGAGGTCAGAAGTGAGAGCTTTTGCAGAGAAGAATTCTCTGAGATTTTCATCTGTTCGGTGTGTAAATTGACAACATCTATTAATCCGCGCCTCCTTTCCGCTTCAAAGTTGTTCGTACCATAGACGATTTTGGATGATTGTTGTACTTTGTCAGCATCGTTCGGGTCTGCCTTTGAATATCATCCAGTTCTGTCTTATTCCATCTGATTATTCCAAATGAGTAAAGCAACACTGGAATGGCGTAGGTGTTAATTGCCTTGACTAGATTCCCCGAGTTCAACATCGATTTCAGCATAGACTTCCGACGCCGACTGTATTCTGAACGAATCTTCTCCTTTGATTGTTTTTTGTCTAGCAATCTGGCTTGCTTGTTGGTATCCCAGATAGTTGTATGTTTCGCCATCTCTCATGCACTGTATTATATCACCGTTTGGAAGTTGTGTTTCACAATCTATGACTTTCCCTCTTTGAATGTTAAGGGTCTTACATTTTTCAATCCCGAATATATTATGAACATCTGCCAAGAACTCACTGACAGTTTTCAGCAAATCATCCAATTGCTTCTTGTTCGAAGCATATAATTTTATGTCATCCATATACAGCAGGTGGGAGATTGTATGATAATACCTTTCTGCTTTTATCCTAAATCCGTATCCTGTTCTATTGAGCATTGAGGACAATGGGTTCATAGCTAAACAGAACCATAGTGGACTCAAAGAGTCTCCTCGAAAAATTCCACGACGTATGGGTATCTCGTCGGTTTTAATTGATTTATTGTTCATGTTGACCTGCAGAGACGTGCGCCAGTGTGTCATTGTTGTCTTCAAGAATTCTACCAGGGCTGGGTGAATTTTGTATATCTGCAATACTTCAACAAGCCAAGAATGGGCGGTACTATCAAATGCCTTCAGATAATCGAGCTAAATGAACATTCCGATGCCCTATGTGTGCCTGCCACCTTCATTGTGTTCTTTGGGGTTCGACCATAGTGATGACCAATAATCGGTCAAGCACTTTGGGTCAGGTACTTCTCTGTTATTGTAGGTCGCAGTTTTGTTATTTCCCTTATGAAAATTGGCCGCGTTTTAGAGGAACCTTTTGTTTTGGTGTTTCCTTTCAGTACACTTGACGTATCTTGAAAGGCTCTTTACTTTTGCTTGTCAGGTACTTATTTTTATTATTATCGTGGACTTGTGCACTATCTCAGCGTTTAGCTGGATATAATTTACCTTTCCCAGACTCAGCAATCAAAGAGAATAGGCTCGATTACAATATACTTGGACATAAATTTTCTTACTATCCTACATGTATTGAGAATTACAGCCTTTTGCATTTCTATGTAGGTATTCTTATGCAATTCTAATTTCTTTAGGCTATCATGCAAACTTTTGGGTATTAACCCAGTCAAAGAAATGATGACAGGATAGATATTTATTTTATCGAGGTGCCACATCTGTTTGATCTCAACAACAAGGTCTGTGTATTTGGACTTTTTCTCCTGGAACTTGTTCAGCACGTTGTTATTATTCGGTATGGCGACATCCACCAGCATTGCTGTTCTGACTCTCTTATCATACACCACTATGTCCGGCCTATTATTCGTCACCATTCTGTCAGTGATAACAGGCCTATCATAGTATAATCTGATAAAGTCATTTTCCAATACGGGCGCCGGCTGATACTTGTAATATGGCTGGAAGGTGTTCAGAAGTCCGTACTTGTGTGCAAGTTTCTGGTGGATAAAGTTGCACAGTTGATTATGCCTGTGCAGATACTCCGTAATGACCAGTTGTTCGCATCCGGACGTAATATGCTGTATAGTCTCCGATCTTATATGGCATTTTCTGCACTTATCTGTTTGTAATGTTCCGTCCTTCATTATAAATTTTTTGTAATTGTTTGTAGCGATCACTTGGTCTCGGATGGCCATAAGGAATCCCTCTGTTTCTACGAATAATTCTCCTTTCATCAACCATTTGTTGGAGGCTTCTTTGTCGATGTGTGGTTGATTAATCTCATGGTGATGTCGTCCATGTAATTCCTTTCTTGACCACTGCTTTTGTTTTTCAGTATCTGATAGGAACGGTAGATTCAACAGATCATCTCTGGTAGCAAGATTTTGTGGTGTATATCCCTTATCAGCCAACGATACCACTCTATGGAGGTCAGAAGTGAAAGCTTTTGCAGAGAAGAATTCTCTGAGATTTTTTTTCTGTTCGGTGTGTAAATTGACAACATCTATTAATCCGCGTCCTCCTTCTTTCCGCTTCAAAGTTGTTCGTATCACAGACGATTTTGGATGATGATTGTTGTACTTTGTCAGCATCGTTTGGGTCTTCCTTTGAATATCATCCAGTTCTGTCTTAGTCCATCTGATTATTCCAAATGAGTAAAGCAACACTGGAATGGCGTAGGTGTTAATTGCCTTGACTAAATTCCCCGAGTTCAACATCGATTTCAGCACAGACTTCCGACGCCGACTGTATTCTGAACGAATCTTCTCCTTTGATTGTTTTTTGTCTAGCAATCTGGCTTGCTTGTTGGTATCCCAGATATTTGTATGTTTCGCCATCTCTCATGCACTGTATTATATCACCGTTTGGAAGTTGTGTTTCACAATCTATGACTTTCCCTCTTTGAATGTTCAGGGTCTTACATTTTTCAATACCGAATTGCATATGAACATCTGCCAAGAACTCACTGACAGTTTTCAGCAAATCATCCAATTGCTTCTTGTTCGAAGCATATAATTTGATGTCATCCATATACAGCAGGTGGGAGATTGTATGATAATACCTTTCTGCTTTTATCCTAAATCCGTATTCTGTTCTATTGAGCATTGAGGACAATGGGTTCATAGCTAAACAGAACCATAGTGGACTCAAAGAGTCTCCTCGAAAAATTCCACGACGTATGGGTATCTCGTCGGTTTTAATTGATTTATTATTCATGTTGACCTGCAGAGACGTGCGCCAGTGTGTCATTGTTGTCTTCAAGAACTCTACCAGGGATGGGTGAATTTTGTATATCTGCAACACTTCAACAAGCCAAGAATGGGCGGTACTATCGAATGCCTTCAGATAATCGAGAAAAGCTGAATGAACATTGCGATGCCCTACGTGTGCCTGTTTCATTATCACAGAATCGATTATGAGTTGTTCCTTGCACCCGTGGTGTTTCTTTCTGCATCCTTTATGCTCCTCTGCTAATATATTGTTGTCGTCAAGGTGTTGGTATATTCGATTGGATATGCATGTGGTGAGTATTTTGTAGAGTGTTGGCAGGCAAGTGATTGGCCTGTATTGAGACGGATCCTGTGTTCTATCGCTCTTAGGTAGCATATATGTTAAGCCCTGCGTTAAGAAAGTGGGTGTTTTCTTGGGATGTTGGAGAACATACGTGAGCTGTTTCGCTAGGGCTCCATGGAGCTTATCAAACTTCTTGTACCAGTAGTTGTGGATATTATCTACACCTGTGGCCTTCCAATTGTTGGTCGCTCGAACTACTGTTGTGATTTCTTCCTCCGTTATTTCATCGAAGTCCATATGTCTGATATCGAGGCGTTCTTTTTCATTCGTGATCCATTTCCCATCTCTATTGTGTTCTTTGGGGTTCGGCCATAGTGATGACCACTAGTCGGTCAAGCACTATGCGTCAGGTACTTCTCTGTTATTGTTGGTCCCATTTTTGTTATTTCCCTTATGAAAATTGGCTGCGCTTAGGAGGAACCTTTGGTTTTGGTGTTTTCTTTCTTTGCACTTGACGTATCTTGAAAGCCTCTTTGCTTTTTCTTGGAGTTTCTGTTTCAAAGTGTCCATATACACGTCGATGTGTTGTTTGTGATCAGGGTGTTTTGTGTTCGTACCAATTTTCCTATAAATTTTGCGTATATGTGATTTCAAGCGCCTTGAGGGTTTTCTGTTTCTCAGTAATTCTGTGAGGCGACCGATTTCTGCTATAATATTATCAATATCCTTCTCCAGTCGATTTTGCCATGGTGGTTTTCTGACGCTTTTTGGCTCAGCTTTAATCAGAGTTGTGGAGATTTGTTGTTTGTGAAGTCGAAGAACCGCTACTGCTCCACAGTAAATCAAAGTGTGAATCTTCTCCAAGGTGTTCTGGTCGGTATATTCTTCAAACACTGAGTTTACGCTTGCTAGGATGATATTGGTGTTCTTGTTTGTCTTGAGTTTGGGCAGTTTAGGTCTTTTAGTTGGGTTACTACCACTGAATTCAGTTATTGCTCTGTTGAGTTCTGATCTTGCTAAATACATATATTCGTTCTGCTGATTCGGCTCAGGAGGGCGTTCAATGTTAATATTCGTTTCCGTGGCTTCGATGTTATCTGTAACACTTTCATTGACTCCAGCAGTTATACCGTTATGAGTATCATTTTCGCTTCTGAGTTCCATTATGACCTCTTCTCGTAATCTTTGCAGCGTTTCTGAAGAAAGTAGCCTGTTTTTAACGATTGTTCTTCGTTGATCCGAAATTCTCTGCTCGGATATGTGCTGTAATTCAGGATATTTTTCAATGAACGCAAGATGTAACGCGTATCTATATGCTGTCATTTCCGATTCCAAGTTTGTAATCTTGTAATAGGAACGCATAATGAAGGAATTCATTTCTGGGGTCCACTTCATGCGTTTCCTAGGGAGTCCGGCTCTCGTGGTCGTAGGCATAATGGCTTGCGACACCGTCGAAGAGTCGTTTGGGAGGTATTGATGTTATTTCCCACTTGGTTTTGTGTTGCAGTATCCCTACTCGATATCACGCTGCTTCCGTCGCTAACCGAGGGAGACTGTGACTCACTTTCCGAACAAGACCCCCTTCCTAGATCTTGAACGCGACAAGAGGTTATGGTGGTACAATGTCGATTCACCCGTTTATTCCGTAGATTGTACATCATTGGATAAGTTGCATTTTATACCTACTGCCAGGTTCAGCTTGGGTACCTCGGGTTCGCTAAGCCCGTACTCAGAAACAATGTTCCTGAGCCCCTGAGGCTTATTATTATTACTATTATTATCGTGGACTTATGCACTATCTCAGCATTTAGCTGGATATAATTTACCTTTCCCAGACTCAGCAATCAAAGAGAATAAGCTCGATTACAATATACTTGGACATAAATTTTCTTACTATCCTACATGTATTGAGAATTACAACATTTTGCATTTCTATATAGATTTTCTTATGCAATTCTATTTTCTTTAGGCTATCATGCAAACTTTTGGGTATAAACCCAGTCAAAGAAATGATGACAGGATCGATATCTATTTTATCGAGGTGCCACATCTGTTTGATCTCAACAACAAGGTCTGTGTATTTGGACTTTTTCTCCTGGAACTTGTTCAGCACGTTGTTATTATTCGGTATGGCGACATCCACCAGCATTCCAGTTCTGACTATCTTATCATACACCACTATGTCCGCCCTGTTATTCGTCACTATTCTGTCAGTGATAATAGGCCTATCGTAGTATAATCTGATAAAGCCAATTCCCAAAACGGGCGCCGGTTGATACTTATAATATGGCTGGAGGTATTCAGAAGTCCGTTTTTGTGTGCAATTATGCCTTTGAAGATAGTCCGTATTGGCCAATTGTTAGCAGCCGGACGTAATATTTTCTGATCGGATAATTCTATCATTCACTTCCGCACTAATGACATCCGCATTTGAAACGTTCTCATTCGATTTAAGTCTATCGACTTCCTCCTTGAGAGAGTCTGTATCTTTTTCTCGTTTTTGCCGTCGAAATTGAGCTCCTGAAATTTTTTTCCTTTTTTGCGGTTCCTGGAATTTTTTTGAAAAAGTTTAGTATACGGTTGTACAAAAGTAACTTAAATCCCAAAAGGGGGTCGATCATTCCACCCATTATTGCGAACAACCTTTACTAGGGGATCAACACTGAAATCGCGAAAAAAAATCAGCTTTTCCATACATTTTGTATGGAATAGTTATTTTTTTTCGCGATTTCACCGTTGACCCTATAGTAAAAGTTGTTCGTATTTATGTGTAGAATGACTCCCTTTCGGGATTTAAGTTACTTTTGTTACACCCTGTATAGGTATAATTTTAATTTTTTTTTTTATAAATCTTCACTCTTAAGTTGTATAACAGAAAAAAATACCCTTTAAATCATAATACTACCGCGAAAAAAATGTTCATACCTACTGCACACAAATGTAATGGAATAACTAATTTTTTTCGCGACTTCAGAGTTGACCCCATAGTAAAAGTTGTTCGTATTGATTAGATGGAATGTCCCCTTTCGTTACTTAAGTTACTTTTGTTACACTCTGTATTAATTTTAATACATTTTTTTAATAAATCTTTACTTTAAGTTTTTTCAGTAAAATAACCTTTAAATTTGACATGAATACCTGCTGTTTATATGAATGCGCCCATATGCTGATTAATTAAACAAAGACACTTACTATAATTATGATATTTTGCGCCGACGGATAATATAAATAATTTTCTAAATTATTTTTATAGTCACACTCCGCACAGAAATATACAGAATATTATTAATTTTAAGTACCCTGGACCGTGTCCGGATCTCACATTAGGGCTATAACGAAATAATTGAAGTTTGTTGTTCACTCACATCACTTTCGCATTTGTGTTAAATAAATAAAAACAAAGAAATGAGTATATAGTTTTAAGGGGATTTCCCGTGATATCTGTGGGATTTCCCTATTTCGCATAGAGCACGATACTGATTAACTTTGTTCTCATGAATTTCAATAGATGGCGCCATGTAATGCTACGATATAAAAGAAATATTTGGGCGCCGTTCATCATATTATTTTTTATAAGGATAATCTTTTTAGTATTGTGAGGTGACAATGACTGAATTTTAGTCGATGATTGTCTGATTTGCCGCCCACCTGAATGCGCCGCCCGCGTGCATTGCACGCCTTGCACGCCCGCTTACGGCGGGCCTGCCTCCAGAATAATATGCACTCATGCACCTAATTGAAATGCTGTCAAGAAAACTACAATTTTCAGGCGACTACAAACTCACAAAAATTGGAATCTAATACAGAGAAAAGCGAACAGTTGTACAAACTTTACATAAAAATATAGTATAGTGCAGGCGCTATAGGGAGTTGAGTTCGCAAATTGTGGGGACCGCATTTTATGAACAGTTTTGAATTCAGAAAAGTTCACAGATTATGATTCTGAATGTTGCCGGAAGAGTTCTTGGTCCATTTTTCTTTTATACCTCATCCCCTTAGGTATCTAGTAAATTGAGTGAACAAATGCTTCACAACTACATTAAGGGTTATTTTATCAAAAATATTGAATTATTTCATATGATAAAAAATAATTATAGCTACCCAATAGCAATAAATAATAGAAAAAAATTATTTGACAAAAATTATTTATTGCAAAAAAGCACATTTATACATTTCAGTATTACAAAAAAACGAATTCATCAATTTTTTTTATTTTGAACGTCATTATTTATACATTTACATAACAAAATACAATTTAACTCTAATTTTTTACAAGGACAAGCCTTTGTTACACATTTTGATGTACATTTACACGGTTGTATTAATGATTCGGGCAATGGGGGTTTGGTCAGCTGCTGTGGGTACAGTATTAACTAACCATCCTTCTTTTCGTAGCCTAATAAGGTGTAATCAATAGGCTGTAATTGTCTTTGATGAGCATTCATCCATACAGTGTGTTCCAACGAAAATTTGACCCCCCTCTAACTCCGAAATGAGTAACATTAGCGAAAAACACCAAGACACGTCGATTTTTGTTTCGAGGGGGAGCATTTTTCGAAATAATTCGAAACTTCTCAGATCAACCCCCTACCCCCAGCAACCCCAACTTTGAAATTCATCATAGGGAATAAGGGTCGAGTGGCACCTTACTGAAAAGGTCTGTCAATTCTCCACCTTGATTTGTCATTTTTAGAATTTTAAATTAACATACAGGGTGTCCCAACCAAGGGTGAAGTTGAATTCTGGAAATCCCAAATACTAAATGAAATAGATTTATTTTGGCATAATGCAAGCGCAGGTTTATGCTCGGTCTAGAAAAACGACCTACACTTGTGAATTTGGAGTTGGTGCAATCATCCCCCTATTTCCAGCATCCCCAACTCAAAAATCATTCGATCGATAATAGGTCAAGTGGCACCTCGTTGGAAAGGTACTGCAATTTTCTCTTCGAATTTGGTATTTTCGAAATTCAGAATCATCATACAGGGTGTCCCGAAGCAGGAACATTGAAATGTATTTGGTTGACAAATTCCTAGCTACGGGTTCGGTGGCAAACAAAAAACATGAAGTGGCATGTCCTGTCAGAAATGAGGCAACGGAAGTGGCAGTAGTGGGTCATCTACAAATGGAGAATACTACTTCGATCAGAAAACTATCTCGTCTGACTGGTGTATCAGCTACAACTGTCCATAGAATCGTGAAACATCACAAATTTCACCCCTACAAGGTAAAATTAGTGCATGAAATAAACGAAGATGATCCAGATCGTCGTTTACAGTTTTGTGAAAATCTAAGTGAAAACCTAAACGCTAATCCAAATTTTCTGAATAACATCTGTTTTTCTGATGAAAGCACCTTTATGCTCAGTGGTGAAGTGAATAGACATAATTGTCGATATTGGGACACACAGAATCCTCATTGGTTTAGAGAGGCCCACACGCAAAGGCCTCAGAAGTTGAACGTTTGGGCAGGAATTTTTGGCAATCATCTAGTTGGGCCTTTCTTTATTGAGGGTAATCTGAATGGAAATGGCTACCTACAGTTATTAGAGGAACACATACATCCTAGATTGACAGAAATTTTACAGAACGATCCAACTGTTTCTGAGGACGAAATGCGTTTTCAACAAGACGGTGCTCCTCCGCATTATGATGCTCGGGTGCGCCAATATTTAGACGAAAATTTCCCAGGAAGGTGGATTGGTAGAAGAGGACCTGTTGAGTGGCCAGCCAGGTCACCAGATTTAAATCCCCTAGATTTTTTTTGTGGGGCCATCTAAAATCTAAAGTTTATGCCACAAGACCAGAAAACCTGGAGGAGCTGCGGATGAGGATTATCACAGAATGCCGACTTTTGACTCCTGAAGTTTTCGCTAATGTGAGAAGAGAGTTCGGAAATCGTCTGTATAACTGTATGGAGGTGGGCGGAGGTCATTTTGAACAATTGTTGTAATAATCAAGTTAGTTTTTGTTTTCAATTGAATACAAGTTCAATAAATCTCGTTTTCCTGTTTAGATGAGCATCCAATCAGTTTCTCCATCATCCCTCATCCTGATCCTCACGCCAGAAAACCTCGATTGCCAAACTGAAACCAATGCCTCAGTGATTCAGAAAATAGAAAAATCTTTCTGGAACTTTGCCACTCAACCTGTAATCACTTGTATGATTTTTGAGTTGGGGATGCTGAATGGAAGAGATTGATTGCAAAAATTCCATATTCACGCAAGAGAGTCTTATTCTCGAATCAAACATAAACATGTTCTCGTATTATACCGAAATGAACCAGTTTCAAAAAGTTATTTGGGTTTTCAGTGTTCCTGCTCCGGGACACCCTGTATGCTGATTCTGAATTTCGAAAATACCAAATTCGAAGAGAAAATTGAAATACCTTTCCAACGAGGTGCCACTTGACCTATTTTCGATCGAATGATTTTTGAGTTGGGGATGCTGGAAATAGGGGTTGATTGCACCAACTCCAAATTCACAAGTGTAGGTCGTTTTTCTAGACCGAGCATAAACCTGCGCTTGCATTATGCCAAAATAAATCGATTTCATTTAGTATTTGGGATTTGCAGGAATTCAACTTTACCCTCGGTTGGGACACCGTGTATGTTAATTTAAAATTCTAAAATGACAAATCAGAATGGAGAATTGACGGACCTTTACAGTAAGGTGCCACTCGACCCTTATTCCCTATGATGAATTTCGAAATTAGGGTTGCTGGGGGTAGGGGGTTGATCTGAGAAGTTTCGAATTATTTCGAAAAATGCTCCCCCTCGAAACAAAAATCGACGTGTCTTGGTGTTTTTCGCTAATGTTACTCATTTCGGAGTTATAGGGGGGGTCAAATTTTCGTTGGAACACACTGTATCTAGAAGCAGCAGCACAGAGAAATCTAACGATTTGTAATTTATTTTCAGTGCTTGAGAAAAAATTATTACTATTTGCTGGAATTTTTGTGTGATCATTTGTAATGATACAATTTTTAACAATTTGCCCTTTACTCCGTAAAGTTGATTCTAAATATTTTATTGAAATATCATCATATCTGTCAAACACAATATCTATTCGTTTCACATTTAGCTGCAAGTAAAGAATCTGAATTATATTGAAGAATGCCTGAGCAAAATCGCCAAAAGTATTAAATTTTTTTAATTGGATTCTATGAACAAGTGCCATACCATCAATAATATAAATTTTGGAGTTTGTAAATTTAAAATGTCCTGCTGTGTGTTTGAATCACAATTACATGTTTTTTCAATTTCAAGGAAAGTTCAGATTTTGTAGATTTCCGATAAAAGCCTTCTGCATCAAAAAAATATTTACAATAATTTAAGATTTCGTAAGATGCTAAGATTTGAGTATAAAATCCACGTTGATTAGCCAACATAAATATTTTTTGAAATAGATTTTTATATCTGTTGCATCTTGCAATTTTTATTAGATGTAGCTTTGTTTTTATTCTCAGAAGTACTGTTAAAATTATAAAAATTACTTTTTTAATGGGATCAGATAACTTTGTAGTTTTGAGTACAAATCTTTTGGAATGGAGGTTTATTTAGATGAATAAATTCGAATTTTGAAAAAATTGTATTTTTATTAGGTTTTCCCGAATTTTTTTGACCCATGTGTTAATTAACTGCAACAGCAACCAAAATAATACATCATTTATTTTTTGCAGAAATTTCGAAAAGTCCAGATAAGTTTGAAGAATTCGTCCGAGGATGTATATCACTGTGCATTTTCTTGAAAGACTTAGAAGAGTTCAGGAATTTTGTTGAAGGTACAATTACAGATATAAAATCCATTACTGATTGTCAATGATGTCGAATCGTTTTTTGTTTCATTTTTTAACCACAGAAGAATAAATTTGTATAGTTTGTTAATGGACGTATAATTTCAACATCACCTATTCATAAATCTCGATTCTAGAGTTTTAAGAATAATAGGCTCGTTGGCATGAACTCTCAACCGAGGATCACTTGTTACCGAATGAAATATTCAAAAAAAAAAGCTGTTATGTAAAAGAGTAGGTTTTCGACACAACAAATATGGCGAAAAGCTTGATTCAAATGGGAAATTATGGTACTATTTATGAAGGCTGATAAAAACAGAAAATACTTGAAGTTGAGAAGTATTACACTATATTATTTTCAGAAAAGGTGTAGTGCAGGGGTGCTCAAACAGCCCAACGCGATCGACCAGTCGGTCGCGAGTGCTTTTTGTATAGATCTCGAGAAGAAAAAAAAATTTCATAAGTAGGTAACTAAACAAAAATTTATTACGTAATAAAAAACACTCTGCTTAGTGGCAAAATGTATCTTTATCAAAGGAACGCGCGGTACTTGTCAAAGAAAAGCCGCTGAAAAGGATTTTCCGTCACAGAGTGAATTAAGAACACGAAAAGTACGTGATTTGATATCTTGTTTGAGAAAAGAACAAACCATGTTCACAAGACCAACCAAACAATCAAAAGCTGCTACGATCGCGTCATTCAAAATATCTCATATTTGCGAAACACAACCATTCGAAGGTGGATCGATTGTGAAGGAAGCATTTATTGAAGCGGGTGAGACTTTATTTGGAAATTTGAAAATAAAACAGAAATCATGTCTGCTATTAGAAAACTTCAGTTATCTCGTCCGACTGTCACAAGGCGTATTGAAGTCATGAGTCAGGACATGTCAGATAAACTAAAACATGATATCATATCATATCTTTACAGTTCGACGAATCTACCCATATGACAGACACTACCCAGCTGTGTATTTCGTTCAGATGGTATTCAATGCCATGTTGGCTAAGGAAGAGTTTTTGACATTCATTCCTCTGAAGGGAAAGACCCGTGGCGAAGATATATATGACGTTTTCTTCAATTTCGTAAAAAAAACAAGCTCCAATATATAAATTCCACAAAACGGTTTTGTGACATTGTGTCGAGCTAATGAAGATTTTCCTTAATTTTTTTCATTCCATTGCATTATACATCAACATGTGTTGTGTTCAAAAGTTTTAAACACGGAGGAAATTATGGGCCTTGCAACAAAAATTGTGAATTCCATCCATGCACGTAGCTTGCAACGGCGGCTCTTTAAGATACAGTTGGAAGATAGGTAGTCAGCTGAACACACTGATTTAGTTCTTCACACGGACGTCAGGTGGTTGAGTCGCGGAAAATTCCCAGAAATGTTTCAAGAATTATCGCCCGAAATAACAGTTTTTCTAGACGAAAGAGGTGATGACACTCAGATGTTGAAAAACGAAAAATGGCTGACTGATTTGGCATTTTTGACTGACATCACAATGCACTTGAAATCCATTAACTTGGAGCTTCAAGGTAAAGGAAAAACTATTATGAGATGATTAGCGCAGTAAACGCATTCAAAAGTAAATTGCAACTCATGATAGATCAACTAAAAAGAAAGGATCTGAAACATTTTCCATCTTTGAAAGTAAGGATTCCTCAGTTGAATTATGATACGTATGAGGCTGAGTTATCAAATATTTTGGGACAATTCGAAATGCGTTTTTATGATTGCAGTAAATTGGCAAATATAGCATCATTAATGAGTTATCCTTTTTCATGTAAAAACATTGAGGAATTAGCTACTGAAATAGCAAGTCAGTTTAATATAAACTTATGTTCTGTTGAAAATGAGTTGGTGCAGATTATATCAGATATACATCTTTCAATTAGCTACAAACGACAAATTAAGTAAGGAAATAGATAAAATAAAATACAAATTGGGAACTGAAATGAATATAAATGCGCAAAGTCTACTATCAAAAAATGTTATACTCAAAGGTATAACAAAGGAAAATCATGATGAAAATATTAAAGAAATCGTAGCAACATTGGCCGAAAAATTGAGTATTCCTATTGATGACTTATCGATCATGGCATGCTTTCGTTTGGGAAATGCAAAAAAAGGGGACAAAAACCCTATAAAAGTTATATTCAAGAGTAAAGAAACCAAACACAAATTGATCAAAGCGCAAAAAAAAAGAAAAACTTAAAGTCTCAAATTTAGGTCTCAAAGTGGCTTATATGAACATTCAAAGTTTGAAAAATAAGTATGAAGAAGTACAGTTGTTTTTAGTGAACAATTCTGTGGATATACTGGTTATATGAAAATGAGGTAACATACTTTAATTTCTCCCATCATTCTTCAGTGCATTCATATAGGGATTCCAGATATATATATATATATATATATATATATATATATATATATATATATATATATATATAATAAACAAATTTTACTGGGGAATTGTGGTTAAGAGAACGGAAAGTGTTTGAGGTTAAAACTTATATACATTTATACACCCGGACTGTCACAACAAATTGATAAATGCCTAGAAAATTACAACATCAAGATTGGACACAAACCTAACAACTACTGCAAACAATTTTTCACCACTCCTAAGGCCAAGGGTGAAATATGAGAACAAAACACACTGTATATACAAGGTTAATTGTCAGGACTGTGGAGCGTGCTATATCGGTAATACTGAACAATACTTGCATAAAAGAATATACCAACACGACTACTCCGTTAGATCTAATAAAAAAAGTACCGCCCTAGTGAAACATAGCATTGAACAACTACATAAATTTAATTTTGCTGATGTACGAGTTCTTACATCTGAAAGCAACGACTTTAAAAGAAACATTCTAGAAATGATCGAAATCCAAAAAGAACCTAAGACAGTGAATTCAAGAGCTGACGTTGACGGATTTATGAATGTCTACAATAATCTGATAATTTGAATACACCCTTCAATGGATTGCTGCAACCAGTTATGTTCAAATATTAATTGTTATTGCCTGTTATTGTTTATCTTGCTTTTTTGTTATTGTTTTACCAGTGACGATAATGATGTAAAGAGAGAATGTGTAAGGTGAATAGCTTTTAACGTAAGAATTGTATTATGTGTTTTACTGAAATCATGATTTTTGTTTTAGATAATAATTGTGCAGAGATGAATGCAAATTATAAGTTTTAACCTCAAACAGTTTCCGCTCTCTTAACCCCTGATTCCCCAGTAAAAATTTGTTAACTTTTGAAGAAAGGGTTAGCAAATAAAATCAACCTATATATATATATATATATATATATATATATATATATATATATATATATATATATATATATATATATATATATATATATATATATATATATATATATATATATATATATATATATATATATATATATATATATATATATATATATATATATATATATATATATATATATATATATATATATATATATATATATATATATATATACTAAACAGAGGCTATATCTACCAAGATATTAATTTCTGATCAAAACGCAAAAACAGGTCCTCCAAGGAGGACATCTTTTGGGAAACGAAACTTGCCTGAAATATCAACACCCTAGGCGGGGGTTGCAATCCTTGAACATTTTGAATAGGGAAGATGGGTCGAGTGATGACTCAAAAGAAAGGTGGTATATTTGTCTGCATCGACTTGAACGAATTTCCATTTTTAATTGAAAACTGTAAAAGAGCAACTGAAAGATAGGGAAGACTATTTCCCTGAGACTATTCAAGTCTCAGTGAAGTAAAATGGAACAGATCCATGCTGATAAATGGCAGTCATCATAAAGTATCATCCTCATCTCAAATTTCAACCCCTAGAGCAGGGGTGACCACCCTTGAAAATTTGGAAGAGGGTAGATGGGTCGAGTGGTACCTCGAAAGAAAGTTATTATCTTTGTCTGCATCCCCGTGAACGAATTTTCATTTTTGATTGAAAACTGTAGAAGATACAGAGTGAGCTACTGAAAAATAGAGGAGACTATCTATCGCCCCGAGCTATTCAAGTATTAGTGCAAAAAAATGGAACAGATTCATTCCAGATCAAAGGCTGTCATCTTCCGAAACACTATTCACATCTCAAATTTCAACCCCTAGAATAGGGTACTTGAATAGCTCAGGGCGTAGATAGTCTTCTCTATTTTTCAGTGGCTCACTCTATATCTTCTGAAGTTTTCAATCAAAAATGAAAATTCTTTCACGGGAATGCAAACAAAGTTAATACCTTTTTTTCGAGTTATCTGTCGACCCATCTACCCTCTTAAAAATTTTCAAGGGTGGTCAGCCCTGCTCGAGGGGTTGAAATTCGAGATGAGGATGGTACTTGATGATGACTGCCATTGCATGGATCTGTTCCATTTTACCTCACTGAAACGTGAATAGTCTCAGGGTAATAGTCTTTCCAATAATGATTATTGTGAAAATTTGTGATAGCAGTTACCGAAAAGTTAGCTTCGTCTGTGAACATTATTTCACTAGAACATGTGAAATATTCAACTAATTTCCAATTTTTCTTGTAATCACATGAGGATTCAAATCAATACAATTTAAAACTGCTACCTCAATATCTGGAGTCCTCATAGTTTGAGTTGCACCTTTTAAATGATTATTTGCATTAAAAGTACCAGTTTACCTCAACCTTCTGTGGATATTTGAAAATGTTCGCCTGTCTGGTGTTAGACGATTTGGAAAGCGCACCTGATATAATCGCCTAGCTTCTGTTGTGTTTCCGCCAGCCAGACCGTACATGTAATGGATATCAGCCAATTCGGCGTTAGTAAAATTAGCCCTTTTTTTCTTACAGCAATAACTTCAAAAGTCTTAATACTAATCGTTAATTTAATAAACAATTCGAGCAGACACTGGTTTAATTTTAGTAACAGTCAAAATACAAAAATAAATGAAAAAAATCAAAGCCTACTAGTCATTTTTTTAATTAGAAGTGCTTTCAATTCAGCGAATGCATACAATCGTTTAATAATTTTTTGCTCGAGAACGGTTGGATAAAAAATTACAAGTGTCAAAAAAGTTTTCTAAATTGAACGAAGATGACGAAAAAAACAACTACTTGAATTTCTTGATGAGAACAAAACCCTATCACTGACACATCATGGATATATAAAGAGTAAATCAACGCAAACAGCAATATATGATTTTATTAAGAGCATAGTTACAGCTCTAGAAGAATCTGAAATTGTCATTTGAAAACTTTTGTACCTTTGAATGTACTATGATTTCCCTTATGGTTTGGAAACACCCTGTATACTGCGAAGCTTCTGAATGCAATGTATTCTGCTGAATGAGCCTCTCTTCCTACAACAAGGTAAAAATAATAGATATTAACCAAGACAACCCAAAAATCGCAAAATTCCAATAAAAAAAATGCATATCTTCTTCCCGGTTGATTTCAGGTGGCAATTATGCCATTTGAAATAACAGAGATAGTGTCAACTTCCGGTATAACCGGAAGTGTCACAGCATTGAAATAACTTTCAGAACTTAGTTCGAATAACTTTCAAAACAACAATAAAAAATTCTCCAATCCCATGTCGCGTGGACACCCGGTATACACGAAACATATAATAATAATAATAATACATAGTGGTGTATGATAAGAGAGCCAAAACAGCAATGCTGGTGGATGTCGCCATACCGAATAATAACAACGTGCTGAATAAGTTCCAGGAGAAAAAGTCCAAATACACAGACCTTGCTATTGAGATCAAGCAGATGTGGCACCTCGAGAAAATAAATATTGTTCCTGTCATCGTATCCTCCACTGGGTTAATACCAAAAACTTTGCATGATAGCCTTAAGAAATTAGAATTGCATAAGAATACCTATATAGAAATGCAAAAAGCTGTAATTCTTAATACATGTAGAATAGTTAGGAAATTTATGTCAAGTATATTGTAATCGAGCCTATTCCCTTTGATTGCTGAATCTGGGAAAGGTAAATTATATCCAGCTAACAGCTGAGATAGTGCATAAGTCCACGATAATAAATAATAATATAGTTTATTCAGATTTGAAGAATGTATAACAAATAATATGAATTTCTTACCTAATAACTATTTTAAGTCTGAATAAACGTTTAATCACAGAGACATTACATAATGTCTGTACGTGAATTGAACTTAAATAAACAATATATTTCTCCCATAAGTACAAAAAATAAAAATATAAGCAAACAACAAAAACAAAAACAAAAGCAAACATATATAGATATAAAATGCTAAAAATGCATTAACAAGTTATTTTGTAAAATGTTTACATACCAAAATTTTTCGTTAACACTGTGGCAGTGTTAATATCCAAAACAATTTTAATATTATATTTTTCTCTTTAATTTCGTTCTTTTCAGGGTCTATTAAACGCCCTCGTATAAACCAAAGCTGCAAATTTTGTGAATAAATTGTCTGACTCAAACTTCGATTTCAATCATAAATAATACCGCCTACTACCCTTTTTTAAGATATTAGCAAACAGTAAAATGTTTTTAAATATATCGAGAAACATTCTTCTCAAGGTTTCAGTTTGCTTACAATTGATATTTTTAAAAGTAAAGTATTACTTGTTATATTATTTCGAGTCGTATCGATTCGAAAATATAGCACTACTATTTGTTTTAAAAGTTTTAGATAGAATAATATGAAAACATAGAGTCGTCAACAAAGTGAAAACATTAAGCATTTATTCCCTTTTTATAATTTCTCTATTCACACAATATACCTGTCCGTGGCCCTCAGACAGTAGCAATCACACATCTGGCTACGGGGTAAAACCCAGATTATTGATTTTTATGAAAATATCGGGGTTCAAAGAATAAATATTCCGGCAAAGTAGGTACAAAACTGGTAATGGAATTTCACTGTAAATTTCCAGAAAACAATGAAACTCGAAACAATTTAGATATAAAATTGTAGTATTTTGAAGAATTGTGGAAAAATACTCATATTTAATAAGATTTTGGGATCAATAATTTATATGACAGTATTCATCGAAGCTTGTAATATTCTTCTTATATTTTTTTGTTTTCTTCATTAAAGCAGAAGAACGTCACCAGATACAGGGTGTTACATAATAGTATGTCACAACTTGAGGGGGTAAATCTACGTGTAATTTTAAGACAAAGAGTTCATATAAACATAGGTCCGCGAAAGCTTCGTTGCGGAGTTACAGAGTGTTGAAATTTTCGGAAAAAAATAGTTTTTTCTTCAAAACTCCTGCAGTTTTTGAGATATTCAGCCCTAATTTGGAATGAAAGCTATTTTTTACAAGCTCCACCATTACACGTCTTAACTTTTAACTAGAATCTACAAGGTGTTTTCTTTTTCGGAGCCATGTCTTCTTTGACCCTTTCATACTTTTTTGCAGTACGCCACTGATCAGCGTTCAATCAATTTACGTCATTTTCATTCAATTTATAAACTTTTTCGACAATTGCAATTTTTTCGTATCTCCAACCGTTCTCGGGTAAAAAATTATTAAACGATTGTATGCATTCGCTTAATTGAAAGCACTTCTAATTAAAAAAATGACTAGTAGGCGAACATTTTCAAATATCCACAGAAGGTTCAGGGAAACTGGTACTTTTACTGCAAACAATCATTTAAAAGGTGCAACTCAAACTATGAGAACTCCAGACATTGAGGTAGCAAGCAGTTTTGAATTGTATTGATTTGAATCCTCATTTGAGTACAAGAAAAAATGGAAATCAGTTGAATATTTCACGTGTTCTAGTGTGGAGGATTCTCCACGACTTTTAATTGTACCCGTGTCATATTCAACGCGTCCAAACTCTACTTCCTCGAGATTTTCCTTCAAGACTGAATTTCTGCCGATGGTTCTTGGATAAAATTAGAGAAAATGATCATTTTTATAGTGAAATAATGTTCACAGCCGAAGTTAACTTTTCGAAAACTGCTATCACAAATTTTCACAATGATCAATATTGGGCTAAAGAAACCTCCATTTAATTGAAGAATCTCATCATCAAGAACAATTCGCACTAAATGTCTGGGTCGGAATAATTGTAAATTATTTGATTGGGCCATTTTTTTGCCTAACAGACTAAAATGTTCCACTTATCGGCAATTTCTTGAGGAGGAGTTACCTTTATTGCTCGAAGATGTGCCGTTTTTGGTGAGAAACATAATGTGGTTCATGCATGACAGGGCACCAGCACATTTTAGTGGAGAAGCTAGGGAATTCTTGAATAATACATTCCACAACCGATAGATAGGGCGGGGTGGGCCAGAACCATGGCCTACTAGGTCCCCAGACTTAAATAGTTAAGACTCAAAAGTTTAGTTTATACCACTCACTATAGAACACTATAGAAGAATTGAGAAATCGAATAATAACCTCTTCTGACACGATAAAAAATACCCTAGGAATATTTCAAAGAGTACGTGATAATATACGAAGAAGAACAGACCTGTATTTTTACAGGTGGAGGACACATCCAGCAATTTATTTAGTTTTAATTGTTATTTTTTTAGTTTGATATTGAATAAGTGTAATTTGAGTCTCAGAAGACGAGCTATCAAAATAGCTTGGAACGGCGGCTCTTTAATTTGCAGTTGGAAATAGGGAGTCAGCTGAACACACTGATTTAGTTCTTCACACGGACGTTAGGTGTTTGAGTCGCGGAAAATTCCTTGAAAGATTTCAAGAGTTATTGCCGAAATAACAGCTCTTCTAGACGAAAGAGATGACACTCAGATGTTGAAGAACGAAAACTGGCTGACAGATTTGGCATTTTTGACTAACATCACAATGCACTTAATAACATTAACTTGGAGCTTCAAGGTAAAGGAAAAACTATTATTGAGGTGATTAGCGCAGTAAACGCCTTCAAAAGTAAATTGCAACTTAAAAAAGATCGACTGAAAAGAAAGGATCTGAAACTCTGATCTGAGTTGATCGTAAGTATTCTAAAAATATTGAGGTAGATCGCCAGCAGTTCAAGTTTGAGCACCCCTAGAGTAATAAAAGCTAAGTAAGTATGCAAATCCCTTAGAAATGTGGTATGTGGGCAAATTCAGAAATAAATGTAGTTTCTATGATTGTGTATTGGAGCACGCAGCAATTTATTGTCGGATCTTTGATATAAACCCTCGTAAAAATCTCCAGGAAGAACCCAACTACCTGTCTACGATCTTATCTATCTTTTTCGTTGCTAGCTAATATTGCTGCTCTCGTTTCAAATAAAATGTTTACACTATACGTCTAAAATTTATCAGTAACGTAGACGAATCAATTGAACACTAATGTATTCAGAAACGTTAATAGTTTAGTGTGAATATCTAGATAGTTACGTTTACCAAATATAATTATTTCATGAATTTCATGTATACTCAACTTATGCTTAATTCTATACGTTAAAATATATAATAATTTAATAATGTTTATGATATTTCAGATAACTCAATAACTTAAGTAAATTATGGAAATGAACATTTATTTCTTATTATAGTAGACTAAATTTTCCACATGAGATTTAGCATTACCTTACAGAATGTTGAACAATGTTTATGAATTAAATTCAATTTCTTTCCATACTTTAAAATTATTATAATCAATAAAAATCAAGATAATGCTTGTCAAAATGCTCATTTATATTTTAGGCTGCCATATTTTAAATGAGATAAAAAACACAAGGTTTAACTTTAATCTACACTTTATTTGAAAAAATTCGACGACGTTTCGCTGACACAGCAGCTTTATCAAGAATGAAGAGTATGGTATTATAAACAAATCGTAGAACAAGTTGGATGAATAACAGGAAAATCCACACCGAGCCATTGTACAGTTAGTATGAAAGGTAATAAAACTAATTAAACAAGTTAAGTAGGGTGAGTAATTCACATCTAGCTGTTCATTCAAAAGCTTTTCCGAATGTTTGTATCTATTTATTTCTAATGCTTCTAGGAGATCTAATTTTGAACTTTTGATTTTATATGTAATATGTCAAAGTTTTTATTGAATGAATGGTTTTCTTTTATTAGGTGGTTTGAATAATTTGAATCAGATTTATTTTTATCGAAGCTACGTTTATGTTCAGATGTTCTTATGCCAAAACTCCTATAGGTCCTACCGATATAAATTCTATCACAAGAACCGCAATTGAGTTTATAGATTCCTGATTTACTTGATTTTTCAACAAGAGATTTATTATTTTTAATATGTTTATAATTAATAAGTTATTAGAAGTTTTGAAACTTATATTAAGATTTTGTTTGACGAGAAAGGATTTAATATTGGTACTTGCAGAACCGCAGAATGTTGAACTGTTGAATATTTTATAGTCTTTATGAATAGGATATACTTCATTTATTGCTTTCTGATACAGTTTTTACGAATGATTAGATCTATCATATCCGGATTATATGAATTATTAATGGCTATCTGTTTGATGATGTTAACT
This sequence comes from Cryptolaemus montrouzieri, assembly GCA_013387265.2. Lineage (NCBI taxonomy): Eukaryota > Metazoa > Arthropoda > Insecta > Coleoptera > Coccinellidae > Cryptolaemus > Cryptolaemus montrouzieri. The sequence continues at coordinate 2,043,280 of JABFTP020000083.1, read as the reverse complement.
CTGTATTATAATCTTCTACTGATAAAGGTAAATTAAGTAACCGATGTACCATGCTGTTTAAAGCTGCAACTTTGTGTTGTATTGGATGTAATGAGTAGTTATGTATAATTGTATCAGTATGTGTTGGTTTACGAAAGACCGAAAAACATGATTATTATTTTGTTTAGTGATTTTTAAGTCCAAAAATTAATAGAATCGTTCTGTTCAATTTCTATCGTGAATTTAATGTTCAAATGGATGGAATTAATGAAATTAAGAAATAAGTCTAATTGACGAGTAGTTCCAATGAAACATACTAAGATGTCGTCAACATATCTATACCAATAAAGAAATTTGGAAATGAGTGGATGTGTATGAATTTTCTGTTCAATTTTATTCATAAAAATCTCTGCTAAAAGTGGACTCAAAGAATTTCCCATGATCAAACCATTTTCACTGCTGTAATAGATGTTGTTGAAAGAAAAATAATTTTGTTCAATGCAAACGTCCAACAGATTCAATATTTCTGATTTAATTATGTGGTTAACATGATTCGAATTCAACATGTTTTCGATTAATATTTTGACATCACCTGGAGGAACACTTGGGTATAAATTCTCAACATCAAACGCAAAAAGTTTTGCGTTAGGTGGTAGGTTAACGTTTTTTATGTTATTTATCAATTCGAACGAATTTTTTTTTTTATAGAAGGGGAAGTCTGAGAAAGAGTTACTTAAACAGACTAACTGTGGAACTTCTCTCTCCCGGGCAACGTGGCTTCAGCAAGGGGTACTCGGTTATGACGGCTGCAAAAATGTTAATCGACGGGGTCATAAAGTCGGGGAAGCCATTGGAGTACCTAGCCTTATTTGATATCAAGAACGCCTTCAATACTGCCAAATGGATCGTTATTTTAGAGGAAATGGAGATGGCAGGGGTGTCTGCTCACAGAAGGAAAATATCAAAGTCATATTTTTCGGATGGAAGAGTGAGCATAGGGGGAAAGGAATGTGAATGCTTCATGGGAGTTCCACAGGGTTGGATCGTGGGGCCAACTCTGGGAACATAATGTATGACGAGATCTGGAGGCTGGGATACCCAGAAGGCGTTACACCGGTCGCCTATGCCGACGATCTGGCCTTGCTGATTGAAGGCATGAGTATCGAGGAAATCCAAGAGAAACTAGCAAGAATATGCGAATTACTAACAGCTTTTATGAGGAACAGAGGGCTCACCACAAAACAGAGTTAGGAATCCTGAAAGGACCTCGGTCATGGAAAACACATTCATTAAAGTCTTGGGATCGAGGTGAAGAGGCAGGTGAAATATCTGGGAATAATTTTGGAAAAGGGTCTGAGCATGACACCGCACATAGAATATGTGACAACTAACATGGGAAGAAAGACAACGGCCCTGACAAAAATCATGCCCAACTGCGGCGGCCGAATCTGTAGGAGCATGAGAATGTACGGTGCTGTCATCTGTGAACCATCCTAGTCCACTGCTGAACATAGGTCTTCCTCAACGATCTCCATTCCTCGCGATTTTGGACCGGATGTATCCAGTTCGTACACACTCGCTTGATATCGTCTTTTCAACGAGCTGATGGACGTCCTCTACTTCTGTGGGCTTCATCTCTGGGACGCCACTCCAAAAGACGCTTTGTCCATCTACCGTCCGTGGATCTTGCTAGATGACCGGCCCAGTTCCACTTTAAATTAGCAACTCTCTCGAGAGCATCCTGGACTCTAGTTCGTTGGCGTATGATATGGTTGGGAATTCTGTCCCGTAGTGTTATGCCTAATAGCTCTCTCCATCTTACGCTGAGCAACACATATTTCATTAGCTGATTTCTTTGTTAGGGTCAGGGTTTCTGCACCGTACGTCAAACTGGTAAAACGCATTGATTGTATACTTTACGTTTCAAACAAATCTCTGATTTGAACAGATCTCTCAGTTTTCCAAATGCAGCCCATGTCAACCTTATTCGCCTTCCTATTTCTGTTGTTTGGTTGTCCCTGCCTATAGTTATCTCATGCCCCAGATATTTGCATGACGTTACTTGTTCAACAATTTCACCATCGATGGAAACTGGTTGGCTTGGTACTAAGTTGGTCATCATCTTAGTTTTCGACATATTTATCTTCAATCCGATTTTACTGGATTCCTTAGGCAACTGCAAGAGCATCTCATTTGCATCATCTAATCTGTTTGCTATAATGACGATGTCGTCGGCGAAACGAAGATGACTTAATCGCTCACCATCCACATTTACTCCCCTCTGATCCCATTCCAATTGCTTGAACATATATTGCAATAGGTTTGTGAACAACTTCGGGGAAATAGTATCACCCTGTCTTACTCCACGTCCGATCCTGAATTTTTCTGTAGAATTGTGAAGGCACACTTGTGAAGTGGCATGCTCATATATATATAATATATATAATGATGGCAGTGTATCTATGATCAGCCAACGCTTTAAGCATAATCGCCTGTATCACGGTATCGAAGGCTTTCTCGTAATCCACGAATATGAGAACCAGAGGCAAGTTGTATTCTATGCTCTTTTCAATCAAAGTCTTGAGAGTTTGGAGATGATCATTAACACCAAATGTTGCCCGAAATCCGGCCTGCTCTCGAGGTTGGTAGGTGTCCAGTGTGTTTGTGAGGCGCTTTGTTATTATTTTGGTGAAGAGTTTGTATAAGTGCGATAGAAGGCTTATAGGTCTATAGTTCGAGAGATTTGTGGGGTCTCCTTTCTTGTACATAATTATTATTAAAGCATTATGCCAAGACTCTGGTACTTTTGCTTCAGCTAAACATTTATTGAAAAGTTTCGTTATTTCACGAATCAGATTTTCACCGCCTATCTTCAAAGCCTCCGCAACTACTCCATCTTCCCCTGGAGCTTTGTTGTTTTTCATATCTGATAGTGCCTTTCGGACCTCATCAGCTGTTATTTCTGGGAGGTCCTCCGAACCCTGATTCATAACATGAGGTATGCGATTGTCTTCCTCGTTCTCGCGATTCAGGCTTCGATACAAATTGGAGTAAAAGTCCTCGACAACCTTCACTATTTCGGCTCTATTTGTTATAATTGAACCATATGGATCCATTAGTTTGTGAATGTTACGTTTTCCCAATGAAGTCGTCCGTCGTGCTTTCATTTTGTTCTATAGTTTGAACTGCCAAGCTTTTATTGTGCTGTCGAGAGTCCTTCCTAAGTTGGCGAGATATCTCGCGGTTAAGTATTTTCAGTTCTTTCTTGTCTGCTGTGTCCTTGCTTAATAGTTCTCTTCTGGTCTTCATCATGCGTTTCGTTGTCTCACTGATTCTTTCCTGTTTCCTGTTCAAAGTGCTACAATGTTTGTCCATAGCTTGTTATATTGATGTTGTAATGTTGTCGTTGTGCTGATCGATATTCATGTTTTCATTGCACAAAAGCTTCTCACTCAAAGTTTCACGAAATGCCGCTTCATCAGATACCTGTGCCCATTTGTTATTTTTAACCCCTCCTGTCATTACGAGTTTGTTCCTTTCACGTTTTAAATTGATCATACATTTAGCCCTCACCATTCTGTGGTCACTTCCAGTTGAAAATTTGTTAAGGACCGAAACATCCTTAATAACTTCCTTTTTGTCAGCTATAATGAAGTCAATTTCATTTTTGGTGTTACCATCTGGGCTCGATCATGTCCATCTTCTCTGCGAAGGTTTTTGGAAAAACGAATTCATCGCACATAAGCGGTTTTCTAATAGAAAGTCTAAGAGCATGGTTCCTCTTTCATTCCGTTCCCCAATTCCATGACACCCTAAGGATGCTTCGGTGTCATTTTCTTTCATACCAAGCTCAGCATTGAAATCTCCAACTACAAAATTGTAATAGGCTGGAGTACGGTGCTGTAGCATACAGCATTTGACACTATGCGGCGCCATTATGGGCCAAATCAGCCGCAAAGAAAAGGAACTAGGTAAACGGTGCCCAGAGAAAGATCCGGCTGAGGGCCTGTGCTGCATATAAAACGGTGTCCCCTCTGGAACTCCTCCTATGGACCTTATGGTATGGTCACCATCCAGGGGTGCAAAGGCAGACTCGGAAAAGAATAGTAGCAATTTGGCAGAAAAGGTGGAGGAGGATCAACAACGCCCATTGGAACCGGAGATTAGTACCAGAGATTGAAGGATGGATGGAATGTAAACACAGATCTCTCAATTATTTTCTGACACAATGGTTGACGGGGCTAGGCTCTTTTGAGGTTTTTTCGTAAAAAGATAGGAAAAACACAAGATTCCTCCTGCAGAACATGCGGGGAAGGGACTGTAGATGATCCTGCCCACGTACTAGAGTGTGCGAGATGGAGAGGCAAAATTAATGAGTTGTTGAAATTATTTGGCGAAAAAACAACGCCGGAAAGAATCATGAGGCCTAATAAATGACAAAGAGGAGCAAGGATAATATCCGATATCATGGATGCAAAAGGGAGATAAGACAGAGAAAACCAAAGGGAAGACCGAAATGAGGAGGAAGACTGACAAACATAGAAAGGAAAAGCCTCAAAGATGCAAGGCTCGAAGAACGAGTTTTTCCCTCATCGGTATAAAAAAAAGATGCCAGAAATTCCTGGGTGCCGGCATGTCATTAAAAATTCATTTCCTCCATTCACATTTGTCATTTTATCCTGAAAATTTGGGCGTTGTCAGTGACAAACAGGGTGAAAGAATCCATCAAGATGTTAGGGCAATGAAAATTCGCTATCAAGGACGATGGAAAACAGCCATAATGGGTGATTACTGTTGGTTTTTGAGAAGAGAAGACATGACCCCTTATGAAAGGCGAAAAATCGAATTTAATTAGTAGTTTAAGTCAACATTTTTAATCTTTGTGTTTTTCTTAAATGTAAAGTACGTTTAGAGGTTGTAAAAGTAAATAAAGTCAATATACAGGGATATCCACCGAGACCGTCCGTTTCAAAACTTTTCAAGTTCCAATCACAATATCAAGCTAACTAGCGATTTCCAATTGGAGTGAAATATTTTCGAAGTGATACCATTTCCGGTTATACCGGAAGTGGGTCATCACTTTGTTATTTCAAATGGCAATCTACCTTTTTTATTATATATCTAGAACCGACATTTCAGCAAGGCATAAAATACCCATATGTCAAAAGTTTTGACAGATTTAATTATTTTTGTTATAAACTTGATTTTTGAAGAACGTTTAAAAAAATTCTAGCTCGTAGATCTTGTGCACTACAGACACAATTTTTGCTTGGGTGGATAGAAAAAAGATCAAGGAATTTTTATAGCAATCTAGACATATCAAATGTTCATTGCGTTGTTTTGTATGATTTTTTCAATTTCGCCTTTTTCAAACAGCAATAACTCAATTTTTTCAAATGGCACGTGCCAATTTTTATATCGCCATCAGATGAAGCGTCAAATTTCAAATGGAATTGTATAAGAATTTACTATACCCATCTTTATAGTTCCGAAATAATTTGGAAATATATTGAATTTTGATGATTTTGCAAGAACTAACAGAGAATACTTTGAAATATTTGAATCAAGTAGCTGAACTGGCTACGCTCATCTGACAGGTGCCTAAAATTAATGTACTTGTCACTTCGTTCATTTAAATTTGATATTTCAACAAAAATTGTCGTTATTTCAGAATGAAAATATTCAAAAAATACAACACATTTGGAATAAAACCACTGGTTATTCAAACGAAAATATATTTAATCTTTTTTAATTCATTTTAGAATGTCAAAAAGTAGTGGGTAGAAATTGCAGGCAATTCAATAACAAATTTCCAAATTTACCGTCTATAAGTAAAATAAAATTTCGTAGCATTAGAAGTAATTTTCTACAATTCGGATGAATAAAAATTGTAGGAACTAAGCGAAAACCAATCATCGAAGATAATTACATTAATACGAATAAATTATAGCAAACATCATAGAAGAAAACTAATTTACGATCTCAATAAATGTTCAATATTGGCCCCATTTTGCTCGATACACTTGACAGCTCGTATACAAACATGATGAGTTGCCCTCCTAGTTTCCTCAGGATCAATATTACGAAAAGCATTATGAATGCGCTCTAGTAACTCTTCTTTACTTCTTACAGGAATAAGATACACTTCACTCTTGATTTTGATCCATAAATAAAAATCAAGGGGCGTCAGGTCCGGAGAACGTGTAGGCCATAAATTTGGTCCTTGATTACCCCACCATCTATCCTAGAATATTTCTGTTAGCTGCCGATCTACAGATCGTGTTTTATGTGCTGGTGCACCATCCATTTGGTAATAGCAATCCCTCAGAATGTTAAGGGGTAATCCATCTAAAAAATTTGCTAATGTTCCTTTCAAAATTTCCAGGTATCTTTGTCCATTAAGATTTTCCTCATAAATGTGATAAGCCAACAAATCATTCATTAAAATTGCAAAAACGTTCACGCTGAATTTATTTTGGAAATCAATAACCTCAATGAAATGTGGATTTTCTGGGGCCTAAAAATGTCCATTTCTCCTGTTGGTTATTCCACTTTCATTGAACTTGGCTTCATCAGACCATATAATTTTTTGCAGAATCTTCTCGAAGCCGAATTAATAAATTTTCACAGAAATTTAGCCGCTTGGGAAGGTCAGTTGGTTTCAATTTTTGTAGTCTGATAAAAGAATACGGGTGCATGCTATGTTTCTTAAGGATCCTTTGAATGGAACTATAACTCAATCCAATATCCATTGATGCTGACTTAATGGACGCATGTGGAATGGCACGAAAATACGTATTAATTTGATTGTCGTCGTCCTCGAGAATTGGTTTTCTTCTAGTTTCTATGTATTTTGTTCCTCCAAATTGCAAAAAATTGCTTCTAGTCCTTCGAAATTTTGTTTTACTCATAGGCGCCAAATTTGGAAATTGGTTATTGAATTGCCTGCAAGTTCTATCCACCACTTTTTGACATTCGCCATGAATTAAACAGAGATTGAACATATCCTCGTTTGAATAATCAACCATTTTTTTATCAATCTGGTGTTTTTCAAAAATTTTCACTTCAAAATTACCAACAATTCTTGTTGAAATATCAAATTCGAATGAACGAAGTGACAAGTACATTAATTTTAAGCACTTGTCAGGTGAGCGTAGCCAGTTCAGCTACTTGATTCAAATATTTCAAAGCATTCTTTGTTACTTCTTGCAAAATCATCAAAATTCAATATATTCCCAAATTATTTCGGAACTATAAGAGATGGGTATAGTACATGCTGATACAATTCCATCTGAAATTTGACGCTTCATCTGATGGCGATATAAAAATTGGCACGTGCCATTTGAAAAATTGAGTTATTGCTGTTTGAAAAAGGCCAAATTGAAAAAATCATACAAAACAACGCAATAAACATTTGGCATATGTAGACTGCTTAATAAATTCCTTAATCCTTCTTCTATCCACTCAAGCAAAAACTGTGTCTGTAGTGCAAAAGATCTACGAGCTACAATTTTTATAAATGTTCCTCAAAAATGGAGTTTATAACAGAAATTTTTAAATCTGTCAAAAACTTTTGACATATGGGTATTTTATGCCTTGCTCAAATGTCGGTTCTAGATGTATAATAAAAAAGGTAGATTGCCATTTGAAATAACAAAGTGATACCATTTCCGGTTATACCGCTAGTTATGGCCGCGTATAAAATTTCAGCTTCATATTGTAATTGGAACTTAAAAAGTTTTTAACGGACGGTCCCGGTGGATATCCCTGTATACTGTTGAAAAAACTTAATTCATATTTTCTCTATACGCTTTTTGTATTGTAACACAGAATGTGGTTCTATAAATGTAACAAGAAATTTTTTCGTATTACAACATTTTTATTCATTTTTGTATTGGGATACGTCCATTCCACTATGATATGCTTTATGTTATATCCACAACAATTTTTTTCTGTCGGCCGCTGTATTTAATTGCCTACCAAACAAGAAATTTCAAATATTAAAAAGTGCGTAAATTTCTTGTCGCAGTGTATAATATATCTAGTAGCTGCTGTACTAAAACATGAAAATCTGCACACCTCTTGTCCATGAAATTTGAAATGATCCACAGGCTCCATTTTACGCTCTACGTTGGCATAACTCAACGTACATAACTTTAATTTTTTTAATCAACGACTCCCGAATGAAATGAATATTTCCTTTTATTAATGATCCCCATGTCTTACTTAAAAAAATTGTTTCCGGAAAATTTCAAAGAACTTTATTAAGTTTCGTTGAACCAGTAATATCTACAACGCCATCTTTGAAATCAAAGACCCGCCTAGAGATTAAATCAGACAAAAACTAAAGTTCGGCAACATGAAAAGAATTGTATTACGTCGGTACGTCTGAAGTCAATTCGAAGAAAAACCGGGCTACATCATCTTTTTTTGCTTTGGTTTGCAGACAGCAAGGTTTATCTCTGTTTTTGCTTAAGCTTATACACTGTGCACCGAAAATTACGAATATTAATTTATTTTCAATACTTCAAATTGCATTTTTTGGTAGGCAGCTAATTATTAACATATGTTTTTTGGATATTTCCGGAAATGTAATAATAATATAGTTTATTCAGATTTGAAGAATGTATAAAAGCGCCTTATTCGCGCTTCCTACATTCGTGTTCTTATTATTCGCGGATCTAATCGGTACATCGGTACATACGAGGTCAGACAATTAAGTAATGCGACAAAATAAAAAATCGAGTATATTTAAAAATTAAGGTACATCGCTGCGACCCCCTTCAAAGTAGTCCCCTCCCGCACCTATACATTTATTCCAGCGAGTTTTCCAGTTTTCGTAACAATTCTGGAACACTTCTTGTGGGACCTCTCCGAGTATCCTCGTCACAGCTTCTTGGATATCCTCAACGGAGTCAAAATGTCGACTTTCGACAAATTTTTTCATATGGGGGAAAAAGAAAAAGTCACGGGTGGCTTGTCTGGTGAATAGGGCGGTTTTAGTAACGTTGCGATGCCTTAAAACTCCAAAAACTGAGAGACACTGAACGCAGTGTGACAGAAAACATTGTCGTGATGCAGAACCCAAGTCTTCGCAATATCTGGACGGACTCTCTGCAACCTTTTTCCTAATCTTTCGAGCACATTGCGGTAGAATACTTGATTTACGGTCTGTCCAGGTGGTATGAACTCTTTGTGAACCACCCCTTTGATGTCGAAAGAGCACCTCAACATGGTTTTCACTTTGAGCTTGCTCATTACCAAGGGAATGCAATCTCGCATCAAAATATCAATCTCGGTATTCGCGAGATTCAGGAATTCTAATCTGCGAGATCTCGCATTGTAAAGAAATGATCATCGACATTGTATGAAAATTCCATCATTTATATTTCTATTGCCTCTAATTGTTCTTCAGGAGCCAAATAGAGAAATAAAATCTCAAGCTAACCAGTAATTTATTCAAAAAGTAACATATTATTCTAAAACTTGAAAATAACTTCTCAAAAAGCATAAAGTATCTAGGGTTTCATCTGCCAGCCGACTCCGAATACTGCATGCCAGATAACCAGCTGAAGAAAACGTCCGTTCTGCCTCGACACTTGTCGGTACTACAGATAAAAGACATTGGTGAGCGAACTGTAGATTTCGTCCTTCTGACCCTCCAGACTCGTATAAATTGATTTCTTTCTTTAAAATCATATCAAGTGACGATGACAAAGGTGCCACACGTTTTTTCGAATAGTCTTTCAATGCCATTTCCAATTCCTCATCAAAACTAAGAGAAGCGTTCGCCATTTCAGGCTCTATTTTTTTTCACTGCAGCTAATAAAGTTGAATCGCCATCATCACTTTCATTCATGGTTTAATCTGCAACTAAAGATGTAGAGGGTTTGTTTTGTATATTGACTGCAATATTGTCATCTTTGTTACTGTTCTTGTGTAATCTTCCGATAAACTTTATTATTTCTCATTTGATGGAAGATTTTGAAGGCAGTTTGAAAGTTTGATCACTAGCAGATTGATTGAAATATACGTCGTATTGAACAGGGTCTGTCAAATAATACAATGCTGCGGTCATAAATGTTCTGCGTTCACTAATCCAAGCCCTCATGGATTCAGAAACTTTTTGAGGTACTGGTGTTCCGAGTTCTTCTAACTTTTTCACCATAAATTGCAGAGTAGTTTCGGCAGTTAACAAATTTGAATTTCGACGACATAGTACTTCCATTGCCAGTTTTATAGGCTGAAATACGAGTTCTAAATCTGATAAAGCACTATATTCTTGGTCTGAGAAACTATGATTTGTATTCGATCCAAGATTGCAATCAACGCTTTGCGTACACATTGCTTCACTTTATTGAATGTGGAAATCATATCTGCAAGACTAGATCAGCGTGTCTCGCAGTCCAGCATGAGTTGCACATTTTTGCTGAATTCGTCCTTCATATATTTCTGAAGAATGCTATTCTTTGTTGTTTGATTTTTTCAGAAGCTTTACTACTTGTCTTACTTTTTTGATAAGGTTATCAAATTCTGTCACTAAGTCAACTTCATCTACAGTGGGTAATCTGCAGTCAAATCCTTCATTATCAATAATGTCATCAAATTCTTCATCGTCAGACTCCTCCACATCTCACTGAGCTACTACTGTGTCTTTTGTACTTTCTTTTTGCGTTTCGGTTCCACGTTTTGATTTGTAAATCACATCTATAACTCCCAATTGAATGCCGTGAGCGTAGCATAGCTGGTGAAGAGAATTCATGAGTCGCCCAACCTTCACCATTACACTGGCCCCATCTGTAGTAACACCTTCTATATCTTCATCTAATGACAAGCCATATTCTGATAATTTCTTCTTCAAAATAGTTATGCAACTCTCTCCAGGCATGCTTCCTACTATGCGCACAAGACCCAAATTCCTGAACATATTTTTATTCTCTGAAAATGTATGAACATTCACATTCATGAAGTGCCTGTTTTTGCATAAAGTCCATTCATCGAAAGTAAGGCTGAATCTATAGTTATTCTTTCTCAGATTCATAAGTTCCTGCGAAACTTTTATTTTCAAGCTCATGCCATAATCCATAACAATCTGTTTTATGGAGTTAGGCGATGCAGGTAATTTGTAGTCACTAGTCGCAAATAATTCTCTCAAGTCTTTCGACGTGCAAAAATATCTAAAGGTCATGTCATCTTTAGATATCATCCTTGAAATTCTTTCCTTCAAAGAATCTTTTTGTAGGGAAGAAAAGTAATCAGATATTTTTTGCCGTTTCAAAATAGACTTACTCAAAGAAACTTTTTGTAGGGAAGAAAAGTAATCAGATATTTTTTGCCTCTTCGTAACGGTTAGACGCGGAAGCATTGATCAGCACTAAAGAATTTGATGGAACTAGAGTATTGTTTTCTGTCACTAATTTTGCGCTTGGACAGTAAATGTACGTCTTAGCCTTTGGGAGATCGTGCCGTTTCAAAATAGACTTACACAATTTGCACTGGGCAGTTTGTCCATCTTCTGCCTTCAAAAAGTATTTCCATACCTCTGATCCACTTTGAAACTCTTTATAAACTACCTTTGTTGTCATTTTAACACATAACGAATAGACCGAGAGAACTTGAACACACAAGGAACTATTTTCAACTGTTATTGGAATAGTTTATAAATCTACAATTCCTACAATTTGGCCCTCTTTAAGAAGCGAGTAAACTGACACCTCAATTCTTTCCAGGCGCCCACTCATGTGGTGTAACCGGTTCGACTATGCCTGGGAAGAGCGCATAAAAAAATATGTTTCGCGGCAAAGTGATAACGCGCCGAGGGGATATTCCATGACCATCCAGAAGTCCAGACTTGAGCCCACTTGACTTTTTTGTGTGGAAAGTTGAGCCGGAAAACCAGCATCAATTCAACAATTGAAAGAAGCAATAATAGGTGAAATGGGTCGAAATTCTAGTTTATGTGCCAGAGGGTTTTTAATAATTTAAGCTTCAGGGAAGAAGCGAGTAAACTGACACCTCAATTCTTTCCAGGCGCCCACTCATGTGGTGTAACCGGTTCGACTATGCCTGGGAAGAGCGCATAAAAAAAATATGTTTCCCGGCAAAGTGATAACGCGCCGAGGGGATATTCCATGACCATCCAGAAGTCCAGACTTGAGCCCACTTGACTTTTTTGTGTGGAAAGTTGAGCCGGAAAACCAGCATCAATTCAACAATTGAAAGAAGCAATAATAGGTGAAATGGGTCGAAATTCTAGTTTATGTGCCAGAGGGTTTTTAATAATTTAAGCTTCAGGGAAGAAGCGAGTAAACTGACACCTCAATTCTTTCCAGGCGCCCACTCATGTGGTGTAACCGGTTCGACTATGCCTGGGAAGAGCGTATAAAAAAAGATGTTTCCCGGCAAAGTGATAACGCGCCGAGGGGATATTCCATGACCATCCAGAAGTCCAGACTTGAGCCTACTTGACTTTTTTGTGTGGAAAGTTGAGCCGGAAAACCAGCATCAATTCAACAATTGAAAGAAGCAATAATAGGTGAAATGGGTCGAAATTCTAGTTTATGTGCCAGAGGGTTTTTAATAATTTAAGCTTCAGGGAAGAAGCGAGTAAACTGACACCTCAATTCTTTCCAGGCGCCCACTCATGTGGTGTAACCGGTTCGACTATGCCTGGGAAGAGCGTATAAAAAAAGATGTTTCCCGGCAAAGTGATAACGCGCCGAGGGGATATTCCATGACCATCCAGAAGTCCAGACTTGAGCCTACTTGACTTTTTTGTGTGGAAAGTTGAGCCGGAAAACCAGCATCAATTCAACAATTGAAAGAAGCAATAATAGGTGAAATGGGTCGAAATTCTAGTTTATGTGCCAGAGGGTTTTAATAATTTAAGCTTCAGGAAGAAGCGAGTAAACTGACACCTCAATTCTTTCCAGGTGCCCACTCATGTGGTGTAACCGGTTCGACTATGCCTGGGAAGAGCGCATAAAAAAAGATGTTTCCCGGCAAAGTGATAACGCGCCGAGGGATATTCCATGACCATCCAGAAGTCCAGACTTGAGCCCACTTGACTTTTTGTGTGGAAAGTTGAGCCGGAAAACCAGCATCAATTCAACAATTGAAAGAAGCAATAATAGGTGAAATGGGTCGAAATTCTAGTTTATGTGCCAGAGGGTTTTAATAATTTAAGCTTCAGGGAAGAAGCGAGTAAACTGACACCTCAATTCTTTCCAGGCGCCCACTCATGTGGTGTAACCGGTTCGACTATGCCTGGGAAGAGCGCATAAAAAATATGTTTCCCGGCAAAGTGATAACGCGCCGAGGGATATTCCATGACCATCCAGAAGTCCAGACTTGAGCCCACTTGACTTTTTTGTGTGGAAAGTTGAGCCGGAAAACCAGCATCAATTCAACAATTGAAAGAAGCAATAATAGGTGAAATGGGTCGAAATTTTAGTTTATGTGCCAGAGGGTTTTTAATAATTTAAGCTTCAGGGAAGAAGCGAGTAAACTGACACCTCAATTCTTTCCAGGCGCCCATTCATGTGGTGTAACCGGTTCGACTATGCCTGGGAAGGGCGTATAAAAAAAAGATGTTTCCCGGCAAAGTGATAACGCGCCGAGGGGATATTCCATGACCATCCAGAAGTCCAGACTTGAGTCCACTTGACTTTTTGTGTGGAAAGTTGAGTATACGCCGGAAAACCAGCATTAATTCAACAATTGAAAGAAGCAATAATAGGTGAAATGGGTCATAATTCTAGTTTATGTGCCAGAAAGTTTTTAATAATTTAAGCTTCAGGTTGGAAGAGTATCTGCGTCGAGATAGATCACACCTTCATGATGTAAATTTTAGAAATTGACTTTCCAATGTTTTCACGATTAAATAGATGGTTTTTCATTAGCGTATCTATTTTAGTTTATCTATTGTGTTTTCAAATTCGGGAAACTTAATGGCTCACCCTGTAGAATGCATAATGATGTGATTCTATTGAAAATATTTATTCACTTGAATAGAAGATTCATTTTGAGTTTTTCATTGTAATAATTGCATAACAATAGTATACATTAAATTGCTTTATAATTAAAATAAATTAATATTGTTTTTTTGTTATGTAATTTTGGTTTAAGTAATTGCTACACCTGTATGCAACGCGCCTAACAGTGTCACAATAAGGGCGCGACTATCGGAGGATTAAAAAGGCAACCTGAGTATTTCAATTTCTGTGAATACAATTTTCATTTTGATTGTTTCTCAAGACTTAGTGCTGGTGGATTAATGGAAAAATAATTCTTCATGATGTCTAAACTTTTTCTAAATAAATTTGAATTTTCGTTTCTTAGCGCAGTGTATTTTATTTCATTCGTATATTCAGCTACGGTAGAAAGACCTTAATTCTAGTAGTTACTGTATAATTTTTTTTTGTTCCTTTCAAACGATCAAGGAAGGAGACAGTTTTTTATTGCATCATTCCTAAATAGACTAGGCGACAACGAAAATATTTTACTTCAAATTAAATGTCTCAAATTTCTTAGAGTTGCTGAGTTATAATGAATTCAAAGTAAGATAAACCTGTCGCAAATGGAAACAAATTTTTCCATCGTCGGCAAATCATGGCGACATAAAGGATATTCGATGTTTTTAGATTCGTCCTGGGGAAGATAGTTTTGACTACCAGTTTTGAAGCGAAGATTACCGGCGCCTCAAATCCACCAATCGAGGAAAAAGACGGTTAGGAATGTCTCCAATAGATTATACGCACTGGTGCCGGTGGAATCCCCACTTTAATATTCCCTTCTTTGATTTTATTCTGGATAGTTTGAGATATTTTTCAATTTCAATTAGTTTAATAGCAACCCTTATGTGGTGAAGATATATCAAAGTGGATAAAGTGTGAAAATTGAAAATGGCACCAACTATAAAATGTTTCAAATATCCGATGAAAGTTGAAGAAATAACAGGCCAACGAATACTTATATCAACAAAAGAAGCTGAAGATGAAGTATTCAACTCGGAAATCTTTGCGAAAGGTATCCCTTGTGATGCCACTGAAGAAGAATTGGTACCGTTCTTCGAAAGAATTGGACCTGTGCATACGTTTCGTCTTATGATGAACGAACGAAAAACCGCAAATAGAGGATACGTCTACGTTACTTATTTAAAAAAAAGTAACGCACTGGATGCAATTAATGAATTAAACGGGAAAGAGATACGAAGATACAAACCGATTACCATTGAGCTCTCCCTTAACAATTGCAGGATATTTATTGGAGGAGTTCCTGTTGATAAAACGAAAGATCAAGTTTGGCATGAACTAATCAAGCAAGGTTTGCAGAATATAGTTGATGTTATCATGTATAGATCATATAATAATAGAGCTGCAAACAGAGGGTTCGTATTTGTGGAATTTCCATCACATAAGTTGGCGGCGAGAATGAGATGTCGACATAAAGACCTAACGTTATGGGGTAATAAAGTAATCGTTGATTGGTCTGTACCTCAGCCAGAAATCCCAGAGGAAATCATGTCAGAGGTGAGTTTTTTCTTTTCTGTTCTTATGATTTTCGACTAATACAGTCTAATAGTATGTCGCAACTTGAGGGGGGTAAATCTCCGTGCAATTTCAAGAAAAAAATTTTTATATAAACAGGTCCACAAAAGCTTCCTTACGGAGCTACAGGGTGTTGAAATGTCCGGAAAAAGTTGTTTTTTTCTTCAAAACTCCTGCAGTTTTTGAGATATTCAGCCCAAATTTGGAATGCAAGCTATTTCTACAGCCTCCATCATTACACAAATTTAAACTGGAATCTACAAGGTGTTCTCTTTTCCGGAGCCATGTCTTCTTTTGCCCTTTCAAACTTTTTTGCAGTTAGCCACTGATCAGCGTAAAATCAATTTTCGTCATCGTCGTTCAATTAAGAAACTTTTTTGACACATGTAATTTTTTCGTATCCATCCGTTCTCGAGGAAAAAATTATTGAATTTGAATTGTATGTTATTCGCTAAATAAAAAAATAGTAGAAACACTCGATAGGTATGCCCAAAATTTGCATTTATTTTAATAGCTCGTCTTTTGAAACTCAACTTATACTTATTCAATATCAAACTAAAAAAAAGAACAATTAAAAACTAAATAAATTGCTGGAAGTGTTCTCCACCTGCAAGAATACAGGCCTCTGTCCCTCGTATATTATCACGCACTCTGACATATTCCTGGGGTATTTCTTATCGTGTCACAAGAGGTTATTATTCCATTTCTCAATTCTTCTACAGTGTTCACTGGAGTGGTATAAACTAAACTTTTAAGATATCCCCATAAGAAAAAGTATAAACTATTTAAGTCTGGGGGACCTAGGAGGCCATGGTTCTGGCCCACCCCGACCTGTCCATCGGTTGTTGAATGTATCATTCGAGAATTCCCTAGTTTTCCCACTAAAATGTGCTGGTGCCCCGTCATGCATGAACCACATTATGTTTTTCACCAAAAGTGGCACATCCTCGAGCAATAAAGGTACCTCCTTCTCAAGAAATTGCCGATAAGCAGGACCGTTCAGTCTGTCAGGCAAGAAAAAATGGCCCAATCAAATAATTTCCAATTATTTCGACCCTGACATTAGTGAAAATTATTCTTGATGATGAGATTCTTCAATCAAATGGGGGTTTTCCTCAGCCCAATATTGATTATTGTGAAAATTTGTGATAGCAGTTCTCGTAAAGTAAATGAGCATTTTCTCTGATTTTATCTAAGAACCATCGGCGGAAATTCAGTCTTGAAGAAAAATCTCGAGGAAGTGGAGTTTGGACGCGTTGAATATGAAACTGGTACAATAAGAAGTCTTGGAGAATCCTTCAAACTAGAACATGCGAAATATTTAACTGATTTTCGGACCTATTTATATGAACTTTTTTTCTTGAAATTGCACGTAGATTTACCCGCTCAAGTTGTGACATACTATTATGTAACACCCTGTATATATTTTAATTTTCATGGTCAATTTTATTATACCGGGTGACTCACCATATTTGCACAGATTAGGCACATTTTACTACCTATTTTTGTGGGGCAGTAATACAAAATAAATATTTTAGGCTGTTCCGAAAGTTACATACCAAAGTTATGATTTTTAAAATGGGACACCCTATATTTTCTTTTATTCTTGATTTTGCTAGTGAAAGTGAAAGTGAATTTGTTCGGGTAATTATTTAGTATAGTGTCGATAGTCAAAATTCACTAAAAAAGTATTAACTTAGAAGTTTTTGGTCCCACTATCGAAATCTGAAATCGGGTTGACCTGGGAGGTTTTCGTTTGGGAAAAAAAACCGAAATTTCCATGAAAGTCCTCTTTTCTATATCATTCCAACTGAATAATTGCTTCAATAAATGCCTTGCTACCATTACAATGTATAATATATACACACATCCATTAATTAGTAATTCTAGGCTTTTCAATTCGAATGTTCATTTTCTAGACAGTTAACCCGCCATATTCACATGATTGCCTCTCAATTCTCAATATTAGGCATTAATTTCACAGATACAATCCCAACACCTATGTGGTATGAACCCGACAATAGTGAAGTACTCGCAATCTCCCGTCATAAAAGAGAGGGATATTCAAATGGAAATCTCTTACAACCAGACCTTACTAACCTAACCTAGCCTCAAACCTAATTTAAATTTATAATTTTCAATTGAATAGGTTAGGTTAGATTTAGGTTTTGTTTGGTTGTTTGTTTGTTTTTCCTTTAACGTGCTCTATTTCTGCCTTTCGGCTAATGACACGCCGGGGAATTCTATCACCTCACTAACCCGGGAATTTTGCCGAACCCCTCTCGTGTCGAGGGAAGGGATCTTTAATGTCCAACACATCTCTGTTAGACAGGACCGACAGCTTTACATCTCCTCCGAAAGATGGACACTCAAGCGATTCCCAGAATCCGAAAAATCGCACCAACTTTGTGGGGATTGAACCCAGGCAACTCTGCGTAGGAGACGAGCATCATATCCCATACGCCACCGAGCCGGCTTAGATTTAGGTTTTACGTAAAATTAGGTTAGTTATGTTAGGTTTGAAAAGATTACCATTTGAATTTCGGTCTCAGTTATGAACGAGAGAGATAGTGAGTACTTCTATCTCTTTCTTGCATCGTTTTGAGCCGTACGTTGTATAACATGTAATATGAAAACATTGTAAATATGGCGGGTTAACTATCTAGAAAATAAACATTCGAATTAAGAAGCATTTTAATAAGAAATTAATGTATATTTGAACGTAGAATAAATAATTAATGGTACATGTGTGTATACAGAGTGCTTCAACGAAAACTAAACAGAGTCTATATCTACCAAGATATTCATTTCTGATCAAAATGCAAAAACAGGTCAATTTTTGTTTCAAGGGGGACATATTTTGGGGTACAATACTTGACTGAAATATCAACCCCCTAAGTGGGGGTTGCAATTCTTGAAAATTTTGAATGGGGAAAGTGGGTCGGTGATGACTCAAAAGAAAGGTGGTATCTTTGTCTACATTGCCTTGAAGGAATTTCAATTTTTAATTGAAAACTGTAAAAGATACAGGGTGAGCAACTGAAAGAGAGGGAATACTATTTCCCTGAGACTATTCAAGTTTCAGTGAAGTAAAATGGAACAGATCCATACTGATCAATGGCAGTCATCATCAAGTACCATCCTCATCTCGAATTTCAACCCCTGGAGCAGGAGTGACAACCCTTGAAAATTTGGAAGAGGGTAGATGGGTCGAGTGATAACTCGTAAGAAAGGTATTTTCTTTGTCTTCATTCCCGTGAAAGAATTTTCATTTCTGATTGAAAACCGTAGAAGATACAGAGTGAGGCACTGAAAAACAGAGAAGACTATCGCCCCAATACTATTGGAGTATAAGTGCGAAAAACTGGAATAGATTCATTTAGATCAAAGATGACAGCCTTTGATCTGCAATGAATCTGTTCCATTTTTTTTGCACTAATACTTGATAGCTCAGGGCGATAGATAGTCTCCTTTATTTTTCAGTAGCTCACTCTGTATCTTCCACAGTTTTCAATCAAAAATGAAAATTCGTTCACGGGGATGCAGACAAAGATAATGCCTTTCTTTCGAGGTATCTACCCTCTTCCAAATTTTCAAGGGTGGTCACCGCTGCTCTAGGAGTTGAAATTCGAGATGAGGATGGTACTTGATGATGACCGCCATTGATCAGCATGGACCTGTTCCATTTTACTTCACTGAAACTTAAATAGTCTCAGGGAAATAGTCTTCCCTCTTTTTCAGTTGCTCACCCTGTATCTTTTACAGTTTCCAATTAAAAATGGAAATTCGTTCAAGTCGATGTAGACAAATATACCACCTTTCTTTTGAGTCATCACTCAACCCATCTTCCCTATTCAAAATGTTCAAGGATTGCAACCCCTGCCTAGGGTGTTGATATTTCAGGCAAGTTTTGTACCCCAAAAGATGTCCCCCTTGAAACAAAAATAATTGATCTGTCTTTGCGTTTTGATCAGAAATGAATATCTTGGTAGATATAGCCTCTGTTCTGTTTTCGTTGAAGTACCTTGTATATTATCCATTGTAATAGTAACAAGGTATTTTAATGAAGCAATTATAGATTTTAAATGATATAGACGAGAGGACTCTCAAGGAAATTTCGGTGTTTTTTCCCTAAACGATAGCCTTCAGGGGCAAAACGATTTCAGATTTGTATTCTGGGACGACAAATTGGTGAGTAAACACTTTTTCAGTGAATTTTGACTATCGACACTATACTAAATAATTAAATATTAAAAGCATTTCAATAAGGATAATTATTTAGTATAGTGTCGATAGTCAAAAATCACTGAAAAAGTGTTTACTTACCAATTTTGGGTCGAGAATCAAAATCTGAAATCGTTTTGCCCCGGAAGGCTATACCTTGAATACCTTGAACTCCTCTTCTCTTTGTCATTCAAACTCTATAATTGCTTAATTAAAATGCCTTGTTACTATTACAATAGATAAAATATACACTCATGTACCGTTAACTAATTTCTCAGTAAATTTTGACTATCGACCCTATACTAAATAATTACAGAAATGCTTTTTGGGCAGTAATTCAAACTAAAAATGTTTTAGGCTATACAGGGTGTTCCACAATAAGTTACGGTAATCCTGTCTTGTATGATGACGACTTCAGAGCACCCAATTTATACAGTGTTTTCAGATTACAAACAAGATAATATTTGGAAGCACTGATTCGTCAGTATGCCAACACTATAATTAAAAGCCCTTGTCTCTCGTAGACTGTTTTTCTTTTCTAGTTTCTAGTTAATAAATAAGATACCACTTCTCTTATGTCATATTGTTAATACCATAAGAAACAAAGTTTACGGGATGAAATGATTAAATATGGAGAAAATGGGACAATTCCAAAGTATTTTATTAGATCTCATTAACAGCTTATCAATCAAAATCAGCATTTTCAATTTGTTAATGGGTAATTTTGCTGTTTACGCCGACCACTTCGCGCATCGTGTACCGAGTCGAGGGGAAATGTTTCCGAACGATTTAAATTTCACCCAGTGTTGCCAGATCCCATTCCTAGTGTTCATTTCAATTTTAGGTTCAAATAAGAGAATAAATGTTTGAAATCGGTCGTGATTTTTGAATTATTCAATATCTTGGGTTTTATTGAAGTTATGTGAAAAGTATTTTCACATTGTTCAGTCACTTTTTTGAATAGATTGCAGTGGATGAGCCTAATTTTTTTCTATTTGGCTTGACATGACAAAAGTGTGATTTCAATTTTTGTCATTGAATTTCTGGTTTCGGGCTTGTTCACGGTGATCTCGAAAGGTTTTCACTTGACGTTTAACCTCTAGCTGCGGTAGGCATCTTCCGAACCGATGCATAGAATTTTATCGAGAATTCTATTGCTATTTTTGTTTCAATACTGAAAGGTCAATCTTTACCCCATCTTGTTATGCAAAAAAAAAACTTTCCACGAATTGATAACCTCCTCCTTTTTGTTTGTTTGTTATGTGAACCTACAGTTCATAGTGGTTTCTGAAACACTCACCAAGACTGTATAATGATAACTACCACCTCTGAGGATTACAAGTATCTGGCTTTTGGGAGGTTATGGACTCGACCTATCGAGTTTTTGTTTGTTTTGTTGAAGACTGTTGAAAAGGAGATGTAGCTTTCAGACCCATAGAACATTGAGAATCATGTAATAACAATGAACAAATTAATTCAATAAAAGCTCTAATTTCTCTTGGATTGTGGAAAACAACTCAGTCCATGCAATCTCACAAATTGTATTACAACGATCGCTATCCATAGAAGAACTCTGTAAGTTCTATGGTACGAAAGTCAACATTTAATTTTGCGCCAGGAAAAGCGAAAAATATTGAGTTTTTTTCATGAAAAATATGTGATGAGAATAATATGATTCTGCTAGATATTTCTTAGATGAGTGTGTGTTCTCAAAAAGAATGAACAAATCTACGTCTAACCACCGCCGTGGCCAAGGTGGGAAGATCACACGCTTCCCAGTTTGTACACATGCGGCTGCCGGTTCGATTCCGGCGAAGGTTTGGGTGTTGTATGCGTCTTTGAATTTGACAGAGTCGCCTATAGAGGGCATAAACTTCCGAAGACCAGATAACTTGTAATCCTTGCGGTGGCAGTTATCATTGCACGGTCTAGGAGAGTGGTTCGGAATCCACTATAAGCTGTAGGTCCACAGAATGGAAGCATGCCTAAATGGTCATAGATACCAAGGGCAAAGAAAAGAAAGAAGAAGAAGAAATCTACGTCTCTATCTGTCAAACTAAGGGGAAAAAAGAATTGGGGCAATTTACAAAAGTCTAAATAATGTGAAAACATTTTTGACGTAGAACCGCCTGGGTGTTTGCACGGTTAGTGAGCAAGTATGTAGGAATATGCTTAGCTGAGGTGCCTGGTTCGAATCCGGGTTCAAGTTATGGATGTTGTCCTTGAACAAAATAGTGATACTTGGAAAGAGTCACCTAAAAGAGGCGTAAATTTCCCAAGATCAGATAACTTGTGGTGGCAGTTGTCATTGCACGGTCTAGGAGAGTGGTTCGGAATCCACTATAAGCTGTAAGTCCACTGTGTAAATGGGCTAAGTTCCCGAGCACATCGTTAAAAGATGAAACAAACGAACAAATTTTTGACGTAAATTTCATAACCCAGATAAAGAGTATCATATGAAAAATTTTAAAATAGGAACATACTGTGTTGAATTAATATGCTAAAAAAACTGGCATTAAGTTATTTTCTTGAAGCTGAGCAACAATGATTTGGTGAACAAATTAGTCGTCACGTGCACCTAGACTGTGCAATAACTGCCACCACAAGGATTACAAGTTATCTGGCCTTCAGAGGTTATGGACCAACAACTATGGTTATGTATCCAATCTCTATGTATGTCTTTGTCAAATTCACTTTTTTGTTCAAGGACAACATCCATGACTTGAACCCGGATTCGAACCAGGCACCTTGGCTAAGCATATTCCTACATTTATGCTCACTAACCGTGCAGCTACCGAGGCGGTCAACCTATTATGTGATGTTCAAATATCGGTCTTACATATAAATGTGAATGTCCCTACTATATTGTAGCCTTGCGTCTAAATCATAACATAAAAGATGTCATGTGTTGCCATCGTCAAAATGCACTACGGAGGATTTCTTTAGCACACGTGAGATTTCGATGAATAATCTATAACCTGCTGCTCATGACATAATGGGGTTGACCACCAATACTGAAAAGTGGATTACCGGCTCGGTGGCGAGGACGTTAGGTCGCTCGGCCCCTTCACCTGGGTTCAATCCCTATAAAGTCAGTGCGATTTTTTGGATTCTGGCAATCACTTGAGCGTACATATTTCGGAGGAGATGTAAAGCTGTCGGTCCTGTCTAACAGAGATGTGTTGGACATTAGAGATGCCTTCGTTCGACACGAGAGGGGTTCGGCAAAATTTCCGGGTTAGTAAGGTGACAATTCCACGGCTAGTCATTAGCCGAAAGGCAAAAAGAGAGCACTCGATAGACATTTTTGTCACTTTTCCACAATTTATTCAATAATCACTACAAGTCTCTCATTTCGTTTACTTCAAAAAGAGAGCACGTTAAAGAATCAAAATAAAGAAGTAGCAGATTTTTCTTTCTGCACTGCACCTTTATGGACAGCCAGCATAATGGGTCAAAAGGCACAATGGTTCATTTACCGTTTTATTTGATTGAGGCCTTTTTATCAACTTTTTGACTGGTCCAATCCAAATACGACGCCTGCCCAGTAACTCAGGACTTCAGGAGGGTTTCAGTCTTAGAAAAAGGGAGCATGTGGGTTCATGAGATAGTAAAAACAGGTTTCGGTCCCGTCAATCTGACAGCAGTTGCCTTTTTGGAAGACTGTGCATTTTCATAAGCTTCGCTGTCCTAATGGATTGGGCCCAGAGTAATGTACTAAGTTGTTATAATGCTCCTTTGCATTTTTCATCTATAAAATAGTTTAAATATGACCTTTAGATTTTTTAGGTCGTTTTGGCTATCAATGCATAAAAGGATATAAGCGTCTCTGTAGTGCCTTTGAAGCTTCTTCTCACGCATCTGAGAATAGCATGCAATTCTATGTGCTTTACAGTAAAATGGTCCTCTTGGGCTGTTATAATGCTTGACTTGGAGCCGTGGATGTGGATGTCGATGCCTATACTTGTATGAATCGAGTGTGGTATGGGATGTAGATCAAGTTTCTCTAGGTATAATTAAGATCTACAAGTATTCATCAAATTGATGAGTGATTCTTATTATTCGATTTCCCCATATGAGAATATCATTTCGCAGTTCTCTTATTCAATTAAGAGATTTAAACTGTCCATAATTAAAATTACTGTCCTTCCACATGCCTTATTTCCACAGTTTCATAGTTGTCTCCTCTACCATTATGTATAGAGGGGGCGTCGTTACAAACATCCTATGAAGACCATAGATGTCAATCTTAAGACCACTAGACCTGCTTGCCTTTGGATTTTGTTTATTTTATTTTGTTTGGTATCCTTCAGTGCAAGCCACAATATCATAGCCCTATAGGTTAGTTAATACTTAACTGGGTAGTTTGCGTTCAAAGCTCAAAACGTAGTATTGATATTTTTATTCCACATGTTAGTTGAGATAGAAACTCTTGGAAATCAGATCTAAGATTTCGTTACGGGAATTTATATCAAGGATCAAAAGTTAGCTTTCTAACTTTCTGTATTAGAATTTGTACTTGGTTTGTATTAAAAGTTTTCACCCCTGAATTGAAACAATCAAACATAAACATATTGGAAACAAACTGATGCTGATCTGTATTTCTTTTCTATAGGTGAAAATTCTTTATCTCCGGAATCTAAATGTGATGCAATCCAGAGAAGAATTGAAGAAGATACTTGAGAGTTTCATAGATGCAAAGGATCTTGAGAAGCTGTATAAATTCAAGAATTATGCGTTTGTCCATTGTGGTTCTCGAAGTTTGGCTGAAAAGCTCTTGAAATCATTGCAGGGTATGTATTTTTGCTCATTAATATCTAAAATTGATTTATTAGTAGCTAAGTGGTGCTGCATTCTTTTCAGAAGGATAAATATATTTTAGGATTTTCAAGGGTGACAAGCTAAGGAGTGCTTTAATATCATATTGTCTCTTATTTGAAAACGAAGTTATTTATTCATAATTGTTTCTTCCAAAAAAAGCCGACAGTATTATTCATCAATTGCCATTAAAAAAAGCCGATAGTATTGTTCATCAATTTCCATTCATGTTTTCTCATATTGAAGAATCAGCCGCAATTTCGATTCCATAAACTCTTGTGGTGAAAAAAGAAAGCAATATTTGGAGCTCATTAGCTGCTCGATTAGCAGGTTTGGGATTCATCGGATCGGAGCCTAGGCCCGCAATTCCCCTGGAGACTGCAAGGATGGAAAATAACCGGTGGTTGGACATTAAGGTATGTGGTACGTGAGCACTCTCGATTTCCATCAGTGGACCTTCTACTGCGAAAGCTAAGGCTTAAACTCTCCAGGCTGGACCTGAAAGTTCTAACTCCCATATTAATGGGGCATATCGTTTCGGAAATCACCTGAATAAATTAGGGTTGATTGAGGATCTTTCATGTAGACTATGTGATGAAGAGATAGAATCAATGGAACATGTTATGTGTGGGCGCCCAGCTGGAGACAGAATTAGGATGGAGGAAGTTTGATCTAACAAACTGAAGCCAACAGAGCTTATTAAGCTCTTGCCCACAAAGCTCATATCATCTACAAGAAGGAGGGAGCTTGTGGGTAAAATTTAGAACAGAGTGTGCCACAATAGACCACTGAATCAGTCGCAGAGGCAATGCTGTTAGGCAGCCCACACATATATAGGGGGTTTTACCCCGACGAGTTGCCCATATATCTGTTCATGCAATCAAACTGATTTCATGAAAAAATATAAATCCACCAACCGTTAATTAATACCATTGCCAGGCAATGATTATAATCAAAACATATCCTGGAATAATTATATATTAGGATAACGTTAAATGTTATGAGAATATATCAATCTACCAGAATATATACATACTGTAGCATCATCAGACAATGATATCAATGTACCAACGAGTAGTGTCAGAGGCTTTCTCCCCAGAAATATCCAGTATATATATATATATATATATATATATATATATATATATATATATATATATATATATATATATATATATATATATGCAGCACCATCTTCGTCAGAACTTTGACTCTCTTCCAAGGTAGTAGGGTCATGGGCACTGACGTTCCACTATATTGAATCAAGATCAATAAAACAATGATGAGTTAGCACATTAGTGTACCTCGCCACTTTTTATACTATTAGGTTACAACATGTCTATGTATGTTAATTTTTTTTTTTGTATAACGTTTATTGCCATTTTACAATCTACTTCTTACAGAGTATTAAGTAAAATAAATGAAAGAAACTGGACATGAAAGTGAGATGCCCACTGGCATCAACACTTCTGCTTAGTGATGTAGGAGGTCTTCAGGCCAGGTTTTTTTCAGTCTTCTGTTGGATGGTCCATCCCTGTACAAGTTTTCAATATGATCATTGGTGTGGCCTGTTGTTCGATTTTGGTAGTTTGTCGTAACTGTTCTGATTTCTTCGCTGATATAGGGGACTTGGAGATCTTCATGTAAGGTTTTATTGGTTACATACCAAGGAGCATTTACTATGGAACGCAATGTTTTTGACTGGAATCTCTGTATGATATTCACTCTTGATGATTTTGCACATCCCCAGAGTTGCAGGCCATATGTCCAGATTGGTTTCAGCATTACTTTGTACAGTAAAACTTTATTCTTCAAGGATGATTTTGATTTTCTTCCTAGTAACCAATACATTTGTTTGAATTTAATATCCAGTTGTTTATCCCAGGTAAGTCGGCGATCTAAGTGTAAACCAAGGTATTTTATATTGCTTTTGGTAGGTAGAGAAACTCCATCAATTGCGACTGTGGGACAATTACTATGGCGGGTTGTGAATATCACTTGTACTGATTTGGATTGGTTTATTTTGATTCTCCATTTTTTGTACCAGGAGCTCAGTGTGTTTAGGTGATTTTGCATGTTAACTGACGAGGTGGTTGGATCTTCATTGACGGAAAGTATAGCAACGTCGTCTGCAAAGGCGGCTATGGTCGTGGAATTGGTAACAGGTAGATCGTAGGTATATAGGAGAAAAAGCAATGGATCTAATACACTACCTTGCGGTACTCCGGATCTTATAGGATAATGGTCTGACATAGCGTCGTTGAGCTTCACTGAGAAATATCTTTCTGACAAGTAGGAACTTAACAGGAGGTAATAGTTGTGGTTCAAGGTGATTTTGATCTTGAATTTCAGGCCTTGGTGCCACACCTTGTCGAAGGCCTGTGCTATGTCGAGAAATACTCCAGTACAGTATTGTTTTTCTTCAAGTGTTTTTGAGATGGTGTTGACTATTCTGTGGGCTTGGTGAATAGTGGACATGTTCTCCCTGAAGCCAAACTGGTAATTTGGAAGAATATTCGTCAGGTTATGATCTTCATGAATTCTGCTAAGCAACAGTGTTTCGAATATTTTGCTTGTTATAGATAGTAAGCTGATTGGCCTGTATGATGTTGCCTCTTCAGTATGTTAATTAAGATCTCACAGAAAGTAATTTATGAACTGTATACATTTAACCCTAGAACGATAGCGTACGCCGCATCGACGTGTATAATTTTTTAAGGCCCCACTCCCTTCAAACCGTTTGTGGTGTTTCCCCCATCTCTTAGGTATGCGATCTTTAGATTAGTCTTCCTGAAACTATTTATGTTTTGAATTGTTTACGTTTATATACAATTTTTTTATATTGTAGTTTTCTTAGTGTATCTCGTTTTTATATAATTATTTTTTCATTTACCTAGATGTAAAATTTTGTTTCTGTTTATAATAATCCTAGTCAATTTAAAGGCCGAATATTGTATTTTTTAGAGGACGCAATATTATTTTTGGGACATTTGGGTGGGGGGGTAAATAGAAGCTTAACCCCAAGTTTGTGTGGTTGCCGCCCTTGTCCTCCGGCCGCCAGCTTGGAAAAAGGGGTGCAAACATCTTTTTCGTTTATCTCGGATACTATACGTCCTACACAACATTTATAACGACATAATTTGTAGCGAATCGCTTTGCCTACAAATATGTTCATATAACTTTTTGCCCTAAATTTAAAATTAAAGAAGTTATAAGCAAAAACGTGAGAAAAATTTCTATAAAAATATTCTTTTTTGCTCTAAACTTTTTTTTATACATTTTACAAAAAAATTGTCTCAGACCAATTTTTTAGATGATCTTTTGAGGAAAATTTTTCTCTAATTTTTTCAATTTCATTCATTTAAAACGTTGTTACAGCGCTCCAAAGTTGACCCGGTTCGTCAATGCTCATGAGAATCCGGGCAAAACGAAATGTTCAACTTAGTTTTATGTTTTTTTTTATTGTGAATAAATTCTCAAAAATTTTCGGGGAATCCCTAACTATAACTTTACTTATTCATTGCTAACTGTTTTCCTTACTGAAGAACTTTCATAGAAATTTTCAAACTTTTTGCTTATAACTTCTTTAATTTTAAATTTAGGGCAAAAAGCTATGAGAGCTTGTTTGTAGGCAAAGCGATTTGGTACAATATATGTCTGTATACATTTTTTGTACGACTTATAGTTTCCGAGATATCGCGAAAACCCTTTTTTCCAGGATGGCGGCCGGGGTACAAAGGCGGCAACCACACAAACTCATGGTATAGTTTTATTCACCCTCCCCCCATATGTCTCAAAAATAAAATTTCGTCCTCTGAAAAATGCAAAGCTCATGTAACATTTCAATGTACTATACTTAGTTCTCATAGTTTTAATATGCTGAAACCTTTTTTTTTAGGATATTACAAGGGCACGCATGTTGAAGTCTCTTTTGCCAAACCACCTAATCATTACACTCAACCTGAATACCGCAAATATCAAATGTAAGTACTCTTGTATCATGAACTAAGGATTGTTACACATTCTGCCGAAAAAGTACCGGGAATTGATTATTCAAAAAATCTATTTGAAACTATTGTAAAATTTTTTTGCAAAGTTAGCACAATTGTTTTTTATACTGACGCGGAGTTTAAACGCGATCTGTCATTTTGTTTGTTTAAAGTGCTCAATTTTGTCAATTCTCACAAGTATGTTTGGGATTTTTAAAATTAATGAAAATATGGAACAAAGAATTTGCCACAAATTTGAATTTGCAAATGGAATTTCGTGCGCCAAATCGCTGAAAATGTTACAGAAGGCTTACAGTGAACGACTGCATCAATAATAATAATATGCTTTATTCATCATCAACAACTTTACGTTTTATGACAAGTCAATACTTAGAAAAAATTAAACTTACAACTAATAAAATTATAAAATTAAAGTAGAACAGATATGAAAAACCTGACATTCAGCGAATTATTAATAGACCTGGTTAGCCTGTATCTTGGGCAAACAAGGTTTGAGCTGTTCCTGGTTGAGTAATTATGTACCTCTGCATGAGAGGCGAATTTGTCTAGATTTGATCGAACATGAAGAATTTGTGAGAAGATATACATTGATGGTAGACTCATTCTATTTGTGATAAGCAATGGGTTACAGTGATCTTAGTAGCTGGCTCCTGACAGAACTCTGACCTCTCTCTTCTGCAATTTAAATATTCTCTCCGAACTCCCGGAATTGCCCAACAGTATAACCCCATATGATATGACCGAATGGAACAAGACAAAATACGTAGACCTGACTATTCTATGATTGAATTGGGTAAATCGTATTTTCCTGATCAGGAAGATGATGGAGGAGAGTTTTCCAGCTAGTAAGTCTGTATGTGGCTTCCAGGTGAGTCATCGATGGTAATTCCCAGAAGATTCACTGTACGGGGTAAAGAGGAGGAATCATGATTGATTGAGTTTTTCGTCTATTGAGCAGTAACTTATTACCCTTGAACCACATATGCGCCTTCGAAACCGCGACCTCCCTCGAATCAGTCGTTGACCGGACATCAGTGCCAGAGGCTATGATCGTGGCGTCGTCCGCGAACAAAATGCAATCAAAGGGATCCAAATGGTTCGAAAGATCATTAATATAAATGAGAAACAGTACGGGCTCCAGGACCGAACCCTGGGGAACCCCGTGATTTACCGACATGAATTCGGAGACGGCACCACGAACCGAAACGCACTGAGACCGACCCGACAAGTAGGAGGCCAACAGCCCCAATGGTGTTCCTCTGAAGCCACATCTCTCCGCTTTTATTGCGAGTCCTTTGTGCAAAACCATATCGAAAGCTTTCGTTAAGTCGCATAGCTGCAGGTCAGTGATCGCACCATCTTCCAAGCCAGACACAATCTTCTCGATAACGCAGAGAACAGCAATTGTTGACCGACCAGATCGAAAACCGAATTGAGCCGAGGCAAACACCGAATTCTTTTCAAGAAAATTCATGAATCTAGGTTTCAATAGATGCTCGAATACTTTTGCGATTATCGCTATGGGTCTATAGTTTGTCAGATCATTAGGATAGCCTTTCTTGAAAATCTGAATTACCCCGGATCTTTTGAAACGATAGAGAACACCCCCTCCTCCATGCACCGATTAAATAAAGTACAAAGGGGAAGCTCTATGATCTCGCACACAAATTTGATATTCTTACTATTCATTCCATACACATCTAGAGATGAAGAATTTGAGAGTCTCATAATAGCACTCCGCAGCTCCTCAACGGTAATAGGAGTGAGGAACAAGGTGGATTCCGTAGATTTTGTATATTCGGGGATATTTGAAAGTGATTGCCTGGAACTGGATGCTGTAAGTTCCTCAACCAGCTGTTGACCTACCTTAGAAAAGTATTCATTGAATTCCCTTGAAGTAAGAGAATCTGGGTCGAGTTATAAGGTTATATGGGAGTTTTAAAGTTGGCAACAGCCCATTTAGTACAACATTCCAGTAATACACTGTTTCTTGGTCAGATTTTGAGGTTATGAAGTTATCGGGTTATTTAGTATTTGGGTTTACAGTCATGGGACTACGTGGTTAAAACGGTTAGGCGGTTTTCAAGATTATAAAGCCCGAAAGTTAATGTTTGCCTGATTTATTTGGTTTTTGGAGTTTATTTTTGAGGTTATGAAAAATCCTGACGTGATGGAGCGATCTAGACCGCGGATTATTATCAGCGACCCCAAAAATGTTTAGTAAGATTGATCTGGGTTCTGGCATAATTTTTTGATATTTTTTTTGTGGAGTTGTGTTATAGAATGATTTTGATTCAGTAGATTCTGACTTGAACAAATATTAATTATCGATTTCACGGAAATTCCGGATATTGTTTACTCGCTATTACGCGCTATTTTATCTATTACTTAGAAAGAACTGTAGTAGGAAAATCACAATTTGTTCTAGTCTTTTATAGGTTCGGTTCCAACTAATTTTTCAGTTGAATTCCGAGTTAATGATTTTTTTCACCATTTATTTATTCATTTTTGCCACTGAAGAGAAGATTCTAAATCTCTAATATAGACAAATCCGTATCCAGAAAGAACACAAAAGGGAGCAGACACAAATCAAGTCGCACACATTCAATGCGTCATGAACTGAATACGATGAACATGAATTCATCAAATTCAGAACAAAACAAATTAACAAATACAAGTAAACGATAATTTCTACTAAAATATATTATTGAATACTCGACGCGTTTCGATACACAGTATCTTTATCAAGAGCTAATGAATACTACAAATAGATCTTACTAACCAATTTTTATATATACTGAAGAGGCAATCCACTCAGAGCTATCCGTACTTGAACTAGTGTTTAGGAAATAAATTTAATAAGGGTGAGTTATTTATGTCTACCTGACCATTAAGAATTCCCGGTGAATACCTAAATCTGTTAATTTCAAGTACTTCCAGAAGGTTGAGTTTTATACCTCTCTTCTCAGAATGTAGGATTTTGAATTCGGAATTGAAAGAGTGACTATTTTCCCTAAGATAATTTGAATAATTTGAATCGGTTTTTCCATTGATGAAACTGCGTCCATGTTAAGAGATTCTAACATTAAAATTTCTTCCTGTTCTACCTATATAAAAACAATTGCAATCTGCACAATCCAACCTATAAACGCCTGATTTTTTTCTTTATTAATTGGAGATTTATAATTCCTGATAAATGAACCTAAATTTGTTGATGTTTTGAACGCTATATTTAAATTTGAATTTTAAGAAGGATTTCACATTATTGCTAATATTGCCTATATATGTTAAAGTATTGAATTTCTTGTCTTGGTGTTCACCGATTGGATATATTTGTTGTAAAGCTAATTTTTGTTTTTCTTATATAATATGCTGCTAACTAAATTTATATCATAACCATTATTTATTGCGATCTGTTAATATATCAAATTCAATTCTTTTAAATAATTATCATTAGACATCGGTGTGCTCAAGAGTCTATGTATATAGCTATTAAATGCTGTTACTTTATGTTGGTAAGGATGTGTCGATGTATAATGAATTGTTTTCTTGATCTTGTTATTGTTAGGTATAGGAAATTGATCGAATTGTTCTGTTCTATTTCAGAAGTGAATTTTATTTTTGGGTGCAGGTTGTTGTTGAAATTTTCGAATACAGTGAACTGTCTTAGCAGAAATCTTCATGGATAACATAGAAAAAACTATTCATAAACACCCGCTTAGTAAACATCTCCTATATTGGTATCGATATATCGATGATATTATTGTGTTTCACAGGAACAGACAGTTCACTGTATTCGAAAAGTTCAACAACCTGCACCCAAAAATAAAATTCACTTTTGAAATAGAACAGAACAATTCGATAAATTTCCTAGACGTAACAATAACAAGATCAAAAACACCAGTTTTCAATTTATCATACAGATATCACAATTCATTATACATCGGCACATCCTTACCAACATAAAGTAGCAGCATTTAATAGCTATATACATATATTTATCATCTCTGTCAACGATCTTACGCAAAGCATTACGGCTGAAAAAATTTGTTTATATGCCGACGATACAACATTTCTCAATTTGACATCTTCTGACAGGGAACTTCAGAGTTTGTCCCTTTGTTTCGTTCATCATGGATAAGACGCCATGAGTCCCTAGCTAGATTACTAGATCGCTCCAGGAATCTATCCATAGCATTTTTTTTTGCTACCACTATGCGTTGCCTGTAAAAATTTCGAAAATTCATAAACCGCGTCTTTGATGTCTCGACAACTCCGCGTAAACCAAGTAAGAGGATTGCTTTGTCACTTGCATTTACGTAGCGGAAAAGCAGAAGAGGTGTTTCCTGTAAAACGAATATCATCAGCTGCGCCGAGTTTTCCACTTTATAACGACTGACGAAAGATCAATTCAACTCAGATACCCTGTGAAGAAGTCTCTCAAAGTGAAAGTAATTATAACTACGTTTCATACAGTATGGCATATTAAAAGTTGAAGCCTGGGCAAAGTGATCGGAAAGCCCCGGTTTGATATCACTGGCGCTGAAGCTGCCAACAGGGAGATTTGTAATCATATCAACGCAAGTTGCCGAATTAACAGAAATTCTAGTAAATTAATTGATAGCAGAGATCAGGGAAAAGTCTCGAACAAGTTCAAGAGTTCAACATAGAAAAAATGGTTAGTTGGGAATGTGATATCTCTCGAGTTGTGTAAAACACAGGATTTTCGAAAATCACCTGCCAACTAGACTAATTTTAACAATCAAAAACTCCGTTGTTTTCAATCCAACACTAGTGGATTCTTCCACAAACTGTTTCATAAGTGCCTCTCTGTATTTCAAGGGGATCTAAAGAGTTCATTGATATACATTCTGCCAAAACAGTAACGGAATTGTTCAATGAAACACAAAATATTTATTTTTCATCAAAATTTATTGTATCTCCTTCAGAGTAGGCCCTTTGGAATAATCCAATCAAAACATATTTGGCAAGCTTTTTCCGGAATTAACTTCAGTACTCGCCGCGAATTCCCTTTTATGTCTATGTTTTGGAAAAAGAAGAAAGTCGGCCGGAGCCATATCAGGTGAATACGGTGGTGGTTCGATGGTTCTGTTGATTCTTTGGTCAGAAATTCATTCACAATGATAGCCTTGTGAAATGGTGCAAAATCCATGAGTTTTCTATCCACAAATCTGGCCCTTTTCGACTAATTTGCTCTCTGAAACGCCGCATAACGCTCAGATAATATTCTTTATTCATCGTGTAACCTTCTGGCAAGAATACCGAGTGAACAACACTGATAATCAAAGAAGTCAGCATTACCTAGACTTTCGATCGACTTTGACGTGGTTTTTTCGGTTTCGGTTCATTTGGAAGGCGTCAGTCCGAAGCTTCTTGACTGGTTTGCATGTCAAACTCTAAATTGTATGTTTCAGTACCAGTCAAAATGCGTTTTATGAATGTCTTTAGCGACCTATATGCCATTCAACTGTTGAAGAAAATTCAGGTCTTTTGCAACTACTTGAGGCTAACGCGGTTCATGCCCAAACAATCGTTTGAAATGATACGAATCGATTCGGAGACACAGAAAGTTCATTGCCTATCTCTCCCAAACTTGAAAGACGATTTTCAATGACCACTTCCTTCATTTTATCGATGTTAACTTCAGTTGAAGATTTAGATGGTCGAGGCTAATCCATGACCACAACTCCACTGTTGAATGCACTGTATCATTCATATGCACGTGTTTTTAGCGTTCTGTAACATTTTCAGCGGTTCTGCACACGAAATTCCATTTGCAATACAAAATTTGAAACAAATTCTTTGTTCGATATTTTTATCCATTGTAAAAATCGTAAAACACATTTGTGAGAACCGACAAAATCGAGCACTGAACAAACTAAATAACAGATTGCATTCATACTCGGCTTCAGTATGGAAAACAGTTGTGCCAACGAAGCAACAAAAAAAAACTGACAATCTTTTTAAGCAGGTTTTCTAAATAATCAATGGATTCTCATGCCAAACTGGTCGTTTCATCAATATTGAAATAGACGAGCATAAGAAATCGAAAATTCATTATATCAGTTTCTCACGATATTATGTAAACGAAAAAATCCGTTCTTAGATTTCTCAAAACCAAAATTTTCTTTTGAGGTAATAAAAACAAGTGATTAGATTTATGAGATTTTGTAGAAATTTCGTCAGCTCATGAACATAATCTACAAATAACTAACGACTACTTCAATTTCCATTTGTCCCCATTTCTCTCATCTGTTTCTCAGGTATAAATTACATTGAAATATTCTAATTTTCTCTTAGTTTTTGGAAATTGGATGAAACTTGAAACATGATATATTTTTATTCATTATATTTTGTGAAACTTAGGCCTAGTTGTTTTTTCTTTATTTTTTTTAATCATTTCATAAAAATGTTTCACCAAGGATTGACAATACTTCTAAATCAAACATTGTATAATCGTTCCAGGTCAAGAAGCAGCCCTCACAGTAGAATAAGGAAGATGTCATTAGAATCATCTTCTAGTGCTACATCTGTTGCCAACAAAGAAAATATTGATTACTCTAACTCTTCCACATATTCCAAAGATTCTACAAATACATCTCCAAGTTACATTGTAACACCCAACCACTGCACTCCATATGTCTTAAAATACCTCGAGGAAAATAGCGTCAATCCTCATCAATGTTCTTCGTACTTGAACAAACCATATACTAAAGAATTCTACCCATGTTATTATAAAGGAGCATCGGCAGCAAATTCTATTGATTTCCGACCAAATTATGTTGATAACAATTTTCTAAGAAATCAGCATTTTATGAATCAGACAGGTGGTAACATAGTACCAGTCTCCGTGAATCATTTTCTTACTCCATTATATCAATTTGAAGTTGAGCCTACTTCATATGCAAGATCTACTTTTGATGGAGCTCTGGAAGAAAGAAAACTCTTTGGAAGAACTCGTTATAATTCAGCGGTAAGTGTTTAAGGAATATTTGAAATTTATGTAGGACCAATCATAATGTACAGGTTTTGGTGATTTGGATTACTGAATTCAATTGATTATAATGAGTAATTAAACTATGTATTATAATATCACAAAAAATCAGGATTTCAATTTCGGTATCTCGACCATCTTCAGCTGACAAGTACTAAACTGAAGTTGAAAATACATACTTACATACATAAACAGGAAAATACAAAATTAATAAGGGTACAATCAAGAGGTAATAAACGAAGTATGAGTAAAGCACGTATTGTGATATGAAATGTGGACTAATAAGCCGGGTCATACTGGTAATTCAGAAGATCTCTATAGGGAGTTTGTAGGAGTTTGAAAATTTCGATGGATTCTTTGAAATCTAACTTTCGTACCTTTCCTTTCGGTATTCTGTGAATGATTTGGAGTTGATTCTATGAGCAGAAAATGATAGCCATTTTCGATACAATGTGAAGCGAAAGTAGATTCGTTGGTTTTCTGATTATTGCAATTAGATTTATGCTCTTTGTATCTAGTTTTGAATGAACGACCAGTCTGACCTATATAGAAGCCTTCACAATCCATATAGAACAAGTTTCAAATTCTAGTATTGTTAAATCTATCAGTTTTATCTTCACTATTGAAAAATTCTTGAGAGAGTTTCATGTGAGTTTTGAAAGCCCCTTTTTTATGCTACTTTGAAAGGATATTTGAAATATTTTCGCTGGCAGGGCCAAAATATGTCAATGAAATTTATTTCTCTGTATTAGTTGATTCCATACAAGGTAAATGTTATAATAATGATAAGCTCGCAGGGGCTCAGGAACATTGTTTCTGAGTACGGGCTTAGCGAACCCGAGGTACCCAAACTGAACCTGGCAGTAGGTATAAAATGCAACATATCCAATGATGTACAATCTAAGGAATAAACGGGTGAATCGATATTATACCACCATAACCTCTTGTCGCGTTCAAGATTTAGGAAGAGGGTCTTGTTCGGAAAGTGAGTCACAGTGTCCCTCGGTTAGCGATGGAAGCAGCCTGATATCGAGGAGGGATACTGCAACACAAAACCAAGTGGGAAACATCAATACCTCCCAACCGACTCTTGATGTTTCAACGGTGTTATTATGCCTACGACCACGAGAGCCGGACTCCCTAGAAAACGCATGGAGTGAACCCCAGAAATGAATTCCTTCATTATGCGTGTCTATTATAAGATTACAAACTTGGAATCGGAAATGACTGGATACAGATACGCGTTACATCTTGCGTTCTTAGAAAAATATCCGGAATTACAGCACATATCCCAACAGAGAATTTCGGATCAACGAAGAACAATCGTTAAAAACAGGCTACTTTCTTCTGAAACGATGCAAATCATACGAGAAGAGGTCAGAAGCTCAGAAGCGAAAATGATACTCATAATGGTATACCTGCCGGAGTAAATGAAAGTGTTACAGATAACATCGAAGCCACGGAAACTAATATTAACGTGGAACATCCTCCTGAGCCGAATCGGCAGAACGAATTAATGTATTTAGCAAGATCAAAACTCAACAGAGCAATAACTGAATTCAGTGGAAGTAACTAAACGACCTAAACTGCCCAAACTCAAGACGAACAAGAACACCAATATCATCCTAGCAAGCGTAAACTCAGTGTTTGAAGAATACACCGACCAGAACACCTTGGAGAAGATTCACACTTTGATTTACTGTGGAGCAGTAGCAGTTCTTCGACTACACAAACAAGTCTCCACAACTCTGATTCAAGCTGAGCCAAAAAGCGTCAGAAAACCTCCATGGCAAAAACGACTGGAGAAGGATATTGATAATATTAGAGCAGAAATCGGTCGTCTCACAGAATTCCTGAGAAACAAAAAATCCTCGAGGCGCTTGAAATCACATATACGCAAAATTTATAGGAAAATTGGTACGAACACAAAACACCCTGATCACAAACAACACATCGACGTGTTTATGGACACTTTGAAGCAGAAACTCCAAGCAAAAGCAAAGAGGCTTTCAAGTACTTCAAGTGTACTTAAAAAAAACACCAAAACCAAAGGTTCCTCCAAAGCGTGGCAAATTTTCATAAGGGAAATAACAAAACTGCAAACAACAGTAACAGAGAAGTACCTGACGCACAGTGCTTTGCCGATTATTGGTCATCGTTACGGTCGAACCCCAAAGAACATAATAAAGATGAGTGGATCACGAATTGAAAACATCGCCTTGATATCAAACATATGGACTTCGAAGAAATAACGAAGGAAGAAATCGCAACAGTTGTTAGAGCGACCAGCAATTGGAAGGCCACAGGTATAGATAATATCCACAACTTCTGGTACAAAAAGTTTGATAAGCTCCATGGAGCCCTAGCTAAGCTGCTCACATACGTTCTTCAACATCCCAAGAGAACACCCACTTTCCTAACACAAGACTTAACATATATGCTACCTAAGAGCGATAGAACACAGGATCCGTCTCAATGTAGGACAATCACTTTCCGGCCAACACTCTACGAAATACTCACCTCATGCATATCCAATCGAATATACCAACATCTTGACGACAACAATATATTAGCTGAGGAGCAGAAGGGGTGCAGAACGAAACACCAAGGGTGCAAGGAACAATTCATTATCGCTTCTGTGATGATGAAACAGGCACACGTAGGGAATCGGAATGTTCATTCAGCTTTTCTCGATTATCTGAAGGCATTTGATGGTACCGCCCATTCTTGGCTTTTTGAAGTATTGCAGACATACAAAATTCATCCAGCCCTGGTAGAGTTCTTGAAGACAACGACACACTGGCGCACGTCTCTGCAGGTCAACATGAACAATAAGTCTATTGAAACCAACAAAATACCCATACATCGTGAAATTTTTCAAGGAGACTCTTTGACTCCACTATGGTTCTGTTTAGCTATGAACCCATTGTCCTCAATGCTCAATAGAACAGGATACGGATTTAGGATAAGAACAGATAGAAACTATCGTAGAATCTCCCACCTGCTGTATATGGATGACATTAAATTATATGCTTCGAACAAGAAGCAATTGGATGATCTGCTGAAAACTGCCAGTAAGTTCTGGGCAGATGTTCATATGAAATTCGGCAATGAAAAATGTAAGACCCTGAACACTCAAAGAGGGAAAGTCATAGATGGTGAAACACAACTTCTAAACGGTTATATTATACAGTGCATGAGGGATGGCGAAACGTACAAATATCTAGGATACCAACAAGCCAGATTGCTAGACCTAAAACAGTCAAAGGAGGAGATTTGTTCAGAATACAGTCAGCGTCTGAAGACTGTGCTGAAATCAATAATGAACTTGGGGAATCTAGTCAAGGCAATTAACACCTGCGCCATTCCAGTGTTGCGTTACTCATTTGGAATAATCAGATGGACTAAGACAGAACTGGATGATATTCAAAGGCAGACCCGAACGATGCTGACAAAGTACAACAATCATCATCCAAAATCGTCTGTGATACGAACAACTTTGAAGCGGAAAGAAGGAGGACGCGGATTAATAGATGTTGTCAATTTACACACCTAAGAGATAAAAAATCTCAGAGAATTCTTCTCTGCAAAAGCTCTCACTTCTGATCTCCATACAGTGGTATCGTTGGCTGATAAGGGATATACACTTCTAAATCTTGCTACCAGAGATGATCTGCTGAATCTACCGTTCCTATCAGATACTGAAAAACATGAGCAATGGTCAAGAAAGGAATTGCATGGACGACATCACTATGAGATTAATCAACCACACATCGACAAAGAAGCCTCCAAATGGTTGATGAAAGGAGAATAATTCGCGAAAACAGAAGGATTCCTTATGGCCATTCAAGACCAAGTGATCGCTACAAACAACTGCAAAGCATTTATTATTAAGGACGGAACATTACAAACAGATGAGTGCAGAAAATGCCATATAAGATCGGAGACTATACAGCATATTACGTCCGGCTGCAAACAACTGGCCAATACGGACTATCTTCACAGACATAATCAAGTGTGCAACATTATCTATCAGAAACTTGCACACAAGTACGAACTTCTGAATACCTTCCAGCCATGTTACAAGTATCAACGGGCGCCCGTATTGGAAAATGACTATTAGATAATACTACGATAGGCCTGTTATCACTGACAGAATGGTGACAAATAATAAGCCGGACATAGTGGTGTATGATAAGAGAGCCACAACAGAATGCTGGTGGATGTCGCCATACCGAATAATAACAATGTGCTGAACAAGTTTCAGGAGAAAAAGTCCAAATACACAGTCTTTGCTATTGAGATCAAGCAACTGTACCACCTCGATAAAACAGATATTGTTCATGTCATCGTATCCTCCACTGGGTTAATACCAAAAACTTTGCATGATAGCCCTAAGAAATTAGAATTGCATAAGAATACCTATATAGAAATGCTAAAAGCTGTTATTTTTCATACATGTAGGATAGTTAGGAAATTTATGTCAAGTTTATTGTAATTGAGCCTATTCCCTTTGATTGCTGAATCTGGGAAAGGTAAATTATATCCAGCTAACAACTGAGATAGTGCATAAGTTCACGATAATATTAATAATGTTTATTCATAATTATTGCCAGAACATTTCATCAAACATAGGTTATTTAACTGGCAACAAATATTAACCATCCACAAAAGTGCTAGGCACTTGTTCGTGACATAAAAAAGAAATACTGAAACGAATAGTTGAATTTACAATACAAATTAATATGTGCGTGCTTGTACTTCCTTGTTGGCTTAATAGATTGAGAAGTTTATATGAAATTATTTCGATTGGAAAAGTGGTGAAAGAATAATCGTCGTTTTTTGTGTATCCAAGCTTTGATCTTGGTAGCAAAAGCCCTTGATGATCTGACATTTCTTATATCTACAGGTAGTAAGTTGTATGTTAGTGGTCCGAGGTAGGTGTAAGTTCTCAATCCAAGAGATTTATTAATTCGTGGAGCTGATAGGTCGCCAAAGTTCCTGAGTGTATGTGTCGATGGTCTCTTTATTCTAGGTACACAGTGCTTATTCTTAAAGATGTGTAACAAAAGTACATGAGCATAATGATGTTGAGCATCAAAGAAATTTGCTAATTTGTAAAATTCGTCTGTAGGGAAAGTATATGACATGAAGAAGATTATTTTTAGAATCGACTTCTGCATAACTTCCAACCTCTTATAATGACAGGTCAGCCAGAGCTCCCCAGACCAATATGCCATACCTAATATGTGGTTCTGCAATACCATAATATACTCGGTTCAGGTCTCTCTCCTAACACACATTTCTTAGGAATTTGAACTTGTCCAAAGTATCTCAGTTTATTCACAACACTATCAACATACATGTCCCATCTTAAGTGATTATCGATTATAACACCCAAATATTTGATCTTATTTGTTGCTTCTATTGAGAATTCGGTTCTGTTATGACATATTTCCAGGTGTACATAGGGTGGTAAATCACTCTTATTACCTGAAAATGGCATATACTTCGTTTTTTCTTTATTCAACTGACTGAGCTCTTTCTCGCAGTTTTTTCCATGTGGGAGTCTCGTAAAATATCACTATGTCGTCCGCAAAACTGATAATCTCTCCATCAACATCTGATTGAAAAATATTCATATACAGTAAAAAACAGCAATAGACCCAGAACTGTGCCCTGAGGTACACCACGCTTAACCAACTTACGTGTACTCACCGTTTTCCCTATCTTGACGTACTGATGTCTATTACTGAGATAACTCCTTATTAAGTTGGAAGGAATGTCCTCTAAAACCGATACATTCCATAGTATTCAAAAGCTCTGTATGATCGACCGTATCGAACGCCTTAGCCAAGTCCATGAAGATGCACATGGCAGGAGCCCCTCTATCTATGGCTGCAGTTATGGGATTCACAAGTCTTGAAATTGCATCTTGAGTGGATTTTCCTTCTTTAAAACCAAATTGCTTTTCTGATAGAAATACTTTGGAGAAAGTTGTAGTTAGAGAGATCGGCCTGTAATCCTTTTTGCTTTTTGTGAACTCTTGGGAATAGGAACTATCACAGCGTCTTTCAGAACTGAAGGAAATATTCCATCCGCAAAACTTTTATCAATGAGTAATACCATTGGTGTACTGATATACTCGGATATCTTCTTGAGTGTCTGTGCCGCGATTCCATCCATTCCCGGAGATTTTCCGTTTTGAGTTCTTGTATTGTTGCCTGCACTTCTTGTTCCTCTGTATTATGAAATACCATAAAGTCCGGATTACGATATTTCGGAATGTTTTCTTTTCTGTGATGAATCTTCTCAGCAAGTGTTATTCCTATATTAGCAAAATATTCATTGAATTCGTTCGCTGTATGCTGTTCTTCCACAATAATATCGTTTTTTATCGACTTGATTTCATTCATCCTCTCACTTGTACTTGCTGCTAATTTCCACAATCCTTTGAGTGATCTTAATATCTTTCAATTTCCCTTGTATAATAGCTCTTTTTTTGTTAATTTCATCAGTTCTTGCAGTTTATTTTTATGCTTCTTAAACTCATAAAGGATATCTACATTTCCAGGATTTCTAATCATATTTTTATACAAGCGATTCTTAACTTCCGCTGATTTAAGAATACCTTTGGTTATCCAGGGCGTTCTTTTCTTTTCAGAATGTTTAATTTGATAAGTTCTGCTTGAATCTGTAATAGCTTCTTTCAATATCTTATGAAATTTATTCAACATTTCTTCCGTGTCCAATGTGTTATGTAAAATTGTTCAAACTGTTTCCTTAATTTTTTAATCAATTTATTGTAGCAGATGAAAGTCTTTACAAATACAAGTAAACGATGATTTCTACTAAAATATATTGATAAATGCTCGACGCGTTTCGATACACAGTATCTTTATCAAGAG
Organism: Cryptolaemus montrouzieri; assembly: GCA_013387265.2. Classification (NCBI taxonomy): domain Eukaryota; kingdom Metazoa; phylum Arthropoda; class Insecta; order Coleoptera; family Coccinellidae; genus Cryptolaemus; species Cryptolaemus montrouzieri. The sequence continues at coordinate 2,000,778 of JABFTP020000083.1, read as the reverse complement.
CGAATGAATACTAAAAATGTATCTTACTAACCAACATCGAAATCTTGTATAGATCATATCTTTGTGAAGAGTGCTCTGTCTGTTACCAAATTTTTACCTGTGATAATACCACGCAAACGTAACGGATCACTATATGACTTTCACCGAATATACGAGCGATAACTATAAAACCAAAATTAATAATGACGCCACAACAAAGACTTTCATCCATTCAATTGTCGAGGCTTTTACGTGAAAGAAATCCATTTTCACAAATACAAGTAAATGATGATTTCTACTAAAATATATTATTAAATGCTCGACTCGTTTCGATACACAGTATCTTTATCAAGAGCGAATGAATACTACAAATAGATCTTACTAACAAATTTTTATATATACTGAAGAGGCAATCCACTCAGAGCTATCCGTACTTGAACTAATGTTTAGGAAATAAATTTAATATGGGCGAGTTATTTTTGTCTACCTGATCATTAAGAATTTCCGGTGAATACCTAAATCTGTTAATTTCAAGTACTTCCAGAAGGTTGAGTTTTATACCTCTATTCTTAGAATGTAGGATTTCAAATTCTGAATTGAAAGAGTGACCATTTTCCCCTAAGATGATTTGAATAATTTGAATCGGTTTTTCCATTGATAAAACTGCGTTTATGTTCAGAGATTCTAACATTTAAATTTCTTGCTGTTCTACCTATATAAAAACAATTGCAATCTGCACGATCCAATCTATAAACACCTGATTTATTTTCTTTATTAATTGAAGATTCATAATTCCTGATAAATGAACCTAAATTCGTTGATGTCTTGAACGCTATATTTAAATTTGAATTTTTAAGAAGGGATTGCCTATATATGTTAAACTATTGAATTTCTTGTCTTGGTGTTCACCGATTGGATATATGTTGTAAAGCTAATTTTGTTTTTTCTTATGTAACATGCTGCTAACTAAATTTGCATCATAACCATTATTTATTGCGATCTGTTTTATAAAATTTAATTCTTTGAGATAATTATCATCAGACATCGGTGTGTTCAAGAGTATATGTATATAGCTTTTAAATGCTGCAACTTTATGTTGGTAAGCATGTGCCGATGTATAATGAATTGTGATATCTGTATGAGAAGGCTTATGATAAATTGAAAGCTGGTGTTTATTATTTGATCTTGTTATTGTTAGGTCTAGAAAATTGATCGAATTGTTCTGTTCTATTTCAGAAGTGAATTTTATTTTTGGGTGCAGGTTGTTGATGAAATTTTCGAATACAGTGAACTGTCTGTTCCTGTGAAACACACAATAATGTCATCGACATATCGATACCAATATAGGAAATGTTTACTAAGCGAGTGTTTATCAATAGTTTTTTCTGTTATCCATGAAGATTTCTGCTGAAAGAGATCTTAAGGGGTTTCCCATTATAAGTCCCTCATCACTATTATAAGAACAATCGTTAAATAAAAATTATTTTGAGATAGGCAAACATCTAATAAAGCCATAATGTCGTATTTAATTTGTGGATTCGTCATATTTTGTGTTAACAAATTATAGATTATATTATACGGATATTTCGGTGGACTACCTGGAAACAAATTCTTTGCATTACTAGGAATGACAATATTTTCTATTTTGATTATCAAATCATTTGAATTACGAATAGAAAAAGACTGTTTAAAATTACATAGTTTTTCCAGAATATGCATTAAAATTTGGAAATCTTGAATGCTGGGGCATGTGTGAATGATACTATTGGTATTGTTGGATAACCATTTTTGTGCTATTCAACTAAAGAATAAAGTTGAAGTGGTAAAGGATTCGGTAAGATAAGTTTAAATTTTCCGCTATCTGTAATGATGGATTTTGAATTCTCAATGACTGTCATCACTTTCTTATTGAATTTATTAGTTGGATCTCGGGATATAACTGAATAATTAGAATCATTAATGAGATCTGATATAATCTTGTTTATTTATCGCTATAACTTTTATATTTTTGATTAATATGTGATCTCAAATTGGTCTATTAAGCTTTTTTTTAGGTATTCTTCCTTAATGACGGACGCATGTTGGTGTTACAGGAAGCTATTGTTTTCAACATTTCTGAGGCAAATTTCAGTATCTATTGCTGTTCAAAATTCAATGTATGATGTTTAGGATAAATATTGTGTTCGAATCCTTTCTTCTTTAACGCCGTCCCATCATTGGTGAAATTTGTTTCTGTTAAATTTATGAATCTTTTGAAAAATTGATGATTTGACAAGTTGGTGTTAATTTCTTTAATTTAGGTTTAAATAATAATAAATTTTATTTTTATTGCGCACTGCGCAAATGGCCATCGACCTTGGGTCCTTCAGCCTAGTTTTACAACAAAATTATTCTAAGTAATCATCAACAAAAAAAATATATATATATATATATATATATATATATATATATATATATATATATATATATATATATATATATATATATATATATATATATATATATATATATATATATATATATATATATATATATATATATATATATATATATATATATATATAACACTTTATATTGAAATCTAAAAGATTATCTCTGCCTCTTCAGTTCCTCTCTTGTTCTTCCAATGTCAGTATTAATGACTTAGGTGGGTATTTTCTTGCTGCTTGTGCGATATGTTCATGGTGGAAGAGATCCAGAATGTCCTGCGAGTCTTTAAGAAGTGCGTAAAAATTCTTGTTCAACTTTTTAAGTCTTTCTTCTATCGGTTGTATATTCGCTATCTGGTACAATAATTCATTTGGTGGGTTATGTATTCTGTTTTCCAGGTGTCTAATCTTTGTTATTGTACGAAGAGATGTAGTTTCTGCAGTTTTTAGATTGTTCAAGGCTGGGCGTCTACAGTTAGCAAAGATGGGATGTGCATATTCCAGGACAGGTCTGCATATTGTCTTGTATATTTTAACTGCATTATTTGTGTTTATTCCTCTGTTCCTGACGGTTAGTTTAGTGAAAGTTTCAGCTCTTGATTTGGTTCTCTCCTTAATCGCTTTGGTATATTTGTTGAAATTCATTTTGTTGTCGACTTCAACCCCTAGGTATTTTATTTCCGCTGTAGGTTTTTGGCGATTCCTTTAATTGTTAGCAGTAAATTATGTAGAGAAATGGTGACAGGCTAGAACCTTGCGGTGTTCCTTGTTTGGGAAGAATGGTTCCGACACTGTATTTCTAATTTTCACTGTCAGCTTTCTATCGTTCAAAAATTTATGATCATGTGTATAAGAAATCTCGGTAGGTTAATTTTGTATAATTTGAAGATTAGACCCTGTGCCATATGCTATCGAAAGCCTTTTTCAATGTCGAGACTAGGCGAATTTTGACTAATTTTATGATGGAAAATTTAGGTCTAGAAAATTGATCGAATTGTTCTGTTCTATTTCAGAAGTGAATTTTATTTTTGGGTGCAGGTTGTTGATGAAATTTTAGAATACAGTGAACTGTCTGTTTGTTTCTGTGAAACACACTGCCTCATTATTTTCGACTCCTGTGATGACGACATTTTTATTCTTTTATTCCTGGATTTAATATCCTCTGCTGAAGCAGTTTCCGCCGCCTTGACTGTGAGAGAATTTATTTCTAGTTGCATTCGCTGTATTTCTAATTTCATGCTCTCTTGCTCCTTTTTTATTGCCTGATTCTCTTTTGTCAATTCCTCGAATGAATCTTTCAACACTTCAATTACTTGTCCATTGAAAGTAACAGCATCCTTCAATCCTACCATCTTTTTAATCAACTCTTTGATATATTAATATATTCAGTCGTTTTCTCATTATCCTTCTTCTGGAGCTGATCAATTTTTCAGATTTTGACTCATCGTCAGAACTCTTCACTTCTATTTGAATTTGGGAGGCTTTTACTTGGTAAAATTCCATTATCAATAATAAAAAACAAGTACTGTGTTTTAAGGAATTTTACTTAATAATTGCGATTCGTAACGCATTTCACTACACCGTAGCTTCTTCAGACGAATGATTATGCAGAAAAATGTAAATGAGAATATAACTATAAATGTTCTTGAGTAATTAAAAGCTTATTGGTCGCCTCCTCCTAAGTGGTTATTTATGACAGGTATATCCAATAAAATTAAGGAATAGATTGCTCCCGAAAAGATTCAATAGAGGTGAAGGGCTTAAATCGACTTGTTCATTGATGAGTCTACCTGAGTGTTTGTATTTATTTATTTCTAAAGTTTCCCAAAGATCTACCTTCAATATTTATTATCTGTATGCAAAATTTCAAACTGTGGGTCGAAAGAATGATTATTTTCTAAGAGATGATTCACGTAATTTGAATCTGATTTTTATTTGAAAAACTGCGTTTATGTTCCGATATTCTAATATTAAAATTTCTTTGTGTTCTACCAATGTAGAAATTATCACAGTCATTGCAATTCAATCTATAAACACCTGATTTATTGTTTTTACCTGGTTTGGTTTTATTATTTTTATATATTTGCCTAAATTATTATTAGTTTGAAGCTATGTTGAAATTATTGCTACATAAGAATGATTTCAGTTTCTCACTTATAATGCCAACGTAGGTTAAGGTGTTGTATTTTTGTTTCAATTTATCGACAGGGTAAACTTCATTCAATGCGATTCTACTTTGTTTTTATTTAAAATATTATTTATTAGTTTGGGATTGTAACCATTATTTTCTGCATAATCATTCGTCTGAAGAAGCTACGGTGTAGCGAAACGCGTTACGAATCGCAATTATTAAGTAAAATTCTTAAAACACAGTACTTGTTTTTTATTATCTTCACTTCTACCTAGAATCTCTGAAAATTTTCAAATCTAAACACTATAAAAACAATCTTACTCTTCTTAACGACAACACAGGCCTATGTTATTCCCCAATATTTGGGATTTTCAAGTAATTATGAATGTATCTTTGAATACCTATCTATATTCCAAAAGTAGAAACGTTGATTTTCTCTCTTTAGAATTCATACCTGTTTTTCTATATTTAAGACAAACTGTACAACTGCATCTTAGTTTTAACTCACAATTTGTAAACACCTGATAATAGTTGATTCAATTTTTCCACCTATATTCGTGATATCCTTCACAAAGTAAACCAAAATCACAGTATGATCAAATATCACATAGTAACGCCCGACTCAAAATCATTTTTCAATTTGAAATATATTAATTATCTGTATTATTTAAAATCTTTTCTTCTTTTGATATCAATTACTCCGCTTTCTTTGAATTGACAAGGAATACACCATTATATTTGGGTATTTTTGTTTTCAATGTTATTATTTAATAATTTGAAGTAATTGCAAGCGCAACAAAGTTTTACTTTTTGAAAGATTAAGTCGCAGGATAATTTTGATCGAGGGAGAAATTTTTTGCCTTTAATATAAGTACTTACTTATTTTACAGATATCTAAAATATATCTGTTAGATTACAGAATAAAACCATGAAATAAAATACCATACATCAGGGTACTCAAACGGTCGATCGCGAGTGTTTTTTGAGTAGATTTCTAGAAGAGAAAAATTTTTAATAAGTAGGTAACTAAACTACAAATATTTATTACGTAATAAAATAACACCCTGCTAGCGGCAAAAGGCGGCTTTATCAAAGGAACGCGCGGTACTTGTTAAAGAACGGCCGCGTTCTTTATACTTGCCGCTCTTCTAGAAATTTCGGGCGGCGCGTTTGACGGGAACATTTTAGACTTTCGTTCACGCCGATATAAATGTTGCGTCTGCAGGAATTGTAACTTGAAGGCAATACTTCATGTCGATACAAAGTTTATTATCAAATAGTACAAAATGAGTGCAGCGAATAAATCTAAAACGTATCATTTTAATAACGATTGGGAGGAAGAATTTTTCTTCTGTATGGTGAAGGATAAGTTCATTTGTCGAGCGTCAGTTGCAATACCTAAGCGTGGTAACTTCGAGAGGCATGATAAAACGGTTCATAAAAACTATGAAAATGATTTCCCGCCATAGAGTGAATTAAAAAAGAGAAGTACGTGATTTGATATCTTGTTTGAAAAAAGAACAAACCATGTTCACCAAACCAGCCAAACAGTCAAAAGATGCTACGATCGCATCATTTAAAATATCTCATATATTGGCGAAACACAAAAAACCATTCGAAGATGGATCGGTTGTGAAGGAAGCATTTATTTTTTAAAAATAAAACAAATCATGTCTGCTATCAGAGAACTTCAGTTATCTCTTCCGACTGTCACAAGGCGTATAGAAGTCATCAGTCAGGACATGGCAGATAAACTAAATCATGATATCATGAAATGTACATACTTTTCTTTACAGTTCGATGAATCCACCGATATGAGAGACACTGTCCAGCTGTGTATTTTTATTCGGATGGTACTCTATGACGCGTTTCGGCACAGGGCCATCATCAGAAAACTTTAATCTCTGCACAATTATTATCTTACACATTCTTTCAAAGAATGAAAAATGAAAAACTACTTGTTTTAATATGAATCACGTTAGTCAAAATTGTTACTCAGCAAATTGCAAATCCATAGTTTTCAAAATAGGTATCAGTACATTACGAGAGACATCGAACAGACATTAACAGAACTGCAATGTGAATTCAATTGAAGGTTTCGCAGATCAAAATATCACCTCACAGTTTTACATTTCACACTCGTACTCACTACTTACCAACTGTGAACGCAACCATAAATGTGAATGTGATCATAGTTGCGACTGCAAATTTCATTCACTTCAAATCACAGCTTGTGATTGTGATTTTTATTTCACAGAGAATAATTCAAATTTTGCTAAACTCTAATCCTCAATGACTTAACTTTGAGCATGTCTAGAAGCTGCAGGACTGTGATCAATTCTTAGGGAGCCTTAGAAAACGTTTGATGGAATTCTAATAAAATTTGGATTTGAATTAATTTTTCTCTGGAAGAATACGTTTTTTGTTATTGATGTTAATTTTTACATATACTTTAAGTTAAAATGATGAATTTTGAATCAATTTCTCTTTCAGATGTCAGACTTGACTGATTGCTGTCCCTCTACTGTGCTCAAGGAATATCAAGAGATGTTAGAAGATGCGTTCAATAAATAAGAGTGAAAGATATAACGTTCTTTAGAATAGTATTATTTTTCCCAATTCCACCATTATTTCTTCTATTTCATTTTTCAGTAGGTATTCTGGAAAATGTACTGTTTTCATTATGAGAACAATATTGTCATTTATTTGCACTGTAGATTTCTTCAGTTTTTGGAAAAATTTGATTTTTGTACTAGATTTGTACACATTTGAATTTCCGAATGGTATATTGATGATGCTGGCATCTAAGCATAATCTCTAGTATTTATATTCCTTTCATATTTGTGGCATTCTTTTTTTATAGTAGCTACAATAGAGTAAATTTTAAAGGTGCTTGTTGAATAGAAAAAATTTTCATTTCCTGAAAAATGTTTATAGAATTTTACGTATTTTATCAAACCATTCATCTGTGATGTATGAGATTTTGAAGATTAATATACAAAATTCTTTCCTCTACCAAATTTCAAGCACGCTGATTGAAAGGAGTTCTGGTAGATAGTCAATCAGAATGTTTTAGTTTTCTGATATTTAAACTCTGCGATGTATTTCAATTTCAACAATGCCATAAATGAATTTTTGCTCCATATCGAAAAATATTTTCTTTCGCGTTTTTTACTGATGTAATTTCAAAGAATAACATTTATTTTGTTTGCCACGTCCTGTAATCTATGCTGGAGTTATTGCGAATTGAAACATCATAATTGTTGCAGGCATCATCAATAATTGTCAGTTTCTTTTTCAGTAATTAAACATGCTGATAACAAAAGTATTCATGGTCTACACACTTTCTCTCATTTTTCATCTCTGAATATCGAATTAAAGAGAGAAACAAATTGAAATTCATCTATCGGATTCTTTGGTAATTATTAAATGGTTTACTCAATGTTGACTAAATAATTCCATTATTAAAAAATTTATTCTGTTACGCCCTATTGCCGTACACATATTTATCCAATATTGCAGTAATATTTAATCTTTCATTTTTATTGAACCTTATATTCCATTTTACAATAGGTGTTTAATCATTTACCACATAATTATACTTTCAAAACCCACATACAATTTTTTCCATATGAATGTTTAGTAGATGACTCCACATGCAATTCAATATATTGATTCATATTTTTGAATACGAAAACACTAATTTTTCCTTATGATATCTCATAGATTCGAATTTATAAGTATGTAAGTGTTGAAATAAGTGATTGCTAAAATAAGAAATTGTACTATTACATCATAACCATGTAACACATACAATGTTTGATACACATTTGGTTTTTGCAGTGATAGATACCATGTAATGCAAGTAAAATGGTTAATATCTAAAAGATATTTTGTTCCTTTATGGTGATGGTATTTTTTGAAAAGTATATTTATTATTATATTATTGTATTACGGGTATAAACATCTTTCAAAGATATAAATCAGTTATATAAGACATACAAAGATATTCTTTTTATTTGACTCAGAAATGATGTTTTGTTATTTTATGTGAATGTAGAAGTTTAATTATATGTTTTGTTCTTTTTGATAATTGTATGAGTTTTATTTCTTTCTTATTTCAAGTTTTTCAGATGATGATTTAAACTTTTTCCGAATCTAAAGTTTCGCTAGTTGCAACCAAATAAACTCGTAAATGTTCTGTAGTTTTTTCAACGAAATATATCTAAAATTTGACATTCAATCAAGAATAAAGATCCAACAGACTAGAGACGAGGAAAACAAATTACTTTTGTGAGAGATTAGTCTCTGCAGGATGTTCGTCTATCCACTCTTATTTGCTTTCACTCTACGTATTGGGCATTGAACGAAATTATACAGGGTGTAAATGAATAGATTTCACAAGGTGATTCCTCAAGAGGAAAAGTTCCATTGAACATATGTCACCAAAATACAGGGTGTTGAAATCTTAATTTTTTTTCTTATGATTACTACTGCAGTGCCCTAGTGACTCAGGTTTTTACGAGGACAACAACGATGACCGTAGCCATGGGCTGAATAAGAGTATTAATGCACATTGATTAATATGCAAAATTTTCTTTGGATAAAACTAGCAAATCTAGATCGATGTACAAATTTTTCAACGCGGACTATGTAGCGATAAATTCGGCACTGTCAAGTTTGAATTGGAAAACTTTATGTTCTACCGATGTGAATGAATGTGTTGATTCATTTTATTCTGCTTTGAATATAGTTATTGATAAGTGTGTGCCTCGTAGATCTGTTAAGTGTGATAAATTCCCTTCGTGGTTTGGTAAAGATACTATTAAATGCATTAAGGATAAAACTAACTTACATCGAAGATTTAAAAAATTCAAAGATCGTTTTCTGTATGAAAATTTTTGTTTTTTACGTAAACAATGTAAAATCATAAAAGAGATCATAAGAAACATATTGCTTCTGTAGAGGGTGGAATTGTGAAAAATCCTAAGCTCTTTTGGTCTTATGTGGGCGAGTTTAGAGATAGCTAGAGGATGCCTCAATCCATGTGTCATGGTGAAAAAATCTTAAAAAATAGTTCGGCTATATCTAATGCTTTTTCTGAGTACTTTTCTAGTGTTTATGAAGATCCGCATAAACCTGTTCTTTACCAATGTAGATATAAATCTTCTTCATCGATTACATTTAACACGATAGATCTGAAGGATGTCAAAGCTAAAATCGAGGAACAGAATTTCACTAAGGGTCCAGGTCCGGACTCCATCCCACCAATTTTTATAATATTGTGTTCCGCTAGTTTGACGACTCCACTTCAAATTATTTTCAACAAATCTTTAGTACAAGGTGTCTTTCCACATAAGTAGAAGGCGGCAAAGATCGTACCTATTTTCAAAAGTGGTAAGAAAAATGAAGTAAGTAATTACCGACCTGTCTCTATTCTAAGTTATTTCGGTAAAATTTTTGAAGCAATAGTAACTGATAAAATTTTTCATACATCTGGTTCCAAGTTGATTAAATCTCAACATGAGTTTTTCAACGGTAGGTGGTAGTTAATTAATTTAACTCCTAACGTTCATTTCATAAGGAGTTTCGATGATGGTATTCAAGTTGATGCCGTCTACACAAACATGGCTAAGGCCTTCGATAAGGTACATCATGCAACTTTTTTGTGGGTTCTAGAGGATTATGGTGTGGTGGGGTCATCACTGAAATTGATAGAATCGTATCTGTCGGATAGACTGCAGTATGTTGCATTAAACGGCACCCATTCCGGTTTCGTTCGTGTCACCTCTGGTGTTCCTCAAGGGTCACATCTGTGTCCCCTTTTATTTTCAATTTACATTAATGATATTTCGGAATGTTTTCTTTATACAAAACATGATTTATATGCCGACGATCTTAGAGTGTACAGTGCTATTCGGTCCCATGATGATATTTTGCGGTTTCAGAGTGATCTTGACAGACTTTTCACTTTTTGTCAAAGTAGGTATTTTCAATTAAATATTAATAAGTGTAAGCATATAAGGTTTACAAAGAATGTCAATGTCTTCGATGCTATTTTTTCTGTTGATGGGCTTGTAGTTGGGAGGGTAAACCAAATTAAGGATCTTGGTATATATCTTGATTCTAAGTTGTACTTTGAGTATCATATTGATCATATAGTTTCTAAGGCTTTCAAAATATTGGGCTTCGTTCTAAGAATTACTAAAAGTTTCAGTGATCCAAGGTCTTTAAAAATGCTATATTTCTCGTTGGTGAGGAGTAATTTGGAATATGCTGCACCTGTTTGGTCCCCTCACTATCACAAGTAGATTGACAGAATTGAACGAGTCCAGAGAAAGTTTGTCAAAAGTTCAGATTTTTCAGTCCTAACCATAATTATCAATTAAGTTTTCGTCATCACAAAATTTTAAGCCTGGAGCAGAGGAGAATCCTTTTCCACACTGTATTTCTTTATCGAATTTTAAATCATTCTTTTAGTTTTCCGCTTATTAATTATCTCACTTTCAGTGTTCCCGTGTATCCTAGTCGTCGAAATGCACTCTTCAATGTTCCGAAGGCCCGTACTAGTTTATTTTTTCATTCTGTTTTCTTGCGAATTATGCGTCTGTACAATTGGCATATTGCCAGTATAGATATTTTTCATGAACCTCTTTCTTCTTTCAAAAGAAAAAATGCTATTGCATATCTCATTAGATCTGAATCATGCTCATTGTAGTAGTTTTTAGTTTTCATGATATTTTATTTGATTCTGTAGTCTTAGGTGAGTCTTTTTTTCTCTCCTGAATTTTTATGGAAGTTATAATTTTCATTTCGTATGACAGTTTCACTTCTGTTATAATTTTTTGTGAACCCCGGTAATTGGGTCTATCCTGTAGGGGTTCCTATGTTTTGTAACAATAAATAAATGAATAAATGACAAAGTAAGCAGAAACTTTGCTTTACTTCATACCAATGCACAAAGTATCAGAAATAAAAGTAATGAATTTGGGGCATTCCTGCTATGCCGGAATCGTGAATTCGATGTTATTTGTAAGACCGAGCATTGGCATAATGTTAGTGACATGGCAAATTTTTCATTTCGCGGATGGAAGATTGGTTCATTTTCTGCCAGACTTTTATCACGAGATTTGGTTCTATGATTCTTACCAGAGATCCGGATGTAACATGTCTCAGTGCACTGAGTGATCTGTCTGTGGAAGGTGATTGTGAGATATCGACCGTTCGGTTGAATAGTTTTAATTTGTTTATAATATGTTTTCATAGACCTCATAGTTTTTAAAATATTGCTGAGAATATTTTAAATAGATTTGATTAATCAGTTAAGATTATTGTTTGTGGAGACTTAACGTTAGATTCAATACAGATGACAAAGAGTTAGCAGCACTCTGTAACTTGTTTAAATCATTTGGTCTCTTTCAGAAAATTTTTGAGCCTACCCGAGGTAAGAACTGCCTTGATAATATATTTGTCAACTTCTTGAGTAGTCATGAATATGCTTGTGTTGTGAAATCAGAATTTTCTGACCATGATGCACAGGAGTTTGTCGTGGATCTCTCTGTTGGTGCTCTGAAGCATTCTACGATTAGGCTTTGGCCACTTTCTCAGGCAGGTTTCCACAGTAAGCATGTCTTGCTGAGTGGAATGAATTGGGATTTTGTCAGGTATGAAAGTCTAGACTGCCATAGTGCATTTAATATTATTCAAGATAAATTTATTGATTCTTTTTTATCTTCATTCCTTGAGAAAGTCACAAGGGTGAGGGAGAGCTGTACTGAGGGTGATTGGATCACTGATGGTCTCCGGGAGTTGAGAAATCTGCTACATTTGCTTTCTGACATATATAAGATATATAAGTCGGAAGATCCTAAGTCCTTGCATAATAGGTTGAGGTTCATTTACCGCAACGAGATTAACAATGCGAAAATTGATTACAATGATCTTATTATAGCTAGCTAATCGAACAAATCCAAGGCTTCTTGAAAAATAGTCAATCAACTCAAAAGTAATAATTCAAAGAAAGCTTCTGTTACACTTGGGCAGGAGAAATTTATTGAGCATTTTTCCTCTATTACAGATGATTTCTCGGAATATTTCTTATTTTCATACTGATTTTAAGAACATATTTTAAAAGAGTATTTCTTCAGAGTTCAGTTTTCTGAGGTCTCACAAATCCAGGTGAGAGATGCCATCGAATCGTTGAAACATGGCTCTGCAGCCGATTACTATGGATTATCAGTTAACTTATTGAAGTGCTGTGCTAACCTTATCATGTATCCGTTACCAACATTGATTAACAATTGTATAAGTGGAACATTTCCGAAATGTTTGAAGGTTTCGTGAGTTCTTCCGACTCACAAGAAGGGAGATGTAGAGAATATTGAAAATTATCGTCCTATATCCCTGGTTCCAGTTTCTTCTAAGTTGATTGAGTGGCTTATGTGTGATCAATTAGGAGCATATTTTGAAAATGATAATCTCTTCTCAAGGAGCCAGTTTGGTGGAATAGGAGTACGATGGGGGCCTTGGTTGATTTGGTGAGTGGTATTCTTCACTATTTTGAGCAGGGTTTTCATTCTGTAGCGCTGTTTCTGGATTTAACCAGAGCTCTTGATTGTGTCCATCATGATAAGCTGAGGTGAAAGTTGGAAAGGTACAGATTGGGTAGAAGAAGTTGTGAACTCATTGAATCAGTTTTAACTGATAGACACCAGGTTGTGTTTTCATATGGTAAGTTCTCTGATGGAATGAAAGTCATGACTGAAGTTCCGCAAGGTTCTATCATGGGTCCTATTTTATTTTCAATTTTTATTAATGACTTCCCTGATTTTATTGATGATGCGGACATCACTCTCTTTGCTGATGATAGAACTCTTTCTATGGGATCTAAAGATATATGGAGTCTGAAGCATTTGTCGGACAGCTTACATGAAAAGGCGTTGGTCTGGTTTTCTGTGAACGGGTTGGCAATGAATGGTGCTTAAACTCAGAAACTGTTGCTGAGTTTGAGGGATACTTTTGGTCTTGCCACGGATTTTGCTGGATACAGTAAGGTCTGTTTTTTGGGGGTTAATGTTGATCCGGTTTTGTCGTGGAATGCTCATGTTGAGTGTTTGGCGTCTAGGATAGGTAAGAATGTATATGTTCTTAGACGTCTGGCTACATCTGTTTCTCCAATGATTCTTAGGATGGCTCATTTTGCTTTGATCGAGTCTTTCCTTAGATAGTGTGGGGTGGTTGTTCTGGTCATGAATTACTGTTTCGACTCCAGAGGAGGACTGTCAGAGTGTTGGGGGTCTGGGCTACAGGGATTGCTGTAGGAGCACCTTCAGGCGGCTTGGCATACTTATCTTTCCTTCTCTTCATCTACTTGAGTGTTTAGTGTATATCCACAGCAACTTAGCAACTTTTAAAATTAACTCTGATGCTCATTCTCACAACACAAGAAATAAATTTCATATAAGAAAGGATTCCTTTCGACTCGGTAGATAGGTTTCAACTTTCATGCTGTTGATTTCTTCAATAGGCTGCCCGATTCCATAATATGTCTCAAATCGGACTGTTTCAAGAAAAAGCTCAGGCAGATTCTTGCTCGGTAGGTTTTATACTGAGTTGATGAGTTTTATAATGTCAAGTTTTCGTGAATTTTTATCGTTTACCATTTGAAGGTTTCTATTTAACTTGTATTCAAGTATTTTTATCGGGTATGTGTAAGGCATTGATGAATGAATACAGTTTTACAGAGACTCAGTTCAAATTCGGCACAAAGGTGCCTTTTTAAATCTACATAATCGGATCAGAAACAATGATGGAAATATACAGGGTGATACTTTTTCAGAGATCGCGTATTCTTTTTACCCCTACAATATTTTTAGTACTCCCGGGCAATTTTAATTTTTTTTGTGAATTTTCAATTTATTTTCAATCTTTTTTATTTCTTGCATTTCTACCGTACCTACCAACAGTTTTCGTGTGAAAAATTTATAAATTTCATGTGTATGGTGGAAACAATAGTTCGGTGATTTATTTCACTAGTAGACGGTTGTCATGTTGATTTATTTCATTGACGAATCTAAATATTAATAATTCAGTTTCGATGATACGGAGTAATAGTTACAGTGACTGCAGTGCCGTCTCTAACTATTTGAGGCCCTGGGCACTCTAGGATAATGGGGCCTCTATTACCTTGACAAAGCACTATTTAGTTAGAATAGATAAAGAAAGTAGACAAACAAGGTTCTTTATTTATTTTAATTTAGTTACTAACTATAGATTAATAGGGAATATAAAATAAAATCCACAAAAGTAACTGGTTAAGCATTAAATCCTTAGATTAAATCAATGTCGATTGCAAAGACACCCTTCTAGATTTAAGATGGCAAAATCGTTAATCACTTTTTCAAAATTCTATGTTATTGGTAATATCACATTCTAAAGACATCAACGAAAAACTGGTTAATCTCTCTTGAAGCATTGTACTTCTTAATTTTTTTTCATTAGATTCAATTTGGAAAAGAAGCGTCCTCCGCTGCAGTCAGTTACCATCATGCTTAAAAATATTCTCAATACAATTTCTACGTTAGAAAACGTCTCTTCAATTTTGCTTGGCTCAAAAAGATGATATACATCCTGTATACCAGGGGTGCTCAAACTTGAACTGCTGGCGATCTACCTTAATATTTTTAGACTACTTACGATCGTCTCTAAGAGGCTGTAAGTATGTTTGATGCAGGGTTGTCGTACATACACGAAACACCCTACCTACCTAGGTAGGGTGTACAATAGCATATATAGATAATAGCTTTCCGCACAATATACATTATTTTAATCAAGGTTTGGCTTAGGTTTAGTTAGATTCTTCTCTATAATATCAATGAAAAAAACTCAAAGTTGTTCAAAATTGCGAGTTTATTGGTTGTTACAAAACGAAAGAGCTACCTATGGTGTTAAACTTAACTGAGGAGTGACTTTGGATGTTGAAGCGTGGCACTGCATGTCCTCAGCATACTTTTCATATGATGGTACGTAACCACTGAGTGCTAATCGCAAGCATGATGACATATGATCTTCAGTTAGTCGATTGCGATATTTTGACTTATCTTCATTTCAGAAAATGCAGACTCGCACAAGTAAGTTGAACCAAACATTGCCGTCAGTTGAAGGGAGATTTGCCTTAAATTCGGATATTTATCTTCAGATATAAAACAACAGAAATTTGTATCAGATGCTGTAGCTTTGAGGTATTTATCTGATTTAATCCTTCGAACTCATTTTCGACAGAACAATGAGTTCATAATAAACTGACTTGCTATTTCAGTTGTTAATTTCTCAATGTTTTTATATGAAAAAGGATAACTCATAAATGATGCTATATTTGCCAATTTACTGCAATCATAAAAACGCATTTCGAATTGTCCCAACATATTTGATACTTCAGCCTCATACTTATCATAATTCAAGTGAGGAATCCTTGCTTTCAAAGACGGAAAATGTTTCAGATCCTTTCTTTTCAGTTGATCTATTATAAGTAGCAATTTACTTTTGAATGCGTTTACTGCGCTACTCATCTCAATAATAGCTTTTCCTTTACCTTGAAGTTAATGGTGTTTAATTAAGTGCATTGTGTTGTCAGTCAAAAATGCCAAATCGGTCAGCAATTTTTCGTTTTTTAACATGTACAGATAGAATAGATCTCGAGATCGAGAGAAAAATAATTTTCAATAAGTAGATAACTAAACTACAAGAATTTATTACGTAATAAAATAACACTCTGCAAAAGGCGGATTTATCAAAGGAACACGCGGTTCTTCTCAAAGAAAAGCCGCGTTTTTTATTCTTGCCGCTTTTCTAGAAATTTCGGGCGGCGCATTTGACGGGAACATTCGAGACTTTCGTTCACGCCGATATAAATGTTGCGCCTGCACGCATTGTAGTAATTCTGAATTGTAACTTGAAGGCAATACTACGTCGATACAAAGTTTATTATTAAATAGTACAAAATGAGTGCAACGAAGAAATTTAAAACGTATCATTTTAATAACGTTGGGAGGAAGAATTTTTCTTGTTGTTGAAGGATAAGTGCATTTGTCTTATTTGTCGTGCGTCAGTTGTAATACCTAAGCGTGGTTACTTAGAGAGGCATCATGAAACGGTTCACAGAGTGAATTAAGAAAACGAAAAATACGTGATTTGATATCTTGTTTAGAAAAAAAACAAACCATGTTCACAAGACCAGCCAAACAATCAAAAGCTGCTACGATCGCGTCATTTGAAATATCTCATATATTGGCGAAACACAATAAATCATTCGAAGATGGATCGGCTGTGAAGAAAGCATTTATTGAAGCAGGTGAGACTTTATTTGGAGAATTTAAGAATGAAACAGAAATCATGTCTGCTATTAGAGAACTTCAGTTATCTCCTCCGACTGTCACAAGGCGTATTGAAGTCATGATTCAGGACATGGCAGATAAACTAAAACATGATATCATGGAATGTAAATACTTTTCTTTACAGTTCGACGAGTCCACCGATATGACAGACACTGCGCAGCTGTGTATTTTTATTCGGATGGTATTCAATGACATGTTGGCTAAGGAAGAATTTTTGACAATCATTCCTCTGAAGGGGAAGATCCGTGATGTAAATATATGACATTTCCTTCAATTTTATAAAAAATACAAGCAACCAATATAAAAATTAGTGAGCATTACAACCAATGGAGCACTAGCAATGACTGGAAACAAAAACGGTTTTGTGGCGTTGTGTCGAGCTAATGAAGATTCCCTTTAATTTTTGTCATTCCATTGCATTATACATTAACAAGCTTTGTGTTCGAAAGTTTTAAACACGGAAGAAATTATGGGCATTGCAACAAAAATTGTGATTTCCATCCGTGTACGTAGCTTGCAACGGCGGCTCTTTAAGTTGCTGTTGGAAGATAGGGAGTCTGCTGAACACACTGATTTAATTATTCACACGGACGTCAGGTGATTGAGTCGCGGAAAATTCCTGGAAAGGTTTCAAGAATTGTTGCCCGAAATAACAGCTTTTCTAGACGAAAGAGGTGATATAACGAAAAATGGCTGACTGATTTAGCATTTTTGACTGACACCACAATGCACTTAATTAAACACCATTAACTTGGAGGTTCCAGGTAAAGGAAAAACGATTATTGAGATGATTAGCGCAGTAAACGCATTCAAAAGCAAATTGCAACTTATGATAGATCAACTGGAAAGAAGGATCTGAAACATGTTCCGTCTTTGAAAGCAAGGATTCCTCAGTTGAATTATGATACGTATGAGGTTGAATTATCAAATATTTTGGTACAATTCGAAATGCGTTTTTATGATTACAGTAAATTGGCCAATATAGCATCATTAATGAGTTATCTTTTTTCATGTAAAAACATTGAGGAATCAGCTACTGAAATAGAAAGTCAGTTTAATATGAACTCATGTTTTGTTGAAAATAAGTTGGTGCAGATTATATCAGATAAACAACTCAAAGCTACAGCATTTGATACAAATTTCTGTTGTATCAGCAATGTTTGTGTTTCAATCATCATTAGTTACCAAGTAGTAATATTTAAAACTTTCATATTCAACCTATAGCTGAAAAAAGAAGACAGTTACGAATATAGTGTTCACGCTATCCTTCTCTTCGTCAAAAAATACCAACACACCATGTGAATCAAAAATGTTCGTAAATTTTGAAAAATTTGACGTTAGAATGCTACTTTCTGAAAGGGTATGATTCTGATGCAGCAACAAAAAATCATTCTGTTCGTTGAGCTGTATGGAGGCTGCTTCACAAGTCTATATTGCAAAAATTGAAACAGAATCTTATAAGAACTGGTTCTTTCAGAGCACTCAGAGGCAAAGTTGCGATAAACAAGATAATGAAGAAGTTACAATGGAAGTTTTGGGATCTGTTACTGTGAATCTTTCATTTTCATGAAGGCAACTTGAAGCAAAGAATTCGATCTAAGGTTTCACGAATTCTCAGAAAAAGTAAGTTACAATTTTATAGAATGAGGAAATCTCAATTTCAAAAGAATATCCCGAATACCACCAGTATACTGATGAAATTAGAGGGACCAGTGACGGATTATTCACTCTTAAGAATGAACATTACTGGTCCGATGTTAATCCTCATTGGTAATTGCATGTTCAACACCAAAGGCGATTCGGTTTTAATGTTTGATGCGCTTTAATGAACCACCGTGCCTACGTCAATTTTAACGAAAATCTTCCAGGAGAACTTTAGTATCATATAATAAGTAAGGACATAATTAAGCGTTCTTTGGATGAAATTCGCGTTCAAAATACGTATTACTAAGGAAAACAACAACAAAAATTATAAAACATTAGTTTATATTATAATTGGAAAACCATTCAACAAAAAATTCAAACACGTCCCTGCATTCTGCTCCAAAAAGTGTCTGCAGAATACCATAATACTTTTCACCTTACTCTGATAGTAACCGAGTTATCGGTATATATTAAAATCCAGGGAAATCAGGAATTCCTGAATTACTCAAAAATAAAAGACCCGCTGCCATCTGACTTTACCAATGAATTTTCCTCGGAAATCGAGGACGGAGATGCAGTATTTCAAATAGTTGGTGTACTTAAACATCGAAAATAGGAAATCCCGTACAGTCCCTTCAGCCACTTAATAGTGGAATCAATGGATCCTCACGTTCTCCAGATTCATATCTAACGTATCAAGCTTGTTTGACCTAATACGTCGATTGAATTTGTTTGTTTTCATATATACTTTTTAACCACACTGTATAAGCGTTATCATTAGAAAATACCATATTTAACATCAACACTTTCACATAAGTCGAAAACTTTGAATATAATGTAAATACAACGCCAACAATCAACTATTGAATTCTCTGTGAATTTAAAACATTCTCTAAATGGATAATCATATTTAGAATAAACTGAAGAATATTTAGCAGAAAAAATTTAATTGTGTGTCACATCTACATATTGTTAACAATTGGAAAGGAGAATGGACAAGAAAATGAAATGCAACGTCAATCATTCATTTATTGAACTCTGTGAATCTAGGCAGCCATCTTGATGTACAGAAATTAAAGTATTTGGTATTTATATTCTAATTGAATGTTCAATAGAAATGAATTATGATTACATTTGTACGTGTCAATTTTCTTTAGTTGGAAACAAAACTGGACAAATACATGCAAAAATTAATTTTGAAGACTCACCTTGGCTTCTCGGTGGTATTGTGGCTGAAATCTGTGACTGATGCAGGAAGAATTACAAACAAAAGCTGATAATAGAGGAGATCCCTTAACTGGATGTGAATAAATGAAAAATTTCTCTCAAAATCAATCATTTATACTCATCATGATTAAGACCCCAATCATCAAACCTTCGTCGCCTATTCATTCCTTGTAGATTCCAAACCTAAGAAGAAAAATCAAATTAATAAATCTTCCGATGATTACTTCTATTTCAATTCATCAAATAGAAGTTGTAAGATGATTTGATTAAATACTTACATCAACAGCCACTAATACCAGCAATTCTCCATAATTCACACACACACACCACTTTCACGAAGAACACGGCCGACTACACTAAAATTAATTTTTCTAGCATGGAATTCATGAATCTTTTCAATTATTTCAAATTTATGAAAGAAATATTAGATTGCGCCTGTGTAGAAGCAAGAATTTATTCAGGCAATTATATCATTGGCTGAAGTGCCAGAAACCTCTATCGAGCTGGCGCAAATACTCTGTGGTCTGCGACGACTTCAAAAGTGATGCCAACCTCTACGTAAAACATTTTAATAGATCAGACTCAGCGGGTATTTAGTGAGATAGATTCAGTTGGAATCTTGTATTAGACAAAACGTGATAATAGCAACCCTCATGATATATTCTAAGTATCACTACTGATATTTTCAGGTGTTTCTGGTTCATTACGGCTTTTCGAATACCATTTTAAGGTTAAAGGCTACTTTGTGTTTCCCTATGTAGGGAATTTGTTTCCAATTTGAATATCAGCCTTTCCTGTTGGTAGATATAATAATAGTAGTTCTATTCAGTATTCTCATAAATATAGGTTATCTCAGTTTGAGAGTAAACTGGAAATTACGTGAGAATACTGGGAAAATTCAGTGTGAATGTAATTATTTTTGAAAACTTGGACACAAATAGAAGTCAATGAATAAATTGTGATAAAACTCAAATTGAAACTCTAGGATTTTGTCTTGAAAGTGTGTAATTCACACTTGTTGCATTTTATGGATAGAAAAGTACAAATTGATACCCCCAAATATCTATCAAAACAAACCTACGAATCTCACTTTTGTTGATGAATACTTCATAACAGTATTATTACACTGGATTTCTACAATAAAAACGAAAACATTAATTTGATTGAGGAGGTTGTTACTTGATGAAAATCGATATACATATTTTCAATGAAATAAAACTATGGTATTTAGATTTTCATTATATTAACACAACTATGACCGGTTTCGTCACACTGTGGCTATATCAGATAGATACAAACTTATGAACAGAGTTATTCCTTATATAATATTCTTATTTCCTACTTATTACATTAGGTACAAGTACAAAGGGTATGGTGGAACACCCATCGGAGATGCTTACCTTATGAATTGAAAAGTTTGAGTAATGGAGAAAGATTTAGATCTAATTGACTATTAAGTAACCTACCTGAATTCTTTTCCTTGTTAATCTCTAAAATTTCCTATTGATTCAATTTTTGTCTATCATTTTCGTCGTGTAAAATTTTGTAAATTATCATTAAAGTTATGATTTTCTTCGAGTTACTGATTAGAATAATGAGAATCTGATTTATGACAATTAAAACTACGTTTGTGCTCGGATCATCAAACTCTGAAATTTCTGAAAGTTCTACCAATATAAATTTCATGACAATCCCCGCAAGATAGTTTATAAACACCAAATTTATTACCTTTATCAATTTTAGATTTGCAGTTTTTGATATGTCGGCCTAGAGAATTATCAATTCGAATGTTATATTGAAATTATAATGCGAGAGAAATGATTTAAATTTCAGACTAGGATTACCAATATAAGTTAAAATTGTGTTAGAACTTTTATACTAAGAAATACTTCCTGGATTGCTTTTTGAAACTCCGTGAATTGCGTTCTCAATCATAGTAGGACTGTACTGTTATTGACTGCTATTTGTTTAATTATAGTTTGCTATTTTATAAAATTATTTTGTGACATTGGGATATTAATGAGTCTATTTACCATACTATTATAAGCAGCTAATTTATGTGCTGTTAATTTTAGTAATAGTTAAATCCAGAAAGTTAATGGAGTTTTCTGTTTCTATTTCTAACGTGAATTTTACTATCACTAAAATTAAAGGCAAACATGATTTTTCTATTTTTCATAAGCCATCACATACAGATATTACTATTCACAGCTCACATCCTTATTCACATAAATTAGTTGCTTACAATAGTATGGTACATAGACTCATTAATATCCCAATGTCACAAAATAATTTTATGAAATAGCAAACTATAATTAAACAAATAGCAGTCAATAACGGTTATAGTCCAACTATGATTGAGAGCATGATTTCACACAATTTCAAAAAGCAATCCAGGAAGTATTTCTGAGTATAAAAGTTCTAACATAAAATACAACAGCTTAACTTATATTGGTAATCGTAGTCAGAAATTAAAATAATTCCTCTGGCATTATAATTTCAGTATAGCATTCCCAACTGATAATTCTTTAGGCCGACATATCAAAAACTGCAACTCTAAAATTGATAAAGGTAATAAATCTGGTGTTTATAAATTTTATGAAGTTTTTATCAAAATAAGCAAGAATTGCAATATTGTTATTTTCAACAAACTTTTATAAGCTTGACCTGGATTATAATAGATTTAATGGACAATTGAAAACTATCTCTCTAATATGAGAAAATTAATTAAAATTGAAAACAATAAGAGTGATTTAGAATTAATAACCACTGGTGTTCCATAGGGCACAATTTTGGGGCCACTATATCTCATATTATATATGATGACCTCTTAGAGTCTTAGAAGAGACGCTGAACATTGAGAAAGTACCATATGCTAATGGCACATTAATTATAGCTGGTGATAAACTTGGTGGCTTAGAGTTGATGAAATGCAATTCAATTTACTCGAGGTTACTGACTGGCTGGCATTGAACAGATTATTTCTAAATGCTGAGAAAACTGTTTTTAGGACTTTGATAACTACTGTGATAGTGTACTTTATAATGTAACCATCAAAATGAAAGATAAATCAATAAATAGAGTATATGAGCAAAAATATTAGGCAATAATTTGCGATTATAATATAAAATGGCACTATCACGTTGATTGTATAGTTAGAAAGAGTAGCTACCTCCTAATTGTTTTTGATAAATTGAAGAAATTCTTGGATATCAGGACTTTGATGATGATATATGGTACTATGCTTTTTCCATAGTACAATGAAATATGGGATAATTGCTTGGGTGGAGCCTATGAGGATATTTTAAGTACTATTCAGAACTCAAAATAAAGTATTGAAAATTATGAATGAAAACATATTTCCAGAGCAAAACAAGATCCTTTCAATTATACAGTTATTCATTTAGAAGCTATTGAATATCATCAGGCAAGCCAATTCAAATCCCTAAGTTTAGCAAAAAATTAGTGATGAAATTAGATGCATACAAGCAATAAAAGTGTTCAACGAAATGCCTAGAGAATTTAAGGAAATGAGGACAAGCAATAGAAATATTAAAATCCTTTGTATCTTCTGACATAATTTATTAAATTCATGATGAAGTTTGTGCGTGAATTTTTCTACGTTCTGGTATTACAATAAAAATAAAAGATTTTATTAGAATGAACCTGGTATAGTATTAAATATAGTATGTAAGTAATTACACAGGCCAACATTTGATCCAAGCGGGAACACCGCAGGCAGTATATGGTACTAGGGGTTCTTGGGGTCGCTGATAACGATGGGCGGGTTGGTTTAGTCCCATCACGTTAAGTTCAAGGTCAAGCATAAAAAACCGTCAAAAAAATTTGGAAAAATTCATGGTTATGTTTTTTATGTCTCCGAGACCAAATCCGTTGTTTGTTGGAACCCTTGACCTTTTTCAGAGGTCATTTCAAGGTTAGTTCAAGAACTCATTGACGACGTCTAAAAGCACAGAAGTACAGTCAAGATGGCATGTCCATAAACCCGAGTAAATCGATTGCAGATAACTTTACCAGAAGATGGAAGGTGGAGGAACTAAAGGTCTAACTTTATTTGGAGATGAAATTGTTCAGGCAAAGGAGGTGAAGTACTTGGGTGTTACTTTTGAGCTTGTCGCTCTAGCATCGGGAGAACTTGGGGACTATGCCCAAAAAGAGTCTTGTCGCTGTACATAGCGTTTATGAGACCTAGGTTTAAGTATGGTACAGCTGTATGGAGGACTAGATGCGCACTTGAAGCATCCAAGAGTGCTCTAGAGTCTAGACCATCTGCAACGATTGATATTATTAGGAATTACGGGTGCCAGCAGAATTGTGCTCAGGCGTTAGAAGTCTTGACCGATGTGCAGGCTTTGGACCTCGAAGTCGGGAGGGCGGCCTTTCTATCAAACCTCAGGCAAGCAGTTGGAAAATGCTCCGATCTTTGGAATTAAGAGGTTGAGGCGGGTCTGGGAGTGCATGTATGTACTCTAGACTGCGACCGAATACCAATCATACTAATACCCTCTGACCCTTGGCAGGGATTCTAAGCTTCATACGGTCAAGGTAAAATTGTTCAAGTTAAAAAAGATCGTCCTAGCGGATAACGTTTTTATTTTATTTTGTATCAACTACTTTTTTTCTGTCCCGTCTCTCCATTGTTGTCTTGTATGAAAAAACCCTGCATTCACCTGATACATTTGAGCTCATATATAAGGTATAAAAATAAGATAACAGCTACCCTGGAGCTACTCGGACCTTAATCAAATATGCATGATTTTTTTTAGATAACGTCCATGGGTTCTTGAATGAACCTTGAAATGACCTTTGAAATAGGTCGAGGGTTCAAGCAAACAACGGATTTGTACTCGGAAACATAAAAAACATAACCATGAATTTTTCCAGATTATTTTAACGGTTTTTTCTATGCTTGACCTTGAAATGACCAGGAGCTTGACGTGATGGGGCTAAGCCAACCCGCTCATTGTCATCAGCCACCCCAAAAACCCCTAGTATATACTTATATTTCTTCTGAAAGGAGATTCTTTCTGTTTTCCTGAATACATTTATATTTGAATAATGAAAGTTATTCACAACATCAGGGCCGTCTTTAAATTATGTGAGGCCCTGGGCACATTAGGATCATGGGGCCCCTATGACCTTGAGAAAACACTATTTAGTTACAATAGATAAAGAAAGACAAACAAGGTTCTAAATTTATTTTTATTTAGTTACTAACTATAAAATAATAGGAAATATAAAAATAATCTACAAAAGTAACTCGCTTAACTTAAAATCCTTAGATTAATTCTATGTTGACTGCAAAGGTACCCTTCTAGATTTAAGATTAGCAAAATCGTTAATCACTTCTTCAAAATCTATGGTATTGAGAATATCACATTCTATGGACATCAGCGACAAACTAGTTAATCTCTTGAAGCATTGTACTTTTAATTCATTTTTATTCGTTTCAATTTGGAGAAGGAGCGTTCTCCGCTGCAGTTAGTTACCATCATGCTTAAAAATATTCTCAATGCAATTTCTACGTTAGGAAATGTATCTTCAATTTTGTTTTGCTTTAATAGATTATATACTTCCTGTACACTGTTAGATGCTTCATTTTCACTCTGAACATTTTTAAGTATTCTTTTAAATGTTGACATTCTATTTCTAACTCTTTTTCATTTACATCTTCGTGATAGATTTGAGAAAATTCTTTGCATCCTTGTCGTATCTCTTCGAATTCAGAGTTTTTAAGTGAAAAAATAAACTAAAACGTTGACTGACGGTCTCATATGAACTTTGTCGCTGTTTTAGATGAACACTCAAGGTATCGATTATTGGGAGAAAGGTTTCTACGTTGAATCGCTCTTTTCCATTCAATTGGACTGATGGCGCAGAGCCATCAAAAAAACTCTGCCGTGAGCTTCTACGTCTTGTTCTTTGAGATAGATCCTTGTAGTCAGATTCTGGGTTATTTTCTTTGGCAGATGATTCGAAGTTATCAAATTTATCCCTGAGGTTAGTAATAAAATCATAAAGTGAAGTCAACAAATTGGTTGCAACGTCCAGTGTTATTGTTTCTTTCTGAAGATAATTACTTGTTTTGTCTATTCTTTCCAATATAGTGCTCCAGATTTCCGTCAGTATAATAATTTCTAGATTTCCCATTTTCTAGACAGACTAAGGGCTTCGTCTCTTGTTTCTCGTGCCTGTTCAGTATCGTTTGCGATGGTGATTAAAGCTTCTAATATTCTTTTATAACCCCATGCAAAGCAGTTACTGCATCAGCTCAGGCTGACCGTCTGGTTTGTGAAAGACTCTTAACAACTTTTTTTGAACCTAAATATTCTGTTAACATATTCCATCTGTGGGTAGAGCCCGAAAAAAAGTTGTACACTTTCTGAACTATTTCAAAAAACTGTGATGCCTCCGGTACACACCCAGCAGCATGGACACCTACCAAGTTTAGTGAATGTCCTGCACATGGTATAAAGGTGGCAAATTCACATTTTTCCTTGATTCTTGTTTGTAGACCACTATACTTTCCCGACATATTTGAAGCATTGTCGTAGCTTTGTCCTCTGCAATCTTTTATGGGAAAATCATGTATCTCTAAAAAATTTAAGATGGTCTCCGCTAAATACTTAGATTTATACTCTTTAATAGGTATAAATTTCAAAAACCTTTCAACAGGAACATAGTCTTTTACGTATCGAATGATGAAAGTTAGCTGGTCAATATGAGACAGATCGGGCGTACTGTCAACGCTTATGGAAAAATATTTTGCTGATTTAACTTCATTTATAATTTTTTAGAACCTGTTTTCCCATTACTTCAATAAACTCATTACAGATATTTGCTGATAAATAAGAAATGTTACCCTTTCCAGGATTCCCAAATTTTTTTAAGTGATCTGCAAGAAATGGATCAAATTCACTCAATAATTCCACACAACCCAAATAATTTCCATTGTTTGGAGATCCTAGGATTTCATTGTCGCCGCGAAATGGAAGCCCTCTCGATGCCAAAAATTTTACAACAGGTACAATCCGTTTAAGTACGTTTCTCCAGTAATCCACTTCCTTTGATGTTGAGATAATAAGCCTATATCTACTCTACCAACCGCTTTACTTCGTGCCAGATAAGTCATCATAGATTGCTTATGCGCTGGGCTATTTTCATGTGTTAAAATTATGTGATTAATATGCTTCCAATCATTACATCCATTCCGAGAGCAAAGATTAACATCAGTTGGGTTAAATAAGCAGCATGAAAAACAAAATACAGAGCATTTGAAAGGCGAATACAGCAACCATTTTCTTTCGACGCTTTCATTGTTCTTTAATTTGCGAATAAATAATGCTTTGTTGAAATATCTCGTTACTAATTTATTACCATCTTTGTAGGTTCTGAATGCCTCGGAAAAGTTAGAATCTTTATTTTGAAAATATACTGGTCCCTTACGAATTAAAATTTCGCGATTTATTTCAACAAACTTTTCGTGAAAATAATCGGCGGGATCGTGCGATATTAATTCTTGTGTGTTGGAAAACTGCTGTTCAATTGACACAGTTGGAGTTGTCGGTTTTAGTGAAGTCACTGAAGTCGTTGCACTTTCGTCGTAGGAATAATCGCTTTCTGATTCAATCTCTTTTTCAAAATTGGAACATGAAGGTTTATAAATTCCGCAATTTGTAATTGAGCTGAGTCATCATGTGGAACATTTATGAGTTGATTGCTACTTACAGAAGTTTCTCCAGTAGTAGTAGTAAAATATGATGTTAATTTTGGTAACTTTTCAATTACTTCTTTCTGATGTAGAGCTTTTTCCTTTTTCAGATCCACTAGGATATGACCGTTTCGACATTTTATATTATAATTCAGTATTTAATTAATTTTATAACGAAAATATTCGCTAACACAAAACAGACAAACGACGATTTAATCAAACAATACTATTTTTTTATCAGAGCTCGAGCACAGTCAGTAACAAACTAACAACTACAAACAAAACAAACAAGGGAATTCCCGTTCGTCAAGCAAGTCAAACGACGATCGGGAGTCGGGAATTCCCCTTTTTTGTCTTTGGTATTACGAATGACGTTCGAATAGGTTTCTTTAAGACATAAACCACACCGCATCAAATTCTTCTTTTTTTAATTTAATAATTTTTCTTTTAATTGTATTCTTATACTTACATATAGGTATTTAAATTAACCTAAACATACTAATATCGGAAAAACTCATTTTGAGAGAGAGTGGAGTTATGGAGTACTTATACCCTGTTTATTTATTAGTTTGATCTTTCTTTTGACGGATGTCAAATCTGAAATCGATATAACTTTGCAACGACGAACAATATTTTCTTATTTTAATAATATTAAAATTGATAATAATCATAAGAATAGACACACAACATAAAAGTACCTGTTAGGATTCAAGCATTTTCCGAAAGTCTTAGGTGGTTTTATTGCTTCGAAGTAAAATTTAAATAGAAAAACTGAAAACAATGGTCTCTTACCTACCCAATGTTTTTATGTCTAGTGCAATAAAATTGATTGACGAATGAATTTATTTATTTTGAATAGTTTAAAACATACATACAGCCACATATTTAGCCAACACATTTTTACACCAATAGATATTTTCTGTTTCCCATCACTGACCCATCTGTCAAAAAGTTCAAGCTATGTTGTACAAGGTATAGTTATCCGCATGCGGCAAACTAAAGCTAATATAATAAGCGTAGGTATTGTAGTAAGTCATTATCATCAGATTTTTCAAAATTAATGTTTTTCGTTAATAACTAAATATCGGTTATCATTTGGTAATCTGGCAGGAACTAGGGGGCCCCATTCGATCGCGGGGCCCTTGGCACGTGCCCATAGTGCCCAGTGGGGAAGAGGGGCCTGCACAACATGCTATTACCCTATTATCTTTCTGTACTTCTATTTGCAACAAAATGCAAAAAAGTTCATAATCATGTGTGTTATTATTTCTCACTTCAAATGTAGCAACATTACATATGAAATTCTTTTCTAGAATTCCTGGAATATAAACAACTTTAATAATTAATAATAATAAACAACCAATGTACGAGGGGTATTGAAATGATTCAAAACCAGGTTGAATTTTAGTTGTTTAAGAAACTGAAGCGTGTTATTATTTCTGAATTGAAATAAAAAATGAATAAACGAAAATACTACAAGGTGCTATGGACTTACATCAAATGTTGACCTGTGTTATTAGTATATAAGTTGCTGTATCCAGCCTTTGTACAGGTAACATGTTTATCTCTTAAATATATACACCACCTCATGATTTTTGTATTGAAGTTTTTTTATCACTTTGCTGTTTCTCTAAACCCTCCGAGAATTCTTTTACTTTATAGAGTTAACTGCCTTTCAATCACTGTTGTATAATTTCCCAATAATAGAAAATTAATTTGAACTTTTCAGTTCGACTTGCTACAAAAGCGTTTTAACACTTTTTAAAATAACAATAAAATAAAAATTTTATTGTTATTGCTACACTACCTTATATAGATATTGAATACCAATTAATCAAGCATGCTTTGGGAATAGATAAACAGACGGCTTCATGATGAGCTCCAGTGTATTGAAATTTAAAAACTCACCCTCAATAAAAATCTTAAATTCAGTAATGTTCTTTGTTTACTGTGTCGACAATAAATAATGGTGTAATTTTATCCTGCATCCTGAAAATGTATAATTTTTTATAATCTATAACAACAATCATTGAACGAACCAAATAACTGAAGGAATAAAATATTTAAACTCTAAGTGAAAATTAATGGAATTCAATGAAACAACTAAATCAAAATCCAATGGTCGGGTGGTTTGAGCGTGATCCGGTATAAAGACGTTAGTTCAAATATGTCCTGCGTACTTTCTTTTAAACGGGATACTGAAGGTAAAAAAAAATAAAAAACAGTAATCGAAAGATAATTCGACAAAAATCAATTATTATGCTAGTTTTGGCGATGAGAATCTAACTTATCATCTCCAAAAGTTGTAGAGTTTTAGTAAATTCTTAGAAAATATGATTGTGTAAATTTGAAGGTGTTTCAACTTGTTTGATTCTAACAATTGCGCCTTTTTCTAGAGGAGATAGCGAAACACAGTCTGGTGATGATATATAATTTTATCTAGAAATATTATGAGGTGAGAATGAGAAGTACTAGGACAAGGATGCTTTGGCTTCAATGCTTGTTTGGCAACAGTTGGCTTACATATGTTAAGACCATGAAAAAACCTAAACACTCATCGCTATTTAAATACACTCCCCACAAAAATTGTCGCATCACCCTACGACAATAATATATAAACTTTTAGGTTGGTCATTCAAGAGTCGCTTGCTAACTTTCAGAAGTGTGAAATAAGAAGATATCATTCAAAAGCGATGAGTTTATGATGGGATATATCAACAATTTTCGAATTAATGAAAAATTAAAAAATTCTATCATCTTCAAACATTCGCGAAGGGACCAATCAGCTAGCATCGAATGGTTACAAATCATTTTCAAAATCGAGTGTTTCCTACCCGGGCCCTAATTACTGCCAGTATACATCTCGGAAGCCCCTCCAACAAATTTTGGATGTACTATTGAATCACTGAGTTCCAAATTTCAAGAAGCAGATTTTCTAGTTGTTGGAGTGTTCTACAAGGCATCCTACGTTGCTGAATTTGCCATCCCATATTGTCCCAAACATGTTCTATGGGATTCAAGTCGGGACTTCTGGCTGGCCATCTTACCATCTATTTCGGCATTTTGCAGAAATTCTGTAACTACTCTAGCTGCATGAGGCCGAGCATTATCATGCATATAAATGAAGTTTTCGCCAATCAATGGACCAAATGGTACAACATGGGGTTCGAGGATATCTGCGATGTATCTGGCCTCTGTCATTCTTCCATTATTCACTAGGACTAACTCAGTTCGACCATGGAAAGAAATGCCTTCCTACACCATTACTGAGCCCCCTCCGAAGTTTTCGGTTTGCCGGATATTGCATTGCTGATACCGTCCCCCAGGTCGTCTGTATACAGGCATTCGTCTATTATTTGATACTAGACAGAACCTGGACTCGTCGGAAAAGAGAGCATTCAACCATTCTGGAATACCCCAATCTGCATGTTCCCTCGCAAACTGAAATTTTGCAAGCAACTCGATGCTGGTAAGACGCGGGCCTGTAGAAGCCACCCTTGGTCTGATATCGTCTTCTCTGAGCCTGTTCCTAACAGTTTGTAATGAAATATGTACATTTCTGGAAAGTGCAAGTTCATTTTGTAGCATTTTAGCCGTACAGTGCCGAACTCTTAGTGCAGTTAAACGAAGCCAACGATCATCAACTGGTGTTGTTATCCGATTTCTTCCCTGTCCCTTCTTTCATATTCCCCTGTTTCGTGGTACCGATTAATTGCTCTTGATATAATGCTTTGGTTTACATCCAACAAGTTAGCCACATAACGTTGGCATCGCCCCTCATCTAGAAGTGTTACAATTATTACCACTTCATGATCACTCAAATAGCGTCCAGGATGTTCAGCAGCCATCTGCAAATTTTTCCATGTGCAGAACTATGGACAAAGTGGTTTAAACAGGATGGCGCACTTGTGCATATTGGAGCTGGTTGTTGATTTTGATCAAGAGTCAATAAGCACGGCATCCATTTTGCATACAGCTTTCAAAAGTTCAAAAATTCTCTTTAAAAGAAACGAACACGTCCACCGTCTTGGATGCTCATTCCACCTCGTTTACTTTTTGCAAACCATTTTTTCACCATTGATTTTCCTCACACAGAGTCCGAACAATGTTCATCAAGCTAAACTTTGGCTTCAATTGTATTTTTTTTCATCAAAAAGCAATGTTTAATCAACAAACGGAATTCTGTTTCATCCATTTTTCCAATATTAACAAAAGTTGATTCACCATTGATGTTATATCTCGCGAACCAACGGCCGAACAGCTGAAAAATGTTTACTCGTGTCTAGTTATGGTTAGTGCTAATTGAAATCATGTGGATTCGACCCTAGTAACGCCATCTGTATACCAGCATATGAAGTTTTCAGCGCACCTGGTAATACTTGCCAGAATATGTTTTAATGCATTAAGTATAATCATAATTCAACAGCAGTTTGGGGACCACCGATAAAATTGAAATTGTTTTGTAATTGGATACTTCTCTTTTGTTACCAGATTTAAGTTCAGGAATCACCTTAGAAATTTTCCATTTTGCTATAAAATAACTTACAGGCAATTATTTATTGAATATGAAACTTATCGATAGAAGCTGACTTGAGTTAGAGCTTTTCAAAAGTACTGGTGGAATATTATCTTTGTTCGCATCTCGTAAATCGTCTTTGAAATTTAAGAGTCGTCTCTTTGAAGAACCAATTAGGTATGCATCAGTTTTAGTGAACAAACATTAAAGTTGATACTTCAGCAACTTTACAGGTGGCAATTTTACGAAGCACAAAATCTACATTGATATTAAACGGATGCAAACAATGAAACGCTTAGTTATATTTAAAATATCCGTTTCGTCCGTATTAATTTTCAATATTATGTAGACACTATTAACACTACCTTAAGAGTCAGTTTATATTACAACATTTGAACAGTACGTCCTATGTTGGGCTACTTATGCATCCCTGTTATCATTGACGTTAGAAAGTTGAGATATTCACGAGCCTTGGGTATTTGTTGAGATAAGTTTGTACAGTCAATGAGATTTTTTCTTAACTTCTGTATTTGACCTACTGACAAAATTTTCAACATTTTATTCATGCTCAATCTCAGTCGTTATTAAATGAACGTGAAATATATGTTTACATTTTAGCGACCTTATTACTCCATACATAAAGTACTCAACCATATTTATATGAAATCACCCGATATTTTGAATATTACCTCAGGGATTTTGGAAATTTCGAAGGATTGTTAGAATTGATCCTTTTTGAGATGTTTCAATTGAAAAAAAAATGAGAGACTCTTTCCACATGTGGTAAAAATATTGAAAATTGTTTTCTCACGTAGTAGGTGTTTTTACTCCACCTCAGTAGCTCGTATTACCTCCTCTTGCCCTGATAAAAGCCTGAATCTAGGAATCTTTGGATTAGGTTTTCGACCTCCTCTGGGGTTATATTCTGCCTCTCTTCTGTGGCGGCTTGGATCAGCTGTTGTGGGGTTCTTGGATTATCCTGGCGCAATCTAATTCTCCTTTTGAGGTTATCTCATAAATGTTCAATAGGATTTATTATTTATTTATTTATTTATTGTTACAAAACATAGAACCCCTACAGGATAGACCCAATTACAGGGGTTCACAAATAATGATAACAGAAAAATAAACAGAAGTGAAACTGTCATACGAAATGAAAATTATAGCTTTCATTAAAATTCAGGAGAGAACAAAAAAGACTCAATAAAGATTACAGAATCAAGCAAAATATCATGAAAACTATAAACTACTACAATAAGGATGATCTAATGGGATGTGCAATAACATTATTTTTGAAAGAAGAAAAAGGTTCATGAAAAATATCTATACTGGCAATATGCCAATCGTACAGACGCATAATTCGCAAGAAAACAGAATGAAAAAGTAAACAACTACGGGCCTTCGGAACATAGAAGAGTGAATTTCGACGACTAGGATACACGGGAACATTGAAAGTGACATAATTAACAAGCGGAAAACTAAAAGAATGATTCAAAATTCGATATAGAAATACAGTGTCGAAGAGGACTCTCCTCTGCTCCAGACTTGAAATTTTGTGATGACGCAAGTTTAATTGATAATTTCAATTCTAATCAATCATAACCCGCGAAATTATCGCTGTATGTGTAGACATAATGAAGAATTTTATTCAAGGAATAATATTCAACCTTTCGTAGATTGTTAAATATCCTTCCTTGAAGAAGCTGGTTTTCCGATCCACCTTTCAAATTCAAGGACAACCAAGGCCACAGAGAAGTGGTACGATACGTCAGTTGTCATGAATAGGAGCAATGGGCTGCAGTTTCGGTCTTAATGGACCTCGTCACCACTGTCCACCTATTCGAAACAACCAGTCCATATCGCCCCTACTTCATCTCAATCCGTTGCAGCGCAACGAAACATGAGTATGTTATTGCGCTCTCCAACAGACCGACACAGAAGCTACCCATACCACCGCGCCACGGACAAACCATGTAAACGAAGAGACTATTCACCGCAACGTTACACACAGTGTCTGATAGAATACGGTATGTCGAAGTACTACACTCCAGATTCATACTGGTTGTCAACCTGATATACCTTAAATATAATCAATCATAATCTGCGAGATTATCGCTCTATGTGTAGACATAATGAAGAATTTTATTCAAGGAACAATTTCCAACCTTCCGTAGAATGTTAAAAAATTTCGCGGGTTATGATTGATTAGATTTGAAGTATATCAGGTTCACAACCAGCATGAATCTGGAGCGTAGTCCTTCGACATACATTATTCTAGCAGACACTGTGTGTAGCGTTGCGGTAAATAGTCGAACAAGTGTGACTGTTTGAGGTTTTCTGTTTATCTAATCTTCGTTTTCATGGTTTGCCCGTCGCGCGGTGGTGTGAGTAGCTTCTGTGTCGGTCCGTTGATTGATTGAGATGAAGTAGGGGCGGTATGGACTGGTTGTTTTGAATAGGTGGGCAGTGCTGACGAGGTCCAATAAGACCGAAACTGCAGTCCATTGCTCCTATTCATGACAACTGCCGTACCGTACCAATTCACTGTGGCCCCAGTTGACGATGAATTTGAAGGGTGGACCGGAACACTAGCTCCTTCAAGGAAGGATTAAACATTCTACGGAAGGTTGAATATTGTTCCTTGAATAAAATTCTTCATTAATTAATAATCATGGCTAGGACTGAAAAATCTAAAGTTGAAACTTCTGACAAACTTTCTCTGGACTCCTTCAATTCTGCCAATTTACTTGTAATAGTGAGGGTACCAAACAGGTACATCATATTCCAAATTACTCCTCACCAACGAGAAATATAGCATTTTTAAAGACCTCGGATCACTGAGACTTTTAGTAATGCTTGGAACGAAACCCAACATTTTGAAAGTC
The DNA here is from genome assembly GCA_013387265.2 of Cryptolaemus montrouzieri. Lineage (NCBI taxonomy): Eukaryota > Metazoa > Arthropoda > Insecta > Coleoptera > Coccinellidae > Cryptolaemus > Cryptolaemus montrouzieri. The sequence goes on along the minus strand of JABFTP020000083.1, from coordinate 1,965,843 downwards.
TCAGAAACTATATGATCAATATGATACTCAAAAAACAACTTAGAATCAATATATATACCAAGGTCATTAATTTGGTTTACCCTCCCAATTACAAGCCCATCAACTGAAAAAATAGCAAAGAAGACATTGACATTTTTTGTGAACCTTATATGCTTACACTTATCAATGTTGAATTGAAAACACCTACCTTGACAAAAAGAGAAAAGTCTGTCAAAATCACTCTGAAACCGCAAAATATCATCATAGGACCGAATAGCACTGTACACTCTAAGATCGTCGGCATATAAATCATGATTTATAGAGCATTCCGAAATATCATTAATGTAAATTGAAAATAATAAATAAATAATATATCTTGCATAAAAGTGAAATTCTCACCGTGGGCACCTCGCTAGAGTGGGCTCTAGCACTAGGTCCACGTAATTCCTAGCCGTTACACTCGCAGCAAACGAAATCTAATCACTTTTGCCTCCCAGCATAATGCCACCCTAACACATCACACTGCCCCCTTGGTATTTCGGAATTTGTCTTGCTGCTCGTTGTATAGCTTGTCTTCCACGAACCCTTAAAACCCGAATCCGGCGGTCATCTAATCGAATCCCAATTCTGGACTTATCCGAAAAAAGAACATTTCCCCAATATTCCAGTTTTGGTGCTTGATAGATCAAATAAGTCTGTTAATTTTTTGTTGTCTGGTTAGCTCTGGAACTCTCAAGGGCCTTCTGCTGTAAAAACAAATACAAATTTCGTCGCCTATAACGCTTTTGTAAAAAGTCTTTTGAAGCACCGTGGTCGAATTATTCAACATTTCTTTGCACTAAACGACTCGAGCCTTCTTTTGAGCAGTTATTAAGTTGTGTGGGATCCAATAAGAATAAATCTTTTTCACAGCCAAGTGTTCATGCAATATTGAATGTACGTTGGTGGAAGTAATGTTTAGGGTTGTCTCAATCTCACGCTAAGACACATGGCTATCATCGTGTATCATTTCGCGCACTGCATCGATGTTTTGTGGCAAAACAACTGGTTTTGGACGACCTTCGCGAAGTTCATCACTTGGTGAAGCACGGCCCCTAAGAACTCGTTATACCAGCGTTCCCTAGTGGTCAAGTGTGAAGCCTCATCAAGAAAAGTCAAAGCAAGTTGATCGCAGCACTGTTGTCGAGTTAATCCACGTCGAAAATCGTAAAAAATCATCGCACGAAAATGTTTACGGTTTAATTCCATTTTTTGTTCAAGATGGATTTTTTAAATGACTATAAATAAAACAAAACTCCGTCAAAGTGTTGTATGTTAAGTAGAAGTGGCGGAGGCGCAAAATTTAAAAGGCAACCTTCGTACGTACAGTCATTTATGAAAATCCATGTAGTAAACATTATCGTTCAGCACATCTAATGCATCTTTTTTTCTCTTCTCTACGTTGGATTCTATCATCTTTTGTTGTACGTGCAGCTTCTCTGGTCGCTCGGGTTATTCGCAGTTCATCAGTTAGGCGCGCCCACTAGTGAGCAGTTGGGCCTGTAGAGATACCCATTTCATCCAAACGGGACAACATAGCAAAACATTCTTCATTGAAATGGCATGCTGTTATATTTGCCGCAATTTCAAAAACTATTGCTGTAACGTTCACTGATTTTGGAGAGATTTTCCAAATAAGTTGGTTGAGACTCTAATTTTTATTTTGCGTGAAACCTCCAAGATACCGCAGCCAAAGTGAGTCTTTGCTTAAATCTTCATAGATTGGCTTTATGGCTGTTGTAACATCTGTAGGAAGAGCATTGTAGCTGCTTTCTACTAGGGGTATCGACCGGCCACTGGGCAGGTATAAAAATCAGGTATCACGACCGACCGTTCGAAACGCTGTAGAGGTAGTTCAAGATTTCATGGCACGTGCGTCACAAATATTCTACGCGAGCGTGGCGCTTCTTTTCGTGAAATTCGGTATATATATATATATATATATATATATATATATATATATATATATATATATATATATATATATATATATATATATATATATGAAATTTCGTGATTCGATCAAGCTTATGATAGGCCACCTTTTGACATTTGAAACAATTTTTTTCCACTTCCAGTGTCGCCGGAAATGACCTTTAATGAAGATTTTTGAACATAACACCCTATATATTTTCGCATATTTGGTTTCCAAATAGTTTCCCAAATTCAAACATACCTCACAATTGATATTTTGGGCTTCAAAATTATTTTTGGGTCGGTTTCTATTTTTCAATCTAGGGTGCCTTGAATATTGACAATTTACCATGATTGATCAAAGCAACACTCAAAAGCGACTGACGTCAAAATTTCAGATTTGATCTGAAATTGGTCCAGGCTAGATTAATATTCTTCAAAATCATTCTTCGATTAAAACTCAATTTTTTCAAATGAACCATATTGGTACCGAGGTACCAGTAGAAGCTTGATACTATGGGTGAACAAATTCTGTAAACACTTTTTGTAAAAATGCAAACAAATTATGATAATGTAAAAATTTTCATTTATTTTATTTCAATTCGTGTAAGTAAATCCAGAAGAATGAATCCGAAAACAAGAAATATAATCTGATCCATAGGAATACATTGGAAATGGGCAACTTTTTTCAGGTAAGGGTAGTATGGACCGAACTTGGTCTTTTCGCGCAGGGTAACGCACCTGCCATGAGATCTTGAACTAGTTCTACCTCCGTTAGTTTCAAACGGATTGACATATTGTCATCCAGAAAAAATGAAAATAAATGCAAAAAAATTCAAAACCTTACCTAAGTAGCGTTGAATACTCAAATAATAAAGGAATTTTAATTTACAATTTTGCTTAAAACTGCAACTAAATACCGAATAATGTACGTTTTGAGGAACAATTTCAATACATTTTGAAACCGTGCAAGGAGAAAGCATTAACATACTATTCAAATACCTAAAAATTAGTGAGGAAACCTTGATGGGTGAGTTCTAATTACACTGCTGGATTTTTTTGCTTATAAGAACAAGAATATTTCAATTTTATGATGACTTATGAAAATTGTACTTAACTCTTTTCTTCCTGCCTATTGGAAGAAACTTTTTCAATGTTCAGTATCATTATTATCAGTAGATATCTATACCTAGGAATGAAAGTCTGAATGATTTTAATGGGTGTTGAGTGATAACCCAATTCCATATCGATGTTACGTAGCTTTCATCACGTCACATATAAAACGTACGATCTGAAGAGACAAGCAATTTATATATCGCAAAATTTAAAAATAAACGTAGACGAATAAATTATATAAATAGATCTTTTCTGAACTGAAATGAAATCGCTGGTATGTGAATTTTACTAATTATGAAAAGTAGTGTAAATATTTGATCTGTTTATCGCTGCTCACTTAACTTTCAATTGTAAATCAGTAAGTACACAAGTACACATTGATCTACAATTCTGCGATAAAATGAAGGAAATAAGATCACGTTGCGTGCACGATATTTTATAGTAATTGCAAGTATTTTCATAAAAGAGATGACATAATTTTCTAATTTTCATTGAAGAATGGAGGAAATAAAATTAATCATGTTAGGGTAAGTTGAGAAATCTATTCTTATTGTTATGTATATTAAATCGCGTTTAAAATGGTATAGAGTATCGTATCAAAATTTTTAACAATTCAAATGAATTCATATTAGATCAATAGTAATCATCACATTTTCCTAGTAATCACAATATTTATAAATAGGTTAGAAATAATTGAATCGGAAAGGGTATTCTGAGTTGATATAGTCAGAATTCCTAGTTCCTAAAATTTCATATTCATAATAACAATAAATCGAAAACAAAAGAAGATAGATGTGATTTGTTTTCACCGTACTAAATCATCGAAAATGGGACACCCCGTATTATGATTTGATATAACAATAGTTCTCTTGACAGTTGCTACCTGTATCCACTGTAATTATTCATTTATTTTGAAGAATTCTCATTCTGCAAATTTTGCGGCAAATTCAAATGTTGTTTAATTCTAGGACACTCATAAAAAACACTTAAATTTTACTGACATGCATAAAATTATCTCTAATCAAAGGGTATTCTGGGTTAAGATAGTCGAAATCCCCTAGCTATTAAACTTTTTTTTTCTTGACTAACAGTTTTGGGGGTTCGAAAAAATAATTCACGTCAGGATATGAACCCCCAACCCCCCTTATAGTCCACAAAAATCAAGGATTTTACATTTTATTTTTTTTTAACATTTAATTCGACCGAAAAACCTGAAAAATTCAGAGAGGTGTATCTTTGGATGACAAATACACATGATTTTATTTAGAATGATCAGAGTATTCTAAATAACCTAAAAAAATTATTGAAAATTTGTATCATTTTTCCGAATATCGTAATAAGCCGGTGCAGGTCCAATTTTGGCGTAGAATGATGTATTTTATTGCAAAGTATCTCTGTGAATTTTTTCTGATTTTTCTGAGAGGTGCGCCAGAGGTCCAAATGCAAAAACTGGCCTAACTTTTATTGTTGTGTCTCTAAGTGTAAGGAACCCTTTCGGAGTTTTTTCGAACTGGTTTGAATGATCCACCATTTCATAAAATGCGAAAAACCCCGTTTTTTCAATTATTTTCACAATTTTTTAGCTAATTTTGAATATTTTCGATTATCGCAAGAGCTCTTATGGGAATGTTTCATGTGTAAGCTCAACTGGCAGGGGGCAGCTGGGTAACAATAATCGGACGGGTATTTAATATATTTGTAGTTTTCGTCGCTATATGTCTACAATATGTATGGTAATATTATTTTCCCATTAGATTATTATTACCCACTGCCCTCTGCTGGTTGAGCTTGTACATAAAACATTCTCATACAATTAACTTTGAGCTACGGTAGTTTCGGAAATGTTTAATTATTTTTATACTTTTCACTGAATAATCGACTCTGTATAATAAAAGTATATAATATTTGAATTGTGGAGGCCGTTACTTGATGTAGATCCATGATATAAATGAGATAAAAAACACAAGGTTTAACTTTAATCTACACTTTATTTGAAAAAATTCGACGACGTTTCGCTGACACAGCAGCTTTATCAAGAATGAAGAGTATGGTATTATAAACAAATCGTAAAACAAGTTGGAACCCCAAGTGTTCCTCCAGGTGATGTCAAAATATTAATCGAAAACATGTTGAATTCTAATCATGTTAACCACATAATTAAATCAGAAATATTGAATCTGTTGGACGTTTGCATTGAACAAAATTATTTTTCTTTCAACAACATCTATTACAGTAGTGAAAATGGTTTGATCATGGGAAATCTTTTGAGTCCACTTTTAGCAGAGATTTTTATGAATAATATTGAACAGAAAATTCATACACATCCATTAATTTCCAAATTTCTTTATTGGATAGATATGTTGACGACATCTTAGTATGTTTCATTGGAACTACTAGTCAATGAGACTTTTTCTTAATTTCATTAATTCCATCCATTTGAACATTAAATTCACGATAGAAATTGAACAGAACGATTCCATTAATTTTTGGACTTTAAAATCACTAAATAAAATAATAATCATGTTTTTTCGGTCTTTCGTAAACCAACACATACTGATACAATTATACATAACTACTCATTACATCCAATTCAACACAAAGTTGCAGCTTTAAACAGCATGGTACATCGGTTACTCAATTTACCTTTATCAGTAGAAGATTATAATAAAGAGTTAAACATCATCAAACAGATAGCCATTAATAATTCATATAATCGGTAGGACCTATAGGAGTTTTGGCATAAGAACATCTGAACATAAACGTAGCTTCGATAAAAATAAATCTGATTCAAATTATTCAAACCACCTAATAAAAGAAAACCATTCATTCAATAAAAACTTTGACATATTACATATAAAATCAAAAAGTTCAAAATTAGATCTCCTAGAAGCATTAGAAATAAATAGATACAAACATTCGGACAAGCTTTTGAATGAACAGGTAGATGTGAATTATTCACCCCTATTTAACTTGTTTAATTAGTTTTTATTACCTTTCATACTAACTGTACAATGGCTCGGTGTGGATTTTCCTGTTATTCATCCAACTCGTTCTACGATTTGTTTATAATACCATACTCTTCATTCTGTTTGTCATTCTTGATAAAGCTGCTGTGTCAGCGAAACGTCGTCAAATTTTTTCAAATAAAGTGTAGATTAAAGTTAAACCTTTTGTTTTTTATCTCATTTGTATATAATATTTGTAACATATAATAAGTTCCAACATCGATGACTTAGATTTTATTCGAGAGGGCTTTTTATTTTTTAATAGAATGTTCTTAAAGGTCCAATATTTCATGAAAATGCGGTAACACCGTTTTTATATTCTTTGATTGTTTGTTGAAGCGTACCATTTAAGCGCGTAGCGCTTAAATGGTACTAGGAAGTATAAAATAACAATAAATGTAAATTGATATTTAATATAGAATATATTAAAAAAAATAAATTTAATTTTATGAATTTGAAAGTTATTCAGTTTTCATCACTATCTCCATCTATTACAGTAACTACTTCTTCTTCAAAATCAAAAATATTTGTCAAATGCTCTGCAGGTTTAATTATTTTCGATAAATACCTTCCGTACGATAAATAATATATAAGAGCTGCTATATAAGCGCAGCAACCGACGGTTCTGTTGCCGTTGACATAATTATAACAGTATCATTTGATTCCACTGATGCTGATTGAATGTGACTGATACTGAATAAAACATTTATAAGTTTTGCTGTTAATGTGCCTCGATTTAACTTCAAACTTAAGAATATTAGATTGTTCTTTTGCTTAACTGAACTTATCTAAAGATGTTCGATGCAAGTTAGTTCGTCAGTACACTAACCCTGTAAACAAAATAATTATTATACAGGGTGTTGAAAAGAAACACGGCATTATTAAAGAAATGATTGCTGAAGTTGATTGTATGAAAAAAGTTCATATAAACATAGGCCCGCAAAAACTTCGGTACCGATTACCGATACAAGGTGTTAAAGTTTAATCGAAAGATGCAGTTATATTTGAATTTTTCGTAAACCGCTTGGGATATCGAGGTAAAATTCTTGGAGTGTCGAAAACCTTCAAGGACGCATATTTTTCAATACGAAACAATATTTTGGTCACACCAGTGGCGCGCGTTTGGTCACAACGCTGGTTATTCTGAAAAAAAAAACTAGGACTCTACTTATTTTTCTAAAATATGAAAATATTTTTGAATTTTCTAATCTTTTTCAGGAAAAACACTCTTTGATTTTTTGTGTACGTCGCCCAGTTTTTGAGTAAAAACATGTTGAAATGTTTTCTAGGAATCCTTGTGATTCCATTGTTCTATGCTCGGTCATGGATTTTTTTTATGCGCGGTTCCCAGGAAAGGGGAACCTGTTACACCACATGAGTGGGCGCCTGGGAAGAATTGAGGTGTCTGTTTACTGGCTACTTGAAGAGGGCCAAATTGTAGGATGCTGAGAAGATGATGGACGGAATCGAGTTCCACAGCTCATCGGCCCTTTAAACAAAAAAATTCTTATAGAGGGAGGTTCGAGGGTCGTTGAATGTACCACCATATGATGAGAACTCCTTGCCAGCCTAGTATTGCGGCAAAACATCCTTGGAGTGTCTTCCGTGGAAGCATCTGTAAAACAGAGAAAGAACAGCAACTTGTCTTCTTCGGTGGTCCATGAGGCACACAGTCCGTTTTTGCACACTATCCAACATCCGCAACGAATGTTTGTGCACAGATCCTCATACATGGGAACAATATTCCAAAGCAAGTCGAATCTGCTCCTATTTTAGAAACAACAGCTGAGATGACGTGTGACGTGAAGTATCGCGTGGCTAGAAAAGAAAACTAAGTTTAGCTGATACTGACTTAGCTACTGCTGATAAATGTTCATGCCAGTAAAACCCGGAGTTGACCAAAAAGGTGCATCGAATCTTTGGATGCAATTTGTTGGCCTTGTATCATTAGAGGAGGTTCTCCAGCAGGGACCTTTCTAGAAAACGTAGTTGCTTGAGTCTTGCAGGCGTTGAAGCTCACCAGGTTCAAATGGTCCCACTCAGATATCCTCTGTAAGTCAGAGTTTTAGTTATTAATTTGTTGACATCTCTGACGCTGAAATTCCGCAGCTGTAATCGGCTGCAGACTACTGAAAGACGAAACCAGGGTACAATCGTCGGAAAACTGAAGATCTTGTTCTCTTTAGATGACAGGAGATCGTTTATCTGCAACAGAAACAAGGTTGGCGAAAGAATAAATCCCTGAGGTACTCTTGCTTGCAACTGGAAACAATCAGATGTTATACCGTCTACCACAACTTGTATTGATCTTTTTGAAAGAAAGCTACTTGACTAACTAAGCTTTTGTGGACCTATGTTTATATGAACTTTTTTCTCAAAATTGCACGTTGATTTACCCCCTTAAATCGTGACATACTATAATGTAACACCCTGTATACGAAAAATATACCCCTCGAATAAAAAGCTTGTGCTGTATTACGAAGTAAACTAAATCACGATACGTTCTCTGAAAAGTTTTTTTATTCACATTGCGATTAGCTTAGAGTTGAACCACCCTACTCTCTGTAGTTTCTTTCATTCTAGTTAAGTAGCGAATCTGCGATAAGTTGGAAATAGTAGCCTAGTCTCTTTAAGGGAAAATAAAACGGTAACATTGTCCCATCAATATCAGAGTACACTGCCATAAAAAATCAATAATTCATAATAAATCAACAACTGGTTTTTCAGGACATTGGATAAACGAAAATCATTTCTTAGATTTCATAAAATCGAACATTTACATTCAGGTAACAAGATTTATAAGATTTCGAAGAAATTGTATCAGCTCACATAATTTACCAATACCTTAAGACCAGCTTGAAATTTATTTGTCCCCACTTCTTTCATCTGATTTCCAGGTATAAACGACATCATTATTTTGATTTTCTTATAGGTCTTGAAAATGGTTTTAAAACTAAAAATGCATCAAACATACTTCCATTAATTATATTTTGTGAAACGTAAGCCTAAATTTCTCAATTATTTAATTATTCAACTTTAAAGCTTCACGTGTTCTTGAGAAAAGAGTACGACAAGCAGATAGTCAGACAGAAAACTTATTTCATTTTCAAAAGAAACAAAATTTCCAATATTATTGGAGCAAGATCAAAAAAATTCAACTTGACTCATTACTAAGTATTTTGAATTTATATTTAGTTGTTTCGTTCAAGAAGTGTGAAAAAGTCAATTAGTTCAGGCTTCGAGAAATGAAAAAACATGTGGATAGCAAGGCCTTTCATTCATGACTTCTTTTCATTTATTATTTGATTTCATATTTTTCCTTTTGAGGTGAGACAGCCACTCGTTGATAGAATTTTTCTTTCCATTAGTTTGAAAGAAGTCAACTTGTGAGATCTGAGGAAGGTTGGCGAGTAGCCATTTCCGTCCGCCTTCTGTAGAAATCTTGGCTTTGAAATCTCTTTAGCAATGATTGAATCATATGCACCGTACGTCACATGTTATTTCCTCGTCCCGGGAAATGTGAATGTGATTCGTCTTAGTTTTTGTGTGCTTTCAGTTTAATAGTCTAGTCGTAGCGCTGAAAAAAGGACTGCCTCAAATTTAGGACTTATAGGGAGTGTATGGTACCTCCTTACTTCTAATTTATAATATGAGGTTTATAGAGGTTCTTCAATATTTCACTTCCACTCTAGAAACATAAAAAATCTAAGATTTATGAGTATAAATGACAATCATCGATCGGAGAAAGTGTAACAAAATTCAGGATTGTCTCGTAAATTTTCAAGATGTGAAAATTTGAAAAGAACTGTTTTCATCTAATTTTCATATGTAACAAATATTAATTTCGAGAAATAAATACCCTTCTTTTCGCTATAAAAGATTAAAGATCTACCTAAGACAGGGGTGCGATCGCGATCGACCGTTTGAGTGCTTTTTGAGTAGATATTGAGAAGAAAAAAATTTTTAATAAGTGGGCAACTAAACTACAAAGAAAGCGTGGGTTATAAGTGCTATTTCTTGTGACTGGTTCCTGCATTATTTTGTTTCAGGAGTTGGAACTCAAAAAAAAAGAATTTAAACTTTAACGTGGCTCTAGTTTTGGACAATGTGGCAGGTCATCCTCGCAAACTATTCATCGAAATATAAAAGCGATATTATTGCTCCCAACACGACGCTCAAACCTTCGGACCAAGGAATAATCTAGTTTTAATTTAATAATTAATTTTAAGAAGTAGGTAACTAAACTCTGCTAGCGGCAAAAGGCGGCTTTATCAAAGAAATATTTTGTTCAATCAATCTCTGATTAATGGTGTATTTCCAAAAAAATGGAAGGAGTCCGCCATTGTCCCAATTTTCAAAAGTAGAGATAAAAATGATATTTCTAATTATAGACCTATTAACAAGCTTTCGATCATTGCTAAAGTATTTGAACGCATAATTTATAAGCATCTTTTCTCTCATGTGAAAAATTTCATTATCCCACAACAGCACAGATTTTTTAAGGGTAGGGCTCTGGAAACTAATTTGATCGTTTATTGCAGAGTGCAATAAATTCTCAAGGATCTGAAAGTCTTTAGATCTATCAGATGCTTAAGGGACTGCCTTGATTTTCAACAAGATTGGAATAACTTGGTTGAGTACTGTACTTTTTTTTTACTAGATTCTATATAACTAATATTCATCTAGTGAATGTCATTTTGGCTTTGGCTGTGGACATTTCTTATATTGTACTTAAATAAATAAATAAAACGTGCGGTACTTGAAAATGAAAAGCCGCGTTTTTTATTCTTTCGTTCACGCCGATATAAATGTTGCGTCTGCAGGAATTGGATTCATTCTAAATTGTAACTTGAAGGCAGTACTACGTCGATACAAAGTTTATTATTAAATAGTACAAAATGAGTGCAGCGAAGAAATCTAAAACGTATCATTTAAATTACGTTTGGGAGAAAGAATTTTCCTTTTGAATGGTGAAGGATAAGTTCATTGCCGTGCGTCAGTTGCAATACCTAAGCGTGGTAACTTAGAGAGGCATCATAAAATGGTTCATAAAAACTATGAAATGGATTTTCCGCCACAGAGTGAATTGAAAAAACGAAAAGTACGTGATTTAATAACTTGTTTGACAAGAGAACAAACCATGTTCACCAGACCAGCCAAACAATCAAAAGCTGCTACGATCGCGTTATTTAAAATATCTCATATATTGGCGAAACAAGAAACCATTCGAATATGGATCTTTTGTGAAGGCAGCATTTATTGAAGCGGGTGAGACTTTATTAGGAGATTTTAGAAATGAAACAGCAATCATGTCTGCTATTAGAGAACTTCAGTTATCTCCTCCGACTGTCACAACGCGTATTGAAGTCATGAGTCAGGACATGGCAGATAAACTAAAACATGATATCATGAAATGTACATACTTTTCTTTACAGTTCGACGAATCCACCGATATGACAGACACTGTTGGCTAAGAGAGAATTTCTGACAATCATTCCTCTGAAAGAGAAAATCCGTGGTATATATATATATATATATATATATATATATATATATATATATATATATATATATATATATATATATATATTCTATATGCAGCAGTTTTTCAGCAGTCAGGAGGATGTATCTTGGCAGCGTGTATTGGGGCGATCGGATCCAGACGAAGCATACAACTGTTTCTCAGAGATAATGCAAATGTATATGAATCTGATATTTCCAGAGAAGAAGTGCTCAATGACTAGAACAATACATACATGGATAACAACAGGGATAAAAATTTCAAGTAACCGAAAAGATCAATGTGGGAAGAAGTACAAGAAGGAATAATATCACAGGATTATTACAAAAGATATTGCAGTATACTGAAGCAGGTTGTGAAACAGGCTAAAATGATAAGTCATAGGAACTATATAACACAGTCTGAAAACAAAACAAAAGCCACATGGAAGTTAGTCAACACTATCACAAACAAAAAGAATAATAATAATGACATAATTTTCAATTCATTTCCCACCAAAATGAAGAAACTGTACTCAACCAATTCAATTCCCATTTTATCAGTTCAAATACAAGCAATAGTGGTATTGATGCGGACAACAATAACATCAAATCCTGCAACAATAGCATATTTTTAAGTCCACTTATAGAGCAAGAAACGTACCAATATATTTTACAATTAAAAATAAAAGTTCAGTTGGAAGTGATAACATACCAGTAAAAGTGCTCAAGAATTGTGCATCAATTATAAAACTCCACTTACTCACATTACAAACCAGATTCTACAAACAGGAAAGTATCCACAAAGATTAAAAGAAGCAATGGTGAAACCCATCTATAAAAAAGGTAGCAAAGAAAATATTGATAATTATAGGCCAATATCATTGCTTTCCAATGTGAATAAAATATTTGAGCGTATAATTTTTGACAAATTAATGCAGTTTTTTGAAGCAAACAACATACTTGTGAAACAACAGTTTGGATTTAGACAGGGAAGGTCAACATTGAATGCAATATATCAAGCACTTACTTCTATCATCAGGTCACTAAATCAAAATAATACTACAGCGGCCCTCTGTCTGGACCTGTCAAAAGCTTTTGACAGAGTCAACCATTAGAAGTTACTGAATAAGCTGGAGAAATATGGTATAAGAGGGTAGCATTACAGCTCATTGGATCATATCTATCCAAAAGAACCCAAAAGACAATAAGTAGAGGAAAAACGGAAATATAATACGATCTGATTCCAAACAAGTATTAAACGGTGTACCGCAGGGTTCTATATTGGGACCTTTGCTCTACATAATATATACAAATGATCTAGTTCAGACTACCAACAACGATGTCATAATGTTTGCAGATGATGCATCAGTAATATGTAAAGCTGAAAATCAAAATGAATGTATGAAAAGTCTTGAGACTGACATGAAAAATATGAATGAATGGTTCCTTAATAACAACTTGATGCTAAATCTGGAAAAAACAAAACTTTTGTTATTCAGGGAAAAGAAAGAACAACTTAATTTAAGATTCCAAGACTGTGAAGTTGAGTCAGTTGAAGACCTGTCTTTTCTAGGAGTGAATATTGATCGTAATCTCAACTGGTGTAGTCACGTTGAGAAGATTTCACCAATGATAGCACGCTATGGCTATGCATTGCGGACTATACGGATGATAGGGCTGGATGCTGCTCTGACTGCCTATCACGCCTACGTTCATTCTAGGATAAGATATGGAATCATCTTCTGGGGAAGATCTACAGAAGCGGAGCGAATTTTTCTTTACAAAAAGATGCCTAAGAATCATCTTTGGCATGAATCAATATGAAACGTGCAGGAACATATTCAAGAATTTCAACATCTTAACACTGTATGGTCTATATATCTATGAATCAGTGATGTTCATTTTAAATAACTATAATGATTTCAAAGATCTTCAACTCCAACATTCCTATAATACAAGAGGAAAAATATTCTTCAAGAGGATAAGCCCAACTATTCATATTTACAAAAAATGTAACTTATAGTTTACTGTCAGTGTGGAATAAGTTTCCAGAAAAATTTAAGTCATTATCAATTAAAGTGCAAAACAAAAACTCAAATATTTTCTTATTGATAAAAGTTACTATAATATAGGAGAGTTCCTACAAGAAAATGATTTCAAGAAATTATTGTGATCTGAATTTTGTGTATTTTCTACATGTTTATTTGTATTTTGACTGAATCTACACCTGTATGGTTTTTGATTTATTAAAGTATTATTATTATTATATATATATATATATATATATATATATATATATATATATATATATATGTGGTTTCTTCGTTCTTCCGGTTTCTCGTCCGTTGATCCTGGTAATGACCATTCGTTGGTTGTTGTTGTTGACGACATTTCGGCAGGATCGCACCAGCCATCTTCATGTCGGAGTATATTGGTTTACTGTTCTATGTACCACTGTATACTGAATTTATATTCCTTCGCGGTCTCAGGTTGTGGTGCGGTGGCGGTGGCGCATTCCTATTGGTCGGTGGCTTGACCCATTAGCGTTGCATGATTGGCTATGTCCTCGGTGTCTCCCTACTTGTGTCTGCGTTGGGTTTTTGTTCTTGCTTTTACAGGTTTCAACATAGATTTCCATATTGTTGGTATGTTTAGGGCGTCATCTCTCCTGTTCATTGTCGTGTGTTTTTCTATTTCAATGGCTTCTCCTCGTAATTTTCTTTTTCGGAGTTGTTCTATGTTGGCTACCTGTGTAGTGTTGTCGTTTGTGGCCTGTTTTGTGCGAGTGTTGAAACAGAGCAGCTGTACTGGTTTTTTGGTCTTCTGAGTTCTTGTATCCAAACCTCCATTCTTCTATTTGTTTTCCCAATGTAGACGAGCTCACAGCCTGTACACGGAATTTTGTAGACTCCTTGGTTTTCAAGTGGTATCCGATCCTTTGGTGTTCTTAGGTTTTTGCGTATCGTATTGTGTGGTTTGTAGATCGTTTTTATGTTGCGTTTGTGTAAGAGATGCTTATATCTATAAAGTTGGTGTGTGTCAGAAAAAAACACAAGTGTGAGCTCAGGAAATGTAATAGGGGAACCATACACTCTTGCATATGATTCAATAAACGAGTGAAAAAACCTGAGGAAAAAATTCGTTTCCCTGTCGCTATTGCACTAGCAATAGCTTGTCTGTTTATGTTGTGTTAGTGTCGTGTGTACATAAAGGAAAGGGGGAAAGAAAGGGGGTTTGGGACAGAATCCTGAAACAATGGAAAAAGAAAAACAGCAGAAAAATCTTTCCACAATCATACCTTTTACATGTCTAAACAAATTTGAGAAAAGATTTAACATAGCAAGCAAGGCCATAAAAAGGACTAAGGAGATAATCAAGAAGTACATAACCTGCGATTTTTCCTCTTTCGCGGAGATGTTCATCGGTCGCAATGTGAGTCTCCTGAAATATAATCACTTCCTTGTTCTTGCTTGCTAATTTTGAAATATAATCGTAAAAATCCCCCCATCCTCTGTTCGACCGAGAGAGCCCCGATGGCCAGGTTCAGTCTTCCAAGTGATGGCGATTATAATCTATAGATGTTTTAGAAATAACAGCTTTTTTTAGATGAAAGAGAAGATGTCACTCAGATGTTGAAAACGAAAAATGGCTGACTGATTTGGCATTTTTGACTGACATCACAATGCACTTAAACACCATTAACTTGGAGCTTCAAGGTAAAGGAAAAACTTTCATTGAGATGATTAGCGCAGTGAATGCTTTCAAAAGTAAATTGCAACTTATAATAGATCAACTGAAAAGAAAGGATCTGAAACATTTTTCGTCTTTGAAAGCAATGATTCCCCAGTTGAATTATGATAGGTATGAGGCTGAATTATCCAATATTTTGGGACAATTCCAAATGCGTATTTATGATTGCATTAAATTGGCAAATATAGCTTCATTTATGAGTTATCCGTTTTCATGTAAAAACATTGAGGAATTAGCTACTGAAATAGCAAGTCAGTTTGATATGAACTCATGTTCTGTTGAAAATGAGTTGGTGTAGATTATATCAGATATACATCTCAAAGCTATGGCATCTGATAAAAATTTCTGGGAATTTATATCTGAAGATAAATATTCGAATCTTAGGTAAATCGCCCTTCAACTGACGGCAACGTTTGGGTCAACTTACTTGTGCGAGTCTGCATTTTCTGGAATGAAGATAATTAAGTCAAAATATCGCAATCGACTAACTGACGATCATATGTCATCGTGCTTGAGATTAGCACTCAGTGGTTACGTACTATCTTATGAAAAGTATGCTGAGAACATGCAGTGCCACGCTTCAACATCCAAAGTTACTCCTTAGTTAATTTGGAAACAATATGTAACTCTTCTGTTTTGTTATAACCAATAAACTCGCAATTTTGAATAACTATCAGTTTTTTCATTGATACTATAGAGGAGAACCTAATTAAACCTAACACAAACCTTGACTGAAATGGTGTATATTGTGCGGAAAGCTAATATCTATATACCTACGTAGGTAGGTAGGGTGTATGAACGAAAACCTTGCATCACACATACTTGCAGCTGCTCAGAGTCGATCGTAAGTAGTCTAAAAATATTGAGGTATATCGCCAGTAGTTCAAGTTTGAGCACCCCTGCTTTAATCGTTCCTGTAAATGGGATAAATCGACTATAATTTCGAATATCGAATCGATAAAACACACATAAGACAAGGTGTAGTTGAATATCACGGAAAGTAGGTCGAATTTCATATTTCAAGTGACTGAAAAACCCCAGAATCAATTTCTAGCTGAAAACCGCCAAAAATGTGATATAGGTCACTTGCATCCTCAGGCAACGAGATGTATGTACCGATGTACCGAATAAAGAAATCTTTACCCGCGAATATAGGAACTGGGTCGTATTTCTTCCATCGCGATTAGTGAAAACGCGAATAAAATTCTTTTACTGTACTTCATTCATAATTCTTGTCCATCACATATAAGATACCATCAATGCATTAGAAACTCAATTATCTGAAGAAATACTGTGAATTAAAACAAGATTTCTAAAGTTATTACTTTCTTTCCTACAATTTAATTTGTTTTAATGTCATATTCATGTTTCAGAAGATGTTGACTGCTGTCCTACAAGGAGAACCTTGTGGTATTTGGTGTTCTTCGGGTTCATGATCAACTACAACCTCCGCCTCAACTTAAACATAGCCATTGTTTCAATGGTACAAAGCAGACCAAAGAATAATCAGACGCACACAAGTGAATGTATAATAGAAACAAATTTTACTGAATTCTTGTATACAAATCAATCCAAATCGAATTTCACAGTAACTAAGCGGAAAATATCAACTAAATTCATTTTATCAGTGAAAATTGCAGGGCTTAAACAATACAAACTCTTACACATTTAAATTACCTAAATCAAATCCAGCAAGGTATCTTCCTAAATCTCCTACTTATAATTGGAATGAAAAAGAACAAGGAATACTTTTGGGCTCGTTTTTCTGGTTACATTGGGTGACGCAAATTCCTGGTGGAATATTGGCTGGAAAATATGGAACTAAATTGGTGTTCGGATTGTCGAATTTTATTGGTGTCTTATGTGCACTTCTAATACCAACGGCTGCATCTTTTGGATATTACCATTTATTGATGCTTAGAGTGGTACAAGGGATCATAACGGTGAGTACCTATTCTGAATACTACACACAACCGAATTTATATGGAATTACTCGGTATTTCACATTATTGATTGTTTTTAACCATGGATCTTTGACTAGTTATGAAGAATGAAGTTTTTTGTTGTAAAAAACTGGATAGTTTAATAGGAAATGTTAAACTATTACCACATGTTCGATATATTGTACTCAGTAGTCACTGAAATTTGAAACTGTGAATTTCAAAATTTAAAAAAGCTTATAATCATAATTGGAAATGCCTTTCGTTGGACTGTCCGATGTACAGAGGTGTGGGATAATTGGTCTCGTTGAAGAAGGGTTGACACAGAGGGATATAGCGGCCACAATAGAGGTATACGAGGAGGTGATTTCAAAAACCTACGCCGATACGTGAAGCTACAATCTCTGCAAAATAGGCCTAGAAGAAGTCGTAGGAGAATCCCTTCTGAAGAATAAGACCGCTTTCTGTGCCAAATTGCAAGAAGAGACCCTAGTGCGTCGTACCCCATACTCCAAAGGCAATTTATGGAATCAATAGGCATCAGTGTATCCCTTAGGAGTTTATTTTTACAGAAATTACAGATTTAATCTATCGAGCATCGAAATTGGAATATTGAGAATGGGCGAAATGTTCTTTTTTCAGATGAGACCAGAATTGGTGTTCCATCAGATGACCATCGGATTCGGGTTTTAAGGGGTCGTGGAAGACAAGCTAGACTCCGAGCAGCAAGACAAATTCCTAAATACCAGGGGGGCAGTGTGATGTTTTGAAGTGGCATTATGCTTATTGCGGGAAAAACAGATATGATTTAGTTTCCTACGAGTGTAACGGCTAGAAATTACGTGGACCTAGTGCTGGAGCCCAAAGTGAGATTCTGGCCAGGTGCCCACGGTAAGAATTTTACTTTTATGCAAGATAATGCTCCTCCGAATACTAGCAACCTTGCGCGACAATATCTTGAAACAAAGGAAATCGCTTTTTTGGACTGGCCAGCTTGCTATCCAGGCCTAAATCCCACTGAACATTTATAGGATAATCTCAAAAGGAAAATTAGATCGCGCCAGGGTAATCCAAGAACCCCACAACAGTTCATCCAAGCCGCCACATAAGAGTGGTAGAATATCACCCCAGAGGAGGTCGAAAATCTAATCCAAAGCATGCCTAGACGAACTCAGGCTTGTATCAGGACAAGAGGCGGTAATACAAGCTACTGAGGTCAAGAAAAAAACACCTACCCGTTGAGAAAACAATTTTCAATTTTTGTCATATGCGGAAAGAGTTTCTCATTTTCTTTTATTTCTTTCTTTCTTAAAATAAACCTCTATTTATTACTTTTTTTCAATTGAAATATCTCAAAAAGGAAAAGTTCTAACAATCTTTCGGAATTTCCAAAATCTCTGACGTAATATTCAAAATATCGGGTGGTTCCATATAAATTTGGTTGTGTGTATCTTCTGACTACCACAATGCCAAATAATGATTCAATATTAAATCTAATCAATCAAAACCCGCGAAATTATCGCTGTATGTGTAGACATAATGAAGAATTTTACTAAAGGAACAATATTCGTAGAATGTTTAATCCTTCCTTGAAGGTGCTGGTTTTCCGATCCAACCTTCAAATTCACCGTCAACCGGGGCCACAGAGAAGTGGTACGGTAAAGTCAGTTGTCATGAATAGGAGCAATGGACTGCAGTTTCGGTCTTATTGGACCTCGTCAGCATTGCCCACACATTGAAAACAACCAGTCCATACCGCCGCTACTTCATCTCAATCCGTTGGAGCGCAACGAAACACCACTGCGCCACAGGTAAACCACGAAAACGAAGAGTAGATAATCAGAAAACCAAAAACAGACACACTAGTTCGACTATTCATAGCAACGCTACACACAGTGTCTGCTAGAAAACGGTATGTCGAAGGACTACGCTCCAGATTCATGCTGGTTGTCAACCTGATATACTTAAAACCTAATCAATCATAACCCGCGAAATTATCGCTGTATGTGTAGACATAATGTCCAATAAGACCGAAACTGCAGTCCATTGCTCCTATTCATGACAACTGGCCGTACCGTACCACTTCTCTGTGGCCCCGGTTGACAGTGAATTTGAAGGGTGGATCGGAAAACCAGCTCCTTCAAATAAGGATATTTAACATTCTACGGAAGGTTGAATTTTGTTCCTTGAATAAAATTTTTCATTGAATATTAACTCCAAGAAAAACGTAAGTTTGATAAATTGGTGAGAATACGAGGTACGTTTCAAAATGAACAGATTTTCATCCACAATTTTTTCAGTACTACAGTTAATAGAAATATCCCGAATAGAAAGAAATGATTCTCCCTATTTCGTGTTTTTTTTTTGAAATATGCCCTATGGGTATTTTCATCATGAACAAGCTTTCATGAATAATTGAAAATTTTATATTTTTTTCTCAAATTTCATCTAGTATCTCGATGTCCTTTCACAAAATTTCTAAGGAATGAAGTAGCTCAAGTAGGATCTTTGTTAGATAATTGATTCCGCTACTACGTGATAGTTAATTATGATGATAATAAGACATTTAACTATGTATTATTCTTTCACAAGTGATTCATTGAAAATCAGGATTGCAACTTTGGTCTCTCGACCATCTTCAGCTGACAACAAGTATTGAACTAAAGTTGAAAATACATAAACACATAAACAGGTCGATATAAAATCAATAAGGGTGAAAACGAGGGGTAATAAACGAATTATGTTAAAAACAGGTATTATTTGAAGATATCAGATAAAGATGAATAAACCGGGCCATTCAGGTCTTTCAGAAGATTATCTCTATGGGGAGTTTATTAGAGTTTGAAAATTTTTATGGATTTTAAGAAATCTAACTTTCGTTCTTTAGGTATTCTGTGAATAATTTGAAGTTGATCTATGGGTGGAAAATGATGGCCATTTTCGATACAATGTGAAGCGAAAATAGATTCGTCGTCTCGTGTTATTGTAATCTGATTGATGCTCTTTGTATCTAGTTTTGAATGACCATTATAATCATAATTCATACAAGACTATTGAATTCTACTATTGAAAAATTCATGGGAGAAGTTCATATGGGTTTTAAAACTACTTTTTGTATGCTGTTTTGAAATGACATTTGCTATATTTTCGCTGATAGAGCCATAATATGTTAGTGAAATGTATTTATCTGTATTAGTTGATTCTATGCGTGGGTAAATATTATGATTTGCTATTTGTGTTTGTTTCTTTCTGATCATTCCGTTTATTATATTTGATGGATAACCATTGCTCTTAGATATTTATTTAATAGTTCACATTTCCTTGGACATATTTTCTTCGGATAATGGTAGAGACGAAGCCCTATGAATCATTGAATAAACGCAGCGTATTTATGTGATTTTGAAAGTGTTGAGTCTTAAAGGATGCTAATATCAGTAAAGCTGGGTTTTCGAGATATAAAGACTTAGTGTGTTATTTTTATGAGTAATTGTAACGTATTGAAAGTGAATCTGATTATCGACTTCTCTCTCTATTCTGAATTCAATTTTGGGATGAATGTTATTGAGTTAAAATCTGTAACAAAAAATTAAGTTTTACTGGTTAACCCTAGAGAAAAATGGGCAATGAGACTTTATTCAATAATTGTCACTGAAATTTTGGAAGAAAGGTCAAGAAAGTTTAGCTCAGATATTTAATTATATATTGCAATTATGGTACGCAATGTCACAAATACTTCTTCATATATCTATATATATATATATATATATATATATATATATATATATATATATATATATATATATATATATATATATATATATATATATATATATATATATATATATATATATATATATATATATATATATATATATATATATATATATATATATGGTCAAATATATATATATATATATATATATATATATATATATATATATATATATATATATATATATATATATGTATATATATATATATATATATATAAATTTCCGCGATAAAGAGGAGTCTATATATGTAAATTTGAGACAAGAGGAATTATTCAAAATCCGTAGATCAATGAATAATCCCTTGGTGAAATCTTGGGGAGTTCAAATTGCAAAATGTTCTTGTTTTTAAACATCTCAAAACGAAAGGTTACTATATGCGAGATTTCGCAATGTGTAGACACATCGAAGAAAATCATTCTTCAAGGGAAAATATTCAACCTTCCTTAGAATGTTAAATACCCTCCCTTGAAGGAACTAGTTTTCCGATCTACTCTTCATAATCACCGTTAACCGGGCCACCGGGAAGCGGTACAACACGGTCAGATGTCACGAATAGGAACAATGGACTGCAGTTTCGGTCTCGTTTGACCTCGTCAGCATTGTCTACCAATTCGTGACAAAAAGCTATGCCGTTACCGACTCATCTCAATTCGTTGGAGCGAACGTAATAATGTAAATATCACTGCGCCCCCAAACGAACAGAAACAGAGGCTACTTCACCAACGCCCCGTGAAACGGTGAAACCAAAGAGCAGATGAAACAAGAAAACGTTAAGTCGTCACACTAGTTCGATAATATACCGCCATGCGACACTCACGTATCAGACAGAAGCGGCCGTCGAAGGACCGACGCTCCTTATTTTAATAGTAAAGCTAAAAATTATAGATTTGACAATACTGGAGTTTACAAGTTTTATAGAACGGATTATGAAGGCGACTTTATAGCTCGACTAGTTGTTTATTGAAAACCAGATACGAAGAGCATCAATAAGTTTACAATAACCGAGAACTGACGTATCTACCTTCGCTTCACATTTAATCGAAATTGGCCATCATTTTCCATCCATTGATCAATTTCAAAACGATTCACAGAATATCGAAAATACGGAAGCTAGATTTCTTAGAATCCATCGAAATTTTCAAACTTCAATAAATGCCCCTCAGAGATAATCTTCTGAACGATCAGTATGGCTCGGATTTTTCGTCCATATTTGAAATCTTTTAATAATACCTGCTTTTATCATAATTAATTTATTAGCTTTTGTTTGCATCCTTATTAATTTTGTATCTATCTGTTTATATATGAATGTATTTCCAACTTTATTTCAGTACTTTTAGGTGAAGATAGTCGATAGACCGAAAATGCAATTCTGATTCTCAATAAACTTTTGTGATAGTGTAATACATGGTTTAATTTCTTATTATCATCATGTTTCCTATTCCTGTGCCAAAACTGAGTGCAGAAAATATAAAAGCGGGAATCTTTGATAGATCACAGATTAAATCATTGATAAAAGACAAAAGTTTTACAAGAACTATGACAGAGATTGAGAAAAATGTATGGAATAAGTTTGGCTTATTCAGAATTTTCTGGGAAATAAGAAGAGTTCTGACTACTTCTTGTATATGCAGCGTAGATCTTGAATAAGTTGCTAGCTGGCGTATAATCGATTTATCATGATGATAGCGAATAGTGAACGAAACATACTGTCAAATTTGAAAAATTTGGTAATATGGAATATTTGTTCAACATTGAATGTCAAAACTTTGAAATCCTCGATTTGGAGTCATGTAGTTAGAAAGATCTTCAACTATGTACCCATATCGAATTATTATCATAAATTTATTTATGATATTTGTTATAATTTTAAAACGAATGTCAAAATAAATTCGCAAATTTTCTATAAATTACTCAAGATTCATGAAGAAATAATATATGGGTTATTGGGTTCATAATGAATCTAGAACATCTATACTTCAGAATCGGAATCACTTAGAAGACCGAACCTGGCCATCGGGGCTCTCTCAGTCAAACAGAGAGGGAATTGTTTTGTTGAGTTTGAATATTGAATTTCCAAGGATAATTGCGATTATACTTCAAAATTGGCAAGCAAGAATAAGGTGGAAGTGATAATACTTCAGGAGACGACTCACACTGCGACGGAAGAACATCTCTGCGAAAGAGGAAATATCGCAGGTTATGTACTTTTTGATTATCTCCTTAGTCCTATTTATGGCCTTGCTTGCTATGTAAAATATTCATCATTCAATCATATTGACCTTGTACAGAAGGATATGTTGAGTGGTGTTTTCTATATTGCGTTGAAATTTTTTGATGTGTTTGTCGTTAATGGCCCATCAATTTCGATATTATTTTTCCCCACTCTGCTATATATTGTGGTGACTTCAGTTGCCATCACAATCAATGGGGTTATATAGAAAACGAAGGAGTGGTATTTCATTAGTTGAATGGATGGAAACAAATGATTTTCAACTTGTATTCGATGCGAAGGCAAAGGGCACTTTTCATTCTGCCAGAAGGAATCCTGACTATAATCCTGATCTTTGTCTGGCTTCTAACGACTCTGAATTGTTTCCTCTACCTGTTCGTCGTAAAGTACTTTTAGATGTTCCTCACAGTCAACACAGGCCAGTTATTATTTCGTTAGGTTTTCAATTTACATTTTCAGATTCCTATTTTAGATATTTTAAATAAGTTCAATGGAATGATTTCACTAAACAGCTAGATAGTGGTTTGAGATGGGTTCCCCCCTTGAGCAGAAATTATTCCCGGTCAATAGGAGTTGTCAAAAATGCTGCTAAAAAACATATTCCCAGAGGCTATCGAAAGGATTATATACCTGGGTGGTCAGTGGAATCAAATGTTTTTATAAGGATTATCAAAATCCAGAGAGAAAGCCGATGCACTCTTTAGTTCTTTGAATGAGAGCAGAAAGAATGAATGGAATGAGTTGATGAATGGTATGAACTTTCGTCATTCTAGTAGAACTTCTTGGGATTTGTTGAGGAAATTAGACAATGCTGATCCCGTTTCAAAAACTCCGTCTAATATGAATCCGAATTCTGTAGCATCTAGGCTTGTTAATGTCTCCAAAAGTGTGAAGATTAGTAGATATGACAAGAATAGAATGAAACGAATCTTACATAAAAAGAGGAGGGATGCTATCACGGTAGAGGATTTATCGAATCCTTTCGAGGAAGAAGAGCTCAAATCTGCAATAAAATCTACTAAAGTTCGTAAAGCTCCAGGAGTTTATGGAATTTTCCCTGAATTTTTCAAACATCTAGGAAATAACGCTAAAAAGTGGTTACTATCCTTTTGTAATGATATACTCAGCTCAGGTAGTATTACTGTTGATTTTCGAAAGGCTAAAGTAATTGCCATTCTCAAACCTGGGAAAAATCCAGAACTTCCTAATAGTTATCGACCTATCAGTTTACTTTCTGTTTCATTCAAAATATTAGAAAGACTTCTTTATCAGAGGTTAGAACCAATCATTGATAGAGCTCTCTCCACTTCTCGGGGAGGTTTTCGAAAAAATTGGAATTGTTCTGATCACGTTTTACGTTTATCTACTTTCATTGAGACAGGATTTCAGGGTTAACTTGAAATAGGCGCTGTATTTGTAGATTTCTCTTCGGCATATGACACAGTTTGGAAGGATGGTTTAGTTTCTAAACTCTTTGAGGTAGTTCAATGTGGAAAAATTGTGTAGTTGATTGAAAATTTCTCAACTGATAGAAGACTTCTAGCTTTATCGGTGAGTAAAGCAGTAGATTTTACACTCTTAATGATGGCCTACCTCAGGGGTCTGTTCTTGCACCTCTTCTCTTCAATTTATTTATGTCTGACATCCCTGAAACTTCCTCTACAAAGTTAATTTATGCTGATGATAATAATTTGGCTTTTCGAAACTATGACTTCGAAACAATGGACTGACTTCCCATTTAGAATTTCTGAACATTTTCTTCAAATAAATGGCACTTATGTACAAATTCTTCGAGAACTGAGGTTTTTTGTTTTCATCTGAATAATCATGAGAAGGATAGGCAATAAGGAAAATATTCAGCAGCACAATATAGCTGTCAGGTGTGGTTGAATAGTTGTCATGTCAATAAGATTGATTCCCAGTTGAACTGTTCTATGAGAGTTATGAGTGGATGTATCAGTTCAACTGCTACCCCATGGCTTCCGGTTATTTGTAATTTGTAGTTCCTTCCCATATTCGCAGGAAATTAGGTCTTAAATCTTCTTGGAATAAGTATCACTCATTTACAGAAGCTTTTCCGATAATACACGATCTTCAAAATCCACCTAATCTGAGATTGAAATTTAGGTAATCTATTTGGTTGATTAACTTTTTGCATACACGGGTGAAGGCTGTTGATTTTTGGAAAACTGAATGGCAGGAAGTTGATGTTTTCAATAATATTCTCATAGAGGATCCTTCCAAAAGGGTTAACAGGTTTCGATATAAGTTGGAAAAAAATGGTGTATATTAAATCGTCTCAGGCCAGGACATGGTCGTAGTAATAGTATGTTGTTCAAATGGAATACTGTAGAAAGCCCGGCATGTGGCGCAGCTGAAGAAAAAATAAGACATTCAGTCCTCGATTGTCCTATTTATCATTTTACGGGTGGTTTTCAAGAAATTCAGTCCGTTTCACATAATTTCATTAACTGGGTAGAGAACTCCAAGTCTATTTAGGAGATTAGTTTTGAATCTTAAGGATATCATGGGCTACACCCCCGAATGGTGTATGGGATGTTCCCTGTTGAAAAACAGTGGAGCATGAGTTAAGTTCTCAGATAAGGCTAGGACTGCACCCCCTTAGGGCTTTTTTCCCATGGTGTATGAGATGTTCCCTTTTGAAAAACAGGGGAGCATTAGTTGACTTTTTGAAAAGGCGATTGATGTACCCCCTTAGGGCTTTATTCGCATGGTGTATGAGATGTTCCCTGTTGAAAAACAGCGGAGCATTAGTTAAGTTCTTAGATGAGGCAAGGGCTACACCCCCGTAGGGCTTCATTCTCAAAAGGTGTGTGAGATGTCCCTTGTTGAAAAACAGAAGAGCATTAGTTAAGTTCATAGATTCAAGTGAGTTTAGATATATAAGAGTTAGGTATGTTTTCTTTTTCCATTGTTACAGATTTTTCCTGTCCCAAACCCCCTTCCTTTTCGCCCTTGTCTTCGTGAATAAGTTAAAGAAATCATGAAGTGCAAGATGAGAATGAGAAAATGAAGCTGCTGAGCAGAAAAATTTTTTGGTACTCTTTTTGTACACACGACACTAACACAACATAAACAGACAAGCTATTGCTAGTGCAATAGCGAAAGGCAACCCGTTTTTTCCATAGGTTTTTTTCACTCGTTTATTGAATCATACGCAAGATAGTATGGTTCCCCTGTTACATTTCCTGTGCTCACACTTTAGAGGCAACCGTAGGAGACATGATGCGAGTTTAGATGCCTGATTAAGGAACAGGCATGGTCTGTTTTTTCCGCTGGTATTCTATTAATTCCCTTGTTTTTTACGATTGCGTTTTTCTGACACACACCAAAATCATAGATATAAGCATTTACTGTAAAAACAATTATTCAAATTTTTGTAAATCATCTCTTTTCAAAAGAATATATATCATAAATTGATATGTTCAACTTCTTTTCCAGGGATTTGCATGGCCCTCCATGCATAATATGACTGCTAAATGGATTCCACCAAATGAGAGAAGCAAATTTATTACTGCTTATCTAGGTAAATTTGAATTAGTAATTAAAATAAAAAATAACAGTTCGTTCAATCAATACATTCTGTCACAAAAGTACCTGGTCATAAAACGCAAAATATTCATCTTTCACCAAATTTATTGTGTCACCTTCAAAGTTTGCCATTTCCGAAACAATACATTTACGCCAACGAATAATCTAATCAAAAAACATTTTTCAAACGCTTTTTCCGGAATCGACTTCAGTTCTCTGAGTTTTGGAAAAAGAAAAGAATCTGCCGAAGCCCTATCAGGTGAATGAATACGGTGGTTGTTTAATGCTAACACTAATAGCCTCGTGATACGGTACATCATCCTGGTGCAATTCCATGAGGTTCCTTTCCACAAATTTGGCCTTTTTCGATGGATTTGCTCTCTCAAACGCCGCATAACTCTCAGGTAATATTCTTTACTTACCGTCTGAACTTTGGGAAAGAATTGCAAATGCACAACACCGCGGTAATCAAAGAAAACAGTCAACATAACCTTGACTTTTGATCGACTTTGACGTGGTTTTTCCGCTTCGGTTAAGTTGAAAGGAGCCATTCCGAAGCTTGTTGACTGGTTTTGCATGTCGAACTCACGAACCCAAAGCTCATCACCTGTTATGAATGTGAGGTCAGAATTCACTGGTTCTAGCATGTCGCAGCGCCCTTTACGCGATCCAGTTTCTGCAGAAAATTCAGAACTATTCAAGCGGCAACGCGTCTCAAGCCCAACCCATCGTTTGGAATGGAACGAATTGATTCGTTAGGCACAGATAGTTAATTCTCTATCTCTTTCATACTTAAATGACGATTTTTAATGTTCATTACCCTCATTTTATCGATGTTATCTACAGTTGAACATGTTGATGGCCGACCAGAGCGAGGCAAATCTTCAACTACATCTCTGCCGGTGTTGGATGCACTGTACCACTCAATGCACGTGTTTTCGATGAAATTAATTCACGTAAGCCTTTTGTAACATCTTCAGTGATCAGGCACACGGAATTCTATTTACAATATAAAATTCAAGACAAATTCTTTCTTCAATATTTTCATCCATTGTGAAAAGACACATTTGTGAGAACTGACAAAATCGAGCACTGTAAGCATACTTAATGACAGATCGCGTTCAAACTCCGCATCAGTATCAGTAGCCACAATAAAAATTTTGACAATTGTTTTAAGCAGATTTTTAGAAAAATCATTTTTCTATACTTTTTTGACCGAATGTATTTACTATAGTCACAATTGACTCAATTTCATTTTCGAGAAGAACCATAAAACACATATTCGTTTACGTTATTGATTACAAAAGTTTCAGACATCTAAAGTGAACATTTTATTTAAAACGAGGAAATCAATATTCGTAAGCAACAAAAAAAGAGCAGATCGTAATCAGGTAGTTGAGTTCTTCCTGTAGATTCGTACGAGGGTTTCTATCAGAGATCCGGCAATAAATCGGTGCCTGTTTCAAGACAAAATCATAAAAACTACATTTATTTTCGAATTTGCACACCTACCACACTTCTAAGTGATTTACATACGTAATGAGCTTTTATCAGTATACGTCTTCACCAAACAGGCTATAATAATTTCTCGTTTCCAACGTTTATGAATATGTCAGTTATTTAAGACGAAACAAATCAATCAGTAGTTTCAAAATTACATTTCACATCAATTTTGCTTTGAAAGTAACTTCGACTACAGTTGGAATGAAATTCAGAATTAATTTGCAGGAAGTTCTGTTGGTGCGGCCCTAACATACATTTTATGTGGTTTCATTATGGACGCTTGGGGCTGGGAAGCCGTGTTTTATTTCACTGCCGCTGTAGGCACTCTATGGTATGTGGCCTGGTTCTTCCTTGTATTTGATAGTCCTTCAGAACATCCTAGGATATCGACCGCTGAGAGAGACTACATTATTGAAAGTTTGGGAAAGACAGTCAACAAAAAACAGGTGAGAAATGAATCTTGAAAGAAAAAAGTTGCAATGATTGACAGAACATCCCAAATACAAGTAAACGATGATTTCTACTAAAATATATTGATAAATGCTCAACGCGTTTCGATACACAGTATTTTTGTCAAGAGCGAATGAATACTACAAATATATCTTACTAACAAGTTTTTACATATACTAAAGAGACAATCCACTCATAGTTATCTGTATTTGAACTAGTGTTCAGGAAACAAGTTCAATAAGGATGAGTTATTTATGTCTAATTGATCATTTAGAAATTCCAGAAGGTTGAGACCGGGAAATCAGAGAAAAGTCAATAAAATTATCCAGAGTAAATATGAAACTTAAAACCTTATCAAAAATAAATCTAAAATTGAAGAAATTAACACCAACTTTTCAAATCATCAATTTTTCAAAAGATTCTTAAATTTAACCGAAACAAATGTCACTATTGATGAGACAGCCTTATTGGAGAAAGGATTCAAACACAATATTTACAATAATAAAACAAACAGTGTGTTTTGGAATTTCACTTAATAATTATGATTCGTAACGCGTTTCACTACACCGTAGCTTCTTCAGACGAATGAATGTACAGAAAATAAGAATGAGAATATGAATATAAATGTTCTTAAGTAATTAAAAGTTTATTGGGTTGATTCTTCTCAAGTGGTTATTTATGACAGGTATATCCAATAAAACTAAGGAATAGATTGCTCCTCGAAGAGATTAATAGAGGGAAGGGCTTAAATCGACTTGTTCATTGATGAGTCTACCTGATTGTTTGTATTTGTTGATTTCTAAAGTTTCCCAAAGATCTACCTTCCAATATTTATTATCTGTATGCAAAATTTCAAACTGTGGGTCGAAAGAATGATTATTTTCTAAGAGATGATTCGCGTAATTTTAATCTGATTTTTATTTGAAAACTGCGTTTATGTTCCGATATTCTAATATTAACATTTCTATGTGTTCTACCAATGTAGAAATTATCACAGTCTTTGCAATTCAATTCTATAAACACCTGATTTATTGTTTTTACCTGATTTGGTTTTATTATTTTTATATATTTGCCTAAATTATCATTAGTTTGGAAAGCTATGTTGAAATTATTGCTACTCGAGAATGATTTCAGTTTCTCACTTGTAATGCCAACGTAGGTTAAGGTGTTGAATTTTTGTTTCAATTTATCGACAGGGTAGAGTTCATTAAATGCGATTCTATTTTGTTTTTTATTTAAAATATTATTTATTAGTTTGGGATTGTAACCATCATTTTTGGCTATTTGTTTAATCAAATTTAATTCTCTGTTGAAATTTTCTGGTGATAACGGGACGTTAATCAATCTATGAATAAAACTATTGAATGCTGACATTTTTATGTTGATATGGATGACACGACGAGTTATGTATTATATCTGTATGTGACGGCTTATGGTAAATTGCGAAAACATGTTTTCCATTTTCATTCGAAATTGTTACGTCTAAGAAATTTATCGAATTATTGCTTTCTATTTCGGTTGTGAATCCAATTTTGGATGTAATGAATTTATATGATTTTCGAAAATTTTAGCTGTCCATCTATTCCTGTGAAGTGAATAATGATATCGTCTACATAGCGATACCAGTATAAACAATATTTACTGAGTGGATGATTATGAATTAATTTCTCAAAATTATTTAATAATATTTTTAATATTTCTGCTTACAGAGGACTTAACGGATTGCCCATAATCAAGCCGTCGTCAATAGTATAATATTTCTATTTAAATGGAAATAATTTTGATCTAAACAAATTTGTAATAATGAAAGAATATCTGATTTAATGATAGTATTGACATGATTCCTTTCTAATAATTCTTCAACTAAGTAGTACGTATCTTTGGGAGGAATGTTGGGAAATAGATTCTTAACAACGAAAGAAATGCGTTTGGAATTAGGTGGTATAATGGTATCTTTGATATTGGCAATTAGTTCGTATGAATTTTTGACCGAAAATTCGGATTTAAAATTGCAATGTTTTATTAGCAAGTCGTTAAGCAATTTTGAAAGTTTGAACGAATATGCCGTTACATAAGAAACAACAGGTCTAATAGGGTAATTAGGTTTATGAAGTTTTATCAACGAGTATAATTCGGAGGATTGTGTTTCGGGGTCTGTAATTAATGATTATGCTGTCGAAATTATGTTTTTATCCACTTTTTGCAATTTTGCAGTAGGATCCTTAGTTGATGTGATATAGATTCCGGCTGTTAAGAATTCTTCAGTTCTTGAAATATAATCGGTTTTACTAATCGCGATGACGGTGTTACCTTTATCTGCTTTAGTGAATACTAAATCGTTCTTGGTACTATTTTCACGAATTGTTTTTATTATCTTATAATCGAAATTGCAATGAGGTGATAATTTCGAAAAGTCTTCTTTGATGATTTTTGCTGTTTGATGTTTGGCTAAAATATTATCTTTGGAGTTTTTGAGAATGATTTTGGAGTCTATGCCTAACTGTTCAAAATTAATTTTATTATGTTTTGGATATAAATTATGTTTGAATCCTTTTTCTAATAGGTCTTTTTGTGGTTGTGTAAAATCGGTATCAGTTAAATTAGTGAATCTGTCAAAAAATTTATGGTCTGAAAATTTATTAGTTGAAGGTTTGGGTGGAGAAGTTTTGAATTTAAGTGAATTTAACTTTTTCTGTTGTTGCTGAAACTTTTTATGAATTAAAATTTTGACATCGTATCTGGATTTAGAGTCTAAAATATCAAACTCAACAGGGTGCAATCTAAACAATAATTCCGTATGGATTACCTTCAAATATATGTTGGCAACGTCTCTCCTGTTGTACTGGATCTTCATATCCTCTTTAATCCATATGCGTTGACCTTTCCCGATTGCTCTTCTTGCTGGTCCACTGTTGTTATGTTAATTATATACGGTTGAGGACACATAACAATAGTGGACCAGCAAGAAGAGCAATCGAGAAAGGTCAACTGAAATATGCCTCAGAAATGTTGAAAACAATAGTTCCCTGAAACTGCGTCCGCGATTAAGAGACGATACCTCAAAAATATCAATAGACCAATCAGAGACCACATGCTACTCTAAAATATAAAATCAAAATCAACATCGAATGACATTATTTTCACAAAAGCAGATAAAGGCAATACAGCTGTAGCGATAAATAAACAAGATTACATTTCCAAAACATTAAATTTCATTAATGATTCTAATTATTCAGTTATATCTCGACATCCAACTAAAAAATTCAATGAAAAAGTAAAGACAGACATTGAAAATTCAAAACCCATCATTACAGATCGCGAAAAATTTAAACTCGTCCTACCAAATCCTTTACCAACTTTATTCTTTAGTTAAATTGCACAAAAATGGATATCCAGTAAGACCAGTTGTATCATTCACACATGCCTCAGCATTCAAGATTTCAAAATTTTTAATACATATTCTGGAAAAAATTTGTAATTTTGAACCGTCTTTTCCAATTTGTAATTCAAATGAAAAAAAATTGGAAGAATAGAAAATATTGTCATTCCAAGTAATGCAAAGTTAGTCTCTTTTGATGTCAAGAATTTTTTTCCAAATACTCCACCGAAAGATCCGTATAATACAATCAATAATTTGTTAACACAAAATATGACGGAATCCACGAATTAAATACGACATTATGGCTTTATTAGATGTTTGCATATCTCAAAATTATTTTATATTTAAAGATTGTTTTTATAGAAGTGATGAGGAACTTATAATGGGAAACCACTTAAGCCCTCGTTTAGCAGAAATCTTCATGGATAATATAGAAAAAACTATCCATACCCACCCGCATAGTAAACATTTCCTATATTGGTATCGATCTGTCGATGAAATTATTGTGTTTCACAGGAACAAACAGATACTTCACTGTATTCGAAAACTCAATCAACAACCTACACCCAAAAATAAAATTCACTTTTTAAATAGAACAGAACAAGTCGATCAATTTCCTAGACCTAACAATAACTAGATCAAACAATAAACACCAGTTTTCAAGTTATCATAAACCTTCTCATATAGATATCACAATTCATTATACATCGGCACATCCTTACCAACATAAAGTTGCAGCAATTAATAGCTATATACATAGACTCTTGAACACACCGATGACTAATCATAATTATCTCAAAGAATTGAATTTGATAAAACAGATCGCAATAAATAATGGTTATGATGCAAATTTAGTAAGCAGCATATTACGTAAGAAAAACAAAAATTAGCTTTACAACATTTATATCCAATCGGTGAACACCAAGATAGGAAATTCATTAGTTTAACATATATAGGTATTCTTAGCAATAATGTGAAATAGCTTCTTAAAAATTGAAACCTAAATTTAGCATTCAAAACATCAACAAAATTAGGTTCATTTATCAGAAATTATAAGTCTCCAATTAATAAAAAAATAAATCAGGTCTTTATAGATTAGAATGTGCAGATTGCAATTGTTTTTATATAAGTAGAACAGGAAGAAATTTTAATGTTAGAATCTCAGAACATAAACGCAGTTTCATCAATAGAAACACCGATTCGAATTATTCAAATCATCTCAGGAAAATAGTAATTCTTTCAATTCAGAATTTAAAATCCTACATTCTGAGAATAGAGGTATAAAACTCAACCTTCTGGAAGTACTTGAAGTTAATAGATTTAGGTATTCACCGGAAACTCTTAATGATCAGTTAGACATAAATAACTCACCCTTATCAAACTTATTTCCTAAACACTAATTCAAATACAGGTAACTCCGAGTGGATTGCCTCTTTAGTATATATAAGTATATGTTATTAAGATATATTTATAGTATTCATTCCTTCTTGACAAAGATACTGTGTATCGAAACGCGTCGAGCATTTATTGATATATTCTAGTAGAAATCGTTTACTTGTATTTGTGAAAATGGATTTCTATCAAATAAAAGCCTCGTCAATTGAATTACTCAATATTCTTCCAATCGATAGATTCATTTCATTAGACGTTCTTAATTTGTTCCCATCAACAACGAAAAATGAACTCAAAATTTTTATAAATAACCAATTTCTTAAAAACACTCAAATCAGATTACAAACGATAAGTTTGTTTGAGGCAACTCGCCTATCTGGATCTGAAACAAGAAAGAAATCGAGAGTATTGGGAAAAATTTTACACCCCCCATTTCTAAAGTAATCGAACTTTTTAAAGATAGATACAACCAGTATTAATTTTGATACAAATCTTTTTCATTAATTCACTTTGGGCAATGATTCACAAATTTCCACGCTCCAACAGGTTGTCAAACGACTTCTCTATCTTCTATTTTGGAATGGTCTTTAACGCGTCGGTCACCGCACTTTCAATGGCCTCAATCGAATTGTGTCGCTTCCCTTTCATCGTTGAATGCAGCATAAAGAACAGAAGTAGGCAATAATGTGATTTTTAATCGAAAATTCAGTTACAACTCTCGAAGGATGTGATGGGTTATTATCATGCAAGAGAGTCCAACTGCCGTTTTTTCGATATTTTGGACGAATACGACGAATATTTGTCATCACTCAGGACCTCTCTACCCGATTCGAATCGCTTGAACCACTCGTACACTTGCGTAAGGGATAGACCATCATTATATGAATATATTAGGCGCGCCGAGAAAATCGGACGTTTTTATCGGAAAGCCAAAGGACTAGGTTTTTCAGAAAATGTATCAAAATTTCACTTTCCAATATGGCTGACTCATTCGAAAATGGGCAATATTTCAAGATCGCTGGAACGTTTTTTTTTCACTAAAAAATTCAAATGTAGCATTCAGTCAATAATTCAGTCTTTATGATTAATTTGAAATATTGAACTTAAATATATTCCAATAATTGGTAAAAGAGTAGCTTGAACAAGTTTACTCATTCTGATTTTCAGGTGAAATCGAAATATTTTTTTCACCTCTGGCGTTGGCACTCCTGAAGTGTTTGTGTTTTTTATGGATGTTCTAAGAAGACAAAGAACTATATTTTATCAAAACCAACCTAAAATTTGATTTCCGTTCGAATTCAAAATGCCCGACTTCCTCAAATATTAACAATTTTTCCTGGGCATTAAAACATTTTTCGCGTTCACAATGAATCAACTGCGTAATTCAATCACTAGATTGAACCTCTCTCATCATTTTGAGGGGTCGAACTCGAATATTGATTCAGAATTGTGCCGATTGTCGTAAAAAATGTTTCTCGTTTCCACCTCTGTGAAACCTGTGAAAACTTGAAAACTGTGGGTCAAGAGGTCCAATCTTGGATCTTTTCAGATCATAAATACAAGATAGGCAACAGATTGTAGAGTGGAAGGGGCAGAGGTCTGTCAGAACAAAAGTCACTAGAGGAATCCCACAAGGTTCAATCTTGAGACCAGTTCTATTTATTATTTATATTAATGATTTATTCGAAAATGTATCATGTGATAACGCGAACATATTTGCTGACAATACGACACTGATAAACAGAGCAAACAACAAGGAAATTCTGCAAAAAAAGATGAAACCTCAATAATGAGGGCAGAAGAGTGGTTCCAATCAAATGAACTGTCATTAAATCTTGAAAAAACTCAAAGAATTATACTTACTACTAAACCTGTAGAAGTGACTACCCCAAAACTGCTATGGTTTTTTCTCGGCTATTCAATCAGCTGGACGCCTCATATTGATGCATTATGCAGAAGATTGGCTACTGCCTGTTTCACAATCAGGAGAATTTAACATATTGTCGGCGAAAACGCAGCTTTACTTACCTATCATGCATATTTCCATAGTGTTTGTACTTATGGAAGAATACTTTGGGGTTCAGCAACAGAGGCCACAAGAGTTTTCCTGAAACAAAAGAAGGCGCTACGAATATTGTCCGGAGTTTCTTCAACCACCAGCTGGGGAGGACTACTCAAAATATATCAGATTCTTATCGCTTCCTCGTGTTTCATACTTGCTGCTCTATGCAATTTCCACGAAAAAAAAGATGATTGCACCAAGAATGGAGAAACAAACAACTACCTCACTCGTGGTCGTAAAAAATATGAACTTCTAAAGCACCGTCTCTACAAAACTTAGAAATCTTTCAACTATATCGGAACGAAACTAAATAATTCACTTTTCAACAGTTCAAGATGAACACCAATAGTTTCAAAAGCGCCGTTAAAATACTATTAGTGGAGAATGTATTTTTTAGTGTTGAAGGATTTTTAAACTTCAATTTTCTGTGATAAATATTTCGTACCTTCTACAACTTTGATTTGGATATGTGGTTGTTTCATCGTTGTTTATATTTATTGTGATGTAAAAAACTTTGTATTTTATTTCTCCTTTCTGGAGATTTCCTGTTGACAGACCTTGTATTTTTTGAAGGTAATAAAGTTTACTACTACTAGTACTAGCATACTCTGTTTGTAGCATTTGGTGCGTTTCGTTAAAATATTCAAAAAGTTTAACACAAAACTCAATTGCGGCTCTTTGTTTAAAACTCATTTTCCGAGAGATCTACTGAACGCATTAACCAACATGAAGCAATAACTCAAGTTGTTTCCATACAGCTGTCAAGGTATTGACGGGTGCAATATAACAATAGATGGCACTAGTAGTTCTGTATATTTAAAACAGTTCGATTACTTTTGGAACGGAGGCTGTTTTGTCAGGAATTCTTATCGGATCATCGACAAGTTGAGTCAAGTTGGTGCTGATTGCAAGAGCCTCCACTTTTCTTCCTGCTTAGTTGGTCCTATTTGAGTGTTGGAGCCAGTTGATGTTATGGACGTTGAAGTCTCCCATTATGATAATCTCAGCTAATGGATGCTGTATTTGGATCGTGTCTACCTTGTCGCCTAGATACTGCAATAATCTAGGGTAGTTGTTATGGTTAGGAGATCGATACAGTAAGAGGGTAACATAGTTCTGTTAAATAAAATGATTTTGAACCAAGCCAGGTCGAAAGCGTCATCCTCTTTGGAATGCGACATCCGATCTGGTTAAAACAGCCCTCTCTCAAGCAGAAGCCTTGAGTGCAACTCATAGCCATTGAAACAAATAGGTGGTGTATCTTTTTGGCATTATTATCAGACAACTCTTTTCTCATTATGACACCTTTCGGTGTGATACTTGAGTAGGCGATGGATACGCCAAGGGTTCAAATGTAAAATGAAATTTATCGTGAGGCTTCTTGCTGGGTGTTCTTTCTTATCAAAAGTGTTTGTTCAATTTGAACAGCGGTTTTCAATAATTGCTTTTTATGTAGCAACAGATTATGTATTTAGAATCAAAAAAAGTTCATTAGATCGAATAGAATCCCTGAATTTTTCGTTCTTGTTTTCAGCGTTTGTATGTTAACAATAAAGTGTGTTCCAATGAAAATTCACCACCCCCTCTATCTTCAGATGGACTGATTTTGGCGGAAAAACTAAGACTTTTTTGATTTTTGATTGGAGGGAGACCATTTTCTGAATTGGTTCATTTGACAATGCTTAAAATCAAACTAAGTTCTCAAAATGACCTTGCAAGTTCTTAATTCTCGAGTAAATGTAGAAATTAGAGATATTGATAAACATCAATGTTTTGTAGGGAACGCACCATTGTTTTTATCACAACCATCAGGTAATGATAAATCTTTTTCTCATTTGTCATTCAATAGTTTTAATCAACGGTGAAAAGAACAAATGATTTGCTCAACTGATGAGCGGGTCGAAATTGTTTTAATTTATTATCGAACTAATAGTTGTGCCAAAGAAACGGCAGAGTTTCAAGGTCAACCATCTAGAAAAACAGGTAGGTCATCAGTAAGTTTTATATTTGATGAATAAATTTTTAACTACGGGTATCTAATAAAAAACATAAACATGAAGTTCATTATACGCCTATGTGGAACGAAGCAAGTGGCAGTTTTTGGTCATCTACAAATGGAGAACACTACTTCCATTAGGAAATTATCACGTGTGTCTGGTGTATCAGCTTCAACAGTCTACAGGATAGTTAAACATCGAGAGCACCTTTATTCTCAATGATGAAGTGAATAGTCTCGATATTGGGATACCCAGAAACGTAATTGGTTCAAATGAGTAATATTGATGCTTCATTTATTGTATGGTAATGCATTGTCAACGAAGATGAAGTAAAATATATTTCATATTTCCCACAATTTTATTTGATTATCGGAGGCATTCATGTGGAATATTTGGATATACGTTCTTTATTTCAAATGAAACTAATTTGATATATTCCATGTTTTCGAGCCTAAAAAGTTTTTGTACACGACCAATAGAGTTCAAATTGGTGTGTTTGGAACGAAATTCTGTGAGATCAATGAATATCTGATTTTACAAACTTGGTCATTTACCTGAAGGTGTATTTATCGATGATATCTATATCTAGCGGATTTTTCTTCATTTTGCATTTTTATTAGTCCATATAACTTCGGAGATTGAGCGTTCATTGGAATCAATTTTTTCCATTCTGTATGTGCTTGGTAATCTGTATGTTCAAATCCTTGTTTTGTGTCTTTTATGAAGGATTTGGTCGTATCCACTATGTTCAATTCCAATCTATCTTGAATTTTTGTATAGTGGTCTTTACTGGGGTATTCGACGCTGTTGCAATTATCAGCTGTTGTGAAAATGAGGTCTTCTTCTTGGACATTTTCAGATGAATCTGTTCCGACCATCAATATGGCATCTTCATTGATAGGAGCAAGTGCAGCATCCTCTATAACTTGCTTCAGTGCATGAAAGGTTTCATGTGCTCCTGCTGAGAGAGGAAAGCAAGTACGTGAGAGTATCGCTATCTTCTGATAATATCTTGGAATACTAGTTGAAAAATGTGCGAACATACTTACAGCTCTTTTGAGAGACGCTGCATTACGTGGCGGAGGAAGCTCCCGTAAAGGCTTAAGCCTCTCTGGATCTGGTCTTATAGTCTTATTTGAAATGGAACAGCCTAACAAGTTGATTGATCGCAGTGAGAAAGAACCTTGTTATTATTTGGAGTTAAATTGTACTTGTTGGCAGCTTCCTTAAAACGCTTCAAATTCTTATCATGCTCCTTTTGATCTCTTCCACATGTAGTTACATCATCAATAGGAGTAGGTATCAAGGAGTCTCTCACTTTGTATTATACTAACAATTCCTCTTTGAAAAGCTGCTACACCGTTAGTCACACCAAATGAAATTCTTCTGAATTGATACAGTTTACCACATGCTTCGAATGCGGTATAAAGTTTGCCTTCTTCTTTAATAGGAAACTGGTGGTTAGCACTTTTCAAATCAATAGTATTGAAAACTTCATAATTTGCTACTCTATTGATTGTCTTCTATACGTGGTAGCGGATAAGCATCTAATTGTGTGAATCTACTGATTGTTCAAGAGTAATCAATGACCATAAATTTTTTTTGATTTGTCGAAGAAGTAATCAGTACTCCTCCAAGGTGAATAACTTGTTTCAATAATATCTTCAGATAGTAGTCGTTCAATTTCCGCTTCTATAAATTTCGCATCACTATCTGTTTGTCTACGGGATTTCACAGCAATGGGCTTACAGTCGGGAGAAAGATTTTCAAAAAGAGCAACTGGACTTACGTTAGCTAGAACTGAGCTGCAGATATCTCGGCAAATATTCGATGAATTTCTAGATCCTCCAAATACTACTTCAACACTTTCATGATTCTTCATGATATCATGACCAATAATTAAATCCGAACAAAGGTTTGGAAGAACGCAAAGGCGAACTTCGTTATATTAGTGTTCAAATAGTCAGATTTACAAAACACTGGCCAGCAGAAGTCGAACGAAGAGACATGGATGCCATTGAAATTTGCTCTCTTGATGGAAATTTAGTTTGAACCAATTTTCCTACACACCGATTGCTAATGAAACTGCAGGAACTTCAAGTATCAGTAAGGGCTTGGAGCTCAAATCAATTCACTTGCACTGAAGTTAAAGCTTTTGACAGACTTGATGAGACAGATGTGTTATAATTAGTGGCGACTGTATTAACTGCGGCAGACTGTGTTGAGTTATCATGAGGTTTCCGGGATCTGCAAACGTTTGCATAATGTCCCTTCTTCTTGCCAAGATTACAAATTACATTACGTGCAGGACATATATTTCTAATATGTAGATCATAACCGCAATAGACACATGTCTCTTTTGCAGATCTTATTTTTTCATTTGAGTAACGAGGTCTAGTAGAGGTTGATGATACTGCTTTCACAGTGAGAGTTTGATTATAAGATAGTGCCTGCTGCTGAGCCAATTCTAAAGATCTAGCCGATTCGTAAGCATCACTCAAATTCAAAGTAGAATTTTCAAGAAGCCTCTGTCTAATATGCGGAGATGGTAAACAACGTATGAAGGCATCTCTCACAAAATCATCTCGATGCTTGCCAGCTGTAACAGCTTTGAACATGCAGTCTTTAGCCAAAATCTTCAGAGCTTGTAGATACTGGTCTATTGTCTCATCAGGTTGCTGATAACGTGTGGCAAGTTTATGGCGACTATAAACTTCATTGATAGGTTTCACATATAAAGTGTTTAGAATAGCGACGGCTTCGTGGTATGAGTGAGATTCGCTTACATTACATTCGTGGGGATCGATTGGCTTTGCAAGCCTTTCCGAACTGATACCCTTACAAAATTATTAAGAATCTCCCTGGGAGCTTTCGCTTTTACTTCGTGCGGCTCTAGTTTGTTGCTACCGAAGTGTTTATGTCTTTGACGTACAGCTACAAAGAATATGTTCGGCAGTTTCATCGCTCTCTTTACACATTCTGCATGTTGCCGTTTCCGATTTGCCCATTTTATTGAGATGGTATCTCAGTGGGCAGTGTCCAGTAAAGAGGCCTGTTATGATTCTGAGCTCGTCCCTAGAGAGATCGAGAAGCTGTTTTGTCTTCTTTGGCGAATAATCAATGAACTTTTTCGCTTGCTTTTGGCCTGGAATTTTCCTCCAGTATTCTTTTTGCTAGATTCTTCCCATCGTTCTAGTTCCTGTCGTCTGTGCGGCTTACTTAAACCGCAGAACGGTTCAGGTCCGATGGGTGAGATTCCATCAGCTGATTTGGCCAGTTCGTCAGCGGCTTCATTTCCTTGTATGCCTTCGTGGCCAGGCACCCACCACAGGAAAAGTTTGTTCCCCTCAGCAAGTTGCTTCAAGGATTGACGGCATTCCCAGACAGAGATGCTCCGATAACTGTGAGAGTTTAGAGCTTTTATCACTGCCTGAATGTCCGTTAAAATGTAAATCTTTGCACCTTTGAGTTTCCTTCGTAGTTCCTCCTGGCAGCAAAGGTTTACAGCAAGTGTTTCTGCTTGCATGATTGTGGGAGTAGAGCCCAGAGGCAGTGATGACGAGTACTTGGGTCCATATATGCCTGCTCCTGTTCCATCAATCTTTTTCGATCCATCCATGTACCAAATGGAGGATTTGTGGTCTAATTGATTTATTATTCCCTTTACAATGGTGCGGTCTTCTATGGCCATTTCGAAGGGTGTGTGAAAATCAAACTTAAGCGGCATTATATCTGATGGTTGTGATAAGATTTCTGGCGCAATATAACCCAGAATCCCCAGGTGTCCCTTCAGATCACCAGGTAATAGTTTTTTGTGTCTTGGAGCCGTAATGCCGCCATCAACGCCTCCTTTTTCAATTTTATATAAAGAGGAGGGAGATTTAGGATTACCTCCAGGGCAGTAGTGGCGGTGCTTCTCATAGCAGCTGTTTTGCCCACGCACGCATCCGCTGCAGTTTTGGAAGTTGTTTTGAGTATTTATTTCTGATGTTTTCGTCCACCATACTAACGATGCATCTGTTACAATGGGTCTTATAACCGCTGTGTATAACCAGTAGGTTATTTTTGGCTGTAGCACCCAGGTCTTTCCGAAGAGTCTACGGCATGCACGATGTAGCATTGGAAAGAGTTTTGTCAATGTGTAAATTCCAGTTGAGTCTCTGATCTAGGGTTAACCCTAGATGCTTAGCCTATTCCGGAAATTTCAGAGTATGCCCATTCAGAAAGGGGGGCTTCAAGTTCAACTTTCTACGTCTTGTGAATGGAATTAGAATGGTTTTGTCTGGATGGATGCTGAGTCCCTCTTCAGCACACCATTCATTTACGATGTTAGGGGATTCTTGCATCAGGTTTGATAAGATTTCATCATGCTTTCCCCTAATGAAGATAACTAGATCATCAGTATAGCCTTATGCGTTGAAGCCAGCGTTGTTCAGTCTTTCCAAGAGGCCATCAACAACTACTGACCATAGTAGCTGCGATAAGACACCTCCTTGAGGCCATCCTTCCATTGCTGACACCGACATTTCGGTGTCTCCAAAAGTGGCCGTTATGCTCCGGCCCTTGAGCATTTCTTTGATCTATTTAATGGTGGGTGTTTTGACTCTCTTGTTGTTTGCACCATTGCTAATGAATATATAGGAGGTATTATCGAAGGCTCCTTCAATGTCTTCAAATAGAACTAAGGCTATTTCTTCAGCCTCTAGTGCTCATTCCACTCCTTTGACTAGATCGTGTAGGGTATCAATTGTTGACTTGCCCGGTTGGTAGGCAAATTGTTTTCTATGCAGTTTTATGAAACTTCTCATATGGTTGTCCAGAATTGTCTCCATTGATTTTAGGAGAATAGAGGTTCAGCTTATCGGGCGATATGATTTAGGCTCATCTGGAGACCTCTTGCCCATTTTCGGTATAAATAATACTTTGACTCTCCTTCATGATTGGGGTTTGTATCCCAGTGATATAGTTCTCAGACATGGGGCTGTATATGTGTTGCCCCTTTGCAACTTGACTGGAAAGATTCCGTCCGCCACTGGTGATTTGTAGGGTTTGAAGCTTTTGGTGGACCACTCTACCCCATCTAGGGTGAAGATTTGGCCCGCTAGACTTTTGCTTTCCCTACTGGAGCTATACAGTTCTAGCTCCTGTTGTTGGGTGTTATTTATTGGGAGTATTTTCGAGTCCGGGAAGTGGGTATTTAAAAGTACCCTCAAGCTTCCGCCGAAGTCTTCAGAATAGTCTCCTCCAGACTCCTTAATGAGACCAAGTGCATTCGAATGGCCTTTGGCTGAAACCTTTTGAATTCGTGCAGCTGGGGAAAGATTATTGGTCCCCTCGCAATAGGATTTCCATGATTGTCGTTTGGATTTCCTGAGTTCTGTGTTGTACTTAGTTAGAGCTTCTCGGTAGGCGTCCCATTCACCTGTTCTTTTCGCTCTATTGAATGCTTTTCTGGCTCTAGCTTTGAGTTGAGAAAGCTCCTTGTTCCACCAAGGCGTATCCCTTGGGAAGTGTTTTTTCCTCATTGGGCAGCTCTTCTCAAATGCTAATATTAGTGTTTTTATTAGGTAAGTAGAAACATTTTCCAGTTCTTCTACTATGGTTATGTTATATTCGAGACCATCCAGTTCAGACTTCAACCTCTCTTCAAAGAGATCCCAGTCCGTTCTTTTTGGTGCTCTATATTCCATTTTTTGAATCTTACCTGAGTCAATTTCGAAACCAATCATTTGGTGGTCCAACATAGATATTTCATCCATGACGCCCACTTCTTAAGTGATTGTAGTATAAATGGCAAGGCAAGGGTAAGATCCAGGACCTCTTTCCTAACCGCATTTATGAGAATTGGTTTATTACCCCTATTCACAATGTCTATGTTATTAGAACAGTTATATTCTGAAAGATATTTACCTCTTTCATTGACGTTTGTTCTGCCCCATACGGTGTGGTGAGCGGTCGCAGCTCAGGATCAAATGTTTGTTTTCCTTGTGGCACCAGCTTACGAGTTTTCGTACCTCTTCTGGTGGTGGGTAGGATGTTTCTCCTGGGAAGTATGCTGAGGTCATGATGATGTGCCTCTTACCCCTTATCATTGGCACCTCTACTAGAGCTGTTGCTAGATCTCTAGTGATGAATTCTGGAACAGAAGCAAATCTTATGTTATTACTGAGCATTAGTGCTGATTCTATATTTACACACCTGCTATTGTAGACTATCTTATTAGAATTAGTTGGCAGACCTCTAATTTTTCCCCCATTAATCCAGGGCTCTTGAATAA
This sequence comes from Cryptolaemus montrouzieri, assembly GCA_013387265.2. Lineage (NCBI taxonomy): Eukaryota > Metazoa > Arthropoda > Insecta > Coleoptera > Coccinellidae > Cryptolaemus > Cryptolaemus montrouzieri. The sequence goes on along the minus strand of JABFTP020000083.1, from coordinate 1,921,983 downwards.
GCCCTACTGTATTTGCCTTGTTGTGGCCAACCTGCAGAGGATGCTTTCCCCACCGGCAGCTGTATTGGAGTTCCCTTGGAGCGGTGTGCTCTTAGTTCCCCCCTCTACCTGCTTCGATGAGGTCGTCCCCTCCGGTTGGCTAACTATATTTGGGGCCTATGTTTTTTCGGGTTTGCTCTTGAGTCGGAACTGAATTTTTCCGAATCTGTAGCTAACCCGATAGCCAGTATTTTTCAGCTTTTCGACAGATTGTATATCTGCCGAAATGGTTACTTCTAGGGAGTTTTCCACAGGATTTTTCCTGAGAATCCTCCGTCTAGTTGCAGGGAGGTCATTTTGGGCCTCAATTAGTCTCAGGATTTTCTCGTTAGAGTAGTCCTGGCTTTCTGGTAGGTACCCTTTGAGGATTTCTGGGTCAGGCAATTCTTCCTCATACACCACTAGCTAGCACCGATCCAGGGTTTCAACTGCGACTCGATGCTTTTCAGCCACTGTACACTGGTCTTATCGGCGCACGCGAGTCCGAGCTTTCCTGGTCTACTGTGGCGCTGAAGAAATTTAGGCTTCAATCCCTCCTCTACCACTTTATCCAAGATGAACTCCTCTAGGGACGTAACTTGGTCCCCAGTTAAGAGTTCACTCGGGAAATTTTTATGCAGGATTCCTACCTTTATTCCAGACACCGCTTGACTAAAAGAAGATTCCTGCATATTTTTTGGAGCAACGGGTGCTTCTATTTTGGGGCGGTTTTGCTCCCTTCCTTTTGGCGTACTGCCATCGGATCGAGCTCTTTTCGCTCCCTTATCTTGGGGATTCATTGGCTGTAACGCTCTAATTCTAGCCTCTTCTGCCGTCACCCTTATTTCTTTGAGGAATTTCATCCTCTCACGAGCAGCTCCGCAGAGTTTAATCCTTGGCTTCCCTTTGGGTGCCTTTGGATTTTCCCCTTCAGAGCTGCTTTCGAGTAAGGCGTTTGCAGTTTGTATGTATGGCATTTTTTCCTGTTCCAGTTCCATAGGTTCTTAATCGCCTTTTGGATTTGGTCCTTTTGGGGCATTGTTTTTTTTATTTTCATTACTCATCTTGTTCCCACGACTAGCGGAGAAATAACGGTCACCTGCGCAGAGCCCCGCATTACCGCAGTAAGGCCAAATTGAAACCGGAGAGCGCCTGGTATCCGGAGTTCGCATACTAGATTCACTCACATTTTGATAAATTCTTGACGATATATAGTTGCTTCAACTTTCCAGAGTCTGATCTCCCGAATGCGAAATTGGGGAGTCTTCTGTCACAATGTTCCCTTTCGATTGCAGCAGTAGATTCTCTTGCGTCGAGATGTTTGATGTGAGCGTATTCAGCATTTGCTTCTGAGAGCATTATTTTCTTTACAAACGAATTATTTTTCCCTACAACCATCCTTTCTTGATAATAAAAAACAAGTACTGTGTTTTAAGGAATTTTACTTAATAATTGCGATTCGTAACGCGTTTCACTACACCGTAGCTTCTTCAGAGGAATGATTATGCAGAAACATGTAAATGAGGATATAACTATAAATGTTCTTGAGTAATTAAAAGCTTATTGGTCGCCTCCTCCTAAGTGGTTATTTATGACAGGTATATCCAATAAAATTAAGGAATAGATTGCTCCCCGAAAAGATTCAATAGAGGTGAAGGGATTAAATCGACTTGTTCATTGATGAGTCTACCTGAGTGTTTGTATTTATTTATTTCTAAAGTTTCCCAAAGATCTACCTTCCAATATTTATTATCTGTATGCAAAATTTCAAACTGTGGGTCGAAAGAATGATTATTTTCTAAGAGATGATTCGCGTAATTTGAATCTGATTTTTATTTGAAAAACTGCGTTTATGTTCTGATATTCTAATATTAAAATTTCTATGTGTTCTACCAATGTAGAAATTATCACAGTCATTGCAATTCAATCTATAAACACCTGATTTATTGTTTTTACCTGGTTTGGTTTTATTATTTTTTATATATTTGCCTAAATTATTATTAGTTTGGAAAGCTATGTTGAAATTATTGCTACTTAAGAATGATTTCAGTTTCTCACTTGTAATGCCAACGTAGGTTAAGGTGTTGAATTTTTGTTTCAATTTATCGACAGGGTAAACTTCATTCAATGCGATTCTACTTTGTTTTTATTTAAAATATTATTTATTAGTTTGGGATTGTAACCATTATTTTTGGCTATTTGTTTAATCAAATTTAATTCTTTGTTTCTGGTGATAACGGGATGTTAATCAATCTATGAATAAAACTATTGAATGCTGACATTTTATGTTGATATGGATGACACGACGAGTTATGTATTATAATATCTGTATGTGACGGCTTATGGTAAATGGCGAAAACATGTTTTCCATTTTCATTCGAAATTGTTACGTCTAAGAAATTTATCGAATTATTGCTTTCTATTTCGGTTGTGAATGCAATTTTTGGATGTAATGAATTTATATGATTTTCGAAAATTTTCAACTGTCTATCTGTTCCTGTGAAGCAAATAATGATATCGTCTACATAGCGATACCAGTATAAACAATATTTACTGAGTGGATGATTATGAATTAATTTCTCTAAGTTATTCATGAAAATTTCTGCTAACAAAGGACTCAACGGATTGCCCATAATCAAGCCGTCTTCAATAGTATAATATTTGTAATTGAAATGGAAATAATTTTGATCTAAACAAATTTTTAATATATATATATAATTTTAAATTATCACCTCATTGCAATTCCGATTATAAGATAATAAAAACAATTCGTGAAAATAGTACCAAGAACGATTTAGTATTCACTAAAGCAGATAAAGGTAACACCGTCATTGCGATTAGTAAAACCGATTATATTTCTAAAACTGAAGAATTCTTAACAGCCGGAAACTATATAACATCAACTAAGGATCCTACCGCAAAATTTCAGAAAGTTGTTAAAAACATAATTTCGACAGCAAAATCATTAATTACAGACCAAGAAAAATATAAATTCACTAACTCCAATCCACAATCCCCCGAATTATATTCGTTGATAAAACTTCATAAACCTAATTACCCTATTAGACCTGTTGTTTCTTATGTAACGGCACCTTCGTTCAAACTTTCAAAATTCCTCAACGACTTGCTAATAAAACATTGCAATTTTAAATCTGAATTTTCGGTCAAAAATTCATACGAACTTATTGCCAATATCAAAGATACCACTATACCACCTAATTCCAAACTTATTTCTTTCGATGTTAAGAATCTATTTCCCAACATTCCTCCAAAAGATACGTATTACTTAGTTGAAGAATTATTAGAAAGGAATCATGTCAATACTATTATTAAATCAGATATTCTTTCATTATTAAAAATTTGTTTAGATCAAAATTATTTCCATTTCAATAACAAATATTATACTATTGAAGACGGCTTGATTATGGGCAATCCGTTAAGTTCTTTGGTAGCAGAAATATTGATAAATGATTAAGAGAAATTAATTCATACTCATCCACTCAGTAAATATTGTTTATACTGGTATCGCTATGTAGACGATATCATTATTTGCTTCACAGGAACAGATAGACAGTTGAAAATTTTTGAAAATCATATAAATTCATTACATCCAAAAATTGCATTCACAACCGAAATAGAAAGCAATAATCCGATAAATTTCTTAGACGTAACAATTTCGAATGAAAATGGAAAACATGTTTTCGCAATTTACCATAAGCCGTCACATACAGATATTATAATACATAACTTGTCGTGTCATCCATATCAACATAAAATGTCAGCATTCAATAGTTTTATTCATAGATTGATTAACATCCCGCTATCACCAGAAAATTTCAACAAAGAACTAAATTTGATTGAACAAATAGCCAAAAATAATGGTTACAATCCCAAACTAATAAATAATATTTTAAATAAAAACAAAGTAGAATCGCATTGAATGAAGTTTACCCTGTCGATAAATTGAAACAAAAATTCAACACCTTAACCTACGTTGGAATTACAAGTGAGAAACTGAAATCATTCTTAAGTAGCAATAATTTCAACATAGCTTTCCAAACTAATAATAATTTAGGCAAATATATAAAAATAATAAAACCAAACCAGGTAAAACAATAAATCAGGTGTTTATAGATTGAATTGCAATGACTGTGATAATTTCTACATTAGTAGAACACATAGAAATTTTAATATTAGAATATCGGAACATAAACGCAGTTTTTCAAATAAAAATCAGATTCAAATTACGCGAATCATCTCTTAGAAAATAATCATTCTTTCACCCACAGTTTGAAATTTTGCATACAGATAATAAATATTGGAAGGTAGATCTTTGGGAAACTTTAGAAATAAATAAATACAAACACTCAGGTAGACTCATCAATGAACAAGTCGATTTAAGCCCTTCACCTCTATTGAATCTTTTCGGGGAGCAATCTATTCCTTAATTTTATTGGATATACCTGTCATAAATAACCACTTAGGAGGAGGCGACCAATAAGCTTTTAATTACTCAAGAATATTTATAGTTATATTCTCATTTACATGTTTCTGCATAATCATTCGTCTGAAGAAGCTACGGTGTAGTGAAACGCGTTACGAATCGCAATTATTAAGTAAAATTCCTTAAAACACAGTACTTGTTTTTTATTATTGATAATGGAATTTTACCAAGTAAAAGCCTCCCAAATTCAAATCCTTTCTTGACATAAAGATGGCAAACTTTCGTTGAAATACAAACTTTTGTTGTGTTTGGACTTTATTTGTAATATGGTTCGGATTTTCTGTGTTCATGAAGAAACTATTTTAATAGAACTTCGAAAGACCTTTCCAAAGATATGTCACTCGGCAAACTTTACATATGGAGAATTTCGACTCTACATGCTATGATCTAACTCAGGAATAAGTCCCCTTCCAATCAAACATTGATATGTCTCGGCTTTTTCCGCCAAAATCAGTCCATCTTTAGATGAAGAGGGGTGGCAAATTTTCGTTGCAACACACTGTATAAACATCAACACATCGAAACCTCCGAAATTTATGTAATAAAAGATGATTTCACACCTATGAAATCCAATGAATACATTTTTGATTTTCTTTCCGTAGGCCACAATTCCCTGGCGATCAATTCTCACGTCCGTGCCAGTCTGGATGAACTGTTTGGGACATGTTGGGGGCCTCTGGGGCTTGTTTATGCTCCTGTCAAACGCGCCAATCTATTTCAGGTTTATCCACGGATGGAGACTCACATCTGTAAGTATAATTTGATCAATCTCTTTCTTCGAGATGAGGTATTGTATATTTGCGCATGTTGGGTTTCCAATTTTTCTTCATGTATTTTATTAGCTTCTAAATTTGAGAAAAATCGATGCCGGTGAACCTTGAGGAAATTTCGTTGATATTACAATGTTCGAATAAATGTGAAGCAAATGCTCGTGCGTTTCGTAGAGTTTACAACAGGAAGTTATAAAGCAGCGAATCTTGGATTCATATCAGGAAATGGTACGGAAATGTATATTGACGTATTTCAGGACAAGAGGAAAATACAAAAAAATCAATTGAAAAGTAAGTAAGAGTTGGCTTATGACACATGAAAGTCCTAATATGGAAATTGAATTGGATTTGAAATGTTCCCTTTGAGATACACCTCGAACTAGAATTTGTTGCACTAGATTGTTAATGAGGAATTTGTCTTTTTCGAGGTACTGTCTTACGTAGGTGGCCATCTTGCACCTAATCAAGAAAAAGGAAATAACTTAGGGAAAAGATCAATCGAAAAGAATGCGTTGAGATGCGAAGCATTCGGCGGTACACCCACATCTCAAATGCAGCTAAATTATTCTCGAGACATTGAGTTATAGTCCAGCCTTCTACTCCATACAGCACAATGGGAAAGACGTAACAGCGAACCATCCGCAGACGCAAGTCGAGACTGAGATCTCTGTCCATGAGCAGCGTCTTCATCTTGGCAAAGATAGCTCTTGTCTGTTCCATTCAGCTTTGTATGGCAGCCAAGATATTTAAATTGCATGCACCGCCTAATTTGTTGCCCATCCAGCTGTAGCGTAGCCGGTACATTATCTCTCCCATTAATTACCATAAACTCCTTTTTTTTTGGCATTTATTTGAATACCGAACTCTTCTGATGGCAACATGTACTCGGTCTAGTAGCTGTTGTAGGCCTTCTGCCGACGAGTTAATGAGAACTGATGTCGTTGACAAGTATTCTATTCACTGAAATTCCTTCAGTCGCAACCTCCAAAGCTTCAGTCATTATTCTTTCCGAATAGAGGTTGAAATGTGTAGGCGAAAGCATGCATCCCTGTCTCACTACTCTCACGATTGGGAGGTCTCTTGTCTCATCAGAGTCCACGAGAACTGACGCCTTTTGATTCCAATACAAACTTGCAATAGTATAAACATTTCTGTCGTCACACCAATATCCTTCAGTGTCCCGATGAGTGTTGTAAGTCAAAGGCTTTTTCGTAGTCGATAAAACTCTGCACGAGTACCTGCAAGCCAAACAGCGCATCTCTTGTCCCAAATCCGTTCTTGAAGCCAAATTGTTCGCATAGAAATGTGTTTATCATATTGTCTGCATATTCTCTAAGTATAATCTTGAGATATACTTTAAGGATGTGGTTCACGAGACTAATAGTAGGGTGGTCATTACATTACTTCTCTGTTGAACAGTCTGGTGAGATATTTAACTGCTCCATCATCAAGCAGCTTCAGGTTCTCTCCAAGTACGTCGTCTGGGCTAGGGGCCTTTCCATTGTTGAGTTGTTTAATTGCACATCGAACTTCATCTTCCAAGATGTTTGGTCAAGTACTCGCTTATTCCAAGCCGTATGATTCTTCTCTCACATCATGGAAGAGCTGCTGAACGTATTCCTCCCATATTCGCTTTTTATCCTCGATCTCTTTGACAGTATAGCCAAGTTGATCTTGAAGAACATTCATTTCTCTTCCTCGCCTTTTCCTTACCGACTCTGGAATCTTTTTGTGAGATTGAACGAATGATGTCGTAAATTACTTTTGTTATACACTCTTTGTGCGTTCTTTTTGGTGGTTTCTAGTGTTGTTTGCTTAACTCATAGATTATTCGTTTCATTTCTATCCACATCTCCTCATTGACATCTTCAGAAATCCTTAGTGTAATTCTTTTTTGTGTCTTCCTCGCACACTCGGCGTATGTCCATGAAGCCTTCCTCACGCCCTTTTTCATTGCGCTCAGCATCACACAAACATCTGCAATAACAATGCTGTGGTCGATTTCGATATCTGCATTCCTGTTGATCGCAATAAAGTCAATTTGATTTCGAACAATGTGCTCTGGTTTATCTCTGGGTGATATCAATGTGTGAAGTCTTCTAACAGGTTGTTGAGAGGCGGTGTTGGTTAGAACCATTTCTTCCTCTTGACGAAATTCAATTAGTCTTTCACCTCCTAAATTACGCTCTCCAAGTCCGGACTTCCCTGTCACTGCTGGGGTTTCCTCTTCACTAACTTTGACATTGAAGTCGCCCATTACAATATTGACTTGTTCCTTCTTTGTTATTCGTATCAGGCTTTTCAGTTCTTTATAGAAGCGTTCTATTTCTTCATCATCGCTGTACGATGTGGGAGCATACACTTGTATAAGATTCATTTTGACTGTACCTTTTAGCTGAAGCATGCACATTCTGTCCGAGTGAGGTATGAAGTTCAAAATGGTCGCGTTGACAGCCTTGGTGACGTTGAATCCTACTTCTCTCCAGTCTCATCATTTCCAGCGTAGTACAACTGGTGATTGAGCATATTCAGTGATCCGCTTCCCTTCCGTCTCATTTCACTTATTCCCAGAACATCAGTCTCTCCCTCTTTTTAATATCTCCTTCCACTTTTGTCATTTCAAAGAAACTCCTAACATTCCATGTGGCAACCTTGGTTACCTTTCTCTTCTTCTTCGTCTTTATTTCCATCACATCGTTCAAGATCGTCCCCCCCGGAGATCAGAATGGGGGACTTAGTACGGAATATAATTAAGTTCTCTGCATCCTTATGCCGTTGAGTTCCTTCGCCTTCGGGCCGATTTAACAACCCCAAGACAAAAGAGTGCCCAGACCAGGTCTAGGAGGAGCTGGGGGAAAGCTTATACCGGCCTCTATTCAGTCCCTTCTAGCGTTAGCCGTCTCTGATGACGTTACTACTTCTCACCACGTGGAGGTGCAGATCAGAAGTTATTCTTCATCGAGTAAAGGACCAGAAAGGTATTCCCTCTAACTGTCAGGAACTTAGAGCAACATTATTTAGTACTATCTGACCCTAAATTTTCGCTTCAAAATTTTCATCTTTAACGAAATGGCAGCTAAAAGAGTGGAAGACTACTTACTTTTGTGATTGCACAGAGAAACTGCACTGTTTTGGAGGAGAATACCAAACAAACATTCATTTCCAAAAGACGAAATGTCTACCCCTAAATTTAAAATATCAAATGATAGAGTTACACTGCTGCTATGTTCTAGTGCATTATTCCATTAAACCATTGGTGGTTTACGGACTGTTAAATCGTGTCTCTAAAAATCAGAACAGGAACAACCTGCCAGCGTTTTTGGCGAGCTGATAAGAAAGTAAGGATTACAAGCGCTATTTTTGCTGACTGGTTCCGGAATTGTTCTGTTTCAAAAGTTGAATCTTATTTCAAAAAAAAGAGTATACTTCAAAGCTGTTCTAATTTTGTACAATGCACTTGGCCATCCTACCACTAAATGTTGATAAATGTGTTGTGCTCCATATAGGACCCAATAATCCATCCCGTCAATACTCGATTGACAATAATCCACTTCGTTCAGTTACTTCACATGTAGATCTAGGAGTAACCGTTACTTCAAACCTTACGTGGTCGAAACATGTCCTAAGTGTTTGTAAACGTGCTAATTCTCTAATCTATCTCATTCGTAGATCGTTTAAGTTGTCCTTCTCTACTTCGGTTACACTTTATAAGACTTATGTGCATCCTATGTTGGAGTATGCAGGCTCGGTTTGGTGCCCGGTTCTCGCTCGGGATGAAAGCATGCTTGAGGGTGTCCAGCGCCGTGCTACACGTATGACTTTTGGGGTCGTTCGTCCCTCATATAATAAAAGATTGGCTAGAGCTGGTCTCATTATCTTCGAGCAGCGAAGACATCGCGGAGATCTAATCTTGTGCTATCGTATAATTAAACACAATTACGCCAAACTGAGATGATTGTTTAGTTTGTGTGCTTATCCTCGTTTGCGTGGTCATCATCTGAAGCTGAAAAAAGAAAAATTTTCGTCGAGACAAAGACAGTATTTTCTTGTGAATAGGGTGTTCGATGATTGGAACAGGTTTTCTAGTGATGTGGTGGACTCAAATTCGGTTAATGAATTCAAAAATAAATTGGACTTTCTTTTGTTTAATTAGATTTCGTTTTTGACATAAGTGGATTTAGTTATTATATATGTGTGCATATTTAATTATGGCTAAGCTGTGCTTGCAATACTATAGAAATTATTTTTTTTTTTGTTATTAGGCTTTTATAGGACTTGTCCTCAGCCTTGAATTACTTCAATAATTATAATAATAATAACAACATCTTCAACTGAAGTTAACATCGATAAAAAGAAGGTAATAGTAATTGAAAACCATCATCTAAGTTTGATGATGCACAATGAACTTTTACGAATAATTATTTCGTACCATTTTGAAAAATTGTTTTCATGAAATGCGTTGCCGTTTGATTAGTTCCAAGAGACCTGAATTTTCTTCAAAAATTGAAATGCGTAAAGATCGCTGATGACAGGCTAGAACGAGTCAATTTCTATCCCACATTTTTAAAACGCATTGTAGCTGGTGATGAGACATGGGTTTATGAGTTTGACATGCAAACCAGACAACAGGCTTCGGAATAGTGTAGAAAAACCAAAAAAACCAAGTCAAGATAATTTGACTCTTTTCCTTGATTACGCGGTGTTGTGCACTCGGAATTCTTCTCAAAAGGTCAGACGGTGAATAAGGAATATAATCTGAGTGTTATACAGCGTTTAAGAGAGAAAATTCGTCGAAAAAGGCCAGATATGTGGAAAAAAAGCTTATTGATTTTGCACTACGAAAATGCACCATCTCACAAGGTTATCATTGTGAGTGAATTTCTGACCAAAAACTCAACGAATACCATTCAACTGTGACGCTACTTCGTCGGAGTCTCAGTAACAGCCATTATTGTATTTTATAGTAACAAGAACCTACTTCTGGACTTAGACTTTCAAAGCTTCAAAGTTTAAGGCCGGGGTAACTACTCTAGCCGGAGAAAGTTAATCCAAAGTTCGTAGTAAGGATAATTCAAAATAAACACTAGATACGAAGTCATATTAGGTAAAATAACTATTTATTCAACTAAAAATTATATTCAAAATTATTCTTGAAATGAATCAGGAATATGAAATAAACTTTATTCATATATCAGCAACAATGCTCCAGAGAAAGAACATCAACTCTACTTAGAAATATTTGAATTCAATACAGGTGCATCATTTGTTGAATGGAAATCGAAATAAATCTCTCGTCAAAGATACCACATAAATTGTCAGCACGAGTGTGAATTTTATAAAGTAAAAATGTGAAATTAATATTACTATAGGATACGGATAGGTTAGATCCAGACCAGTTAACGATAAATTATTAAAGTGAGAATTAAATGATGTACAGGTAGATATGAGTGATAGTAATTGGAAAAGCAGGAGAACAGAAACTGTTAATTCGAATGAAATAAACCAGGAAGTTCGAGCTACTCTGAATCATACCTCACCATAGGTCTTCATGGTGGCTTGAACACTTTGGGGTAAGAGACGTGCCTTACGCAAGACACAGCAAGTGCGTAAGCCGTCCACACGTCCCGCGGTATTCAATGTTCGAGAGTTCAGAGTGAGAGAATCACAAACCACCTGCACAAGTATGTGTGCAACACCACTCTCGACATCTCTAAGGTATGATAAAAGTATGAGACGTTCTCTATACTAGGACACAGCAACTATGTAGGGCGTCTACATACCCCGATTAGGAAAACTATTGAAAACACAGCTCTACAAAAAAAACATTTTTATTGTTGCCCTGGATATCATCGCAAATTTTTATGTTTTCAAGTGCCCAGATTACGAATATATTCATGAAAGTTCTCAATGTGCTCGTATTTTCATGATTTTTGCATTTCTTATATTTTGAACAATTATAAGCTTGTTAGAAATAAAATTTAATTTTCCAGTCATGATTATGCTTCTGCGCAACTTTTTCGCGCATACAAACATCACCTATTCCCCACTCTCAGACCCCTTGCTCCACAGAACAGCTGAGATCTCAGTTATTTGACAATATTGAAGTACATATACACGTAAATCTGGATAAAGTGTCATGGATTAATATTTTGTTTCAATTACTGAATGTCCATTCTTATATATTTGTCTTCTAGTCTAAAATATGAGTTCGTCACGAAGAAAGTGTAAATATTGTAGTGATTTATGTTGTTATATTTGCGGTGTTTATATACCAAAAAAACAAAAAAGAAATATCACAGACTTTGTCAAGGAGACTTATGTTGAATATTTTGGTTTCAAAATGGACAAATTAGGTAAACCATGGGTTCCTAATAAAGTTTGTAAGTCCTGTGTTGAGTCTTTACGGTTGTGGAATAAAGGTGAACGTTCTGGATTAGACTTTGGTATTCCTATGATCTGGATGGAGCCTACGAATCATTTAGATGATTGTTACTTTTGCGTAGTAGATGTTAAAGGTTTTAATCGAAATCTAATATGGAGATACCCAGACTTACAGTCTACGAAATGTCCGGTTCTACACAGTGAAAATCTCCCTCGGCCCATATACATTTCAAAAGAAATTCGCATGCCCTAAGAAACAATGATGTTACCAAATTCACAGAAATCGGGACCATCTACTAGTGTAAGTGAATGGGAAGGTGAAACATCTACGCCAAAGTTATTTTCTCAAAATGAACTCAGTGATTTAATACGTGATCTCAATTTATCAAAACAAGGATCAGAACTGTTAGCCTCAAGATTGAAAGAAAAAAATTTATTGGCACCAACAGTAACAATTCCAACATACAGAACGCGAGAAAAAGAGTAATTACAATTTTTTAGTGAAAATGAAGGATTAGTGCAAATTATGGAGAAATTGTGCAAAATATGCTGACAAACTTTCAGACTTTAGGAGCAAATATGAGTATTAAGTTACACTATCTCCGCAATCATGTAGATAAATTTCCGAATAATTTAGGAAATTATAGTGAGGAACAGGGTGAGCGATTTCATCAAGATCTAAAAGTGATGGAAGAAAGGTATCGAGGTCGATGGGATTGTCACATGATGGCAGATTATTGCTGGTCTTTGAAAAGAGATTGTCCCCTGAAAAATTATGAAAGAAAAGCTCATAAAAGGCGTTTTATGGAAATATGAAATATATTTTCGACATTTTCCTCTTTATTTACTTCGATGTATCCGAATTTCTCAAAACATAACTGACATTATAAATATATCTGTTATTTTGTTTCTTGTTTTAGGATTTTTGTTATGTAAAATAAAAATAAAGATTTAAAAAGAAATCAGAGCAAATCCTACAAAATCATTGATAGTTTCACGAATTTTGTGCATAAATAGACCCAAAATCATTTTCATATCTAGGGCAACAAAACCATTGTAGACCATAACCAGCAACTACTCGGTAGGAGATTATCATACCTAGAGCACAACGGGCGGACCACACCAGGAACACTCCGCGGTATAACACACTGCAGTTCAGCACAACGGTGGTCTCTGAAATTCAAACACTATTTCACTAGAAGTTGGTTCTCACTTTGAAGATCTGACTGGTCTGGAACTGGAGTCAGGTCTGGAAATCGAGAGCGGAGCACCCACTGTAACTGAAATACGCCCATTTATATGATTCCGGGATTCCAAGAAAAATTAAAAAATCCGCAGACATGCGTAAACCCTTTTGATCATGTCAACTAATTAGATACTGCTTTTCCTTGTTTTCTATTGTCTCTCGGTAGAGTTACAATGTTTTTGTTTCTGATAACCGGTCTCTTGGAGTATCGATGAAGTAATTAGGAAATAGTACAAAATGGAAAACGGTTTGTTACAGAACAACCATCGTATTCACCTGATATTTGAAATAGCCACCTCGAGGTATCCATTTTGAATCGGTAGAAGACATGAAAGAGGATTCGGGGCGCGAACTTAAGTTGATTCTGGAAGAAGCGTTAAAAAAAAGTGTTGATGATTGGATTAACAATTAATATTTTGTGTTTCATTAAGCAAATTCCGATACTTTTTTGACTGAATGTATGTATCAAATTCCTATCAGACACGTCACATTCATTTCGTGAGATTTATTTGATAATATTTCTTATTTTTCACCTTCTGATGATTACTTTTTTCAGACAGGTATCCTTTCTGGCGTTCCACAATTGTTCAGGATGCTTTCCTCTATGATCATTTCTCGGATAGGTGACTATGTACTGAGGAATAATATATTAAGCAGAACTAACGTGAGGAAGTTAGCTACAGGTTTATGTAAGTATCTTTATTACCTTGAGATTTAGCTTTATTCCCACAAAATTGTTCCAGAAGATACAGGGTCTATCCCAAAAGTAACCGAACTGTTATGAGACAACAGTACTACTAGTGCCATCTGTAATGTTGTACATGTCGATAACTTGACAGCTGTTAAAAATATCATGACATTTATATGTACTTGAGTTATTGCGTCATGTCTATTAGTGCGTTTAGTTCATTGGTCGAAAAATGATCTTGAAATAAAGAGCTGCAATTGAGTTTTGTGTTAAAGTTGGTAAATCTTTTATCGAAACGAGCCAAATGTTACAAAATGCATAATGTAATGATTGTATATCTCGTACTCAAGTATATGATTGGTTCTGTAACTAAATAACTTTTACTGGTTAAGCCCAGAGAAAATGAGCAATGAGACTCTAATTCCATAATTATCACTGAAATCTTGGAAGAAAGGTCAAGGAAGTTTAGCTCAGATATTTAATTACATATTACAATTATAGTACACAATGTCACAAATGCTTTATATATATATATATATATATATATATATATATATATATATATATATATATATATATATATAATACATAGTTGACGACGAGTTGCCCATATATCTATTCAAGCAATCAAACTGATTTCATGAAAAATATAAATCCACCACCCGGTAATTAACACCATTGCCAGGCAATGATTATAATCAGAACATATCCTGGAATAATTATATATTAGGATGACGTTAAATGTTATGAGAATATATCGATCTTCCAGAATATATACATACTAAAGCATCAACAGACAATGATATCAATGCACCAACGAGTAGTATAAGTGGCTTCCTCCCCGGAAAAATCCAGTGTACGGACCTTAGTCAAGTAACCCTGAATGTTACTCATTAATAGTTTCCTTTGTGTGAAGTGGTGAACGATCGAATAGAATACTGCTCTGAATATAAATATGACAAAATTGACAGTTAATTATATTACATTTATATAAACAAACAAATAAAATATGAAATGAGATTCTGAGCAGTATAAACTAAAGAGAAAACCTATGACTCTACCTCATTCTTTTTTCGGAAAGAAACCTACGAAGAATATTACAAGATTTGATGACTGTTATCTTTTGTAACTGTTCAAACAAATTTTTCTTCAGACCCAAAATCTCAATACTATTGTAAAGATTTCTAGGAATAACACCTGATGTGGAAATAATAATTGGTAGAATAAATATTTTTTCATTTTCCACATTTCTTTAATCTTGTCGCCAAGCATCATATATTTATAAATTTTTTCATTGTATTTATTTTGTATATTATGTGTGTCGGGTATAGCAATATCAATTAAATATGTTATTTGATTCTGTTTATCATTAAGAATGATATCTGGTCTATTGTGTTTTACAGCTCTGTTGCAGAGAATTGTTTTATCGAAATAAAGTTTATATTTGTCATTTTCACAAATAATCTCAGGTTCATATTTGTAAAATTTTTTTCTTTTGGGAATTAGGTCATGTTTAATTCCTAGATTGAAATGAATAATATAAGCGACGGCATTATGCCCTTCTAAATAATCTGTTGGAGCAAGGACTGAGCAAGATGATAATATATGAAAAACTGTTTCTGAAGAACAGAAACATCTACGGCAAGAATCATCTATATTTTGTTTGATGATGTGTTTTCTATAATTCCTCGTGAAAACAACCTGATCCTGGATCGCAATTGCCAAGCCTTCTGTTTCAGCAAACAATTCTCCAGATACTAACCATTTATTCGATGTGATTTCATCAATATAGTCATTTTTCAATTCTTTAGGTTGCTTTCCGTGTAATTCCTTCTGCATCCAACTTTCTCTTTTAGAATTATCATCAAATATATCAAAATCTACCTTTCGCATTGCCAAGTTCAGAGGTGTAAGATTATAATCTGAAGCAACAACAATTACATGTAATTTAGACGTTCTCTGTTTATCATGAAAATGGGGACGTTGATGAAAAATCGGTTTACTATGAAGATTATTCAAATCAGTTAATCCACGACCTCCAAGATGTCTAGGTAGTGTAACTCTCTGAACAGCTGACTTTGGGTGGTGCTTATGATATTTACAAAGCATTTTCCTCGTTTGACATTGTAATTCATGTAGATCAGTTTTAGACCATTTAATAATTCCAAAAGAAGATGTAAGAACAGGAACTGCATAGGAGTTGATAGCTATGAAAAGGTTTTTACTAGTTAAATGACTCTTGATGATAATTCTAAGTCTTTTGTAATATGAACTTCTAATATTTTCCTTAGTGCTGCTATGGTTAATTGTCTTCTCTTGACAAAATCCAAGATATTTATATGTATCTCCTTGATGCATTGGCTCGATTTCGATATTGGAAATCTTTATATAATCAGAGGTGATCTTTCCTTTTTCAATAGAAAGATTTTTACATTTTGGAAGCCCAAATTTCATATGAATATCATTGGAATAGTTGAAAGTAATCTCAACTAGACTTTTTAAATGAGATCTGGTTCCGGCATATAATTTAATATCATCTAAATAATTTAAGTGACTTAATTTGAATTTAGTTGATAGACTCTTTATTTTGAAGCCGAAACTAGTAGCATTTAATTCATGAGATAATGGATTAAGGCAGAGATAAAACCGAAGAGCACTTAAAGAATCACCTTGAAAAATGCCTCTTTTGATTGAAATTACTTCGGATTTTAACGATTGTTTCGAAATATTTAAATGAAGATTGGTTCTCCAATTTTTCATTACAAATTCAAAAAAAAGACGAAGTGTCGTATCAATTTTATAAATTTCCAAAATTTCTTGAAGCCATGAATGGGGAGAACTATCAAAAGCCTTTTGGTAATCAATGAAGGCTGTATGAATATTTCTCTTCTTAGTTTGTGCTTGATTCAAAGCAACAGAATCAATTACAAGTTGCTCTTTAGTACCAAGGTGTTTTTTTCTACATCCTTTTTGTTGTTCGAAAAGAATATTATAATTCTCCAAATGTGCATAAATTTTTTGGGTAATACATGCAGTTAGAATTTTATATATTGTTGGAAGGCAAGTAATTGGTCTCTATTGAGACGAATCAGTAGTATTATCACTTTTCGGTTTTAAATAAGTAATTTCTTGTGAAAAAAATAAAGAAGTAGCTGAGGGTTCTTTATTATAAATGAAAAATATTCAGCCAATTTTTCATGAACGCAATAGAATTTCTTGAACCAAAAGTTATGAATACCATCAACACCTGGACATTTCCAATTTTTGTGTGTTTAATAACTGATGTTATATCTTCGTTTGAGAATCATTTAAAATCCAAGTTGCATTGGAATTGTGTTATATATATATATATATATATATATATATATATATATACACAGTCATTAAGACTCATCTTGGTGAAATAGATAAGTTGAGGTCGTCTATGTTATAGTCCCCAATCACTTAGAGAGTTCAAATTCCAAAACGTTCTTGTTTTTACTGCAGCATATCGGGGAAAAACCCTATTTCAGCTTCGGATTCATGTGGATTTCTGAACTCCAGATATAAGTTATATCATCTCAACCTCTGAGCTCCACCTACGATTCTCCACATAGGAATCTCTATCTACGAGTCTTCACCTAGGACTCTCTACCTAGGACTGAATTTCACAAATTAGACATATATCACCAAGATATTCTATGTTCTAACGTAACAGCCAGCTTCACCAGGGAATTTAAAGTAACAAAATAACGTGAGTCTAACATTATTTGAAGATAAGAAGTAACAGGAAAAGTTACAAAGATTCTCAAAAGTAAACTTATGCTAGCTGTTGAGGTAGGTCATGGAATTAAAAGATAAGTTACATAAAAAACGAAGAAGCATCTACAAAAACTATTAAAAAAAAATTACAGATGTTTGGCAACCATTTTGAAAATTTGAAAGAATTTAATGGTTTACATGATAATTTCACGAAAATTACTTGAGGATGAAGAAAATAATGATTGAATATTGGAGTTTGAGTTACTTTTGTCAATTTCTACCCAGAAAAATTATTTCAATCGAGTTTAATAATGAGATATCTATCAAGGTCATTAAAAACTGTATGACCTGAAGGAATACGATTATGAAACCATACGTGAGAAAAATACAAATTCTGTGAAGAATTTGAATTTTTAATAGCTACTATAAGGCATTTGAGCAGTTAATAGGAACAATGCTGTAAGGAAAAATTAAAAATCAGATTTTCAAGTTTAAGTGCAGCGTTTTGATAATATTTTGGATATATGTCACTACGCAGTATTCAAGATAAAGATATATCTGTAATTTTCGCTTGAGAATTTTGATAGTATTTAATTATTTCTAATAAATTCAACAATTATTTGCAAGTTCGACCAATTAGTCCAAAGTTCGGCAAAGAAAAGAAAGCAAAATGAAAAATCTGAAGGAAAGCTAGTAGCATATGCACATATCATCTGATAGCCGGATTATGCGCATCAGACTGTTAACCAGTGGCGTGACACAGATAGAGGGTTAACTGGATAAGGTGTTTCAATTCAAATTGTTGTAACGTGATTTTAGCACGTTACAGTGTAAGCGATTCGAATCGGCTAGAAAGACCTTGAATGATGACGAAAGATCACGCCGTCCTAAAACTCGATTATCGGAAGGAAGCATCGAAAAAGTGCATGCATTAATCGAAAATAAAAAAAAATCATCGATGAAATTCATTAAAATGGAATAAGGCATTCCCCAAACAACTGTACCTTTAATTTAAATGGAAGTGTTGAGCCTTACGAAGATTAATTCAGGGTTTATACCACAAAAGCTCACCGATGACCTAAAATTTAATCGAATTTAGCATAACAGAGACATCATTTAAAATACTCGGAAGGATGATTTCTACTGAAATATATTTATAAATGCTCGACGCGTTTCGATACACAGTAGCTTTGCCAAGTGCGAATGAATACTACAAAAATATCTTACTAATATATACTTATATAGACTAAAGAGGCAATCCACTCAGAGTTACCTGTATTGGAACTAGTGTTTAGGAAACAAGTTCAATAAGGGTGAGTTATTTATGTCTAGCTGACCATTAAGAATTTATAGTGAATACCTAAATCTATTAATATCAAGTACTTCCAGAAGGTTGAGTTTTATACCTCTATTCCCAGAATGTAGGATTTTAAATTCTGAATTGAAAGAATGACTATTTTCCCTAAGATGATTTGAATAATTCGAATCGGTTTTTCCATTAAGGAAACTGCGTTTATGTTTTTAGATTCTAACATTGAAATTTCTTTCTCTTCTACCTATATGAAAATAATTGCAATATGCATATTCCAATTTATAAACACCTGATTTATTTTCTTTATCAATCGGAGACTTTTAATTTCTTATAAATGAACCTAAATTTGTTGATGCTTTGAACGCTATATTCAAATTGGAATTTTTAAGAAGGATTTCACATTGTTGCTTATTGCCTATATATGTTAAACTATTGAGGTTCTTGTCTTGGTGTTCACCGATTGGATATATATGTTGTAGAGCTAATTTTTGTTTTTTTAACATTTTAGCATGTTTCATTGGAATGAATAGAAAGCTAGAAATTTTCCTGAATTTCATTAACAGCATTCATTTCAAAATTAAAATCAAAGTAGAACCAGAAGTCGATAGTAAACTCAATTTATTAGACCTAACAATTACCCGGAAGAATAACCATCGTACACGAATAATGTTACCCGTAGATTCATTTCACCCGTATTCTCAAAAAATAGCAGCTTTCAAATCGATGATTCACAGAGCGATTTCTTTGCTTTTATGGGACATGAACCGAAAATCAGAATTTAACACCATTATGTCAATAGCAGAGAGCAACGGCTTCGATATAGAAGCAATAGAGAGTTTAATTAATCGAAAAATACGCAACAACCCATTTAACATGATATATCCCCAATCCTAAAGAAAAAAGCCTGAAAATTTTATGTCTCTAACATATTTTGGGAAGACGTTAGAACAGATTGCTAATGTTTTGTCTGATAGTAAAAAAGTTCATATTGCATTCAAACCAGTTAGCAAATTTTCAGGCCTCCTTTTCAACATGAAAGGTAAACCGGATAAATTTGAAAAGTCTGAAGTATATCAATTAACATGTTCTGAGTGCAATTCCTTTAATATAGGTCAAATTGGACGCTCTTTCAAGGCTAGATAGAAGGAACATTTCCAGTCATTTCTACATCTGAAATATGATTTAGCTTTAGCTGCACATTGTCTAAATGAATGTCATCCTTTTCCAGAACTTCAGCAGCTAAAAATTCTTCATTCTTAATGATAAACCTTATCAACTCAAATTCTTTGAATCGATGGAAATTTTCAAAGCATCTAGGGTAGAAAGAGATAAGCTCCTTAATGATCAGGTAGACTAAATCACCTACCAATCACCATTATTCAAGTTGCTATGAGCCGTACTATCATTATCTTGATGTTAGTTCCTGTATTAAACATGAGTATTCAGTTTTCATTAGCTTGTTGTTGATAATGGACGTATGTCCGAAACCAGTGCAACCAATGTAATTTTTTATTCTTTACATCAATAAATTCGTGATTGTTAAAACATAGTAACTTCTTTTATTCAATTATTCATTATGACTATCAACTATCACGTAGTTCAGGCTTCATCAATCAATTATTTGAGTAGAAAAAGAATTTGACGAGGGGAATATCGTTAATCTTCCATAATTGCGAACTACATATCTTTGTATAGACTCTTAGCAACACTATGTGTGGTACGGAATTTCGCTTTTTGATTTTTTATAAAAGATTATCGAAGCGAAAAAAGCATTCCATTCAAGGAGTGACACAAATATTAAAATACAAGTACGGCCCTGATATTTCCCACAAAAAGAGTACTTTGGGTTTCCTCAAGGTCGTTCTCAGTTCCAGCTATAATCATAATGTCATCTGCGTATGCAACTTCCCATATTGCTACTAGTCTTGAGTTTCTATATCCAACATGGTATTTCTTTGTCTCATTCGTGAGTGCTTTTATTTTCTCATAAATAAAAATTATGAAGAAAAGGGGGAACAATACACCTTCTTGCCTATTTCCTTATGTAGTCTCATTGCTCTCATAGATACTAGGAATGAATAACATTCTTGACTAAGGTCCCTACATTGGATTTTTCCGAGGAGAAAGCCTGTGACACTACTCGTTGGTACATTGATGTCATTGGCTGATAATGCTATAGTTGGTATATATTCTGGTAGATTGATATATTTTCATAACATTTAACGTTATCCTAATATATAATTATTCCATGATATGTTTTGATTATAATCATTGCAGAGGTATTAATTATCGGATGGTGGATTTATACTTGTTCATGAAAATGGTTTGCTTGTATGAATAGATATATGGGCAACTCGTCAGGGTTGAACCCTTATATATATATATATATATATATATATATATATATATATATATATATATATATATATATATATATATATATATATATATATATATATATATATTATATTTATGTGTATAGACATGAAAGTCTGACGAATATCATCCCCTCCACTCGCGAAAAATCGGAGACCTTTTTTATTTTCGTTTTTCCAGGACTTTTCTTGGAATCTAGTTCCGTCGCCTTCCGATTCGGAAGAGATCTCGCCGTTTCGACTTTCCGTTCGTTCCAGGCGAAATTTTTCGAAAAATCCTGAGTGATCTGTCGTTCGAGCTAAGGGCTCTAAATTTGCCACGGACCTTCCTCCAGGCCCTCCCTTGCGGAAAAAGAAATACCCGCAAGGGCCTTCGGTTCCGTTCTCCGGCCGCCTGCCTTGTTCTCTGCCCAAATATCAAACTAGCCTCATCCCTTCGAATTATTCCCGAATAAGGCCTTGCGACTTTGATATTATCATTCAAATATTTTATTATTAAATACATATTAAATTATGTAAAACCATGTAATGAACCGTATTTTCTTTTTTTATATTCATTTTATTTATTTCAAAAAACTGTATCCGAAAATTCTCTTCAGCTGTTCAGAAGTTAGTTAATTTTCAATAGCTAACAAAAAACGTAGTTGCTTTTCAAATTTAACGCCTCTGGCACTTTTACTGTTAGTAGCTACCATCCGACAGCTGCGTCGTGTATTTTGACATTTTTTAACCTAACCGTAGTCACAACACTTTGACATACGAGTGAGTTTCGTTTGCTTATAGTCATTTGAAAAATTCAACAAAATGAAATAAATACGTGAACATTTTCGTGCAATGATTTTTCACCATTTTCGATGTGGATCATCTCGACAATCTGCGATCAACCTACTTCACTTTTGGTGATGAAGCTCCACACTTGGCCACTCTGAATCGCAACTATAATGTATTCAGTGACGAACTTCGTGAAGGTCATCCAAAATCAGTTGTTTTGCCACAAATTGTCGATGCAGTGCGCGAAATGATACACGATAATCGGCATGTGACTCACAGTGAGATTGAGACTAATCGAAACACTAGTTCCACCAGCGTACACCCAATATGTCAAAAAGATTTGTTGGACGCGTTGGACCAACACAATTTAACAATTGCTCAAAAAAAGGCTCTTAACGTTTGGTGCAAGGAAATGTTGAAAACATTCGACCAAAGTACTTCAAAAGACGTTTACAAAGTCGTTACAGGCGACGAATCTTGGATATATGCCTACGGACCCGAAAATGAACAAGAATCGATAGTATGGGTCTTTCAAGACGAGCCAAGCCCAACAAAAGTTGTTCGTGCACGAAGCACTTCCAAGCAAATGGTCGCGTGTTTTTTCAGGAAAACTAGACATGTCGCCACCACAGCATTGAAGAAACGTAGAACGGTTAATTCTGAATGGTATTCAACCATTTGTTTGCTACAAGTGTTCGATGAGTTGAGGAAATCAAATCGAAGAACTAAGATTATTCTGCATCATGACAATGCAAGCTCAGACACATCAGCGTATACGATGGAGTATTTGAACACCCAAAACATTGAATTCATGGGCCATCCACCTTATAGTCCCGATTTGGTACCTAACGAGCTCCTATTCATGATATTTGACCGTACCGTACCGCTTATCTGTGGCCCCGGTCGATTCTGAATATGAAGGGTGGATCAGAAAACCAGCTCATTCAAGAAAGGATATTGCAGACACTGTGTGTAGCGTTGCGGTGAATAGTCGAACTAGTGTGCCTTCTTGAAATTTTCTGTTTATCTACTCTTCGTTTTGCTTGTGGCGATGGTGGGTAGCTTCTGTGTCGGTCCGTTGGAGTGTGCAATAACATATACATGTTTTGTAGCACTCCAACGGAATGAGATGAAGTAGGTGACAGTCTAGCCTGATGTTGTGAATGGGTAGGCAATACTAACGAGGTCAAATGAGACTGAAACTGCAGTCTATTGCTCCTATTCATGACATCTGACCGTACCGTATCGCTTCTCCGTGGCCCCGGTTGATGGTGGACATGAAGGGTGGATCAGAAAACCAGCTACTTCAACGAAGGATATTTAACATTCTACGGAATGTTAAATATTGTTCCTTCAATAAAATTCTCCGTTATGTCTTTAAATACAGCGATAATTTCGCAGGTTATGATTGCTAAGATTTGGAGTTTTTTCTGTTTATGCACATCAAGAAAAAACTGCGCGGAGAACCATTTTCGGCGGCAGTAGAGGCAGTAGAAGCCTTCCAAAACCATGTTCTGAAGGTATCTCATCCGGAGATCATCTTCATGGGGAGTACTTTGGAAAACAATGAAGCTTTTTTCCCCAAGTTACTTTTTTTTGTCAGGCGCAAAATTTAAAAGGCAACCTACGTAGCAGAAGTGTGTTCCATGAAGATTTTTGAAAGAAACTGCACATGTGATCTTAAATGCTTTTATGATTTTGGAGGAATATAAATATATATTAATACTTTTCAGCAACAATTGGTCAAGGATTTTGCATGATCGCCATAGCCTATTCAAGATGTAATAGTATGATGGCGTTCATTTTCGTAGCAGGATCTGCTGCTTGTCATGGCGCAGTGTCTACAGGAGTTCTTGCTAGTATAGTTGATAATAGTCCTAATTATGCCAGTAAGTTACCAGGAAGCTGCTACCATAAGACATTGATTGATTATTAATGAAATTTCAGGTATTGTATTAGGAATGGCGAATTCCTTGGTGTGTTTCAATGGATTTGCAACTCCACTATTGGTCGGATATTTCACAAATAACAATGTAAGTTCACTATTGCATGACATTTATAGAGTAACTTGAAAAATATGAAAGAGAAACGGAATATATATTATTTTCCTTGAATGTTGAGTAGAGGGAATTATTGATAATATGTATGGAATTCTCGCTTAACAGTCGGTGAAACATAATAAATAAATGTTTCGTTCATCACCTGGCAAAGGTTTCACAAATATTCATTGAAAATACTCGACATATGTCACGGGTTGTTAGCCCATTATCAAGAGTAATACAATACTAAATTCAAAATGAGTGACTTCACTTATGTATAAAGGCATTCACAACAGGAGGTAAATTGAAGTCTTGTTGGTCGTTGCAAATTGGCTTGATTCTCCTATGAACAGATGTAATTTTAATGATCTCTAAGATGTCCATCTTTTTCCCTTTATTACCTGGATGCATGAATTCGATATTCTCGAAATCTATGCAATGATTTTTATTGATGCAGTGGTCCGAAAAACCCGTAGAATTTTTATTTTGGAGAACAGATCTTTTATGTTCTTCAACTCTCTTCTCGATACATCTTCTGGTTTTGCCTATAAAGAATGTCTCACATTCATTGTCAAAATTTCAATTCATAAAAAGTTTCAGCAACAACAGAAAAAGTTGAATTCACTTAAATTCAAAATTTCTCCACCGAAACCTTCAACTGATAAATTCTCAGACCATAAATTTTTTGAAAGATTCACTAATTTAACTGATACCGATTTTACACAACCACAAAAAGATCTATTAGAAAAGGATTCAAACATAATTTACATCCAAAACATAATAAAACTAATTTTGAACAGTTAGGCACAGACTCCGAAATTATTCTCAAAAACTCCAAAGATAATATTTTAGCCAAACATCAAACAGCAAAAATCATCAAAGAAGACTTTTCGTAATTATCACCTCATTGCAATTCCGATTATAAGATAATAAAAACAATTCGTGAAAATAGTACCAAGAACGATTTAGTATTCACTAGAGCAGATAAAGGTAACACCGTCATTGCGATTAGTAAAACCGATTATATTTCTAAAACTGAAGAATTCTTAAGAGCCGGAAACTATATAACATCAACTAAGGATCCTACCGCAAAATTTCTGAAAGTTGTTAAAAACATAATTTCGACAGCAAAATCATTAATTACAGACCAAGAAAAATATAAATTCATTAACTCCAAACCACAATCCCCCGAATTATATTCGTTGATAAAACTTCATAAACCTAATTACCCTATTAGACCTGTTGTTTCTTATGTAACGGCACCTTCGTTCAAACTTTCAAAATTCCTCAACGACTTGCTAATAAAACATTGCAATTTTAAATCTGAATTTTCGGTCAAAAATTCATACGAACTTATTGCCAATATCAAAGATACCATTATACCACCTAATTCCAAACTTATTTCTTTCGATGTTAAGAATCTATTTCCCAACATTCCTCCAAAAGATACGTATTACTTAGTTGAAGAATTATTAGAAAGGAATCATGTCAATACTATCATTAAATCAGATATTATTTCATTATTAAAAATTTGTTTAGATCAAAATTATTTCCATTTCAATTACGAATATTATACTATTGAAGACGGCTTGATTATGGGCAATCCGTTAAGTCCATTGTTAGCTGAAATTTTCATGAATAACTTAGAGAAATTAATTCATAATCATCCACTCAGTAAATATTGTTTATACTGGTATCGCTATGTAGACGATATCATTATTTGCTTCACAGGAACAGATAGACAGTTAAAAATTTTCGAAAATCATATAAATTCATTACATCCAAAATTGCATTCACAACCGAAATAGAAAGCAATAATTCGATAAATTTCTTAGACGTAACAATTTCGAATGAAAATGGAAAACATGTTTTCGCAATTTACCATAAGCCGTCACATACAGATATTATAATACATAACTCGTCGTGTCATCCATATCAACATAAAATGTCGGCATTCAATAGTTTTATTCATAGATTGATTAACATCCCGCTATCACCAGAAAATTTCAACAAAGAACTAAGTTTGATTAAACAAATAGCCAAAAATAATGGTTACAATCCCAAACTAATAAATAATATTTTAAATAAAAACAAAGTAGAATCGCATTGAATGAAGTTTACCCTGTCGATAAATTGAAACAAAAATTCAACACCTTAACCTACGTTAGCATTACAAGTGAGAAACTGAAATCATTCTTAAGTAGCAATAATTTCAACATAGCTTTCCAAGCTAATAATAATTTAGGCAAATATATAAAAAATAATAAAACCAAACCAGGTAAAAACAATAAATCAGGTGTTTATAGATTGAATTGCAATGACTGTGATAATTTCTACATTGGTAGAACACATAGAAATTTTAATATTAGAATATCAGAACATAAACGCAGTTTTTCAAATAAAAAATCAGATTCAAATTACGCGAATCATCTCTTAGAAAATAATCATTCTTTCGACCCACAGTTTGAAATTTTGCATACAGATAATAAATATTGGAAGGTAGATCTTTGGGAAACTTTAGAAATAAATAAATACAAACACTCAGGTAGACTCATCAATGAACAAGTCGATTTAAGCCCTTCACCTCTATTGAATCTTTTCGGGGAGAAATCTATTCCTTAATTTTATTGGATATACCTGTCATAAATAACCACTTAAGAAGAAGCAACCAATAAGCTTTTAATTACTCAAGAACATTTATAGTTATATTCTCATTTACATTTTTCTGCATAATAATTCGTCTGAAGAAGCTACAGTGTAGTGAAACGCGTTACGAATCGCAATTATTGAGTAAAATTCCTTAAAACACAGTACTTGTTTTTTATTATTGATAATGGAATTTTACCAAGTAAAAGCCTTCCAAATTCAAATGCTAGACTTAGTTATTATTCCGATTCGGGAAGAATTCGAATATCAGTGATGTTTTGGGGAGGTATACGCCTTGGTGGAAGAACTGACCTCGTTTTCATACAGAACAACCTCACGGAAAATTCTTACGCAAATGAGATAGTTTTACCTGTAGTGGTACCGTATCTCCAAACAATGGCTCAAAATCCACTCTTCCAACAAGATAATACCCCTCCGCATCGTGGAAGAGTTGTCTTGAACGTTCTCGAAGAGAATGATATCGATCTTCTACCGTGGCTCTCCTGCTCCCCAGATCTGATTCGCATCGAGCATGTGTGGGACACCCTAAAAAGAAATCTCCTGCGTCAAAACGTCTTCCATCATGAACAGGAGCTTCGATTAGCAGTTCAGGGAGCTTGGAATGACTTAGGCCAAAATGTAATAGACAATTTAATATTGAGCATGCCGCGACGATGACAAAGTGTCATTAATAACAGAGATGGACTTTCTGGGTACTGAAAAATATAAGTTCTTCCATATCGTCTCGAAAATATTAGTTCAGGATTTTTTTTTGTGTTTTACCAAATTTCGTAATTTTCAAATTCCAAATTTTTTTCTATAATAGGTGCTTTGGAGAAGTCAAATATTATTTTGTTTTCTTGAGAACACATTATATACAATACAACCTAACAAAACTGAAAGATTCTATAAATTCGAATCATCAAATTCATGTTTTAAAGATATTGGTAAGTGTTCCTCGACTTTTCGAGGTGTTTATTATTAACTTATAATGAACCCAAATTCTTTTTATTAGTGCTGATGGTATTGATATTATTTCAGTGTAATCTGTTACATATATTGTTGCTAATATCAGGAATATAGTTAATTGGAAATTTTCTGTTAGATTTCTCAGTATGTAATGGATTAATGCTCTGCAATAAAAGTTTATGTCGTTTTTGTCTTATTAAGGTATCAATTAATTTTGGTTCATAGCCGATTAATTTCAAAACTCGAACTTCATTCTCAAAATCGACAGCTGACAAAGCAATAGAAAGCAACATGTGCACAAATGAATGAAAAGCACTCAATTTGATACTCTGAGATTGGAAACTACTGTTTTGAATCAGGGTATCCGAATAGGTTGGCTTTCTGTATATTTAAAAGGGAGTCAGTGATGAGCCCTACTAAACGACAAGTCCAAGAAGTTCAAAGATTTTTCATTATTTTCATTTTTCATGTAAATTGAATCGATGGATGAAAAGAATTTAAAATCTGTAAGAAACTATTGAGTTGTCTGTCTGTGCCAATCCAAATACAAAAGATATCATCTACATATCTTTTTCACAAAAAACATTATTGATTAGTATGTTGGGGAACTAAGAATTCTATTTTCTAAATATGTCATAAATATTTCACTTAATAACGGAGACAATGAAGGTAAACCATCGAAATGTTGATATATTTCATTATTGAACCTGAAATAAAAAGATTTTTGGTTCATTATTGGTTAATAATAAAGATAAAACAAAATTATTCGATAAAAGCGGAGTATATAAAATACACTGAAGTGATTGTGAGACATTCTATATAGGACAAACCGGAAGGTGCATCGAGAAGAGAGTTGAAGAACATAAAAGATCTATTCTCCAAAATAAAAATTCTAAAGGTTTTTCGGACCACTGCATTAACAAAAATCAATTCATAGAATTCGAGAATATCTAACTCATGCATCCAGGAAATAAAGGAAAATGGATGGACATCTTGGAGATTATTGAAATTACGTCCACTCATAGGAAAAACCAGCCAATTTGCAATGACCAACTTGACTTCAATTTACTTCCTGTTGTGTATGCCGTAATACATAAGTGCAATCACTCGTTTTGAATTTAGTATTGTATTACTCTTGATAATGGGATAACATCCCGAAACATATAGGGAATTATTGATTCCAAGTTGGCTATTGAGAGTATGTGGGGCTTCATGATTCTATTGATTGAATTAGTCCATAGGGAATGTTGCGATTCTATTCTACAGGAATTATAAGCTAGGATATTGCTTATGTTTGTTATAGTTAAGTGCAGAAAATTATTATTAGAATATTAGTTCAAAATCCAACGGTGAATATTACCCGAAGTAACTTCGGGTAACTTAGCCAAATTTTTAATACATAATTTTATAGAACTGACGAACTTTCACTCACAACATACCATTTTAAATTTCAACGACCTTATCAGTCATA
The DNA here is from genome assembly GCA_013387265.2 of Cryptolaemus montrouzieri. Classification (NCBI taxonomy): domain Eukaryota; kingdom Metazoa; phylum Arthropoda; class Insecta; order Coleoptera; family Coccinellidae; genus Cryptolaemus; species Cryptolaemus montrouzieri. The sequence goes on along the minus strand of JABFTP020000083.1, from coordinate 1,893,052 downwards.
AATCTAAGCTTGGTTTCTTTGATGTAGATAAGATATACCCAAACATTCCAATAGATGAATGAAACCTTTAGTTTCAGATATTTTCACCATAATCAACACATTTTCACATGTCTCCTTTCAATTTTACAACCTATTAATATGTGTTTAGACCAAAATCCAGTTTCAAAATAAATTTTTGAACAAAACTCAGGAATTCCCATGGGATCGCCACACAGTCCGCTATTGTCAGATATTTTCATGAACAACTAAAGAGAAATCCATCAATACTAAACAGCGACCTTGATAAAGAACATATCTTGTTCTGGTATCGGTTCGTTGATGATATTTTGGTTGGTTTTTACAGCTCAAATAAATAATTAGATACATTTTTGAATTTTCACAATAAAACTCACGATTATTTGAAATTCACCTTCGAAATCGAAACTAATAACTGAATAAATTTTCAGGACATAACCATAACAAACATAAGCAATATCCTAACTTATAATATGTATAGAAAATAACCGTTCACATACGCAACAATCCCCATGGACATTCAAAATACTCACCTCATTCTCAAGCGTTCTTAATGTTCATATTAGAGAGTTATTATTAGAGGATAAGTGTTCTTTAAATCTGGTTTCGAATGACCAGTCTGCTCAACAACTCCGAAATCAGAAACAGGAAAACTTATCCTCTTATAGTAATTCTCCAATATGTGAACATATAAAAAAACAAAACACTCAATACCATAAGATAATATCAGAATTCTTCATAATTGCTACAAAGAAAAGATAACGAATTGGTTCGATTGTTTGGAAATCAATAAGTTTTGTAAAACCCAAGTGAAATCACTCTTAATAGTCAGCTAGACATAATTACGTACTAAATTTGTAATTAGGCTAGTGTACTTATAAGTAGGTTCGTGTCATGTAATTGACCATTTGAAAATAACTTGACAGTCGAAACCGATTGTGTTTTGAAAATAAAATTGTGGAAACTATAACATATATATAAAGATATATATGTTATAGTTTCCCAATTTTATATATATATATATATATATATATATATATATATATATATATATATATATATATATATATATATATATATATATATATAAATATATGGATAGAAGAAGAATTTTTAAGCAGTCTACATATGTCAAATGTTTATTGCGTTGTTTTGTATGATTTTTTCATTTTGGCGTTTTTTATTATACATCTAGAACCGACATTTAAGCAAGGCATAAAATACTCAAGTTATTGGCACTTATCTGTCAAAAGTTTTGACAGATTTAATTATTTTTGTTATAAACTCGATTTTTGAGGAACATTTAAAAAAATTGTAGATCGTAGATCTTTTGCACTACAGACACAATTTTTGCTTGGATGGATAGAAGAAGAATCAAGAAGTTTTGTGAGCAGTCTTTGGTCTTTTTCAATCAGCAATAACTCAATTTTTTCAAATGGCACGTGCCGATTTTTATATCGCCATCAGATGAAGCGTCAAATTTCAGATGGAATTGTATCAGCATGTACTATACCCATCTCTTATAGTTCCGAAATAATTTGGGAATATATTGAATTTTGATGATTTTGCAAGAACTAACAGAGAATGCTTTGAAATATTTGAAACAAGTAGCTGAACTGGCTACGCTCACCTGACAGGTGCCTAAAACTAATGTACTAGTCACTTCGTTCATTCAAATTTGATATTTCAACAAGAATTGTTGGTAATTTGAAGTGAAAATTTCTGAAAAACACCAGATTGATAATAAAATGGCTGATTATTCAAAACGAGGATATGTTTAATCTCTTTTTAATTCATGGTGAATGTCAAAAAGAGGTGGATAGAACTTTCAGGCAATTCAATAACCAATTTCCAAATTTGGCGCCTATGAGTAAAACAAAATTTCGAAGGATTAGAAGCAATTTTCTGCAATTTGGAGGAACAAAATACATAGAAACTAGAAGAAAACCAATTCTCGAGGACGACGACAATCAAATTAATACGCTAGCGTATTTTTGTGCCAATCCAAATGTGTCCATTAAGTCAGCATCAATGGTAATTGGTTTGTGTTATACTTCCGTTCAAAGGATCCTTAAGAAACATAACATGCACCCGTATTCTCTTATCAGACTACAAAAATTGAAACCAACTGACCTTCCCAAGCGGCTAAATTTTTGTGAAAATTTATTAATGCTGCTTCAAGAAGATGAGACAATTCTACAAAAAATTATATGGTCTTATGAAGCCAAGTTCAATGAAAGTGGAATAACCAACAGGAGAAATCGACATTTCTGGGCCACAGAAAATCCACATTTCATTGAGGTTATTTTTTCCAAAATAAATTCAGCATGAACGTTTTTGCAATTTTAATGAAATGTTGGCTTATCACATTCATGAGGAAAATCTTAATGGACAAAGATACCTGGAAATTTTGAGAGGACATTAGCAAATTTTTTAGATGGATTACCCCTTAACATTCTGAGGGATTGCTATTACCAAATGGATGGTGCACCAGCACATAAAACACGAGCTGTAGATCGGCAGCTAACCGAGATGTTCGAAGATAGATGGTGGGGTAATCAAGGACCAAATTTATGGCCTCCGCGTTCTCCGGACCTGACGCCCCTTGATTTTTATTTATGGGGCAAAATCAAGGGTGAAGTGTATCTTATTTCAGTAAGAAGTAAAGAAGAGTTACTAGAGCGCATTCATAATGCTAATATTGATTCTGAGGAAACTAGGTGGGCAACTCATCATGTTCGTATACAAGCTGTCAAGTGTACCGAGCAAAATGGGACCCATATTGAATATTTATTGAGATCGTAAGTTAGTTTTGTCCTATGATGTTTGCTATCATTTATTTGTATTAATGTAATTATTTTCGATGATTGGTTTTCGTTTAGTTCTTACAATTTTTACTCATCCGAATTGTAAAAATTACTTCTAATGCTTCGAAATTTTATTTCATAGACGGTAAATTTGGAAATTGGTTATTGAATTGCCTGCAATTTCTACCCACTACTTTTCGACATTATGAAATGAATTAAAAAAAGATTGAATATATTTTCGTTTGAATAACCAGTGGTTTTATTCCAAATGTGTTGTATTTTTTGGATATTTTCAATCTGAAATAACGACAATTCTTATTGAAATATCAGATTCGAATGAACGAAGTGACAAGTACATTAATTTTAGGCACCTGTAGCCAGTTCAGCTACTTGATTCAAATATTTCAAAGCATTCTCTGTTAGTTCTTGCAAAATCATCAAAATTCAATATATTCCCAGGAACTATAAGAGATGGGTATAATACATGCTGATAGAATTCCATCTGAAATTTGACGCTTCATCTGATGGCGATATAAAAATTGGCGCGTGCCATTTGAAAAAATTGAGTTATTGCTGTTTAAAAAGGGCCAAAGACTGCTCAAAAAACTTCTTGATTTGATGGATTTCTATCCATCCAAGCAAAAATTGTGTCTGTAGTGCAAAAGATCTACGAGCTAGAATTGTTTTAAATGTTCCTCAAAAATCGAGTCTTTAACAAAAATAATTAAATCTTCGAAAATAATTCACTTCAATTGGAAATCGCTAGTTATGGTTTATATATATATATATATATATATATATATATATATATATATATATATATATATATATATATATATATATATATATATATATATATATATATATATATATATATATATATATATATATATATATATATAACTAGCGCAACACAAGACAAAACGGCTACAAACTACATACAATAGAAAAAGCACTATTACGCCAAACAACAACGCACCCACAACCCCCTCCAACCAGTGAAAACAGAAAAACAACTTACCTACCATACATCAAAGGGACAACGGATCGAATCGGAAGAATTCTACGGAAACACGACATATTAACCACATACACACCTCATATAACTATCGGCGCCTCCCTGAGAAACCCTAAGGACAAAGTCAAATTAGAAAACCAGGGCGTTTACAGCATTTCCTATGGAACATGTCAAGCAGAATACGTAGGACAGACCAACCGAAAAATGTCTGCGAGACTGGACGAACACAAATTATCCATCAAGAATAAACAAATGACATCTGTTCTTTTTCAACACCACATAAATACAGTCCATAAAATAGACTTTGATAGCTGCATACAAATCGCCAACATAAACCACTTCGAAACCAGAACAATACGGGAAGCAATAGAAATAGAGGAAAAAGGAATCCTCAATAAGAGAGACGATGCCCTCTACCTTCCAACTACTTGGAAGTCCCTTCTCAAAAAAGACACCACACACAACGCAACAAACAACGCCGAACATCGAAACAATAACTCTACTCACAACCCCGAGGAGGCGGAGCCAACACCACCCAATCCAGAACGCCGATACAATCTTCGGCAAAGACGAGGCTTAAATACCATGAATAACATCGAAAATCCTCAGTTACTTACCAAACCTTGCGATCATTCCACTGTCCTTCAGTAAGTTCGTTTGCGGACACGTCCTTTCTTATGCTGTCCATCCAGGATTTTCATTACTTGTTTAGGCAGTCAGTAACTGTCCATACTCTGAACGTGGCCACACCATTTAAGCTGTCTTCGATCAATTTCATTTGTCAGTGTGTCTTCCAGTCCCATTCGTCTTGGTATCTCCTCATTTCATATTCTGTATCTTCTTGATATTCCCATTGATCTTCTTATTGCATCCATTTCTGTTGCCTCTACTTTTTTACGGTTCCTATCTGTGATCCTCCATGTTCCGCTCCCATAAAGCAGAATGCTCTTCACCATTGTGTCGTAAATAGTGAACTTTCTATCCTAATTGTGACTCCTTCCAAGCAATTTATCGCTTTTCGTGCTTGTGGGATTCGCGAGGTGATCTCTTGTTCGTCTGTTCCTTCCTTTTTGAATATAAATCCCAGATATTTATATTCGTCACAACTATCGATTTCTTGGTATTTGGTTTTTCCAGTGTTTATTGTAAGGCCTCATGTTTTTTTTCTACTAACTTTCGAATCATGTAGTCCATGTCGTCTTTATCATTTGCTAAAACGACTTGGTCGTCAGCGAATTGGATAGTGTAAAGGGTTCTATCATTCAGTTCTACTCCTATACGATGACATTTACGTTTCTATAATTGAAGAGCTTGCAATATATAGATTATGAACAATGTTGGAGAGATACAGCATCCTTGTCGGAGTCCCCTCGAGACGATGAACGTTGGTGACATTGAGTTACCTATTTTCACTCGGGATTTCAAGCCACTATAAAGATTTTGAACGGCCTTTATGAGTGTATGATTAAGTTAGATTCATACAAAACTTCCTAAAGCTTCGCAACTGGTACTGAGTCATACGCTTTCTGTAAGTCTATCAACGTGATGTGCATTTATTGATTGGTTGCATTATTTTTTTCTATAATCAACTTGAAGCAAAATATGTTATCTGTGCAGGACCTACTGGATCTAAATCCGCTCTGTTCTTCTTCTTCGAAAGGGCTGTAGTCTTGTTCAATTAGTTCTCGAAGGATCCTCCCATAAACTCTGCTCATTGTACTAGTCACCGAGATACCACGGTAGTTTTTTCGATCTTTTTTGCTAACCTTCTTACGAATAGACGATATGTGTGCTATTTTTCATTGCTCAGGAGGAGGGTGTCCATTGAGGCATTCATTCATCACCTTTGTCAGCATACGGTATAGTTTTTCGGTACCTTTATTCAGTAGTTCAGCTGGTATACCTTCTGGTCCCGAAGTTGTACCGTTCTTCAAATTTGTGATAGTCTTTTCACTGTTTCGGGTGTCACTTCTACCGGCTCTCCTTCAACATTGATGTTGTGCTCTATCTCTATACTGTACTCCTGCCTGTCTTCTGTCAAGAGTTTTTCGTTTTGTTTCATACACCGAATGCAGATTTTATCTTGTTTTTCTCTGGAACTCGCTCTGATGAATCTCCAAGCCTCTGTGTGTATTGACTTCTTCGCATTTTTTGTCCCATAATTGCTTTGTCTCATTTGTAGAGTTGTGTTTCGAACTTCGTTTCTTTTTCTATTGTACAACAACCTGTTTTCTTCTTCTTTAGTGGTTAGCCACTTCAAATACAAACTCTTGTTCTCGTGCACAAATTGCTCAATTTTCTCTGTACACCAAATCTTATTGCTCTTTTTCTTCCTGCATTCTTCCAAAGCCTATCGTGCGACTTTATGGATATTATCAATCTTTCTACATTGTTCAAAGCTCATATATTCAAAGTAATAAATTATATGGTGACAAACGTTCAAAAAATAAGGACCTCAAAACAGATTTCTTGTTTACTTTTGGAATAAACAAATTACTTGCTGTTCTGGTGTTATAATTATGTACCTCATTCACAAAAACTAACTTTGACGGCAAATACTTTGGCAATATCCTATGTACCATCTTGAAAATAAATACGTAATTCATCAACAGCAATATCTCTCTAACATTCAAGAATTTTAACTCTCTAACATAAAGCTGATACTTGTGAGGAGTCTATTGTAACCTACAATAATTTTCATTGCTCTATTTTGAAGCTTTTGAAGTATTTCAGTTTCATTTTCATTCAAATAAAATAGAATGGTAGGGCAGTATTCGAAATGAGGGCTTATTATGGATTTATGCACTAACTCTTTAGAAGTTTTCGTTAACAATACAGATATCCTCCTGAAATATTCTCAATATTCAACAGTGTCATTCATTAAAGATATTTTTTTATCTTTATTTGTTCTATTATTCATAAGAATGATTTTGGATATTTTTCTGTTCATAAGTAAACTATTTTCTTGGAGTCACATCGTTAATATGTCAAGTCCGCTCTGTATTTTTCCCAAAATAGTGTTAACGTTTTTCCATGCGCATAAACTAAACTATCATCTGCAAACAAGTTCACTTGAAACCCATCTGAAAAGCAGGAAGTTATGTCATTTATATAAATCAAGAACAATAACGGTCCCAGTATTATCCCCTGTGGAACGCCAAAAAGAGAACTCTTTTCACTTGAAACATCTGCATCACCTACTTTCGTCACTTGCCATCTATCCGTTAAATAGCTTTCAAACCATTCAACAGCATCCTCAACAATCTCGATATTATTCAGTTAAAAAAGGAGATTTTTCGTACATAGGGTCTCAAATGCTCTTGTCAAGTCTAAAAATAGTACTGCTATTATATAATCCTCATCTTTTAATTCCTTCCATCTTGACAAGACCAGTTGTATTGCTGTTTCCCAAGGGTGTCTAACTCTAAATGCTAAAGTATGGAGTTTTCTTCCATAAATTTCGAAAGCAGGATCTTGATATGCATTTCCATAATTTTTTTCTGCCAAAGGTAACATGATTATAGGTCTAAATTCTTCTATTTTGGTGGTCCCAGGTACCTTTGGTACTGGTACAAAACAAGAAAATTTCCATTTTCTTGGAACTGCTCCTTCCGCAAAAGAATTATTCATGATATCTACCAATTTTTGTATTATTGTGTTACCCCCAGCACGTAACACTTGTATATCAATTTCGTCGATGGATGATGATTTTTATATATTTAAGTATTAGTAATATAGTTATTGGTTCATAATAGTTTCTTTTTTTAGTACGTACCAAACGCACTACTTCCTTCCTTTTCTTTTTATATTCATTCCACCAAAACACTCCTAAGCCAATTGTTGCCCTTTTATAGCAAATATCTCGATCAATAGTAATCTCTTTAATCAAATACAAGTGAACGATGATTTCTACCAAAATATATTTTTAAATGCTCGACGTGTTTCGATACATAGTATATTCATCAAGACCGGATGAATACTACAAATATATCTTACTATCAAATATATATATATATATATATATATATATATATATATATATATATATATATATATATATATATATATATATATATATATACTAAAGAGGCAATCCACTCAGAGCTATCCGTACTTAAACCAATGTTTAGGAAATAAATTTAATGAGGGTGAGTTATTCACGTCTACCTGATCATTAAGAATTTTCCGGTGAATTCCTAAATCTGTTAATTTCAAGTGCTTCCAGAAGGTTGAGTTTTATACCTCTCTTCTCAGAACGTAGGATTTTGAATTCTGAATTGAAAGAGTGACCATTTTCCCTAAGATGATTTGAATAATTTGAATCGGTTTTCCATTGATGAAACTGCGTTTATATTCAAAGATTCTCACATTAAAATTTCTTCCTGTTCTACTTATATAAAAACGATTGCAATCTGCACAATCTAATATTTAAACTCCTGATTTATTTTCTTTATTGATTGGAGATTTATAATTCCTGATAAATGAACATAAATTTGTTGATGTTTTGAACGCTATATTTAAATTTGAGTTTTTAAGAAGGTATTTCACATTATTGCTAATATTGCCTATATATGTTAAACTATTGAATTTCTTGTTTTGGTGTTCACTGATTGGATATATATGTTGTAAAGTTAATTTTTGTTTTTCTTATGTGGTATACTGTTTAAACTTAAATTTTCATCATAACCATTATTTATTGGGATCTATTTTGTGAAATTCAATTCTTTGAAATAATTATCATTAGACATCGGTGTGTTCAAGAGTCTATGTATACAGCTGTTAAATGCTGCAACTCTATGTTGGTAAGGATGAGTCGATGTATAATGAATTGTGATATCTGAAAACTGGTGTTTATTATTTGACCTTGTGATTGTTAGGTCTACAAAATTGATCGAATTGTTCTGTTCTATTTCAGAAGTGAATTTTATTTTTGGGTGCAGGTTGTTGATGAAATTTTCGAATACAGTTAACTGTCTGTTTGTTCCTGTGAACCACACAAAAATTCAATTTCAAACTGCGTCCGTGATTAAGAGAGAACACCTAAAAAAGCTTAATAGACCAATTAGAGATCACATATTAATCAAAAATATAAAAGTTGAATCAACATCAAATGAAATTATTTTCACAAAAGCAAATAAAGGTAATACAGTTATAGTGATAAACAAACAAGATTATATTTCCAACACATTAGAAATCATTAATGATTTTAATTATTCTGTCATATCCGAGATCCAAATAATAAATTCAATAAGGAAGTGAAGACAGTCATTGAGAATTCAAAATCCATCATTACAAATAATGAAAAATTTAAACTTATCTTACCGAATCTTCTACAACCTCAACTTTATTCTTTAGTTGAATTGTACAAAAATGATTATCCAATAAGACCAATAGTATCATTCACACATGTCCCAGCATTCAAGATTTTCAAATTTTTATTGCATATTCTGGAAAAATGTTGTAATTTTAAACCGTCTTTTTCCATTCGTAATTCAAATGATTTGATAAGGAAAATAGAAAATATTGTCATTCCAATTAATGCAAAGTAAGTCTCTTTTGATGTCAAGAATTTGTTTCCAAGTATTCCACCGAAAGATACCTATAATATAATCAATAATTTGTTAACAAAAAACATGACGAACTCACGAATTAAATACGACATTATGGCTTTATTAGATGTTTGCATATCTTAAAATTATTTTTTATTTAACGATTGTTTTCATAAAAGTGTTTAGGGACTTATAATGGGAAACCCCTTAAGCCCTCTTTAAGCAGAAATCTTCATGGATAACATAGAAAAAACTATTCATAAACACCCGCTTAGTAAACATTTCCCACATTGGTATCGATATGTCGATGACATTATTGTGTATTTCACAGGATCAAACAGACAGTTAACTGTATTCGAAGATTTCATCAACAACCTGCACCCAAAAATAAAATTCACCTCTGAAATAGAACAGAACAAGGGCAAATAATAAACACCAGTTTTCAATTTATCATAAACATTCTCATACTGATATCACAATTCATTATACATCGGCACATCCTTACCAACATAAAGTTGCAGCATTTAACAGCTATATACATAGACTCTTGAACACACCCACACCGATGTCTAATGATAATAATTTCAAAGAATTGAATTTGATAAAACAGATCGCAATAAATAATGGTTATGATGCAAATTTAGTTAGCAGGATATTACAAAAACAAAAATAAGCTTTACAACATATATATTCAATCGGTGAACACCAAGACAAGAACCTCAATAGTTTAACATATATAGGCAATATTAGAAATAATGTGAAATACTTTCTCAAAAATTCAAATTTGAATATAGCGTTCAAAACATCAACAAATTTATTTTCATTTATCAGGAATTATAAATCTCCAATTAATAAAGAAAATAAATCAGGAGTTTATAGATTGGATTGTGCAGATTGCAATTGTTTTTATATAGGTCGAACAGGAAGAAATTTTAATGTTAGAATCTCAGAACATAAACGCACTTTCATCAATGGAAAAACAGATTCAAATTATTCAAATCATCTTAGGGAAAATGGTCACTTTTTCAATTCAGAATTTAAAATCCTACATTCTGAGAAGAGAGGTAAAAACTCAACCTTCTGGAAGCACTTGAAATTAACAGATTTAGGAATTCACCGGAAATTCTTAATGATCAGGTAGACGTGAATAACTCACCCTCATTAAATTTATTTCCTAAACATTAGTTCAAGTACGGATAGCTCTGAGTGGATTGCCTCTTTAGTATATATATATAAATTTCATAGTAAGATATATTTGTAGTATTCATTCGCTCTTGATAAAGATACTGTGTATCGAAACGCGTCGAGCATTTAATAATATATTTTAGTAGAAATCATCGTTTATTTGTATTTGTGAAAATGGATTTCTATCACGTAAAAGCCTCGTCAATTGAATAATGAAATCTCTTTAACCTTCTCATCCTACCATGCATTCTTTTTTTCTACAAATAACTCTTCTCTTTTTGGAGCTACTTAATCCAAGGTATTCAAACATTAGCCATGAAAGTCATTCAACATTTCCTCCTTGTTAATGTCCTGTATTCTAAAAAATAGGTTCATAGCTCCTGTGGTGGTCCGTTATACTTGGCGTTTCACAAACTCTCACTTGGAATGAGTTATTATTAGAATAAACATAAACAATTGTTGTTTTTGCTTGTTCAGTCATTCTTGTAAATTTTTTGATTATTTGTTTCAGTCCCCATGTATTCATTAAATTTTTAATTCTATTTTTGGATGTTATATTAATACTATAATCAATGTTGAAATCTATAACAATACAATACCACTAACGTCATTTATTTGAGTTAGGAATCGACGAGTCAGGTGATCTATACAGAGCCATAAACAAAACACCCGCAACTTCAAAGCCACATACCCTTTAGAATTCCTTCTTTGACATAATTAGTGACCAATCTGAATTCGATACTATTCCTAATATAGCACACAACCCCCCAGTGAATCTAGTTGAGGAGTTGCATCGTAACATCTTAAATCTCTCAATATTAAGTCCTTCATCTTCTATTTCGTTAATGACTCTGGCTGCACTCAATATGACAATGTTTGTATTTGAATTTCGAATGGAATTTTTAGGTTCGTCTAGTCTACCGGGCGTAAATATGTGTTCTTTGAATCCGCATTCAACATTTCTACCTGTTTGACCCACATAAGCAGAAGGGCATTTGTTACAATTCATTTTGTGAATACCAGATTGTTTGAGTTTATCTGTTTTCTGTTTTGTATCAAAAAGGAATTTGCTAAGATAAAGACCGCTTGAGAATGTGGTTATTTTTAAATTTGATAGCATTTCCTTCAGATGAATCTAAGAATATTTCACATCGAAGGCTGAGGAATGAGATCTAGGCAAAAATCCATTCAACTATTTTGTTTGTTTGTATTCCTCGAGTGTTGACAATTTCATCCGAAAGAAAATTCGAGCATAAAAACTTCTTATAATTGGAACGCGAAGTTTTCTCTCTATTCGTAACAATAACTTTCCAATTTTACCAATTAGATGGAAAAATTCCTTTTTCAACTTTCATTTCGATATATAATCAGCGTAAATATCTCATGGCATATTTTAATTGGAAGGAGTATTCATGGTTCGTAATCCTGAATTTCAATTATGTTCACCCCCACAGGGAGGTCGTCTGGAAGGGACGTTTCACGTAATCTAACAAAGCGAGCTCTTAAGTTTACTCTACGCTATCAACAATATAGTATCGTCGAAGCATTTCACGTCATTAGCACACGCTTATAAGTAGGGACTGTTGCTGTGCCCTGTTCCTTCAAACTCGATTGAAACTGGCCAGATCGTGGAGAATACTATGACGGTATATCGTAGGGAATAACTCGATTATACTTATAACATATCCGAGAATGTTCAGAGTTACGTGCACAACTTACATTCATTAATCTGCTTCGAGAAAGTTAGCAACATGACTGAATTTTGATGAATGGTGAATGTGGTGGATATGTCTGTTGCGCTTTAATACAGCATCACGATAAATAGTGACTTCTTCTAAAAATATATGTGATAATTTCTTGGATTCCGAATGATGCCTAAGAAAATGTATATAAGCATGTGATAATGAGAATTTAAACTATGTTACTATCTCAAGAATTTATTAAAATTCAGGATTGCAATTTCGGTCTCTCGGCCATCTTCAGCTGACAACAACTGAACTGAAGTTAAAATACATATAAACATAAACAGATAGATACAAAATGGGGGTACAAATAGGAGGAAATAAAGGAATTATGTTGAAAATAGGTGTTATTTAAAGATTTGAATTTGGGAGGCTTTTACTTGGTAAAATTCCATTATCAATGCTTATTGGGTTGCTTCTTCTTAAGTGGTTATTTATGACAGGTATATCCAATAAAATTAAGGAATAGATTGCTCTTCGAAGAGATTCAATAGAGGTGAAGGGCTTAAATCGACTTGTTCATTGATGAGTCTACCTGAGTGTTTGTATTTATTGATTTCTAAAGTTTCCCAAAGATCTACCTTTCAATATTTATTATCTGTATGCAAAATTTCAAACTGTGGGTCGATTATTTTCTTAGAGATGATTGGCGTAATTTGAATCTGATTTTTTATTTAAAAAACTGCGTTTATGTTGCGATATTCTAATATTAAAATTTCTATGTGTTCTACCAATGTAGAAATTATCACAGTCATTGCAATTCAATCTATAAACACCTGATTTATTGTTTTTACCTGGTTTGGTTTTATTATTCTTTATATATTTGCCTAAATTACTATTAGTTTGGAAAGCTATGTTGAAATTATTGCTACTAAAGAATGATTTCAGTTTCTCCCTTGTAATGCCAACGTAGGTTAAGGTGTTGAATTTTTGTTTAAATTTATCGACAGGGTAAACTTCATTCAATGCGATTCTACTTTGTTTTTTATTTAAAATATTATTTATTAGTTTGGGATTGTAATCATTATTTTTGACTATTTGTTTAATCAAATTTAATTCTTTGTTGAAATTTTCTGGTGATAACGGGATGTTAATCAATCTATGAATAAATCTATTGAATGCTGACATTTTATGTTGATATGCAATGTTTTATTAGCAAGTCGTTAAGGACTTAAAGAATTTTGAAAGTTTGAAAGAAGGTGCCGTTACATAAGAAACAACAGGTCTAATAGGGTAATTAGAAAATTACTTCTAATGCTCCGAAATTTTATTTTACTCATAGACAGTAGATTTCGAAATTGGTTATTGAATTGCCTGCAATTTCTACCGACTACTTTTTGACATTCTAAAATGAATTGAAAAAAGATTAAATATATTTTCGTTTGAATAACCAGGGGTTTTATTCCAAATGTGTTGTATTTTTTTGATATTTTCAGTCTGAAATAACGACAATTCTTGTTGAAATATCAAATTCGAATGAACGAAGTGAAAAATACATTAATTTTAGGCACCTGTCAGGTGAGCGTAGCCATTTCAGCTACTTGATTCAAATATTTCAAACCATTCTCTGTTAGTAATTTGATTGTCGTCGTCCTCGAGAATTGGTTTTCTACAAGTTTTTACGTATTTTGTCTCTCCAATTGCAGAAAATTGCTTCTAGTCCTTCGAATTTTGTTTTACTCATAGGCGCCAAATTTGGAAATTGTTTATTGAATTGCCTGCAAGTTCTATCCACCACTTTTTGACATTCGCCATGAATTAAAAAGAGATTAAACATATCCTCGTTTGAATAATCAGCCATTTTATTATCAATTTGGTGTTTTTCAAAAATTTTCACTTCAAATTACCAACAGTTCTTGTTGAATTATCAAATTCGAATGAACGAAGTGACAAGTACATTAATTTTAAGCACCTGTCAGGAGAATGTAGCCAGTTCAGCTACTTGATTCGAATATTTTCAAAGTTTCTCTGTTAGTTCTTGCAAAATCATCAAAATTCAATATATTCCCAAATTATATATAAACTATAAGAGAAGGGTATAGTACATGTTGATACAATTCCATCTGAAATTTGACGCTTCATCTGATGGCGATATAAAAATTGGTACGTGCCATTTGAAAAGATTGAGTTATTGCTGTTTGAAAAAGGCCAAATTGATTTCAAAACCCAAATGAAAGTCTCCTAAGAATTTTTCAATAGTAAAGATAGATTTGACAGTACTAGAGTTTATAAAATGTCCTGTATGGATATAGGTCAGACTGATCTCTCATTCAAAACTAGACACAAAGAGCATAAATCAGATTACAATAATCAGAGAACCGAGGAATCTATTATCGCTTCACATTGTATCGATAATGGCCAACATTTTCCACCCATAGATCAACTTCAAATTATTCACAGTATACCTAGAGTAAGAACGTTAAATTTCTTATAATCCTTCGAAATTTTCAAACTCCAACAAACTATAATTATATAAATTGTTATATTAATATAACAAGTTAATTTGCTTTTATTGCAAATTATTTTTCGGTGACCAACCGAAGATCAGGTTACAATAGCTCAACGTGAGAGGTGGTCGTAGGTGAATAAGTGGTCAATTTGCCCGGTAAAAGAACAGAGCAGACAACAAGTTCACAAGAAAACACACACTAAAATTGAATAAATATTATTAAAATCTATTTCCTTCACACAAAAGCTGAATAAAAATTCATTACAGTTTGAGCAAAAACTGACCCTCTAAAACTAATTCGAAATGATAAATTTATAATGTTATATGTATATACAGGGTGTTACATAATAGTATGTCATAACTTGAGGGGGTAAATCTACGTGCAATTTCAAGAAACAACGTTTCCATGAACATACGTCCGCAAAAGCTTCGTTACGGAGCTACGGGGTGTTGAAATTTCCGGAAAAAATTGTTTTTTCCTTCAAAACTCCTGCAGTTTATGAGATACTCAGCCTGAATATGGAATGCAAGCTATTTTTTACAGCCCCATCATTACACGTCCTGAATTTTAACTAGAATCTTGCAAGGTGATTTCTATTCCGGAGCCATGTCTTCCTTTGCTTTTTCAAACTTTTTGCAGTATGCCACTGATCAACGTACAATCAATTTTCGTCATCTTCGTTCAATTTAGAAACTTTTGACACCTGTAATTTTTTCGTATCACCAACCGTTCTCGAACAAAACATTATTAAACGATTGTATGCATTCACTGAATTGAAAGCATTTCTAATTAAAAAAAATTTCTAGTAAGCTTTGATTTGTTTCATTTATTTATTTAGTTTGACAGTTGCTAGAGTTAAACCAGTGTCTGCTCGAATTATTTATTAAATTTACGATTAGTTTTAAGACTTTTGATGTTATTCTGTAAGAAAAAATGGCTGACTTTACTAACGCCGAATTGGCTGATATCCATTACATGTACGGTCTGGCTGACGGAAACACAACAGAAGCTAGGCGATTATATCAAGTGCGCTTTCAAAATCGAGTAACACCAGACAGGCGAAAATTTCAAATATCCACAGAAGGTTGAGGGAAACTGGTACTTTTACTGCAAATAATCATTTAAAAGGTGCAACTCAAACTAAGAGAACTCCAGATATTGAGGAAGCAGTTTTGAATTGTATTGATTTGAATCCCCATGTGAGTACAATAAAAAATGGAAATCAGTGGAATATTTCACGTGTTCTAGTGTGGAGGATTCTCCACGACTTTTTATTGTACGCGTTTCATATACAACGTGTCCAAACTCTACTTTCTCGAGATTTTCCTTCAAGACTGAATTTCTGCCGATGGTTCTTAGATAAAATTAGAGAAAATGCTCATTTTGATAGTGAAATAATGTTCACAGACGTAGCTTACTTTTCGAGAACTGCTATAACAAGTTCTCACAATTATCATTATTGGGCTGAGGGGAACCCCCAGTTGATTAAAAAATCTCATAACCTAAAACAATTCTCACTAAATGTCTGGGTCGAAATAATTGAAAATCGTTTGATTGGCAATCTTTTTTGCCTAACAGACGGTTCCGCTCATCGGCAATTTGTTAGGGAGGAGTTACCTTTATTGCTCGAGGATGTGCCACTCTTGGTGAGAAACTTAATGTGGTTCATGCATGACGGGGCACCAGCACATTTTGGTGGAGAAGCTTGGGAATTTTTAAATATTACATTCAACAACCGATGGATAGGTCGGGGTGGGCCAAAACCATGGCCTCCAACGTCCCCAGACTTTAAAGAGTTTTTCTTATGGGGATATCTCAAAAGTCTAGTTTATTTCGTTCCAGTGAACACTGTAGAAGAATTGAGAAAACTAATAATAACCTCTTGTGACACGATAAAAAATACCCCAGGAATATTTCAAAGAGTGCGTGATAATATATGAAGAAGGACAGAGGCCTGTATTCTTGCAGGTGGAGGACACTTCCAGCAATTAATTTAGTTTTAAATTGTTCTTTTTTTTTAGTTTGATATTGAATAAGTATAAGTTGATTCTGAGAAGATGAGTTATCAAAATAAAAGCAACTTTTCGGCATACCTATCGAATTGTTCTAAATTGAACCAAGATGACGAAAATTGATTGCACGCTGATCAGTGGCGTACTGCAAAAAAGTTTGAAAGGGCAAAAGGAGTAAGCTCATGCTTATTAGAAACGTAGGCACCAAGGTTCACACTTATATTGCAAAAAGGTCAACATCAAGAAAGTGATGCTGTTTCGGTTTCAAGCACGGCACCAAAACTTCATAACACAAAAAACAAACAGATCTAAGGTCCAAGCAAAAGCATCATAAATCACAAAATATAGGATCAGCCTAAGATCCACTCAAAAAGTCACAAAGCCAAAAATCGAAACCAAAAACCATGTCGAAACGAAACTAGCCCACCCAAAGTAAAAATCGGGTAATATTTGTATGTTTGCCAAGTTCAAGACAAAACCTTCCAAAAGGCTATAAAAATCAGCTCTAAAATCTCAAAAAATCTGGAGAAAAAAAAGGTTTTCTCGACCAGGTTCACGAAGTATGAACATGGCAAACGTACTATACATTGTATTCCAGGAAGAATAAGTTGTTACATTCCTTGCTATGTAAGGATCTATAAATAGTCACAGTCTGAGAAGAAACTCCTTTGGTTCTGAGGTGAAAAACTGCATCCAACGAATAGACGCACAACACAAAATTTCACAAAATTCCAAAGAATTAATATTGGCTACCATACAGATTTATTAACATTATCAAAATAACCACATAACCACATTAAACTTGCTTGCTTGCATCTTTTAACAATGTGCTCGGGAACTTAGCCCATTTATACAGCTGGACCTACAGTTTATAGTGGATTCCGAACCACTCTCCTAGACCGTGCAATGATATTTGCCACCACAAGGATTACAAGTTATCTGGTCGTCGGAAGTTTATACCCTCTTTAGGCGACTCTTTCAAATTCAGCACTTTTTGTTCAAGGACAACATCCATAATCTGACCCCGGATTCGAACCAGGAGCCTCGACTTAGCAGTTCCAATATGCTTGCGCACTAACCGTGCAGCTACCGAGGCTGTTCACTTCAGACAGATAAATTGAAAACTTCTCTAAATCCAGAATAACCATAAAAAATATCACAAAATTGCTGAAAGCAAGAAAAGTTATCACAAATAACTCCAAAATAAGAGAATTGACACAAAACTTTGACCCGTGTCAAAAAAAAAATTGCCATCAAAAACTTAACAGTGAGCAGCCAATGCTAGTGGGTTATCGTCAATAAACGCAAAATGAGATCTACTCAAAAATTATCAACGACTAGAACGTGACTCTTCGCCACAACAAATAAGCACTCAGAGCTAACCCACTGAAAAGTGGTCACCCAAGGTCTACAATACGAAGACCATACTGAGTAACACAATCATCATTCATCAATTCCATTTTCCCTGAAGAAACTCTTTTAAAAATATTACTACCAGTTGTTCGGCGTCTTCTAGTTGAACACAAAATTCACGAAAATTAAAAAAAAATTTTCAAAGATTCCCTACTAACCTTGCCAATAAAATTTCTGCAAGTTATTGGGCGAATAACTGGTAGAAAATGATTCCCTTATACCGTTTGACTTGTCAGGAATTTTATAAGTGCGACGGATACACATATCTTTACGTGTTTCACTACACCAGAATCGAATTTGTCACAATCTCAACGCGGTCGTGAAAGCCACAATGGGGTCAAATACGCCACAGAAACAAAGTATACGAAAGGGTTTTGCCAGTTGGGGCGGAAGAAGGATTACCGCATCTTTATATCATTTTACTGCATGCCCGGTTTTTATTGCTTCTACTTAGTTCTAATGTCAATAAAAGGTAAACATCTCAGCAACATTCACAGACATTCCGCTAAATATTGTTGGAAATATCATCTAGTTGTTTCTGCGTCATATTTTATCCTCTTTTTCGTTTCACGGCTAGTTTGAGATTATTTCTCAAAATGACATAAATGACTTACGAATACTCTTCGAACATTTGTGTGAAAATCATAGATGTCAAGTTTGTGATGATGATTCTTCTTTGAAGATCCCCTAAGTTTTCAGGATATATGGCATAACAAGTCTTAAAATATTAGTAATATTTATTGATTATTATATTCTTTCTCAAAATTTATAAGGTTTCAAAACAATACAAAATTACAGATGTAGGTTTCATCTCATACAAACTGGATACCTTCAAATTCTAAGATGAGTTTGTTTTGACTTGATACAGAGAATTGCTCAGAAAAAGGAAAATGGCTCTGATATTCTTTTGGGCTCTTATTTTTGAAGCCCAGGAAGGTGAAAGATTCTCATTCCTTCGAAATGTACGACATCAAACCACAAGATGAAATATATATATATATATATATATATATATATATATATATATATATATATATATATATATATATATATATATATATACCTACTTTTGTCATTAGTTTATGAAGTGCTGAAAATTGGCACCATTCACTTCCATGCAGTAAGGAACGCTAGGGTATGGCTAGCTTATGTTGGATTTACCTCGAGGTATGCAATGTTTTCATTTATTTGTTGAATTTTTATTCCAAAAAGCAGTCAGACCATGAGTTTCATTTACTTTAGTCTCTCGTTAGTCTATCGTAAATTTTCAGGAACGTTGAAACTGTGTAAATCTTCAGTAGAATTAAAATTGTGTATTCTGTAGAAGAAAGGGTAGAAATGATGAAATTATGTTTTAGAAATAACGACTCTGCACGATTAATATCGGCTTTATTTAACGAACGACGTCCTGAAAAAATTTATCCGCTGCTTACGTTGTGCAACTGATTGCTGAATTTTGAATCTACTGGTTCAGTCGGCAACAAAAAGAGGGTGTATGAAGGAGACGGAGCGGGGTAAGTGGCTATCTTAGGTCACGTAGCGATGGATCCGACCCTTAGTACTAGGAAATTGTCCAATGTGTCTGGTGTTTCACCCGCAACAACCATGAGAATTTTAAGAAATCATAAGTTTCATCTTTTTAAGATACGATTGGTTCAGGAACTGAATGAGAATGATTTTGATCGCCGACTCATGTTCTGTGAAGTGGTCAGTGAAATTATTAACAATAATTCAAACTACATGTTCAATATCTATTTTTCGGATTAGTGTTCATTTCACCTTAATTGTCGGTAATGGTCAGACGAAAATCCAATATTATTTCGAGAAGAGCATACTCAGCATCCCCAAAAGTTAAATGTTTGAGCGTTTATTTATGGAAATTACATCTTCGGCCCTTTTTTATTACTGGTAATATAACTGGCCAAATCTATTTAGAACTATTACAGAACGCTATTTATCCAGCCCTCGTGAAAGAATTGGAGAATGAAGAAGATCACCATGAAACGATCATTTTTCAACAAGATGGCGCACCATGCAATTTGTTCAACCTGTGCGTTAGTTCATAGATAAAAATTTTCCTCAGGCCTGGATTTAAAGATGGGGAAATATTGAGAGGCCACCCAGATCACCTGATCTGGCGCCACTGGACTCTTTTCTATGGGGTCACTTGAAATTTAAAATTTACGCTACCCAACCTGAGTGACTGAATGATTTGCGATTAGGATCATTAATGAATGCTGTCAAATTGAACCAGAAATGTTGAGTAATGAACGTGAACGATTTGAGCAAAACTTATTTTATTGCATGGAAGTGAATGGTGCCCATTTTCAGCACTTAATAAACTAATCACAAAAGTAAGTAGTTTTCCAATTTTATAGCTGTCATTTCGTTAACGATGTAAATCTTTAAGCGAAATTCAAGGTCAGATAGTACTCGATAAGATCTTCAAAATGAGGGTTCGCAACACCTTTCATCTCTATTCAGAATTAGGGGGTTGTGCTCACCCCCAGTAGGGGATTGAAGTTAAGGGAATGAATGAAAAATCGGAAAAATTGTTTCCTGTCGAATCAGAAATCGACGTGTCCGAGTGATTCTCCATATTTTCATTTTAAACAGGAAAATCAAGTGTTGAGTTTTCGTTGGAACATCCTGTATATAACAAACTAACTTTGATTTCCAATATTCAAATCCCAAATCCCAAATTTTAAGCAATACTTTAAAGACAATTTTCAAGTAAGCTGAAAACTCTTTGTCATTTAAATTTTCCCCAACAGTGTAGAAAGCCTCGCGTAAGAGCGTGGCCATAATGTTTTTTCAAATGCCGGCCAACGTAATCGTTTCACTGAATGAGGAAGATGATGGAACAGCAAGATTCGTTGGTAAGAGGGGGAAAGTTCATATTTCCTGGTTTTATGTATAGGTGTGCATAAAGTGGTTTCATTGCGAGTGAAGCGATCATGAAAGCTAGATAGAGAAATATACACACAACCGAATTTATATGGAATCACTCCATATATATATATATATATATATATATATATATATATATATATATATATATATATATATATATATATATATATATATATATATAACTATAAGAAGAAGTTGATCAGTCATTATGGCAATATACATTGAAGTTGTAGGACCATAATAACTTTTTGTAGAACTAAGAGGTGATATTCAATTTTGACAATAGAAATCTTGCGTATAGTCAGATATGACTACTAGTGTATATCTTTCATTTTCGGTTTTTATGGATTCAATTCATTGTACAAGCTTATTTTGTTCATTTTGTAGTTCATCCTGAAGGGTCTTCAGGATTCTCCTTCAGAATGACCATACATTTTGTGCAAAAATTGCAAGTATGACTTTTGGGTTTACGAAAACAATAACCATTATAGTCTCAGAAATATGTATTTTTAAAACAGTATGTGTTTCTTCGAACAAATACACACAACCAAATTTATATGAAATCACTCGGTATTTCACATTATTGATTGTTTTTAACCGTGGATCCTTGGCTACTTGTGAAGAATGAAGTTTTTTGTTGTAAAAAACTGGATAGTTTAATAGGAAATGTTGAACTATTACCACATGTTCGATATATTGTAATCAGTCGTCACTGAGATTTGAAACTGTAAATTTCAAAATTTGAAAAAGGCTATAATCATAATTGAAAATTTGAATTTGGGAGGCTTTCACTTGGTAAAATTCCATTATCAATAATAAAAAACAAGTACTTTGTTTTAAGGAATTTTACTTAATAATTGCGATTCGATCAGAAAGTTGTTTAAAACATAATTTCGACAGCAAAATCATTAATTACAGACCACGAAAAATATAAATTCATCAACTCTAATCCACAATCCCCCGAATTATATTCGTTGATAAAACTTCATAAACCTAATTACCCTATTAGACCTGTTTTTTCTTATGTAACGGCACCTTCTTTTAAACTTTCAAAATTCCTCAACGACTTGCTAATAAAACATTGCAATTTTAAGTCAAAAATTCATACGAACTAATTGCCAATATCAAAGTTACCATCTAATTCCAAACTAATTTCTTTCGATGTTAAGAATCTATTTCCTAACATTCCTCCGAAAGATACGTACTACTTAGTTGAAGAATTATTAGAAAAGAATCATGTCAATACTATCATTAAATCAGATATTCCTTCATTATTACAAATTTGTTTAGATCAAAATTATTTCCATTTCAATAACAAATATTATACTATTGAAGACGGCTTGATTATGGGCAATCCGTTAAGTCCTTTGTTAGCAGAAATATTCATGAATAACTTAGAGAAATTAATTCATAATCATCCACTCAGTAAATATTGTTTATACTGGTATCGCTATGTAGACGATATCATTATTTGCTTCACAGGAACAGATAGACAGTTGAAAATTTTCGAAAATCATATAAATTCATTACATCCAAAAATTGGATTCACAACCGAAATAGAAAGCAATAATTCGATAAATTTCTTAGACGTAACAATTTCGAATGAAAATGGAAAACATGTTTTCGCAATTTACCATAAGCCGTCACATACAGATATTATAATACATAACTCGTCGTGTCATCCATATCAACATAAAATGTCAGCATTCAATAGTTTTACTCATAGATTGATTAACATCCCGTTATCACCAGAAAATTTCAACAAAGAATTAAATTTGATTAAACAAATAGCCAAAAATAATGGTTACAATCCCAAACTAATAAATAATATTTTAAATAAAAAAACGAAGTAGAATCGCATTGAATGAATTTTACCCTGTCGAAAAGTTGAAACAACAATTCAACACCTTAACCTACGTTGGCATTACAAGTGAGAAACTGAAATCATTCTTGAGTAGCAATAATTTCAACATAGCTTTCCAATCTAATAATAATTTAGGCAAATATATGAAAAATAATAAAACCAAACCAGGTAAAAACGATAAATCAGGTTTTTATAGATTGATTGCAATGACTGTGATAATTTCTACATTGGTAGAACACATAGAAATTTTAGTATTAGAATATTGGAACATAAACGCAGTTTTCAAATAAAAAATCAGATTCAAATTACGCGAATCATCTCTTAGAAAAAAATCACTCTTTCGACCCATAGTTTGAAATTTTGCATACAGATAATAAATATTTGAAGCTAGATCTTTGGGAAACTTTAGAAATCAGTAAATACAAACACTCAGGTAGACTCATCATTGAACAAGTCGATTTAAGCCCTTCACCTCTATTGAATCTCTTCGGGGAGCAATCTATTCCTTAATTTTATTGGATATACCTGTCATAAATAACCACTTGAGAAGAAGCAACCCAATAAGCTTTTAATTAATCAAGAAAATTTATATTTATATTCTCATTCATATTTTCTGTACATTCATTCGTCTGAAGAAGCTGCGGTCTAGTGAAACTCGTTACGAATCGCAATTATTAAGTAAAATTCCTTAAAACACAGTACTTGTTTTTTATTATTGATGATTTAAAATGCCTAACGTTGGATTGTCCGATGTGCAGAGGGGTCGAATAATGGCTCTCGTTAAAGAAGGGGTGACACAGAGGAATATAGCGACCACAATACAGCAGAAGGCCCTTAAGAGTTCCAGAGCTAACTAGACAACAAAAAAACTGACAGAATTAAATGGTGTATCGAGCACCAGAATGGGAATATTTAGAATTATCGAAATGTTCTTTTTTCGGATGTGAGCAGGATTTGTAGTTCGATCAGATGGCCGCCATATTGGGGTTTTAAGGGTTCGTGGAAGACAAGCTTGACACCGAGCAGCAAGACAAATTCCGAAATACCAAGGGGACAATGTGGTGTTTTGGGGTGACATTATGCTGGGAGGTAAAATAGATTTGATTATGTTATCTGCGAATATAATGGCTAGAAATTACTGCGACCTAGTGCTGAAGCCCATAGTGAGACTGTGGCGAAGTGCCCACAGTGAGAATTTTACTGTTATGCAAGATAATGCTCCTCCGCGTACCAGCAATCTCGCGCAGCTTTCTCTCTAGACCTAGATGCTATCGAACATTTAAGGTATAATCTCAAAAGGAAAATTAGATCGCGCCAGGATAATCCCTAAACTCCACAATAGCTCATCCAAGCCGCCACAGAAGAGAATACCACCCCAGAGGATGTCGAAAAACTAATCCAAAGCATGCTTAGACGGATTCAGGCTTGTATCGGGGCAAGAGAAGGTAATACAAGCTACTGAGGTCGAGAAAAAAACACCTACTCCGTGAGAAAACAATTTTCAATTTTTTTACCTCATGCGGAAAGAGTCTCTCATTTTCTTTTATTTGTTTCTTTCTTAAAATAAACCGCAATTCACCTATTTTTACAATTGAAATATCTCAAAACGGATTAATTCCAACAACGCTTCGAATTTTCAAAATCCCTGAGGTAATATTCAAAATATCCTGTGATTCCATATAAATTTGGTCGTGTGTATTCATGTTCGTTATATGTGAATAAGACTTCTGTAGATGTAAATCCAGGAAAGAGTGAGAATATTGCGTGAAATAAAAACACGATTCGTGTGGATTAAGTACATTATAATTTAGATGAGCGTGGACAAGTCTGTAGTATACACTAACAGATTCGATACCCAGAGTATTCCTAATTCTACTAATTGCATAATATGATTTGTTTAGTTTTTTTCATAGATGGTCTACATGTTGACTCCATGTCAAGCCTTCATCCAAATAAATATGCACGTGCTTTTGATATAGTCGATTCAACATTAGCCTTCAATAACATTTTAGCTATTCGGTACGCAAAATGCCATTAGCAGTAAAAAATTTGATACTAACTCTTCGTTCGATATTTTTTATCCAATGTAAAAATCGCAAAACCCACTTGTGCGACCTGACCAAATCGAGCACTATAAACAAACTAAATGACAGATTGCGGTCATCTTCTGCCTCAGTATAGAAAACAATTGTGCCAACCTAGCAACAACAACAATTTTTACAATCGTATTGAGCAGATTATCATATTATTGTACCTGGTTCCTGGATCGAGATACCATAGTACCACCGATTCGAACTCAAGCACAACGAAAAGATTTTTGAAAAGTCAGTACCTTAATGCTTTAAAAATGTGATTGTGATTTTTTAAGAGCAAAATTGGAATCAATTCATTGTTTTACAAACAAATATCTTCTTTAGTAAAAAGTTGTATTAACAGTCGCCCATGTGTGAAACAACCATATCTAGCTATAGGTCCCGTGAATTGGTCACCTGAGTGACTAAGTTTCGGCATCTGGAGGATAGTCCGGTTTCAAGGGCGGGAAGAATTGGCAACGAAGCATGATGAGCTCTTCTGGGACAAAATCGTCAAGAGTTAAAATACTATCCCATTCGGTCCTCCGGGGGGGATTGCCTCGAGGGGTTTATGATGCGGGTAGGTCGAGCACTCTTCCGGCGAATTCACTAATTCATAATTCAAATTCTTGATAGAGTTCTGCAATATCAGAGGACTGTGGCACAACAACGTCAATGTCGATGTACTCCACCAGCATCTGCAAAACGCACAACCTCATGTGATGGCCCTAGCCGAAACCCAAATAAGTCAAACAACCGACACAACGTATTAACGTTTTGATGGGAATGAGGTACAAAGGAGATTAAGGTTTGAATTGAGCCTCTATGTTTTCGCCAGATAGGATGTTGCATGCCAGAGAGAGGACACGATGGAGGGCGATGCTTTCGACCTTGCGTGGTTTAAAATCTGTTTGCAGGATAAAACACTGTTCTTATGCTGTCTTTATCATTCGGCAGCTGAGCTCATTGTACTGGGTGACTTCAACGTTCACAAAACTAACTCCACCACTCCAATAGAACAGATGAGGTGAAAAGACAGGCTGAAACTTTCGCAATCAGCCATAATGTATTGCAGCTAGTCGACGAACCGGCAAGAATACCTGATCTTCCAACCAACTTCCCGAATACCTTGGGTCTTTTTTTGATTTCAGATCCAGATGGTTTTGGAGTGGAGGTCTCAGCACCGTTAGGCAACTCAGATCATAATATTATATCTGCTACTGGAACCATCGTGCTGCTGCTAAATCCAAGAACCTAAACCACCCAGACGCATTTGACACTATAGCCGTGGTAATTGAGATGAGCTACGTGGGTTCTTTCCGTGCTTCCCATTCAGTGATGTTTGCCTTTCAGATCCTGACATCAATGTGTGCACTGAATCTGATACAGAGATCATTCATGCAGAAATGGATCTCTACATCCCTCATTCCATGAAAAGAACAACAGCACAAAAGCCACGGTTCAACAAAAATGCGAAAGATCCTCTGCAGCCAAGAGCAGAGCTTAAAAGTCATGAAACACCCAACAGAGGAAACAAGAACAACCTTCGTACGAATACGAAAAGTATGCAACTTGACAACTGCAAGAGCAAAGGCCAATTTCAACTGAGGATAACTAATAAACAGGCAAGCAGGACTAGACAGTTAGACAGTTCTAAGGCAAAGACTGTCAGTGTCAATTTCTACAAATCGGTGTTTCCGCTTTTTGTTAGAGAAGACGGTATAGCATCATCTCCGAAAAAGGAAGCCGATATCTTTGCTCTCTTGTTCTCAAAGAATGCTGTGCTAAATTCATCTAACGTAATACCACCAAACATTCCAATTCTTCCATGGCAGAAATCAAGTTCAGAGTCCGCACTGTAAGATGGGCTCTCGAGTAGCTGAACTGGAAGAAGGTAGTTGGTCTAGACGAAATACCGCCAATCGTCCTACAAAAGTGTGCTCCGAAACTGGCACGCATTATTAATCCTCTGTTTCAGATTTCTTATGAAAGCCAGATTGGAAAATAGCAAGAATTCAACCGATCCCAAAGAGAGGAAAGAAGTCCTTACCCCAAAACTACCGCCCTGTTGCACTTCTTCCCATTATGTCCAAAGTGATGGAGAGAGATGATGAACCCATCAAATATATTGAGTTGCAGGAAATCATTAACGACCATCAGTATGGTTTTCGCAGGCAAAGATCGATAGAATATCTGCCCGCCTACGTCACTCATGTTTGTACATCAACGATGGAAAAGCAGTGAAAGCCTTCGATAGGGTTTAACATGCAGCCTTGTTGAATGAACTTGCTGCACATGGGCTCCCCGAAAAATCGCTAGGTTGAATGAGTATCTTTCTTTCAAATAGATCAATACAAAATATGGTCGATGCTGTAACATTTGATTGTTTCCAGTTGCAAACAGGAGTACCTCAGGGGCCCATTCTTTCACCAACCTTGTTTTTGTTGCAGATAAACGATCTTCTGTCATCTAAAGAGAACAAGATTTTTGGTTTTGCAGAGGATTGTACCCTGGTTTCATATTTCAGTCGTCTGCGGCCGATTACAGCTGCGGAATCTCGGCGTCAGAGATGTCAACAATTTAATAACGGGAACTCTGACTGACAGAGAATATCTGATTAGGGTCAGTTGAACCTGGTGAACTTCAACGTGAGCAAGACTCAAGCAACTAAAAAGGTCTCCGCTTGAGAACCTCTTTTAACGATACAACCCCAATAAATTGCATTCAAATATTCGATGAACCTTCTCGGAATAATATCTCCGGGTTTTGCTGGTATAACCATGTATCAGTAATAGCTAAGTCGGCATCAACTAAACTTAGTTTTCTTTTCAGAGCCAAGCGATGTTTAACGTCATCTCAGCTGTTGCTTCTATATAAGGCGCAGATTATACTTGCTTCGAAATATTGTTCCCATGTATGGGGATCTCAAACGGCTGGCTCTCAGAAGACAAGTTCCTGACATTCCTCTGTTTTACAGATACTTTCACGGAAGACGCTCCAAGGAGCTGAAAGACCTTGTTCCGGAAACTCATGTTTTGCCACAACACTAGGCTGGCAAGGAGTTCTCATCATATGGTGGTACATTTAACGACCCCTCAAACGTCTCTCTATAAGAATTCTTTTGTTTACGGAGCCAGTGCGCTATGGAACTCGCTTCCGTCCATCATCTTCCCAAAATCCTACAATTTGGCCCTCTTCAAGAAGTGAGTAAACAGACACCTCAATTCTTCCCAGGCGCTCACTCATGTGGTGTAACAAGTTTGCCTATTCCTGGAAAGCGCGTATAAAAAAAAAGTTGGTTCATCAATTATTAACTTATTGATGTATTGAAATTTCCATTTTGGTGATAGTTTCGACTGATCGTGTTACCTGTTTGTATCATTCCTGTTATATCGTGTTATTTTATAGATTAGTTCATTCGGAAAATTCAATTTTAATTAGTACACTCCTTTCACGAATGCGAGTTATGTAGATTTGATTTGAATTTCATGTAATGCTACGCATCGCCGCGCCTGCTGTAATTTAGACCCTAGGATACACACGACGCTAGCGTGATCTTGAATGGTAAATATAATTCTTTTTCTAGTGTAATTTAAACAGATATAAAACTTTATATTCCTCTGCAAAACTGTTGAACTGAAACAACGGAACGATATGAATCTGATAGAAAAACTTGAGACTGACGGAGCGTACAATTTATGACGTTTTTGTAAACGTTGAGATATTTACCCGACGACAAAAAACATTGATTTATTTGTCTAACCCATTCGTTTGTTGATGAATTTTGAAGGTTGCCTTTGCCATTATCAATCAACAATATTTTTCTTCGACAAGGTTCTTACTTATATGACATGAAAATTTAGAAACAAATGTATCTAATGAACTTATATCGATCTACTTTTTTCAAGTTAAATATAAGTTCAGTATAGATGTACAGTAAAAGCTCTTTATTTCCGCTTCCTACATTCACGTTTTCACTATTTCCGGATGAAGGATCCAATTCCTATATTAGCGGATAAAGAGTTTTTGTTCCCGCATCTAATCGGTACATTTTTTTTATGCGCGCTTCTCAGGAATAGGTGAACCTGTTACACAACATAAGTGGGCGCCTGGAAAGAAATGAGGTGTCTGTTTACTCGCTCCTTGAAGAGGGCCAAATTGTAGGATGTTGGATGGAAGCGAGTTCCATTGCTCTTCGGCCCTGTAAACAAAAGAATTCTTATAGAGAGGTTCGAGGGTCGCTAAATGTATCGCCATATGATGAGAAATACTTGCCAGCCTAGCGTTTCGGCAAAACATGACTATTCCCGGAACAAGGTCTTTTCAGCTCCTTGGAGCATCTTCCATGAAAGTATAAGTGAAACGGAGAAAGGTCTGCAACTTGTCTCCCGAGAGCCAGCGGTTGGAAATCGCGGGTGGTCGATGAGGCGCACAGCTCGATTTTGCACACTATCTAACATCTGCAACAAATGTTTGGGAGCAGATCCCCATACACGGAAACAATATTTCAAAGCAGGTCGAATCTACGCCTTATATAGAAGCAACAGCTGAGATGACGTGAAGTATCGCTTGGCTCTGAAAAGAAAACTAAGTTCAGCTGATGCCGGCTTAGCTATTGCTGATATATGTTCATGCCAGCAAAACTTAGAGTTGACCGTTATTCCGAGAATGTGCATCGAATCTTTGGATGCAATTTGTTGGCCTTGCATTCTTAGAGGAGGTTCTAGAAAACGAAGTTGCTTGCGTCTTGCTCGCGTTGAAGCTTACCAGGTTCAACTGACCCCACTCCGATATCTTCTGTAAGTCAGAGTTTTAGTAACTAATTTGTTGGCATCTCTGACGCTGAGATTCCGCAGCTGTAATTGGCCGCAGACTACTGAAAGACGAAACCAGGATACGATCGTCTGCAAAGTCCTCAGAAATTCAATGACTATTTTGTCTCGTTTCGATTGCAGATTTCTAAAAGTCTTGGTAATTGTACCGAAGACCCTGCTGCTACGTTCAGGAGGGCCATACCGCCTGATGCCAACTTTGATTTTTGTGAAGTCACTTATAATGAAGTGAGGAATGTTGTCCACAGTCTGAAGCATATTAAATCCACGGATTACTATGGACTGACTACTATTATTTTGAAGAAGTACATCAACTCCATCATTTATCCTCTCACTTCACTTGTGAATCGATGCCTTCGGCCGGGATCTTTCTTGGATGTGTCAAGGTCTCAAAAGTCATTCCAATTTTCAAAAGGGGGGAGCGAGAGGATGTTGCAAATCATCAGCCTATTTCTTCAGTATCACTTTTTTCAAAGGTAATAGAAAAACTGATGTGAAGCCAAATTGTACAAGTAAAAGTAACCAATTTGGCTTTATCAAAGGCGAGAGCACCTGTGATGCTGTTATGGGTTCTATCAGTAGTTCTGTTGAATGTCTTGAGATTGCTTTGCACTCATTGACACTTTTTCTTGACCTGTCGAAGGCGTTCGACTGTGTCTCTCATGATAAGCTCCTGTGGAAACTCAGAGCCTACGGTTTCAAGGATACAAGCGTTAGTTTCACCTGCTCATTTTTGTTTGGTATGTAGCAAGTTGTCTTCGACAGTGGTGTTTTCTCTGGGAAGAAAGTAGTTGAGATAGGTGTTCCACAGGGTTCTATAATGGAACCAATACTGTATCCAATTTTCATAAACGACTTCCTTGATTTCATCACAGCTGCTTCAAGTACCCTTAATGCGTATGATACAGCGGTCTCAGTGAGCAGTACAGATCTTGCTGAACTACGGGAGCTGTCGGGAAAGGCCTTGAAATGGTTCAATGGTCATGAACTCAATATGAATGTAAATAAGACGCATAGCTTGTTGATCAGTCTGTGATATAGAGGTGGCATGAATCATGATGAGAGGAATGGTGTATGTTTTTTGGGTGTTCGCTTAGATTCCGGCCATAGATGGGATATACATTCTGGTCATTTGTCTTCGAAGGTCAGCAGTAATATATTTATTCTGTTCGGTTTCACGGAATATCTTGAAGATGGCTTACTTTACACTGAGTCTCATCTAAGATACTGTATATTGGTGTAGGGCGATTGTGCGGAAAAATATAATGGAAAAATATTTTAGCCATAATGCACCTTGCTGGCCAGACTTTTAGGTGCATGGTCTGAGTATCACATTTCCTTGGTACTCGGTGGAACAGTTATACCGCTGTGATTCGGTCTACAGAGCCTCGTTAGTTATAGCAGGGCGCACCGAGATGTCTAGCTTCCACTCGTGCAGGTGAGGTTGACAGTTGGGCAGGTATAAGACCTTCTGACTTTCGCCCCTTACGCGACTGACTGACTGACTGACTGACTGACGAGATTACACGAAGAGTATCCCTTTCGTGGGCGGCATTTGGCGAATTAAAACATTTCCTGTCATCAGACATACCCCACAACCTCAAGAAAAACCTATACAACCAATGCATTCTTCCTGTGCTTACATATGGAGCCGAAACATGGTGTCTTACTAAGAAGTTGGCCCAAAAATTGACGAAAACCCAAAGAGCCCACGAGAGAATAATATCAAATATTAAACTATCAGATCGCATAAGAAATACTTGGATAAGAGAACAAACCAAGCTGACAGATGTCATGAAGAGGGCAGCTCAACTAAAGTGGTCATGGGCAGGTCACGTAGCTCGAAGAAATGACAATCGGTGGACCAAGAGGCTCATGGAATGGAGGCCAAGAGTGAGGCATAGGAGTATCGGCAGGCCAAACACAAGGTGGAGAGACGATATTAAAAAATCAGTGAGTCTCCTTTGGATGAGAGAAAAATTTCAATATGGAAATCTCAACAAGTAAGACAAAATGCATGACCATAGCTAAGGAACCTCTGCGCTGCAAGTTAACAATAGACAACGCCACTATAGACCAAGTCATGTCATTCGAATACTTAGGGTGCAAAATAACAAGCACAGGATACCTTGAAGATGAAGTGAGGAGACAAGTGAACAAAGCAGCTGCAGCATCGGGACATCTTAAACAACAAATTTGGAGAAATAAACACCTCAGTATACCATGCAAATCCAGAATATACAAAACATGTGTGCGACCAATTATGACAAACGAGGCAGAAACAAGAGCGGAAACGTTGGTAACAAAGAGCAAACTAAGAACAACAGAGATGAAAACGCTAAAAACTATAACCGGTTACACATTGAATGACAGACAAAGAAATACCGACATAAGGGAAAAATGTAAAACAGACGATATTGTAAGATGGGTAAGAAAATGAAGAAGAGAATGGAACCAGCATGTAAACAAAATGACCACAGATAGAATAGCCAAAATCGTATATAACAACATACCACACGGAAGAAGACCCGTTGGACGACCACCAAAACGATGGCCGATTAGTTGGCAATCAACTTCACAAGAACCGCTGCAGGGAAACTGGAACTGAACAGGCGCTACGCCTTCTACACGGTGAAGAAGAAGAAGAAGAGTTCCAATGCAAAAAAGTCAGTGTTATCGTTTAGAGCAAAAATAGAAATGCTTGAACGTTTAATCCTTGGAGAGTCGGAATGCGAAGATAAAATAAGATTGTTTGTAGCTTCAACCTCACTGTCAGCGAAATTTATTCGTGATTCAGCAATAGAGGAAACAGGCGTTGTCATGAGTCAAAGACCGCAACCCAAAAAGAGTGCCCTCGAGTGGCCCAGTTATCCGCGAGGAGGGCAAGGTGTCCTTACCCAGATTTCAGATAACTTGGTGGTAGTTGTGGTGCGGGAGGATTTCAAGCATCTAAAGCTTGGTTCGATAAGTTTATGGTGCAACGATCGTTGCAGACACAGCTGCTGAAGAAAGATATCCAGGAGAATTTGTAAATCTTCTAGCTGATATAGGATACAAACCTGAGCAAGTATTTAATGCAGACGAAACTGCACTATTTTGAAAGAGAATGCCTTTAAGGCACGAAGGATAGAGTTACACTACTGATATGTTCTAATGCATCTGAAGATTGTGTCATTGGAACAGACCACAAGCTCGTTCTAGGGAAACTGAAGATGACAACTCAATTAAAAAAGAAAACACCATTTGTAAAAACTGAAAAATTCAACGTAGAATCGCTCAACAATGAGAGCACAAAACAACTTTATTCAAACCGTTGCAAACAGTATATAACTCGTAATCCAATATTGCAGCAATATAACCCCGACATAGCATGGCTCAAACTAAAAGAAAACATATACAAGGGTGCCACAGAGGCCTTGGGAACCCTCACGGTATCACAGAACGGCAAACCTAATAATGAACCCTGGTTCACCACTGAAGTCAAAAACATTACAAAGGAAAAAAAAACAAATATATCTAGAATATAAGAGCCATCCGACACCAGAGAACCGAAATAGATACATAGAAATAAGAAATAGGGTCAATAACAGAGTTCGGGAAATTAAAGAAGAATACTGGCAGAGATTTAGTGCTGAAATGGAAGCTGATATATACGGAGCGCAAAAACAAATTTGGAAATTATTAAGGGGTGTGAAAAAGGACACCAATGAAACTATACAACCGAAAACAATCACAAACGAAACATGGGAAAAATACTTCAAAAATCTTTACACCGAATCAGAATATGAAGAAGAATCCCCAGAAGAAGACTTAGAAAACGACATTATAAATGAACCGGTAACAATCACGAAAGAGCAAGTAGCTATGGCAATAAGTAAACTTAAAAATAGGAAAGCTCCAAATGAAGATAAGATAACAAATGAGATGATCAAATATGGCGGAGAAGCCATGAGAGAAGAGTACACAAAACTGTTCAACATCATAATTCAACACGGAAAAATACCAGAAGAATGGAAAAGAAGTGTAACAGTGCCTATCTTTAAAAAAGGAGACAAAACAAATCCTGCCAACTATCGCGGAATAACCTTATTGAGCACCTCTTTGAAACTGCTTACAAAGATTCTTGCCGATGACATAACGTCAACAATACCAATCAGCGAAGAGCAACAAGGCTTTCGAAAAAACCGGTCCACGGTCGATGCACTATTTATAACAAGACAATTAGTAGAAAAGTCTCTTGAATATAACACTCCAGCATATCTTTGTTTCATAGACTTAACGAAGGCCTTCGACAGAGTCCAACTGAAGGATGTAATCAAGATACTGGAAAACAAAGAGGTATCCAAAAAATATATAAGACTCATAAAAGATCTGAACACTAATACAACAACGCAAATACGAACAAACCACACCCTAACGCAGCATTTCGGAACAACGTCGAGCATCCGCCAAGGTGATAGTCTTAGCCCTCTACTATTTAATACTGTTATGGACCAACTTGTAGAGACCGTTAAAAACTTGGGACTAGGATACCGCATGGGAACCTACAAAATTAACAACTTATGCTATGCCGATGACGCCGTACTCATTGCAGAATCAGAAGACAACCTAAAAGAATGTTATACGCCTTTAGCAAACGCGCAAAAAATTTAAATATGGAAATCTCAACAAGTAAGACAAAATGCATGACCATAGCTAACAAACCTCTGCGCTGCAAGTAAACAATAGACAACGCCACAATAGACCAAGTCATGTCATTCGAATACTTAGGGTGCAAAATAACAAGCACAGGATACCTTGAAGATGAAGTGAGGAGACAAGTGAACAAAGCAGCTGCAGTATCGGGACATCTTAAACAACCAATTTGGAGAAATAAACACCTCAGTATACCATGCAAATCCAGAATCTACAAAACATGTGTGCGACCAATTATGACATACGGGGCAGAAACAAGAGCGGAAACGTCGGTAACAAAGAGGATACTAAGAACAACAGAAATGAAAACGCTAAGAACTATAACCGGTTACACATTGAATGACAGACAAAGAAATACCGACATAAGGGAAAAATGTGAAACAGACGATATTGTAAGATGGGTAAGAAAAAGAAGAAGAGAATGGAACCAGCATGTAAACAGAATGACCACAGATAGAATAGCCGAAATCGTATATAACAACATACCACACGGAAGAAGACCCGTTGGACGACCGCCAAAACGTTGGCGGGACAGTTGGCAATCAACTTCACAAGAACTGCTGCAGGGAAACCGGAACTGAACAGGCGCTACGCCTTCTACACGGTGAAGAAAGAGAAGAAGAGTTCCAATGCAAAAAAGTCAGTGTTATCGCTTAGAGCGAAAATAGAAATGCTTGAACGATTAATCCTTGGAGAGTCGGAATCCGAAGATAAAATAAGATTGTCTGTAGCTTCAACCTCACTGTCAGCGAAATTTATTCGTGATCCAGCAATAGAGGAAACAGGCGTTGTCATGGGTCAAAGACCGCAACCCAAAAAGAGTGCCCCCGAGTGGCCCAGTTATCCGAGAGGAGGGCAAGGTGTCCTTACCCAGATTTCAGATAACTTGGTGGTAGTTGTGGTGCGGGAGGATTTCAAGCATCTAAAGCTTGGTTCGATAAGTTTATGGTGCAACGATCGTTGCAGACACAGCTGCTGAAGAAAGATATCCAGGAGAATTTGTAAATCTTCTAGCTGATATAGGATACAAACCTGAGCAAGTATTTAATGCAGACGAAACTGCACTATTTTGAAAGAGAATGCCTTTAAGGCACGAAGGATAGAGTTACACTACTGATATGTTCTAATGCATCTGAAGATTGTGTCATTGATCAACTGATGCTTTACAGATCGTTTTTACTCGTGCTTTAAACAATCAAAACAAGAAGAACCTGTCAGTGTTTTGGCGTGCTAAAACAAAAGCGTGGGTTACATGTACTCTTTTGTGACTATTGGTACCGAAATTGGTTTGTTTCATAAGAAAATATTAAAAAAATATAAAGACTCTTAAGCTATTCTATTTTTGGACAATGCACCACGGGAACTTGAAACTAAGCATCCAAATATAAATGTGACATTTTTAACTCCGCATACGAAAATTAAGTCTGTGGATAATAATTAATGAATTTGGTCAAAAACTTCAACTAGATGTAACTCGTCTTTATTAGCTTTTGAAATAAAACTTACGGGTGCTTCGTTTTGATTTGAAACTCTCATTGTGATTAGTAATAATCGTTCTGACAATCAACTCACCTTTAGTGAAATCATACAACGTGAAATAAGGGCTTTAAATGTTGTTTTTTTTTCGTTTAATTACAGGTGAGTGAAATGTTTGAGTAGAACGAAATGTTCCGGTTGAGAGTTGTTATTTTATTTTGTGAATTAAAATTTTCGTTTAATCACAGAGAAACGCAGGATGAACTTTGTTTAATCTAGAGCAGGAAAACCATTATATTTATTTTTTATTTTGTTACCTAGGAACGTATTCCCTATAATTCTATATAAATTACCATTTCATATTCAAAATCTACCCTGCGAATGAAAAGCGTATACTGTAGAAACTATACACGGTATTCCAAGTTGAGTGGCTTGTTAGACGTTCATGAAGAACTAATAATGCTATCGTTCTGAAATTTTGATAGTTGATTCAATTTATTAGAAGCTCTATTTCTAGAATATTTTTACCTCAATCGCACTTCCCGTTTTATCAGAAGTGCATATCAGCTTTGTTATTTAATATAGAACACCCTATATATTGATGACTGGTTCGATAACACTTGTTATTTTAATTACAAAAACACCAAGTACATAAGTTAAGCTTGTTTTGTTCATGAAATAAAATTACCGATGATTTGTTTTTTGAAAAAACTGATATATGTCCAGAACGGCGTAAGCTACCAAAATAATGGAAGTTGTTTTGCAAACAAGAAACAATGCAGGACATAACTCATATCCGACTGAATCTCAGTCAGTATAAAGAGTGCTCTTTTTTACGCCTCTCATTTCGAAACGAAGAAATATCGAAAAAAACTCTTTTCTCGAATTGAAACCCAATTTTTTTTAATTCATTAGATTTGTCGTAAAAAACTAAATGAAGTTATCCACACATACCCTGTACCTAAGAGTTCAAGTTTTTAAGTTATGGCGAAAAAACGAATTTCACGTACCTCCCATAAGTTCGCAAAGGTGGCTTATATTCCTGTCAACGCATAGAAAGTTCCCAGAGTATCAACAAATAACTGTCCTTTTATCATTGGATAATTGAGAAATTAAGAAAAAAAATGCGAAACATCAGTTGTTGTCGAATTTCGTAAGTCCAATTGAAAAATATCAAAACGAATTAAACTCTATTTTCTTAAACTCCATAATAATTGTTCAAACTAATGATGATTCATTTCTAGACATAGTTCTACTCGAGGCATAACATCCTATGATATGGCTTTCCTGAGTTCCTCCACACCCAATTGTATGAAAGCATTTTGCAACCTATAATGAAAATCACATCTTGAAGTCACAGGTTCAGAATAAATTTTATCTTTCAGCGTTCCCCAAAAATAAAAATCCATAGACGTTAGGTCAGGTGACTTTGAAGGCCATAAAGACGGACCGTTGGTTCTAATCCATCTATCTTCAAACATATCAGTTAAAATTCGATCATTTTCATTTGTGCGATGAGCTGGCACTCCATTGAGTTGATATCAACAACGAATTGTCACTTACTACCGTCCTCAAAATCTCCATATGAAGTTTTCATGAAACACAGAATACGAAGATATGTTGTCCTTCAAAGATGCAAACACATTAAAACTAAATTCTTGTAATATAAGGTATTTTGGTTTTCCCAAAAGTGTAAGTTATTTCGGTTAAAAGCCTCTTCATTAATCTAACCTAACCTTATCCGTCCAGATAATCCTTTTGAGAAAAACGGGATCCTCTTGTTTTCTGAGAAGAAGGATCTCACACAGTTCAATTCGAAGCTGTGGATCGCCAGCTTGTAGAGTTTGGACCAATGACAATTTATAAGGGTGCAGTTTATGTTTTTTTAGAATTCTGTGAATACTACTATGAGGTAAATTCAGATCATTCCCTGCTATAGCCAATGATGTACGTGGATTAACATCAAAGTAAGCTAGAAGGGCAATATCATTATTCTCATTGTTGACTATATATAATATGATTTTTTATTCTGGACTATTCCAGTCGAAAGAAAGTTTATAACGTATGTCCTGAATTTTTTGGCTGTTATAGATGGCATATTTGGATATAATTCGTTAAATCTCCTACAAATTCTACTCGCATTCCTTCTCTCATCTCCATGAATGAAAAATAAATTAAGTATTTGCTCATTTGTGTAGCTAGTCATTCTGTGCGAATTAATTCGACTAACAGTTAAAACAATGATAGTTTGTGATCTATGCTCAGGAACCTGTCTATGCTCTGGGATATGTCTATGCACTTGTAGAAATCCAAGCCTCCTTTGTCATTTTCAGGTAGGTAAGTAAAATTCATTTTTTCGCCAAAACTTGAAAACTTAAAATCTCAGGTACAGGTTATGTATAGGAAACTCCATTTAGTTCTTTACGGAAAATCTAATAAATTGAAAAAAAATAGGGGTTACAATTTGAAAAAACGTAGTTTTCGATGTAACTGAGATTCAGTCGGATATGGGTTACGTCTCGCATGGGTTTTTGTTTGCAAAACACCTTTCATTATTCTGATAGCTCATACCGTTCTCGAGATATACAATGTTTTCAAAAAGTAAAATATCGATAATTTTCAAGTGAAACTTGGATATTTCATGAACGAAACAAGCTAGACTTAGGTGCCAGGTGTATTTGTAATTGGAATAACAAGTGTTATCGAACCAGTCATCAATATACAGGATGTTACAGATTAAATTGCAAAGTTGATATGCACTTTCGGTACAACCGGAAGACCCATTGAAGTGAAAATATTCTGGAAATAGAGAATCGAATCAGCTGAATTAACTACCAAAACTTCAGAACGATATCATTATTAGTTTTCCATAAACCTCTAATGGGCCACTCAACTTGGAATACCTCGTATAGTAGATGTTCCATCCAAGCTATAGCTTGGGACGTTTTTGACTGAGTTGCATCTTGAATTTGAATTTGGGAGGCTTTTACTTGGTAAAATTCCATTATCAATAATAAAAAACAAGTACTGTGTTTTAAGGAATTTTACTTAATAATTGCGATTCGTAACGCGTTTCACTACACCGTAGCTTCTTCAGACGAATGATTATGCAGAAAAATGTAAATGAGAATATAACTAGAAATGTTCTTGAGTAATTAAAAGCTTATTGGTCGCCTCCTCCTAAGTGGTTATTTATGACAGGTATATCCAATAAAATTAAGGAATAGATTGCTCCCCGAAAAGATTCAATAGAGGTGAAGGGCTTAATTCGACTTGTTCATTGATGAGTCTACCTGAGTGTTTGTATTTATTTATTTCTAAAGTTTCCCAAAGATCTACCTTCCAATATTTATTATCTGTATGCAAAATTTCAAACTGTGGGTCGAAAGAATGATTATTTTCTAAGAGATGATTCGCGTAATTTGAATCTGATTTTTTATTTGAAAAACTGCGTTTATGTTCCGATATTCTAATATTAAAATTTCTATGTGTTCTACCAATGTAGAAATTATCACAGTCATTGCAATTCAATCTATAAACACCTGATTTATTGTTTTTACCTGGTTTGGTTTTATTATTTTTATATATTTGCCTAAATTATTATTAGTTTGGAAAGCTATGTTGAAATTATTGCTACTTAAGAATGATTTCAGTTTCTCACTTGTAATGCCAACGTAGGTTAAGGTGTTGAATTTTTGTTTCAATTTATCGACAGGGTACACTTCATTCAATGCGATTCTACTTTGTTTTTATTTAAAATATTATTTATTAGTTTGGGATTGTAACCATTATTTTTGGCTATTTGTTTAATCAAATTTAGTTCTTTGTTGAAATTTTCTGGTGATAGCGGGATGTTAATCAATCTATGAATAAAACTATTGAATGCTGACATTTTATGTTGATATGGATGACACGACGAGTTATGTATTATAATATCTGTATGTGACGGCTTATGGTAAATTGCATGTTTTCCATTTTCATTCGAAATTGTTACGTCTAAGAAATTTATCGAATTATTGCTTTCTATTTCGGTTGTGAATGCAATTTTTGGATGTAATGAATTTATATGATTTTCGAAAATTTTCAACTGTCTAACTGTTCCTGTGAAGCAAATAATGATATCGTCTACATAGCGATACCAGTATAAACATTCGTCAGAAGAAGCTACGGTGTAGTGAAACGCGTTACGAATCGCAATTATTAAGTAAAATTCCTTAAAACACAGTACTTGTTTTTTATTATTGCATCTTGAATGATATTCTAATAGCCTGAAGAATAGTCATTGATCTGTCTCTTCCCGAAATACTGGAAACTGACCTTTACTTGGACTTTTTAAGTAGTAACTCCATATGATCATTTTTTATCGATTACTCATTGAATTTCGAGTACCTACGGTTAAGTTAGAATACTCAGAATGATGTAATTTTCGAGAAAAAAGAAATTATAGAAAAATTTATAGGATAAAATTCATTCGCATTGTCTTTTATAGAACAGGGTATGGATTGTTTCACAACAAAAATAATTAAGTAATCAGGAAGTGTATTAATGAGCGCATTGTTGTAAATAGATTTTGATATTCATGCTGCTATGTTTATTCAAACTTTCGTTTTATTGGGAGCCTTTCGCTTCCTGGCGCATTCGCCATTTCGTGTAAGATAATCAATGTTAGAATATATCAAGTGTTCTGTGAAAACGCTCCATGTTATAGCTACTGTAATTGTAAAAATGTTGTATGACTTAATGTTACCGTAAATACACGGAAAAAGTTACTCAATTATTAGAAGTTGCTTTGGGATAACAATTTTTTTAATATAGCTATAAATTTTCACGCTCCTGTGATAATATAAAAGCTTCTGATGTTCCTCATTATAAAGTACGAAAAAAATGTTGACATAAAACTTTCCTAGCTGATTTATTTCCCTTTCTTCAGCTTCGTATGAAACCGTTGTTCAGAAGAAATATTTCAAACATTAAATTCACAAATATTTAATGAGAAAATTGTTAAACAAATCTTGAAGTATGAAATAATTCTAGTTCTACCTGAAATAAAGCTACATGCGGAATATTTTTTCTTCAGCTGTTTCTAAGTTGTTATACATATTGAGTTCCCTTCAATATAAGCCTTAGATAATTGTGATTTTGTTAAATAGGTCTTATAAAAAAAATAAATGTGAAAACACATGTTTTTAATGTTGGTCGGGGGAGGAAGGAAGAGAGGAACAATGAAAGCGTCTCTTTTGATCACACAAATTATGCAATCATGGGAAAAAAGGGTTTTGCCAATAAGAGCCTCTCGACTATCTTGACGAGGGGTACCATTTTGAAACTATTTTTTTTGTGGGGAAAATCTGCATACAGATAACACTGGTTGTTCATGTGGTTAGGTAGGGATGGCTATTGCCGACCCACTAAAAATATCCCCTCCGTCTCTCCTGTTTCTTTTTCTAAACCTGACATGTGCAATTACTCGTTACTCGTTTACACACGAAATAAACTATACTCTACTCTACTCTACTCAGATCACCTGTTTCGCTTGTGTTATTCGTTTTTCAGTTTCTTTCCCATCTGTCCCGGTATCAACAAAGTAACACCTAGGTACGTGTGTTCTCTGCTGCCCGAAATTTCCTTCCCTTCATTGGGTTCGAGTGAATTGAAATCATTTTCTATATTTGGTTTTTTGAATATTGATCATGAGTCCCCAGTTATTATACTCTTCGACTTGCTTGTGCATCATATATTCTGCATCTTCCTTATCACCGCTTATTATCACCTGATCATCAGCAAACTGGAGGGTGTATAAAATCGTTATCCAGCTCAACCCCCATACTGTGTACCTTTCACTTCTAGCTCTTCAAAGCTGCTGCAATCTAAATTTTGAAATGAATTGGTGAAATACAGCAATCCTGTCATAAACCTTTTGTAACTAGGAACTCTTCCTATTTTAACTCTGGATTTCGATCCTCTATAGAGTTCTCTTAACGCCATGATAAAGGTATAATTGATATTGGATTCTTCTAGCAGTTTGCATAATTTCGAAATTGGGACATTCTTTTTGAAGGTCAAAGAAGACGATGTGTGTTTCCATGTTCCTAGCATTCCATTTCTCAATAATTATCTTGAGACAAAACACATTATCAGTGTAAGATCTTCCAGTTCGAAATCCGCATTGTTCTTCTCCTTCATCCTGCTCAAAATCTTTTTCTATAAGATCTCGCAAAACTCTTCCATATAGCTTACTCATTGTACTTGTCACTAATATTTCCCTGTAGTTGTTGCAATCTCGTTTGTCCTCTTTTTTCTGTATCGATGTCATATGAGCTACTTTCCATCGCTCTGGAACCAGATGGCCAATGAGACATTCATTTATTACATACGCAAGTCTCTCGAATAGTTTCTCACTCCCGTTCTTCAGCATTCCGATGTATCTTTCTTCAGGGCCACTTGACTACCCTGTTTTCATACTCATCACAACCTTCTTCGTTGTTTCCATTCCAATCTCGACTTTCTCACCTTGGACTTATATTATTTTCTGGGGATTCGTCTGTATACTCTGTTTTTTTTTCCTGGAGTAGATTGGCGTAATGATACTTTCATACCTCGGGTTTGATGATAGATATGTGAACTCTGTCCTTATCCAAATTTTTTAAACTTTTAATGAATTTCCATACTTCAGAACATCTCTTTCCTCCTATCAATGTTTCTATTTGTTAACATGGTTGATCCCAGGCATTGTTCTTCTCTGTTTTTATC
Organism: Cryptolaemus montrouzieri; assembly: GCA_013387265.2. Classification (NCBI taxonomy): domain Eukaryota; kingdom Metazoa; phylum Arthropoda; class Insecta; order Coleoptera; family Coccinellidae; genus Cryptolaemus; species Cryptolaemus montrouzieri. The sequence continues at coordinate 1,850,259 of JABFTP020000083.1, read as the reverse complement.
AATCTCCTTACCTCAGTTTTTGCTGCTTTGTATTCCTGTAGATGTTTGTCTTGATTTGAATGTAGCCATGTTGAATATTTCTTCTTTCTTATATCTATTGAATCAGCAACCTCTTCGTTCCACCATATTTTATTACTCCGCTTTGCCTCCTGTATTCCGATCGCTTCTTGAGTAGCTTTCTTGAGACTATATATTATGTTGTTATATATTGCAGTGAATGTTAAGCCCTCTGTGTCCAATAATTTTTCGTCCAATCTAACGTTGATGAAGGTTTTGTGTGCTTTCATTCCTGAAGCTCTCGAATTTATACCTTGGTTCCTCAATCATTTGCAGGTTCTCAGTATAATCTTTGGGTTGATTAGTTTCTGTTCGGACTGGAAATATATCTTTCGCTCTTATTAAATGATGATCGGATCCACAGGTTGCTTCTCTTAGTACACGAACATCATTCCACTGAAGACGAGAGTTTTGTTGCGTGATGACGTAGTCAATAACGAACCGCAGGTTTCTTGTGTTTTGTGTCCACGTGAATCGATGTATGTCCTTATGTTTGTAGAAACCATTACTTATTGTAAGGTTATAGGTTTCACATAGATGTATCAATCTTTGATCGTTGTCGTTCACTTGGTCTTCTCCGTGTGGTTCCACAACTTTGCTGTTCAACTGCCGTCCTGTTCTCGCGTTGAAATCCCCCAACATTATTTTCTCTCTGTTTTGACCTATTCCTGTTAATCTTTCTTCTAGTTCTTCGTAGAACTCTTGCTTTGTGCCTACTCTTTCGTCGTCCGAGGGTGCATATGCTACTACAAATGTTACATTCTGTCCATGTAATTGTAAATTAATGGTGAATAGATTTTCATTGTTTGCTTTCGAAATACTTATTTTCTGGTTGATCTTTCGTGTTTGGGTACAACGGTAAATATATGGACATATTGTCCTAGATTTTCTATTCCTGGTCCTTTTTTCTTTGTCTCTGTTAGAGTTACAATGTCCAAACTAAGTGTTTCAAGTTCTTTGGCGATGATGTCGGTCTTCAATTTTATTTCTTGTACGTTCCATGTGGCAATACTCATTAACAGTGTTCTTTGTTCGTCGTCGAGAAGTTCCATCCTGTATTCCAAGGCTTTTTAGTAAATGGAGAAATGACCTTACTATATCAACCGCATCACAGAGAGCGTCCATACCATTTTGAATCTAGATTCAAAGAATCGTCTCAAATAAAAAATTTGAACGTTTTGAACAAACTAAATGAACAAAACATATATTAGATAGTTTAAACATTCTCCTCGAATGTAAGGAAGTGATGAAAGTGAATCTGTTGGAAAGTTCGAAAATCTACAAATTTGAAAAAACTTAAAATTCACCTCTCAATTGTAAGCTAGAATAGAATCATTTTCCAATACTCAACATTCAAAATAGGTATCGTTGGCACATTCTTTCTCATAAATGTTAGTTCTAGACATCTCAAAACAAAAAGTTACTATATGCGAGATTTCGCAATGTGTAGACACATCGATGAAAACTATTTTTCAAGAAGATGAGTAGGTAATGGCATAGCCTTGTGTTGCGAATGGGTAGACAATGCTGACGGGGTCAAACGAGAGTGGACCTGCAGTCCATTTTTCCTATTCGTGACATCTGATCGTGCTGTGCCACTTCCCTGACGGTTGAATATCGTCCCTTGAAAAATAATTTTCTTCGATTAGTTCTAGACACTTGAAAATGACTTACTTGTAAAAACTAGCCGTGTGTATTGAAAACAAACATTATGAATGAGACAAAACTGTTTTATTCACTTATTTGAGAATGAATTTCCATAAAATAAATCCATCAATACTATTATCTTTTTTATAACTTGGTTGATGGATTCTTGAATCGGAAACGTCGTTGTCCTAAACACCTCAAAAAAGTCTAGAGAACACTTACCAATATCTTTAAAATATGAATTTGAAGATTCGAATTTATAGAAATCTTTTGGTTTTTGTTAGGATGTATTGTATATAATGTATTGTCAAGAAAACAAAATAATATTTAACTTCTCCAAAGCACCTATTATAAAAAGAAATTTGAAATTTGAGAATGACGAAATTTGGTAAAACACAAAAGAAAATCCTTAACTAATATTTTCAAAACGATATGGAAGCACTTATATTTTTCAGTACCCAGAAGGTCCACCTCTGTTATTAATGATACTTTGGCATCGTCGCAGCATGCTCAATATTAAATTGTCTATTACATTTTGGCCTAAGTCATTCCAAGCCCCCTGAACTACTAATCGAAGCTCCTGTTCATGATGGAAGACGTTTTGACGCAGGAGATTTCTTTTTAGGGTGTCCCACACATGCTCGATGGGATTCAGATCTAGGGAGCAGGATGGCCACGATATTATTCCCTTCAAGAACGTTCAAGACAACTCTTGCACGATGAGGAGGGGCATTTTCTTGTTGGAAGAGTGGATTTTGACCCATTGTTTGGAGATACGGTACCACTACAGTTAAAACTATCTCATTTGCGTACGAAGTTCCCGTGAGGTTGTTCTGTATGAAAACGAGGTCAGTTCTTCCACCAAGGCGTATACCTCCCCAAAACATCACTGATCCGCCTCCCTGTCTAACAACTTCTCGAGCATACTGGAGACGGTTTTGCTTTCCAGGTTCCCTCCATATTCGAATTCTTCCCGAATCGGAATAATAACGAAATCTAGATTCATCACTGAAGAGAACTGTGGCCCACCTCTCTTGATCCCAGTTTACGTGTTCTTGGTACCAAGCTAAACGAGCTGCGCGATTTCCATGGGTCAGTTCTGGAACTCTTAAAGGACGTCTGGAGTGGAATTGACCTTCGTGCAGTCGATTTCTCACAGTTTGGTCGGAAATTTGTACATTATGAGCTCGTGATAGCTCTTGAGCTAATTTAGATGGTGTGGTAGTACGATCTCTTCTGGCTTGTAAAACCAAAAATCAGACTTGGGCGACTGTAGTAATCCTGAAACGACCAGTATGGGGTTCTTCTACGCTACCCGTTTCATTGAAACGCGACAATAAACGGTTTATGACACTTGAGCTACTTCCCTGAACCCTGGATACTTCCCGTTGTGAGCATGCCAACGGCTCGTAACATCTCTTCTCTAGTCAAATGTCGTCTTTTTATGGTCGAATCACAAAATTTGAATCTTTTATTTGTGCTTACAACGGAAACAAAGTGCCAACTAACCGATTCAAACACTGAATACATGAAATGATTATAAAGCAGAGTCGCATCTGCTGCATTTTTAGGGTTTTATGAAAAAACCTGAAATCTGTTGCGGCAACCTACATAATTTGGTGAGAAATTGATGCAGGTGTTCATTTCTTAACAAAAATCATCCATATTGATCGTTCTGGATACGATATATCGATATTCAGAAGTGTTCCCTAGACTTTTTTGAGGTTTTTATAAGGGTTCGCTTACTTTTGGGGCACGGGATTCTAAGGGAGCTGAAATCTCATTCCTTAAGCCTTTTCAATTGAATTTTTAAAATCTATTATATTTATATATATATTTTTTTAATTTTTCCAGCAAACCATTATCCAATGGCAGAAAATCTACCTAATTTCAGCTACCATCCTGATAGTTACTGGAATAATATACTGTACATTCTCTTCATCCAAACTGTTACCCTGGAATGATCCTCACAACAACAAATTGAAGGAAACCATTGAATTGCAACAAGTGAAGAGATTAAAAAAATTAGCAGATCAATCGGCGAGTGAAGACGAAAAGCAGAAAATGTTGGGAAATAATGGCACCAATCAAGAATATGTTGACGAATCGAAAAAGTATTGAATGCGTGATTCTGATTCGAATATTTTTAAATGTATAAGAAATTGTGAAGAGGCTTTAAATTAACTGTTTAATTGTTATTCGTGAATTTACATTCAATGATTACACAGCTCTACAAAAAATTTTTTTTTATTTTTGCTATGGATATCACCGCAAATTTTTATGTTTTCAAGTGCCCAGAGTACGAATATATTGATGAAAGTTCTCAATGTGCTCGTATTTTCATGATATTTGCATTTCTTATATTTTGAACAATTATAAGCTTGTTAGAAATAAAATTTAATTTTCGCGTCATGATTAGGCTTCTGCGCAACTTTTTCGCGCATACAAACATCACCTGATCCCCACTCTCAGACCGCTTGCTCCACAGAACAGCTGAGATCTCAGTTATTTGACAATATTGAAGTACATATACACGTAAATCTGGATAAAGTGTCATGGATTAATATTTTGTTTCAATTACTGAATGTCCATTCTTATATATTTGTCTTCTAGTTTAAAATATGAGTTCGTCACGAAGAAAGTGTAAATATTGTAGTGATTTATTTTGTTATATTTGCAGTGTTTATATACCAAAAAAAACAAAAAAGAAATATCACAGACTTTGTCAAGGAGACTTATGTTGAATAGTTTGGTTTCAAAATGGACGAATTAGGTAAACCATGGGTTCCTAATAAAGTTTGTAAGTCCTGTGTTGAGTCTTTACGGTTGTGGAAAAAGGGTGAACGTTCTGGATTAGACTTTGGTATTCCTATGATCTGGATGGAGCCTACGAATCATTTAGATGATTGTTACTTTTGCGTAGTAGATGTTAAAGGTTTTAATCGAAATCAAACGTGGAGATACCCAGACTTACAGTCTACGAAATGTCCGGTTCTACACAGTGAAAATCTCCCTCGGCCCATATACATTTCAAAAGTAATTCGCATGCCCTCAGAAACAATGATGTTCACAGAAATCGGGACCATCTACTAGTGGAAGTGAATGGAAAGGTGAAACATCTACGCCAAAGTTATTTTCTCAAAACAAGGATCAGAACTGTTAGCCTCAAGATTGAAAGAAAAAAATTTATTGGCACCAACAGTAACAATTATAACATACAGAACGCGAGAAAAAGAGTTATTACAATTTTTTAGTGAAAATGAAGGATTAGTGTATTGTAATGATATCGCGAAGCTGCTTATAGACATGGGTTTAAAAGAGTACAAATCTACTGAATGGCGCCTTTTTATTGATAGTTCCAAAGAAGTTTAAAATGCGTCTTATTGCACAATGGAAATAAATTTGCATCAATTCCAATTGCCCATTCAACGAAACTCGAAGAAGAATATGAAAATGTAAAATTAGTTTTAGAGAAAATTAAATACTCTGAGCATCAATGGCCGATCTGTGTGGATTTAAAAATGGTTAATTTTTTACTTGGCCAACAAAGTGGATATACAAAATACCCTTGCTTTATTTGTATGTGGGATAGTAGAGCAAAGCTACTTCATTGGGAACAAGATGTTTGGCCTGCAAGAAATTCTTTAACTGTCGGTAAAGCCAACGTAATAAGGGAGCCGCTGGTGAGCAGAGACAAAATCATACTTTCACCATTACATATTAAGTCAGGTATGATTAAGCAATTTGTAAAAGCGTTGAACAAAGACGGAAATTGTTTTAATTACATTTGCAGAAAATTTCCGAAGCTTAGTATGGAAAAATTGAAAGGTGGAATATTTGATGGTCCTCAAATACGGCAATTGATGAAAGACTCAGATTTTATCAAAGTTATGACTGTTCCGGAAAGTAAAGCTTGGAAAAGTTTTGTGTTGGTTGTCGAAAATTTCCTAGGTAACCATAAAGCAGCAAATTATGAAGAAATTGTGCAAAATATGCTGACAAACTCTCAGACTTTAGGAGCAAATATGAGTATTAAGTAACACTATCTCCGCAATCATCTAGATAAATTTCCGGATAATTTAGGAAATTATAGTGAGGAACAGGGAGAACGGTTTCATCAAGATCTAAAAGTGATGGAAGAAAGGTATCAAGGTCGATGGGATTGTCACATGATGGCAGATTACTGCTGGTCTTTGAAAAGAGATTGTCCCCTGTAAAATTATAGAAGGAAAGCTCATAAAAGGCGTTTTATGGAAATATGAAATATATTTTCGACATTTTCCTCTTTATTTACTTCGATGTATCCGAATTTCTCCAAACATAACTGACATTATAAATATATCTGTTATTTTGTTTCTTGTTTTAGGATTTTTGTTCTGTAAAATGAAAATAAAGATTTAAAAAGAAATCAGAGCAAATCCTACAAAATCATTCATAGTTTCACGAATTGTGTGCATAAATAGACCCAAAATCATTTTCATATCTAGGGCAACAAAACCATTGTAGACCAGTGTAATTTATCGTTAACTGGTCTGAATCATTTCCTTAATTTTCATTTCAAATTTTGTTTCACTTGCTTCCATCATTTTTACCTGCATTTCAATCCGATTCCCCAATTCCTTATAATTCACGCACGTTACCAGTAAGTTCTCCAATTATGTATTCCGCCGTTCATTGTTCAATTCCGTAAATTAATTATTCATAATGAAGTAATAAACTGTATAACCTGCAATATAGTAGGTACCAGTAAACATCAGGAAATCTAAGTATCGAACCCGATATCTGCACTCATCGTCGTAAATAAACCGCTATACTACCTGTAGTAATAATTGATCGCTTTTGGATTTCCGTAATCTTTCAAAACTCCAGAGTTATCCAGAATTAAGTTCAATTTTATTTCGCACTTTGAGGCTATCCTGGCAGTAATATTAAGTTCACATTTTTACTTCATAAAATTCATACTCGTGAGGCTTGTGTATGTGATATCTTTTACGAGAGATTTGTTTCGATTTCCATTCAACAAATGATGCACCTGTATTGAATTCAAATATTTCTAAGTGGAGTTGATTATCTTTATCTTGAGCATTGTTCCTTATATAAGAATAAAGTTTGTTTGATTTTCCTGATTCATTTCATGGATAATGTTGGATATAATTTTGAGTTGAAACAAGAGTTATTTTACCTGATATGATTACGTATCTAGTGTTTATTTTGAATTATCTTTACTACGAACTTTGGATTAACTTCCTCCAGCTAGAGTAGTTACCCCGGCCTTAGGCTTGGAATCTCTGAAAGTCTAAGTCCAGAAATAGGTTCTTGCTACTATAAAATACAAGAATGACGCTCGAGGGGCAACCTTGGAAGATGAGGGCTTATTAGTGACCGAATAACTCGGAAACGGTGCAGTTTAGGTGAAGGACAGCCTATAACAGATTCCTACGGATATTACGAGTTAAATGGTGTGTACCATTGAATGTACTACGATTTGCCACATGCTTTGGAAACACCCTGTATACCGTGAAGCCTCTAAATGCATTGAATTCTGCTGAATGAGCCTATTTACTTACAATGAGTTATAAATAATCGATATTGAATGATCTTTAGTATTTTTATGATGCCTTCTAACAGACAACAAAAATCGCAAAATTCCGTTTGAAAAACTCATATCTTCGTTTCGATTGATTTCAGGTGGCAATTGTATAAGAAAAAATTATGTTCAGAATCAGTATCCTAAATAGAAATATACATCACGCTATTTGAAATAACAAAGATGGGGTCAACTTCCAGTACAACCGGAAGTGCCAAAGCATAGAAAACATTTTCGGAACTTAGCTCTGATAACATTCAAGAGAACACAAAAAATTCTCCGATCGGTCATTCTTTTCTCCATATACAATTTATGTTCCATCTCGCATGGACACCCGGAATATACAGGGATATCCACCGGGACCGTCCGTAAAAAGCTATTTAAGTTCCAATTACAATATCAAGCTGAAATTTTACACAAGGCCATAGCTAGCGATTTCCAATTGGAGTGAAATATTTTCGAAGTGATAACATTTCCGGTTATACCGAAAGTGGGTCATCACTTTGTTAATTCAAATGCAATCTACCTTTTTTATTATACATCTAGAACCGACATTTAAGCAAGGCATAAAATACTCAAGTTATTGGCACTTATCTGTCAAAAGTTTTGACAGATTTAATTATTTTTGTTATAAACTCGATTTTTGAGGAACATTAAAAAAAATTGTAGATCGTAGATCTTTTGCACTACAGACACAATTTTTGCTTGGGTGGATAGAAGAAGGATCAAGGAATTTTAAGCAATCTACACATGTTAAATGTTCATTGCGTTGTTTTGTATGATTTTTTCAATTTGGCCTTTTTAAAACAGCAATAACTCAATTTTTTTCAAATTTCATGTGCCAATTTTTATATCGCTATCAGATGAAGCGTCAAATTTCAGATGGAATTGTATAAGCATGTACTATACCCATCTCTTATAGTTCCGAAGTAATTTGGGAATATATTGAATTTCGATGATTTTGCAAGAACTAACAGAGAAGGCTTTGAAATATTTGAATCAAGTAGCTGAACTGGCTACGCTCACCTGACAGGTGCCTAAAATTAATGCACTTGTCACTTCGTTCATTCGAATTTGATATTTCAACAAGAATTGTCGTTATCTCAGATTGAAAATATCCAAAAAATACAACACATTTGAAATAAAACCACTGGTTATTCAAACGAAAATATATCTAATCTTTTTTTAATTCGTTTTAGAATGTCAAGAAGTAGTGGGTAGAAATTGCAGGCAATTCAATAACCAATTTCCACATTCACCGTCTATGAGTAACATAAAATTTCAAAGCATTAGAAGCAATTTTCTACAATTCAGATGAATAAAAATTGTAGGAACTAAGCGAAAACCAATCATCGAAGATTATTACATTAATACGAATAAATGATAGCAAACATCATAGGAGAAAACTAATTTACGATCTGAATAAATATTCAATATGAGCCCCATTTTGCTTGATACACTTGACAGCTCGTATACGAATATAATGAGGTGCCCTTCTAGTTTCCTCAGGATCAATATTACGAAAAGCATTATGAATGCGCTCTAGTTACTCTTCTTCACTCCTTACAGGAATAAGATACACTTCACTCTTGATTTTGCCCCATAAATGAAAATCAAGGGGCTTCAGTTCCGGAGAACGCGGAGGCCATAAATTTGACCTTTTATTACCCCACCATCTATCCTCGAATATTTCTGTTAGCTGCCGATCTACAGTTCGTGTTTTATGTGCTGGTGCATCATCCATTTTGTAATAGCAATGCCCCAGAATGTTAAGGGGTAATCCATTTAAAAAATTTGCTAATGTTCCTCTCAAAATTTCCAGGTATCTTTGTCCATTAAGATTTTCCTCATAAATGTGATAAGCCAACAAATCATTCATTAAAATTGCAAAAACGTTCACGCTGAATTTATTTTGGAAATCAATAACCTCAATAAAATGTGGATTTTCTGTGGCCCAAAAATGTCGATTTCTCCTGTTCGTTATTCCACTTTCACGAACTTGGCTTTATCCGACCATATAATTTTTTGCAGAATTGTCTCATCTTCTTGAAGCTGAATTAATAAATTTTAACAGAAATTTAGCCGATTAAGAAGGTCAGTTGGTTTCAATTTTTGCGGTCCGATAAAAGAATACGGATGCATGTTATGTTTCTTAAGGATCCTTTGAATAGAAGTATAACTCAATCCAATATCCACTGATGTTGACTTAATGGACGCATGTGGATTGGCACGAAAATGCGCTAGCGTATTAATTTGATTGTCGTCGTCCTCGAGAATTGGTTTTCTTCTAGTTTCTATGTATTTTGTTCCTCCAATTTGCAGAAAATTGCTTCTAATCCTTCTAAATTTTGTTTTACTCATAGACGCCAAATTTGAAAATTGGTAATTGAATTGCCTGCAAGTTCTATCGACCACTTTTTGACATTCGGCATGAATCAAAAAGAGATTAAACATATCTTCGTTTGAATAATCAGCCATTTTATTATCAATCTGGTGTTTTTCAGAAATTTTCACTTCAAAAATTGCCAACAATTCTTGTTGAAATATCAAATTCGAATGAACGGAGTGACAAGTACATTAATTTTAGGCACCTGTCGGGAAATCTAACCTAACCTAACCAGAGATTAATATTTACATAGGTGAGGTCAGAAAAGATGGCTAAGGATTCAATGAATAGTCAAATAATTCAGAAGAATATGACCCTTTTTGTAAGTAATCCTAAAGCAATCCACGGATAACTCGTGAAATTATCAAGAAAAGTAAACTTCTGATAGATGTTGAAACCTAATTGAACACTCAATTCTCCTGATGTTAAGGGAGACTGTGATATCTTTGAAAATAGTTCAGTCAGAGGCTTAGGGCGTAGGTATGCTCTTTAAGTATTTTTACTCAGCAAGAACAGTGTTTTTATTTTTCTTTTAAAAACAACAAAAAGTTATTTATGTTTTCTAAGCCACACTTGGCAAAAAAAATATTTAAATTGTGAATTTAATGAATGTTGGGAAGATGTTGGACGGAAGAGAGTGCCAAAGCTCACCAGCCCTGTAAACGAAGGAACAGAACAAGGTCTTTCAGCTCCATGGAGCATCTTACGTGGAAATGTCTGAGAGACAGAGAAAGGTTAGCAACTTGCCTTTCTTCTGAGAGCCACCGGTTGGAGATCGCGAGTGATCTGCGGGTGGTCGATGAGGCGTACATCCCGTTTTTGCACACTATCCAACATCCGCACCGAATGTTTGGGCGCAGATCCCCATACATGGGAAGAATATTCTAAAGCAGATCAAATCTGCGCTTTATAAAGAAGCAACAGCTGAGATGACGTGAATTATCGCTTGGCTCTGAGAAGAAAATTGAATTTAGTTGATGCATGCTTAGCTATTTCTGATACATGATCATGCCAGCAAAACCCGAAGTTGACTGTTATTCCGAGAAGGAGCATCGAATTTTTGGATGCAATTTGTTGGCCCTACATTATAAGAGGAGGTTCTCTAGCAGGAACCTTTCTAGAAAACGTAGTTGCTTGCGTATTTCTCACATTGGAGCTCACCAGCTCACAAGTGATCCCACTTAGATATCCTCTGTGAGTCAGAGTTTAAGTTATTAATTTGTTGACTTCTCTGACGCTGAGATTCCGCAGATGTAATCGGCCGAAGACTACTGAAAGACTAAACCAGGATACAATCGTCTGCGAAACCGAAGATTTTGTTCTCTGTAGATGACTGTAGATCATTTATTTGCAACAGAAATAAGGTGGGCGAAAGAATGGCTCCCTGGGGTACTCCTACTTGCAACCGAAAACGATCAGATGTTATACTGTCGAACACAACTTGTATTGATCTTTTTGAAAGAAAGCTACTTATCCAACCCCGCAACCTTTTGGGAAGTCCATTTGCAGCAAGTTTATTCAACAAAGCTGCATGTCAAACCCTATCGAAGGCTTTAGATGTGTCGAGTGCTATTGCTCTAGATTCCCCATGCTTCGTTGATGTATAAACATGAGTGGCATAGGCGAGCAGATCTCCTGTCGATCTTTGTCTGCGAAAACCATACTGAGGGTTGTCAATATTCCCCTGCAACTCAAGATATTTGATGACTTCATCATTTATGTCTCTCCACTATTTTGGACATAACGGGGAAAAGTGCAACAGGGTGGTAGTTTTTGGCTAAGGACTTCTTTCCTTTCTTTGGGATCGGTTGATTTCTAGCTCTCTTCCAGCTGCTCAGAAAAGTTCTGGCTTTCATAAGAAATCTGAAACAGACGGTTAAGAATAGGTGCCAGTTTGGGAGCACACTTTTTCGGGACGATTGGCGGTATTTCTTCTAGACCAACTGCCTTCTTTCAGTTCAGCTGCTCGAGACCCCCTTTCACAGTGCCGATTCTGAACTTGATTTCTGTCATGGAAGAATTTGTAGGTGGAATGTTCGGTGGTCTTGCGTTAGATGAATCTAGCACATAATTCTTTGAAAACAAGAGAGCAAAGAGATTGGCTTTCTGTTTCGGAGATGATGCTATACTTCCGTCTTCTGTAACAAGAGGCGGAAACACAGATTTTCAGAAATTGGCACTGACAGTCTTCGCCATAGACCAGAATTGTCTAGTCCTGCTTGCCTGTTCCAATTGGCCTTTGATCTTGCAGTTGCAAGGTTGCATACGTTCCGTAATCGTACGAAGGCTGCTCTTGTTTTCTCTGTTGAATTTATCTTCCATGACTTGTAAGCTCTGCTCTTAGCTGCAGAGGCTCTTTCGCAGTCTTTGTTGAACCATGGCATTTGTGCTGTTGTTTTTTTCATGGAGAGAGGGATGTAGAGATCCATTCCTGCATGAATGATTCTTGAAATAGATTCAGTGCACACATTGATGCCTGAATCTGATAGGCATACATCACTGAATGTGAAGTTCGAAAGGAATTCAGGCAGCTCATCCCAAATAGCACGGTTGTAGTGCCGAAAGCGTCTGGGTGGTTAAGGTTCTTGGTTTAGTGGCAGCACAATAGTTTCAGTAGCAGATATAAGGTTGTGGTATGAGCTGCCTAGCGATGCTCAGACCTCCACTTCAAAATCATCTGGATCTGAAATCAAAAAGAGATCCAAGGTTGTTTGGGAAGTCGGTTAGGTTAGATATGATCAGGTGTTCTTGTTTCAGTCTGCCTTCCCACTTCATCTGTTCTATTGGATTGGCGGAGAAAGTTGGTGTTGTGAACGTTGAAGTCACTCAGTACAATGACCTCAGCTGCCGGATGATGTGTCAAAATCCAATCCACCTTATCGCCTAGATACTGAAACAGTCTAGAGAAGTGAATATCGTTTGGCGAGCGATATAGAAAGCATAATAACAATGTTTCGTCCTGCAAACAGATTTCAAACAACGCAAGATCGAAAGCGTCGTCCTTCATTGTGTCCTCTCTCTGGCATGCAATATCCGATCTGGCGATAACACAGAGGCCCCCTTCAAACCTAATTCTCGTATGTAGCTCATACCCATTGAAAGGTAAATACGTTGTGTCGGTTGTTTGACTTATTTGGGTTTAGCTTAGGGCCAGTACATGGGATTGTGCATTTTGCAGATGCTGTTGGACTGCATCGACATTCACGTTATTGTGCACCAGTCCTCTGATATTGCAGAACTCTATCAAGAGTTTGTTTTCTTTTCTAAAACGTGAATGAATTAGTGACTTCGCCGGAAGAGTGCTCGACCTAGCCGCATTATGAACCCCTCGAGGCAGTCCCCCCCGGAGGACCGAATGGGATAGTATTTTAACTCTTGATGATTTTGTCCCAGAAGAGCCCATTATACTTCGTTGCTAATTCTTCCCATCCTGGAAATTGGACCATCCGCCAGATCCCGAAACTAGTCACACAGGTGAGCAATTCACGGGACCTATAGCTAAATGTGGTGGTATCACACCAGGCGGGGTGAGGCCGCCTGTCACCTCATAAACTGATCGATTGAATCCTTTATTTCAAGAAAAACTTAACTTGCATATTCTATCTCGTCTGAAAAGGAGATGGCTCTCCCAATAGGACGGTATTCACCCCAAGGGTACGGTATTCAATCCAATGGAACGATATTCAACTCCAACGGTAGGGGTTTCAACCCTAGGGGACCCTAAAAGATTTCAAAACCATCAGCCTTACAAATAAAAGAGGTGCAACTCGCTTCGTAATGTGTTCAATAAAAAAACGAAAAGTGAATAAATCGGTAGTCTGGAACTGATGCAAAATAATATGGTCAACTGTTGAATAACATAAAAAAAACTATAAAAGGAAATTGCGAGCATTACGCAGTATCATCAACTGATTTTATAATGATTTCTAGCAAAAATTGAAAAGCTAAACTTGTAGCTATTTTATGAAACAGAATCACAAAATTAGTGCTAGCTGAAGTAAAATATAAAAGCAGTGTTCAAGCTGAAAGAAACGAAATAAAACAGGTGCAAATAATATTATATATTACATTATAGCAATTAAAAATCTCAATAAGCTAGGAAATCATTGGGCAGTTTTATCATGAACACCTCAAAAAGTCTAGGAACACTTACCAATATCTTTAAAATGAAATTGATGATTCGAATTTATAGAAATCTTTCGGTTTTTGTTAGGATGTATTGTATATAATGTATTCTCAAGAAACAAAATAATATTTGACTTCTCCAAAGCGCCTATTATAAAAAAAATTTGAAATTTGAAAATGACGAAATTTGGTAAAACACAAAAAAAATCCTGAACTAATATTTTCAAAACGATATGGAAGCACTTATATTTTTCAGTACCCAGAAGGTCCACCTCTGTTATAAATGACACTTTGGCATCGTCGCGGCATGCTCAATATTAAATTGTCTATTTCATTTTGGCCTAAGTAATTCCGAGCCTGCTAATCGAAGCTCCTGTTCATGATGGAAGACGTTTTGATGCAGGAGATTTTCTTTTAGGGTGTCCCACACATGCTCGATGGAATTCAGATCTGGGGAGCAGGATGGCCACGGAAGATCGATATCATTCTCTTCAAGAACGTTCAACACAACTCTTGTACGATGAGGAGGGGCATTATCTTGTTGGACGAGTGGATTTTGACCCATTGTTTGGAGATACGGTAACAGTACAGGTAAAACTATTTCATTTGCGTAAGAATCTCCCGAGAGGTTGTTCTGTATGAAAACGAGGTCAGTTCTTCCACCAAGGCGTATACCTCCCCAAAACATCACTGATCCGTCTCCCTGTCTAACAACTTCTCGAACATGCTGGAGACGGTTTTGCTTTCCAGGTTCCCTCCATATTCGAATTCTTCCCGACTCGGGATAATAACTCAATCTAGATTAATCACTGAAGAGAACTGTGGCCCACCTCTCTTGATCCCAGTTTACGTGTTCTTGGCACCAAGCTAAACGAGCAGCGCGATTTCCATGGGTCAGTTGTGGAACTCTTAATGGACGTCTGGAGTGGAGTTGACCTTCGTGCAGTCGATTTCTCCCAGTTTGGTGGGAAATCAGTACATTATGAACTCGTGATAGCTCTTGAGCTAATTGAGATGTTGTGGTAGTACGATCTATTCTGGCTTGTAAAACCAAAAATCGGTCTTGGGCGACTGTAGTTATCCTGAAACGACCTGTATGGCGTTCTTCTACGCTACCTGTTTCATTGAAACGCGACCATAAACGGTTTATGACACTTGGGCTACTTCCCAGAACCCTGTTTACTTACCGTTGTGAGCATGCCAACGGCTCGTAACATATCTTCTCTAGTCAAATGTCGTCTTTCCATGGTCGAATCACAAAACTTGAATCTTTTATTTGTGCTTACAACAGAAAAAAAGTGCCAACTAACTGATTTCAAACACTGAATACATGAAATGATTTTAAAGCAGCGTCGCATCTGCTGCTTTTCTAGTATTCTATAAAAAAAAATGAAATCTGTTGCGGCACTCTACATAATTTGGTGAGAAATTGATGCAGGTGTTCATTTCTTCAAAAAAAAATCATCCATATTGATCGTTCTGGATACGATATATCGATATTCAGGAGTGTTCCCTAGACTTTTTGAGGTGTTTATGTTCAGTACAGAATAAGAAAGATACTCCTCCCTTTTTTAAAGTACACTAAATACACATAACGGTACTTAAACAATATCAAAAGATATGTATACTTCGTCAGATAAATGTCACGTTGGCTATCAATCGTGAATAATTCTCTTGTCGCTACGAATATCGCCTAATTATAATGAAGTGGAGTGATTAAAAATTACTCTTAGGTTTGAGGAGTGGAATGAGAATAGGAAACGTTAATCCGGATTACAGTTACATAGACTACTTGATTAACGAGAAGCATTAATGAACTGTGGTGGTCTTAGGAAATGAGTGAATGATAAAGTGAAATGCCCAATTTCTCGTTACAACGTTCACAAGTTGTCGATATCTGACAGAATGTCCGGAATATTATGAACAACTTGAGGAAAATAACGCAAAAATATTCAAAAAGCGAAAAAATCACATTACAGCAATCATATTCTGAACTCTGAGGATAAATCTGAGGCTGTGTGGTGATAATAAGATCGAATGCAACTAAGAGGTTTCGTAGAATTCCGAGGCTGGTTCAGTGATAGGTGAAATCTAAACAATAATTCTGTATGGATTACCTTTAAAATGTAGAACGGTCGATTCTGAATGGTATACAACCATTGTTCGATGAGTTGAGGAAATCAAATCGAAGAACTAAAATTATTCTGCATCATGACAATGCAACCGCACACACATCATCACATACGATGGAGGATTGGATCACCCAAAGATTGAATTAATAGTCCATCCACCTTATAGTCCCGATATGGCACCTAACGAATTCTTTTTGTTTGCGTACATCAAGAAAAAACTGCGTGGGCAACGATTTTCGACGGCAGAAGGAGTAGTTGTAGCTTTCCAAATGCATGTTTTTGAGTTTTATCATTCGCAGTGGCAAAAGAGTATGGATATTCATGGAGAATACTTCAAAAAACAATGAAGCTATGTTTTTCTCTAAGTTACTTATATTTTTTTGTCAGATGCAAAATTTATGAAGCAACCTTTGTTACGTCACTTCTAGCTTGGTTAACTATTTCGATTGATAGTATTGATGATTTATTTATTTTATGGAAATTCATTTTTAAATTAAAACAAAATGAGACACTTTTGTCACTTTTCCACAATTTATTCGATAATCACGATCGGTTTCGACCCTACGGTCATTTTTAAGTGAATAACAATATGCTACATGAGTAGGCGAGTACAAGTACAGAATGAAATTTATCCTAAATATTGAGTAGTGGGGATCCATTATGCTCTAGTTGGCTGTTGAGGGTAGTAAATTGTGGGTTTTTACATAGTTTGTTAATCTCTAAACATTTGAATTATGGAGGCCGTTACTTGATGTAGATCCATGATATAAATGATATAAAAAAACAAGGTTTAACTTTAATCTACACTTTATTTGAAAAAATTCGACGACGTTTCTCTGACACAGCAGCTTTATCAAGAATGAAAAATAGAATGAAGAGCATGGTATTATAAACAAATCGTAGAACAAGTTGGATGAATAACAGGAAAATCCACACCGAGCCATTGTACAGTTAGTATGAAAGGTAATAAAAACTAATTAAACAAGTTAAGTAGGGGTGGGTAATTCAAATCTACCTGTTCATTCAAAAACTTGTCCGAATGTTTGTATCTATTTATTTCTAATGCTTCTAGGAGATCTAATTTTGAACTTTTGATTTTATATGTAATATGTCAAAGTTTTTATTGAATGAATGGTTTTTTTTATTAGGTGGTTTGAATAATTTGAATCAGATTTATTTTTATCGAAGCTACGTTTATGTTCAGATGTTTTATGCCAAAACTCCTAAAGGTCCTACCAATATAAATTTTATCACAAGAACCGCAATTGAGTTTATAGATTCCTGATTTACTTGATTTTTCAACACGAGATTTATTATTTTTAATATGTTTACCTAAGTTATTAGAAGTTTTGAAAGCTATATTAAGATTTCGTTTGACGAGAAAGGATTTAATATTTGTACTTGCAGAACCGCAGAATGTTAAACTGTTGAATATTTTATAGTCTTTATGAATAGGATATACTTCATTTATTGCTTTCTGATACAGTTTTTACGAATGATTAGATCTATCATATCCGGATTATATGAATTATTAATGGCTATCTGTTTGTTGATGTTTAACTCTTTATTATAATCTTCTACTGATAAAGGTAAATTGAGTAACCGATGTACCATATAAAATATAAAATATGATATTTTATGAATAATATTGAACAGAAAATTCATACACATCCACTCATTTCCAAATTTCTTTATTGGTATGGATATGTTGACGACATCTTAGTATGTTTCATTGGAACTACTCGTCAATTAGACTTATTTGTTAATTTCATGAATTCCATCCATTTGAACATTAAATTCACGATAGAAATTGAACAGAACGATTCCATAAATTTTTGGACTTAAAATCACTAAACAAAATAATAATCATGTTTTTTCGGTCTTTCGTAAACCAACACATACTGATACAATTATACATAACTACTCATTACATCCAATTCAACACAAAGTTGCAGCTTTTAACAGCATGGTACGTCGGTTACTCAATTTACCTTTATCAGTAGAAGATTATAATAAAGAGTTAAACATAATCAAACAGATAGCCATTAATAATTCATATAATCCGGATATGATAGATCTGATCATTCGTAAAAACTCTATCAGAAAGCAATAAATGAAGTATATCCTATTCATAAAGACTATAAAATATTCAACAGTTTAACATTCTGCGGTTCTGCAAGTACAAATATTAAATCCTTTCTCGTCAAACAAAATCTTAATATAGCTTTCAAAACTTCTAATAACTTAGGTAAACATATTAAAATAATAAATCTCGTGTTGAAAAATCAAGTAAATCAGGAATCTATAAACTCAATTGAGGTTCTTGTGATAAAATTTATATCGGTAGGACCTATAGGAGTTTTGGCATAAGAACATCTGAACATAAACGTAGCTTCGATAAAAATAAATCTGATTCAAATTATTCAAACCACCTAATAAAAGAAAACCATTCATTCAATAAAAACTTTGACATATTACATATAAAATCAAAAGTTCAAAATTAGATCTCCTAGAAGCATTAGAAATAAATAGATACAAACATTCGGACAAGCTTTTGAATGAACAGGTAGATTTGAATTACTCACCCTACTTAACTTGTTTAATTAGTTTTTATTACCTTTCATACTAACTGTACAATGGCTCGGTGTGGATTTTCCTGTTATTCATCCAACTTGTTCTACGATTTGTTTATAATACCATACTCTTCATTCTATTTTTCATTCTTGATAAAGCTGCTGTGTCAGCGAAACGTCGTCGAATTTTTTCAAATAAAGTGTAGATTAAAGTTAAACTTCGAGCTGCATAACAACAACAGTTATGCAGCTCGAAGAGCAGTTATCTCTGGACAGAAGATATGGATCAAATCAGAATGCAAGGTTTTGTTCCACAAGCGAGACATCTACAATATTTATCTCAAGGTAATTCATGCCGAGTTATTGTACAGACTTCATCCACTTGAATTCGATTCATTAGATTACAATAATAGATTCAAAATTAGATCAATAATACATAATAAATATACCATCCAATACCGCAAATTAAAGTTTCTCGTGTCACGAAAACCGAAACCTACTCCACGTAAAACTAAATTTTCTGACCATCAATTTTTTGATAGATTCGTTAACCTTTCTGATACTAATTTCACAACTGATGAAACAAATCTCTTGGAGAAAGGTTTCAAACACAATGTTAAATCAAACAAGATAAAATCTGATTTAGAGGAACTTGGCATAGATACTGAAATTTCTCTGAAAAATATTCTAATAACACTCACCTTAAATATTTAGCATCTAACATTATAAAAAATGAATCATTAGCTGACTTTAAACCGAGTAAAGAACAAAATATTTCAAAGGCCATCAAACAAAAATCTCAACTAAATGAAGTTATTTTTACAAAAGCAGATAAGGGTAATACTGTTATTGCGTTAAATAAAGATGACTACCTATTTAAAGCTCTAAATTTCATTTCGTCCGGAAACTATACAATTTTAAACAAAGATCCAACTATTAAATTCCAGAAAAATATTAAAATTGCAATAAATGATGCAAAATCTTTAATTAAAGCAATAGATAAATACAAATTAATTTTACCAAACCCTCAACCACCTCAACTGTATTCACTCATTAAATTGCATAAAGTAAATAACCCCGTTAGACCAGTCGTATCTTACGTTACAGCCCCAGCCGTGAAATTGTCGCACTACCTTATAGATATTAAAATTATTGTTCATTCAAATCAAAATTTTCTATAAAAATTCTTTCGAATTGATAAATAACATAAAAACGTTAACCTACCACCTAACGCAAAACTTATTTCGTTTGATGTTGAGAATTTATACCCAAGTGTTCCTCCAGGTGATGTCAAAATAATAAAAAACCATTCATTCAATAAAACTTTGACATATTACATATAAAATCAAAAAGTTCAAAATTAGATCTCCTAGAAGCATTAGAAATAAATAGATACAAACATTCGGACAAGCTTTTGAATGAACAGGTAGATTTGAATTACTCACCCCTACTTAACTTGTTTAATTAGTTTTTATTATCTTTCATACTAACTGTACAATGGCTCGGTGTGGATTTTCCTGTTATTCATCCAACTTGTTCTACGATTTGTTTATAATACCATACTCTTCATTTTATTTTTCATTCCTGATAAAGCTGCTGTGTCAGCGAAACGTCGTCGAATTTTTTCAAATAAAGTGTAGATTAAAGTTAAACCTTGTGTTTTTATCTCATTTAATCTCTAAACATTCCAACAAATTCATCTCTCTCCCTTTGTTACATGGATGAAGGATTTTAAGATTGTTCAATGATATTGCGTGGTTAGTTGATTTTATGTGTTCAAATATTGGCGAATTTTTATCTGAAGAAATATGTTCCTTGAATCTAGCTTCAAAACTTCTCCCTGATTGTCCGACATAGGCTACCTAACATTCATTGCATTTGATTTGATAAATTCCTGATTGCTTGAATTTATCGTTCTTTTGTTTGGCATTGAATAATAATCTGCTTAAGTTGGGGCCGCTTGAGAATGAAGTAGTTATTTTCAATGTAGAAAAGTAGTTACTGATTTTGTTAGAGAGTTCACTGGTGTATATGAGACTACTGTATCTTTTTTCTGGGGTTTCTACGATTCTATATAGTAATTGGTAGGTAATACGTTGTTCTTTGCGTTCAATGATTGATTTTAGAAAATGTTGTGGTATGTTGTTATTTGAGGCAATTTTTCTGATGATATCAAGTTCAGTTTGAAACTTTTCTGTGGAAAGGGGAACAGAGTAAGCTCTATGAATCATGGCGTTATATGCAGGTAGTTTGTAACTAAAATGACTGAACGAGTCCATTGGAATCGATGCGTCTGTGAATGTTTCCTTTCTGTAAATTTTATAAGAGAGTTGGTTATTTGAATTAGTAATGGTTAAGTCGAGGAAATTAATTGAGTTATTATTTTCTAATTCAGAAGTGAAGCTGATGCGGCAATGCATTTCATTCAGGAAATTTAAAAATTGCTGAATTTGTCTATTTGAACTACGAAAACCAACTAAAATGTCATCTAGATATCTGTACCAGAAAGTAATGTGTTTTTTAGCAAAATCTGTGTTTAATATTGAGTTTTTCTCTAACTTATGCATGAAAATGTCAACTAGTAGAGGGTTAAGAGGTGAACCCATTGGAAGACCTGAATTTTGTTTGAAGAATTTAGATTGAAATTGAAAGTAACTTTGGGATAGGCATATTTGAAGAAGATTGCTAAATTCATTAGTGATATATGGCGGTTTGTTAGATTCGGATAAGATATCTGTAACAAGGAGAAGACACTCATTTGTTGGAATGTTTGTGTACATATTTTTGACATCGAAAAAGACTAACTTAATATCTTGGGAGATTGTGAGATTTGAAAGTCTATGTATGAGATCTACAGGATTAGAGATAGTGTAATGTGCTTGAAAATTCGAGAGGTCTAGAAATGTTTGATTCAAGAATTTTGCTAGTTTACCTGATGGTGTGCAGGCCCGTCGTAAGCGGGCGTGCAATGCACGCGGGTGGCGCATTCAGGGGGGCGGCAAATCAGACAATCATCGACTAAAATTCAGACATTGTCACCTCACAATACTAAAAAGATTATCCTTATAAAAATAATATGATAAACGGCGCCCAAATATTTCTTTTATATCGTAGCATTACATAGCGCCATCTATTGAAATTCATGAGAACAAAGTAAATCCGTATCGTGCTCTATGCGAAATAGGGAAATCCCACAGATATCAGGGGAAATCCCCTTAAAACTATATACTCATTTCTTTGTTTTTATTTATTTAACACAAATGCGAAAGTGATGTGAGTGAACAACAAACTTCAATTATTTGGTTATAGCCCTAATGTGAGATCCGGAAACGGTCCAGGGTACTTAAAATTAATAATATTCTGTATATTTTTGTGCGAAGTGTGATTATAAAAATAATTTAGAAAACTATTTATATTATCCGTCGGCGAAAAAATCATAATTATGGTAAGTGTCTTTGTTTAATTAATCAGCATATGGGCGCATTCATATAAACAGCAGGTATTCATGTAAAATTTAAAGGTTATTTTACTGAAAAACTTAAAGTAAAGATTTATTAAAAAAATGTATTAAAATTAATACAGAGTGTAACAAAAGTAACTTAAGTAACGAAAGGGGGACATTCCATCTAATCAATACCAACAACTTTTACTATGGGGTCAACTCTGAAGTCGCGAAAAAAAAATTTGTTATTCCATTACATTTGTGTGCAGTAAGTATGAACATTTTTTTTTCGCAGTAGTATTGTGATTATTATTGTGATTTAAAGGGTATTTTTTTCGGTTATACAACTTAAGAGTGGAGATTTGTAAAAAAATATTAAAATTATACCTATACAGGGTGTAACAAAAGTAACTCAAATCCCGAAAGGGAGTCATTCTATACATAAATACGAACAACTTTTACTATAGGGTCAACGGTGAAATCGCGAAAAAAAATAACTATTCCATACAAAATGTATGGAAAAGCTGATTTTTTTTCGCGATTTCAGTGTTGACCCCCTAGTAAAGGTTGTTCGCAATAATGGGTGGAATGATCGACCCCCTTTTGGGATTTAAGTTACTTTTGTACAACCGTATACTAAACTTTTTCAAAAAAATTCCAGGAACCGCAAAGAAGGAAAAAAATTTCAGGAGCTCAATTTCGACGGCAAAAACGAGAAAAAGATAGGGACTCTGAATGTCAAGAGAATGTTGACGTAGATGTAGCTTCAACAAGCGCAGCTTTAAATCTAGAAGTTATGGAGGTATCTGAAGAGAAAAATGTTAGTCCTTCAGAAGGAGACTCCAGTGAAACTAAAAAAAGAGAAAGTAGTGCTAAAGAACCTGTAAGCAATTTATCGTCATCAAGTAGCTGTTTAGATTGTGGTGATGATCCCGGTTCGTGGCCCGCCAGTATGACTAATGATATTGTTAATATTTTGGTTAGCCGTGGTCCCGTGCAGTTGTTTAACCACAATTTTCCTGCTAGTATCGATGGAAGAAAATTTGCAAACAGTTATTACTCTAGAAATCTTCCTAATGGAGAAAAAATTAACAGAGAATGGCTTGTTTACTCTGCGTCAAAAGATTCAGTCTATTGTTTTTGTTGTAAAATATTCAGTAAAACTGTAAGTAGTCTGTCAGCTCCAAGCGGTTTTTCCGATTGGCAACATCTGTCATCTACCTTAAAACGACACGAAACAAGCATTTCCCATAGCGAAAATTTAAAATGTTGGGTCCAACTAAATCATATGTTAAAAAATAAAACTACTGTAAATCAAATGCAACTGAGACTATTAGAATCTGAAAAAAAAACAATGGTGTGATGTATTGCAAAGGATCATAGCTGTTATAAAATTTTTATCTCATCAATGTCTGGCGTTTAGGGGCTCGTCCAAAATAATATATGAGCATGATAATGGTAATTCTCTCAAAGCAATAGAAATGATAGCATCCTTTGATTCAGTTATGCGGGAACATATTCACAGAATTCAAGCCTCGAAATTCGATTCAACTCGCATGACTCACTATTTAGGAGATCAGATTCAGAATGAAATCATTGATTTACTCGGCACGACCATGAAAAATAATATCCTGAACAAAGTCAGAGAATCAAAATATTTCTCTATCATATTAGATTGCACACCAGATGTAAGTCACACAGAACAAATTACAGTTATACTAAGGTATGTTGTTTTAAACAGTGAAACTAAAAATGTTACAATATGCGAAAGTTTTATTGGCATCTGTCCGATAACCAGCTCCACAGGTGAAGGACTATTAAATTTTGTTTTAGATTTATTTTCGCAATTAAACCTTGATATTAAAAACTTACGTGGCCAAGGTTATGAAAATGGTTCTAATATGCGTGGAAAACACAATGGATTACAAAAAAAAATATTGGAAATGAATAATCGTGCATTTTACGTTCCATGCTCGGCGCATAGTCTCAATTTGGTCGTTAACGATGTGGCAAATATAACGCACGACACGGTCAACTTTTTCAACTTAATTCAAGAAATTTACGTTTTCTTTTCGTCTTCTACCAAAAGGTGGTCCATAATTTGCAAGCATTTACCTGATTTAAAACTAAAGGCATTAAGTGCCACGTGATGGTCTAGCAGAATCGATGCAGTCAAACCTTTACGGCATCACCTCGAAAAAATATTTGACGCTTTACTTGAAATATCAGATAACAATTCGTCAGAATGGGATTGTACAACAACTCACAAAGCACATTCGCTTGCTTTGAATATTCAAAATTATTGATTTATTTGCTTAGTTGTAATTTGGTTTGATATTTTGAACGAAATTAATGCTATTAGCAAAATGATGCAAAACCCCACAATAAATACTCAAATCTGCATAAATTTGTTAAATAAATTGATTCATAAATTCACCGAATATCACACAGATGAGCATTTCGAAAGGGTGTTAGAAGAAGCTACCACTGTGGCTTAATGTAGATGCAGATTTTCCGCCTATAGATACCGTTCGTCCACGAAGAAAACCAACTCAATTTCAGTATGAACAGAGTGATGAAGTCTTACTAGACCCTAAAACAAAATACAAGGTAGATGTTTTTTTAGGATCCTGGACCAAACCTTAACTTCTTTAAAACGTAGATTCGATGAGTTGGAAACTTTTACCGACGTTTTTGGATTTTTCACCAATAATAACTTGTTTAGTTACTCCAAAGATGATTTAATGAAACATTGTAAAGATTTGAATGTGAAGCTAAAAGATAGTTCAAGTGGTGACGCAGATATTGGCGGTATAGATATGTTTAATGAAATCAATGCTTTAAAGTTGCATTTAACTGAAAACCAGTCTAATGATCCACAAACCCTATTGCAATACATTTTTGCTAATGAATCAATGTCAACATTTCCGAATACAGCAATAGCGCTAAGGATACTACTTAGATTGCCGGTTTCAGTTGCATCTGGTGAAAGGTCATTCTCAAAGTTAAAAATAATAAAAAACTATTCGAGATCAACTATGCACCAGCAAAGACTAAGTAATTTAGCAATAATTTCAATTGAACATGAGATTCTAAATAGACTAGACACCAAAAACTGCACCTTTCTTGCCTTCATTTTTTCATTTAATGTCGTATTAGTGTACCTATCTTGTATAAAATAACCTAATATAACATAGCTTTTCACTGTACAGCATTTTTTTTCACATTTTTATAAACACCTAGGTTTTGTAGTTAGATAGTGGCGGCACGATAGGAATTGCACACCGGCGTTCAAACCGCTAGCGGCGGGCCTGATGGTGTGTGTATATATGACTTTACAGGTCTTGCAGATTTTTCTTCCTTATGTAGTTTAATCAATCAAAATCAAAATAATAAATTCCATATCAAACAAAATCCAAGCTGAAGATCTCATAATGACTAAAGGTGACAAAGGCGATAGTATAGTATGCCTCGATAAAGACTTATACGAAGAAAAGATGTGGGAAGTACTGAAAACAATGGATATTACCGAAATACCAAAAGATCCAACCAAACTCTTCACAAAAGAAATCAAAGAAGAGCTAAGTTTGTCAGAACACCTAGCACACACAGAATGGGAAAAGAGGAAACTGATTCCAATGAATGTTCAAGCTCCAAAAATGTACGGATTGATTAAATTACATGAGGAAGAAAAATCTGCAAGACCTGTAGTTTCATATATAAACACACCATCAGGTAAACTAGCAAAATTATTGAATCGAAAATATCTAGACCTCTCGAATTTTCAAGCACAATACACTATCTCTAATTCTGTACTTGTGTTTTCCTACTTATGTATTATATTGTGATCACTTGAAAATGACCGTAGGGTCGAAACCGGTCGTGATTATTGAATAAATTGTGGCAAAGTGACAAAAGTGTCTCATTTCGTTTAACTTTAACTATTTTGAAAATTGGTTTCAAGATTAAAACAAGTTAAGCAAGTAAATTAAAAAAAAAACTTGTACTAAGACTGTCCTGCATACAAAACTCGAGATTCCCTTACCTTGGAGAATTTTCTGAAATTTTTAACTGACTGAATGATTGTCCTTGAAAATGTTTGTATTTTTCAACAACAGGAACTTTTCGACATCATTGAATTGCAAATTTCTTATTGCCTCTCGAATATTTATATTTATTTACTTGCCAGAGAGAAACAAAAGTTATACTGTTTACATTTATCTTTCGTTCAGAAACTTTCTTGTTTCCATTATTTCTCAGCATACGAATTTATGAGAAGACCTACCTAATAAAGTTTCTTTCAATCAAAACTTTGTGTAGGCGTTGAAAGTTTTTCACTATTGTTGTTTTGATGCTAGAAGAAAATTTATAGTGACCTCGAGTAGAGGGGCCATAATTGATTTACCAGACCGAAATAAATTTTGTCCTATACTTCAGAAAATTGATTCTAAGGAAATTTCAGTTGGCCAACAGGAATAAGAATACGATTGGCTTATTTTGCATGTTTTAGCTTTTTCAATGTTTCTCTATTCACTCAGTTATTATTTGAAGGAAACTTTGAGCCATGAATATCTGGTTTTAAACACAGTGGCGGCATCTATCAATGAGAGTGGATCGAGCCTAGATTTAACCTTCAATTTTGTTTCAACTGTATTTTTCTTGAAGTATTTGAAAAACTATTATATTTTCACTATCAGAAAAGTTTAATTCAAATTTGCTATTGCGATTTCAGATTTGAGCTCAATTTCAGGCTGATACTCTACGTTGAAATATAACTACAAAAAGTACAGGGTGGACTAAATTCAATGTTGTAGTACGGCAGCTAAGTGATATATTATAACTAGAGAAAAATGTTACCCCTTTCTCGAGCTCAATTTTCGAGAAAAACTTTTTAGTGAAATCGAATTTCAGTTTTCGACATGTGACGATATCTCGAACTCTATTGAAGTTTGTTGAGAAATATGTTCATATTCTACAAGCACATTTTTGAGTGAAATTCTGAAGCATAAGCAAAAAAATTCATTTGCTGATCGATCTCTTAATTATGAAGCAAATTTGTGTTTTCTCAAAAACGACTTATAGGTGATTCCCGGTTTCACCACACTGTGGCTTCATCAGATAGATACATACTAATGAACAGAGTTATTTCTTATATATTAGTCCTATTTCCTACTTAATATTACAATAGTTACAAGAGGTATGTTGGAAAACCTATCGGAGTTGCTTACTTTATGAATTGAAAAGATTGAGTAAAGGAGAAGGATTTAGATCTAATTGACTATTAATTAACCTACCTGCATTCTTTTCTTTGTTGATCTCTAAAATTTCCAATAGATTGAGTTTTTGTCTGTTATTTTCATCGTGTAAAATTTTGAAATTATCATTAAAGTTATGGTTTTCTACGAGTAAGTGATTAGAATAATGGGAATCTGATAATTGAAACTACGTTTGTGCTCGGATAATCTAACTTTGAAATTTCTGAAAGTTCTACCAATATGAATTTTATTACAATCCCCGCTAGACAGTTTATAAACACCGGATTTATTACTTTTATCAATTTTAGATTTGCAGTTTTTGATATGTCGGCCTAAAGAATTATTAGTTCGGAATGCTATATTGAAATATAATGCGAGAGGAATGATTTTAATTTTAGACTAGGATTACCAATATAAGTTAAGCTGTTGTATTTTGTGTTAGAGCTTTTTATACTTGAAAATACTTCCTGGATTGCTTTTTGAATTTTTTTGCGTGAAATCATGTTCTCTATCATAGTTGGAGTGTAACCGTTATTAACTGCTATTTGTTTTATTAAATTTAGCTCTTTCATGGAATTATTTTGTGACATTGGGATATTAATGAGTCTATGTACCATACCATTGTAAGCTGCTAATTTATGTGGATAAGGATGTGTAGATGAGCTGTGAATAGCAATATCTGTATGCGATGGCTTATGAAAAATAGAAAAATCATGTTTGCCGTTAATTTTAGTAACAGTTAAATCCAGAAAATTAATGGAGTTTTCCTTTCCTATCTCTAACGCGAATTTAATATTATCGCGAATTGTGTTAATGAATGTTTTGAATGACTCTAATTGTCTGTTTGTGCCAGTGAAACAACAAATGATATCGTCGACATATCAAAACCGATAAATGAAGTGTTCGAATAACGGATGTTCTTAGATACTTTTTTCAATATTATCCATGAAAATTTCAGCGATCAGGGGGCTCAGAGGATTACCCATGATTAGACCTTTTTTACTATTATATAATACTACATTGAAGTTAAAATAATTTTGTTCTAAACAAATTTCTAATAGGTGTAAGATTTCTGATTGAATTATCTGATTGACTTTATTAATTTGAAGGGCGTTGTTGATGAGTTTCACTGTATCACTAGGTGGAACACTAGGGAAGAGATTTACTACATCCCATGACATACGTTTAGCGTTCGGTGGTAGTATCGTGTGCTGAATTTTATTTATTAGGACTGAAGAGTTTTATATTGAGAATTTAGGTTCAAAATTAGCGTACTGTCGAATGATGTCTATGAGAAAGCGTGAAAGTTTTGCAGCTGGAGCTTGAAAATATGAAACTACTGGTCTAACGGGATACCCTGTTTTATTAAGTTTGACGAGGAAGTAAAGTTTTTGTGATTGCGGGTTGTCAATGAAAAATTTATATTTTTGGTTGGTAGGTATTATAGACTTGGCATACTCTAAAGCGTTTTTTACTAAGGATTGAAATTTGTTAGTTAGGTAAATATTTGATGGGACAAATATTTTCCGCGATAAACTTCGCGAGGAGTCTACACATGTAAACAAAGAGTCTGCCGCTTCGTTTCTCGGCATCCTGCTCAGTTGCACTATTGTGGCTCTTGGGGGCTGCGTGCATGGCAGGAAAATTTGGGAACTACCTCTTATCAGTATTATTTATTGATCTACTGATTTTGAATAATTCTTCTTGTCTCAAGTTTATATATATATATATATATATATATATATATATATATATATATATATATATATATATATATATATACAGGATGCTACAACAAAAACAAAACAGAGGCTATATCTACCAAGATTTTCATTTCTGATCAAAACAGGGTACAATACTTTGTTTGAAATATCAACCCCCTAAGCGGGGGTTGCAATCCTTGAACATTTTGAATTGGGAAGATGGGTCGAGAGATTACTCAAAAGAAAGGTGGTATCTTTGTCTACATTGCCTTGAACGAATTTCCATTTTAATTGAAAACTGTAAAAGATACAAGGTGAGCAACTGAAAAATAGGAAGACTATTTCCCTGAGACTATTCAAGTTTCAGTGAATTTAAATGGAACAGATCCATGATGATCAATGGCAGTCATCATCAAGAACAATCCTCATCTCGAATTTCATCCCCTGGAGCAGGGATGACAACCCTTGAATATTTGGAAGAGGGTAGATGGGTCGAGTGAAAACTCGAAAGAAAGGTATTATCTTTGTCTGCATTCCCGTGGAAGAATTTTTCATATTTGATTGAAAACTGTAGAAGATACAGAGTGAGCCACTGAAAAATAGAGAAGACTATCGCCCCAAGACTATTGGAGTATTAGTGCGAAAACCTGGAATAGATTCATTTTAGATCAAAAGCTGTCATCTTCCGCAATCACCCTCATCTCAAATTTCAACCCCTAGAGCAGGGGTAATATTTCGATCCATTGATACCTTTCAAGTAAAGGATTTCGATTGCCCTTATGACTGCTCGCAATAATTCTATTGTCATTGAGTTCCATAGGAGTTAGAGGATGCAAAACGGAAAAGTGACTGAAGATGCAATGCATGGTATACTATCCATCTACGACCAGTATAAAACAGGGGTTGATTTATCACTGAATAAACACCTTTTGAAAGACAGTTACTCGTTTGAGACATCGGGTTTCAAATGTAATAGATAAAAAAAACTAATACAATGGCTGAAAATAAAGAGGGGAATGAACGAAAGGAGAAAATTAACGAGTAGAAGTTGTATTTTATCACCCGATAAAATGAACAGAACTGAAGTCACTAAAATTCAATGTTCGAATTTATGGCCACCAACCTCCATGCACATAAACAAATTTTGGGTGAAACGTTCACGGACATTCTGTAAAATTTCAGGTGAGATTTGGTTACACTCATTGACGATGCGCTGTCTCAGGTGGTTCAAATCAGCAGGTTCAGTTTTATAGATTATACTTTTGAGGTGGCCCCATAGGAAGAAGTCTAATGGACTGAGATCCGAAAATCGTTGAGGCTATTCTGTTGGGCCCCTCTTTCCAACCCAACGACCAGGAAAATGATCATCCTAAAATACTCGAACTTGTTGTGCAAAATGCGAGGGCGCTCCATCCTGTTGAAATACAAGCGGGGTCATTCTCAATGATCTCCATTATTGCTGGGTCGATAAATTCTTCCAATAGTTGATGATACAACTCTCCGTTAAGATTTCCAGGAATTAAAAACGGTCCAATGGGGTGATCGCCATAAATACCAACCCAAACATTTAGCTTTTGAGGCTGCTGAGTGTGAATTTCGTGGAATATTTGCGGCACAGAATCTGCCCAATAACGGAATTATGGCGGTTTACGGTTGCATTCAGAAAAAATGTACATTTGTCCGAAAAACACAAGTGAAATAAATAATGAGGATGGTTCATGACTCTCTCATCTATGGTCTCGCAGAATTGAAGTGTTCGATCAGAATCATCTTCGTTCAGTTCTCGAACTAATTTGATTTTATATGGATGAGACTTATACCCCTTCAGCATGCGGAAAATACTCGTTTGGTTTACACCACTTACATCTGCCAATTTCCGCAGGCTTAGGTTAGGATCAAACACCGCTTGACCAAGCACCGCCACTTCCACGAAATTTTGCAACTAATTCTAGTACATACTTCGAAGTCACTTAAGCACCTTCGTGGAGTTGTTTGAAGATATTGGATGTTCTAATTACGCTACTATCAGAACTGAAAAATAGTTCAATCATTTCAACGCTCCCTGCTATCGAGTAAACCATGACGATTTTATGAAAACTAAATTTCGAACAGAAGAGAAACTATTGTGATGAATGCAACAGAATTTCCACAACTAATGTGGAATAAAATTGGGACAATGCAATTGAATACAAAAAGTACGAAAACATCGAGAATCAATTTTTTTGTTGAAGAAATCTGATCATTGTAACATCTGCGTTCCTGATTCGTAATGTTTGTTTGTTTGTTATTCCTTTAACGTGCTCTATTTCCGTCTTTCGGACAATGACACGCCGGAAAATTCTGTCACCTAACTAACCCGGGAATTTTGCCGAACCCCTCTCGTGTCGAGGGAAGGGATCTTTAATGTCCAACACATCTCTGTTAGACAGGACCGTCGGCTTTACATCTCCTCCGAAAGATGGATACTCAAGCGATTCCCAGAATCCGAAAAATCGCACCGACTTCCTGGGGATTGAACCCAGGTAACTCTGCGCAGGAGACGAGCATCGAATCCCTTACGCCACCGAGCCGGCGATTCGTAGTGTTGATTCGTATCGTCAAATAAGAGTCATTTCACATGAGGACGATGATCATAAAGTATCACCTGTGAAAACAAAAAAGTTTCCTTTCAGTCAACTGATAAAAACGCATGTACAAGTGAAACCAACTCTAGATGCATTGCTCGCATATCGTACAACGAATGTTCAAAGATCAATGGAGTTACTATGACTGATAGTTTAATCGTTTTCTTTCAAGATTCATAATCCTTCATAATCATAATCGAGAACATGTACACCATTGTGGAAACAAACAAAAATCCTTTCTCAGAAGGTTATAACTGGACCTATCTTCTGCTTTAAAAATAACACAGGATGGTCACCCCTGCTCTAGGGGTTGAAATTTGAGATGTGAATGGTGTTTCCGAAGATTACAGCCTTTGATCTGAAATGAATCTGTTCCATTTTTTGCACTAATACTTGAATAGCTCAGGGCGATAGATAGTCTCCTCTATTTTTTAGTAGCTCACTCTGTATCTTCTACAGTTTTCAATCAAAAATGAAAATTCGTTCACGGGGATGCAGACAAGGATAAACTTTCTTTCGAGGTATCACTCGACCCATCTACCCTCTTCCAAATTTGTTGACAACCAACAATTGCTTCCCCCTTTCACGTAACACACAAAGTAGATACTAATTGGACAATCATACAATATTCATTGCAGATAACACGTTTTAATTATTTCAGTGAATTCACGATTGCTATATTTTAAATTTTGTTTCAGTGAAATTGCGATTTTTATTAGATGTAACGGGAAAATTTTCAATTTAGCGTTCTGTGAATATTCCTCGAGACTAACAGAAACAAAACGAAATCTGCTGATTTTTCCCATCGCGAGTCTCTCGCAATAGAAGCTGTTTCAGTTTCAGGTCATTAATATCAGTTGTCGCTAGAGACAGAGATCAATCCTGGCATTTCCGAGTTGCTTTTCCGAGAAAATATTGATGAAATAAATCTACCAAAGGAAGTACGTTTAAGAAGATATAAATGGAATGGAATTTTGACTGATGATGGGAAGTATTTGAGAATAGATACAGGTACAGTGGAAGCTTTGATAAATCACGAGTTTTGTGAAAAACTCATGCAAGCTGAAGAGCTGAATGTTACTTTGTGTGAAGTGATGAACGATCGAATAGAATACTGCTCTGAATATAAATATGAAAATATGTCAGCTAATTATATTACATTTATATATACAAATAAATAAAATACGAAATGAGATTCTGAGCAGTATAAACTAAAGAGAAAACCTATGGCTCTACCTCATTAGTTTTTTCGGAAAGAAACCTACGAAGAATATTACAAGATTTGATGACTGTTATCTTCTGTAACTGATCAAACAAATTTTTCTTTAGACCCAAATTCTCAATGTTTTTGCGAAGATTCATAGGAATAACACCTTTTGTAGAAATAATAATCGGTAGAATAAAAATTTTTTCATTTTCCACATTTTTTAATCTCGTCGCCAAGCATCATATATTTAGAAATTTTTTCAATGTATTTATTTTGTATATTATGTGTGTCGGGTATAGCAATATCAATTATATATGTTTTTCGATTCTGTTTATCAGTAAGAATGATATCTGGCCTATTGTGTTTTACAGCTCTGTTGCATAGAATTGTTTTATCAAAATAAAGTTTATATTTGTCATTTTCACAAATAATCTCAGGTTCATATTTATAACATTTTTCTTTTGGGAATTAGGTCATCTTTAGTTCCTCGATTAAGATAAATAATATAATATTAGGGACGGCATTATGTCTTTCTAAATAATCTGTTGAAGCAAGGACTGAGCAAGATGATAATATATGAAAAACTGTTTCTAAAGAACAAAAACCTCTACGGCAAGGATCATCTATATTTTGCTCGATGATATGTTTTCTATAATTCCTCGTGAAAACAACCTGAATATATGTATATATATATATATATATATATATATATATATATATATATATATATATATATATATATATATATATATATAGAAAACATATATAAACATAAAATATATATATATATATATATATATATATATATATATATATATATATATATATATATATATATAAATATAAATATATATATATATATATATATATATATATATATATATATATATATATATATATATATATATATATATATATATATATATATATATATATATATATATATATATATATATATATATATATATATATATATATATATATATATATATATATATATATATATATATATATATATATATATATATATATATATATATATATAGATGGAAAATGAATATTATTTGTGTCATTGACCAATTCTCGTCACTTTTCGACATAATGTAAGACTGTAGTAATGGCAATTCAAATTCTGATGGAAAAGATGTGTATTATACTCTCTGACAACAAACTAAAACTTTTTTTGCAGCGGTACTAATTCTTCAGAACAACGTGCTTGAATTTGATCTTTTCGAAATATAGAACAACCAAACTCAGGAAATTCCCAATAATCCAAATGGAAAGAGGTAGTACCATATGTTCGAGACTTAAACTTTTCATAGTAAGAGGTTCATCATATATCTGTAAGACTTTATCGTATTTTTCAGACATAATTGGGATGATACCGGATTGGACCAGATATAGAACTAAACTGTTGATTAAAGGAAAAAGGGGATATCCCTTACTGAAAAACGCATAAAGATGCGCCATTTCTAGATGTTCATCTAAAACTACCATCGGAGGATTCGGATAGCTTTTCTTCTCAATATCTCGTATTAGCCTTTCTGATCCAACAAAAGCCATATTTCTCTTTTCTTTCATTCTATGAACACATTCCCTCTCATCACAATTTACATAATAATTATCTGGATAATGTCGGAATGTTGACGTATGTTGTATCCAAATTTTGATAATTTCTACATGGGGAGCTATATAAAATTTTCTCTCTCTGACTTGCTCTAAAGATTTTATCTGGGACTCATAATTCTCTCCATTCAATAGATATGCCAATCGAGTTCCAAAAAAAAAGTTCATCATAGTAGACAAGAAAATGATACAGCAAATCAGTATTTTATGCCGTAAACTATTACAATAGAAATTCTGAGATTGTCCCAAGAAAAAAATAAACGGTGATATGAATATTTCCAAGAATTTTTTCATAAAATTTCTTCGTTCACTTTTGTGACTTTGAAATGGCCATAGTGCACTTATAGACAGTATAGTTATTATGCAAAGAATCAAAACATTTCTGTGAAATATTGTGAAAATATACTTCCATCTTGGTGTTTTGGCTGGAGCAGGTAAAAACCATGTCATACGTTCTTGAAGATACGGCGATGATATTTCAGAATATCCTATTTCAGTGGAGATGTATTGTAATCCAAACAACATATCATATTCTTGGTTACGCACTCTAGAGAATGCATTATGTGAAGAATCAATATCGGCCATAATTTTCAGATCTAAATGAGTCAAAATCAAAAAGAAAATATCACTCTCGATTCCTTTGTATTCTTTACAGAAAATACAATGAGAAAATACATCTTTTTCTTTGAACAATACTCGAATATATGTTTTATCCCATTCGTTTGGAATTTTATTGGAAATAATTCATTTGCACTTAACGAAAGAAGAGAATCGTCACATAATCCAATAAACACCATTTCGGTATCAATTTTTGTAAACTCCTCTCTTTGTAAGGATATGTCGTAGATATAATGCCTGAAGATACATTCAAAAATGTTACATTTATAATATAGTACTTGGCAAAATATTTCAAGAGTTCACTGGAAAAATATGTTCCAACAAAAAGAAATTTTGCAGATGGATTGAACCAAGGAAAATAGTTCAAGAGAAATACTATATTTTCAATTTGTGTATCATTCAAAGCATCAAATATTATAAAGTCCAATTCCTTCATCAAAATCGTCGATTTCTCCAATAATTCTGATTGGTAGCTCAGACGATAAAGTGGAAAATCAAAGCCATTTCTGTCACTTATCACTCCGATATAGTCATAAGGATTGGTACTAATTTGTGTTATTAAATTAATGCTCTGCAAAATTGTTAAAGGGTTCATGATGAGCTTACTGCTTACTGAATTAAACAACGATACAAATACTTCAGTATAGAAACGAACTATCTATTAATGCTTTCTTATGCATATTGTATACCTATGTTGTATAATTGGCTATTATTATTCAAGTGATTTGAGTTTCGGCATTCTCAAATATGTGTTTATTCTAGCATATTTGAGTGCTTTCAAAACATTATTGCATAATTTATGTGAATAATATATAATTTTCTTGACTATTATTCGATATAATACGAGAGTAACCCTTACTTATGTTTGTGAAATAAAAGTGATTACATGAAAACAAATTATACACTGCAACTGCAGTTCCGAGATTTCACTTATCGTCAGACAGAGAGTAATCTTAAATTGCAAGGCAATTGGCATTTCTATCGAATTGAAAAGAACAGTAGATGTTATGGAAGTAAAGGTATCACTTATTTATTTATTTAATTGACGTGTCTCGACATCGCAATGGCTATTGACACGTGAACAAGTTGACAGTTTTGGCAGTGTTGACAAATGAGGGGATTTTCAAGGGCCATAAGGTATCCGTGGGTGAGGTGGGTATGTCCAATTCTAAGCCTCCTGATGGCGACGGCAGTTCCTCTATTTAATCCTAAGAGCGGAAATGTTTCCGTTGTCTGGTGTATGGTCCGTAGGTGGCAGTTGGGTCTGTTCCTTTGCTGCTTACAATTTTCGTGAATCTGTATTTGCAGTGCGGATTTCAAATCTTAATGAAGCTGTATTTTTATTCCATTCGGGGACTCAGGGTAAGCCTCTTTAGCAGCTTTATTAGCTGCTTTTCTGCCCCGACATTTGAAGAAACTGAGACAAGGGTTATTAACACATTTCTGGATTGGTGGTGGTGGCGGCATAAGGTGTGAATTTGTTGAACTATTGGATGTTTGGTGTAGATGTCACAGATAGAGTGAATGGATGAAATGGAGTCTGTGCATATTGTCAGAGAGGAATTTGGATAAATAGGGTTTGTTAATGCTTTGTAGATCACATAAAGCTCTCCAGTATGAATGCTGCACATTGGGGGCATAGTTGCTTTCTGTATGTGTGCGGAACCATCTGCCATTGCACATCCTACATTGTTATCTGAATTTGAAGCATCCGTGTAGAGAATTTTCCAAAATTGCTGTTCGTTAAGAGGTTCTGCAAAGACTTGTTGGTGGACTATTGGAATTGTTATTTCTTTCTTATATTTCGATAGAGTGGTATTGAAAGATGGAAGAAGAATACGTCATAGGGCTATAATGGAGGAAGTGATTGGAATTGTGTCAAGAATGTTGGTGTTTTGTAGTAGTTCATGTGCAAGAGCAGGTATAGAACGTGAATGTCTAAAAGTGTTTGAGGAGGGAGGTGTTCGAAGACTTGATTTCGTGGGTTTGCGGATGTTCTGGCAACGTAGGCTAATAGTAGTTGCTGGTTACGGAATTTCAATGGAAGTTCTTGTGACTCTAGATAAAGGCTTTCCACAGGGTAGGAACGAAAGGCTCCGAGGCATAAGCGGAGGGCAGTATTTTGAACAGAACTAAGTTTCTTGAGACTCGATGGTGATGCGGTATTGTACAGTATACTACCGTAATCTAGTTTCGAGCGAATGAGGGCCTTGTAAATTTTGAGTAGTGCTTATTTTTCGGCTCACCATTGATAATGCGAAAGTGTTTTCAGGATATTGGGTCGGTTCATGCAGCTTTGTTTCAGATACTCAATATGATTTTTCCAGCTGAGTTTTCTGTCGAATGTAAGTCCAAGGATTTTGTAGTTGCTGGCTTCGTCGAGAGCACGGCCTTTCAGGTATAAGTTTGGTATTGGACGAGGTTGTTCATTACTGAATTTCATTACTTTCCAAGACTGAACTTGGCCATCGGGGCTCTCGCGGTCAAACAGAGAGGGAATTTGAGGAAATATCGCAGCTTATGTATTTTTTTAATTATATCTTTAGTCCCTTTCATGACCTTCCTTGCTATGTAAAATCTTTTCTCAGATTTGTTTAGACATATAAGAAGTTTGATTGGTGAAATATTTTTCTGCTGGTTTTCTTTTTCCATTGTTACAGATTCCTGTCCCTAACCCCCTTCCTTTCACCCTTTTTTTTGGAAATCATGGAATGCAAGAGAGAATGAAGCAGATAAGCAGCAAAATCTTTGGTACTCTTTATGTACACACGACACTAACACATCATAAACAGACAAGCTATTGCTAGTGCAATAGCGACAGGGAAACGAGTTTTTTTCACTCGTTTATTGAATCATATACAAAAAAGTATGGTTTCCCTGTTACCTTTCCTGAGCTCACACTTGTGTTTTTTCTGACACACACCAAAATTATAGATACAAGCATTTATTGTAAATACAATTATTCACATTTTTTAATTCCTCTCTTTTCAAAAGAATATATATATATATATATATATATATATATATATATATATATATATATATATATATATATATATATATATATATATATATATATATATATATATATTACCTTCGATCTTGATGTCTGGAAGTTGAAGCCAAATGTTGTTGACCATTCGTCCAGAGTGTTTATAGAATTCTTTAGTATATTGCAAGTGCTTCCTTGGTTTTTGCCCTGGCAGAAGGATGATATCATCTACGTATAAGACGTATTTGACGTGGTTGCATGGAGGAAACTACATGTGCTTAATACCGAGGAGAAATAATGTTAAGCTAAGAATTGATCCTTGCGGGACTCCATTCTTAGTGGGATAGGATTTTGAGCAAGTGTCATTGATAGAAACTTTGAATGATCGGTTGGCGAGGAAGTTTTGGATAAAATGAAATATGTTGCCTGACAAGTTAATCTGTTTGAGTCGGTTAAAAATGACGAGTTGAATGGTAGCATCAAAAGCACTGATGATTCGAAAATAACAGCGA
Organism: Cryptolaemus montrouzieri; assembly: GCA_013387265.2. Classification (NCBI taxonomy): domain Eukaryota; kingdom Metazoa; phylum Arthropoda; class Insecta; order Coleoptera; family Coccinellidae; genus Cryptolaemus; species Cryptolaemus montrouzieri. Next base: position 1,811,773 of record JABFTP020000083.1, on the reverse strand, counting down.
TGGTTTCCATATTGTTTGACATAGCTTGTAGGATCTCGTTGTGAAGAGTGACAATGTGATCGATGGTACAACTGTTCGGTCTAAAACCTGACTGAAATTTGCTTTTGAGGTTATGTTACTCCAGGTACCGTATCAGACGTTTGTTGATCATTTTTTCTAGAAGTGTGTGAATCCAATTATGTCTCGACGACACCGCGTGTACCTGAAAAGGAGAGACGGTTAATATTTCTCTTGAAGGCTAGCAGATTGTAGTCATGGGGAAATACGTTACGTGAAAGAAAGTTCGAAAGTTGCGCTGTTCTGTGGAAAAAGGCCTTCTGGTATGAAGACGTTCAAGGTGTCTTAATTTCAACCACGTAGGGATGGTTGGCATCAGTTTGGCGAGTTGGCCTTGGAACAAAAACGAGCAGAGGAAGAAGCCTTGAAATCTCCTCAAAGCATCTTCCATGAAAATACCTGTAAAAAAGAGAAAGCTCACTCACTTTCCTGCGATGTTCCAGTGGAGGGATGGAATCTGTAAGAGCACAGTCACCGATCAACCGAATCGCCATCTTCTGTATGGAATCCAGGAGTTTCAAGGTGTGTTTAGGAGCAGAACCACACACGTGGGTACCATACTCTAAAATGGACGAATTTGGGAGTCATAGAGAGTTAGGAGTTGAGACGGAGTGCAGTGTTCACAACATGGTCGTGCCATGACAAACTGTCTCCGATGGTTACCCCAAGCTTTGTTATGGGAGAAGCCGGTGAGATAGTCATTCATTACAATATCTGGTACAGTACTGTTAACCTTCGTAGAAAACAAACAAGCTTTAGTTTAGCTAGCATTAAACTCCATCAGGTTCGCAGCTCCCCAATCGATAATTACCTTCAAGTCACTATTGATTTTAGCATACTGTTGCAGACGTATTTCGTCTGTAACTTGGGATGATAGAGGTTTTCTTGACCAGAAGGATGCGTGGAGTGTACTGTCGTCCGCAAAACTGTGGATCTCACAACCTGTAACAGTAAGCAAGTCGTTTATATGAAGTAGAAACAGGGTTGGTGCTAGAATCGTGCCCTGAGGCACACCAGCATTAATGCAAGTGTGTCAGATGTAACTCCGTCCAAGATCACACTGAGAGATCTATCTGAAAAAAAGCTTGAAATACATAGGCACATCTGTTGGGATAAGCCATATGAGGACATCTTGCCTAGCAGACTCCTATGTCAAACCCGGTCGAAAGCTTTCGAAATATCGCGAGCCACAGCCAAAGATTCCCCAAATTTCTCTATAGATCACTTCCACATGTGAGTGACATAGGCAAGTAGATCTGCTGTGGATCTCTGGAGCCTGAAACCATATTGACGATCATTAATGGTACCATTAGATTCTAAATATTTGATAAGCTCGATATTGGTGGCTTTTTCCATCACTTTGGAAATCACAGGTGAAAGGGATATAGGCCTATAGTTGGTAGGGATGGTTTTTTTCCCTTTCTAGGAATTGGTTGGATTCTTGATGTTTTCCAGTTCGAAGGGCAACTGCCTTTATTATAGGATATAGTGAAAAGTCTACAGAGAATAGGTGTCAACTCGCAACCACATAATTTCAACACGATAGAAGGTATATCGTCGTGCCCAGCTGCCTTTTTAGTGTCAAGCTCAAGCAGTATTTTCCTGACTGTCTTCTGCCTGAAAACAATATCAGGCATATGAGATCCGATATGAGGAATAACAGGAGGATCTTTATCTTCTGCATCCAGAGTGGAATTGGATGCAAAAAGGTTAGCAAGAAGATTGGCTTTGTCTTCAGGTGTAATGGTTAACGAGCCGTTCTCCCTAGTTAGGGGTGAAGAAAGCAATAGGTGAAGTTTCTACCAACAAATTTGGCCATTGACCAAAATGACTTAGAATAGTTTGGACGGTTAACAAGCTAAGATCTTACTTTGTTCATGTAATCAGCTTTCGCGTCGTTCACTACAAGACTGCAGGAATTGCGAACTGAAATAAATGCGCTCCTGTTTTCATGGTAGCTGACAATATGCTAACTTCTTGGCCTTTACCGCTCCTGCACAGTAGTCGACTTTTTAGGGGTATGTGGAATGAATAATTCCATCCCAAACTTGATAACTTCTGTTATCTTCTCAGAGCATTCCGACGGATCGTCACCCACAAAACAAAATTCCCTATAAGCAAAACCTGAAAAGAGAGTTCGCAACCCGTCCCAGTCGGCAGAATCGTAGTGCCAAACTAAACAGGGTGGTGCGGAGATGGGTGGAGTTGCTGTACAATCGCAACGAGACAGTACAAGCTCGTCAGATTTCCTAGAGGAGCGTGAACCTTTACTGTGTAAGGATCAGGATTGCTAGTAAGGCTGAGATCGAGAGTGTTAGCGAATTGACCTTCCACGTCCGGAATATGGGTGGGTTCCATAACCAATTGCTCAAGACCGTACGTAATAGCAAAAGATTCCGCTTCGCGACCAGCGTCATCAGTTTTGTTGAGTGTTTGAGCCATGTGGTATTTTGGACATTAAAGTTTCCTAGTACAACAATCTCTGCTGAAGGGTAGTTAAGCTGTAAATAATCGATTTTAGCAGAGAGAAAATCGAATAGGCAGGAATAGGAAGGATCGTTTCACGAAAGGTATAAACACCAGATAAACGTTGTTTGTGTTTTTTTGGTGATTTTGAACAACATTACATTCAGATCATCAGTTTCAAGAGATTCCTTCCTATGGTAGAAAATATTGTTCTTCACAAAAAGACACACTCCATGTTTGAATTTGAACTTTATGTGTAATTCATAGCCTGGGTATAAGAAATGGATGTTATTACTCGACGGCTTGACTTGTGTTTCTGTTAGAGCTAAAATGTCAGGTTTGGTTCTCTCTACGTGGTACTGTACGGCATTGATGTTACTGTTTATTCCTCGTATGTTACAGAACTCTATTCTTAGTATTTCGTTACTTGAATTCTCAGAAAGACGAACCTGGTTATTATTATTCGATATAGAATTCCCTCGAGTGCCCTCCACCCGGTGATCCGAATGGGAGGGTATTTTACCTCCGGAATATTTTACTCTTGGTGCATCCATACCAACATGCAAAAAGAGTGTTAGCCGAGAGCGAAGAGAAAGGAAAAGGACATTTGGATAGGGCCTGTGAGAGGAAACCAACTCGCAATCCACATGCGTCAGTGACACGAAATAGGAGGAAGGATTCATGTCAAAGACACTTCACTACATATTTTGGAGTGCGTGGTGGTTCTGCCTCGGGCAGAACCTCCCTGTCAATGATATGTGTCTGAAAACGACTGGATCGGTTGAAGGTTTGTTTGGTTTGTGAACGGGAAAAATGATGGATTCACGCCAGATGGATGAAAATTCTAGTTCTAGTAATTCTTGTAGTCGGATCAAGATATTGGGAGGAAGGTTCTTTAGGAAGGCTGATGCTATATCGTCAAGGCCTGTCGCGGCGGAGAATTTGGTCAAAGACAGAGCATCTTCGAGTTCGATAAGGGAGAAGGGTAGATTCAGAACGTCTGAGTCGAAGTTCAATGGTTGGCCTGTTTGAGTAGTCGGTGGAGGTTTATGTGTAGCGTTTTCAGTTTTTCTTGGAAATGTTCGCCTAGATTCTCTGCTATGGTTTGGTTATCGGTAATTGTTTCATTTCCGGAGATCAGGGCTGGAATTTTATACGTCGTGTTTCTTCCACTCATTCGTTTGCCTTTTTTTCAAACATCTGTCGGTGTTGTTTCGGATGTGAGAGTTGACGTACGTGATCCATGAGTTCCTTTTACTTTCTTTGAGTACTCGTTTTTGGAATTTATGAAATCAACCAGGTTGTAGAAGATACAGAGTGAGCCACTGAAAAATAGAAAAGACTATCTATCGCCCTGAGCTATTCAAGTACCATGCTCTAGGGGTTGAAATTTTAGATGTGAATGGTGTTTCGGAAGATGACAGCCTTTGATCTATCTGGAACGAATCTGTTCAATTTTTTTCACTAATACTTGAATAGCTCAGGGCGATAGAGAGTCTCCTCTATTTTTCAGTAGCTCATACTGAATCTTCTACAGTTTTCAATGAAAAATTAAAATTCGTTCACAGAGATGCAGACAAAGATAATACCTTTCTTTCGAGGTATCACTCGACCCATCTATCCTCTTCCTCTTCGGCTCTAGGGATTGAAATTCGAGATGAGAATGGTACTTGATGATGACTGTCATTGATCAGCATGGATCTGTTCCATTTTACTCCACTGAAACTTGAAGAGTCTCAGATAAATAGTCTTTCCTATCTTTCAGTTGCTCACCTTGTATCTTTCACAGTTTTCTATTAAAAATGGAAATTTGTTCAAGACAATGTAGACAAAGATCACACCTTTCTTATGAGTCATCACTCGACCCATCTTTCCTATTCAAAATGTTCAAGGATTGCAACCCCTGCTTAGGGGGTTTATATTTCAGGCAAGTATATCTGGGTAAATATAGCCTCTGTTTAGTTTTCGTTGAAGCACCCTGTATTTTCAACGTATGTTAAGGTGGAAATTTGGTCTGCTGCGCACAGGCTTAAGTTATTCCAGTCGGCATTGTTTATCTTCCAGCGATTTAAATTGTGTGAAGTAGGTGGATTCTTATCGGAAATGACAATTGGAAAATAGTTGCTGTCGTATAGGCTAGATAGAGGGTTCCAACTAAGTAGAGATGCTCAGATCTATGCAGGAGGAAGTGCTTATGGAGATGTTAAAATAGGTTTCGAGATTAGTAATAAGAAGGAGTAAATCGAGGGAGTCTATGACTTTTTCTATGGTTTTTCCTCTGCCAAATGTGTGAGTGGAGCCCCACATCTAGTTGTGGGCTTTAAAATCACCTACAATGATGAAAGACGTTAAAGACAGTTGACTGATTAGGCTGTGGACTTTATTATAAGTTATTCCTCTGTAAGGAGGAAGATAAACGCTGCATATGATCATTTTGTGAGGACATCAGACTGTAGCGGCTATCACTTCTAGATTTGAGTTCGGTGGAAATTCTTCAGAATATAAGTCACTATCTCTATTGCAGGTTGTTCGAATATGGAAGTAACCTATTTGAGATTGGTTTCTTACAAACAGATGAGTCAGGATTATGGTCGGAAATGAGTTGTTGTAGTCGTTCTAAGCGAGGATAAAATCCATCGCAATTCCATTGGATTAAGTTGAACGTTATAGACAGGTGTTGAAGAGAGAGATATCTGCGATGTATCCGAGTAGGATTCATCATCACTGATGTCTGTGGGTGGTTGTGACGCCATGCTGCTAGTTTTGATTTCTTCGTTCTCAATTTCTCTTTTATAGATTTTGAGATTGTAGTGAATCTATTTTTCAACGATCTCTCTTGCAAATATGGATGTCTCGTACAAATTTTGAAGTAGAGATTTTATGTCGTTAGTGAATGCTTCCTGATATGGGTTATTGTTACCAAAGGTGTTTTCGAGGATGGCAATGAAGTTATCGAATGGTAAAATAAATTTTTCGGGGTTTTCGGTAAATGCTTTTTTGATATCATGCTTACTGGTTTCTGGGAGGAGCAGTCAGTTTTCTGTTTTTTCCTTTTTTGTTTGGTATTCTTTGGAGTTGTTGGAGATCTGCTCGGGGGTGGTGTTTTAACAATTTGGAAATTAACTTCTGGCCTACGTGATGACTGACCAGTACTTGCCACGACGGAATGACCTCTTTTGTGACCAGGTTGTTGTATGGAAGGCGGTTGAGACAAGATGTTGTCTGTTTCAGTTGTGTTGGATTTGACGGTTTGTTTGATAGATGAGCTGCTTCCACTTCGCTGCGATTAATGAGTTCCTCGAGTGGATGGTGGATTTGGGCAGTTAGATGCGATATGCCTTATGTCCTCATAGAGGAATCATTCCATTTTGTCGGTAGATAGGAAGATTCTGTGGTTGTTGTCGTCAAAGGGGATGACTATCGAGGTTTAAAATTCAAAGTCATCTGAGTTTGTAACTACGTATGTTTGACGTCTGAAGCTCAAGATGTGATTATATTCATCGTCAGGTATTCCAGCATTCAGGAAAGAGATTGGGGAGACCCAACGCAAGCCAACTGTTTTTAGAGTTTCTTCGACAACACTGTCCGGAATTGAAGGAGATATATTCGATATAAGGATACGTTTCGTGGATGGAATAAGTCTTCGAATTATGAGGAGGACAACTTGTATGGTAGAGTGAGATTGAATCAGTTCATCTACTAAATTTGTGATAATCTGATAGATACAGATACCATTATTGGAAATTCTTGAAGCGAAACAGATAGATTTGGCACTTATTATATTACTTACTGCGCGAACGTAGTCGAACAGTTTGAGATTATCTTCTGCATGAATGAGAGTGGTTTTGTCCTTTTTTGGAAATGTAGGTTTCGGTTTAGATTTCATTGCCGATAGGTGAGAGGTATTTGAATTAGTTGAAGGCATGTTGGAAGCTTTACGGGTAGGGTTCAGATGTTGAGTGAAATGTGTTTGAGAAGAAATGTCGATGCGTCAAAAGTCTAAAAGCAGCGGTAAGTGTGGAGCTGGACATTCTGTTTCTCTAAACTGTAACCTGGAGGATAGGCAGCCACAGAAACATTATGTTGTATCGGCCATAGTCTGCTCGTGTAACCCTAAATTAATCAAAATAAATTGAGGATTACTGTGCTAACGGCCACTCGCGTTTTGAAAGGTGGGCTGGGTTGTGAGCCTATTTTTTTTGTACTAGTGCTAATTCTTTTCATACAGGGATGTTCCAATTACAATATCAAGCTGAAATTTTATACGCGGCCATAACTTTCGATTTCTAATTGAAGTGAAATATTTAAGAAGTTATACCATTTCCGGTTATACCGGAAGTGAGTCATCACCTTGATATTTCAAATGGCAATCTACCTTTTTTATTATACATCTAGAACCGACATTTGAGCAAGGCATAAAATACCTAAGTTGTTGGTTCTTTTCTGTCAAAACTTTTGGCAGATTTAATTATTTTTGTTATAAACTCGATTTTTGGGGAACATTCGAAATAATTGTAGCTCGTAGATCTGTCGGAGTACATACACAATTTTTGCTTGGGTGGATAGAAGAAGGATCCAGGAATTTGTTAAGCAGTCTACACATGTCAAATATTTATTCCATTGTTTTGTATGATTTTTTCAATTTGGCCTTTTTCAAACATCAATAACTCAATTTTTTCAAATGGCACGTGCCAATTTTTATATCGCCTTCTGATGAAGCGTCATATTTCAGATGGAATTGTATCAGCATGTACTATACCCATCTCTTTTAGTTCCGAAATGATTTGGGAATATATTCAATTTTAATGATTTTGCAAAAACTAACAGAAAATGCTTTGAAATATTTGAAATAAGTAGCTGAACTGGCTACGCTTACCTGACAGATGCTTAAAATTAATGTACTTGTCACTTCGTTCCTTCGAATTTGATATTTCAACAAGAATTGTTGGTAACTTGAAGTGAAAATATTTGAAAAACACCAGATTGATAATAAATGGGCTGATTATTCAAACGAGGATATGTTTAATCTCTTTTTAATTCATGGCGAATGTCAAAAAGTTGTGGATAGAACTTGCAGGCAATTCAATAACCAATTTCCAAATTTGGCGTCTATGAGCAAAACAAAATTTTGAAGGATTAAAAGCAATTTTCTGCAATTTGGAGGAACAAAATATATAGAAACTAGAAGAAAACCAATTCTCGAGGACGACGACAATCAAATTAATACGCTAGCGTATTTTCGTGCCAATCCAAATGCGTCCATTAAGTCAGCATCAATGGATATTGGATTGAGTTATACTTCCATTCAAAGGATCCTTAAAAAACATAACATGCACCCGTATTATTTTATCAGACTACAAAAATTGAAACCAACTGACCTTCCAAGCGGCTAAATTTCTGTGAAAATTCATTAATTCGGCTTCAAGAAGACGGGACAATTCTGCAAAAAATAATATTGTCTGATGAAGCCAAGTTCAATGAAAGTGGAATAAACAACAGGAGAAATCCACATTTTTGGGCCACAGAAAATCCACATTTCATTGAGGTTATTGATTTCCAAAATAGATTCAGCGTGAACGTTTTTGCAATTTTAATGAATGATTTGTTGGCTTATCACATTTATGAGGAAAATCTTAATGGACAAAGATACCTGGAAATTTTGAGAGGAACATTAGCAAATTTTTTAGATGGATTACCCCTTAACATTCTGAGGGATTGCTATTACCAAATGGATGGTGCACCAGCACATAAAACACGAGCTGTAGATCGGCAGCTAACAGAAATGTTCGAGGATAGATGGTGGGGTAATCAAGGACCAAATATATGGCCTCCGCGTTCTCCAGACCTGACGGCCCTTGAATTTTAGTTATGGGGCAAAATCAAGAGGAAACTGTATCTTATTCCTGTAAAAAGTAAAGAAGAGTTACTAGAGCGCATTCATAATGCTTTTCGTAATATTGATCCTGGGGAAACTAGGAGGGCAACACATCATGTTCGTATACGAGCTATCAAGTGTATCGAGCAAAATGGGGCCCATATTGAACATTTATTCAGATCTTAAATCAGTTTTCTCTAAAGATGTTTGCTATCGTTTATTCGTATTTATGTAATTATCTTCGATGATTGGTTTTCGCTTAGTTCCTTCAATTTTTATTCATCGGAATTGTTGAAAACTGCTTCTAATACTTCAAAATTTTATCTTACTCATAGACGGTAAATTTAGAAATTGGTTATTGAATTGCCTGCAATTGCTACCCACTACTTTTTGACATTCTAAAATGAATTAAAAAAAGATTAAATATATTTTCGTTTGAATAACCAGTGGTTTTATTCCAAATGTATTTTTCGGATATTTCAATCTGAAATAACGACAATTCTTGTTGAAATATCAAATTCGAATGAACAAGTGACAAGTACATTAATTTTAGGCACCTGTCAGGTGAGCGTAGCCAGTTCAGCTACTTGATTCAAATATTTCAAAGCATTCTCTGTTAGTTCTTGCAAAATCATCAAAATTCAATATATTCCCAAATTATTTGGCACGTGCAATTTGAAAAAATTGAGTTATTGCTGTTTGAAAAAGGCCAAATTGAAAAAATCATACAGAACTACGCAATGAACATTTGACATGTGTAGATTGCTTGGAAAATTTCTTAAATCCTTCTCCTATCCACCCAAGCAAAAATTGTGTGTGTAGTACAAAAGATCTACGAGCTACAATTTTTTTAAATAATCCCCAAAAATCGAGTTTATAACACAAATAATTAAATCTGTCAAAAGTTTTGACAGATAAGTGCCAACAACTTGGGAATTTTATGCCTTGCTCAAATGTCGGTTCGAGATGTATAATAAAAATGGTAGATTGCCATTTGAAATAACAAAGTGATGATCCACTTCCGGTATAACCAGAAATGGTATCACTTCGAAAATATTTCACTCCAATTAGAAATCGCTAGTTATGGCCGCATATAAAATTGCAGCTTGATATTGTATTTGGAACTTAAAAAGTTTTAAACGGACGGTCCCGGTGGATATCCCTTTATGAGCGCCACTCGAATTAAGAAAAAATTGAAGTAACACCTCATCTTAAATCGATAAATGATAAAGTGATAAAAGTTAAAATTAGAAAGTTAAAAATATATATACAGGTATGAACTTGAAGGTAACGATAGAAATTAAAAATTTAAATAGAAATGGTAATGAGTAGAAACCAATCAGTAATTTATATTGAGAATACAAAACATGAATTCTCGTATCGATTAAATCTCCATCCCTAAACTAGGTCCTCAAAACTAATATTTACAGTTCTTGTAGAAAAAATAATAACGAGAATTTTCAGTTTTTGTACTACCACTTAATACTACTTATCGACTATGAATGTCCTGAGAGTAATATTACGATCAATATCGAAATGTTTGAATAAAACCGAGAAATTACGACGCCCGCAAAGTTTATACACTTGTACACTTTTTAGTAAATGTTTTAAAATAATCGATTTGTTTGTAGTCAATCACAATTCGCACATGAATTTTACCATGCCTTGATAAGAGAAAGTCCGTCAATTTACGAAAATTGTGGAACAGAAACATAGCTTATTTGAAGCATAGATCCAAACTAACTCTTTCAATCAGAAATCCAGACATTGAACGTGAGTCTGCTGAAAAGGCTTTAGGCTCTGGATTTCCGAAGTAGTAGTTGAATTCTCAATAACTAGATCTCGAACGAACAGTCTTCAAGTAGGCCTCGAACTCAGCCTTGAACTGAACCTTGAACTGACCTTTGAAGTCAACTTTGAATGTAACTTCGAAGTGAACCTAGAACCCTGGAAAGAATTCAAGAAAACCGTTTCAAGAAAATCCGAAATTGAATCGAATACAAAATCACACGAAGTATTTTTTCCTTTTTTGATTGACGAAATTATGGAAGATAATTAATAAAAACTCACCTCACAATTTCAGGGTAGACAAATCCAATTTTCAAATTGATGATGAATAACCATGCAGAAACTCCCAATAGGCAAAGAAGCCCCCCAACAATTCCTCAAATTTTGAGAACACTTCAGTTAAAGATAGATCTTACCAACACTATACAAAACTCTACTTCAACAACACCACCTTGTATCAAAATCAGTCCATCTGTAAACAAAACCCTAAGCAACTATAACAAAATCGAAAAAAAACTAACTGTTGTTCGATTTACAAATCGATGAAAAGTTCTGGCCAAGCACTTTATTTAGTAGGAAGGTGCATTGGACTTTCGTATTAACTTGAGCTCACTATTTCGAAACTTTATTGCAATATTATTATTTAATGGAATGTTGAATTTTGATCCATCCATCACAGCAAATTTCCGCTATACTGGACAAAGTTCGCGCCGATTTTGTGAAACTTCAACTACTCAGGAATCAGAAAGTGTATCCTAAAACTAAACTAGTGGTTGTTATTAATTTTTTTTAGCCAAATATCTTTTTATTAATTGAAATATTATGTACGAATTTGTAGAAGTAACTGGTTTTATTCATAACTCGCTTAGTTTTTATGCATTTTGAAGGGTTTTTTAAAGGCTATGAGATCAAATTAGTTTATTATCTTTTTTGCGTTTATTTTTGAAAGGATTTAAGCTGAAAGGGCTCGACCAAATTGCTTTTTACTCAAATATGAAAACTTTAATTGGCCATATCCTACTTAATAATAATCTGCCCTATAAAGGGTTAAGAACTATTGGCTACTTAGTTAATTTTTCAAGAATATTTCCTACCCTTCCCACATGGTACTTATTATTGTGGTTACTTTGAAAGTTAATTCCTAATTCCCATCAGTACTAATTATCTATTTGTTTTTTCAGGATAAAAGATAGAGACCTTCAGGTGCGAAGTTTCGCGAGCAAAAGAAATTGAGACTACAACAAAGAGAAAAAATGGTTGGATCTTTAAAGCATTTCTTTGAAATCAATCAAGATTCCACGGAGACTATCGATGTTGGTGAGACGGAATCGTCCGAATCTCAAGATTCTAAATCCGTAATATTAATAAACGTGAGTAGACCATCTGAAATTTCAACAGTAACATCAGGTCCTGCAACAAATGGCAGCGGTTGTAGCAGCAAAACAGCTTCTACTGATGCAGAGCCCGATGAAGTGATGACACCATCTTCATCTACAGTACTTGAACAATCCACTTCAGGTAATTCAGCTTGTTTAAAAAGTTCGGTAATGTCAGCTACCGAAATACCTGCTGCAAGTGACACTTTCGATGAAGGTTGTACTGAGGCAAGTATCGATATAAATCCTGTCGGACCCCGGTTTGTGGCCCGAAAGAATCACCAATGAGATGGCTAGAATATTGGTTAAACATGGTCCGCCCTTGATAGACATCAGTTTTAGCTTTCCTAGTAATAAAGATAAGAGAAAGTTTTCGTGCTAATACTTTCGAATAAATCTAGCAAATGGAGAAAAAGTCGAAAGGGCTTGGCATATTTACTCTATTTTTAAAGATTCTGTATTTTGTTTTTGTTGTAAGTTGTTTTGTAAATGTAAAACTCCTAATGGTTTTTGTGATACAAATGGAGTATCTGATTGGCAACACTTGTCTTTGCTAATTAAGAAACACGACACGTCAATTTTACACAGTTATATAAACATTTGGGTAAATTTGAAAAAAATGTTAGAGATATCTATGACTGTTAATGCTCATCATTTTCGGATTTCAGAAACGGAAAAAAATATTGGCGAGACGTGTTGGAAAGAATTTTTGCGATTGGTAAGTATTTATCTACACAATGCTTGGCATTTCAAGGTTCTTCTCAATTGCTTTTCGAACATAATAATGAGAGTGTAGTCTTTTTCTGAGGCATGTTGTTCTCAACACCACTTCAAAAATGGTTGAAGTTATATATATATATATATATATATATATATATATATATATATATATATATATATATATATATATATATATATATATATATATATATATATATATATATATATATATAGGGGTTTTACCCCGACGAGTTGCCCATATATCTGTTCATGCAATCAAACTGATTTCATGAAAAATATAAATCCACCACCCGGTAATTAATACCATTGCCAGGCAATGATTATAAACAAAACATATCCTGGAGTAATTATATATTAGGATAACGTTAAATATTATGAGAATATATCAATCTACCAGAATATATACATACTATAGCATCATCAGACAATGATATCAATGTACCAACGAGTAGTGTCAGAGGCTTTCTCCCCGGAAAAATCCAGTGTACGGACCTTAGTCAAGTAACACTGAATGTTACTCATTAATAGTTTCCTTTGTGTGAAGTGGTGAACGATTGAATAGAATACTGCTCTGAATATAAATATGACAAAATTGTCAGTTAATTATATAACATTTATATAAACAAATAAATAAAATATGAAATGAGATTCTGAGCAGTATAAACTAAAGAGAAAACCTATGACTCTACCTCATTATTATTTTCGGAAAGAAACCTACGAAGAATATTACAAGATTTGATGACTGTTATCTTTTGTAACTGTTCAAACAAATTTTTCTTCAGACCCAAAATCTCAATACTTTTGTGAAGATTTCTAGGAATAACGCCTGTTGTAGAAATAATAATCGGTAGAATAAATATTTTCTTCATTTTCCACTTTTTTAATCTCGTCGCCAAGCATCATATATTTAGAAATTTTTCATTGTATTTATTTTGTATGTTATGTGTGTCGGGTATAGCAATATCAATTATATATGTTATTTGATTCTGTTTATCATTAAGAACGATATCTGGTCTATTGTGTTTTACAGCTCTGTTGTACAGAATTGTTTTATCAAAATAAAATTTATATTTGTCATTTTCACAAAAATCTCAGGTTCATATTTTTGAAATTTTTTTCTTTTGGGAATTAGGTCATGTTTAATTCCTAGATTGAAGTGAATAATATTAGCGACGGCATTATGTCTTTCTAAATAATCTGTTGAAGCAAGGACTGAGCAAGATGATAATATATGAGAAACTGTTTCTGAAGAACAGAAACATCTACGGCAAGAATCATCTATATTTTGTTTGATGATATGTTTTCTATAATTCCTTGTGAAAACAACCTGATCCTGGATCGCAATTGCCAAGCCTTCTGTTTCAGCAAACAATTCTCCAGATACTAACCGTTTATTCGATGCAATTTCATCAATATAATCATTTTTCAATTCTTTAGGGTGCTTTCCGTGTAATTCCTTCTGCATCCAACTTTCTCTTTTAGAATTATCATCAAATATATCAAAATCTACCTTTTGCATTGTCAAGTTCAGAGGTCTAAGATTATAATCTGAAGCAACAACAATATCATGTAATTTAGACGTTCTCTGTTTATCATGAAAATGGGAACGTAGATGAAAAATCTGTTTACTATGAAGATTATTCAAATCAATTAATCCACGACCTCCAAGATGTCTAGTTAGTGTAACTCTCTGAACAGCTGACTTTGGGTGGTGGTTATGATATTTACAGAGCATTTTCCTCTTTTGACATTGTAATTCATTTAGATCAGTTTTAGACCATTTAATAATTCCAAAAGAAGCTGTAAGAATAGGAACAGCATAGGAGTTGATAGCTCTGAAAAGGTTTTTACTAGTTAAATAACTCTTGATGATAATTCTAAGTCTTTTGTAATATGAACTTCTAATATTTTCTTTAGTGCTGCTATGGTTAATTGTCTTCTCTTGACAGAATCCAAGATATTTATATGTATCTCCTTGATGCATTGGCTCAATTTCGAAATTGGAAATCTTTATATAAACAGAGGTGATCTTTCCTTTTCAATAGAAAGATTTTTACATTTTGGAAGCCCAAATTTCATATGAATATCATTGGAATAGTTAAAAGTAATCTCAAGTAGACTTTTTAAATGAGATCTGGTTCCGGCATATAATTTAATATCATCTAAATGAATTAAGTGACTTAATTTGAATTCAGTTAATAAACTCTTTATTTTGAAGCCGAAACTAGAAGCATTTAATTCATGAGATAATGGATTGAGGCAAAGACAAAACCAAAGCGCACTTAAAGAATCACCTTGAAAAATGCCTCTTTTGATTGGAATTACTTCGGATTTTAACGATTGTTTTGAAATATTTAAATGAAGATTGGTTCTCCAATTTTTCATTACAAATTCAAGAAAATGACGAAGTGTCTTATCAATTTTATAAATTTCCAAAATTTCTTGAAGCCATGAATGGGGAGAACTATCAAAAGCCTTTTGGTAATCAATGAAGGCTGTATGAATATTTCTCTTCTTAGTTTGAGCTTGATTCAAAGCAACAGAATCAATTACAAGTTGCTTTGTAGTACCAAGGTGTTTTTTTTTACATCCTTTTTGATGTTCGGAAAGAATATTATAATTCTCCAAATGTGCATAAATTTTTTGGGTAATACATGCAGTTAGAATTTTATATATTGTTGGAAGGCAAGTAATTGGTCTATATTGAGACGGATCAATAGTATTATCACTTTTCGGTTTTAAATAAGTAATTCCTTGTGTGAAAAATAAAGGAGTAGCTGAGGGGTTCTTTATTATAAATGAAAAATATTCAGCCAATTTTTCATGAACGCAAGAGAATTTGTTGAACCAAAAGTTATGAATACCATCAACACCTGGAGATTTCCAATTTTTTGTGTGTTTAATAACTGATGTTATATCTTCGTTTGAAAATTTTTCGAATTGCATGCATTCTATTTTAGAAAATCGAGACCTTTCATTTAAAATCCAACTTGAATTGGAATTGTGTTGCCTTGGCACTGCCCAAATTGAAGACCAATAATCAGTTAAAATATCAATTTTAGGAACTCCATTTCCAGAAATATTTTCATTTAAACCTGAAATAAATTTGTAAAAATGTTTTTCATTATTTTCGAATAGTTTGTTTTGGAATTTTCTATCTGAATTTATTTTATATTCACGTAGTCTAATGAAGTATACTGAGTTTTTGTTTTAAAGTATCGATGTATTCTATCAATTGTCCATTACCTATCTCATTATTTTTATGGGTTTTATATTTGAGGAATATTTTTCCAATATGTGCCATAAGTTTTTTGATCGATTACCTCTGGAATATTGAGTCAATCTTCCTAAATCACATCTGATAGAAGAAATTTTACCTTCTAACCTTTTTTGCCATGAAGGTTTTTTCTTGATATTATAATTAGATCCAAAATTTTCTAATTTGTATCCAGAATGTTTAACTACTGTAATAGCGGCACAATATATAATCAGATGAAGTGTATATATATATATATATATATATATATATATATATATATATATATATATATATATATATATATATATATATATATTTGTCCCATTATCATAATCTATATATATATATATATATATATATATATATATATATATATATATATATATATATATATATATATATATATGATAATGGGACAAATATGAAGGAAAACATGTAGGGCTTCAAAACGCATTCTTGATGCGAATCTGAAAGCGCTTTTTGTACTTTGTGCGGCTCATACTTTGAACTTAACAGTGAATGACGCTTTTAAGGTGTCGGTGCTACAATAAACTTTTTTAATCTTGTGCATGAGTTATATAATTTTTTTGCGTCATCCATAAAAAGGTGGTATGTTTTGAGAAAAAATGTCCCAGGGTTAAGTTTAAAGCCTGTAAGTAAGTAAGTAGACAAGATGGTCCAGAAGAATTGACGCAATAAAGCCCCTCAAAGTTTATTCAATTAAGGTTTGCGAAAGTCTTCTAGAAGTGGCTGAAGACAATTCCTTTCACATTGATGCAAGACATAAAGCGAGTTTCCTCTTAACGTCTGTACAAAATTTTCAATTTATTTTTGGAATTATTATTTGGCATGACGTTTTATTTCATATAAATATTGTCAGTAAACAAATGCGAAGTAATACAATTAATATTAAAGTATGCCAAACCTACCTAAAAGGTTTAGTTGAACACTTTCAGCAATATAGATTTGACCAAACATTTCAAGAAAGTCTTGTGCAAGCGAAAGAAGTAGCATCCGAAGTTGCCTAGGTATTTGTTATTAGAAATATCTGCATATTTTTAAATATCTAAGTATATGTAGAAAGCAGTATATAGTATATATATATATATATATATATATATATATATATATATATATATATATATATATATATATATATATATGTAGACATTAGGCAATATATCTGTTATTTGTTCCTGAAAAATGTGATTTTTAGTTTTAGGTTATTTTCTAGTATATATAAACGAGTCAACGAGTCTGTGTCCCATTACTCAAGTAAATGTTTCAAAATGGGTGTGAACAAAAATTTTTTTTGTTATGATTTTGTTCTGTTTGTTTCATTTTGATATTTTAGTCTACAAATGAATATGACTTCTAAGGTTCAGTTTTTTTGTTTTACTTCAAGTACCTACCTACTTACCGCCTACCTTCAAATAAAAAAACATGATCGAAAATGCCAAAATCCGGTTTTGCACACAAGCGCCAGTAGCCCGCACGGGGGCCCTGGGCACCACCCCAAAACAGCGCTTTCAAAATCTGGAATCTACATATTCCAAACTATTACGAGCTTCGCTCGTTATTCCATGGTACGTTCAGAACTTCGATATTCTCAAAGACTCTGGTATGCCAACCGAATTTAAGCTTAAATGGTACGCAACCACCGTGAAAACATAACCGTTCACGAGAATCTTGCAGTATATGCACTATTTAACTGTAAGCCTAAACGGTACGACACCATCTTGCGACCGTGTGTCCTACTAAATGATTAGGTTCCTCCGTTCCGCAAAAGTGATCTTTTTGACTTAGGTCAATCTACTTTTTCTCCTGCTATCTAAACTCTACAAGTGGAGACTATATCCTGAGAACTGGAACTCCAAGAGGGGGTAAAAATCCGACATTGGCCCCGTTCACGGGGTGCATCTTTTCGAAGGTCCTCTTTGTCCAAAAAAAAAGTAGCTGACTACTTGAAAATGACCTGGCAGTCGGAACCGGTCGTGTTTTTGATAACAAAATTTTGGAAATTATAAAATATATGTCATTTCATTTTCGTTGGATGAGAATGATCTCCCGGTCTACGGTTTGCCTATCACTTGAGAACAATTTTACTGGTTTGGCTAATTAAAAATCTAAATTCGAAGAATTTACTTTCTTTCGAAAGTAAGGCGAGAAGAAACCGCAAAATTTCCTGTGCACTTTAGATTATAACTGAGAAAATACAGGGATAATACTCCTATGTCTGTACTTGATTATTGGCACCTCAAGTTCAATTAAACTTCTTCTGTTTCAATTACCATGATCTCAGTTGCAGTTTAATGTGGAAAAATTAGGACAAAAATAATAGTTTTCGTTGCACTTTCCATTATAAATGGGAGAATAAAATTCAGGATAGATGAATGGTTGATTCCCTTTGTATTCGTTTAAATTCGGGAATATTTGTGACAAATATTAAGTCCTAAAAATAATATTCTTCTTCTTCAAGTGCCATGCAGATTCCTGCGTAGGCGTCCATCCTTTCACTCATCATATGATTCTATTGATTGCAGCATTTTGTAGTGTCTGGAAGTCCTGTATTCCTGTCCACTGTCGTATGTTTCGTAGCCAGAATAGTTTTCTCCTACCTACTCCTCTTTTTCCTTCTTCTATTTTACCCTGGAGGATAAGACGCTGGAAGTGATAGCGTTCTCTGCGCAGTACATGTCCAAGGTAGCCAATTTTTCTTCTTTTGATGTTTTCGAAAAGTTCACGGTCTATCAAACCAGTTCTTCTCAGTATATCCGCATTCGTTACATGTTCAACCCACGATACCCTCAGCATCCGTCGTAGGGTCCACATCTCGAAGGCCTCAATTTTATAATCTAATATATATATGATATGAGGAGGTCGTGCTTTACATTATCGAATGCCTTCTCGTAGTCGATAAAGCACAGAAAAACGTTCTTTCTTTGGTCTTGGCAATTCTGCGCTAATGGTTGGAGACTAAATATGGCTTCTCTTGTTCTAAAACCGTTCTTAAATCCAAACTGACTGGCACCACTCATTTCCACGCACCTCCTGTATATTCTCGTGTGTAGAACTCGAAGGAAGAGTTTGAGGAAATGACTCATCAGACTAATGAGTCGGTAATCTTTACACGCTGTTGCGTTGTTTGTTTTCGGAAGTGCGAAAATGTAGAACGGAGCCAGTCCTCGGGAATTTGTCCAGTGTCGTAAATATTGTTAAAGAGTCGGACTATGATATCGAGGTTTTGTTCGCTAACTAAATGAAATGTTTCCGAGTACATATCATCAGGGCCCGGAGCTTTGTTGCTTTTCATCAGAGTTATAGCATGTTTGATTTCACTCTTTAGTATACTTGGTCCTGATAGCGTTGTTATTTCGTTTTCGGGGTTTCCTGGTCTGTCATCTAGGAAAAGACCAGTGGTGTATTCCCTCCATGTTAGTAGTAGTTTTTCGGTGTCCAATATTATTTTATTGTCTTCATCCCTGATGAAACTTACACTCTTATTGTTATATATTCCAGCGACTTCTTTGACTTTTTTATGGAGATGGAAACTGTTTCCCAGCTTGCTCAGATTTTCTGTTTCCAGACATCTTTTAGTCAGCCAACTTTCCTTTGCTGCTCTTATTTCATTCCGAATTTTTCTTTGGAGACTTTTATATTCTGTGTATTTTCTGTTGACTTTACATTGCCTTCGTTTCTTCATTAAATCTAGAGTGTTTTCGGTTATCCATTTGTTCCTCGTTCGCCTTCCGGTGTTTGTAAGGAAGATTTAATTTGTTTCCGTGAAAGCTTCTTTGAGTTTGAGCCAGTGTTCGTTCGTATCATTTATACTGCGTATACTTTCCAATTCTTCATTAATATGTTCTTCGTATAGTGATCTTCTTTCCTCGTCTTCAAGTACTTTTGGTTCTAATGCCTTTCTAACGGTTTTTTCTTCGGGTCTGGACAGGCGCAATATTATGTCGGCACGCAGCGGAATGTGGTCAGATTCAATATCGGCACCTGGCATTGTTGTTACTTTAGTGATGAGATTTCTAAACCTTTGATTAATGATAATAAAGTCTATTTGGTTTCTGACAATGTGGTGTTTACGGTATAAACGTCTTGGTGGTAGCGTGAACCATGTATTTGTAATCACAAGATTGTTCTCTTCGCAATACTGAATTAGTCTTTCCCCTCTTTCATTTCTTTCACCTAAGCCGTAATCACCCACTACAGATCTCAGTCTACCCTTACCCACTTTAGCATTGAAATCTCCTAGAATTATGTAGACCTCGTTCGTTTTTGTAAGCTTTAGGGCACTGTCAAGTTGTCTGTAAAAATCCTCAATCCCTTCCTCTGACTTGTCTGCCGTTGGGTCGTAAACCTGAATGATATTGATGTTCATGGGTCTACCAAACAATTGAATTAGGAGTGCTCTCTCTGAAATTGGGGTGAAGCTCCTTATTGACTTTTGTATGTTGTCATCCATTAGGATGCCAACGCCGTGCTGATAGTATCGGCCAGAATTCTTGGTACCTGAGTAGTATAGTACTTTACTGTTTGATCTGATCATTCCATTTCCAGGCCAGCGGACTTCACATACTCCGAGAATGTTTATTTCCGTTCTGTTCATCTCTTCGATTATGTTGTTGAGCTTTCCAGCTGCATACAAAGTTTTCACATTCCAATTAGTTATCTTTGTTCTCTTATTTAGTTGAAACCGGGGGATTCTTCGCACCTCCTGACCACTTGAGGTCTGCCCGGGACTAGAGGCCATTTGTATTTGTGCTTCCAACATGATAAGAGTTAATCGGATGAATATCCTGAGAATATCCGTATGATCTTTAATACAGTGGGTTTCCTTTACCTTCTGTATCCCCCTGCCGTTGGCCATTTGTTGGCTCTTCCGCCTTTAGAGACGATTTCTCATCTCACGAGCAAGAGGTTGCTCCCACTCCTGTTGGTTCCTCCACCCTGAGCTGTTGACCAAGAGGAGATGGCTGTTTATCCCGGCAGTCATTCGGCGCTAGTTTTGGTCCGCCCTGGGTATTTCATTTCCCCGGTACCACCCATATCTGGGAGGCATTCCCCTATCCGCCACCTGGGGAGGCGCCCGATGGGGGACTAATAACCCCACACGGGGTTAAATTAATATAATAATAATTTTTCAAACGCATTTTTTCTACTAATGAACGATAGACTTTCTTCTCGTTTTGTTTTTTTCAGTTTCTCACAACAACTGAAATATACATTCACGAATATGAATACGTGTTTTGAAACTTCCACAATCTATTGAGAATCTGAAACATTATTCAAATTTGAATAAGACGAGCTTTGTCGGGTCAATTAGCTACGAGTAACGAAATATTAGTTTTTACAAAGTTAATGTAGATACGCAGAGTCTGATGAAATCATAGGACCTGAAGGGAATGTATCTCAAGATATGATTAGGCTATTATTTCACAACGTAAGGTGTGATTTAATCAACTGTGAGTGGTTGTGCATTTACTATTAATTGATTTCCCATCTGGAAAGTAGACTCACTAATTTTATAATTAATTCTATTTGTTTCCAATAAACTTCAGAAACTCGAACGTTAAATTTATGTCTCCAATTCTGGGTAAATCTGCATAACGTTTTACGATATCATGTTTACTACCAAAATGTCGACGAGTTCTGATTTCACGAACTTATAGGAGTGTAATTGCAAATTTTCTTCGAAAAATTGATGATATTGAACAGGTAGAACCCAATTACAGGAAATACTATACATATTGACGAAATTATGAAAATTAACATAAAATCAAAATACCGATTTCAAGCGCAGCAAAACGAATACTTAATGAAGAAGAAAAAACTAAAAAGTGAAGTTTTGAATTTGGAAGGCCTTTAACTTGATAGAATTCCATTATCAATAATAAAAACAAGATATGGTTTTTTTGGAATTTTACTTAATAATTATGATTCGTAACGCGTTTCACTACACCGTAGCTTCTTCAGACGAATGAATGTGCAGAAAATAAAAATGAGAATATAATTATAAATGTTCTTAAGTAATAAATAGCTAATTGGGTTGATTCTTTATAAGTGGTTATTTATGACAGGTATATCTAATAAAATTAAGGAAAAGATTGCTCCCCGAAGAGATTTCAATAGAGGTGAAGGGCTTAAATCGATTTGATCACTAATGAGTCTACCTGAGTGTTTTTATTTGTTGAAATTTCAAACTGTGGGTCGAAAGCGTGATTATTTTCTAAGGGATGATTCGCGTAATTTGAATCTGAATTTTTATTTGAAAAACTGCGTTTATGTTCCGATATTCTAATATTGAAAATTCTATGTGTTCTACCAATGTAGAAATTATCACAGTCATTGCACTTCGATCTATAAACATCTGATTTATTGGTTTTACCTGATTTGGTTTTATTATTTTTAATATGTTTGCCTGAATTATTATTAGTTTGGAAAGCTTTGTTGAAAATATTGCTACTCAAGAATGATTTCAGTTTTGCACTTGTAATGACAACGTAGGTAAGGTGTTGAATTTTTGTTTCAATTTATCGACAGGGTAAAGTTCATTCAATGCGATTCTACTTTGTTTTTATTTAAAATATTATTTATTAGTTTGGAATTGTAACCATTATTTTCGGCTATTTGTTTAATCAAATTTAATTCTCTGTTGAAATTTTCTGGTGATAACGGGATGTTAATCAATCTATAAACAGAACTATTGAATGCTGACATTTTATGTTGAAATCATTCTCAAAAACTCCAAAGATAATATTTCAGCCAAACATCAAACAGCAAAAATCATCAAAGAAGACTTTTCGAAATTATCACCTCATTGCAATTCCGATTATAAAATAATGAAAACAATTCGTGAAAATAGTACCAAGAACGATTTAGTATTCACTAAAGCAGATAAAGGTAACACCGTCATCGCGATTAGTAAAACCGATTATATTTCTAAAACTGAAGAATTCTTAACAGCCGGAAACTATATAACATCAACTGAGGATCCTACCGCAACATTTCAGAAAGAGGTTAAAAACATAATTTCGACAGCAAAATCATTAATTACAGACCACGAAGAATATAAATTCATTAACTCCAATCCACAATTCCCCGAATTATATTCGTTGATAAAACTTCATAAACCTAATTACCCAATTAGACCTGTTGTTCCTTATGTAACGGCACCTTCTTTCAAACTTTCAAAATTCCTTAACGACTTGCTGATGAAACATTGCAATTTAAATCTAAATCTAATAAATTTTCGGTCAAAAATTCATACCAACTAATGGCTAATATCAAAGATACCATTTTACCACCTGATTCCAAACTCATTTCTTTCGATGTTAAGAATCTATTTCCCAACATTCCTCCGGAAGATACGTACTACTTAGTTGAAGAATTATTAGAAAAGAATCACGTCAATACGATCACTAAATCAGATATTCTTTCATTATTACAAATTTGTTCAGATCAAAATTATTTCCATTTCAATAACAAATATTATATTATTGAAGACGGCTTGATTATAAGCAATCTGTTAAGTCCTTTGTTAGCAGAAATATTCATGAATAATTTCGAGAAATTAATTCATAATCATCCACTCAGTAAATATTGTTTATACTGGTACCGCTATGTAGACGATATCATTATTAGGAACAGATAGACAATCAAAATGTTCGAAAATCATATAAATTCATTATATCCAAAAATTGGGTTCACAACCGAAATAGAAAGCAATATTTCGATAAATTTCTTAGACGTAACAATTTCGAATGAGAATGGAAAACATGTTTTCGCAATTTACCATAAGCCGTCACATACAGATATTATAATACATAACTCGTCGTGTCATCCGTATCAACATTAAATGTCAGAATTAAACAGTTTTATTCATAGATTGATTAAAATCCCGTTATTACCAGAAAATTTTAACAAAGAATTAAACTTGATTAAACAAATAGCCAAAAATAATGGTTACAATCACAAACTAATAAATAATATTTCAAATAATAAACAAAGTAGAATCGCATTGAATGAAGTTTACTCTGTCGATAAATTGAAACAAAAATTCAACACCTTAACCTACGTTGGCATTACAAGTGAGAAATTGAAATCATTCTTGAGTAGCAATAATTTCAACCTAGCTTTCCAAACTAATAATAATTAAGGCTAATATATAAAAATAATAAGACCATATCAGGTAAAAACAATAAATCAGGTGTTTATAGATTGAATTGCAATGACTGTGATAATTTCTACATTGGTAGAACACATAGAAACTTTAATATTAGAATATCGGAACATAAACGCATTTTTTCATACATTGTTTTAGGATCTTCCGAGACGTATACTGGCAGTAATTAGGGACCGGGGAGGAATCACTCGATTTTGAAAATGATTAGTGAATGATATGATATTAGCGAACGTTTGAAGATGGTAGAATTTTTTTAATTTGTCATTAACTAAGAAATTGTTGATATTTTCCATCATAAACTCATATTTTTTGAATGATATCTTCTTATTTTACACTTTTGAAAGTTACCAAGCGACTCTTGAATGACCAACCTAAAAGTTAATAAAGTATTGTCGTAAAAGTAAGGGTGATGCGACAATTTTCGTGGGGAGTGTATTTTGTGTTAGTAAATGATGAATTTGCGAAGTGCAAAATTTGTAATCGAAAGTATTCGCGTAAGGCTAAAGGCACAACTTCTTCAAAAAATCGTTTGCAAACAAAACATTTCGGAGAATATGATTTAATTTTGAAGGAAGAAACTCTCCTCTAGGAAGCGTACCGATGAACTACCAGGGGCGGGAACATATTTGCAAACAGTAAAAAGAGAATTCAAACAAACTTTCTTTGATAAATATATGGAAAAAACTAGAATGATTCATGGATCATATTGTTCTAAACTATGTTCTCAAAGGCAGAAAATATTTTACGGAACTTGTTTGCAGCAAGTTTTACGATGAAGTGTCATCAAGCGGTTTCATTTCCTTGGATGGAAGTACGTTTCTATTCTACAATTATCCAAATGTAAAAGTGAATGAGGTTCACTGTGTTCAATTTCGAAACAAAGAAAATAAGATCTCATAACTCTGTGGTTATGTATCTTTGAAATCTAACCTACAAATCTGGAAAATGTGTAGGCGGAGATGAGCCATTGGGTGATTGCTCGCCAACATGATCATCGTTATATAATATTATTCAACATTAAGGAAACCTCGGACAATGCGATCGGTGCCGAGCACAACTTCCTTCTGAGCTGCGGATATAATGGAGGTCTCTGAACCCAGTTTTTCAGTGTTTTCTGCGAGGTGTGACTCAACAAGGCCAAGTTGATATTATCAGGGGCATAACGACAACCGAGGCGTTACCATATATCTCCCTTATTTCGAACGGTAGGTCGCGATATTTGTCGATCTCTTCAGTGTGCGCCCTGCTCATGTTATCGTCCGTTGGGATGGTAACGTTCAGGAGTATTGCCTTCTTTTATTGTTTATAAAAAATAACTATATCGGGTCTGTTGTGAGGTACCGGCTGATCCGTTTCGATTGTAGTGTCCCAGTATAACTTAAAGCGCTGATCTTCCAAGATAGCTTCTGGTTGGTACAGATAATTTTTCATTTCGAATTTAATTAGCCCAATAAGCAATCGCAATGTTGATGGTATATCTTAGCCATCGGGTTATGTCTATAAAGACATTCTTTTGGAGCAAGTATCGGACAAGATGATGTTATATGTTGGATTGATTAAGGGTTTCGCGAGCACCGCCTCGAAGGAAAGATTGTCAATCTGAGAAGAAAAATTGGGCACCTACACACATATCTGAATTTTGCCGATCCATTCAGGAAACTGCTACGATATGTTCGCCTCATTGCTTCAGAGTTCCGCATCAGGGCAAAAGACCCTAATTTCAATAACAGAATTGCGGTTATTTGTGATACCATGAAACGAAAACTAAAAGCATTAGGGAACAGATCTCGAAGATATAAATAACGAGTGAAGAGGTATGAGAACAATTCTCCCTTCTATAAGAATACTAAATTATTCTACAGAACCCTCGAACAATCTGACACTGCAGAGGGCGCTCCTCCATCTCCTAACGACGTGCGCACATTCTGGAGCGGCATATGGGAGAATGAGAGTCAAAAATACCGAAACACAATATGCCAGATATCACTATAACGGCAGAAGATATCTCGGGAACACTTAAGAGATCCAACAACTGGGCAGTTATCGGCCCGGACAGACTTCACAATTTTTGGTGGAAGTATTTCAAAAGCACTCATAATACTATTGCTACCTTATTCCAACGCGCCCATTAAGAAACTACTAGTATGAGTGCACAACTCACCCTCGGACTAACACACTTGCTCCCAAAGAGTGGTGACTCCCAGGACCCTAGGAATTATCGGCCTATAACATGCTTGCCTACCTCATATAAGCTGATGACGTCAATCCTGACAATGCAAATCAATAAGGACATTAAAGCGCATAACATTCTCGCGTATGAGCAGAATGGATGTCGGAGCGGAGCCAGAGGATGTAAAGAACTTTTAGTTACAGACTATATTGTAACGAAGCACGCACGCAAAAAGCTTAGAAACTGGTATATCGCGTGGATTGACTATCGAAAGGCTTTCGACTCCGTTCCACATTCATGGTTACTAAAGGTTATGGAGTTGTATGAGGTTCCTGGTTCGGTGGTGGGCTTGCTGAGATAACTAATGGATCCCTCCCCCCCAGGAAACCTACAAATACCTGGGCATACAGCAGGCCTTGGACTTCAAAACTTCAGAAGTCAGAGAGGCATTCAAGAAGAAGCTGTTCGGATGAATCAAACTTGTACTCCAGTAGAAACTGAATTCCAAGGCAATGGTGACAGCCTCTAACACCTGGGCATTCCCGAGGATAACCTACTCGTTCGGAGTTGTTAACTGGTCAACGACTGAGCTGCGGAATTTAGATAATAAAGTTAGAGGGATGCTGACAAAATATGGCATGCACCACCCTCATGCGTCAGTGAACCGACTCTACCTTAGAAGAGACCAGGGAGGCAGAGGAATATCAAACATAGAAAGCGCCCACGATAAAATTATCCTTAGCCTAAGGAAGCACTTCTCGGCAAGTAACACGTCGTTTCACAGATCCATCCATCCATTCGATGATGTGACTCCTCTGAAACTGATGAGGGCCAAAGTAGCACAAGGAATCCGCACTCCTGAAGAAAGGATGAATGAGTGGAAGGCGATGAAATTACATGGCCGCTATCCCAGGGTCCTTGAGAGTGATAACGTTGACAAGCGTGAGTCGGTGAACTTTCTTATGGCAGGATATTTACACCCGGAAACTGAAGGCAGGCTGCTGGCCATACAAGATCAGGTTGTGCCAACAAGGGCCTATAACAAGCATATCGTTAAAATTAATACCCCTTCAGATCAATGTCGCCGCTGCTCCAGGGGCCTGGAATCAATCCAGCATGTCACGTCCGCATGCCCGATCTTGGCCCCCAAGGATTACCTCAAGAGGCACAGCAGCATGGCCAAAATATACCACCAGGAGATAGCGTTGAAGCTCGGACTTCTGAAGGACAGAGTACCGAATTACAAATATACGCCTGAAACTGCCTTGAAGATGAGGAGCACAAAGTATACTGGGATAATACTATAATCTGTGATCGGCCCATATCGCACAATAGGCCGGATATCGTTGTATTCTATAAGCAAAAGAAAAAAGCTGTACTCTTGGATGTGACGATACCGGCTGATGATAATATACTGAGGGCGTATTCGGAGAAGATCGATAAGTACAGAGATCTGGCCATTGAAATGAAGCAAATTCACGAGCCTGGCACCACTGTAATTATGCCTATGATTATATCCGTCAACGGCCTCGTGGAGGGGCACCTATTGCAAAACACCCAAAGATTGGGTCTCGATAGAGCAGTTGTCACTAGATCACAGCGAGAAGATGTTCTCAGCACCACCAGAATTGTACGCGGCTTTCTCAACAATGAATGAGCCACAAGATGTTAAGATGACTACCTTGGCCTCAAAGCCCGGTAGTTATTGGAGTTACCCGCAACTGTCGGTGAAAAAAAATATATATATATATATATATATATATATATATATATATATATATATATATATATATATATAGAAAATAATTCAGCAATCATACCTGACTCTTATATGTCTAAACACACTTGAATTTAAGACAAGATTTTACATAACAAGCAAGGCCATAAAAAGGACTAAGGAGATAAACAAAGAGTACATAACCTAAGATATTTTCTCTTTCGCGGAGATGTTCTTCCGTCGCACTGTGAGTCTACTGAAACGAAATCATTTCTTTGTTCATGCTTGCCAATTTTGAAGTATAATCGCAAAAATCCTTTCAAAATTCAAACTCAACAAAACAATTCCCTCTCTGTTTGAGCAAGAGAGCCCCGATGGCCAGGTTCAGTCGTCTAAGTGATGCTGATTATGATCTATAGATGTTCTGGAATCATTATGGACCCAATAGTTTGGGTTGACATCGCCCATATATTTTATTTTCGTGGATCTTGTTTAATTTCAAGAAAAATTTGCAAAAAAAATTTGACAGTCGTTCCAAAACATTGAAAAAACTAACATGAGAAGTACGAATCATTTATCTTTCAATTGAATGATCGTTTGTCAGGGGTTTGAAGGTGAGCTATTATTTTCAATACAAACTTAGTAGTTATGATTTTTGTAATACTAATTTTTAGGTTACAATCTATCTGTAAAGAGGTAGTTATACACCTCAGAAGAAACGAGATGGAATATAGGGCTTGAAATTTACCTACGATTCTCACAAGCAAAGTTTATTTTAGGAACTATTGTTTTCATAGTTGGCATCAGAACTTGATTGAGTTCTGAATACTGAATACACATATATTCTTCTGTGTCATCTCAATTTGCACAAGAGCTAATTATTGTGAGTTCCTTCTAATCGTAACACATAGATACTTAAGTTTATTGAGAAATTTTGTCAAGGCTGTTGAATGAATGACACGTATTTCTCAGTGATATGAAGTAGGAAGTTTCTCATTTATAGGGGTCTAATAGTGGAAACATAATATTCAAACATGTGGAAGTTGCATACGTACGAAGTTTCATTTTTTACAACCACAATTTTTAGTCCAAGTTATATAAAAGCCACAGGAAACAAGCTGATGCTTATGTGAATCATATTTAGGAAAATATCCAACTAATACTTTGAGAATGCTATGTATATTTGACAATTTTGTTATAGGTAGTTGTCCTATTTTATACAATTGTCTAAAATGTGTACGTTGATCACGTAATATGGAAATATGAAGTTGTTTCAATGGAATTTCTTCCTTTCATTTTCATTTGACTGTATACTATAAATTTTCCCAAGAACATGAATTGAAGAGAAGTAAGACTGAAGAACAGAATTTTTAATTATTGGAGCAAGTTTACTAGAAACTGATGGCTCAAAATTAACTGCCAACTCGACATTTATCTACCTAGGAATTTAAAGTTACAAGGAATAGTTTTACTGAAACTGATATATAGTTAACATCATTATATTGTTTATGAAGGTTCATAATGTAATTTTCAAATTTGTGGATGTTTGAATCTCATTTATGCTTTTCACAAGAACACTTCAATTCAGAAGATTTTTGTTCTTTCTAGTAAGCAAATTGTGTAAATTTTGGTCAATTTGAATTCATGCAAAATAGTTATGTATAGGGCAATCTAATAAGGTTAAATTTATAATTGTTCAGTATTGTTCCTTTATTTGATTTCTAATTTCTCGCCTTTGTCTACTGGATAATCTCAAGAAATTATAATTTGGGAAGAACTTTCATTTTCTATTTCATTAATATACTTGAGAAGTAATTATTGTTCATTATTATAATCATGAATCTGATCTGATCCGAATCAGAACTGTTAATTAAAATTGAAATTTGAAACTATAGATCTGCATATATCGATCTTTCTGAAGTATATATTCAATACTTTTGGAACTAAAAATTTGCGATATTGTCATTCAATATTTGAGTTGATAGCCTAAAGGGTAATTGAACAATTTGTTTTTTTAAATCAATGTTGAAACGTTGTTAATTTCATGTTATGCTAGCTCAATTGGAGAAAGTTGAGATTTTCAAATGGAATGCGATTCCTTGAATTGGGATAGTACTGAATAGTGTTGAAATTTTTACGGTTGATGAGTCAGTATCCATAAAACAATATAGGAAACTGCGTTACCCTAAGGGTGTGTGGGGCAATATACGAAAGAGTTCCGTGTAACTTAAAGAACTATTAAGTATAAATATCAATGAAGATAATGAGGCGTTCAGTATTAATAAAGTTGGATATGAAAAGGCGTTCAGTATATTAGGGGCTTAGTCCATAAGCCGTTTCGTGTATATAAGGTGTTTGGTATATTAGCTGTTTAGATATAAAAGGCGATCTTAATAGACTCACTAGTACTTATGAAGGTGATCTTATAACTTTTAATTGTTTTGATCTCTGGCCTCATTAAAATTAGAAAAAAAGATCTAGGTTTTAGTTATTTCATTATCATAAAAGTGTTATAAGGTACCTGAGGTAAATAAGGCCCAAGGGGTAATAAGGCCCAAATTTCAAATTTCGCGGGAAAATATACCTATGACACTTCACTGTTTACGCACACGTGCACAATGTCGGTGTGAATGATTCCGTATTGGTCAGCAGACGCTAGCGCCGCTATCTTGTCAGTCAAGTGCGATGCTTTGATGAAGTGACTGGCTATTGTGCAATTTTATAATTTTCATACCAAGAAACTGTAAGTATTTAACGTTTTATTTAATAATGGACTAATAACGCTGTATTTATTACCTTAAGTATGTCTCGCGTAATACAAAGGATATGGCTTTTCCTAACCAGAGAATGATTTTGTAGGTTATTTTGATTTTTTGTAAAAACGTGGCATGCGGTTAATAAGGCCCATTGTAACGATACTTGGGCCTTATTAGCCTCTTAATATTAAAGTATCAGATTGTATTGTTCGTTATTTTCTAGGTCAATGTACTATGTGAATTTTGACAATATATGTAATATTGTTACAGATTTTGATTAAAATGCCTCCAAAGAGAGCTCAGTGGACAGAAAACAATTTACGGGCTGCTATGGCAGCTATAAAACGAGGGCATCTGACGCAACGAGCTGCAGCTGAACGATACAATATTCCAAGACGAACTCTCCGAAATCATATAAAGTCCGAAAGTACTATTGAGCGCTTAGGTCGTCGTTCCGTTTTGACAATTGACCAAGAAAAAGATCTTGTACAACGCATTATACGATTTTCTAACATTGGTGTACCTGTTACTCCGAAAGTCATACGGAGACAAGCATTTTTATTTTGCGAGAGTTATGATATTAAGCATGATTTCAACAAAGACTCTGGAATTGCGGGCAAAGACTGGCTTAAAACGTTTTTGAAAAGGAACCCAGAAATTTCCAAAAGAAAAGCCCAGTTTATGAATCCAGGCAGAGCACAGAAATTAAACCGTCCTATTGTCGCTCAGCATTTCCAAGAAGTGAAATACCTATATGAAGAATTAGATATTCTACAGAACCCTCAACGACTCTATAATATGGATGAAAAGGGGTGTAGACTCACTATTCATCATCAACAAACTGTTTTGGCGCAAAAAGGAGCTCGTCGAGTCCATTTGATTGCACCTGAGCACGCGGAAAATGTTACGATAGCAATGTGTGTTAATGCTGTTGGTACTGCTATCCCACCAATGATCATCTTCAAAGGCCAAAGGCAAAAACCAGAATATAGTGATAACTTACCAGCTGGATCTCTCATAAAGATGGCTCCAAAAGGAAGTATGACCACGGAGCTATTTATTGAATTCATCAAGCATCTGGGAAAGAATAAAACGCAGGAAAAGTCTTATTAATCTTTGATGGAGCATCCTCGCACCTGGATTATACAATTGTTGAAGAAGCAGACAAGCATGATATTGTGCTTTATTGTTTGCCTAGTAACACAACCCATGAACTTCAACCCTCGATAAATCTGTCAGTAAGTCTTTTGAGCATCACTGGGATCAAGAAGCTATGACATATATGTATCAAAATCCTGACAGACGCTTGACAAAATCGAACTTCAACAAAATATTCTCAAAAGCTTGGTCGAGGGCACTGACTCATGAAAATATAATAAATGGATTCAGGGCTACTGGATTGTTACCATTCAACCCTGATGTATTACCAGATGAAGCATTTGCACCAGCGATCTTGACCGAACATCCTCCTCCACAAACTTCAACTATTATTGAGGCAAACATAGACTACCCTGAAGTAACGTCACGTTCTGACACTGTTTCACCGTCAATACTAAACAACGAAGAATGTACTATTGCTGGCATTGTTACCCCAGAAAAGCAAATTGGTGTAAGGGCTTTAACTGATATTGATACATCAACTCTTCCTGTGAAAGTACCACAAACTTTAACACCATCGCCTAAACCATCAACATCTGGTATTGTGACAAAACGTCCTCTTATTCTAAGTTCAGACTCAGAAACGGATATTGAGCCTGATGCTATACAGAAGATGTTGAATATAAATAATCCCACTAGAATCAATGTATATACCTCCGAAGAAGACTCAGACAATGATACTCCGCTAGCCAGTCTTAAAACAAAGGAAACTAAATCCCCGTTTCAAGAACTTATGCCAACTCCAAACTATGCGGTTATCAAAAACAAACCAAGAAGAAAGGCCATCAATTATAGAGGTCAACGGATTACTAGGGACCTTTTAAGAAACGGAGGAGCTAAAAGAAAATGAGGTAATAAAGGTGAAAAAGCCAATCGGAAAACTAAAGATCGTAAGAATAAGCCTGGAAAAGATAGCAGTAAGGTTAAGAAGTCAAAAATAATTGAATCTGAATGGTTCTGTCATGCTTGCAAAGAAGGTCGTGTTTCGGACATGCGACAATGTGCCCAATGTTTAAAATGGTACCACGAAGAATGTGTCGGACTTTCAACCGAAGATAAAGATATTTTTATTGCTGTGTTTAAACAAAATACTTAACTATATTTTACCGTGTCAGTATGAATAATATGTTTGTTAATCGTTTTTATTTTTATTTTGTTTGCAGAAGATATTTTGTTTTGTTTTGAGTCTATTTTCTGAGTCTAGGAATATGCTTGTGATACTAAAGAACTAAGTTAGGTATTTTTAATTAAAGTCTGATTTTAAGTCTTAAAAATTAATATAAGATTAATTACATAGTTTTGTTTAATAAGAAAAGAACTGATTATTTTAATTTTCTAAGTTAGAGAACATGTTGTGATTGTACCAAATACTTTAGTTAAGGCCACTAGTTCCTGGAAACTGAATTGTCTTCGATTACTATTGAGAGGGTAATAAGGCCCACGTTTAATAAATAAAGGAAAATGATTAAATAAGTAAAAACAACAATTTACTTTTATTTTAACTTATTTCTAGGTTAATTTAGGGCGATTTACTTTGAAAATAAAGCATTTTTTTATATGGGCTTTAATATACTACCGTAGTATAATAAGGCCCATGAGAGAAGTTTAAAAAGTGTATTTTCGTATTTAAAAATATGCTTTTCTGAATTGTTTCTCACAATTTATTACAGCAACATGTACAAGCTATGTAGACAACATGTTTTTGACGTCCTATACGCATTATACTCAGATTTAAAGCAAATTTTTGTTAGGTGGGCCTTAATTGCCACCGGTACCTTATATGTTATAACTTGTTCCATTATAAAGATCTATCTATCTATCTATCTAAACGTTTGCATGTAAAGGTGCCAAATATATCATTCTGAGAAATAAAAATACTATGAACGCAATTTTATAGTTTTTGAATTTCACCCAATCACCTGAAGAAGATCAGTAAAAGATCCGCGAGAAGAGTAACGGACAAGAAATAAAGACGAAATAGGTCCTCTTACTTAGGTAACACCTTGTATGTACATCAAACACAATAAATGTTTCTAGAACAGTTTTGGCTTTTATCACATTTGCTTTCGAAAAATTTTTACAACTTACCAAATTTTAAAAATTTTTTACAGAACATTTATCTTTATCATAATATGACCAGTCGATGCAACAAATACAACGTTGCCGGATTACTAGACATCGCTAGATAAATGAGAGGGCTGTGGCCAATTATAGAAAAATCGCCTGAAAGTGACACAGATGAAGTGTAAACGAAATGGCAGCATTAGTGAAGAGAAATAACTCATCGATATAGAATAGACAGTCAGGATAAACTTTCCGGATTTTCATTTATCGCGAAATACTGGGAAAGCTCCGTAAATTCACTGTGATCGTATGAATTCGACTCTAATGTGTTAACACGCAGGACTCAGAATGTGACAGTTTCTCGTCACCGATCGTAACCGTAGATACAAAAGAATCATCGAAGGGTCGACATGTCGAGCGAATCCTAGTCAATTAGGTTGAAAGAATATAATACGGCAGTTTTCCATTTAGTACCTTCGTTCCGTTAGAGCTTTTTGAAACGAAAAAATGGCAATAATTTAGAATGCGGCAATTTCAAATGTCATTTTTCCAGCGAAAACGTAGTTTTTGCTTATAATTTACACGTTCCGAGAGAAAAAACTGAAAATATAGGTGGTTTGATGATGACAGCCGTTGTTGATACATTTGTTTTCAATTTGTCGTCGCCGTTATTGGACTGTTATTTCGCTCCAAATCCACTCTCAATTCGAAACAGTTGTAGTTTCACCATATAGGTCCATATTTTTATGGACCTATGTAGCAGAGTAAAGTGAATTTATTCGTCGTTAAAGGTTTATAAGGCATGTCAAGAATATTCTGTCCTTTCTCTTCAGCCTTCATTCATCCAATGTTGGATATAAGCCTCTTCTTTATTTCTTCCATGCATTTATGTCTCTAGCAGTTTTCATCCATTGCTTTCCTGCTATGACTTTCACATCGTCTAGCCACCTTTTTTGGGATCTTCCAACACCTCTGTCCGTTGTTCGTGGTCTCTAGAATGTTGTTTTATTTATCCATTTATCTGCATCCTGTCTAGTGACATGTCCAACCCACTGCCACTTAAGGTTCGCCACATGTTCCGTGATATCTGTTTTTTTGGTTCTGTTTCTTATGTAATCGTTTCGCACTTTATCCCGTAATGATATCCCTAGCATGGCACTTTCCATAGCTCTCTTCGTGACTTTAAGTTGGTCCGCCACTTTTCTCGTTATGGACATGGTTTCCAGTCCATACGTAGCCACAGGGATTATTCAGATGTTATATACTCTTCTTTAGAGAGAAATTGGTATATTTCGGTCGTTAAAAATGAAACTAAGTTTCCAAAAAGCAGCGCATGCTAGGTGGATTCGGCGTTTTATTTCGGCAGTTTGATTTTCCTCACTGATTTTTATTGTGTGGACTAAATAGTTGGTCCACTGTTTCCAAGATGACGTCGTCGATATCGATTTTGATGTTGTTATTACTCATAATTTCGTTTTGTTCAAATTCATTTTGAGTCCTGTTCTTTTGGAATAATTGTTAAGCACGGTCAAAATTGATTTCAATTCTTCTCCTCTGGAGCAAATCATCAGTCATCAGCGAATCTCAAGTAGCTGAGATGCACACCGTCGCCCAATCAATTCAATATTCAGATATTCAGAGTAGAGTATGTCGAATCGATTATTGCATCGCCCAAAGCACTGAGAAATACTCATGTTTCAATACTATCAAATATTTTGTGATAGTCGATGAACGCAAGATGTATAGGGATATTATACTAGGTAATTCTTTCTTTTACTGTTCTAATAGTTTGAAGGTGATCTATGGTCCCGTAGCTCTTTTTGAATCTCTCCTGTTCAACTGGTTGATATGAGTCCATCTTCTTGGTTAATCTGTTAGTTACAATCTTCGTCAAGAGGTTATAAATATGGGAAAGCAGATTTATGGGACGATAGTTTTCAATGATCGTGCTGTCGCCTTTTTTATACAACAGAATTACCAAAGCATTTTTCCATGGTTCTGGTACTTTTACCTCAACTAGGCATTTATTCAGAAGTAATTTTAAGACTAGTTCAAGATCTTTTCCTCCCATTTGTAACATTTCAGATGTTATAAGATCCTCTCTTGGAGACTTTCGTTGTTTCATCTGTTTGAGTGCATGTCTGATCTCTGAAGAAGTTATTTCAGGCAAGTCTTCAGAACCTACGTTCAAGATGTTCTTGTGTATGCTATAAGGACGTGGCATGGTCGAAGTATAAAGTTCCCTATAGAATTTATGTATTTTTCTTGCAATTCCTTCTTTATCTGATATAAAAATTCGAAAATTCCATTTTGGTTCTTGATTTTTGCAATTTTTTGTTTGCCTTTGCTCAACCTGGATTTCAGTACTTCTATGTCTTCATTGTTTTCTATGGTTTCTAATATTTATTATAATTCAAACTGTCTCAGGTCTGGTCGTACTACCTTCGTCACCATTCTGTTTATGTTGTTGTATTTTGCAGCTTCTCTTGGTGTATTTCGTATTTTCTTTATCAATTCGATTGTTTGCGGTTTCAATTTGGTTTCCTTGTGATTCTTCGTTTTGCTACATATGTATTTTGTCACTATTTGTATATCATCAGTTATCTTTTTCGCAAGATCGTCAATAGATTTGTTTTCCATTTCCGTAAAGTGCATCATCTTAACTTCGATCTTTCTCTGATATTCTTCTTTGTTCAAGAGTAATACATGTGTGGTTGCTTGTTTAATAGCAATATTCGCTCGAACCAATCTGTGATCACTCCCTGTGTTGAACTTATTTATCACTGATACATCCTTACATATCTTTCTGTCGCCGCACAATATGAAATCAATTTCACTTTTCGTTTGTCCATCTGGACTGCACCATTTGCACTTCCTTTGAGGCTTCTTTATGAAGAAGGTGTTCATGCAGAAAAGCTTTTCCCTATTGAGGTAATTTGCTAGCATTTCTCCTTTATCGTTTCTGACTCCTAGACCAAATTAGCCTATGTATACGGTGTCGTATGTCTGTCTTGCTTCTATTTTGCTCTCTGTGACAATTGTATAGCAGCACTTTTCTGAGTTCTGGGCTTGAGTGATATCTTCTTGCAGTTGATCTATTTCCTCATTTTCTGAAGAGGCTGTTGGGGCATAACAATGTATTAATTGAATGTTGTATCTCTTATTGAGTTTAATTATAACATATATCACTCTGTTCGACACTGCGTGGTACTTGGTAACTAGGTGTTCTATGCGTTTGTGAATATTGAAAGTAACACCACCGATTTGATAATCGGTTGCTGAATTATTCTGATACAAGGTGTGTCCAGATTTTAAAGTAGTGTTTTTTCGACCTTGAAGTCTTGTTTCATATAATCTCATAATATCCCATTAGATGTTATTGAGTTCATATTCTAATTCTTTCAAGTGGTTTAATGTGCTCATTGTGAGAATTGTGAGTGTGAGAATTGTGAGTGGTGACTCTTTAACTATGGGTTTGTTCAGCTAATTTGGTTTATTTTCTGCCTCCCTCAGAATCCATGAGGTAGCTGGAGGTTGTATCTGGGTGGGATTCCGAATTTAAGATTCTACCCACCTGGGGTACTTGTATTTGGAATTTCGATTTCAAGAAGGTTTGTTGGCACTTAAAAAAGGCAAGAATATAAGAGAAATCTTCGAAATCTAAATAATAATAAAAACAAGTACTGTGTTTTCTACATTGGTAGAACACATAGAAATTTTAATATTAGAATATCGGAACATAAACGCAGTTTTTCAAATAAAAAATCAGATTCAAATTACGCGAATCATCTCTTAGAAAATAATCATTCTTTCGACCAGCAGTTTGAAATTTTGCATACAGATAATAAATATTGGAAGGTAGATCTTTGGGAAACTTTAGAAATAAATAAATACAAACACTCAGGTAGACTCATCAATGAACAAGTCGATTTAAGCCCTTCACCTCTATTGAATCTTTTCGGGGAGCAATCTATTCCTTAATTTTATTGGATATACCTGTCATAAATAACCACTTAAGAGGAGGCGACCAATAAGCTTTGAATCTAAATAAAATAGGTTGCAACTTTTTTGCAACACTACTTTAATCATGGCAACTCATTTAAAAATATAGCAAAATTCCCGACAAGTTTCAACTTCTATTCGCTTGTGGAGAATTCCCTGTATTATTTCTGTTGTTTGTGCAGTGTTGTCACTCAAAATCTTTTCAGAAGGCAGAAATCCAAACATATAAAAATACTCATATCAACCAAAAACTACCAATTATCAATTTTATCTACTAAATGTATTTAATCACATAAATTCGGCATACAATCTGTGTCGAATTTCTATCACAATCAATGGGGTTATACAGAAAACGACAGGACTGGTATTTTATTAGTTGAATGGATGGAAACAAATGATTTTCAAATTTTATTCGATGCGAAGGCAAAGGGCACTTTTCATTCTGCAAGATGGAATCGCGACTATAATCCTGATCTTTGTCTGGTTTCTAACGAGTCTGAATTGTTTCCTCTACTTGTTCTTCGTGAAGTAGTTTCAGATTTTCCTCACATTCAACACAGGCCAGTTATTATTACGTTAGTTTTTCAATTTACATTTGCAGATTCATTAGAAAAACCAAGATGGAATTTCAAAAAACCTCTTTGGAATGATTTCACTAAACAGGTAGATAGTGATTTGAGATGGGTTCCCCCCTTGAGTAGAAATTATTCCCGGTCTATAGGAGTTGTCCAGAATGCTGCTGAAAAACATATTCCCAGAGGCTTTCGAAAGGATTATATACCTGGGTGGTCAAAGGAATCAAATGTTTTTTATAAGGATTATCGGCAAAATCCTTCCAGAGAGAAAGCCGACGCACTACTCATTTCTTTGAATGATAGCAAAAAGAATAAATGGAATGAGTTGATGAATGGAATGAATTTTCGTCATTCTAGTAGAAGTTCCTGGGATTTGTTGAGGAAATTAGGCAATGCTGATCCCGTTTCAAAAACTCTGGCTAATATGAATTCGAATTCTGTAGAATCTAGGCATGCTAATGTCTCTAAAAGTATGAAGATTATAAGATATGACAGGAATAGAATGAAACGAATCTTACATAAAAAAGGAGGAATGCTATCAGGGTAGAGGATTTATCGAAACCTTTCGAGGAAGAAGATCTCAAATCTGCAATAAGATCTACTAAAGTTCGTATAGCTCAAGGATTTGATGACATTTTCCCTGAATTTTTCCAACATCTAGGAAATAACGCTAAAGAGTGGTAACTATCCTTTTGTAATGACATACTCAGCTCAGGTAGTATTCCCGTTGAATTTAGAAAGGCTAAAGTTATTGCCATTATCAAACCTGGAAAAAATCCAGAACTTCCTAATAGTTATCGACCTATCAGCTTACTTTCTGTTTCTTTCAAAATTTTAGAAAGACTTCTTTATCAGAGGTTATAACCAATCATTGAAAGTGCTCTGTCCACTTCTCAGAGAAGTTTTCGAAAAAACTGGAATTGTTCTGATCAGGTTTTAAGTTATCCACTTTCATTGAAACATGATTTCAGGGTAAACTTGAAATAGACGCTGTATTTGTAGATCTCTCTTCGGCATATGACACAGTTTGGAAGGATGGTTTAGTTTATAAACTCTTTGAAGTAGTTCAATGTGGAAAAACTGTGAAGTTGATTGAAAATATGTTATCTGATAGAAAACTTCGAGTTTTTATCGGTGAGAAAAGCAGTAGATTTTACACTCTAAATGATGACCTACCTCAGGGATCTGTTCTTGCTCCTCTTCTCTTCAATTTATATATGATTATTATTCATTATCGTGGACTTATGCACTATCTCAGCTGTTAGCTGGATATAATTTACCTTTTCCAGACTCAGCAATCAAAGGGAATAGGCTCGATTACAATATATTTGACATAAATTTCCTAACTATCCTACATGTATTAAGAATTACAGCTTTTTGCATTTCTATATAGGTATTTTTATGCAATTCTAATTTCTTAAGACTATCATGCAAAGTTTTGGGTATTAACCCAGTCGAGGATACGATGACAGGAACAATATCTATTTTCTCGAGGTGCCACATCTGCTTGATCTCAATAGCAAGGTCAGTGTATTTGGACTTTTTCTCCTGGAACTTATTCAGCACGTTGTTATTATTCGGTATGGCGACATCCACCAGCATTGCTGTTCTGGATCTCTTATCATACACCACTATGTCCGGCCTATTATTCGTCACCATTCTGTCAGTGATAACAGGCCTATCGTAGTATATTCTGATAGAGTCATTTTCCAATACGGGTGCCGGTTGATACTTGTAATATGGCTGGAAGGTGTTCAGAAGTGCGTACTTGTGTGCAAGTTTCTGGTGGATAATGTTGCACACTTGATTATGCCTGTGAAGATACTCCGTATTGGCCAGTTGTTCGCATCCGGACGTAATATGCTGGATAGACTCCGATCTTATATGGCATTTTCTGTACTTATCTGTTTGTAATGTTCCGTCCTTCATAATAAATTTTTTGTAATTGTTTGTAGCGATCACTTGGTCTTGGATGGCCATGAGGAATCCCTCTGTTTCCGCGAATAATTCTCCTTTCATCAACCATTTGTTGGAGCATTCTTTGTCGATGTGTGGTTGATTAATCTCATGGTGATTGTTTTTGGTCTAGCAATCTGGCTTGTTGGTATCCCAGATATTTGTATGTTTCGCCATCCCTTATGCACTGTATAATATCCCCGTTTGGGAGTTGTGTTTCACCATCTATGACTTTGCCTCTTTGAATGTTCAGGGTCTTACATTTTTCAATCCCGAATTTCATATGAACATCTGCCGAGAACTCACTGACAGTTTCCAGCAACTCATCCAATTGCTTCTTGTTCGAAGCATATAACTTGATGTCATCCATATTCAGCAGGTGGGAGACTGTATAATAATTCCCATCTATTTTTATCCTAAATCCGTATCCTGTTCTATTGAGCATTGAGAACAATGAGTTCATAGCCAAACAGAACCATAGTGGACTCAAAGAGTCTCCTTGAAAAATTCCACGACGTATGGGTATCTCGTCGGTTTTAATTGATTTATTGTTCAGGTTGAGCTGCAGAGACGTGCGCCAGTGTGTCATTGTTGTCTTCAAGCACTCTACCAGGGCTGGGTGAATTTTGTATATCTGCAATACTTCAACAAGCCAAGAATGGGCGGTACTATCGAATGCCTTCAGATAATCGAGAAAAGCCGAATGAACATTCCGATGCCCTACGTGTGCCTGTTTCATTATCACAGAATCGATGATGAGTTGTTCCTTGCACCCGTGGTGTTTCTTTCTGCATCCTTTCTGCTCCTCTGCTAATATATTGTTGTCGTCAAGGTGTTGGTATATTCGATTGGATACGCATGAGGTGAGTATTTTGTAGAGTGTGGGCAGGCAAGTGATTGGCCTATATTGAGACGGATCCTGTGTTCTATCGCTCTTAGGTAGCATATATGTTAAGCCTTGCGTTAGGAAGATGGTTGGCCTTCCAATTGTTGGTCGCTCTAACTACTGTTGTGATTTCTTCCTCTGTGTTTCGTTCGAAGTCCATATGTCTGATATCAAGGCGATCTTCTTCATTCGTGATCCATTCCGCATCTCTATTGTGTTCTTTGGGGTTCGACCATAGTGATGACCAATAGTCGGTCAAGCACTGTGCGTCAGGTACTTCTCTGTTATTGTTGGTCAACAACAGTTTTGTTATTTCCCTTATGAAAATTGGCCGCGTTTTGGAGGAACCTTTAGTTTTGGTGTTTCCTTTCAGTACACTTGACGTATCTTGAAAGCCTCTTTGCTTTTGCTTGGAGTTTCTGTTTCAAAGTGTCCATATACACGTCGATTGTTGTTTGTGATCAGGGTGTTTTGTGTTCGTACCAATTTTCCTATAAATTTTGCGTATATGGGATTTTAAGCGCCTTGAGGGTATTCTGTTTCTCAGGAATTCTGTGAGGCGACCGATTTCTGCTCTAATATTATCAATATCCTTCTCCAGTCTTTTTTGCCAATGTGGTTACCTGGCGCTTTTTGGCTCAGCTTGAATCAGAGTTGTGGAGATTTGTTGTTTGTGAAGTCGAAGAACCGCTACTGCTCCACAGTAAATCAAAGTGTGAATCTTCCCCAAGGTTTTCTAGTCGGTATATTATTCAAACACTGAGTTTACGCTTGCTAGGATGATATTGGTGTTCTTGTTCGTCTTGAGTTTGGGCAGTTTAGGTCTTTTAGTTGAGTTACTACCACTGAATTCAGTTATTGCTCTGTTGAGTTCTGATCTTGCTTAATACATATATTCGTTCTGCTGATTCGGCTCAGGAGGGCGTTCCATGTTAATATTCGTTTCCGTGGCTTCGATGTTATCTGTAACACTTTCATTGACTCCAGCAGGTATATCGTTATGAGTATCATTTTCGCTTCTGAGTTCCATTATGACCTCTTCTCGTATGCTTTGCAGCGTTTCTGAAGAAAGTAGCCTGTTTTTAACGATTGTTCTTCGTTGATCCGAAACTCTCTGCTCGGATATGTGCTGTAATTCAGGATATTTTTCTACGAACTTTTATTATTATTATTATTATAACATTGTTATATGGGCGAAGAATTTCTATAAAGCCCATTTGAAAATTGAATTAATAACATGGTTACATAAATGAAGATAATAAAGAATAAATTCCTAAAAGTAATTGAACATACAAGGAGGCACTAAAATGTTGGAATAGCAAAATATAACAAATAGAGACTGAAAATAATAATGCGAAGTGTTTGTCTAGTTATAGAAAAATTGGGTGATAAACCAAAACAAAAGAATAGGAAAATATTACAAACTGAAACTTCCCTTACAAAGTTTATTTATGCTGATGATATTGCTTTGGTTTTTCGACACTTCGAAACAATTGAGCAAACAATGACTTCCGATTTAGAAATTCTGAACATTTTCTTCAAGAAAATGGCGGTCATGTCCAAATCCTTCGAAAACTGAGGTTTCTTATTTTCATCTGAATAATTATGAGAGGAATAGGCAACTAAGAGTATTCTTCAATCAATCACTATTAACTCATAATTTCACTCCAACATATCTTAGTGTGAAGCTAGATCGTTTTTTGACCTTCAAACTTCATATTGATAAATTATGTCAGAAGTTGAAAACAAGAAACAATATATTACATACACTAGCTGGATCTAATTGAGGCGCTGGGGTCTCTACTTTGCGAACAACTGATTTATCTTTAGTATATTCAGCATCAGAATATTGCTGTCAGGTGTTGTTGAATAGAACTCATACCAATAAGATTGATTCTCAGTTGAACTGTTCTATGAGAGTTTAAAGTGGATGTATCAGTTCAACTGCTACCCCTTGGCTTCCGGTTATTTGTAATATAGTTACTTCCCATATTCGCAGGAAATTAGCTCTTAAATCATCTTGAGATAAGAAATACTCATTTTTAGATGTTTTTCCGATAAAACACGATCTTCAAAATCCACCTAACTTGAGATTGAAGTCGAGGAAACCTTTTTGGTCGATTGACTTTTTGCGTACAAGGGTGAAGGCTGTTAATATTTGGAAAACTGAATGGCAGGAAGTTTTCAATAAAGTTCCCATAGAGGATCCTTCCAAAAGGGTTGCTGGTTTCAAATAAGTAGGAAAAATTGGTGTACATTAATTCGTCTCAGGACAGGACATGGTGGTAGTAATAGCATGTTGTTCAAATGGAATACTGTAGAAAGTCCGGTATGTGAATGTGACGCAGCTGAAGAAGCAATAAGACATTTAGTCCTGTATTGTCCTGTTTACCATTTTACGGGTGAATTGCAAGAAATTCATTCAGTTTCAGATACTTTCATTAACTGGGTAGAGAACTTCATGTCTATTTAGGAGATTAGTTTTGAGGTTATTAAGGGCTACATCACTTAATGGTGTATGAGATATTCCCTGTTGAAAAACA
The DNA here is from genome assembly GCA_013387265.2 of Cryptolaemus montrouzieri. NCBI lineage: Eukaryota > Metazoa > Arthropoda > Insecta > Coleoptera > Coccinellidae > Cryptolaemus > Cryptolaemus montrouzieri. Next base: position 1,768,193 of record JABFTP020000083.1, on the reverse strand, counting down.
GCGGAGCCTTAGTTAAGTTCTTAGATAATTCTAGGACTGCACCCCCTTAAGGCTTCATTCTTATTGTGTATGAGATGTTCCCTGTTGAAAAACAGAGAAGCATTAGTTAAGTTCTTAGTTTCATGTGAGTTATATAAGAGTTAGGTATTTTTGATGAAATATTTTTCTACTGGTTTTTCCTGTACCAAACTCCTCTTTTTTACCTTTGTCTTCGTGAAGAAGTCCTGGAAATCATGGAGTTCAAGATGGGAATGAGAGAATGAAGCTGCTAAGCAGAAAAATTTTTTCGTACTCTTTTTGTACACACGACACTAACACAACATATACAGACAAGCTATTGCTAGTGCAATAGCGACAGGGAAACGAGTTTTTTCACAGGTTTTCTCACTCGTTTATTGAATCATACTCAAGATAGTATGGTTCCCCTGTTACATTTCCTGAGTTCACACTTTAGGAGCAATCGTATGAGGCGTGATGCGAGTTTAGATGCCTGATTAAGGAACGGGCATGTTTTTTCCGCGGGTATTCTAACCTAACCTAACCCAAACTTTTTCCTTTGATTTCTTAATTTATATCAACTTCGTCTACCTGAATTAACTAAGGCTTGGACTATTCACCAATTCTGTAAAAACATAATGACAAAGTATGGAGATCTAGAATGCGACCTGACAAAAGTATTTACAGCAATGTTACTGTTCCATACAATTCTAGTTAATTCTGATGAAGCTGAAAGATCATTTAGTCAACTGAAAATAAATGAAAATTAATTAAGGAATACTATGGGCCAAGCTCGACTCCGACAGTTATCGCTGATAGCGATCGAAAACAAAATCGCATCAAACCTAGATTAACTGAAGTGATTGATGCTTTTGAGAAAACTAAGGCCAGGAAAATATTATACTTAACTTAAATTTAAACATATGTATATACAAATGAGATGAAAACACAAGGTTCAACTTTAATCTACACTTTATTTGAAAAAAATTCGACGACGTTTCGCTGACACAGCAACTTTATCAAGAATGAAAAATAGAATGAAGAGTATGGTATTATAAACAAATCGTAGAACAAGTTGGATGAATAACAGGAAAATCCACACCGAGCCATTGTACAGTTAGTATGAATTAAATAATAATAAATAATAAAAACTAATTAAACAAGTTAAGTAGGGGTGAGTAATTCAAATCTACCTGTTCATTCAAAAGCTTGTCCGAATGTTTGTATCTATTTATTTCTAATGCTTCTAGGAGATCTAATTTTGAACTTTTCGATTTTATATGTAATATGTCAAAGTTTTATTGAATGAATGGTTTTCTTTTATTAGGTGGTTTGAATAATTTGAATCAGATTTATTTTTATCGAAGCTACGTTTATGTTCAGATGTTCTTATGCCAAAACTCCTATAGGTCCTACCGATATAAATTTTATCACAAGAACCGCAATTGAGTTTATAGATTCCAGATTTACTTGATTTTTCAACACGAGATTTATTATTTTTAATATGTTTACCTAAGTTATTAGAAGTTTTGAAAGCTATATTAAGATTTTGTTTGACGAGAAAGGATTTAATATTTGTACTTGCAGAACCGCAGAATGTTAAACTGTTGAATATTTTATAATCTTTATGAATAGGATATACTTCATTTATTGCTTTCTGATAGAGTTTTTACGAATGATTAGATCTATCATATCCGGATTATATGAATTATTAATGGCTATCTGTTTGATGATGTTTAACTCTTTATTATAATCTTCTACTGATAAAGGTAAATTGAGTAACCGATGTACCATGCTGTTTAAAGCTGCAACTTTGTGTTGAATTGGATGTAATGAGTAGTTGTATTGTATCAGTATGTGCTGGTTTACGAAAGACCGAAAAACATGATTATTTAGTTATTTAGTGATTTTTAAGTCCAAAAATTTATGGAATCGTTCTGTTCAATTTCTATGGTGAATTTAATGTTCAAATGGATGGAATTAATGAAATTAACAAATAAGTCTAATTGACGAGTAGTTCCAATGAAACATACTAAGATGTCGTCAACATATCTATACCTACGATTTGTTTATAATACCATACTATTCATTCTATTTTTCATTCTTGATAAAGCTGCTGTGTCAGCGAAACGTCGTCGAATTTTTTTCAAATAAAGTGTAGATTAAAGTTGAACCTTGTGTTTTCATCTCATTTATATCATGGATCTACATCAAGTAACGGCCTCCACAATTCAAATATGTATATACGTTTATGAATATAAATTTTGATTTGATTCACTTCTATTTATTGCTCAGTATCAATATGGTTTATCAAAATATAAATTCCTCAACTCTAAGTGGATTTGCTGTGCTCTACACTGTGCCATAAAGAGCTGATGATACCTAATTCTAATTCTTCATGATAAAATAGCTTGGCCTTTTTAAAATATGTATATGTATATATTGATGAAACCTAACAGTTTAGGGACACCAGTTTTTTTTCGGCCCAGGGCTCTTGATCACCTAGCTACGCCACTGCATCTAATAGTGCTTTCAGAGTTTTATTTCATTCTCTCTCAAGAACATCGTCCCTAATTCGTATTGTCTACAGTTTACTGCTTCTCATCAAATCAGCAACACTAAAAACCAATCTATCTCTGCCTGACAATTCGATACACTGTTCGGGATTAGTTTAAGGGTGAACAGTGCTCATTATGAAAACAGAAACTGTCGAGGCTGATGTGCAATTCATCGATCTGAATGATTTCACGAGGAAACTCCGATCCATCAGAATTGAAGCAGGTCGCAACTAGAAAATAAAAGCTATTATTCAGATTCATTAGATTCTGAATGCTGCTATTTCTCCACTTTCATAAGACTCTTTATGAAGTGACATTTTTTGCCACTTAATCAGCGATCGATCAAACGCATTTCCCTTGGGGATGACATTTGATGGTTTCCGCTTTCATTTAGCGTCATATTCCTTTTATCTCTATGAATTCTTAGAAAGTGAATTTCTATTCCGGTAATATAATTCAGGCAGTGATGATAAAAAGTTGCTGAATTTGGAAAAACTACTGAAAAGCTTCTCTACACAAATTTAAACAAAAACCCGTCGTACCAAAGTAGAAGAGAGATCTGAAACTAACTACCAAGTCAGTTGAATAAGTTATATAGTTATCTAGTGATCTAGTTTTCTGTATCAAATAGTTTAAAAAAAGAATGCTTTGAGAATCGTTTCTATCCATATCACGCCTATTCAATGTTAACGAATCAATTGTATGTTCAATGAAAAAAATCCGAAGATAAAATAAGGTTTTTTGTAGCTTCAACTTCACTGTCAGCAAAAATTGTATCTGATACAGCATAAAAAAAACGGAAATGGTGTTTTCATTCTCTCTTTCTTGCTGCCTTCTCAGATTCTGAGGTTGGCTAATAACATGGCATATCTCCATCTATCTCTGGCAGTATGTATTAGTTCTTCTCTATTAAGTCCAGTCCAATTCACAGGTTGCTCTTCCATGAAGTTCTTCTACGTCCTCTAGCCCGTTTGCCCTCTATTTTTCCCTCTATTACAAATTGCAAGATATTGTATTTGTCTGTCTTTCGATGTGTCCAAAGTATGTCAATTTCCGCCTTTTAATTATGTTTTCTATTCCTGGTGTCCTATTCAATTACCTTAAAACTTCTTCGTTGGTTACTCTGTCGGTCCATGGTATTTTTAGTAGGCGACGATATGACCACATTTCAAATGCTCTAAGTCGTTTCATGGTATTTGTTTTGAGTGACCATGACTCACATCCATAGAGCAGTGTAGACCATACGTAACACTAAACAAGACGAACACGCAATGGCAAATTCAAGGAGTTGTTGCAGATCGCTCCCTTCATTTTTATTAAAGCTTGGTGGGCCTGTTCTATTCGAGACTTAACTTCTATGTCTGTATCCACGTGATCATTTATTATTCTTCCTAGATATTTTGTTTCATTCACTTGTTCAATTCTAGTATTGTTATAGTTTATGTGTATGTTTCTTTTGTCTCTGCTGATCACAATGACTTTAGTCTTTTGAGCGTTCAAGTCAAGTCCTATTTGACGAGAGCTCTGTCCCACAGCGTTTAAGAGAGCTTGTAATTCTTCTTCACTTCGGGCCAAAATTACAGTATCGTCTGCATATCTCAAGTTGTTTAATATCATATCATTGATTTTCAGACCTTCGGTTCTATTCGATAAAGCTTCTTGCATTATTTTTTTCTGAATACAGATTGAACAACAGAGGCGATAAGATGCAACCTTGGCGTACTCCCCTTCTTATTTCAATATCTTCTGTATAGTCGTTGCCGATTCTAACACATGCTGTTTGTTGCCAATAAAGGGTCTTTATTATACTTATGTCCTTTTTATCAAGACCTATCTGATACAGTATGTCCATTAAATATGTGTGCTCCACTCGGTCGAAAGCTTTTTGAAAGTCAATAAAACAGACATACAGATCTTGTCTCATATCTAAACATTTTTCGGCCAGAACAGTCAAACCAACAAGAGGCTCTCTAGTCCCCAAACCCGCTCGGAAACCAAATTGAGTCTCGCCTATGTAATTCTCGCACTTCGATTTGATACGCTCATATATTATTCTCAAAAATATTTTTAAGACGTGGCTCATTAAACTGATTGTTCTATGTTGACAGCATTTGTTTGCATTGGCTTTTTTGGGTATGGGTACAAAAACTGATTTTTCCCAATCTTTGGGTATCTTGCCAGAGTTGTAAATGATGTTGAACAGGCTGGTAAGCATTTTAATAGCTTCATCATTCATCAGTTTTAAAAATTCGGCTCTAATGTTATATGGACCTGGAGATTTTCCTTGCGCGCATAGTCTCACGGCTTTTTCTACTTCTGCTCTCAAAATTTCGGGACCTTCTTCTACATAATTATCATTTTCATAGTTATCTGTTCTCGTACTTGAAAACAGTTTTTCTATGTATAATTTCCAAGCGTCCTGTTTTTCTTCTCGAGTTGTTAGAAGTTTTCCATTGTCGTCTACGAGCAAGTTGGTAGGGCTCATTGTAATGTTGCCAGTGATCTATTTAATCTTCTTATGGTGTTGAAAGTCGTCATGACGTTCTTGCAGTTGTTCTATTTCTTGGCATTTCTCAGAAAACCATTTCTCTTTGGCTTGTTTAATTCTTCGTTTAATCTCTCTATCTACATTTTTGTATTTATCTGTGTTTTTGTGTTTTCTTCTTTCGTCCATAAGGTCCAAAATCTCTGGTGTCATCCATTCTTTCTTGGGCTTCCTTGTTTGATGTTTGATAAGGCTTTGTTCTGTCGATATAATAGCCTCCTTGAAAATTTTCCAAGAAATTTCTACATTACCAGATATTTCGATTTGATCTGTTTTACTGGACAGTTCTTGAGATATTATATCGGCTATAATGGGATCTTTGAGCACTTTGGGGTCGATTCTTGGTTTTACACTTGGTTGGAGTGTCTTTTTCATTCTTATTTTCATTACGGCAACTACAGGGTTGTGATCTGACTCAATATCTGCCCCTGGGTAGGTTTTTGCAGAAAGAATATTATTTCTATGCCGGTAATCTATCAGGATGAAATCTATTTGATATCTTACAATATGTTCATTAGTGTGTTGAGGTGATGTCCATGTGTATAATCTCCTATCCGGAAGTTTATACCACGTATTACTAACAACCATTCTCGTTTTCTTGGCAAAACTGAATTAATCTCTCGCCCCTGTTGTTTCTTTGACCAAGACCGAAATCTCCTACAATATTCTCTACTCGTCCTTTCCCTATCTTAGCATTAAAATCCCCCAGTATTAATGTTGCATTGTGTTTTCGAGTGCTTTTTAGTACGTTGTCAAGTTCTTCATAAAAATTATCAATCTCTTGATCGGACTTATCTGCTGTTGGAGCGTACACCTGTATTATATTAATATCTGCAGGATAACATTTTAATTGAAGCATGCATATTCGATTTGAAACTGGACTGAAACTCTTAACACTTTTTGCTATTTCTTTTGTTACCATGATTGCTACACCGTAGTCGCTATTGTCATCATTTGCAGAGTAATATACTTCGGTGTCGAAAAGTGATTTGAATTTTCCACTGCCCTTCCATCGAGTGTCACTGATGCCAAGGATTTTTATATTCAATCTGTGCATTTCTTTAATGGTGTTAGCAGTTTTTCCTGCTTCACACGGACTTCACGCATTCCAGGTACTTATCTTGGTCTTTGAATTTGCAAAGTTCCTCCCGGGGATTCTCAGCACCCTCTGGCCATTTAAGGCCTGCCGGGGACTGAGGGCCATTTGTGAATTACTGTCTTCCATGTTACTTTCATTGTTTTCATTTTGGATTCTAAATTGAGTGCCTCTGAGCAATTATTTGGGAAAAGGCAAACCGTCTCTACGTACATTTTGAAGAACCTAGTGCAGTTGTGGTAATGGAAGATTTGGAGCATCGGAAGGCTCTTTTAATAAAGTGTAAGGTGCCACAAACAATTCATAGAATAGAAATTGTTGGAGATGCCACACTGCTGACACTGCTGTAGCAGAAGAATTTGCAAAACTAGTAGCTAATAGTGGATACAAACCTAGGCAAGTATTTAATGCAGAAGAAACTACACTGTTTTGGAGTAGGATGCCAAAGAAAACGTTCATTTTCGAAAGCGAGGAGTCTGCCTCTAGAGTTAAGGCTGCTATATTGCAATGCATCTGGAGATTGTGTCATTGAGTAGCTGATACTTTGCAGATCGTTACATCCTCATGCTTGAAGACAAAAAGACAAGAACGACCTGCAAGTGCTGTGGCAATTACGAAGCGAGGGTTACAAACGCTATTTTTTGTAACAGGTTCCGGAATCGTTTTGTTTCCGAAGTTGTTTGAGAAAAAAAATGCACCAGGTCACCAGGCGAGCTTTAGACAATGCATCCATACAGGGTGTTACATAATAATATGTCTCAACTTGAGGAGATAAATCTACGTGCAATTTTGAGAAAAAAATGTTGATATAAACATAGGTCCGCAAAAGCTACAGGGTGTTGACATTTTGGGAAAGAATTGGTTCTTTCTTCAAAACTCCTGCAGTTTTTGAGATATTCATCCGAATTTGGAATGAAAGCTATTTTTCACAGCCTCCATCATTACATTTCCTAAATTTTAACAAGAATCTACACGGTGTTTTTTTCTGGAGCCATGTCTTCTTTTGCCCTTTCTAATTATTTTGAAGTTCGCTACTGGTCAGGGTACAAGCAGTTTTCGTCATCTTCGTTCGGTTCAGAAACTTTTTTGACACCTGTAATTTTTTCGTATTTCCAACCGTTTTTGAGTGAAAAATTATTGAATTTGAATTATTTTAATTCTATGCTATTCGCTAATTTGAAAAAAATACTAGAAATACTTGATAGGTATGCCAATAATTTGCTTTCATTTCGATAGCTCGTCTTCTGAGACTCAAATTATACTTATTCAATATCAAAATAAAAAAGTGAAAAATTAAAAACTAAATAAATTGCTGGAAGTGTCCACCTCGAAGAATACAGGCCTCTATCCTTCTTCGCATATTATCACGCGCACTTTGAAATATTCCTTGGGTATTAATCGTCGTGTCACAAGAGATTATTATTTGATTCCTCAATTCTTCCACAGTGTTCACTGGGGTGGTATAAACTAAACTTTTGAGATATCCGCATAAGAAAAAGTCTAAACTATTTAAGTCTGGGGACCTAGGTCGCCATGGTTCTGGCCATCGGTTGTTGAATGTATTTTTCAAGAATTCCTTAACTTCTCCACTAAAATGTGCTAGTGCTTTGTCATGCACGAACCACATTCTGTTTCTCACCAAATGTAGCACATCCTTGAGCAATAAAGGTAACTTCTCCTCAAGAAATTTTCGATAAGCGGGACCGTTTAGTCTGTTACTCAAAAAAAAAATGCCTAATCGAATAATTTCCAATTATTCCGACCCAGAAATTTAGTGAGAATTGTTCTTGATGATGAGATTCTTCAATCAAATGGGGGTTTTCCTCAGCCCAATAATGATTATTGTGAAAATTGGTGATAGCAGTTCTCGAAAATTTAGCTTCGTCTGTGAACATTATTTCACTTTCAAAATGAGCATTTTATCTAATTTTATCTAAGACCCATCGGCAGAAATTCAGTCTTGAAGGAAAATCTCGAGGAAGTACAGTTTGGACACGTTGAATATGGAACGAGTACAATAAAAAGTCGTGGAAAATCCTCCAAACTAGGATATATAAAATATTCAATCGATTTTCAGTTTTCTTGTACCCACATGATTCAAATCAATACAATTCAGAACTGCTTCCTCAATATCTAGAGTTCTCATAATTTGAGTTGCACCTTTTGAATGATTATTTGCAGTAAAAGTACCAGTTAGCCTCAGCCTTCTGTGGATATTTGAAAATGTTCGCCTGTCTGGTGTTACTCTATTTGAAAAGCGCACCTGATATAATCGCCTAGCTTCCGTTGTGTTATGTTTCCTTCTGCCTGACCGTACATGTAATGGATATCAGTCGTTAGTGAAAGTAGCCATAAATGAAAAAAATAAAAGCCTACTAGACATTTTTCTAATTAGAAGTGCTTTCAATTCAGCGAATGCATACAATAGTTTAATAATTTTTTGCTCGAGAAAGGTTAAAGATATTAATAAATTACAACTGTCAAAAAATTTTCAAATTGAACGAAGATGACAAAAATTGATTGTAAGCTGATCAGTGGCGTACTGCAAGAAAGTTTGTGAGGGGAAAAGAAGACATGGCTCCGGAAAAAAAACACCTTGTAGATTGAATCTCATATTCAAGACGTGTAATGATAGAGGCTATAAAAAAACTTGCATTCCACTTTTGGGCTGAATATCTCAAAAACTGCAGGAGTTTTGAACAAAAAAATAATTTTTTTCTGGAAATTTCAACACCCTGTAGCTCCGTAGCGAAGCTTTTGTGGACCTATGTTTATAAAAACTCTTTGTCTCAAAATTGCACGTAGATTTACCTTCTCAAGTTGTGACATACTATTATGTAACACCCTATATAACCCTGAGCTCAAGAAGCTTATCAAACAAAAAAAAACGTCTAATAGCACTTAATTGTTCGACTCATCAATTCAAGAACCGTTAGCCTTCAAAATTGATGTAAGGAAATCGGCGTTGCCAAGTCGAATATTTAACTTCAAATCTTACTCTTACCAATCGTGTTTACGTAAATTCACAACCTTAAGATAAACTATGATGTTACAACTATAGCTCCAGGTCCTATTGAATTAACCAATTAACAATACACCAAGAAATTAATGGATGACTGAACGACAGGGACGTGAATAAACTACGTTAGTTGGTATAAGGTTGAAATCACAAATCAACAGAAGTTTCTAACGCTGGCAACGTCGCAACAATGTGAGATATATTTTCATTTGACAGTTCAAATTAACCTATAAAATTACCAAAACTAAACATAAGAAGGTGCTTAATCTTGTGTTAACAATCGAAGTTCGTTCCTAAGAACGATATTAACTGGATATTCAAGATAATTCTTGTTTATTACCTAGTGTGGAGGTTGTTTCCTGAACCGAATCGTTCAAATATAATATCAGGACTGTACTTGGTTATTTTGAATGTATTACCATTCCATATTCACGGTTCCTGTATTCATGCAATACATAAACACCATAAAAAAGTCTAGGGAACACTTCTGAATATCGATATATCGTATCCAGAACGATCAATATGGATGATTTTTTTTAAGAAATGAACACGTGCATCAATTTCTCACCAAATTATGTAGCGTGCCGAAACAGATTTCAGTTTTTTTTATAAAAGACTAAAAATGCAACAGATGCGACGCTGCTTTATAATCATTTTATGTATTCAGTGATTGAAATCAGTTAGTTGGAATTTTGTTACTGTTGTAAGCACAAATAAAAGATTCAAGTTTTGTGATTCGACCATGGAAAGATGACATTTGACTAGAGAAGAGATGTTAGGAGCCGTTGGCATGTTCCAAGCTGAGAGCTCACAACGGAAAGTATCCAGGGTTCTGGGAAGTAGTCGAAGTGTCATAAACCGTTTATGGTCACGTTTCAATGAAACAAGTAGCGTAGAAGAACGCCATAATGTACAAATTTCCGACCAAACTGTGAGAAATCGACTGCACGAAGGTCAACTCCACTCTAGACGTCCCTATAAGAGTTCCACAACTGACCCACAGAAATCGCGCTGCTCGATTAGCTTGGTGCCAAGAACACGTAAACTGGGATCAGGAGAGGTAGGCCACAGTTCTCTTCAGTGATGAATCTAGATTTAGTTATTATCCCGATTCGGGAAGAATTCGAATATGGAGGGTACCTGGAAAATAAAACCGTCTCCAGCATGCTCGAGAAGTTGTTAGACAGGGAGGCGGATCAGTGATGTTTCGGGGAGGCATACGCCTTGGTGGAAGAACTGACCTCGTTTTCATATTGAACAATACGCGAAATTCTTACGAAAATGAGATAGTTTTACCTGTAGTGGTACCGTATCTCCAAACAATGGGTCAAAATCCTCTCTTCCAACAAGATAATGGACCTCCTCATCGTGCAAGAGTTGTCTTGAACGTTCTTGAAGAGAATGATATCGATCTTCTACCGTGGCCATCCTGCTACCCACATATGAATCCCATCGAGCATGTGTGGGACATCCTAAAAAGAAATCTCCGGCGTCAAAACGTCTTCCATCATGAACAGGAGCTTCGATTAGCAATTCAGGGGGCTTGGAATGACTTAGGCCAAAATGTAATAGACAATTTTATATTGAGCATGCCGCGACGATGCCAAAGTATCATTAATAACAGAGGTGGACCTTCTGGGTACTGAAAAATATAAGTGCTTCCATATCGTTTCGAAAATATTAGTTTAGGATTTCTTTTGTATTCTACCAAATTTCGTCATTTTCACATTTCTAATTTTTTATAATAGGTGCTTTGGAGAAGTCAAATATCATTTTGTTTTCTTGAGAATACATTACATACAATACATCCTAACAAAAGCCGAAAGATTCTTATAAATTCGAATCATCAAATTCATATTTTGAAGATTGCTATTTTGAGGTGTTTATTTACGGAACATACTCCCCGCAAATAAAGAGCTAATACTGTACTTCTAATGGATCGTTAAGCGCAAACAACCTGTTTAGTTCATCCAGAAAATATCAAAGATCGGAAAATTGAATGGGCTAAATTTCAAGGTGATGATGGGTATTTGTGGAAATCTTACTTTTTCCAGTAGAATAGCATAGTATTATTTAATTCAATGTTTTGGATGAAATATTGAATCATGTTTGCAAAGAAAGTGCATAGTCAATATATTACTGTTGAAAAATATCATCGATTGGTCTATTTATTTATCACAGGTAATTAGTTTCTAGGAAATGGGCGTTTCTAAATGAAGTTGGTAACAATTTCAAGTTCATGTTCGTTACACTTTATATTTCATTCTTAAAAATCAATTTTACGTTGTATATTCATTTAGAATTAGAAGAGATGTTTTCAAGGAAAATGTTCAACAATTCTGCACCTTCATCCTACTCGAACATGCGTAGAGTTTTCTCTAACGAGTCCAAGTTCAAATATAGTGAAATTCTGCGAGAATTCTCAGTACGACGCGATCTGGGTTTCCGAAAGGATCAGGGGTTGGAAGTTCTGTTTCACCAGGTGCGCATCGGAAAGTGTAATCGTAATAATCTTTGATGAATTGAGAATTAATCAAGGTAAATGCATGGAATTTTTTTGAGCTGGAAAAATTAAAACATTATGAATTTCAACAGAGTTTGAAAAGATATTTTGTATTTATAAAGGGTGCACAGAGAGTGTAGACATTTGCAATGTAAAACTAATAAGTTTTTCTAATTCTGTTGTCATTTTCTGAGGATGGTATTTGAAGAACAACACCTCAAACCCAAGTACGATATAATAAAAGTGTTTACTCTTTTATTATATTCTTTGTTTAAATATGTTGACATCTCTGTTAAAATAATTTTTAAAAAGATGCGACCAATTTCAAATATAAGAAAAGTATGTGGTGTCCCATTGTCGATGTTTTAGTACAGCAGCTGTGTAAAATACCTCAAATAGAGATGAACACATTATTTTCATCCTCGGTTTTCGAAGAAAATTCATAGGTGAAAACAGATTATGGCAGATTATTATCTTCCTTTGTTTGAAAATTATTCAGGATATCTTGATTTTGCAGAATTTCGGCATATGCCAATATCTTGGTTGCAATAAAAAATAAGCGAACGCTATTGCGATATTCAGAAATCCATTTTTGAGTAGGAAGTAGAGACATTTACAAACCTTTTTTTTGTTGAATTGTTTTCGAATTATTATACAGAGATATTCACCGGGACCGCCCGTTAAAAACTTTTTAAGTTCCAATTACAATATCAAGCTTAAATTTTGTACGCTGCCATTACTAGCGATTTCCAATTGAAGTGAAATTTTTTCGAAGTGATACCATTTACGGTTATACCGGAAGTGGGTTATCACTTTGTTATTTCAAATGGCAATCTACCTTTTTTATTATACATCTAGAACCGACATTTAAGCAAGGCATAAAATACCCAAATTGTTGGCACTTATTTGTCAAAACTTTTGACAGATTTAATTATTTCTGTTATAAACTCGATTTTTGAGGAACATTTAAAAAAATTGAAGCTCGTAGATCTTTTTCACTACAGACACAATTTTTGCTTGGGTGAATAGAACAAGGATCAAGGAATTGTTTAAGCAGTCTACACATGTCAAGTGTTTATTTCGTTGTTTTGTATGATTTTTTAATTTGGCCTTTTTCGAACAGCAATAATTCAATTTTTTCAAATGGCACGCGCCAATTTTTATATCGCCATCAGATGAAACGTCAAATTTCAGATGGAATTGTATAAGCATGTACTATACCCATTTCTTATAGTTCCAAAATAATTTGGGAATATATTGAATTTTGATGATTTTCCAAGAACTAACAGAGAATGCTTTGAAATATTTGAATCAAGTAGCTGAACTGGCTACGCTCACCTGACAGATGTCTAAAATTAATGTACTTGTCACTTCGTTCAATCGAATTTGATATTTCAACAAGAATTATTGGTAATTTGAAGTGAAAATTTTTGAAAAACACCAGAGTGATAATGAAATGGCTGATTATTCTAACGAGGATATGTTTAATCTCTTTTTAATTCATGGCGAATGGCAAAAAGTGGTGTATAGAACTTGCAGGCAATTCAATAACCAATTTCCAACTTCGGCGCCTATGAGTAAAACAAAATTTCGTAGGATTAGAAGCAATTTTCTGCAATGTTGAGGAACAAAATACATAGCAAATAGAAGAAATCCAATTCATGAGGATGACGACAATCAAATTAATACGCTAGCGTATTTTCGTGCCAATCCACATGCGTCCATTAAGTCAGCATCAATGGATATTGGATTGAGTTATACTTCCATTCAAAGGATCCTTAAGAAACATAACATGCACTCGTATTCTTTTATCAGACTACAAAAATTGAAACCAACTGACCTTCCCAAGCAGCTAAATTTCTGTGAAAATTTATTAATTCGTCTTCAAGAAGATGAGACAATTCTGCAAAAAATTATATGGTCTGATGAAACCAAGTTCAATGAAAGTGGAATAACCAACAGGAGAAATCGACATTTTTGGGTCACAGAAAATCCACATTTTAGTGAGGTTATTGATTTCCAAAATAAATTCAGCGCGAACGTTTTTGCAATTTTAATGAATGATTTGCTGGCTTATCACATTTATGAGGAAAATCTTAATGAACAAAAATACCTGGAGATTTTGAGAGGAACATTAGCAAATTTTTTAGATGGATTACCCCTTAACATTCTGAGGGATTGCTATTATCAAATGGATGGTGCACCAGCACATAAAACACGAGCTGTAGATTGGCAGATAATAGAAATGTTCGGGGATAGATGGTGGGGTAATCAAGGACCATATTTATGGTCTCCGCATTCTCAGGACCTTACACCCCCTGATTCTTATTCATGGGGCAAAATCAAGTAAGAAGTAGAGAAGAGTTACTAGAGCGCATTCATAATGCTTTTCGTAATATAGATCCTGACGCAACTAGGAGGGCATCATGTTCGTATACGGGCTGTCAAGTGTATCGAGCAAAATGAAGCCCATATTGAACATTCATTCAGATCGTAAATTAGTTTTCTCCTATGATGTTTGCTTTCATTTATTCGAATTAATGTAATTATCTGCTATGATTGGTTTTCGCTTAGTTCCTACAATTTTTATTCATCCGAATTGTAGAAAATTGCTTCTAATGCTTCGTAATTTTATTTTACTCATAGACGGTAAATTTGGAAATTGGTTATTGAATTGCCTGCAATTTCTACCCACTAGTTTTTGACATTATAAGATTAAATATATTTCGTTTGAATAATCAGTGGTTTTATTCCAAATATGTTGAATTTTTTGGATATTTTCAATCTGAAATAACGACAATTCTTGTTGAAATATCAAATTCCAATGAACGAAGTGTCAAGTACATTAATTTTAGGCATCTGTCAGGTGAGCGTAGCCAGTTCAGCTACTTGATTCAAATATTTCAAAGCATTCTCTGTTAGGTCTTGCAAAATCATCAAAATTCAATATATTCCCAAATTATTTCGGAACTACAAGAGATGGGTATGGTACATGCTGATACAATTCCATCTAAAATTTGACGCTTCATCTGATGGCGATATAAAAATTGGCACATGCCATTTGAAAAAATTGAGTTATTGCTGTTTCAAAAAGCCAAGTTGAAAAAATCATACTAAACATTTGACATTTTCCTTCTTATATCCACCCAAGCAAAAATTGTGTCCATAGGGCAAAAGATCTACAAGTTACAATTTTTTGTTAAATGTTCCTCAAAAATCAAGATTATAACAAAAACAATTAAATCAGTTAAAAGTTTTGACAGATAAATGAATTTTCGCTTCAAAATTTTCACCGTTGAAGAAATGGCAGTTAAAAAAGAGGAAGACTACTTACTTTTGTAATTGGTTTATTGAGTGCTGATAATGGCCACCATTCACTTTAATGCAGTAACGAACTCTGTTGTATGGTTAGCTTATGTTGAATTTACCTCGAGGTATGGAATGGTTTTACTCATTTGTTAATTTTCTGTTCGAAAAAGTAGACGGACCATGTGTTTGAATTACCTTAATCTCTCGTTAGACTATCGTGAATTGTCAGGAACGTTGAAACTGTGCCAAAGCGATTTTAAATTTGTAGGGGGATTAAAATGATGGTATAGAAGAAAGGGTGAAAAGGATAAAATTATTTCTTAGAAATAACGACACTGCGCGATTAATAGAGGCTTTATTTAACGACCGTCATCTGGAAAAAAATTATCCGCTGCTTACATTTTGCAACTGGTTGCTAAATTTGACACTACTTGTTCAGTCGGCAACAAAAAGAGGGTACATGAAGACATTGAAGCGAGGAAAGTGGGTATCTTAGGTCACATAGCGATGAATCCGACCGTTAGTACTAGGAAATTATCCAATATGGCTGGTGTTTCACGCACAAAAATCATGAGAATTTTAAGAAAACATAAGTTTCATTCTTTTTAGATACCATTGATTCAATAACTGAATGAGGATGATTTTGATCGCTGACTCATGTTCTGTGAATTGGTCAGTGAAATTATTAACAATAATTCTAACTACGTGTTCAATATCTGTTTTTCGGATAAGTGTACATTTTACCTTAACGACACAGAAACAAGCATAACTGTCGGTATTAGTCAAATGAAAATCCAAGTTTATTTAGAGAAGAGCATACTCAGCATTCCCGAAAGTTAAATGTTTTAGCGGGTATTTATGGAAATTATATCAACGGCACTTTTTTTACACCTAGTAATATCTTTGGTCAAATTTATTTGGAACTATTACAGAACGCTATCTATTCAGCCCTCGTGCAAGTATTGGAGAATGAAGAAGATCATGAGACGATCATTTTTCAACAGGATGGCGCACCACCTAATTTCCTTCATTTTGTGCATCAGTTCTTAGATGGAAAATTTCCTCAGGCCTGAATTGGAAGAATGGGACATATTGAGTGGCCACCCAGATTACCTGATCTGGCGCAATTGGACTTTTTCTATGGGTTTACCTGAGATCTAAGATGCACGCTACCAAACCTGAGTCACTGGATGATTTGCGAATTCGGATCATTAATGAATGCAGTTAAATTGAACCAGATAGGTGGAATAATGTACAGTATGTCCCATTTTGGGGGTGCCACCAGGAGCATCTCTGTTATTATTTAAGATAGAGATATGGGGTTTTCACGACCCTTGGCTACTTTTTCGAGACAAATTCATAGAGCTAATCAAAATTATTCTAACTTCAGTGGTTTTTGAGTTATTCGCGAATCTTGAAAATTTCCGGATTTCTTTTTTTCTCGATATCTCGGTTCTTATAGAAGATAATTGAAATCTGTTTTTACGTTTCTGAAACGGTTTTTTGAGTAGATTCCAGTGACGTACTCGAAGTTTTTTTTTTCATTAATTATGACAGATATGACATAAAGTTGCATTTTTTTAAATACGAACATAGTTTTTTTTTGGCATATTCCGATTGCCGTTTTTTTTTCCTTTCAAAAATATTTAACATGATGACAAAATTTTACCCAATTTGAAGAAAATAACGGAATAATGATTTACCCCTAATGGCTGGGCGAAGGAACACACGTGAGCGGACGATCCATAGAACATTTGTAGTTATTCGATGAAAACGATCAGAACAATGCAAAATCTTCTTGACCGAAATAATGGAGCTAGGCTGCTCCTAAGATTCCATCGTTATTTATGACATCCGCAATTTCCGCTTTTTATTTTATTTTTGAGATTGTCGTTTAGTTTCTAGAGTTCTCTGAGAAATACCTACATGAGAAGAATAATAGGCACCTAATAATTTACTCAAATTTACTTCTCATAATGATTTACATATATTGCTCGAACTGATTTCCATCATGTTGTAAACATAAAGTGCATCTTCGGATTATATCTTCTATGGCCCTAGTCAAATGTAGCGAGGATCTCCTCAGATCTTCGAATGCTTCATTTGTTGCATTCTTCAATTGATCGTAATTGGCGTATTGCCTTCTATATATCTTATTTCTTAAATAACCCCAAAGAAAAAAATCTAAAACGGATAGGTCAGGAGACCTAGGTGGCCATTGAATTGTGCCATTGGTACCGATCCATTTATTTTCAAAATTTAAATCCAAGTAGTTCCTCACCACGGCCGAATTATGGCAAGGAGCACCGACTTGTTGGAAGTAATATGTGTTGAATTGAGCAAGAGGAATGTCATCTTGCAGTTGTGGCAGAAAAATATTTAAAATTTCGAGATGTCTCTGTGCATTCAAGTTGCCATCAAAGATATAGTAGGCTAATTTGTTGCCCATTACGAAACACGACACATTAAAACCGAACCTCCCCTGCTGCCGTCGAGCTACTGCTTCGTGTTGGTTTTCGTTTGCCCAGAATCTATTCGTATGGCGATTAAAGATTCCGGCACTGCTGATTCTTGACTCATCAGAACAAATGATATGTCGCCCAAAACGAGCTTCACCTCTGATTCTCCCTAAATACCAATTGCAGAACGCCGTTCTCCTCTCTGCATCCCCGGCATTGAGATGATGAATTATTTTATGTTTACAGGGATGATATTTATACACTCTCAGAATTCTTTGGGCTCTGCTTTTTGACACACCCACTTCGCTCTCAATTTGCCGACACGATGTAGAATGGTTAGCCTCAACAGCTGATAACACGTCAAGTTCATTATCACCTCTATTCCGTTTATTGGAGTTTTTACTCCTTGGTTTCTCGAACGAACCATAATTGGAAAGATTTGCTTCCATTTTGGCGAAGAACTTCCTGTATGGTTGAAATCTTTGAGGAAATCTATTGGAGAGTGTCAGTCAGGTATTTAATATTGATTAGAATTACTACTTCCATTTCCATTGTCGAACTTACCTATTCAAATATTCTTCTGATGCACGGACTGCGTTACAGTGACACTGAAAGTAGACCTTCAGCATATCAACTTTTTCGAAATTTTCGTATCTTCTATTTTGTTCCATAGTGTGAATTGCAGAAATTAACTGAACAATCCAAATTCAACAACGAACACTAATTTTACGAATTCAAATAGACACGAAGCCAATATATCCACAGATAATGAATAATAATAATTATTGGTCGTTCTATGGTTTCTAATGAACGTGCATAGATGAAGACTTCTGTGTTCACAGAGAGCATTCAAACATAGAAGATATAATCCGAAGATGCACTTTATGTTTACAACATGATGGAAATCAGTTCGAGCAATATATATAAATCATTATGAGAAGTAAATTTGAGTAAATTATTAGGTGCCTGTTATTATTCTCATGTAGATATTTCTCAGAGAACTCTAGAAACTAAACGACAATCTCAAAAATAAAATAAAAAGCGGAAATTGCGGATGTCATAAATAACGATGGAATCTTAGGAGCAGCCTAGCTCCATTATTTCGGTCAAGAAGATTTTGCATTGTTTTGATCGTTTTCATCGAATAACTACAAATGTTCTATGGTTCGTCCGCTCACGTGTGTTCCTTCGCCCAGCCATTAGGGGTAAATCATTATTCCGTTATTTTCTTCAAATTGGGTGAAAATTTTGTCATCATGTTATATATTTTTGAAAAGGAAAAAAAAACGGCAATCGGAATATGCCAAAAAAAAACTATGTTCGTATTTAAAAAAATGCAACTTTATGTCATATCTGTCATAATTAATGAAAAAAAAAAACTTCGAGTACGTCACTTGAATCTACTCAGAAAACCGTTTTAGAAACGTAAAAACAGATTTCAATTATCTTCTATAAGAACCGAGATATCGGGAAAAAAAGAAATCCGGAAATTTTCAAGCTTCGCGAATAACTCAAAAACCACTGAAGTTAGAATAATTCTGATTAGCTCTATGAATTTGTCTCGAAAAAGTGGCCAGGGGTCGTGAAAACCTCATATCTCTATCCTAAATAATAACAGAGATGCTATTGGTGGCACCCCCAAAATGGGACATGCTGTACGTGAACGATTTGAGCAAAACTTATTGTACTGCATGGAAGTGAATGGTGCCCATTTTCAGCACTTAATAGACTAATCACAAAAGTAAGCAGTGTACCACTTTTTCAGCTGCCATTTCGTTAACGATGAAAATTTCAAAAATAAAATTTGGGGAGAGATAGTACTCGGTAAGATATTCAAAATGAGGCATCGCAACACCCCTCATTCCCATTCACAATCAGGGGGTTGTGTTCACCTCTGGTAGGGGAGTGAAGTTAAGGGGATGAAAAAATTGGAGAAGCTGTTCCCCCTCGAATCATACTTGTCCATATTTTAAAACTGGAAAATCAAGGTTGAGTTTTCGTTGGACCACATATATAAAAGGGGTAAAGGGGTGCAACCTCGACGAGTTGCCTATATATCTGTTCATGAAATCAAACTGATTGCATGCAGAAAATATAAATCCACCACCCGGTTATTAATACCAATGCCAGGCAATCAATATAAACAAAACATATCCTGGAATATATACAAATTATAGCGTCATCAGCCAATGACATCAATGTACCAATGAGTAGTGCCAGAGGCTTTCTCCCCAGAAGAATCCTTGACCTTAGCCAATCTTATTCAATCATAGTTTTCTTTGTGTGAAGTCATGAACGATCAAATAGAATACTGCTTTGAATATAAATATGATAAAATTATCAACTAATTATATTACATTCATATATACAAATAAGTAAAATACGAAATGAGATTCTGAGCAGTATAAACTAAAGAAAAACCTATGACTCTACCTCATAATTTTTTCGGAAAGCAACCTATAAAGAAATCTAACCTAAAATCTCAATATTTTTGTGAAGATTCCTAGGAATAACACCTGTTGTAGAAATATTAATCGGTAGAATAAATAATTTTTTCATTTTCCACTTTTTTTAATCTCGTCGGCAACCTTCATATATTAGAAATTTTTTCATCGTATTTATTTTGAATGTTATGTGTGTCGGGTATAGCAATATCAATTATATATGTTATTCGATTCTGTTGATCAGTAAAGAAGATATCTGGCCTATTGGGTTTTACAGCTCTGTTGCATAGAGTTGTTTTATCAAAATAAAGTTTATATTTCTCGTTTTAACAAAAAATCTCAGGTCAGAAACATCTACGGCAAAAATCATCTATTTTCGATTTTCTTTAATTCCTTGTGGAAACAACCTGATCCTGAATCGCAATTGCCAAGCCATCTTTTTCAGCGAACAGATACTAACCATCTATATATATATATATATATATATATATATATATATATATATATATATATATATATATATATATATATATATATATATATATATATATATATATATATATATAGATAGATTTTTCGCTTAGTGTATTAAAAAATATATTACTCCATGTTCATTTTTAGAGAACTTTTTATGATGTTTTAGCTGCATTTCAGGAAGGGTCTTTTTTCAAAAAATTATCCAATTGAAACCAAAGCAATGAAGTTTGTTTCAATTAGAATCGATCTTCTCTAAAGTGCAGTTATTAGCTAGTAATGCAGCCTCTCCAACATACCAATTATATGTGTTAAAAACGAGACAATTGGTTATTTTCGTAGGATATCCGAGAGATTATCCGATTGGTCAAAACGAATTGTCCATAATTCGTTAGTTCATCCCCAATTAACATATTGCATATCATTACGGTTAGGATGCAATCAAGAAGATATAGACAGAATGCAGATTTTGCAAAACAGAGCAATGAGGGTTCTATTAGGGTGCAGTAAGTACACGAGGATGGACGACAGGTTGCGTTCTTTAAAATTCATCAAAATCCAAAACATGATAGAGGAAGCTAGTTTAGTTTTCATTTATAAAATAATTAATAATTTGGCAGCTCCACGTCTTTCTCATTTTTCTATAGAAAGATCAACCATGATATCGTATGACGTGAGGATGGGGAGGATTATAATATCGGTAAATTTCAGAGTGTGTTTAAAAAAGTCTCTGTTCAACCATGGCTTGAAACTTTTCAATGGATTGCCTTTGCTTGTAAGGACTTTTCCTTCCTTAAAGACATTTTACTCAAGACTTAGAGAGTTCCATTCAGTTGATTAGTTGGAAGGGTGCTATAGGTTACGATGGGATATACATTTGTATCATTTTTTTGTGAATTACATAAATATTTGTTATTGTACTGCAGTAGCAGAAGCTAATAAATATATATTTTATTCTATTCTATTCTATTCTAACGTTAATTCTATAAATGAAAACTGCAAATGTATTCAGAAGTTTCTATTTCAGGTTTTGTAGTGGTCCTAGAAAAAATTTTCTTTTGGAACATCTCTATGTTCAAAAAAAAGAGAATCCCTATAGTGCTGTATCTGGAGAGAAAGGCTGACAGTAAGGTCTTCATGAGACATGCATTTCTGTGAATAAGATTCTTCTGGTCTTTTTTACCGTACAAAATGTCAAGTATTTCAGTGGGTAGTCGAATAGTCAATTGCTTGTTCACAAAAAAGGTACTTTTTGTACATTTTCTTTGTTTTTAAAGTTCAAGAGACACCTTTGTTGTTCCTCGTTTTTTACCAACACATTTCAACATTGAAGTCGCGCAAACTTTCTGAAAACGATTTCGAAAAACACCATATCATCAATCAAATTTCAAGATGAACTTCCACAAATTTACGCATTAGCTTACTAACAAGTCACTGGGAAATGAAACGTTATAGATATGGAGTATTTAGTTGTTGCTATAAAAATCATTCGCTGAATTTTTATAAAAATTTGCCGAAAAAAAAGCATTCTAAGAAATACCCGAAAAACCGGAAATGAAAAAGGCTTTTATCCATATTATATAGTTAAATTAGCATTTTTTATACAGAGTGTATACGCTAGAGTCTATTAGAAGAAGCTGGGAAACGTGGTCAATCATCAATTTCAAATTTTGAGGTTAGATTTCTGATTTGAATTTTGGAGGCTTTTACTTGGTAAAATTCCATTATCAATAATAAAATTAGATTTCTCATCTACATTTCGCAATCATTTTAAGAGTGGTACCACTTCTGTTTATATCGGGCATCGACTACAACTTTGCTGTTTTAAATGGCAAGGTGAACTTCTTAATTTCTTTTACTGAAGGATATCCCCCTTCAAGCTTGTTGAGATTTTCCTATCTAAAATCAACCACCATTGAGTTACGATATTTTTATAACAGTTTTCGGAATTATAGTGTCATCTTCTTTAACCAAAACAATTGGGATTTTTGTAAGAATAACTATTTTCAAGTTTCACGAAAAATGGTGTTTTTGAAGACACGGAAATTTTCGATGCTATCTTATATACCTAAAAATCACTTGACTCAGTAAAGCTAGATTGTCGAAAAAACTATTTTTCAAATAGAGTTGCTTATTTTGTACATTTTACTTCTACTATAATTTCAGTTTGATCCAAAAACCCGTTTCCTAGATACTTCTCATGGACTCTTTAGCGCAAACACCCTGTATCACATTTGCAGATTGCGAATATCGACAGAAAATACAAGCATATATTAAACACAGCACAGAATGCTGAAATTAAATACGTTTATCGTTTTCTATTACTACCTAAAAGATGATATAAATCTTTTATGCTCGCCAAGAAATCATAATTGAACGAATATTCCATATGTCAAATGGTTTGAATCGAATGACTGGAATCAGTTTTATTGGTTTCGAAACTGCACTGAATTTATTCTTATATTGCGATTGAGAGTTCTGCCGTTATAGAATTCACCGCGATTTTATTGGAATCGATAGAGTGAGAGTTCTAGTAATTATTCTTCTTTGATGGTGATATGATAATATTGTTTATGTGATGATTCGTTAATTTCAAACAACAAATGAAATTTAAATATCTTAATATTGATATAATGATCATTATTGAGATATAATAAATAGGTTCAATAGCAACAAGCACTGGAGCGTTAGTTCTTGACAAACTGCATTCAGCATGTGCAGTGTGTAAAATTGCCGTAGATAGTCAAACTAGTATGATTTCCTGAAGTTTTCTGTTTGATCGACTCTTTGTTTTCATCATTTCGCGATGGCCCTGGTAGTACCCTCTGTGTCAATTTGTTGAAGGTCGTCAATTGTGTATATATATATATATATATATATATATATATATATATATATATATATATATATACATACATACCGGTGTCCAAGTTCCGAAAAGATTTTCAATGTTGCAGCACTTCCGGTTACACCGGAAGTTGAAACTATCTTTGTTATTTCAAATAGCATAATGCATCTTTCATCTTTTTTATTGTAGAAAATTAAGTGTTGAACAATTTTTCTCATATCATTGCTACCTGAAATCAACCAAATGGAAGATATGAATTTTTCAATCGGAAATTTGCGAATTTTGGTTGACTTTTAGAAGGCATCATAAAAATACTATAGTCATTCAATATCTATTATTTTTACCTTGTTTTAGGAAGAGAGGCTCATTCAACAGAATGGAATTCATTCAGAGGTTTCACTGTATACAGGGTGTTTCCAAACCATGTGGTAAATCGTAGTACATTCAGAAGTACCGAAGACGGATTTTTCCGATTACACTACCTATTGCTGCACACTATTTAACTCGTCATATTAATAGGCTTGATCTGTTATAGCAGGGGTGCTCAAACGGTCTATCGCGAGTGCTTTTTGAGTAGATCTCGAGAAGGAAAAAATTTTTAATGAGTAGGTAACTAAACTATAATAAACAACAAGTATGAGCTTGAAACAGGAAGGTGGAAGAGTTACTTTTCAAGTATATTAATGAAATAGAAAATAAAAGTTCTTATCAAATTAAAATTTATTGGGAGTATCCAAAAGACAAAAGCGAGAAATTTGTAATCAAATAAAGGGAAACTACTGAATACATAGAAACTACACCTTATGTGATTGCCCTATACGTAACTATTTTGTATAAATTCAAACTGACCAAAACTCATACAACTTGCTCACCAGAAAGAACAAACATCATCTGAATTAAAGTGCTGTAGTGGAAAGCAGAAATGTGATCCACAAATTTGTCAATTACATTATGGACTCCCATATACAATACAATGATATTAACTATATATCAGTATCAGTGAAACTGTTTCTTGTAACAGTTAATTTCCTAGATATTCTTATAAACTTGTTCTCTAATGATTGAAATTTCTATTCTTCAATTTTCCTCCTTTTCAATTCGTTTTCTTGTGAAACTTTATAATATACTATAAAATGAAAATGAAAGCAAGAAATTGCATTAAAACAACTTCTTATTTCCATATTTCGAGATGAACATACTAATTTTACACAATTATATAAAATAACTATAGTATTACAACTACCTATTACAAAAATTGTCAAATTGCATAGCATTCTCCAAGTGGTAGTTGATTTTTTTTTCGAAATATGATTCACATAAGCAGCAGCATGTTTCCTGTGACTTCCATAAATCTTGGATTGAAAGTTGTGGTTGTACAAAATAGAACTTCATTTATGCAATTTCTACAAATTTGAACATCATGTTTTCCACTATCAGACACCTATAACAGAGAAACTTTCAACTTCAAATTAATGTGGAATTCCTGTCATTCATTCAACAATCTTGATAAAATTTCCTGAGAAAGAGAACTATCAGTTATGAATAGAAGGAACTCACAATAATTACATTTTGTGCAAATTTGAGATCTTATTTTCTTCGGTTCAAACCTGAACATTGTCAATCACATTGAATCTCATTGACTTTACATTTGGATAATTGTAGAATAGAAATGTACTTCCTCTAGAATAAACTGAAACAAAAATTCAATTTGAAATGACACGGTCATATTGACATTCAGCTTCAAATATTTTAATACAGATATAGCCTTTAGTGGATAGCTTTCAATATTCATATGTTACATACTCTAAATGACCTAACGAGAACTTTATCAAGTTCCTTCCAGAAAAATATTATTATACAACAGAGCTCAATACCTATTAATAGCAAATCAAATCCCATCATTTTGTAAGATCCTCCAATTGATTCGTTAAAAATCCTAGTAATTCCAGAACATTTTTCCATGAAAGAAAAATGAAATATGTAAATTCCGTGTACATTTCTTGAGCATTCATAAGGAAATATACATTAAAATACACGAATAAACCTCAAATTACATTCACTTACCTTTTAACATTATTGTAAATCTCCTTAACTCCTTTTTATTATAACATTCCGTTTGAATCATATTGATTATGTTAGAATAACCACAAAATGTTTGAATTTATGAATTTTGAAAGTATGTCGTTTCTTTCCTTAAACAAAATATACATAAACATGGATAAAATAAACATCAAACTACGAACATGTAACTCCAAAAGTTTATTTCGAGTTTCATCAAACTTTTCATTCAAATAAAATTCGGAATCACTTATTTTGACAGATCGAATATAAGACTAATTGAAATAAGGTTAGACCGCCTCGGTAGCTGCACGGTTAGTGAGCAAGTATGTAGGAATATGCTTAGCCGAGGTGCCTGGTTCGAATCCGGGTTCAAGTCATGGATGTTGTCCTTGAACAAAAAATGTGAATTTGACAAAGACGTACATAGAGATTGGATACATAACCATAGTTGTTGAGTCCATAACCTCTGAAGGCCAGATAACTTGTAATCCTGAGAGGTGGCAGTTATCATTGCACGGTCTAGGTGAGTGGTTCGGAGTCCACTATAAACTGTAGGTCCATAGAAAAAAGAAAAAGAAAAAGATGAAATAAGGTTAGATTCGATTGTCACTCAGAAGACATAGAGCACTATATTCTAGATGTTGTTAAAACCGAAATTATGTTGGTGAAAATTAAAGTCACTAACTATTTCCATCTCGCTATTTTCGTTCAGAAGAGAGAGAGCATTAAATTTTACACGTTGGTAACGCTCATTTCCGACATTGAATAGCGATATAAGGGGCAGAAGGAGCGATGACTGGCTCCGCTTCCGTGTTTCCGGTCTTTCGCTCGAAAATATAGGTCTCAAAAATCGTCCCAAATTTGAAAATTAAGTCTTACAGTAACGATTTCTCTTCGCGGACCCGATCTCGAGATATGTAGGAATCGTTCGAAGGTCGAATCCTTTCTCCGATGACCCCGTTTAAGTAGGATGGTTAAAATAAAAACCCATAACCTGAAGTCTGTAGTCCACGTGTATTAGTTCCATAGTTTTACCACTCATATTGACTACAGATGCAAGTACAGATGGACTGGCTGCAGTTTTGAGTCATAAAATTGATGGACATGAACGGCCAATTGCTATTGCTTCCAGATCATTATCAACAGCAGAACAAAACTTCAGTCAACTCGATCGTGAAGCTTTGGCAATCAATTTTCCAGTACATCACTTTTACAATTACCTTTTTGGCCGACATTTCATCTCGGTAACTGATAATCAACGATTATCACGGAGTTTTCATTCTAAAAAAGCATTGCCACAAATGTCATCTGTGAGATTATCACGTAACGCCACCTTTCTATCTAGTTTCAACTACACAATACGTTTCAAGAGAGATAAACAAAACGAAAATGTTGACTTAGGGGAGAAAGTAGATAATATTCTTCAAGACCAAGTTTTTCAAATTTGCAGGAAGAGTATCACAGCCAAAATAATAGCAGAAGAAACAGAAAAAGATATAGAACTATTTGCTTCGTTGACAGAGTTGAAATCGCACCCTTCTGACACACCGTTTACATTGGCGAACAATATTATTTATCTATTACAAGAGCTCATTCTCAACGAACTTCATTCAACACATATTGATATCACAAAAATGAAACAACTGGTACGTCGATATATCTACTGGAAAGGTATTGATCAATACATGGAACCCCTGATACAGTGATGCGAAAATTATGCTAAGGTCAAATCTTCACCTCCTAAAGTTCCAGTTCATCCTCGGGATGTTCCAGATGAAAATTGGAAAAAAGTACATATTGATAATGCTGGCCCATTGAATGGACATCATTTTTTGCTCTAGAAAAATGCGAGATCGAAATGGCCTGAAATTAAACTTATTTTGGAAGCTACTACAACAAATTCGACCATCATATTTTTCGACGAAATTTTCTCAGTACATGGATATCCTCGTTATATTTTTTCTAATAATGCCTGCATATTTACAAGCACTGAATTCCGTTCATACTGTTCCAGTCGTGGTATACTTCAGTATTTCATTGCCCCAGGACATTCTGCGACCAATGGATTAGCTGAACGAAATGTACAATCCAGCAAAAATTGTATGCATGTGAGAATGAACCAGGAACATATCATAAGTAATTGCAGAAAATATTATACAGATTACGGGCAACTCCAGGTTAAATGTACTAAGGACGGCGGATTCGAAAAAAACCTGATGCATTATTTCCTCATGTTCAAGAAAGTTCTTCAAGTACAACCAAGCCGAAGGGAACTTTTCAAGTGGGGAAGAGCGTTCAAGCATCGGTATGGAAAAACAATCGACAATGCTGGGAATTTGAAAATACAGGAGAGAATTGGTCAGTATCATTATATAGTCAAACCCAGTCTTTTCTAATTCCAAGATGTGCGAACATCGATCCTGAGTTACGTATCTCTGATCGGACGTCTGTTAAAAATTCAGTTCCACTTCGTCGATCCAGCCAAGTGAAACAACCCACAGTGCGTTTTCAAAATTAAAATAGTTATTGTTTCCTTTACATGATGTAATTTGTATGTTAGTATCATTCAAGTGGGGAAGACTGTTTTGTTTCTTTAATATCAAAACGATACTTAAATCTAGTTACATAGTTAGTTTTTTTTTTTGAATTGTGGACTTGAAAATCACTAAACGAAATAATAATCATGTTTTTTCGGTCTTTCGTGAACCTACACATACTGATACAATTATACATAACTACTCATTACATCCAATTCAACACAAAGTTGCAGCTTTAAACAGCATGGTACATCGGTTACTCAATTTACCTTTATCAGTAGAAGATTATAATAAAGAGTTAAACATCATCAAACAGATAGCCATTAATAATTCATATAATCCGGATATGATAGATCTAATCATTCGTAAAAACTGTATCAGAAAGCAATAAATGAGGTATATCCTATTCATAAAGACTATAAAATATTCAACAGTTTAACATTTTGCGGTTCTGCAAGTACAAATATTAAATCCTTTCTCGTCAAACAAAATCTTAATATAACTTTCAAAACTTCTAATAACTTAGGTAAACATATTAAAAATAATAAATCTCGTGATGAAAAATCAAGTAAATCAGCAATCTATAAACTCAATTGCGGTTCTTGTGATAAAATTTATATCGGTAGGACCTATAGGAGTTTTGGCATAAGAACATCTGAACATAAACGTAGCTTAGATAAAAATAAATCTGATTCAAATAATTCAAACCACTTAATATAAGAAAACCATTCATTCAATAAAAACTTTGACATATTACATATAAAATCAAAAAGTTTAAAATTAGATCTCCTAGAAGCATTAGAAATAAATAGATACAAACATTCGGACAAGCTTTTGAATGAGCAGGTAGATGTGAATTATTCACCCCTACTTAACTTGTTTAATTAGTTTTTATTACCTTTGATACTAACTGTACAATGGCTCGGTGTGGATTTTCCTGTTATTCATCCAACTTGTTCTACGATTTGTTTATGATACCATACTCTTCATTATGTTTGTCATTCTTGATAAAGCTGCTGTGTCAGCGAAACGTCGTTTATTTTTTCAAATAAAGTGTAGATTAAAGTTAAACCTTGTGTTTTTTATCTCATTTACATAGTTAGTTATAATTTTGACAATCATTTTATGCAGATTATTCAAATAATCAATTCAATAATTTACTTATATATAATTTTTTAAGTTGTTCCGAGGCACACTCCAGATGTTTCATCAGTTGGGATTAAGGGAATGAAGGCTTAGAACATTGAGAAATCTCCATTGCTGAATATGCTAAATTTGATGAAAATCAAGTTAAACGAAAATTGGATTATTGAAGTGAACTACTGATGTGTAATAAAAATGCATAAAGTTTAAGGTGATATATACAAGTCAGACATGACGGACTTGATTTCAATATTTAATGTAATTTAAGTCCATACAAAATGAAATCCAGGGTTCCATAGGGAAAATGTAAAATAACCTACAACGTCCCTGGAATTGATGTTCCCACTTTCCACCATCGGGTGTTTCTATAAAACAAAAGGAATGAAAAGTTTCTTTCAGTTTCTATAATATTGAACTAATACCTTTCACTGCAGACCTTTTGTTGAATTGTCCCTTCGAATTCATTTATGTTATTGTTGTAGCCATTCACAGAGCTGTTACCAGGATTTCCAATTTAGTTCGGGTTTCCGCATGTAGGATCTATTTAATAGGAAGACAGTGTACACATTTGGGGAATGAATCACTTATTGAGAGAGGGTACAATGCTAGTAATTTCGGAACTTAGGATACAGATAATTAATGACAAAGGTATGATAGAGAATCCGTAAGGCATCGTTTCTTAACCGAGAGGGTCGCATTTGTTATTAAATGAGGTGTAATCTGATGATCATTCGGTCTGTCAAAGTAAGACTTCAAGATATACAAACTATACAAAAAAATCCTTCATTGATGGCGATAAAGTTAAATATTACAATGTAATAGCATTATGGAAAAAAAACTTATAGCTTAAATAGTTAATTGATCCCGCCTTTACTACGTGATAGTTAATCATGATGATAATAAAAAATTATACTATCACATGAGATTTATTGAAAATCAGGATTGAAATTTCGGTCTCTCGACCATCTTCAGCTGACAACAAGTATCGAACTGAAGTTGAAAATACATACATACAGGGTGTTATATGATAGTATGTTACAACTTGAGGGGGTAAATTTACGTCAAGAGAAAAAGTTAATTTAAACAAAGGTCCGCAAAAGCTTCGTCACGGAACAAGGTGTTGAAATTTCCGGAAAAATCTTTTTTTTTCTATAAAACTCCTCCAGTTTTCGAGATATTCAGCCAAAATTTGGAATGCAAGCTATTTTCTACAGATTCTATCATTACGCAACCTAGATTTCAACTGAAATTCACAAGGTGTTTTTTTTTCGAGGCCATGTATCCTTTTGCCCTTTCGAACTTTTTTGCAGTACACCACTGAGCAGCGTACGATCATTTTTCGTTATCTTCGTTCAATTTAGAAACTCCTTTGACAATTGTACTTTTTTCGTACCTCCAACCGTTTTCGAGTGAAAAATTAATTATTGAATTTGAATTATTTGAATTGTATGTTATTCGCTAAAAAAATAAGAATAATCGATAGGTATGCCCAATATCTGCTTTTATTTTGATAGCTCGTCTTCTGAGACTCAACTTACACTTATTCAATATCGAACTAAAAAAAAGAACAATTAAAAAACTGAATAAATTGCTGGAAGTGTCCTAAACTTGCAAGAATACAGGCATATGTCCTTCTTCGCGTATTATCATACACTCTTTGAAATATTCCTGGGGTATTTTTTATCGTGTCTCAAGAGGTTATTAATCGATTTCTCAATTCTTCTACGGTGGTGACTGGAGTGATATAAACATAAACTAAACTTTTGAGATACTCCCTTGAGAAAAAGTCTAAATTATTCAAGTCTGGGACCTAGGAGGCCATGGTTCTGGCCCACCTCGACCTATCCATCGGTTGTTGAATGTATTATTCAAGAATTCCCTAGCTTCTACACTAAAATGTACTAGTGCTCCGTAAAACATGAACCATATTATGTTTCCCACCAAAAACGGCACATCCTCGAGCAATAAAGGTAACTCATCCTCAAGAAATTGCCAATAAGCGGGACCGTTTAGTCTATTAGGCAAAAAAAAATGGCCCAATCAAATAATTTCTAATTATTCCGTTCCAGACATTTAGTGAGAATTGTTCTGGATGATGAGATTCCTCCATCGGGGTTTTCCTGAGCCCAATAATGATTATTGTGAAATTTTGTGATAGCAGTTCTCGAAAAGTTAGCTTCGTCTGTGAACATTATTTCACTACTAAAATGAGGATTATATCCAAGAACCATTGGTAGAAATTCAGTCTTGAAAGAAAATCTCCAGGAAGTAGAGTTTGGACGCGTTGAATATGAAACGGGTACAATAAAAAGTCATGGAGAATCCTCCAAACTAGAACACGTGAAATATTCAACGGATTTCTAATTTTTTTGTACTCACATAAGGATTCAAATCAATACAATTCAAAGCTGTTTTTTCAATATCTAGAGTTCTCATAATTTGAGTTGCACCTTATAAATGATTATTTGCAGTAAAAGTACCAGTTTCCCTCAACCTTTTGTGAATATTTGGAAATGTTCGCCTGTCTGGTGTAACTCGATTTGGAAAGCGCATCTGATATAATCGCCATTTTTTTAATTAGAAGTGCTTTCAATTCAGTGAATGCATACAATCGTTTAATGATTTTTTGCTCGAGAACGGTTGGAGATACGAAAGAATTACTAGTGTCGAAAAAGTTACTCAATTGAACGAAGATGATGAAAATTGTTTGTAGGCTGATCAGTGGCATAATACAAAAAAGATTGAAAGGGCAAAGAAGACATGGCTCCGGAAAAGAAAACCCTTGTGATTCTTGTTGAAATTTAGGACGTGTAATGATGGAGGTTGTGAAAAATAGCTTGCATTTCAAATTTGGGCTGAATATCTCAAAAGATGCAGGAGTTTCGAAGAAAAAAACATTTTTTTTCCGGAAATTTCAACACCCTTTAGCTCCGTAACGAAGCTTTCGCGGAACTATGTTTATATGAACTCTTTTCTTAAAATTGCACGTAGATTTACCCCATCAAGTTGTAACATACTATTATGTAACACCCATATACAAATAAGTAGATGCACAATTAATAAGGGTGCAAACAAGAGGTAATAAAATAGTTATGATAAAAGCAGGTATTATTAAAAGATTTCAAATAGGGACGAATAAGACAGGCCATATTGGTGGTTCAGAAAATTATCTTTATGAGGTTTATTGCAGTTTGCAAATTACGATTGATGCCAAGAAACCTAACATTTGTCCCTAAGGTATTCTATGAATAATGTGAAGTTGTTTTATGGATTATGGCGATACAATGTGAAGCAAAAGTAGATTCGTCTGTTCTTTGGTTATTGTATTCTGCTTAATACTCCTTACATTTAGTTTTGAATGAACGATCAGTTTGAGCTATATAGATGCCTTCACATTCCGTATAGAACTTATAAACTCCAGTATTGTCAACACCCTATAGGTGAAGACTCAAACTATGAGGATCATATTTTATTGCCGAGGACCAAATATTGAAAGAATTGGTGAAAAAAATGAAATTATTATTTACAACATATAAGAAGAAAACAAATCATGACAAAAAGACATAGTTATATAAATGTCATTATAATTGGTAACAGTTTTGTTAGGGATGAACCGAATAAATTACCTTAATAGAAGAATACTCCTGATAGAAGTTATATCTCAAACTCTGAGCTCCACCTACGACTCTCCACCTAAAAATGAATTTCACAAACTAGACATGTATCACCTAGATATTCTATACTCTAACGTAACAGCCAGTTACACCAGGGATTTTGAAGTAACAAAATAACAACTGCTAGCTGCTCTGGTAGGTCATAGAATTAAAAGTTAAGATACATAAAAATCAATAGAGCATCTACAAAAACTATTTACAGTTAAGAGAGAAGCTGAATAAAAAACAAGGAAGCATCTACAAAAACTATTTACAAATAATTACAAATGTTCTTTAAGTAGTCATATACAGGGTGCTTCAACGAAAACTAACCATAGGCTATATCTATCAAGATATTGTTTAACATTTGAATTTGGGAGGCTTTCACTTGGTATAATTCCAATATCAATAATAAAAAATGAACAAGTATTGTGTTTTAAGGAATTTTACTCAATAATTGCGATTCGTAAAGCGTTTCACAACACCGTATCTTCTTCAGACGAATGAATGTACGAAAAATAAATGAGAACAGAACATAAACGCAGATTTTCAAATAAAAAATCAGATTCAAATTACGCAAATCATCTCTTAAAAAATAATCACTCTTTCGACCCACAGTTTGAAATTTTGCATACAGGTAATAAATATTGGAAGGTAGATCTTTGGGAAACTTTAGAAATAAATAAATACAAACTCAGGTAAACTCATCAATGAACAAGTCGATTTAAGCCCTTCACCCCTATTGAATCTCTTCGGGAAGTAATCTATTCCTTAATTTTATTGGATATACCTGTCATAAATAACCACTTAAGAAGAAGCAGCCCAATAAGCTTTTAATTACTCAGGAACATTTATAGTTATATTCTCATATATATTTTTCTGCATATTCATTCGTCTGAAGAAGCTACGGTGTAGTGAAACGCGTTACGAATCGCAATTATTAAGTAAAATTCCTTAAAACACAGTACTTGTTTGTTTTTTATTGAAGATATTCTTTTCTGGTCAAAACGCAAAAACATGTCAATTTTTGTTTCAAAGGGGACATCTTTTGGGGTACAATACTTGCCTGAAATATCATTGAGTCATTGAACATTTTTAATAGGAAAGATGGGTCCTGTGATGACTCTAAGGAAAGGTGGTATCTTTGTCTACATCGCCTTAAACAAATTTTTATTATTAAAAGAAAACTGTAAAGGATGCAGGGTGAGCAACTGAAAGATAGGGAAGACTATTTCCCTGAGACTATTCAAGTTTCAGTGAGGTAAAATGGAACAGATCCAGGCTGATACATGGCAGTCATCATCAAGTACCATCCTCATCTCGAATTTCAATCCCTGGAGCAGGGGTGACAACCCTTGAAAATTTCAGTAACTCACTCTGTATCTTCTACAAATTTCAGTCAAAAATTTAAATTTGTTTTTGGGGATGAAGACAAAGATAATACCTCTCTTTCGAGGTATCACTCGAACCATCTACCCTCTTCCAAATTTTCAAGGGTCACCCCTGCTCTAGGGGTTGAAATTCGAAATGAGAATGGTACTTCATGATGACTGACATTGATCATCATGGATCTGTTCCATTTTACTTCACTGAAACTTGAATAGTATCAGGGAAATAGTCTTCCCTATCTTTCAGTTGCTCACCCTGTATCTTTTACAGTTTTCAATTAATAACGGAAATTCGTTCAAGGCGATGTAGATACTCCACCTTTTTTTTGAGTCATCACTCGACCCATCTTCCTTATTCAGAATGTTCAAGGATAGCAACACCCGCTTAAGGGTGTTGATATTTCAGGCAAGTTTCGTACCCCAAAAGATGTCCCTCTTGAAACAAAAATTTACCTGTTTTTGCGTTTGGATCAGAAATGAATTTCTTGGTAGATATAGCCTCTGTTTAGTTTTCGTTGAAGCACCCTGTATATAACTCATTGCCTGTTCCATTTACTATTTTGTTATCTTTCTTATTTTAAATTCTATAATTTTCTTCAGTTTATTGTTGAATTCATGGGGATTCATAAATTCTCAACCTCTTCTTCCAAAACTATTGAAAGTGCGACAACTACCTGATTTTCTGAAAGTTAAACTGCAGGAAAAATCCTTTATTCAAATTTCTTTTTCACTCTATAATGATTCTTCTTTTCAAGAAAACAATTATTGAATATCCGAATAGTTCTGCATGGAAAGAATGTATTGAAGGCGGAGGTTTAGTGATGAAAATTGAAAAATATTTGTTTTTCAGTAAATTATTTTTCTTGATTCTCGGACAACATTCAGTGGATATGAATGAACCAGGTTTCATTGGAAAAATTGTATAAAAAATGTATCGAAACCGAAAAGTATATAGACCATAAAACTCATACTCATTTATTTATAAGACATCAAATCTGAATATAAAGAGTTTCTTATGGACCACCTGTATATTATATGTCATCGATAACAATGTCAATTATGCAGGAAAGTATTGACCGCCAAATTCCCATGAACACGTCAATTTACAATTTATCTCAAGCATTCAGAAAAATATAAAAATACTTTTTCTTCGGGAAGATTATTCATTTTGATTTTTCATTCTTTTCTTACTTATCATATTTTGTCATCTCAAATCATGTAGATAAGAACACACCACTAACTTTTGATAAACATCTGGATCTCGCAGCTGTTGCAAATTTATTGGTATTTCCTACGGATGCTTTGATATCGTTGGCTGTTTAATTGTTATCATTTAAATTCTTTTTTTTTTGATCGACAAAGATCATTATAATTTTACTAACTTAACTTATTTGACTGCTTGCAAAATTTTCATGAAGCAGAAGTTCGGGAATAAGTATGTGAATATGTGTTGGATATTCTAAAAGGTAGAATCAACTCAATTCGATCATATTTTTGAATTTAATATATCAGTGTTGTGAATTTTGTGAATTTGATTAGGATGCGACTTGCTCTTTGGAAGGTAAGTCTCAAATATTATTATACAAAGATTGTTTGGGCGAAATATACAGGGTGGACAGCGAATATAGGATTTTAGATGTACACACAACCAAATTTATATGGAATCACCCGATATTTTGAATATAAACTCAGGGATTTAGGAAATTTCGAAAGATTGTTTATGAGATATTTCAATAGAAAAAAGAATTAAATTGAAGTT
Source organism: Cryptolaemus montrouzieri (assembly GCA_013387265.2). NCBI lineage: Eukaryota > Metazoa > Arthropoda > Insecta > Coleoptera > Coccinellidae > Cryptolaemus > Cryptolaemus montrouzieri. The sequence goes on along the minus strand of JABFTP020000083.1, from coordinate 1,732,400 downwards.
ATTTTAAGAAAGAAACAAATAAAAGAAACTAAGAGACTACTTCCGCATGTAGTAAAAAAATTGTAATTGTTTTCTCAAGGAGTATGTGTTTTTTTCTCGACCTCAGTATCTTATATTACCTACTCTTGCCCTGATACAAGTCTGAATTTGTGTAGATATGCTTTGGATTAGGTTTTCGACCTCCTCTGGGGTGATATTCTACTACTCTTGTGTGGCGGCTTGGATGAACAGTTGTGGGGTTCTTTGATTATCCTGGCACGATCTAATTTTTCTTTTGAGATTATCCCATGAATATTCAATAGGACTCAGGTCTTGAGAGCAAGCTGGCAAGTTCAAAATAGCGATTCCTTCTGTTTCAAGATAATGTCGCGCGAGGTTGCGGAGGAGCATTATCTTGCATAAAAATGGAATTCGCACTCTCACTTTGGGCTCCAGCACTAGGTCTACTTGATTTATAGCCGTTACGCTCACTGGAAACGAAATCATATCCATATAAACGTCGATGTGTTGTTTGTGATCCGGGTGTTTTGTGTTCGTACCATTTTTTTTATGAATTTTGCGTATATGTGATTTCAAACGCCTTGAGGGATTATCGTTCTTCAGGAATTCTGTGAGGTGACCGATTTCAGCTCTAATATTATCAATATCCTTTTCCAGTCGTTTTGTCATGGTGGTTTTCTGACGTTTTTTGGCTCAGCTCGAATCAGAGTTGTGGAGACTTGTTGTTTATGTAGTCGAAGAACCGCTACCACTCCACAGTGGATCAAAGTGTGAATCTTTTCCAAGGTGTTATGGTCATTGTATTCTTCAAACACTGAATTTATGCTTGATAAGATAATATTGGTGTTTTTGTTCGTCTTGAGTTTGCGCAGTTTAGGTTGTTTAGTTGGATTACTATCACTGAATTCAGTTATTGCTCTGGTGAGTTTGATCTTGCCAAATACATACATTTGTTCTGCTGATTCGGCTCAGAAGGACGGTTTATGTTAATATTCGTTTCCTAGGCTTCGATGTTATCTGTAACACTTTTATTTACTCCGGTCGGTATACGGTTATGAGTATCATCTACGCTTCCGAGTTCTATTATGACCTTTTCTCGTATGCTTTGAAGCGTTTCTGAAGCGAGTAGCCTATTTTTAATGAACGCAAGATGTAACGCGTATCTGTATGCTGTCATTTCCGATTCCAAGTGTGTAAACCTATAATAGGAACGCATAATCAAGGAATTCATTTCTGGCGTCCACTTCTTGCGTTTCATAGGGAGTTTGGCTATCGTGGTCGTAGGCATAATGGCTCGCGCCACCGTTAAAACATCAAGAGTCGGTTGGGTGGTATTCATGTTGTTTCCCATTTGGTTTTATGTATTCCCGATATCACGCTGCTATCATCGATAACCGAGGGAGACTTTGACTCACTTTCCGAACAAGACCCTCTTCCCAAATCTTGAACGTGACGAGAGGTTATGGTGGTACAATGTCGATTCACCCGTTCATTCCTTAGATTGTACATCATTGGAAAAATTGCATTTTATACCTACTGCCAGGTAGATTGGATTATTATTATTTTTTATTGTTGTGGACTTATGCACTATCTTAGCTGTTAGCTGGATATAATTTACCTTTCCCAGATTCAGAATTCAAAGGGAACAGGCTCGATTACAATATACTTGACATAAATTATTACATTGAAATACATGTATGAAGAATTACAGCTTTTTGCATTTCTATATAGGTATTCTTATGCAATTCTAATTTTTTAAGGCTATCATGCAAAGTTTTGGGTATTAACCAAGTCAAAAAAATGATGACAGGATCGATATCTATTTTATCGAGCTGCCACATCTGTTTGATCCCAACAACAAGGTCTGTGTTTTCTATACAGATTTAAAAATAATGTGGAGATTAACGTTCTCCCTGTCTACTTAATGGTGACCTTGGATTCAACCACCACTTTAACCGGTTGTTTCCAATATTTTGTAGATAAATTTTTGAACCAGGGGTGGATATAAGGTCATTATTGATGAAGAAAACTCGAAAATTATTCCATTTTGACTGCAGTGATATACTGGGTGATTCACCTGTAGCGTGGTGCTCTGTACCTCGCACACTCTTGAAGATTTCATTTTTGTCCGAAAGGTATTGTATTCAGAAAGTAAGAATCTCTGCAATATATTTTGCAGTAAACAAGGTGTCCCAATTTTCTATAAAAGAATCTTGGGAGGTTTTTACAGATTGGAAGACCACTTTTTTGTTCAAGAGTCAGGAGCGGACCAAACTCTGCTATAATATCTTTATTCAAAAAGTTTTTTTGGTGAGTAGTTTCGTCACAATATTCTTTTCTCCGTTAAAATTCATGAAAATAGGCTATCACATCATCGCATGCTCTTTCGGCCAGAGAGGTGAATACTTTTTTCGTTTCGTTTTCTTATTGCCCAATGATAGCTTTATTGACAAATTGAAATAGATTATCATCATTTTATACAGAAGTGACACAAAAAGATTATTGAATATTGTAATTCTAAAAATATCGTATCTTGATTTTTCAAATGGTACACCCTGTATTTTATTATTCATGTCAACGCATACAAGATTGTGCTATATTTTTGCAGAAGTAACCTCATCTTAATTTTCTATCATTTTAGAAATATTCGATTATTTGTGGAAATTTCTGAAGATAAATCTACATACCATATCAAACTCATCAACATGCATCATTATTCGTACAGAATTTTTCTTTTCTGTAATGATTCAAGTAGTAAAAAATGAAACCTAAACAAGATAATTCTTTTAACGAATGATAAAATCAAGATGATTTAAACGTAAATCGAGGAATGTGTTGAAATTTTTTTCATTTGTGCCTCCTGTCAGGTGTCCGGACATATCATATTCTGCATTTTACTTGGTGAACTTATCAGTGCTTCGTTATTAAACATTGTTAAAGTGAGGTTCGAATCCGATTTTCTCAATTGACTGCCGTAAAGTTCTCCAAAAAAGAAATGGTTGATATGATTTTCTATTCTGGGTGAGTGTGATAGAAAATTTTTTGTTGGAAAGTAGAGTTTATGCACAAAAGTTTCCTGATAAGAAGCTTCCTGATGCAAGATGCTTTGAAAAACTTCTAATTAGATTTATCGAAACGGGTAATATCGCTTACAAAAAACATGAAAAACCAAAAACTGCTACAGTCGAAGACAACGAGTTAGCAGTTTTGTTGACAGTGACAGAAGACCCATATAATGCCAAAAAGAGATTTCTCAGTTAACAGATATAAGTCAAACTTCCGTCTTGAAAGTGAATAAATTTCATATATATCATGTACAGCCGCACCAGGAACTGAACAATCAAGACTATGAAAATCGAATCAATTTTTCCAATTGGGCAAGTGACAAAGCAGCGGCAAAACCAAATATGTTTAGCAGAGATCTTTTCTTGGACGAGGTAACTTTCCACAAGAATGGGCTTGTTAACAGGCACCACTTTCATTATTACGCCACGGAAAATTCACACCTCATGAGACAAATAGATCACCAGCATCGTTGATCCTTGAATGCATGGGCCGTTATAGTAGATGGATATCTAATTGGGCCGTACTTTTTCGACGGGCACCTAAGTAGTGAAATGTATTTAGATTTTCTGCAAAATCATCTACCAATGTTACTTGCCGATGTACCAGAGCATATAAGACAAGGATTGTGGTTTCAACAGGATGGAGCACCGGCACATTACTCACATCAGGTTAGGGAGCAGTTGAATTATGTATTTCCAAAAAAATGAATAGGTTAGGTTAAGTTAGATTAGTGTGGTGGTCCTGTTAGATGGCCAGCTATGCCTCCCGACCTTACAGGTCTAGATTTTTCTTGTGAGGTTATATTCAGGCCATAGTTTACCAGATTCTTTCTACAACACAGTTGGATATGAGACAGAGAATAGGCGACGCCTTTCAATCAGTTAATCAGCAAATGTTGTCGAGAGTTCAACGGTTTTTCCTCAGAAGGATTCAGTTGTGTCTGCAAAGAAACGGGCAATATTTCGAACACTTATTGAAATAGTTCCACACCTTGTAGATCATCTCACCGAAAACCAATCTAATACGTATTTCATACAAGACTACCTTAAAATATCTCCATTTCTCTGATCAAGTATAATGATATTCACTAATAAACTCTTCTTTCGCAACCTCTGAATCTATTATTTTAGTTTATTTTTTTCCTCTCGAAAATGGTCGAAATTAAGATAGGGTTACTTCCGCAAAAGCATATTATATGCGTTAACATGAAAAATAAAATACAGGATGTTCCATTTGAAAAAATCTAGATATAATATTTTCAAAATTACAATACTCAATAATTTTTTTGAGTCACTCCTGTATACAATGAGGATAATCTATTTCAGTTCATCAATAAAGCTATCCTTGGCAATAAGAAAACGAAGGGGAAAAGTATTCATCCTCTCTGGCCGAAGGAGCATGCGATGATATGAGAGCCTATTTACATGATTTTTTACGGAAAAAAATATTGTGACGAAACTATCCACCAAAAAAACTTATCACTTAAAGTTATTATAGCAGAATTTGGGACGCTCCTGAATCTCCAACAAAAAAGTGGTCTTCTAATCTGAAAAAACCTCCCAAGATTTTATATAGAAAATTGGGACACCCTGTTTACTTCGAAATAAAATGCTGAAGTTGATTTTTACTTTCTAAATACAATACCGTTCGAACCAAAATGAAATCTTCAAGACTGTACGAGCTTCAGAGCACCGCGCCATTGGTGAATCACCCAGTATATTTATTAACTAAATCTATGCTGAATCTATAAATTAATAGGATTCAATATTATGTATGAAATGAAAATATAAGTGTTCCATAGTACACTCCGAAATGACTAATTTTCATTGACAATAATTCTTTTCAATTATTATTTTGGTGCACAGAAATTTGGATCACATTAACAATTAATTGATCATTATAAGAAAATTGTTATTTCCCAAATATTAATGCGTTTCAGTTTCAAATGACTTTTAGGAGTCTTTCTGATTACTCTGTTAAAAAATGATTAAACCATTAAGTTGCCCTACAAAAGTATGCGCTTAAATTTCTGAATCAGATGAAATACACAGGAGTTATTACGATCGGGTTTCCTAGGAAACATTCTGTATATTTGGGAAATTTGTAAGAAAACAAGCAAATCGATCAGTTTTTTACATAGTGAAACAAAATTTTATTATATAACCCACAATTTGTAAGACGTACAAAAAACATGTTGAAACCACTGAAACGCATCTGAGCAACGTCAGTATGGTTGAAATCTTGATTCACCAATATAACATCAGGCCCCATTTCACATGTCGTAAATGTTTTTCAATTTCCCTCTTTTCAAATCGATTTCAGGCATCAGGTTCTTTAACATGGGTCATTTAATCGTTCCGTGACATTGCATCTTTCACAAAAACATATATCAATCACAAGAAACGATATTTTTGAATAGAAAAGAACTTATGTGAGGCAACATATATACAAATGTTAGGGTCACGTATATGATAAATAGGTCTAACAAACGGGAGTACGCTAATGCAGAAGGTCGAATTGTATTCTTGGAATAGAGGTTAATATCAAACGTCCCTTTGGTCCCTTTTGTAAACTGGTACACGACCGCGGCTTTTTATAACAATAAATTATAAATGCATTGTATACCTTTATGTTGACTGACAGAAAATTTGGAATTCTCATTGGGATAATGCTCTGTATTATGTACTTGTGTTGTTCGATAATCTAGATTCATGCTCATAAGAAAAGAAACACATAATTTTCGACTTGCCATTGAATATTTTTCGCGAATTATTGAAGAATCTGGACTGGCAATCAAATATTGCGCAATAAATCATCGAAGCTGTATCGCGTGTTTCAATTAGACATTTATTTCGTTGAAGATTCAATTAACGAGAATCAGTCTCATGGTATTAATTTTCTGAAACGGGTTTCTATTTAGTTGAATGAGGTTACTTGTTGACTTTCTAAATCATCCACCTACTTCAGCGAAAATATCTGATTTAAACATTATTGAAGAATTGAAACAAAATTTAACACTTCAACATACGTTTGCTTTACAAGTGAAAAATTGAAATCATTCTTGAGTTGAAATAATTTAAACAAAGCTTTCCAAACTGATAATAGCTTAGGCAAATATATAAAAGAACAATAAAACCGAATCAGATAAAAATTATGAATCAGATGTTTATAGATTGAATTGCAATAAATATAATGATTTCTACATAAGTAGAACACAGAAATTTCAATATGAGAATATCTGAACGTAAACGTAGTTTTTCAAATGAAAAATCAGATTCAAATTACTCGAATCATCATATCCCTCTTTAAACCCACAGTTTGGAATTTTGCATACAGATAATAAATATTGGAAAGTAGATCTTTGTGAACTTTAGAAATAAACAAACACACTCAGCTAGACTCATTAATGACAAGTCGATTTAAACCCTGCACCTCTATTGAATCTCTTCAGGAAGCAATCTATTCCTTATTTTCATTGGATATACCTGTTATCAATAATCAATTGAGAAGAAGCAACTCCATAAGCTTTCGATTATTTAAGAACATTTTCATTTATATTCTCAGTTGTATTCATATATTTATTATAATATCTGTATATTCATTCGTCTGAAGAAGCTACAGTGTAGTAAAACGCGTTACGAATCACAATTATTCAGTAAAATTCCTCGAAAAACATTACTTGCTTTTATTTATAATATTGTAGAGGTAAACCAATACTTGCTTTCCTAGAAACGATTTTGCTTCCATACCATCAGAGTAATTTCAATTATTGAGTGGAATTTCCTACTACAAGAACCAAACAGATAACTTATAGTGGGAATTATATCAACGGGTTCTTCATGGATATTGACACTTGGGCCTATGGCTCTTTGTGTCTCTATTTTCTGTAAAGACCTTCCCCTCTCAATCCTTACAAGGAAGTTTCTGCTAAAGCGAGGGTGTATCTTTGACAGATCACTCACTTCCTGCAATTCACTCACAGGCGGTTATTCATTGGTGTATCAAACCCAATTCCATAGCACCTACACCTAGGATTACTCTCCAGAGTAATCTTGCACAAGTGATATCTGAACTTTTGATGCCTCGTCATTATCTGTACGATTATTATTACCATTGTTTTACTAGGTGATGTGCTCAGCATTGCATTGGGCTAGCAATGACCTCGTTCAACCAGGTGTTGTTCCACTAGTCAGTCCCCAAGCCTTGTCTTAGCAACATAGGTTGAGCTCCCAGCTACCCATCTGGTGCTATCAGAATATTCGTGGGTACTAGACAGACCCCGTATGGGGTTGCTAGTCCCCTATCGGGCACATTTCCAGATAGCGGATCGGGGAAAGCCTCCCAGAGGGTGGTACTGGGGAATTTAAATACCCGGGACGGACCAACACTAGCAATGCAACATCTGATCCAGAATGGGCGGTTGCAAACAGCGTCTGACCCAAAACGAGCGGCTAAAAAAATAAACCCACCAAACCGTTTGGCAAGCGTGGTGTTGTAAGTGCCAACAAACCTTCTTAAAATCCTTGTCAATGTCGAAATTCTGAATACAAATATCCTAGGTGGGTAGAATCCCATATTCGAAATCCCTCCACGATATAACCTCGGGCAGTCGCTCATTTTGTGTCAGACGCTGTTTGCAACCGCCCATTCTGGATCAGACTTAGCATTGCTAGTGTTGGTTCCCCCGGGTATTTCATTTTCCTGGTACCATCATCTGGGAGGCTTTCCCCGATTCGCCACCTGGAGAGGTGCCCGATAAGAGACTAGCAACCTCCCACGGGGTCTGTTTAGTATCCACGAATATTCTAATAGAACCAGATGGGTAGTTGGGAGCTCAACCTATGTTGCTAAGGCAAGGCTGGGGGACTGACTAGGGGAACAACACCTGGTTGAACGCTCGAGGTTATCGCTAGCCCAAAACAATACTAAGCACATCACCTAGTAAAACCTGAACAAGCTTGGCACAGTACAGATAATGACGAGGCATGGAAAGTTCAGATATCATTTGTGCAAGATTACTCTAGAGAGTAATCCTGAGTGTATGTGCTATAAAATTGGGTTTGAAACACCAATGCATAACCGCTTGTGAGTGAATTGCAGGAAGTGAGTGATCTGCAGAGATACACCCTCGCTTTATTAGAAACTTTCTTGTAGGGATTGAGAGGGAAAGTTGAATTTGGATCCTGGAGGAGGCAGAAAATCTACCAAACTAGCTAAACAAACTCATAGTTTAAGAGTCACCACTTACAATATTGGCACAATAAGCACATCAGACCACTTGAAAGAATTAGAACAAGAGCTCAATATTATCAAATGGGATATTATAGAATTATATAAAACAAGACTTTAAAGTGGAAAAAAGACTACTTTTAAATCTGGTCTTGTATAAGAATAATTCAGAAACCAATTATAAAATCAGTGGTGCTGCCTTCATCATTCACAAACGCATAGAACACCTAGTTACCAAGTACCACGCAGTGCGACTATTTTCTGTTGGGTATTTGGAAGAAATGGTTTATAGAAATGGTATTACTTCGAAGAGCTCAGGCAAAAAATTCAAGAATCATCTTGATCAAGGAGTAATTTGGAGATCCATAGTGAGCTGAAGAAGACAGGTGCAGATGGTTGTGGATGCCAATGGAGGTCATATTCCATTCTGGGTACTTGATTATGTTTGTTAAATGTTTTTACTCCTGTAATTTGTCAAACAAAATCATCTCGCAGTTGTTTTTAAAAGTTGGCATCTGAGAGATATTCGCAAACAGTCATCCTGATCTTCTTTCCAATAACCCTGTTTTCCCAAATTTTTTCTCAAGATCATAGGTTGTACTTATCTTGTAAATAGGGGCTAGAAATTGGCGTAATATTAGCCTAGCAGTTTAGCCACGCACAAATAACCATTCATTGAAACGCTTATCCTCATTTGCTAAAACCATTGTTAAAAATTTCAAACGTCAAATACAAGCAACAACAAGATAAATTAAATTCGAGTTCGAACCAGATGTTGTCTGAAACTTGATGACATTTCATTATTTTTTGTTTATCATACAGTAAATGCATGCAGTCTATGTTCAGAGGTTTCACACCGCGAGGTGCACATGATTCTGAAGAGGAGAAACGTTATTGACGACAATTGGCACAGTTCTGAATCAATGTTCGAGTTCGACCCCTTAAAATAATGAGGAAGGTTCAATCTATTGACTGAATTTTGCAGTTGGTTCATTACGACCGCGAAAACTTTTTTAGTACGCGGAGAACATTGTTAATATTTGAGGAAGTCGTCAATTTCGAATTCGAACGGAAATCAAATCTCAGGATGGTTTTAGTGAAAACTGGTTCTTTGTCTTCCTAGAACATCCATGAAGAACACAACAACTTCAGGAGTGCCAACGCCATGAGGTGAGAAAAATATTTCGATTTCAGCTGAAAATCAGAATGAAAAAAATCTTCACGCTACTTTTCACCAATTCTCGGGATATTTTTTTAATCAATATGTCAAATTGTTCAAAAAAAACTGAATTATCGGCTATATGTCCCGTTCGAATTTTTTTGTGAGAAAAAACTTTTCAGCCATCTTGAAATATTGCTCATTTTCGAATAAGTGGGCCATATTGGATTTCACCGGGAGTAAAATTTCGATACAATTTCTGAGAAACCCAGTCCTTTAGCTTTCCAACGAAGCAAGAACGATTAATCTAGCTTCAATATTGCGAAAGTTATAACAGAAAAAAAATGTCCGGTTTTCTTTGGCGCACCCTATATATTGAAACATGAAGTCAAGTATAATTCTGAAAAAATATATGGGCTACCTCGCTAACTCTCGCAACCACCTAACCTAACCATGCAATATTTTAGTATTGACAGGAAGGTTAAACTCCTTTAGAATTTTGATGTTTTTTGCATGTCATTTAGACATTTACTAGCAGGTTATTTGATTAGTTTAGTAGTCCAAATATCATCTTTGCACTCTCCTAACCCAATCAAAAGTAGTATAGAAGACGATACCAAAGGATTTAACATGGACACTGATACGCTTAGGCGTTTGTCAAAACACATACAGGAGAAACCATGAAAAAAAAAGGTTAAACAATTAGGGAAAGACACAAATGAAATTCGCCTTGTGACCTGGAAGATCGAGGTGAATTATTAACATTATGAATTTTTATCAGTGAGGATATATTTTTTCTTGTTTATATCATAAAGTTGGATTAACTTTTTCAATGAAGAAATAGATAACACAATATACTTCTAGATTCTGTGTAGCCAGAATCATGTTGAGATTATAAGGAAATTCGAATTCAGTTATAAGTTGGAATTGCATTCATCTTGATAGCTTGCACAGTGAAAGATTATATGATCTAGTGTTTTCTTTCTCCACAATCACACAATGGGATCAGCCTTCTTATTTATTTTGTGTAGATATTCAGGATTAAGTACGCGTCCGCTTCTCAATCGAGAAATCGTTTGCTTGAATAGATTTATAGAAATATCCTTTCTTGTTAGATTGAAAGGAGCTGCACCATTTGGATTTCATATTCTGGAACACACAGGGGATGACATCTGTTTAAATGCAACGGGACGATTCAATATTTTCTAATTCTGTTGCGTCTTCAGGGAGAATATCAAGCCTTTCATTCACTGGAATGCCCGAATATGCTTAGTCCTCAAAAAACTTATGTTGAAATCTTAAATTTTTCACGCTTGAAAGAGAGCTTTGACTGTTGGATAGTATGAAAATATTTCGCAGTGAAATTTTTTCGCATGAACTGATTTGATAGTCTAATACAGGGGTGCTCAAACTTGAACTGCTGACGATCTACCTCAATATTTTTAAACTACTTACGATCGACTCTGAGAGGCTGCAAGTATGTGTGATGTAGGGTTGTCGTATATACACGATACACTCTACCTACCTAGGTAGGGTGTACCGTAGCATATATAGATATTAGCTTTCCGCACAATATACATTATTTTAGTCAAGGTTTGGGTTACGTTCAGTTAGGTTCTTCTCAAAGTAATTCAAAATTGCGAGTTTATTGGTTGTTACAAAACAAAAGAGTTACATATGGTGTTAAACTCAACTGAGGAGTGACTTTGGATGTTGAAGCGTGGCACTGCATGTCCTCAGCATACTTTTCATAAGATGGTACGTTACCACTGAGTGCTAATCGCGAGCATGGTGACAAATGATCGTCAGTTAGTCGATTGCGATATTTTAACTCAATTATCTTCATTTCAGAAAATGCAGACTCGCACAAGTAGGTTGACCCAAACATTGCCATCAGTTGAAGGGCGATTTGCCTTAGATTCGGATATCTTCAGATATAAAACATCAGAGATTTGAATCAGATGCTGTAGCTTTGAGAAGTATATCTGATACAATCATTAATAAATGATGCTATATATATATATATATATATATATATATATATATATATATATATATATATATACAGGATATCCACCGGGACCGTCCGTTAAAAACTTTTAAGTTCCAATTACAATATCAAGGTGAAATTTTATACGCGGCCATACCTAGCGATTTCAAATTGGAGTGAAATATTTTCGAAGTGATACCATTTCCGGTTATACTGGAAGCGGGTCCTTACTTTGCTATTTCAACTGGCAATCTACCTTTTTTATTATACATCTAGAACCGACATTTGAGCAAGGCATAAAATACCCAAGTTGTTGGCACTTATCTGTCCAAACTTTTGACAGATAAGTATCATAATAAATATAAAATTATAAAATATATATAATTAATTATATGTATAAAATGTATAAAATTTGATATTGTAATTGGAACTCAAAAAGTTTTTAACGGACGGTCCTGGTGGATATATATATATATATATATATATATATATATATATATATATATATATATATATATATATATATATATATATATATATATATATATATATACATATTCTTTTGAAAAAGAAACGTTTAAATAAATTCGAATTGATTGTATTTACAATTTGATTGAGGAAGTCGTTACTTGATGAAAATCGATATACATATTTTCAATGAAATAAAACTAGAGTACTTAACTACTTCTTTAGTTTATTTTCATTGAAAATTGTACTTACAATAAATGCTCATATCTACAGTTTTGGTGTGTGTCAGAAAAACACAAGTGTGAGCTCAGGAAATGTGACAGGGGAGCCAAATTATCTTGCGTATGATTCAACAAACGAGTGAAAAAACCTGGGGAGAAAACTCGTTTCCCTGTCGCTATTGCACTAGCAATAGCTTGTCTGTTGATGTTGTGTTAGTGTCCTGTGTACACATACCACTGGTCAGTTCAAAAGTTTGTTTCGAATTGAAAATTATGCGTCGTTGAAAGTTTTCGACATCTCCAAAATTTTAGCTTAATGTCTCAAGCGGTTTATGAAAAATTAAAATTTAACTTCATGTTTTGATTAAACTTTACCACCCTCTAAATCGGTAACGAATTATTTGGGAACCTAAGTTTATATAAATTTTTTTCATGAAATAACTTCAGCGATCACTTTTCGTCTTTTTCTAGGTTAATAAATATGATATGAATTTTTTCATTTCACTTCTTTGTGTTCAGCTTTGAAAAGCTATAAAAATGACTTATACTTTTACCATTTCCTTTATTCTCAATTATTCTAGCGAGTATTTTTGCTGGCTAACTCCTCAGTATTACCCCCTTCATAATTTCGACATTCGTTTATGTCCCCTAAATTGATTTGAGACAAGATGATTCCAGTGTATTAATTGACTTATTCAGCTGTGTGATTCCTTTTTTTCTCCCATTTTTTCTGTATTATCAACATTTCCGATATGATTTCGCATTTTCAGCAGATTTTGCACTTATTGATGTTGTTTCTTCTGTTTAAATCTTTGAATAAATTACTTGTTTGTCGTATTATATATATATATATATATATATATATATATATATATATATATATATATATATATATATATATATATATATATATATATATATATATATATATATATATTTTGAAGAGAGAGGATTTACAAAAATTCGGATTATTGATTTTACAATAAATGCTTATATCTATAATTTTAGTGTGTGTCAAAAAAAACACAGGTTTGAGCTTTGGAAATGTAACAGGGGAACCATACTTACTAGCGTATGATTCAATAAACGAGTGAAAAGACCTGAGGAAAAAAATCGTTTCCCTGTCACTATTGCACCAGCTATAGCTGTCTGTTTATGGTGTGTTAGTGTCGTGTGTACATAAAGAGTACCAAAGATTTTTCCGCTTAGCAGCTTCATTCTTTCATTCTCATCTTGTACTCCATGATTTCCAGACGAAGACAAAGGTAAAAGGAAGGGGGTTTGGGACAGAAATCTGTAACAATGGAAAGAGATAACCAGCAAAAAAAATTTTCAGCAATCATACCTTACTCTTATTTTTCTAAACTCATTGAATCTAAGAAAAGGTTTTACATAGCAAGCAAGATCATAAAAAGGATTACGGAGATATTCAAAAAGTACATAACCTGCGATATTTCCTATTTCGCGGAGATGTTCTTCCGTCGCATTGTAAACCTCCTGAAACATAATCACTACCTCATTTTTGCTTGCCAATGTTAAAGCAAAATCGCAAAATCCCTTCAATATTCAAACTCAACATAACAATTTCCTCTCTGTTTGACCGATAGAGCTAGGCTCGGTCTTCTAAGTGATGCCGATTATGATCTATAGATGTTCTAGATTCATTATGAACCCAATAATTTGGGTTGACAATTCCCATATATTATTTGTTCGTGGATCTTGTTTAATTTATGGAAAAAATTTCGAAAGAATTTTGACACTCATTTTAGAAATATGCCAAGCATAATTGTAGTTGTGAAGACATGAGACCAAAATAGGGTCTGTTTTACAGATCCCATATCGATGAGTGAGGGACATTATAAACAGTTCTTCGAGTTTATCTATTATTCCTTCTGGCAAAGCAATGTTCTTCATTATGAATTAGTGTACCAGATACTCTCTTTTCGACGAGAGGGGTAATTCTATAGCAGCGGATAATACTACACTCGGAGGCAAAATTAGCGGAACACTCAAAAATTTAACCAAATTCGAAGTCCGACATTTTTCCTAATTCTCAACTGATTTAGATGATTTTTTCAGCAAGTTATAGATCAACTCTTCTGTTTTGTAGAAATTATAAGAGAAAACAAAAAAAATCTGAAAAAAATTTTATACGGGGGCAAAACTAAAAGTGTTTTTTTTTGTCGAAAAGTCGTAACACCCTGTGGAGTTTTGTGGTCCGAGTTTAAACGTACAATATCATGGTCTTTCAAGACACATCTTTCTACAGTAACGCCCTTCTTGTTTCATGCATTTATCTCTATTTATACAAGAGATATCCAATTTGAAGCGAAAAGTCACAAATTTCAAGAATTTATTTTTAATCTTGCGTAGGTGCATAACATCGGATGTTAGCTAAAAAATAAAATCAAAATTAGAGAAGCGGAAATCTAACGAAATGAAAATTTTTGAAATTCACTGGCCAATTTCACGCTCCGGGAGAACTCGAAGTACACTGGAAAAATCGTTGATTTTGCACATTTATTTTTGAATTTTTTTGTGTGACACTCTATAATAATTATCATTCCTGTCCAAAATTGAGAGCAGGTGTGTATCCTGGCGATACACTCGTGATATGAAATGAACATGTTGAGAAAAATGTTTATGATGACCCACAAAAAAAAACATTTGATTTTAGTAGCGAGTATGACCCCCCCGAGCTCTTATTACAGCGCGCATACGATTTCGCATACTCATAATGATGTTGTCTATCATCTGTTGAGGTATGTTGTCCTACTCTTCCACCAAAGCCAATGTCAGCTCTTCAACGTTGCCTGGATTCCGTTGTCGAACCCTTCTTCCAAGAATGTCCCAAACGTGTTCGATCGGGTTTGAATCCGGTGACCGCGACGGCCAGTCCATTCGTGTGATCCCAACTTCATTGAGATATTCTATCACTATGCGCGCAGTATGAGGGCGCGCGTTATCGTGCATAAAAAGGAGAAAGGTGGCATATGCCACCCCATATCATAACTGACCCTCCACCGTATTGCTCAGTTCCTGCGAAGTTCGCTTGATTGTACCGTTCTTCTCGATGCCTCTATATTCTATCTCTACCATCCACGAAATTCACACAATATCGGCTCTCATCACTGAATAAAACTCGTCTCCACTGATTGATTGTCCATGCTACATGTTCCCTAGCAAACGCCAATCTTGCTATCCGATGGGCTCTATCGAGTCTTGGTGCTCTTGCTTGCGCGTATGATCTCAGACCAACTTCATTTAATCGTCTTCTGACTGTCCTCACACTTACGTTAATGTTATCCACTGCTTGTAAAAGGTTACGTGCCTGAACAGCAGTAAGACGAGGATTTCTTATGGTTTCTTCCTTGTCCTCGCCTCCTCACGTACAATCCAGTTTCCCTGTAACGCCGGTAGATTCGATGGATAACCGAAGTCGAGACACCCAACATGGTACCGACTGAGCGGTAGGTGCGCCCTTCCTCGATCAATGTAACTGCCCTTGCTACTGAGGTTGGTGGTAAATCTCTCATTCTGAATAAAAAATACCGTTTCGAATCGTAAACAGTAAAAGAATCACAAAACACCGCAACCGATCGAATTTGTATCAAATCAAAGAATGGAAAACTCTCATTCTTTAAACAAGTGCAAATGTGGTCATATACAAAAAAACGTGTGTTGTATTTCATATTTGATAAAAAAAGGTGTGCACATGTGTAAATGAAAAGTTTTATCAATGGTCCCAGAATTCGGTTGTGTATTTTGATACCTACACGCCTGAGTGATAATAAGAAAATTCCAAATTGATAGACGAATTTTAATGACAATTTCTTGATTCAATGGAATTTCTCCAAAATGGTTATTTTCCACTTAAAATTAAATATATTTTGCAAAAATAGAGATAAACGCATGAAACAAGAAGGGCGTTACTGTAGGAAGATGTGTCTTGACAGACCATGATATTGTACGTTTCAACTCGGACCACGAAATTCCACAGGGTGTTACGAATTTTTGACAAAAAAAACACTTTCAGTTTTGCCCCCGTATAAAATTTTTTTCAAATTTTTTTTGTTTTTTCTTATAATTTCTACAAACCAGAAGAGTTGATCTATAACTTCGAATTTGGTTAAATTTTCGAGTGTTCCGCTAATTTTGCCTCCGAGTGTACTTTTCTAGGAGTGCTTCTCAGGAAAAGAGATCATAGCATTCTGTTGGATATAGTCAATTTCAGTTAACAAAGTTTTCGATGCTATACCTTAAAAAATCGAGCCATAATCTATAATTAATCTAATGAAAGAGCGGTAAAAGAGTAAGGCTATAGATTGGTCGGCCCCCCATTTGTTATGGCAAATATATCTCAAAAGTCGTATACCTTTATTAGTTTTGTTAAGGATAACAGAAATATGATCCTTTTTATGTCAATCTTCTATCTAAGACAACAAATCTAACAGAACTCTTGTCTGGAAATGTGCAATTTTCCATCCTAATATATTTTGGGAACATAGTTTTTTCTTTTCTTGTGATATATCACTGATTTACTTGGTGAAATTTCGTGACCGTTGCTCATTACAAATTGAGATAGGATTTTTGTGGAGTATTTCAAATATTTTTGAACCGTATCGATGTTTGATCCTATCGAATATACACATATGTCATCTACGAATTGATGGACTTTGACATTTGGATTAGCGAGTAGGGTTGCCAGTCGGTGGTATAGAATTGTGTTGATAATATTCCCCATTGTAGTAGACCCACACTTGAGCATCTAGATTCGGTTAAAACTTCATTCAACTTCAGGCGTATTACCAGATTTGAGTATAGGTTTGTGATAAAAATAGAAAATTTTTCGGGAACAACCTATCTACATTAATTCAGTTTCAATAATATCTAGAATTACGTTATCATATGCCATATGAAGGCCGGTAGTAAGATTGCCTAAACTATCATGAGTAGAAGACCCTTTTCGAAAGCCAGATTGAGTTTTTGGAAATTTATTTTAACCACCATTTCAGCCTGGGTTTTCTTAACCTTCCGAACGTTTCAAGAACACGGAAACTCGAGGACATTGGCCTAGAAGATTGGGTGAGATAAGGTTTTTTTTTCCGGGTTTTAAAATAGGAATTATTACATAGGGTGCGCCAGAGAAAACCGGACTTTTTTTCCGTAATAACTTTCGTAATTTTTGAGCTAGATCATTAATTATTGTTTTATTTGAAAGATAAAGGACTAGGTTTCTCAGAAATTGTATCGGAATTTCACTCCCTGTAAAATCCCATATGGCTTACTCGTTCGAAAATGAGCAATATTCAAAGATGGCTGAAACGTTTTTTTTTAACTAAAAAATTCGAATGGGACATTTAGTCGATAATTCAGTCTTTTTTCACCAATTTGACATATTGATCTTACAAATATTGCCAGAATAGGTAAAAAAGTCGCATGAAGAATTTTTTTCATTCCGATTTTCAGCTGAATTCGAAATAATTTTTTAACCTCATAGCGTTAGCACTCCTGAAGTTGTTGTGTTCTCCATGGATGTTCTAAGAAGACAAATAACCATATTTCACTAAAACTAACCTAAAAGTTGATTTCCGTTCGAATTCAAAATGGATGACTTCCTCAAATATTAACAATATTCCCCGCGTTTTTCATTATTGATAATGGAATTTTACCAAGTAAAAGCCTCCCAAATTCAAATGATAAACAGCAAAGTCAATACAAAAGAGTTCACTGTCATTTCTAAACTCTGACAACCATGTCTCAGTAAGGCAGACAGAATCAACCTCTGTCGTACAAGTGCTCGGATAGAATTCATCAATCTTAGTAAAAATATAAAGAGGCATGAAGGTTGAGGGAAGTATGAGCATTAGAGCTAGAAAATGAGGTTCTGGCAATAATTCAGGGCGATCCTGATACCTCCACTCGAAAAATTGCTGACACTTGAGGTGTCAGCAAAAGAACTGTTTGGCAAATTCTTCGTGGAAATTTGTTGTATCCATTCCACCTACAATGCTTACAAGCATTTCTTCTTACCGATTTTCTGGTCCGTATTGCGTACAGTCAATGGCTTTTTCGTAAGTTACTTCTAACCCCACAATTTCTCATTCGGATCCCGTTCAGTGATCATGCAAATTTTTCAAGAACTTCCACTAGGTATGTTCATAATAATCATACGCGGTGTGAAAAAATCCACATCGTTGTGGGTGACTGCCTAGTTGGACCAGAATTTCTACCAGGGAGACTTACAAGGGAAGTGAGCCGCCACAAACGATGTGGTTTCTGCACGATGACGCACCTGCCCTGCTTGTTCGTGTCTTCCGGATTCAAGAGTATGGAAAACACTGGATTGGACAAGGTGGACCTCAATTTTGGACTGCACAGTACCCAGACTGAAACCCCTCGAATTTCTTCCCTAGGGGTCATTTGAAGTCTTTGCCTTACACTACCTCCGTGGAAAATGTTGAGTTCTTATTAATAAAATTATCGCTAGGTACAACTTAATAGGAACAGATCAATTATAGGTTATTTAATGATAAAATGAAAATCAATAAGATGGTTCTTTGAATCGGATACTACGTGTCGTACAATGAAATGTAGGAACTTTATTTTTTTATTCTTCTCAACATTTTTTTCCTCATAAAATTGGCGTCGTACGAAAAAATTCCACGGAAATGTTTTTCTTGAAAAATACTGAAGAAACTGGAAAATATTTGTTATTTTTGAAAAAATCAGTAGCGTCCTAGTTTTTTCTTCAAGAACATCCTAAGATGTACCATACGCGCGCCACTGGTGAGTCAAAAATATTTTTTCGTATGAAAATTGTTCATCTTTGAAAGTTTCCGATACTCCCAAAATTTTATCGCAATGTCTTTAGCGGTTTACGAAAATTCAAATTTAACTTCATATCTCGATTATACTTCAACACCCTGTGAATCAGTAGGAAGTATTTGCGAACCTACGTTTAACTGAACTCTTTCCATGAAATAACTTCAGCAATCACTACCCGAAATATTGCCGTATCTTTTGTTAATATCCTGTATACAGTGTGTTCCAACGGAAATTTGACCCCCCCTATAACTCCGAAATGAGTAACATTAGCGAAAAACACCAAGACATGTCGATTTTTGTTTCGAGAGGGAGCATTTTTCGAAATAATTCGAAACTTGTCAGATCAACCCCCTACCCCCAGCAACCCTAATTTCGAAATTCATCATAGGGAATAAGGGTCGAGTGGCACCTTAATGTAAAGGTCTGTCAATTCTCCATTCTGATTTGTCATTTTTAGAATTTTAAATTAACATACAGGGTGTCCCAACCGAGGGTAAAGTAGAATTCCTGCAAATCCCAAATACTAAATGAAATCGATTTATTTTGGCATAATGCAAGCGCAGGTTTATGCTCGGTCTAGAAAAACGACCTACACTTGTGAATTTGGAGTTGGTGCAATCAACCCCCTATTTCCAGCATCCCCAACTCAAAAATCATTCGATCGAAAATAGGTCAAGTGGCACCTCGTTAGAAAGGTATTTCAATTTTCTCTTCGAATTTGGTATTTTCGAAATTCAGAATCAGCATACAGGGTGTCCCGGAGCAGGAACACTGAAAACCCAAATAACTTTTTGAAACTGGTTCATTTCGGTATAATACGAGAACATGTTTATGTTTGATTCGAGAATAAGACTCTTTTGCGTGAATATGGAATTTTGCCATCAATCTCTTCCATTCAGCATCCCCAACTCAAAAAATCATACAAGTGATTACAGGTTGAGTGGCAAAGTTCCAGAAAGATTTTTCTATTTTCTGAATCACTGAGGCATTGGTTTCAGTTTGGCAATCGAGGTTTTCTGGCGTGAGGATCAGGATGAGGGGATGATGGAGAAACTGATTGGATGCTCATCTAAACAGGAAAACGAGATTTATTGAACTTGTATTCAATTGAAAACAAAAAACTAACTTGATTATTACAACAATTGTTCAAAATGACC
Source organism: Cryptolaemus montrouzieri (assembly GCA_013387265.2). Lineage (NCBI taxonomy): Eukaryota > Metazoa > Arthropoda > Insecta > Coleoptera > Coccinellidae > Cryptolaemus > Cryptolaemus montrouzieri. Next base: position 1,712,282 of record JABFTP020000083.1, on the reverse strand, counting down.
TCCGCCCACCTCCACACAGTTATACAGACGATTTTCGAACTCTCTTCTCACATTAGCGAAAACTTCAGGAGTCAAAAGTCGGCATTCTGTGATAATCCTCATCCGCAGCTCCTCCAGGTTTTCTGGTCTTGTGGCATAAACTTTAGATTTTAGATGGCCCCACAAAAAAAAATCTAGGGGATTTAAATCTGGTGACCTGGCTGGCCACTCAACAGGTCCTCTTCTACCAATCCACCTTCCTGGGAAATTTTCGTCTAAATATTGGCGCACCCGAGCATCATAATGCGGAGGAGCACCGTCTTGTTGAAAACGCATTTCGTCCTCAGAAAGAGTTGGATCGTTCTGTAAAATTTCTGTCAATCTAGGATGTATGTGTTCCTCTAACAACTGTAGGTAGCCATTTCCATTCAGATTACCCTCAATAAAGAAAGGCCCAACTAGATGATTGCCAAAAATTCCTGCCCAAACGTTCAACTTCTGAGGCCTTTGCGTGTGGGCCTCTCTAAACCAATGAGTATTCTGTGTGTCCCAATATCGACAATTATGTCTATTCACTTCACCACTGAGCATAAAGGTACTTTCATCAGAAAAACAGATGTTATTCAGAAAATTTGGATTAGCGTTTAGGTTTTCACTTAGATTTTCACAAAACTGTAAACGACGATCTGGATCATCTTCGTTTATTTCATGCACTAATTTTACCTTGTAGGGGTGAAATTTGTGATATTCACGATTCTATGGACAGTTGTAGCTGATACACCAGTCAGACGAGATAGTTTTCTGATCGAAGTAGTATTCTCCATTTGTAGATGACCCACTACTGCCACTTCCGTTGCCTCATTTCTGACAGGACATGCCACTTCATGTTTTTGTTTGCCACCGAACCCGTAGCTAGGAATTTGTCAACCAAATATTTAACGTACTGGTGACTGACTCCCTTTCTCTTTCAGGATGGTTCCTATCGAATATTCTTGCCGTTTCTTTGGCACAACTGTTATTTCGAAAATACGTCGATACAATTTCGACCCTTTCCTCAGTAGAATAAACCATTTTCAGATTAATTTCAACTGACGAACAACAACAATAATGAGGAACTGATCTGAATAATAATAATATTTCATTGCAAAATGAGAAATAACAGATGACTGCACGCCAGATGGAAATGAAAAAATGTGAACATTTTCAATGCAGAAATCAGCTTTATTTCTTCGTAATTGATGCTCAACACATCGTACCCCAATACTTTTAACAGTTTCGAATTAATTTTAGTTGATAATTTCAAATGACGATATTGAATTTTTCGAAAGCGACATCCTGTATGGAGAGCCGAACTGAATGAAATGCTTTAATCATTCTGGAATTCAAAAACCTTTCTGAAGATATGCCACTTGAATTATTTGTATGATTTTCAAGTTGGGGATGCTGAATGGAAGGGTTGATTGCAAAAATTCTATAACCACACAAGAAAGTCCTATTCTCGGATCAAACATGTTCTCGTATACCGAAATGAACCAGTTTCAAAAAGTTATTTGGATTTTCAATGTTCCTGCTTCGGGACACCCTGTATGATGATTCTGAATTTCGAAAATACCAAATTCGAAGAGAAAATTGCAGTACCTTTCCAACGAGGTGCCACTTGACCTATTATCGATCGAATGATTTTTGAGTTGGGATGCTGGAAATAGGGGGTTGATTGCACCAACTCCAAATTCACAAGTGTAGGTCGTTTTTCTAGACCGAGCATAAACGTGCGCTTGCATTATGCCAAAATAAATCTATTTCATTTAGTATTTGGGATTTCCAGGAATTCAACTTTACCCTCGGTTGGGACACCCTGTATGTTAATTTAAAATTCTAAAAATGACAAATCAGAATGGAGAATTGACAGACCTTTACAGTAAGGTGCCACTCGACCCTTATTCCCTATGATGAATTTCGAAATTAGGGTTGCGGGGGGTAGGGGGTTGATCTGACAAGTTTCGAATTATTTCGAAAAATGCTCCCCCTCGAAACAAAAATCGACGTGTCTTGGTGTTTTTCGCTAATGTTACTCATTTCGGAGTTATAGGGGGGGTCAAATTTTCGTTGGAACACACTGTATATCATTCCAACTATAATAACATCACAGATTCGCTATCGTGAAAATTATGATTTCAAGAGTCGTGAGGAAAAAACTTTTGAAACTGAATATCTCATAATTCGAAAGGATCGAAACTAAACTGTCCTGACTAATTGATCTTAAAATTGCTTCAGGAATCATCTCTCAACGTTGGTCATAGACCTTGAGGATCACTCTGTAAAGTATATAACGTAGGCTTTGAAGAATTCTGAAACGTATTTCAATTCAGCAAATTTCAATTATACGAAAACTATGTCACGTTATTCAGTTCCGAAATCCTTTCGCACTAGTGTCAACATTAGCGGCAATCCTTGAAGGGGAAATGGAAGCGTTAGAGTGCCTATTGTCTATGAATGCAAACTCCCGGCTGTAGAAGATTAAATTTTCTCCCACCTTTTTGCGGTATGTTTTCCTTAAACTATTTGTTATTTGGTTAAAAAAATCCTTTTCATTGTTTTGCTCAAATACTTTCTATAAATCTTCAGGAAGTTAAAACACTTGAAGGCATTACTTTGAGATGTGGTTAATTCAAATATAAATTTATATTAGTAAAGGGTTCCACCCTTTTTTCCCTCGAAGGTAAAATCTCATACATAAACACCTCAAAAAAGTCTAGGGAACACTTCTGAATATCGATGAACCGTATCCAGAACGATCAATATGGATGATTTTTTTTTAAGAAATGAACACCTGCATCAATTTCTCACCAAATTATGTAGAGTGCCGCAACAAATTTCAATTTTTTTTATAAAAAACTGAAAATGCAACAGATGCGACGCTGCTTTATAATCATTTCATGTATTCAGTGTTTGAAATCAGTCAGTTGGCACTTTCTTTCTGTTGGAAGCACAAATAAAAGATTCAAGTTTTAGGATTCGACCATGGAAAGACGACATTTGACTAGAGTAGGATGTTACGAGCCGTTGGCATGCTCCAAGCTGGGAGCTCACAACGGGAAGTATCCAGGGTTCTGGGAAGTAGCCCAAGTGTCATAAACCATTAATGGTCGCGTTTCAATGAAACAGGTAGCGTAGAAGAACGCCATACAGGTCGTTTCAAGATAACTTCTGTCGCCCAAGACCGATTTTTGGTATACAAGCCAGAAGAGATCGTACTACCACAGCATCTCAATTCGCTCAAGAGCTGTCACGAGTTCATAATGTACTAATTTCCCACTGAACTTCGAGAAATTAACTGCACGAAGGTCAACACCACTCCAAACGTCCTTTAAGAGTTCTACACTTGACCCATGAAAATCGCGCTGCTCGTTTAGCTTGGTGCCAAGAACACGTAAACTGGGATCAAGAGAGGTGGGCCACAGTTCTCTTCAGCGATGAATCTAGATTTAGTTATTATCCCAATTCGGGAAGAATTCGAATATGGAGGGAACCTGGAAAGCAAAACCGTCTCCAGCATGCTCGAGAAGTTGTTAGACAGGGAGGCGGATCAGTGATGTTTTGGGGAGGTATACGCCTTGGTGGAAGAACTGACCTCGTTTTCATACAGGACAACGTCACGGGAAATTCTTACGCAAATGAGATAGTTTAACCTGTAGTGGTACCGTATCTCCAAACGATGGGTCAAAATCCACTTTCCAACAAGATAATGCCCCTCCTCATCTTGCAAGAGTTGTCTTGAACGTTCTTGAAGAGAATGATATCGGTCTTCTACCATGGCCATCCTACTCACCAGATCTGAATCCCTTCGAGCATGTGTGGGACACCCTAAAATGAAATCTCCTGTGTCAAAACGTCTTTCATCATGAACAGGAGCTTCGATCGATTAGCAGTTCAGGGGGCTTGAAATGACTTGACTTTGAAAGGACAAAATGTAATAGACAATTTAATATTGAGCATACCGCGACGATGCCAAAGTGTCATTAGTAACAGAGGTGGACCTTTTAGGTAATGAAAAATATAAGTGCTTCCATATCGTTTCGAGAATATTAGTTCAGGATTTTTTTTGTGTTTAACCAAATTTCGTCATTTCCAAATTTCAATTTTTTTTTATAATGAGTGCTTTGGAGAAGTCAAATATTATTTTGTTTTCTTGAGAATAAATTATATAGAATACATCCTAACAAAAACCGAAAGATTTTTATAAATTCGAACCATCAAATTCATATTTTTAAGATATTAGTAAGTGTTCCCTAGACTTTTTTGAGGTGTTTATTAACATGTTGCTTTCGGAGTATGGGGTGCGACGCACTAGAGTCTCTTCTTGCAATTTGGCACAAAAGCGGTCATGTACAACGTCTTGCAGGTTCACTGGCAGGATATTCTTATGCCTTTAGAATGCTCAGATTACTATTGTCTTATCGCGCAAACGTGGAATCCCGCATCAGATACGAAATTATATTCTAGGAAAATTCTGGAGAGGTGTCTCTTATCTTCAAATTTCAAAAGGAATGCTTAAGATTGATATTGAACCCATCAAGCACTGAAAGCTGTTGTTAAATAGCTAAACTTTGTTTTTTTGTCAATGAGTGGACATAACCGTTACCTTTGACACACATGAGAAACTTCAATCGAAATTTAAAACTTCTTGAAAAAAGTACGTGGCGACAAATGAGTGCAGCATACGTCGTATGCTTCGCAACAGTTTTCCTCTGCACCCATTCAAAAGGACCAGAAACATCCTATGCAGCGGCGGCAAAGTACTTGAAAAAGTAAAAGGCTTTTGTTTAAAACTGAATGCAATGCTTCAAGAAATCGAAAAACGTTGATGACCTTACCGATCGTGGCTCAACAGTGAGTATGCTTCCGCTAAATCCAAGCTTGAGATTGCATGAAGGGCTGCGAAATTGAAACGAAAAAGTTTTAATATATTGCACGTAACTATTTGCGTGCAAATGCTTCGAAATGGCGATCGTGATTGGAATAACGAATTTTCTCCGACGAATCTGCTGTTTGGGACTACGTTATCGTACCACGGGCTTGGTCTTCTTTCTCGAGTAAATTTGTCCAGAGCACCGTCAAGCATCCCATAAGAATTCATTCATGGACATCCTTTTCGGAACTTTATACCCCTCCACCGGGAAAATGTATGCTGCTGGGGTGGTCAAAATTTACGGAAGAGCTTTGATACCGACTGCCAAACGTCAATTGTTGATGAAAAACGAGGTCGAGATCATGCAGGAGGACAATGACCCCAAGCACCGAAGCCGGATCAGTACCGACTGGAAAAGCGATGAAAGCATTGTCACCCTGAACTGGCCTACACAACCACCTGATATCAATCCCATTGAGAAGATGTGGGCAATCATAAAGAAAAAGCTTTGAAGAAGACGCACTCTCACTCCCGAACAGTTTACCCGAGAAATTCGAAACATTTGGAGAGCATTTCCTGTCGAATATACCGAAAATTTGGTGAAAAGTATGCCAAGGAGATGCCAAGCGATAATTTACGCTGGCGGTGATTGGATACCTTATGGATGAGATTTTGGCATACTTCGTAACATGTAAAATAAATTTATGTAACGAGGGGTCTTCTTAAAATAAGTTTTTGGCTAAATTCAAACAATCATGTTCGTAAGAAACCACTATTCCACAAGAATGAACATGATTACATCACCCGTCATAGAGAGAAATTAATATCCATTAAATTTAATCATACTTACCTAAAGAAAGATGCGCATCATACGATAATAAAAATGAGGGACCAATTACCACAATAATGCAATACGTGATGAGTAACCAGCATTCCAATAAAATTTAGGAAAAGATTGCTCCGTGAAGAGATTCTATAGAGGTGGAATGCTTAAATCGACTTGTTCATTGAAACTTTAGAAATCAACAAACAAAAACGCTCAGGTAGACTCATTAATGAACAAGTCGATTTAAGCCTCTATTGAATCTCCTACAGGAGCAAAATTTCAAACTGTGGGTCGAAAGAATAATTATTTTCTAAGAGATGATTCGCATAATTTGAATCTGATTTTTTATTTGAAAAACTGCGTTTATGTTCCGTTATTCTAATATTAAAATTTCTATGTGTTCTACCAATGTAGAAAATAATTAATTCATAATCATCCACTCAGTAAATATTGTTTATACTGGTATCGCTATGTAGACGATATCATTATTTGCTTCACAGGAACAGATAGACAGTTGAAAATTTTCGAAAATCATATAAATTCATTACATCCAAAATTGCATTCACAACCGAAATAGAAAGCAATAATTCGATAAATTTCTTAGACGTAACAATTTCGAATGAAAATGGAAAACATGTTTTCGCAATTTACCATAAGCCGTCACATACAGATTTTATAATACATAACTCGTCGTGTCATCCATATCAACATAAAATGTCAGCATTCGATAGTTTTATTCATAGATTGATTAACATCCCGTTATCACCAGAAAATTTCAACAAAGAACTAAATTTGATTAAACAAATAGCCAAAAATAATGGTTACAATCCCCAACTAACAAATAATATTTTAAATAAAAAACAAAGTAGAATCGCATTGAATGAAGTTTACCCTGTCGATAAATTGAAACAAAAATTCAACACCTTAACCTACGTTGGCATTACAAGTGAGAAACTGAAATCATTCTTAAGTAGCAATAATTAATAATAATTTAGGCAAATATATGAAAAATAATAAAACCAAACCAGGTAAAAACAATAAATCAGGTTTTATCGATTGAATTGCAATGACTGTGATAATTTCTACATTGGTAGAACACATGGAAATTTTAATGTTAGAATATCGGAACATAAACGCAGTTCTTCAATTAAAAATTCAGATTCAAATAACGCGAATCATCTCTTAGAAAATAATCACTCTTTCGACCTACAGTTTGAAATTTTGCATACAGATAATAAATATTGGAAGAAAGATCTTTGGGAAACTTTAGAAATCAATAAATATAAACACTCAGGTAGACTCATCAATGAACAAGTCGATTTAAGCCCTTCACCTCTATTGAATCTCTTCGGGGAGCAATCTATTCCTTAATTTTATTGGAGGATATACCTGTCATCAATAACCACTTCAGAAGAACGAACTCAATAAGCTTCTAATTACTTAAGAACATTTGTATTTATATTCTCATTCTTATTTATATATAGTTGAAATAATTTCTCATTCGTGTGAAGAAGCTACGGTGTAGTGAAACGCTTTACGAATTACAATTAATAAGTAAAATTCCTAAAAACACGTTACTTGTTTTTATTGTTAAGATTCTTGGAGCTGAATCATCTCTGAATCAAAAAAAAAATTTAGAACATACTGATTACACCAATTTGTCTTAGAAGTTCTCTAGGAACCACCTCTAACATTTTGTCATAGAGCTTGGGAGCCACAATATGTATTCCACTGTTCACCAGATTAGGCCTTATTCACTGTTATTTATATTCTTGCTAATTTGGGATACATAATCCTATAAAAACCTGCTAGGATCAAACATTATAACGCAATATCCTATTAATTAGCTGGGAGGGTTCTAATGATCAGGTGCGGTCTTCCAGGTGGTGGATAATGTGCTTAACTGTAGGACAACGAGAAATATTATGGGCTTCCAAGTAATGATTAGAATACCCACTTATTTAATAAACTAATACTGCACTGAAAATTCACGAATACTAACTCATGTCAAAATAGTGAACGTCTAGCTGACCGAATGCATTCTGTATTGCGAATCCACATTCCATTACAACTTTGTTGTACAAATTCCGAATCAGATAGTCGTGAATTTGTAGAATACGCAGGTCAGGAAGGTCATATAATTCTGTTTTCATATATTCTCTGAAACTCTTATTCACACTCCATTATGCAGAAGAAAACCTCGAACACAGCACTTTGATATCGATAAAGATATTCAGCGTGGCGCAGTTGAAGGACATTACCTCGTTCACATTCTAATATTGTCTCTTTATTGTCTTCAGGATAATCTCATTCCGTAAAATAAACCATCTTGTATTCTGACGAGCGTACTCGGAAAATATTCGAGATATTGTCTTGATTTCAGAAGAAGAAATATGAATATAAAGCCAGGAATATACAAGGCATCGTATGGTACATGGTTATATGTAGTAATAAGAAGAATAATGATATATATATAATATATATATATATATATATATATATATATATATATATATATATATATATATATATATATATATATATATATATATATATATATATATATATATATATATATATATATATATATATATATATATATATAGGGGTTTCACCCCGACGAGTTGCCCATATATCTGTTCATGCAATCAAACTGATTTTATGAAAAATATAAATCCACCACCCAGTAATTAATACCATTGCCTGCCAGGCAATGATTATAATGAAAACATATCCTGGAATAATTTTATATTAGGATAACGTTAAATGTTATGAGAATATATCAATCTACCAGAATATATACATACTATAGCATCATCAGACAATTATATCAATGTACCAACGAGAAGTGTCGGAGGCTTTCTCTCCGGAATAATCCAGTGTACGGACCGTAGTCAAGTAACACTGAATGTTACTCATTGATAGTTTCCTTTGTGTGAAGTGGGGAACGATCGAATAGAATACTGCTCTGAATATAAATATGACAAAATTGTCAGTTAATTATATTACATTTATATAAACAAATAAATAAAATATGAAATGAGAATCTGAGCAGTATAAACTAAAGAAAAACCTATGACTCTACTTCATTATTTTTTCGGAAAGAAACCTACGAAGAATATTACAAGATTTGATGACTGTTATCTTCTGTAACTGTTCGAACAAATTTTTCTTCAGACCCAAAATCTCAATACTTTTGTGAAGATTCCTAGGAATAACACCTGTTGTGGAAATAATAATCGGTGAAATAATTTTTTTCATTTTCCACATTTTTTCAATCTCGTCGCCAAGCATCATATATTTAGAAATTTTTTCATTGTATTTATTTTGAATATTATGTTTGTCGGGTATAGCAATATCAATTATATATGTTATTTGATTATGTTTATCAGTAAGAATGATATCTGGTCTATTGTGTTTTACAGCTCTGTTGCAAAGAATTGTTTAATCAAAATAAAATTTATATTTGTCATTTTCACAAATAATCTTAGATTCACATTTGTAAAATTTTTTTCTTTTGGGAATTAGGTCATGTTTAATTCCTAGATTAAAATGAATAATATTAGCGACGGCATTATGTCTTTCTGAATAATCTGTTGAAGCAAGGACTGAGCAAGATGATAATATATGAAAAACTGTTTCTGAAGAACAGAAACGGCATCTACGGCAAGAATCATCTATATTTCTATATTTTTCAGCAAACAATTCTCCAGAAACTAACCATTTATTCGATGCGATTTCATCAATATAATCATTCTTCCATTCTTTAGGGTGCTTTCCGTGTAATTCCTTCTGCATCCAACTTTCTCTTTTGAAATTTTCATCAAATATATCAAAATCTACCTTTTGTATTGTTAAGTTCAGAGGTGTAAGATTATAATCTGAAGCAACAACAATATCATGTAATTTAGACGTTTTCTGTTTATCATGAAAATGGGAACGTAAATGAAAAATCTGTTTACTATGAAGATAATTCAAATGAGTTAATCCACGATGTCTAGGTAGTGTAACTCTCTGAACAGCTGACTTTGGGTGGTGCTTATGATATTTACAAAGCTTTTTCCTCGTTTGACATTGTAATTCATTTAGATCAGTTTTAGACCATTTAATAATTCCAAGAGAAGATGTAAGAATAGGAACTGCATAGGAGTTGATAGCTCTGAAAAGGTTTTTACTAGTTAAATGACTTTTGATGATAATTCTTTTGTAATATGAACTTCTAATATTTTCTTTAGTGCTGCTTTGGTTGTCTTCTCTTGACAAAATCCAAGATATTTATATGTATCTCCTTGATGCATTGGCTCGCTTGCGATAATGGACATCTTTATATAATCAGAGGTGATCTTTCCTTTTTCAATAGAAAGATTTTTACATTTTGGAAGCCCAAATTTTATATGAATATCATTGGAATAGTTGAAAGTAATCTCAAGTAGACTTTTTAAATGAGATCTGGTTCCGGCATATAATTTAATATCATCTAAATCAATAAAGTGACTTAATTTGAATTCAGTTGATAGACTCTTTATTTTGAAGCCGAAAGTAGTAGCATTTAATTCATGAGACAATGGATTAAGGCTAAACCAAAGAGCACTTAAAGAATCACCTTTGAAAAATGCCTCTTTTGATTGGAATTACTTCGGATTTTAACGATTGTTTTGAAATATTTGAATGAAGATTGGTTCTCCAATTTTTCATTACGAATTCAAGAAAATGACGAAGTGTCTTATCAATTTTATAAATTTCCAAAATTTCTTGAAGCCATGAATGGGGAGAACTGTCAAAAGCCTTTTGGTAATCAATGAAGGCTGTATGAATATTTCTCTTCTTAGTTTGAGCTTGATTCAAAGCAACAGAATCAATTACAAGCTGCTCTTTAGTACCAAGGTGTTTTTTTCTACATCCTTCTTGATGTTCGAAAAGAATATTATAATTCTCCAAATGTGCATAAATTTTTTGGGTAATACATGCAGTTAGAATTTTATATATTGTTGGAAGGCAAGTAATTGGTCTATATTGAGACGGATTAATAGTATAAGCACTTTTCGGTTTTGAATAAGTAATTCCTTGTGTGAAAAATAAAGAATTAGCTGAGGGGTTCTTTATTATAAATGAAAAATATTCAGCCAATTTTTCAAGAACGCAAGAGAATTTCTTGAATCGAAAGTTATGAATACCATCAACACCTGGAGATTTCCAATTTTTTGTGTGTTTAATAATGTTATATTTTCGTTTGAAAATTTTTCAAACTGCATGCATTCTATTTTAGAAAATCGAGACTTCTCATTTAAAATCAAACTTGCATTGGAATTGTGTTGCCTTGGCACTGCCCAAATTGAAGATCAATAATCAGTTAGAATATCAATTTTAGGAACTCCATTTCCAGAAATTTTGTCATTTGAACCTGAAATAACGTAAAAATGTTTTTCATTATTTTTGAATAGTCTGTTTGGAATTTTTATCTGAATTTATTTTATATTATATATATACGTAGTCTGATGGAGTATACTGAAAGTTTTTTTTAAGTATCGATGTATTCTATCAGTTGTCCATTACCTATCTTATTATTTTTATAGATTTTATATTTGAGGAATATTTTTCCAATATGTGCCATAAGCTTTTTGATCGATTACCTCTGAAATATTAAGTCAATCTTCCTAAATCACATTTGATACAAGAAATTTTACCTTTTAATCTTTTTTGCCATGAAGGTTTTTTCTTGATATTATAATTAGATCCAAAATTTTCTAATTTGTATCCAGAATGTTTAAGTCCTGTAATAGCGGCACAATATATAATCAGATGAAGTGTATAAATATTCATTACTTTAACAAGTTGCTTTGGAAGAATATTCTCATTAAGCTCGTTTATACAATCAAAAACTTTCTTTGAATAATGAATTTTAGGAAGTTTAGGTCTTATAGTGGGGTCAATATTTTCAAATAAATTCATTTGATTGAGGAATTAATTTTCTAATCTTTGTTATCAATATTTTAAGACAAATTTCATGATTTATTTTCGATGCTTTTCATGAATGGGACTAGGTTTTCATCTGAAATTTCAGAATTTAATTGTTCTTCTCGTTGAATGTTGTTTTAATTGATTTTAAATCAGATTCAGAAATAAAATTTCTATTTTCAATATACCGTCTTTGATTCGCAATGCTTTGTTTTGAGATACAGCAATTAGGAATTTTTCTTTGACATCTTATATAGTTTAGACATGTACCCTTTTTAATTGTTCCATTATTTGTTATTTTGTAATAACAAAACATAATGAATTTATTCATATCATAAGTCCATTTCATGCGTTTTATTTTTTATTAGATTTGTGAAAATCTGAATTAGGTGATGAAGATATGATAAGATTAGAGGTGATTCTACATGATTATGATAACAGTTATCAAATCTTTTGTTGTTTGAAGGATAGACAGAACAAAAAGAAATGTCAGATCCCTTAGATTTACTTCGTGTATGATATGAATGTATAGTTTTCAAATATTATTTCTACCTTCATTTGAGTTGTTTACCTTATCATCACATTCATAATCAACGGGTCCAGAAATAATTTTCTTTGCAACGTTACCTGAATCAGATGATATGAAAGTGTGAGAATCAGATGGTCCTGCATCTAAACGATCTTGAGTGCAGATTTTGAAGTTGTTATATATATATATTATATATATATATATATATATATATATATATATATATATATATATATATATATATATATATATATATATATATATATATATATATATATATATATATATATATATATATATATATATATATATATATATATATATATATATATATATATATATATATATATATATTTTTTTTTTAATCACCGTTACTACTGGTCGGTCACAAGACTGCCGGGCGACTATTCGCCAAGGCAGCTTTGTTTATGATTTATATATATATATATATATATATATATATATATATATATATATATATATATATATATATATATATATTCTTTTGAAAAGAGGATTTACAAAAATTTGAATAATTGAATTTACAATAATCGGTAAAAAAGTAGCGTGAAGAATTTTCTCTATTCTGATTTTCAGTTGTTGTGTTTTTCATGGATGTTCTAAGAAGACAAAGAACCATCTCATACTAAAACCAACCTAAAATTTGATTTTCGTTCGAATTCCAAATAGCCGAACGGTTATGATGAGAATTGAGTTGGCAGCATATTATATAAGAAAAAACAAAAATTAGCTTTACAACATACACTGGGTGATTCACCAGTGACGCGGTGCTCTGTAATTCGTACTCCTGAAGATTTCCATTTTTTTCGAACTGTATTGTATTAAAAAAGTAAGAATCTACTTGAGCAATTTATTTTGCAGTAAACAGGATCTCCCAATTTCCTATAAAAAAATCTTGGATGGTTTTTTTTTCAGATTGAAAGACCACTTTTTTGTTCAAGATTCAGGAGCGGCCTAAACTCTGCTATAATATCTTCAAGTAATACTTTTTTCTTTCGTTTTCTTATTGTAGAAGGATAGCTTTCTCAATGAATTGAAATAGATTATCCTCATTTCATACAGGAGTGACTCAAAAAATTATTGACTATTGTAATTTCAAAAACCTCATATCTCGATTTTTTCAAATGGTACATCCTGTATTATATTATTTATGTCAACGCATAAAACATTGTGCCATATTTTTGCAGAAGTAACCTTATAACCTTCGACCATTTTCGAAATAAAGAAAAAACACTTAAAATAATAAAATCAGAGGTTGCGAAAGAAGAGTTTATTAGTACATATCATTATACTTGATCAGAGAAATGGAGATATTTTAAGGTAGTCGTGTATGAAATACGTAATAGATTGGTTTTTGCTGAGATGATCTTCATAGTGTTGAACTATTTCAATAAGTGTTCGAAATGTTACCCGTTTCTTTGTAGACACAACTCAATCCTTCTGAGGAAAGACCGTTGAACTCTCGACAACATTTGCGGATCAACTGACAGAAAGGCGTGGACTATTTTCTGTCTCATATCCTACTTTGTTATAGAAGGAATCTGGTAAACGATGCTCTCAATATAATCGCACAAGAAAAAATCTAGACTTATAAGGTCCGGAGACCTAGCAGGCCATCTCACAGGACCACCACGTCCTATCCATTTGTTTGGAAATACATGATTCAAATGCTCCCTAGTCTCATGTGAGTAATGTGCCAGTGCTCCATCCTGTTGAAGCCACAAATCTTGTCTTATATGCTCTGGTATATTGAAAAATTAACATTCGTAGATAGCTTTGCGGAAAATCTAAATACATTTCACTATTGAGGAACTCATCGAAAAAGTGCGGCCCAATCAGATATCCATCTACTGAAGCGGCCCATATATTCAAGGAACAACGATGCTGGTGATCTATTGGTCTCATGAGGTGTGGATTTTCCTTGGCGTAATGATGAAAGTTGTGTCTGTTAACAAGCCCATTCTTGTGGAAAGTTGCCTCGACCGATAAAAGAAGTCTGCAAAACATATAAGGATTTTCTGCTACTTTGTCACTTGCCCAAACGCAAAAATGGATTCGATTTTCATAGTCTTGATTGCTCAGTTCCTGGTGCAGCTGTACATCATAGGCATGAAATTTATTCACTTTCAAGATTCTCTGGTCGGAAGCTTTATATCTGTTAACTGAGAAATCTCTCTCTGGCTTTTATATGGGTCTTCTGTCACTGTCAACAAAACTGATAACTGGTTGTCTTCCGCTGTAGCAGTTTTTGGTTTTTCATGATTTTTGTAAGCGATATTACCCGTTTCGATAAATATATTATTATATATTATTAAAAGTTTTTCAAAGCAACTTGCATCAGGATGCCCCTTATCAGGAAATCTTTGTGCATAAATTCTACTTGCCAACAAAGAATATCTATCACACTCACCCAGAATAAAAATCATATCAACCATTCCTTCTTTGGAGAACTTCATGGCAAGGAATTGAGAAAATTGGGTTAAAACCTCACTTAAACAATAATTAATAACGAAACACCTGACAGAAGGCACACATAAAAAATTGTCAACACATGCGTCGATTTACGTTTTAATCATCTTGATTTTATTCGTTAAAAGAATTTCTTGTTTTGGTTTAATTTTTCACTACTTGAGTCATTAGAGAAAAGAAAAACTTCTGTGTGAATAATAATGTATCTTGATGAGTTTAATACGGTTTGTTGAATTTTCATCAAAAATTTTCACAAGTAATCGAATATTTCCAAAATGATCGAAGATTAAGATAAGGTTACTTCAGCAAAATTATAGCATAATATTTTATGCGTTGACATGAATATTACAATACGTGGTTCCGTTTGAAAAAATCAAGATATGATATTTTTAAAATTACAATATTCTATCATTTTTTTGAGTCACTTCTGTATAAAATGAGGTTAATCTATTTCATTCCATCAATAAAGCTGTGCTTGGGCAATAAGAAAACGAAAGGAAAAAAGTATACGTCCTCTCTGGCCGAAGGAGCATGCAATGATGTAAGAGCCTACTTTCATGAATTTCCACGAAGATAATAAAATTGTGACGAAACTACTCACCAACAAACTTTTACTTAAAGACATTATAGCAGATTTAGGCCGCTCCTGAATCTTGAACAAAAAAGTGGTCTTCCAATCTGAAGAAACCACCCAAGATTTTTTTATAGAAAATTGGGACACCCTGTTTACTGCAAAATAAATTGCTGAAGTAGTTTCTTACTTTCTAAATACAATACCGTTCGACCAAAAATGAAATCTTGAAGAGTGTACGTGCTATAGAGCATCGCACCACAGGTGAATCATACCGTATATCCAATCGGTGAACATCAAGACAAGAATCAATGCTGTTTTCCTGAAAACATTGCTAGTTTGCAATTTGAGCTACAAGAAATAGGATAATGAATACATGTATACAAAACTGAATATATATATATATATATATATATATATATATATATATATATATATATATATATATATATATATATATATATATATATATATATATATATATATATATATATATATATATATATATATATATATATATATATATATATATATATATATATAGCAATGATATATATATATATATATATATATATATATATATATATATATATATATATATATATATATATATATATATATATATATATATATATCTCCAGCAATGATATATATAAATATATCAACAAAGAAAAGAATATAAATTACGTATTTATGGATTGGAATATCCAGCTTCCAATTGTTTATATAGGTAGAACAGGAAGGAATTTCAATTTAAGGATCTCAGAATACAAACGCAGTTTCATCAAGGGAAAAACGGATTCGAACTATTCAAATCATGTTAGGAAAAGTAGTCAGTCTTTCAATTCAGAATTCGAAATCCTTTATTCTGAGGATAGAGGTATAATACCCAACCTTCTAGAACTAGTTGAGATTAATAGATTCAGGTATTCACCAGAAATTCTTAATGATCAGTTAGACATAAATAACTCACCCTTATTAAATATATTTCCTGAACACTAGATCAAATACAGATAAATCTGAGTGGATTGCTTCTTTAGTATATACATAAATACTTATCTTGAATTTCAACCACTGGAGCAGGGGTGACAACCCTTGAAAATTTGGAAGAGGGTAGATGGGCCGAGTGATAACTCGAAAAAAAGTTATTATCTTTGTCTGCATACCCGTGAAAGAATTTTCATTTTTGATTGAAAACTGTAAAAGGTACAGAGTAAGCCACTGAAAAATAGAGAAGACTATCGCTCCAAGACTATTGGTGTATTAGTACGAAACACTGGAATAGATTCATTTAGATCAAAGATAACAGCCTTTGATCTAGAATGAATCTGTTCCATTTTTTTACACTAATACTTGAATAGCTGAGGGCGATAGATAGTCTCCTCTATTTTTCAGTAGCTCACTCTGTATCTTCTACAGTTTTCAATCAAAAATTAAAATTCGTTTACGGGGATGCAGACAAAGATAATACATTTCCTTCGAGGTATCACTCGACCCATCTACCCTCTTCCAAATTTTCAAGGGTGGTCACCCTTGCTCTAGGGGTTAGAATTCGAGATGAGGATGGTAATTCATGATGACTGCCATTTATCAGCATGGATCTGTTCCATTTTACTCCACTGAAACTTGCATAGTCTCAGGGAAATAGTCTTGCCTATCTTTCAGTTGCTCACCCTGTATCTTTTACAGTTTTCAATTAGAAATGGAAATTCGTTGAAGACGATGTAGACAAAAATACCACTTTTCTTTTGAGTCATCACTAGACCCATCTTTCCTATTCAAAATGTTTATGGATTGCAACCCTCGCTTAGGGGGTTGATATTTCAGGCCCCTAAAAGATGTCCCCCTTGAAACAAAAATTGACCTGTTTTTGCGTTTTGATCAGAAACGAATATCTTGGTAGATATAGCCTCTGTTTAGATCTCGTTGAAGCACCCTGTATAAGTATATGTAAGTATGTAGTAGTATGTAGGTACTGTGTATCGAAACATGTGGAACATTTATAAATATAATTTAGTAGAATTCATCATTTACTTATTTAAATCATGTGCCATAACTCAATCATCAGAATTACTATTGTGTGGTGTATTTTATACGAAATGGCGAATGCGCCAGGATGCAAATGTCTTACAATGAATACCAAATATAAAAGAACATGGCCGCGATCGGTTATTTGATTCAGATTTGAAACGCAGATTACTTATAAGAGTCTCGACGATTTGGAGAAGTGTTGAAACTCAAAAACTGTGGTCCAGAACAAATTCGATTTCTCTTTCATGTTGAGGAATTTAAACCGTATTAACAATTTTTGCAATTGTGGCCACGATGAATTTTTCGAATCAAGTATATTGTCTATTTTAATTCAATAAAATTCAGAGGAACTGTTGGAAAAAACTAAGCTCCGCATCTGAAAGATATACATTTGTAATTTTTTCTGCATAAGTTCTAACATTCCAACAGTACAGTTTGTTACATTAGACTCGCCCATTGATGTGTTCGACCATCGACGATGTTTTGTTGCAGGCCTCTATCTAGTAGCAGGCATTGAGTATAAATAATAGTACCATGTAGAACTAGATTAAGTGTACTATCATCTCCAGATGATGTCAAATTAGTTGGCGAAACGCGCATCGAGTTTCGAAATAAAGTTTTCAGTGAAGTGGTGAACAGTGTTTTCAGTGTAAAACAACGACAAAGGTTTCAATCACCAACTAAGTTCAGTTTTCTTGATTTGTTGCACTATTTCAGTAAAATCAATATAAACTTCACATTCACTGAATGTAAATTTTGCATTCAATGTAAGGTTCAACTACTATGGAAAACTTTTTCCACCATCGTTTGCGGAAAACTGGTACGTATGGAATTTTAAATTCCTCAGTATTAACTTCACAAGGATTAGAATATTTATCACGTTGTGGAAATTTTAATGGAATGAATAAGAATGCAAGTTCAAGGCGTATGGTGCAAAAATTAATTCGACATGTGAGAAATTTTAACAGCATCCTCACTTATCTACATTATTAGAAATATAAGAATTAAAATACCAACAAATATCAATAAATTCCGACTGAAATGTTTCAGTTTGATGAAGATCATTTGGCTTTCGCGAAAATGTATTGAAAACAAAGACTTCAATAATATCAGTTCATGTGAACTCTTCAGAAATATTGTTAATGTGTGACCTTGGCAACGTCTTGATTGACTCTAGTTTAAATTATCTATGATTTTTTAGCATAATTCTTTCCGAGACACTTGGACAGTCCAGCGAAGCTTCTGTTTATGTTTTTCAAACATACATACTCAAGGGGAATTATATCTGGAGAGTATAAAGGCCAAGGAAGAATAGGGAATTAGAATTCCTCTAATAGGTACTCTAGAGAAGTAGACCGAAGATTACTCTGTATATTTTGAGATTTCACAAATTACAGGAGTTGGAGCTGACAACATTCCATTATGGTAAACCCTCATCAATAATAAAAACAACATTCTTTAGGCGAATGAATGTATAGAAATTATGATAAATATATATAGATAAGAATGAGAATATAAAACTAATATTCTTGAATTTGGGAGGCTTTTACTTGGTAAAATTCCATTATCAATAATAAAAAACAAGTACTATGTTTTAAGGAATTTTACTTAATAATTGCGATTCGTAACGTGTTTCACTACACCGTAGCTTCTTCAGACGAATGATTATGCAGAAAAATGTAAATGAGAATATAACTATAAATGTTTTTGAGTAATTACAAACTTATTCGGTTGCTTCTTCTTAAGTGGTTATTGATGACAGGTATATCCGATAAAATTAAGGAATAGATTGCTCCCTGAAGAGATTCAATAGAGGTGAAGGGTTGAAATAGACTTGTTCATTGACGAGTCTACCTGAGTGTTTGTGTTTGTTGATTTCTAAAGTTTCCCAAAGATCTACCTTCCAAAATTTATTATCTGTATGCAAAATTTCAAACTGTGGTCGAAAGATTGACTATTTTCCAGGAGATGATTCGCGTAATTAAAATGTCATTTTTCATTTGAAAAACTGCATTTATGTTCCAAAATTCTAATACTAGAATTTCTATGTGTTCTACCAATCTAGAAATTATCACAGTCATTGCAATGCAATCTATAAACACCTGATTTATTATTTTTATCTGATTTGGATTCATTGTTTTTGATATATTTGCCTAAGCTATTATTAGTTTGGAAAGCTATGTTGAAATTATTGCTACTCAAGAATGATTTCAGTTTCTCACTTGTAATGCCAACGTAGGTTAAGGTGTTGAATTTTGTTTCAATTTATCAACAGAGTAAACTTCATTCAATGCGATTCTACTTTGTTTTTTATTCAAAATATAATTTATTATTTTGGGATTGTAACCATTATTTTTAGCTATTTCTTTAATTAAATTTAATTCTTTGTTGGAATTTTCTGGTGATAACGGGATGTTAATAGGACGAGTTATGTATTTTAATATCTGTATGTGACGGCTTATGGTAAATTGCGAAAACATGTTTTCCATTTTCATTCGAAATTGTTACGTCTAAGAAATTTATTCAATTATTGCTTTCTATTTCGGTTGTGAATTCAATTTTTGGATGCAATGAATTTATATGATTTTCGAAAATTTTAACTCTCTTTCTGTTCTTGTGAAGCAAATAATAATATCGTCTACATAGCGACACCAGTATAAGCAATATTTACTAAGTCGTTAATTGTGAATTAATTTCTCTGAATTATGCATCAATATTTCTGCTAACAAAGGACTTAACGGATTGCCCATAATCAAGCCGTCTTCATTAGTATAATATTTGGTATTGAAATGGAAATAATTTTGATCTTACCAAATTTGTAATAATGAAAGAATATCTGATTTAATGATCGTTTTGACATGATTCCTTTCTAATAATTCTTCAACTAAGTAGTACGTATCTTTCGGAGGAATGTTGAAAAAAGATTTTAAAGTCGGAAGAAATGAGTATGGAATTAGGTAGTATAATGGTATCTTTAATATTGGCAATTAGTTCGTATGAATTTTTGATCAAAAATTCAGATTTAAAATTGCAATGTTTTATTAGCAAGTCGTTAAAGAATTCTGAAAGTTTGAAAGCAGGTGCCGTTACATACGAAACAACAGGTCTAATAGGGTTATTACGTTTATGAAGTTTTATCAACAAATATAATTCGGGGGTTTGTGGATTGGAGTTAGTGAATTTATATTCTTTGTAGTCTGTAATTACTGATTTTTCTGTCAAAATAAAAAAACCGTTTTTAGCCTCTTTCTGAAATTTGGCGGTAGGATCCTCAGTTGAGGTTATATAGTTTCCGGCTGTTAAGAATTCTTCAATTTTTGAAATATAATCGGTTTTACTAATTGCGATGACGGTGTTACCTTCATCTGCTTCAGTAAATACTAATTCTTTCTTGGTACTATTTTCACGAATTGTACTTATTATTTTTCAATTGGAATTGCAATGATGTGATAATTTCGAAAAGTCCTCTTTGATGATTTTTGCTGTTTGATGATTGGGTAAAATATTCTCTTTGGAGATTTTGATAATGATTTCGGAGTCAATACCTAACTGTTGAAAATTAGTTTCAGTTTGTTTTGAATGTAAATTATGTTTGAATCCTTTTTCTAATAGATCTTTTGTGGTTTTGAAAAATCGGTATCAGTTTAAGTAGTTAATCTATCAAACAATTTATAGTCATCGTATCTAGATTCAGAGTTTGAAATATCAAAATCACCAGGGTGCAATTTGAACAATAATTCTGTATGGATTACCTTCAAATATATGTTGGCAAAGTCCCTCTTGTTGTACTGGATATTCATATCCTCTTTGGTCTTTATGCGTTGACCTCTCTCGATTACTCTGCTTGCTGGTTCACTGTTGTTGTGTGTCCTCAATCGTATGAAATTAGGAGGCAATCTTTGTTTAAGCACATTGAGTAGAACCATATATTCTGGTATGACCTGTACATCTTAGTAGTATTTTGAAAAACCATAATGCCAAAAAGCCGGTATCAGCTTTCGTTAACATTTCAATTTGGGAGGCTTTTACTTGGTAGAACTTCATCATCAATAATAGAAACATGTAATGTGATTCTTGGAATTTTACTGAATAATTGTGATTCGTAACGCGTTTCACTACACCGTAGCTTTGTCAGACGAATGAATTTGCAGAAATTATGACATCTATATATAGATAAGAATGAGAATATAAATACAAATGTTCTTAAGTATTTAAAAGCTTTTTCGGGTTGCTTCTTCTCGAGTGGCTATTGATGGCAGGTATACGCAATAAAATTAAGGAACAGATTGCTCCCTGAAAACATTCAATAAAGATGAAAGGTTTAGATCAACTCGTTCATTAATGAGTCAACCTGAGTGTTTGTGTTTTTTGATTTATAAAGTTTCCTGAAGATTTGCCTTCTAATATTTATTATCTGGAGCCGGCTCGGTGGCGTATGGGATATGATGCTTCTCTCCTACGCTAAGTTACCTGGGTTCGATCCTCACGAAGTCGGTGCGATTTTTCGGATTCTGGGAATCGCTTGAGTGTCCATCTTTCGGAGGAGATGTAAAGCTGTCGGTCCTGTCTAACAGAGATGTGTTGGATATTAAAGATCCCTTCCCTCGACACGAGAGATGTTCCTCAAAATTCCCGGGTTAGTGAGGTGACAGAATTCCCCCGCGTATCATTAGCCGAAAGGCAGAAACAGAGCACGTTGAAGGAAAAACAAACAAAATTTATTATCCCTTGAACGAAATTTCAAACCGTGGGTGGAAGGAGTGACAATTTTCTAGGAGATGATTTTTTATTTGAAAAACTGCGTTTATGTTCCGATATTCAAATATTAAAATTTCTTTTTGTTCTACCAATGTAGAAATTGTTACAGTCATTGCAATTTAATCTTTAATCACCTGATTTATTATTTTTATCTGATTTGGTTTTATTTTTTTCATATATTTGCCTAAGCCATTATTATTTTGGAAAGCTTTGTTGAAATTATTACTTAAGAATGATTTTAGTTTTTCACTTGAAATGCCAACGTAGGTTAAGGTGTTGAATTTTTGTTTCAATTTATCTACAGGGTAAATTTCATTCAATCATTCAAGTATTCACTTAATCAGATGAAAGTAACACCGTCATCGCTATTAGTAAAATCGATTATATTTCAAAAACTGAAGAATTCTTAACTGCCGGAATTTATATAACAACAATTAAGGATCGTACCGCTAAATTTCGGAAAGAGGTTAAAAACGTAATTTCGAAAGCAAAATCAGTAACAACAGACCAAGAAAAATATAAATTCATTAACTCCAATCCACAATCACCCGAATTATATTCGTTGATAAGACTTCATAAACCTAATTACCTTATACCTAATGTTTTGTACGTAACAGCACTTTCTTTCAAACTTTCAAAATTCCTCAACGACTGACTAATAAAACGTTGCAATTATAAATCTGAATATTTGGTCAAAAATTCATACGAACTAATTGCCAACATCAAAGATACCATTATACCACCTAATTCCATACTCATTTCTTTCGACATTAAAAAGCTCTTTCCCAATATTCCTCCGAAAGATACGTACTACTTAGTTGAAGAATTATTAGAAAAGAATCATGTCAATACTATCATTGAATCAGATATTCTATCATTATTACAAATTTGTTTAGATAAAAGTTATTTCCATTTCAATAACAAATATTACACTAGTGAAGACGGCTTAATTATGTATCGCTATGTAGATATCATTATTTACTTCACAAGAACAGTTAAAAATTTTCGAAAATTATATGAATTCATTGCATCCAGAAATTGAATTCACAACCGAAATAGAAAGCAAAAATTCAGTAAATTTTCTCAGACGTAACAATTTCGAATAAAATGGAAAACATGTTTTCGCAATTTACTATAAACCGTCACATACAGATATCAAAATACATATATACTGATATTATAATACATAACTCGTCATGTCATCCGTATCAACATAAAATGTCAGCATTCAACAGTTTTATCCATAGACTGATTAACATCCTGTTATCACCAGAAAATTTCAACAAAGTATTAAGTCTTATCAAACAAATAGCTGAAAAAGATTGGTACGATCCCAAAATGATAGATAATATTGTGAATGAAAACAAAGTAGAATCGTATTGAATAAAATTTACCTGTCGATAAATTGTAACAAAAATTTAACACCTCAACCTACGTTGGCATTACAACTGAAATCATTCTTGAGTAGCAATAATTTCAACATAGCTTTCCAAACTAATAATAGCTTAGGCAAATATATAAATAATGAAAAACCAAATCAGATGAAAATAATGAATCAGGTAAAAGTAGATTTAATAGCAATGACTGATAATTTCGATATTAGTAAACATATAGAAATTTTAATATTGGAATATTGGAATATCGGAACGTAAACGCAGTTTTCTAATAGAAAAACAGACTCAAATTACGCGAATCATCTCCTAGGAAATAGTCATTTTTTCGACCCACAATTGAAAATTTTTCATACAGATAATGAATATTGGAGGGTAAATCTTTGGGAAACTTTAGAAATCACGAACACAAATACTCAGGTTGACTCATGAAGTCTGAAGAAGCTACGGTGTGGTGAAACGCGTTACGAATCACAATTATTCAGTAAAATTCCTAAAAACACATAACTTGTTTTTATTATTGATAATAATTGATTGATTGATTGATAATGGAATTCTATAAAGTTAAAGCCTTTCAAATTCTAAAGTTAAACCCCCATCCTTCATTAGTAAAGATTAGTACAGTCGCTTCTTCTACAGGCCGAATGAGATGACAACTACTTCTTAACGAAACATGGAATTGTGATGTGCACGCGTTGGTCTACAGTGGTAAACAAACAGTTACCTAAACAGTTTGTTTGTTGTGAGGTATGCGTTACTGCGTGGCCCTCGTATAATCTTGGAAGAAGAAAGGAGGTGAGGTATTTCCAGGAATAGAAGTATCTTATCCCTGAAAGAATGTCTTGTTAGGTGGTTTTGTTCAATAATCAAAATCACTCATATAGCAAGACATAAGAAGATTCCTTAAAATTTCAAAATATGCAGTATCTAGTTGTATGGGAGGATATCTGTTTGATTTACTCGAGTTGACACTTGGTATCGAAATAGCAATACACTCAGCTGAAATCTATAGAAATATTATCCAAAACAAGTGAATAGCTATCGTAATCATCTTTTTTTGAATGTTTGAAAAATTTTGGAAAAACTGTGCACCGTGACATATGCTGTTAGACTTCGGAGCAGCTTTGGTTTCATCCAGCAGGCAGGATTAGGATGAATTTAAGGGTCCAAGGGAAGAAGGCGTATTGTAATTCCGAGCAAATCTTCAATAAAACTTTTTTTTTTACGCCCACAACTCCAAAACTTGATTCTTTATGTGAAAGCTTTGCAATACTACCAAATTCAATCAAAGGTATTTATTTGGAAATAAAAGGGGAGTGTCAATACAGTTCTCCTGAAAACATTGCTAGTTTGCAAAATAAGCTACTAGAAAGAAAATTAATATACTTATTCATGAGATAGAGATAAAAAATACACAAGTCTGCAAATGAAAAGTTGAGAGCTGTTTTGGTTTTTTGTGTAATTCTTATGTTTTTCGGTGTGCTGAATTCGAAAATGCACGTCATGTTTTCTGACAATGTAGGTGTCTATGCTAAACAAGTTATTATCTTAAAATAAAACATAATTTTTTTTAAATAAATTTATTTATAATTGCGTATCAAAACTTATTTTCTTATCTAAATTACATTAATTAGTGAGCACTAAACACATTTTTTTTTCCCAATGAGACTTCTTTCAGAACATTTTTGCTTGTGGGGAGCATCTGGAAGGTCTCTTTTAAGCGTTCAACAGTAGTCTGCCATCATTGAGACGCTCCATCTTCCCTGGTTCTTTTTTTCCATCTCCTTAATATCTTTGTGAAATCGTTCGCCTTGCTCTTCACTCACGTCTCCTAGATTTTCTGGAAAATCGTCGAGGTGGAAATGAAGAAAATGTACTTTTGAACTTATTAAGCAACCTAAAGCTTAAAAAGCCTTTAACATTCTTGTGAAGATTTCTTTGTACTTAGGGTCTTTGTTATTGCCTAAAAATTTTGTTTTAACTTCACTAAAGGCAATCCACCCTTCTTTTTGAGGATCCGCCATAATTGTGACGAATAGTAGATCAGCCATAAGCCGTCAAATATCTGGTCAAACGAAAACACCTTCCTTCAACTTTGCATCGAAAGACCAGGAAATTTTAATATTAAGTATTCGAACCAATTTCCATCTCTTGGAAGTGACTTTACAAATTGCTTCATCAATCCCAGCTTTATTTGAAGTGGTGGTAAAAGAACTTTATGAGGAGGCACCAAAGTTTCATGCAGAACATTCTTTTCGCCAACTTTAAGCTCCCTCGCAGACCAACACTTTTTGGTCCAGTAATTTAGTCAGTCTCTACTATCCCATAGACACAAAAAGCAAAGGAATTTGGTAAACACAGATTGCTGTCAGAGCGCCATGCTCAAGATTTTGAAATCACTGCACACTTGCCAACCGCGGTCTTTATATTTTAATTTATGAAGAATCAATTAAAGTTCTTTTAGGTTTCTTTGAGGTGTACGGAATGGTCGACAGGAATAGAAGCATAAAAACCGCCGTTGTGAAGCAGAACTGCTTTAAGGCTTCTTTTTGAAGAATCTATAAATATACGCCACTCTTCTGGGTCGTATGAGATCTTAACTGTATTCATCAAACCTTCAATATTGGTGCAATAAACCAACTCGTCCTCTTGCCCAAGATAGGAAGTAAACTGCTTATCACGATATCTTAACCAGGAGGAAGACACTCCCGACAAAACTAAGTTCCTGCTTTTGAGCCTTGATCCAAGCAACTCAGCAGCGTTTTTGGGAAGTCTCTCAACGAATTATAAAGCTCGCCTTGGGAAAACAATCTTGGACTTCTGTCATCTTCAAATTCAAAAGTTGACTAGTCATCGGGTGTAGGTACAGCACCATCTTCGTTGGAACTTGGAACCTCTTCCAAGGTAGCAGGGACCTTGGGCACTGGTATTTTGGTCCCATGAGGGATGGGACGAGAAGCTGATTGCAGATTGATGTATGAAATTGACTGCTTCCGTTTTGAGTTATACCCTTTCACATTACACGAACAAAGGTAACAATCATCACTATGGTTCTTTTGTTCACGCCATACCATAGGAATTGCAAATTGGGAGCTTTTTTCTTGCCCTCAAACCAATTTCGAAGGTCTTCAACACATCGTTTGCAGACTTTATGAGGTGCCCATACTTAATCCTGATCTCCAAGTTTGAAGCCAAAATACGCGAAGTATACTTTTTTTACAAAGTCTGTAATATTAACCTGTTGCTTTAATGTCATATATTCTCCACGAGTGTAACAGAAACTATCCGAAGAGTTCGCACACTTCCGCACAGACGACATTGCACTGTATTGAACCAAGATTATAAAACAATGATGAGTTAACACGTAATTGTCCCGCGCCACTTCTACACTATCGGAGCGCGGAAGTTCATGTTACAACATGTTTATACTTGTTGATGTTGGTCAAACAGAGTGTTTCTCATTTAGAAATTTATGATAGTTATGTCCTGTAAACATTTTAAAACAGTAATCAAAATAAAATTATACCTATCATTAATACTACAAGTTGATCCCTTTTTAGTCGAAAAATTCCATCTATTGTAATAAAACTTTGCGTTTTGTACAATAACCTCACGTCCTGGAATCTTTTGAGTATATTTTTTGTTTTCAGAACACCTAAATACATAGAAATCGGTTGAAAATATCCAGACAGCATTTTTGTTGCAGACCTGTGATATTGTTGAGCCTCGTTCCAACGAAGTTTAAACATGTCCTGAAGATCTTCCATTCGAAATTGGTATAAGCTAGTTGTAGCAAGGATGTGGACGCCTATCACTCAATGGTATCCCTCCGTTTTTACGTATGACCTTATCAGAAATTTAGGCACAGTAGTAGGTGGAACGTAGAAAAATGAGAAAGGGTTTTTCTTGATCCAGATTCCAAACTTTGATGGGACGGGTTTAAAGAGGACATTTCTTCTTGAGTTTTGGTTTGAAATATTCCGTCCAACCCTTAAAATTCAGGCCATTTGGTTAACAGTTTCACTCTTACCTTTTTACTCTGATATACTTCTTTTCCTAATGAGTACAAATATATAACAATATATCCTTGGAAATTTCAAGGAGATAGACAAAGAAACGAAATTAATTCTTCTAAATTTCCTATATACCTTACAAGCAATAGGATAAAGTACAAATTACTTCATTCCAGCAGAGCTGTTCGAGAAGTTATATTAAATTGTGCTGTTGTACCCAAAAATTTCTTCAGCCTTTCAAAAATCATCTTGTAACTTCAATAATTTGATTGAGGAGATCGTTATTCGATGAAAATCAATATACATATTTTCAATGAAATAAAACTATGCTATTTAGATTTTCACCATATTAACAAAACCGGTTTCACTACACTGAATGGATAGAGTTTCCTTATATATTAGCTCGTCAAATCCCATAAAACAGGGCGTCTCATTAGACCAGTAGTTTCATATTTTCAAGCTCCAGCTGCAAAATTTTCACGCTTTCTCATAGTCATCATTCAACAGTACGCTAATTTTGAACCTAAATTCTCAATAAAAAACTCTTCAATCCTAATAAATAAAATTCAACACACGATATTACCACCGAACGCTAACAAAACTTATGTCATGGGATGTAGTAAATATCTTCCCTAGTGTTCCACCTAAGGATACAGTAAAACTCATCAACAACGCTCTTCAAACTAATAAAGCCAATCCAGTAATTCAATAAGAAATTTTACACCTTTTGGAAATTTGTTTAGAATTTGAATTGTGGAGGCCGTTACTTGATGTAGATCCATGATATAAATGAGATAAAAACCCAAAGTTTAACTTCAATCTACACTTTATTTGAAAAAAATTCGACGACGTTTCGCTGACACAGCAGTTTCATCAAGAATGACAAACAGAATGAAGAGTATGGTATTATAAACAAATCGTAGAACAAGTTGGATGAATAACAGGAAAATCCACACCGAGCCATTGTACAGTTAGTATGAAAGGTAATAAAAACTAATTAAACAAGTTAGGTAGGGGTGAGTAGGGTGTTCAGAACAAAATTATTCTAACTTCAATGGAGTATTATATTATAGTGAAAAAGGGTTGATCATGGGTAATACTCTGAGGCCTCTACTCGCTGAAATTTTCATGGATAATATTGAAGAAACTATTCAAGAACATCAGTTATTCAAATACTTTATTTATTGGTTTAGATATGTTTCACTGGCACAAACAGACAACTAGAGTAATTCAAAACATTCATTAATAAAATTCAAAATAACATTAAATTCACGTTGGAGATAGGAACAGAAAACTCCATTAACTTTCTGGATTTAACTATTACTAAAATCAACGGCAAACATCATTTTCCATCTTTCATAAGACATCGCATACAGATATAACTATTCACAGCTCATCTACACATAAATAGGCTGCTTACAAAAGTATATTACATATACATCAATATCCCAATGTCACAAAATAATTTAATGAAAGAGCAAAATATAATTAAACAAATAACAAATTTTATCGGAGATAAAAATGAGATTACTTCTACAAGAATATAGCACAATATTTTATGCGTTGACATAAATAATAAAATACAGGTTGTTCATCAAGATATGATTTTTTAAAATTACAGTATTCAATAATTTTTTTCGGTCATTTCTGTATGAAATGTGGATAATCTATTTCAATTCATCAATGAAGCTATCCTTGGACTATAAGAAAATGAAAGGAGAAAAGTTCATTCTCTCTGGCCGAAGGAGCATGCGATGACGTGAGAGCCTATTTCCATGAATTTTTACGGAAAATAAAATATTGTGACGAAACTACTCACGAAAATAATTATAACTTAAAGACATTATAGCAGAGTTTAGGCCGCTTCTGAATCTTGAACAGAAAAAAGGTGTTCCAATCTGAAAAACCACCCAAGATTTTTTTATAGAAAATTGGGACACCCTGTTTACTGCAAAATAAATTGCTGAAGTAGTTTCTTACTTTCTCAATACAATACCGTTCGAACAAAAATGAAATCTTCAAGAGTGTACGAGCTATAGAGCACCGCGCCATTGGTGAATCACCCAGTATATTTCTTTCATTTACCGATAAGAAAGTATTCAGGCGTTTCATGAAATTGCTTGCACACTACTTTTCTTTCCTCACTTTTGTTGCTCTACTCTGAGTGAGATTTATGTCTACTTTATCAATCCTAATGGAATAGAATGGTGCCGTGACGTTCATAAGCTTCTTTGAACTTGTTGAAGCTCTAATGCGGTTATTCGCCAGATTTGCGGCAGATTTCCTACAGTACGGTTCGTGATTTTCATTTATTCCAGTAGGAAAAAGTACTATATTCAAAAGAAACCCGAGAAGGAATCACAAAACAACGGTTGGTTTTATATACGTGAACTTAAGTCGATAGAGTAATTCCGAAAGTTTAACTGCCAATCTCATGACACCATTGTTATGCGACATATGTCCAAAATGGCATACAGTTTCAGTTTTGACTAATAACTTTCTGCTAATTCATACTGTACATCAGTAAGCTTTGTTCTTCATCTTTGACTTTTAATAAACATTTGAACGAAAAATAAACTAGAAAAAAACTATTTTTGATCAACTAATAATAATAAAAATCCATTTTGTCCATATGCTTCGTACAAAATTGCATACTACATATGAACTTAATGACATAAATGTCATAAAACTAGCGACAAAGCTCACAAATGAATCGCTTGGTTCGTTTAGGAACGTCTGCGCCAGAAGCATAGTTCCAAACAACTTAAACATCGCAACCAGTCCTCTTAAGATTTTGAGAAGAGAAAGAGTAAAATAGATAGTTTATATCATGGAAATTCATTCTTGAACGAAGATGAACTAAAATATATTTTATAATATGAATTTGGTCGTCACTTGATAAAAATCGATATGCATATTTTAAATGGTTGATATGGTTTTTATTCTGGGTTAGTGTGATAAAAATTCTTTGTTGGCAAGTAGAAATTATCCACGAAAGTTTCCTGATAAGAGGCATCCTGATGCAAGATGCTTTAAAAAAACTCTAATTAGATTTATCGAAACGGGTAATATCGCTTACAAAATACAGGGAAAACCAGAAATTGTTACAGCTGAAGACAACCAGTTATCAGTTTTGTTGACAGTGAAAAAGGACCCATATAAAAGCCAAAGATAGATATCTCAGTTAATCTAATCAGAGAATCTTAAAAGTGAATAAATTTCATGCATCTTACCAAAAACCAACCTGTTACGTATTTCATACACGACTATCTTAAAATATCCCCATTTCTCTGAGCAAGTATAATAATATGTTCTAATTAAACTCTTCTTTCGCAACTTCTGATTTTATTATTTCAGTTCATTTTTTTATTTCGAAAATGGTCGAAGATAAAGATAAGGTTATTTCTACAAAAATATGGCACAAAATTTTATGTGTTGACATGAATAATAAAATACAGGATGTTTCATTTGAAGAAATCAAGATATGATATTTTTAAAATTACAATATTCAATAGTTGTTTGAGTCACTCCTGTATGAAATGAGGATAGTCTATTTGAATTCATCAATGAAGATATCCTTGTGCAATAAGAAAACGAAAGGAAAAAAGTATTCATCCTTTCTGGCCGAAGGAGCATGCGATGATGTGAAAGCCTATTTTCATGAATTTTTACGGGAGAAAAATATTGTGACGATACTACTCACCAAAAAGCTTAATACTTATAGACATTATAGCAGACTTTAGGACACTCTACAACAAAAAAGTGGTCTTCCAATCGGAAAAAACCTCCCAAAAGTTTTTTATAGAAAATTGGGACAATCTGTTTACTTCATAATAAATTGCTGAAGTAGATTTTCACTTTCTTAATACACTTCTTTTTTCACAGCCTCATCTCGTCCACTGCTGGACATAGGCCTCTCTCAACCTTTTCCAATTTGACCGGTCTTGGGCATCCTGAATCCAATTTGTGGAGATCCTTTTTATGTCGTCCGTCCATCTTGTTGGCGGTCTGCCTCTGCTTCTGAAGACTTCGTGTCTAGGCGCCACTCCAATATCCTTTTTGACCATCTGTTGTCTGACATTCTTGCGACATGGCCTGCCCAGTTCTATTTTAAACGTGTGACCCTATCTACAGCATCTGTAACCTTACTTCTTATTTGTATCTCCTCATTTGAAATCCGATCTCTCAGGCTTATTCCCAACATGGATCTTTCCATGGCTCGTTGGGTCACTTTTATTCTGTTGACAGTCCTTTGGGTAAGTGTTAGTGTTTCGGAGCCATATGTCAGTACCGGAAGGACACATTGATCATAAACTTTGCGTTTAAGACTTATTGGAATATCAGACTTGAAAATGTGTCGTAATTTTCCGAAGGCAGCCCAGGTCAATCCTATTCGTCTGCTTAGTTCACAGGTCTGGTTGTCTCTTCCAATTCGTATTTCGTGCCCTAGATATTTATATGAGGTTACAAATTGGATTTCTTTTTCCCTTAGTTTTAAGTTACAGCTGGGGACTAAGTTACTCATGAATTCTGTTTTAGCGGTATTGATCTTTAATCCAACTTGTTGGGAGATACTTGACAACTCTGAGAGCATTTCGTATGCCTCATCTAGGCTATCTGAGATCAACACAATATCGTCGGCGAAACGCAGGTGATTTAGCATTTCGCCATCCACACGTATGCCTCTATTTCCCATTTCGAGCTTTTTAAACATATACTCTAATAAAGGTGTGAAGAGCTTGGGAAATATTGTATCGCCCTGACGGACACCCTTTTCGATTTTAAACTGGTTTGTTTCTTCGTGAAGTCTCACTTTTGCTGTTGCGTGTTCGTAGATATATCGTAGTAGGGAGATATATCGATGATCTATACGACAATCGGCAAGAGCTTTAAGCATTTCGTAGTGATTTATGGAATCGAACGCTTTTTCATAATCTACAAACGTGAGTATAAGAGGTTCATTGTATTCCACACATTTTTCTATCAGTGGCTTTATAACCTGTAAGTGGTCATTTGTTCCATATCCAGCTCTAAAGCCCGCTTGTTCTCTTTGCTGTTATAAATCCAGTTTGTTCGTGAGTCTCGCTGTTATGATTTTAGTAAAAAGCTTATAAAGATGTGTAAGCAGACTACTTGGTCTGTAGTTTTGTAGGTCAGGTGATATTACCCTTTTTGTGCATTATAACAATGATGGCGTTGCTCCAGTTCTCTGGGGTTGTTGCTTCATCTAGACATTTGTTGAAAAGTCGAGTTTTGGTAGTTGTTTTCCTCCCATTTTTATAGCTTCTGCAACGATGCCGTCTTCACCTGGTGCTTTATTGTTTTTCATTTCGTTAAGCGATCTTAAAACTTCATTTTCAGTTATTGCTGAAATATCCTCTGATCCCTGGTTTACTATATGAGGTAAGGGAGGTGCATTTTTTAATATAATAATCACAATTGACCAACACCAAGCCGGAATATTAAAAAATGCACCTCCTTTAATACACTACCGTTCGAATAAAAATGAAATCTTCAAGAGTGTACGCGCTATAGAGCACCGCGCCACTGGTGAATATTATTCTTATTTCCTAAAGTAAGCAACTCCGATGGGTTTTCCAACAAACACCTTGTACTTGTACCAAATGTAATCTAAGTAAGAAATGAAAATAATATATAAGGAATAACTCTGTTCATTAGTTTGTATCTATATGAAGCCACAGTGTGGTGAAACCGGTCATAGTTTTGTTAATATGGTGAAAATCTAAATACCATAGTTTTCTTTCTTGGAAAATATATATTTCATACTTTACACAACTTCATTTCCACAAACTAGACCGGTTTCGACCGTCAACTTATCTTCAAGTGTTCAACTACAGGAAACGAACTTACTTATCTAGATAATGGTCGAAATATAAATTAAGTAGTAGAGAGGTATTGATGTCTAGCTGCGTATCAAGGGTGATTTGATTTGGGTTTATATAAAGTTCATTAATTTCTACATATTCCGACAGATTCATTTGTTTTCTTTGATTATGAAGAATTTTCATATCCCCTATTGTTATCGAATGTATTATGGTTTCAATATGTTCACAAATTGGAAAATTATTATCAGGGGAGAAGTGTTCTTTAAATCTGGTTTCGAAATTCCAACCAGTGTGCCCAACATGATCTACCGTACACTCATTTCAAACAAATTTGTGAACTCCTGATTGTTAGAATTTGTCTGTTTTTTACTCATCACTGGATAATAATTTGTTCAAGTTCAGACCACTTGAGAAAGGGATGGTTATCTTCAATATAGAAGAATATATGCTTAAGTTATTAGAGTGAGGACCAGTGTAGTTGAAACTAGCAATTTTTTCAATCAAGTATCTTCTATGGAATATAATACACACAATTTTTTTTTTGAATTGTGGAGGCCGTTACTTGATGTAGATCCATGATATAAATGAGATAAAAAACACTAGGTTTAACTTTAATCTACACTTTATTTGAAAAAATTCGACGACGTTTCGCTGACACAGCAGCTTTATTAAGAATGACAAACAGAATGAAGAGTATGGTATTATAAACAAATCGTAGAACAAGTTGGATGAATAACAGAAAAATCCACACCGAGCCATTGTACAGTTAGTATGAAAGGTAATAAAAACTAATTAAACAAGTTAAGTAGGGGTGAATAATTCACATCTACCTGCTCATTCAAAAGCTTGTCCGAATGTTTGTATCTATTTATTTCTAATGCTTCTAGGATATCTTATTTTAAACTTTTGATTTTATATGTAATATGTCAAAGTTTTTATTGAATGAATGGTTTTCTTTTATAAAGTGGTTTGAATAATTTGAATCAGATTTATTTTTATCGAAGCTACGTTTATGTTCAGATGTGCTTTTGCCAAAACTCCTATAGGTCCTACCGATATAAATTTTATCACAAGAACCGCAATTGAGTTTATAGATTCCTGATTTACTTGATTTTCAACACGAGATTTATTATTTTAATATGTTTACCTACAAAATCTTAATATAACTTTCAAAACTTCTAATAAAGGTAAACATATTAAAGTTAAACCTTGTGTTTTTTATCTCATTTATATCATGGATCTACATCAAGTAACGGCCTCCACAATTCAAATTATTGAATAAGTCCATGGAAATAGTTGAGTCGGTGAGGTTTTTTTTCTGTAGATGTTATAAATGAAATATCAGCCGATTTTGTTATTGTTACATCTGAAAAAACTATTGAGTTATTAATTCGTATATCCGTTGTAACCATAATGTTGATATGAACTTCATTCAGAAATTGCAGAATTGCTTATTCGAGCCATGAAAATATCATGTACATATCGGTATTAAAACACTTCATGGTTTTAGCTAATAAATTTGATTTAGGTTGGTTTTTAGAAGGTTACAAAAATTATCAGCAACGTGTGTCAGCGTCTTATTTGTGGTGAATATTTCTCTGACTATCGAAGGTGATTTTTCTGTTGGAATATTTGTATATATCTTCTTCATACCAAATAATACTAATTTAGGATTTTGTGTCGTTTTGAGTCTAGAAAATTTTCGTACATGATC
Organism: Cryptolaemus montrouzieri; assembly: GCA_013387265.2. Lineage (NCBI taxonomy): Eukaryota > Metazoa > Arthropoda > Insecta > Coleoptera > Coccinellidae > Cryptolaemus > Cryptolaemus montrouzieri. Next base: position 1,677,270 of record JABFTP020000083.1, on the reverse strand, counting down.
AATAGAGTTTAAAACGGAGTTTCGAGTTTAATAAATTTCTGAATTAACAACTTTGCTAATCTACCTGAAAGTGTTAAGGTGTATTTTTACAAGATACTGGTCTAGTGGATTTTTATTTTTGTGCAGTTTAGTAATCCCTATAACTTTGGAGATTGAGTGGTCATTGGAATCAGTTTTCTTTTTTCCCATTCTGTATGTGCAAGGTAATTTGTATGATCCAATCCTTTTTTTATGTCTGTTATGAAGGATTTGGTCGGATACTTAGGTATTTCCATTATATTCGGTTTTTCAAATATATCTTGCATTTTTCATAGTGGTCCTTTATCAGATTTTGTTAAAATGAGATCTTCTTCTTTGATTTTAGATGATATAGATTTTATTGTTTTCGTGTAATTTTGTTCTTAGGTCGAATGCTGGATATAAGCTATCTGTTTAACATTGATATTACTTTCTTTGTATTGATGAATTTTGGAAAAAATATTGTATCCATTGTTTCGGGAAAGAGGTAGAAAGTTTGCTTTGCAAATTGACATATTTGTTTTTGGACATCTTGCTAATGTCCATATTGGTTTTATATTCGAGATAATTAAACTGAATATCATGTAGGGTGTAGAATAATTCATCTTGCATAGCGTTAATAAAGACTTCAATATTGTCACATACTTAATACAGCATTTTGAGTTCTTTCTCCAACCAAATGCGTTCGATTTTTGGTTTTATTCTATTCGTTGTTCCATTCTCGATACGAAATTTGAAATTGATGTAATGAGGGATCATTTCGCGTTTCAAACACTCTCTGTTAAACTTTATGTTTAACGAAACATTGTTGTATTTCATCTGTAGTCTATTATACTTTGTCATCAATTCTGCTCCACAAGCTGTTCGAATGAGTAATATTGATGCACTATTCATTTTATGGAAATTCATTTTCAACGAAGATAAAGTAAAATACTTCAACAGTGAAATAGAGAAAAATTTACCAAAAATAAGACGCTGCCACATGATGCTGATGAGTTTAAAATCCCTGAGGTACTATTCAAAATATCGGATGGTTTCATATAAATTTGGTTGTGTGTATAATCATAAAACATACAATGAAGTTAGATAATATCAAAATTCTTCATAATTCCAACAAAGGAAAGAAAATGAATCTGATGGAATGTTTTAAAAACTTTATAAAAACCCAAGTGAAATCAGCCTTAATAGCCAGCTAGACATGAATACTCCACCACTACTTAATATGAAATTAGGCCAGTATCTATATGAATAAGTTTCCTGTAGTTGACCACTTAAAAATGACTTGACGGTCGAAACCGGTCTTATTTGTGGAAATAAAATAATGGAAGTATAAAATATATTTCACTTCATCATCGTCGTTATAATATATGCAAGCACAACCATTTTCGTCATCTTGAAAGTTGCTTGGCGAATTTCCTTATTCAGTGTCGACTTCGAATAAGGTTTTGGTAATGTTTCGTTCCCATTCCTTTTGAAGGAAAGGCTTAAATTTCGGTCGTGTGTGGAGTGAAAGTTGAAACCGAAGAGATTTGTCGTTTCTTTGGCTTGCGTTGTTTTGGATATTTATATGTCATTTTGGTATATGAGATATCTTTTCAATGGGTACTGCTAGAGTATAGGATGACCGACTTTCTTTGAAGCGATATTCTATCTGTCGGAAAACACATGGGCAATATTGATTTGAAGTAGTTAAGATGAGCTCTTGATCAATGTTTGTTGTTGTATTGTGAGCTTGTTCAGTATTCATTTGTTTGAACCGAACTATTTTCATCTGAAGGTATATACTGCAGATATGGAGTTTCTGTGGTTTCAGCAGCTTGATGACCATTCGTTTTTGGAGGTAAAATTGAATTATCTAGCTTTTGAATTGGGGAAGCTTTTACTTGGTGAAATTCCATTATCAATAATAAAAAGTAGTATGTGTTTATAGGAATTTCACTTAATAATACCAATGAACTGAAAATTGCGCTAAATCAGATGATGAAGCAAAAATGCCCCGGTGAAGATAAGATCACACTCGAGATGTTTAAGATGGGAGGAGAATATCTGTTGAATATCGTACGGATACTTCTCAGCAAACGCCTAAATGAAGGAAGAATACCTATGGTATGGAATAATGCTCAAGTCATTCTTCTGTATAAGAAGGGAGACAGAAATAACTCGGAAAAATTACCGCCCAATAAGCCTTTTATCGCACTTGTACAAATTACTGACGAAAATAATGACAAATAGATTAACCAACAAAATGGACACAGCCGGCTTTCGGAAAGGCTTCAGTACAGTAAACCATCTGCAAGTGATACGGACTCGAATCGAAAAAACCTCAAAGTACAATGTAATATTGCACATGGCATTTATGGATTTCAAGAAAGCGTTTGACTTGATTAAATCTTGGCAACACTAAGAGCACTAAATAACGCAAGAGTGGACAGTAGATATTCAAATCTCATCAAATACATATACAAAAACACCACAATCCAAATAACGATAGACGAAGAAACAACATCAAAAGAAATCCCCGTGAAAAGGGGCAGCATACGACAGGGAGACACGATCTCTCGAAAATTATTTACATTGGCCCTGGAGGACGTGTTCAAGGGTTTGAAGTGGGAAACGAGAGGCATAAATATAGATGGTGTACGTCTGAACCATCTTCGATTTGCGGACGACATAGTTCTTATAAGTGATGATGCCGAAGATCTTTGCACGATGCTGGAAGAACTATATGATGCTGCCTTGACCTTGAATCAGTATCGGTAACTACGAGATCGAAAATGTTACCGAATACATTTATCTAGGGCATAAAATCGTACAAGGCAGGGAAAATCGAACCTCTGAAATATCGGAAAGAATTGGACTAGGTTGGGCTGCATTTGGAAGACCAGATCATGTGTTGAAATTTCGAGAAATCCCAATAAATCTCAAAAGGAAAATGTTTGAGACATGTATTATGGCAGTCCTCACATATGGTCTTGAGACAATGACTATCACCCGCGCATACGCCAACAAATTCCAGGTGACACAACTAATGGAGAGATCGATGCTTGGCGTTAGTTTGCGAGATAACATCAAATTTGAGGAAAAAAGACGAAGAAAACGCGTAACGGACATTTTGAAAAGAATAGCGGAACTCAAATGGCTCTGGGCTGGACATGTAGCCCGCCAATAACCAAACAGATGGACTCATCGAATAATAGTATGGCGCCAAAGACAAAATGAGAGGAGTGTTGGTAGACATCCTAAACTATGGCGGGATGATATCCAGAAAACAGCAGGAAAAATTGGGTTCAGATTGCCTTGAATAGAACAGAGATGGAAAGGTTTGGAAGAGACCTTTGTCCAAGAGTAGATATCCTCAGACTGAAGAGAGAGAGAGAGTTAATAAAAGTGATTAGTAACGCGTTTCACTACACCGTTGCTTCTTCAGACGAATGAATGTACAGAAAATAAGAATGAGAATACAAATACGAATAATCTCAAGTAATTAAAAGCTTATTAGGTCGCTTCTTCTCAAGTGGTTATTGATGACAGGTATATGCAATATAATAAAGGAATAGATTGCTCCCTGAGGAGATTCAGCAGAGGTGAAGGGCTTGAATCAACTTGTCCATTGATGAGTCTACCTGAGTGTTTGTGTTTGTTGATTTCTAAAGTTTCCCAAAGATCTTCCGACTTATATATCTTATAAATCTAACCTAGCTGATTCCCCATCACCCGGAGACCATAAGTGAACCAATCACCCCCAGCACGGCTCCCCACACCCTTATGACCTTCTCAGGGAATGAAGATAAAAAAAAAGAATCAATAAATTTATACTGAAATGTATTAAATGCTCTTCGGCAGTCTAGTCTTTCATCTCTGACAAAATTCCAATTCATTCCACTCAATAAGACATGCATACTGTTGAAACCTGCCTGAGAAAGTGGCCTAAGCTTAATCGTAGAATGCTTCGGAGCACCAACAGGGAGATCTACGACAAATTCCTGTGCATCATGGTATGAAAATTCTGATTTCACAACATGACCATATTCATGACTACTCAAGAAATTGACAAACAAGAAAAAACTGCGTGGGCAACGACTTTCGACAGCAAAAGCGTCAGTTGAAGCCTTCTATGTTTTAGAGGTATCTCATTCGGAGTGCCAAGAGTGTTTGAGCGCATGCAAGAGTATATCGATGTATCATAGTGTGGGTTTTTTTGAAGAATATAGAGTTTTCAGTGAGAATTCGTTGTTAAAATCATAACTGAGATTCGAGTGGGCTCAAATTAACTGTGAGAGAAAATTCATTCAGTGAACTTGTTATTTAGGCCAGAGAATTCAACCAGATGGTTTGATAAGCATCTGTTATATCTTTATGGAAAATGTGGATTGATTAAAAGTGGGACAAAACGCAAAGAATCAATTGGTTCTTTGTGCTTTATTTGACTTTAATAATCTTCGAGTAAAAGGTATAAGGCAGTGAGCAATTTCAGCAAGTAACAGATTTCCCAACATCGTTTTTTGTACACTTTCGCAAGCATTCTCTTCAATTAGTTAAGTGCCCTGTAATGTTTCCGGTAACGAAGGTTCTCGGATGTAACATCAAAACAGGTCGAACGTGAAGTGGAGCTCTAGGAACACGAACGGAAATTACAGTCTTTTCATTACACAATTCAATAATGTGCTTATAGAATTCCAGAAATTAGACCGTTTATTGATCACTACGCAATTGAATGAAACGCATGGTGTCAGGGAATACCCATCAAGAAAGGAGCGATTAAGGCTTTTATCTTAACTTCGAATGTATGTTTAAAAAAACGGCAATATTTAAGGAGGTGATTTCTGAAGTTATTTCAGGAAGAAAGTTCACATAAACCGCAAATACTTCGTTACCCATTTACAGGGTGTTGAAGGTTAATCGAAAGATGCAGTTGAATTTGATTTTTTTGTAAACCATTTGAGACATTGGGGTGAAATTTTGTGAATGTCGGAAAATTCCAAAAACGCATAATTTTCGATACGAAACAATATTTTGAATCCACCAAGTATAGAAACTCGGTGGCGTAGGGGATATGATGCTCGTCTCCTGCGAAGAGATACCTGGGTTCAATCCCCACAAAGTCGGTGAGATTTTCCGCATTCTGGGAATCGCTTGAGTGTCCATCTTTCGGAGGAGATGTAAAACTATCGGTCATGTCCAACAGAGATGTGTTGGACATTGAAGATCCCTTCCTTCGACACGAGAGGGGTTCGGCAAAATTCCCGGGTTAGTGAAGTGACAGAATTCCATGGCGTGTCACTAGCCGAAAGGCAGAAACAAAGCACGTTAAAAGAAAAAACAAACAAACAAGCAACCTGTTCTATGCTCAGTCATAGATGTGTTAGAGAATGATTAACGTCAATGTCATTTAAGTGTTTCTGTTTTTCAATCATGAATCGTTATATGAATGCTGAGATGATCGACATGCACTTCATATAAGGACGTGTTGACGGAAATGCATCAGAAGATCGGCGGTTCTACATTTGAAAGATTTCCAAACCACATTGCTCCCGATAGAAAAATTTCTGAAAGCATTCATCGACGCCTATATGAAAAAGGCATATTAGAACGATATACTGGAGCAAGAACGCCAAGGAAATCAATTCCACCTACAACGTGTAAAAGTACTTTTTCTTCCGATTTTTTTTACCCGTATTGCGTTTTGTTAATAGCTACTGCGTAAGTTGATTCATATTCCTGAATTCCTCAGCTAGTCCTGTTCACTGATGTAGCACGTTTTTCAAGAGAGTCCATAAGGAATTTTTATAATTATCACATGTGGTGTGAAGAAAATCTACATCAAATATATGAAGATCGATTCCAACATAAGTTCTCGTTGACGGTTTGAATCGGCATTGTGGGTTAATTGAACCAGTATTTATACAAGGGAGATTTAAGGAGGAGGTGTACCGCTCCTTTGTGAAACACACGCTTCCATAGTATTTTGGGGAGTGTACCTCTGGCAATTAGATAAACAATGTAGTTTATGCACGATACTGCACCTGCCGCTTTTAGACAGCTTGCTCGTGACCTTCTAACTCAAGAGTATGGAAATCACTTGATTGGTCGAGGTGGATCTCAATTTGGGTCTATACTACCTCAGTGACAACTGTTGAGGACTTAAGAAATAGAATCATTGCTGGGTGCAACTCGATAAGAACAGATCCTGATGTCTTTAAAAAGGGTCACCAATTAATGAGGAGAAGGCTGGAATCTTGCATCCGAAAGTGAAAGTGAAATTTATTTAGTGTTAGTATACAATTTTTTATTTACACACGTCATTATAAGAACAAAGTATTACCAATCTCAGTTAGTAGATTGAAATATGGTTATTTTCGATGATGACGAGGTTGTCATGGTAGCAGATTCTCCCGACCTGGAATCTATGATGCCTTGACTCTTCAGTACGTACAGTAATTGGCGATTGAAAGGAAGCTTGACGAGAACTGAATACCTGGTCAATATTTCAGATGCCAACCTTTAGGTTTTGTTGAACAACGATGTACAACTTAAACAGGTCCGAAACTTCAAATACCTGGGAGAAACAATGGATGGCAATGGATTTGGACAAGAGGAAATCAAAATCCGCATTACAAAGGCCAAAATGATTGGCTGTCTCAACTCTTCATGGTGGGACCGAAATATAACGCCGAAAACTTAAAAGAGATTAGGTCTAGCAGTGGTTGAGGCAGTACCTTGTTCCGGGTGTAAGGTTTAGACCTTGAATGCGGATGTGAAGAGAAGATTGGTGGCGACTGAGATATTATCTTCGAAGAAGTGCCAGAAAATCAATATTGGATCATATTACCATCGAAGAAATTAGGAACAGGATTCAGGCAACGATACAGTAGTGGATAGAATAGAGATAAAATCTTTGGAGTGGTTCGTCCATTTGATGAGAATACCTGAGGATCGATGGCCAAAACGAATTTTAAAATGGAATCCGCCTTATAAGAGGAAGAGAGGTAGTACAAGAAGATCGTGGAATGATCAGGTAAGATCAGCAATATGGATGATGATGTATTCGATCGAGAGGTTTGGTGAGAGGAAATGGGGAGGGGCGTCCACGGTGAGATATAATATATGTAGACATTATTCTATTCTCTAAACCCGTAATATGTATATATATATATATATATATATATATATATATATATATATATATATATATATATATATATAGGGTTTTACCCCGACGAGTTGCTCGTATATCTGTTCATGCAATCAAACTGATTTCATGAAAAATATAAATCCACCACCCGGTAATTAATACCATTGCCAGGCAATGATTATAATGAAAACATATCCTGGAATAATTATATATTAGGATAACGTTAAATGTTATGAGAATATATCAATCTACCAGTATATATACATACTATAGCATCATCAGACAATGATATCAATGTACCAACGAGTAGTGTCAGAGGCTCTCTCCCCGGAAAAATCCAGTGTACGGGCCTTAGTCAAGTAACACTGAATGTTACTCATTAATAGTTTCCTTTGTGTGAAGTGGTGAACGATCGAATAGAATACTGCTCTGAATATAAATATGACAAAATTGTCAGTTAATTATATTACATTTATATAAACAAATAAATAAAATATGAAATAAGATTCTGAGCTATATAAACTAAAGAGAAAACCTATGACTCTACCTCATTATTTTTTTGGAAAGAAACCTACGAAGAATATTACAAGATTTGATGACTGTTATCTTTTGTAACAGTTCGAACAAATTTTTCTTCAGTCCCAAAATCTCAATACTTTTGTGAAGATTTCTAGGAATAACACCTGTTGTGGAAATAATAATCGGTAGAATAAATATTTTTCATTTTCCACATTTTTTAATCTCGTCGCCAAGCATCATATATTCAGGAATTTTATCATTGTATTTATTTTGTATATTATGTGTGTCGGGTATAGCAATATCAATTATATATGTTATTTGATTCTGTTTATCATTAAGAATGATATCTGGTCTATTGTGTTTTACAGCTCTGTTGCAAAGAATTGTTTTATCAAAATAAAGTTTATATTTGTCATTTTCACAAATAATCTCAGGTTCATCTTTGTAAAAATTTTTTTCTTTTGGGAATAAGGTCATGTTTAATTCCTAGATCAAAATGAATAATATTAGCGACGGCATTATGTCTTTCAAAATAATCTGTTGAAGCAAGGACTGAGCAAGATGATAATATATGAAAAACTGTTTCTGAAGAACAGAAATATCTACGGCAAGAATCAGCTATATTTGTTTGATGATGTGTTTTCTATAATTCCTCTTGAAAACAACCTGATCCTGGATCGCAATTGCCAAGCCTTCTGTTTCAGCAAACAGTTCTCTAGATACTAACCATTTATTCGATGCGATTTCATCAATATAATCATTTTTCAATTCTTTAGGGTGCTTTCCGTGTAATTCCTTCTGCATCCAACTTTCACTTTTAGAATTATCATCAAATATATCAAAATCTACCTTTTGCATTGTCAAGTTCAGAGGTGTAAGATTATAATCTGAAGCAACAACAATATCATGTAATTTAGACGTTCTCTGTTTATCATGGAAATGGGAACGTAAATGAAGAATCTGTTTACTATGAAGATTATTCAAATCAGTTAATCCACGACCTCCAAGATGTCTAGGTAGTATAACTCTCTGAACAGCTGACTTTGGGTGGTGCTTATGATATTTACAAAGCATTTTCCTCGTTTGACATTGTAATTCATTTAGGTCAGTTTTAGACCATTCAATAACTCCAAAAGAAGATGTAAGAATAGGAACTGCATAGGAGTTGATAGCTCTGAAAAGGTTTTTACTATTTAAATGACTCTTGATAATTCTAATTCTTTTGTAATATGAACTTCTAATATTATCTTTAGTGCTGCTATGGTTAATTGTCTTCTCTTGACAAAATCCAAGATATTTATATGTATCCCTTAGATGCATTGGCTCAATTTCGATATTGGAAATCTTTATATAATCAGAGGAGATCTTTCCTTTTTCAATAGAAAGATTTTTACATTTTGGAAGCCCAAATTTCATATGAATATCATTGATATAGTTGAAAATAATCTCAAGTAGACTTTTTAAATGAGATCTGGTTCCGGCATATAATTTAATATCATCTAAATAAATTGAGTGACTTAATTTGAATTCAGTTGGTAGACTCTTTATTTTGAAGCCGAAACTAGAAGCATTTAATTCATGAGATAACGGATTAAAGCAAAGACGAAACCTAAGAGCACTTTAAGAATCACCTTGAAAAATGCCTCTTTCGATTGAAATTACTTCGGATTTTAACGATTGTTTTGAAATATTTAAATGAAGATTGGTTCTCCAATTTTTCATTACAAATTCTAGAAAAAGGCGAAGTGTCTTATCAATTTTATAAATTTCCAAAATTTCTTGAAGCTATTAATGGGGAGAACTATCAAAAGCCTTTTGGTAATCAATGAATATTTCTCTTCTTAGTTTGAGTTTGATTCAAATCAACAGAATCAATTACAAGTTGCTCTTTAGTACCAAGGTGTTTTTTTTCTACATCCGTCTTGTTGTTCGGAAAGAATATTATAATTCTCCAAATGTGCATAAATTTTTGGGTAATACATGCAGGTAGAATTTTATATATTGTTGGAAGGCAAGTAATTGGTCTATATATATATATATATATATATATATATATATATATATATATATATATAAAATATATCGAGTGTTATACTTCAAATTTGATTCTGTTAATAACTACTTAATCTTAAATTTTTATAAGTAAGTTACCTACCAACATTTATAGCGACTGTATCACAATGAGTCACCTTTTTCCTTCAATAAATATAATGACTTGGCAATCGTAAGGCAACACAATATCTTTTTTCAAATAATAATTTCTAAATTGCGATTCGAATGATGTCCTTTTCATGTCCGGCAGTCTATTTGTGGATCAGAAATTATTAGCAATTTAGCAATTTTTCTTTAGACGTGTTTATAATTATATACATCATATCTCAGTGATTTATATGGAATCGTAATTTATAAGGGATTATAGGAATACGTTTTAGGTGACAACATGAAATTTATTAAATATCATCTTCAGGCTTAGGCAACGGGTTGAAGAAGGATCTAATTTCAGAAAAAAAATATAACGCTCATTTGCTATTCTTAAGCCTTCACTAAGATTTTTCGAATAAAATATCACGTTTCGAGTTACTGTTCAAGCCTCGTCTTCGATACGCTGTTAATTTTACATTTCCTCCAAGTCAGTTTCAATCAAATCTTTATCCTGCGATTCAAGTAACTCCTAAATATCAAATTTCAATAGAATTCTGTCAGAAAACTAAGTGAGATTGTGAAAGTAGATTATTTTGGCTGAAAATAGCTCAAAGAAATAATCGAAGAATTCGTTTTATTTTGTACTCGAACTGTCGGAACTAACAGCTAATGCAACAGAGGATATACTACCGGCCAGGTCAAACGACTAATATAATTCTATATATCGAAACTTCATGAACTGGCAAACAAAAAGAAAGACTAATTTATTCTCCGAAAATGTAATACTTGCGTATTTTAGCGAACTTGCAGATAAATACAAGCCATTGTCTTTATGGGCATTCTATTCACTTTCTATCATAAAATTCGTTTGGATAGTTACAAGAAGTTGCAGTCATTTTTGAAAAGAACGTTTCAAGATCATCAACCCCAAAGAGCTAAGACCTTCACTCCCTAAGAATCGAATAAGTTCATCAAGGCAGCACCTGATGAAAAGTTATTGAAATGAAATTTGGGGATATCGAAGACTATGATGGAGTTCAACTGACGTGATAGAAATCCATTTTCACAAATACAAGTAAACGATGATTTCTACTTAAATATATTACTAAATGCTCGATGCGTTTCGATACACAGTATCTTTATCAAGAGCGAATGAATACTACAAATTTATCTCACTAACAAATTTTTATATATACTAAAGAGTCAATCCACTCAGAGCTATCCGTACTTGAACTAATGTTTAGGAAATAAATTTAATAAGGGTGACTTATTTATGACCACCTGATCATTAAGAATTTCCGGTGAATTCCTAAATCTGTTAATTTCAAGTGCTTTCAGAAGGTTAAGTTTCATACCTCACTTCTCAGAATGTAGTATTTTAAATTCTGAATTGAAAGAGTGACCATTTTCCCTAAGATGATTTGAATAATTTGAATCGGTTTTTCCATTGATGAAACTGTGTTTATGTTAAAAGATTCTAACATTGAAATTTCTTCCTGTTCTACCTATATAAAAACAATTGCAATTTGCACAAACCAATCTATAAACACCTGATTTATTCCCTTTATTAATTGGAGATTTATAATTCCTGATAAATGAACCTAAATTTCTGGATGTTTCGAATGCTATATTTAAATATGAATTTTCAAGAAGGGATTTCACATTATTGCTAATACTGCCTTCATATGTTAAACTATTGAATTTAATGTCTTGGTGTTCACCGATTGGATATATATGTTGTAAAGCTAATTTTCGTTTTTCTTATGTACTATGCTGCTAACTAAATTAGCATCTAAACCTTTATTTATTGCGATCTGTTTTATCAAGTTCAATTCTTTGAAATAATTATCACTAGACATCGGTGTGTTCAAGAGTCTATGTATATAGGTATTAAATGCTGCAACTTTATGTTGGTAAGGATGTGCCGATGTATAATGAATTGTGATATCTGTATGAGAAGGTTTATGATAAATTGAAAACTGGTATTTATTATTTGACCTTGTTATTGCTAGGTCTAGCGAATTGAACGAATTGTTCTGTTCTATTTCAGAAGTGAATTTTATTTTTGGGTGCAGGTTGTTGATGAAATATTCGAATACAGTAAACTGTCTGTTTGTTCCTGTGAAATACACAATAACGTCATCGACATATCGATACCAATATAGGAAATGTTTACTAAGCGGGTGTTTATGAATAGCTTTCTCTATGTTATCCATGAAGGTTTCTGCTAAAAGAGGGCTTAAGGGGTTTCCCATTATAAATCCTCATCACTTCTATAAAAACAATTGTTAAATGAAAAATAATTTTAAGATATGCAAACATCTAAGCCATAATGTCGTATTTAATTCGTGGATTCGTCATATTTTGTGTTAACAAATTATTGATTATATTATAGGGATCTTTCGGTGGAATACTTGGAAACGAATTATTGACATCAAAAAGACTAACTTTGTCTTACTTGGAATGACAATATTTTCTATTTTCCTTATCAAATCATTTGAATTACGAATAGTAAGAGACGGTTTAAAATTACAACATTTTTCCAGAATATGTATTAAAAATTTGGAAATCTTGAATGCTGGGGCATGTGTGAATGATACTATTGGTCTTATTGGATAACCATTTTTGTGCAATTTAACTAAATAATAAAGTTGAGGAGATAAAGGATTCGGTAAGATAATTTCAAATTTTTCGATATCTGTAATGATGGATTTTGAATTCTCAATGACTGTCTTCAGTTCCTTATTGAATTTATTAGTTTGATCTCGGATATAACTGAATAATTAGAATCATTAATGAAATCTAATGTTTTGAAAATATAATCTTGTTTATTCATCGCTATAACTGTATTGCCTTCATCATCTTTTGTGAAAATAATGTCATTCGATGTTATATTTTTGATTAATTTGTGATCTATAATTGGTCTTTTAGGCTTTTTTAGGTAATCTTCCTTAATCACAGACGTCGTTTGGTTTCAGGGAGCTATTGTCTTCAACATTTCTGAGACAAATTTCAGTATCTATTGCTAATTGTTCGAAATTCGATGTATAATGTTTAGGATAAATATTATGTTTGAATCCTTTTTTCTATAACGCCGTCCCATCAATGAGGAAATTTGTTTCGGTTAAATTTATGAATCTTTTGAAAAATTGATGTTTTGACAAGTTGGTGTTAATTTCTTTAATTTAGGTTCATTTTCAATAAGGTTATTAAGTTTCATAAATCGAATTTCATATTAACTTTGGATAATTTAATTGACTTTTTCTCTGATTTCTCGGTCTAAAATATCGAATTCAATTTTATGTAATCTAAGGGGAAGCTCTGAATGAATTACCTTAACATAAGTATAACAAATATCCCTTTTGTTATATTGGATTCTTCTGTCTTCTTTCATCCACGACAGCTTTCCTTTCAATGCTTCTTTGATGGCTGCTGCACTGGTGTTCTTTGTTTTCAGGTCGATGTATTTAGGGATCACTTCGTTTTTCAAACACATAGTTATAAACCGAATGTTTTGCGAATGTATTGCCCCACGGAGAAGTTATTTGTAGTACCAAAAAGCCACAGAGATATAGACAGCTTTCTTCAAAAATTCAATTGACGAGGCTTTTACGTGATAGAAATCCATTTTCACAAATACAAGTAAACGATGATTTCTACTAAAATATGTCCTGAGATCCAACTAATAAATTCAAAAAGGAAGTAAGGATAGTCATTGAGAATTCAAAATCCGTCATTACAGATAACGAAAAATTCAAACTTATCTTACCGAATCCTTTACCACCTCAACTTTATCCTTTAGTCAAATTGCCCAAAAATGATTATCTAATAAGATCAGTGGTATCATTCACACATGTCCCAGCATTCAAGATTTCAAAATTTTTGATACATATTTTAGAAAAATGTTGTAATTTTAAACCGTCGTTTTCTATTCGTAATTCAAATGATTTGATAAGGAAAATAGAAAATATTGTCATTCCAAGTTATGCAAAATTAGTCTCTTTTGATGTCGAGAATTTGTTTCAAGTATTCCACCGAAAGATCCGTATAATATAATCAATGATTTGTCAACACAAAATATGACGAATTAAATACGAAATTATGGCATTATTAGATGTTTGCATATCTCAAAATTACTTTTTATTTAACGATTGTTTCTATAAAAGTGATGAGGGACTTATAATGGGAAACCCCTTAAGCCCTATTATAACAGAAATCTTCATGGATAACATAGGAAAAATTATTCATAAACACCCGCTCAGTAAACATTTTCTATATTGGTATCGATATGTCGATGACATTATTGTGTGTTTCACAGGAACAAACAGACAGTTCACTGTATTCGAAAATTTCATCAATAATCTGCGCCCAAAAATAAAATTCACTTCTGAATTAGAGCAGAACAACTCGATCAATTTCTTAGACAAAACAATAACAGGACCAAATAATGAACACCAGTTTTCAATTTATCATAATCCTTCTCATACAGATACCAACATAGAGTTACAGCTTTTAACAGCTATATACATAGACTCTTGAACACACGGATGTCTAAAGATAATTATTTCAAAGAATTGAATTTAAAAGAACAGATCGCAATAAATAACGGTTATGATGCAAATTTAGTTAGCAGCATACTTCATAAGAAAAACAAAATTAACTTTACAACATATATATCCAATCGGTAAACACCAAGACAGGAAATTCAATAGTTTAACATACACAGGCAATATTAACAGTAATGTGAAATCCCTCTTGAAACTTCAAATTCAAATATATCGTTCAAAACATCCACAAATTTAGTTTCATTTATCAGGAATCATAAATCTCCAATCAATAAAGAGAATAAATCAGGTGTTTATAGATTTCATTGTGCAGATTGCAATTGTTTTCATATAGGTAGAACAGGAAGAAATTTTAATGTTAGAATCTCTGAACATAAACGCAGTTTCATCAATGGAAAAACTGTTTCAAATTATTCAAATCATCTTAGAGAAAATGGTCACTCTTTCAATGCAGAATTTAAAATCCTACGTTCTGAGAAGAGAGGTATAAAACTCAACCTTCTGGAAGCACTTGAAATTAATAGATTTAGGAATTCACCGGAAATTCTTAATGATCATGTAGACATAAATAACTCACCCTTATTAAAGTTGTTCCCTAAACATTAGTTCAAGTACGGATAGCACTGAGTGGATTGCCGCTTTAGTATATATGAAAATTTGTTAGTAATATATGTTTGTAGTATTCATTCGCTCTTGATAAAGATACCGTGTATCGAAACGCGTCTGCATCCAAGAAATGCAGCTTCTGTTGATTTCTTTTTGAACTACCAACCTGGAAAATGTTTCATTCAAAAAGTTGTAATAAATAAATTCTCTACAATGGGTTAGCAGATAGCTGAATTTTTGAACTTGAGGAATTCGTTAATGAACACGGGCATTTGTTTCACCGATCATCGGCTACTATTTGTGTCACAGGAGGGGGTAACATCATCCACAGCCTTCAAAAAACAAGAAGGATGGAAGTGATTAATGATAATATTGGTCCAATGATGAAGAATGACAATATTGTTTTCAACCACAAAATACGTTCAATAATTGTAATGATACAATAAACTATCATGTTAGGAAGTAATGGATCTCAGATTTTTTCCGTTATAAAATGAATAAAATGAAAAAAATCTCCTCGATATTTTTTTGTGTGTAAATAAAATATAGTATTCTACTTGCTCGCAATGGCTATTACCCGGCGATTGAATAACGGCACGAGCCGATGGCGAGTGCCGCAAACCTTCATCTCGCGAGTAATAGCCATGACGCTAGTTGAATAATATACTATTATGCGTAGTGGTATTAATGTCTATTTTTATTTTTTATTAGTTTATTTGACGACGCGTTTACGAAGGTCCTGTGTATCATCTTCCTTCTTACCTTGAGTATTCTTCAATTGAATATATTCGGTTGGTACGAAAGAATATTTATTAATATACCACATCTTATAACATGTCAATTTGAATGAATAAGGTTCCTTTCTGTATTTTCTCTGATTCAAGAATTTTTCGAAGTCAGTTAACTTGAAATACTATACTATAGTGCTACAGAACATTAACGCACAAAATCAAAATTTTATTCAGAAGACGTTTAGTTATGTTGAAGAAGTGTAAATCCACAAAATATCGAATATATCATGTCCAGTCAAAAACAACTGTATAATATTTACTATTCATACTCCAAATCAGATAACAAAACTATAAAAATTTATTAAGTAAAGAAATAACACTTCGTGGATTATAAAACCATCATTGTAAATTCTAACAATCTCACACTTTACTGATTACAACTGAACGTATTAAAAATATCGAAAATCTTCAGATTCCACATTACGAAAATGAGAAATATATCAAATTCACGGGATAATTGTAAAGAACTTTACCCATTGTCCCCAAATTTACTTCCGAACAATCAAATGAAGTGGCATATGCTCAGTTGAAAATGGGACAGAAATTCCACCTCAACAGTAATTTCACTATCTCCTCAGCTGAACTGTTTGCTATTTGGAAGGCATTAGACCAGGGGTGCTCAAACGATCGATCGCGAGTGCTTTTTGAGTAGATCTCGAGAAGAAAGAATGTTTTACTAAGTAGGTACCTAAACTTCAAAAATCTATTACGTAATAAAATAACACTCTGCTAGCAGCAAAAGGCGGCTTTATCAAAGGAACGCGCTCTTCTTGTCAAAGAAAAGCCGCGTTTTTATTCTTACCGTTCTTCTAGAAATTTCGAGCGGCGTATTTGACTGGAACATTCCAGACTTTCGTTCACGCCGATATAAATGTTACGCCTGTTGGAATTTTAGTCATTCTGAATTGTAACTTGAAGGCAATACTACGTAGATACAAAGTATATTATTGAATAATACAAACTGAGTGCACCGTAGAAGGTTTGAGAGGAATCATAAAAGGGTTCATAAAAACTATGAAAAAGATTTTCCGCCACAGAGTGAATTAAGAAAGCGAAAAGTGATTTGTTATCTTGGTTGGGAATGGATTAAACCATGTTCACAAGACGAGCCAAACAATCAAAAGCTGCTACGATCGCGTCATTTGAAATAGCATATATTGGCGAAACACAAGAAACCATTCGAAGATGAATCGGTTGTGAAGAAAGCATTTATTGAAACGGATGAGACTTCATTTGGAGATTTTAAAAATGAAACAGAAATCATGTCTGAAATCTAAAACGTATCATTTTAATAACCATTGGGAGAAAGACTTTTTTTGAATGGTGAAGGATTAGTGCATTTGCCTTATTTGTCGTGCGTCAGTTGCAATACCTAAGCGTGGTAACTTAAAGGGGCATCATAAAACGGTTCATAAAAAATATGAGAGGCATCATAAAACGGTTCATAAAAAATATGAAAAAGATTTTCCGCCACAGAGTGAATTAAGAAAACGAAAAGTACTTGAAAAAAAAACAAGCCATATTCACAAGACCAGCCAAACAATCAAAAGCTGCTACGATCGCGTCATTTGAAATATCTCATATATTGGCGAAACACAAGAGATCATTCAAAGATGGATCGGTTGTGAAGGAAGCATTCATTGAAGCGGGTGAGACTTTATTTGGTGATATTTATAAAATTAAACAGAAATCATGTCTGCTATTAAAGAACTTCAGTTATCTCGTCCGACTGTCACAAGGCGTATTGAAGTCATGAGTCAGGACATGGCAGATGAATTGAAACATGATATCATGAAATGTATATACTTTTCTTCACAGTTCGACGAATTCACCGATATGACAGACACTGCCCAGCTGTGTATTTTTATTCGGATGGTATTCAATGAGGCTGAGGAAGAATTTTTGACTATCATTCCTCTGGAGAAGTTCCGTGGCGAAGATATATATGACGTTTTCTTCAATTTTGTAAAAAAACTACAAGCTATCAATATATAAATTAGTGTTCACTTCAACCGATGAAGCACCAGCAATGACTGGAAACAAAAATGGTTTTGTGGCATTGTGTCGAGCTAATGAAGATTTCCCTTCATTTTTCTTCATTCCATTGCATTGCACCCTCAACAAGTTCTGTGTTCAAAAGTTTTAAAGACGGAGGAGGTTATGGGCATTGCAACAAAAATTGTTGGAAGATAGGGAGTCAGCTGAACACACTGATTTAGGTCGTCACACGGATGTCAGGTGGTTGAGTCACGGAAATTTTTTAGAAAGGTTTCAAGAATTATTGCCCGAAATGACGGCTTTTCTAGACGAAAGAGGTGATGATACTCAGATGTTGAAAAACATCACAATGCACTTTAACACCATTAACTTGGAGCTTCAAGGTAAAGAAAAAACTAATGTTGAGATTATAAGCGCAATGAACGCATTCAAAAATAAATTGCAACTTATGATAGATTAACTGCAAATAGAGGATCTAAAACATTTTCAGTTTTTGAAAGCAAGGATTCCTCAGTTGAATTATGATACGTATGAATCTGAATTATCGAATACTTTGGGACATTTCGAAATACGTTTTTATGATTACAGTAAATTGGCAAATATAGCATCATTTACGAGTTATCCATTTTCATGTAAAAAATTGAGGAATTAGCTGCTGAAATAGCATGTCAGTTTAATATGAACTCATGTTCTGTTGAAAATGAGTTGGTGCAGATTATATTCGATATACATCTCAAAGCTACAGCATCATATACAAATTTCTGGTGTTTTATATCTGAAGATAAATATCCGAATCCAAGGCAAATCGGCCTTAACTAACGGCAATGTGTGGGTCAACTTTCTTGTGCGAGTCTGCATTTTCTGAGAAGAAGAGAATTAGGTCAAAATAGCGCAATCGACTAACTGACGATCATATGTCATTATGCTTAATAGTTAGTAGCCTGCTAAACAAGAAATTTGAAGTATTGATATGTTGGTGCAGAGTATAAACGAAAAATATAATAAATAATATTCATTGAATATTTTGTGGGCCGTTAACCAATTCAAAACTATTTCTTCTTTTTCAGAAATTTCTAAAAACCAAATGCCGAGAGAATCTTCTTCTCCATAAACCTAAACAAAATTTACAGTGGGTGAAGGTGAGTTTATAATATTTTCAAAATCAATAGCTTTCCGATTTCATCGTCAATATATATATATATATATATATATATATATATATATATATATATATTTATATACATATATATGGTTGAAACAATTCGAATACACCAGTTTTGAATATTTTGAACTCGGGCCACATTCTGTTTTATCAGACACGGGCAGTATACGGTATCGCAACAATTGCGGTGAGGCAACACTAGCGCTTCACAAGGCTTTTTTCTTTGTCTAATGTTTATGTAGCAAGTTTATGGGAGAATCAAACCTCAAATCGCTACGCATAAACAAACCCAAATAATGACACTCGCTAGTCAGAGGGAGAACTGCGCCATTCACAGATATCTTAAGTAGATCTTTACATGCCTTTCTTATGACCTTCCTTCCAAATAGCAGAACCACAGTTTTTGAAGGATTAATACTTAGACACATACTCTAAGAAAACTTGAATATGTTATCCAAATCTTTATTAACTTCTTCTAGAGCTTCATCAAGTGAGTCGCGCGAAAACTTTGAATAGAGCTGTGAGTCGTCATCATATAAATGAGCCGAACAGAAAATGAAACAACACATAAAATAAAAAATATCGGTCCGAGAATGGATTCTTGAGGAACCCCACATGGGATCTCTATAGGATCAGACTTAATTTTTCCGCACGAAACTCTTTGTGTTCTGCCGATCAAATAGTTTTCAAACAATCAAAAAGTATCTTCAGTGAAACTAATATAATGAAACGAATAATCCAGTAGGACGAACAACAAAAGTTCATTATCGTCTACAGCCTTTATGATGTCATCCACTACTGTGAGCAAGGCAGTGGTACAGTTATGACCCCCCTGAAACCCGGCTGGATATCAGGGAAAATACTCTCCGACTACAAATACGCTTTAACTTGGGCAGCGACAAGTTTTTCAAAAATTTTGGACGATACACTCAATATACTTATAGGTCGGAGATCCTTGTTATCCTTAGGATCGCGTACTTTTGGAGTCGGAATGACGAGCCATTTTCCCAGACCTTGTATAAACTGATTTCTCGATACAATATATATATATATATATATATATATATATATATATATATATATATATATATATATATATATATATATATATATATATATTATATGACATATAAACTTCAGGATAAAAAGTGAACACAACAAAAGCATCTTGACACTTATACCATCTGAATCCACCGAGGCAGATTTAACGGAAGTTGAAGGATCACAAACCTGACTTTCAGTAACCACTGACACTTGAAATGATATAGAATTCCCTCAACCTGCCATTACCGTACTTATTCAAAAGTTACAAGCTTAGAACAGGATTGTCAGCAAAAACACTGAAAAAATATTTACTCCTTTAATTCACGTCACTGATCAATTATTATTCAAATAATATTAAAATAAATATATAAAAATAATATAAAACCCTTCTGTTGCACTCCTATGGAAAACTCTCGTAAATGTTTCCATATACGATTTATATTGGCCCCAGTCTTAAAACGAAGGTAACCACGCTTTTCATTTCTGATAGCTGTATTAGTGAGATTTCGCAACTGTTTATAATAATCTAAATCTTTAGGGAGTCTCGATTTTTTTAAGTTTTTTAAGGTTTATCACGAAGAGAGATGAGCAACTTCACGTTGTCAGTATGCCACGGGGTTTTGCGTTTCTTGATAATAAATGTTTTAATTGCCACAAGCTTGTCAAAGGAAGATAAGACTGCATTTTTAAAAAATCGATATTTGCTATCAATATTACTATCTATCATAGGGGTAAAATGCTAAATCCCGCAAAAGCAAATCCCTCCCGAAATTGTTAAAATCATGAAAACTCAGATATTCTGGCTGTTTTACCCCATCATATACAATTAAACTCAAATTAATCTTCTGGTGATCAGTTTTTATGTTCGAATCTGTAGCACGACAATCACCTATAGTGAGCTCCTCAGAGCAAAGAGATGAATCAATTGTCTTAGCAGAGTTCTTAGTTAATCTCGTCGGCTCGTCAACATGGTGCACCAATGCAAAAGTTTCCATTATGTTAGTAAGATATCTGGTTCAGCCAGTATCTTGAATGGGATCAATATTGAAATCACCGGCTTTAAATTATAGGTGTGAGTCATAAGGACGTTACCCAAACACTCCTCTAGTGCCCCGACAAAGTCAACATACGTCGAGCCAATCTTATACAAAGCAATAATAAAAAACAAGTACTGTGTTTTAAGGAATTTTACTTAATATAATAAAATTCCTTAAAACACAGTACTTGTTTTTTATTATTGATAATGGAATTTTACCAAGTAAAAGCCTCCCAAATTCAAATGTTATACAAAGCACCCAATGCGAGTTATTCTCCGTTTACCTTCAATCTTAACTAGAGCTGCTCAGAGTGAACAGATTCAAAAGGTATACTTTCAACATTATATACAATATATACAAATTCCACCACCCTCAGAAAAACTTCTATCCATGCGAAATATTCTGTAACCTTGTATGGGAATATCCGTGTCGCGTATATCTGGCGATAACTATGTTTCGGAAATAATCAGTTACCCATTGACTCAAATGAATCATACAAGGAACGAGTGACCTAATATTTAGATGAACAGTCCTCATAACAAACAAAGAAAGAAAAACTATACAGCAAGAGAAAAAAAAACTTGAATTAGAAGAGATAATATTCACTGATTATAATTGATTTTATCCTTCAGGCGCTGCAAATATCTCTCATATATGGGACATTTCTTATGTAGCGCATCGCACCCAACATCGAGCTTAGTTTTGTATTGCACGTTATTTCTATGACAATTATAGTATTTCGGTCTAGCAGATTTACAGGCAGTAGACAGGTGCTCCCCGGAGCACTTATAGCAGGTCTTGTTTTTAACAATACATTTTGTATTCTTGATGGTAAAACGCCGAACACTTATAACATCTCGGTATGAAAAAATTTCGAAAACAGGACATTCATTAAATCCATTTTAATTCTCTTACAATACATAAATTTTTGAAATACCTGATTCTTGCACTCCAATACACAATAAGAACTCTTGCCATTGCCACATCTTCTTAGTCCCTTGAGATTCATTGCATATTCTCTGTGAATATTTCATTTTGATTACGAATCGCTTCCAACAAATTTTCTTTCTTCAACCCATTATCGATATAAGGCACCTTCACACTTGGATTTTTCATTTTACACTCGGAGGCAAAATTAGCGGAACACTCGAAAATTTAACCAAATTCAAAGTTCGATATTTTTCCTAATTCTCAACCGATTTAGTGGTTCGTTCGGCAAGTTATAGATCAACTCTTCTGCTTTGTAGAAATTATAAGAGAAATCAAAAAACATTGAAAAAAATTTTATACGGGGGCAAAACTAAAAGTGTTTTTTCTGTCAAAAATTCGTAACACCCTGTGGAATTTCGTGGTCCGAGTTGAAACGTACAGTATCATGGTCTGTCAAGACACATCTTCCTAAAGTAACGACCTTCTTCTTCTTCAATCAGTGGAGACGAGTTTTATTTAGTGATGAGAGCCGATATTGTGTGAATTTCGTGGATGGTAGAGATAGAATATGGAGGCATCGAGGGGAACGGTATAATCAAGCGAACTTCGCAGGAACTGAGCAATACGGTGGAGGGTCAGTTATGATATGGGGTGGCATATGCTTGGGAGTACGAACAGAACTGGAGATTATTGGCAATGGATCACTTAATGCCCATCGGTATATAACAGAAATCTTGGAGCCCCATGTTGTGCCTTTTGCTCCTTACAAAGAGGAAAATTTCCTTTTTATGCACGATAACGCGCGCCCTCATACTGCGCGCATAGTGATAGAATATCTCAATGAAGTTGGGATCACACGAATGGACTGGCCGTCGCAGTCACCGGATTTAAACCCGATCGAACACGTTTGGGACATTCTTGGAAGAAGGGTTCGACAACGGAATCTAGGCAACGTTGAAGAGCTGACATTGGCTTTTGTGGAAGAGTGGGACAACATACCTCAACAGATGATAGACAACATCATTGAGAGTATGCGAAATCGTATGCGCGCTGTAATAAGAGCTCGGGGGGGTCATACTCGCTACTGAAGTCAAATGTTTTTTTTTTTGAGGGTCATCATGAACATTTTTCTCAACATGTTCATTTAATTTCACGACTGTTTCGCCAGGATACACACCTGCTCTCAACTTTGGAGAGGAATGATAATTATTATAGAGTGTCACACAAAAAAATTCAAAAATAAATGTGCAAATTCAACGATCAGTGTACTTCGAGTTCTACCGGAGCGTGAAATTGGCCAGTGAATTTCAAAAATTTTCATTTCGTTAGATTTCCGCTTCTCTAATTTTGATTTTATTTTTGGGCTAACCTCCGATGTTATGCACCTACGCAAGATTAAGAATAAATTCTTGAAATTTGTGACTTTTCGCTTCAAATTGGATATCTCTTGTAAAAATAGAGATAAATGCATAAAACAAGAAGGGAGTTACTGTAAGAAGATGTCTTTTGATAGACCATGATATTGTACGTTTCAACTCGGACCACGAAATTCCACAGGGTGTTACGAATTTTTGACAAAAAAAACATTTTTAGTTTTGTCCACGTATAAAAAATTTTTTGTTTTCTCTTATAATTTCTACAAAGCAGAAGAGTTGATCTATAACTTGCCGAAAAAATCATCTAAATTGGTTGAGAATTAGGAAAAATATCGGACTTCGAATTTGGTTAAATTTTCGAGTGTTCCGCTAATTTTGCCTCCGAGTGTAGTTTCCTCACACCTATACTCATCTTTCATGTTTTCCTCTACAGTTATCTTAATCTATCTATAGCCTTTCTTGATCCACACTGTATAGTTAATGAACCATTTTTACCATTCACAACTCTATCAACGCCAACTGCTATTTTGATTGGATAAACCCCAGCACGAAAATCCTCTTTTGTCTTCATACTCTCCTGTTCACTCGATGGGGAAACAATAAGTTTATAACACAGTGCAGGTGCCTGCTTAAGTTTTTCAGCAAAAGTTTCCATCCTAGAATTCCACAAGTGTTTAGAATTCAAGACGTTCTGCTTTTCTTCCTGTAAGGATATCTTTGGTCTGAATAATCTCATTTTTATCCTGTATGGTGTTGTTCAAAAAATTCGTGGATTTGAATCCCTGACAGTCTTCGCAGTGGTAAAGTAAAACTCGCTTAGTTTTGAGCATCCAATACTGCAACCTCTGACGCAGTTAGCCGTGCTCCCGATTTACAGAAAAAATTATTTCATCCATCATATTTGTAGGAAGTTTTTATTTCTCACTTGATGCATTCGAAGTTAGGATTTCAAGTCTTTCTTTTGATTTTTCATCACTTTAGCGACAAAACCACTGACGAAACTTAACAAATTCAATAGCACCCAATAATTACAACCTGTATGAAAAAAAATTAAAATTTTCGTGCATATTTTTCATGTAAAATACACAGATAATTGAAGACAAGATAACAGACGTGTCGGTTGATCGCGTATGTATTAATGCCTTTGGTTGGGAGTATCTTGTTTAATCCAATGGTGACTAATCTCCTTGAATACGACCAATGATGAAATGTGGAGGGACCTTGGGTATTGTCTTGGAACAATTTTCGTGCTCTTAACACCAAATATTTCAATTTTTTGGGCAGTTAGAGTGTGACTTCTTGGTCAATGAAAATTCAGCTTGAAGGTTTTTAACTACAAAGATACTAAAAGAAGTGTCGAAACAGGCGTGATTTGCTCGGAGAAAACAGGTCAGTGTTTCGATTTGGCAATCGAACTCATCGAAACTGAAGCTGCATAACTTTTTGTGGTGGAAAGAATGCGTTACAAAACTTTCTGATAGTTGAAAGAATTTATGTGAATATTCTCATTTTTTATCTTCTTCAGACTATTTGAAAGATACTTCCTAAGGGATTTTAAATACATTTTATTATTTCAAGTAGTTTCGGAAATATAGTTTTTCTGTAGCAACGATATCAACTGATCTGTTCGAAGAAATAAATCACAGAATCGAGGAAGATATCAAAGATAGAAAATAAAATTTTATTCGGCGATTTATGCCCGCCCATTTCACATCGTTTCGCTTTTGCTGACGCTATACTCGCTATTTAACACGCGTTCAATTCTTTCGACACTTGAATACAAATGATATGAATTTTGTGTTACAAAGAATGTTCTCATATATTTGAATTCTTCTGCTGAAACTTTCTTGCCTTACTTGGGATACGTAATCTCATTTATGCAGGCCTTCTCGAAGAGTGGAATGTTTGATCAAACTTCAAATTTTTTCGTTCGTTTATTTTAGTTGTAATGCTGATTCGTATATTCTGGGTAAGTAAGACATGGAAATACAGTGTGATTTATGAGGAAGGGTAGTTGAGTCTATTCTAGATAGAGGACATTTACATGATCACAAATAAGCAACACTGTCCGGTTAATAAAATTCGATCGAAGCAGATATTATCCCCTTGTTTGAAACGTTATAACTATCTGCAATTTATAGTTGGATATCCTTGAATTTTCGATATGTTACACCATAAGAAATTGACGAAGATTTTACCTGATAGAAATCAATTTTCAAATACATGTAAACTATGATTTCAACTAAAATATATTAATAAATGCTCGACGCGTTTCGATACACGATAGTATCTTTGTCAAGAGCCAATGAATACTACAAAAATATTTTGATAACATATACTCATATAGACTAAAGAGGCAATCCACTCAGAGTTATTTGTATTTGAACTAGTGTTTTGGAAACAAGTTTAATAAAGGTGGGTTATTTATATCTAACTGATCATTAAGAATTTCTGGTGAATACCTAAATCCTATATTCTATCTCTTTCAGAAGGTTGAGTTTCATACCTCTATTCTCAGAATGTAGGATTTTAAATTTTGAATAGGAAGCATGACTATTTCTCTGAGATGATTTGAATAATTTGAATTGGTTTATCCATTGATGATACTGCGTTTATGTTCTGAGATTGTAACCTTGAAGTTTCTTCCTGTTCAGCTATATAAATATAATTGGAATCTGCATATTCCAATCTATAATCACCTGATTTATTTTTTCAGTAATTGGATGCTTATAATTTATGATGAATGAACCTGAATTTGTTGATATTTTGAACGCTTTATTCAAATTTGAATTTTTGAGACTTTGAGATTCCACATTATTGCTAATATTTCCTGTATACTGGGTGATTCACCAGTGGCGCAGTGCACTATAGCTCGTATACTCTTGAAGATTTCATTTTTGTTCGAACGGAATTGTATTTAGAAAGTGGAAATCTACTTCTGGAATTTATTCTGAAGTAAACAGGGTATCCCAATTTTGTATAAAAAAAATCTTGGGAGGTTTTCTCAGATTGGAACATCACTTTTTTGTTGAAGATTCTGGAGCGTCTTAAACTCTGCTATAATGTCTTTGAGTAATAAGTTTTTCTGGTGAGTAGTTTCGTTACAATATTTTTTATCCGTATAAAATCATGAAAATAGGCTCTCACATCATCGCATTTTCCTTCGTCCAGAGAGGATAAATACTTTTTTCCTTTCGTTTTCTTATTGACCAAAGATAGTTTCATTGATGAATTGAAATAGATCATCCTCATTTTATACAGGAGTCACTCAAAAAAATTATTGAATATTGTTATTTTGAAAATATCATATCTCGATTTTCACAAATGGAAAATCCTGTATTTTATTATTCATGTCAACGCAAGAAGTATTGTGCCATGTTTTTGCAGAAGAAACCTCATCTTTATCGTCGACCAAGTGTTCGAAATGTTGCCCGTCTCTTTCTAGACACAACTCAATCCTTCTGAGAAAGACTGTTGAACTCTCGACAACAATTGCGGATTATCTGACTGAAAGGCGTCGACTATTCTATCTCTCATATCCAACTATGTTGTAGAAGGAATCTGGTAAACGATGCCCTCAATATAACCCCACAAGAAAAAATCTAGACTTGTAAGATCCAAAGACCTAGCTGGCCATCTCACACGACCACAACGTCCTATCTATTTGTTCGGAAATACATGATTCTAATACTCCCTAACCTGATGTGAGTAATGTGCCGGTTCTCCATCCTGTTGAAACCACAAGTGTTGTCTTGTATGCTCTGGTAAATCGGCAAGTAACATTGGTAGGTGATTTTGCAGAAAATCTAAATACATTTCACGATTGAGGTGCCTGTCGAAAAAGTGCGGCCCAATTAGATATCCATCTACTATAGCGGCCTAACATTCATGAACCAACGATGAAGGTGATCTATTTGTCTCATGAGGTGTGGATTTTCCGTGGCGTAATAATAAAAGGTGTGCCTGTTAACAAGCCCATTGTTGTGGAAAGTTGCCTTGTCCGAGAAAAGAACTCTGCTAAACATATTTGGATTTTCCGCTACTTTGTCACTTACCTAATTCCAAAAATTGATTCGATTTTCATAGTCTTGATTGTTTAGTTCCTGGTGCAGCTGTAGATGGTATGCATGAAATTTATTCACTTTAAAGATACTCTGGTCGGAAGTTCGACTTATATCTGTTAACTGAGATATCTCTCTTTGGCTTTTATATGGGTCTTCTGTCACTGTCAAAAAAACTGATGACTGGTTGTCTTCAGCTGTAGCAGTTTTTGGTTTTTCATGTTTTTGGTAAGCGATATTACCCATTTCGATAGATCTGCTTAGAAGTTTTTCAAAGCATCTTGCATCAGAATGCCTCTAATCAGGAAACCTTTGTGCATCAACTATACTTGCCAACAAAGAATTTCTATCACACTTACCCAGAAAAAAAATCATATCAACCATTTCTTTTTTAGAACACTTTATGGTGGTCAATTGAGAATTATTAGGTTCAAACCTCACTTTAACAATGTTTAATAACGAAACACTGATAAGTTTACGAAGTGAAATGCAGAATATGATATGTCCGGACACCTGATAGAAGGCACAAAAAAAAAAAAAGGTCAACACATACCTCGATTCATGTTTTAATCATCTTGATTTTATCAGTCCTTAAAAGAATTATTTGGTTTAGGTTTCATTTTTTTCGACTTGAATCGTTACAGAAAAAAACTTCTGTGCGAATAATGTTGCATGTTGATACGGTTCATAGTTGAAATTTTCATCAAAAATTTTCACAAATAATCGAATATTCCGAAAATGATGGAAGGTAATGATAAGGTTATTCCTGCAAAAATATAGGGCAATATTTTGTGAGTTGACATCCATAATAAAATAAAGGGTGTTCCATTTGAAAACATCAAGATATGATATTTTTAAAATTACAATATTCATTAATTTTTGTGAGTCACATCTGTATAAAATGAGGAAAATCTATTTCAATTCATCAATAAAGCTATCCCTGGGCAATAAGAAAACGGAAGAAAAAAGTATTCATCCTCTCTGACCGAAGGAATATGCGATGATGTGAGAGCCTATTTTCATGAATTTTTACGAAAAAAAAATATTGTGACAAAACTACTCGCTAAAAAAACTTATTACTTAAAGACATTATAGCAGAGTTTAGGCCGCTTCTGAATCTTGAGCAAAGAAGTGGTCTTTCAATCTGAAAAAATTACCCAAGATTTTTTTATAGAAAATTGGGACACCCTGTTTACTGCAAAATAAATTGCTGAAGTAGATTCTTACTTTCTACATACAATACCGTTCGAACAAAAATCAAATCTTCAAGAGTGTACGAGCTATAGAGCATCCGCCACTGGTGCATCACCCACTATATTGAGCTGTTGAATTTCTTGTCTTGATGTTCATCATTGTATATATACGGGTTATATAGGGTTAATGTAGGTTTTCAGAAAAAAAAATTATATAAACATAGGCCCGCAAAAGCGTCTTTACGGAGCTACAGAGTGTTGAAATTTCCGGAAAAAATTTGTTTTTTCTTCGAAACTCTTGCAGTTTTTGGGATATTCAGCCCAAATTTGAAATGCAAGCTATTTTTAACAGCCTCTAGCATTACACGTCCTAAATTTCAACTAGAATCTAGAAGGCGTTTTCTTTTCCGGAGCCATGTCTTCTTTTGCCCTTTCAACCTTTTTTGCTGTACGCCACTGGTCAGCATACAATCAATTTTTGTCATCTTCGTTCAATTGAAAACTTTTTTGAACAGAAAATTATTTAACGATTGTATGCATTCGCTGAATTGAAATTTGATTTTTTTCATTCATTTATTTATTTTGACAATTGCTAAAGTTCGACCAGTGTCTGCTCGAATTGCTTATCAAATTTACAATTATTTTTGAACTTATGAAGTTATTGCAGTAAGTAAAAATGGCTAATTTCACCAATGCCGAATTAGCTGATATCCATTACATGTACGGTCTAGCTGACGGAAACACAACAGAAGCTAAGCGATTATATCAGGTGCGCTTTCCAAATCGAGTAACACCTGACAGGCAAACATTTTCAAATATCCACAGAAGGTTGAGGAAAACTGGTACTTTTACTGCAAATAAGTGCAACTCTATCTATGAGAACCCCAGATATTGAGGAAGCAGTTTTGAATTGTATTGCTTTGAATCCTCATGTGAGTACAAGAAAACAATTGAATACAAGAAATCAGTTGAATATTTCACATGTTCTAGTTTGGAGGATTCTCCACGACTTTTTATGATACCCGTTCCATATTCAACGCGTCCAAACTCTACTTCCTCGACATATTCCTTGAGGACAGAATTTCTGCCGATGGTTCTTAGATAAAATTTGAGAAAATGCTCATTTTGATAGTGAAATAATGTTCACAGACGAAGCTAACTTCTCGAGAACTGCTATAACAAATTTTCACAATAATCATTATTGGGCTGAGGAAAACCTCTATTTGATTGAAGAATCTCCTCATCAAGAACAATACTCACTAAATTTCTAGGTCGAAATAATTGAAATTTATTTGATTTGGTCATTTTTTTGGCCTACCAGACTGAACGGTCCCGTTTATCGACAATTTCTTAAGGAGGAGTTACCTTTATTGCTCGAGGAAGTGCCATTTTTGGTGAGGAACATAATGTGTTTCACGCATGACGGGGCTCCAGCAGATTTTAGTGGACATGCTAGGGAATTCTTGAATATTATATTCAACAACCGATGGATAGGTCGGAGTGGGCCAGAACCATGGCCTCCTAGGTCCCCATACTTAAATAGTTTAGAATGTTTTTTATGGGGATATCTCAAAAATTTAGTTTATACCACTCCAGCGAACACTGTAGAAGAACTGTGAAATCGAATAATAACTTCTTATCACACGATGAGAAATACCCCAGGAATATTTCAAAGAATGCTTGATAATATGCGAAGAAGGACAGATGCCTGTATTGTATGTATTGTTCATGGAAGTTTTTTTTCTCTAAACTGCACGTAGATTTACCCCCTCAATTTGTGGCGTACTACTATGTAACACCCTGTATATCTTCAATGTTTTGCGAATTGGAAAATACTATTTTTATATTTTTTCATTCTGATTTGACATGAAATAAATATTATTTTTAATAACTCAAATAAACTTAAGTAAACCATTTTATATATCGATAAATGTTCGTTAAAATTAGACATATTTACGCAAATATTCAAGAATTTTTTCTAAATGAACGATTGATTCGCCGAAAAAACGATTAGCATTTTCGAATTCAGGGGTCTATTTGTGATGAAAAAAAACTTAAAAAGATTCAAATTAGTGTTCTGCCCCTATCCATGTCATAGAGAATGTGAGCCCGGTAGATTTTACTTCATTCAGCCACTATCTACTTTTAATGCAGCCGAATATTTCAAGAGAAATATGATTCATTGCTTCTTAGAATTTTAATAACATAAATTTATTTTCTCTGTTACATATTTGAGGAATGTTGTCCTTCATGAGATAGCCAACCAACTGATTTATTATCTCATTTCTTCATTAAGTCCTAAACGTTCTGCCCATCTTCTTTCACGAGACTTATATTCGTTGATTTCTTTTGCGAAAATTGATTGTAACCTTCTGCCTTTCAAAATCTTTATCGAATGAATCAACTGAGTTTTGCAAGTTTTATATTACGCCGGAGCTATCAAGCCCAAACTGAACATTAGTCTGGTGATCTCTTCCGATAATAAATTCAGAGCGATATTGCTCCATCCACTATTTTATTTGGTCCATCAACTCGAGTTTGAAAAAATTCCCGTCATTTTTCACCGCATTGAATTCTCTCAGGTGTTCCCACCATATTTGATGAGGTTTTTGACATCACTCTATACGGGGTTGTTTCAGTCGCCATGGTTCTGTCCCTCGAATAACTGCGTATGCTGAGATTATGGAATATTTAATGGAATAATAAATATGTTACTGTAGTTGATTTGACATTTCACATGTCGCAATATAAATCACATTGGAAAATACGATTGTATTGATATGTAAGGACATATTACTGATCCAGATTGATTATTGTTTTTACTGTATTTTACAAGCCATAAACGCAATGCATGGTTATGTGCCAAGCTTCATGTTGTACGAAAACTGCTCCAAATATACCCGACCCATGTCATTATTTATTGGCAATTAAATACTAGCTGTGGGAAGTTGATGCCAATCCATTTCCACTATACAGGGTATCCTTAGTTTAATGGCTTATTAGACGTTTTCGAAGAACTAATAATGCTATCGTTCTAAAATTTTGATAATTGATTCAGATAGTTCTTAACTTCATTTGAAGAATATTTTCACCTCGATGGAACTTCCGGTTATACCGGAAGTGCATACCAACTTGGTTGTTTAATATAGAACACCCTGTATTCTGATGACTGGTTCGATAACACTTGTTATTCCAATTATAAACACATCTAATGCATAAGTCTCATTTACTTCGTTCACGAAATATCCTAGTTTAACTTGAAAATTATGAATTTTTGGATTTCTGAAAAAATTGATATATCTTGACAACGGAGCGAGCTACCAAAATAATGTAAGGTGTTTTGCAAACAAGAAACCATACGGGACATAACTCATAACCGACTGAATCTCAGTCAGTATACAGAGTACTCTTTTTTCCGCCTCACATTTCGTAACGAAGAAACATAACTAAGATTATTCAAATTGTAACCAATATTTTTTAAAATTCTAGTACAGCATGGACACTTCGTTATTACAAACAATATTATAATCGCACACCAATTCTAAGTTGATAAGAGAACCTTAAAAACCTATCTGAATTGTCAGTGCAAGAACTGTTAATGAAAATACTCAAGCTATATCGATCAGTACATTTAAATCCTGTGATTGAAAAGACTTTTACTACACCCAACCAAGTTCATTTGGAATCACCAAATATTTGGAATATTACCTCAGGGATATTGGAACTTTCGAGGGATTATTAGAATTGAACTTTTTTGAGATATTTCGATTGAAAAAGAAATAACTTAAGGTTTATTTAAAGGAAAAAACAAATGAGAGAAAATGAGAAACTCTTTCCGCATGTAGTAAAAAAATTGAAAAGTGTTACTTCACGAAGTAGTACTTATAGGGTTCTTGGATTATCCTGACGCGATATAATGTTTTTTTGAGATTATGCCATAAATGTTCAATAGGATTTAGGTCAGGAAAACAAGCTGTCCAATCCAAAATAGCGATTCTCCCTGTTTCAAGACAATGTCGCTTGAGGTTGCTGGTATGAGGAGGAGCATTATCTTGCATAAAAGTGAAATTCTCACTGTGGGCACTTCGCCAGAATCTCACTATGGGTCATCACTAGGTCCACGTAGTTTATAGCCGTTACAAGAGCAGGAAACGAAATCAAAACTGTTTTGCCTCTCAACATAATGCCACCCCAAAACATCTGCTACAGGGATGGGGTACCACACACGATGAAAACACTGGTGGTTAACACAAACACTCTATGTAAACGTAAATTTAAAATAAAATAAAAACAGCTGGTTCGTTGGTAAACAACGGCGGTTTGGCAATATGGTCGGTGGCGTGGGTACGGAAAGCCAGCTCGTGGCAGCGCGTGCTGCAGCCGGTTTTCTAAGACAGTGTGAATTCGAAGGGGTCATTAAAGAGAAAGACCGCGAGTCTCCGAAATGCACGGATATTTAAGCCCTCGGTTCAGGTAGGCCCAGAGTACGTTCTGCGCCTAGCGCTGTTGAAGGGCCTACTAGGTGATCTGTGATTAAGAAAGCGTGGTTAACACGGTAATACGCTTATTCGGAGGGGCCTAGAGCGATCTATGATGAGATACCGTAGTGGACACGGTAACACATCACACTGCCCCCTTGGTAATTCGGAATTTGTGTTGCTACTCGGAGTCTAGCTTGTCTTCCACTCGAATGCGGCGGTCATCTGATCGAACACCAATCATCTCTTGTCCTATCTGAAAGAAGAAAATTTCGCAAATTCTCAATATTACACATTTGGTGCTCGATACACCAATTAAATCCGTTAATTTTTTGTTGTCTGGTTAGCTCTGGAACTCTTAAGGCCCCTCTGCTTTATAAACCTCTTGAACGAAGTCTTTGACGTTTCATTTCGACTGATACACTGATGTCTGTTGCTTCCACAAATTGCCTTTGGAGTATGGGAGCGACGCACTAAGGTCTCTTCTTGCAATTTGGCACGAAAAGTCTTGTTCTTCAGGAGTGATCTTCCTACGGCTTCTTTTAGGCCTATTTGTAGCTCCACGTATCGGGCGTAGGTTTTTGAAATCATCTCCTGTGATATCCCCACAGAGGCCGCTATATCTCTCTGTGTCTCAACTCCCTTAATTAGAGCAATTATTAGACCCCTCTGCACCTCGAACAATTTAACGTAAGGCATTTTCAATTATGATTTTAGGCTTTTTTAAATTTTTAATTTTTTCAGTTTCAAATCTCAGTGCGGACTGAATACAATATCCCGAATATGTGGTGATAATCCAACATTTCTTATCATACTATCCAGTTTTTTCACAACAAAAAACTTTATTCTTCACAAGTAGTCCAAGATCCATGGTTAAAAACAACCAATAATGTGAAATACCGAAGGAATCCATATAATTTTGGTTGTGTATAGATGAAATTAGGGCAAAGTAGTAAAATTTTTAGGAAAACATGTCCTGATTGAAAAAAATCGAGTGCATATATGATAGGTAATTTTGAAAACTCATAAAATCCTATAATTGTTATTTAATGTAAATTAGAGTTGGGGCATGATACCTATATAAGTCGAAAATCATAATATACATTATGTCTAACAGGTTGCAGAGCAGGGAAAACAAAATAATACAAAATGACTTAGAAAATAGGCTAATCTGATGAAAACAAAATGAAAAGATTCTCAAAGGCAAGTAGATCAAGCATTTAACCTACCCATAGAAAACTTTGATGAAATACAATGATTGCTTATCAAAAACATGTTGTAGGTACTTAGAAATCTTCAGTTGCCTGTTTCAGATAATATCCTTCAGTCATAGGCGTTCTTGAAAGCATTGACAGAAGCAGAAGAAATGACATGTGGTGGTAGCTCATTCCATGCCGAAAAGACACGATTGGAAAAAAATTTTCTCTTGGGGTGGATTTGAAGTTTTCTCGATATAATTTCAGTCTGTGGCCTCATAGACGTCTATTGTGATTGATCATTAAAAGTGGAGATAAATCTGCACCGAACCTGTTATTCAAGGCCCTATAGACAATAATAAGATCACCTCGAAGACGTCTATTATTGAGAGGTTGAAGATCGAATATTTTGAGGGGTTCGGCATAACTTGGCCGTCGACGACCTTTGAAAGATCTCTGAAGCAGAAACGAAAGTCTAGAAGATTTGTTACAAATACTTTGAATATGATCAGTCCTCGTTAGGTTATTAGAGACGGTAACTCCAAGATCAACTTGCTTCGATGTGGTGATCAGAGCAGTTCCAGAGATCTTGTACATCCCATGGGGGTTGCTTTTGTCAAGGTGCAGGACCTTGCACTTATCCAAATTCAAGGGTGAAAGCCAGCCGTTCCACCACCTGGACAAGATCGAGATCTTGTTGAAGAGTATGAAAATCAGAAAATAGATTATCATATAATATTGTATCGTCAGTATAGAGAGAGCAGGTGGAAGAAAGTATAGAAGGAAGTTCAGCAGTATACAGTAGGAAAAGTGATGGACCTAAAACGGAACCCTGAGGAACTCCACTTAAAACTGGCTTGAGTGAAGACTTTTCATTCGAAACTCTAACGCGAAAGCTTCTCCCAGGTACAAATGCTCTAATCCATTCTAGAACCAGACCTTTTATGCCAAGGTGTTCAATCCTATACATTAGTCGTCGATTTGGCACTCTATCAAACGCTCTCGAAAAATCTGGATAAACTACATCAATTGGAATCCCGCGGTTTACAGCCTTTTTTCAATCGTTGATACATAGATTTGGGTTTGTAATCACTAAACAACCGGGAAGTAAGCCATGCTGAATTTCAGGAATCAGTTTATTGGAAGGGAGAAAATCGAGTATTCGGAGGTGAATTGTTCTTTCACATATCTTAGAAGCAATCGATACAAGACTGATAGGTCCGTAATTATCTGCTGAGAATTTATCTTCTTTTTTGTAGATTGAGGTAATTGTTGCTACCAACCAATCATCTGGATGAGCACCTGTTTCCAAAGATATGGTGAAGATGATAGACAGCGATGTTGCCAATGTAGATGCACATTTCCTTAAAAGAGTAGAAGATAGACTATCCGCACTAGGGGCTGAGTCACTCAGATTGTTCAATTGTTCCTCTATAATTGCTGAACTGAAGGATACGTGTGATGAATCCAAAGAACATCGATTGGATTTAATTAGTGGTAAAGGACCATTAGGTTCGTGGGTAAAAGATGCGGAGAAAGACTTTGCGAGCACTTCAGCAGATTCGCAGTTATTTGTGCAAAGTTCATCATCTGAGTTGCGAAGCATGGGTGTCGACACTTTTGCGTTCATTATTGAGCGGATGTATTTGGAAAATTTCTTTCTATCCTTGGTTCTCGCAAGATCATTAGATTTTTTTATTGATACTTCCATTGAATTCGAAAAATATCTGTGATTTTCGCAATCTCTATCGGATCAATAACGGAGGTATCTCTGCCACAAAGATTTTTTCTAACGAATCATATTCATTATGTTGGTATTCAGCCATGGTTTTGATGGGTTGGAGAAAATATTCATCTTAGTTGTGAACTCTCTGTTTTTAGAGCTAAGCAAGTCCAAAAAGCATTTTCACACAACATCAATGTTATTACTCCTCAAAATATCCTTCCAGTCGATTGCACCGAGCATGCTATTCAGCTTGGCGTAGTTGATAGTAGATATAACTTTATGAGATTGTAGACTCGAAGAAGAAGGAACGTACTTAATACTGGACTTCACAACGACGTGATCTGATTTTCCAAGTGGGGCTAAATGGCTCACAGGTGATAAGAGATTTGCGTCATTCACCTGAATCAAGTCCAGTAGAGAAGGTTTATTACCAGGGCGAAAGCGAGTAGGTTTATCAACAATTTGAGTCAAGTTTGAATCTAACAAAATCGAAGCAATAGTATAAGAGGTCGACTGCCCGGAAGGCATGTTGAATAAAGTGATTGGCCAAACAATATCACGAGAATTGAAATCTCCAACAAATAGGGTATTTTTTTTCTGAAGACATGACTCACAGATGTTCTGCCATCTTAGCATCGAAAAATGACTGATGAGGGCAGTACACACAACCGATATAAATACTGAAATCTTTGTTTCGAATATTTGAGAAAATATTGTCAATTCCTGGAATATCTAATGAAGAAACATCGTCATATTAAACGAATTCAAAGTTACCTACGCTTCATTGTTAAATAATGCAAGCATTTTAACCCAAAAAGTGTTGGACGAAAAAGAATTTCCTTACGTTTGTTTGTTTTTCCTTTAACGTGCTCTGTTTCTGCCTTTCGGCTAATGACACGCCGGGGAATTCTGTCACCTCACTAACCCGGGAATTTTGCCGAACCCCTCTCGTGTCGAGGGAAGGGATCTTTAATGTCCAACACATCTCTGTTAGACAGAACAGACAGCTTTACATCTCCTCCGAAAGATGGACACTCAAGCGATTCCCAGAATCCGAAAAATCGCACCGGCTTTGTGGGGATTGAACCCAGGTAACTCTGCGTAGGAGATGAGCATCATATCCCATACGCCACCGAGCCGGCTATTTCCTTACGTATTTCGACTATACGTAGAAAACTGCACCTAGAATGTCAAAAGCAGTTCCGTTTAACTTCAAGAATAAACGAGATTATGCTACTGATTCCGAAATGATGAAAATTTTCAGATAATTCCAAAAAAAAAAAAAACTAGCTTGAATACGAGCACAAAACAACTTTATTCAAACCGTTGCAAACAGTATATAACTCGTAATCCAATATTGCAGCAAGATAACCCCGAAATAGCATGGCTCAAACTAAAAGAAAACATATACAAGGGTGCCACAGAGGCCTTGGGAACCCGCACGGTATCACAGAACGGCAAACCTAATAATAAACCCTGGTTCACCACTGAAGTCAAAAACATTACAAAGGAAAAAAACAAATATATCTAGAATATAAGAATCATCCGACACCAGAGAACCGAAATAGATACATAGAAATAAGAAATAGGGTGAATAACAGAGTTCGGGAAATTAAAGAAGAATACTGGCAGAGATTTAGTGCTGAAATGGAAGCGGATATATATGGAGCGCAAAAACGAATTTGGAAATTATTAAGGGGTATGAAAAAGGACACCACTGAAACTATACAACTGAAAACAATCACAAACGAAACATGGGAAAAATACTTCAAAAATCTTTACACCGAATCAGAAAATGAAGAAGAACCCCCAGAAGAAGACTAGCTATGGCAATAAGTAAACTTAAAAATAGGAAAGCTCCAAATGAAGATAAGATAACAAATGAGATGATCGAATATGGCGGAGTCATGAGAGAAGAGTACACAAAACTGTTTAACATCATAATTCAACACGGAAAAATACCAGAAGAATGAAAAAGAAGTGTAACAGTGCCCATCTTTAAAAAAGGAGACAAAACAAATCCTACCAACTATCGCGGAATAACCTTATTAAGCACCTCTTTGAAACTGCTTACAAAGATTCTTGCCGATGACATAACGTCAACAATGCCAATCAGCGAAGAGCAACAAGGCTTTCGAAAAAACCGATCCACGGTCGATGCACTATTTATAACAAGGCAATTGTAGAGACCGTTAAAAACTTGGGACTAGAATACCGCATGGGAACCTACAAAATCGGGACATCTTAAACAACCAATTTGGAGAAATAAACACCTCAGTATACCATGAAAATCCAGAATCTACAAAACATGTGTGCGACCAATTATGACATACGAGGCAGAAACAAGAACGGAAACGTCGGTAACAAAGAGGATACTAAGAACAATAGAAATGAAAACGCTAAGAACTATAATCGGTTACACATTGAATGACAGACAAAGAAATACCGACATAAGGGAAAAATGTGAAACAGACGATATTGTAAGATGGGTAAGAAAAAGAAGAAGAGAATGGAACCAGCATGTAAACAGAATGACCACAGATAGAATAGCCAAAATCGTATATAACAACATACCACACGGAAGAAGACCCGTTAGACGACCACCAAAACGATGGCGGGACAGTTGGCAATCAACTCCACAAGAACTGCTGCAGGGAAATCGGAAATGAACAGCCGCTACGCCTTCTACACGGTGAAGAAGAATACGTTTTCGGCAATCACTTCCCAAAGCAAGATGAGCAGTGGGAAGCAGGTTCTTTTCCTCTATTCACAATATTTCACTAGCTGTAGTACAGAAACGTCAAAATCTGTGCGCTCTGTACACAGTGTATAAATGAAGAAATTTATGATTGAACACTGATGGAAAATCATTAAATTCGATAATATCAATTTACTCGTCTCTTTTTATATTTTCTACTATTGAAACTTTTCACAACGGTTCTGTCATGTCATTGAGATAGACATAGCACATCGTAAGTTCGTTTTAGCTATTTTTGATGGAAGGATTTTTTTCTCCCAATTCCAATATATCATATTGACATGACTAGGAATGATATTGCTTATCGCTTAGATTTCCGCTTTACGATACGAGAACTGAGATCGTTCATCATAGGGTGACTATGCGAAAACAAGAGTAATAGGAGGGATATTTGCATCGAACTGATCTAAAATGGAAATCAGTTCGAATAATATCCGTTGAATGATAATTAATCATGTCAGTGGTTCTAGAGTAGAATATATTGGGAAAAATAGTCGTCCACAACATTTTCTGAAGCTTGGATATGGAATCGGATATGTCTAGATTTGAAGATTTTCAAAAGTTGCTTATTTCTCAATATCTTTTCTTCATAATAGAATTTTTTAGTTTACGTTTGACGTTTTTAATAGAAACTGAAAATGTGTAAAGATAAAATACAGAGAACATTTTGGAATATTGAAATATTTACTCAAGGAATATATTTTGTATTGGTAGAGAACTATCGTTAAACATAATGATAATAAGAAATTGAAGTATGTATTATACTATCACAAGAGATTTATTGAAAATCAGGATTTCACTTTCAGTATCTCGAATATCTTCAGCTGACAACTAGTATTGAACTACAGTTGAAAAAACATACATTTATAAACAAGTAGATACAAAATACAGGGTGTTACATAATAGTATGTAACAACTTGATGGGGTTGATCTACGTGCAATTTTAAGAAGAAAAAGTTCATAAAACCGTTCCGCAAAAGCTTCGTTACGGAGCTACAGGGTGTTGAAATTTCCGGAAAAATCTGTTTTTTTCTTCAAAACTCCTGCAGTTTTTCAGATATTCAGAATTATAATTTTCAAATTTTTCATCAACTCGAGATTTGTTGATATTTTCCATCATGAACTGATCTCTTCTGAATGACATCTTCTTATTTTACACTTCTGAAAGTTACCAAGCGACTCTTAAATGACCAACCTTAAAGTTCATATAGTATGGTGCGATCATTTTTGTGGGGAGTGTATTTACAACTTTTGAATTTGGAAGGCTTTTACTTGATAAAATTCCATTATCAATAATAAAAAACAAGAACTGTGTTTTAGGGAATTTTACTTTATAATTGCGATTCGTAACGCGTTTCACTACACCGTAGCTTCTTCAGACGAATGAATGTACAGAAA
This sequence comes from Cryptolaemus montrouzieri, assembly GCA_013387265.2. NCBI lineage: Eukaryota > Metazoa > Arthropoda > Insecta > Coleoptera > Coccinellidae > Cryptolaemus > Cryptolaemus montrouzieri. Next base: position 1,637,140 of record JABFTP020000083.1, on the reverse strand, counting down.
ATAAGAATGAGGATATAAATATAAATGTTCTTGAGTAATTAAAAGCTTATTGGGTTGCTTCTTCTTGAGTGGTTATTTATGACAGTTATATCCAATAAAATCAAGGAATAGATTGCTCCCCGAAAAGATTCAATAGAGATGAAGGGCTCAAATCGACTTGTTATTTGATGAGTCTACCTGAGTGTTTGTATTTATTGATTTCTAAAGTTTCCCAAAAATCTACCTTCCAATATTTATTATCTGTTTGCAAAATTTCAAACTGTGGGTTGAAAGAGTGATTATTTTCTTAGAGATGATTCGCGTAATTTGAATCTGATTTTTATTTGAAAAACTGCGTTTATGTTCCGATATTCTAATATTAAAATTTCTATGTGTTCTACCAATGTAGAAATTATCAGTCATTGCAATTCAATCTATAAACACCTGATTTATTGTTTTTACCTGGTTTGGTTTTATTATTTTTTATATATTTTCCTAAATTATTATTAGTTTGGAAAGCTATGTTGAAATTATTATTATTATTATTATACTAGTGGTGTTCCACAGGGCTCCGTCCTTGGTCCCATGCTTTTCCTTCTTTATACCTCCGACTTGCCTTTATCGACCAACTCCAAATGCGCTCTCTTTGCCGACGACATCAAACTTTACAATTCCCCTATATTTGATGCTCACACCCTTCAGGAAGTTTCGATTAAAATCGACGAAAGGTCACGTAATTAGTTGACCCCTCTGAACTGGTAAAAGTGTGTTGTTTAGCATATTGGAAAGACCAATTCAAACCTTGATTATACCATTGAAGGCCACACTCTACAAAGTGTTTCACGACACGCCGACCTCGGATTGACTGTCACAAACAACCTTACCTGGTCAGAACATACTGCAAATGTCGCCTCCAAAGCTTGGAGAACTACATACATGTTACAGCAAAATTTTGGTGGCTGTGAGATGAGAAATGCCAAGGTACTGTATCAAACAATATGGAATCGTCTGCCTAATTCGGTAGTGAGTGCTGATACTGTTAACCTGTTCAAGAATAGATTTGATGCTTGGAAAGAAACACACTGATTTTTATCTTTTCTTTATAGTGCGTGTTTGTTACTCTTTTGCTCCTTTTCAGTATGCATTATATATGAAACTGTATGATTTTGTGAATTTATAGGTTTCTATCTCTATTCTAATATGTATTTATTGATAAAATAATAATAATTCAATTGACGAGGCTTCTACATGATAAAAATCCATTTTCACAGATACAAGTAAACGATGATTTCTACTAAAATATATTATTAAATGCTTGACGCGTTTCGATACACAATATCTTTGTCAAGATATAATGAATAAATAAAATATATCTTTCTAACATACCTGTATATACTGAAGAGGCAATCCACTCAGAACCATCTGTATTCGAACTAGTGTTAAGGAAATAATTTTAATGAGGGTGAGTTATTTATGTCTACCTGATCATTAAGAACTTCTGGTGAGTACCAAAATTTGTTAATTTCAAATACTTCCAGAAAGTTGAGTTTTATACCTCTATCCTCAGAATGTAGGATTTCAAATCCTGAATTGAAAGAATGACTATTTTCCCTAAGATGATTCAAATTGGTTTTCCATTGATGAAACTACGTTAATGTTCAAAGATTCTAACATTAAAATTTCTTCCTGTTCTACCTATATAAAAACAATTGTATGCTACACATTCGAATCAATAGACACCTGACTCATTCTCTTTATTAATTAAAGACTTATATTATCTGATAAATTAACCTCGATTTGGTGATGTTTTGAACGGTATATTCAAATTTGAATTTTCAAGAAGGATTTCACAATACTGCTAATATTACCTAAATTTCCAAACTATTGAATTTCTTGGATACATATGTTGTAAACTTAATTTTGTTTTTTCTTATATAATGAGCCCCTCGAAAAAGTCTAGGAAACACTTCTGAATATCGATATATCGTATCCAGAACGATCAATATGGATGATTTTTTTCAAGAAATGAACACCTGGATCAATTTCTCACTGAATTATGTAGAGTGACGCAACAGATTTCAGTTTTTTTTATGAAAAACTAAAAATGCAGCAGATTCGGGGCTGCTTTATAATCATTTCATGTATTCAGTGTTTGAAATCAGTTAGTTGGCACTTTTAACTGTTGTAAGCATAAATAAAAGATTCAAGTTTTGTGATTCGACCATGGAAATATGACATTTGACTAGAGAAGAGATGTTACGAGCCGTTGGCGTGCTCCAAGCTGGGAGCTCTCAACGGGAAGTATCCAGTGTTCTGGGAAGTAGTCCAAGTGTCATAAACCATTTATGGTCGCATTTCAATGAAACAGGTAGAGTAGAAGAACGCCATACAGGTCGTTTCAGGAATACTAAGGTCGCCCAAGACCAATTTTTGGTTTTTCAAGCCAGAAGAGATCGTACTACCACAGCATCTCAATTAGCTCAAGAGCTATCTCGAGTTCATAATGTACAAATTTCCGACCAAACTGTGAGAAATTGACTGCACGAAGGTCAACTCTACTCCAGACGTCCTTTAAGAGTTCCATAACTGACCCATGGAAATCGCGCTGCTCGTTTAGCTTGGTGCTAAGAACACGTAAACTGGGATCAAGAGAGGTGGGCCACAGTTCTCTTCAGTGATGAATCTAGATTTAGTTATGATCCCGATTCGGGAAGAATTCGAATACGGAGAGAACCTGGAAAGCAAAACCGTCTCAAGCATGCTCGAGAAGTTGTTAAACAGGGAGGCGGATCAGTGATGTTTTGGGGAGATATACGCCTTGGTGGAAGAAATGACCTCGTTTTTATACGGGAAACTCTTACGCAAATGAGATAGTTTTACCTGTAGTCGTACCGTATCTCCAAACAATGGGTCAAAATCCACTCTTCCAACAAGATAATGCCCTTCCTCATCTTGCAAGAGTTGTCTTGAACGTTCTTGAAGAGAATGATATCGATCTTCTACCATGGCCATCCTGCTCCCCAGATATGAATCCCATCGAGCATGCGTGGGACACCGTAAAAAGAAATCTCCTGCGTCGAAATGTCTTCCATCATGAACAGGAGCTTCGATCAGCTGTTCAGGGTGCTTGGAATGACTTAGGCCAAAATGTAATAGACAATTTAATATTGAGCATGCCGCGACGATGCCAAAGTGTCATTAATAATAGAGGTGGACCTTCTGTTAGTTCAGGATTTTTGTTGTGTTTTAACAAATTTCGTCATTTTCAAATTTCATTTATATAATAGGTGCTTTGGAGAAGTCAAATATTATTTTGTTTTCTTGAGAATACATTTTATACAATACATTCTAACAAAAACCGAAAGATTTCTATAACCTCGAATCATCAAATTGATATTTTAAAGATATTGGTAAGTGCTCCCTAGACATTTCTGAGGTGTTTATGCTGCTAACTAAATTCACATCATAACCATTATTCATTGCAATCTTCTCCATCAAATTCAATTCTTTGATATAATTATCATTAGACATCGGTGTGCTCAAGAGTCTATGTATATAGCTATTACATGCAGCAGCTTTATGTTGGTAAGGATGTGCCGATGTATAATGAATTGTGATATCTGTATGAGAAGGCTTATGATAAACTGAAAACTGGTGTCTATTATTTGATCTTGTTATTGTTAGGTCTAGGAAATTGATCGAATTGTTCAGAAGTGAATTTTATTTTTGAGTGCAGTTGGTTGATGAAATCTTCGAATACCGTGAACTATCTGTTTGTCCCTGTGAAACATACAATAATGTCATAGACATATCGATACCAATATAGGAAATGTTTACTAATCGTATGTTTATGATTAGTTTTTTCCATATTATCCATGGAGATTTCTGCTAGAAGAGAGCTTGAGGTATTTCCAATTATAAGTCGTTCGTTACTTTCATAAAAACAATCGTTAAATGAAAAATAATTTTGAGGTATGCAAACATCTAATAAAACCATAATGGCCTATATAATTCCTGGATTCGTCATATTTTGTGTTTTCCAGAACATTAGATTTCATTAATGATTCTAATTAATGAGTTATATTCCGAGATCCAAATAATAAATTCAATGAAGAAGAGGAGACAGTCATTGAGAATTCAAAATCCGTCATTACAGATAGCGAAAAATTTGGACTTGTCTTACCGAATCCTTTACCACCTCAACAACAGTCGAATTTGGGAGGCTTTTACTTGGTAAAATTCCATTATCAATAATAGAAAACAAGTACTGTGTTTAAAGAAATTTTTACTTAATAATTGCGATTCGTAACGCGTTTCACTACACAGTAGCTTCTTCAGACGAATGAATATACAGAAAAATATAAATGAGAATATAACTATAAATGTTCTTGAGTAAGAAGAAGCAACCCAATAAGCTTTTAATTGGTTATTTATGACAGGTATATCCAATAAAATTAAGGAATGGATTGCTCTCCGAAAAGATTCAATAGAGGTGAAGGGCTTAAATCGACTTGTTCATTGATGAGTCTACCTGAGTGTTTGTATTTATTGATTTCTAAAGTTTCCCAAAGATCTACCTTCCAATATTTATTATCTGTATGCAAAATTTCAAACTGTGGGTCGAAGGAATGATTATTTTCTAAGAGATGATTCGCGTAATTTGAATCTGATTTTTTATCAGAACATAAACGCAGTTTCATCAATGGAAAAACTGATTCAAATTATTCGAATCATCTTAGGGAAAATAGTTATTCTTTCAATTCAGAATTTAAAATCCTACATCCTGAGAATAGAGGTATAAAACTCAACCTTCTGGAAGTACTTGAAATTAACAGATTTAGGTACTCACAGTAAATTCTTAATGATCAGTTAGACATAAAAACTCATCCTCAATGAACTTGTTCCCTAAACACAAGTTCAAATACAGATAACTCCGAGTGGATTGACTCTTTAGTCTATGTAAGTATATGTTGGTAAGACATTTTTGTAGTATTCATTCGCTCTTGACAGAGATACTGGATATCGAAACGCGTGGATCATTTATTAATATATTTTAGTAGGAATCATCTCTTACTTTTATTTGTGAAAATAATAATAAATTAATAAAATAGACTCATACTCTTCACTTGATAGAGGCTACTGAACGGAACATTAATAAATTATCATAATATTCACTGAGAGTTGAACCTATACTTCCTTTGAGTCAGTTGTTAAATCAGGATCACTTATTAGATTGAAAACGTTATGGACACCAACTTTCATAAATGATATTTCATTGCCTTCTAGAACCTGCACTTTGTAACTTTGAGCTGTCGAAGATGCAGTAATGAACACCATGCCTTTCCGAAGTAATTCCCATCCAAACCATAATAGACTTACATCGAAAAAAAGCCTCTCCTTATTGTGAGCTAGGGTGTATCGTTCCCCAGGTTTCCCTCATACCAATGAACACCTATTCAAAACGTTTCGGTGAAACGGCATTCATCAGAAAACATAACACTGCCTCAGACTGCTTAAATTCACGATAAGCGATTTCAGATCAGAGCTAATCTTTCAACTTTTTCTGTATTAAGACAGTGGACCTGTTGATGTCCTGGTATCATGAATCCTATGCATGAATCTACCTTTAGACAGTCCATCCACTAACATTAACATTCCTCTTTACTTGAATTGAATCGCAAATAATGTTCTGTTTCGCTATCTCGTTGACAACAAAAACGTTAGTGGCTTTTTTTCGATCGAAATTGGCCTTCGGTTTATCAATCCTGTTTCTTGATACCGTTCGTTATATTTTCGAATTGCACGAAGATCCTCTTCAAGAATTCTACCCGTTTCACGTTGACCTCGGCCATCTTGTAACAACGCATCTATTTCTGCTACAACAATAGCATCCAAAGGCATTTCAATCAATAAATTATACTCTGCACAACTTCAACCAACTTCATTTACTGAGGAAAATTGTTTAAAACTCAAATTCTCCAAATTTATAATTTTAATGTAGCACTACGAATGCATATTTCACGAAATTCTCAATGATGTCCTAATATCTGCACGCTAGCGTGTTTTATGATTGAAGATCCCTAAAGTACATTTGGTGACGAAAAAGCGCTAATAAAGAAATTTGGAAATGATCTCATTCTTTTGCTCGCTAGTGTATTCGCTGAAACTATTTCTGTGAATAGGCGATTCGTAAGATTATTATGCTGGTGTCTGAGCAACTGTCATTACGACTTACTAAGTTTCTCGAACGCGGTAATTAATATTCATAATCAGAAACAAAATATTCACCCTTCCAAAAGTTCGCCCACGTCTGATAAATATACGTCTCAGCTCAGACAACAGAAGTTGAGTGCTATTCACATCGGTATCATCTTGGGTTCAACTTTTCCCTTATAATCTACTCTGAAATGTAGTTATTAAACTTGGATTAGACTTATGTCCTTCAGATAGGAGAATAGAAACTAATGTTATTATATTTAATTAACTGAAGCACTCGAATAACTTCTATAGAAATTAGTTGCTAGTTGAAGTCTGCTTTGTTTGTCATGGGAAATAAGAGATGCCCAAATATGAAACTCGCAGATTTGAGCTTCTCAGCAGACGGTACATACACATATGGCAAATATGGAGGGATATTTGGAATTTCTGCTTTATTTAACTACTAGTATTATTTGATAAAAAAATTTGTGTGCCTATGATAATGGAAGTATATTGTTCACTGCGATAAGGAAGTGATACACAGTTTCAATATTTCAAATTTATTTTTTGATACGAAGCAGATCATTACTTTAGAAAAATATAAAAAATACTCGAATACGATAATGTTTCGGGTTGTTAGCCCATTATCAAAAGTAATACAATACTAAATTCAAAATGAGTGATTTGTCTTATGTATAATGGCATTCAAAACAGCAGATCAATTGAAGTCTAGTTGGTCGTTGCAAATTGGTTGGTTTTTCTAATGAGCGAACGTAATTTCAATAATCTCCAAGATCTTTTTTCCTTTATTACCTGGATGCATGAATTCCATATTCTCGAAATCTATGAAATGATTTTTGTTGATGCAGTGGTCCGAAAAACATGTAGAATTTTTATTTTGGAGAATAGATCTTTCATGTCCTTTAACTCTCGATGCATCTTCTGGTTTGGTCTATATAGATTGTCTCACATTTACTGCAGTGTATTTTATATACTCCGCTTTTATCCAATAATTTTGTTTTATCTCTATCTATTATTAACCAATTATAAACCCAAACTCGTTTTATTACTGCTGATGGCGTTAATATTATTTCTGTGTAATCTGTTACATATCTTTTGCTAATATTTGGAATATAGTTAATATTATTATTATTTTCTGTTGAATTTCTCAGTATGTAATGGATAAATGCTGTGCAATGAAAGCTTATGTCGTTTTATCTTATTAAGATATCAATTAATTTTGGTCAATAGCCGTTGTTCATAGCGATTTATTTTGAAACTTGAACTTCAATCTCAAAATCAACAGCTGACAAAGGAATTGAAAGTAATCTGCGCACAAATGAATGAAAAGAATAAAATAGATTATTGATTAGGATGTTGAGGAAATAACAATTTTATTTTCTAAATTTGTCATGAATATTTCACTTAGTAATATAAACAATGAAGAACCCATAGGTAAACCATCTAATTGTTGATATATCTTATTATTGAACCTGAAATTACTTTTTCGAAGACACAGGTTCACAGCTGACATCGTTCCTTCTATATGAGTAGGGCTTAATGTACTATTAGATTGAAGTTGTTTATTAATTTTGGCTTTGACATCACGGCAGGGTGTACACGGATATAGATTAATTATATCAAAGGATACTAATTTTGCATTTATCGGAATTTTTGGAGATTTCAAGTGATTGGTTAATTCTATAGAGTTTTGTGTTGCGTAAATTATATTGTGTTTTATCATATTTGGTAGTATGTTGTTCTAATAGTTACATAATTTAGTAGCTGAAGCCGTACATATGAAACAATAAGTCTCATGGGATAATCTACCTTGTGAATTTGGGTAATGAATTTAAAATTCGAGCTTTCGGATTCATAACAGTCAATTTCAACCCATCTTTTTGCAATAAATTTGTACACTTTTTAATTAGAGATAAGACTTGGGTTTGAAATTTGTTAGTAGGATCAACATGTAATTCTATAAATTTTTTTGGAATGAATAATTTTTCAGTTTTTCAATATAGATATCAGTTTCTAAAATGGTGATAGTGTTACCATTGTTAGCTTTACAAAGGGTTGAATTATAGCCTTTAAGTTTTGTTTGTATGGATCTAAGAATTGCTAATTCCCAATTGTTTTTGGCCAATCTAGAATATCTCTTATATTTAGCACAGACTACTTCTTTGTGAGCTTTATTATCTACAATTTCTATTGAGCTAAGAGCTATCTCAGATTTAACATTTTTAAATCGTTCAAATTACTTAAATTGGGACAATATTTCGAACCTTTTTTAAAAGTTCTGTTCTGAGTATTTTTAATAAATTTTTGTGAAACCTTTGCCAAGTAATAAACGAATCATTTATTCAATCGGCTGATATCACGCCCGGGAATTCTGTCACCTCACTAACCCGGGAATTTTGCCGAACATATCTCGTGTCAATATCCAACACATCTGTGTTAGACAAGATCGTTGGCTTTATATATCCTCCTAAAGAAGGAGTCTCAACTGATTCCCAGATTTTTTAAAATCACACTGACTTTGTGAGTATTGAACCTAGATAACTCTTGAATTTGGGAGGCTTTTATTTGGTAAAATTCCATTATCAATAATATATATATATATATATATATATATATATATATATATATATATATATATATATATATATATATATATATATATATATATATATATATATATATATATATATATATATATATATATATATATTTGATGATAATTCTAAAAGAGAAAGTTGGATGCAGAAGGAATTACACGGAAAGCACCCTAAAGAATTGTTAAATGATTATATTGATGAAATCGCATCGAATAAATGTTTAGTTTCTGGATAATTGTTTGCTGAAACAGAAGGCTTGGCTATTGCGATCCAGGATCAGGTTGTTTTCACGAGGAATTATAGAAAACACATCATCAAACAAAATATAGATGATTCTTGCCGTAGATTTTTCTGTTCTTCAGAAACAGTTTTTCATATATTATCATCTTGCTCAGTCCTTGCTTCAACATAATATTTAGAAAGACATAATGCCGTCGCTAATATGATTCATTGTAATCTAGGAATTAAACATGACCTAATTCCCAAAAGAAAAAATTTAACAAATATGAACCTGAGATTATTTGTGAAAATGACAAATATAAACTTTATTTTGATAAAACAATTCTTTGCAACAGAGCTGTAAAACACAATAGACCAGATATCATTCTCACTGATAAAAAGAATCAAATAACATATATAATTGATATTGCTATACCCGACACACATAATGTACAAAATAAATACAATGAAAGAATCTCTAAATATGATGCTTGGCGACGAGATTAAAAAATGTGGAAAATGGAGAATGAAAAATTTTTATTCTACCGATTATTATTTTCACAACAGGTGTTATTCCTAGAAATCTTCACACATTTTTTTCATAATAGGTATTTTCGAGTTAGTAGTTCATAGGGAGATGGGTTGCATACACAGACGTTTTTTTTTTCTGAATCGGAGATCGAACGGTTTCATAAAAACTTGGAATCTTCCAAACAAGAATTCCTGATTTCAATTCACATGTCACATGTTATTTCAGGAAGTAAATAATTGCGAGGTCGTATACAGAAGCGAGTCACCATTTCCACCAAATATGTTACATAAATATCTCCCTCCAATCTATGCTATAGTTTAGAAAATTGAAAAAATTAGGTTTAAATTTCCCATCAGGAACATGTTTTGAACCATAGCCTTAGAGTTTCAATTTTTATTCAAATTGGCAACACTGTTCTCTCTTTTCGAATTTGAAACAAATTGCCGAAAGCGACCATAATTATTAATATTCGCGAATCATTGTCAGCCATTTACATCCTGGCGCATTCGCCATTTCGTATAAGAATAACACTTGACAAGATTTTCGTAAAATAAAGCAGATCTTTAATTTTCAAATCAAAATACCATTCTTATAATAGGAAAAATATTTTTAATGCCCTAACACGTACCACTTTTCATATATATATATATATATATATATATATATATATATATATATATATATATATATATATATATATATATATATATATATATATATATATATATATATATATATATATATATATATAGATGATTTACAAGAATTCGAAATAATGGTATTTACAATAAATGCTTATATCTATAATTCTGGTGTGTGTCAGAAAAACACAAGTGTGAACTCAGGAAATGTGACAGGAGAACCATACTATCTTGCGTATGATTCAATAAACGAGTGAAGAAACTGGAGGAAAAAACTCGTTTTCCTGTCACTTTTGTACTAGCAATAGCTTGTCTGTTTATGTTGTGTCAGTGTCGTGTATACATAAAGAGTACCAAAGATTTTTCTGCTTAGCAGCTTCATTCTCTCTTTCTCATCTTGCACTCCATGATTTCCAGACGAAGACAAGGGTGAAAGGAAGGGGGTTTGGGACAGGAATATGTAACAATGGAAACAGAAAACCAGCAGAAATATATTTCAACAATTATACCCGACTCTTGTATGTCCAAACTCATTTTAATCTAAGGAAAGATTTCACATAGTAAGCAAGGCTATAAAGGACTAAGAGATAATCAAAGATTACATAACCTGCGATATTTCCTGTTTCGCAGAGTTGTTCTTCCGTCGCAGTTTATGTCTCCTGAAACATAATCACTTCCTTGTTCTTGCATGCTGATTTTGAAGTATAATCGCAAAATCCCTTCAATATTCAAACTCAACAAAACAATTTACTCCCTGTTTGACTGAGAGAGCCCCGATGGCCAGGTTCGATCTTCTAAGTGATGCCGATTATGATCTGTAGATGTTCTAGAATCATTACGAACCCAATAATTTGGGTTGATAATGAATTTTTCGCCTGAACCGTGTTTTTCACAATAGTATACATGAAAATAAGATTAAAAATCAATCTTCTGTTGAGTTTATAAGTGAGAAGATCTCTGTGCGTGAATACATAGTGTTTTAGCCATGGAAATATCGGGACAAACGCGCCGCATCTATAAGGTTCTGCTGACAAATTTGGTTATGCTTGTGGAGAGTTTGTGGTTGAATTACAAGACCGGCAATTATTGAAAATGTTAAAAGTAGCCTATTTCCTATATTTTCGTGTTTCATTGGAAGGTCGAGGTAAGCCTCCCCATGTGTGTTGTGTTAGTTGAACCATATTACTAGGCAGTGGATGAGTGTGAAGAAGAAAGCATGCCATTTGCAGTCCCTATGGTATGATAACAAGCCACTAATCATTTAGACGATTGTTAATTTCGACTGAAGGTTATTCCAAAAGCGCAAGATGCGCTATCTAAATTCTCGATCTTTAAATAGGCCAGATTTATATTGGAAGATACTGGAGACTATGCATCATCAGATAACTCCTAAGGACAGTAAACCGACCCCATATTTACTCCAGAGCCCAGTTCCGGGGAGCCACATTTAATTGTTCAAAGCGAGTAAAATAATTTAGTACGTGATTTGGGATTACCGAAGAACCAGTCAGAATTTCTTGGTTCTCGTCTTGAGGAATAGAACTTATTAGTCAATGGAACAAAAATTACGAATTAAAGAAAAGGACAAACTCGGTTTTATGCATTTCACAGTATGGCGAATTCGTTGTGCTCGTGTTCTGATATTGATGGTTTGATGCAGCACCTTGATATTGAGCATTCCCCCTCTGAGTTGCGTTCATGTAGGGATTTATCTGAATACTGTGTTATTGCTCAATGAAAATTTTAAATCCCCTACAACTACTACAACAAGCAAAGATGGCTAAGATGTTGAAGGAATTCAAGTAGTGCTTCAGGTGGGATATACAAAATATTACTATTTTTCCTGTCTATGGGTCACTCTTGCAGTAAATGATTGTTACATTACAGAAACTTGGCTAGAATTAAATCAATTACAACAAAGATCTCAAAATGCTGAGCTTAGACTTCTTGTAGACTCCTAAAACGCCCTTCTGCCTCCTTCAGACATTAAACTTCTGCTAATGAAAAGATTTGTGAAGGCTTTGAATATAGATTCAAATACTTAAAGAAATCATTCCCAATGAAGAATTTCTATTCAAGGAATAATACTCAACGTTCCGTAGAATGTTAAATAACCTACCATGAAGGTGCTGGTTTTCCGATACACCGTTGATAATCACCGTCAACCAGGGTCACACACAGCGGTACAGCTCAATCGAATGTCACTAATTAGAGTATTAGACTGTAGTTTCGATCTTATTTGACCTCGTCAGTATTGCCTACCCATCCACATCATACCAGACTACCACCAACTCATCTCAATTCGTTGGCGCGCAACAAAACCTGTAAACATTATTGCGCCTTCCATTAAATCGAGACAAAGGCTATCATAATTGCAACTGGGAAACCATGACAACAAAGGGTAGATAAACAGAAAACTTCGAGAAGTCATACTACACTCGGAGGCAGAAATAGCGGAACACTCGAAAATTTAACCAAATTCGAAGTTCGATTTTTTTCCTAATTCTCAACCGATTTAGATGATTCGTTCGGCAAGTTATTGATTAACTCTTCTGCTTTGTAGAAATTATAAGAGAAAACAAAAAACATTTGAAAAAAAAAATTATACGGGGGCAAAACTAAAAGTGTTTTTTTTTGTCAAAAATTCGTAACACCTTGTGGAATTTCGTGGTCCGAGTTGAAACGTACAATATCATGGTCTGTCAAGACACATCTTTCTACAGTAACGCACTTCTTGTTCCATGCGTTTATCTCTATTTCTGCAAAATATATTTGATTTCAAGTGGAAAATCACCATTTTGGAGAAATTTCATTGAATCAAGAAATTGTCATTAAAATTCGTCTATCGATTTGGAATTTTCTTATTATCACTCAGGCGTGTCGAAATTGTCGTTTGCGATTTTTATGTTCGAATTGCATTAGTTATTGATGACAATTTGGTTAATTTGGTGAAAATTGAGAATTCATAGGAGAAAACAGTCGGTAGATATTAAAATACACAACCGAATTCTGGGACCATTGATAAAACTTTTCATTTACACATGTGCACACCTTTTTTTATCAAATATGAGATACAACACACGTTTTTTCTGTATATGACCACATTTGTAATTGTTTAAAGAATGAGAGTTTTCCATTCTTTGATTTGATACAAATTCGATCGGTTGCGGTGTTTTGTGATTATTTCAATGTTTACGGTTCGAAACGGTATTTTTCATTCAGAATGAGAGATTTAAAACCAACCTCAGTAGCAAGGGCAGTTACATTGATCGAGGAAGGGCGCACCTACCGCTCAGTCGGTACCATGTTGGGTGTCTCGACGTCGGTTATCCATCGAATCTACCGACGTTACAGGGAAACTGGATTGTACGTGAGGACGCGAGGACAAGGAAGAAATCGGGCAACCCGCGCTATACATGACCGTTTCATCGTCAATGAAACCATAAGAAATCCTCGTCCTACTGCTGTTCAGGCACGTAACCTTTCACAAGCAGTGGATAACATTAACGTCAGTGTGAGGACAGTCAGAAGACGATTAAATGAAGTTGGTCTGAGATCATACACGCAAGCAAGAGCACCAAGACTCGATAGAGCCCATCGGGTAGCAAGATTGGCGTTTGCTAGGGAGCATGTAGCATGGACAATCAATCAGTGGAGACGAGTTTTATTTAGTGATGAGAGCCGATATTGTGTGAATTTTGTGGATGGTAGAGATAGAATATGGAGGCATCGAGGGGAACGATACAATCAAGCAAACTTCGCAGGAACTGAGCAATACGGTGGAGGGTCAGTTATGATATGGGGTGGCATATGGTTGGGAGTACGAACAGAACTGGAGATTATTGGCAATGGATCACTTAATGCCCATCGGTATATAACAGAAATCTTAGAGCCCCATGTTGTGCCTTTTGCTCCTTACATAAGGGAAAATTTCATTTTTATGCACGATAACGCGCGCCTTCATATTTCGCGCATAGTGATAGAATATCTCAATGAAGTTGGGATCACACGAATGGACTGGCCGTCGCGGTCACCGGATTTAAACCCGATCGAACACCTTTGGGACATTCTTGGAAGAAGGGTTCGACAACGGAATCCAGGCAACGTTGAAGAGCTGACATTGGCTTTGGTGGAAGAGTGGGACAACATACCTCAACATCATTGGTAGTATGCGAAATCGTATACGCGCTGTAATAAGAGCTCGGGGTGGGGGGGTCATACTCGCTACTAAAATCAAACGTTTTTTCTTGTGGATCATCATGAACATTTTTCTCAACATGTTCATTTCATTTCACGAGTGTATCGCCAGGATACACACCTGCTCTCAATTTTGGACAGGAATGATAATAATTATAGAGTTTCACACAAAACTAATTGAAAAATAAATGTGCAAATCAACGATTTTTCCAGTGTACTTCGAGTTCTCGCGAAGCGTGAAATTGGCTAGTGAATTTAAAAATTTTCATTTCGTTAGATTTCCGCTTCTCTAATTTTGATTTTATCTTTTGGCTAATCTCTGATCTTATGCACCTAAGCAAGATTAAAAATAAATTCTTGAAATTTGTGACTTTTCGCTTCAAATTAAATATATTTTGCAAAAATAGAGATAAACGCATGAAACAAGAAGGGCGTTACAATAGGAAGATGTGTCTTGACAGACCATGATATTGTACGTTTCAACTCGGACCACGAAATTCCACAGGGTGTTACGAATTTTTGACAAAAAGAACACTTTTAGTTTTGCCCCCGTATAAAATTTTTTCAAGTTTATTTTGTTTCTCTTATAATTTCTACAAAGCAGAAGAGTTTATCTATAACTTGCCGAACAAATCATCTAAATCGGTTGAGAATTAGGAAAAATATCGGACTTCGAATTTGGTTAAATTTTTGAGTGTTCAGCTAATTTTGCCTCCGAGTGTACTTCTTCTATTTACCGACACATTGAAGAATTCAAGGAACAATATTGAACCAATTACCTTCTACCAGGGCCACACAGCAGCGGTTCAGCTCTGTCTGATGTCATGAATAGGAGCAACAGACTGCAGTTTCGTTCTCAGTTGACCTCGTTAATATTGCATACCCATATCATAACATTTACAAGGAATTGTGATGAGTAGGTGGCCGTCTGGCCTGATGTTGTGAATGAGTATGCAATACTGGTAAGGTCAAATGAGACCGAAAGTTAGATAATTCTGCAAATTTTGAGATTGTAAAACTTTGTTAGTTGAGTGATGTCAAATTAAAAGTTTACCAGCCAGGAACTCAGAGCATTGAATTCGTATTTTAGTGTTATAAGAAGATTTTTGGGCAACAATATGGATGCAAACTACCAACAGTAAGTTAATAAACTTTCAGCTCACAAATCGTTTTTGAAACGAGTAGATATGACCTCTGATAAAAGGCATAGATAGATCTCAATAGGTATTTCAAGTTTATATTTTTAGTCTTCGTGTATTCTTTAAGTGTAAAGTACCTTTGGTGGGTGTAAAAGTAAAAAAGTCAAAATATACCGACAAAAAAACTTGAGTGATAATTTTTCTATACACATTGGATATTGTAACATTAAATGTGGTTCTATAAATGTAACGAGAAAACAATGATACGGTATTAAGACTTATGTTGCATCCACAACCATCCATAGACCAATATTACTTGTTAACCATAAATAGAAAATGTCTGTTGAAATACTTTGGAAATTCTCTACCGAAATCGTGTACCTCATCTTGTATGACAACAAATACCTTTTTTCTCTTTTTCATATCACAGGAGGAACTTTGGTCTGCTATCAACTTCCTGAAAAAAACACCGCATGAGGCCTGGTTGAAAGAACTAATGCTTTGCACTTTGCACACATACGACTGCCGGTTGGAGTCCGGCGAAGGTGTGAACTTCCATATGTTTAGAAGTTATTATGATAAATTGATCGATAATATCAAAAATTTAAATATCCACACCTGATAGGTCATCATGATTCAGGATATCAAAATGTTGAGTTTAAATCTCTTGTAGACCATAAAAATGTCATTTTGCCTCTTATTAACATTAACCCTTATGTAAGCCTTGATAAATATGTTTGCAATTTGGGCTCCCGGATCCAAGTGATATGGCTATTTCAGAATGGATGTACCATGTTACATTTATGAAAAAAAATTTTCATCAATATTTCGGCTCTTGAAATAAAGTAGGTCAAGGCTGCAACCGGGTACCTCCTATACCAGGGGTGCTCAAATTTGAACTGCTGGCGATCTACCTCAATATTTTTAGACTACTAACGATCGACTCAGAGGGGCTGCAAGTATGTGTGGTGCAGGATTGTCATACATACACGATACACCCTACCTAACTAGGTAGGGTGTACCGTAGCATATATAGATATTATTATATACATTATTTTAGTCAAGGTTTGAGTTAGGTTTAGTTAGGTTCTTCTCTATAATATCAATGAAAAAAAACATAATTATTCAAAATTGCAGGTTTATTAGCTGTTACAAAACAAAAGAATTACATATGGGTTTAAACCTAACTGAGGAGTGACTTTGGATGTTGAAGCGTGGCACTGCATGTCCACAGCATACTTTTCATAAGATACCACTGAGTGCTAATCGCAAGCATAATAACATATGATCGTCAGTTAGTCGATTGCGATATTTTGACTCAATTATCTTCATTTCAGAAAATGCAGACTCGCACAAGTAAGTTGACCCAAACACTGCCGTTAGTTGAAGGGCGATTTGCCTTAGATTCGGATATTTTTCTTCAGATATAAAACACTAGAAATTTGTATTAGATGCTGTAGCTTTGAGATGTATATCTGATATAATCTGCACCAACTCAGAGCACGAGTTCATATTGAATTGACTCGCTATTTCAGTAGCTAATTCCTTAATATTTTTACATGAAAAGGATAACTCATAGATGATGCTATATTTGCCAAGTAACTGCAGTCATAAAAACGCATTTCTAATTGTCCCAAAATATTCGATAATTTAGCCTCATACGTATCATAATTTACCTGAGGAGTCCTTTCTTTCAGAGACGGAAAATGTTTCAGATCCTTTCTTTTCAGTTGATCTATCATAAGTTGCATTTTACTTTTGAATGAGTTTACTGCGCTAATCATCTCAATAATAGTTTTTTCTTTACCTTGAAGCTCCAAGTTAATGGTGTTTGAGTACATTTCGATGTCACAGGCCGTATAGAAGTCAGCACATGGCAGATAACCTAAAACATGATATCATGAAATGATAAAACACTTTTCTTTACAGTTCGACTGATCCACCGATATGATAGACACTACCCAGCTGTGTATATTTATTTGGATGGTATTCAATGACATGTTGGCTACGTAAGAATTTTAGAAAATCATTTCTCTGAAGGGTAAGACCCGTGGCGAAAATATATATGACGTTTTCTTCAATTTTCTAGAAAACTACAAGCTATTGTTATATAAATTAGAGTGCATTACAACCAATGGAGCACCAGCAATGACTGGAAACAAAAACGGTGTTGTGGCATTGTGTGGAGCTAATGAAAATTTTCTTTCATTTTATTCATTCCATTGCATTATACTTCAACAAGTTTTGTGTTCAAAAGTTTCAAACAAGGAGGAAATTATGGGCTTTGCAACAAAAATTGTAAATTCCATCCATGCTCGAAGTTATTAACGGCGGCTCTTTAAGTTGCAGTTGGAAGATAAGAAATTTGCTGAACACACTAATTGAATTCTTCACACGGACGTCTAGTGGTTGAATCGCGGAAAATTCCTAGAAAGGGTTCAAGAATAATTGCCCGAAATAACAACTTTTCTAGACGAAAGAGGTGATGGCACTCAGATGTTGAAAAACGAAAAACGGCTGACAGATTTGGCATTTTTGACTGACATCACAATGCACTTAAACACCATGAACTTGGAGCTTCGAGGTACAAAAAAAAATTTATTGAGACGATTAGCGGAGTAAACGCATCATCATCATCATCATCTGTCAACCATCCTAGTCCACTGCTGAACATAGGTCTTCCTCAACGATCTCCATTCCTCGCGGTTTTGGGCCGGATTTATCCAGTTCGTACACACTCGCTTGATATCGTCTTTTCAACGAGCTGGTGGACGTTCTCTACTTCTGTGGGCTTAATCTCTAGGACGCCACTCCAAAAGACGCTTTGTCCATCTACCGTCCGTGGTTCTTGCTAGATGACCGGCCCAGTTCCACTTTAAATTAGCAACTCTCTCGAGAGCATCCTGGACTCTAGTTCGTTGGCGTACGATATGGTTGGGAATTCTGTCCCGTAGTGTTATGCTTAACATAGCTTTCTCCATCTTACGCTGAGCAACACATATTTCATTAGCTGATTTCTTTGTTAGGGTCAGGGTTTCTGCACCGTAGGTCAAAACTGGAAAAACGCATTGATTGTATACTTTACGTTTCAAACAAATCGGTATCTCTGATTTGAACAGATCTCTCAGTTTTCCAAATGCAGCCCATGTCAGCCTTATTCGCCTTCCTATTTCTGTTGTTTGGTTGTCCCTGCCTATAATTATCTCATGCCCCAGATATTTGTATGACGTTACTTGTTCAACAATTTCACCATCGATAGAAACTGGTTGGCTTGGTACTAAGTTGGTCATCATCTTAGTTTTCGACATATTTATCTTCAATCTAATTTTACTGGATTCCTTAGACAACTGCAAGAGCATCTCATTTGCATCATCTAATCTGTTTGCTATAATGACGATGTCGTCGGCGAAACGAAGATGACTTAATCGCGCACCATCCACATTTACTCCCCTCTGATCCCATTCCAATTGCTTGAACATATATTGCAATAGGTTTGTGAACAACTTCGGGAAATTAGTATCACCCTGTCTTACTCCACGTCCGATCCTGAATTTTTTTGTAGAATTGTGAAGGCACACTTGTGAAGTGGCATGCTCATATATATATTTAATGATGGCAGTGTATCTATGATCTATTCTACAGTCAGCCAACGCTTTAAGCATAATCGCCTGTATCTCGGTATCGAAGGCTTTCTCGTAATCCACGGATATGAGAACCAGAGGCAAGTTGTATTCTATGCTCTTTTCAATCAAAGTCTTGAGAGTTTGGAGATGATCATTAACACCAAATGTTGCCCAAAATCTGGCCTGCTCTCGAGGTTGGTAGGCGTCTAGTTTGTTTGTGAGGCGCTTTGTTATTATTTTGGTGAAGAGTTTGTATAAGTGCGATAGAAGGCGTATAGGTCTATAGGAGTAAACGCATTCAAAGTTAATTGCAACTTATGATAGATTAACTGAAAAGAAAGTATCTGAAACATTTTCCGTTTTTGAAAGCAGGGATTCCTCAGTTGAATTATGATAAGTACGATATTTTGGGACAATTCGAAATGCGGTTTTATGATTGTAGTAAATTATCCTTCTCCATGTCAAAATATTGAGAATTATTTACTGAAATAGAAAGTCAGTTTAATATGAACACATGTTCTGTTGAAAATGAGGTGATGATGGTATTGTATAGAAGAATTTTTGAAGCATGTATGGTATACGCAGCGAGTGTGTGGCATGAGTGTACGATAATTGGGTATGGAAGATGTCAGCGTGAGGTTTTGTTTGCGTGCTTGCGTGTGTGTAGATGGCGGTCTAAAGGGCTATCGCTTTCAAAGCAAGAAAGGCTTTGCGTATGAGTGGGATAGATAGGATAACAGATGCTGATGTGCGAATGGATAAGCGGGAGTGAATGTGTGGGTAGACGAGCGTGATAGGTTCTGTTCGAGTTTGTCTTCTTGCTATGTCCTCATCTCTGTATGCAAGGAATTTGTTTGATAGTGATCGATGTCATTGTAATGAAGTTGAGAGTTGGGAGCATGTGCTATTTGACTGCACCAGGTATGAGGATATTCGAGTTAGTACACTATATGATTCGTGTGGGAATATGAATAAGGGTGATCATTCTAGGATGATTGCGGATGAGGTGAGTTACGTGAAGACGAAAAGGTTTAATGGTATTTACAGGTTATTGGGGACCCTAAATTTTGCCAAGAATTTTACGTTATTCATTCTCTTCCATAGTTTTATCTTAATTTTCATGAATACCATTTTCATTCTGACAGTTCTCAAGGAGTCTTTATAACTGACTGATTTCTGGAAAAATAATTCTTTTACTTACCTAAACTTTTTTTTTTGTCGAAATTTTTTCGCAAATTTTTCTTAAAATTAAGCAAGTTCCTTGAAGAAATAATATATGGGCGATGTCAACCCAGATTATTGGGTCCATAATGATTCTAAAACATATATAAATCATAATCGGATCCACTTGGAAGACTGAACCTGGCCATCGGGGCCCTCTCGATCAAACAGAGATGGAATTAGAGGAAATATCGCAGGTTATGTATTTTTTTTATTATCTCCTTAGTCTTTCTAATGACCTTGATTGCTATGTAAACTCCTCTTCAGATTTGTTTAGACATATAAGAAGTATGATTGTTGAAATATTTTTCTTCTGGTTTTCTTTTTCCATTGTTACAGATTCCTGTCCCAAACCCCCTTTCTTTCACCCTTGTCTTTGTTTGGAAATCATGGAATGCAATAGAGAATGAAGCGGCTGAGCAGAAAAATCTTTGGTACTATTTTTGTACCCACGACGCTAACACAACGTAAACAGACAAGCTATTGCTAGTGCAATGGCGACAGGGAAACGAGTTTTTTCCTCAGGTTTTTTTCACTCGTTTATTGAATTATATATAAGATAGTATGGTTCCCCTGTTACATTTCCTGGGCTCACACTTGTGCTTTTTCTGACACACAGCAAAATTATAGATATAAGCATTTATTGTGGATACAATTATTCAAATTTTGTAAATCCTCTCTTTTCAAAAGAATATATATATATATATATATATATATATATATATATATATATATATATATATATATATATATATATATATATATATATATATATATATATATATATAAATAAACGTATGAAATCAATATTAACAATAATACTTTGTAGGGCCTATTTCGCTATAAATTGTACTTCCCCAATTTTATATTTCATTCGGGGATAATTATTTCAAAGGATTAAATTCGTAAATGCGTGAGCGTGCTGAAACTCTATATGCTCTGATAATACATTGTGTTTTTATTCAATGAAAATATTGGGACAGTCTATTTTTGCCCATCGAAAATTATAGGGACATTTATTCGCTACGTGAAATAATTGTTATTCATTCATTGGAAGTAATAGAATTCAGATGAAATGATGAGTTCTCAGCATTTTATGTGTATATGGAAAAACAGTAATAAAAAAATCGTAACAAAATATCAATATACCGGGTGGTCCAGTTTATATAACATAAAATTCAGGAAGCAATGGAGAAGTGAAAAATAATATGAAGTTGCTATATGAAATATATTCGTTAAAAATACAGGGTGTTAAAGTTTGGTATAAAATATCCCCCGAAATGATTCTATGAAATGGAAAGGCAAAATTAGAAATTGCCCTCAGTCTCCGGCAGCTCCACGATCTAAGACTATGGTAGCGGTCACATCCGATAGAGAGCAAAGGGTACGAAGAATCTCCGGAGTATACCAGGCTACCATGATAAACGACACTTGCAAATATCTTCCCACAACACAAAAACTCTACTATTTGAAGAGAACTGTTAGAGATAGAAAATGAGCTACAATATATTAAATGGGACATTATTGGTCTGAGTAAGGTAAGAACAAGTGGAGAACATAAATTAACCTGAAATCAGGCCACATTTTCCATTATAAAGGATAAAAAAATCTCTGAACGAGGAGTAGGTTTAATCATTCACAGAAGAAACTCGAGTCACATAATGGACATAAGAGGTATCAGCCCACGAGTAATCAATCTCATACTGAAACTGCATTTCAAATATATCATTAAGATAGTACAAGTATACACCCCGACATCAACTTGTCAAGACGAAGAACTCAAATCATTTTACTGGACGAACAACGCATACATTACACTCTTCTGATGGGTAATTTCAATGCCAAAATAGGTAAGCAGCAAGATGAGTCAGAAACAGCAATAGGAAAATATGGTCAAGGAAAAAAAATGAGCGAGGAAATATACTGTTAAACTTTTTACAGCTTAATGGTCTGTATGCGATGAATACTTTTTTCCATAAAAAACCACAATGAAAATTGACTGGAATAAGCCCCAATGAACAGCATGAAAACGAAATCGATTTCATTATTACAGACAAAAAGAACATTATCCAGTATGTCACAGTGTGAAATGAGTTTTCAATTGGCAGTAAACATAGATTGAGCAGAACAAAAGTAACCATCAACATAAGGAAAGAATGAACAAAACAAATATTGAAAACCAAAGGAAATGATGGACAGAACCTCAAAACCACAGTTCCAGAATGAAAGAGAAAGGCATCTAGATAGAGAGGAACATTTACGAAACAACGTTGTTGACACCAAAATGCTCAATATATGTATCATCAAGGGAAATAAATAAACTATAACAGTTGGATGCAAAAATTGTTCTTGTCTTCAAAAATGGTAAAAAATGTTTCATAAGCAATTACAGACCTATTTCCTTTCTCACACATTTTGATAAAATTTCTGAATCAATCTTGACGGAACGACTTTTTCACAAATTTTCCTATGCATTAGTATACCAACACCCGCTTCAGCTCTTAGGTCCTTGTCTACTCCACTGTAGAATAGTGTGTAGTTTTGGTATCTCATGCTGCCTTTGCCCTTTTTCTTTGTCTCTGCAATTGTACATACGTCTACTTTGTGTTTCTCTATTTCCAATATTACTTCCTGGTCTTTTGTGTTCCACGATGTAGTGTTTCAGCATGCTAATGGCATGACGTTTTTCTTTTTTGATAATCGTGTATACCGTTTTCTTGCCATGTTGTTATCGTTAATCCGTCCGTCATCCGAGGCTGTTGTAACAGTTCTTGGAGCAATTTTAGTTTTTTATAGAATGGTAGGGTGCTAACCTTGCCCTTCAACCCTCCTCCTTTATCCGGGCTTGGGACAGGCAGTGAAGTCGACTTTGGGCTACTCAATCCACCCATTGTCGACAACCCAGGCGGGGTGTTGTTGAACAACACGTTCAAAGTAACAGCAGAAAAATATAACATGGTAATAGCAACACAGAAAACCCAATCGATGGTAATAGCGAAAGATCCAATTAGATGCAAACTAGTAGTGAACGACCATTTAATAGAGCAAGTTTCACACTTTAAATACTTAGGAGTAGAAGTATCGAGCGATAGGTAACTATTACAAGAAGCAAAACAGCAGACATTGGAAGCATTGAGAATATCTGGCTTCCTGAGAGATGTTATCTGGCGGAATAAGTACATAAGCACAGAAAGCAAAGTCCGAATCTATAAAACCTGTGTGAGACTCGTGATGACATATGCGGTTGAGACAAGAGCTGAGACAACAAAAACAAAACAACTAATGAGGACAACAGAGATGAGAACACTACGAGCTAAAAGAGGTATTACACGCAGAGATAGAATAAGGAATGAGGATACGCTAAGAGAGCTAGGTGTCCAGGATGTGGTAAGGTGGACAAGAGCACGTCGACGCTTATGGAGAATTCACGTAGACAGAATGGGCCCCGAACGTAAGGCGAAGTGGGCAAAAACACAAAAACCCAACACTAGAAGACCCATAGGAAGGCCAAAAAAGCGATGGCATGAGTGCTGGAGCTCCGGTTCGCAGCAAGGGCTGTAACAGAAAAAAAGGACATCGTCCTATTTAAAGAAGAAGAAGAAGAAGAAGACTTTTTCACCTCTGTAGTACTGGACTGTCCAAACATCAGCATGGCTTCTTTAGGGGAAGATCAGCTTTCACGAACCTAGCCCCATATGTCAATTTTGTATCAAATATCAAAGTGCTTTGATGCAGGTGTTTAAGTGGACGCAATATACACTGATATGGCGAAGGCATTCGATAAGGTGCATCACGATACATTAGTACAGATACTGTCTTACTTTGGTTTCGTCGAATCGCTCACGAAATTGATGGATTCATATTTAAATAACAGGTTGCAATTTGTCGTTGAATGTAATTTCCTCAATCGTCTTCAAAATTACTTCTGGAGTACCGCAGTGGTCTCACCCTGGATCACTCTTCATTTTAGTCTATATAAATGATATCTCTGAGTGATTTTTGAATACCGATTACGAGTTATTTGCCGACGATCCCATAATATACAGACGTTTGGAATCTTTTTCTGATATAGATGCATTTCAAAGTGACTTAGATCGATTGTTTACGTTCTGCATCTCCAGATATTTTAAACTTAATATCGACAAATGTCAGCATATCACTATTACAGTGAATACTAACAGCATACGAAAATCATTCACTCTTGGAGGCTTAGATATAGCAGGAACAAATTGTATCAATGATCTTGGCATAATGCTTGATGAGAAACTCTCATTCTCGGTTCACGTTGATTATGTGTTATCAAAAGCTTTCAAAATTCTCGGTTTCGTGTTGAGGATAACGAAGATTTTCAAAAGCGAGAATTTTAATCTTATTTCACACTAGTAAGAAGCAACTTGGAGTATGCAACCCCCATTTGGTCTTCCCATTTTTATATTTATATAGATAGAATAGAGAAAGTACAAAGAAAGTTAGTGAAAACTTTAACTTTAGATTCAATTGACGTGGACTGGCAAGTGATTATAATGTATTTGAATTGTGGAGGCCGTTACTTGATGTAGATCCATGATATAAATGAGATAAAAACACAAGGTTTAACTTCAATCTACACTTTATTTGAAAAAATTCGACGACGTTTCGCTGACACAGCAGCTTTAACAAGAATGAAAAATAGAATGAAGAGTATGGTATTATAAACAAATCGTAGAACAAGTTGGATGAATAACAGGAAAATCCACACCGAGCCATTGTACAGTTAGTATGAAAGGTAATAAAACTAATTAAACAAGTTTAGTAGGGTGAGTAATTCAAATCTACCTGTTCATTCAAAAGCTTGTCCGAATGTTTGTATCTATTTATTTCTAATGCTTCTAGGAGATCTAATTTTGAACTTTTTGATTTTATATGTAATATGTCAAAGTTTTTATTGAATGAATGGTTTTCTTTTATTAGGTGGTTTGAATAATTTGAATCAGATTTATTTTATTGAAGCTACGTTTATGTTCAGATGTTCTTATGCCAAAACTCCTATAGGTCCTACCGATATAAATTTTATCACAAGAACCGCAATTGAGTTTATGGATTCCTGATTTACTTGATTTTTCAACACGAGATTTATTATTTTTAATATGTTTACCTAAGTTATTAGAAGTTTTGGAAGCTATATTAAGACTTTGTTTGACGAGAAAGGATTTAATATTTGTACTTGCAGAATGTTAAACTGTTGAATATTTTATAGTCTTTATGAATAGGATATACTTCATTTATTGCTTTCTGATAGAGTTTTTTACGAATGATTAGATCTATCATATCCGGATTATATGAATTATTAATGGCTATCTGTTTGATGATGTTTAACTCTTTATTATAATCTTCTACTGATAAAGGTAAATTGAGTAACCGATGTACCATGCTGTTTAAAGCTGCAACTTTGTGTTGAATTGGATGTATTAATTCCATCCATTTGAACATTAAATTCACGATAGAAATTGAACAGAACGATTCCATAAATTTTTGGACTTAAAAATCACTAAACAAAATAATAATCATGTTTTTCGGTCTTTCGTAAACCAACACATACTGATACAATTATACATAACTACTCATTACATCCAATTCAACACAAAGTTGCAGCTTTAAACAGCATGGTACATCGGTTACTCAATTTACCTTTATCAACAGAAGATTATAATAAAGAGTTAAACATCATCAAACAGATAGCCATTAATAATTCATATAATCCGGATATGATAGATCTAATCATTCATAAAAACTCTATCAGAAAGCAATAAATGAAGTATATCCTATTCATAAAGACTATAAAATATTCAACAGTTTAACATTCTGCGGTTCTGCAAGTACAAATATTAAATCCTTTCTCGTCGAACAAAGTCTTAATATAGCTTTCAAAACTTCTAATAAATTAGGTAAACATATTAAAATAATAAATCTCGTGTTGAAAAATCAAGTAAATCAGGAATCTATAAACTCAATTGCGGTTCTTGTGATAAAATTTATATCGGTAGGACCTATAGGAGTTTTGGCATAAGAACATCTGAACATAAACGTAGCTTCGATAAAAATAAATCTGATTCAAATTATTCAAACCACCTAATAAAAGAAAACCATTCATTCAATAAAAACTTTGACATATTACATATAAAATCAAAAGTTCAAAATTAGATCTCCTAGAAGCATTAGAAATAAATAGATACAAACATTCGGACAAGCTTTTGAATGAACAGGTAGATTTGAATTACTCACCCTACTTAACTTGTTTAATTAGTTTTTATTACCTTTCATACTAACTGTACAATGGCTCGGTGTGGATTTTCCTGTTATTCATCCAACTTGTTCTACGATTTGTTTATAATACCATACTCTTCATTCTATTTTTCATTCTTGATAAAGCTGCTGTGTCAGCGAAACGTCGTCGAATTTTTTCAAATATAGTGTAGATTGAAGTTAAACCTTGTGTTTTCATCTCATTTAGATTATAATGTATCTTTAAAACAACTTAATATCTTGAGTCTGGAGCATAGAAGGATGCTTTTCGATGGAATATTTGTATACCGTTCTATGAACTGTCATTTCAATTATCCTTTCATCAATTTTTTTCTTTCCAACTTTTCCCAGTAAAATAATCGTCAAATTTCACTTTCTATGTTCCAAAAGCTCGAACTGACCTTTATTATAACTCTGTGTTTCTAAGAACAATGGTTTTGCCAATTTCCACCTGAATAATGCAGACTCGTTTTCAGTGATCCTTTACAATTTCAAAAAACATTTATTTACTTACTCGAGAAATTACAACTAGGTTATGTTATGTCCGAATTTCATAGACTTGAAAGTGTTTCATGTAGTGAATTTCAATTTTCTTTTTCTTTTTATTTTTAAGCTTGAATAGTGTTAACATGTGTTCGAGGACAACTCGTTAATAATTGTATTATTATTGTTTCTAGTTAGAGAACCCCTGTAATTGGAATCACCTGTTGGGGTTCCTGTTTAATAAAATAAATAAATAAATAAATGAATTTCTTCCTTTGAATGTACTATGATTTGTTACATGCCTTCGTAACACCCTGTATACCGTGAAGCCTCCAAATGCATTGAATTCTGCTGAATAAACCTCTTTACTTATAACGAGCTAGAAATAATCTATAATAACTAATCTTTAATATTTTTATGATGCCTTCTGAGATACAATCAAATATCGCAAAATTTCGATTGAGAAATTTCATATCTTCCATTCGGTAGATTTCAGGTGGCAACGATATATAAAATTTCGTTCAGACTTTAATAGTCTA
This sequence comes from Cryptolaemus montrouzieri, assembly GCA_013387265.2. Classification (NCBI taxonomy): domain Eukaryota; kingdom Metazoa; phylum Arthropoda; class Insecta; order Coleoptera; family Coccinellidae; genus Cryptolaemus; species Cryptolaemus montrouzieri. The sequence goes on along the minus strand of JABFTP020000083.1, from coordinate 1,609,469 downwards.
TAATAAGAAAAACAGAAATATACATTATGCTATTTGAAATAACAAAGATGGTGTGAACTTCCGGTATATTTGGAAGTCCCACAGCATGAACAATATTTTCAGATCTTAGTTTAAATATCATTGAAGACAACAAAAAATAATTTCTCCAATCGGTCATTACTTTCTTCATATACTTGTTATAATAGTTGCGTTAGTAACGCACAAAATATAACATTTACATAACCGTATGAAAATGAGTGTAATAGTAGATCTTAATACATATATCACCACTTTATTTTGCCTGTTATTTTTCTATTCAAAATGTGAGTTAATCAACTAGTGGTTTCATTGCCTGATTTTGTGATAATAGATTCAAATCCCTGCAACTTGAATACAAAGCTCTCAAAACCCTTATTCATATTTCTTAACATGTAACTTAGTTTAAGTGAAACACAAACTTAGTTGATTCATGTCGTGTTTTCGAGTGTACATATTCCTGAACTTTATCAATTCTAAATGTTTCCTTACCAGTTTATCTCTTGAGGTTCACATTTTCATTTACCTTGTATATTACACGTACCATTTCCAGATATTCGAACATCTGTAAGTAAACGGATTCGCATAAGGTATAATTAAAAAGGAGTTATTATTTCGGGCACATTTTTTACGATATTGGTTGTATAAGTGTCACAGCGAAGATAATAAATATCTGGGGATTGTGAAGTATAGCCAAGTTAGATTTCCTATTATTTTATGAATTATATTTGTTTCCACAAAGTTCATGAAAGCTGTCCCCTGAAATGAAAAATATGTACTTAAATTTCGTTGTGGTTAAGCAATTTGCCGTAGAGATTATTCCACAAATATAAGTTAAAGTCATGAACCACATACAATGGAACATTTTTGAGAAAGCGTTATGGGCGACAAGTATTCTCTCGAAGAAATTCAGCTTGGTAAATTATGTCATTCAGCTACTATCGTTCTGAAAACTTTTCAATCTGAGGAAATAACTTAGATAGCTTCACTTATTTTGTTCGGGAAATTGTTGGAAAGGATCTATAGTTGGAAAACTTGTAAGGCCACCTTTTATCGGGTTAGCTTCTCGAGCTGAATATGAATATTTAAAAACTCGAAAATTAGTCTCAGATTCCTTGAATTATTCATATTTCAAAAAATACGGATACCTTTTCTAGGATCTGGTATTTGCAATGAAATATTCACGACATCTTTGTGGAATATTCAGGTTCATTGCTCAGCAAAACAATTGAATATAAACTACAAACCTACAAAATGTAAGGATATTTGTGATAAATCGTTTGTAATATAGTTGCTGAAGGATTTATTTTATACTAATTTATTTTAATATGACTAAAATGAAAAACTTCCATCTGATATCTATGTTTATTTTGAATATAAACTACCGGTTTCGAAAATTATGACATTTTTAAATTTTTACTGCTAGGTATATATTAAATATGTAAGAAACCAAGAGGTTAGGTTCAGATGAATTCGTGTGTGCTTTATTGATAACTGTTATATCGAATTCTCGAGCATGTTCAAATAAGTTTTGCCATCTAAGTTTTTCTGTATGAATGAACAATCTATTATACGGTATCCCAAAATTCCGGCGCAAACATTTAGTTTTCTAGATCTTCAAGTATGAGTCAACATCTTTAGATGGGAATTAGGAATACTGCTGGCTCCATAGTTATTTCGATCTACCTAACCCTTTGAAAAATACCTCATTCTTCAGGAAAACAAAGAATTTGAGGCAAATTCGGATCGCTAATGAAAATGAAAGACGATCGATCGAAATCATCTACATCAGGGATGGTCGCACTTAAACTGCTGGCGATCTACCTTAATATTTTTAGACCACTTACGATCAACTCTGAGAGGCTGCAAGTATGTGTGATGCAGGGTTGTCGTATATACACGATACACCCTACCTACCCACCTACCTAGGTAGGGTGTACCGTAGCATATATGGATATTAGCTTTCCGCGCAATATCCATTATTTCAGTCAAGGTTTAGGTTAGGTTTGGTTAGGTTCTTCTCTATAGTATCAATGAAAAAACTCATAATTACGAGTTCATTGGTTGTTACAAAACGAACGATTTAAATATGGTGTTAAACTTAACTAAGGAGTGACTTAGGATGTTGAACCGTGGCACTGAAAATCCTCAGCATACTTTTCATGAGATGGTACATAACTACTGAGTGCTAACATAATATATATATATATATATATATATATATATATATATATATATATATATATATATATATATATATATATATATATATATATATATATATATATATATATATATATATATAGGGGTTTTACCCCGACGAGTTGCCCATATATCTGTTCATGCAATCAAACTGATTTCATGAAAAATATAAATCCACCACCCATACCATTGCCAGGCAATGATTATAATCAAAACATATCCTGGAATAATTATATATTAGGATAACGTTGAATGTTATGAGAATATATCAATCTACTAGAACATATACATACTATAGCATCATCAGACAATGATATCAATGTACCAACGAGTAGTGTCAGAGGCTTTCTCCCCGGAAAAATCCAGTGTACGGACCTTAGTCAAGTACCACTGAATGTTACTCATTAATAGTTTCCTTTGTGTGAAGTGGTGAACGATCGAATAGAATCTGAATATAAATATGACAAAATTGTCAGTTAATTATATTACATTTATATAAACAAATAAATAAAATATGAAATGAGATTCTGAGCAGTATAAACTAAAGAGAAAACCTATGACTCTACCTCATTATTATTTTCGGAAAGAAACCTACGAAGAATATAACAAGATTTGATGACTGTTATCTTTTGTAACTGTTCAAACAAATTTTCTTCAGACCCAAAATCTCAATACTTTTGTGAAGATCTCTAGGAATAACTCCTGTTGTGGAAATAATAATCGGTAGAATAAATATTTTCTTCATTTTCCACATTTTTAATCTCGTCGCCAAGCATCATATATTTAGAAATTTTTTCATTGTATTAATTTTGTATATTATGTGTGTCGGGTATAGCAATATCAATTATATATGTTATTTGATTCTGTTTATCATTAAGAAGGATATCTGGTCTATTGTGTTTTACAACTCTGTTGAAAAGAATTGTTTTATCAAAATAAAGTTTATATTTGTCATTTTCACGAATAATCTCAGGTTCATATTTGTGAAATTTTTCTTTTGGGAATTAGGTCATGTTTAATTCCTAGATTAAAATGAATAATATTAGCGACGGTATTATGTCTTTCTAAATAATCTGTTGAAGCAAGGACTGAGCAAGATGATAATATATGAAAAACTGTTTCTGAAGAACAGAAACATCTACGGAAAGAATCATCTATATTTTGTTTGATGATGTGTTTTCTATAATTCCTCCTGAAAACAACCTGATCCTGGATCGCAATTGCCAAGCCTTCTGTTTCAGCAAACAATTCTCCAGATACTAACCATTTAATCGATGCGATTTCATCAATATAATCATTTTTCAATTCTTTAGGGTGCTTTCCGTGTAATTCCTTCTGCATCCAACTTTCTCTTTTAGAATTATCATCAAATATATCAAAATCTACCTTTTGCATTGTCAAGTTCAGAGGTGTAAGATTATAATCTGAAGCAACAACAATATCATGTAATTTAGACGTTCTCTGTTTATCATGAAAATGGGAACGTAGATGAAAAATCTGTTTACTATGAAGATTATTCAAATCAATTAATCCACGACCTCCAAGATGTCTAGGTAGTGTAACTCTCTGAACAGCTGACTTTGGGTGGTGCTTATGATATTTACAGAGCATTTTCCTAGTTTGACATTGTAATTTATTCAGATCAGTTTTAGACCATTTAATAATTCCAAAAGAAGATTTAAGAATAGGAACAGCATAGGAGTTGATAGCTCTGAAAAGGTTTTTACTAGTTAAATAACTCTTGATGATAATTCTAAGTCTTTTGTAATATGAATTTCTAATATTTTCTTTAGTGCTGCTATGGTTAATTGTCTTCCCTTGACAAAATCCAAGATATTTATATGTATCTCCTTGATGCATTGGCTCGATTTCGATATTGGAAATCTTTATATAATCAGAGGTGATCTTTCCTTTATCAATAGAAAGATTTTTACATTTTGGAAGCCCAAATTTCATATGAATATCATTGGAATAGTTGAAAGTAATCTCAAGTAGACTTTTTAAATGAGATCTGGTTCCGGCATATAATTTAATATCATCTAAATAAATTGAGTGACTTAATTTGAATTCAGTTAATAGACTCTTTATTTTGAAGCCGAAACTAGTAGCATTTAATTCATGAGGTAATGGATTGAGGCAAAGACAAAACCAAAGAGCACTTAAAGAATCACCTTGAAAAATGCCTCTTTCGATTGGAATTACTTCGGATTTTAACGATTGTTTCAAAATATTTAAATGAAGATTGGTTCTCCAATTTTTCATTACAAATTCAAGAAAAAGACGAAGTGTCTTATCAATTTTATAAATTTCCAAAATTTCTTGAAGCCATGAATGGGGAGAACTATCAAAAGCCATTTGGTAATCAATGAAGGCTGTATGAATATTTCTCTTCTTAGTTTGAGCTTAATTCAAAGCAACAGAATCAACTACAAGTTGCTCTTTAGTACCAAGGTGTTTTTTTCTACATCCTTTTTGATGTTCGGAAAGAATATTATAATTCTCCAAATGTGCCTAAATTTTTTGGGTAATACATGCAGTTAGAATTTTATATATTGTTGGAAGGCAAGTAATTGGTCTATACTGAGACGGATCAATAGTATTATCACTTTTCGGTTTCAAATAAGTAATTTCTTGTGTGAAAAATAAAGGAGTAGCTGAGGGGTTCTTTATTATAAATGAAAAATATTCAGCCAATTTTTCATGAACGCAAGAGAATTTCTTGAACCAAAAGTTATGAATACCATCAACACCTGGAGATTTCCAATTTTTTGAGTGTTTAATAACTGATGTTATATCTTCGTTTGAAAATTGTTCAAATTGCATACATTCTATTTCAGAAAATCGAGACCTTTCATTTAAAATCCAACTTGCATTGGTATTGTGTTGCCTTGGCACTGCCCAAATTGAAGACCAATATTCAGTTAGAATATATATATATATATATATATATATATATATATATATATATATATATATATATATATATATATATATATATATATATTGATTTAAAATAATCACCTGCTTCCAGGTGGACTGCACTTTAGCAAATTTTTATTCACTGCTTAACAAAAAACAGACGAATTCAAATGATCAGGAGTTCAGAAAATTGTTTGCAATGAGTGTACGGTAGTTTATGTTTGGTAGACTGTTAGGAATTTTCAGATAAGATGTAAAGAACATTTATCCTCTGACAATAATACTCCAATATGTGAACATATAAAGACCACGAAATATTCAATAATATTAGACTATATCCGAAATTCCTCATAATTGCGACAAAGGAAAGAGAATGAAACTGTTGGAATGTTTGGAAATCAATAATAAACTTCTCAAAAACCCAAGTGAAATCACCGTTCATAACCAGCTAGACATTAATACCTCTCATGTCTCCTGTAGTTGACCACTTGGAAAAAGACTTGACGCTCGAGTTTGTCAAAATAAAATTGTGGAAAGTATAAAATGAATTTGACTTCATCTTTTTTCCCTATCAGAATTTGGTGGAACCATTGTCTTCCTTAGGGGAACGCAATTATCGTGATGTCGACGAACGGGGAATGATAAGATCGATCCCTCTGGATTGTTCTGATCTTCATGCTAATTTCTGAAAGAGGCTTTGCCACTATGGACCATCTGCTAGGCATTCAAAACTTAGTCACGAAAATGACCAATTCACAGAATTTATAGGATGATATGATGGTTTCTAGACGGACGTTGAAAATGGGGTTGTTGTCCCTTCCCTTTTTCGATTAATACTATTATTATATACCCCTGTCAACTGCCAACCCAAAATTTTTCATATGAGTAAGTATATTTTTGTGTTATATATTTTTGTAAAGTGGCTCAATATACTGCATTTTTCGATTCATCAACAATCGAGCAACCTTTTACATTTTATGTTAAGATATATCAAGTCAATTTTGTTTCGAAGTGTAAATTGTTCTACTAATTTGAATTGAAAACGATATCATTCTCTTGAAAAGAGGTCGATTTTTCTCGTTTGCATCAATAAATGAAAATTTTTATTCATTTTGGTATGCGTCGGTTTGCCGGTTTTTTCCCGGTCTCTGCTAGATGCAATTAGGTAATCGTTGGAATCTCGATTGTACCAATGGAAATAAATAAAGGCCATTTCGAACATTAGCGATGAAAATGTATCACGATTAAAACACTGAAAACTCATTGATGTGTTTCCCCACATACTGGATGTTCATAAGAATCATAGAAATCCAAGTGATGTTATTTTTTAATTAATGGCACTATGAAAGGCAAACAGATTTGAGGATTAAAAAACTCTTCTGATGAAGTATCTTACAATCTCTTCAGTATTTTCCTTTTCGGGGTGGCAGTTGATAGGAGAGGGTGGATTCGCAAACGTTTAAATATGATCGAATGTTTCCCTAACAATTCTCGATTTCATTTTATCATATGTTATTTTCAGAAAGCGAATAATTTCGTGATCATATAGAGATCCAATTAATCTTTCCGCTTTGATGCAGGCAGGTTCGTTTTCACCAGAATGCACTATGCATATAAAAATATTTTTACTCAAACACATTTAGTTAATTATGAACAGGTAAACTAACCATCAAATATACTAACGGAACCCAGATGACTATAGGAATGTTTCGCAAGTAAAATAAAAAACTTTTCAACTCTTCAATCTACAGTTCATGTAAACAAATCCTAGTACTCTCTAATCGAAGTATAATGAGCTTGTATGCTGTGTGGAGGACGTGAAACCTTATACTATACAGCAGGGTTGCTGAAACGGTCGATCGCGAATGCTCTTTGTGTAGATCACGAGTAGAAAAGAAATTCGAATAAGTACGTACCTAAACTACAAAAATTTATTACGTTATAAAATAATACTTTGTTAGCGGCAAAACGCGGCATTATCAAAGGAACGCGTGGTACGTGTCAAAGAAAAGCCGCGATTTTTACTCTTGCCGCTTTTCTAGAAATTTCGGGTGGTGCGTTTGATTGGAACATTCGAGAACTACGTCGATTCAAACTTTATTATTGAATTGTACAAAACGAGTGCGAACAAATCTAAAACGTATCATTTTAATAACGATTGAGAGGAAGAATTTTTCTTTTGTATGGTGAAGGATAAGTGCATTTATCCTATTTGTCGTGCGTCAGTTGCAATACCTAAGCATGGTAACTTAGAGAGGCATCATAAAACGGTTCATAAATATTATGAAGAGGATACTCCGCCATAGAGTGGATAAAGGAAACGTAAAGAACGTGATTTGATATCTTGTAAGAAAAAAAAACAAACCATGTTCACAAGACCATCCGAACAATGAAAAGCTGCAACGATCGCGTCATTTAAAATATCTCATATATTGGCGGAACACAGAAACCATTCGAAGATGGGTAGGTTGTGAAAGAAGCATTTCTTGAGGCGGGTGAGACTTTATTGGGAGATTTCAAAAATAAAACAGAAACCATGTCTGCTATTAGAGAACTTCAGTTAGCTCGTCCAACTTTCACATGGTGTATTGAAATCATGAGTCAGGACATGGAAGATAATCTAAAACATGATATCATGAAATGTACATACTTTTCTTTACAGTTCGACGAATCCATCGATATGACAGAATCTGTCCAGCTGTGTGTTTTTATTCGGATGGTATTCAATGACATGTTGGCTGAGGAAGAATTCCTCTGAAGGAAAGACCGTGGCAAAGATATTTATGACGTTTTCTTCAATTTTGTAAAAAAACTAGAAGCTACCAATAAACACCAAAAAATGTCTAGGAAACACTTAGCAATATCTCTAAAATATGAATTTGTTGATTCAAATTTATGGAAATCTTTCGGTTTTGTTATGATGTATTGTATATAATGTATTCTCAAGAAAACAAAATAATATTTGTTTTCTCCAAAGCACCTATTATAAAAAAAAATTTGAAATTTTAAAATGACGAAATTTGGTAAAACACAAAAAAAATCCTGAACTAATATTTTCGAAACGATATGGAAGCACTTATATTTTTCAGTACCCAGAAGGTCCACCTCTGTTATTAATGACACTTCGACATCGTCGCGGCATGCTCAATATTAAATTGTCTATTATATTTTGGCTTTAGTCATTCCAAGCCCCCTGAACTGCTAATCGAAGCTCCTGTTCATTATGGAAGACGTTTTGACGCAGGAGAATTTTTTTAGGGTGTCCCACACATGCTCGATAGGATTCAGATCTGGGGAGCAGGATGGCCACGGTAGAAGATCGATATCATTCTCTTGAAGAACGTTCAAGACAACTCTTGCACGATGAGGAAGGGCATTATTTTGTTGGAAGAATGGATTTTGACCCATTGTTTAGAGATACGGTACCACTACAGGTAAAACTATCTCATTTGCGTAAGAATTTCCCATGAGGTTGTTCTGTATGAGAACGAGGTCAGTTCTTCCACCAAGGCGTATACCTCCCCAAAACATCACTAATCCGCCTCGCTATCTAACAACTTCTCGAGCATGCTGGAGACGGTTTTGCTTTCCAGGTTCCCTCCATATTCGAATACTTCCCGAATCAGAATAATAACTAAATCTAGATTCATCACTGAAGAGAACTGTGGCCCAACTCTCTTGATCCCAGTTTACGTGTTCTTGGCACCAAGCTAAACGAGCACCGCGATTTCCATGGGTCAGTTGTGGAACTCTTAAAGGACGTCTGGAGTGGAGTTGACCTACCTTCGTGCAGTCGATTTCTCACAGTTTGTTCGGAAATTTGTACATTATGAACTCGTGATAGCTCTTGAGCTAATTGAGCTGCTGTGGTCGTACGATCTCTTCTGGCTTGTAAAACCAAAAATCGGTCTTGGGCGACTGTAGTAATCCTGAAACGACCTGTATGGCGTTCTTCTACGCTTCCTGTTTCATTGAAACGCGACTATAAACGGTTTATGATACATGGGCTACTTCCTAGGACCCTGGATACTTCCCGTTGTAAGCTCCCAGCTTGGAGCATGCCAACGGCTCGTAACATCTCTTCTCTAGTCAAATGTCGTCTTTCCATGGTCGAATCACAAAACTTGAATATTTTATTTGTGCTTGCAACGATTTCAAACACTGAATACATGAAATGCTTATAAAGCAGCGTCGCATCTGCTGCATTCTTAGTTTTTTATAAAAAAAAATGAAATCTGTTGCGGGACTGTACATAGTTTGGTGAGAAATTGATGCAGGTGTTCATTTCTTGAAAAAAATTGTCCATATTGATCGTTCTGGATACGATATATCGATATTCAGAAGTGTTCCCTAGACTTTTTTGAGGTGTTTATATAAATTAGTGGGCATTACAACCGATGGAGCACCAGCAATGACTGAAAACGAAAACGGTTTTGAGGCATTGTGTCGAACGAATGAAGATTTCCCTTCATTTTTTTTTCATTTCATTGCATTATATATCAACAAATTCTGGGTTCAAATGTTTTGAACGCGGAGGAAATTATGAGGATTGCAACAAAAATTGTGAATTCCATCCTTGCATGTAGCAACGGCGGCCCTTTATGTTGTGGTTGGAAGATAGGGAGTCAGCTGAACACACTGATTCAGTTCTTCACACGGACGTCAGGCGGTAGAGTCGCGGAAAATTCCTAGAAAGATTTCAAGATTTATTGCCCATGATAACAGATTTTCTAGACGAAAGAGGGGATGACACTCAGATGTTGAAAAACGAAAAACGGCTGACTGATTTGGCATTTTAGACTGACATCACAATGCACTTAAACACCATGAACTTGGAGCTTCAAGGTAAAGGAAAAACTATTGTTGAGATGATTTGTGCAATAAACGCATTCAAAAGTTAATTTCAACTTATTATGGACCAACTGAGAAGAAAGGATCTGAAATGATTTCCGTCCTTGAAAGCAACGGTTCCTCAGTTGAATTATGATACGTATGAGGCTGCATTATCAAATATTTTCGGAAAATTCGAAATGCCTTTTTATGATTGCAATAAATTGGCAAATATAGCATCATTTATGAGTTATCCTATTTCCTGTGAAAACATTGAGGAAAAATGGAATAAATAGACAAAAAAATCACGGGATTGTAAGAAAGAAGTATTAAGCTTACTTTTTATATGAACTGATCATACAGAAACCCAATAAAACAAAAATGGCAAATTTCTTTTGCGTGGAGTCACAATGACCCCGTGTGACCGTTACGTAATTATTTGGACATTTGACCGTTACGGGGTGTACACCACTATTATTTCAGGTTATTAAAATTATAGGAAATACTACTAACGCGAGTCACCTGTGTTTTAAAAAGTAACTATGAGTAACTGAATCTAATAAGACCGGCTCGGTCGCGTAGATGTCAGGACGCTCGTCCTCTGCACCGAGTTATTTAGGTTCAATCCCCACAAAGTCGTGCGATTTTTCGGATTCTGAGAATCACTTGAACGTCTAACTTTTCGTCAATTCTATCTAACAAAGATATATGTGAGAGGGGTTCGGCAGAATTCCCCGGTCTGTCATTCGCCGAATGGCAGATATGGAGCACGTTAAAGGAACAAAAAAAAAAATTGATTAGTTAGGAAGGATTCCTCAGTTGAATTATGATACGTATAAGGCTGCATTATCGAATATTTTCGGAAAATTCGAAATGCGTTTTTATGATTGCAGTAAATTGGCAAATATAGCATCATTTATGAGTTATCCTATTACCTGTTACCTATTACCATTGAGGAATTAGCTACTGAAATAGCAAGTCATGTTCTGTTGAAAATGGGTTGGTGCAGATTATATCAGATATGCATCTCAAAGCTACAGCATCTGATACAAATTACTGGTGTTTTATATCTGAAGATAAATATCCGAATGTGCGAGTCTGCATTTTCTGAAATGAAGATAATTAAGTCAAAATATCGCAATCGACTAACTGACGATCATATGTCATCATGTTTACGATTAGCATTCAGTGGTTACGTATCATCTTATGAAAAGTATGCTGAGGACTTGCAGTGCCACGCTTCAACATCCAAAGTCACTCTTTAGTTAAGTTTAACACCATATGTAACTCTTTCAAATTGTAACAACCAATTAAGTCGCAATTTTGAATAGCTATGAGTTTTTCAATTATAACGAATAGAGCCGAAATAGTGAAGGTTGTCGAGGACTTTTACTCCAATTTGGATCGAAGCCTGAATCGCGAGAACGAGGAAGACAATCGCATACGTCATGTTATGAATCAGGGTTCGGAGTACCTCCCAAAAATAACAGCTGATGAGGTCCGAAAGGCACTATCAGATATGAAAAACAACAAAGCTCCAGGGGAAGATGGAGTAGTTGCGGAGGCTTTGAAGATAGGCGGTGAAAATCTGGTTCGTGAAATAACGAAACTTTTCAATAAATGTTTAGCAGAAACAAAAGTACCAGAGTCTTGGCATAGTGCTATAATAATAATTATGTACAAGAAAGGAGACCCCGAAAATCTCTCGAACTATAGACCTATAAGCCTTCTATCGCATTTATACAAACTCTTCACCAAAATAATAACAAAGCGCCTCACAAACAAACTGGACACCTACCAACCTAGAGAGCATGCCGGATTTCGGGCAACATTTGGTGTTAATGATCATCTCCAAACTCTCAAGACTTTGATTGAAAAGAGCATAGAATACAACTTGCCTCTGGTTCTTATATTCGTGGATTACGAGAAAGCCTTCGATACCGTGATACAGGCGATTATGCTTAAAGCGTTGGCTGACTGTAGAATAGATCATAGATACACTGCCATCATTAAATATATATATGAGCATGCCACTTCACAAGTGTGCCTTCACAATTCTACAGAAAAATTCAGGATCGGACGTGGAGTAAAACAGGGTGATACTATTTCCCCGAAATTGTTCACAAACCCATTGCAATATATGTTCAAGTAATTGGAATGGGATCAGAGGGGAGTAAATGAGGATGGTGAGCGACTAAGTCATCTTCGTTTCGCCGACGACATCGTCATTATAGCAAACAGATTAGATGATGCAAATGAGATGCTCTTGCAGTTGTTTAAGGAATCCAGTAAAATCAGATTGAAGATAAATATGTCGAAAACTAAGATGATGACCAACTTAGTACCAAGCCAACCAGTTTCCATCGATGGTGAAATTGTTGAACAAGTAACGTCATACAAATATCTGGGGCATGAGATAACTATAGGCAGGGACAACCAAACAACAAAAATAGGAAGGCGAATAAGGCTGACATGGGCTGCATTTGGAAAACTGAGAGATCTGTTCAAATCAGAGATAACGATTCGTTTGAAACGTAAAGTAAACAATCAATGCGTTTTACCAGTTTTGACGTACGGTGCAGAAACCCTGACCCTTACAAAGAAACCAGCTAATGAAATATGTGTTGCTCAGCGCAAGATGGAGAGAGCTATGTTAGGCATAACACTACAGGACAGAATTCCCAACCATATCATACGCCAACGAACTAGAGTCCGGGATGCTCTCGAGAGAGTTGCTAATTTAAAGTGGAACTGGGCCGGTCATCTAGCAAGAACCACGGACGGTAGATGGACAAAGCGTCCTTTGGAGTGGCGTCCCAGAGATGAAGCCCACAGAAGTAGAGGACGTCCACCAGCTCGTTGGAAAGACGATATTAAGCGAGTGTGTACGAACTGGATGAATCCGGCCCAAAATCGCGAGGAATGGAGATCGTTGAGGAAGACCTATGTTCAGCAGTGGACTTGGATGGTTGACAGATGATGATGATGATGATGATGAGTTTTTCATTGATATTATAGAGAAGAACCTAACTAAACCCAACCCAAACCTTGACTAAAATAATGTATATAGTGCGTAAAGATAATATCTATATATGCTACGTTGCACCCTACATAGGTAGGTATATAGAGTGTATTGTGTATGTACGACAACCCTGCATCGCACATACTTGCAGCCTCTCAGAGTCTGTCGTAAGTAGTATGAAAATATTGGTGTAGATCACCAGCAGTTCAAGTTTGAGCACCCCTGGCACAGTTTTTCAAATCTAACGAGAAGTTGTCACTGCATTAAGAGAAATTACGTTTCCAGTTCATAGGTTCTTCCTAAAATCAGCATACATAACGAATCATGGCTGCTTCAAAACGTAGAAATTATGGAAACTCGGATTTTATCGCATTTTCATCTCGCTGAGTTTCAATCGAATTGACCTTGGGTTGTTTATTCTACTTTCTCGGCCGTGACAAAAATATCTGATAGTTGGAGAAGTCGACGGCAATAAAAACAGAACCAAAGCAGCCAATAATCAAATTATTTCCCAATCTTCTTCAACATTCTCTTTCAAGCACGTAGAATATGACGAATCGAATGTCAGAATATAGAAATATAGGGCTGTGTCCCGGGAAATATATCAACAGGATACGTGGAAAATAAATTTCAAATTAAAGGTTATTGTTCGAAAAATATTGTTCCATTTCTTTTCATTTAAAATTTATTGAAATAAACCGCTTAATTTCTTAGAAAACGATGATATCGGAATAGGCAACGAGAAATTGTGATGATGTGAACCTACAATAGTTCAGTATTTTTCGTTTTGATAATATATGAACTACCCTCGTAAGACATTATGAAAAAATACAGAGAATGGAAGCTACTAAACACTAGGTAACAGAAGCTAAACAATAATCTTGTATAATACTTGAACAATGCATGAAAACAATTTTCGAGATGGCAAAATAATGGGGTCTGCAGATAAACTTTAACAAAACTGATTGCCTCGTAGTGGAAGGAAATGGAATTGATTTGATCATGGAGGATGGAGCTACAGTGAAAAGTTCAGTAAATACCGTTATCTGAGAACGTTGATTTCAAAGGAAGGAGGGAGTGAAGAGGATATAAATGACAAAATAATAAAGGGGAAGTTAGCGATTAGACAACTACACAGAGTAATTTGGAACCGGAATATCAGTAAACCTGTCAAAAAAAGGATATATGGAACTATTGTAGAATCAGTGGCTACATATGGATCAGAGGTGGTGGAGATGACAAAGAAAAATGAAGAAAGACTACAAACAATGGAGATGGACTATAGGAGCAGAAGCTACGGCCTCAAAAGACTAGACATTTTTCATATTTTTAGAACGACTGTCAAAATTTTTGGGCAAATTTTTCTTTATATTAAACAAGTACCACGAAGAAATAATATTTGGGCGATGTCAACCCAAATTATTGCGTCCATAATGATTCTAAAACAACTATGAATCATAATTGGCATCACTTGGAAGACTGAACCTGGCCATCGGGGCTCTCTTGGTCAAACAGAGAGGGAATTGTTTTGTTGAGTTTGAATATTGAAGGGTTTTTTGCGATTATACTTCAAAATTGGCAAGCAAGAACAAGGAAGTGATTATGTTTCAGGAGGTTATGTACTTTTTGATTATCCTCCTAGTCGTTTTTATGGTATTGCTTGCTATGTAAAATCTTTTCTTAGATTTGTTTAGACATATAAAAGGTGTGATTGTTGAAATATTTTTCTGGTGGTTTTCTTTTCCCATTGGTACAGCAAACCCCCTTCCTTTCACCCTTGTCTTCGTCTGGAAATCATGGAGTGCAAGAGAGAATGAAGCAGCTCAGCAGAAAATTCTTTGGTACTCTTTATGTACACACGACACTAACACAACATAAAGAGACAAGCTATTGCTAGTGCAATAGCGACAGGGAAACGAGTTTTTTCCTCAGGTTTTTTCACTCGTTTATTGAATCATATGCAAGATAGTATGGTTCCCCTGTTACATTTCCTGAGCTCACACTTGTGTTTTTTTCTGGCACACACCAAAATTATAGATATAAGCATTCATTGTAAATACAATTATTCAAACTTTTGTAAATCATCTGTTAGTTGGCACTTTGTTTCTGTTGTAAACACAAATAAAAGATTCAAGTTTTGTGATTCGACCATGGAAAGACGACATTTGACAAGAGAAGAGATGTTATGAGCCGTTGGCATGCTCTAAGCTGGGAGCTCACAACGGGAAGTATCCAGGGTTCTGGGAAGTAGCCCAAGTGTCATAAACCGTTTATGGTCGCGTTTCAATGAAACAGGTAGCGTAGAAGAACGCCATACATGTCATTTCCAGATTACTACAGTCGCCCAACACCGATTTTTGGTTTTACAAGCCACAAGAGATCGTACTACCACAGCATCTCAATTAGCTCAAGAGCTATCACGAGTTCATAATGTACAAATTTCCGACAAACCGTGAGAAATCGACTGCACAAAGGTCAACTCCACTCCAGACGTCCTTTAAAAGTTCCAAAACTGACCCATGGAAATCGCGCTGCTCGTTTAGCTTGGTGCCAAGAACACATAAACTGGAATCAAGAGAGGTGGGCCACAGTTCTCTAAACTCTACACAGGCCAAATCGCCCTTTAACTCACGGCAATATACATGTCAACTTACTTGTCCGAGTCTACTTTTTCTGAAATGAAGATAATTAAGTCAGAATATAGCTTCAACATCCAAAGTAACTCCTCAGTTAAGTTTAACACCATATGTAACTTTTGTTTTGTAACAACCAATAATTTCGCAACTTTGAACAGCTATGAGTTTTTTCAATAATATTATTGAGAAGAACCTTACTAAATCTAACCGAAGCCATGGCTAAAATAATGTATACTGTGCGGAAAGTTTATATCTGTATGAGCTACGGTACACCCTACCTAGGTAAGTAGGGTGTATCGTGTATGTACGACAACCCTGCATCACACATACTTGCAGCCCCTCAGAGTCCATCGTTAGTAGTCTAAAAATATTGAGGTAGATCGCTAGCAGTTCAAGTTTGAGCACTCCTGTTGTACGTCATTTATTTTGGACAAAGTGCCAATTACATGACTTAAATCAGTGTCCAAATGAAAGCTTAGTACGTAAGAGGGTCGAAAAATTCGAGGCCACAGGCTTAGCTCTAAATTAGAAGCCAAAAGAGCGTCCGAGGTAAACAAGAACGGGAAAAACTGTCAACCTAGTCAGCAATTTTGTACGTAACCTCCCAGGCCTTTCAACACGTAGGAGATCTGCTGAATTTACAGTTGCAAGAATATTATTTCAGCGCATTCGAAAAAAGATCTTAAATTACATCCATACAAGATACAATAAGTTGAGCCGAATGATTCTACAATGTCGGAACGTTATTGAATATTGTTTTCGGGAGAAGCACATTTTAACTTAAGTGGGCATGTAAATAAATAAAATTGCCATTACTGGGCAGAGGGGAACTCAAGGTCAAAACACTAACGCCCCCTACAGTTTGGGCAATGTCGTCCAACACCTTATTTCTACGAAAACAACCGAGGACAAACAGTAACTGTGAATGCGGACATTCACACTACAACGTTATTATTATTATTGAACATTAACAAAAGCCGAGGTAAACCTATATGGCTCAAATTACAAAAATACAATTGATTGCAATACATCAGTGAGTGAAGAATGAGAAAGAAAAGAATAATAAAATTCAACCACAATCAACCACTTGAAAGTCCATGTATTGTTCCGCGAAGACCATCGATCGAGGGTAGTTTTGAACAAATTAACACTTGAAGTGTTAACTACTTCATCGGGCAGCTTATTCCATGAGTGAATTGTTAGGTTCGATAAGAAGTGCTCTGTGGCGTTGCATCGAAAGTTTTCTCTGTATAACTTGAAGTCATGACCTCGAAGGCGTGTGCTGTTATTCAGACGAAAAATGGTTGAAAGATCTACTCCAGACAGATTGTTGAGTGCTCTATATGTGACTATGTGAGGTCACTTCGAATTCGTCCATCTGCTAACAGTGAATTCCAAAATTGGTCTGATGTAGGTGGTGAAAAGGACGCGACAGGTATCGATGCTGCATTTCCCAACTACCTTCTCCATGAGATACGACGTTCTGGAAGCTCTTGTGCATACGTAAATGATTGGATCAGACCAGCTGAGATCCTCTGATATTGTAACGCCTAAGTCGATATAGTTTTTGCATGATGCGATGGTCGTTCCGTTGACGCTGACGCGAAGTCTGGGATTTTTCCTACCAATATGTAAGATGACACATTTCTCGGGATTAAGAAGAATCAACCATGCCTCACACCAACCCTGAATAATTGCTAGATCCTGTTCTGAAGTATGATGGTTTTGTTGTGGATCAGTAGATCTTTGTGTCTTCTCTACATGGAAGATGTAGAGGTGAGTAGACTAGGTGAATCAACCATAGAAATCAAAAATAACAAAGGTCCTAACACGGATCCTTGCGGGACTCCGATTAAAACTGGTTTGGGAGCTATGGCGAAATCTGAATAAGTTACATCAATGGATGTCCCTGAATTAACCGCAGTGGTCCAGTCATGGAGATATCTGAGTAGATCAGTGATCACAGACCGACCCGGTAGTAAGCCATAATGATATTCTAATCGATTGTGAATTTAAGTTCTTCAAACAGAATCATCCTCTCACAAATTTTTGAGACAATCGATACTGAACTCACGGGTCTATAGTTAAGGGGAGAAGTTCTAGTGCCTTTCTTGAATAGTGGGGTAACTGAGGAACTCCACCACTGTGTTGGTTGCAAACTTGATCTGAAAGACTCGTTGAATATCACACTAAGAGGTGACGCTAGAGACGAGGCGCAATTCTTGAGGATGAGGTCGTGAGTCCGTCTGGACCAGGAGCCGAGGAAGTTTTCCAATCGAGCAAGTGTTTCTCGATGTCGTCAGCAGAAAATTAAATTGTGCTCAGCTCTCAGAGGATCTAGGAGAAGTTATACGTGGCAGCGGTCCTTCTGGGTCAACGCTGAAGAATGAAGCAAAAGCACTAGCCAATACCTCAGCGGATTGTTCATGATCGTCGCATAGTTTCCCTTGTGAGTCTCGAACAGAAGGTATAGTGACCTTAGAATTAGGAGTGGAGCACACAACTTCTCTCGATTCGATGTATTAAGTAGCTTTTTCTGCTATATTCGCTCTTTTGAAGAAATCCTGGAGCTCGGGACATTTGAGAGATTCCTGTGGTTTTGGTAGTCCTGTATGCGTTTACTTCGAGTGTAACGCTGCCATAATGTCTTCTTGTGTCGAATAATTCTTTGTTCCCGATTATCGATCCACAGTTTTGATGGGTACTCAATAAAATTCCCAGTATGTCTATGTTTTTCAGTGATAGATTTGAGTATAGATGAGAACTCATTCCACATGTCTTCAACAGATCGGCCCAGCAAAACTCTTTTCCATTCAACACAATGAAGTTCCTCGTTCAACTCTTGGTGACTTTCTTCGTTATCCTCTTCTTGGACGGAATGTCTTTCATTGATAGTTGTAAACTGGGTTTCAGAACAAAGTGATCCGATAGGCCAACAGGAGGAATATAGGCAAAATATGCACTTGGTAGCTTCGTGGGCGACAAAGGCCATTTGATGTCGGGGCCAGTTGAAATCGTTGAGGGGTTTTTTAGAGCCACAGCTGCTTCATTTTGAAGGGTTCAATAGTCGGACATGGTTTAACAAGATGGTGTCACGTGTCATACTTCTAACGAGACAATAGCGGTTGTTAAGCAAATGTTTCTTGGCAAAGTGATATCGCGCCGAGGGGATACTCCTTGGCCACCCAGAAGTCCTGGCTTGAGTCTACTTGACTTTTTCTGTGAGAAAACTTGAAAAGTCGACTATACGCCGGAAATTCTGTATCAATTCAACAATTGAACGAAGCAATAATAGGTGAAATGGGCCAAATTTCTAGTTCATTGTGCCAGTGGGTTTTTAATAATTTAAGTTTCATGTTGGAAGAGTGTCTGCGTCGAGATGGATCACACCTTGATGATGTGATTTTTAAAAATTGACATTCCAATGTTTTTACTATTGAACAAATGATTTTTATCAGCGTATTTGTTTAAATTTTTTATTGACTTTTCAAATTCAGAAAACTAATTGGCGCACACTGTATAATTCATATTTATACTATTCGATTGAAGTTTGGCAGATTGTCAATCGTGAAATTGAAGAGATTATTTGTTTATTTTTCGGTCTATATTTCATAGAGCACGTCTTGTATTCCATTCGGGACAACAAGAATGAAGTGAATCAAGAGAATTGCAATTTTATTTGTTACATATTGATCAGTTACGTTCCTTCAATTTCCCAGAGGACATTTTTATTTACACCGTCTACAACTTCCGATTGTAAGAGAATATTCAATTACTTGTTTGGCTTTTCTAACTAGAGCATTCTCTCAAATGATGGAAAGACGAATATGCGTTCAATGGCTCAAGGAAAGTCATTTTTTTATGATGAAACGGCAACTTTGTTTTGAAAGCAATCACGACAAAACAGTTGTTGTTCGTGGGACTCCATAGGTGGTTGTTTATCCATATATTAATATTCTTTTATCCATGGAACAATTCTCAACACTCTGATTTAATTCATAGAAGTAAATATCACTAACGAAATGTGTTATACTTCCTCCATGCGGCTCATATTTTATAAGAGTGCGAGATTACAATTTTGAGGATCCAACAGCTCTGCCCTACGAAGCAAAAACCAAGTTCTTTTGAATTTCCAACTTTTTAGCAGAGTTTTAAGGAATTTTACTTAATAATTGCGATTCGTAACGCGTTTCACTACACCGTAGCTTCTTCAGACGAATGAATATACAGAAAAATATAAATGAGAATATAACTACAAATGTTCTTGAGTAATTAAAAGCTTATTGGGTTGCTTCTTCTTAAGTGGTTATTTATGACAGGTATATCCAATAAAATTAAGGAATAGATTGCTCCCCGAAAAGATTCAATAGAGGTGAAGGGCTTAAATCGATTTGTTCATTGATGAGTCTACCTAAGTGTTTGTATTTATTGATTTCTAAAGTTTCCCAAAGATCTACCTTCCAATATTTATTATCTGTATGCAAAATTTCAAACTGTGGGTCGAAAGAATGATTATTTCCTAAGAGATGATTCGCGTAATTTGAATCTGATTTTTTATTTGAAAAACTGCGTTTATGTTCCGATATTCTAATATTAAAATTTCTATGTGTTCTACCAATGTAGAAATTATCACAGTCATTGCAATTCAATCTATAAACACCTGATTTATTGTTTTTACCTGGTTTGGTTTCATTATTGTTTATATATTTGCCTAAATTATCATTAGTTTGGAAAGCTATGTTGAAATTATTGCTACTTAAGAATGATTTCAGTTTCTCACTTGTAATGCCAACGTAGGTTAAGGTGTTGAATTTATGTTTCAATTTATCGACAGGGTAAACTTTATTCAATGCGATTCTACTTTGTTTTTATTTAAAATATTATTTATTGGTTTGGGATTGTAACCATTATTATTGATATGGATGACACGACGAGTTATGTATTATAATATCTGTATGTGACGGCTTATGGTAAATTGCGAAAACATGTTTTCCATTTTCATTCGAAATTGTTACGTCTAAGAAATTAATCGAATTATTGCTTTCTATTTCGGTTGTGAATGCAATTTTTGGATGTAATGAATTTATATGATTTTCGAAAATGTTCAACTGTCTATCTGTTCCTGTGAAGCAAATAATGACATCGTCTACATAGCGATACCAGTATAAACAATATTTACTAAGTGGATGATTATGAATTAATTTCTCTAAGTTATTCATGAATATTTCTGCTAACAAAGGACTTAACGGATTGCCCATAATGAAGCCGTCTTCAATAGTATAATATTTGTTATTGAAATGGAAATAATTTTGATCTAAACAAATTTGTAATAATGAAAGAATATCTGATTTAATGATAGTATTGACATGATTCTTTTCTAATAATTCTTCAACTAAGTAATACGTATCTTTCGGAGGAATGTTGGGAAAAAGATTCTTAACATCGAAAGAAATGAGTTTGAAATTAGGTGGTATAGTGGTATCTTTGATATTGGCAATAAGTTCGTATGAATTTTTGACCGAAAATTTAGATTCAAAATTGTAATGTTTTATTAGCAAGTCGTTGAGGAATTTTGAAAGTTTGAATGAAGGTGCCGTTACATAAGAAACAACAGGTCTGATAGGGTAATTAGGTTTATGAAGTTTTATCAACGAATATAATTCAGGGGATCGTGGATTGGAGTTAATGAATTTATATTTTTCGTGCTCTGTAATCAATGATTTTGCTGTCGAAATTATGTTTTTAACCACTTTCTGAAATTTCGCGGTAGGATCCTTAGTTGATGTTATATAGTTTCCGGCTGTTGAGAATTCTTCAGTGTTAGAAATATAATCGGTTTTACTAATCGCGATGACGGTGTTACCTTTATCTGCTTTAGTGAATACTAAATCGTTCTTGGTACTACTTTCACGAATTGTTTTTATTATCTTATAATCGGAATTGCAATGAGGTGATAATTTCGAAAAGTCTTCTTTCATGATTTTTGATGTTTTATGTTTGGCTAAAATATTATCTTTGGAGTTTTTGAGAATGATTTCGGAGTCTATGCCTAACTGTTCAAATGAACATTTATTACTTCTCAATCCTAGAAATTCACTGAGCGTACTAAATTCAAATTTCTCAGCGCCAAATTCAAAATGGACGCTCACTTTCAGTTACTAGATTTCGGATTATCACATTCGCTCGAAGCTTTTACAAAACATAAAACAAGTAAGTCAAAAAATTTAAAACAAAATTCAAGTCAATTTACATTTGAATATTTTATTGCAGAAACATGTAACAAAGAATTAATTTTTCAGTTATCAAACAGAACAAGAAAGTAACAAATATTGATCATCAAATGAAGTTTCTTCCCCACAGTGGGCCAAGTCGTCCATGTCAGATATTGGGAGGAGCGATTTCCAGAATAACTGTTTGTTAGCGGGCATATGGACAGTAAGTTCATTCAAAATCTTTTTTTCTTCCTTGTTCAGACCCCGGCATGATAATTTGTTAACTGGCAACTGAAGTTTGAATTTTGGTTTTAAAAAATTTGACTTCTGAAATTCCGGACTATTCATTTCGGTTTTGAAGTACAGTGATCTTGAATTGAATTGACACACCTTCAGGTCACGGACAATAGGTACAGCAGTGTTACCATTGCTTACTCATCCTTTTTGACGGGTTTGGCAACCGTTTTCGAAACGAAGAAAGTCTTCCAAGTGGAGAATGAGTGGTTTATTGTACTTACTGCTTCTACTGATTAAATTGACTAATATTTCCTTCGACTCATTCCACTTTTTTCTGATAAGCCCATGTACCAAGTTAGCCTCTGTTAGTATACAGAACTGGAAATATTCCAAGAGAATGGTTGGTGTCTACTTTCATCTGCTTACCAAAAAAACCACATGCTAGAGAATGTAGTGATCATCGTACAATCAGTCTGATGTCACACACACTCAAATTGCTCCTCAAGGTTATCCATAATCGAATATACCATAAACTTAACATGGATATAAGCGATACTCAATTTGGATTCAGAAGGGGATTGGGAACCCGCGAAGCCCTTTTCGCATTCAACGTGTTGACTCAAAGGTGTCTCGATGTCAACAAAGTGGTCTATGCGTGTTTCATAGACTATAATAAAGCCTTCGACAAGGTTCGTCATGATCAACTGATAGACATCCTTAAATCAAAACATCTAGATAGTAGAAACGTACAGATCATCACTAATCTCTATTAAAAGCAAAAAGCTATAATATGCATGGACAACCACACATCAGAAGAAATTGAAATACAACGAGGGGTAAGACAGGGATGCGTTCTATCGCCGACACTCTTCAATGCATGTGCTGAAGAAAAACTTAAGAAATCTCTGGAAAACGAAGAATGTGGGATAACAGTTGGTGGAACACGGGTGAACAACATAAGATATGCGGACGACACAGTAATCTTAGCGGAGAGTATCGAAGCTCTGCAGAGACTAATGACCAGAGTATCTACTTACAGTGAGGAATATGGGTTATCACTAATCATAAAAATGACAAAATTCATGGTAATCTCAAAGAACAATCCAGTAAATGTTAGTCTAACTATGAACGGCAGAAATGTAGAAAGAGTCGAGCAATATACTTACCTTGGAGCAATGGTGAACACCACAAATGAATACACCCAAGAAATAAGGATAAGAATAGAAAAAGCCCGAGCCAACTTCATAAAAATGGACAAAGTTTTTCGTAGTAAAGATGTAAGTATGGTATTAAAACATCGTTTAGCTAAATGTTATGTTTTCTCTACTCTCCGCTATGGAGCGGAAGCATGGACAGTGAATGCCGCAATTCTCAAAAAGATTGAAGCATTTGAAATGTGGGTGTATAGGAGGATTCTTAGAATATCATGGATGGATCGAGTAACAAATGCAGAAGTTCAGAGACGCATGGGTAGGGAAAGAGAGGTTGCTAACACACTCAAGAAACGTAAATTGGAATATCTGGGCCATATTATGAGAGGTGAAAAATATAAATTCTTACAGCTGATTATCCAAGGCAAAATACAGGGAAACGAAGTATAGGAAGGAGAAGAATCTCATGGCTGAGGAACCTGAGAGAGTGGTTTGGATGCACTCCGAACCAACTTTTTAAATCGACCGCTTCTAAAGTAAAAATAGCGATGATGATTGCTAAGCTTCGACTCGGAGATGGCACTTGAACAAGAAGATGAGTCTCTGGTCCCCGTTCTTCATTTACTAGAATACAGCATGCGGTAAAGAGTGTCCAGTTTTTATTTTGTGTGCCATAATTTTCTGCCCAAAATACGATATTTTTTACATTTTCCCCTAGAGACTTCATGAAATTATAATATGCGCATACAACATCGAAGCAAGTTCTACCCATAATAGTCTCATGTCATAGTACACCCACATTCTGTCCATTATTCCTCAAGCTCGCAAATGTTTCATTGAAACATATCAGACGGCTTATAAATAATTCTTAGTCACCATTTTCGGAATTATTAATATCTTCTGCATATCAACTGCGAAAATTTCCTTATCTTTTGGCCATTTTTGGAACAACCTGCTTCCTATGCTTTTCAGTATAACTTTTCTTGTGTATTTCATAGTTTTGACAAATTTCACAGTTCGCAACATCTCCTTCATTTACGTTTTCATGGTGGACATGATTCTTGTGCAATGAACATGATGGACATTCATCGTGTGATGGTCTAGTGAAGCCAATATTCTCCTGATGAAAAACCGTTCTGTAGGTTTCATATGAAACTTTCTTTTCAGGAGTTTTCTCATTCAAATCTTCCCACATCTTATACACCGAGATGTGGCTTGTAAGATACCGTTTGTTAGGAACATGCTTCATGTTATAATGTGAAACTACTGGATGATAAGTCTCAATATGAGCTTTGATGTTTTTATAATTTTCTTCTTTCATCTTTTGCTCACGTTTAAATCCTCTTTTATCTGTAACACACTGAAACTCCGGATTTTTTTTTAACCGTTGCAAAATCATATCAACCATTTCTTCTCTGGTGAACTTCAAGGCAGTCAATTGGGAAAATTATGTTAAAACCTCACTTTAACAATGTTTAATTACGAAACACTGATAAGTTGACCATGTAAAATGCAGAATATGAAATGTCTGAATACCTGACAGAAGGCACAAATGAAAAAAAATATCAGGCATACTTCGACTTGATTTAATCATTCGTTAAAAGAATTATCTTGTTTAGGTCTCATTTTTCACTACGTGAATTATTACAGAAAAAAAAACTTCTGTGCAAATAATGATGCATGCTGATGAGTTTGATACGGTTTGTAGAATTTTCAACAAAATTTAGCAAATAATCGAACATTTCGAAAAAGACCGAAGATAAAGATATGGAGACTTCTGCAAAATATAGCACAATATTTTATGCGTTGACATGAATAATAAAATAAAAGGTGTTCCATTTGGAAAATCAAGATTTGATTTTTTAAAATTACAATATTCAATGATTATTTTGAGTCACTCCTGTATAGAATGAGGAAAATCTATTTCAATTTATCAATGAAGCTTTCCTTGGGCAATAAGAAAACGAAAGAAGAAACGTATTCATCCTCTCTGGCTGAAGGGGAGGAAAAAAAATTATGGTGACGAAACTACTACCGGAAAAACTTATTACTGAAAGACATTTGAGCAGAGTTTAGGCTGCTCTTGAATCTTGAACCAAAAGTGGTCTTTCAATCTGAAAAAACCACCCAAAATACTGTTATAGAAAATTGACACCTTGTTTACTGCAAAATTAATTGCTGTGCTGAAGTAGATTCTTACTTTCTGAATACAATACCGTTCGAACAAAAATGAAATCTTCAAGAGTGTACGAGTTACAGAGCACCGCGCCACTGGTGATCACTCCACTCATCACAGATAGAAGTGTGGCCCACAATAGACCTGACATAACCCTGTTTGACTGGAAAAATGAGAAAGCTGTACTGATAAATGTCACAATTCCGAGAGAATATCAGGAGGCCTATACAGAGAAGTTCACCAAGTACCTGGACCTTGCTCTAGAGTTGAAAGAGATATACAAGCTGAAATCTGTTGCCATAATGCCTCTGGGTATTTCGGATAATGGACTCGTAGAAGCACATTTGAAAGAGAACACCGAACGCCTGTGTCTCGATCCAAAAATAATTTCAAGCGCGCAGAGGGAAGTCGTACTGGGCACAGTACACATAGTTCGAGCTTTCTTAATCAATTCGGATTGGTCTCTTGGCGTAAGCTTGCTGTTACCCTTTAATGGTGCAAAAAAAAAATATATATATATATATATATATATATATATATATATATATATATATATATATATATATATATATATATATATATATTTGAATATACGGTGCTTCAACGAACACTAAACAGAGGCTATATCTACCAAGATATTCATTTATGATCACAACGCAAAAACATGTCAATTTTTGTTTCAAGGGGGACATCTTTTGGGGTACAAAACTCGTCTGAAATATTAACCCCCTAAGCGGGGGTTGCAATCCTTGAACATTTTGAATATGGAATATGGGTCGAGTGATGACTCAAAGGAAAGGTGGTATCTTTGTTTACATTGCCTTGAACGAATTTTCTTTTTCAATTGAAAACTGTAAAAGATACTGGGTGAGCAACTGAAAGATAGGGAAGATTATTTCCCTGAGACTATTCAAGTTTCAGTGAGGTAAAATGGAACAGATCCATGCTGATCAATGGCAGTCATCAGTAAGTACCATCCTAATTTCGAATTGTAACCACTGGAGCAGGGGTGACAACCCTTGAAAATTTGGAAGAAGGTGGATGAGTCGAGAGATACTTCGAGAGAAAGGTATTATCTTTGTCTGCATCCCTGTGAACGAATTTTATTTTTTGATTGAAAACTGTAGAAGATACAGAGTGAGCTACTGAAAAATAGAGGAGACTATCTATCGCCCTGAGTTATCACTGGATCGGAATATTATCCCTGCTCTATTGATTCAATTTTGAGATGAGGGTGATTTTGAAAGATGACAGCTTTCGACCTAAAATGAATCTATTCCAGTTTTTCGCACTAATACTCCAACAGTCTTGGGACGATAGTCTTCTCTATTTTTCAGTGGCTCACTCTGTATCTTCTACAGTTTGTCAATCAAAAATGAAATTCTTTCACGTGAATGCAGACAAAGATAACTTCCGAGTTATCACTCGATCCATCTACCCTCTTCCAAATTTTCAAGGGTTGTCACCCCTGCTCCAGGGGTTGAAATTCTAGATGAGGATGGTACATGATGATGACTGCCATTGATCGGCATGGATCTGTTCCATTTTACCTCACTGAAACATCATACCACTGATGATTTTTAGATCAGTAAGCTTTTGTTAGTTTTGGACAATGCACCAGTTCATCCTTGCGAACTTAAAACTATGCATCCAAATACAAAAGTGACATTTTTATCTTCCAACACAACATCTTTGCTTCAACCTACGGATAATTTCAGACCTTTGAGCTCTATTGCATTGAAACGAACCTTCAAAATCATATTGGAAGATATGGATTGTGATCCTGATATCAATGTTATGGAATGCTGGAAGAAGTTTGATATAGTAAAATGCATCCTAAAATTTAGTGAAAGAACTGAACCCATACATATTGAAATCTTGCTGAAATAAACTGTGGCCTGTTCTGATTGTGAAAAATGGCAATAAATCTATCTGTTTAAATGCAACTTTCAACTGCAAATATTACCGCAATTGCAAATCAATAGGATGGAATGGGCTCGAGCAGATAGAATCAAGTGATATTCAGGAGTTTTTTGAATTACAGGATGAAGATTTGATAAACCCACTTGGAGGAAATGTTGAATGTAACAAGGTCTTAGTTTCAAGTGGCGAACTGCTAAAGCCACTTCTGAATATCAGTTTGAAATGAAGGAGCCTTTAAAAATTGCCATGCAAGAAAACATAACAAAATTCCTTGAGGGAGTTCCCAAGAAAATTTTGACCAAAAAATCGAAATTTTGGAAACAATATATCATCAATCTACACTATAGTAGGCATGAACCTTCAACATATAGGGTTGAAAAAAAAAGTGCGTGTAAATGATTACCCAAGAACCTCCACTTTAAAATCCTTCCGGCCCGTAGGCTGGACCGCCTTCATCGACTTTGAAGTCTTCCTCCATCTTTCTTCTGGTTTTAGATCTTTTCAGCCGTGCTTTTCTCATCATAATTTGTTCAGCTCGTTCAGCATGTCTAACCTGTACCCTGTAAATTTTCTGTAGAGTGTCTAGGCAAAGTTTAGCCGGATCAATCTCAAAGTTTGCAGTGTGGGAAAAGTTTCCCATGTTTTGAAGAAGCACAACTCTAAGCGTGTGCATTTGGACCAAACCTCTTTTTAGCAGCACTTTCCACAGTATATTATTGAAGCTCTCAATGGCGTTCTGCGTCTTTCCATAGAGGTATTTGGAAAGGACATCTGGTTGGAAGAAACTGTGATAAACGGATTCTACTTCGGATATGATCACAGTGTGGGGATGAAAATGTTTTCTGTGGTCAAACGGTTGTTGTTTGGATTCGGTCTTCCTATACTTGCACCAGAAGTCCTCACTTGTTAGACACAGGCCATTATTGGAAGCTCCTATGTTTGACGACTTCAAATGTAAAAATGTTGCCCAAACTGAAACTTGACATTTTTGGCACTAAAGACCCATTTGCGCGAAAACAAATAAACGTATGGTGTTCAATTTTTTATGACATATTTCTGTCTTCGTTTTGAAACTTCTCTTTCAATGAAATTCGAATCAAAGAACTTGGTAACAATGAGTACTATTTCAAATTTGCGGAAGAATGATGGCTAAAACATCGGAGTTTGATTATCGCCCAGGTAAAAACCAATATTGCTATCGAAACTTCAGACGTACAAACAACAGCAAACATTGGGAAGTCTTCATGATCAAAATCTCATCGAAATCAGTCCAAAATATTCGTAAGTAATACCACAAGAGCTCAGATTTGGCCGGATACTTTTCTATGCTTGTTTTCGAATACTTACGTGCAGGCAATTCAACGAGAATTGGGCGACAAAATCACGAGAGCGTAGTTCGACTGATTTTGTCGAGCAGGTCGAGTTGAATTGCCGAGAAGTATGAGAAAATGAGTTTAGAAAAACTTCCTGCCAAATCTGAGCTCGAGTGGTATTTGCTGAGAAAACTCTGCGAATGACAAAACGTACAAAATGAACTTTATTGAGAAATGCACACAAACTCAACGAAAAAATCATAAAGCATTCATTACAAACATGATAAGTTATTATTGGCATCAGCAGCTATTGAAAATGCGATTACTATATACAATTTTTTCACTCCGGGTCGATTCTATATGGAACAATGCTTGAGGAATTATGGAAGATTCAGCATTTGCATTATTATTTTTTACTAGCCATTTACTATCACCGGATCCAGCTTTTCAGGGATTGTGGAAGACAAGCTAGACTCCTAGCAGCAAGACAAATTAAGAAATACCAAGGGGACAGTGTAATGTTTTGGAGTGGCATTATGCTGGAAGGAAAAACAGATTTGATTTCATTTTCTGTGAGTGTAACAGCTAGAAAATACAAGGACCTAGTGCTGGATCCCATAGAGAGACTCTGGCGAGGTGCCCATGTGAGAATTAGACATTATCTTGAAATAGAGGGAATCGCCATTTTGGACTGGCCAGCTTGTTCTCCAGACCTAAATATTTTTGAAAATTTAAGGGATAATCTCAGAAGGAGAATTAGATCACGCCAGGATAATCCAAGAACCCCACAACAGCTCATCCAAGCCGCCACAGACTAGTGGCAGAATATCACCCCAGAGGAGGTCGAAAATCTAATCCAAAGCATGCCTAGACGGCTTCAGGCTTGTATCAGGGCAAGAGTAGATAAATTAAGCTACTGAGGTCGAGGAAAAAACGGTTACTCCTACTACTACTATTTTCTATTTTTTTAATTATAAAAATTCTTCGAAATTTCCAAAATCCCTGAGGTAATATTCAAAATATCGGGTGATTCCATATAAATTTGGTTGTGAGTTTTTGGAGAGAGAAGAAATACTCTTCCTGTTTTATTCAAGTTCATTCATAGTTTACATTAAGAAACACAAGTTTACACAATGATTCGAAAGTTGTTCAATGAAAAAATATTTTTTATAACTGAAAAACATATGAGAAAGCTGTGATCTATTTTCACCCATGAATGTTCTTCAAAAATCAAGGACGAAGATGGTGGGCTCATTTTTCTCTACTTTAAGTATTTCACATAGCTAAGATACTCGAACATCGAAAATGGTACACCCTGTACACGAAATATGAATTAATTGCGACAAATATCAGCAAATTGAAATTTGACGTTCATCAACTTGTGACATCTTCTCCGATGTTTGTAGAATAGGAAATGGTGCTGAAGTAATTATTACAGCGAGATAGATAGAGTATATTACGTTATTATTTATTCACCGATCGCTGTTAGAATATACTGAGAAGGGGTTCTAAATTACACAGACAAAATATTCATAAGCTTCCACTTACATTAGCTGGAGACTTGAACGTCAGTTTTAATAAGCAATAAAGTTTGAAGAATGCTCATTTTTCTTTGCAGAATAATGCAAGTTCAGAGTTTATTACGATGTAACAATCAAGAAACTACAATATTAGCTGTTACTTGGACAAAATTGAATCTCAAATATACAGGCTGTATTTTTGTTTTTCAGATATTCACTAAAACCAAGTTCTGTGGGAAATTCTATTTACACTAGACGCAATCTATTCAAGTTAAATGACTGCTATACAAGTTTCCATGGAAAGATCAATTCATAAACTAATATCTGTAATTAGTTCGAACAAGTATGATTATGATCTTTATTACAACTGGGAAATTCCGTATAATTGTTAGAAAGCACTATCGCCAATAATGAATTCCTGTTGAAAAAGGCGCACCTCAAATAGGAAATTCCATTAACGCACTGAGAAGAGCAGTTTGAATTTACTTAGCAGATCTAAAATATATTGTCATGATTAATTTACAGCGTACATCGAAGAAAAAAATCCTGAAATTGCAAAAATTTTCATTATAGGAGAAAACCTGAATACTGCTCGATTTTCATCTGAACAGGGAACATTTCTTCTTGATTTTGATTATCTATAACGTGAACACTTATAGTTGGGGTATTTTTTCCCCACTACTTGAATAGGGAAAATTGTTCATTGGTAAAAAGCTTCTTGGAAAGATAAGTGACTATAACAGAATTATTTTTGTTCGGATGCAAATTAATCGTACATTCTGTCAGGGAAAAACCGGTAATGGATTATTTACAAAATCTGCTTGAAACAATTTTCAAATTATTGTTATTGCTTATTTGGCACAACTGTTTCTTATACTGACATTTTGTTTGTTTACAGTGCTCACCTTTTCCAGTTCTCAAAAATGTATTTTGCGAACAAGTTTCATAGAAGGTTTTAAAGGAAACACTAGACAAGTAGATCAATTTTTAACTTACATAAATAGCAATCATCCAAGAACTAATTTCAAAATATAGAGAGAAGTCGATAATCAGATTCACTTTTCAGACTTAACAATCATTCATAAAAATAGCACATTAAGTTTTGATATACTGGGTGATTCACTAGTGGCGCGGTGCTTTCTAGCTCGTACACTCTTGAAGATTTCATTTTTATTCGAACGGTATTGTACTTATAAAGTTAAAATTTACTTCAGCAATTAATTTTGAAGTAAACAGGCTGTCCCAATTTTCTATAAGAAAATCTTGGAAGGTGTTTCAGATTGGAGGACCATCTTTTCGTTGAAGATTCAAGGGGGTCCTAAACTCTGCTATGTCTTTGAGTAATAAGTTCTTTTGGTGAGTAGTTTCGTCACAATATTTTTTTTCCGTAAATAATTCAAGAGAATAGGCTATCACATCATCGCTTGCTCCTTCGGCCAGAGAGGATGAATACTTTTCTCCTTTCGTTTTCATATTGCCCAAGGATAGCTTTATTGATTAATTGAAATAGATTATCCTCATTTCATATTTCATACAGGAGTGACTCAAGGAAATTATTGAATATTATACTTTTAAAATTATTATATCTTGAATATTTCCAATGGTACATCCTGCATTTTTTATTTATGTCAACGTATGAAATATTGTGCTATATTTTTGCAGAGGTATACTTATTTTTATCTCCGACCATTCTCGAAACG
This sequence comes from Cryptolaemus montrouzieri, assembly GCA_013387265.2. Lineage (NCBI taxonomy): Eukaryota > Metazoa > Arthropoda > Insecta > Coleoptera > Coccinellidae > Cryptolaemus > Cryptolaemus montrouzieri. The sequence goes on along the minus strand of JABFTP020000083.1, from coordinate 1,577,613 downwards.
AAAAACATAAACTAACATAATAAAATCAGAGGTTGCGAAAGAAGAGTTTATTAGTACATATCATTATAATTGATCAGAGAAATTCAGATATTTTAAGGTAGTCGTGTATGAAATACGTCATAGATTGGTTCTAGGTGGGATGATGTACAAGGTGTTGAACTATTTCATAAAGCATTGGAAATGTTACCTACTTCTTTGTTAACCCAACTCAATCCTTCTGAGGGAAGATCCATGAAATCTTGACAACATTTGCGGATTAAATGAATGAAAAGCGTCAACTATTCTTTGTCTCATATCGAACTGTGTTGTAGAAGGAATCTGGTGAACTATGCCCTTAATATAACCCCACAAGAAAAAAATCTAAACTTGTAAGGTCCTTAGATCTAACAGGACCACCATGTTCTATCCATTTGAAATACATGATTCAAATGCTCCCTAACATGATGTGAGTATGGTGCCGGTGCTCCATCCTGTTGAAACCACAAATCTTGTCTTATATGCTCTGGTACATCGGCAAGTAACATTGGTAGATGATTTTGCAAAAAATCTAAATACATTTCACTATTGAGGTGCCCGTCGAAAAAGTGCAGCCCAATTATATATCCATCTACTATAACGGCCCATACATTCAAGGACCAACGATGCTGGTGATCTATACGTCTCATTAGGTGTGGATTTTCCGTGGCGTAATAATGAAAGTTGTGTCTGTTAACAAGCCCATTCTTGTGGAAAGTTGCCTCTTTCAAGAAATGAAAGAACATATATGGATTTTTTGCTACTTTGTCACTTGCCCAATTGCAAAAATTGATTCGTTTTTCAGTTCCTTGTGCAGCTGTACATGATATTCGTGAAATATATTCACTTTCAAGATTCTCTGGATGAAAGTTTGAATTATATCTGTTAACTGAGGAATCTCTCTTTGGCTTTTATATGGGTCCTTTATCACAACAAAACTGATAGCTGTTTGTCTTCACCTGTAGCAGTTTTTGGTTTTTGTAAGCGATACTACCCGTTTTGATAAATCTAATTAATAGTTTTTCAAAGCATCTTGCATCAGGATGCCTCTCATAAGGAAAGCTTGGTGCATAAAATCTACTTGCTAACAAAACATTCTATCACAGTCACCGAGAATGAAAAACATATCAACCATTTCTTCTTTGGAGAACTTCATGGCAGTCAATTGAGAGAATTGGGTTCAAAGCTCACTTTAACAATGTTTGATAATGGAACACTGATAAGTTCATCATGTAAAATGCAGAATATGATCCGGACACCAGACAGAAGGCACAAATAATAAAAAATGTCATCACATACCTCGATTTACATTTTAATCTTCTTGATTTTTTTATTACTTAAAAGAATTATCTTTCTTAGCCTTTATTTTTCACTACTTGAATCATTACAGAAAAAAAATTCTGTGCGAATAATGATGCATGTTGATGAATTTGATCCGGTTTGCAGAATTTTCATCAGAAATTTTCACAAATCTCAATATTTTAGGCGTTGACATGAATAATAAAATTCAGGGTGTTCCATTAGAAAAAATTCCACTAGCCACTCGACAGAATATATGATTAATGCCTCACCACATTTCAGTTAAGGTGTTAGAGATCATCAAAATGTCTAATCTAACCTATTCCAATCGATGGATAGGACAAGGTGGACCTATCGAATGGCCACCTAGGTCACCGGTCCTGCATCCTTAAGATTTTTATTACTGGAGCCATCAAAAGAGTCAAATTCATTCTGTTCTCTTTAGTGATCTTTGAATCCGTTTTTTTCTCGTTACTTTTTCAATTTTTTGAAATCTAAAAAGTGTAGCATTTGTAACGTAGAATATTTCATCAAATGTGAAAAATTTTATCAGATTTGTAAAAAACTTATCCTCTCGAAACTCAGAGAGTAAAAAGTGTTAGGAGTAGTAGCGAAATTAAAAAACCAGAAACAACATCGTTTGAAATATTACGTTTTTGAACAATGTCTTGAATTTCAGGAAATTCCGTTGAAAGACACAGATTTCATCGTAAAAAAAAGCAATTTGATTATTTATTATTTGAACTTTAAGGTTAAATATCTCACTAGGGATTTATTTTAGGAAAAAAAAATTGTAAAAAGGTGTGGCATTATTTTGACAAGACTTTTCGAATTCCGAGAGAGTGATACCTCATTCTGGGTCACTCTGTATTGTGTGAATTGGAATTCGTTTTTCTCTTTCAAATTTAAAATGGTTCCATAAATTGCTTAAGACTCTGGAAAACTCTATAAATTTAATATGAACGAGCATGAAATCTGAAGAACATTCGCCTGCAATAAAATTGAATGTAGCTGCACTTACTTGGCTAAGTTGATTAGGCAGTCCACACTTTATGCACAGTAGAACTAGCATTGTGCGAATAATTTACTTATCTCCTGCTTAACATTCAGAGATATTTTAACTGGAAATCTTCAATTATAGCTATTAGAATGGAAATAAATAACTGTAACTAGATGAGGGAAGGATAGTAAACGTTCCCGAACTAGAGTATTCAAAGGAACATTCCTGTTTCGAATCGAATTATAAATTATAGTATATATCTTGATGATAATTCGAAAGAGCCACTGCAACTATCACTGTCCATCAGCGAAATATCAACGACAGTGAATAAATAACATTTAATTTAGAGTTGTCAATGAATTAAAAAAACTCCTACTCCGCCTTTGGTACAAGCCGGATGGATTGAGTAGTCCAGCAAGTGCTAATGCCGGTCCCAAGCCCGGATCTAGGAGGAGGGTTCCTAGGAAAGGTTAGCAACCTGCCTAGGGTTAAACAGTTCATTGCTCAAAGCACCGGAGATGCAGCCTCGAAACAAGGACAGAAAACACGGAATACGACCCGCGCGTGAAATAGGAATAAACTCTGCAGGAAGAAGCATTAAGTAAGAATAGCCTGCTGGAACATAAAAACTCTATTCTCCAAAGACCACGAAATAATCCCTGAAATGAACGAACACAAAATAGATATATGTGCACTTCCCGAAACCAAAAAGAAGGGAAGAGGATTATCAAAATTAAACAATTACATCTTAGTATACTCTGGAGTAGAAAAAGACCAAAGAGCAACATCGGGACTAGGACTACTAGTACATGAAAAATACGAAGAAAATATGGTAAACGTAGAATATGTTAGCGATAGAATCCTGAAAGTCACAATGTCGTTCGACCGTCCGCTACATATCCTATCAGTATACGCACCTGACATAAGCAAACCAGAGGAAGCGGCGGTAGATTTTTATGAAAGTCTTCAATCACAACTAGATAAAATGCCAACTAAAGAAAAGATAATCATATTAGGAGACCTTAACGCTAGAGTAGGTAACGAAGTAGTAAACGGGGTAAAACAAACATATAACGAAGACGTAATTAACAGAAACGGCGAAATATTGACGGAATTTTGTGCACAGAACGAGTTGCGAATTAATAACACTTTTTTCCCTCACAAAGAATAGCACAAATATACTTTCTACGATAACCGAAACAACAAATCCATAATTCATTACATTATCACTAACCGAATGTTTCTTCCCCAACAAATCTTAGATATAAGAGTTTAGTCATCAGCTAACATTGGAATAGACCACAAGCTCGTTCTAGGGAAACTGAAGATGACAACTCAATTAAAAAAGAAAACACCATCTGTAAAAACTGAAAAATTTAACGTAGAATCGCTCAACAATGAGAGCACAAAACAACTTTATTCAAACCGTTGCAAACAGTATATAACACGTAATCCAATATTGCAGCAAGATAACCCCGACATAGCAGGGCTCAAACTAAAAGAAAACATATACAAGGGTGCCACAGAGGCCTTGGGAACCCGTACGGTATCACAGAACGGCAAACCTAATAATAAACCCTGGTTCACCACTGAATTCAAAAACATTACAAAGAAAAAACAACAAAAATATCTAGAATATAAGAACCATCCGACACCAGAGAACCGAAAAAATACATAAGACTCATAAAAGATCTGAACAGTAATACAACAACGCAAATACGAACAAACCACACCCTAAAGCAGCATTTCGGAACAACGTCGGGCATCCGCCAAGGTGATAGTCTTAACCCTCTACTATTTAATACTGTTATGGACCAACTTGTAGAGACCGTTAAAAACTTGGGACTAGGATACCGCATGGGAACCTACAAAATTAACATCTTATGCTATGCCGATGACGCCGTACTCATTGCAGAATCAGAAGACGACCTACAAAGAATGTTATACGCCTTTAGCAAACGCGCAAAAAATTTCAATATGGAAATCTCAACAAGTAAGACAAAATGCATGACCATAGCTAACGAACCTCTGCGCTGCAAGTTAACAATAGACAACGCCACTATAGACCAAGTCATGTCATTCGAATACTTAGGGTGCAAAATAACAGGCACAGGATAGCTTGAAGATGAAGTGAGGAAACAAGTGAACAAAGCAGCTGCAGTATCGGGACATCTTAAACAACCAATTTGAAGAAATTAATACCTCAGTATACCATGCAAATCCAGAATCTACAAAACATGTGTGCGACCAATTATGACATACGGGGCAGAAACAAGAGCGGAAACGTCGGTAACAAAGAGGATACTAAGAACAACAGAAATGAAAACGCTAAGAACTATAACCGGTCACACATTGAATGACAGACAAAGAAATACCGACATAAGGGAAAAATGTGAAACAGACGATATTGTAGGATGGGTAAGAAAAAGAAGAAGAGAATGGAACCAGCATGTAAACAGAATGACCACAGATAGAATAGCCAAAATCGTATATAACAACATAGCACACGGAAGAAGACCCGTTGGACGACCACCAAAACGATGGCGGGACAGTTGGCAATCAACTTCACAAGAACTGCTGCAGGGAAACCGGAGCTGAACAGGCCCTACGCCTTCTACACGGTGAAGATGAAGAAGGCAGAAAAAAACGTGACCTCTGAAAAAAGACCTCCCTGTAGATTTTCATAATTATTTTTGTGATATGTAGGTTTTGAAAGAACACCTTACTGCCAAATTTGAACTAATTATCTGACAAACTGTAGTAATATCAGAAGACTTCAACACCCTGTATTTCGGTAACGAAGCGTTTTTAAACGTATGTTCAATGTTTTGCATTTATTCATTCACACCCTGTATAATTATCACAATTGCCTGTTAGGAAGAATGGAAATTTGCCTGAATTAACTCACATATTGAACAGATGTGATAGTTGCTGAGGGACAGTCATGATATGAATTTCAACAGTTTTGCTGAAATGAACTCAATGTCAGAAGTTATTCATCATTCAGAAGTTGATTAGCAGACGAAACTTCTTTCCTGTGATATGGGAAAGAGCAAAAATTGTTGCCACACGATGAGGTACAAGATTTCAGTAAAAAATGTCCATAGTGTTCAGGCAGATATAGTTGATAAGTATCATTTAAAGCCAGAGCAACCTCCTTTGGGTTATCACATATGGAATCTCCCATTCTAAGTTTCTCTTCTTCTTTTTCTTCACCGTGTAGAAGGCGTAGCGCCTGTTCAGTTCCGGTTCCCCTGCAGCAGTTCTTGTGAAGTTGATTACCAACTGTCCCGCCATCGTTTTGGTAGTCGTCCAGCGGGTCTTCTTCCGTGTGGTATGTTGTTATATACGATTTTGGCTATTCTATCTGTGGTCATTCTGCTTACATGCTGGTTCCATTCTCTTCTTCTTTTTCTTACCCATCTTGCAATATCGTCTGTTTCACATTTTTCCCTTATGTCGGTATTTCTTTGTCTGTCATTCAATGTGTAGCCAGTTATAGTTCTTAGCGTTTTCATTTCTGTTGTTCTTAGTATCCTCTTTGTTACCGACGTTTCCGCTCTTGTTTCTGCCCCGTATGTCATAATTGGTCGCACACATGTTTTGGAGATTCTGGATTTGCATGGTATACTGAGGTGTTTATTTCTCCAAATTGGTTGTTTAAGATGTCCCGATACTGCAGCTGCTTTGTTCACTTGTCTCCCCACTTCATCTTCAAGGTATCCTGTGCTTGTTATTTTGCACCCTAAGTATTCGAATGACATGGCTTGGTCTATAGTGGCGTTGTCTATTGTTAACTTGCAGCGCAGAGGTTTCTCAGCTATGATCATGCATTTTGTCTTACTTGTTGAGATTTCCATATTGAAATTTTTTGCGCGTTTGCTAAAGGCGTATAACATTCTTTGTAGGACGTCTTCTGATTCTGCAATGAGTACGGCGTCATCGGCATAGCATAAGATGTTAATTTTGTAGGTTCCCATGCGGTATCCTTGTTCCATTCTAAGTTTAATTGTTCTTTTTCTTGCATCCAGTCAGCCAGTCTCCTTTTCAACAATGCACCACTCTGTTTCATTTATAATATTGAATGAATGTATTACGTCGCTGTACTAATTTGATATGGACCAATTTAGCAACGCTCTATAATGCCGTTTAACATTCCTATAAACATTTACAGAATCTTCAATAGCAGAATATCTGCACAGCCAGAGGAGATAGTTCAAACCTCGACTTTATTGTCCAACAGTAGGTTTTATTCATCTTGTATGAAATGTTACCTTGTTGTTTGGTTTTATAATTGGACAATAAAGATCAACATTGAAAGCCATCGTCGAAGTCAGTATGTCTATAAAATACATGAAAATCTAGAGTCTTAAGATATTTCATAATACACACAACCAAATTTATATGGAATCACCCGATATTTGGAATATTACCTCAGGGATTGGTTAGAATTCATCCTTTCTGAGATATTTCAATTGAAAAGAGAAATAAATTGAGGTTTATTTCAAGAAAGAAACGAATAAAACAAAATAGGAGACTCTTTCTGCATGTAGTTAAAAAATTGGAAATTGTTCAGTAGCTTGTGTTACCTCCTCTTGCCCTAATACAAGCCTGAATCCGTCTAGGCATGCTTTGGAGTAGGTTTTCGACCTCCTCTGGGGTTATATTCTACCACTCTTCTCTGGCGGCTTAGAAGAGCTGCTGTGGGGTTCTTGGATTATCCTGTCGCGATGTAATTTTCCTTTTGATTGTTTCATGAATGTTCAATAGTATTCAGGTCTGTAGAGAAAGCTGGCCAGTCCGAAATAGTGATTCTTTCTGTTTCAAGATAATATCGCGCGAGGTTACTGGTATGCGAAGGAGTATTATATTGCATAAGTAAATTTCTCATCATGGGCACCACGCCAGAGTCTCACTATGGGCTCCGGTACTAAGTCCACTTGATTTCTAGCCATTACACTTGCAGGAAACGAAAACAAATCTGTTTTGCCTCCCAGCATAATGCCACTCCAAAACATCACACTGCGCCCTTGGTATTTCGGAATTTGTCTTGCTGCTCGGAGTCGAGCTTGTCTTCCAAGACCCCTTAAAACCCGAATCCGGCGGTCATCTGGTTAAATACCAATTATCTCTTGTCTTCTCTGGAAAAAGAACATTTCGCCGATTCTCAATATTACATATTTGGTGCTTGATACACCAATTAAATCTGTTAATTTTTTGTTGTCTGGTTAGCTTTGGAACTCCTTCTGCTTTATAAACCTCTTGAACGAAGTCTTTGTTGTTTCGTTTCGACTGATACTCTAATGCCTGTTACCTGTTGATTCCAGAAATTACCTTTAGAGTATGCGGTGCGACGCACTAGGTTCTCTTCTTGCAATTTTGCACAAAAAGCAGTCTTGCTCTTCAGATGTGATCTTCCTACGACTTCTTCAAGGCCTATTTTGCTGAGATTGTAGCTCCACGTATCGGGCGTAGGTTTAAGAAGGAGGTGCCTTTGATACCCCATTGTGGCTGCTGTATCCTCCTGTGTCACCTCTCCTTCAACGAGAGCAATTATTTGACCTCTCTGCACATCGCACAATCCAACGTAAGGCATTTTCAATGATGATTATAGGCCTTTTTAATTTTGAAATTCACAGTTTCAAATCTCAGTGACGACTGAGTACAATATCCAAAACATGTGGTGATAATTCAAAATTTCTTACCATACTATCAAGTTCTTTTACAACAAAAAAGTTTTAATCTTCACAATTAGTCAAAGATCCATGGTTAAAGAGAACAAACAATGTAAAATTCCATATAAATCTGGTTGTGTGTTTATGCAAGATAGTGTAAGGAACAACTTCCGAATGTCCATTTCTTCAAATGTATTTAACGAAATATGAATAAAATTTTCTAACATAAGAAGTTTGTAATCATTGAAGTGAATATGACGTGAAGGCGCCACTTTTCAAGATCTCAGTTATTTATAATATACACTCGGAGGCAAAATTAGCGGAACACTCGAAAATTTAACCAAATTCGAAGTTTGATATTTTTCCTAATTCTCAACCGATTTAGATGATTTGTTCGGCAAGTTATAGATCAACTCTTCTGCTTTGTAGATATTATAGGAGAAAACAAAAAAAATTCGAAAAAAATTTTATACGGGGGCAAAACTAAAAGTGTTTTTTTTGTCAAAAATTCGTAACACCCTGTGGAATTTCGTGGTCTGAGTTGAAACGTACAATATCATGGTCTGTCAAGACACATCTTCCTACAGTAACGCCCTTCTTGTTTCATGCGTTTATCTCTATTTTTGCAAAATATATTCAATTTCAAGGGGAAAATCACCATTTTGGAGAAATTCCATTGAATCAAGAAATTGTCATTAAAATTCGTCTATCAATTTGGAATTTTCTTATTATCACTTAGGCGTGTCGAAATTGTCGTTTGAGATTTTTATGTTCGAATTGCATTAGTTATTGATGACAATTTGGTTAATTTGGTGAAAATTAGGAATTCATAGGAGATAACAGTCGGTAGGTATTAAAATACACAACCGAATTCTGGGACCATTGATAAAACTCTTCATTTACACATGTGCACACCTTTTTTTATCAAATATGAAATACAACACACGTTTTTTTGTATATGACCACATTTGCACTTTTTTAAAGAATCAGAGTTTCCCATTCTTTGATTTGATACAAATTCGATCGGTTGCGATGCTTTGTGATTCTTTTACTGTTTACGATTCGAAACGGTATTTTTCATTCAGAATGAGAGATTTACCACCAACCTCAGTAGCAGTTACATTGATCGAGGAAGGGCGCACCTACCGCTCAGTCGGTACCATGTTGGGTGTCTCGACGTCGGTTATCCATCGAATCTATTGACGTTACAGGGAAACTGGGCAACCCGGGCTATACACTACCGTTTCATCGTCAATCAAACCATAAGAAATGCTCGTCTTACTGCTGTTCAGGCACGTAACCTTTTACAAGCAGTGGATAACATTAATGTCAGTATGAGGACAGTCAGAAGACGATTAAATAAAGTTGGTCTGAGATCATACGCGCAAGCAAGACCAACAAGACTCGATAGAGCCCATCGGGTAGCAAGATTGGCGTTTTCTAGGGAGCATGTAGCATGGACAATCAATCAGTGGAGACGAGTTTTATTTAGTGATGAGAGCCGATATTGTGTGAATTTCGTGGATGGTAGAGATAGAATATGGAGGCATTGAGGGGAACGGTACAATCAAGCGAACTTCGCAGGAACTGAGCAATACGGTGGAGGATCAGTTAAGATATGGGGTGGCATACGCTTGACAGTACGAACAGAACTGGAGATTATTGGCAATGGATCACTTAATGCCCATCGGTATATCACAGAAATCTTGGAGCCCCATGTTGTGCCTTTTGCTCCTTACATAGAGGAAAATTTCATCATGAACATTTTTCTCAACATGTTCATTTAATTTCATGAGTGTATCGCCAGGATACACACCTGCTCTCAATTTTGGACATGAATGATAATTATTATAGAGTGTCACACAAAAAAATTCAAAAATAAATGTGCAAAATCAACGATTTTTCCAGTGTACTTCGTGTTCTCCCGGAGCGTGAAATTGGCCAGTGAATTTCACAAATTTTCATTTCGTTAGATTTCCGCATCTCTAATTTTGATTTTATCTTTCGGCTAACCTCCGATGTTATGCACCTACGCCAGATTAAAAATAAATTCTTGAAATTTGTGACTTTTCGCTTCATGTCGGATATCTCTTGAAGAAATAGAGATAAATGCATAAAACAAGAAGGGCGTTACTATAGGAAGATGTGTCTTGACAGACCATGATATTGTACGTTTCAACTCGGACCACGAAATTCCACAGGGTGTTACGAATTTTTGACAAAAAAATACTTTTAGTTTTGCCCCCGTATAATCTTTTTTTCAATAATTTCTTTGTTTTCTTTTATAATTTCTACAAAGCAGAAAAGTTGATCTATAACTTGCCGAATGAATCATCTAAATCGGTTGGGAAGTAGGAAAAATATCGAACTTCGAATTTGGTTAAATTTTGGAGTGTTACGCTAATTTTGCCTCCGAGTATATTTAACTTTAGATGTATGTGTTTATTTATATTTGTATATAAGCACGTAGGTTCTGTTGAAGTATATAAATATATATTCGTTTCAAATTTGAATTCCGTCCGAATTTGCATATACTGCGTTTCCAATTATCAAGTGAGAGAATTTTGAGTGGGAGATATAAAATTTTAATTATTTAAATTTCATGTTAATTGAGAATGAACTAAACAGTATATTGATCTCTATCGTAGGTTCTCCATCAATTATAAGTTTCAATGTTTGACATCTTATCTTCGAAGATAAACTGAACTTGAAGTATTTATTTATAAACGTAAACTGCAAACAACTCCGACCAGTGGAATCGTGGTTTTTCTTCAAAATAGTCGCGTGTTTTAATGAAAAGTGTATTGCTTATATCGATCGATCGATGTATTGAGGGCTAGAGAACGATATTCGTGGGTGAGTCTCCAAATGAATTCACTTCATCGAAACGTATTATGCCTCTGTACATATTGGCACAGTTCAGTATAATAGGGACATGTATTTACGATATGTGAACGAAGCAAAATGAAAGTCACCCTCGTGGTAGCTCCTTGTTTCTTTATTTGAAATACAATGAGGGCTTTATGGGTTTTTTGTTTGCCTTAAAAAAGTTTCGGCCTTGAGATTGCTGAAATACATTGATCAACAATTTATTAATAGGGAATATATGTCTGTCAGATATTCTCAACTAAATTGAAGGATTTTCTGATAAGCAGTGAGTAAAAGATATACCGTGTGTGCATTTAGAGCGTGTTTGTTCGATAACGCTGAAACTTTACGTTCTATCAAAATTTGGTAAATTGCGGTTTCTCTGGAAATATTTTCAATAAATAATAGAAATCATTAAGGCGTAATATATCTTCAGGTTTGAGATTGCCACATGGACTGTATTGTTTTATGAAATTATATGATACGTATTGAAGCTTGATAGGAGACATTTTCATTGAAGAAATCTTGAATCAGATCAATTATAATAAAATTCTCATTCGAACATTACTAAACTTGCTAGACGATCTTTCCCTTGAAGAGCGAAGAAAAATTTACTTCCAACATGATGCTGCTGTTCCTGGTAACACGATTTTGATAGGAACTGATTGAAGAACAATTCTGGTGCTTAATGCCTAGAGACAAAATTATATGTTAGGTGACTATACCGCCTACTACTACTACTAATTCTTGTCTATAAAGTAACCTACAGGAAGGCAGACATGATTTTATCACTCAAGGCACCCATTCTTTTCAATAAGGAACTAGCACTAGTAACACAAGTGAAATGCCTAGATGTGATGCTTGTCGCCAAATTAAATTGGTACAATCACATCGAAAGACAAGTGCTAAGAGCTCAGAACACACTCCGTGCCTGTTGGAGATTATTTGGTCCCAGGTGGGGACTCTAACTAAACATAATGTATTGACTATACACGACGGTGATAAGACCACTCCTGGCCTATGCGGCCATCGTGTGGTGGCCTGCACTGAATAAAGAGATAAAACGAAAGAAAATCATTAAGATCCAAAGGCAAGCATGTCTAGCAGTCACGGGGGCCTTGAGATCCACATTCATATACACTGCCTCTACAGAGTGTCTTCTTGGCATCCCTCCGCTACACATAGTAGTGGAGGAGGTGGCCATGAGTGCCTTTTTGAGGCTGTGGGAAGGAGGTATGTGGAGAGACAGGGATACAATCTTTGGACACTCCACATCCTTGAACAAAATTAGAAAACTCCGACCTGACCTCCCCACAAGAGGAGATCAAATGAGAGCCACCTACCACTTGGAACCCTTCATGGTTGAACTTGTGAATGAATTTGATAAATACTTCACGAATGTAGCTCCAGAACTTACTAATATGAACAAGTTTTCAAAGATGGATATCGGGTTGAGGCGTTGTTAGAAGTCATTACAGTACCTGAAGAAGAACTAGAAGGGACTGTCAGTAAATTAAAGAATAACTCTGCCTACGGTTACGATGACGTTCCATTGCTTGTAATCAACAAAGCTATTAAAGCTGTCTCCAAGCCGTTATGCTACATCATTAACAGGTCTTTTCTTGAAGGAATTTTTCAGAGGGATTGAAAACCGCGGTTGTTAGACCAATTCACAAAAAAAGAGACCATTGTGATTATGGTTTTTTTCCGCCCTATTGGCTTGCTCACTAGTTTTTCGAAGATTTTTGAGAAAATATCAGCAACTAGATTTATAAAGTTATTCGGAAAGTTTGAAGCGTATTCTAGGCACCAACATGGTTTTGTTAAAGGGAGGAGCACAGAGACTGCAATTTTTGAACTACTGCAGGGTATATACATAAATTCGAGAACTGCGGAATTCGAGACAACCAATATAAACTTATTAATTAATTTATTATTAAAAGCTATTTAACTGACAGAAAATAGGTTGTCTCCATAAATATTGATGGGAATGAACATATCTCACGTAAAAGAGATGTTGGAATGGGCGTTCAACAAGGCAGCGTCTTGGGACCGCTACTCTTCATAATATACATTAACGATTCGCTGAGTACCTGGATACTACATCTTTTAGGTCCATATTACATGCTGATGACACCAACATCCTCACAGTCAGTCATCTTTTGATATCAAGAATTTGTTTCTAAGTATTCCATTGAAAGATACGTATAATATCATCAATAATTTGTTAACACAAAATATGACGAATCCACGAACTGAATACGATATTATGGCTTCATTAGATGTTTGCATTTCTCAAAATTATTTTTTATTTAAGATTTTTTTATAAAAGTGATGAGGGGCTTATAATGGGAAACCCCTTAAGCCCTCTTTTAGCAGAAATCTTCATGGATAACATAAAAAAAACTATTCATAAACAGCCGCTTAAAAAACATTTTCTATAGGGGTATCGATATGTCGATGACATTATTGTGTGTTTCACGGAAAGAAACAGACAGTTCACTGTATTCGAAAATTTTATCAACAACCTGCACCCAAAAATGAAATTCACTTTTGAAATAGAACAGAAGAATTCGATCAATTTCCTAGACCTAACAAGAACAAGATCACATAAAAAATACCAGTTTTCAATGTATCATAAGCCTTCTCATACAGATATCACAATTCATTATACATCGGCACATCCTTACCAACATAAAGTTGCAGCATTTAATAGCTATATACATAAACTCTTGAGCACACCGATGTCTAATGATAATTATTTCAAAGAATTGACTTTCATAAAACAGATCGCAATAAATAATGGTTATGATGCAAATTTAGTAAGCAGCATATTACATAAGAAAAAACAAAATTAGCTTTACAACATATATATCCAATCGGTGATCACCATGACAAGAAATTCAATAGCTTAGCATATATGGGCAATATTACCAATAATGTGACATCCTTCTCAAAAATTCAAATTCAAATATAGCGTTCAGAACATCAACAAATTTGGGTTCATTTATCAGGAATTATAAATCTCCAATTAATAAAGAAAATAAATCAGGTGTTTATAGATTGGATAGTGCAGATTGCAATTGTTTTTATATAAGTAGAACAGGAAGAAATTTTAATGTTAGAATCTCTGAACATAAACGCAGTTTCATCAATGGAAAAACCGATTCTAATTATTCAAATCATCTTAGGGAAAATGGTCACTCTTTAAATTCAGAATTCAAAATCCTACATTCTGAGAATAGAGGTTTAAAACTCAACCTTCTGGATGCACTTGAAATTAACAGATTTAGGCATTCAATGGAAATTCTTAATGATCAGGTAGACATAAATAATTCACCCTTAATAAATTTATTTCCTAAACATTAGTTCCAGTATGGATAGCTCAGAGTGGATTGCCTCTTCAGTATTTATAAAAATTCGTTAGTAAGATATATTTATAGTAATCATTCGCTCTTGACAAAGATACTGTGTATCGAAACGCTTCGAGCATTTAATAATATATTTTAGTAAAAATCATCGTTCACTTGTATTTGTCATATTTTTCGAATTTCGACTGTCAAAATTTTTCGCAATTTTTTTTATATTAAACAAGTTCCACGAAGAAATAATAGATGGGCGATGTCAACCCAGATTATTGGGTCCATAATGATTCTAAAACATCTATAGATCATAATCGGCATCACTTGGAAGACTGAACCTGGCCATCGGGACCCTCTCGGTAAAACAGAGAAGGAATTTGTGGAAATATCGCAGGTTATGTATTCTTTTATTATCTCCTTAGTCCCTTTCATGACCTTGCTTGCTATGTGAAATCCTTGCTTAGATTTGTTTAGACATATAAGAAGTTTGATTGTTGAAATATTTTTCTGCTGTTTTTTTTTTCAATTGTTATAGATTCCTGTCCCAAACCCCCTTCCTTTCACCCTTTTTTTGGAAATCATGGAATGCAAGAGAGAATGAAGCAGCTAAGCAGAAAAATCTTTGGTACTCTTCATGTACACACGACATTAACACATCATACACAGACGAGCTGTTGCTAGTGCAATAGCGACAGGGAAACGAGTTTTTTCCTCAGGTTTTTGTTTTTTCACTCGTTTATTGAATCATATACAAGATAGTATGGTTCCCCTGTTACATTTCCTGAGCTCACACTTGTGTTTTTTCTGACACACACCAAAATTATAAATATAAGCATTTATTGTAAATACAATTATTCAAAATTTTTGTAAATCCTCTCTTTTCAAAAGAATATATATATATATATATATATATATATATATATATATATATATATATATATATATATATATATATATATATATATATATATATATATATATATATATATATATATATATATATATATATATATATATATTGGTATTTTAACAGTACTACGTTATGGTAATTACTGTAATTACTGATGTTCTGTGTCGATCCTTTTGAAGCACTCTTCATGAAAAGAAGAAGTTCTAAGGGTACCAAATCTATCAGGATCCATTACAAACTGAGTCTGCAATAAATTGACGTATAGTTTGCATAAAGTATTGTACTACATACCTCAGGAAATGTTTACAACCTCAGATCCAAAAACATATAAATAAACAATAAGCTCAGTCAACCCCAACTTACACAATAAAATATACCAGTTGGGAATTCCAGATTTTCTGTTTTTGAAAAGTTAAATGAAGCCATCTATTGTATAAACGCACAAGTATTCTTAGTATGTATTTTAAAAGTATTTTACCTGAAAAAAAAATTACTATATGCGAGATTTCTCAATGTGTAGACACATCGAAGAAAATTATTTTCCAAGGGACGATATTCGACATTCCGTAGAATGTTAACTATCCTCCCTTAGAGGAGCTAGTTCCCTGTGACCCCGGTTAACGGTGATTATGAAGAATAGATCGGAGAACTACTCATCCAAGGGAGGATATTTAACATTCTACGGAAAGTTGAATATCGTCCCGTGAAAAATAATTTTCTCAGAAAAGTATTTTATATTGACCTGGTATTAAATTTCACAACAAGATAGATCTCTGTAATATTATTTATAAAGTAACCCCATTCCAGTACACATGGGATAATGGCGACTCTTTCAAAAAATAAGTCACACTATGAACTACAGTATCACGTAATTTTTTCTCTTTAAATAAAAGTTATGGAAACCCATGAAAATTCAGTACACTTACTTTCTAGATATGCCTTGTTATATATATACGAATCATTTTAGTAAATAATCCACAATTTTGGTCTAACTCATTTTTCTGAAAAACTGTACGCAAAAAAGTCTACAAAATCATCATTTTTACCCTTGACTTTGTTCAACATTTTAAGCCGATCTAGGATCGATGCGAAATCCTTTAATTTATAATGGCGAACCCAAAGGCTCCATCAAAATTCAGCTCTGTCGGAATTCTAGTAATATGATCACTATTTTCGTGGTCTAATATATCTGTATCTTGACTTTCATTTACTCCATCTTTTTCGATATTGATAGTAGGTTTCCATAATCCAGTGAAGGTTTTTCGACCAATATCGACTGTCTCGACAATTGAACTCAACGTTTAATATAGATCTAACCCCTTGTTCGATCGACATTATTCATCATGTATTCATATAATTCCACTCGTCGATCTGAATAATTCTCAAATTACTCTTGTAAAAATTGCATTTTATGAAGATGCATCTTTTTCATCCGTGTCGTTTCATCGTAAACATTATGGTCATGAGAAGTTTTTTCAAGCGGGAGTTATTGAATTTTCCTTAATGTCTGCTGATAACTAAGTTTAGTATCGTGCTTCACCGTGGATTATCTTTTTTTATGTAAATGCCTCACAAAGACTAATGTGTTGTATGATGCATTAATTAAGTACACACACACACTAAAAAAAGACGTATCACAACAATAATAGAGTCAAATGTCATAGACATGTGTACAAAAACATTCAATAATTTCCACGTTTACACCACAATTAAGGAATAATCGTTATCAGTTGTTGAAAATTGTATAATCACAAAAATAACGCATTTCACCGCACTTGAAAATCATAAAAAATAATCACATAGTTATGTCCTAAAAGGTTTACTTTTCCCCAGATAATGACTGAGAATAATGCTTCGATAATAAGTGGAACCAAGATAAGATAGGAAAATCCAATATAGCTATAGCTCACTGTTGAGTTGATTGTCGAAAGGTCTATGTTTATTAATATGTGATAATTGCGATTTATAAATAATAGCTCATTATTTCTTAGTTGATGCTAAAGCTTAAGTCTACTGGTATTGATTTGCCAAAACTACCTAATAGACTCGGAGGCAAAATTAGCGGAACACTCGAAAATTTAACTAAATTCGAAGTTCGATATTTTTTATAATTCTCAACCGATTTAGATGATTCGTTCGGCAAGTTATAGGTCAACTCTTCTGCTTTGTAGTAATGATAAGAGAAAACAAAAAAAATTTGAAGAAAATTTTATACGGGGGCAAAACTAAAAGTGTTTTTTTTGTCAAAAATTCGTAACACCCTGTGGAATTTCGTGGTCCGAGTTGAAACGTACAATATCATGGTCTGCCAAGACACATCTGCCTACAGTAACGCCCTTCTTGTTTCATGCGTTTATCTCTATTTTTGCAAAATATATTTAATTTCAAGTGGAAAATCACCAATTTGGAGAAATTCCATTGAATCAAGAAATTGTCATTAAAATTCGTCTACCAATTTGGAATTTTCTTATTATCACTCAGGCGTGTCGAAATTGTCGTTTGCGATTTTTATGTTCGAATTGCATTAGTTATTGATGACAATTTGGTTAATTTGGTGAAAATTAGGAATTCATAGGAGATAACAATCGGTAGGTATTAAAATACACAACCGAATTCTGGGACCATTGATAAAACTTTTCATTTACACATGTGCACACCTTTTTTTATCAAATATGAAATACAACACACGTTTTTTTGTATATGACCACATTTGCACTTGTTTAAAGAATGAGAGTTTTCCATTCTTTGATTTGATACAAATTCGATCGGTTACGGCGTCTTGTGATTCTTTTACTGTTTACGATTCGAAACGGTATTTTTCATTCAGAATGAGAGATTTACCACCAACCTCAGTAGCGAGGGCAGTTACATTGATCGAGGAAGGGCGCACCTACCGCTCAGTCGGTACCATGTTGGGTGTCTCGACGTCGGTTATCCATCGAATCTACCGACGTTACAGGGAAACTGGATTGTAAGTGAGGAGGCGAGGACAAGGAAGAAATTGGGCAACCCGCGCTACACACTACCGTTTCATCGTCAATCAAACCATAAGAAATCCTCGTCTTACTGCTGTTCAGGCACGTAACCTTTTACAAGCAGTGGATAACATTAACGTCAGTGTGAGGACAGTCAGAAGACGATTAAATGAAGTTGGTCTGAGATCATACGCGCAAGCAAGAGCACCAAGACTCGATAGGGCCCATCGGGTAGCAAGATTGACGTTTGCTAGGGAGCATGTAGCATGGACAATCAATCAGTGGAGACGAGTTTTATTAAGTGATGAGAGCCGATATTGTGTGAAGTTCGTGGATGGTACAGATAGAATATGGAGGCATCGAGGGGAACGGTACAATCAAGCGAACTTCGCAAGAACTGAGCAATACGGTAGAGGGTCCGTTATGATATGGGGTGGCATATGCTTGGGAGTACAAACAGAACTGGAGATTATTGGGAATATATCACTTAATGCCCATCGGTATGTAACAGAAATCTTGGAGCCCCATGTTGTGCCTTTTGCTCCTTACATAGGGGAAAAATTCCTTTTTATGCACGATAACGCGCGCCCTCATACTGCGCGCATAGTGATAGAATATCTCAATGAAGTTGAGATCAGACGAATAGACTGGCCGTCGGGGTCACCGGATTTAAACCCGATCGAACACGTTTGGGACATTCTTGGAAAAAGGGTTCGACAACGGGATCCAGGCAACTTTGAAGAGCTGACATTGGCTTTGGTGGAAGAGTGGGACATCATACCTCAACAGATGATAGACAACATCATTTGGAGTATGCGAAATCGTATGCGCGCTGTAATATTAGCTTGGGGGAGTCATACTCGCTACTAAAATCAAATGTTTTTTTTTTGTGGGTCATCATGAAAATTTTTCTCATCATGTTCATTTCATTTCACGAGTGTATCTCTAGGATACACACCTGCTCTCAATTTTGGACAGGCATGATAATTATTATAGAGTGTCACTCAAAAAAATTCAAAAATAAATGTGCAAAATCAACGATTTTTCCAGTGTACTTCGAGTTCTCCCGGAGCGTGAAATTGGCCAGTGAATTTCAAAAATTTTCATTTCGTTAGATTTCCGCTTGTCTCATTTTGATTTTATTTTTTGGCTAACCTCCGATGTTATGCACCTACGCAAGATTAAAAATTAATTCTTGAAATTTGTGACTTTTCGCTTCAAATTGGATATCTCTTGTAAAAATAGAGATAAATGCATAAAACAAGAAGGGCGTTACTGTAGGAAGATGTGTCTTGACAGACCATAATATTGTACGTTTCAACTCGGACCACGAAATTCCACTAGTTATTTTGTTTTTTTGTATTATTTACCTTGATAAGAGTTAGTAAATTATTAATCAGACACTGTTATTTTGCTATTGATTTTGTAATAAAGCTAGTTGATTGAAGTGATGAGTATTATTCCTAAGGCTATATCTAGGACCAAGGTTCTAGACGAAGATTTCACACACTGAGATTAAGGGACTTTGATCTAGCTAGGCATAGGAATTAATAGGTAGTGTCACTTGTAATTTTCTTATACAATCCTTTCCATAATTTAATCTCATTAAACGTCATTAGTTGAGTTCCGCAATTCCAGTAGAATTGAAATATTTCTCCAATTTTAGAGAAAATAAGAACCATTACAATATCTCAAAAACTGCAGGAGTTTTGACGAAAAAAACAATTTTTTCGGAAATTTCAACACCCTGTAGCTCCGTAACGAAGCTTTCGCGGACCCATGTTT
Organism: Cryptolaemus montrouzieri; assembly: GCA_013387265.2. Classification (NCBI taxonomy): domain Eukaryota; kingdom Metazoa; phylum Arthropoda; class Insecta; order Coleoptera; family Coccinellidae; genus Cryptolaemus; species Cryptolaemus montrouzieri. The sequence continues at coordinate 1,557,724 of JABFTP020000083.1, read as the reverse complement.
ATAAAAACTTTTTTTCTTGAAATTGCACTGCAAAACTGAAGCCTATTTAGTTACATTGGATTTTTAGTGCGATATATTAAACACATAATAAAACCGAAACTGAGCTTTCTGTTCCATGTTGAAATATCACATTACTACTGTAAGTAATCGAAAATGTTCACGGTTGAAAAACCACCAACTAGCTCGTCATTGAAAATTATCTGATAATCCACAAATGATTGAATAATTCTCATTACTAAAAATTCTATTTGTTTTTATATCTGCCAAGAGTGTTAATCAGAAGCAATAAATGATATCTCAATTATCCTTTATCACAAGTGTATACCCTTTTGTAATGGTACATATTTTGCATTGAAATCATTTTGTATTGTTTTTTTACAATCGAATATTTTTAGATACCGCAAATCCTCCTAATATTGCATATATAAATATTTTGTTATGTTTGAGTGTATATAAATCGAGGAAGAAACTAAAATAATCTTGAACGGATACTGATTGTGCAAAACAAAAATTTGACTCTTATATTGATTATTGGAGAACAGACAAGAAATAACAATGGGACGAAATCACTAGACTTCGCGGTAATGAATAACTTGATAATTAGTAACAGTTTCTTCGAACACAAGAATTTACATAAATATACGAGATAAGTAGGAAGTAGAAACGAAAAATTGATAATAGACTACATATTGGTAGAGAAAAGCAGCCTGTAAAAAATAAAAGACATTAGAGTGCGAATAGGACCATTTTTTACTAGTAGCTTGTATCAAAAACGAACTGAAAGACGACAGTAAAGAGATATCAGTAAAGAAAAAGATCGAATACGATTACAAACTCGCCTATCCAGAATACGCCAAAATTATCGAGCAAGCCATATCAAGGAAACTAGAAAATGAAGAAGCTTCAACAGACAATATGAGCACAGAAGACTTATGGACGTATTTCAAAAGCTTTCTTCTAGATTCTGCTGAAGAAGTATGTGGAAGCAGCTGAAAGATAAATAACGTAAAACAAACGGCATGGTGGACAGATGCAATTAGAAAGGAAGTGAGAGTTAAGAAGAGAGCATGGGCAAATTATCTAAACTGTGAAACTATAGACAAATATGAGTCATACAAACAAGCAAGAAAACGAGTTAGATCTAGGCATGGCATCTAAAAAAAGAAAATGGGTCGAATTCGTGAAAAAATTAGAAGCCGAGAGCAAAACAAACAAGACTTATAGATGACAGGGAAGTAATGGAAAGATGAAAGCAATATTTTCAAGCGCTACTTGGGAGCGGAGGAAACTGACTAAAGGACAGTGAAGTTTGCATAGAAGAAGATAGAGACTAAGAAAAGATAACAAAACAGCAATTACAGCAAGCTATAAAACGCTCAAAAAATGGAAAAGCCCCAGGCTTTGACAAGATTACGATCGAAATGATCAAGAATATGGGACAATAAGGAGACGACGTACTTTTGAGAATATGTAATAGGGTATGGCAAGAAGAACAAATCCCTGAACACCGGCAGATCTCAATGATAATCCCAATTTACAAATCAGGTGACAAACATGAATGTAGAAACTACACAGCAATCACGCTATTATGACGGCTATGAAAATATATGAACAAATAATAGATATGAAGCTGAGGCCAATCATTGAAAGAACATTGGGAGAGATACAAAGTGGATTTCAAAAAGAAAGATCATATATTCAGCATGAAGGTATTGATGGAAATATCTAACAGGATGAAGAAGAAAATATACCAGCGTTCATGGACTTGGAAAAAGCTTTTGTTAGGGTGCCTAGACGAAGATTATGGGAAATACTACGTAGAAGAGGAATCAAAGCAAAAGTTATAAGACTCATATTAAATATATATGAAAGTAATGGAAATTGCATTATAAGCGGAAACAGGAGATCGGAGTATTTTAAGACAACGGAGGGACTCAGACAGGGGGGTGGGCTCATTTATCTGTTGTTTATAATCTTTATGGATGAAATAATGGAAAATTGCTCGACAGAAGTGAGGAAAATCCAGATTGGATATAGAAACTTATAGCAAGTAGAAGTATTAGAAGGAACATACGCGAATGATATAATTATAATGGCCAGCAATGAAAAAGATCTTCAAAAAAAACTTAATATATGAAACAGAGAATTAGAGAAGAGTGGTATAGAAATACAGTGTGTTCCAACGAAAATTTGACCCCCCCCCTATAACTCCGAAATGAGTAACATTAGCGAAAAACACCAAGACATGTCGATTTTTGTTTCGAGGGGGAGCATTTTTCGAAATAATTCGAAACTTGTCAGATCAACCCCCTACCCCCAGCAACCCTAATTTCGAAATTCATCATAGGGAATAAGGGTCGAGTGGCACCTTACTGTAAAGGTCTATCAATTCTCCATTCTGATTTGTCATTTTAGAATTTTAAATTAACATACAGGGTGTCCCAACCGAGGGTAAAGTTGAATTCCTGCAAATCCCAAATACTAAATGAAATCGATTTATTTTGGCATAATGCAAGCGCAGGTTTATGCTCGGTCTAGAAAAACGACCTACACTTGTGAATTTGGAGTTGGTGCAATCAACCCCTATTTCCAGCATCCCCAACTCAAAAATCATTCGATCGAAAATAGGTCAAGTGGCACCTCGTTGGAAAGGTATTTCAATTTTCTCTTCGAATTTGGTATTTTCGAAATTCAGAATCAGCATACAGGGTGTCCCGGAGCAGGAACACTGAAAACCCAAATAACTTTTTGAAACTGGTTCATTTCGGTATAATACGAGAACATGTTTATGTTTGATTCGAGAATAAGACTCTATTGCGTGAATATGGAATTTTTGCAATCAATCTCTTCCATTCAGCATCCCCAACTCAAAAAATCATACAAGTGATTACAGGTTGAGTGGCAAAGTTCCAGAAAGATTTTTCTATTTTCTGAATCACTGAGGCATTGGTTTCAGTTTGGCAATCGAGGTTTTCTGGCGTGAGGATCAGGATGAGGGATGATGGAGAAACTGATTGGATGCTCATCTAAACAGGAAAACGAGATTTATTGAACTTGTATTCAATTGAATACAAAAACTAACTTGATTATTACAACAATTGTTCAAAATGACCTCCGCCCCCTCCATACAGTTATACAGACGATTTTCGAACTCTCTTCTCACATTAGCGAAAACTTCAGGAGTCAAAAGTCGGCATTCTGTGATAATCCTCATCCGCAGCTCCTCCAGGTTTTCTGGTCTTGTGGCATAAACTTTAGATTTTAGATGGCCCCACAAAAAAAAATCTAGGGATTTAAATCTGGTGACCTGGCTGGCCACTCAACAGGTCCTCTTCTACCAATCCACCTTCCTGGGAAATTTTCGTCTAAATATTGGCGCACCCGAGCATCATAATGCGGAGGAGCACCGTCTTGTTGAAAACGCATTTCGTCCTCAGAAAGAGTTGGATCGTTCTGTAAAATTTCTGTCAATCTAGGATGTATGTGTTCCTCTAACAACTGTAGGTAGCCATTTCCATTCAGATTACCCTCAATAAAGAAAGGACCAACTAGATGATTGCCAAAAATTCCTGCCCAAACGTTCAACTTCTGAGGCCTTTGCGTGTGGGCCCCTCTAAACCAATGAGGATTCTGTGTGTCCCAATATCGACAATTATGTCTATTCACTTCACCACTGAGCATAAAGGTGCTTTCATCAGAAAAACAGATGTTATTCAGAAAATTTGGATTAGCGTTTAGGTTTTCACTTAGATTTTCACAAAACTGTAAGCGACGATCTGGATCATCTTCGTTTATTTCATGCACTAATTTTACCTTGTAGGGGTGAAATTTGTGATGTTTCACGATTCTATGGACAGTTGTAGCTGATACACCAGTCAGACGAGATAGTTTTCTGATCGAAGTAGTATTCTCCATTTGTAGATGACCCACTACTGCCACTTCCGTTGCCTCATTTCTGACAGGACATGCCACTTCATGTTTGTTTTGCCACCGAACCCGTAGCTAGGAATTTGTCAACCAAATATTTAACGTACTGGTGACTGACTCCCCTTTCTCTTTCAGGATGGTTCCTATCGAATATCCTTGCCGTTTCTTTGGCACAACTGTTATTTCGAAAATACGTCGATACAATTTCGACCCTTTCCTCAGTGGAATAAACCATTTTCAGATTAATTTCAACTGACGAACAACAACAATAATGAGGAACTGATCTGAATAATAATAATATTTCATTGCAAAATGAGAAATAACAGATGACTGCACGCCAGATGGAAATGAAAAAATGTGAACATTTTCAATGCAGAAATCAGCTTTATTTCTTCGTAATTGATGCTCAACACATCGTACCCCAATACTTTTAACAGTTTCGAATTAATTTTAGTTGATAATTTCAAATGACGATATTGAATTTTTCGAAAGCGACATCCTGTATGGAGAGCCGAACTGAATGAAATGCTTTAATCATTCTGGAATTAAAAACCTTTCTGAAGATATGCCACTTGAATTATTTGTATGATTTTCAAGTTGGGGATGCTGAATGGAAGGGGTTGATTGCAAAAATTCTATAACCACACAAGAAAGTCCTATTCTCGGATCAAACATGTTCTCGTATACCGAAATGAACCAGTTTCAAAAGTTATTTGGATTTTCAATGTTCCTGCTTCGGGACACCCTGTATGATGATTCTGAATTTCGAAAATACCAAATTCGAAGAGAAAATTGCAGTACCTTTCCAACGAGGTGCCACTTGACCTATTATCGATCGAATGATTTTTGAGTTGGGGATGCTGGAAATAAGGGTTGATTGCACCAACTCCAAATTCACAAGTGTAGGTCGTTTTTTCTAGACCGAGCATAAACCTGCGCTTGCATTATGCCAAAATAAATCTATTTCATTTAGTATTTGGGATTTCCAGGAATTCAACTTCACCCTTGGTTGGGACACCCTGTATGTTAATTTAAAATTCTAAAATGACAAATCAAGGTGGAGAATTGACAGACCTTTTCAGTAAGGTGCCACTCGACCCTTATTCCCTATGATGAATTTCAAAGTTAGGGTTGCTGGGGGTAGGGGGTTGATCTGAGAAGTTTCGAATTATTTCGAAAAATGCTCCCCCTCGAAACAAAAATCGACGTGTCTTGGTGTTTTTCGCTAATGTTACTCATTTCGGAGTTATAGGGGGGGTCAAATTTTCGTTGGAACACACTGTATCATAACAAATAACATCTACCATGACTTCAATCATACAAATACAAGAAAAAAAGACAGTAATTTTTATGAAATAATCTTGGAATGTATGGATGAATTCAAACAAAGAGGAAGCAAAAGTTTCTTCGAAAGTTGGTGAAATTAACGAGATCCGAATACTAAACATTCAGACTGTGAACGTTTTTATTAAAAACTGCATCGTTTCGAAATCAGGGATGTGGGAAGCTTAATTGGCGCACAGTTGAGCTTTCCTCATTCGGTCGATGCATGTTCGGAATCAATAATTCACTCAATGTAACAATGAAAACAGTGTTTGATCTCTGCTAATTATTAATTTGAGCATTACACCATTTCGATATACCATAGTTTCACACTTGTACACAAATGAAAATTTCTGACAAAGTGAATGAATAACTAATAAAAACAGAATATCTGATTTAATGATAGTATTGACATGATTCTTTTCTAATAATTCTTCAACTAAGTAATACGTATCTTTTGGAGGAATGTTGGGAAATAGATTCTTAACATCGAAACAAATAAGTTTGGAATTAGGTGGTATAATGGTATCTTTGATATTGGCAATTAGTTCATATGAATTTTTGACCGAAAATTTAGATTCAAAATTGCAACCGGCACCTTCGTTCAAACTTTCAAAATTCTTCAAGGACTTGCTAATAAAACATTGCAATTTTAAATCTAAATTTTCGGTCATAAATTCATACGAACTTATTGCCAATATCAAATATACCATTATACCACCTAATTCCAAACTCATTTCTTTCGATGTTAAGAATCTATTTCCTAACATTCCTCCGAAAGATACATATTACTTAGTTGAAGAATTATTAGAAAAGAATCATGTCAATACGATCATTAAATCAGATATTCTTTCATTAATTCAAATTCGTTTAGATCAAAATTATTTCCATTTCAATAACAAATATAATACTAATGAAGACGGCTTGATTATGGGCAATCCGTTAAGTCCTTTGTTAGCAGAAATATTCATGAATAACTTAGAGAAATTAATTCATAATCATCCACTCAGTAAATATTGTTTATACTAGTATCGCTATGTAGACGATATCATTATTTGCTTCACAGGAACAGATAGACAGTTGAAAATTTTCGAAAATCATATAATTTTATTACATCCAAAAATTGCATTCACAACCGAAATAGAAAGCAATAATTCGATAAATTTCTTAGACGTAACAATTTCGAATGAAAATGGAAAACATGTTTTCGCAATTTACCATAAGCCGTCACATACAGATATCATAATACATAACTAGTCGTGTTATCCATATCAACATAAAATGTCAGCATTCAATAGTTTTATTCATAGATTGATTAACATCCCGTTATCACCAGAAAATTTCAACAAAGAACTAAATTTGATTAAACAAATAGCCAAAAATAATGGTTACAATCCCAAACTAATAATTAATATTTTAAATAAAAAACAAAGTAGAATCGCATTGAATGAAGTTTACCCTGTCGGTAAATTTAAACAAAAATTCAACACCTTAACCTACGTTGGCATTACAAGTGAGAAACTGAAATCATTCTTAAGTAGCAATAATTTCAACATAGCTTTCCGAACTAATAATAATTTAGGCAAATATATAAAAATAATAAAACTCAACCAGGTAAAAACAATAAATCAGGCGTTTATAGATTGAATTGCAATGACTGTGATAATTTCTACATTGGTAGAACACATAGAAATTTTAATATTAGGATATCGGAACATAAACGCAGTTTTTCAAATAAAAAAAACAGATTCAAATTACCCGAATCATCTCTTAGAAAATAATCATCCTTTCGACCCACAGTTTGAAATTTTGCATACAGATAATAAATATTGGAAGGTAGATCTTTGGGAAACTTAAGAAATCAATAAATACAAACACTCAGGTAGACTCATCAATGAACAAGTCGATTTAAGCCCTTCACCTCTATTGAATCTCTTCGGGGAGCAATCTATTCCTTAATTTTATTGAATATACCAGTCATAAATAACCACTTAAGAAGAAGCAACCCAATAAGCTTTTGATTACTCAAGAACATTTATAGTAATATTCTTATTTATATTTTTTCTGTATATTCATTCGTATGAAGAAGCTACGGTGTAGTGGAACGCGTTACGAATCGCAATTTTTAAGTAAAATTCCTTAAAACACAATACATGTTTTTTATTATTGATAATGGAATTCTGCCAAGTAAAAGCCTCCCAAATTCAAATGAATGAATAACACTGCATAACAGCAATTCTGATGATTGAAATATGATAAAAACCTAATTTTTAATAACGATTTCTAATCTGTGATTAAAACTTCTATAGCAGCTCCCGTTAAGAAAATATACATTATGTGCTCATTTTACACAACTTTTTGAAACTGATCTCATTTGTTGATGTTTGGATTATGGGTGGCAACATTGCAGAAACAATAGAAATAATAACAGCGGGATTCCCCACAAGCGAATAGAAGTTGAAACTTGTCGTGAATGTCTCTGTATTTTTATAAATGAGTTGCCATGATTATTGTAGTGTTGCAAACAATTTGCAAGCTATTTCATTTAGTGTTTTGACCCGAAAGTAGGCAAATTTTTGGTATTTCAATAAGAAGATTGTTAATAAGGTTAGGTTAGATTTGGGCCCCCCAAAATTAAAACTATGATCTCATCTATGACCCATCAAAGATGATCGCTTTTATCATTTTCGCACTCAGTTTTGGGAACTTTTGAGACAGGGAAGGCAACAATTTTCATTCTTATTAACAGTATTGACAAATAGTTTCAAGAGTCCCAATTTAAGATGCAACTAGGGCAGCATTATGCTATTCCTTGATACTCAAGGTGGATTTATCACGTTATGTTGTTCTAGAATTAGCGCTTCCCAGATAGGCCAATCCTTTTTAACCCAGGGTTAAATTTTAGCTCTAATATTCCACAAGCAGAGAAAACGGGAATACTTTGTGTGACCACTTAGTTGGCCTAAAAGGAAGTTAACCATTTTTTACTCAAACCGTATGTTTGTTTCTTACACTCGTCTTCATCCGGTAATGTATATGTTATATTTTGTGCGTTATTAATTTGCTGACCACCTATAAACGATAAATAATTCTTATCGATATTGACCCGACAGGTAATAAGAGCTCTCGCTATTTCGCGTAATGTGATAGACCCACAAAAACACCCAATCTAAAGATACAAGTTGTTTTGTTTCAGTTGCGATCAGTAAAGTTTTGTCTATTTTTGTTTTGGTCCTTTAACATACTCTATTTCTGCCGTTCGGTTTAAGACATGCCGGGTTAGAATAAGCAAAAGAGAATAAACAACAATATTATGAGGAAAAACCTACTGTACACTTCCTCCTGTAGTTATTGGCATTAAGTTGCTTTTAGATACATGAAAAACTGGGGTCTCGAGTTCGACTATCTGTATTTAAAACAAGCAACTGGATGTACTTTGTAGTTTTAACCTTGGCCCTCACCATAAGGTGGAAATATTTCTGAATTTCAGTTAAGGGGAGGAATTGCAGATTGAAGCTGTTTCTAACTTCGAAAAAATTCATAAAACAAAATATTTTAGGGCTAACCGAGTTTTCCATCTTTACCTAAAACGTCTGTATCGAAGCGAGCGAAAGTCGGGACCAATACAAGAACTCTGGGCGGGGATGGGTATTTTCCAAGAGTCATTAAAGAAGGTTAAGGTTACAGATTGATAATTTGGGGCTGAGATGGGTACTCTTTATTCGAAGGACGAACCCAATTCTTTAATTTGGCTGTACCATGCTTGTGAGAGATGAAACTTACATCCTGAAACATACACAGAGAAATTTTGAGCAATGAGACTCTAATTCAATATTTGTCACTGATGTCCTGGAAGCAAAAGTCAAGGTAGTTATTATTATTATTAATATTTTCGTGGACTTATGCACTATCTCAGCCGTTAGCTGGATGTAATTCTCCTTTCCCAGATTCAGCAATCAAAGGGAATAGGCTCGATTACAATATACTTGACATAAATTTCCTAACTATCCTACATGTATTAAGAATTACAGCTTTTTTCATTTCTATAAAGGTATTCTTATGCAATTCTAATTTCTTAAGGCTATCATGCAAAGTTTTGGGTATTGACCCAGTCGAGGATACGATGACAGAAAAAATATCTATTTTCTCGAGGTGCTACATCTGCTTGATATCAAAAGCAAGGCCTGTGTATTTGGACTTTTTCTCTTGGAACTTGTTCAGCACGTTTTTATTGTTCGGTATGGCGACATCCACCAGCATTGCTGTTCTGGGTCTCTTATCATACACCACTATGTCCGGCCTATCATTCGTCACCATTCTATCAGTGATAACAGGCCTATCGTAGTACATTATTATTATTATCATTAAGATAATAGAAAAGTCGAGGCCGAAACCTGTATATGACTCAAAAAAAATTACGAAATATATAAATTACATGGGAATTATACAAAGATAATTAACAGAAGGAAACAGTGATAGTGAAGAAGAATAATAAATGGGAAGGGGAAAATTCAAGCAAAACACTACACACATCAAACACATCAACCCCAGATACTCAAACTGAAATCGGTTTGGCTTCACCAATTGAAACTTTCACGCACAACGTTTTTCTTCCAGGCGTCAAAAACTGTTCTTGATCCACACCAAGAGCATTTACAACTTCGTTCGGCAGTCTATTCCACCTCTGGAAAACTCTGTTGGGCAAGAAGTGAAGTTTTCTTATGATAAATCAATCCCAAACAGGCCATGAAGGGCTCGATATGTACTTATAAGGTCGCCTCTCTCACGTCTGACCACGAACGAAGTTAATTCATTATCTCAAGACGGTCACTGTAACTCGGACGCAAGCCCCCATATGGAAAAGTTCGGCATCGCCCTTCAAACCTGGCCACTAAACAGGACCAGCGAATTCCAGGAGAGGCCTTATGTAAGTGGTATAAAATTTTGAAGCAATTTGTAGCTCATAATTGAAGAATGACTTGGAAACTAGGTAGGTCATCTGTTTAGGACTAGATGTGATCGATAAAATGTGTTCGCTCCAACTAAGATCGTCTGAAATTATAACACCGATGTCGTTGTTTTGAGTGGAACCCCATCAAAGGAGTAAACACGCTTCGGATTATTCTCACCGATGTGAAGAACTACGCACTTCTGAATATTGAGGGGAATCAACCAATCAGTACACCATCGAGATATTATGTTTAGATCGTCTTGCAACAAAGCGCCGTTGAGGATGTGGTTGGTATATAACTTGATATCATCAGCAAATTGCGAGCACCTTCACTTCAAGATAAGTGGTAAATCGGCTGTGTATATGAAAAACAACATAGGACCCAGAACAGAACCCTGTGGTTCACCGCTAGTAACTGGTCTCAATGCAGAATTCTTATTTGAGATTCGAACGAAGTACTCCCTATCACCAAGAAAGGCTCTGATTCAAGCAAGCAATTTCCGCCTAATCCCGATGTGCTCGAGTTTCATGAGCAGCCGTCTGAGTGACACACTGTCAAATGCCTTCGAGAAATCAAGGTGGACAACATCGACAGGAGTACCACAATCTACAATTCTGTCCAAGAATATTCACATTCAAGAAGATTGGTAATAATGGATCGACCAGGTAAAAAGCCATGTTGATTTCTCGGAATTATATCGATTTTTAGGAGGAAGTCAAGCATTTGATCGAGAACCACTCTCTCGAAAACCTTGCAGGCTACTGACTTTAAACCTACGGGATGATAATTGCTTGGAGATGTTTTGTTGCCACCTTTGAAAATAGGTGTGATAGATGCCATCAACCACTAAGCCGGCAGCGTGTGAGAGCGAAAAGATTGATTGAAAATCAGGGAAAGTGGAGAAGACAAAGATGATGTACGTGATTTTAGCAATTAAGGTGATAAACCGTCAGCACCAGGCGCAGAAGAAGCGTTCAGATTAGAAAGATGTTCCTCAATAACGTTTGTAGGGAAATCTATCTCTCTCAGTTCTGACGAGCAACGATTGGCTAAAATTTTTGGAATAGGGCCTAAGGGTTCGTCGGAGAAAGAAGCTTCTACTGAGATATTCAATCACATATTATAATTATCATTAAAAGTTATAGCAAACAATACCAACAACTGCTTCTTTCTATATGTACAATTAATAACACTTATCTTAGTGATAGTCAAAAATTATTGGTTTTGTAGAAACAGATGAGGCAGAAGTTGTTGTTCTTCGGGAAATGGATGAGGTAGATGTCTTTTATTTTAGAGTCTCCAATTACCTATGTGAGTTCAAATTCCAAAAGTCTCTTATATTCTTAGTGCTACGTATGGAGTGAAAACCCCTTTTTCAACTTCGGATTCATCTAGATTTCAGGGCTTCAGATAGAAATTATATTTCGACCCCTGGGCTCCACCTACGACTCTCCACCTACGACTGAATTTCACCAGTTATATATATAACACCAAAATATTCTATGCTTTAACGTAACAGCCAGCTCCACCAGATCTAACACTATTTGAAGACAAGAATTAACAGAAAAAGTTACAGAGATTCTAAAAAGTAAACTCATGCTAGCCGTTCAGATAGGTCATCGAATTAAAAGAAAAGCTACATAAAAAATCTCGGAAGCATCTACAAAAACTATTTACAAAAATTTACAGAAGTTTGGAAACATTTTGAATATTCGAAATAATTTCATGATTTACATGATAATTCCACGAAAATTACTTGAAAATGAAGAAATAATGATTGAATATTGGAGTTTGAGTTACTTTTGTAGTTTTCTACTTAGAAAAATTATTTTGATCGAGTTTATTAATGAAATATCTATCAAGGTTATTATAAAAAAATTGTACGAACTGAAGAAATACGATTATGAAACCATACGTGAGAAAAATACAAATTCTGTAGAGCAGAATTTGAATTTCTAATAGCTGTGGGGAAAAATTAAAGATTTTCAAGGTTAAATGCGGCATTTTGCTAGATGAACGTTCAACTTAGCCTATATTTTTGATATAGGTCACTATACAATATTTAAGATATAGATATACCTCTAATTTTCACTAGAGAACTTTTATATAATTCAATTATTTCAAATACAATCAAAGATGATTTTCAAGTTGAACTCATTAGTTTGAAGGTTAGCAGAAGAAAAAAGGAAAGTGAAGATTCTAAAGCTGATCTTATATAACATCTGATAGTCGACTTTGCGCATTAGACTTTCCTTAGGTCCTATTGTCGACCTGTGATTCGACGATGACAAGTGTTAGCCAGTAGCGTAAAGGTTGGGCATAGATGGAGGGTTGACTGGAATTAGGTGTTTTGAATTCAAATAGCTGTGACGTGATTTAAGCACGTTAAAATCCAGTAATTTGTATTTTGCCATACATTTAGCGAGGCAAAATGAATAGAAATTCCAAAATCAGTCACGACTTCTACTGAATATAATACAATATTTAATTTTGAACAGAAATTTTCGATTTTTAAAAATACAATTCAAATGTGTTAGTTGATTTGTCTCTTAACAGAAGAAAAAAACAATCAACGGAATGCAATGAACACCCAAAAATCCATGGATAGAATATTTATTTTGAAAAATTGGTGCTGAGAAGGTGCTGCCACTATAAATAATTTTAGGATCACCTGTTAGCCCTCTACTAGGTGACATTTTCTTGGATAATGAGAAAAACTCAATATTGAATAGAGATTCTGCTAAAAACACATTATTTTCTGGTATAGACATGTAGATGATATTTTAGTTGGTTTTCGTGGTTCAAACAGACAAATTCAGCAATTTTCAAATTTCCTGAATAAAATACATTGCCGCATTAGTTTCACTGCTGAAATAGAAAGTAATAACTTAATTAATTTCCTACACTTAACCATCATAAATTCTAATAACCATCACACTTATGAAATTTACTGAAAGGAAACATTAACAGACGCATCGATCCCAATGGACTCGTTCGGTCATTTGAGCCGCAAACTAGCTGCATATAACTCCATGGTTCATAAAGCTAACTCTGTTCCACTTTCGAAAGAAAATTTCCAAATCGAACTTAACATCATTAGAAAAATTTCCTCAAATAACAATATACCACAACATTTTCTAAGTACATTTATTGAACGCAAAAAACAACGTATTACCTCTCAAATACTATATAGCATCGTAGAAACCCCGCAAAAAAGATACACTAGTCTCAGATACACCGACAAACTCTCTAACAAAATCAGTAACTACTTTTCCAAATTGAACATAACTACTTCATTCTCAAGCGGCCCCAACTTAAGCAGATTTTTATTCAATGCCAAACAAAAGAACGATAAATTCAAGCAATCAGGAATTTATTAAATCAAATGCAATGAATGTCAGGTAGCCTATGTCGGACAAACAGGGAGAAGTTTTGAAGCTTAGATTCAAGGAACATATTTCCTCAGATAAAAATTCGCCAATATTTGAACGCATAAAATCAACCAACCACTCGATACCATTAAACAAACTTAAAATTCTTCATAAATGTAACTAGGGGAGAGAGATGAATTTGTTGGTAAGTTTGGAGATTAACAATCTATGTGAAAACCCACAATTTACTACGTTCAACAGCCAACTAGAGCTTAATGCATCCCCACTACTCAATATCTAGGATCGCTTTCACTCTATACTTGTATTCACATACTCATTTGTTATATTGTTATTCACTTGAAAATGACCGTAAGGTCGAAACCAGTCGTGATTATTAAATAAATTGTGGAAAAGTGACAGAAATGTTTAACGTTTTACTTCGAAGATATTCCATGAAATAAATAGATCATCAATGCTACCAATCAATCAATTAAAATTGTAAATTATATATTTGTGATAGAACGGCAAAATTGACAAGCATAACCCTTTCGCGATTAGCTTCTACATTGGGCAAAACTAGGTCAATATATTCGAATTATGATGTGATTATATTGGTTGCGAAAAACGAAATATGTCATAAAATTAATAACATCGCCTAAACATAACAGGACTTTTCGTTTATTTTCATAGAACTTCATTTCACCAGAAGCACCTCATTTTGGAGGAATATGAAAAGCCGCAGTCGAAGACCATAAAATGTGTAATTGGCACTTGATTTGCGTTAGAACTATAGTAAAAATTTCTTATTACATACATAACATGGATATTTCTCGAATTAAAATAGCCTGAATATAGAATGGTTATTTATTATTGGAATGAATTCATTGTGAGGTTGAAGATAAAATACACAATTATTTTAAATAATCTTTTAGAACAGATATCAATAGTTTTATAACGTTTGTATAATTATGAAGAAAGTATGATTCATTTGAATTGTGGAGGCCGTTACTTGATGTAGATCCATGATATAAATAAGATAAAAACACAAGGTTTAACTTTAATCTGCACTTTATTTGAAAAAAATTCGACGACGTTTCGCTGACACAGCAGCATTAATAATTCATATAATCCGGATATGATAGAACTATTCATTCGTAAAAACTGTTTCAGAAAGCAATAAATGAAGTATGTCCTATTCATAAAGACTATAAAATATTCAACAGTTTAACATTCTGCGGTTCTGCAAGTACAAATATTAAATCCTTTCTCGTCAAACAAAATCTTGATATAAGTTTCAAAACTTCTAACAACTTAGGTGAACATATTAAAATAATAAATCTCGTGTTGAAAAATCAAGTAAATCAGGAATCTATAAACTCAATTGCGGTTCTTGTGATAAAATTTATATCGGTAGGACCTATAGGAGTTTTGACATAAGAACATCTGAACATAAACGTAGCTGCGATAAAAATAAATCTGATTCAAATTATTCAAACCACCTAATAAAAGAAAACCATTCATTCAATAAAAACTTTGACATAATACATATAAAATCAAAAGTTCAAAATTAGATCTCCTAGAAGCATTAGAAATAAATAGATACAAACATTCGGACAAGCTTTTGAATGAGCAGGTAGACGTGAATTATTCACCCTACTTAACTTGTTTAATTAGTTTTATTACCCTTCATACTAACTGTACAATGGCTCGGTATGGATTTTCCTGTTATTCATCCAACTTGTTCTACAATTTGTTTATAATACCATACTCTTCATTCTGTTTGTCATTCTTGATGAAGCTGCTGTCAGCGAAACGTCGTCGAATTTTTTTTTTCAAATAAAGTGTAGATTAAAGTTAAACCTTGTGTTTTTTATCTTATTTAAAGTATGATTCGTTGTATTTTTACTCTGCACGTTTGAGAAAGATATTTAATAGCATTTTTGCTTCTAAAAATAAATAAGATTTATTCAAATGTAAACTTTTCAATTACTTGTTCGTTTCTATATACTTATTTTAAAATGGAGTGTCAAAAGACTATTATAAAGAGTGTTTCATCAGGGTTGATGCAGAGGATACATTTGCTGGCTTCAATTCTCCAACATACTATTGGATTATTGATTTAATTAATTTTGACTTCAAATTGCTAACAATTATAATTGAAGGGCTGAAAGGCACAGGGTAAGAAGCGCACTATCATTCTAAGCAACTTTTTCAGAAATCGCATTTTTGTGCGAATTTGTCTGTGAAGAAGTTAAGTAAGACCTCTGAATAATCAAAAATATTGTTTAACTATCTAACTTTACGTACACTACTCTAAAACCTGGTTCCCTTTGCGAAAGCTTCACAATAATATAAAATGTGTTCAAAGTTAGTTTTTTTGAGAATAGAAGGGAAATATCGATACAAATCTCCTAAAAACATTGTTAATCTGAAGATTGAGCCACGAGAAAGAAAGTGATGAATCTTTGCATAAAGAAAGGAAAAAAATTTTGTCTCACTTCAAACGTAATCTGCTCAATCATTCGCACTGGTCCTGAATATACAATTTAATTCAACTTTATTTACTCCATAACATCCCCTAGGGTTGTAGAGCATGTCATAATATAAATATAATAGCAAATACAAATTTCTACTAAAATATATAATTAAATGCTTGACACGTTTCGATACACAGTATCTTTATCAACAGCGAATGAATACTACAAATATATCTTACTAACAAATTTATATATATATATATATATATATATATATATATATATATATATATATATATATATATATATATATATATATAGTTTCATCAACCTCTTCTTCATTAGTTCAGCAGGGGAGATCTGATATTCTGAGGGTTTTTTTGAAGATTGTCACCAGCATATTATCTTGCATTTTTCTAGAGATAGGTATACTTCATGTGAGGTTGCTTCAAGTTTCGTCTTCGTCGCGTATTGTGATCATGTGTCGCTTCCTGTTCTTCAAATAGCTCTTTGTTAGTAGCGACTAAAATAACTGACTCATAAATATACAGTGAAACTATTATCAGTACTGATTTCTCTACGAATTATTTCCTGCAACTTTCTGTGAATGGAAGCCGCATCATGCCACGAATACACCTCTTCTACAACGACAGTATTCTATCTATCTCTGACGAATTCTCCCACAACACAATTCCATATCGGAGACTGGACACATATGCATGATAAGCCATGAACGCTGCCCCCTGGCTCACAGTATCTAATAGAGTTCTCAGCGCATATACGTATCTTGCCATACTCCTAGCAATCTTATCTATGTTATCTTTCCAGCTCAGTCTGTAGTCGACATGGACTCCCAAAAAACATACCCCTTTTGATGCTTTATATGCTTCTGATTCTCTAGTGTAAGTTGTACTCAGGAAATCTGTACTGTACCCTAACTCAATGAGCTGCGTTTTTTCAGTATTCATTTCGCGATTTTCTATGTCCAACCACTAGCGGATCTCAGATACAGCATCAAATATCATGTCTTCCATGCCTCTGTTGTCACCAGACAACACAACTGAAGTATCATCCTCAAACTGAACAACCCTGTTAGGATGTACCTCAGGCAAGTCGTTAGTGTATATGATATAAGGAAGCGGACCAAGAACAGACCCCTGAGGCACGCCTTTTGTGACCAACAATTCATCTGACTCGATCAGCATACCCGTAAGTGGATCCTGTTCAACTACAATTTGAGATCTTCCAGTAAGATATGAACTAATGAGTTCCAGGGGCAAGCCTCTTATTTCCTGTTTATTCAGTTTTTGAAAGAGGATATCATGATCCACCATGTCAAAGGCCTTCGATAAATCAGCACACATCAAGACTGTACGTTTCTTATCATTGAGAGAATCGATTATTCTGGTCAACGTCTGATAGAGAGCCCGCGTTGGAGACTTTCCTCTTCTAAAACCATTTTGATATTCAGTCAGAAGCTTATGTGTCTCGAGAAAATCAAGGACTCTTCAATTAAGTGCCTTTTCAAATATTTTTTCAACATTTGACAGCAGTGCAACCGGTCGGTAGTTATTAATATCATCGTGGTGGCTTTTCTTGTGGATTGCTTTAATGTGTGCTTTCTTTAGTTCAGTAGGGAAAACTGCTGTATCGAAAGACAAATTTATCATTAAAGACAGAGGTTTGGCAATCTCATGAGGTTGCTTCAGCAACCGCACCGGTATCTTATCGCAACCCACGGAGTTCGTATTTCTCAATGAATGAACAATATTCACCAACTCCATTACATCAACCATACTGTTGGGAACGTAGGGAGCACTGAAACGACACTCCCGATTTTGTACGTTCACACAGTCAAACGGTGCGTGGTTCACAAAAAAGTCATTGGCAATATCCAGGGTTTTTCTATGGTCAATCTGGTTACTCAGTTGCTCAAGATCTGTGATTTTATGTTTGGAATTCGCCGTTGTATGCTCTTTTATCAAATTCCAAGTGGCTTAATGACTTATCAATGAAACATTCATTTGCTATTTTTCTTAGCTCTCCTAACTACCTTTTTCAGTATGCGTGAGTATTGGTTAAAATATTCAGTACTTATCTCTCCTCCAGTTTTCAAATGATGAAGAAACAACTTTCTTGTTGAGGAGGTCCTGATTCCTGTTGTCATCCACGCCTTAACACTTCCTCTCTGCTGAAATCTTTTGAAAGAAAAAATCTGATCTATCATGGACTTGGAGGTGGAATGTTCGGTGGTATTGCGTTAGATGAATACAGCACAGAATTCGTTGAGAACAAGAAAGCAAAGAGATCGGCGTTCTCTTTCGGAGATGATGCAATACTTCCATCTTCTCTAACAAGAGGCGGAGAGAAATTGGCACTGACAGTCTTCGACATTTACCAGGATTGTCTACTCCCGCTTACCTGTTCAAGGAGTTTGTCAGTTACCCCTTCGTTGAAATCGGCTACTGCTCTTGCAGTTGTCAGGTTGCATACGTTCCGTATTCTTACGAAGGTTGTTCTTGTTCTCTCTGTTGGATTTATCTTCCATGACGTGTAAGCTCTGCTCTTGGCTGCAGAGGTTCTTTCGCAGTCTTTGTTGAACCATGACTTTTGTGCTCTTGTTCTTATCATGGAATGAGGGATGTAGCGATCCATTCCTTCATGAATGATTTATATAACAGATTCATCATATCATTGATGTCAGGATCGGTAAGGCAAACATCACTGAATGGGAAGCACGACAAGAATTCACGCAGCTCATCCCAATTAGCACGGTTAAGAGCCAAATGCGATTGGGTGGTTTCAGTTCTTGTTTCAGCGGCAGCCCAATGGTTCCTATAGCGGATATAAGGTTATGGTTCGAGTTGCCTAGCGGAGCTGAGACCTTTACTCCAGAATCATCTGGATCTGGAATCAAAAAGAGAACCAAGGTGTTCTGGAAATCGGATGGGAGATCAGGTATTCTTGTCGGTTCGTCGACTAGCTGCGTTAGGTTATGGCTGATTGCGAAAGTTTCAGCCTGTCTTTCCGCTTCATCTGTCCACTTGGAGTAGTGGAGCCAGTTGATATTAGGCATATTGAAGTGACCAGTACAATGACCTCAGCTGCCGGATGATGTGTTTGAATCTAATCAAGCTTATCACCTAGATACTGAAACAGTCTATGGAAGAGAATATCATTTGGCGAGCGATATAGACAGCATAAGAATATTCTTTTATCCCGCAAACAGATTTCAAACCACGCAAGGTCGAAAGTCATCGTGTCCTCTCTCTCTGGGCATTCATCATTTGACCTGGCGAAAACACACAGGCCCCCTTTAAACCTAAATCTCGTATTTAACTCATACCCATTAAAACGCAAATACGTTGTGTGGGTTGTTTGACTTATTTGGGTTTCGGTTAGGGCCAGCACATATGGTTGTGCGTTTTGCAGATTCTTGTGCATTTTATCGATGTTGTGTTCCAGTTCTTCGATAATGCAGAACTCTATCAAGAGTTTGCTTCTTTTTCTAGAAGTGCTCGACTTACCCGCATCAGTAACCCCTGGAGGCAGTCCTCCTCGGAGATCCGAATGGGAAACTATTTTAACTCCGGATGATTTTGTCCCAGAGAAGCTCATCATGCTTCTTTGTCAATCTTTCCCACCCTGAAAACCGGACCATCCGCCAGATCCCGACACTTATTCATACAGGTGACTAATTCACGGGACCTATATTTGGATGTGGCGGTATTACACCAGGCGACGGATTTGAGGCCGCCTGTCACTTGGTAATAACACCTTCTTTCCTTGTGCCTTCAATTAATAACATTATTGAACTACACTCGGAGGCAAAATTAGCGGAACACTCGAAAATTTAACCAAATTCGAAGTCCGATATTTTTCCTAATTCTCAACCGATTTAGATGATTTTTTCGGCAAGTTATAGATCAACTCTGCTTTGTAGAAATTATAAGAGGAAACAAAAAAAAATTGAAAAAAATTTTATACGGGGGCAAAACTAAAAGTGTTTTTTTTTGTCAATAATTCGTAACACCCTGTGGAATTTCGTGGTCCGAGTTGAAACGTACAATATCATGGTCTGTCAAGACACATCTTCCTACAGTAACGCCCTTCTGTTTTCATGCATTTATCTCTTTTTTTACGAGAGATATCCAATTTGAAGCGAAAAGTCACAAATTTCAAGAATTTATTTTTAATCTTGCGTAGGTGCATAACATCGGAGGTTAGCCAAAAATTAAAATCAAAATAAGAAAAGCGGAAATCTAACGAAATGAAAACTCTTGAAATTCACTGACCAATTTCACGCTCCGGCAGAACTCGAAGTACACTGGAAAAATCGTTGATTTTGCACATTTATTTTTGAATTTTTTTGTGTGACACTTTATAATAATTATCATTCCTGTCCAAAATTGAGAGCACGTGTTTATTCTGGCGATATACTCGTTAAATGAAATGAACATGTTGAGAAAAATGTTCATGATGACCCACAAAAAAAAAACATTTGATTTTAGTAGCGAGTATGACCCCCTCCACCCCCCGAGCTTATATTACAGCGTACATACGATTTCGCATACTCCCAATGATGTTGTCTATCATTTGTTGAGGTATGTTGTCCCACTCTTCCACCAAAGCCACTGTCAGCTCTTCAACGTTGCCTGGATTCCGTTGTCGAACCCTTCTTCCAAGAATGTCCCAAACGTGTTCGATCGGGTTTGAATCCGGTGACCGCGACGGCCAGTCCATTCTTGTGATCCCAACTTCATTGAGATATTCTATCAGTATGCGTGCAGTATGAGGGCGTGCGTTATCGTGCATAAAAAGGACATTTTCCCCTATGTAAGGAGCAAAGGGCACAACATGGGGCTCCAAGATTTCTGTTATATACCGATGGGCATTAAGTGATCCATTGCCAATAATCTCCAGTTCTGTTCGTACTCCCAAGCATATGCCACCCCATATCATAACTGCCCCTCCACGTATTGCTCAGTTCCTGCGAAGTCCGCTTGATTGTACCGTTCCCCTCGATGCCTCCATATTCCATCTCTACCATTCACGAAATTCACACAATATCAGCTCTCATCACTAAATAAAACTCGTTTCCACTGATTGATTGTCCATGCTACATGCTCCCTAGCAAACGCCAATCTTGCTACCCGATGGGCTCTATCGAGTCTTGGTGCACTTGCTTGCGCTTATGATCTCAGACCAACTTCATTTAATCGTCTTCTGACTGGCCTCACACTGCGTTAATGTTATTCTTTGCTTGTAAAAGGTTACGTGCCTGAACAGCAGTAAGACGAGGATTTCTTATGGTTTGATTGACGATGAAACGGTCATGTATAGCGCAGGTTGCCCGATTTCTTCCTTGTCCTCACCTCCTCACGTTCAATCCAGTTTCCTTGTAACGTCGGTAGATTCGATGAATAACCGACGTCGAGACACCCAACATGGTACCGACTGAGCGGTAGGTGCGCCCTTCCTCGATCAATGTAACTGCCCTTGCTACTGAGGTTGGTGGTAAATCTCTCATTCTGAATGAAAAATACCGTTTCGAATCGTAAACAGTAAAAGAATCACAAAACACCGCAACCGATCGAATTTGTATCAAATCAAAGAATGGAAAACTCTCATTCTTTAAACATGTGCAAATGTGGACATATACAAAAATCGTGTGTTATATTTCATATTTGATAAAAAAAGGTGTGCACATGTGTAAATGAAAAGTTTTTTCAATGGTCCCAGAATTCAGTTGTGTATTTTAATACCTAACGACTGTTATCTCTTATGAATTCCTAATTTTCACTAAATTAACCAAATTGTCATCAATAACTAATGCAATTCGAACATAAAAATCGCAAACGACAATTTCGACACGCCTGAATGATAATAAGAAAATTCCAAATTGATAGACGAATTTTAATTACAATTTCTTGATTCAATGGAATTTCTCCAAAATGATGATTTTCCACTTGAAATTAAATATATTTTGCAAAAATAGAGATAAACGCATGAAACAAGAAGGGCGTTACTGTTTGAAGATGTGTCTTGACAGGCCATGATGTTGTACGTTTCAACTCGGACCACGAAGTTCCACAGGGTGTTACGAATTTTTGACAAAAATAACACTTTTAGTTTCGCCCCCGTATAAAATTTTTCTCAAGTTTTTTTTGTTTCTCTTATGATTTCTACAAAGCAGAAGAGTTGATCTATAACTTGCCGAGAAAATCATCTAAATCGGTTGAGAATTAGGAAAAATATCGGACTTCGAATTTGGTTAAATTTTCGAGTGTTCCGCTAATTTTGCCTCCGAGTGTAGAATGAAGATATGTAGGGGCGCGAAAGTGCCTCTTGCAAGTCGACATGAATGCACAGTCCTACGTTACTCACAGCAATATTCACCCACGGTAACTTCACTGAATTCGAAACGCAAAACTGGCTATTCCATTTCAAACGAGCCACACTCTATATTACATATCCCGTAGTTATTGAAAGAATTCATCCAAATTCGTCGAATATTATTGTTTGGAGACATCTTCCGATATATTTGAGGCTTTTCCGCCGTAAGAGAAGACAATTCAACCACTCAAAATCGAGCTCAACATAGCATTCTCCAAAGACATGTTGGTGAAGCATAATTCATGAAATTATCTATAATCTGAACATAATTGGGTGTTCATTACATAAATTGGATATACTCGTAATAATCTCAATTAACATTAAGGAGCCTTCAGTAATCAATAAGGTCGATGTTGATAGTTCTTTCAGAGGCGCGATGAAGGATATATTTACCGAGCAATTAATTGTAGGAACAAATATTGGTAACCACCCTGTTTTCAGAGCGTCTCGTCGCTTTCAGTGGCGTACGCTCTTTGTAAAGAGTAATATTTACACAATATCAACTTACATTGTAACTAAATTTATAGAATACAGATACGGCTTAGTGGAAAAACTATTAATGTTTTGATGAAGAAATTGTGTAAGTGCAATTACTAGGTGGGCTGAAAAGTTCATAGGCTAACAAAGCAAAACATTTTTTTTGGTATGATTCAATTTTTTCCTCTTCACTTTTGGCGATTATTTGTTCTTTAGTCCTGGATGGCGCTCCATTTCTGTATTCAGTTTAACGTTTTGCTCGCAAGGTACTGAAGTTGATCTAATGTTTTTTTGAGTGATTTTTCATGTGAAATTACCAGGGTATCATCTGCAAGTGGTATTGTGTACGATCGGTTGTCGATGTATGCTGGGTCTCTGTTACTGTGATTGTAGATTTCGCAGAAGAGATTGTATATAAAATAGCGGATACCCCTGAGGCAAGCCCTTTTCAGGAGCGACTAGAGCAGATAACTGATTTTTCTATGAGCTCTTGAATCGATCTATGTGACAGGAGCAAATTTATGATTTTAATAATGTAAGTATTGAAATTTCCAGAAATTGTTTTTTCTTCAAAACTGCAGTTTTTGAGATATTCAGCCCAAATATGGAATGCAAGCTATTTCTAACAATCTTCATCATTCCTAGATTATAATTGAAATTCACAAGGTGTTTTCTTTTTCGAAGCCATGTCTCCTTTTGACCTTTCAAACTTTTTTGCAGTACGCCACTGATCTGCGTACAATGAGTGGTCGTCATCAAATTATTGAATCTGAATTATTTGAATTGTATGTTATTCGCTAAATGAAAGACAAATGATAGAAATACTTGATAGGTATGACAAAAATTTGCTTTTATTTTGTTAGCTCGTCTTCTGAGATTCAACTTATACTTATTCAATATCAAACTAAAAATAATAACTATTAAAAACTGATGAAATTGCTGGAATTGCAAGTATACATGATTCTGTCCTTCTACGCATATTATTACGCACTATTTGAAATATTCTTGGGGTATTTCTTATCGTGTCACGAGAGGTTATTATTCGATTTTTCAAAAGTAAAATATTTTTAAGTCTGGGAACCTAGGAAGCTATGGTTCTGGCCCACTCTGACCTATCCATCGGTTGTTGAATGTATTATTCAAGAATTCCTTAGCTTCTCCACTGAAATGTGCTGGTGCCCCATCATGCATGAACCACATTATCTTTCTCACCAAAAGTAACACATCCTCGAGCAATAAAGGTATTTTCTCCTCAAGAAATTGCCGATAAGCGGAGCCGTTTAGTGTGTTAGGCTAAAAAAATAGCCCAATCGATTAATTTCTATTTATTGCGACGCTGACATTTAGTGAGAATTGTTCTTGATGATCAGATTCTTCAATCAAATGGGGATTTTTCTCATCCCCATATTGGTTATTGTGAAAATTCGTGATAGCAGTTTTCGAAAAGTTATCTTCGTCTGTGAACACTATCTCACTATAAAAATGAGCCTTTTCTATAATTTTACCTAATAAACATCGGCAGAAATCCAGTCTTGACGGAAAATCTCGAGGAAGTAGAATTTAGACGCGCTGAAGATGAAACGGGTACAACAAAAAGTCGTGGAGAATCCTCCAAACTAGAACATGTGAAATATTCAATTCATTCAAATCAATACAATTCAAAACTGTATCCTCAATATTTGGAATTCTCATAGTTGGAGTTGCACCTTTTTAATAATCATTTAACCATCTGTGGATATTTGAAAATGTTCGCCTATCAGGTGTTACTTGACTTGGAAAGTGGCTAGCTTCTGTTGCGTTTCCGTCAGCCAGACATGTAATGGATATCATCCAATCCAGCGTTAGTAAAATTAGCCATTTTTTCTTACAGCAATAACTTCAAAAGTCTTAAAACTAATCGTAAATATAATAAACAATTAGATGAGACACTGGTTCAACTTTAGCAACTGTCAAAATAATTGAATAAATGACAAAATCAAAGCCTACTAGTCATTGTTTTAAATAGAAGTGATTTCAATTCAACGAATGCATACAATCGTTTAATATTATTTTGCTCGAGAACGGTCGGAGAGACGAAAAAACTACAGATGTCACAATAGTTTCTTAATTGAACGAAGATGACGAAAATCGATTATACGCTGATCAGTGGCGTACTGCAAAAAAATTGAGAGAACAAAAGAATACATGGCTCCGGAAAGGAGAAAAACCTGTAGATTCTTGTTAAACTTTAGGGCGGGTAATGATAGAGTCTGTAACAAATAGCTTGCATTCCAAATTTGGGCTGAATATCCCAAAAACTGCAGGAGTTTCGAAGAAAAATTAATTTTTTTCCGGAAGTTTCAACACCCTGTAGCTCCGTTACGAAGCTTTTTCGGACCTATATTTATATGAACTTTTTTCTTAAAATTGCACGAAGTTTTACTCCCTCAAGTTTTGAAATACTATTATGTAACACCCTGTATAACCCCCACTTGTCATACAATCTCCGGACATCCAAGAAGAGGGCGGCAGATTTGTAGCTTTTCTTTCTGCTTAGGTGGAGGTTAAATATAATTATGAGGGGGTGTAGAGTGAAAGTTTTATTTTTCAATCCGAATTGCTAGTTTGGTATCTTCTCTACTATTGCTTCGATTAGTCCGATTTTTATGATATTTTCAGAATTTTTCCAAATACTTGAAAGGGAGTGATAGGCCAATAGATTTTCAGCCATGTTTGATTGGTAACGGCCTTTTGGTTTCTATTCAGGATTTCTCTTTTCCATCTATTATGAATAAAAGCTGTTGAGATTTTGAATAATTTTTGTGATTTTATCATAATTTCCTGGATTCAGCTTCATTTGGTTTGATGTCGAAGCTTGATGCAGTATTTACGCCATGATACAATGCCTCGAAATATTCTTCCTGGTTCTGGTTCTTCTCGTTTTTCTGTGGTTCCTTTTATTTTTTATCCAAAATGTTCGAACACATAACTTAAAAAAGAAAGTTAGTAAAACTTTCCGAAAAGATTCCTTCGATTTTCTGAGAGTACAGGGTTCCGAATTGTCGGTATAATTTTTAGGATCCTTCATCATCATCAGTTTATGTTCAAATTCAAATATCTCTTGACAGTTATTATGCATTTCGAAGCAGTTTTCTAATTAAGTATCTTCAGACGTATTGTATTTATTTATAAAAGATGAGCGTTAGGAATATTTGTATTGGGAGTTGTTGATATAGATATATACCTTTAGAATAGATGTTTCCTTTAAAATAAAAATTTTTCATTCCATTTTGACTTTGTATGCTTCGTCTTAACTGTGGTACCCTGTATATTTAATAAAACGCTCATTTCTGAAGATATGCTCAGAATGTGGTAATTGCTACTGAACCTATCCCATTATTTCTTGAGTGTACGCGTGCATTTTAATACATGCCATATTATTAAATGGATAAGAACACTCAGGTAATTTATGCAAAATTGTCGTGTCACAATATTTCCGCTGACAAAATATGATGATGAAAGTGAGAGGATCTAGCCTAGAAAATAGAAAGCTTGTACCAACAATATTCACTCTTCCTACTTGTTTGTATACCTATAAATTGGAACGTATATCAGAGTCAGACTGAAACGTGACAAAATAATATCTCTTATATTCAGGATAATTTTCGTTATGGTCTAATGAAAAGGGTGAATTACATTTCGTCTGCGATTATATATGGACGGATTCGCTTTTCAGTGAAACTGTAAGCGTAAGAAAGTGAGTGGAAGACTGAGAAATGAAATAATGAGGTTGCTAGGGATGCTGCAGATAGCGTTGGTTCAAAGTGGACCCCCTAAAATAGGGATTTTAGAATGAAGTTGAGTTATTTTACCGCAAGTAAGAGTTGTTAGCATTGCAAGATTTATTTGAAATGAATGATAATAGCCCCAGTTTATTCTCCAGCAAAATTATAAGAGGTAAGAAAATGCTAGATTTCCATTGGTTTTATTAGCTTGCGATTTGGATGTTTCGATAATTTTAGCAGTAGTGTATACAGTGCGTTCCAATAAAAACAAACCGCCCTGAATACCTATGTTGATTTCCGTTACATGTTTCGTTTTTCTTCTATCAATCCCCTAGCTACTCATTCAGTGAACCTGCAAGACGTTGAAAATGGCTGGACCAGTCAAACTTAGACTCAATGGTCACACTCAGAAAACGCCTATCTTCAATAATTTTTCTGTTGTAAATTGTGGAGATTTTTTTATAAGTTTTGTTCAACGAGAGATTCATCTAACCTGACAGATCATTAGTATATATATATATAAAGAAAGTATATTATAATTCTCCAAATGTGCATAAATTTTTTGGGTAATACATGCAGTTAGAATTTTATATATTGTTGGAAGGCAAGTAATTGGTCTATATTGAGACGGATCAATAGTATTATCACTTTTCGGTTTTAAATAAGTAATTCCTTGTGTGAAAAATAAAGGAGTGGCTTTATTATAAATGAAAAATATTCAGCCAATTTTTCATGAACGCAAGAGAATTTCTTGAACCAAAAGTTATGAATACCATCAACACCTGGAGATTTCCAATTTTTTGTGTGTTTAATAACTGATGTTATATCTTCGTTTGAAAACTTTTCAAATTGCATGCATTCTATTTTAGAAAATCGAGACCTTTCATTTAAAATCCAACTTGCATTGGAATTGTGTTGCCTTGGCACTGCCCAAATTGAAGACCAATAATCAGTTAGAATATCAATTTTAGGAACTCCATTTCCAGAAATATTTTCATTTGAACCTGAAATAAATTTGTAAAAATGTTTTTCATTATTTTTGAATAGTTTGTTCTGGAATTTTCTATCTGAATTTATTTTATATTCACGTAGTCTAATGGAGTATACTGAAAGTTTTTGTTTTAAAGTATCGATGTATTCTATCAGTTGTCCATTACTTATCTCATTATTCTTATGGGTTTTATATTTGAAGAATATTTTTCCAATATATGCCATAAGTTTTTTGATCGATTACCTCTGGAATATTGAGTCAATCTTCCTAAATCACATCTGATAGAAGATATTTCACCTTCTCACCTTTTTTGTCATGAAGGTTTTTCTTGATATCATAATTAGATCCAAAATTTTCATATTTGTATCCAGAATGTTTAACTACTGTAATAGTGGCACAATATATAATCAGTATATAAATATTCATTACTTTAACAAGTTGCTTTGGAAGAATATTCTCATTAAGCTCGTTTATACAATCGAAAATTTTCTTTGAATAATGAATTTTAGGAAGATTAGGTCTTATAGTTGGGTCAATATTTTTAAATAAATTCATTTGATTGAGAAATAAATTTTCTATATCTTTGTTATCAATATTTTTAGATGAATTTTCTGATTTAGTTTCGATTATTTTCATGAATGGGACTAGGTTTTCATCTGAAATTTCAGAATTTAAATGTTCTTGTTGAATGTTGTTTTTAATTGATTTTAATTCTGACTCAGATATAAAGTTTCTATTTTCAATATACCGTCTTTGATTCGCAATGCTTTGTTCTGAAATACAGCTATTGGGAAATTTTATTTGAACATATTATATAGCTTAGACATGTACCCTTTTTGTTTGTTCCATTATTTGTTATTTTGTAATAACAAAACATAATGAATTTATTCATTTCATAAGTCCATTTCATGCGTTTTATTTTTTTATTAGATTTGTGAAGATCTGAATTAGGTGATGAAGTTATGATAAGATTAGAGGAACAAGGTGATTCTACATGATTATGAAAACAGTCATCAAACCTTTTGTTGTTTGAAGAATAGACAGAACAAGTAGAAATGTCAGATCCCTTAGATTTACTTTGTGTATGATATGAATGTATAGTTTTTAAAATATTATTCCTACCTTCATTTAAGTTGTTTACCTTATCATCATATTCATAATCAACGGGCCCAGAAATAATTTTCTTTGCAACGTTACCTGAATCAGATGATTTGAAAGTGTGAGAATCAGATGGTCCTGCATCTAAACGATCTTGAGTGCAGATTTTGAAGTTCTTCTCCAAGAAATATCTATTATATGAATCGCAAGGATGTTTTGGTGGATTATATCCATCATCAGAGTCATATTCATATGAAGAATTCATTTTTTTGGAATTCGAAAATTTGACAGTTGTCAATAATATATTTTATAAAACGTTCTCCTGAAAAATGAATTAATAAAGGTAGGAAATTTTATGTGTACTTACTGTGAATAACTTAAAAATACTTATCTGAAAAATAGAACTAATTTAAATATCTAAAACTTTTCAAAATTCGAAATTTTAGCGGTGATTCATGGAAGAATGACAATAATATATATATATATATATATATATATATATATATATATATATATATATATATATATATATATATATATATATATATATATATATTCTCCTTCTGATTTCAATTCGTCTCAAGTTATTTCAGAGATTGAATCATAACGTGGTCGTATTTCTAACTCGATTCAGATCAAAATCTCATTATTCTACATTAGTTTGTTCCTTCGGGTTTGGCCTTCGTCATGGAAGCTAGAAAATATATTAATCGGACTGTCTGGCTCAAGTCCCATAAATTCTTATTTTCGTAAACTATCCCTTTCTTTTTTAATACGGTAATAGACTCAATTTAATAGCTTCATTCCACTAATTGCCCAAATCTATCAAACGTTTATGCGTGTTTATATTTACCGAGTCCATAAATATTTAATATTGATTTGATTCCACAATAAAATTCTAGAATAGTTTCCTCTTGTATGATGATTCTATAGAACCAAAGGTAGTTCTATAGAATCTCCTTCAAACCGGATTCTGAAGAACTAATGGATTTGACAGAAGTAGAAAATAACTACCTTTTTACTTTTCACAATTGCTTTATTCCAGAAATAACATATGCTGCAAGATGATTTAACCTAAAGTTTGAATGAGGAGATCGTTGTTAGATAAGGATAATAATATTTTTCAATCAATTTTTCAATGCACAATATAAGAACACGTTTCACTACATTGTGGGTTCATCAGATAAGTAGTACATTTGAAGAGATTAGGTGCCTTACATATGTCATTGATAGAAGCAGCTACTCAGCTTAATGAGATGAAAATCTAAGCAGGGATACTTCTTTTAGAAACTGAATAGATGTGGTGACAAATTCAGGTCTAACTGACTATCGAATAGATTTCCAGAATTTTTATGTTCATTGCATTCCAATGCTTTCCATAGTGTAACTTGCCAAAATCATGTCACAGCTTTTCAATTTGTAACACCTAGTTCCAATCAACCCTCCATCTATGTCCAACAGTTACGCTACTGACTCACTTTTCATCATCGAACGACAGTTGGACACTACGAGCTAGAAGAAGTCTAATGCGCATAGGCAGCTGTCACATTTTATATTCCACTGGTTTCAGAACTTTCACTTCTCACTCTCCCTCTTTCTTTTGCCGACTTCAAACTAATGAGTTCAAGTTGAAAATCATTTTTTATTGTATTTGAAATAATTCAGTTCTATGAAACTTCTCGGGTGAAAATTAGAGCTATATATATCTTAATTATTGTGTTGTGACCTATATCAAAAATATAGGTCATAGGAGGAGTCCAGAGGTCGAAATATAATTTCTCTTTGAAACCCTGAAATCTAGATAAATCCTAACTGAGGAGAGTTGAAAAAGCGGTTTTTACTCCACACGCAGCACTGAAAATACAAGAGACTTTCGGAACTTGAACGACATAGGTGATTAAAGACATATTCGTAGAACATATCATAGTCGCCCTCACTTGAATCTCTAAAATAGACGACCTCTAACTCATCTACTTCTTCAAGATTATCTACCTCTGCCTCATCTGTTTCTTCAGGATCAATAATTTGTAGCCTATCACCAAGATAAGTGGAATAAATTGAATATAGAAAAGAAACATTTGTTTGTACAAAACTAGATTCTAACTTTTTACTGATAATTCTAATTTTGATTATATATCTGAGTAGAACTTCTTGATTTTTTCCAAGATCTTAGTGACAAAAAGTATTGAATTAGAGTCTCATTGTTCTATTTTTCTCTGTGCTTACCCAGTGGCGTACTTAAGTTTCAATAGGTTCAGTTTCAATATATTATTTCCATTATTCAAAATTTTAAAGTATGGTTTTCATCTAGTAAATAATTTGCATAGTGAGAATTTAATTTTTGTTTGTGAGAACTACGTTTTTACAGGGTGAGCCAATTTACATGTTTCAGTACGGCAGCTATGTGATTGTAGATAGAGAAAATTGATACCCTTCTTTCGAGTTCGATTCTGAAAAAAACTCTTCGGGGGAGAGAGAGAGAGATTTCTTGGGATTTCGACCTGTGACGAAATGTCGAATCCTATTGAGGTTAGTTCAAAAATATTTTCCCTGTTTAGAGAAACTTTTTTGTTTAGAACGCAGGGTCGTATTTTTTCTGCCGATCTGAGTTATGAGTTCCATATTCGAACCATATGTAATTTTGATATCAATAAACAATTATTCTTATTCTTTCCGAGTATTTATCTTATGACTCATCAATTCTTTTAAGATCAGCCGTTTTCATCAGAAATATTGAAATTCACGTGTATCCACACAGAATGTTGCAGATGTTGGGAATTTTATGGTGGATATGTCCGCCAAAGATCCCATTTATTCATTTTTGTGTTAAACCAATAGAGTTCAACTCTTAGAACAGGGCTGCACAAACGGTCGATCGCGAGTGCTTCTTGCGTAGATCTCGAGAAGACAAAAATTTTTAATGAGTTGGTAACTAAATTAAAAAAATTTATTACGTAATAAAATAACACTCTGCTAGCGGAAAATGCGGCTTTATCAAAGCAACGCGCGGTACTTGTCAAAGAAAAGCCACGTTTTTTATTCTTGCCGCTTTTCTAGTAATTTCGGGCGGCGCGTTTGATAGGAACATTCCAGACTTTTGTTCATAGATAACGGTCATGGATTGTCGTTGTTGCTCGAGTTCATCCTAGTGCAGGTCTCCTTTCATTACTACAAGTAATAGCAGATCATTCTGGAAATTTTTTAATTGGACACCTGAACCTTTGACCCAATCTTGTATAGTCCAATCTAGGGCATTTAACAGCAATACTTCAGCACATTCTGCCGGAATCAAATTTCATGGTTCGCGTTGCATTATTAGCGGAAATTCTTAAAAAATTTTTGGAAGAATAAAGCTGGTTTATTGCAAAATTTGAATGTAATTATTTCATTTCATTTCTTATAAAAGTAACATGTGCTGCAAGAAAAACCATCGAGTTTTTTTGACATATGACCTGACATATCAGAATAAAAATATGTGTTAATAATAAGTTGCCTACCAAAAAAAATATTGAAATATTGAAGTTCTGCATTAATTTCTTGTTGCAGTTCTTAGAACTGAATAAGTATCTTATCACTATAAATATCTGTACCAACTTCGGTTGGAGAATCTTCTCAATAATTGTAATATACCGATTTTTCAGAGAACTTAACGATATATAGGGTGCGCCAGACAAAACCGGACGCTTTTTTCTTTGTTATAACTTCCGCAATCTTAGGGCTAGTTCAATTGTTCTTGCTTTATTAGAAAGTTAAAGGGCTAGGTTTTCCAGATATCGTATCGAAATTTCACTTTCTGTCAAATCCAATATGGCTGACACATTCGAGAATGAGCAATATTTCAAGATCGATGGAACAGTTTTTTTCACAAAAAAAATCGAGTCGGTAGATCAGTCTTTTCTGAACAATTTTACATATTGATCTCAGAAAATATTTCAAGAATTCTTATAGAAGTAGCGTGAAAAATTTTTTTCATTTTGATTTTCAGCTGAAATCCTGGAGTTGTTGTGTTTTTCATGGATGTTCTAAGAAGACGAAAAACCAAATTTTACTAAAACCATTCTAAAATTTTATTTCCGTTCGAATTCAAAATGGGCGACTTCCTTAAATATTAACAATTTTCCCCGCACATTAAAAAATTTTTCGCGGTCCATAATAATCAACTGCTTAATTTGATCTTCTATTTGAACCTTTTTCATCATTTTGAGGGGTCGAACTCGAATATTAATGCAGATTTGTGCCAATTGTCGTCAACAATGTTTCTCATTCCACCATCATATGTACCAACTGTTGTGAAACCTCTGAACATAGACTGCATGCATTAACTCTATGCACAAAAACTAATGAAATGTCATCGAGTTTTAGATGACATCTGGTTTAAACTCGAATTTTATCTTGGTGTTACTTGTTTTTGACGTTTGAAATTGTTAACAATGGTTTTAACAAATGAAGAAAAGCGTTTCATTGAATGTTTATTTGAGTGTGGCCATACTGTTAGGCAAATATTACGCCAATTTCCGTCCTCTAATTACAAAAGAAGCATAATTAAATCAGAAATATTGAATCTGTTGGACGTTTGCATTGAACAAAATTATTTTTCTTTCAACAACATCTATTACAGTAGTGAAAATGGTTTGATCATGGGAAATCCTTTGAGTCCACTTTTAGCAGAGATTTTTATGAATTATATTGAACAGAAAATTTATACAAATCCACTCATTTCCAAATTTCTTTATTGGTATAGATATGTTGACGACATCTTCGCATGTTTCATTGGAACTACTCGTCAATTAGACTTTTTCTTAATTTCATTAATTCCATCAATTTGAACATTAAATTCACGATAGAAATTGAACAGAACGATTCCATTAATTTTTGGACTTGAAAATCACTAAACAAAATAATAATCATGTTTTTTCGGTCTTTCGTAAACCAACACATACTGATACAATTATACATAACTACTCATTACATCCAATTCAACACAAAGTTGCAGCTTTAAACAGCATGGTACATCGGTTACTCAATTTACCTTTATCAGTAGAAGATTATAATAAAGAGTTAAACATCATCAAACAGATAGCCATTAATAATTCATATAATCCGGATATGATAGATCTAATCATTCGTAAAAACTGCATCAAAAGCAATAAATGAAGTAGATCCTATTTATAAAGACTATAAAATATTCAACAGTTTAACATTCTGCGGTTCTGCAAGTACAAATATTAAATCCTTTCTCGTCAAACAAAATCTTAATATAACTTTCAAAACTTCTAATAACTTAGGTAAACATATTAAAAATAATAAATCTCGTGTTGAAAAATCAAGTAAATCAGGAATCTATAAACTCAATTGCGGTTCTTGTGATAAAATTTATATCGGAAGGACCTATAGGAGTTTTGGCATAAGAACATCTGAACATAAACGTAGCTTCGATAAAAATAAATCTGATTCAAATTATTCAAACCACCTAATAAAAGAAAACCATTCATTCAATAAATACTTTGACATATTACATATAAAATCAAAAAGTTTAAAATTAGATCTCCTAGAAGCATTAGAAATAAATAGATACAAACATTCGGACAAGCTTTTGAATGAGCAGGTAGATGTGAATTTTTCACCCCTACTTAACTTCTTTAATTAGTTTTTATTACCTTTCATACTAACTGTACAATGGCCCGGTGTGGATTTTCCTGTTATTCGTCCAACTTGTTCTACGATTTGTTTATAATACCATACTCTTCATTCTGTTTTCATTCTTGATAAAGCTGATGTGTCAGCGAAACGTCGTCGAATTTTTTCAAATAAAGTGTAGATTAAAGTTAAACCTTGTGCTTTTTATCTCATTTATAAAGAAGCAGAATCTATGACTTTGAGGAAAAATTTCTGACAACAGTGTCATTAGGAAGAAGATCATGATGACTATTTCTCAAATATCTTAGAGATGCCAACTGTTAAGAACATCTGCGAGAATAGTAATACGACATGACTTTTCTTAACAAATTAAATGAGTAAAAGCATTCAACACAAAGGATCAAGTACTCAGAATGGAGTATGTCCTTCATTGGCATCCACAACCATCTGCACCCTTCTCCTCCAGCTCTCTATGGATTTCGAAATTACTTCTTGATCAAGATTGTAATAGAATAGAATAAAATAGAATAGATATATTTACCCAAAAAATACAACTATAAGTATGTCGAATAAATATAATTTCACTATGAACTAAAAAATTCAAGGTGGGTGAATTGTTCCAACATTCTTGAATTTTATGTCTCAGCTCCTCATAATTATTGGAAATAATACCATTTTTTATACCATTTCTTCCAAATGACCCACAGAAAATAGTCCTGATTAAGATCGGCACTATTTGGGGGCCATTTTTCTGGTTCAATGATATCGTCTACGCGTTGTCTTAAATAATCCATAGTGACTGGTATGACATCTGGCTCCATCCTAAAATCAATTGAAATAAATTTCATTTAGATACATCTGAAATTGGACACCCTGTACACTGACGGCCAATTGAGAGTAAGTAGCGTTTTTTTGTGATATAGTACTGGTTGTTCATTTCTTTGACAAACGTTGCCAGAAGAGTATGGAAAAAAATTCAGAATTCCAAAGAAGATTTGAACCAATAAAAATAACTCAAGAAGCTACTCAATTTCTCAACCGTTCAATTTCAGCTGGTGGCAGCTGTACTTATTCATGTCATACAAAAACAGCAATAATTCACTTGCATGAAAATGGACTGAGTGATTGACGCCACAATAGTTGGTAACATATGATCGAGAATTTTGTGTTGATAATTTTCCGAATTTAATCTTATGCCTTGTTGTATAAAATGATATTTGATTTGGAGCTCCTCAAAATACCGGCAGAGACCATTACAAGGCTGGAAATTTTTTAACTTTCCATCTGCAAACGAATTAAAGGCTCATTACTTTTGAAAATTCATTCGTCGAAACACAAATTCTGTCATTCTGGCTATTTCTTGGTGGGGCAAATCTGAACATGTTTTCGTTTGTTAACCAGATATTTTCAATTTGTCCACGTGTTAATTCTATTTAATAAATTCCAGCATCGCTCGAATCTGCACTCTTTGCGCTTGAGTCAATTGAAAATAATAGTTCCTTCGAAAATACTTAAGACTCAAATCGTGTATCATTGTTCTCCCCACACAGGTTTTTGAGATTTAGCATCTCTGAGACATTTGGGAAACAGTCAAGCAGGTTCCTGAAATTCTGATAGGGCTGACTGCTAATGCAGAAATTTGCTGAATGTTATTCTGAAGTTATCTATTGAGTTTTTAATAAAAAAAATGTAGAGCTGATGCACGAAACAGATTATGAAAAAGATGTTATCCGAAATTCTTCTTCAAGATCATAGATTGTGCCTCTTTTGTAAATGAGGGCTAGAAATTGGCGTGATATTTGCTTAGAAGTATAGCCACGCACAAATGAGTATTCAATGGAACACTTATCCTCATTTTTTAAAACCAATGTTAACAATTTCAAACGTCAAAAACAAGCAACACCAAGATAAAATTCAAGTTCAAACCAGATGTCTTCTAAAACACGATGTGTTTTCATTACTTTTTGTTTATCATAGAGTTAATGCATGAAGTCTATGTTCAGAGGTTTCACAACGGAAAAAAGAAACCTTATCGACGACAATCGGCACAATTCTGAATCAATATTCGAGTTCGACCCCTCAAAATGATGGGAAAGGTTCAATCGTGTGATTGAATTACGTAGTTCATTCATTAAGACTGCGAAAAATTTTTCAATTCGCGGGGAAAGTTGATAATGTTTGGGGAAGTCGGCCATTTTGAATTCAAACGGAAATCAAATTTTAGGTTAGTTTTAATAAAATATGGTTCTTTATCTTTCTAGAACATCCATCAAAAACATAACAGCTGCAGGAGTGCTAACGCATGAGGTGATAAAAATATTTCGATTACTTACTAACTTCAGAAGGAAAAAATTCTTCTCGCTCTTTTTTTACCAACTCTTGGAATATTTTTGAGATCAATATGTCAAATTTTCCAGAAAAGACTGATTTATCAACTGAATGCCCCATTCGAATTTTTTAGTGAAACGTTCCACCGAACTTGAAATTTTGCTCATTTTCGAATGAGTCAGCCATATTGGAATTTCCGGAAGTGAAATTTTGATACAGTTTCTGAAAAACTTAGTCCTCAGGCTTTCCAATGAAGCAAAAACGATTGATCTAGCTCCAAAATTGCGAAATTGGCTTCTCCAGTCCCACATAGTGAACAGAGTAGTACTCACCAGGTGAATTTAACTAATTACTTTGGAGTTTTGTAAGTAGACTCTTCAAAAGGTTTCCAGAAAGTAGATCCATATATATATTGGAATTCCCTGGAAGTGAAATTTCGATACAGTTTCTAAAAAACTTAGTCCTCAGGCTTTCCAATGAAGCAAAAACGATTGATCTAGCTCCAAAATTGCTAAATTGGCTTCTCCAGTCCCACATAGTGAACAGAGTAGTACTCACCAGGTGAATTTAACTAATTACTTTGGAGTTTTGTAAGTAGGCTCTTCAGAAGGTTTCCAGAAAGTAGATCCATATATATATTGGAATTCCCTGGAAGTGAAATTTCGATACAGTTTCTAAAAAACTTAGTCCTCAGGCTTTCCAATGAAGCAAAAACGATTGATCTAGCTCCAAAATTGCTAAATTGGCTTCTCCAGTCCCACATAGTGAACAGAGTAGTACTCACCAGGTGAATTTAACTAATTACTTTGGAGTTTTGTAAGTAGGCTCTTCAGAAGGTTTCCAGAAAGTAGATCCATATATATATTGGAATTCCTGGAAGTGAAATTTCGATACAGTTTCTAAAAACTTAGTCCTCAGGCTTTCCAATGAAGCAAAAACGATTGATCTAGCTCCAAAATTGCTAAATTGGCTTCTCCAGTCCCACATAGTGAACAGAGTAGTACTCACCAGGTGAATTTAACTAATTACTTTGGAGTTTTGTAAGTAGGCTCTTCAGAAGGTTTCCAGAAAGTAGATCCATATATATATTGGAATTCCTGGAAGTGAAATTTCGATACAGTTTCTAAAAACTTAGTCCTCAGGCTTTCCAATGAAGCAAAAACGATTGATCTAGCTCCAAAATTGCTAAATTGGCTTCTCCAGTTCCACATAGTGAACAGAGTAGTACTCACCAGGTGAATTTAACTAATTACTTTGGAGTTTTGTAAGTAGGCTCTTCAGAAGGTTTCCAGAAAGTAGATCCATATATATATTGGAATTCCTGGAAGTGAAATTTCGATACAGTTTCTAAAAACTTAGTCCTCAGGCTTTCCTGGAAGTGAAATTTCGATACAGAGTCCTCAGGCTTTCCAATGAAGCAAAAACGATTGATCTAGCTCCAAAATTGCTAAATTGGCTTCTCCAGTCCCACATAGTGAACAGAGTAGTACTCACCAGGTGAATTTAACTAATTACTTTGGAGTTTTGTAAGTAGGCTCTTCAGAAGGTTTCCAGAAAGTAGATCCATATATATATTGGAATTCCCTGGAAGTGAAATTTCGATACAGTTTCTAAAAAACTTAGTCCTCAGGCTTTCCAATGAAGCAAAAACGATTGATCTAGCTCCAAAATTGCTAAATTGGCTTCTCCAGTCCCACATAGTGAACAGAGTAGTACTCACCAGGTGAATTTAACTAATTACTTTGGAGTTTTGTAAGTAGGCTCTTCAGAAGGTTTCCAGAAAGTAGATCCATATATATATTGGAATTCCTGGAAGTGAAATTTCGATACAGTTTCTAAAAACTTAGTCCTCAGGCTTTCCAATGAAGCAAAAACGATTGATCTAGCTCCAAAATTGCTAAATTGGCTTCTCCAGTCCCACATAGTGAACAGAGTAGTACTCACCAGGTGAATTTAACTAATTACTTTGGAGTTTTGTAAGTAGGCTCTTCAGAAGGTTTCCAGAAAGTAGATCCATATATATATTGGAATTCCTGGAAGTGAAATTTCGATACAGTTTCTAAAAACTTAGTCCTCAGGCTTTCCAATGAAGCAAAAACGATTGATCTAGCTCCAAAATTGCGAAATTGGCTTCTCCAGTCCCACATAGTGAACAGAGTAGTACTCACCAGGTGAATTTAAGTAATTACTTTGGAGTTTTGTAAGTAGGCTCTTCAGAAGGTTTCCAGAAAGTAGATCCATATATATATTGGAATTCCCTGGAAGTGAAATTTCGATACAGTTTCTAAAAAACTTAGTCCTCAGGCTTTCCAATGAAGCAAAAACGATTAATCTAGCTCCAAAATTGCGAAAGTTATAATGGAAAAAAATCCGGTTTTTTTCTGGTACACCCTATATATTTCAGAACGGCAGCAACTTCGTTCATTGAAATTTTTCTTGAATCTGAAACCTATAGATCCAGCCTTCTAAGTTTTGTACCGTCGTTAGGAAAATCTTTGTATTATTGTCGAGTTATTGTGGTTCGATAGTGAACGAAGTTACTCGTGTTGATTTTTTTTTTAATTCAAAGATTTTTGGTTAACGGAAGAGATATTATATTTTCAAATCGTTCCATACGATTCTGCCTTTCTCATACATATGTGAATCGATTTAACCCAAAACGATGAGCGTGTTAAACATAATATTGTCCATGTTTGTCAGTTTCATCGAAAGGGAACGTCAACGGTGAGTGCTTTTTGAAATTCTTGGAATGTGAATTTTATGTTGGGGAGAAAATGTTTTCACACACACACACATTGGATAAGCTGAACTGAAAGTTATAAAAAGAGCAGAGTCGTCTTCAGTGAATGTATCTAATGAATTTACTGTCAGTATAGCAAATATACAGAAATATGGTTTAAATGAGATAAAAACACAAGGTTTAACTTTGATCTACACTTTATTTGAAAAAATTCGACGACGTTTCGCTGACACAGCAGCTTTATCAAGAATGAAAAATAGAATGAAGAGTATGGTATTATAAACAAATCGTAGAACAAGTTGGATGAATAACAGGAAAATCCACACCGAGCCATTGTACAGTTAGTATGAAAGGTAATAAAAACTAATTGAACAAGTTAAGTAGGGGTGAGTAATTCACATCTACCTGTTCATTCAAAAGCTTGTCCGAATGTTTGTATCTATTTATTTCTAATGCTTCTAGGAGATCTAATTTTGAACTTTTTGATTTCATATGTAATATGTCAAAGTTTTATTGAATGAATGGTTTTCTTTTATTAGGTGGTTTGAATAATTTGAATCAGATTTATTTTTGTCGAAGCTACGTTTATGTTCAGATGTTCTTATGCCAAAACTATAGGTCCTACCGATATAAATTTTATCACAAGAACCGCAATTGAGTTTATAGATTCCTGATTTACTTGATTTTTCAACACGAGATTTATTATTTTAATATGTTTACCTAAGTTATTAGAAGTTTTGAAAGCTATATTAAGATTTTGTTTGACGAGAAAGGATTTAATATTTGTACTTGCAGAACCGCAGAATGTTAAACTGTTGAATATTTTATAGTCTTTATGAGTAGGATATACTTCATTTATTGCTTTTTGATAGAGTTTTTACGAATGATTAGGTCTATCATATCCGGATTATATGAATTATTAATGGCTATCTGTTTGATGATGTTTAACTCTTTATTATAATCTTCTACTGATAAAGGTAAATTGAGTAACCGATGTACCATGCTGTTTAAAGCTGCAACTTTGTGTTGAATGGGATGTAATGAGTAGTTATGTATAATTGTATCAGTATGTGTTGGTTTACGAAAGACCGAAAAAACATGATTATTATTTTGTTTAGTGATTTTTAAGTCCAAAAATTTATGGAATCGTTCTGTTCAATTTCTATCGTGAATTTAATGTTCAAATGGATGGAATTAATGAAATTAACAAATAAGTCTAATTGACGAGTAGTTCCAATGAAACATACTAAGATGTCGTCAACATATCTATACCAATAAAGAAATTTGGAAATGAGTGGATGTGTATGAATTTTCTGTTCAATA
Organism: Cryptolaemus montrouzieri; assembly: GCA_013387265.2. Lineage (NCBI taxonomy): Eukaryota > Metazoa > Arthropoda > Insecta > Coleoptera > Coccinellidae > Cryptolaemus > Cryptolaemus montrouzieri. Next base: position 1,516,920 of record JABFTP020000083.1, on the reverse strand, counting down.
TTATTCATAAAAATCTCTGCTAAAAGTGGACTCAAAGGATTTCCCATGATCAAACCATTTTCACTACTGTAATAGATATTGTTGAAAGAAAAATAATTTTGTTCAATGCAAACGTCCAACAGATTCAATATTTCTGATTTGATTATGTGGTTAACATGATTCGAATTCAACATGTTTTCGATTAATATTTTGACATCACCTGGAGGAACACTTGGGTATAAATTCTCAACATCAAACGAAATAAGTTTTGCGTTAGGTGGTAGGTTAACGTTTTTATGTTATTTATCAATTCGAATGAATTTTTATAGAAAATTTTGATTTGAATGAACAATAATTTTTAATAATATCTATAAGGTAGTGCGACAATTTCACGGCTGGGGCTGTAACGTAAGATACGACTGGTCTAACGGGGTTATTTACTTATAACTTTGACATATTACATATAAAATCAAAAAGTTCAAAATTAGATCTCCTAGAAGCATTAGAAATAAATAGATACAAACATTCGGACAAGCTTTTGAATGAACAGGTAGATTTGAATTACTCACCCCTACTTAACTTGTTCAATTAGTTTTATTACCTTTCATACTAACTGTACAATGGCTCGGTGTGGATTTTCCTGTTATTCATCCAACTTGTTCTACGATTTGTTTATAATACCATACTCTTCATTCTATTTTTCATTCTTGATAAAGCTGCTGTGTCAGCGAAACGTCGTCGAATTTTTTCAAATAAAGTGTAGATCAAAGTTAAACCTTGTGTTTTTATCTCATTTATATCATGGATCTACATCAAGTAACGGCCTTCACAATTCAAAAAAAGAAATATGGTTATTTACTTCTTCGTTTCCTATTTTCAATTAATTTACCCAAATAGTTGACCACTCATTTGATTTTAAATGATTAGTTTGTCACTTGGCGAAGGTTTCACAAATGTTAATTAATATACTCGATATATGCTTTGGATTATTTCGAAATTACGTCCGTTCATAGGAAAACTAGCCAATTTGCAACGACCAACTAGACATTTTACCTCCTGTTGTGAATGACGTTATACATAAGTGAAATCACTCATTCTGAATTAAGAATTGTATAACTCTTGATAAAGGGCTCACTATACAATAATAAGAGTAGAGGACAAGGTCCTAAAGGATCCCAAAACAAGTCAATATATACTCAAAATACGATACAAAATAGTGTGTTTAACTCTGACGACACGAAGTTAGAGATTGGATGAGTATATAGTGGTAGAACGCGAAAAATTATGCGAAAATACTTTGATCAAGTCCATTTTTGGATAAGTTCAGCGATGAGGCGTCCACAACCTCTGCGCCTAAGCTGTTCCAAGAATCAAATATCCTGTTTGAGAAGAAGTGTTAGCGAAGCGTTCTCCTAATCACCCCTTTCGTAACTTCAGCTAATGATCCCGCAATCGTGCACCAGTGTTGCATGAATATGCTTGCCAGATTGGCATAGTCGAACTTTAAGATTCGATAGGCGAATATGAGGTCTCCACAAAGCCTACGCTGCCAGAAAGGCAAAATATTGGAGTCGCGCAGAAGATCATTATAACTTGGCCTAACGCTGCCGAAGGGTGGCAAGTCGACAGTTTCGGAGCTATGTTCAACTAACCTCGTACTGCCATACTGACAGGTCCAACCATTATTTTCCATCCTACCATTCACCAGGAAAATTTCGAGCTTAGGATTCGATCTAGTGAATCCCGATGGGTTCCTTCTCCCTTTTATCATTCCACTCAGTGCCCGAGTGGTCTAGACCCACATCAGGTAGAGCCTATTTCTTTCTACTAACCTGCTGGCCAGAGTTGAACGACAATCCTGCACCAGCTCTCAGATGCCACTATTTTTTCAGTTCAGCAAGGCTAACTATCATAAGTTTTACTGACGTCCTCGCCAATTCCCTCGCAAGGAGAAGATTAGCCAGTTATCAATAATGAATTTTTCTACTCAAGATAGGTCGGATTGGGCCAAAACTTTGGCCTCCTAGGTCCCTAGACTTAAATAGTTTGGACTTTTTCCTATGAGGATATCTCAAAAGTTTAGTTTATACCACTCCAGTGAACAATGTAGAAGAATTGAGAAATCGAATAATATATATATATATACACCTCAAAAAGTCTAGGGAACACTTATATATATCAATTTAAAATATGAATTTGATGATTCGAATTTATGAAAATCTTTCGATTTTTGTTAGAATGTATTGCATATAATGTATTCTCAAGAAAACAAAATAATATTTGACTTGTCCAAAGCACCTGTCATAAAAAAATGAAATTTTGAAAATAACGAAATTTGATAAATAAAAATCATGAACTAATATTTTCGAAACGATATGGAAGCACTTTTATTTTTCAGTACCTAGAAGGTCCACCCCTGTTATTAATGATACTTTGGCATCGTCGCGGCATGCTCAATATTAAATTGTCTATTACATTCCGGTCTAAGTCATTCCTAGCCCCTCGAACTGCTAATCGAAGCTCCTGTTCATGATGGAAAACGTTTTGACGCAGGAGATTTCTTGTTAGAATGTCCCACACATGCTCGATGGGATTCAGATCTGGGGAGCAGGATGGTCAAGATAGAAGATCGATATCATTCTCTTCAAGAACGTTCATGACAACTCTTTCACGATGAGGAAGGGCATTATCTTGTTGGAAGAGTGGATTTTGACCCATTGTTTGGAGATACGGTACCACTACAGGTAAAACTATCTCATTTGCGTGAGAATTTCCCGTGAGGTTGTTCTGTATGAAAACGAGGTCAGTTCTTCCACCAAGGCGTATACCTCCTCGAAACATCACTGATTCGCCTCCCTGTCTAACATCTTCTCGAGCATGCTGGAGACGGTTTTGCTTTCCAGGTTCCCTCCATATTCGAATTCTTCCTGAATCGGGATAATAACTTAATCTAGATTCATCACTGAAGGGAACTGTGGCTCACCTCTCTTGATCCCAGTTTACGTGTTCTTGGCACCAAGCTAAACGAGCAGCGCGATTTTCATGGGTCAGTTGTGGAACTCTTAAAGGACGTCTGGAGTGGAGTTGATTTCTCACAGTTTGGTCGGAAATTTGTACATTATGAACTCGTGATAGCTCTTGGGCTAATTGAGATGCTGTGGGAGTACGATCTCTTCTGGCTTGTAAAACCAAAAATCGGTCTTGGGCGACTGTAGTATTCCTGAAACGACCTGTATGACGTTCTTCTACGCTACCTATTTCAGTGAAACGCGACCATAAACGGTTTATGACACTTGGGCTACTTACCAGAACCCTGGATACTTTCCGTTGTGAGCTCCCAGCTTGGAGCATGCCAAGGCTCGTAACATCTCTTCTCTATTCAAATTTCGTTTTTCCATGGTCGAATCACAAAACATGAATCTTTTATTTGTGCTTACAACAGAAACAAAGTGCCAACTTACTGATTTCAAACACTGAATACATGAAATGATAATAAAGCAGTGTCGAATCTGCTGCATTTTTAGTATTTTATAAAAAAAAAGAAATCTGTTGTTGCACTCTACATAATTTGGTGAAAAATTGATGCAGGTGTTGATTTCTTGAAAATAATCATCCATGTTGATCGTTCTGGATACGATATATCGATATTCATAAGTGTTCCCTAGACTTTTTTTAGGTGTTTATAAACCTGTTCCAACACTTTAAACAATTTTGGAGCCGTCTGTAAACTATCGGGCACACTCATATAGACGGTCCTTGGAACTGATTCATTCCTGTTTACTAGAAATTATTAACTAAAGTTGCAATTGTATATTGGTTTTAGGTATTGCTTCATATTCAGCATCTCCTTGTCCTAAATTTGAACCTGTAGACCACCGGCCAAGAATCTGACCATTTCAGAATTGGAGATGGAATGTCTAATCACCAGGTTAAGGAGATCAATGACCAGTATCAGATCCATGACTTGCATAAGGTGATACGCGAAATGTTAATATAGGCCGCTTTCTGTAATTTAAAAGGCTCGAGGTGTCCTTGCTTGTAAGACTACATTCTCACCAAGCATGCAGTCATATGTAATTTGTGATCTCATCACCATCACATATAGCCACTGAAATTGTTTTGGTGCAACGCCATTTCTGTCCACAGATCATTTGGCATGCTCATAAGGAATATCTAGTCTTGTAAATTATGTTTTCCAAGTCTGAATTCTTTATGAGTATACTAAATTAGATAACTTGCAGGTACTTTGCTTCCTCCGTAATCAGAATAAACACTACACTCAGAATAAGGGATGATACGAATATTTTCTTACTCTTAGTGAGTGGCACCAAAGCTGTTTTGTGGGGGTTTTTCTTACTCCACCCCTGTAAGGCTGGAGTAGCCTCCTGAAGTCTGTTGGAAACATCGTCGTCTTCTCGATCAGCCAGAATGATTACATAATCAGCATACGTTGGTACGTAAACGTCCAGTGCACCTATAATTTCCCGTAGGCAATCAGAGATAGAACTTTTCCTTGAGGTAACCTCTACTAGTCACAAATTTTTCCTCTCTGGGAAGTGTTGATCACTCTTGTATTTAGAATTATTGTTCATTGCGCGATAAGAGTGGGTACTTTTCTGGCCTCTCCAGTCCCACATAGCGAACAGAGTAGTACTCACCAGGTGAATTTAACTAATTACTTTGGAGTTTTCCAGAAAGTAGATCCGTATAAAGAAGACGAGGTCACGAAATTCCTGACCAAGAATCTTTTTCTTAAACACTTTGAGGCTTCACTAAAACATAGAAGGAGACAATTCACGACGGGTAACTCAGTAATGAGAACACCGAGTTTCAGTATTGCAGAATTCGATCATTGCATTCTTCACAGACAAGTTTTGGTTTCGCTGGTGCAAAGATTTGAAGCGACAGCTGTGGAGAAATAGAAACATTCCTCAAATTCTGGTGCTGTGAAGAGACACAGCTCCCTCGTGGATCAGATGAAGAACACTATCCACCCTATAATGTTGCATCTAGTTGATGAAATCGGAGTGAATTTTAAATTTCACGATGATAATACTGTCCCAAATGAAACCTTTAATGTACATATTACCCTTCAGAAGGCGAATATAGTTCATATTGAAACTCGAATATTACTTCTCAACCTTTTCCCAATGCTACACGCCTGAGACATGTTGCAACGAGCTCTCGAGTAACATCAGTCAGTTCCACATAACTTGAACCAATTAACTGATATTTCACCACTTGTTTTTCATGAATTTAGCCGAGGAATCAATTCATGAATTACAGAACTTCTTGTAATAAACCTTTCATTTATTTTAAATGTACAACTGTCTCCTATTGTTAGTTCAGCAGTGTCCGCAACTTACGAATAAGATCACCTGCCTTAAACTGGTCTTCATCTTTTATTTCGATATCCAGTATTAGCGATAATAATGAGTCTGACAGCCCTGTTTTAGTCCGGCCGAGGTATTAAGTTATTCCAGATAATTTTGATTGACAAGGGGCACAGTGTCTAGTTCAATTACCAATAAGGTCAGGAAAGGGCGAACGTGGGCTGAATAGGCCTTGTCCCTTCTTCCTTTCAAATATAAACATTCTCTCAAAGTGGTTTCCCATACAGGGAAGATTGCTTTTCAACAATAGCTTTGATCCCAGTTTAATGGATAAAATGGATTAGCGTATATTTATGAGAATGCTCATAACTACTGTGAAGAAAGAACGAATTAAATTTCAATTTCATTTTAACTAATTTAATATGCTGTGAACGAAAAAGAGTATAATCACGATTAATATTATTGTTGATGGATTTATCTCACCGAAATTCATTTCAATATAAATAAAATCAAACATTTTTGTTCTGATTTCCACAGTTTATTTTTAAATACAGACTACCGGCTTCGACACTTTCGTCATTTTCGAGTGTTTAAAGCTAATAGTTGTGACAAATTATCTATACTTAAGAGTGGGGAGTGATTTGATTCTACTTGACCATTAAAAGTGGTCAATTTAGGTTTTGACAAAGTTTTTTAATTCTCAAAGTTTCCAACAGATTCAGTTTTACCTTTTTTGTATTTGTGGAGAATTTGCGAATTATCTAATGTAATTATTTGATTTGTAAATTTTATATTCTCAAAAACTGCAGATTTGTTATCTGAGGAGAGATATTCTTAGAATATAGCTTCAACTTTCGATCTGTTTTTCCTACGAGTGAATATGAATGTTTGCTTATGAAACTGAAAAAGGAAATTGTCACATATTTGAAAAGATAATTGCTGCTGTTAGAAGAATGTCAATTAAAGTTAGACAGGCGTATTTATTTTCTGGTTTTTCTATCATGGAATATATTAATTGGGAAAATTGTTTTTGTAGTTTGCGTTTAATAATACACTTTTGGTAAGAGACTGGTATATTACTATTCGATGCGATTTTCTCAATGATATTGATTACCACATTAGAGTCTAAATGAGATAAAAAACACAAGGTTTAACTTCAATCTACACTTTATTTGAAAAAATTCGACGACGTTTCGCTGACACAGCAGCTTTATCAAGAATGACATACATAATGAAGAGTATGGTATTATAAACAAATCGTAGAACAAGTTGGATGAATAACAGGAAAATCTACACCGAGCCATTGTACAGTTAGTATGAAAGGTAATAAAACCTAACTTAACAAGTTAAGTACTTGACTTGGACTTGAACATCAATAAACGAAATAATAATCATGTTTTTTCGGTCTTTCGTAAACCAACATATACTGGTACAATTATCTACTCATTACATCCAATTCAATACAAAGTTGCAGCTTTAAACAGCATGTTACATCGGTTACTCAATTTACCTTTATCAGTAGAAGATTATAATAAAGATTTAAACATCATCAAACAGATAGCCATTAATAATTCATATAATCTGGATATGATAGATCTAATCATTCGTAAAAAACTGTATCAGAAAGCAATAAATGAAGTATATCCTATTCATAAAGACTATAAAATATTCAACAGTTTAACATTCTGCGGTTCTTCAAGTACAAATATTAAATCCTTTCTCGTCAAACAAAATCTTAATATAACTTTCAAAACTTCTAATAACTTAGGTAAACATATTAAAAATAATAAATCTCGTGTTGAAAAATCAAGTAAATCAGGAATCTATAAACTCAATTGCGGTTCTTGTGATAAAATTTATATCGGTAGGACCTATAGGAGTTTTGGCATACGAACATCTGAACATAAACGTAGCTTCGATTAAAATAAATCTGATTCAAATTATTCAAACCACTCAATAAAAGAAAACCATTAATTCAATAAAAACTTTGACATATTACATATAAAATCAAAAAGTTTAGAATTAGATCTCCTAGGAGCATTAGAAATAAATAGATACAAACATTCGGACAATCTTTTGAATGAGCAGGTAGATGTGAATTATTCACCCCTACCTAACTTGTTTAATTAGTTCTAATTACCTTTCATACTAAATGTACAATGGCTCGGTGTGGATTTTCTTGTTATTCATCCAACTTGTTCTACGATTTGTTTATAATACCATACTCTCCATTCTGTTTGTCATTCTTGATAAAGCTGCTGTGTCAGCGAAACGTCGTCGAATTTTTCCAAATAAAGTGTAGATTAAAGTTAAACCTTGTGTTTTTTATCTCATTTATATCATGGATCTACAAGAAGTAACGGCCTCCACAATTCAAACATTAGAGTCTGTTATAAATAGGGGAATGGAAAAGAAAGTATTATTTTTTGAGGACTTTCACTGAATGATTGTGATTCGAACGCGTTTCACTACTCCGTAGCTCCTTCAGGCGAATGAATGTACAGAAATTATGACAACTATATATAGATACAATTGAGGATCTATATACTAATGTTCTCTAGTAATTAAAGCTTATTGAGTTTTTTCTTCTTAAGTGGTTATTGATGATAGGTATATACAATGAAATTGAGGATTATATTGCTCCCTGAAGAGATTCAATAGAGGTGAAGGGCTTAAAACGACTTGTTCATTAATGAGTCTACCTGAGTGTTTGTGTTTGTTGGTTTCAAAAGTTTCCCAAAGATTTATTTATTATCTGTATGCAAAATTTCAAATTGTGGGTCGAAAAAGTAATTATTTTCTAGGAGATGATTTGCATAATTTGAATCTGACTTATTTTGAAACACTGATTCATTATTTTAATTTGATTTGGTTTTATCGTTTTCATATTTGCCTAAGCTATTAATAGTTTGAGAAACTATGTTGAAATTATTTCTACTCAAAATGATTCCAAATGACAGGAATCAATCCAAGAACTCTGGTGCGGAAAAACTATGAATTTGAAAAAAAAATGGACTATATAAGGGTTAAATCTAATAACTCACCCCGTTCCTGCTCGATCGATGCTGGGACGCTTTCACTTTCTTGTAAGGGTTAAAAAAGGAAGGCGTAGACAGGAAGCAAAAGAAGAAAATTCGTGTTTTGCGACAGAACCGAGGGTTTTGAAGACAGATGGATGTCTTTCACCTTCCGCTTATAGAGAAGCTATTTTTGCGGTAATTATGTGGGTAAACTATATGACTATGATTCTCTAATGCGATTTCAGCTAATTTTGATTTTCTTTGCAATGCGAATGATTATTCTAAGAAGGACTCGATACATTCGTACAAGTTCTATACGATCTCGTACTGCACTGTGGGGAAACGCATTGTTGCGACCATCTGTGTTTTCGTTTCCTTCGATGTCAATACATCGAACGCAATACGAAGAAGTTTGATTTACTATCTACAGGTGAGCTCTAAATATTCTAAATAGTGGCCTAGGCATCCTTCCCTACGTTGGGAAATCCCTAGGATTTTCCAGAAAGCGATTCTATTCTATCTTGTAATTCAATACCATAAAGTGCTAGGCTATATTCTAAATGCAGTTAAAACTATACTTATAGTGGATAAAAACTAAATTATTGCGAACTAACTATTGCGAAGGTAATGGAAATAGCTCAACAACAGGTCCTTTGAACAGACCATGCTGTGTTTGAATAGATGATACTCGTATTATCGTATCTTTAAATAAAATATCTATGTGTTCTACCATTGTAAAAATTATCACAGTCATTGCAATTCAACAATTAAACACCTGATCTATTATTTTTATCTGATTTGATTTAATGGTTAATAATAAATCGGGTGTTTATAGATTGAAGTGCAATGACTGTGATAACTTCTACATTGCAAGAACACATCGAAATTTCAATATTAGAATATCGGAACATAAACGCAGTTTTTCGAATAAAAAATCAGATTCAAATTATGCTAAACATCTTCTAGAAAATTATCGCTTATCGACCCACAGTTTCAAATTTTGCATACAGATAATAAATATGGGGAAGTAGGTCTTTGGGATACTTTAGAAATCAACAAACACAAACACTCAGGTAGACTCTTCAATGAACAAGTCGAGTTAAGCCCTTCATCTCTATTGAATCTCTTCAGGGAGCAATATATTTCTTAATTTTATTAGATATACCTGTCATCAATAACCACTCAAGAAGAAGCAACTCAATAAGCTTTTAATTATTCAAGAACATTTGTTTTTATATTCTCAATTGTATCTGTATAAAGTTGTCATGATTTCTGTACATTCATTCGTCTGGAGGAGCAACGGTGTAGTGAAACGCGTTACGAACCACAATTATTCAGTAAAATTCCTGAAAATATATTACTTGTTTCTTGTTATTGATAATGGAATTCTACCAAGTGAAAGCTTCCCAAATTCAAATCTGTCACATCTTTCAACATTCAGCAAGTCAGACCATTGCTGTTATCACGGATTTAAACTTTTTATCCCAAAATAAGCAAATGAGAGTACAAAACCAAATGCAAGATAATAGGCCCATCGCAGCTTGATCATTTTATTAGAGAGCTTTACTTCTGTAAGAGATACGTAGTCCACTCAACATTTTTTCAGACTCTACAAAGCCATATCGATACTTGCTCTACTTTACTAGTCGACGCAAACTTCACGGCGATAACCTTGCCATCGTCAAAACTCCAATATGTTATCAACCACCCTCAAGACTGCTTTAGAAACGTTCGAATCGAAGCTTATCCCCATCACGGATCGAAATTTTTTTTTCAAATATTTGAGGTCCACTCTCAATTTAAGCGACCATGTCTTGGTTCGAGAGTAAACAAGAACACCTGTGCACTACTTCACTTGCCACCGCAAAAGTGTTATCTGATACGTTCACAGAAGAGCCAGACATTATTCGTAGTCTAACCAGTATTATATCCGTTCCTGCTTTGTACTATATCCAATTTCTCACCCGTGACATTGAAAACATATTATTTAGCTTAAAATTTCCTGCGCGCCAGACTGCAATAGTATTTCTGCAGGAAACTTAAAAACTCCATCTTCATTCATGATTTTTCTCAAATCTTTTCCATCCCATTCTTTACCTTTACCTTGACTCTGTGCTCTAGCACAGAGTTTTGAAAAAAAAAAGGTAAATTGGATGCCGATAACTACCATCCAATTAGATTGTTCTCGATTGTAGTTAAAATATTTGAAAGAATTATTCTGGAGCGACTTCTACACTGACAAACCATATCGTATTACATTTGGGTTATATTTGACTTTCCTTGAGTATTCGACCATCTCCCGCGCACGAGACTCATACTCTAACTGGAATATCTGTATGTAATGGGCAACTTGTTGTTATAGTTAAGGGCATTCTTGAGAAATCGAACTTCTCGCACCAAGGTCGATGATACTTTATACCTTTCTGAACTAGTTAGCAGTGGAGTCCCCCAAGGCTCTGTTTTGCGGGTCGTCTTGTCTGGTCAAACGAATCGCTGCTGCCATTGAACTCTTCTAAGTGTTGAGTCACCCGTGAGGAAAAAGTCAGTGCTCGAAGGCGATAAGTATTTTCAGGGTCCGTGATCCAACCTGAAAGACGGCTCTTCAAATTTGATATCATTATTACTGACGATATGTCATGGTCTGATCATGTTCCACACGCTGCGAATAAAACCAACAAGGTTCTGTACTTGTCTCTCATACTAGGCCACCAAGATTTCCTTTCGGGTACAAGGAGAGCACATTATGTGACATACCGAGCGCTTCACAATCTGTTTGGTGTGAATCTAAGTGCATTTATCCCCATGAATGCCAACGCCCGTTTACGGGGTCATAACTTTGAACTTCTGAGGTAAATTTTCACAAATTCAGGGGGGAAGTTTCACTGTAAACATGTCTTCCAGTGATGGAACTGACTTCTTCTGAGTCCGATTAACTGCATGATTGTAAACAGTTTCACGAATGCGTTGGATCAGATAGTTTATAGTGACTAAGGCTTCACTATTTTTGGTCCGACTTTTATACGTGCATTTTGGTTATTTTATTTTCACATCTACACATATTTTCACATCGACACATATCTCTTTGTTCTTGTGGGTATAGAACTCATAATGCTGCAGAATGTAAATGATGCGAGGTTTCAAAAATTGTGCCATTAGCTTCCTGGCGCATTCGCCATTTTGTAAAGACAATCCATATTTTATTCTATTTAATACACACAACAAAATTTATATGGAATCACCCGATATTTTGAATATCACCTCAGGGATTTTGGAAATTTCGAAGGATTGTCGGAAATGATCTTGTTTGAAATATTTGAATTGAAAAAAGAAATAAATTGAGGTTTATTTTAAGAAAGAATCAAATAAAAAAAATAAGTGTCTCTTTCCGCATGTAGTAAAAAAATAGAAATTTGTTTTCTCGCGGAGCAGGTATTTTTTTCTTAGCTTCAGTAGCTTTTATTACCTCCTCTTGCCCTGATACATGTCTGAATCCGTCTAGGCATGCCTAGGATTAGGTGTTCGACCTCCTATGGGGTGATATTCTGCCACTTTCCAGAGGCGGCTTGGAAGAGATGTTGTGGGGTTCTTGGATTATCCTGGCGTGATCTTATTTCCTTTGTGAAACTATCCCGTAAATGTTCAATAGCATTTAAGTCTGGAGATCAAGTTGGCCAGTCCAATATAGCAATTCCCTCTGTTTCAATATAATGTCGCGCGACGTTACTGGGATGAGGAGGAGAATTATCTTGCAAAGAAATGAATTTCTCACAGTGGGCACCTAGCTAGAGTCTCACTATGAGCTCCAGCACTAGGTCCACTTTATTTCTAGCCGTTACACTCGCAGGAAACGAAATCAAATCTATTTATCACCCCAGAACATCACACTGCCCCTTTGGTATTTCGGAATTTGTCTTGCTGCTCGGAGTCTACCTTGTGTTCCACGTTCTCTTAGTACACGAATCCGGCGGTCATCAGATCGAACACTAATTTTGATCTCATCCGAAAAAAAAACATTTCGCAAATTATCAATGTTTCAATTTTGGTGCTCGATACACCAATTGAGTCTGTTAATTTTTCTTTGTCTGGTTAGCTCTGGAACTCTCGAGGGCCTTCTGCTGTATATTCCCCTTGAACCAAGTTTTGACGTATCCTTTTGACTGATTCACTGACGCCTGTTTCTTCCAGAAATTGCCTTTGAAGTATTGCACTAGGGTGTCTTCTTGCAATTTGGCACAAAAAGCAATATTATTCTTCAGAAGTGATCTTCCTACGATTTCTTCTAGGCCTACTTTGAAGAAATTGTAGCTCCACATATCAGGCATAGGTTTTTGATATCACCTCTTGTGACACCCCCATTGTGGCCACAATATCCCTCTCTGTCACCCCCTCTTCAACGAGAACAATTATTCGTCCCATCTACACATCAGACAATCTAACGTAAGGCATTCTGAATTATGATTATAGGCTTTTACAAATTTTGAAATTCACAGTTTCAAATCTCAGTGACGAGCAAAACATCCCGAATATGTGATGATAATTCAACATATCTATTCATACTATCTAGTTTTTCTACAACAAAAAACTCCATCCTTCACAAGTAGTCAAAGGTCCATGGTTGAAAACAATCGATAATGTGAAGTACCGAGTGTTTCCATATAAATTTGGTTGTAGTAGTTTCAAGAATGCGTTCATTATTTTTGGTCTAACTTTTATACTTGCATTTTTGTTTTATTTTATTTTCATATCTACCCATATCCCTTTGATTTTGAGGGTATAGAACTCATAATACAGCGGAATGTGGATGATACGAGTTTTCATTGTGCTGGCGCATTCGCCATTTTGTTAAGGCAATCAATATTTGAATTTATTAATATTTTACTGAAGTATACAGTACGGATATTCAAGTTTTTTAATGAATTCACTTTTTAAATATACCGAAAAAATTTAAAATTGAAGCCAGAAGTAGTTGATATAGTCAGGAACTACATAAGTTGAAAACAAAACAATTACCAAATAAATTTATCTCTAACAAAGTTCCAACATTATTATCCATCAACTTTTATGGTGTCACGGTATTTTATATTCTTAACTGTTCTATCTTAAAGCTATAACATACTTGTAGGCAGGAAAATATTACACCTAGATAGCAGCGATACATAACGTTACTCATCCGTTAAAAAATGAGATAAAACAGACTCGTGACTATTCTATAAAGTGTAAAGAAAAATCATATGCACATATCTTCGATTCAATACAATGAGCAAAAAACGTCAACAATAATAAGATAAAATCTTCATTTTCACTCCTCGTCAGTTGAAATGAATTGAGAAAAATGATGTATTTTCAACCAATTTTTCACAGGGCTTAACATAATCTTTACATATATAAAAATCAATTGCTGTTCGTTAGTCTCGCTAAAACTCGAGAACGCCTGAACGGATTTATCTCATCTTGGTCTTGAAATGTTCGTGGAGGTCTAGGGAAGGTTTGAAAGGTGAGAAAAATTCGAATAACTGCCGTGAAAACCATAAAAATAGCCCTTTTTTTTATTTTCCAAACGTTTTCTAAATAAAACGTAGAGTCAATTTGAACTTTATTGCTATTGAATAAAGTTCATATTAAACTATCACTCACTGTTGTCTTAGCAATGTAGGTGTGTTTCTAACGTTAAAGAGTCAATTTGCAATTTATTACCGCACCACAAAGTTCAAATTCAATCATATCTATCAAATTAGTCTTCGCGTGCGCGTTGGATGATCTAATGTCCCGTTTCGAAACTAAACAAAAGTGAATCGCTAACGCGACAAAATTACATAGTCACAAAATGTAATAGATCATTAGTAGTACTGATTTTCAATTTCGTCCGCTTCGCGAAACTTAATTTTAGCTAACTTCAGTTGGTAAAGATTGATAAATCTTAAGTTTTGTAATGAATTAAATTTCTGAACGCATCCTGTCGCACATCGGAACACGGAAAAAGGTATTACGATATCTATGAGTGCATCCTGCTATCTTCGATTAATTACAATTTACCATGCCAATTTACCGAAGTGGAGAAGAAGACCTGACTTTGGTCGTCGCAGTCAAACAAATGTGCGAAGAGCTACCTCACGTGCTTAACCGCACTGATGACCAGAGAGAGACAGATCAACAAAATAGTTGTATTGCTATGTCAAAATGCGTTATTTAGTGAGTAACAATGAAGTAGATAGGCTTAGAATGCAACGAGTTCGTGCACATCAAACACAACCACAGCAAGCACGACATAATGAAATTGAGCGAATCCGCAGAAGAAGAGCTCCTGTAATTCTTGATCCAGCAATTGATTATTGTGCCGACAAATTGTTAACAATTGGGGGAATGATAATAATTGGTAAATATTGTAGGGCTCATAAAGGGACCGCAACCAAAGAAGAGGGTATATGAACTATTGTCCCGCGATGAAAAGTCTATTGGGATGGTAGTTGGCCTATTGACGGGACATCAACTCAACGAACACCTACACGTCATGAGACTATCGAAAACCACACGGTGCCGTGGTAGCCTAGAAAATGACGAAACAACGGAAGACATACTCTTCGAATGTTCCGCTCATAAGGTGACCAGACTGAACACCTTGGGCACTGAAACACTTAGCGCCCGGATGATCCAGGAGGCCAGCTACAACCGTCTTGCAAGCTTCATCAAAAAGTTTTTCCAAGACACAAAACAAAATAATATAACACGGCAAGCACAATTGGCCAAACGGCCTGATTGCTGCCCATAAAGGCGCCGTGCAAGAAGAAGAAGAAATAAATGGTGAATCTACTGGCACAGTAATATTGCCACAATTGGTTCCACCACCAGATCCTTTACGCCCTTTACTTTCTGGGATTAGAAATGATTCTAAGCACTTCTTGGCCAACATTCAGAAATATAATAGCTGTTTTCAGATTACATCGTTTGGCGCTACACATATTATACAGGACCATTTCATGCCCACTTTCAAGGTATTATACCATCATATTTTTGTTATAATTCAAGTTTGTATTAAAATATACATCGGAAATAATTATTGGACATATATTTAAAACTACAGATACAAGGACCAATTTATCACTTACTGGGGCGCTGTTACCACTACCAGATGCGTATCATCAATTTTCACAAGTTAATTCATGTGTAATTCAGATGCAGAAGTTGATGAGCGTTGTGCTCACAATCCAATAATGAAGAGAACCATTGTCCAAGAATTACGAATGTTTCTTCATCCGAACAACAATTTAGTAACCATGTTCAAAATAGCATTGGATCTTATTAATTACGGATTTCTTTTGTTTGCTTTAAGTTTATTCTATACAAAAGTTTTGGTCTTTTATTTATCGACTGAGGCATTACGAAGGTTGTCGGGTCAGCTAGTTAAGATATATTTTCTTGCGGAATCTCATAGATAGAAGTTTTGTTGAGTATTGCCACATTTATAGTTATTTAGAATGAACGTAATTGTTTTGTTTTCAGACGTAATATCTCTATTGGCGATTTGTGATACAAATTCAGAACTCATTTCATTTATTCTGATTCTAAATATATGATAGGCATAAACAACTCAAATGTATTTCACAAGTGGAAATCATCTAGATATCAAACAAGAAAATGTTCAAGAGTATTGAGAGAATTGTCACCTGACAATATACCTATTCTTGCCGACTCATCGACAGGTTGAGTCAAGAGTCAGCTGATCGCAAAGGCTTCGGTTTGGATTCCTGCTTAGTCAGTCCTATTTGAATGTTGAAGCCAGTTGATGTTGTAGACTTTGAAGTCTCCATGTTTGATCACATCAGTAGACAGATGATGTATTTCAATTCAAATTTTACCTTATCGCCTAGACACTGAAACAATCTAAGGAAGTTAGGAGAACTCGAAAAACATCTAAATGAAAAATTCAACTAATATCATGAAAATTTCCCTTCCTGCTGTTCAATACGCAACTAACATCTCTTTAATACGTAATTTTTTCAGAACAGAATTTCTAGACATGCGTTTTCTATCCTTTCTTTCAACTCGTCCAAATTTTCTGATGGAGTTCGGTAAACTGAATCCTGTAAGACCAAATGGTGGTTCAGAAAAAAGAATAATCTAAATACATTTGGATTATTCTTTTTTCTGAACCACCATTTGGTCTGTATATCATTCACAAACTCATGGTGTCTAACACAGCCATAGTCTTGAAGATCTCGTACTTTCTGAAAAACAGAAGACTTTCATTTATGGTTTTGTAAAAGAAATTGATCAGTTGTCGCTGACGACCTAGTTTCTACAGAAAGTTGCCAGATTGATGACCCCCCAATGTCTGAATTTTATCAACAGCATGTTTATTGCAAGAAATACCTAAACCTCTAACCCAAAAAAGGTACCGTTATAAAGCTTATTCAAGTGGGAATAAAACACGAGGAAAAGATACAGGGTGTTATATTTGAAAGAAAAAGTTTTTCATGTTTGAAAAATTTCGTTTTCGCCGGGTTACTAGGAATACTCGGTAAAAAAAATTTTTCTTCAATTGATAAAAGGTACAAGAAAAAAAATATCATGCGTAAATTATGCGAAATAAGGCATTTGAGAACTCTTGAAAAACTTCCAAATTCCTGAAATTATCAATATTTTAATTATTTCATATATATATATATATATATATATATATATATATATATATATATATATATATATATATATATATATATATATATATATATATATAGAGTTGGTTAATAATCATACGGTATTTTGGCTTTCTTTGTAAAGAATATCACAAAATTAGGTGAAAAATATTTATTCAACAAAATTAATAGCTATTTCGATAGTTCAATAGAATTTGATATTTTAGATGAAAACATTAGTGGTAACATAAGCTTACATATCAATATTTTAATTATTTCAAAATCTACCGATAGTTGTTTGGGCACAAAACAGATATCGTTGAAGAGAGCATTCAAATTGTAATCAGAATATGATGAAAAATACAGGGCGTGCCATTTAAAAGAATCTATGTTCGACCCTGTATGTACGAAAATAATTTTAAGGAATCCACACATACTTATAAAACAATAACCTCTTTTTTCTGCTTCTATCTCAAATAGTTTCTGAGATATAGAGGTTCCTATATATATATATATATATATATATATATATATATATATATATATATATATATATATATATATATATATATATATATATATATATATATATAAAGAGTTGGTTAATAATCATACGGTATTTTGGCTTTTGTAAAGAATATCACAAAATCAGGTGGAAAATATTTATTCAACAAAATTATTTCAGTTCAATAGAATTTGATATTTTAGATGAAAACATTAGTGGTAACATAAGCTTACATATCCACAAAATATACAAAATTCAATGTAAAAAACTGTATCACAATTTTCCAAAACTTCAGTTTCAGTCCAGTTGCTCCAGAACCAACTACTAGTTTTGAAGAACGAATTATTAATTATTCCGACTCTACTTTCGAATCTTCCGAACTGAATGTTTTGGAAAAGGGTCTCAAATTTTGACCGAAATTAGCCAATAATAGTATGAAAGAAATTATTTTGGTTGAATCCACAATCGCCGTGAAAAATTTAGACGCTTTCCAGAAGTCTTTCCAAATACACTCAACCTAAACCGGATAAATATATATAAATATATTCTTCTGAAAATAGAGGATTTACAAAAATTCGAATAATTCACAATGAATGCTTATATCTATAATTTTGGTGTGTCAGAAGAAAAAACATAAGTGTGAGCTCAGAAAATGTAACAGGGGAACCATACTATCGTGCATATGATTCAATTAACGAGTGAAAAAAAACATGAAAACGTTACTGCACTAGAAATCGCTTGTCTGTTTATGTTGTATTAGTGTCGTGTGTACATAAAGAGTACCAAAGATTTTTCTGCTTGGCCGCTTCATTTTCTCTTGCACTTCATTATTTCCAGACAAGGGTGAAATGAAAGAGGTTTGGGATAGAAATCTGTAACAATGGGAAAAGAAAACCAGCAGAAAAATATTTCAACAATCATACCTCTTATATGCCTAAACAAATCTAAGAAAAGATTTTACATAGCTAGCAACGCCATCTAAAGGACTAAGGAAATAATAAAAAAATACATAACCGATATTTTCTCTTTCGCGGAGATGTTCTTCCGTCGCAGTGTGAGTCACCTGAAACACAATCACTTCCTTGTTCTTGCTTGCCAATGTTGAAGTATAATCGCAAAATCCCTTCAATATTCAAACTCAACAAAACAATTCCCTCTCTGTTTGACGGAGAGAGCCCCGATGCCTAAGTTCAGTCTTCTAAGTGATGTCGATTATGATCTATAGATTTTCTAGAATCATTATAGACCTAATAATTTGAGTAGACATCGCCCATATATTATTTCTTAATTCTTCGTGGATCTTGTTTATTTTAAAGAAAAATTTGCGAAAAATTTGATAACCGTTCTAAAAATATGATCGAATATCACTTAGTCTACTCAATATCAGTTTTGAATACAAAATTCTTTAGTGGTGTTTCAATATTGATCATTTTCTTCTCCTCGCATCCATTATCTTCTTGTGTTTAATATAAATCAATTATTTATTCTTGTTTTCAGATCACTGAAGATGTCCAATCCAAATTCAAATCCTTTGGTTCAAAGAATACTGCATGAACAAAACCGGAAAATTGAAGAAGTCAAAAGGAATTGCGTTGAGGAATATGGAACAAATATTCTCAGCGATACTTTGCTACCAGTTTATGACTCATTATCGGATGGTAAGTTCTTTTTGGATTATCCTGTTCGCCTTTTCTTGCGTTTAAATTCAGTTATCTGAGGATTAGCAAATCAAATTTCCTTTAACTGCCAAACTTCTTGTCAATGACATTTATTGTGACGACGCGGCAGTGGAGCTAATTCCTTGTCTATCGCTCTTCGCATCTGTGATGAATTAATAAATATTTTAAATTCAGGCTGTTTTATAATATACAAATCATGTAGAACCCGGTGGAAAGCTAGGCACAAAACGCAAGATTTTGTCTGATATTGCGAGAACATAATATGCCTTAGATTTTGTCACCCCGCTAACTTTTTATCGAAAACAACTGATGCAAACTCTATGGACACTAGATCTTGAGTGGGATGAAGAATTACCAACTGAATGTCTTGAATGTTGGTCACGATATAAGTCGGAACTAACTCTCGTTTCAAATTTCCGAGTTCCACGATGTATATCAAGCGAAGGATATTTCAAATGTGAGTTACACGGATTTTGCGATGCGTCAGAAAAATCGTATGCGTGTGTGGTGTACTTTAGAATTTTCGATGGAAAGATTTTCAATTATTTTTCATCATGGGTAGGTCTACAGTTGGTCTTCGAAGCAAATTTCAATTCGTAGGCTGTCTGTTAGCAGACTTAATTTCTTTCATTTTGAAAAGTTATTCGACAAAAATAAATTTTTTTTTAATGTTCGCATGGAGTGATTCAACTATAGCTTCAACCTGGATTAAATCACAGCCTTATCAACTGAAGATTTTCGTTAGTACTAGAGTTGCGCAAATACAAGAAAAACTATATCCTTCACATTGGAAACATGTCGTGTCTATAGACAACCCCGCAGATATCGCATCTCGTGCATGTTCACCCTGTGATCTCTTAAATAATACTTCACGGTTGGCCGAACCTGACTGGCTCAAACTCTTTCAAGAATATTGGCCTCATTCCATACTTGTTAACGACACGAAGAATCCTGAAATAGACGCCGAACGAAAAATAATCGCATTCTTAGCTTTTGATGTAGAGAATTTTATTGAAATACTCATAAATAAATTTTCCCCTTATTGTAAAATACAGCGAATAATCTGTTTCGTCAAAGGTTCTGTTGAAAATTGCCCCAATAGCAAACAACGCACATCGGACCACTCACTTTATCTGATCTGAATTCCTCAACATTGCTTCTTATAAAACATGTTCAAGCGCTTCATTTTGCTGATCAGATAAAGCTTCTGAACCCCAATAAGCCTATTTCTGAGTATCTTAGAAAACTTAATGCTTTCCTAGCTTCAAAATCTATTTTACGTGCCCGAGGTCGCCTGAATAAGTCCGAAATTTCTTACCTAAGGAAACACCCTATTATTTTACAAGGTCGTCATCGCCTTACTACACTCATAATAAAATAATATCACGAAACCCACTTACGTCCTGGAGTTCAAACTACGAAATTTTTGTTACAACAAAATTTTTGGATACTTTAGCAAAACTTCCCATTAAAAGTGTTATTTCAGAATGTAGAAAATGTTGGCAATATATATATATATATATATATATATATATATATATATATATATATATATATATATATATATATATATATATATATATATATATATATATATATATATATATATACAGGATATCCGTCCGTTAAAAACTTTTCATGTTCCAATTACAATTAAAGCTGAAATTTTATACGCGGCCATAACTAGCGATTTCCAATTGGAGTGAAATATTTTCAAAGTTATACCATTTCCGGTTATACATTACATTATACATCTAGAACCGACTTTTGAGCAAGGCATAAAACACCTAACTTGTTGGCACTTATCTGTCAAAACTTTTGACAGAATTAATTATTTTTTTTATAAACTCGATTTTTGAGGAACATTTAAAAAAATTGTAGCTCGTTGATCTTTTTGCACTACAGACACAACTTCTGCTTGGGTGGATAGAAGAAGGACCAAGGAATTTTTTAAGAACTCTACACATGTCAAACGTTTATTGCGTTGTTTTGTATGATTTTTTTCAATTTGGCCTTTTTCAAACAGCAATAACTCAATTTTTTCAAATGACACGTGACAATTTTTATATCGCCATCAGATGAAGCGTCAAATTTCCGATGGAATTGTATCAGCATGTACTATACCCATCTCTTATAGTTACGAAATAATTTGGGAACATATTGAATTCTGATGAGAATGCTTTGAAATATTTGAATCAAGTGCCTAAAATTAATGTACTTTGTTCATTCGAATCTGAGATTTCAACGAGAATTGTTGGTAATTTGAAGTGGAAATTTTTGAAAAACACCAGATTGATAATAAAATGGCTGATTATTCAAACGAGGATATGTTTAATCTCTTTTTAATTCATGGCGAATGTCAAAAAGTTGTGGATAGAACTTGCAATTACCTGCAAGTTCTATCTATTGAATTCGATAACCAGTTTCCAAATTTGGCGCCTATGAGTAAAACAAAATTTCGAAGGATCAGAAGCAATTTTCTGCAATTGGAGGAACAAAATACATAGAAACAAGAAGAAAACCAATTCTCGAGAACGACGACAATCAAATTAATACGCTAGCGTATTTTCGTGCCAATCCACATGCGTCCATTAAGTCAGCATCAATGGATATTGGATCGAGTTATACTTCCATTCAAAGGATCCTTGAAAAACATAACATGCACCCGTATTCTTTTATCAGACTACAAAAATTGAAACCAACAGACCTTCCCAAGCGGCTGAATTTCTGTGAAAATTTATTAATTCGGCTTCAAGAAGATGAGACAATTCCAAAATAAATTCAGCGTGAACGTTTCAGCAATTTTAATGAATGATTTGTTGGCTTATCACATTTATGAAGAAAATCTTAATGGACAAAGATACCTCGAAATTTTGAGAGGAGCATTAGGAAATTTTTTAGATGGATTGCCCCTCAACATTTTGAGGGATTACTTTTTCCAAATGGATAAAGCACCAGCACATAAAACACGAGCTGTAGATCGGCAGCTAACAGAAATGTTCGAGGATAGATGGTGGGGTAATCAAGGACAAAATTTATGGCCTCCGAGATCTCCGAACCTGACGCCCTTTGATTTTTATTTATAGGGCGAGATCAAGAGTGAAGTGTCTCTCGTTCCAGTAAGAAGTAAAGAAGAGTTACTAGAGCACCTTCATAATGCTTCTCTTAATATCGATCCTGTGGAAACTAGGAGGGCAACTCATCATGTTCGTATACGAGCTCTCGAGTGTATCGAGCAAAATGGGGTCCATATTGAACATGTATTCAGATCGTAAATTAGTTTTGTCCTATGATGTTTGCTATCATTTATTCGTATTAATGTAATTATCTTCGATGATTGGTTTTCGCTTAGTTCCTACAAATTTTATCCATCCGAATTGTAGAAAATTGCTTCTAATGCTTCGAAATTTTATTTTACTCATAGACGATAAATTTGGAAATTGGTTAATGTATTGCCTGCAATTTCTACCCACTACTTTTGACATTCTAGAATGAATTAAAAAAGATTAAATATATTTTCGTTTGAATAACCAGTGGTTTTTTTTCCAAATATGTTGTATTCTTTGGATATTTTCAATCTGAAATAACGACAATAATTGTTGAAATATCAAATTCGAATGAACGAAGTGACAAGTACATTAATTTTAGGCACCTTTCAGGTGAGCTCATCCAGTTCAGCTACTTGATTCAAATATTTCAAAGCATTTTCTGTTAGTTATTGCAAAATCATCCAAATTCAATATCTTCCCAAATTATTTCGGAACTATAAGAGATGGGTATAGTACTTGTTTATACAATTCCATCTGAAATTTGACACTTCATCTGATGGCGATATAAAAATTGGCACGTGCAATTTGAAAAAAATTGAGTTATTGCTGTTTGAAAAAGGCCAAATTGAAAAAATCATACAAAATAACGCAATAATCATTTGACAAGTGTTGATTGCTTAAAAAATTTCTTGATCCTTCTTCTATCCACTCAATTGTGTAGTGCAAAAGATCTACGAGCTACAATCCTTTTAAATGTTCCTCAAAAATCGAGTTTATAACAAAAATAATTAAATCTGTCGAAAGTTTTGACGTAATAATCTGTATAGTTTCTATATGCATTTTCTGCACTTATCTGTTTGTAATATTCCGTCTTTCAAAATAAATTTTTTGTAGTTGGTTGTAGCCATCACTCGGTCTTGGATGGCCAC
The DNA here is from genome assembly GCA_013387265.2 of Cryptolaemus montrouzieri. Classification (NCBI taxonomy): domain Eukaryota; kingdom Metazoa; phylum Arthropoda; class Insecta; order Coleoptera; family Coccinellidae; genus Cryptolaemus; species Cryptolaemus montrouzieri. Next base: position 1,493,573 of record JABFTP020000083.1, on the reverse strand, counting down.
AAGGAATCCTTCTGTTTCCGCGAATAATTCTCCTTCCATCAACCATTTGTTGGAGGTATCTTTGTCGATGTGTGATTGATTAACCTCATGGTGATGTCGTCCATGCAATTCCTTTCTTGAACATTGCTCTTGTTTTTCTGTATCTGATAGAAACGGTAGATTCACCAGGTCATCTCTGGTAGCAAGATTTAGAGGTGTATATCCCTTATCTGCCAACGATACCATTCTATGGAGGTCAGAAGTGAGAGCTTTTGCAGAGAAAAATTCTCTGAGATTTTTTAATATGTTCGGTGTGTAAATTGACAATGTCTATCAATCTGCGTCCTCCTGCTTTCCGCTTCAAAATTGTTCGTATCACAGATGTTTTTGAATGATAGCTGTTGTACTTTGTCAACATCGTTCGGGACTGCATTTGAATATCATCCAGTTCTGACTCTTCTAAATGAGTAAAGCAACATCTGATTATTCCAAATGAGTAGAGCAACATGGGTATGGCGTAGTTGCCTCGACTAAATTCCTCGAGTTCAACATTGATTTCAGTACCGTCTTCAGACGCTGACTGTATTCTGAACGAATCTTCTCCTTTGATTGTTTTAGGTCTAGCATTCTGGCTTGTTGATATTCTAGATATTTGTATGCTTCGCCATACGTCATGCACTATATAATATCAACGTTTGGAAGTTGTGTTTCACCATCTATGACTTTCTCCTCTTTGAATGTTCAGCGTCTCACATTTTTCAAACCCGAATTTCATATGATTATCTGCTGAGAACATACTGACATTTTTCAGCAAATCATCAAATTACTTCTATTGTTCGAATTTTATGTCATCCATATATAGCAGGTGGGAAATTGTATGATAATTCCTATCTGTTTTCATCCTGAATCCGTATCCTCTTCTATTGAGCATTGAGAACAATGGGTTTATGGCTAAACAGAACCATAGTGGTCTCAAAGAGGCTCCTTGGAAAAGTCCTCGAGGTATGGGTATCTCGTCGGTTTTAATTGACTTATTGTTCATGTTGTCCTGGAGAGACGTGCGCCAGTGTGTCATTGTTGTCTTCAAAAATTCTACCAGGGCTGGGTGAATTTTGTATATCTACAATACTTCAACAAGCCAAGAATGGGCGGTACTATCGAATGCCTTCATATAATCGGGAAAAGCTGAATGAACTTTCCGATGCTCTACGTGTGCCTGTTTCATTATAACAGAATCGATGATGAGTTGTTTCTTGCACCCGTGGTGTTTCCTTCTGCATCCTGTTTGCTCCTCTGCTAATATATTGTTGTCGTCAAGGTGTTGGTATATTCGATTGGATATGCATGAGGTGAGTATTTTGTAGAGTGTTGGCAGGCAAGTGATTGGCCTATATTGAGACGGATCCTGTGTTCTATCGCTCTTAGGTAGCATTTATGTTAAGCCTTGTGTTAGAAAAGTGGGTGTTTTCTTGGGATGTTGAAGAACATACGTGATCTGTTTCGCTAGGGCTCCATAGAGCTCATCAAACATCTTGTATCAGAAGTTGTGGATATTATCTATACCTGTGGCCCTTCAATTGTTGGTCGCTCTAATTACTGTTATGATTTCTTTCTCTGTTATTCCTTCAAAGTCCCTATGCTTCATATCAAGGCGTTGTTTTTCATTTGTGATACATTCCGCATCTTTATTTTGTTCTTTGGGGTTCGGCCATAGTGATGACAAATAATCGGTCAAGCACTGTGCGTCAGGTACTTCTCTATTATTGTTGGTCGCAGTTTTCTTATTTCCCTTATGAAACTTGTCCGCGCTTGGAGGATCCTTTGGTTTCGATGTTTTATTTCAGTATACTTGATGTATCCTGAGAGCCTCTTTGCTTTTGCTTGAAGTTTCTGCTTCAAAGTGCCCATATACACGTCGATATGTTGTTTATGATCAGGGTGTTTTGTGTTTGTACCAATTTTTCTATGAATTTTGCGTATATGGCATTTCAAGCGCCCTGAGGGCTATTTGTTTTTTTTTAATTCTGTGAGGCGACCGATCTAAGCTCTAATATTGTCAATATCCTTCTCCTGTCTTTTTACCATGGCGGTTGTCTGACGCTTTTTGGCTCAGATCGTAGTTGTGGAGACTTGTTGTTTGTGTAGTCGAAGAACCGCTACTACTCCACAGTAAATCAAAGTGTGAATTTTCTCAATTGGTGGTCTGTATATTCTTCAAACACTGAGTTCATGCTTGCTAGTATGGTAATGATGTTCTCGTTCGTCTTGAGTTTGGGCAGTTTAGGTCGTTTAGTTGGATTACTACCGCTGAGTTTAGTTATTTCTCTGTTGAGTTCTGATCGTGCTAAATACATAAATTCGTTCTGCTGATTTGTCTCAGCGGGACGCTCTATGTCGATGTTCGTTTCCATGGCTTCGAAGTTATCTGTAACATTTTCATTGAGGGTAGGTATACCGTTCTGAGTATCATCTTCACTTCTGAGTTCCATTATGACCTCTTCTCGTATGCTTTGCAGAGTTTCTGAAGAACGTAGGCGCAATATGAAACACCGTTGAAACATGAAGAGTCGGTTGGGAGGTATTAATGTTGTTTCCCACTTGGTTCTGTGTTGCAGTACTCTACTCGATATCACGCTGCTTCCGTCGCTAACCGAGGGAGACTGTGATTCACTTTCCGAACAAGACCCTCTTCCTGAATCTTGAACTCGCCTTCACCTGTTTGTTCCTTAGATTGTACATCATTGGACAAGTAGCATTTTAAACCTACTGCCAGGTTGAGCTTGGGTACCTCGGGTTCTCTTAGCTGGTACTCAGAAACAATGTTCCTGAGCCCCTGAGGGCTTATTATTATTATTTTCATTATTATGTCTGAAGTTTTGTTTGTTTTGCGACCATCTTGAATTATCATCTGACCTTTCGACTGAGGCATTTCTATGTTCTTTGTGCCGTTTTATACCACGCAGGGAAAAATATCATAAAATTTATTCAGATTGCGGGACAAATTTTGTCGGCGCGCAAGGATCTAGAAGACATGTTTGAATTAGCTGCTGAAGAAGAATCAATCGAATGGCATTTTAATCCGCCCGAAGCGCCGCATTTTTCAGGTCTAGCTGAAGCAGGTGTAAAATCATTGAAAACGGACTTAAAACGAGTAGTCGGTAAACGATGCTTCACTCTCTAAGAATTCTATACAGTCTTAGTGCACATAAAAGCGCTCTCAAATTCACGGCCACTCACCTAAAACAGAGTTTCCATAGAGATTTTTGGGTTCGTTGGCATAGAGATTACTTACACACACTGCAACAACGAACAAAATGGTTATATAACACACCAGACCAGTTGCAAAAAATGCTCAAGTTGTCATTGAAAACAAAAATTTACGTCCAAGTGAGTGGCAACTAGTCAGAATTTAGGAGCTACATCCAGGTGAAGATGGTATTGCCCGAGTAGCTACGCTTATGACTAATAAGGCTACGTTTAAGAGGCCTCTTGTAAAACTGTGTCATCTACCCTACACAGAATGAAAAATATATGTCTTAATTTGATTGAGGAAGTCGTTACTTGATGAAAATCGATATACATATTTTCAATGAAATAAAATTAATGTATTTAGATTTTCACTATATTAAAAAACTATGACCAGTTTCACCACACTGTGGCTTCATCAGATAGATACAAACTAATGAAGTTATTCCTTATATATTAGTCTGATTTCCTACTTAATATTACAATAGGTACAAGAGGTATGTTGGAAAACCCATCGGAGTTGCTTACTTTATGAATTGAAAAGATTGAGTAAAGGAGAAGGATTTAGATCAAATTGACTATTAAGTAACCTACCTAAATTCTTTTCTTTGTTGATCTCTAAAATTTCCAATAGTTTGAGTTTTTGTTATTTTCATTGTGTAAAATTTTGAAATTATCATGAAAGATATGGTTTTCTTCGAGTAAGTGATTAGAATAATGGGCATCTGATTTATGATGATTAAAACTACGTTTGTGTTCGGATCATCTAACTCTGAAATTTCTGAAAGTTCTACCAATATAAATTTTATTACAATTCCTGCAAGTTTATAAACACCGGATTTATTACTTTTATCAATTTTAGATTTGGATTTTGATATGTTGGCCTAAAGAGTTATCAGTTCGGAATGTTATATTGAAATTATAATGCAAGAGGAATGATTTTAATTTTAGACTAGGATTACCAATATAAGTTAAGCTATAGTATTTTGTGTCAGAACTTTTTATAATTGGAAATACTTCCTGGATTGCTTTTTGAAATTTTTACGTGAAATCATGTTCTCAATCATAGTTGGACTGTAACCGTTATTGACTGCTATTTGTTCAATTATAATTAGCATTTTTATGGAATTATTTTGTGACATTGAGGTATTAATGAGTCTATGTACCATACTATTGTAAGCTGATAATTTATATGGATAAGGATGTGTAGATGAACTGTGAATAGTAATATCTGTATGCGATGGCTTATGAAAAAAAGAAAAATCATGTTTGCCGTAAATTTTAGCGATAGTTAAATCCAGAAAGTTAATGGAGTTTTCTGTTTCTATCTCTAACGTGAATTTAATATTATCGTGAATTTTGTTAATGAATGTTTTGAATGACTCTAATTGTCCGTTTGTGCCAGTGATACAACAAATGATATCGTCGACATATCTAAACCTATAAATAAAGTGTTTGAATAACGGATGTTCTTGGATAGTTTTTTCAATATTATCCATGAAAATTTCAGCGAGCAGAGGGCTCAGAGGATTAGCCATGATTAAACCTTTTTTACTATTATATAATACTCCATTCAAGTTGAAATAATTTAGTTCTAAATAAATTTCTAAAATGTGTAAGATTTCTGATTGAATTATCGGATTGACTTTATTAATTTGAAGGGCGTTCTTGATGAGTTTCACTGTATCACTAGTTAGAACACTAGGGAAGAGATTTACTACATCCCATGACATAAGTTTAGCGTTCGGTGGTAGTATCGTACGCTGAATTTTATATATTAGGACTGAATTTTCAGAAATTTCGAAGTTAGATTATCCGAGCAGAAACGTAGTTTTAATTATCATAAATCAGATTCCCATTATTCTAATCACTTACTCGAAAAAATTCATAACTTTAATGATAATTTCAAATTTTACACAGTGAAATTATTAACAAAAACTCAATATATTGGAAATTTTAGAGATCAACAAAGAAAACAATTCAGGTAGGTTACTTAATAGTCAATTAGATCTAAATCTCTCCCTTTACTCAATATTTTCAATTCATAAAGTAAGCAACTCCGATAGGTTTTCTAACATACCCTTGTACTTATACTTATTGTAATATTAAGTAGGAAATAAGACTAATATATAAAGAATAACTCTGTTCATCAGTTTGTATTTATCTGATGAAGCCACAGTGTGGTGAAACCGGTCATAGTTCTGTTAATATAGTGAAAATTTAAATACTTTAGTTTTATTTCATTGAAAATGAATATGTCTTGATTTATTTTTGGTGGGCAAAATATTCAGCTCAAACAGTGAATTATTATTTATTTCCTTTTCAAAATTCATTTATTTTATTGTCATCCTTATTTCATTATTTGGGGTACAAAGGGTTCTAACCAGGAACAGAAATGTATTGTTCTCTTATTATTTAAATTACACGTTTAATGCAGATGGTTGAAGTGCACAAATCATCTAGAATAGCGAGATTCACGCACGGTGAAGACAATACAAGTGAAGAAGTTTTCCTCGAATATAGCGTTCTGCAACAGCTAACTTTTGCTATTTTTCAACGCCTGTTGGCGCATAGGAATTGGTCGTTCTAAAACCGCTATATACAGTCCTCTACTTCCACCAAGAAAGGCGAAGGAAATCTAGGGTGAGTGCCTTCAACTGTCAACCTATGCTTCGAAATTCCAGTTCTCATTCTTACTCTACATAAACGCAAAACACTGTGTTTTTTGTCAATTAGATATGGTGTTGAAATAAGTGTTCTGTCAATTATTTTCCCCATCAAAATAAAAATTGAGTCAGATATCATCTCCTGATCTCTCAGATGCATTGCGCCCGAACGTGTTAGGATTTATATTGCGCCTGGCGGTGGGTAAAGTTTAAAATAATAAAAAACAAGTACGGTGTTTTAAGGAATTTTACTTAATAATTGCGATTCGTAACGCGTTTCACTACACCGTAGCTTCTTCAGACAAATGAATGTACAGAAAATATAAATATAAATGTTCTTGAGTAATTAAAAGCTTATTGGGTTGCTTCTTGTTAAGTGGTTATTTATGACAGGTATATCCAATAAAATTGAGGAATAGATTGCTCCCCGAAGAAATTCTATAGAGGTGAAGGGCTTAAATCGACCTGTTCATTGATGAGTCTACCTGAGTGTTTGTATTTATTGATTTCTAAAGTTTCCCTAAGATCTATCTTCCAATATTTAATATCTGTATCCAAAATTTCAAACTGTGGGTCGAAAGAGAGATGATTCGCGTAATCTGAATCTGATTTTTCATTTGAAAAACTGCGTTTATGTTCCGATATTCTAATATTAAACTTCTATGAGTTCTACTAATGCCAGAAAATTATCACAAGTCATTACAATTCAATCTATAAACACCTGATTTATTTAATTTTAAAACAAAAGAGAATCGCATTTTATGAAGTTTACCCTGTCGATAAATTGAAACAAAAATTCAACACCTTAGTTTACGTTGGCAAGCTAGTGAGAAACTGAAATCATTCTTGAGTAGCAATAATTTCAACATAGATTTCCAAACTAATAATAATTTAGGCAAATATATAAAAATGTTAAAACCAAACTAGGTAAAAACAATCGACAGGTGTTAATAGATTGAATTGCAATTCTGTGATAATTTCTACATTGTAGACCTTATAGAAATTTTAATATTAGAATATCGGAACATAAACGCAGTTTTTCCAATAAAAAATGAGATTCAAATTACACGAATCATTTTCTTTCGACCCACAGTTTGGAATTCTGCATACAGATAATAAATATTGGAAGATAGATCTTTGGGAAATTTTAGAAATCGATGAATACAAACACTGAGGTAGACTCATCAATGAACAAGTCGATTTAAGCCCTTCACCTCTATTGAATCTCTTCGGGGAGCAATCTATTCCTTAATTTTATCGGAAATACCTGTCATAAATAACCACGCAAGAAAAAGCAACCCAATAAGCTTTTAATTACTCAAGAACATTTATATTTATATTTTCTGTACATTCAATCGTCTGAAGAAGCTACGGTGTAGTGAAACGCGTTACGAATCGCAATTATTAAGTAAAATTCCTTAAAACACAGTACTTGTTTCTTATTATTGATAATGGAATTTTACCAAGTAAAAGCCTCCCAAATTCAAAAATAAGTTTAAAATGTCAGTCGCGACCTGCAAACGTCATTTAAAAAATCAAATAAAGTATCTGCATTCATATCACATCACATAGAACTTAATTAGAAGGTGTTCCGTTGATATTTGCCCTTTGTAAGATAAGGACCACCCTATTGTTGATTCAAAAACATCATACTTGAATTCAACGTTTGCAGTAGTTTTTTCATACCTCAGTACTAATAGTTACTTCAGTTACCAAGAAATATCAAATATCTTTCCATATTTGCTATGTGTGTAGTAGACTAGTTGAAGCCAGTTTGAGCATGCCTGATCATAAAAGAAGCCATTAATCGGGAAAGCTCTAATTAAAATAGATTACCACATGAAAATTGACGACAGAGTGATATCTCAATTTCCAACAAGATTGGTGCGAATATCCAACGCAGACTGAATTTACGTGATGTTATTGCTCATTTTGTCAATTAAATAATTTTATATCAGCAGCGGGGGAGGGGGGTAGCGAATGGTGCGACGCCTATCCTTATTTTGTTTGATTAATGAATGTGGAAGTGAGAACACACATGTGCCGAATAATTCGATGAGTAATGGAAACACACTTCTTTTATTCTAGCTGCTTACCGGTTTTATATTGAAGAATATATGGTTTATAAATTGAAGACTATATACAGGGTGTCCTCTTTAAAAGGTGCTAAACTTCAGAAGGTGATGATATAAGTAATTTGCAACAAAAATGTTCGCTAACATTTTTTCGAAAAGTTAATAATTATCGAGTTATTTAACACTTCTTGATTTTACGAAATTTTTGCTTCTCTCTATAAAAACAAGAATACCTCTGTTACTTTTTCAGCTATATCAACTCTGACAATACCATCGGAAAGAGCATTGAATTTGCAATAAGATAGGTAAGTACTAATGGTAAAAAAATTGTATACCAGGTGTTGTAAAATGCTGAATGAAAAAATTGTGAAATGAACAAAATTAGTGGTAATTTCTTGTCAGCTGTACCACTGAAAACTGATCGATGAGTAGTTATTTTCTGATAAAAACTACTACATTTAACTGGCTTTCAAGTGGTGTATCAACCTTTGAGCTAGCTATTTCTTTTCAGCAATATCATGGGTAAGAGTAATAAGAACATAAAATTCGAAAACGCAATATCTTATATTACTTAATGAAACATGAACAGGAACCAATAAAATTAATGAATCTTATTTTCACGAAAGAGATTTAAAAACTTTAACAGATGTTCAAAATGTCTTCCTCTTTCTTGAACGCACTTTCTTAAACTATAAAGTACTCTTTGAAGTTCAATGTGTTTTTGACTCATTTCGTTCGAACGAACCGTGGAATGATGAAGTCTCAATGTAGAACCAATATTGCAGGTGCTTGCATCCCCATTTCTAAGCATTTCCACCACCTTCTCTAATTGTTGAACCACTAAATGAACCAGTTTCACCGGAGCGCCTAAACATTTCAACAAATGTTTTTCTGCAAGGTTGGTGTCTGTTTGGAAAGCGCAATGCATACTCCCGCACCGCTGCACGGGAATTTCCATTCGCGAAGCCATAAACGAAAAACAAATCTAGAAGGGTAAATATAAACTTCAATTCATTAGTTCATTGAATGACAGTTCCTGTCAAATTCTAAATATTTTTATTTGTTTTAAAATCAAGTAATACAAGCCTTCTGTGATTTATTTTTTACGATTCTTTTTTCTAATTTCTTCTTTTAATCCGAGGAAAATTAATTATTCCTATTTTCTTAAACATTCAATATCTAGATAAGTTCTTTATTTATCGCTTATTTTTATTGAAAAGTCATTTGTGGAATTGCTTAGACGCTTCGGTGAAACTAGCACATTTGTGATCGAAGGACAAAAGAATTTAATGTTCTTACTCTTACTCTTACCCATGATATTGCTGGTTAAAAAATAGAAAGCTCAAAAGTTGTTATATCGTTCACAAGCCAGATGAATGTAGTCGTTTTTCCAAGAAAAATAGGGCTACTTATCCATCAGTTTTCAGTGATACATCTAACAAGAAAATACCACTAATTTTATTTATTTCACAATTTTTTCATTCAGCCTTTTACAATACCTGGTATACAACATTTTGTTACCATAAGTACTTATCTTTCTTATAGCAAATTCAATGCTCTTTCCGATGGTATGGTCTTGTTTTCATAGAGAGAAGCAAAAAAATTTCGTAAAATCAAGTGTTAAATAACTCGATAATTATTAACTTTTCGAAAAAATGTTATGGGCCATTTTTCGTTGCAAATGGCTTGTGCTATCACCTACTGAAGTTTGGCACATTTTTCAGTAGACACTTTGTATAGGGTGCGCCAGAGAAAACCAGACGCTTTTTTTCCGTTATAACTTCCGCAATTTTTAAGCTAAATCATTCGTTCCTGCTTCATTGGAAAGCCAAGGAACTAGGTTTTTCAGAAATTCTATCGAAATTTTACTTCCGGTGAAATCCAATATGGCTGACCCATTCGAAAATGAGCAATATTTCAAAATCGCTGAAACTTTTTTCCCTAAGAAATTCGAATGGGGCATTCAGTCTTTTCTGAACAATTCGACATATTGATCTTAAAAATATTCCTATAATTGGTAAAAGAGTAGCATAAAGAATTATTCTCATTAAGATTTTCAGCTGAAATCGATATATATTTATCACCTCATGGCGTTGGCACTCCTGAAGTTGTGTTATTCATGAATGTTCTAAGAAGACAAAGAACCATTTTTCACTGAAAGCAACCTAAGATTTGGTTTCCATTCGAATTCAAAATGGCTAACTTCCACAAATATTAACAATATTCCCCGCGCTCTAAAAAATTTTTTGCTATCAAATTCAATCAACTGCGTAATTCAATCACTAGATTGAACCTTTCCTATCATTTTGAGGGATCGAACTGAAATATTGATTCAGAATTGTGCCAGTTCTTCTCACAGAGGTTTTTGAGACATTTGGGAAACAGTCAAACTGGTTCCTGGAGTTCTGATAGGGCTTACCCCTAATGTAGAAATTCGCTGAAGGTTATCCTGAAATTGTCAATTGAGTTTGGAATACCAAAAATATAGACTAGATGCTTGAAACAGATTACGAAAAAGGCGAGTACCTGTGTTCTAACAGTTCTAGCTGCACCAATACCTGGTCTTCTTCCTAATGATACTGCTGTACGAAATGTTTCCTCAAGATCACAGATTGTACTTCTTTTTTAATAAGGGGCTGGATATTGATCTGATATTTGCCTAGTAGTATAGATACGCACAAATAATCATTCAATGAAACGCTTATCCTCATTTGTTATAACCATTGTTAACAATTTCAAACGTCGAAAACAAGCAACACCAAGATAAAATTATAGTTCAAACTAGATGTTGTCTGAAACTCGATGACATTTCATTATTTCTCTTCATCATAGAGTTAATGCATGCAGTCTATGTTCAGAGGTTCCTCAAAGTGAGGTGCGTATGATGGTGGAATAGAGAAACATGATTGACGACAATTGGCACAATTCTGAATCAATATTCGAGTTCCACCCCTCGACATGATGGGAAAGGTTCAATCTAGTGATTAAATTAGGTAGTTGGTTCATTACGATCGCGAAAAATTTCTTAATCCACGTGGAAAATTGCTAATACTTGAGGAAGTCTGTAGGAAAATTGATTTTCACTGGTTAAGCCCAGAGAAAAATGGGCAATGGGAGTCTTATTTAATAATTGTCGCTGAAATGCTGGAAGAAAAGTCAATGAAGTTCTACTTTGATATTTAACTACATAGATTCTGGTACATAATGTCACAAATGCTTATATATATATATATATATATATATATATATATATATATATATATATATATATATATATATATATATATATATATATATATATATATATATATATATATATATATATATATATATATATATATATATATATATATATATATATATATATATATATATATATATATATATATATATATATATATATATATATATATATATATATATATATATATATATATATATATAAACTTAAGACAAGAAGAGTTATTCAGAAATCCGTAGATCAATGAATAATCCCTCCTGACAAGAGCTAGTTTCCAAATCTGCCTGCCATGCACGCAGCCCCCAAGAGGCACAATAGTGCAACTAAGCAGGATGCCGAGAAACGAAGCGGCAGATTGCAGTTTCGCCCTTATTAGAAGCTCATCAGTGTCGCATATCGCTTCTCAGCATCTATCAAGCTACATCGGGGTACCCCATCGATTCCAGGTAGGACGCACCTCGTCCGTACGTATGAGAGTCGCCCTCTATGGAACGACACGCCGAACCCGCTACCGGACTTTGAGAAATATACGAACAATAACAAACAGATGTGGAAACGTTAAAAATTCTAAACATTTGGTAGACATCTTTCGCCGTTCCGTGAATCAATCAACGGGATTATTTCGCTCGTTTATTTCGTTGATGTTTTTCACTGAACGGCGAAAGATGTCTCTCAAATGTTTGGAATTTTTAACGTTTCCACATCTGTTTGTTATTGTTCGTATCTTTCTCGAAGTCCGGTAGCGGGTTCGCCGTGTCGGTCCATAGAGGGCGACTCTCATACGTATGTACGAGGTGCGTCCTTTCTGGAATCGATGGGGTACCCCGATGTAGCTAGGTCAGTCCTATGTAGTAACTAGGACTGAATTTCACAAATTAGACATATATCACCAAGATATTCTATGCTTTAACGTAACAGCCAGCTTCACCAGGGTATTTGAAGTAACAAAATAATGTGAATCTAGTATCATTTGAAGAATGAGAATTAACAGAAAAAGTTACAGAGATTCTAAAAAGTAAACTCATGCTAGCTGTTCAGGTAGGTCATAGTATTAAAATATAAGTTACATAAGAAGCGAGAAAGCATCTACAAAACACTACTTACAATTAAAAGCGAAGCTACATAAAAAGCGAGAAAGCATCTACAAGAATTAGTTGCAAAAACTTACAGATGTTTGGCAACCATTTTGAAAATTTGAAAGAATTTCATGATTTACATGATAATTTCAAGAAAATTACTTGAAAATGAAGGGAATAATGATAGAATATTGGAGTTTGAGTTACTTTAGTCGTTTTCTACTAAGAAAATTATTTTGGTCGAGTTTATTAATGAGAAATCCATCAAGGTCATCAAGAAAAAATGTAGAAAAGAGGAATACGTTTATCAAATCCATCGTGAGAAAAAGAGGAATTCTGTAGAGTAGAATTCGAATTTTTAATAGCTACTTTAAGGCGTTCAAGCAGTTAATAGGAATGTAAGGTAAAATTGAAAATCAGTTTTTCAAGATTGAGTGCGGCATTTTGCTAGATGAACTTTCAACTTACCCTATATTTTTGATATAGGTCACTTAACAGTATTCAAGATAAAGATATATCTCTAATTTTTCTAGAGAATTTAATATAATTCAATTATTTTAAATACAATTAAAGAGGATTTTCAAGAACGAATTAGCTTGAAGGTCTGCGGCAGAAAGCATACCATCTGATAGCCTGTATTGTTGTGACGTGATATTAGCACGTTACATGTCGGCCATTTTGTTTTCGAACGAAAATCAAATTTAGGTTGGTTCTAGTGAAATATGGTTCTTTGTCTTCGTAGAACATCCATGAAAAACACAACAACTTCAGGAGTGCCAACGCCATGAGGTGAAAAGAATATTTCGATTTAAGCTGAAAAGCAGAATGAAGAAAATTCTTCACGTTACTTTTTTACCATTTATTGGAATATTTTCTAGATCAATTTGTCAAATTGTTCAGAAAAGACTGAATTATCTGCTGTATGCCCCATTCGAATTTTTTAATGCAAAAAAGTTCCAGCGATCTTGAAATATTGCTCATTTTCGAATGAATAAGACATACTGGATTTCACCTGAAATATAACTTCGATACATATTCTGAAAAACCTAGTCCTTTGGCTTTCCAATGAAGTAGGAACGAATGATCTAGTTTCAAAATTGCGAATGTTATTAAGGAAAGAATACGTCTGGTTCTCTTTGGCGCACCCTATATAATCCTCGCCTATATTGTGTGTGTCCGTTCACCGTTAGTCTTTTACGATATGTGATATAGGTCATTGTTTTTGTCTTCTTCATGTTTACTCTCAAGGTTTTTTTTAGGTGCATCTGCTAATTGTGTTGTCATAGTTTGTAGTTCTTCAAAAGTGGTGGTACATCTGCATAACTCAGATAGTTCAGGGCTTTTCAGTTCATGTTCATTCCCTTCTCTTCTCAGTCCAAAGATTTTAAGACGTTCTGCATTCCTAGATTAAACAACTTCGGTGATATAACATCTCCCTCTCATAGGCCCCTTTGGATGTTTATCGGGTATATCTCGTATTCGAGTTTCATTATCATTTAGGATTTTTTATAGATGTTATAAATCAGCTGTCCATACCTTGAATAAATTCTGCTGATGTTTATAGCATCCTCCGTGGCCCATATTTCTGTCATATCGAAGGCCTTCTCATAGTCAACAAACGATAGATACACGGGCGCCATTCTTTAGGGGCGCCAAAACCGAGGGCCCAAAAAAAATATTGAAATAAAAGCTGAGAAATTAAAAAGGATTAGGTATGAAAACACACGAAATTTTATTAGTATATCATCCAGTTAGTGCCGATTCCTATGTTACGAGAACATGTCAGGCGGCAGTTTCTTGATTTTTCCTGTTCAGACATGAATAACGCCTGGAGCGCTATAAAAGCGATTCATCGCCACAGGCGTTCTTAAATCAGGTTGTTTGTTTGTTTTTCCTTTAACGTGCCCTGTTTCTGCCTTTCGGCTAATGACACGCTTAGGAATTCTCACCTCACTAACCCGGGAATTTTGCCGAACTCCTCTCGTGTCGAGGGAAGGGATCTTTAATGTCTAACACATCTCTGTTAGGCAGGACCGACAGCTTCACATCGCCTCCGAAAGATGGACACTCAAGTGATTCCCAGAATCCGAAAATTCGCACCGATTGAACCCAGGTATCTCTGCGTTGGCTAAGCCGGCTTTTAACTCAGTTAGTTCACTGGACCATGCAACAAGTGAATAAAAACAAGTAATCCTATTAATTTTCACATATAAAGTTATTTTTATTTTGTCAAGTGTGGTGTTGTTATGTAAGATTTTGTTTACTACTTTTTTTTTTATTAAGTGCCGAATACCTGCTGACTGCCATTTAAACAGCTTGATTTTTCTAAAATGGTAAGTGTTTCCTACTATACTATCAACATTAACCCTTTAATGGATACTGGTAATGACTAATTTTTTAAGCCAAACATCTTTTTATTAATTGAAATGTCATGTACGAATTTAAGAAAGTAACTGGTTTTATCCATAACTCGCTCAGTTTTTATGCTATTGATCTTTTTAAAAAAACATTTTGTAGGGTTTTTTGAGGGCTATCAGATCGAATTAGCTTAATATCTTTTTTGTCCTCATTTTTGAAAAGATTTAAGCTGAAAGGACTCGAACAAATTGTTAAAAACAATTGGCTACTTAGTTAACTTTTTAAGAATATTTCCTACCCTACCCACATGGTGCTCATCATTGTGGTTACTTTAGAAGTTAATTCCTAATTCCCATGAGTACTAATTATTTATTTTCTTCCTTCAGCATTTCTGTTAGTATGCCATCTGGCTCTGGTACTTTGTTCTTTAAACTACTGAGAGCGTTCTCTATTTCATAATCTTCTATATCAGGCAGTTCTTCGGTTTGAATCCTGCATAGACATTGTTTCCCTGAAACCATACTGTCCTTTTAATGGTTGATTGTTCTCATTTGAGTGAATGTCAAGCCTGTACTTTATTATTTTTTCAATAATCTTCGATAAATTGGAAATAAGTGAAATTGGTCTATAGTTTCTTCTTTTACCCTCTTTATACAATGGAATAGCTATATTTGCTCTAGTAACATTCTTTCTAAAAAAAAACCATCCGGTAGTTGTTTCTGAGTTTACTGTTATTTTAGACTAGGCTACTGCAATATCTACACAAAATCATTATTCATGATTATAAATCTTCCTCTGTGCCTGACTATTCGAATTATTACATCAAGGATCGTATATTGGAATTAACAGTCCAAAGGACGGTGGGGATTATCTTTGATCAAATTCCGTGTAGTGAATGCAAAAGCGACTACCAATTCGTTTATAATTAAACGTGATAGAGCAGCATATGTCGGATTCCCTTTCAACATCGTACAATATCGGAACCGTATTAATTAGCAAGCTCGCGACACGGTTTTTTTTATCTATATGAACATGACACACCATGCAATGGCATTTTCAAGAATATGCTTAGAATGGAATTGTGAATCTCGTTTTTAGAGATAAATACACTATTGGTAAGGTATATTGCTGTTATGCATCCTAATCGCAATTTTGTAATATCAAACTACATTGTTTAAAATGTGACCTTAATATGCTTCAAATTCATTTTTTCTTTCCCAAGTATGTAAGTTTTCTAGGAGATGAAAGAAAGATTAGTATTGAATTCATATGAACGCAAATGAATAAGTAAGACTAGGTGACGAAAGGATCGTGAATCATGATCAGACTAGGCAATCACAAACTTAAAATGTTGCACGGTGATATTCGCCAAGTGGGCATATCTTCAAATAGTTCCTTGATTCAGCCAGTACTATTTAGTCTATTGAAAATCAGGATTACAATTTTGGTCTCTCGACCATCTTCAGCTAACAACAAGTACTGAACTAAACTTGAAACATATACATAATCAGTAGATACAAATTCTGTAAGGGTGCAAACAAGACGTAATAAACGAATTGTGTTTAAAACAGGTTATTTATTTAGGGATATCGAATATGGTCGAATTAGCCGAGTAATATTATTCGTTCAGAAGATTATCTTCATGGGATGTTTGTTGGAATTTGAACATTTTGATGGATTCTAAGAAATCCAACTTTCGTCCTTTACATATTCTGTGAATAATTTGTTTACCCATGGGTGAAAAATGATGACAATTTTCGATTTAATGTGAAGCGAAAGTAGATTCGACGGTTCTCTGGTTATTGTAATCTGATTGATGCTCTTTGTATCTAGTTTTAAATGACCAACCAGTCTGACCTATATAGACTCCTCTATAATACATACAGGACAGTTTGTCGATTCCAGTATTGTCAAATTTATGTTTCATCTTTATTTCTGAAATATTCTTGGGAGAGTTTCCTGTGGATTTTGAAAGCCACTTTCTTATGCTGTTTTGATATGACATTTATAATCTTTTCGCTGATAGGGCCAAAAATATATTAATGAAATATATTCATGTGTATTAGTTGATTCTATACGTGGGTGAATATTATGATATGCTATTTGTGTTTGTTTCTTTCGGATCATTCGTCAATATAACGTCAACTGGGCAGTACTTGAGTTTCATAAAGCTATTTCAGAAAAAAAGCTGAATATTGGATTCTGCATGTGTCCGGTTTATGGAAAAACACTCCCCACAAAAATTGTCGCATCTACCTACTTTTACGACAATACTATATAAACTTTTAGGTTGGTCATTCAAGAGTCGCTTGGTAACTTTCAGAATTGTAAAATAAGAAGATATAATTCAAAAGAGAAGAGTTTATGATGGAAAATATCAACAGTTTTTGAGTTAATGAAAAATTTAAAAATTCTACCATCCTCAAACATTCGCGAAGATACCAATCAACTATCATCGTATGGTTACTAATCATTTTCAAAATCTAGTGTTTCCTCCCCGGGCCCAAATTACTGCCAGAATACGTCTCGGAAGCCCCTCAAACAAATTTTGGATGTACTCTTGAGTCACTGAGTTCCAAATTCAGAAAAGCAGATTTAATAGTTGTTGAAGTGTTCTACAAGGCATCCTACGTTGCTGAATTTGCCACCCCATGTTGTCCCTAACATGTTCTATGGGATTCAATTCGGGACTTCTGGCTGGCCTTCTTAATATATCAATTTCGGCATTTTGCAGAAATTCTGTAACGACTCTAGCTGCATGAGGCCGAACATTATCATGCATTTATATGAAGTTTTCGCTAATCTATGGGCCAAAGGGTACAACATGGGGTTCAAGGATATCTGCGATTTATCTGGCTGCTGTCATTCTTCCATTATTCACTGGGACTAACCCAGTTCAACCATGGAAAGAAACGCCTCCCCACACCATTACTTCGAAGTTTTCGGTTTGCCGGATATTCCATTGCTGATACCGTTCCCCAGGTCGTCTGTATACAGGCATTCGTCTATCATTCGATACTAGATAGAATCTGGACTCGTTGGAAAAGAGAACATTCAGCAATGTTACCTCGCAAACTGAAGTCTTGCAACTCGCTGCTCTTTGGTGAGAAGCGGGCCAGTAGAAGCCACCCTTGGTCTGATATCGTATTCTCTGAGCCTGTTTCTAACAGTTTGCAATGAAATATGCACATTTCTGGAAAGTGTAAGTTTATTCTGTAGCATTCAAGCCGTACAGTGACGAACTCATTAGTGTAGTTAAACGAAGCCCACGATCATCAACTGGTGTTGTTATCTGAAATCTTCCCTTTCTTCCATATTCTCCTGTTTCGTGGTACCGATCTATTACTCTTGAAATAAGGCTTTGGTTGACATTCAAAAAGTTAGCCACATAACGTTGGATTCGCCCCTCCTCTGAAAGTGTTACAATTCTTACCACTTCATAATCACTCAAATAGCGATCAAGACGTTCAGCAGCCATTACAATAAATTCAAAGATTCGAAAATAAACCAGAAAAACAGAAACCTGCATCAATTTATCGTGAAAATTGAATGCATACTGATAGACAAATAAAGTCGTTCTTGTTTTAGACGTGTTTGAGATCTTATGACTGGTTCGATAACACTTGCTATTCCAATCACAGGAACACCTAACACATGAGTCTAGCTTGTTTCCTTCAGGAAAAATTCTGATTTTACTCGAAAATTATAATTTTTTTTTGCTTTTTGAAAAAATTGATATATCTCAAGAAAATTTTCACAATGAGAAAGGGGTTATTTGTTTCATCATTGAGAAAGTTATCTGATCCTTGATTTCAGTCTACTTTTTGATGTACCATTAATTAGAAGTAACACGGCTTAGACTTCTACAGCGTGTTTCAGGAATGAATGCAAATATTTTTATGGTAGATAGAAGACGCCCAGTGGTGTCAATGCGACTCAAAACTCTAGGTGAGGTCATTTTTTCCAAAGATAAATCTTTTATTCGCTATTGAATCTTGTGATCGATTCATGTCAGATTTGGTACAAGTGTTAACTACCCGTACATCAAGATTTAAGCCGAAGATTAATGGAATATTACAGAGAGGGACTGGAAAAATGAAGTTTTTCATCAAACATTGAATTGAATACATAGTTTTACGGAAAGTTTTCTTTCTCGCTTAGACAATAACAGGAATATCCATCCATCAACAGTATATGCTCGACTGTCGCACTCGTTCAAAGAAATTTATAGAGATTCGAAATATCACGTATATTGTTGTCGTTACGGCTCTGTCCGATAAAATGTCGAAATCGGCTATTCTGAAACACTTTCTCGAAGATTTGATATTATTCTAATCAAAAGCGTATGTACGGGGTTCTGGCTTTATGTTGGAAGAAAAATAACAATGAAAAACGAAATTGATCACAAGATTCAACAGTTATAGCGAATAAAAGTTTAGGCTCAGATTCCTATAACAGCCTGTATCTTCGGAAACCATAGACTTGCTTTTTGAGTCGCGTTACCAACACCGTGGAAATCTTTGCATTCATTTCTGAAACACCCTCTGTGATATTTATATATATATTTTTTTGAAAGGAGAGGATTTACAGAAATTTTACTAATTGAATTTACAATAAATGCTTATATCTTTAATTTTGATGTGTGTCAGAAAAACACAAGTGTGAGGTCAGGAAATGTAACAGGGGAACCATACTATTTTGTATATGATTCAATAAACGAGTGAAAAAACCTGCGAAAAAACTTGTTTTTCTGTCGCTGTTGCACTAGCAATAGCTTGTCTGCTTATGTTGTGTTAGTTTAGTGTGTACATAAAGAATACCAAAGATTTTTTTGCTTAGCCGCTTCATTCTCTCTTGCATTCCATGATTTCCAAATGAAGACAAGGGTGAAAAGAAGGGGGTTTGGGACAGGAATCTGTAACAATGAAAAAAGAAAACCAGCAGAAAAATATTTCAACAATCATACTTCTTATATGTATAAACAAATCTAAGAAAAGATTTTACAAAGGAAGCAAGGTCATGAAGAGGACTAAGGAGATAATAAAAAAAATACATAACCTGCGATATTTCCTCACATTCCATCTCTGTTTGACCGAGAGAGCCCCGATGGCCAGGTTCAGTCTTCAGATGTTTTAGAATCATTATGGACCCAATAATCTGGGTCGACATCGCCCATATATTATTTCTTCGTAGAACTTGTTTAATTCGAAGAAAAATTTGCGAAAAAATTTTGACAGTCGTTCGAAAAATATGACATTTGTCGAAACTCAAAAACTTATCATGCGAAGAAACATATTGAATTTTTGGTTTTTTATTCATTTTCAAAAGTGAATCAGTAAATAGACTTATGAAACGATATAATATTTTCGAAAATGACTCAAAGGATCTCTTTTTGGTATTAATAATTTGGTTTTGAAGATGTTAGGGAAGTAGAGGGTTTATATGGGAGAATGAAACATATAACAAAAAATGTACCATCTCCATTAAAGAATCGACTTGTTTCAGGAAATTCATGGACAACTCAATCCAGCCAAGTTATTCAGGGTGATTGTTTTCATTGGAACGCAGTTTATGTAGAAATTAATTATGAAATGAGTTATTCAATGAATCTCCTAGATTGAATCTGATTGAATCAGAAAATTTTAAAGAAGATTTCAGGGAACAAGCAGGGAATGATTTAATGTCTATGGTGTAGAAGAGGTCTTAGGTTTGAAATTATGTCTGGATCTATTTGTTGAAGAGAACTAGGGATTAAACTTTATTATCGTGACCGATCGATCTTTGTGCAAACAATGTCGTGCAGTTAATGGATAACCAGGTGGAGCCTTATCTTCCGGAAGCCGGCTTTCAATATCTAATGCTTCTACATACAACTCATTGGCGAATACACATATTCATGATTTATACAGTGTGTATCAGCCGAATATAATGAATTCGATTATGAATGAATGAAGACATGTTCTCTAGAATACGAAGAAGAAGGTAGTATTTTTAGTTGTGTATTTTTTTGTAGAAGTTTCTTAGAGAGGCTATGCCCTGTAGTGATGACCAATAATAATTGTCTCATTATTTTAATTATCTTCAACAGGTGTGCTCACTCGGTCGATGGCGAGTGCTTTTTGAGTAGATCTCGAAAAGAAAAAAAATTTCAATAAGTATGTAACTAACCTACACAAATTTATTACGTAATAAAATAACACTCTGCTGGCGGCAAAAGGCGGCTTCATCAAAGGAACGCTCGGTACTTGTCGAAGAAAAACCGCGTTTTTTATTCTTGCCGCTTTTCTAGAAATTTCTGATGCTCGTTTGACGGAAACATTCGGGACCTTCGTTCTGGCCGATATAAATGTTGCGCCTGCAGTAATTGGAGTCATTTAAAATTCAACTTGAAGACGATAGTACTTCGAGAGAAGCATCATAAATTGGTTCATAAAAACTATGAAAAGGATTTTCCGCCACAGAGTGAATTAAGAAAACGAAAAGTACCATGTTCACAAGACCAGCCAAACAATCAAAAGCTGCTACGATCGCGTCATTTGAAATATCTCATACAGGGTGTTTCCGAATAAGATGTCATAAATGAAGGATGTGAATCCCTGAGTGATTTGAGCAAGAAAGTTCGAAGAACCAATGGTCAAAAAATGCTTCGTTGCCGAGATACAGGGTGTTAAAGTTGAGAAAATTTTTCGATTTTCTCTCGATAAAACCTAGACTTCTCAAGATTTCGGGCTCAAATTTTCCACATAAGCTACTAAACACAATCTGAATCACCAGATGAGGCCAAATTTTGAAACAGTATACAGGGTGATACTTTTTCATGGGCCATGTTCCATTTTTACCCTCGGAACTTTTTTTTGGTACGCCACTGGCATTAACAAAAAATAAAATCGAATAGATCATTCAATTTGAAATTTTTTTTGACTCTTGCATTTTGATCGTAACTATCACCGTTTCTGAGATATTAATTATTGAAAATAATCCAATAGTTTTCCCATATCGAAGCCATGGAGATATTATCTTAATAACTGATGCAATTTTTCAGGAATTGAGCTAAAATTTACATCAGATATCTCCTTATTGTATGTTTATAACAAAATGAGGCAGAAATTCTTGACAGTATACAGGGTGTTATTTTTCACGTGCATTTTCCTCTTTTGCCCCTGAACTTTTTGTGGTGCGCTACTGGTATATTCTGAAAACAGAATCAAACAGATTATTCAAAGTGAAAACTTTTCTGTTCCTTGTATTTTTCCGTATCTGCCACCATTTTCGAGATATTAATCAAGAAAAGTAATCGTATAGTCCCTTCCGTATTGAAAGCTTGAAGATATTTTTCATGTTATTTCGGCAATTTGTGAAGACCTTGAGCTCGAATTTCAAACGAAGTTCACATTTTAAGATCTGCACCACTAGATTGGTAGGATTTATGAGAAACTATAAAGGGTGATATCATTTCCCTGATCATTGAATTCGAATTCAAAAATGTGTTTTATTGAGTGTATAAATCGGTAAATGAATAAACAACATAAATAATCGCGAATGATTTCAATAACAAAACTCATAATGATGAAAACAAAATTGAACAAACAGAACAAATCAAAGAAGATGTTGAAAATGTCCTCCCCTGAAAGAATACATGCTTCTGCTCGTCTCCGCATATTAGTGCGCACCCTCTGAAATATTCCTGGGGTATTTCTGATGACGTCACATGATGCTGTAATTCTATTCCTCAATTCTTCAAGTGTATTCACGGGAGAGCTATAAACCAAAGTTTTCAGATGTCCCCAAAGAAAAAAATCCAAACTGTTTAAATCTGGCGACCTTGGAGGCCAAGCTTCTGGTCCACCACGCCCTATCCAGCGGTTATTGAATGTCATATTCAGATATTCTCTAGCTTCCATGCTGAAGTGCGGTGGTGCTCCGTCATGCATAAACCACATTCTATTTCTAGTTTGCAGCGGCACATCTTCTAGCAACACAGGTAAAATCTCTTCTGGAAAGTGGCGATATAAGGCTCCATTCAGCCTGTCTGGCAACAAAAATGGCCCGATCAGGAAATCCCCAATTATTCCAACCCAGACATTAACCGAAAATTGTGCTTGATGGTGACATTCCTCAATCATATGGGGATTTTCTTCAGTCCAATAGTGATTGTTATGAAAATTCCTGATTGCATTTCTCGAGAAGGACGCCTCATCTGTGAAGATGATTTTGCTATCGAAAAGGGGATTATGAGCAGCAATGTTATGAAGGAACCATCGGCAGAAATTGAGTCGCAGAGGAAAATCGCGGGGTAGTAGAGCTTGGACGCGTTGAATATGGTATGGGTAAAGCAAGAAATCATGGAGAATTTTCCAGACCAATACAAATGAGATATTCAACTCTCTTCCAATTTTTCTTGTACTCAGCTGAGGATCCTCATCTATACAATTTAGGACTGCCTCTTCGATTTCCGGGGTCCTTATTGTCCGATTTGCCCTTTCAAGTCATGATTCGGTTTGAATGTACCCCGTTCTCTCAATCTTCTGTGGATGTCAGAAAACGTACGCCTATCAGGAATGATTCGATTAGGGAAGCGTTCTTGATACAAACGCCTTGCGTGCACTGCGTTTCCTTCAGCCACACCGTACATGAAATGTATATCGGCCATTTCTGCATTAGTGAAAACCATTTCAAAGATTATTGGTTACTACTTACAGCTGTTTCAAATGTAGGCACAACAAACTGAATGACAAAACTTACAATCATTGAAGTGTCAAGTTTTTTTCTATGATTTCATTTGCAAAATTGTATCAGAGCCTACTAAGCCTTTTGAAATCACCAACGTGTTCTGATATGAGGAAGACACGATAAATTCTGATGATTTTCAATTCAAAACGGTGAAAGACATGAGGATCAAGATGAACACAAAATTATCCGAATTGAATGAAAAATCCGTTTCTGATTACGAAAAACGTCAGTTATGCACCGAAAAAAATATACGGAGGCAAAGGGTAGCCTGTTCGGGCGTTGTTGATTAATTTTTCGAAAATGGTGGCGGATACGGAAAAATACAAGGAACAGAAAAGTTTTCACTTTGAATAATCTGTTTGATTCTGTTTTTAGAATATACCAGTAGCGCACCACAAAAAAGTTCAGGGGGCAAAAAGAGGAAAATGCAAGTGAAAAAATAACACCCTGTATACTGTCAGGAATTTCTGCCTCATTTTGTTATAAACATACAATAAGGAGATATCTGATGTAAATTTTAGCTCAATTCCTGAAAAATTGCATCAGTTATTAAGATAATATCTCCATGGCTTCGATATGGGAAAACTATTGGATTATTTTCAATAATTAATATCTCAGAAACGGTGATAGTAACGATCAAAATGCAAGAGTCAAAAAAAATTTCAAATTGAATGATCTATTCGATTTTATTTTTTGTTAATGCCAGTGGCGTACCAAAAAAAAGTTCCGAGGGTAAAAATGGAACATGGCCCATGAAAAAGTATCACCCTGTATACTGTTTCAAAATTTGGCCTCACCTGGTGATTCAGATTGTGTTTAATAGCTTATGTGGAAAATTTGAGCCCGAAATTTTGAGAAGTCTAGGTTTCATCGAGAGAACATCGAAAAATTTTCTCAACTTTAACACCCTGTATCTCGGCAACGAAGCATTTTTTGACCATTGGTTCTTCGAACTTTCTTGCTCAAATCATTCAGGGATTCGCATCCTTCATTTATGACATCTTATTCGGAAACACCCTGTATATTGGCGAAACACAAGAAACCATTCGAAGATTGATCGGTTATGAAGGAAGGATTTGTTGAAGTGGGTGAGACTTTATTTAGAGAATTTAAAAATAAAACTGAAATCATGCCTGCTATAAGAGATTTTCAGTTATCTCGCCCTACTATCATAAGACGTATTAAAGTATTGAGTCAAGAGATAGTAGATAAACTAAAACATGATGTCGTGAAATGTACATACTTTTCTTTACAGTTCGACGAATCCACTAATATGACAGACAGTACCCAGCTGTGTATTTTCATTCGGATGGTATTCAATGACATGTTGGCTAAGGAAGAATTTTTGACAATCATTCCTCTGAAAGGGAAGACCCGTTGCGATAATATATATGACGTTTTCTTAAATTTTGTGAAAAAACAACAACCTATCAATATATAAATTAGTGTGAATTACAACCGATGAAGCACCAGCAATTACTGGAAACAAAAACGGTTTTGTGGCACTGTGTCGAGCTAATGAAGATTTCCCTTCATTTTTTTCATTCCATTTCATTAAACATCAACAAGTTTTGTGAATGAGATAAAGAATTCTGTTTGTCATTCTTGATAAAGCTGCTGTGTCAGCGAAACGTCGTCGAACTTTTTCGAATTAAGTGTAGATCAAAGTTAAACCTTGTGTTTTTTATCTCATTTATATCATGGATCTACATCAAGTAACGGCCTCCACAATTCAAACAAGTTTTGTGTTCAAATGATTTGAACAGGGAAGAAAATATGGTCACTGCATCAATAATTGTGAATTCCATTCGTGCACGTAGCTTGCAACGGCGGCTCTTTAAGTTGCAGTTGGAAGATAGGGAGTCAGCTCTGATTTAATTCTTTACACGGACGTCAGGTTTCAAGAATTACTGTCCGAAATAACAGTTTTTCTAGACGAACGAATTGATGACACTCAGATGTTAAAAAACGAAAAATGGCTGACTGATTTGGTATTTTTGTCTGACCACAAAATGCACTCAAACAATATCAACTTGGAGTTTCAAGATAAAGGAAAATCTATTATTGAGATGATTAGCGCAGTAAACGCATTCAAAGGTAAATTGCAACTTATAGAAGATCAACTGGAAAGACAAGATCTGAAACATTATTGGTCTTTGAAAGTAAGAATTCCTCAGTTGAGTTATGATACGTATGAGGCCGAATTATCAATTATTTTGGGACATTTCGAAATGCGTTTTTATGATTGCAGTAAATTGCCAAATATAGCATCATTTATGAGTTATTCTTTTTCATGTTAAGACATTGAGGAATTCGCTGATGAAATAGCAAGTCAGTTTAATATGATCTCATGTTCTGTTGGAAATTAGTTGGTGCAGATTATATCAGATATTCATCTCGAAGCTACAGCATCTGATATAAATTTCTGGTGTTATACCTGAAGATAAATATCCGAATCTAAGGCAAATTGCCCCTCAAATGATGGCAATTTTTCGGTCAACTTACTTGTGCGAGTCTGCATTTTCTTAAGTGAAAATAATTAAGTCAAAATATCGCAATGGACTAACTGACGATCATGTGTCATCATGCTTACGATTAGCACTCAGTGGTTACGTACCATCTTATGAAAAGTATGCAGAGGACATGCAGTGCCATGCTTCAAGATCCAAAGTCACTCCTTAAATAAGTTTAACACCATATGTATCTCTTTTGTTTTGGAACAACCAATAAACTCGCAATTTTAAATAACTAATAACATTACCCGAACCTTGACTACAATAATGTACATTGTACGGAAAGCTAATAACTATATATGCTACGGTACACCCTAACCTAGGTAGGTAGGTAGGGTGTATCGTGTATGTAGACCAACTCTTGGTCACACATACTTGCTGCCTCTCAGAGTCGATCGTAAGTAGTCTAAAAATATTAAGGTAGATCGCCAGCAGTTCAAGTTTGAGCACCCCTGCCCTATTATAAGGTCCAATTGTTCTTCTTCTTCTTTAAATAAGACGATGTCCTGTTTTTCTGTTACAGCCCCTGCTGCGAACCGGAGCTCCAGCACTCATGCCATCGCTTTTTCGGCCTTCCTATGGGTCTTCTAGTGTTGGCTTTTTGTGTTTTTGCCCACTTCGCCATACGTTCGGGGCCCATTCTGTCTACGTGATCTCTCCATAGGCGTCGACGTGCTCTTGTCGACCTCACCACATCCTGGACACTTGCTCCCTTCGCGTATCCTCATTCCTTATTCTATCTCTGCGTGTAATACCTCTTACAGCTCTTAGTGTTCTCATCTCTGTTGTCCTCATTAGTTGTTTTGTTTTTGTTGTCTCAGCTCTTGTCTCAACCGCATATGTCATCACGGGTCTCACACAGGTTTTATAGATTCGGAATTTGCTTTCTGTGCATATGTACTTATTCCGCCAGATTACATCTCTCAGGAAGCCAGATATTCTCGATGCTTTCATTGCCTGCTGTTTTGCTTCTTATAATAGTTGCCTATCGCTCGATACTTCTACTCCTAGGTATTTAAAGTGTGAAACTGGCTCTATTATATGGTCGTTCACTACTAGTTTGCATCTAATTGGATCTTTCGCTATTACCATCGATTGGGTTTTCTGTAATGATATTACCATGTTATATTTTTCTGCTGTTACTCTGAACTTTTGTAGTAGGCGTTGTAGGTCGTCCTCATTTTCGGCTATTAGTAAAGCATCATCTGCGTAGCACAGTATTCTCATAGTTTTGTTACCCATCCTATAGCCTTGGTTCATTTGGTTAACACCTGCTATTATTTCATCCATGATTGAATTAAATAGACATGGGCTGAGGCTGTCACCTTGTCTAATGCCTGCGTTAATTTTGATCTCGCTTGTAAGTCCCTGTGTAGTTTTTACTTTCGTCTTATCAGAGTTATTTAGTTCTTTGATTATGTTTATGTATTTATTGCTTAAGTTTTTATTTCTAAGGATAGTGATCACATCGTTCATTTGAATTCTGTCGAATGCCTTTTCCAAATCTATAAAACATATAATCATCGGTTTGTCAAACTCTATGGACTTCTCCACCAGTTGCCGCAATATAAAAATTGCATCCGTTGTTGATCTATTTGGTCGGAATCCCTGTTGTTCTTCAGACACACCTACTTTGTCATATATCTTTTGCGATAGAATTTTAGTGAGTAGTTTCGATGCAGAGTTAAGGAGTGTGATGCCTCTATAATTTACTGGGTTTGTCTTCACGCCTTTTTTGTATATGGGTATTGTTATGCTCTCTCTCCATTCTTCTGGTATCTCCTTGTTGTTTTCAATTTTTTGGAATAGTTTTTTTATTTCTTTTGTTATTTCTGCTCCCCCATATTTAATTAGTTCGTTATTTATGTTGTCCGGGCCGGGTGATTTTCTATTTTTTAATTTATGGAATACTTGTTGTACTTCTTCTAGGTTGATAATGTCATTTTCTGTATCTCCGTAGAGTGTGTTTTGTTGTTCAATGTCCAATACTAATTTTCTAATTTTTTGGGTCATCTATAACATCAATTCTTACATCAGGGGTGTTTTGCTGTCAGTTTCTGAATAGAGATAATTGTTCGTGAGATACCTAATTGGAAAATTTGCTATAGCCTTGTGAAGTTTCGTGGTAAGCCACAGCAAGAAAATCGATGAATAGTTATTAAATTCATTCGCTACTGAATTGAAATCGCTAGACTCTTCGCCCTCTATTAAAAACTGAGAGGGATGGCTCCCACATACAAACCCGACCTCCCCCTTCATCAAATTCCAAGCTGATTTGGATTTATTTACATATTGGAGACACATATTGTCACTATGATTCTTTCATGCCTATTTTATATCTTTTCTTTGCTTGAACACTGTAGAAGAATTGAGAAATCTAATAATAACCTCTTGTGACACAATAAGAAATATCCAGAAATATTTCAAAAGTGCGTAATAATATGCGAAGAAGCTAGAGTCTAGTATTTTTGCAGGTGGAGGATACTTCCTGCAATTTATTTAGTTTCAATTGTTCTTTTTTAGTTTGATATTGAATTAATATAAGTTGAAACTCAGAAGACGAGCTAACAAAATAAAAGCAAATTTTGGGCATACCTATCGAGTATTTTATTTTTTCTTTTATTTAGCGAAAAAGATAGAATTCAAATTCAATAATTTTTCACTCGAAAACGGTTGGGGATACGAGAAAATTCAAGTATCAAGAAAGTTTCTAAATTGAACGAGAATGACAAAAATTGATTATACGCCAATCAGTGGCTATTGCAAGAAAGTCTGAAAGGACAGAACTAGACATGGCCTCGGAAAAGAAAAGACCTTGTGAATTTCAGTTAAAATCTAGGACTTGTTATGATGGTGCTGTAAAAATAGCTTGCCTTCACATTTGGGCTGAATATCCCGAAAACTGCAGGAGTTTTGAAGAAAAAAACAATTTTTTCGGAAATTTCAACACCCTGTAGATCTGTCACGAAGGGTTTGCGGACCTTTGTTCATATATTTTTTTCTTAAAATTACATGTATATCAACCTCCTCAAGTTGTGTGATATTATTATTTAACACCCTGTATTTCATATTTAAATAAAATAATAATTTTTTATTTATTTTAATTCATTAATAATACAAATCTGAAAATAATTCAAAAAATATTATGATGATTTGTCCTGGCGGCAATATATATCGTAATAGCATGAGCAGGTCATCAAAGTTTTCTCCGAACTACTTTAATTTGGCCCTCTGTGGTTAAAACCTCTTTACCCGGAAAGTGTTGTTTACTTGGGATTTCAAATATCCCCTCAATTGAAACTACGACATTCAATCTATCCTCCAAAGCCTTGGGGAAATAGTGAATAAAGAAAGTCTTTAGTACGCTCTAAATGCCACATTGTTTAGTTGCACTTCATCAATAAAAACCGTTCAGTCTGTGAAACCTTTCTGAGTCGTAAACAGAAAAAAAAGTCTCAAATGATCATCAGTTTAATTCTTTTATGTCAGTAGTTTTAATTCATCCACCTCCTCTAGAAGTGGGTTTTGTATTAGAATTTTCTTGAAATGTATAATTTGAACATGAAATAATTTTTTCAGCCCCATTTCAGAAGAAATCTTTTTCATCTCTTGTGTTCTTTTCGACAAGTACAAATTTTCTCGATCCATTCTCAGAAAAAAATGGAGGAATAAAGGAGTAATGACCATAAAGTACTTAGGATTTCATATTGTTTTGAGCCTCCAGTATTCATTCAATACATCCGGATTCCCCAATCGCAAACACTCACTAGGCAATTCCCCCTACAGAGTGCTATTATAGATAATCTCCTCCGTTCTTCTAACGAAAAAATAAGATTTTTACCAGCCGAACGAACAAGCAGGTTTCAGTAGCGGTTTCAGCACAATTGACCATATCCATTCACTGCGAACTTTGATGGAGAAATGTAACGAATATAAATGCCACTCAGCTTGGTCTTTGTGGACTATAAAAAGCTTTTGACAGTATCGAGGTCTGGGCAGTGCTGAAAGGTATTAATCAAGCGCGAATAAATCCAAGGTATACAAATTTAATTATAGAAATGCAGAACAATGGTAGCTTGCAAGTCAATCTTAATGAAGACTGGAAGACGGAAAAAATCCCTATAATGAGAGGGGTGAGGCAGGGTAATACCATATCCCCGAAGCTGTTTACCCTTGCACTCGGGTACGCCATGAAGGAGCTGAATTGGGAGGAAAGAGGAATTAACATAGAGGAAAGGGGAATCAACATAAAGGAAAGAGGAATTAACATAGAGGAAAGAGGAATTGATATAGAGGAAAGAGGAATTAACATAGATGGATCTTGAACCATCTGCAGTTTGCTGACGATATTGTGTTGACTCACATAGACCCCAAAAAACTGGAAAACATGCTGCAACAATTAAATGATTGATCCAAGAAAGTCGGCCTTAAGATGAACGTAAGTAAAACAAAAGTCTTGACCCGTTCGCCAAATATAATTGTGGTGGAAAATTCAGCCATTGAGAACGTACAAGACTATGTCTACCTTGGTCACAAAATCCAGTTAGGCAGCGCCAGATCTGAACAAAAGAGTAGTTGTATTCAGCAACCCAGAACACATCCTCAGAGATAGGAAGTTACCAATAAATCTCAAAAGGAAAGCCTATAATGCGTGTGTCCTACCGACTATGGCATATGGTATAGAGACCATTACGCTGACAAGAAGAAGTGCGGAAAAGCTGAGAGTGACACAGTGGCAATGGATAGTTATAAGTAGAAAAGCTTTGTTCACAATATCTTGAAAGGCTTCGACCAATTGGTTGAAGCATTCATTGGCATCCATGTCTGTTGTCAAGAATTTTGCCCACTTTTCTTCTCTAATTAAAATTATTAAATATGCAATATTTTTTGAACAGGAATGACTTCTAAATGAACCTTTACAAGTTTGACTATTGTCAAGTTAATATTTAATCATGACACTCTGCATTGAATGATCCGAAAAATCACGGTAATCATTTTCTGCAACAAAAGAATCACTAGGACAATAATTACAAAAAATATTATTTATACACGACATGGTATTATTTTGAATTCTAGTGGGGTCAAATATGGTTTTCATCAACCCAAAAGAAGAAAATATATCAATCACTCCATCAGAAATTCTTGTTTTCATGGAAGTATCTATATTGAAGTCTCCGCAGGAAAACAGATACTTGTCGTAGCAGTTGAGAGAACTTGAACAGTCCTCAAGATATACAAGAAATTCACTATAGTTTCCCTGATCAGGAGCTCGATAACAGCAGGCCACCGTAAGATCCACATAATTGATAGTAAGTTTCACTGCAGCGCTCTCGAATATTGACTCAATCACAGGAACAATACGTACAACAATATTCACACACCAAATCTTTACGGACAAATATCGCAACCCCACCTTTCCGGGTTAATTACCTTACTACTTATAATTATGCAAAATCATGTTGTTGATTTCATGGCCTTCGATTTCATATGTGTTCATTAAAATTCAGAGCTTCTTTGGCAAGTACCGCGCGTTCATTTGATAAAGCCGCCTTTCGCCGCTATCAGAGTGTTATTTTATTACGTAATAAATTTTTGTAGTTTGATTACCTACTTTAATTAAATTAAAAGTTTTTCTCTCCTCGTGATCTACTAAAAAGCACTCGCGATCGACCGTTTGAACACTACTGGCTTAAAACATCAAGATAAATAATTTTTCACTTCACTCGCTATTCGTCGAAGACTGCCTTTTTCTGAATCATTTTCAGTTACAGCTTTTCTGTTGTTTCAGATTAACAACATGAAAAAACGTTTTTGATAGGTACTGAAAAAAGATGAGAATAATATTTTTCGCGAACAATTCTTGTAGATTCAACGAAGTAGAGTTTGCGGAATGGAATATTGAGAAAATAAGATCGACACATAGTCGTATTATATGCAAATTTCGCTGAAAGGAAAAGGGAGAACGGAAACAATCTTACGAATAAAATATATATTTATATGAATATCGCCAGGTTCTTGTATTTTATGACAAAGTTCTTTCAGGGTATGCTCGTCCAGACTGAAACGACAAAGAAAAATTGTTTTTGTTGATGTTCTACAGATTTTTTCATCTCTTTATAGTGTAAAAATATATTTATGTATGAAAAGAAAGGGAAGGAAAATATATGTATTCTAGGATACAGAAACTCTTCTAGTTAATTGAACTTACCAATTGGATCATTCAGTATCCCGCCAGAGAGTGATGTGATTATGTGAGATGAAAGAAAAGGGAAATGGATTCTGTA
Organism: Cryptolaemus montrouzieri; assembly: GCA_013387265.2. Classification (NCBI taxonomy): domain Eukaryota; kingdom Metazoa; phylum Arthropoda; class Insecta; order Coleoptera; family Coccinellidae; genus Cryptolaemus; species Cryptolaemus montrouzieri. The sequence goes on along the minus strand of JABFTP020000083.1, from coordinate 1,461,405 downwards.
GAGAATCATTCATGGCTGACTGGGGGCACACCAGTGTTCGCATAGTCCTAGTAACCTTTATTCCACGTAATAAGGACTAAGGTTAGAAATAATCCAGAATAGTTTACTTTTAGCGCCGGGTACCTTCTCCGACCGGTTCAAACAACCTTCATCCTCTCCGGATATTTCCGAAAAACGGCTTATGACTTTGATGTTATAAAGTATATAGGGTCCGCCAAAGAAAAATCGGACAATTATTTTTCCGTTATAACTTTTACAATTTTGAAGCTATATCATTCGTTCTTGCTTCATTAGAAAGCCGAAGGACTAGATTTTTCATAAATTGTATCGAAATTCTACTTCCGGTAAAATTCAATATGGCTGACTCATTCAAAAATGAGCAATATTTCAAGATGGCTGGAACGTTTTTTTTTTCACTAAAAAAATCGAATGGGGCATTCAATCGATAACTCAGTCTTTTCTGAACAATTTAATATATTGGTCTTAAGAATATTCTAAGAATTGGTAAGAAAGTAACGTGAAGAATGTTTTCATTCTGATTTTCAGCTGAAATCAAAATATTTTTTTCACTTTATGGAGTTGGTACTCCTGAAGTTGCTGTGTTTTTCATGAATGTTCCAAGAAGACAAATAACCATTCTTCACTAAAACCATTCTAAAATTTTATTTCCGTTCGAATTCAAAATGGCCGACTTCCTCAAATATTAACAAATTTCCCCGCGTTTTGAGAATTTTCTCGCGGTTGAATGAATCAACTTCGTAGATCAATCACTAGATTGAACCTTTCCCATCATTTTTAGGGGTCGAACCCGAATATTAATTCAGAATTGTGCCAATTGTCGTCAATAATGTTTCTCTTCTTCACCATCATATGCACCTCCCGTTGTGTTACCTATGAATATATATTTCTAATTAACTCTATGATAAACGAAAAATAATGAAATGTCTTCGAGTTTTAGACGACATCTGGTTTGAACCCGAATTTTATCTTGATGTTGCTTGTTTTTGACGTTTCAAATTGTTAACAATGGTTTTAACGAATGAGGTTAAGCGTTTCATTAAATGTCTATTTGTGCGTGGCTATATTGCTAGGCAATTATTATGCCAATTTCTAGCCCCTAATTACAAAATGAGTACAATGATTTTGAGTAAATATTTCGGAAAACAGGGTCATTAGGAAGAAGATCAGGATGACTGTTTCCCAAATATCTCAGAGATGCCAACTGTAAAAAACATCTGCGAGAATAATAATACGACATGATTTTGTCTAACAAATTACATGTGTAAAAATATTCAACAAAAAGAATCAAGTACTCAGAATGGAATATGACCTCCATCTGCCGACCTTCTGCACCCGTCTTCTCCAGCTCTCTATGGATCTCAAAATTACTTCTTGATCAAGATTGTTCCAACATTCTTGAATTTTGGCCTCAGCTCCTCACAATTATTGAAAATAATACCATTTTAATACACCATTTCTTCCAAATGACCTCACAGAAAATAGTCGCATGGATTAAGATCGGGTCTATTTGGAGGCAATTGTTCTGGTTTGATGATATCGTTTACAAGTTGTCTTAAGTAATCCATAGTATAGTACCTGGTATGACATCTGGCTCCATCCTAAAATCAATTGAAGCTGGAGTCAATTGAAAATTATGGTGCCTCCGAAAATACTTGAGATCCAAATCTTCTTCTTCTTCTTCGTGTAGAAGGCGTAGCGCCTATTCAGTTCCGGTTTCCCTGCAGCAGTTCTTGTGAAGTTGATTGCCAACTGTCCCGCCATCGTTTTAGGGGTCGTCCAACGGGTCTTCTTCCGTGTGGTATGTTGTTATATACGATTTTGGCTATTCTATCTGTGGTCATTCTGTTTACATGCTGGTTCCATTCTCTTCTTCTTTTTCTTACCCATCTTACAATATCGTCTGTTTCACATTTTTCCCTTATGTCGGTATTTCTTTGTCTGTCATTCAATGTGTAACCGGTTATAGTTCTTAGCGTTTTCATTTCTGTTGTTCTTAGTATCCTCTTTGTTACCGACGTTTCCGTTCTTGTTTCTGCCCCGTATGTCATAATTGGTCGCACACATGTTTTGTAGATTCTGGATTTTCATGGTATACTGAGGTGTTTATTTCTCCAAATTGGTTGTTTAAGATGTCCGATACTGCAGCTGCTTTGTTCACTTGTCTCCTCACTTCATCTTCAAGGTATCCTGTGCTTGTTATGTTGCACCCTAAGTATTCGAATGACATGACTTGGTCTATAGTGGCGTTGTCTATTGTTAACTTGCAGCGCAGAGGTTCCTTAGCTATGGTCATGCATTTTGTCTTACTTGTTGAGATTTCCACATTGAAATTTTTTGCGCGTTTGCTAAAGGCGTATAACATTCTTTGTAGGTCGTCTTCTGATTCTGCAATGAGTACGGCGTCATCGGCATAGCCTATAATGTTAATTTTTTAGGTTCCCATGCGGTATCCTAGTCCCAAGTTTTTAACGGTCTCTACAAGTTGGTCCATAACATTATTAAATAGTAGAGGGCTAAGACTATCACCTTGGCGGATGCCCGACGTTGTTCCGAAATGCTGCGTTAGGGTGTGGTTTGTTCGTATTTGCGTTGTTGTATTAGTGTTCAGATCTTTTATGAGTCTTATATATTTTTTGGGTACCTCTTTGTTTTCCAGTATCTTGATTATATCCTTCAGTTGGACTCTGTCGAAGGCCTTCGTTAAGTCTATGAAACAAAGATATGCTGGAGTGTTATATTCAAGAGACTTTTCTACTAATTGCCTTGTTATAAATAGTGCATCGACCGTTGACCGGTTTTTTCGAAAGCCTTTTTGCTCTTTGCTGATTGGCATTGTTGACGTTATGTCATCGGCAAGAATCTTTGCAAGCAGTTTCAAAGAGGTGCTTAATAAGGTTATTCCGCGATAGTTGGCAGGATTTGTTTTGTCTCCTTTTTTAAAGATAGGCACTGTTACACTTCTTTTCCATTCTTCTGGTATTTTTCCGTGTTGAATTATGATGTTAAACAGTTTTGTGAACTCTTCTCTCATGGCTTCTCCACCATATTTGATCATCTCATTTGTTATCTTATCTTCATTTGGAGCTTTCCTATTTTTAAGTTTACTTATTGCCATAGCTACTTGCTTCTTCGTGATTGTTACCGGTTCATTTATAATGTCGTTTTCTAAGTATTCTTCTGGGGGTTCTTCTTCATATTCTGATTCGGTGTAAAGATTTTTGAAGTATTTTTCCCATGTTTCGTTTGTGGTTGTTTTCAGTTGTATAGTTTCATTGGTGTCCTTTTTCATACCCCTTAATAATTTCCAAATTCGTTTTTGTGCTCCGTATATATCCGCCTCCATTTCAGCACTAAATCTCTGCCAGTATTCTTCTTTAATTTCCCGAACTCTGTTATTCACTCTATTTCTTATTTCTATGTATCTATTTCGGTTCTCTGGTGTCGGATAGTTCTTATATTCTAGATATATTTGTTTTTTTTCCTTTGTAATGTTTTTGACTTCAGTGGTGAACCAGGTATATATATATATATATATATATATATATATATATATATATATATATATATATATATATATATATATATATATAGATATATATAGGGTTTTACCCCGACGAGTTGCCCATATATCTGTTCATGCAATTAAATTGATTTCATGAAAAAATATAAATCCACCACCCGGTAATCAATACCATTGCCAGGCAATGATTATAATCAAAACATATCCTGGAATAATTATATATTAGGATAACGTTAAATGTTATGAGAATATATCAATCTACCAGAATATATACATACTATAGCATCATCAGACAATGATATCACTGTACCAACGAGTAGTGTCAGAGGCTTTCTCCCCGGAAAAATCCAGTGTACGGACCTTAGTCAAGTAACACTGAATATTACTCATTAATAGTTTCCTTTGTGTGAAGTGGTGAACGATTGAATAGAATACTGCTCTGAATATAAATATGACAAAATTGTCAGTTAATTATATTGCATTTATATAAACAAATAAATAAAATGTGAAATGAGATTCTGAGCAGTATAAACTAAAGAGAAAACCTATGACTCTAGTTTTTTCGGAAAGAAAACCTACGAAGAATATTACAAGATTTGATAACTGTTATCTTTTGTAACTGTTCAAACAAATTTTTCTTCAGACCCAAAATCTCAATACTTTTGTGAAGATTTCTAGGAATAACACCTGTTGTGGAAATAATAATCGGTAGAATAAATATTTTCTTCATTTTCCACATTTTTTAATCTCGTCGCCGAGCATCATATATTTAGAAAATTTTCCATTGTATTTAATTCGTATATTATGTGTGTCGGGTATAGCAATATCAATTATATATGTTATTTGATTCTGTTTATCATTAAGAATGATATCTGGTCTATTGTGTCTTACAGCTCTATTGCAAAGAATTGTTTTATCAAAATAAAGTTTATATTTGTCATTTTCACAAATAATCTCAGGTTCATATTTGTGAAATTTTTTTCTTTGGGAATTAGGTCATGTTCAATTCCTAGATTAAAATGAATAATATTAGCGACGGCATTATGTCTTCCTAAATAATCTGTTGAAGCAAGGACTGAGCAAGATGATAATATATCAAAAATTGTTTCTGAAGAACAGAAACGTCTACGGCAAGAATCATCTATATTTTGTTTGATGATAAATTTGGTTGTATATATATATATATATATATATATATATATATATATATATATATATATATATATATATATATATATATATATATATATATACAACCAAATTTATATGGAATCTCTCGGTATTTATTTCACATTATTGATTGTTTTATCCATTGATCTTTGACTACTCGTGCAGAATGAAGTTTTTGTTGTAAAAACTGGATAGTAAGATAAGAAATGTTGAATTATTAATACATATTCGGATATTATACTCAGTCGTCACTTAGATTCGAAACTGTGAATTTCAATATTTAAAAAAGCCTATAACCATACTTGGAAATGCGTTACGTTGGATTGTCTGATGTGCAGAGGAGTCGAATAATTGCTCTCGTTGAAGAAGGGGTGACACAGAGGGATAATGAGGGATATAGCAGCCACAATGGGGGTATCACAGAAGGTGATTCCAAAAACCTACGCCCGATACCTGGAGCTACAATCTCAGCAACATAGGCCTAGAAGAAGTCGTAGGAAGATTACTTCTAAAGAACAAGACCGCGTTTTGTGCCAAATGGCAAGAAAATGCCAAATTGCGTTGCACCTCGAAGGCAATTTCTGGAAGCAACAGGCATCAGTGTATTAGTCGAAACGATACGTCAAAGACTTTGTTCAAGGAGTTTGAAAAGCAGAAGACCCTTAGGAGTTCCAGAGCTAAGCAGACAACAAAAACAAACAGAGTTAATTGGTGCATCGAGCACCAAAATTGGAATTTTGAGAATTGTCGAAATGTCCTTTTTTCGAATGAGACGAGAGTTGGTGTCCGATTAGATGACTGCCGGATTCGGCTTTCAAGGTTCGTGAAAGAGAAGCTTGACTCCGAGCAGCATGACAAATTCCAAAATACCAAGGGGGCAGCGTGATGATTTCGTTTCATTGCGAGTGTAACGGCTAGAAATTACGTGGACCTAAATTTGGAGCCCATGGTGAGACTCTGGCTATGGTGAGACTCTGGCCAGGTGCCCATGGTGAGAATTTCACTTATATGCAAGATAATTCTCTTCCACATACCAGCAAGCTCGCGCGACATTATCTTGAAACAGAGGGAGTCGCTATTTAGGTCTGGTCAGCATGCTCTTCAGACCTAAATCCAATTGAACATTTATAGGACAATTTCAAAAAAAAAATTTGATCGTGCCAGGATAATCCAAGAACCCTACAACCGATTATCCAAGCTTTCACAGAAGAGTGGCAGAATATCAAACCAGAGTAGGTCGAAAACCTATTCCAAAGCATACCTAGACGGATTCAGGATTGTATCAGTACAAGAGAAGGTAATACAAGCTACTGAAGTGTAGAAAAAACACCGTGAAAAAAAAAATTTGTTTACTACAGCGGGAAGAGTCTACTAATTCTTTTATTTGTTTCTTTCTCAAAATAAACCTCAACTTATTTCTCTTTTTAATTTAAATATCTCAAAAACGATCAGTTTCAACAATCCTTCGAAATTCACAAAATCCCTGAGGTAATATTCAAAATATTAAATTAGGTTCCGTGTATTAGATGAATTAATAATGCTCGTCCTCATGCAGCTAGAGTAGTTACAGAAGTTCTGCAAAATGCTGAAATTGATATTTTAAGATGGCCAGCCAGAAGTCCCGACTTTAATCCCATAGAACATCTTTGGGACAACATTGGGTGGCAAATTCAGCAACGTAGGATGCCTTGTAGAACACTCCAACAACTAGAAAATGTGCTTCCTGAAATTTGGAACTCAGTGACTCGAGAGTACATCCAACACTCGATTTTGAAAATGATTAGTAACCATTCGATGCTAGTTGATTTGTCTCTTCGCGAATGTTTGAAGATGGTAGAATTTTTCAATTTTTCATTAACTCGAAAATTGTTGATATTTTCCATCATAACCTCATCTCTTTTGAATGATTTCTGCTTATTTTACACTTCGGAAAGTTACCAAGCTACTCTTGAATGACCAACCTTAAAGTTTATATAGTATTGTCGTATATATATATATATATATATATATATATATATATATATATATATATATATATATATATATATATATATATATATATATATATATATATATATATATATATATATATATATATATATATATATATATATATTCTTTTGAAAAGAGAGGATTTACAAAATTTGAATAATTCAGAAAAAATAAAAGTGTGAGGTAAGGAAATGTAACAGGGAACCATACTATCTATATATTTATAGTATTGTCGTAAAAGTAGGATGATGCGACAATTTTTGTGGGGAGTGTATTACATTATATATGTATTGGGATAGCCTTGAATATCAGTAAATTGTTTTTCACCTAATATGTTTAATCATTGTATATCTTGTGTCTCTAATAACCAAAAATAGGTTGACGCAACTTCAAATAAACTAAATGAAAAAAACAAGAGTTATCCTCATAATCACATCTCACTGAAAGAGTTTAGTGGAATGCGACAGTAGCGGGCTCATTTTTTAGAGCAATTCTTGTTGATCAATGTAATGTACAAGAAAACTCAAAAACCCATGTACAGGGTGTTTCTTTAGTTATTTCGAGAAAAAAACTTTTTCAGTCTGGTCCCAGAATTCGCTTTCTTCTACAAGCAGTGTTGTTAATATCAGCAACGTTATTTGTGGTACGCAATATGGAATAAATCGGTTTATTCGTTCAAGAGATATTGCGATTAGAAATTTCGATAAACATCCATGAAACAGCCCGTATCTCGAAAACGAATAGCGTTGGTAGTCTAATTCCTTAGGTTAATTTCCTCTTATGCAAAGCCATGCAAGGTTTTGCCCGCTATCTTTCCCATCCAATGTTTCCACATAAGACGATTATATCATTGGAAATGCCAATCTTTCTATACTATCGATGATAATAAAAGTTTCGTCAATATTCTACGATCGTTTTAATCGGACTCTAATTTGTCGAACACAAGAATCTAGGACATCAAATTACCAAAATACGTTTACTAAACGATTTCTCAGCAACCATCGTAAGAGAAGATACGAGAGAATCTTCCAATGAATAGTCGATTTATTCAACCAATCCCAGTTAATTGGTATGAAAGGAAATAAAACTGAATTTTCAGCAACTCATGGTTCGTTCATCTCGTTTCGTTATGAACAGCGCGGAGGAAATTTTGAATGTGAATTTCTGTTTCGATAATTGGAATGGTATTATCCTGGCGACAAATACAGAATGTTTCCTAAGACACGCTGATTGTAATATTTCCTGTGCTTTTTATACGGATGGAAATATTTGAACATAGGATTATATGAATTTTAAATGGTTTTTGTGTATGTACAACATATTTTTCAAGATTCGAGAAAAGCCCTGAACAAAAATTATCTTAAATTGAAACAGATATACCAGGTTTCGCGAAAGTCCTTGACAAAATTCATAATTCATTGATTGTCGATTCTTAGTAAAAATGCTCGCACAGGTCGATCTTTGATTTTTTATACCTAACTTTTTATGATACATAGAGGAGTTTACTTCCTACCCCCTAACCCCCAGCCATCATTACTCTTCATTTTTAAAAAAGCAACCCTTACTCTTGTTCAAGCTCTATAAGGTTTCTAAATAACTATGCAAAAAACTACTGATGAAAAACGATTGCTCTCTTACTAGAAGTGCGGACGTCCCGAATTTGACCCATTTCCATGTGCTTCCTGCTCTAGTTAATATTTTATTATTCCTATAATTGTAACTTTTCATGACTTCTCATGAAATATGATAATTATTATTTACACGAGACTTCAACCGCGTAAATGCAATATACCGGGTGGGGCAACTAAAACTATTCGTTTCTGGACAAAAAGCAGAAATAGGTCAGTTTTTGTCTGAAGGGGGACATCTTTCAACACACGCTGATTTTATTCTACATCAACCTCCTAAGCAGGGGTGCCCAAAACTCAATTCTTTGAATTGGGAAGATATACTGGGTGATACCTCTTTGGAGAGCTCCTTTGTTTCTTAACACAAATGAGTAATAATATTTGAGTTTTGACATATTCGGACAAGATACAGGATGGTTCGTCAAAAGACGAGTTATTTTCAGTGATTGCAAAATCTGTCGAGTTCGAATGAACGTTCATCGAAATACTGTTGAATTTTGGAGAAAAATATCATAAAGTAGTGGTGCTTGCACTTCAACACCTCAGACACCCCTCAAATGAGAGTGTCAACCCCTCAAATCTTTGAATTGATCAGTTATTTTGAGTAATAACTCTTTAGAAAGGATTTAGAATTTCTAGAATATTGTAGCCAAAATTTTCGAATCATCTGCATTGTGATGAAGACACAGGGTGAATTAATACAGAACGATACAGTGTTTTCAAGCCTGAGAGGGCATAATCTTACGGTGGATAATTTTTTTACATCACTTCAACTTGGACAGAAACTATTAGAGAAACAGATCACTGTAATAGGGACTATAAGTGAAAATGAACCGGAATTACCTCCATAAATAGTAAGAACAAAGGTAAGACCAATATATTCATCATGTTTTGCTGTTACCAAAGATACGACACTTGTTTCCTACATACCATAAAAAATAGGTCGGTTAATCTTCTCAGCACTTTGCATCACAACTCAGAAATAGCCGGCTCGGTGGCGTATGGGATATGATGCTCGTCTCATACTCAGAGTTACCTGGGTTCAATCCCCCACAAAGTCGGTGCGATTTTTCGGATTCTGAAAATCGCTTAAGTGTCCATCTTTCGGAGGAGATGTAAAGCTGTCGGTCTTATCTAACACAGATGTGTTGGACATTAAAGACCCCTTCCCTCGACACGAGAGGGGTTCGGCAAAATTCCCGGGTTAGTGAGGTAACAGAATTCCCCGGCGTGTCATTGGCCGAAAGGCGGAAATAGAGTACATTAAAGGAATAACAAACAAACAAACAACTCAGAAGTGAGTCATCGCGCAGGCAAAAATCCTGTGATAATATTAGACTACAACAAATGTAAGGTTGGCGTAGATACACTGGATAAAGCTGTCTCCTGTTACAGTTGCAAAAGAAAAACAAAACGTTGACCTCAAGTGGTATTTAATAACATGGTAGACATAACAGCCTACAATGCTTTCATATTATTCATGGCTGCCAATAGCATCTGGGAGGAAGGCTGCCTAGTAAAACGGCGACACTATTTGGAAAATTTAGGTATGCAATTGGTTACACCGTATATAAAACTAACAGTCATTGCCGAGGGCACCTTTTTCAATAGAAATTTCAAAAGAGCTCCGTCAATCTAGTGACAATGTACAAATTCCTTCAACATACACCCAACAAGAGGACAACAACACTTGTACAGCTAAGAAGGCTCCCAAAAGAAGTCAAAGCCAACTATTAACTAGAACTGACAATAAAACACCTTTGATCTGTGCAGATTGTAAGAAATCCGTATGTAAAAAAAAATTTTAATACAGTTGTTCTATGTACCTTGTGTAATAAGATATAATTTCATTCACATTTTTTTCTAATGACTGCTCAGTCTTTTTTTATAAAAATATCTAACAACTTAGTAGATTCTTTTTATGTTAGATATCTTCTTCTTCAAGTGCCATCTCCGAGTCGAAGGTTGGCAATCATCATCGCTATTTTTACTTTAGAATCGGCCGATTTAAAAAGTTGGTTCGAAGTGTATCCAAACCACTCTCTCAGGTTCCTCAGCCATGAGATTCTTCTCCTTCCTATACTTCGTTTTTCCTGTATTTTGCCTTGGATAATCAGCTGTAGGAATTTATATTTTTCACCTCTCACAATATGGCCCAGATATTCCAATTTACGTTTCTTGAGTGTGTTAGCAACCTCTCTTTCCCTGCCCATGCGTCTCTGAACTTCTGCATTTGTTACTCGATCTATCCATGATATTCTAAGAATCCTCCTATACAAACACATTTCAAATGCTTCAGTCTTTTTAAGAATTGCGGCATTCACTGTCCATGCTTCCGCTCCTTAAAGGAGAGTAGAGAAAACATAACATTTAGCTAAACGATGTTTTAATGCCATACTTAGATCTTTACTACGAAAAACTTTGTCCATTTTTATGAAGTTGGCTCGGGCTTTTTCTATTCTTATTTTTATTTCTTGGGTGTATTCATTTGTGCTGTTCACCATTGCTCCAAGGTAAGTATATTGCTCCACTCTTTCTACATTTCTGCCGTTTATAGTTAGACTAACATTTACTGGATTGTCCTTTTAGATTACCATGAATTTTGTTATTTTTATGTTTAGTGATAACCCATATTCCTCACTGTAAGTAGATACTCTGGTCATTAGTCTCTGCAGAGCTTCGATACTCTCCGCTAAAATTACTGTGTCGTCCGCATATCTTATGTTGTTTACCCGTGTTCCACCAACTGTTATCCCACATTCTTCGTTTTCCAGAGCTTTCTTAAGTATTTCTTCAGCATATGCATTGGAGAGTGTCGGCGATAGAACGCATCCCTGTCTTACCCCTCGTTGTATTTCAATTTCTTCTGATGTGTGGTTGTCCATGCATATTATAGCTTTTTGCTTATAATAGAGATTAGTACTTCTCTACTATCTAGATGTTCTGATTTAAGGATGTCTATCAGTTGATCATGACGAACCTTGTCAAAGGCTTTATTATAGTCTATGAAACACGCATAGACCACTTTGTTGACATCGAGACACCTTTGAGTCAACACGTTGATTGCGAAAAGGGCTTCGCGGGTTCCCAATCCCCTTCTGAATCCAAATTGAGTATCGCTTATATCCATGTCAAGTTTATGGTATATTCGATTATGGATAACCTTGAGGAGCAGTTTGAGAGTGTGTGACATCAGACTGATTGTACGATGATCACTACATTCTCTAGCATGTGGTTTTTTTGGTAAGCAGATGAAAGTAGATACCAACCATTCTCTCGGAATATTTCCAGTTCTGTATACTTTATTGAATATATTGACTAAGAGACCGATATGATTGTCGTCAATTAATTTGAGTATATCACTTGCCAATTGATCTGGTCCGGGGCTTTTCCCATTTTTCATGTTCTTTAATGCATGTTTCACCTCTTCTTTAGTAATATCTGGGCCTATCTCTTCACAGTATGTGTTAATTTCTTCTGGTTCAGTTCTGTTATCCATAAATAATTCTTCTGTGTATTCCTTCCATCTTTGTAGTTTATCTGCTGTATTCATTAAGATCTTACCCTCTTTATTTACAAGAATAGTGCTTCGATTCATTCTCTGTGTGCCTGCAAGCTCTTTCACTTTTTTGTGTAGGTTGAACATGTCATATTTTCTGTCTAAGTCCTCAATTTCTTCGCATCTGTCCTCGTAATACTTTTCTTTTTTTTTAATATTTTTAATATTTCTTCAGTCATCCACTCCCGTTTCTTCTCTTTATCTTCAGTTAGAATCTCTGTACAAGGGTTAAATATATTTCTTTTAATTCCTCCCATTCTTCGTTAATATTTTCGTGATCTATGTTAGATATATATATAATTATAATTTCTGCAAAAATAAATAGTAATTCTGTAGATATAAATATATATGTCAAATAAATTCATTAAACAATTTATCTTTATTTTTTGTTCATTTTTCAGTATAATTTTACTATTTGGGTCAGATCTGACCCAATGCACGGCCACGTTCGTGAAATTAAAGACCTTATGAAAGTTAAAAACACCGATGTTAAAAATTAATCTTTTCCTTCGCTTATTTCGATGATTGGTGTAAAACTCAAATTATTCATTAATCACGCTATAGATAACAAAATTTTATCATGAAATTATTTTTAATTCTTACACGATATTTGTACCCACTTATCTATAGATTTTTAGTTTTGAGTAAAGAATCAGATGAAAAATTAACAGACATGACAAAATATTTGTTTGAATGTAATAAAAGCTCAAATGAAGTTGGACGTCTTTGTGCTAGTCATTTTCCTGAATTATTACTGCAGCAAGTTAAGAAGTTTTAAAAATTAAAGGAGAATTTAGGCATTTGAAAATGCCAAAGTTACTGGACTTAAATTCAGTGAAGGTAGTCTTACATATACGAATACAAATACGTCAATCCATTCATTGCACAGAAAATTCACACTTCAGAAAACGTTGATCCCTATTGCAGACTTCAGTTTTATATTTTTTTAATGCTCTACAACAAAATAACAATTTTGGAAGAAACATTACACAAACAATAAAGGCAACAACAACCATCGACGCTAGAGTCAAGAAAACCCTGGATGTGTACCCTGAGACTAGAAATTAACGCCAAGAATCGAAAATCGAATTTATCCAGAAAAATTTTAGATATGTTGATGAATTATTTTTCAGTTATGCTCGAACCATTCTGCTTTCTGTAATTCGTCTTGGAATTTCTTCAGGGAGCACCTCTTAATGTTTGTCATAGAGCTTGGGGGTAGAGCTTGGGGGTCACCTGTATGTCTTATTCGTCTTATTTCCTGAAATAATTCACTTCCTTAGTTGTTGTTCTCAATCTGTCTAGTCGCTATTTTGTTGATTCTTTCAGTGGTAAAATTAATTAAAATTGATAAATATGAGTAACGTAGCTAACATAATGTATTCTGAAAAAGGTCTTCATAAAACAGTTATTTCTGCATATATAAAAAGCGATTCGTATGCTGGTCCTGTACACACAGTCGGAAAAATTGTGCTTGCTATCCCAAGCGTGTGAGAGAACGCAAAGCGTCAGCTTATCACGGGGTTCATCAACACCAGATCTACTTTCTAGAGATAATATTTCATGAAGACTTTCAATTATTCGCTTATAAAGTGCAATTCTCTGAAGGCACGAAGGTGACTATCCACTTCGTTATCGTTTTATCGTGTAGGATATAAATGAGTCGAAAGAAGCGTCGATGTCCACTGAAAAATTACCTTTTCGGAGCATTCTCATTTACATCTCAAATTTATTATTGAACAACTAAATTGGGGGACTTGAAGTTCTGAAATTGCAAATGAAAAGGACATTTCTTCTCAAAGAAGTATCCTTGTTATTTTATATCATTTTTGAAAATTTTCTTAAATTTCTAAAAGTCAAATGGATGTACCCTACTTTGCTTTTGAATTTGCACATAAGTCATCTACGTATAACTTTATAAGTTTGTATGTTTATTGGTTAACTTTATTATATATACTGGGTGATTCACAAGTGGCGCGGTACTATGTAGCTTGTACACTCTTGAAGATTAAATTTTTGTTCTAACGTTATTGTACTTAAAAAGTAAAAATCTACTTCAGCAGTTTATTTTCAAGTAAACAAGGTGTCCTAATTTTCTATAAAAAAATCTTGGGAGAAGATTCAAGAGCGTCCTAAACTCTGCTATAATGTCTTTAATTAATGAGTTTTTTGGTGAGTAGTTTCGTCAAAATATTTTTTTTCCATAAAAATTCGAAGATAGGCTCTCACATCATCGAATGCTCCTTCGGCCAGAAAGGATGAATACTTTTTCCTTTCGTTTTTTTATTACCCAAGGTTAGCTCTATTGATGAGTTGAAATAGATTTTCCTCATTTTATACAGTGACTCAAAAAAATTATTGAGTATTGTAATTTCAAAATATCAAATCTTGATTTTTCAAATGAAACACCCTGTATTTTATTATTTATGTCAACGCATAAAATATTGTGCCATATTTTGCAGAAGTAATCTTATCTTAATCTTCAATCAGTTTCGAAATATTCGATCATTTGTAAAACATTTTTGATGCAAATTCTACAAACCGTATCAAACTTATCAACATGTATCATTATTCGCTCAGAAGTTTTTTTTTCTGTAATGATTCAAGTAGTTAAAAATTAAACCTAAACAAGACAATTCCTTCAACGAATGATAAAATCAAGATGATTAAAACGTAAATCGAGATATGTGTTGACATTTTTTGTTATCTGTGCCTTCTGTCAGGTGTCCGGACATATCACATTCTGCATTTCACATGGTAAACTTATCAGTGCATCGTAAATAAACATTTTTAAAGTGAGGTTTGAACCCAATTTTCCCAATTGACTGCCATGAAGTTCTCTAAAGAAGAAATGGTTGATATGATTTTCATTCTGGGTGAGTGTGATAGAAATTCTTTGTTGGCAAGTAGAGTTTAGATGCTTTGAAAAAATTCTAATTAGATTTATCGACACGGGAAATATTGCTTACAAAAAACATAAAAATCCAAAAACTGCTACAGCTGAAGACAAGCAGTTATCAGTTTTGTTGACAGTGACAGAGGACCCATATAAAAACCAAAGAGAGATTTCTCAGTTAACAAATATAAGTCTTACTTCCGTCCACAGAATCTTGAAAGTGAATAAGTTTCATGCATATCATATACAGCTGCACCAGGAACTGAATGGCCAGATAGGTCTCCGAATCTTACAATTCTAGATTTTTTTCTTGTGGGGTTATATTTAGGGCATCGTTCAACAGATTCGTTCTACAACACAGTTGGATATGAGACAAAGAATAGTCGACTCCTTTCAGTTAGTTAATCCGCAAATGTTGTCGAGAGTTTAACGATCTTTCCTCAGAAAGATTGAGTTGTGTCTAAAAAGAAACGGGCAACATTTCGAACATATTGAAATAGTTCAACACCTTGTAGATCATCTCACCAAAAACCAATCTATTACGTATTTCATACACGACTACCTCAAAATATCTCCATTTCTCTGATCAAGTAAATGATCAGTACTAATAAGCTCTTTTTTCGCAACCTCTAATTTTATTATTTAAATTTATTTTTTTTTCATTTCGAAAATGGTCGAACATAAAGATAAGGTTACTTCTGCAAAAATATGGCACAATATTTTATACTTTCACATGAATAATAAAATACAGGACGTTCCATTTGAAAAAATCAAGATATGATATTTTTAAAATTACAATATTCAATAATTTTTTTGAGTCTCTCCTGTATAAAATGAGGACAATCTATTTCAATTCATCAATAAAGCTATCCTCGGGCAATAGGAAAACGAAAGAAAAAAATATTCATCCTCTCTGGCCGAAGGAGCATGCGATGATGTGAGAGCCTATTTTCATGAATTCTTACAGAAAAAAAAATATTGTGACGAAACTACTCACTAAAAAAACTTATTACTTAAAGACATTATAGGAGAGTTTAGGCCGCGTCTGAATCTTGAACAAGAAAGTGGTCTCCCAACTTGAAACTTGAAAAAACGTCCCAAGATTATTTTATATAAAAGTGGGACAACCTGTTTACTGCAAAATAAATTGCTGAATTAGATTCTTACTTTCCAAATGAATACCGTTCGAACAAAACTGAAATCTTCAAGAGTGTACGAGCTACAGTGCACCGCGCCACTGGTGAATCACCCAGTATATCCAATAAAAACTTAACACCTCGATTTTTCTGTTTTAAAATAAAAATATGGAGAATCGCTCGGACCCGTCGATTTTTGATTTGAGGATGAACAACTTTTTCATTTTCGTAACTTCAACTCCTTAACGGGGGTGAACACAACCCCCTGATTTTGAATATCGATAAGGGGTGTTGCGACACCTCATTTTGAAGATCTTATTGAGTAATATCTGACTCTGAATTGTTGCTTCAAAAATTTCCTCCTTAACGAAATGGCAGCTAAAAAAGTGTAAGACAACTTAATTTTGTGATTAGTTTATTAAGTGGTGAAAATGGGCATTATTCCCTCCCATGCAAAAAAGAACGCTGGAGTATGGCTAGTTCATGTTGAATTTATCTCGAGGTATGCAATGTTTTTATTTATTTGTTAAATTTTTGTTCGAAAAAGTAGACAGACAAAGTGTTTCATTGACCTTAGTTACTCGTTAGTCTATCGTGAATTTTCAGGAATGTAAATGATGCCAAAGCGACTGAAATTTTGTAGTAAGATTAAAATGGTGTATTCCGTAGAAGAAAGGGTGGAAATGATAAAATCATGTTTTAGAGATAACGACTCTGCAGGATTAACAGCGGCTTCATTTAACAAACGATATCCTGAAGAAAAATGTATCCGCTGCTTACGTTGTGCAACTGGTTACTGAATTTGACGCTACTGGTTCAGTCGGCAACAAAAATATGATGTATGAAGGAGACGAAGCGAGGAAGTGCCTATCTTAGGTCACGTAGCGATGGATCCGACGCTTAGTACTAGGAAATTGTCTGGTGTGTAATGGTTTTGTTTTTAATTTTCTCTAAAATTGGAGAAATATTTCAATCCTACTGGAACTACGAAACTTAATTAATGACGTGTAATGAGATTAAATTATAAATAGGCTATTTGAAGAAAATTACAATTGACCCTACCTATTGATACCTATGCCTAGCTTGATCAGAGTCCCTTAATCTCAGTGTGTGAGATCTTCGTCTAGAACCTACATCCTAGATATAGCCTTAGGAATAATACTGCTCACTTCAATCAACTAGCTTTATTACAAGATAAATATCAAAAGTCACAGTATCTGATTAATAATTTACTAACTCTAATCAAAGTAAATAATACAAAAAAGAATAACTTAACTAAAAAAGATTAACCACTAACAATAAAATGAGTCTCAGATGAGATGAATTCAAATTACATAGTACAAATTCTCAATTTAAAATAATATGAGCTTTTCAACAAAGCGGAACTCAATGATAGAGCTCTGTCAACAATTAAAAAGATAGAAAAGAAAAATTTGATGGTTCAGAGAAACACTTAGCTTTTAGGAATGAGATTAATCCTCACGATGATTTGATTTGGTGTTTTACATCAGTTTTCTGGTATTCCTGTATCGTACAGCTTACAGGTTACTTGTTTAGCTGAATATCGATCGCAACGTGACTGCCCTAGGTGGCAAGACTTTTTCCCCAAAAACGTGGTTACCCCAGACGTAAGATACCAAGGTTTGGCATAAAGTTGAAAACTCAAATATCTTGACGATGAACAAAAAAATCTATAACAATACCATATCTCTCGAATATATATTTTTAAAATGAACAGAATGAATTTGACTTACCCTTGGAATAGCAGATATCGATCTAGGTTGACCGCCTCGGTAGCTGCACGGTTAGTGAGCAAGTATGTAGGAATATGCTTAGCCGAGGTGCCTGGTTCGAATCCGGGTTCAAGTCATGGATGTTGTCCTTGAACAAAAAAAGTGAATTTGACAAAGACGTACATAGAGATTGGATACTTAATCATAGTTGTTGAGTCCATAACCTCTGAAGGCCAGATAACTTGTAATCCTGAGAGGTGGCAGTTATCACTGCACGGTCTAGGTGAGTGGTTCGGAGTCCACTATAAACTGTAGGTCCATAGAAAAAACAAACAAACAATCGATCCAGGTTAATTTATAAAAGAAAATTCGAAATCTCTCCACTTGCTAATTGAATCGTTTGTCAAGGAAATCCGGCAAAATTACCGACTACTTATACGCCTCAGACGATTGGAATTTATCCAGAAAATCAATGAATACTTAATTTCAATTTCTGCAAATTTTTCTCTCCAATCACTTCAACACAGCTCCAATAAAATAACAAATGATTCCGAAGATTTCTAAATGGACAAGAGAAAGAATCGAATGAATTCCGAACTTATATAGACTCGGTTCTATCAAAAAACTATTGATATTCAAAAAAATTAATAAAAAAGCGACATTGTTCTCTTCACAACAATAAAGTGGAAACGAAACATAGAATGAGTTACTGTTTTCCGGTCTCCCACAGAAACGAGAAAACGATCTTCTTTCAAGTACTGACTTCACAATTAACCGGCGAACAACCTAGATCAATAGCAGCGACACCTTACGGATATAACTATAATTTTCATTGGGTATCATTAACTGTAGATTTCTAATTCGAATTTCAAACTGTTTGAATATTTACTTGATGAAATGAGATTGAATTATCAATAAAATTATGAAAACTGAGTTTGAAAGATATAAATGATTAATTCGAGAAATAGGACTGTTACAGGTGTTTGATGTACAACAATCATAAGATTTTTAAGAAAACATAAGTTTCATCCTTTAAAAATATGCTTGGTTCAGGAACTGAATGAGGATGATTTTGATCGCCGACTCATATTCTGTGGAGTGATCAGTGAAACTATCAACAATAATCCAAGCTACATGTTCATTATCTGTTGTTCGGATGAATGTTCATTTTACCTTAACGGCACTGTAAACAGGCATAACTGTCGGTACTGCTCAGATGAAAATCCAAGATTATTTCGAGAAGAGCATACACAGCAGATTAGGGAGCTAGCTAGATAATTTTGAACGCCAGTAGTGAAAGTGGATTCGTACGAAACGCATATCTGGCCTTTAAGTCCAACTGTAAAACCGGTGCTCATCACGATGATACGAAGTTCGCAAACTACAAAAAATGGTTGAAAGATAAACTTATTCCAAATTTACCACTAAAAAGTGTGTAAGTGATCGATTATGTCCCATATCACAATGTACAAACATAAAAATACCGGAACATGGATTCTCAAAAAGAAGAAATGGAAGAGTGGCTGCAACATCGAAATATTGCCTTTGCAATATTGGGATGCTAAAGGCAGAACTTTATAATGCAATTTAATTACACGAACTCTTATATATAATGTATGCTGTTGACAAACTCCTGAATGATCATGGCCACGATGTACTTAGACTTCCCCCATATCATCCTGACTTAAACCCGATGGAACAAGTTCGGGCAGCCATGAAAGTTTATGTCAAGAATACTGATTTCTCAGTGAAGAATGTGAAGAACTCTGTGGTGAGTTTTTCTCCTCGTTTTCTCCAGATCAGTGGAAATCACTATGCGACAATTTGCAGAAAATTGAACAATCTTTCACGAAGCAAGAACTAATGCTGGATCATATTATCGACTATTTCATAAATACTTTGCAAGCAGACGATAGTGACAGCAACAGCGAGTTGTATTATTAAACTGATAACCAGGTAAATCCGAATCATTCGTCTTCACGATAACGCAATACGATTGTACCTCTTGAAATTTCCGTTTCCTTTGTTATGTCGTTAATTCTATATGAACCCATCGAGGTATCACAAAGATACTAGGTACTTAGGAAAAAGATAGTTATTAATCCTTTGCCTCAAATCCCTATTGAATATAAACCTTCAATTACTAAATTCTATCCTATTGTACAGATTCCAGGTCTACTTCTTGTTCTTCTTCAGCCATCTGTCATCCAGTTCTGGACAAAGGCCTCCCCCAGTTCTCTCCAACGGTCTCTATTATGTGCTACCTGATACCAGTTGCGCCATTCAATGCGATTCAGGTCATCTCCCCATCTCATTGGAGGGCGACCTCTTCCTCTTTAGCTCAAATATGGTCTCCATTTATGCATTTCGCCATTTCATCTGCCATCTCCTTGTCTTGCATTATAACCCGCGAAGCCCCATTTGAGTCTGGCAATTTCTACTCTGACATCGCAAACTTTCGTGACTTTCCTTATCCATGTGTTTGTTTTCCTGTCTGTTAGTCTTATTCCAAGCATCCTGCGTTCCATTGCTCTTTGTGTTTTGCACAATTTGGTCATAATGGCTCTAGTAAGTGTCCATGTTTGGCAGCCGTAGGTGATAACAGACAAAATACAGTGATTGTAGAATCTAGTTCTAAGATATTGTGGTATCTTACGACTTTGAAGGACCCATATTAACTTTTCAAATCCAGCCCAAGCAAGCCGAATTCTTCTCGCTATTTCTGATGTTTGATTCTCTCTATTGAGTTTGAGTATTTGACATAGGTAAACAATTTAATCCACAATGTCCAGAGAGTGTACGCCAACTGTTATCCTCCTATTATCTTCTGTGTTAGTCATGGTTTTCGTCTTCTACATGTTTATTTTCAAACCAATTTTTGCGATACTTCAGCTAATTCTGTATTCATTTCTTGCAACTCTTCGGGAGTGGTGGAAATCAGAACAATATCATTGGCGTACCTAAGACGATTCAGTGTTTTTCCGTTTATGTTTATCCCCTTTCCTTCTCAACTCAATGATTTCAATACATCTTCTAATGCTAAGGTAATAACTTCGGTGATATAACGTCTCCCTGTTTCACACTTCTCTTGATTTTTATAGGCTTAGTCTCGTGTTCTAGTCTCACTATCATTGAGGATTGTTGATAAATGTTGTGGATCAGTTGTCTCTACCAGGAATCAATTCTGCTGTTGTTCATATTTTGTTCTGCGGTCCATATCTCAGTCATATCGAATGCCTTCTTATAGTCTCCGAACGTCACGTATAGTGTTAGATGGTATTCTTTTGCTCTCTCTATCAAAGTTTTCATAGTAAGGAGATGATCAGCTGTACTATACCCCTTTCGAAAGCCAGCCTGTTCAACGGGTTGGTGGGAGTCCATCTTCGCCGTCAATCGGTTAGTGATTATTTTTATGAATAGCTTGTAGATCTGTGATAGTAGTCTTTCTTGTACATCAAAACGACAGCACTTTTAGCCAAGTCTTCTGGAACCCTACCGCTATGCAAGCATTCATTGAATAATGTCCTCAAAGTGTGTATCTCATAATCTTCTTTTCGGGCAATTCTTCAGAGTTCACATTCTTTATTTCCCTTTTGATGTTTACCCGTGATTCATCGCTTGGCTTTTTTTCTGAGGTGTATAGGTCTTTATACTATATGTGTGCTTTTTTCTATTTCTCTTTCTTCCTTGCCATCTTTGTCTTCAAAGCTGCAATAATAAGTTTCCCTTGTTGCAACCTCAAGCAATTCAATCCCCTATTCCTCTTCAGAATCTTCTCCACTTCTTCTTCTTGCTGTTTCCTCAAATCTTCTCTTATCATCTTTTTGATTGTTTTATTGAATTGATTGAGCATACTCAACTGTTTCGTATTTTCCTTAACTCCGGAACTTTCTTGTAGTCTAATTGGCGATGAGTCTGTAACTCACTTCTTTGTAATAGAAATTAAAATGATCGAATACCTTGAAATGCCATAAGCCTAAGAGGGATAATTTTCTCAAGAAGCCCTTACGTCGAGCCTGATGGCTATTTGACGTTACATTGCAGAATGTATGATTCATCTTACTTCCTCCACCTGCTATCTCTTTGGTTTTTTGCGTATCTTATAAGAATCTCAACCGCACAGATATTCTTGTTGACTTGTACAGCCTTAATTAAGATGTGCTACTCTTCTTATTGTTCTGATAAAAATTGCTTTTGAGGTTCGGGCCATCTGGATTTTTCATTGTATAGATATATTGTAATAATTTCCTCGAAAACCCCGAGTAGGCGATTTAAATGCCTAACGTGCTTCACGGGTATTTTTCCACTATCATCATGCATAGTATGGTTCTTAAATTGAATTTGGGAATGAAAGCTTGGTCAAAATGAAGTACAATATGTAGACTATCAATATAATATGAAAGAGGAATGTAGACACAAGGACCACAAAAATAGAAGACTTTTTCACCTCGAAACCAACGTTAACTGCACTGGCGTAGTTGGCTTTATGACGCTTCCTATATCTCTAACGGACACGTAAGAGGGGTTAGAATTTTGCCTCCTAACTTCACTGAAACTAGCATTACGCCAACTAATCCGTGCGCCAACAACCGTCTCACTTACTGAAATGATATGAAGTGAAATGATTAATTCTACCATATTTTTCACTTATTTACAGATGTTTATTGCCCAGCAACCTGGGATGGTATTACATGTTGGCCACAAGCTGCTGCTGATACAATAGCCTACCAAAACTGCACTTCGCTTTCTTATATCAAAGGATTCGTATTACAGGTACGTTTATGATAATACCACTGATTCACTTGAAAAGAGAATACCACCAGATATGTGAATATGAAACCGGAATTTTTTAATAGAAAATACACGTTTATTGTATGAAAATGATACAAAATAGTTTATTCAAAGTATTGCCCATCGCTAGCTATACATTTTCCTCACCTTTCTGCCAATACAGGGTGTTACATAATAGTATGTCACAACTTGAGGGGGTAGATCTACGTGCAATTTCAAGAAACAAAGTTCATACTAACATAGGTCCGCAAAAGCTTCTTTACGGAGCTATAGGGTGTTTTCTCTTCAAAACTCCTGCAGTTTTTGAGATATTCAGCCCAAATTTGGAATGTGAGCTATTTTTCACAGCCTCCATTATTACACGGCCTAAATTTCAACTAGAATCTACAAGTCGTTTTCGTTTCCGAAGCCATGTCTTCTTTTGCCCTTTCAAACTTTTTGCAGTACGCCACTGATCAACGTACAATCAATTTTCGTCATCTTCGTTCAATTTAGAAACTTTTTTAACACTTGTAATTTTTCTGTTCTTGAGCAAAAAATTATTAAAGGATTGTAGGCATTCGCTGAATTGAAAGCACTTCTAATTTAAAAAAATGATTAGTAGGCTTTGATTTTTTTCATTTATTTATTTATTTTGACAATTGCTAAAGTTGGAACAGTGTCTGCTCGAATTGTTTATTAAATTAACGATTAGTTTCAAGACTTTTGAAGTTAAGAATGGCTCATTTCACTAACGCCGAATTGGCTGATATCCATTACATGTACGGTCTGGCTGACAGAAACACAACAGAAGGTAGGCAATTAAATCAGGTGCGCTTTCCATATCGAGTAACACCAGACAGGCGAACATTTTCAAATATCCACAGAAGGTTGAAGGAAACTGGTACTTTTATTGCTAATAATCATTGCAGTGCAACTCAAACTATGAGAACTCCAAATATTGAGGAAGCAGTTTTGAATTGTATTGATTTGAATCCTCATGTGAGTACAAGAAAATTGGAAATCAGTTGAGTATTTTTAGTTCGAAGAATTCTCCACGACTTTTTATTGTACTCGTTCCATATTCAACGCGTCCAAACTCTACTTCCTCGTGATTTTCCCTCAAGACTGAATTTCTGCCGATAGTTATATAAATTTTGAGGAAATGCTCATTTTGATAGTGAAACAATGTTCACCGACGAAGCTAACTTTTCGGGAACTGCTATCACAAATGATCACAATAATCATTATCGAGCTGAGGAAAATCCCCATTTGAGAATCTCATCATCAAGAACGATTCTCACTGAATGTCTGGGTCGGAATAATTGGAAACTATTTGTTTGGGACATTTTTTTTGCCTAACAGACTAAGCGATCCCGCTTATCGGCAATTTTTTGAGGAGGAATTACCGTTATTGCTCCAGGATGTGCCACTTTTGGTGAGAAACATAATGTGATTTATGCATGACGGAGGACCAGCACTTTTCAGTGGAGAAGCTAGGAAATTTTTGAATAATACATTCAACAAACGATGGAGAGGTCGGGGTGGCCATGGCCTCTTAGGTCCCCAGACTTAAATTGTTTAGACTTTTTCTTATGAGGATATCTCAAAAGTGTAGTTTATACCACTCCAGTGAACACTGTAGAAGAATTGAGAAATCAAATAATAACCTCTTGTGACACGATAAGAAATACCCCAGGAATATTTCAGAGAGTGCGTGATGATATGCGGAGAAGGACAGAGGCTTGTATTCTTGCAGGTGGAGGACACTTCCAGTAATTTATTTAGTTTTTAATTGTTCCTTTTTTTAGTTTGATATTGAATAAGTATAAGTTGAGTCTCAGAAGACGAGCTATCAGAATAAAAGCAAATTTTGGGCATACCTATCGAGTATTTCTATTATTTTGTTACTAAGCGAATAATATACAATTCAAATTCACCACTTACCACTTTTAGTGTGAAACATGTGGTTCATGCATGATGGGGCATCAGTACATTCCAATGAAGAAGCTAGGGAATTCTTGAATAATACGTTCAACAACCGATGGGTAGGTCGGGGTGGGACAGACCTATTGCCTCCTAGATACCTAGACTTAAATAGTGTAGACTTTTTCTTATGGGGATATCTTAAAAGTTTAGTTTATACCACTCCAGTGAACACTGTACAAGAATTGAGAAATCGAATAATAACCTCGACAGGTTATGACACGATAACAAATACCCCAGGAACAGAGTCCTGTATGGTTGCAGGTGGAGGACAACTGCCTCGTATCGACACCAGCAATTTATTTAATTTTTAATCGTTCTTTTTTCAGTTTGATATTGAATAAATACAATTTAAGTGTCAGAAGACGAGCTATCAAAATAAAAGCAAATTTTGAGCATACCTATCGAGTATTTGTATCATTTTTTTCATTTTTAGCCAATAACATACAATTCAAATTCAATAATTTTTCACTCGAAAACGGTTGGAGATACGAAAAAATTACAAGTGTCAGAAAAGTTTCTAAATTGAACGAAGATGACGAAAATTGATTGTACGCTGATCAGTGGAGTACTGCAAAAATTTTGAAGGGCAAAAAAAGACATTAACTGAATTTCAGTTAAAATATAGGACGTGTAATGACAGAGGCTGTAAAAATTAGGTTGCATTTCGAATTTGGGCTGAATATTTCGAAAACTACAGGAGTTTTGAATAAAAAAACATTTTTTTTGGAAATTTCAACACCCTGTAGCTCCTTACATCGAAAATCATCATCTGGGACGAATGCACAATGGTGCATAAAAGTGCATTAGAAGCTCTTAACCGAACATTGAAAGATTTACGCAATGACTCGAGATGTTTTGGGGGAGCAATGATTTTACTGTCTTGCGATTTCCGTCAAACATTGCCAGTAATTCCAAGATCTACAACAGCCGACGAATTAAACGCTTGCCTCAAATCGTCGAATTTAAGGCGCTATGTGAAGAAACTGCAGCTGAAAACAAACATGAGAGTTACATTGCTTAATGATACATCTGCTGAAGATTTCTCTGAGTAATTGCTGACTATCGATAATGGTCAAGTACCTGTCAATGAACCGAGCGGATTGATATCATTTCCAAAAAATTTCTGTGATTTTGTCTCATTAAACGACGAAGTTATCAACAATGTATTTCCAAACATTATTTCTAACTACAAAAATAATGAATGGTTGAGTGAGCGAGCCATTGTAGCAGCTTAGAATAAAGATGTAGATGACCTGAACTACATAATTCAAAGTAATATTCATTCAATAATAAAAAAACAAGTACTGTGTTTTAAGGAATTTTACTTAATAATTGCGATTCGTAACGCGTTTCACTACACCGTAGCTTCTTCAGACGAATGAATATACAGAAAAATATAAATGAGAATATAACTATAAATGTTATATTCATGAATAACTTAGAGAAATTAATTCATAATCATCCACTCAGTAAATATTGTTTATACTGGTATCGCTATGTAGACGATATCACTATTTGCTTCACAGGAACAGATAGACAGTTGAAAATTTTCGAAAATCATATAAATTTAATACATCCAAAATTGCATTCACAACCGAAATAGAAAGCAATAATTCGATAAATTTCTTAGACGTAACAATTTCGAATGAAAATGGAAAACATGTTTTCGCAATTTACCATAAGCCGTCACATACAGATATTATAATACATAACTCGTCGTGTCATCCATATCAACATAAGATGTCAGCATTCAATAGTTTTATTCATAGATTGATTAACATCCCGTTATCACCAGAAAATTTCAACAAAGAACTAAATTTGATTAAACAAATAGCCAAAAATAATGGTTACAATCCCAAACTAATAAATAATATTTTAAATAAAAAACAAAATAGAATCGCATTCCATGAAGTTTACCCTGTCGATAAATTGAAACAAAAATTCAACACCTTAACCTACGTTGGCATCACAAGTGAGAAACTGAAATCATTCTTAAGTAGCAATAATTTCAACATAGCTTTCCAAACTAATAATAATTTAGGCAAATATATAAAAAATAATAAAACCAAAACAGGTAAAACAATAAATCAGGTGTTTATAGATCGAATTTCAATGACTGTGATAATTTCTAAATTGGTAGAACTCATAGAAATTTTAATATTAGAATATCGGAACATAAACGTTGTTTTTCAAATAAAAATCAGATTCAAATTACGCGAATCATCTCTTAGAAAATAATCATTCTTTCGACCCACAGTTTGAAATTTTCCATACAGATAATAAATCTTGGAAGGTAGATCTTTGGGAAACTTTAGAAATTAATAAATACAAACACTCAGGTAGACTCATCAATGAACAAGTCGATTTAAGCCCTTCACCTCTATTGAATCTTTTTGAGGAGCAATCTATTCCTTAATTTTATTGGATATACCTGTCATAAATAACCACTTAAGAAGAAGCAACCCAATAAGCTTTTAATTACTGAAGAACATTTGTAGTTATATTCTCATTCATATTTTTCTGTATATTCATTCGTCTGAAGAAGCTACGGTGTAGTGAAACGCGTTACGAATCGCAATTATTAAGTAAAATTCCATAAAACACAGTACTTGTTTTTTTTTTA
This sequence comes from Cryptolaemus montrouzieri, assembly GCA_013387265.2. Taxonomy (NCBI): domain Eukaryota; kingdom Metazoa; phylum Arthropoda; class Insecta; order Coleoptera; family Coccinellidae; genus Cryptolaemus; species Cryptolaemus montrouzieri. Next base: position 1,434,368 of record JABFTP020000083.1, on the reverse strand, counting down.
TTATTGATAATGGAATTTTACCAAGTAAAAGCCTCCCAAATTCAAATATTCATTCAAATCTATTGACTGCGTCATAAATGAAGATGAAGCCACCAACTATCCCATTGAATTTTCAAACTCCTTGTATGTGCCTGCCTTAGCACTGTACAATTCACGCCTAAACGTTGGCTCCGTAGTAATCATGCTTCGAAACATAAATCAACCAAAACTGTGCAACTGTACGCGTTTAGTGGTTAGAAAATTGATGAACAATGTAATTTACGCGACGATACTGAAAGGAAAATTCAAAGGTGAGGAAGTTCTCATTCCGAGGATCCCGATGATCCCAATCGATATGCCGTTAGAATTTAAAAGACTTCAACTTCCGATCTGTCTTGCATCTGCCATGACCATCAACAAATCACAAGGCCAATCCTTAAAAGTTTGTGGTTTGAATCTAGAACATCCATGTTTTTCCCATGATCAGTTATATGTGGCATGTTCACGGATCGGAAGACCATCTGCGTTGTTTGTTCCTGCGCCTGATGATAAAACAAAAATGTCGTGTATCACATGGTACTTAAGTGAAAGCAATCTATGTACTAAAATACAGAAATATTAATGAATGATTAATTAAGGTACTTTTTTCGTATTTTTCTAATGAAAAAATTAATACATTCCCAAATTTGGTTATTTATATATTGTATATATATATATATATATATATATATATATATATATATATATATATATATATATATATATATATATAAATATATATATATATTTTTTCACAGCCTCATCTCGTCCACTGCTAGACATAGGCTTCTCTTAACCTTTTCCAATTTGACCGGTCTTGGGCATCCTAAATCCAATTTGTGGAGATCCTTTTTATGTCGTCCGTCCATCTTGTTGGCGGTCTGCCTCTGCTTCTGAAGGCTTCGTGTCTAGGGCGCCACTCCAATATCCTTTTTGACCATCTGTTGTCTGACAATCTTGCGACATGGCCTGCCCAGTTCTATTTTAAACGTGTGACCCTATCTACAGCATCTGTAACCTTACTTCTTCTTCGTATCTCCTCATTTGAAATCCGATCTCTCAGGCTTAGTCCCAACATGGATCTTTCTATGGCTCGTTGGGTCACTTTTATTCTGTTGACAGTCCTTTGGGTAAGTGTTAGTGTTTCGGAGCCATTTGTCAGTACCGGAAGGACACATTGATCATAAACTTTGCGTTCAAGACTTATTGGAATATCAGACTTGAAAATGTGTCGTAATTTTCCGAAGGCAGCCCAGGTCAGTCCCATTCGTCTGCTTATATCACAGGTCTGGTTGTCTCTTCCAATTCGTATTTCGTGCCCTAGATATTTATATGAGGTTACAAATTGGATTTCTTTTTCCCTTAGTTTTAAGTTACAGCTGGGGCTAAGTTAGTCATGAATTCTGTTTTATCGGTATTGATCTTTAATCCAACTTGTTGGGAGATACTTGACAACTCTGAGAGCATTTCGTATGCCTCATCTAGGCTATCTGAGATCAACACAATATCGTCGGCGAAACGCAGGTGATTTAGCATTTCCCCATCCACACGTATGCCTCTATTTCCCATTTCGAGCTTTTTAAACATATACTCTAATAAAGTTGTGAAGAGCTTGGGAGATATTGTATCGCCCTGACGAACACCCCTTTCGATTTTAAACTGGTTTGTTTCTTCGCGAAGTCTCACTTTTGCTGTTGCGTGTTCGTAGATATGTCGTAGTAGGGGGATATATCGATGATCTATACGACAGTCGGCAAGAGCTTCAAGCATTTCGTAGTGATTTATGGAATCGAACGCTTTTACATAATCTACAAACGTGAGTACAAGAGGTTTATTGTATTCCACACATTTTTCTATCAGTGACTTTATAACCTATAAGTGGTCGTTTGTTCCATATCCAGCTCTAAAGCCCGCTTGTTCTCTTGGCTGATATAAATCCAGTTTGTTCGTAAGTCTCGCTGTTATGATTTTTGTAAAAAGCTTATGAAGATGTGTAAGTAGACTAATTGGTCTGTAGTTTTGAAGGTCGGTGATATTACCCTTTTTGTGCATAATAACAATGATGGCGTTGTTCCACTTCTCTGGGGTTGTTGCTTCATCTAGACATTTGTTGAAAAGTCGAGTTATGGACTTAACTAGTTGTTTTCCTCCCATTTTCATAGCTTCTGCAACGATGACGTCTTCACCTGGTGCTTTATTGTTCTTCATTTCGTTAAACGATCTTAAAACTTCAATTTCAGTTATTGCTGGAATATCCTCTGATCCCTGGTTTACTATATGAGGTAAAGGATGTGCATTTTTTAATATTCCAGCTTGGTGTTGGTCACTGTATAAGCTGGTATAGAAATTTTCGACAATTGTGATTGGCTCCCTTCTGTCGTTTGTTACTTCTCCCCTTTCATTTTGTAATTTAACTATTTCTATTTTTCCCAAACTCAGTTTGTTTTGAAGTATTTTCATGTTTTTATTTTCTTCTATGGTTTTGGTTATTCATTTTTTATTGTATTTTCTGACATTGGCTCTTACAGCTTTTGTTATATCTTTGCTTAGTTGTCTTATTTGGTCTCTATGATATGAATGTCTTCCTAGCAGTTCTCTTCTTTGTTTCATTAATTGTTTAGTATACGTCGTTAACTTCCCCACGTTGTTCACTGATTTCGGGCAATGTTTTTTCTGAGCTTCGTTGATTTATTTGACTATGTTGTCGTTTAAGTTTTCAATGCTCATTTCATCAGGGTTTTCAAGATTCTCTTCTATTGTCTTCTGATACCCTTCGATGTCATCTACATTCGTCCACTTTTTATTATTTTGTTTGTTAATCAATTTCGTTCTCTCCTTTCTTAGATTCAGTGACACTATTGCTCTTACCATTCTATGATCACTTCCTACAGATAATCTATTTAGTACAATTATATCAGTAATTATTGCTTTTTTATCTGTAATAATAAAGTCGATTTCGTTTTTCGTCTTTCCATCTGGACTGCTCCATGTCCACTTGCGATGTTCTGCTTTTTGGAAGAATGTATTCATTGCTGTTGGTTCATTGTGTAGCAAGAACTGCAATAGAAGGTTTCCTCTGTCGTTTCTTTCTCCAATTCCATGGAAGCCCAAAGACGTTTCTGTTTCGTCTTGCTTCTTACCAAGTTTGGCATTGAAGTCACCGGCTAGTATAGTGAAATATGTCAAGGAGTTTGACATTGCCTTAGCTACATCCTCGTAGAAGGCCTCAACTTCCCCATCTGAATGAGTGGATGTGGGTGCATAGGCTTGTATAATTTCGATACTACATCGAACTTTTAGTTTTAGTACCACATAGCAGACTCTGGAACTTATGCTGCTAATTTGAAGTATATTCAGTATATTCTGGATGTGACGTTTATGTATCAAGAGTCCTACCCCTCCCACGGAGCTGTCTTCCTCACAGTTGTGATAATAGAGGTTTTCCGACTTCCGTAAGGTTTGCTATTCTCCTCTCTTACGTGTTTCGCTTATTCCAACTATATCCCAATGTATTTGTTTCAGTTCCTCTTCAAATTCAAGGATTTTCTCTTCAGATGAAAGGGTTCTCGTATTATATGTCGCAATATACGGTTTTCGAAGGTAGCCTGGTCCAACCCAGGGATTCTTAGCACCCTCTGATCGTAGTCTGTGCCGACCGCTACCATAGTCGGGGACTAGCGATCTGCCGGGCACTGAGGGCCTTGTATAGTTTTCGCTTGTCATTTTGGTTAGAGGTTTTTTACCCGTTACCTATCACACTGGCTAGTGCCGGTTGATCTTTTTAGGAATTACATTTTCTTAATTCCTGTAGTAACGGTTATCCCGCCGTGGCTCGGCCGTCAGAGCCTTCGTTGGTTGTTTAGCAGGGTATACCATATACAGGTGAAGGTTGACATTTGGGCTGGTTTTGATCCTGTACTACCATCGCCCTTATATCCCTATATATATATATATATATATATATATATATATATATATATATATATATATATATATATATATATATATATATATATATATATATATATATATATATATTTATATTGCCTCTTTCCCACATGAAACTTTCTCAAGTATTTTTCAATAGTGATAATGAAACTGATAGATTCGACAGTACAAGAGTTCACAAGTTGTCCTTTATGAATTGTGAAAGCGCCTATACAGATCAGACTGGCTGTTCATTCAAAACTAGAGACAAAAAACATCAATCAGATTACAATAGCCAGAGAACCGACGAATATACTTTCGCTTCACATTGTATCGAAAATGGTAATCATTTTCCACCCATATATCAACTTCGAATTATTCACAGAATACCTAGAGGGCGAAAGTTAGATTCCTTAGAATCCATCAATATTTTCAAACTCGAACAAACTCCGCACAGAGATAAACTTCTGAACGACCTGTATGCCAGCTTATTTGTCCCAATTTGATATCTTTAAATAATACCTCGGTGACGACGAGGATATGATGCTCGTCATCTGTGCTGAGTTATCTGGGTTCAATCCCCACAAAGTCGATGCGATTTTTCGGAATCTGGGAATCGCTTGAGTATCCATCTTTAAGAGGAGATGTATAGCCGCCGGTCCTGTCTAACAGCGATGTGATGGACTTCTCTCGACACGAGAGGGGTTCGGCACAATTCTCGAGTAAGGTGACAGAGAATTCCCCGGAGTGTCATTAGCTGAAGACCGAAAAAGAACACGTTAAAGGATCAAAAACAAAATAGTCATACCTGCTTTTATTATAATTCGCTTACTTGCACCCTCATTAATGTATGTATCTGTTTATATATGTATGTATTTTCAACTTTAGTTCAGTACTTGTCAGCTGAAGATGGCCGAGAAACCGAAATAGCAATTCGATAAATCGCTTATCATAGTACCGTGTTTAATTTCCTATTATCAACACTCTCATAATCGATTTGCCGTACTTATTCCGTGAAATAATTAGAATTTCTACAAATTCTTTATATTTCTACATTAAATATGAGGAGAAAAATCATCAATATCTTATGACAAGAGCATTTATATCGGAAGAATCCTACTTTCGTCCTATTGATTTTTGCCTTAACTAATATACCTTGTTAAAATCAGCACCCACGTGCTACACATTTCATCCAATGATTTGTATCTCCCAATTTATATCGGATGTCAATCGACACGTGTTTAAAATTAAATACATCTCTACAAGGAATTGCGAACCAGGAAGGACGTGCCCAAGGGGGTCTTCCGTCGATTAATGTTTCGAAACGTGACCTCATCAGTCGTTGTTTAAATGAGTTTCAATAAGTCACAATATAACTTAACAAGATATGCACTTTGCAAGACGATTCATCAAAAAAAACGCGTAAGTCTTATTCATTTATATATTCACATGAAACAGAAAATCATAAAAATTGAAAGTATTTGAACAATCGAACAAAAAATATCAGGCTTGAGTTTCACAAAATATAATGAAGAAAAATATTGATATGTTGATTGAGGAGGTCGTTAATTGATGAATATCGATATACATATTTTCAATGAAATAAGAATAAAGTGTTTAGATTTTCACTATATTAACAAAATAAAGTCCAAATTTTCCGATCACCAATTTTATGATAGGTTCAGTAATTTTTCAAATGCTAATTTTTCCAGAGATGAAGTTTCAGTTCTAGAAAAGGGCTTTAAACACAAGTTAGAGTCAAATAATGCTCGTCTCCATTTCGATCTGCTAGGAATTGAAACCGAAATAGCCCTAAATTATCCACCACAAGCCAAACACCTAAAACACTCTTCAGCGATACTACTTCAAAAAGGGTTCAATAGTTTCCAACCTAAGAAATTCGAAAATACAACTTTAAAGTCCATTAAATCTAAGTCCGCATCTGAAGAGATCATATTCACCAAAGCCGACAAAGGTCATACAGTCATAACCTTAAATAGAGCAGATTATTTATTGAAAACCCAAAATTTCATTGAATCAGGTTGTTATGAAGAAATTGATGAAGATCCAACTAATAAATTTCAATCCATAGTAAAAAACGCTTTAGAGTATGTCTATAATAAATACCAACCAAAAATATGTACCAGATGGTCTTCATTCTGCGATGGAGAAGGCAACGGGAAACCACTCCATTATAACTCCCTAGTACAATAAGCATGGCAGTTACAAATCAACAAATGGGCCTTAGTCCCCGGCAGGCCTTAGATGGTCAAAGGCTGCTAAGAATCCCCGGGTTAGCTATGCGAATCTGTACGTGGAATACCAGAACAATGTATCGAGCGGGTAAAATAGACAACGCGATACAGGAGATGAATAGGTTAAACATCGACATAATGGGAATAAGCGAGATGAGATGGCCTGGTTCCGGACATTACACAATTAGTGAACACCAAGTATATTTCTCTGGAATTAGCAGCGGACAACATCAAAATGGAGTAGGTCTCATAATTAATAGTAGGTTTCATCAATCAGTGGATAATTCTGTTCCCATTTCGGAGAGAATACTTCTGCTTCAACTAAACACCAAGCCGGTACAAATTAATATCATGCAGGTATATGCACCTACGGCAGATAAATGCGATGATGAAGCAGAAAGTTTTTACCATGACCTCCGACAGACAATCAGGAAACTAAACAAGAAAGACATCACAATAATCATGGGCGACTTCAACGCCAAACTGGGAAAGGGAAGCGGTAACGAATTTGTTGGATCACACGGGCTTGGCATACGAAACGAGAGAGGTGAAATGTTGAATACGTTTGCAATGGAAGAACAAATGGTGATACTCAATACATTTTTTAAACTACCGGCCCGCCGTTTATACACCTGGAAATCACCTGCGGATAGACCGGACCACATAATAAGAAATCAGATAGATTTTATGCTGGTCAATAAGCGGTACAGAAACATTTTCACTGCAGTGAAGACTTACCCCGGCGCTGATATTCAGTCAGATCACGTTCCGCTGGTCGGCACAGCTAAATTAAAGCTGAAAAAGATCATAAAGAAAAACAACATCCCCAAATCGACAAAATAAAACTAAAGAACCCAGCCATAAAGGAACAAGTGAAACAACACATGTCTGGAAAATTAAAAGTCAAAGACACTACTGTGGACGTCGATGCTGAAGTTGATACACTGAAATTAGTTGTGAAGTCTGCAAGTGACACTATTCTTAAGCCTGATAAAAACAAGAAAAAGAAACGATGGATGACTGATGGAATCCTAAGTCTGATGGAAGAACGCCGGAAAGTAAAAGACAAAGATCAGGATAAATACAAAGATATTCAAACAAGGATCCGGAAAGAGATAAGAGAAGCTAAGGAAACATGGGCTCGAGAAAAATGTTTTGAAATAGAAGATCTGGAAAAAAGACATGATAGTTTCAACATGCATCGTAAAGTCAAAGAATTAAGTGGCCTATACAAAACACCTATGGTTGGACGTCTGCTGGATGAAGACAACAACACCATCATAGATAGAGACGAGAGAATTAATATCTGGAAGAAATATATCAGCACTCTGTTCCAAGATTAGAGAAATAACGAACCAGTAATCAACGCTGACGCGGGTCCACCCATCACCTCTGACGAAGTGCACAAGTCCATTGAACAGATGAAGGATGGAAAGGCTCCAGGACCAGATGACCTTCATGCCGAGTTCCTGAGATTGCTGGACGGAGACGGAATAAAATGGCTGACAAATATATTTAACCATATTTACGACACCGGAGATATTCCTCGAGACTGGCTAAAGTCCACATTTATTCCAATACCTAAAAAAGCCAGTGCAAAACAATGCGAAGACTATAGACTAATCAGCCTCATGAGCCACCTACTCAAATTATTTCTGAAGATAATTCACAAACGTATATATAATAAATGCGAGGAACATATATCAGACACACAATTCGGATTTAGAAATGCACTAGAACTAGAGAGGCTTTATTTGCTATTCAGGTCCTATTCCAGCGATGCAGGGATGTTGGTTGTGATGTATACGTCTGTCTTATAGACTATCAAAAAGCCTTCGATAGGGTCCAGCACAATAAAATGATAGAGGTTTTAAGAACAATCGGCATCGACGAGAAAGATTTGCGTCTTATAATAAATCTGTATTGGCATCAAACAGCAAATATTAGAGTCGATGGTGATTACTCAGAAGATGTAAATATAAGACGCGGTGTTAGACAGGGCTGTGTCTTATCCCCCACTTTGTTCAACCTGTACTCAGAACACATATTTAACACAGCACTGGAAAATGTGGATGCTGGAGTGTTGGTTAATGGACAGAGATTGAACAATATACGTTACGCGGACGATACTGTTGTGTTCGCTGATTCTCTCGAAGGTCTTCAAGAATTGATGAATCGTGTCTTTAAAGCTAGCTCTGAGTACGGATTGTCTCTTAACATCAAGAAGACCAAATTCATGGTAATTAGCAAACAAAATACACCTCCTGACCAACTAGTAATTAATAATCAACAAATTGAAAGAGTAACTAATTACACATATTTGGGCACTACGATTAATGAGCAATGGGATCACTCTGTGGAAATAAAATGCCGCATAGAAAAAGCAAGAGCCACTTTCGTTAAAATGGGAAACCTATTTAAGAGTAGAGATCTTAATATACATACCAAACTAAGACTACTCAAATGTTATGTCTGGTCTGTGCTTCTATACGGTGCCGAGTCCTGGACCCTGACGGAAGCATCTACAAAAAACTTGAAGCCTTTGAGATGTGGCTATACAGACGAATTCTTAGAATTTCCTGGTGGATCGTGTTTCCAACAAAAGAGTCTTAGAAACACTACAAAAAGAGACCGAAATAATGAACATCGTTAAACAACGCAAATTAGAATATTTCGGACACATAATGAGGAATCAAAAAAGATATGGTCTGCACCAGTTAATACTACAGGGAAAGGTTTTAGGCAAGAGAGGGCCTGGAAGGCGCAGAATCTCCTGGATGAAAAACCTCAGAACTTGGTTTTCTATGTCTACAAGAGGGCTGTTCAGAACAGCAGTCAACAAAGTACAAATTGCTTTGCTTATCGCCAACATCCGGAACGGATAGGCACGCTCAGAAGAACCAAAAATATAAACTTTTCATTGACAACCCGCAATCACCAAAACTTTACACCCTCGTCAAACTCCATAAATCAGGGTATCCCATTAAACCAGTAGTTTCATACTTTCAAGCTCCAGCTGCAAAACTTTCACGCTTTCTCATAGACATCATTCAACAGTACGCTAATTTTGAACCTGAATTCTCAATAAAAAACTCTTCAGTCCTAATAAATAAAATTCTCTTTCCTAGTGTTCCACCTAGTGATACAGTGAAACTCATCAAGAACGCCCTTCAAATTAATAGAGTCAATCCGATAATTCAATCAGAAATCTTACACCTTTTAGAAATTTGTTTAGAACAAAATTATTTTAACTTCAATGGAGTATTATATAATAGTGAAAAAGGTTCAATGATGGGTAATCGTCTGAGCCCTCTGCTCGCTGAAATTTTCATGGATAATATTGAAAAAACTATCCAAGAACATCTGTTATTCAAACACTTTATTTATTGGTTTAGATATGTCGACTATATCATTTCTTGTTTCAATGGCACAAACAGACAACCAGAATCATTCATTAACAAAATTCACGATAATATTAAATTCACGTTAGAGATAGAAAGAGAAAACTCCATTAACTTTCTGGATTTAACTATTACTAAAATTAACGGCAAACATGATTTTTCTATTTTTCATAAGCCATCGCATACAGATATTACTATTTACAGCTCATCTACACATCCTTATCCACATAAATTAGCAGCTTACAATAGTATGGTACATAGACTCATTAATATCCCAATGTCACAAAATAATTTCATAAAAGAGCTAAATATAATTAAACAAATAGCATTTGAATTTGGGAGGCTTTTACTTGGTAAAATTCCATTATCAATAATAAAAACAAGTACTGTGTTTTAAGGAATTTTACTTAATAATTGCGATTCGTAACGCGTTTCACTACACCGTAGCTTCTTCAGACGAATGATTATGCAGAAAAATATAAATGAGAATATAACTATAAATGTTCTTGAGTAATTAAAAGCTTATTGGTTGATTCTTCTTAAGTGGTTATTTATGACAGGTATATCCAATAAAATTAAGGAAAAGATTGCCCCCGAAAAGATTCAATAGAGGTGAAGGGCTTAAATCGACTTGTTCATTGATGAGTCTACCTGAGTGTTTGTATTTATTTATTTCTAAAGTTTTCCAAAGATCTACCTTCCAATATTTATTATCTGTATGCAAAATTTCAAACTGTGGGTCGAAAGAATGATTATTTTCTAAGAGATGATTCGCGTAATTTGAATCTGATTTTTATTTGAAAAACTGCGTTTATGTTCCGATATTCTAATATTAAAATTTCTATGTGTTCTACCAATGTAGAAATTATCACAGTCATTGCAATTCAATCTATAAACACCTGATTCATTGTTTTTATCTGGTTTGGTTTTATTATTTTTATATATTTGCCTAAATTATTATTAGTTTGGAAAGCTATGTTGAAATTATTGCTACTTAAGAATGATTTCAGTTTCTCACTTGTAATGCCAACGTAGGTTAAGATGTTGAATTTTTGTTTCAATTTATCGACAGGGTGAACTTCATTCAATGCGATTCTACTTTGTTTTCATTTAAAATATTATTTATTAGTTTGGGATTGTAACCATTATTTTTGGCTATTTGTTTAATCAAATTTAGTTCTTTGTTGAAATTTTCTGGTGATAGCGGGATGTTATTCAATCTATGAATAAAACTATTGAATGCTGACATTTTATGTTGATATGGATGACACGACGAGTTATGTATTATGATATCTGTATGTGACGGCTTATGGTAAATTGCGAAAACATGTTTTCCATTTTCATTCGAAACTGTTAGGTCTAAGAAATTTATCGAATTATTGCTTTCTATTTCGGTTGTGAATGCAATTTTTGGATGTAATGAATTTATATGATTTTCGAAAATTTTTAACTGTCTATCTGTTCCTGTGAAGCAAATAATGATATCGTCTACATAGCGATACCAGTATAAACAATATTTACTGAGTGGATAATTATGAATTAATTTCTCCATGAAAATTACTGCTAACAAAGGACTTAACGGATTGCCCATAATCAGTACTTGTTTTTTATTATTTATAATGGAATTTTACCAAGTAAAAGCCTCCCAAATTCAAATGTTAAAGAAAGCTGATACCGGCTTTTTGGCTTTGTGGTATTTCAAAATACTACTAAGATGTGCAGTTCACACTCAGAATATATGGTTCTACTCAATGTGCTTGAAAAACAGGTTGACTCCCAATTACATACGGTTGAAGACACATAACAACAGTGGACCAGCAAGAAGAGCAATTGAGAAAGGTCAACGCATATGGCTCAAAGAGGATATTAAGATCCAGTACAACAGGAGGGACGTTGTAAACATATATTTGAAGGTAATCCATACGGAATTATTGTTTTGATTGCACCCTGTTGAGTTTGATATTTTAGACTCTGAATCCAGATACGATGTCAAAATTTTAATTCATAAAAAGTTTCAGCAACAACAGAAAAAGTTGAATTCACTTAAATTCAAAATTTCTCCACCCAAACCTTCAACTGATAAATTTTCAGACCATAAATTTTTTGAAAGATTCACTAATTTAACTGATACCGATTTTACACAACCATAAAAAGATCTATTAGAAAAGGATTCAAACATAATTTACATCCAAAACATAATAAAACTAATTTTGAACAGTTAGGCATAGACTCCGAAATTATTCTCAAAAACTCCAAAGATAATATTTTAGCCAAACATCAAACAGCAAAAATCATCAAAGAAGACTTTTCGAAATTATCACCTCATTGCAATTCCGATTATAAGATAATAAAAACAATTCGTGAAAATAGTACCAAGAACGATTTAGTATTCACTAAAGCAGATAAAGGTAACACCGTCATTGCGATTAGTAAAACCGATTATATTTCTAAAACTGAAGAATTCTTAACAGGTAAACATATTAAAAATAATAAATCTCGTGTTGAAAAATCAAGTAAATCAGGAATCTATAAACTCAATTGCGGTTTTGTGATAAAATTTATATCGGTAGGACCTATAGGAGTTTTGGCATAAGAACATCTGAACATAAACGTAGCTTCGATAAAAATAAATCTGATTCAAATTATTCAAACCACTTAATAATAGAAAAGAATTCTTAACAGCCGGAAACTATATAACATCAACTAAGGATCCTACCGCAAAATTTCAGGAAAGTTGTTAAAAACATAATTTCGACAGCAAAATCATTAATTACAGACCAAGAAAAATATAAATTCATTAACTCCAATCCACAATCCCCCGAATTATATTCGTTGATAAAACTTCATAAACCTAATTACCCTATTAGACCTGTTGTTTCTTATGTAACGGCACCTTCGTTCAAACTTTCAAAATTCCTCAACGACTTGCTAATAAAACATTGCAATTTTAAATCTGAATTTTCGGTCAAAATTCATACGAACTTATTGCCAATATCAAAATACCACTATACCACCTAATTCGGAACTTATTTCTTTCGATGTTAAGAATCTATTTCCCAACATTCCTCCAAAAGATACGTATTACTTAGTTGAAGAATTATTAGAAAGGAATCATGTCAATACTATCATTAAATCAGATATTCTTTCATTATTAAAAATTTGTTTAGATCAAAATTATTTCCATTTCAATTACAAATATTATACTATTGAAGACGGCTTGATTATGGGCAATCCGTTAAGTCCTTTGTTAGCTGAAATTTTCATGAATAACTTAGAGAAATTAATTCATAATCATCCACTCAGTAAATATTGTTTATACTGGTATCGCTATGTAGGCGATATCATTATTTGCTTCACAGGAACAGATAGACAGTTAAAATTTTCGAAAATCATATAAATTCATTACATCCAAAATTGCATTCACAACCGAAATAGAAAGCAATAATTCGATAAATTTCTTAGACGTAACAATTTCGAATGAAAATGGAAAACATGTTTTCGCAATTTACCATAAGCCGTCACATACAGATATTATAATACATAACTCGTCGTGTCATCCGTATCAACATAAAATGTCAGCATTCAATAGTTTTATTCATAGATTGATTAACATCTCGTTATCACCAGAAAATTTCAACAAAGAACTAAATTTGATTAAACAAATAGCCAAAAATAATGGTTACAATCCCAAACTAATAAATAATATTTTAAATAAAAAACAAAGTAGGATCGCATTGAATGAAGTTTACCCTGTCGATAAATTGAAACAAAAATTCAACATCTTAACCTACGTTGGCATTACAAGTGAGAAACTGAAATCATTCTTCAGTAGCAATAATTTCAACATAGCTTTCCAAACTAATAATAATTTAGGCAAATATATAAAAATAATAAAACCAAACCAGGTAAAAACAATAAATCAGGTGTTTATAGATTGAATTGCAATGACTGTGACAATTTCTACATTGGTAGAACACATAGAAAATTTAATATTAGAATATCAGAACAGTTTTTCAAATAAAAATCAGATTCAAATTACGCGAATCATCTCTTAGAAAATAATCATTCTTTCTACCCACAGTTTGAAATTTTGCATACAGATAATAAATCTTGGAAGGTAGATCTTTGGGAAACTTTAGAAATCAATAAATACAAACACTCAGGTAGACTCATCAATGAACAAGTCGATTTAAGCCCTTCACCTCTATTGAATCTCTTCGGGGAGCAATCTATTCCTTAATTTTATTGGATATACCTGTCATAAATAACCACTTAAGAAGAAGCAACCAATAAGCTTTTAATTACTCAAGAACATTTATAGTTATATTCTCATTTACATTTTTCTGCATAATCATTCGTCTAAAGAAGCTACGGTGTAGTGAAACGCGTTACGAATCGCAATTATGAAGTAAAATTCCTTAAAACACAGTACTTGTTTTTTATTATTGATAATGGAATTTTACCAAGTAAAAGCCTCCCAAATTCAAAAACAAATAGCAACAAAAATGAGCAGTAAGAACTATAGCTGGAGTGCGCCAATCTCATAGTTGTAGAAAATTATTTTTCAAATATAGAATATTGACAATTCCGTCAATTTACATACTCACCTGCTTGTGTAACATTCACAACAATCCTGAAAAGCAGTGTGCTTATTCCACAGTACACGGATATTTAACTCGCCACAGAGATCGTCTAGTTTTGCCATTACATAGACTCTCTTCTACGCAAAATAACTATAACTTTATGGGAGTCAAACTCTACAATATATTGCCAGCTGCATCAAAGAAGCTTAGTCATCATTTGTTCAAAAATAGAATTAAGTCCATTTTAATCGAAAACGTGTGTTATAGTGTAGAGGATTTTATTGATTGTCTTAAATTTTAGTAATGATAATTTGTTTGTGAAATATGTCATAGTCCTTTGTAGTTATTTAATTTTAATTTTGTTTATTTTACGACGGGCCATGTAATTATTTGATGGTAAATAAATGAATATGAATATGAATATATAGTAAGTCTTGGTTAATAAGAAAACCCCTCAATATACTCTAACAGCGGTTGAATAAATAATGTAATATAGTTCATATTTCGATTCTAAAATATATAAATATCCGCTATATTATTCATATTATGCAGTTCACCTACTAGGAATTGAAGAATTGCTGATTCGAGCGGATTTCAAATAGACACTTTAAGAATGGAGGTCTGAATTTACTCTGTTTCATGTAAGCAGTTTTTCTATTAGAGAAATTGGTTCCTTAAGTGGAACGTTTGGGGAAAGATTTATAACGTCCAATGGACCTGATACAGTGAAAGCTCTTTATTCGCTAGAGATACGTTTTGTGTACATGCTGTGAATTCAGAATTCTTAAATAAACAATATTCCTACTGAGTAAAAACTAATTTCAACCATATATTATCATTTTGTACCATCTCAAATTTGGGACAAACCGATCGCAAGGTTCAGGAAACATAGTGAGTAAAATACACAGCATGAGAAATTGAAGAACAATTACAATATTTCAAATTTCTTTTTGGTAATAACAAAAACAAGTAATATTTTTTTGCGGAATTTACTGAATAATTGTGATTCGTAACGCGTTTCACTACACCGTAGCTTCTTCATACGAATGAATGTACAGAAATTACGACAACTATTTATAGATATAATTGAGAATATGAATAAGTACAAATGTTCTTGAATGACTAAAAGTTTATTGAGTTGCTTCTTCTTAAGTAGTTATCGATGACAAGTATATTCAATAAAATTGAGGAATAGATTGCTCCCTGAAGAGATGTGTTCGTTGATTTCTAAAGCTTCCCAAAGATCTACTTTCCAAAATTCATTATCTGTATGCAAAAGTTCAAACTGTAGGTCGAAAGAGTAATCATTTTCTAGGAGATGTTTCGGGTAATTTGAATCTGATTTTTCATATTGAAATTTTTTGTTTTCTACCAATGTAGAAAATAATCACAGCTATTGCAATTTAATCTATAAACACTTGATCTATTATTTTCATCTGATTTGGTTTTATTGTTTTTTATAAATTTGCCTAAGCTATTATTAGTTTGGAAAGCTATGTTGAAATTTTTCTACTCAAGAATGATTTCAGTTTTTCACTTGTAATGCCAACGTAGGTTAAGGTGTTGAGTTTTTGTTTCAATTTATCGACAGGGTAAACTTCATTCAATGCGATTCTACTTTGTTTTTTATTCAGAATATTGTTTATTATTTTGGGATTTTAACCATTATTTTTAGGTTTTGTTTAATCAAATTTAATTCTTTGTTGAAATTTTCTGGTTATAACGGAATGTTAATCAATCTATGAATAAAACTGTTGAACATTTTATGTTTATACGAATGACACGACGAGTTATGTATTAAAATATCTGTATGTGACGTGACGGTTTATCGTAGATTGCGAAAACAAGTTTTTCATTTTCATGCGAAATTGTTGCGTCTAGAAAATTCATTGAATTATTGCTTTCTATTTCGGATGTGAATTCAAGTTTTGGATATAATGAATGTTTCGACAATTTTCAACTGTCTATCTGTTCCTGTGAAGCAAATAATGATTTCGTCTACATAGCAATAACAGTACAAAGAAAATTTACTAAGTGGATGATTATGAATTAGTTCCTCTGAATTATTCATGAATATTTCTGCTAACAACGGACTTAACGGATTACCCATAATCAAAAAATGAATTTTCGAGAAAACAGTTCTATGTGGAAATGCTTCCAAGGCAGGAAGATTCTAATAGTGTTGCCTTTAAAGTAGGTTAGATCTAAATAAGCCCGAATTCTGGCCAAATGGCGTAGAGGTTAAGAGATTTCGTTTCTTTCGGAGTCGCCGAGCAATCATTGGAAATGAAAAAAGCTAATACCATTAATATTCTCAATTATAATCTACAATCGACATCAAAAAAATGTAGCACCCTAGAATATTATGCAAATACAGAGAATTTGGATATAATTTGCTTGACGGAGCTTTATCTTTGTGAATCGCAAATCATATTCAACATGAAAAATTTTTTCACAATATCCTCAAGATGTAGAGTACAATACCAACTTGGTGATGTTCTCGTGGCAGTCAATATCAAATATAAATATCTAACGGACGAACTGGATTCTTTTGGTGTTGAAAAAGATATGGAGGTTTCTGAAGTCTTCATACCACAGTTGCGGATGCTGTTCATTGCAACATACAGATCACTAGATGGGGTTTTTGAAGACTATATCACTTAAATGAATGAAATTCTTGCTTTTGTGAGCAACAAATATGTAAAACAAATAGTGGTTCTCGCTGAGGGTTTCAATGTGAATTTCTTAGAACTGACAAAGAAGCTACATACGGTGAAAAATCTGTTTTCCGCATATGGAATGACCCCGATGTACAAGGAACCACTAGGAGTATCAGAAACTGAAGAGTCTTGCATCGATAATATTTTCATTTTCGCTGAATTGAAGAAAACTTCTTCACAGAGGACTGTTGAACCTCATCTCTCGGATCATTTTGGGCAGTGGTTGAAATTTTATTTGACAAACTGGTGTAAGCTACCAACTGAAAAACGGGAATTTGTTAAGTGTAGAAAAATTACGCGGAAAAATACTTACGTGTTGAAGAAGGAATTACAGAACATTGATTAGAACATCTTTCTTGACAGAAAGTCAACTTAAGATGCTTATACATGTTTTCACAAACTATGGTTGGGTCTTCTCGACAAATATTACCCTGAAATGGAGAAGAAGGTCAAGAACAAACCTGGCAAATACGAAACGGATAAGAGTCTAGAGTTCATCAAAGAAAAACTAGACAATTTATAAACAGTTAACAGTGTAAAAAATGAGCAGTCAGTAATATATCTCTTATTTAGATCAAATAAAAGAAAACAACGAGAACTACATGAGGAATGCTGCTTATAACACTAGAGGGATGTAGAGCGTGAAGAAGTGAATCCTAGGAGTTTTTCGGACACAGAGGATCTGACTCCAACCGCCCCAGAATCCTTTTGTCACTTTTTGAAAAAACTGAAACAAAAATTTAGAACAAGTTTTGCTCTTTCCTCTAAAGACATATATGGTATACCAAATAACATGATGAAGACTTCATCATAGAAACTTTGTCATCCCATATGAATACTGATAAATAAATGTTTCAAGGACGGATACTTCCCAAAAGAAATTAAAGTAGCAAAAGTTGTACCCTTGCACAAGAAAGGAGAAAAACAAATATGCGATAACTACAGGCCGATAGCCGTTTTGCCAGTTTCATTAAAGGTTTCCGAAGTGGCAATTTAAAATAGAATGGTCAAATTCCTGGAAAAATTAAAATTGTTCAGTGAAGCACAGCATGGTTATCGAAAGAAGAGAAGTACTACTATGGCTATACTGAGTACTATAAACACAATTATGAGAGGTTTAAACGGTGACGTTGAAGTGGTTATGCTCTATTTCGACCTTAGTACAGCTTTAGATAGTCTGTGTCCTGATACCTTGTTGGAAAATCTTTTTCATTATGGTTTTTATTGGCAGAGTATATAAATTATCTAACGAATAGATCTCAGTTTATAAATGTTCATGACAAGTTATCACAATCTTTCATAACAGATAGAGGTATTCTATTCTGGGTCCATTTTTATTTCTGGTATATATAAATGACATTACGGTCCCTGGAGCAGCTAGTGTTTGTCTTTATTGTGACGATGCATCCACTGTTGTGATGGGGGAAGATAGTGAAGATCCTCAAGCAAATAAAAATAAAGTTATCTATGAAACAAAGAACTGATTCTCAAGCAACAAACTGAAAGTTAATGAACAAAAAATTGAGGAACTTACAACCAGTACTAGGGTGCCACTGAATTCGGTCAAATTTCTGGGAGTATGGGTGGACTCTAGACTCAGCTGGTCGTCTTACGTGGAGGTCACTTGTGGAAAGTTAGCTAAATCAATCTTTTCTTTTAGAAAAATCAAAGATGTTAGCACATTGGACTCAGCAAAAATTGCCTATCATGCCTATTTTCATGATGTGATATCCTACGGGGTGCTGGTATGGGGTCTCTCGTCGGAATTGGGTAGAGTCTTCATCCTACAAAAAAGTGCGATCAGAACTATGTTCAGAATTAATCATCGAGATTCCTGTAGACCAATATTTGAAAAGGAAAGAATACTTACTTTTCCATATATATATATATATATATATATATATATATATATATATATATATATATATATATATATATATATATATATATATACATACGAAGCACTAAGACAACTTCATGCAAATAAAACAGAAATCACCACTGGAAGTGATCACCATACGTATAATACAAGACATAAGGAAGATATGGTCATTACATTGCACAAGAAAAAGTTAACTCAGAATTCTTATCAGTACTGGGGAATCAGAATGTATAATACATTACCAGGCCATTTCAAGATCCGTAAGTGAAATAATTTCAATAAAAAATTAAAAATTTCTTATTGGAAAATGCCTTCTACAGTATAGAAGAGTATATGAACTTTTTGTTGTTTGTTTTATTATATTGTTTATATGTGATGTTTTTCTGGCATACCATGTAATTTCTTTTGATGGTGATTAAATAATATTCTATTCTATTTTATTCAAGCCATCTTCACTAGTATAATATTTGTTACTGAGGTGGAAATAATTTTGATCTTTTGGTAGGCAACATATTATTAACAGATGTCAACAAATTCCGATGGTGTTTATTGGCTCACATGTTTCTACAGGAAATAAAATAGAAGAAATAAATTGAAATTTTGAAAGAAATCACCACATATTGATAACAGCGTTTTTTTTATTTAATATACCGCTTCAACCACTAGGGGTTATTAGCAAAAGAATTTCACAGTAATCGAAAAATACAAAAATTAAAAGGCTAGTTGTCGAATAATAGTATATCAATTACAGTTTTTTGATTAACAGATATTAAAAGGTCAGAAATTCATTTATTTTAGTTGTAAGGAAGCTTTCAAGTTCGGTGATTCCCCATTCCTTGCGCTCCACTGAGTATTTCGGACAGTTACACATGATGTGTTCGATATTTAGTTGCACTGCATAGATATCACACAATTAGGAAGGTTCTCGCTTCATGAAATGGCTGTGTCAGAGCACAGTGAACTATTCGTAACCGATTTGCTTTTACCTGATCTTGCTCGGGATGCAGAGATAGATTGACACTAAAAGTACTAAGGTTTTGAGCTGTGTATCTGTATCATTCCAGGTTAATTGCCACTTTTCCTGTATACGGGGTGTAATTGGAACTAGGCCCACCCCTGCAACTTTTTTTCTATTTTGAATATCTGGAAATCGAATAGAAAACAACCTTTTGAATTTGGTATTATTAATCTGTTAGACATTTTTACCATATTTCGATTTTCATATGTGACGCCCTATATTCTTTTGCTTACTCTAATTGTTCATCTCATCCTACGACCTTTTGATATATTTTTGAGAGAGAAAAAGAACACAATCTTCTTTTTTTTTCAATTTTCATATTTCGTTCTAGGAGGCCATGAACAGTGACAATGGTCTTAGCTCATTATATCCTATCACGAAAATACAAGATTTTATTTAAAAATTTAATTGGTTTTTTGTCGGGGTATCAGAGTTAACAACAAAAGAGCGAACTGCGAAAATGGGGTAATTATAATAAATAGTCAAAAAAACCACCATTCTCACGAACACAACATCGCACACAATCGATGGTTCCCCTCACAACATCACAACATTATTAAACTGTTGGGCTGTAATGCCTGCAATAGACTGTCTCAAACGGTTCTCCAATTCTTGTTGGGTTCTAATAGGTGTTTGGTGAACCTCATTCTTCAAATGGTCTCACAAGAAGAAATTTAGTGGACTGAAAAATAGCGATCTAGCTGGCCATCTTATGGGACCATTTGCACCTATCCATTTTTCGAAAAAATTTCGTCGAGATACCGCGAGACCTCTCTTGTGTTGTAAGGAGGTGCACCATCTTGTTGAAAATATATTTTATTCACAACAGCTAATGGCAACTCGCCCAATTTATCTTGTATTTGTGTCCTCAAAGATTTCAAATATCTCTCCCCTATCAATGAACCTTCAAAATTATAGGCCTCATTAAATATATTCCCCCTTCATACATTGAACCCAAAACGTTCTTGGAACTTTTCATCTTGATATCTGTGCTCATTTTGTTGCGACAAGTACCTGGAATTTTGCCTATTAAACACGCTATTATTCGTGAAACATGATTCGTCACTGAATAAAATCTTTGTGGGTTCACTCTCCGTTTTCCTGAGGAAAAAACAGTACTGGAGTTGCCTAACACTATCGTTAACATACAAGTGGTGGATTCCATATTCAAATGAGCGGTATGCTTATTCAAAATTCTCCATGCGATTTGTTGGCTAATTTCAAGTTCCTTAGGAATTTTCCTCGTTGATGTGGTTGGGTTAAAATCAACAAATGTTAATACGTTTATTTCGGTATCTTCGTCGATATCAAAATTCTCCTCTTCAACAGGTTGCTACTCATGAAATTTTCGTTCAATTTTGGAGCAATAGGTTCTATCCTGATAGCGCTCTCTGTATAATTGTTCAGCTTGAACGGTATATTCGCCAGCATTCTCCATGAAAAAGGGACATATCGACTTTTTCACTTTAGATGTATTCAATCATACTCAAAACACATTAACATCAATGGAATTTTGACATGTCACACATTTTTATGATTACAAAACATTATAAGTATGAACAAAAATTTTGCATCTCCAACTAATTTATTGTTATTAGCGAATGGGGAAACTGCAAAATTTCCTTATTTAGAACTCCGGAACCGTTAAGAAAAGAGTGGCCTGAGTAGTTTGAAAAAAAGATAAAAAATACTGTTTGAATTTGGGGGCTTTTACTTGGTAAAATTCCATTATCAATAATAAAAAACAAGTACTGTGTTTTAAGGAATTTTACTTAATAATTGCGATTCGTAACGCGTTTCACTACACCGTAGCTTCTTCAGACGAATGAATATACAGAAAAATATAAATGAGAATATAACTATAAATGTTCTTGAGTAATTAAAAGCTTATTGGGTTGCTTCTTCTTAAGTGGTTATTTATGACAGGTATATCCAATAAAATTAAGGAACAGATTGCTCCCCGAAAAGATTCAATAGAGGTGAAGGGCTTAAATCGACTTGTTCATTGATGAGTCTATCTGAGTGTTTGTATTTCTAAAGTTTTCCAAAGATCTTCCTTCCATTATTTTTTATCTGTATGCAAAATTTCAAACTGTGGGTCGAAAGAATGATTATTTTCTAAGAGATGATTCGCGTAATTTGAATCTGATTTTTATTTGAAAAACTGCGTTTATACTCCGATATTCTAATATTGAAATTTCTATGTGTTCTACCAATGTAGAAATTATCACAGCCAAAAATAATGAAACTAATTTTGAACAGTTAGGCATAGACTCCGAAATCATTCTCACAAACTCCAAAGATAATATTTTAGCCAACCATCAAACAGCAAAAATCATCAAAGAAGACTTTTCGAAATTATCACCTCATTGCAATTCCGATTATAAGATAATAAAATCAATTCGTGAAAATAGTACCAAGAACGATTTAGTATTCACTAAAGCAGATAAAGGTAACACCGTCATTGCGATTAGTAAAACCGATTATATTTCTAAAACTGAAGAATTCTTAACAGCCGGAAACTATATAACATCAACCAAGGATCCTACCGCAAAATTTCAGAAAGTGGTTAAAAACATAATTTCGACAGCAAAATCATTAATTACAGACCACGAAAAATATAAATTCGTTAACTCCAATCCACAATCCCCCGAATTATATTCGTTGATAAAACTTCATAAACCTAATTATCCTATTAGACCTGTTATTTCTTATGTAACGGCACCTTCGTTCAAACTTTCAAAATTCCTCAACGACTTGCTAATAAAACATTGCAATTTTAAATCTAAATTTTCGGTCAAAAATTCATACGAACTTATTGCCAATATCAAAGATACCACTATACCACCTAATTCCAAACTCATTATTTCGAGGAATGTTGGGAAATAGATTCTTAACATCGAAATTAAGAATCTATTTCCCAACACCTCCGAAAGATACGTATTACTTAGTTGAAGAATTATTAGAAAAGAATCATGTCAATACTATCATAAAATCAGATATTCTTTCATCATTACAAATTTGTTTAGATCAAAATTATTTCCATTTTAATAACAATTATTATACTATTGAAGACGGCTTGATTATGGGCAATCCGTTAAGTCCTTTGTTAGCAGAAATATTCATGAATAACTTAGAGAAATTAATTCATAATTATCCACTCAGTAAATATTGTTTATGCTGGTATCGCTATGTAGACGATATCATTATTTGCTTTACAGAACAGATAGACAGTTGAAAATTTTCGATTATCATATAAATTCATTACATCCAAAAATTGCATTCACAACCGAAATAGAAACCAATAATTCGATAAATTTCTTAGACGTAACAATTTCGAATGAAAATGGAACACATGTTTTCGCAATTTACCATAAGCCGTCACATACAGATATTATAATACATAACTCGTCGTGTCATCCATATCAACATAAAATGACAGCATTCAATAGTTTTATTCATAGATTGATTAACATCCCGTTATCACCAGAAAATTTCAACAAAGAACTAAATTTGATTAAACAAATAGCCAAAAATAATGGTTACAATCCCAAACTAATAAATAATATTTTGAATAAAAAACAAAGTAGAATCGCATTGAATGAAGTTTACCCTGTCCATAAATTGAAACAAAAATTCAACACCTTAACCTACGTTGGCATTACAAGTGAGAAACTGAAATCATTCTTGAGTAGCAATAATTTCAACATAGCTTTCCAAACTAATAATAATTTAGGCAAATATATAAAAAATAATAAAACCAAACCAGGTAAAAACAATAAATCAGGTGTTTATAGATTGAATTGCAATGACTGTGATAATTTCTACATTGGTAGAACACATAGAAATTTTAATATTAGAATATCGGAAAATAAACGCAGTTTTTCAAATAAAAAATCAGATTCAAATTACGCGAATCATCTCTTAGAAAATAATCATTCTTTCGACCCACAGTTTGAAATTTTGCATACAGATAATAAATATTGGAAGGTAGATCTTTGGGAAACTTTAGAAATCAATAAATACAAACACTCAGGTAGATTCATCAATGAACAAGTAGATTTAAGCCCTTCACCTCTATTGAATCTTTTCGGGGAGCAATCTATTCCTTATTTTTATTGGATATACCTGTCATAAATAACCACTTAAGAAGAAGCAACCCAATAAGCTTTTAATTACTCAAGAACATTTATAGTTATATTCTCATTTATATTTTTCTGTATATTCATTCGTCGCAAGAAGCTACGGTGTAGTGAAACGCGTTACGAATCGCAATTATTAAGTAAAATTCCTTAAAACACTGTACTTGCTTTTTATTATTGAAAAATACTGCTTCTGTAATACCGAGTGGCCCGATATGGTTATCTCAGAAAACCTACTTTTTGATAAAGAACTGAAATTTAAAACTTTGACACCTCGTTAAAAATGAGCATTCAAATTTTTAGATACAATCTTGTATTTTCGTGATAGATATTCAGCTAATCCAATTGTCACTGTTCATGGCCTTCTCGAACGAAATATGAAAATGGCTAAAATAAAAGAATGTGTTTTGTTTTTCTTTCAAAAGTATGTCAAATCTAATATGAGATGAAAAATTGATATAAGCTAAAATATACAGTGTATCTCATTCAAGAGTCGAAAGTTGGTCAGACATATTAATGTTATCAAGTTCAAAATGTTGTCTTCTATACGATTCCCATATTTTTGATCAAAATATTCTAAATAGAAAAAAAGTTACAGGGGTGGCCTAGTTTCAGTTACAATCGGTATGTTTTTTGAGTAGTCTTATGTTGTCAGATTGTGGCAATTTATTATCAGTTTGGGTATCTGTATTTGTCGCTGTGATCACTGCTAACTGGTCAGCCTCTTCATTACCAGTTATTCCTATATGGGAGGGGACAAATAGAAATTCAACTATTTTGTTCTGTCACTGAAGAATAAGAAATTTCTCTTTAATGAGCTGGATGATAGCATGTCACATGTATAGTTGTTTCAAGCCAGTTAGTAATCCTAGGGAATCCGTGATTATCCATATTTATGTGCCAAGTGACGAGCAAAGTTTCTGTGCATGTAAAATCATTGATGTTAGGTTCAATAATGTGTCGAAAGAAATTTCTTTGAACGCCCATACTGATCTAGACATCGCATAGTATTATAAAATATAATAAATCACAGAAGCCATGCACATATTTTCATGAGAAGTTGAAATATCCTGTTTTAACAGGTTTTTGCGGGCACTGATTTCTTCCAAAAGTTTCACATTTGTCATTATTAGTTTCATTTCAATCTTTTGAGTACCATTTCCATTTCTTTCGCTCTGATGGAGTGGAGAAATAATTCTTCAACATACACTCGGAGGCAAAATTAGCGGAACACTCGAAAATTTAACCAAATTCGAATTTCGATATTTTTCCTAATTCTCAACCGATTTGGATGATTTGTTCGGAAAATTATAGATCAACTCTTCTGCTCTGTAGAAATTATAAGAGGAAATAAAAAAAATTTGAAAAAAATTTTATACGGGGGCAAAACTAAGTGTTTTTTTTGTCAAAAATTCGTAACACCCTGTGGAATTTCGTGGTCCAAGTTGAAACGTACAATATCATGGTCTGTCAAGACACATCTTCCTACAGTAATGTTCTTCTTGTTTCATGCGTTTATCTTCATTTTTGCAAAATATATGTAATTTCAAATGGAAAATCACCAGTTTGGAGAAATTCCATTGATCATGAAATTGTCATTAAAATTCGTCTATCAATTTGGAATTTCCTTATTATCACTCAGGCGTGTCGAAATTGTCGTTTGTGATTTTTATGTTCGAATTGCATTAGTTATTGATGACAATTTGGTTAATTTTGTGAAAATTAGGAATTCATAGGAGATAACAGTCGGTAGGTATTAAAATACACAACCGAATTCTGGGACCATTGATGAAACTTTTCATTTACACATGTGCACACCTTTTTCTATCAAATATGAAATACAACACACGTTTCTCTGTAAATGACCACATTTGCACTTGTCTAAAGAATGGGAGTTTTCCATTCTTTGATTTGATACAAATTCGATCGGTTGCGGTGTTTTGTAATTCTTTTACTGTTTACGATTGGAAACGGTATTTTTCATTCAGAATGAGAGATTTACCACCAACCTCAGTAGCAAGGGCATTTACATTGATCGAGAAAGGGCGCACCTACCGCTCAGTCGGTACCATGTTGGGTGTCTCGACGTCGGTTATCCATCGAATCCACCGACATTACAGGGAAACTAGATTGTACGTGAGGAGGCGAGGACAAGGAAGAAATCGGACAACCCACGCTATACATGACCGTTTCATCGTCAATCAAACCATAAGAAATGCTCGTGGAGGGTCAGTTATGATATGGGGTGGCATATGCTTGGGAGTACGAACAGAACTGGAGATTATTGGCAATGGATCACTTAATACCCATCGGTATATAACAGAGATCTTGGAGCCCCATGTTGTGCCTTTTGCTCCTTACATAGGGGAAAATTTCCTTTTTAAGCACGATAACGCGCGCCCTCATACTGCGCGAATAGTGATACAATATCTCAATGAAGTTGGGATCACACAAATGGACTGGCCGTCACGGTCACCGGATTTAAACCCGATCGAACACGTTTGGGACATTCTTGGAAGAAGGGTTCGACAACGGAATCCAGGCAACGTTGAAGAGCTGACATTGGCTTTGGTGGAAGAGTGGGACAACATACCTCAACAGATGATAGACAACATCATTGGGAGTATGCGAAATCGTATGCGCGCTGTAATAATTGCTCGGGGGGTCATACTCGCTACTAAAATCAAATGTTTTTTTTTTGTGGGTCATCATGAACATTTTTCTCAACATGTTCATTTCATTTCACGTGTGTATCACCAGGATACACACCTGCTCTCAATTTTGGACAGGAATGATAATTATAATAGAGTGTCACACAAAAAAATTCAAAAATAAATGTGCAAAATCAACGATTTTTCCAGTGTACTTCGAGTTCTCCCGGAGCGTGAAATTGGCCAGTGAATTTCAAAAATTTTCATTTCGTTAGATTTCCGCTTCTCTAATTTTGATTTTATTTTTTGGCTAACCTCCGATGTTATGCACCTACGTAAGATTAAAAATAAATTTTTGAAATTAGTGACTTTTCGCTTCAAATTGGATATCTCTTGTCGAAATAGAGATAAATGCATAAAACAAGAAGGGCGTTACTGTAGAAAGATGTTACTTGACAGACCATAATATCGTACGTTTCAACTTGGACCACGAAATTCCACAGGGAGCTACGAATATTTGACAAAAAAAACCCTTTTAGTTTTGCCCTCGTATAAAATTTTTTTCAATTTTTTTTTTATTTTCTCTTATAATTTCTACAAAGCAGAAGAGTTGATCAATAACTTGCCGAATAAATCATCTAAATCGGTTGAGAATTAGGAAAAATATCGGACTTCGAATTTGGTTAAATTTTCGAGTGTTCCGCTAATTTTGCCTCCGAGTATATATAAACTTCTTCTGAATTTTCGATTTTTAGCATAAATTTCTTGGCGCAATGTAGTTCACATTCGTCAATGTAAAATGGTTTTGCCTCAGATACAAGGTTCGTATCCGCCTTCGATCCGATTCGATCTGAACGCCAGGATATTGATGAAATTTCAATTGAATGAATAAATGAAAATCCGCACCTGGTGAAGCAAACTCATATACCCACCGCGGAGTATATTCTAAAAATCTATTTCCAGGAACGAAGATTTTATGTAATATAATTCAATTTAATCGAAAATAAGATTCGGGAAGAATGAATTCGATAAAAAATCCATCAAACTTTTGTAATAACGTTCATCTCCATCGCTAGCAAATTTAAATGAAGGAAGACATGCAATATTTTACACATATGCTTCTAATCTTAGCCCTAATGCGTTTTACGATTATATAAGGTATTCCACTTTGATGAAAGGAGCAATGTTGAACTAACCCATATACCCCAGTTTTTATTCATTCACAGATTATAGATAACTGAACACTTTTCTCAATTAATAATAACAAAAATAAAGTTGAAAATCTCTCCTCGAAATTCACGGAGATGAACCATTTCTTATACCCACAATTGAATGCTAGCGAACTTCCTTGTAAACTTGAAAAATTGCTTACATAAACTCAAACATAAGTTTGAGTTTTGAATGTTATCCGTTATCTTAAAAATCGACAAAGAAGAAGTTTAAAGATATCAAACCTGGCAAACGCGGTGGCTATTCAATTTGTCCTCCTGGACCTATCCTTTGTTATGTAATTATGTCATTTGGGAACGATATAATGATGAATGCAGGATAAATCTGATTCTGAAATGAACAACTTATTGCAGGAATAATTTGAATTCTAAACGAATCTTTAATATTCATCAGCTATTGATTTCTTTTGAGAAAAAATAGGCTGATTATGTGTCCTCGCATTAAATTATACTGAATTATAATTATATACGATTAACACTCATTTGGGTAGAATGTTTCTTCTTCAGAGAATACAGTTTCATCAGCAAAATTGTCATTGAGGTTTTTATCATTCTTTATTTCTAACAAAATATAGGATATATGCGACAACTCTCCGGAACTACTGGTCAACTATATATTTTCGTTTGTACACTTTTCCCGTTTTACACACATAAGGGCGACAAACTGTCACCTGATAATTATTCTGTTGTTTGCCTTACATTCGTTGTTTGTGAAGTTCGTGAACGAGTACTGGTGGACAAGATGAGCAAGTAAACTAGTCAACACCGGTTTGTGCCTATCAAGATAATCTACATGAGTGGGCAAATGCATGGTATTCCAATTGAAGTAATACTACTGTGTCCAAAAAGTAAGGTGATTCTGAATTTCTTCTGAAAAATCTTCATTTTTCTACCAAATCTATTTCGTGGCTTTCAAAGCAATCCTTTCTAGATGCAATGAACTTATACCAATGGATTTTCCAATCCTCAAAACAGTTGTTGAAGTTGATTTCCGAGACGGCTTTTAGCTCCGTCTTCAATGTGGCTTGTATCTCTTCTATTGACTCATAGCCATGTCTCTAAAGCGGTCTTTTGAGTTCACTGCATAACTAGAAGTCACATGGTGCCAAATCAGGTGAATCCCAGTTAAACTGATCAAACACGTTGCTCACATCATTTCGGACCCTCTGTGTCATATTGTTAATCTAAGCATTCAGAACAAAATATTTCCAAAAAAACTAAAATGTGCCAAAATAATTCCAATTTACAAGACCGGATACAATACTAATATCATCAACTATAGACCAATTGCAATCCTAAATACCTTCCGTGAAATAATAGGAAAAATAATTCATACTAGATTGCTTAATTTTTTGAAAGAAAAATGATTCTCTTAGAGTAGCAAAACAGCTTCAGGAAGAGGAAAACACAATCCGAGCTATATACATGGCAATATGTGCAATTTTGGAGTTCCTAAATGTAAACAAGCCTCTGATAGCAATGGCTTTAGACTTCAGTAAGGCTTTTGACAGCGTAGAAAAATGTATTCTTCTAAAATAGTTCGAGTGCTGTGGAATACGTGGAGTAGCATTGAAACTGTTGGACGAGGGTGCAATAATGGCAGATAATGCTAGAAACATGCAAGCCTCCTAAACGTTGATAACAAGAAGGGGAGTGCCTCAAGGATCGGTTTTTGGACCCCTACTTTATATTAAGGGAAAAAAATGGGCATCTTGCGTTGAAATTACGTCCGCTCATAGGAAAAACCAGCCAATTCGCAACGACCAATTAGATTACAATTTACCCCTTATTGTGAATGCCGTTATACATAAGTGAAATCACTCGTTTTGAATTTAGTATTGTATTACTCTTGATAATGGGCTAACAACCCGAAACATAATTCGATTATTTTTAATAAATATCTGTGAAACCTCTGCCAAGTGATATATCAATCATTTATAAACATAACATTTCGTCAATGGTTATAAATCTTGAACAACTGAATTATCTGACAGTTTTCTATGAATTTATCAATTATTTCAGAAATGAGCGTTACGCGGTTTATAGTTTTTCGCTCTTCTCTCGATGCAATGTCTTCAAACCGAAGATTTTACAAAATAAACAAGAATCTCATCAAAGACATGGTAGCTCTGAAAAGGTCACGACCTTTTCCGTCTGTAGCCCACAAAGACTCTACTTCTTCATGTCCTGATTTAAACACCACTGTCCCATCGGAGACTATACAGGAGGTGCGAAGAAGTGGGTGGTGCCAGTCAGTTTAGATTTAAGAACGGTTTTGGAACAAGAGAATCCATATTTAGTCTCCAAACATTAGTGCAGAATTGCCAAGACCAAAGAAAGAACGTTTTTCTGTGCTTTATCGACTACGAGAAGGCATTTGATAATGTAAAGCACGACCTCCTCATATCATATCTTAGAGACTTGGGGCTGGATGGAAAGGATATCAGACTTATAGGTAATCTATACTGGAACCAAAAAGCAGAAATCCGAGTTCAAAATGCAGGAACAACTGAGGATTTTGAAATAAAAAAAAGGAGTCCGCCAGGGGTGTATCTCATCTCCGATGTTGTTCAACTTATATGTGGAAAGAGCTTTCATCGAGTCAATCTCCGACAGTCCCATGGGTATTGAAGTAAACGGAATTTCCATCAACAATATTCGATACGCGGATGATACCGTGATACTGGCAGATAGTGCAAATAACCTGCAAGCTCTACTAGATAAGGTCAATCAAGAAAGCAAGAGATTGGGTTTGAAAATTAACATCCGTGAAACCAAATGTATGGCCATTAGCAGAAACGATGCCCCAAATGCCATAATATCCATAAATGGAGAAAACATTGAACAAGTCACTCAATTTAAATACTTGGGATGCATGATCAACCAAAAATGGGACCCAAATCAAGAAATAAAATGCAGAATCGAGCATGCTCGAACAACGTTTATAAAACTTAAAAAATTCTTGACAGACAAAAACCTAAATCTGAATCTCAGATATAGAATGGTGAAATGTTTCGTCTGGCCCGTTCTCTTGTACGGAGTCGAGGCATGGACGTTGAAAACAGCAATTATAAATAAAATTGAGGCCTTCGAGATGTGGACCCTACGACGGATGCTGAGGGTATCGTGGGTTGAACATGTAACGAATGAGGATATATTGAGAAGAACAGGTTTGATAGACCGTGAACTTTTCGAAAACATCAAAAGAAGAAAAATTGGCTACCTTGGACATGTACTGCGCGGAGAACGCTATCACTTTCAGCGTCTTATTCTCCAGGGTGAAATAGAAGGAGGAAAAAGAGGAGTAGGTAGGAGAAAACTATCCTGGCTACGAAACATACGACAGTGGGCAGGAATACAGGACTTCCAGACACTACAAAATGCTGCAATCAATAGAATCATATGATGAGTGAAAGGATGGACGCCTACGCAGGAATCTGCATGGCACTTGAAGAAGTCCCATCGGAAGAGAATAAAATGACTTTTATTTTAATTGCATACGAAAATTTCTAATTTCTTGCGTAGAATCATGACCGCCGAAACTTATCCTAAGATATATACATTGTTGAAGGGCATCTAAACTTTTCACATCTATGAAGTTCCCACAATTCTATTTGTCGTTCGTGATATGAAATTTTCAAGCGGAAAATAAGTTCTGGAGATATTCATATTATATTATGTTGATATTTTCAAGAAAGTTGTGACAGTTTTCCTGTTAGACTTGTCCCCTTGGAAATATAATATCATCAGTTCCAAAGTGTTATGGTCAACAATTTCGTATTATTTTTATATTAGACTTGGAACTTATTTCTTTTCGTTAGCATGAAATCTTCAAGCAATAAGTGGGATAAATTTTGGTCGACCGTTATCTACAGACAATTAGTCGCATGTTTTCTATGAAATATGACGTCTGCAATATTTCATCATTTAATCAATAATAAATGAATTATCAAAATCAAATAAAAATAAAGTTTATTATTATACAAAATGACAAAATGAACACTAAACTAAGGCACAATGATTTATATATCTTATATATATATATATATATATATATATATATATATATATATATATATATATATATATATATATATATATATATATATAAATATATATAAATTTTGAATAGGAAGATGGGTCAAGTGATGACTCAAAAGAAAGGTGGTATTTTGTAAACATAACATTGAACGAATTCCTATTTTTAATTGAAAACTTTAAAAGATACAGGGTGAGCAACTGAAAGATAGGGAAGACTATTTCCCTGAGACTATTCCAGTTTCAGTGAAGTAAAATGAAACAGATCCATGCAGATCAATGGCAGTCATTATCAAGTACCATCCCATCTCGAATTTCAACCCCTGGAGCAGGGGTAACAACCCTTGAAAATTTGGAAGAGGGTAGATGGGTCAAGTGATAACTCGAAAGAAAGGTATTATCTTTGTCTGCATTCCCGTGAAAGAATTTTAATTTTTGATTGAAAACTGTAGAAGATACAGAGTGAGCCACTGAAAAATAGAGAAGACTATCGCCCCAAGACTATTGGAGTATTAGTGCGAACGAAAAACTGGAACAGATTCATTTAGATCAAATATGGCAGCCTTTGATCTGGAATGAATCTGTTCCATTTTTTGCACTAATACTTGAATAGCTCAGGGCGATAGAAAGTCTATTTTTCAGTAGCTCATTCTGTATCTTCTACAGTTTTCAATACAAAATGACAATTCGTTCACGAGGATGCAGACAAAGATAATACCTTTCTTTCGAGGTATCACTCTACCCATTTACCCTCTTCTAAATTTTCAAGGTTTGTCACCCCTGCTCTAGGGGTTGAAATTCGAGATGAGGATGGTACTTGATGATGACTGCCATTGACCAGCATGGATTTTACTTCACTTAAACTTGAATAGTCTCAGGGAACTAGTCTTCCCTATCTTTCAGTTGCTCACCCTGTATCATTTACAGTTCTCAATTAAAAATGAAAATTCGTTCAAGGCAATATAGACAAAGATACCACCTTTCTTGTGAGACATCATAAGAGCCATCTTTCCTACTCAAAATGTTCAAGGATTGAAAACTGATATTTCAGGCAAGTTATGTACTCCGAAAGATATCCCCCTCAAAACAAAAATTGACCTGCTTTTGCGTTTTGATGAGAAATGAATAACTTGGTGAATATAGCCTCTGTTTAGTTTTCGTTGAAGCACCCTATATATATATATATATATATATATATATATATATATATATATATATATATATATATATATATATATCTAAAACATTGGATTAAAAGTTAGTAAAATTATCCCAGGCAATTCACAGAACTATTATCTGAACTACTCCTGAAACAAATTAAATAAAGAGGAATTATCATCTAAATCCACCTGTTTCCCTAATGATATGGTGCAAAGTATATATATATATCTATTGATTTCAAATAGTTCCCAAGCACTAAGAGTGCACAACACACTCTGGACTCAAACCAAACATTACATATATATTGGTTATATACGATAATGATTCGACCTATTAGGCCCATCGCGTATGGTAGCATTCAGCAAACAAGGAGTCTAAACGAAATGAAATAAACAAGATCTAAAGGTAAGCGCGTCTACCAGTCGCAGGGCCTTAAGAACAACACCCACGGCCTTAAAGGAATGTGTCTTAGGCCTCACCTTGCCTCTTCTACATATAATGGTGGAAGATATCATGAACACTTCATTGAATCTGTGGGAAGGAGGCATGTGGAGACATGAATTTTTCTGGACACTACATCCCTCAACTCAATAAGAGAACTCAGACCTAATCTAATGATAAGGGAAGATCACTCATCATTTTGAAGAATCATTTAAGGTCGTGAATCGATTAAAGAAATTTGATCTATGTACCATACACTACTCAACCCACAGGGCCTTACCTAGTTCACAGACGGGTTAGAAATCGGACGGGAACAAACATCGGCATCCATGGCCACAGGGAAACGTTACGACATTGAGACAGTAAAATAAGGATCATAAAACTACTACTAATGGAACTCCATAAACAACCACACATTTTGAGACTGCGGAAGAACCATCATCAGGGTTGCATAGAAACCTCAGAACAGTTCTTAATGCTTGAATCTGAGGAAACATCGAAACATATACTCTTTGAATCTTAAATACAAAATTTCTCTTGTTGTAATATTTTAATTTTCAGTTCTGGAAAGATATGTTAATGATATATTTTGTATTTCGACAGGTACTGATAGATAATTGAATCTCTACTTAAAATTCTTGAATTCATGATGCGATATGACCCAATTCACTATGGAAATTGGAAATATGCAAATAACACTTAATTTCTTAGATATTCGGATTATGATAACAGATAATTATCTTGAATTTGACATTTATCGAATACCAACCTTCACTGATACCTTAATCAATAATAGCAGTTCCCTCCCAAATAAATCAAAATCTCTGTTTTTCATCCTTTTGTGCATATATTGCTCAAGGTTCCTCTTTATCGGAAAACTGTGAGAAAGAAACTTGAATATTGAAGATATTAAAGTCAAATAATGGGTACGACAATGACATAATGGACAAATTATGGACTTATACAAGGATAGAGAGGAGTTTTGGGGGTCCTATACAACAGTTTCCAGAATAATCCGCTGGTACAAGGAGGTCTGATCAAAGATGGCCTTGAGCAACAATGGCGGTTCTTGACCTCTATTTATGAATTTACTCATTGAGACAACGGTTCGCTACTGATAAGCACCTTCGAAACAGTACAGTGCAAATTAAAACTCAAACGATTCGACAATGTCTCAGGGAATTTGGTCTGGGGCTTCCTAGCTCAAGGCCCAACTCGATCCACAGCACATCGGAGAGCCCAATTGAATTTCAACAGGGAACGTGTCGAGATTTTGTCTTTCCCATTGCGATCGACGTTCTCTAGTGTACAGACGTCGAAAATGTCTTTCTACCTATCTATGGCTTTGGTGGAAGTTCAGCCATTTCTTCGAATGGCCGCACTGATCTGGTCATCGTAATTCATGGTACCCTGAATGCTCAGAAGCACATTACAGACATTTTAGAAGAAAATGTACCATTGCGGCAAGCATGAGTGAGAACTTTTGTTTATACATATACGCGACACCTTCCCAAGCTCAAATCGTTAGGAACTACCTTCATGAAATCACCCAATTGCAGGTCTGCACGTTGTTCAGACCTCAATCCGATCTAGCATGTCTTGAATATTCTCAGTACATCAAAAAACCAACCAGCTACAATGAATGATGTTCGGAACACTGATCGCAATGCATCATAGATGTCATGCAGTAATTCTCTCTAGGCATGGAAATATCCGGTACTAACAGGTTATTGGTGACTTCGATTTCATCCAAGAGTTTTACACCTCTCATTATTAGTTTTACTTCAATTTCCATGATGCTGGTGAGTTACTGGAAACATAATTCTTCAAATCTAAGATTCGGTGTAAATTTGAATTTTAGATTTTGTGTGTTTATTTCTTGGCGCAGTGATGTCCCACACATAAGTACTGAATTATGCCATAAAATTGAATGGAATAAAACTACACATTATGAATGAATGAAAAAGATCTGTTAACTATTGGTTAATAGCCGAGATCGATTTCTATATCTATGAAATAATACATACTGATTCGGAAGTCTCTTATATTAAGGGTTATATACAGTTAGAAATCTCAAAAACCCATTTTTGTTATTTCATTTTATTAACGTACATACATTTAAGAATACACACACAAAATCATATCGTTCCAGTGAATATTTTCCTATTGTAAACGCTCCCTTCAAATGTATTTAGATGCGCAAAGCATCAGTGATTTAGTGTTTTTTTTATACGAGAAATGTAAATTTTAGTTTTTCTATCCCCAAACTGGAAAATATTTAAGGGTGGTAGTCAGTATAAGCAGCTAGATAGATAAATAGATATTATCTTTTGAGTGAGGGCTGCCTAGCAGCCTGGCCAATGCGACCCAGTGGTCTATTGTGGCACACTGTCCTAAATTTCGTCCACGAGCACCATCCTTCTCGAGAAGAATACGAGTTTCGTGGGTGAGAACTTAATAAGCTCAGTCAGGTTCAGTTTGCAAGATCCAAGTTCTTCCATCCTGACCCTGTCCCCAGCTGGGAACTCGCATATAACATGTTCTAGTGATTCTATATCTTCTTCACATAGACTACATGAAGGATCCTCAACCAATTCTTATTTATTGAGGTGTTTTCTGAGGTGACAGTGCCCCGTTAATATGGCAATTAAGACTCTCAGTTCCAACCTAGAGAGTTTAAGCCAGGCCCCAGCTTTTGTAGTGGAAGGTCCACTGATAGCACGTCGAGCGTGTATGAGACCTGGGAGGCTCATCCAATGCTCACGTACTCTCAAGTCCATCCATCGGTTGTTTTCCATCCTTGCAGTTTCCAGTGGAATTTCGAGCTTAGGCTCCGGTCCTATGAACTCCAGGTTAGTTTCTCGAGTGGCCAATAAGTCCGCCTTCTCATTTCCCTCAATGCCCGAGTGGCCAGTAATCCATATTAGACAGAGCCTGCTCCGCTCTCCTAGTTTGGAAGGGTAGATCGACATTCCAGCACCATAAGTGATGTACAGGTATCGGATGCCAATGCTTTCAGTGCAGCTTGACTATCCGTGAGGATCTTAATTGACCTATTTGTTAATCCCCCTGCAAGCAAGAGGTTAGCACAGTGGTCAATGGCGAATATTTCTGTCTGAAAGACGGTCGCATGCCCACCAAGACAAATCGACTGTTCCTTTGCGGCACCTCGACCCTAAAAACCAGCTCTAACACCTTTCGCAGTTTTCGAGCCATCCGTGTACCAACAGGGACCCTCAAATAGACGGTCCTTGGAGCTGATCCATTCCTGTCTATCGGGAATGATAATCTGGAATGGCCCCTCCATGTTGGTTTTAGGTGTGGCTATGTCCGACCTCATATTCAGCACTTCATTGTCCTCATTTTCAGACTGTACGGCACCAGGCACAGAGCCGAAGTTACCCGCTTCATTACGGGAAAGATGATGGAATCTGTAAAAAGCCATTCTAACCACTCCTCTTATCACAAGATGAAGAGGGGCAAGGCTCAATATCAGTTCCATGGCCGCAGTGAGTGTAAAGCGAAAGGCTCCTGTAATCAGCATGCAGGCTGTTCTCTGTAATTTAGAGAGCGTGAATTGGCATTGCTTCTTAAGACTGCACTCCCACCAAGCAATGCAGACGTACGTAATACGTGGTCTAGCCACCATCACATATAGCCACTGGAGTTGATTTGGGGCATGACCCCACTTTTTTCCACAGGTCCTTTGACATGCCCATAGGGAATGTCTAGCCTTGTGTATTGTGTTTTCGACGTGCGAATTCCACGTGAGTCTGCTATATAGGGTCATCCCCAGATATTTCGCTCCTTCCACAACCGGAATAAACACCCCGCCCATGGTCGGGGGGAAAACAAATATCCTCCTCTTCCTGGTAAACGATACCATAAGGGTTTTTTTAGGGGTTTATGCTAAATTTCTCTCCTTCACACCACCCCTCAATTGTAGACATAGCCTCCTGTAGTCTGTCGGAAACATCGCTATCATCTCCGACAGCCAGAATGACTATATCATCAGCGAATGCTTGTACATAAACATTCAGTGCGCCAATTATTGTCAAAAGATCATCAACTAGCGAAGACCACAACAGAGGGGATAGTACTCCTCCCTGTGGGCAGCCTTGCCAGCCACAAAAGTGACTACTTCTCCTTTCAATGAAGTATTGATCACTCTGGCATTTTGCATGCTACTAATCCATTCCACAATAATATTTGGTACTCCTCTGGCTTTCACAGCCGCAGTGAGTCAGTGGGGGCCACATTAAACGCACCTTCATTGTCCATGAAGGCTGCAGCTGCAATCTTCTTGCGATAAGCAGCTAAGCCAAGTTGTGGGTTCGTTCATATTTTTTTCTGTAATTTTTTCGTAAAATTAAATCTTCCAGAGGAATGAGAAGATCTCTCAACATACGTAAGTCGAGAACAAAAAAGCGCCAAATTGTTTTTAATCCAAAAACAGCAGCAACGGATATAAGTAGTTTCAGTGCCACGGCGAACAATTTAAAGAACAACAGGAAATCTCAGTTCCACGTGATCCATCTGTTGAGTATCGCATTTTAAATTTTATAACAGTGTTTGCAGCAATTTCTGAATATGTGAATGGTAAGATCTGTGACGGAAATTTTGAGTTTCAAACGGCTTCTGAACGAGGACTAGTTTTCAAAATTGTGTTGCTATGTGATAAGTATACAGATCGTAATATAAATTCTAGTCCATTTGTCGCGTACTCTTATGAAATAAATCGACGATTTTTATTTGTCATGAGAGTCCTTGAATTAGGGTTAAGAGGTGGAGCAAAGCTTTGTGGATTAATGGGGATGCAAGCTTTTACATCACAGCCCACTTACGATTTAATTAATTAATAATATTCACTTCAGTGAAAAAACAGCCACCAAAAAACTTTTTCAACAGGCTTGTACAGAAGAATAAAATTTGACTTCCGAACATCAAGGTGATGAACATTCGACAGAATTAACTGTATCTGCCGATGACACATAGAAAAGCGAGGGTTTACACCCTCATACGGTGTGACATCATTGATCGGATACTATTCTGGTAAAATCATAGATATTTTTGTACAAAGTGCCTACTGCAAACTGTGTGAAACTTGGAAGAAGAAACTCGATACCGAACAATATAATGAATGGTATGCAGAACATGAAAATACTTGCACAGCAAATCATTCTGGTCCTTCTGGGAAAATGGAAGTTGATTCAGTCAACGTTCATTGGAAAAACTTGGAGGCATGTCCAAAAATTACATCGGAGACAGTGACTTCATAACGTACTCGGGAATTTTAGAGGCTGCACATTACGATGATCAAGAAGTTGTGAAAAAAGAATGTATTCGACACGTAGAGGAACGAATGGGCAAACGACTCTGAGATTGCGTCAAAAAAAATTTAAAACAGTTGAAAAAGTAAATAAAAAAATACAAAAAAAAATCTCGGGGGAAAATGTAAACTTACTGGAAAGATGATCGAAAAGTTGACAGTTTATTATGGATTTGCAATAAGAGGAAATTGTAATTTTCTTGAAAAAATGTATAATGCTATCTGGGCCACATATTATCATTATTGTTCAACTGACGAAAAACCTCAGCACAACAAGTGCCCGGATAAACCACACTCATGGTGCAGCTGACAAAGGGCCGCAGCTGCCAATCAATTATCCACTTTCTAACATGATTATGAACCATTACCAGAATATGTTGCTGAGGTTATACTTTCCACTTTTACAGATCTCAGCAGTGAGAAGATGTGTGGGTGGTTTTAACCACAACAACTGATTTGGAAAATCTATCCCAAAATTGTTTCGGCCGGTTCTAAAACTGTGGATATCGCTGCATAATTAATGAAGGAAAGGCATCGCTATTGTAATATATGAAGGCAATAGGAATTACACTTGAGCCCAATGCGCATTCATATGCCGAAAAAGGAGACGCGTGGGAACACCCGAGATGGAAGAATGGCCCGCAGACAACATCAGCTCGAGTTATTAGAAGCTGCCGAATCGGCGGGGGGTGTTAGGTGTTACATGGTCCTGGAATAGACGACTCTATGAGAGTTTGAACAAAAAATTTTTATCCTATGTAAGGTGCATTCCAAACTTTGAACGCGTTAGTCTCAAAATGGTGTTTTCAAAGTCGGTGACCTACATTAATAATAATAATGTTCATTCAGCTTTTCTCGATTATCTGAAGGCATTCGATAGTACCGCCCATTCTTGGCTTGTCGAAGTATTACAGATATACAAAATTCATCCAGTCCTGGTAGAATTCTTGAAGACAACAATGACACACTACACATACGTCGTGGAATTTTTCAAGGAGACTCTTTGAGTCCACTATGGTTCTGTTTAGCTATGAACCCATTGCCCTCAATGCTGATAAGAACAGGATACGGATTTAGGATAAAAGCAGATAGAAACTATCACACAATCTCCCATCTGATATATATGGATGACATCTAATCATATGCGTCGAACAAAAAGCAATTGGATGATCTACTGAGAGTTGTCAGTAAGTTTTCGGCAGATGTTCATATGAGATTCGGGATTGAAAAATGTAAAACCCTGAACATTCAAAGAGGGAAAGTCATAGATGGTAAAACACAACTCCCAAATAGTGATATTATACAGTGTATGAAAGATGGCGAAAAGTACAAATATCTGGGATACCAACGTGCCAGATTGCTAGACCAAAAACAGTCGAAGGAGAAGATTCGTTCAGAGTACAGTCAGCATCTGAAGACTGTGCTGAAGTCAATGTTGAACTCGGGGAGTCTAGTCAAAGCAATTAACACCTACGCCATTCCAGTGTGTTGCTTTACTCATTTGGAATAATCAGATGGGCTAAAACAGAACTGGATGATATTCAAAGGCAAATCCGAACGATGCTGACAAAGTACAATAATCACCATCCAAAATCGTCTGTGATAAGAACAACTTCAAAGCGGAAAGAAGGAGGACGCGGATTGATGGATGTTGTCAACTTACATACCGAACAGATCAAAAATCTCAGAGAATCCTTCTCTGCAAAAGCTCGCACTTCTGACCTCCACAAAGTAGTATCGTTGGTTGGCTGATAAGGAATATACACCTCTGAATCTTGCTATCAGTGATCTCCTGCTGAATCTACCATTCCTATCAGATACTGAAAAACAAGAGCAATGGTCAAGAAAGGACTTGCATGGACGACATCACCATGAGATTAATGAACCACACATCGACAAAGAAGCTTCCAACAAATGGTTGATGAAAGGAGAACTATTCGCGAAAACAGAAGGATTTCCTTATGGCCATTCAAGACCAAGTCATCGCTACAAACAAGTACAAAAAATTCATTAATAAGGACGGAACATTGCAGAGAATGCCATATAAGATCGGAGACTATACAGCATATTACGCCCGGATGCGAACAACTGGCCAATACGGACTATATTCACAGGCATAATCAAGTATGTAACATTATCCACCAGAAACTTGCACACAAGTACGGACTTCTGAATGCCTTCCAGCCATATTACAAGTATCAACCAACACCCGTATTGGAAAATGACTATATGAGATTATACTACGATAGGCCTGTTATCACTGACAAAATGGTGACGAATAATAGGCCGGACATAGTGGTGTATGAATAATGAGCCAGACGGCAATGCTGATGGATGTCGCCATACCAAATATTAACAACGTGCTGAACAAGTTCCAGGAGAAAAAGTCCAAACACACAGACCTTGCTATTGAGATCAAGCAGATGTGGCACCTCGATAAAATAGATATCCTTCCTGTCATCGTATCTTCGACTGGCCAAAACTTTGAATGATATCATTGAGAAATAAGAATCGCATAAAAATACCTATTTAGAAATGCAAGAAGCTGTAATTCCTAATACATGTAAGATAGTTAGGAAATTCATGTCAACTATATCGTAATCGAGCTTATTCACTTTGATTGCTGAATCTGGGAATGGTGAATTATATCCAGCTAACAGCTGAGATAGTGCATAAGTCCCCGATAATGAATAATAATAATACCATTTATTGCGCCCAAACAAAACATACTATGACAGTAACTTGCAAACTAACCTACATAGAAGGGACACAAATGGTCGAGTTCAATTTCCTGATCTTCCACTCATCCTGCCTAACGTTAAAAGAACCAAATGAAAAAAAAGAAACAAAAATTTACAAACATAAGTGAAAAACAGTGGGACGAATCAAACTTTGATAACCTTTCTCAATTCAGTTTTAAATTTTTCTTCATTCAAATTTAATATTGAAAACACCCTGTTAAGGAAAACTGGCGCTGTATACAGAAAGCTACCCTCAAACTTTGATGTTACATGCATCGGAATCACAAAGGTATCTCTTCTAAGAGGAACACCGCGTTCATCTGACCTCTTCCTAATGGTAGAATATAGGTAACATGGAATTCTTGACTTCAATAGCTTGTATAAGAATATACAGTACAGAAAATTTATGTTTCTCCTTGGGCAATACTTTCAATTTTATGTAATGTGGTGTCATATGGTCATGTCGGGTAATGCTGTGTGAAAATCGCAAACAATAATTCTGCAACATTCTCAATTTACTTCTATTTTCAGATGTCAAAAAATAATAATAAACGCTAGCACAATACTGAATTTTAGGCGTGATCAGCATCTTCACCAGTTTTAGCTTTATCTCGATGGGGGAATATGCTTGTATCAATAGAGATTTCAGTTTATGATAAGACGTCTGGGGTATTTTGTTAGCATAAGCAGTGAAATCTAGATCCTCATCAAATATTACCCCCAAACTTTTCGCATTCTTCACAAATTTTATGGCCTGGCCATTCATATTCACATCTGGCTGTTCAGTGATCAACATGCGTTTTCGTCTAGATCCCATAAGAATGGGTACACTTTCATTGGTATTCATTCTAATTCCATATTTGGAACACCGCAGGAACAATTTGGCTAGATCCTCATTCATTCTTCGCGTGGCTATCCCCATGTCATCTACAGGAAATCGCAGCATGAGCTGGATATCATCGCAATATAAATGACTGATGCAACGTAATTTCAGATATATAAATGCCAAATAAATGAGGACCCAGAACACTGCCCTGCGGAACACCCGTCTGCTTATTTAGAAAATTGGACAGAATGCCATATAA
Source organism: Cryptolaemus montrouzieri (assembly GCA_013387265.2). Lineage (NCBI taxonomy): Eukaryota > Metazoa > Arthropoda > Insecta > Coleoptera > Coccinellidae > Cryptolaemus > Cryptolaemus montrouzieri. The sequence goes on along the minus strand of JABFTP020000083.1, from coordinate 1,391,747 downwards.
TTCATTTGAGTTTGGGAGGCTTTTACTTGGTAAAATTCCATTATCAATAATAAAAAACAAGTACTGTGTTTTAAGGAATTTTACTTAATAATTGCGATTCGTAACGCGTTTCACTACACCGTAGCTTCTTCAGACGAATGATTATGCAGGAAAATGTAAATGAGAATATAACTATAAATGTTCTTGAGTAATTAAAAGCTTATTGGTCACCTCCTCCTAAGTGGTTATTTATGACAGGTATATCCGATAAAATTAAGGAATAGATTGCTCCCCGAAAAGATTCAATAGAGGTGAAGGGCTTAAATCGACTTGTTCATTGATGAGTCTACCTGAGTGTTTGTATTTATTTATTTCTAAAGTTTCCCAAAGATCTACCTTCCAATATTTATTATCTGTATGCAAAATTTCAAACTGTGGGTCGAAAGAATGATTATTTTCTAAGAGATGATTCGCGTAATTTGAATCTGATTTTTATTTGAAAAACTGCGTTTATGTTCCGATATTCTAATATTAAAATTTCTATGTGTTCTACCAATGTAGAAATTATCACAATCATTGCAATTCAATCTATAAACACCTGATTTATTGTTTTTACCTGGTTTGGTTTTATTATTTTTATATATTTGCCTAAATTATTATTAGTTTGGAAAGCTATGTTGAAATTATTGCTACTTAAGAATGATTTCAGTTTCTCACTTGTAATGCCAACGTAGGTTAAGATGTTGAATTTTGTTTCAATTTATCGACAGGGTAAACTTCATTCAATGCGATTCTACTTTGTTTTTATTTAAAATATTATTTATTAGTTTGGGATTGTAACCATTATTTTTGGCTATTTGTTTAATCAAATTTAGTTCTTTGTTGAAATTTTCTGGTGATAGCGGGATGTTAATCAATCTATGAATAAAACTATTGAATGCTGACATTTTATGTTGATATGGATGACACGACGAGTTATGTATTATAATATCTGTATGTGACGGCTTATGGTAAATTGCGAAAACATGTTTTCCATTTTCATTCGAAATTGTTACGTCTGAGAAATTTATCGAATTATTGCTTTCTATTTCGGTTGTGAATGCAATTTTCGGATGTAATGAATTTATATGATTTTCGAAAATTTTCAACTGTCTGTCTGTTCCTGTGAAGCAAATAATGATATCGTCTACATAGCGATACCAGTATAAACAATATTTACTGAGTGGATGATTATGAATTACTTTCTCTAAGTTATTCATGAAAATTTCTGCTAACAAAGGACTCAACGGATTGCCCATAATCAAGCCGTCTTCCATAGTATAATATTTGTAATTGAAATGGAAATAATTTTGATCTAAACAAATTTTTAATAATGAAAGAATATCTGATTTAATGATAGTATTGACATGATTCCTTTCTAATAATTCTTCAACTAAGTAATACGTATCTTTTGGAGGAATGTTGGGAAATAGATTCTTAACATCGAAAGAAATAAGTTTGGAATTAGGTGGTATAGTGGTATCTTTGATATTGGCAATAAGTTCGTATGAATTTTGATCGAAAATTCAGATTTAAAATTGCAATGTTTTATTAGCAAGTCGTTGAGGAATTTTAAAAGTTTGAACGAAGGTGCCGTTACATAAGAAACAACAGGTCTAATAGGGTAATTAGGTTTATGAAGTTTTATCAACGAATATAATTCGGGGGATTGTGGATTGGAGTTAATGAATTTATATTTTTCTTGGTCTGTAATTAATGATTTTGCTGTCGAAATTATGTTTTTAACAACTTTCTGAAATTTTGCGGTAGGATCCTTAGTTGATGTTATATAGTTTCCGGCTGTTAAGAATTCTTCAGTTTTAGAAATATAATCGGTTTTACTAATCGCAATGACGGTGTTACCTTTATCTGCTTTAGTGAATACTAAATCGTTCTTGGTACTATTTTCACGAATTGTTCTTATTATCTTATAATCGGAATTGCAATGAGGTGATAATTTCGAAAAGTCTTCTTTGATGATTTTTGCTGTTTGATGTTTGGCTAAAATATTATCTTTGGAGTTTTTGAGAATAATTTCGGAGTCTATGCCTAACTGTTCAAAATTAGTTTTATTATGTTTTGGATGTAAATTATGTTTGAATCCTTTTTCTAATAGATATTTTTGTGGTTGTGTAAAATCGGTATCAGTTAAATTAGTGAATCTTTCAAAAAATTTATGGTCTGAAAATTTATCAGTTGAAGGTTTGGGTGGAGAAATTTTGAATTTAAGTGAATTCAACTTTTTCTGTTGTTGCTGAAACTTTTTATGAATTAAAATTTTGACATCATATCTGGATTCAGAGTCTAAAATATCAAACTCAACAGGGTGCAATCTAAACAATAATTCCTTATGGATTACCTTCAAATATATATTTGCAACGTCCCTCCTGTTGTACTGGATCTTCATATCCTCTTTGAGCCATATGCGTTGGCCTTTCTCAATTGCTCTTCTTGCTGGTCCACTGTTGTTATGTGTCTTCAACCGTATGTAATTGGGAATCAACTGGTTTTTCAAGCACATTGAGTAGAACCATATATTCTGCGTGTGAACTGCACATCTTAGTAGTATTTTGAAATACCACAAAGCCAAGAAGCCGGTATCAGCTTTCTTTAACATTTGAATTTGGGAGGCTTTTACTTGGTAAAATTCCATTATCAATAATAAAAAACAAGTACTGTGTTTTAAGGAATTTTACTTAATAATTGCGATTCGTAACGCGTTTCACTACACCGTAGCTTCTTCAGACGAATGATTACGCAGAAAAATGTAAATGAGAATATAACTATAAATGTTCTTGAGTAATTAAAAGCTTATTGGTTGAAGACACATAACAACAGTGGACCAGCAAGAAGAGCAATTGAGAAAGGCCAACGCATATGGCTCAAAGAGGATATGAAAATCCAGTACAACAGGAGGGACGTTGCAAACATATATTTGAAGGTAATCCATACGGAATTATTGTTTAGATTGCACCCTGTTGAGTTTGATATTTTAGACTCTGAATCCAGATACGATGTCAAAATTTTAATTCATAAAAAGTTTCAGCAACAACAGAAAAAGTTGAATTCACTTAAATTCAAAATTTCTCCACCCAAACCTTCAACTGATAAATTTTCAGACCATAAATTTTTTGAAAGATTCACTAATTTAACTGATACCGATTTTACACAACCACAAAAAGATCTATTAGAAAAAGGATTCAAACATAATTTACATCCAAAACATAATAAAACTAATTTTGAACAGTTAGACATAGACTCCGAAATTATTCTCAAAAACTCCAAAGATAATATTTTAGCCAAACATCAAACAACAAAAACCATCAAAGAAGACTTTTCGAAATTATCACCTCATTGCAATTCCGATTATAAGATAATAAGAACAATTCGTGAAAATAGTACCAAGAACGATTTAGTATTCACTAAAGCAGATAAAGGTAACACCGTCATTGCGATTAGTAAAACCGATTATATTTCTAAAACTGAAGAATTCTTAACAGCCGGAAACTATATAACATCAACTAAGGATCCTACCGCAAAATTTCAGAAAGTTGTTAAAACATAATTTCGACAGCAAAATCATTAATTACAGACCAAGAAAATATAAATTCATTAACTCCAATCCACAATCCCCGAATTATATTCGTTGATAAAACTTCATAAACCTAATTACCCTATTAGACCTGTTGTTTCTTATGTAACGGCACCTTCGTTCAAACTTTCAAAATTCCTCAACGACTTGCTAATAAAACATTGCAATTTTAAATCTGAAGTTTCGGTCAAAATTCATACGAACTTATTGCCAATATCAAAGATACCACTATACCACCTAATTCCAAACTTATTTCTTTCGATGTTAAGAATCTATTTCCCAACATTCCTCCAAAAGATACGTATTACTTAGTTGAAGAATTATTAGAAAGGAATCATGTCTATACTATCATTAAATCAGATATTCTTTCATTATAACAAATTTGTTTAGATCAAAATTATTTCCATTTCAATAACAAATATTATACTATTGAAGACGGCTTGATTATGGGCAATCCGTTAAGTCCTTTGTTAGCAGAAATTTTCAGGAATAACTTAGAGAAATTAATTCATAATCATCCACTCAGTAAATATTGTTTATACTGGTATCGCTATGTAGACGATATCATTATTTGCTTCACAGGAACAGATAGACAGTTGAAAATTTTCGAAAATCATATAAATTCATTACATCCAAAAATTGCATTCACAACCGAAATAGAAAGCAATAATTCGATAAATTTCTTAGACGTAACAATTTCGAATGAAAATGGAAAACATGTTTTCGCAATTTACCATAAGCCGTCACATACAGATATTATAATACATAACTCGTCGTGTCATCCATATCAACATAAAATGTCAGCATTCAATAGTTTTATTCATAGATTGATTAACATCCCGCTATCACCAGAAAATTTCAACAAAGAACTAAATTTGATTAAACAAATAGCCAAAAATAATGGTTACAATCCCAAACTAATGAATAATATTTTAAATAAAAACAAAGTAGAATCGCATTGAATGAAGTTTACCCTGTCGATAAATTGAAACAAAATTCAACACCTTAACCTACGTTGGCATTACAAGTGAGAAACTGAAATCATTCTTAAGTAGCAATAATTTCAACATAGCTTTCCAAACTAATAATAATTTAGGCAAATATATAAAAATAATAAAACCAAACCAGGTAAAAAAATAAATCAGGTGTTTATAGATTGAATTGCAATGATTGTGATAATTTCTACATTGGTAGAACACATAGAAATTTTAATATTAGAATATCGGAACATAAACGCAGTTTTTCAAATAAAAAATCAGATTCAAATTACGCGAATCATCTCTTAGAAAATAATCATTCTTTCGACCCACAGTTTGAAATTTTGCATACAGATAATAAATATTGGAAGGTAGATCTTTGGGAAACTTTAGAAATAAATAAATACAAACACTCAGGTAGACTCATCAATGAACAAGTCGATTTAAGCCCTTCACCTCTATTGAATCTTTTCGGGGAGCAATCTATTCCTTAATTTTATTGGATATACCTGTCATAAATAACCACTTAGGAGGAGGTGACCAATAAGCTTTTAATTACTCAAGAACATTTATAGTTATATTCTCATGTATATTTTTCTGCATATTCATTCGTCTGAAGAAGCTACGGTGTAGTGAAACGCGTTACGAATCGCAATTATTAAGTAAAATTCCTTAAAACACAGTACTTGTTTTTTATTATCCATATAATTCAGCAACTTGACAACGATTAATTTAATAACTCTCAAACCATTTTGGCACATTTTCCTAAAAGCCTAAATAAGATATGATGGCTAGAAGCAGTTGTGTGTTGACTAGATTAAAAGCCTTAGTTTGATTCAAAAGTAACAAAAACAAAAGTAGGCGCTCATCCAGAGCAGTTGCCATTTCATTAGCTACACTTTTGAGAGCAGTTTAGGTATTATGTAGTTGTCTAAAGCCCATTACTCAAAGGCTGAACTCATTAGTCCCAAATTTTAACACAAACTGCTTTAATATATTTTTTATGAATTAATCGAAGATTCTCTCTCACCAATGAATAAATTCTTTTTATAAACAATTTAAGGCCAAAATCTTGTTCAAAAATCAATTTTTCCTTTGAGAAACCGTCATTTTGCCATAAAATTTTATTTTGCTCATTACTTCGATTAATTACTAGATTTGACATTACATTAACGAAATCTGTTTGGTTTTTTAATTTGAGGATTTGAGTTCAGAGATATAGTGGTCACCACAAAACGGTTTTTGAGAGGATCTCCTGAAGATCAGCTGTAGCTCCTTTCCAAATAAATATTTTTACTAATATTAAGTCTTGAAATACACCTAATAGATACCATATAATGTGTACAAATTTTTGGATCAATAAATTCAAAAGTTTTCTCAGAAAAATTTTGAAAAATTTGCTTTCTTTCGTCCTTCTAACTGTATATAACGCCTTAAGAAAAAAATATTTTAAATCCATGAACTTGGAATCAACAAACAGAAATAACAAATTCCAATAAATATAAAAGATTTATTCATCATCTTCACATTCTTCCATATTTTCATCTAAAATATTTTCTTCTTCATCTGATTCCTCAGAATTCATTTTCTCGAATCCACTTTCCTTACTCCAATGTGCTCTTAGTTTCAGTTTAAACACAGCCATATGAATTTCTAATAATTTCAATATTCTTGCTTGTTCTGGAGTCAATATTGAACCTTCTTTGCATATTTCATAATCCTTTGTTAGTGTAACAACTCCTGAAGAAAAAGCATTTTAGAAATATAATAATAAAAATACGTGTATGAAGTCATGTGATTCCATAGATATGAATGTTTACCAACCTCTATCCAATTTCGTTGGCATTCCTAATTTCCGAAGATGAGGCTCAATATCATGTGAAAATTGTTTCAGAGGACCTTCTTCAAGAACAACAGTCTTTGTTGCTTTGAAACCAGATCTTGCAAATTCTTCAAATGAAAAACTGTTAAACCAGTCAACTACTTCTTCTTTTGTACAGTCAGTAAAAAGGAGGGCTTTTTGACCTTTTAAACAGTTCGTTACCTGAAGTAATGGAATAGTTATTTACACTGAATGATGGGAATCAATTTTAGTTACCTTATGCAAGTCTTCTTCCTGTTCTTCTTCCTTATTTCTTCCCAATCCCACACCAATTACTCTATTCTTTCCAAAAAAAAATCTACTGGGTTTCCATTCTTCTCGAACTTCTTTCATTCGTATATTTCTCATATTTTCATGGCTGAATACATAGATATCTTTAAATCTACTCACACAATTTCTTACATCTTCTATAATTTTTTGTTTAAGCGCCAAACCCTTTTTGCCTGTCTTTGTTAGAGAAACTGAAAACCAAACACATGAAGTTTATTTTTTAAACAAATTCGCTTACTTACTTTTCTTATCCCTTTTTGATTTAGGCATTTTGATGATTTCAGTATTGTGTGAATTACTCTAACTTCGAAATCAGCATATAATGAAAATTTGACTACAAAATTCGTATATCCTCCAGCAATATATACAACACTTCCAAAGGATTTCGCACATGGAAAAGTAAGGTTAAGTGGACAGGATCATAGAAACATATTGAATTGTTCACAGATTTCGACTACTTTATTTTGAGATTTAGAGCACGTCTATATATGAACACTCAATTAACAGCGAATTTGATGAATTATGAGATTGCTACACCTGAAACAAAAATTATAATATACATCTTTATCGATCGTAGATGGTAAGCGAATGTTACGCAATCGCAGCTCGGAACAATATGAACGCAAAATCGTATTGCGAGATTCGAGCCGGTGGTTGCACCATTATATTAAGCAGATCAGATTATTCAAATCGTAAGTTGTTTATTTTCGATATGGTTTCAATTATATGGAGTATATTAGGAAATGGAATTAATTCGGAAATTAATAAATTGAGTAGATCGTAAGTATCGTTTACTGCTCATTATTGTGAACATGTAAAAAGGCAAAGAAACTGAAATTTTCGAAATTGGAATAAGTATTTAATTTTCATTTGTATTCGTGCGTTAAATCCATAGCCATATCAACTGTAGTATTGTTGGCTATTGTTGGTATTTTGTGTATTTTTCTAATAATCAAGAAGTTCTATCAGCTATAAGACTGACACTGACAACAATAACTTCGCAGTGATCAGAAGCTTTAGATTAAAGGAAACAAACCTTTTCGTATAAATAAAAATGAACACAGGAATGATTTTAGTTTTCTCAATTTCAAGGTCTCATATTACTTATGAGTTTTGAGACTGTTGAATTTATTCAATTTGATCTGATTTATTTTCTTTGATGTTGATTATTGTCGGTAATCAAAAGACACTAAATATTTAACAGTTGAAGATAAGTACAAAACATTGTACATAAAATGACTATAGAATCTTCTGAAGAATCCAAAAATTTAATAAAATACCGAGGGTAGTATTTAAGAAAGAATAAATAAACGTAGTTTTTCTACATAAACATATATTGAGTGTAAACGATAAATGAAAGTATAACGTGAACAGATGAAACAGAAAGCAAATGCCTCTTTAGCGAATAGAATTAATTGAAAATCTTAACTTCACAATTTCCATAAAATGATATTGAACCAAAAAAATTTCACTAAATAAATTGTAAGGTGACCTTTACGAAAAATGTGACCTACTCGTCAATTTATTATAGTCCTACAGGTTTAAGGCATTCTCAAGAAGAATTATTGAGAGGTTATTGACGGAGAGAGTGCCAAATCAAATAAAGAACATGAAATATTTATTGCCGATTTTTAAAATCAAGTTGCTTTTGTAAACGCCGCTTCACAATGTATGAAACATTGTTTCTAACGGTATGAGCTTGGTGAGGTCTGGCAGTATAATCCATAAACAAAAAGTTTTCACTGATGTTTGCTGCAAATGGTACAATATGTTCTTCTAAAATGTCTGTTACTAATCAATCAGAGTTCCATTATTTACAACGATCAAGTGAGTGCGGGCGTTTAAGAAACTCTTCATCACACCATTGTCGAGCCTGCACTAGGCATATCTGTCGACCGCAATGTAAAAGATGAAATCTCGACTAATCCGTAAACAGAACTCTCTCAGTCAGATTCTAACCTATCGCAAAATTAAATGAAGTTCTTCGATTTAGGAACTGTGGCTTGAGCTGGGTCCCGAGGTGCGATTAGATAAATTCCCTGAGAGGTTGTCGTATTGTTTCAATGCTTATTTGTACCACTTTGCTCTGTCGAAGTTACATTTAAAGGTTCCATGTAATAGCGAACTGTTGTCTAAACGAGGAAATTCTTAAAGAACGATCATATATCGCAGTTACTGCTTGGGGTTGTCCTCGCCCAGGTCTTCTTGTACTTGTGGATCATTTTAGATGTGAGACACCCCAAACCTCCCTATACTCTTATATAAATCCAAGCTAAGGTCATCTTATACATCTAATATATGCGAAAAAAAATTCGAGAATGATTAGTTGCCAACCAAAAAAAAAGTTGAAAAATTGAAATTGTGTGTCAATTTCTTGGCGCAGTCTATATAAATATTTCTTAGAAAAAATAATATCACATTTACTCTTTAAACAATTGTCGTATATTCTATTAATTTATTCATGAGTTGATACATGTCTTCTTTTTCAGAATATGGCCACAAAACGTTGCCTATCAGATGGTAATTGGTTAATGAAGGATGGTCTTTACTGGACAAATTTCACCCAATGTTATGAACAGAATGACACTAAAATTTACATAACTCATCATGAATGGATGAATGAATCTCAGCTATTGAAGGTATGCAAGATCTCAACTTACCTCACGACTTCCCATCTCGTTAACTAATAATGTTGATTATTTCTTTGATTTTTGGGAATCCATATCGAGGACAGTCTCTACGAATTGATATGAATCAATTCTATTTTATATCATTTTTATTTATCCGAATGAGAAAGAGGGTAACAAAAAATTGGAGGTACACATGGATTATGCCATCAAATTTTGATGTGAGACAAAACACGATTGGAAGATATCACAGTATGTTGAAGAAATAAATCTTCAAAGCACGACAAGACTCTTACGATCGTTCCTTAGGAGGAAAAGCGATGTCTTTCGAGTCGCTGATGCATCAGCAACAGCTAGTCTGTGAGTGAGTTGTGAACAAGATTATAGTCAGAATTATTGTGTTTACACTTAATTCTTCATTCTAACCAGATATTCGATTGATTGTAGAACGATATCAATCTGAAAGATAGCAGAGAAAAGCAAGGCGCAAGTAATAAATACCGCTTCATACCAACCGAACATGATTAAAGAAAGAATCCTAAGGGATAAATGAAACATTTCCAAAAATGAAGTTTGACAAGACGTATATAAAAAAGGCGTTATATCCAAAATAGGAGGAAACGGGAAAATGCAAATATTTATGAAATTGATATAATTATTCTTCAACTTTCCTACTTCAACTAGGGCTCTTCAGACTCGTAGCTCGTCTTGGTATTCCTCAAATTTAATTGTCTATGAGAATATTCGCAGATAACTCTTGAATGGCTGCCAAGCTATTGGATTGATTCCAGGAGGGTTTTAAACAGTTGTGAATTGCTTCCATCTCTCAGCCCAAATACGTTCAGGAGAATGGACTGGCCATTGTATTCTTTGATCTCCATGCAAATTTGAGACCTTACCCACCTAAGATGGGTGATGCGATATGGCATTGTCAACGATTTATTATTGTTATTGATTTAATGGACATATCATGATATTCTGCCGAACAATCAAGTGTATGTCGCGATCTAAATCTATTTCACCTCAGATATAAATGGAGCATCAACAAAAATCAAACGCCGACTGCTGGAATAGGTTCAGTAATTACCCTACAATTGTCCAGCAACGATCCTCTTCTTCCCACTGTTGTCGAACAAAAGGAGGCTGCATCCATCAGTTTGGATGTCTTGCTCATCTTCTAACCCTGAGACCAGGGGTGCTCAAACTTGAACTGCTGGCGATCTACATCCAATGTTTTAGACTACTTATGATCGACTCTGAGAGGCTGCAAGTATGTGTGATGCAGGGTTGTCGTACATACACGATACACCCTACCTACCTACCTACCTAGGTAGGGTGTACCGTAGCATATGTAGATATTAGCTTTCCGCACAATATACATTATATTAGTCAAGGTTTGGGTTATTTTTAGTTAGATTCTTCTCTATATCAATGACTCATAGTTATTCAAAATTGCGAGTTTATTGGTTGTTACAAAACAAAAGAGTTACATATGGTGTTAAACTTAACTAAGAAGTGACTTTGAATGTTGAAGCGTGGAACTGCATGTCCTCAGCATACTTTTCATAAGATGGTACGTAACCACTGAGTGCACAAGCATAAAGACATATGATCGTCAGTTAGTCGACTGCGATATTTTGACTTAATTATCTTCATTTCGGAAAATGCAGCCTCGCACAAGTAAGATGACCTAAACATTGCCATCAGTTGAAGGGCGATTTGCCCAGAAATTTGTATCAGATGCTGTAGCTTTGAGAAGTATATCTGATATAATCTGCACTAACTCATTTTCAACAGTCCATGAGTTCATATTGAACTGACTTGCTATTTCAGTAGCTAGTTCCTCAATATTTTCACATGAAAAAGGATAACTCATAAATGATCCTATATTTGCAATTCACTGCAACAATAAAAAAACATTTCAAATTGTCCCAAAATATACGCATCATAATTCAACTGACTAATCCCAGCTTTCTATGACGGAAAATGTTTCAGATCCTTTATTTTCAGTTGATCTATCATAAGTTGCAATTCGCTTATGACTGCGTTTACTGCGCTAATCATCTCAATAATAGTTTTTCATTTACCTTGAAGCTCCAAGTTAATGGGATTAAATGCATTGTGATGTCAGTCGAAAATGCCAAATCAGTCAGCCATTTTTCGTTTTTCAACATTTGATTGTCATCGCCTCTTTCGTCTAGAAAAGCTGTTATTTTGGGCAATAATTCTTTCTAGGAATTTTCTGCGACTCAACAACCTGACGTCCGTATGAAGAACTAAATCAGTGTGTTCAGCTGATTCCCAATTTTCCAACTGCAACTTAAAGAGCTGCCGTTGCTACGTACACGGATGGAATTCACAATTTTTGTTGCAATGTCCTTACTTTCCTCCGCGTTCAAAACTTTTGAACACAAAACTTGTTGATGTATAATGCAATGAAATGAAAAAAATTAAGGGAAATCTTCATTAGCTCGACACAATGCCACAAAACCGTTTTTGTTTCCAGTCATTGCAGGTGCTCCATCGGTTGTAATGTACACTAATTTATATATTGGTAGCTTGTGGTTTTTTACAAAATTGAAGAAAACGTCATAGATATCTTCGCCACGGGTCTCTCCCTTCAGAGGAATGATTGTCAAAAATTCTTCCTTCGCCAACATGTCATGGAATACCATCCAAATAAAAATACACAGCTGGGCAATGTCTGTCAATTTCATGATATCATAATTAAGTTTATCTGCCTTGTCCTGACTCATGACTTCCACACGCTTTGGGACAGTCGGACAAGATAACTGAAGTTCTCTAATAGCAGACATTATATGGAATATTTTAAATTACGCGATCGTAGCAGCTGCTCATTGTTTGGCTGGTCTTATAAACATGGTATGTTCTTTTTTCAAACAAGATATCAAATTACGTAATTTTCGTTTTCTTAATTCACTCTGTGGGAAAAAATTCTTTTCATAGTTTTCATGAACCGTTTTATGATGCCCCTCTAAGTTACCACGCTTAAGTATTGCAACTGACGCACGACAAAAAAGACGAATGACTTATCCTTCACCATACAGAAGAAAAATTCTTCCTCCCAATCGGTTTTAGAATGATACGGTTTAGATTTGTACTGTTAGTAATAAACTTTGTATTGACGTAGTATTGCCTTCAAGCTACAATTCGGAATGACTAATTCCTGCAGGCCCAACATTTATATCGGCGTGAACGAAATTCTCGAATGTTCCCGTCAAACGCGCCGCCCGAAATTTCTAGAAAAGCGGCAAGAATAAGAAACGCGGCTTTTCTTTGACAAGTACCGCGCGCTCCTTTGATAAAGCCGTCTTTTGCCGTTAGCAGAGTGTTATTCCAATACGTAATAAATTTTTTTAGGCTAGTTACAACTTATTAAAAATGTTTTTCTGTTCAAGATCTACTCAAAAAGCACTCGCGATCGATTATTTGAGCATTTCTGCCTTAAATCAATCGGATACAAAAGTGAATCAGAATGCTACAATTGTCCAGCAGCGACCCTCTTCGGCTCACTGTCGTCGAAAAACAGGAGGCTGCATCCATCAGTTTGGATCTCTTGCTCGTCTTCTAACACTTGAACCAACCAATACTATCATCTTCTTAGCTTTTGGTTAGATATAATTGTTCTACATGCATTTCGGAACATATTGCTACGTCATGCTCTAGTAATAGTGTTTTCTCTTGACGTTATCTGCAAGTAGTAGTCTACGGCAAGGGGAACTTCATTGTAGCGCTTCATCGTGTATGTATGTTGATGCTGCATTTGTTAAATGAGTATTCTAGTCTCTACTCATAACACTACGAGTAAGCAGACACTTGTGTTGTATCAACCCTTCGGTGATCCAAGGGACAAATACGGCGTACTAGTTAAAATAGTCGTATGGGTGGTTTTCCTTTTAAACGTAATAATTTTGCCCACAATTTGTGGCAAAGATTTCAATATGGTAGGTTATATTATCATCATCAAGCGATGTCTAACTGTGGCTGACTGCACGACTCGTAGATGAGATTGACGACAGTGGACTGAAAATTGATATATTTATTATTGTCGAAGGAGTTTTAAGCGCTCTAGACGATTGTAAATCCAATTCAGCAACATTTCTTCTATTGTAATTGTAGCAGATCTCTCTAACCTAGGTGGATCTTCATTTATCAAGTCAGTGTCTGAACTAACACAACGCGTTGGCGGCTCTTGCAACTCGGCTCTTTTTGGTCCAATTCATTTCCTGTGGTTGTAGCCGCAATAAAATCAACCTCATTGAATACTTCTGGGATCAAGGGGCATATTCCTGTTGGAGCAATTCCATTGATTGCATTTGTTGAGATTGCCGTTGTAGTAACTCCTCGTTCAGTTGTTGTTTTCCGTGCTACTAGTTTTCGTCCAGTTTTTGCGAACACTCAAGTGTTTTGAGTCGGAAATGTGCTCGTCTCATCGTCGACGTTGTAAATTCGATGTGCCGGGATGTTATTTGCGTCCTTGACGCTTTTCAACGTAAACTAAAACTTATCTATTGTTAAAAGCGCGTGCTCGAGCAGTTGAAGTGGATTCAGGAACACGAAGGGTGATATCTGGATATCTCCGGATGAATCTTTTCAGCTTGTCATAGCCTGATTTTTCTCCGTGAAACCCTTCGGTGATCCAACAGACAATTTGGTACAAGACAATTTGAACAGAATAACGCAAACCCGACAAATTTTGAATTACTCAAATCAGAGTAAGCCATTGATTTTTTCGGTATGGATAAAAAAACACTGAAACAACAATCTTGGATTCATATGTTGTGAACCTGTGTACAACCTCAACATGATGAAAAATATTCACGTTCACTCCATAACTACTAAAGTATGGTAATTATGAATAATAAAGGACCCTCATTTGCTTTCTTCATAAACAAATAGATAGTTAGATAATATAAATGAGATGAAAAACACAAGGTTTAACTTTAATCTACACTTTATTTGAAAAAATTCGACGACGTTTCGCTGACACAGCAGCTTTATCAAGAATGACAAACAGAATGAAGAGTATGGTATTATAAACAAATCGTAGAACAAGTTGGATGAATAACAGGAAAATCACACCGAGCCATTGTACAGTTAGTATGAAAGGTAATAAAAACTGATTAAACAAGTTAAGTAGGGGTGAATAATTCACGTCTACCTGCTCATTCAAAAGCTTGTCCGAATGTTTGTATCTATTTATTTCTAATGCTTCTGGAGATCTAATTTTGAACTTTTTGATTTTATATGTAATATGTCAAAGTTTTTATTGAATGAATGGTTTTCTTTTATTAGGTGGTTTGAATAATTTGAATCAGATTTATTTTTATCGAAGCTACGTTTATGTTCAGATGTTCTTATGCCAAAACACCTATAGGTCCTACCGATATAAATTTTATCACAAGAACCGCAATTGAGTTTATAGATTCCTGATTTACTTGATTTTTCAACACGAGATTTATTATTTTAATATGTTTACCTAAGTTATTAGAAGTTTTGAAAGTTATATTAAGATGTTTGACGAGAAAGGATTTAATATTTGTACTTGCAGAACCGCAGAATGTTAAACTGTTGAATATTTTATAGTCTTTATGAATAGGATATACTTCATTTATTGCTTTCTGATACAGTTTTTACGAATGATTAGATCTATCATATCCGGATTATATGAATTATTAATGGCTATCTGTTTGATGATGTTTAACTCTTTATTATAATCTTCTACTGATAAAGGTAAATTGAGTAACCGATGTACCATGCTGTTTAAAGCTGCAACTTTGTGTTGAATTGGATGTAATGAGTAGTTATGTATAATTGTATCAGTATGTGTTGGTTTACGAAAGACCGAAAAACATGATTATTATTTTGTTTAGTGATTTTTAAGTTCAAAAATTAATGGAATCGTTCTGTTCAATTTCTACAGTGAATTTAATGTTCAAATGGATGGAATTAATGAAATTAAGAAATAAGTCTAATTGACGAGTAGTTCCAATGAAACATACTAAGATGTCGTCAACATATCTATACCAATAAAGAAATTTGGAAATGAGTGGATGTGTTCAAATTTTCTGTTCAATATTATTCATAAAATCTCTGCTAAAAGTGGACTCACAGGATTTCCCATGATCAAACCATTTTCACTACTGTAATAGATGTTGTTGAAAGAAAAATAATTTTGTTCAATGCAAACGTCCAACAGATTCAATATTTCTGATTTAATTATGTGGTTAACATGATTCGAATTCAACATGTTTTCGATTAATATTTTGACATCACCTGGAGGAACACTTGGGTATAAATTCTCAACATCAAACGAAATAAGTTTTACGTTAGGTGGTAAGTTAACTACTCATTACATCCAATTCAACACAAAGTTGCAGCTTTAAACAGCATGGTACATCGGTTACTCAATTTACCTTTATCAGTAGAAGATTATAATAAAGAGTTAAACATCATCAAACAGATAGTCATTAATAATTCATATAATCCGGATATGATAGATCTAATCATTCGTAAAAACTGTATCAGAAAGCAATAAATGAAGTATATCCTATTCATAAAGACTATAAAATATTCAACAGTTTAACATTCTGCGGTTCTGCTAGTACAAATATTAAATCCTTTCTCGTCAAACAAAATCTTAATATAACTTTCAAAACTTCTAATAACTTAGGTAAACATATTAAAAAAATAAATCTCGTGTTGAAAAATCAAGTAAATCAGGAATCTATAAACTCAATTGCGGTTCTTGTGATAAAATTTATATCGGCAGGACCTATAGGAGTTTTGGCATAAGAACATCTGAACATAAACGTAGCTTCGATAAAAATAAATCTGATTCAAATTATTCAAATCCCTAATAAAAGAAAACCATTCATTCAATAAAAACTTTGACATATTACATATAAAATCAAAAAGTTCAAAATTAGATCTCCTAGAAGCATTAGAAATAAATAGATACAAACATTCGGACAAGCTTTTGAATGAGCAGGTAGACGTGAATTATTCACCCCTACTTAACTTGTTTAATTAGTTTTTATTACCTTTCATACTAACTGTACAATGGCTCGGTGTGGATTTTCCTGTTATTCATCCAGCTTGTTCTACGATTTGTTTATAATACCATACTCTTCATTCTGTTTGTCATTCTTGATAAAGCTGCTGTGTCAGCGAAACGTCGTCGAATTTTTTCAAATAAAGTGTAGATCAAAGTTGAACCTTGTGTTTTTCATCTCATTTATATCATGGATCTACATCAAGTAACGGCCTCCACAATTCAAATATTAGATAATATATGAAAGAATTTTTGTTTCAGGAATATTTACCACTACTCAAAGCAATCAAAGAAATAGGTTATTCTGTTTCACTTATAACCTTAATTATAGCTATTTTAATTATGTTGGGAATCAAGTAAGTTTCTAAGAAGATCAATTAGTTATTCTCATTCAAAAATGTACTGTTTCAGGAAATTGCATTGTACAAGGAACATTTTGCACATTCATCTTTTTGTCTCATTCATTCTGAGAGCGTCCATTTTTTTAGTCAAAGCTGTTGCTTTCGAAGACGGTGTTGGTTTGAAGTCGGATTTTTTAGATAGTTCAAACGGAACTTATTTCAATGTAGATCCAATGGTGAGTTTGCAGATATATTTTCAATTTGCAAGTTTAGTACTAACCAATCCAGGATTGAACATTACTTGCTGCACTTTTGAAAATGAGTTGAAAGTTATTATTTGTATTTATAATAAAAGAGTTGGCGACAAACGTACAGGAGGTTTACAAACCGGCTCTGGATGATGGCATAGCAGTAAATACTGGGTGGTATAAACCTGTCTCAGTAGTTTCCTAGACAGCATATGGTTCCTTATGTGGATCAGATTCCTAATATTCTAGCATCTAGGACACAGTTTACTAAGCAGCACAGTGCGTCTTATCTGTCATGCAGAAATCACCACATGTGATCTCCAAGTCCAAATAGTGAATTGATTCCGCCATACCTACGTGATAGTTTATAGTAATAA
This sequence comes from Cryptolaemus montrouzieri, assembly GCA_013387265.2. Classification (NCBI taxonomy): domain Eukaryota; kingdom Metazoa; phylum Arthropoda; class Insecta; order Coleoptera; family Coccinellidae; genus Cryptolaemus; species Cryptolaemus montrouzieri. The sequence continues at coordinate 1,374,340 of JABFTP020000083.1, read as the reverse complement.
TAAAAAGAAATTAAGCTATTTATTATAAAATCACAAGAGATTTATTGAAAATCAGGATTGTAAGCTGAAAACTAGTACTGAACTAAAGTTGAGAATACATTCATACATAAACAGGTAGATACAGAATTAATATGGGTGCGAACAAGAGGTAATGAAATAATTGTAATAAAAGCAGGTATTATTTGAACATATCAAATATGGTGGCCATACTGGTCGCTTAGATGATAATCTCTATTGGAATTTGAAAATTTCAATGGATTCTAAGAAATCTAACTTTCGTCCTTCAGGTATTCTGTAAATAATTTGAAGTGGATCTATGGATGGGTTCTCTGACTTGTGCTGTTCGTATCTAGTTTTGAAATGAATTGATCTCTTAAGACGCCTTCATAATCAATACAGGACAACTTGTAAACTCTAATTTTGTCAAATCTTTCTAAAAATTCCTGGGAAAGTTTCATCTTGGTTCTGAGAGCTATTTTTTCTGTTGTTTTGAAATAAAATTTGCTTTCGTTTCGCTGTTAGGACCAAAATATCATAATGAAATGTATTCATCTGTATCAGTTGATTCTATACGTGGGTATTTATTATGATATGCTAATTATGCTATTTGTGTATTTTTCTTTCTGATCATTCCGTTTTCCGTTTACTGTATAGTTGATAGTTGACACTTTCCTAGACATATTTTCTTCGGATAATGGCATATATATATATATATATATATATATATATATATATATATATATATATATATATATATATAGACTTTGCGATTCACCAGTGGCGCGGTGCTCTGTAATTCGTACACTCTTGAAGATTTCATTTTTGTACGGTATTGTATTTGGAAAGTAGAAATCTACTTCAGCAATTTATTTTGAAGTTATCAGGGTGAAGACCACTTTCTTTTTGAAGATTCAAGAGCGTCCTGAACTCTGCTATAATGTCTAATAATAATAAATGATAAGTTTTTTTGGTGAGTAGTTTCGTCGCAATTTTTTTTTCGTAAAAATTTATGAGAATAGGCTCTCACATCATCGCATGTTCCTTCGGCCAGAGAGGATGAATACTCTTTTCCTTCTGTTTTCTTATTGCCCAAAGGTAGCGTTATTGATGAATCGAAATAGATTATCCTCATTTCATACAGGAGTGACTAAAAAAAATTATTGAATATTATAATTTGAAAAATATCATATCTTGATTTTTTCAAATGGAACATTCTGTATTGTATTATTCATGTCAACAGCAGCTTTATCAAGAATGAAAAACAGAACATTCTGTTTTTCATTCTTGATAAAGCTGCTGTGTCAGCGAAACGTCGTCGAATTTTTCAAATAAAGTGTAGATTAAAGTTAAACCTTGTGTTTTTTATCTCATCCATATACTACCTTCGAATGTCCCTCCAATAAGTTATTCTTCTTTTCTTCTTCGTCAGCCTTCTTCCGTCTACTTCTGAACATAGGCCTCTCCGTGTTGCTTCCATTCATATCTGTCTTGTGCTATTCTAAACCACTGTCCTCCGTCTTTTATATCGTGGATCCAACGTCTTTGCGGCCTTTCTCTACTTCGCTTGGTCTCTCTAAGCCTCCATTGAATAATCCTCAGGATCAATTTCTCTCTGTCCTGCCTTGCAACGTGACCCACCCATCTCCATTTCAACTCGGCTATTCTTTTTATAATGTCTGAGACTCGCGTTCTTCGCCTGATTTCGTCGTTCTTTACTCGGCCTTTTAAGGATATTCCCAGCATTGCACGCTGCATTGCTCTTTGAGTAGTCCTTAGGCGATTGGCACTATGCTTCGTTATTGTCATCGTTTCAAGTCCGTATGTAGCCACAGGTAAGATACAGGAGTCGTAAACTCTTCTCCTTAAATTAATTGGGATATCGGTATTTTTCATATGTTGAAGTTTCCCGAAGGTGGCCCAGGTTAACCCAATTCTTCTAGTTATTTCGGCTTTCAGGTTTTCTTCTCCACGTTTGATGGCGTGACCCAGATAAACATACTCGTTTATTTTTTTTTTTTTTTTTTTTTTATTTTGAATTGTGGAGGCCGTTACTTGATGTAGATCCATGATATAAATGAGATAAAAACACAAGGTTTAACTTTAATCTACACTTTATTTGAAAAAATTCGACGACGTTTCGCTGACACAGCAGCTTTATCAAGAATGAAAAATAGAATGAAGAGTATGGTATTATAAACAAATCGTAGAACAAGTTGGATGAATAACAGGAAAATCCCGTTTACATTTTCGATGACTTGATTCCCTAAATGGATCGGAACGTTGTTGGGGCTAATGACCTTAATTTTGCCTATGCTCATTTTCAATCATATACTATTCGATGCTTCATTCAGCTGCACTAAAATCTCTTCTAACTCATCTGTGTTTCCAGCGATAACTATAATGTCATCCGCAAAGCGCAGATTATTAATGTACGAGCCTTCGATTTCGATGCACTTTTCTTGCCATACGTCTCCTAGAGCCAGGGTGAAAAGTTTCGGTGATATCGTATCACCTTGGCGTACCCCACGTTTAAGATCAATTCTTGCAGGTCTTTTATCATCATCAATTTTGACATGCATAGTTGCTCTCTGGTTTAAATTCCTTATAACGACACTGTACCTAGAGTCAATTCTAGCATTATTCATAGCATTTAGAAAGGACCATGTCCCTATCCAGTCGAACGCTTTATGGAACTCTACACATGCCAAATATATGGGTATATTGTATTCAGTTGTTTTTTCCAATAGTGTACGCAATGTCTGCAGATGGTCTATGGTGTTGTAATCACTTCTAAAGCCAGCTTGCTCTAGTGGCTGATAAAAATCTAGTTTCTTTGTGAGGCGTTTTGTTAGGATTTTCATGAAACTTATTGCTTAATCATATTCCAGAAGTGAGTTGACAAGTCCCTCTAAATATCTTAAGGCGACATGGTGCAATAGTATCCGCCTTCTATTTTTAATCTCAAATTTTAGTAGGAGATTATACTTGTTATTCCACAGTCGTGGATGTCGAAAGATGTTCAATAGAAGCGAGTTCCACAGCACTCTATCCCTGTGAACAAAATAATTTTTATAGAGAAAGGTACGTGGCATTGCTACTTGGACCAATGGCTGATGAAAGATTTCGTCGATCCTGTATTCTTTCCGGAACCTAGCTTCCTGATCGTCATAAAATTTACTGTGAAAGTTTCTGTAGAAAGATAAAAATCAGCAACCTGACACCTTTGGAGAGAGACTGGAAAACATACATGATTTCCGTGTGATCCATGAAGCGCACTGATTGGTTTTGTCTATGACCGTCCTCAACCTTTACGTGGATGCAGTTATTTAGACAGATCAGAAAACAAAGGCAATATAATGAAAGTCAACGTATCGGTCATTGACAATACACTAACATATTTGTAATGTCCTGGCAACTAGACGATCGAATATTGAACAATGTCTCCAGAAGTTGAACTGAACAAGCGTACACAGCTACAGTTTTTCGAAATTCTATAAATAATGGTCTTCATTTTTAATTCAGTCATAAAGTACAGCGAAAATGTTTAGGCTAATAGGTCGAAGCAGTCTTCAACAACTTTCAATTTACTTTTTGATAGGTTAAAGATTTCAAAAGTGCAAAGATGAATGTTTTAGCCTGTACATTTTGACAACCGCAAATAAGAAATTCGTATCTCAAATTTAGTGAGACTTTCGAACGAAATGCTGTATCAAATTTCATTTTTCGTTGCAAGATAAAAAGCCTTTTCAAAATTATAAAGTATTCCAATATTTGAAATTTGTACTTGAAACCTCAGACAGTCAAGCAAAATTCAACTATAGGTCCCGTAAATGGGTCACCTATGTGCCTAAGTTTCGGGATCTGGCGGATAGTCCGGTTTCCAGGGTGGGAAGGATTGGCAACAATGCATGATGAGCTCTTCTGGAACAAAATCATCCGGAGTTAAGATAGTCTCCCATTCGGATCTCCGGGGTGGACTGCCTGGAGGGGTTCATGATACGGGTAAGTCGAGCACTCCTCCAGCAAATTCACTAATTCATTCACGTTCTAGAAAAGAAAGCAAACTCTTGATAGAGTTCTGCAATATCAGAAGACTGGGGCACAACAACGTGAATGTCGATGCAGTCCAGCAGCATCTGTAAAACGCATGTGGTGGCCCAAACTGAAATCCAAATAAGTCAAACAACCGACACAACGTAATTTCGTTTTAATGCATGAGTTACTTACGAGATTTCGGTTTACAGGGAGCCTCTGTGTTTTCACCAGAACGGATGTTGCATGCCAGAAAGAGGACAGGATGGAGGACAACGCTTTCGACCTTGCTTGGTTTAAAATCTGTTTGCAGGATGAACCACTTTTTCTATGCTGTATCTATCGCTCGCTAAACGATATTTACTTCCCTAGACTTTTTCAGTATCTAGGGGATAAGGTGGATTCGATTCAGACACATCATCCGGTAGCTGAGATAATTGTACTGGGTGACTTCAACGTTCACAACACCAACTGGCTCCGCCACTCCAATAGAACAGATGATGCGGGAAGACCAGCTGAAATTCTCGCAATCAGCCATATTCTAACGCAGCTAGTCTACGAACCGACAAGAATACCTGATCACCCAACCCGAACACCTTGGATCTGTTTTTTGATTTCCGATCCAGATGATTTTGGAGTGAAGGTTTGTTTTTGTTTGTTTTTCCTTTAACGTGCTCTGTTTTTGCCTTTCGGCTAATGACACGCCGGGGAATTCTGTCACCTGACTAACCCGAGAATTTTGCCGAACCCCTCTCGTGTCGAGGGAAGGGATCTTTAATGTCCAACACATCTCTGTTAGACAGGACCGATAGCTTTACATCTCCTCCGAAAGATGGACACTCAAGCGATTCCCAGAATCCGAAAAATCGCACCGACTTTGTGGGGATTGAACCCAGGTAACTCTGCGTAGGAGACGAGCATCATATCCCATACGCCACCGAGCCGGCATAGGAATGAAGGTCTCAGCACCGCTAGGCGACTCAGACCATATATATCTGCTACTGGAACTATTGTGCTGCCGCTAAAACAAGAACCTAAACTAGTCAGATGCATTCGGCACTATAACCGTGCTAATAGGGATGAGCTACGTAAATTCTTTTCGTGCTTCCCATTCAGTAATGTTTGCCTTTCAGATATTGACATCAATGTGTGCACTGAATCTGTTACAGAAATCATTTTTGCAGGAATGGATCTTTACATCTCTAATTCCATGAAAAGAACAACAGCACTAAAGCCATGGTTCAACAAAGACTGCGAAACAGCCTTTGCAGCCAAGATAAGATCTTACAAGTCATGGAAGATGAATCCAACAGAAGAGATAAGAACAACCTTCGTACGAATACGGAACGTATGCAACCTGACAACTGCAAGAGCAAAGGACAATTTCAACGAAGGGGTAACTAATAAACTCCTAGTGGGACTAGACAATTCTGATCTATGGTGAAGACTGTCAGTGCCAATTCCTGCAAATCGCGTTTCCACCTCTTGTTAAAGACCTCTTTTGTTCTCAAAGAACTCTATGCTGGATTCATCTAACGCAATACCACCGAACATTCCACCCACAAATTCTTCAATGGCAGAAATTAAGTTCGCACTGTGAGACAGGCTCTCGAGCAGCTGAACTGCAAGAAGGCAGTTGGTCTAGATGAAATACCGCCAATCGTCTTGAGAAAGTGTGCTCCCAAACTGGCACCTATTCTTAACCGTCTGTTTCAGATTTCTTATGAAAGCCAGACTTTTCCGAGCAGCTGGAAAATAGCGAGAATTCAACCGATCCCAAAAAAAGGAAAGAAGTCCGTACCCCAAAACTACCGCCCCCTTGCACTTCTTCCCAGTATGTCATAAGTGATGGAGAGAGTCATAAATGATGAACTCATCAAATATCTTGAGTTGCAGGGACTTATTAACGACCGTCAGTATGGTTTTCACAGGCAAAGATCGACAGAAGATGTCCTCGCCTACGTCACTCATATTTGTACATCAACAAGGGAAAAATATGGGGAATCTAGAGCAAAAGCCCTCAATATCTCCAAAACCTTCGATAGGGTTTGGCATGCAGCCCTGATGAATAAACTTGCTGCATATGGGCTTCCTGAAAAATTGCGGGGTAGGATAAGTAGCTTTCTTTCAAGTAGATCATTACAAGTTGTGGTCGACGGTAGAACATCTTTCCAGGAGTACCTCAGGGATCCATTCTTTCGCCAACTTTGTTTCTGTTGTCTACAGAGACCAAGATCTTTGGTTTTGCAGACGATTGTACCCTGGTTTAGTCTTTCAGTAGTCTGCGGCCGATTACAGCTGCGGAATCTCATCGTCAGATATGTCAATAAATTAATAACTTAAACTCTGACCTACACAGGATATCTCAGTGGGGTCAGTTGAATCTGGTGAGCTTCAACGCGAGCAAGACGCAAGCAACTACGTTTTCTAGAACCTCCTCTAAGAATGCAAGGCCAACAAATTGCATCCAAAGATTCGATGCACCTTCTCGGAATAACGGTCAACTCCAAGTTCTTCTGGCATGAACATTTATCAGCAATAGCTAAGCCGGCATCAGCTGAACTTAGTTTTCTTTTCAGAGCCAAGCGATACTGCACGTCATCTCAGCTGTTGCTTCTATATAAGGCGCAGATTCATCCTGCTTTGGAATATTGTTCCCAAATATGGGGATCTGCACCCAAACATTCGTTCCGGATGTTGGATAGTGTGCATAAACGGGCTCTGCGTCTCATCGACTACCAGCAGATCACCCGCGATCTCCAACCGCTGGCTCTCAGAAGACAAGTTGCTGACCTTTCTCTGTTTTACAGATACTCCAAGGAGCTGGAGACTTTGTTCCGGAAAAACTCATGTTTTCCCGCAACACTAGGCTGGCAAGGAGTTCTCATCCATTGGCGGTACATTTAATGACCCCTTGAACTTCTCTATCTATAAGAATTCCTTCGTTCACAGAGCCGGTGGGCTGGGGAACTCGCTTCCGTCCAACATCTTTCCAACATCCTACAATTTGGCCCTTTTCAAGAAGCGAGTAAACAGACACCCCAAATCTTCCCAGGTGCTACTCATGTGGTGTAACAGGTTCGCCTAATCCTGGGAAACGCCCATGAAAAACAATACATGGGAGAATCGCTCTGCATATCATTACTTTAGAAGAACGTTCCGTTACTTTGAATCAAACTGTAGAAATTTAATATCCCATGTTCTCAGTCTCAAGTATTTAAACTTGTCTTAGCTACACATTTCTGAACATTCATAATTTTATGTAACGTGTTTCTTATTTGCGTGTAACAATGTAATCAAACACCTTATGTGTTTTAATTTTTTGATGTAGACTAACAACTGGCAATGTAAACTACTAACAAGTTTGTGGCAATATTTTACTATGGCAAATTATTCTTGGATACTCATGGAAGGACTCTACTTATATAATCTGATATTTCGAGCTTTATTCACAGATTCAAATGGAAGTATCCTTGGCTATGTCATTATGGGATGGGGTAAGTATAGTTTTTAACCTACCATTGGCCCATTTAAACATGGTCCATGGTACTTCTGATCTTCTTATTTTCAATTTCTACTTGCTTCCTGATAAGGTTTCAGGAAAAACTAGACAACAAGATATTCTTTCCCTTGGTAGTTTGGTTAGATTTGTCCCTAACTTTTTTGAAGCAGTTTATTAAAAGAACTCTTTTTTAAGCTAATAGTTGAACTGAAATTCATGTGTTTCCAGGAATTCCGTTCTTGGTTGTTTCACCATGGATTCTGGCAAGGATATTCAAAGAAGATACTTTATGTTGGACGACAACAAGTTCTAAGATTCACCTCATTATCGAGATTCCTACTTTTATATCCAATATTGTAAGTAAACACCTCAAAAAAGTCTAGGAAACACTTCTGAATATCGATATATCGTATCCAGAACGATCAATATGGATGATTTTTTTTTAAGAAATGAACTCCTGCATCAATTTCTCACCAAATTATGTAGAGTGCCGCAACAGATTTTAGTTGTTTTTCATAAAAAACTAAAAATGCAGCAGATGCAACGCTGCTTTATAATCATTTCATGTAATCAGTGTTTGAAATCAGTTAGTTGGCACTTTGTTTCTATTGTAAGCACAAATAAAAGGTTCAAGTTTTGTGATTCGACCATGGAGAAGAGATGTTACGAGCCGTTGGCATGCTCCAAGCTGGGAGCTCACAACGGGAAGTATCCAGGGTTCTGGGAAGTAGCTCAAGTTTCATAAACCGTTTATAGTCGCGTTTCAATGAAACAGTTAGCGTAGAAGAACGCCATACAGGTCGTTTCAGGATTACTACAGTCGCCCAAGACCGAATTTTGGTTTTACAAGCCAGAAGAAATCGTACTACCACAGCATCTCAATTAGCTCAAGAGCTATCACGAGTTCATAATGTATAAATCTCCCACCAAACTATGAGAAATCGACTGCACGAAGGTCAACTCCACTCCAGACGTCCTTTAAGAGTTCCACAACTGACCCATGGAAATCGCGCTGCTCGTTTAGCTTGGTGGCAAGATCACGTAAACTGAGATCAAGAGAGGTGGGCCACAGTTCTCTTCAGCGATGAATCTAGATTTAGGTATTATCCCGATTCTGGAAGAATTCCAGGGAACCTTGAAAGCAAAACCGTCTCCAGCATGCTCGAGAAGTTGTTAGACAGGGAGGCGGATCAGTGATGTTTTGGGGAGATATATGCCTTGGTGGAAGAACCGACCTCGTTCTCTTACAGAACAACCTCACGGGAAATTCTTACGCAAATGAGATAGTTTTACCTGTAGTGGTACCGTATCCCCAAACACTGGGTCAAAATCCACACTTCCAACAAGATAATGCCCCTCCTCATCGTGCAAGAGTTGTCTTGAACGTTTTTGAAGAGAATGATGTCGATCTTCTACCGTGGCCATCCTGCTCCCCAGATCTGAATCGCAACGAGCATGTGTGGGACACCCTAAAAAGAAATCTCCTGCGTCAAAACATCTTCCATCATGAACAGGAGCTTCGATTAGCAGTTCAGGGGGCTTCGAATGACTTAGGCCAAAATGTAATAGACAATTTGATATTGAGCATGCCGCGACGATGCCAAAGTGTCATTAATAACAGAGGTGGACCTTCTGGGTACTGAAAAATATAAGTGCTACAATATCGTTTCGAAAAAAATTAGTTCAGGATTTTTTTTGTGTTATACCAACTTTCGTCATTTTCAAATTTCAAATTTTTTTTTATAATACGTACTTTGGAGAAGTCAAATATTATTTTGTTTTCTTGGGAATACATTATATACAATACATGCTAACAAAAATCGAAAGATTTCTATGAATTCGAATCATCAAATTCATATTTAAAAGATATTGGTAATTGTTCCTAGACTTTTTGAGGTATATATGTCATCGTAAATACACTGCGCCAAGAAATTAACGTATATTTTGAATATATCAAATTTCTTTTCTGCTAACGCAATAACTAACACATATTTTTTTCGGATATATGCTAGCAAAACTCCATGTTTCTTTTTCGGCGCATATATTTCTCTTATGAAAACTGACTTGGAATAAATGAATTGAGATTTTGTTTGTAACCACCACGTATCGATAACAGTGTCATAATGAATCTTTCTTCTTTTAAATTCTATTTCAAAGGCTAAGAATACATTGAGCATTATCTCTTTTCAGGTGAACCTGATATTTTTTGTGAGAATCTCGTCCGTCCTTCTGAAGAAACTCAAGTCTCCACTAAATGACGATAATAGAAAATGTTATATGAAATGGGCCAAATCAACCCTTGTTCTAGTACCACTTTTTGGAATTAACTATGTGTTATTATTAGGACTTAAATACATTAAAAACGAAGTTGTTGAATTGGTATGGATTGCCGGTGACAGCTTGTTCGGTAGTTTTCAGGTAAAAAATTTAAATTACTCACTGAAAATCTAGGATGTAGTATGCTTTGGTTTTTGTTTGAAATGAATACGAGATATTTTCTTGAACAGTAAATAAAAAAATTGATGAATCATCATTAGAATTGGTCCGAAAGTGTGGCTTATGATCTTCCAGGAAGTGGGAAGAACAAGAAAATAAGTATTGAAGTGATGTACACACCAAGACTAGGTGGCTTTCGAAATGATATGCTGTAATGAGTACGAGGATGGCCTGAAAAGTTTCCGACCTCTGGATGAAGATAGCAGCACTCTTAATTAAAATCTAGTGAATTTTCGTCGTTCATCTGTTGACAGGTTCTCACCAAAGTTTCATCTATTTTAATCACGTAGCTGTTATAGAACAGACGTTTGAGTGAGTTGATAAGAGTGTTTTTGAGATAATGGACAGACGCTAGTATCGAGTTATCATTAAATATTCGTTTTTGAAAGCCAATACTCTTATGTAAATTGGAGATATATTAGATTCTGTATATGGGGATTCTGCACCATCATTTACCACACTGAAATTTTGGATAGCTGAATTTAAACTCCAGCCTATTACAATTTTGTGGTTGGAGATTTCAATGCTAAGCTCGGTATGAAAGAAAATGACACCGAAGCATCCTTAGGGTGCCATGGAATTGGGGAACGGAATGAAAGAGGAACCATGCTCTTAGACTTTCTATTAGAAAACCGCTTATGTGCGATGAATTCGTTTTTCCAAAAACCTCCGCAGAGAAGATGGACATGGTCGAGCCCAGATGGTAACACCCAAAATGAAATTGACTTCATTATAGCTGACAAAAAGGAAGTTATTAAGGATGTTTCGTTCCTTAACTAATTTTCAACTGGAAGTGACCACAGAATGGTGAGGGCTAAATGTATGATCAATTTAAAACGTGAAAGGAACAAACTCGTAATGACAGGAGGGGTTAAAAATAACAAATGGGCACAGGTATCTGATGAAGCGGCATTTCGTGAAACTTTGAGTGAGAAGCTTTTGTGCAATGAAAACATGAATATCGATCAGCACAACGACAACATTACAACATCAATAAAACAAGCTATGGACAAACATTGTAGCACTTTGAACAGGAAACAGGAAAGAATCAGTGAGACAACGAAACGCATGATGAAGACCAGAAGAGAACTATTAAGCAAGGACACAGCAGACAAGAAAGAACTGAAAATACTTAACCGCGAGAGCACAATAAAAGCTTGGCAGTTCAAACTATATAACAAAATAAAAGCATGAAGGTACTACGACGGACGACTTCATTAAGAAAACGTAACATTCACAAACTAATGGATCCATATGGTTCAATTATAACAAATAGAGCCGAAATAGTGAAGGTTGTCGAGGACTTTTACTCCAATTTGTATCGAAGCCTGAACCAGGAAGACAATCGCATACCTCATGTTATGAATCAGGGTTCGGAGGACCTCCCAGAAATAACAGCTGATGAGGTCCGAAAGGTACTATCATATATGAAAAACAACAAAGCTCCAGGGGAAGATGGAGTAGTTGCGGATGCTTTGAAGATAGGCGGTGAAAATCTGATTCGTGAAATAATGAAACTTTTCAATAAATGTTTAGCTGAAGCAAAAGTACCAGAGTCTTGGCATAATGCTATAATAATAATTATGTACAAGAAGGGAGACCCCACAAATCTCTCGAACTATAGACCTATAAGCCTTCTATCGCACTTATACAAACTCTTCACCAAAATAATAACAAAGCGCCTCACAAACAAACTGGACACCTACCAACCTCGAGAGCAGGCCGGATTTCGGGCAACATTTGGTGTTAATGATCATCTCCAAACTCTCAAGACTTTGATTGAAAAGAGCATAGAATACAACTTGCCTCTGGTTCTCATATTCGTGGATTACGAGAAAGCCTTCGATACCGTGATACAGGCGATTATGCTTAAAGCGTTGGCTGACTGTAGAATATATCATAGATACACTGCCATCATTAAATATATATATGAGCATGCCACTTCACAAGTGTGCCTTCACAATTCTACAGAAAAATTCAGGATCGGACGTGGAGAAGACAGGGTGATACTATTTCTCCGATGTTGTTCACAAACCTATTGCAATATATGTTCAAGCAATTGGAATGGGATCAGAGGGGAGTGAACGTGGATGGTGAGCGATTAAGCCATCTTCGTTTCGCCGACCACATCGTCATTATAACAAACAGATTAGATGATGCAAATGAGATGCTCTTGCAGTTGTCTAAGGAATCCAGTAAAATCGGATTGAAGATAAATATGTCGAAAACTAAGATGATGACCAACTTAGTACCAAGCCAACCAGTTTCCATTGATGGTGAAATTGTTGAACAAGTAACGTCATACAAATATCTGGGGCATGAGATAACTATAGGCAGAGACAACCAAACAACAGAAATAGGAAGGCGAATAAGGCTGACATGGGCTGCATTTGGAAAACTGAGAGATATGTTCAAATCAGAGATACCGAATTGTTTGAAACGTAAAGTATACAATCAATGCGTTTTACCAGTTTTGACGTACGGTGCAGAAACCCTGACCCTAACAAAGAAATCAGCTAATGAAAAATGTGTTGCTCAGCGTAAGATGGAGAGAGCTTTGTTAGGCATAACACTACGGGACAGAATTCCCAACCATATCATACGCCAACGAACTAGAGTCCAGGATGCTCTCGAGAGAGTTGCTAATTTAAAGTGGAACTGGGCCGGTCATCTAGCAAGAACCACGGACGGTAGATGGACAAAGCGTCTTTTGGAGTGGCGTCCCAGAGATGAAGCCCACAGAAGTAGAGGACGTCCACCAGCTCGTTGGAAAGACGATATCAAGCGAGTGTGTACGAACTGGATAAATCCGGCCCAAAATCGCGAGGAATGGAGATCGTTGAGGAAGACCTATGTTCAGCAGTGGACTAGGATGGTTGACAGATGATGATGATGATGATAAGAGTTTGGGAGACGATAAACTTTCGAGTCGTCCGAAAACTGCAACTACTGACGATGACATCGTCTAAGTTCACCATATGGTGCTAGACGTGAAGTGAAAAAGGTAGAGGTTATGAATATGTTAACACCTAACCTAACCGCGCGTTGAATGTCGCGTTTGGTCACGTTACACCGAAAATGTGTTCAAATGAACATTTCCAATGCGTCTGTTGGTGCACTTTGAGTGCAATGAATGGAGTTTTGGCACCGTTTTATTACTATAAATGAAACTAGGTTACACTAGAAACGAAAATGCAGTCCAAAAAGTGAATTGCAAAGAGGAAACCCATTCCAAACAAAGCTAAAACAATTTTTTCGGCTGCGAAAATAATGGCGACTGTTTTTTGGGATAGTCATGAAATTATTGTGATCGATTATCTTGAAGAAGAAAAAATCATAACAGTAGGATACTACACATCATTACTTGACAAGCTCAAGGCTTGCGGAAGAACGGCCATATTCCCAGATAAAAGTCTTGTTTCACCAAGACAGCGCATTATCTCATTCATTGGCGAAGATCCACGACTTACGTTTGAACTGCTTGACCATCCGCTCCACTTACCAGATTTAACCCCAAACGACTTCCTTTTGTTGCCTTATCTAAGACTTGCGCTCGAAGGACAAAGATTTTCGACAAATTCTTCAATCTCTTTCGTGAACCACTATTTTTTAGGCAAAACCGACCAAGTATAATTTGGACAGGGTACTGAAATGAGATCATCGCTGCAAAAAGTGTGTAGAGATATGAGGGTACTATGTTGAAAAATAAAAGAAAATTTAAAAAATATATCATTGTTAGATTGGATACTTTAAAGACCACCCTCGTATTTCTCAATATTTCAAGGTACGTTTTCCCTTCTCATCTGTTGCGAGGACACAGAACAAGAGGGATGAAAATTTCCAACTGTTTATTCACTAATGAAACCCTAGTTATTAGTTTCGTAAAGATCATTACATTCTGCAGTTCAACACATGAAAAAAGAAATGAATACATAATTAATTTCGGTCAATTTGATCAAATTAACGATCGTACTAGACTACCCTCCCGTAAGTGCTGAAATTACAGCGAATGCGTGTCTTATTTCAAATTTCTTGATATTACATTAAATCGGAGCTCAGTGGTCAGTTTTGGATATAGTCTCTCTTCATCCTTAAGGTCAATTACACTGTATATCTGGGTTCATCATCCTATGCGTATATAAAGAAGTGTTCCATCGTCTTCCACCTCCTCAATCAAAAAGTACTTCAGTATTGCCAACTTACTTTGAATTTATGTAGCACAACTTTTTTCTTGAACAATGTCTTTGAGATATTTTCAGACTACTTACGATCGACTCTAAGAGGCTGCAAGTATGTTTGATGCAGGGTTGTCGTACATACACGATACACCCTAAGTAGGGTGTAACGTAGCATATATAGATATTAGCTTTCCGCACAATAAACAATATTTAAGTCAAAGTTTGGGTTAGGATTAGTTAGGTTCTTCTCTATAATATCAATGAAAAAACTCATAGTTATTGCGAGTTTATTGGTTGTTACAAAACAAAAGAGTTACATATGATGTTAAACTTAACTTCGAATTTTGTAGCTTGGCACTGAATGTCCTCAGCATACTCTTCATTGGATGGTACGTAACCACTGAGTGTTAATTACAAGCACAATGAGATTCGATCGTCAGATAGTCGATTGCGATATTTTGACTTCATAATTTCATTTCAAAAAATGCTCGCACAAGTAAGTTGACCCAAACATTGCCATAAGTTGAAGGGCGACACGCCTTGGATTCGGATATTTATCTTCAGTTAAAAACACCAGAAATTTTTATCAAATGCTGTAGCTTTGTAATGTATATCTGATATAATCTGCACTAACTCATTTTCAATAGAAGAAGAAAATTTTTCAGATCCTTTCTTTTCATTTGATCTATCATAAGTTGCAATTTACTTTGGAATGCGTTCACTGCGCTAATCATCTCAATAATAGTTTTTCCTTTACCTTGAACCTGCAAGTTAATGGTGTTTCATTGCATTGTGATGTCAGTCCAAAATGCCAAATGAGTCAGCCAGTTTTCGTTTTTCAACATCTGAGTGTCATCACCTCTCTCGTCTAGAAAAACTGTTATTTCGGGCAATCATTCTTGAAACGGTTCTCAATGTGTTCAGCTAACTCCCTATCTTCCAACTGCAACTTAAAGAGCCGCCATTGCAAGCTACATGCACGGATAGAATTTACAGTTTTTGTTGCAATGCCCAAAATATCATCCGTGTTTGAAATTTTTGAATAAAGAACTTGTTGATATATAATGCAATGGAATGAAAAAAATTAAGGCAAATCTTTATCAGCTGGACACAATGCCACAAAACCGTTTTTGTTTCCAGTCATTGCTGGTGCTCCATCGGTTGTAATGCACAATAGTTTAAATATTGGTAGCTTGTAGTTTTTCACCAAATTGAAGAAAACGTCATTTATATCTTCGTCAAGGGTTTTTACGTTCAGAGCAATGATTGTCAAAAATTCTTTTTTAGCCAACATGTCATTGAATACCATCCGAATAAAAATTCACAGCTGGGCAGTGTCTGTTATATCGGTTGATTCGTCGAACTGTAAAGAAAATTATGTACATTTCATGATATCATGTTCTAGTTTATCTGCCATGTCCTGATTCATGACTCCAATACGCCTTATGACAGCCGGACGAGATAACTGAAGTTCTCTAATAGCAGACATGATTTCTGTTTTATTTTTAAAATCTCCAAATAAAGTCTCACCCGCTTCAATAAATGCTTTCTTCACAACCGATCCATCTTCGAATGGTTTCTTGTGTTTCGCCAATATATGAGATATTTTAAGTGACGCGATCATAGCAGCTTTCAATTGTTTGGCTGGTCTTGTGTGAACATGGTTTGTTCTTTTTTCAAACAAGATATCAAATCACGTACTTCTGGTTTTCTTAATTCACTCTGTGGTGAGAATTCTTTTCCATAGTATTTATGAACTGTTGTAGGATGTCTCTCTAAGTTACCACGCTTAGGTATTGCAACTGACGCAAGACAAATAAGACAAGTGCACTTATCCTTCACGATAAAAAAAAAATTCTTCCTCCCAACCGTAATTAAAATGATACATTTTAGATTTCTTCGCTGCACTCATTTTGTACTATTTAATAATAAACTTTGTATCGACGTAGTACTGCCTTCAAGTTACAATTCAGAATGACTCCAATTCCTGCAGGCGCAACATTTATATCGGCGTGAACGAAAGTCTCGAATGTTCCCGTCAAACGCGCCGCCCGAAATTTCTAGAAAAGCGACAATAATAAAAAACGCGGCTTTTCTTTGACAAGTACCGCGCGTTACTTTGATTAAGCCGCCTTCTGTCGCTAGTGGAGTGTGATCTTATTACGTAATAAATTTTTATAGTTTAGATACCTACTCATTAAAAATTTTTTTTTCTCGAGATCTACTCAAAAAGCATTCGCGAACGACCGGTTGAGCACCCCTGTCTTACACATTTAACAGTCCCAAAAATCGCGTACGTCCGTACCCCTCCTTTGTCCAAAATCGTCAAAGAGTGCATAGAACTTAATATACAAGGTGTTTAAAAACGGAAATATTCAAAGGGATGATTGCTGAAGTCATTTCATGAAAAACGTTCATATAAACATAGGTCCGCAAATATTTCATTACCGATTTACAGGGTGTTGAAATTTAATCGAAAGATGCAGTTAAATTTGAATTTTTCGTAAACCGCTTCAGATATTGTAGTAACATTTTAGGGATGTCGAAAACGTTCAAAGACGCATAATTTTCCATACGAAACATTATTTCGGACTCATCAGTGACGCGCGTAGGGTACATACAGGTTATTCTTAGAGAAAATACTAGGCGCTACCGTTCTTTCAAAAGTAGAAAATATATTCGAATTTTCCAATTATTTTCAAGAAAAATGCTATCTTGACTTTTTTGTACGACGCCCAGTTTTTGAGTAAAGAAGTGTTGAATAGCTTTCTAGAAATCCTTGCGATTTCATTGATAATACCTGTCTATGCTCAGTTACATATGTGTTTAGAAATGTTTAACGTCAGTGTCATTTGGGAGTTTCTGTCTCTCAATAATTTTGAATCTAGAGGAGAAGGCCTCTGCAGGTATATAGGCCCCCTTCGATATTTATAACTCAGAAGCACGCCATCTAGTCAATTTTTGTTCAAACGCGTAGCTCTTGTGTATGTGTCAATAAGTATCCACAAATTTCAGACGAGGGCGTTACGTACTTTTTTCATTCGATCAAGTCGAAACGCGCAACTGCCAAACTTCTAAATTTACTGTGCCTTTTATTAATTTCTTCCGGAAATACTGAACCTTAGCTCTTGTGATTTGTAGATTATGTTCGGTGAACATTTTCCTGTCGCATTTTTAAGGTAATTATAGAAAAATTTCTCATTAATATCTATGATATGGTTTATTTATATATTCTTTGATACATGCACTTTGGCCCCCTTTTATTGTTTGTATTATGGACCCGGGAGGACATATATGATGTATGAATAAATATATTATATCATTTCTTTTAATCATTTGCTGCAGATGCTAATGCAATCTTTGATATCTCCATCTGTAAGGAAACGAAAATTTGGGATCTTGACCAAATGGAGAAGGCAATTGAATTGATGTAAGGACAAGAACGATGGGGTACAAAAAGGCTGTAAAAATATTTTGTGTACCAAGATTTACACTGAGAAGATTAGTGAATGATTCTCAAGAATCGTTAGAGTTGCTTGTGCATGAACCTCTCGGAAGACAACCTTTACTACCACCTGAGCTATAAAAAAATTTAGTTGAATAAATTTTATTTATGGAGTCGAAATATTATGAACTGACAAGAATGGGTGTGAGACTAATGGCTTATCAGTAAGCTTTAAGAAACAACATCTAAAATAATTTTAGAAATGAAGTAGCTGGGCGTGCCTGGTTTTTGAAGCGTCATAAGAATTCTTTGTTATTATACAGACCAATGGGGACTTCCTACGCTCGTGCGCAAGGCTTTAAGCGTGAGACAGTCGAACAATATTTAGATATAGTGGAAACTGAAATGAAAAATAAGAATTATCCTCCTGGCAGGATTTTCAACGTAGACGAGACAATTGTGCAATCCAAAATACCACATATTGTAGGTAAAAAAGGGAACGAACAGATTGGAGCCTAGACTGCTGCAGAACGCAGGTCACTATATACTTTTGTTTGCTGCATGAGTGCTTCTGGTATGTTTGTGCCACCAATGATGATATTTCCCAGAAAAAACTTTATTGATATTTTAATGAAAGTTGCACCACCTTTCGATTGGAAAAATTCATCCATCCGGTTGGATCCAATCAAATTTGTTCACTGACTGGTTTAGACTTTTCATTAAATAAACAAAACCCATCGAGGCTTCTACCGTATTGCTTATTTTTGATGGATATTATAGTCACACTGGCAATTTAAAATTAATAGAACTGGCACGAGAAGATCGCGTCACTATTATCAGTCTTTCACATTATACGACTCATAAGCTAGAGCCATTAGATAAGACTTTTATGGGTGCGCTGGAGAGTCACTGAAGTGAGAAGTTTCTTCTGCATTCTGAACGCTGAAACCTACAATATTGCTGAGCTTTTTTGTCAGGCATAACTCAAGAGCATCACAGGGGAAATTGCTGTGAATGGTTTTCATGCGATGGGTATTTACCCATTCAATCCGTAAGTTTTTACGGAAGGCGATTTTTTGATGAAAACATCAAATAATGAACAACAATATTGCCCCCAACAAAACCCAGCTAATTGCCATATAAGTCCTGCCGGAGGACATTCACCTCATTCTCGGAGTTGAGATTCGAACATCTCATCGAGGAAGAAAGACTATCACAGCAAAAGCAATCACATCCTCTCCATACAAGAATGAATTAAATGAATCTTTGCGCTCAACAGAAACTCGTGGCCGAAGTCGTGGACGTGGGCATGCGCGGTCAAGCTAGAACGAGCAACAGCAGCAAAGCCCATCAGCGCCAGAGAGTCATTCAGTCATCATCCAGCAGTAGCTCTGAAAGTGATCTAGTCGTAGAAGCAGATTCGGAGAATGACGACAGTCAATATCCAGATAGGACCGCGCAGATACGAACTGTATGTTTTGTGAAACTAGTTTCTCAAATCACAGATCTGGGGAAGAGTGGAGACAGTTCCGGAGATGCACTTTATGCACTCATACAGCCTGTGCAGGTCCTGAAGGCGAATATTATATCTGCAATTTTTTTTGCCGTTAGACTCATTACGCTCATACATTTAATATGACCCCCAGGGTGCCATATAACCCTCACCTCTTCGCAAATACATATATCAATTTTTCTGTTTCAATTTCGTTTATTTCATTGGAAGACATGTATATGTAAATTAATAAAGACGACTTTAACGTCTTTCCTATACTTCTTAGTCTTATATTTTTTACCTGGGGCCTGAGAAACTGAGTAGGAGGCCAAATTACCACCTTTTCCTTCATTGAATTTGAATTTCAAATCGGCTATCATGATTCGTTATACGAATGCTGACATGACCGACAGACTCTTCATGCATGGACGTGCTGACGGAAATGCATTAGAAGCTCTTCTTCTTCTTCTTCTAATGCATATCCATTAATGGATGTTTGCGATAACATTTTCCATTGCGTCTCCATCTCTTGCGGTGTGTATCAATGACGGTATATCGTGTAGTCCTGTCCACTGCCTGATATTTCGCAGCCAAGACATTTTCTTCCATCCGATCCCTCTCCGGCCTTCGATCTTGCCTTCGATTAACAAATGCAGGAATTGATATTTCGTGTTTCGCATTATATGACCCAGAGATGCTGTTTTCCTCTTTTTGATCACTGCAAACAGTTCACGTTGTTTGTTAACTCGTCTAAGAATTTCCTCATTTGTCAATCTAGCCGTCCAGGGTACTTTAAGGATTCTGCGGTATAGCCACATCTCGAAAGCCTCTAATTTGTTTATTTCGTTCGCTTTTAATGTCCAACCTTCCATACCATAAAGAAGCACCGACCAAATGTAGCACTTAGTGAATCTTAGCCTTAGGTTAAGGTCAAAGTTGGAGCAGGTGAACACTTTTCGAAACTTTAGGAATGCCTGTCGTGCTTGCTCTATGCGATATTTTATCTCTTTTTCCGATGACCAGTCTTGAAACAGCCAGATTCCCAAAGATTTAAACTTTTCTACTCTTTCTATGAGTTCTATTTGCTGGTTTCTGGAGATAATCATAAATTTCGTTTTTTTTTACATTTATATGTAGGCCCATTGATTGGCTTTGTTCACCTACCCTATTGACCAGTTGTTGCAGGTCGGTCATGTTGTCAGCTATTAAGACCGTATCGTCAGCATATCGGATATTGTTTATCCACACTACATTGACTTTGATTCCCATTTCCATGTCTTCTAGTGCCTCTTGGAAAATCGTCTCTGAATATAAATTGAATAGGAGTGGAGAAAGCACACATCCCTGTCGTACTCCTCTTCTAATTTGGATGTCATTAGACATATTATTGTCTACTTTTATTTGTGCTGTTTGGTTCCAGTATAAATTCTCAATGCATTGTATGTCTTTTTGGTCTATATCAAGCCTTTTTAGAAGCTGCATTAATTTGTGGTGCTGTACACGATCAAATGCTTTCTCGTAGTCTATGAAACATAGACAGACATCCTTTCTTTGATCATGGTAATTCTGGACAAGCACTTGTATGGCGACTATTGCTTCTCTTGTACCTAACCCTTGTCTAAACCCAAACTGCGAGTCACTTATGTCTCTTTCACATTTTTTGTAAATTCTCTGGTGTATGATTTTAAGAAATATTCTTAAGGTATGGCTCATCAGGCTAATGAGTCTGTGGTCTTCACATTTTCTTGCATTGGTCTTCTTAGGCAGGGGAATAAAAGTTGAGCACAACAATTGCTTGGTATAGTGTCCTGTCTCATATATAGTGTTAAACACTTTATGTAGAGCTGTGATGCCTTTTTCATCTAGGAGTTTGAGTATTTCTGAAGGAATTTCGTCTGGGCCAACTGCTTCATTATTTTTTGCGTCGCGTATAGCTTTTTCAATTTCGTCTTTAGTTATGGGTGGACCGGTTAGTGAAATACTGACATCAGCTGGAAGTCCGTCATTGTCAAATAGTTCTTTTATATACTTTTCCCAAACATTGTTTTTCTCTTTACTGTCGAGGACTATCTGGTTGTTATTATTGACTGTTACAGTTGTTCTCATTTTTCTATATATACCAGCAGTTTCCTCCAGTTTTTTGTGCATGTTAAAGTCATCATGTTGGTTTTGTAGTTGTTCGATTTCTTGGGATTCACGTTTAAGCCATTCGTTTTTTGCTATTCTAATCTTTGACCTTATAAGTCTTTGAATGTCTTTGTACTTACTATCTTTTTTGTTTTTGTGCTCTCGTCGTTTGTCCATCAGAAACAAGATCTCATCTGTCATCCATTTCTGCTTTTCGTTCTTTGTTTTATACCCTAGTATGTTTTGCATTGAGTTTGTTACAGTGTCCATTATCCTTGTCCAAGTTTGCGTTGGCGTGTTTCCAATATTCGAAGTTATTATTTGGATTTGTGAGTTCATCTCATTGCTCAACTCAGATTTTATTATTGGGTTCTTCATTTTTTCTAACGCTATCTGTCGTTGTATGGTTGACTTTTCCTGACTTGACAAAGCAATTTTCATGACGGCCACTAATATTACGTGATCAGAGGGAACATTCGCTCCAGGATATGTACAAGCTCTCTTGATGGTTGAACTGAATCTTTGGTTAATGAGGATGAAATCTATTTGGTTCCGAACTACATTGTCTGTTCGGTCCGCTGGGGATTTCCATGTGTATAGGCGGCAGGGGTGAAGTTCAAACCATGTGTTCGTTATTTTCATGTTTTCTTCTTTCTCCTAGACCATATAATCCAATTATCTCCTCGAATTTTCCTTTTCCTATTTCAGCATTGAAGTCACCTATAATTAAATTCACGTCATGTTTTTTAGTCAATTTTAACAGTTCTTTGATTTCATCATAGAATTGTTCTAGTTCATGGTCCTGCGCTTCCGCAGTTGGTGCGTATACCTGTATTATATTAAGATTATTTGGCTTAGCTCCGATTTTTAATGAAGCAGTGCGATCCGAATATGGAACAAAGTCCACGACATATTTTGATAGTTCTTTAGTTAAAACAATTCCCACACCTTTCCTGTGTTTTGGATCTTAATTTCCAGAGTAAAAGAACATTCCGTTATCTACATTGCACTTCCCTACACCAGGCCACCAGATTTCAGCAACGCCTAGGATATCAAGTTGAAGTCTGCTCATTTCACGTGTGAGGTTTGCCAATTTTCCAGCCTCAAACAGGCTTCTCACATTCCACGTTCCGGTCTTTAGTGGTTTTCTTAAATTTGCTCCTATGTTTGTTACATGTAAAGCCGTTCTCCCCGGAGATCCGATTGGAGAACTATTTATACCTCCGGAAAATTTTGAATTAAATGTACTCATGTTATTCTCTTGGGAAAAATAATAATAAAGGTGGTATCCCGTGCCTTCCTTCATGCCATATTTTGGCTTGAGTATCGGACGCCCATTCTGAGTCAGTCGCCGTTTGCAGTCGCCCAATTTGGGAACAGACACTGCAACGCTAGTTTTGGTCCGCCTCGAATATTTCATTTCCTCGATATCACCCATATCTGGGAGGCATTCCCCTATCTGCCACCTGGGGAGGCGCCCGATGGAGGACTAGCTACCCCACACGGGATTAGAAGCTCGGCGGTTATAAATTGAAAGATTTCCAAACCGTATTGCCCCCGGTAGACAAAATTTTGAAAGAATTCATCGACGACCATATGAAAAAGGCACATTAAGACCATATGAACGAGAAGGAAGGCCGAGAGGAATAAGAACGATGACACTGGAAAATGTGGTTCTTGCAATAATTCAAGACGATCCTGGTAACTCCACTCGAAAAATTGCTGGCGCTTTAGGTAACAGCAATGGAACTGTTTCGCAAATTCTTCATGAAAATTTGTTGTATCTGTTCCACTTACAATGCGTGCAAGCACTTCTTTTGTTCCTGTTCACTGATGAAGCAATGAAGGATACCATGACAGGAACAGTGTCTATTTTATCTGCTTTATCTCAATAGCAAGGTCTGTGTATTTGGACTTTTTCTCCTGGAACTTGTTCAGGACGTTGTTATTATTCGGTATGGCGACATCCACCAGCATTGCTGTTCTGGCTCTCTTATCGTACACCACTATGTCTGGCCTATTATTCGTCACCATTCTGTCAGTGATAACAGGCCTATCGTAGTATAATCTGATAGAGTCATTTTCCAATACGGGCGCCGGTTGATACTTGTAATATGGCTGGAAGATATTCAGAAGTCCGTACTTGTGTGCAAGTTTCTGATGAATAATGTTTCACACTTGATTATGCCTGTGAAGATAGTCCGTATTGGCCAGTTGTTCGCATCCAGACGTAATATGCTGAAAAGTCTCCGATCTTATATGCCATTTTCTGCACTTATCTGTTTGTAATGTTCCGTCCTTCATAATAAATTTGTTGTAGTTATTTGTAGCGATCACTTGGTCCTGGATGGTCATAAGGAATCCCTCTGTTTCCGCGAATAATTCTCCTTTCATAAACCATTTGTTCGAGGCTTCTTTGTCGATGTGTGGTTGATTAATTTCATGGTGATGTCGTCAATGTTATTCCTTTCTCGACCATTGCTCTTGTTTTTCAGTATCTGCTAGGAACGGTAGATTCAGCAGGTCATCTCTGGTAGCAAGATTTAGAGGTGAATATCCCTTATAAGCCAACGATACCACTCTATGGAGGTCAGAAGTGAGAGCTTTTGCTGAGAAGAATTCTTTGAGATTTTTTATCTGTTCGGTGTGTAAGTTGACAACATCTATTGATCTGCGTCCTCCTTCTTTCCTCTTCAAAGTTGTTCGTGATTGTTGTGCTGTGTCAGCATCGTTCGGGTCTGCCTTTGAATAGCATCCAGTTCTGTCTTAGTCCATCTGATTATTCAAAATGAGTAAAGCAACACTGGAATGGCGTAGGTCTTAATTGCGTTGACTTGATTCCACGAGTTCAACATTGATTTCAGTAGAGTCTGACTGTATTCTGAACGAATCTTCTCCTTTGATTGTTTTTGGTCTAGCAATCTGGCTTGTTGGTAGCCTAGATATTTGTATGTTTCGCCATTCCTCATGCACTGAATAATTTCACTATTTGGAAGTTGTGTTTCTTCATCTATGACTTTCCCTTTTTGAATGTTCAGGGTCTTACATTTTTCAATCCCGAATTTTATATGAACATCTGCCGAGAACTTACTGACAGTTTTCAGCAGATCATTCAATTGCTTCTTGTTCGAAGCATATAATTTGATTTCATCCACATACAACAGGTGGGAGATTGTGTAATTGTATGTTCCTATCTGTTTTTATTCTAAATCCGAATCCTTTTCTATTGAGCATCTCGTCGGTTTCAATTGACTTATTGTTCATGGTGACCTGCAGACACGTGCGCCAGTGTGTCATTGTTATCTTCAAGAATTCTTCCAGGGTTGGAAGAATTTTGTATATCTGCAATACTCCGACAAGCCAAGAATGGGCGGTACTATCGAATGCTTTAAGATAATCGAGAAAATCTGTAGGAACCTTCCGATGTTCTACGTATGCCTGTTTCATTATCACAGAATGATTATGAGGTGGTCCTTGAACCCGTGGTGTTTCTTTCTGCATCAGTTCTGTTCCTCTGCTAATATATTGTTGTCATCAAGGTGTTGGTATATTCGATTGGATATGCATGAGGTGAGTATTTTGAAGACCGTTGGCAGGCATATATGTTAAGCCTTGTGTTAGGAAAGTGGGTGTTTTTCTAAGATTTTGAAGAACATACGTGAGCTGTTTCGCTAGGGCTCCATGGAGCTTATCAAACTTCTTATACCAGAAGTTGTGCATATTATCCATACCTGTGGCCTTCCAATTATTGGTCGCTCTAACTACTGTACTGATTTCTTCTTTAACCTTTGGTTTTGAAGTTTCCTTTCAGTACACTTGATGTATCTTGAGAGCCTCTTCGCTTCTGCTTGGAGTTTCTGCTTCAAAGTGTCCATATTCACGTCGATATGTTTGTGATCAGGGTATCTAGTGTTCGTACCAATTTTTCTATGAATTTTGCGTATATGGAATTTCAAGCGCCTTGAGGGCTTTTTGTTTCTCAGGAATTCTGTGAGGCGACCGATCTCAGCTCTAATATTGTCAATATTCTTCTTTAGTCGTTTTTGCCATGGTGGTTTTCTGACGCTTTTTGGCTCAGCTTGAATCAGAGTTGTGGAGACTTGTTGTTTATGTCGACGAAGATCCGCTACCGCTCCACAGTAAATCAAAATGTAAATTTTCTCCAAAGTGTTCTGGTCAGTGTATTCTTCGAACATTGAGTTTATGCTTGCTAGGATGATATTGGTGTTCTTGTTCGTCTTGAGTTTGGGCAGTTTCGGTCGTTTAGTTGGGTTGCTACCACTTAGTTCAGTTATTGCTCTGTTGAGTTCTGATCGTGCTAAATACATAAATTCGTTCTGCTGGTTCGTCTCAGGGGGACGCTCTATGTTAATATTCGTTTCCATGGCTTCGATGTTATCTGTAACACTTTCATTGACGGTACGTATACCGTTATGAGTATTATCTTCACTTCTGAGTTCCATTATGGCCTTTTTCCGTATGCCTTGCAGCATTTCTGAAGAAAGTAGCCTGTTTTTAACGATTGTTCTTCGTTTATCCGAAATTCTCTGCTCGGATGTGTGCAGTAATTCTGGATATTTTTCTACAATTGCAAGATGTAACGTATATCTGTATGCTGTCATTTCCGATTCCAAGTTCGGTATCTTGTAATAGGAAGGCATAATGGTTTGCACCACCGTTGAAATATAAAGCGTTGGAAGGTGTTGATGTAGTTTCCCTCTTGGTTTTGTGTTGCAGTATCGCTACTCGATATCACGCTGCTTCCGTCGCTAACCGAGGGAGACTGTGACTCACTTTCTGAACAAGACCCTCTTCCTAAATCTTGAACGCAACAAGAGGTTACGGTGGTACAATGTTGATTCACCCATTTATTCCTTAGATTGTACATCATTGGATGAGTTGCATTTTATACCTACTGCCAGGTTCAGCTTGGGTACCTCGGGTTCGCTAATCCCGTACTCAGTAACAATGTTCCTGAGCCCCTGAGGTTTAATATTATTATTATTATAATTTGTTACAGTACCCCAAATTGTCAATCCCTCAATTCTACCCCAATGGGTTTCAATTTGTTATATATATTACTTATATTACTATTATTACCGTTATGTATTACTTGGTATTACATTGATAAATTGAATAAATGATGTTTAAATTAAATTTTTAGTTATTGTTTTCTTATCAAAATTATTATGGGGGGCTATAATATGAAAGATGCTAAAAAGACGCGATTTCGTTTTGTTAATTTTCGCCATGGGGTTATATCAACTTACACAAAAATATTTTGGGGTAATGATCAAAAAAGTTCCCAGACCGCTGCTGTATATGATAAAACTCGAACCGAATGTCAGACCTATTTTATATTTCGTAAAACTTGAGCCTACTGTGTTTAATTAATTATTTTATTTAATTTCTTCGATATGCTTTAATATCTATCTGAAGTATAATCAGAGTCTGTGCAGGACAACAGTTAATCTAACAGCCTTTACGAATTGAGAAGAAGAGTCTGATATGCAATAAATTTTTCGTGTTTACTCATTTACTTTTGATTTATTCCATGTAAATAAAACACATAACTCTTTCCTCTAGGCACAAGAACCTATGCATAAATTTTATCTTATGTTGTAATATTTCTCCTGAATATATGAGTTATATATTTTTGCAGGGTTTTTTTGCTGCTGTATTGTATTGTTTTCTCAACGGTGAAGTTAAGACTGAAATTAAACCCTTTCTGTCGACAATCCTTCCATATTTAGCATCGAGCAGACTTTTCGGAATATGTTTTCCTTGTAAAGAAATGTTCATTAGGTAATTATAACTTTTATATAATTTTTGGTGTTTATCATTATCAGTTCTGCTCACTTATTCACTTATTTCAGGCCTACACGCGGTAGAATTTCCATTTGTACGACATTGTCCTGCAGTTCCATGTACACAAATGGTTTGATGCATACTCGTTGCAGTAGTAAGTATTAAATAATTAATTTTATGCTTTATTTTTTATATGTTAATGAAATCTTCATTATTAAAACAGAAAATTAACTGTTGGGCAGACAAATCCGTATGCTTACTTAGTAATACACATTCTTTTGGTAAAAATTATTCTTTTCATTAAATATATACAATTTTTCGAAATCATTTCTATAGTATGACTTCTCTCTAACCTCAAAATAGTCCTCAGTGTCTGAGAATATCTCTTCATGAGTGCTGAATTTCATTCAAGCGAGCATTTTTCTGAGATTCGATCTGCAAACAGGAAAAAGTTACAAGGCGACAGACCCGCTGAATACGTTGGATTGGGAACTAATTCTGAGCCCTTATTGAAACATATCAATTATACAGGGTGTCCGTGAATTGCGTGTACAACGTTATACCACAGATTCTTTAGCTCAAAATAAGCCGATTTAGGCCAACTTACCTATTTGAAAAGTTTCTTCCTTTGGCCGCTAGAGGTCGCCAAATCCAAAGATATTTTTTTTCATTTTTCGAATAATTCGAGAACGGTTCGATCCATAGAAACCATATTTGGTGTGCGTAATCAGGTTCGTTATTCGCGTTTTTTAGTTATCGACTCAATGACCTTGATGTTTTACAAGTGTTCCTGAAAACTTGAACGTGTTTTCAATCAATCATAATTTTTTAATGGTCGACTTTTGAGCAAAACTGTTTCAGACATTGAGTAACTAGGCTTATTATAAAACGTTTTTGCTTCTTGAGAAATTTTGATATGATGAGCGGTTCAAACACAAAAATCAGTTCTTTAATTTCATTTTTCATTTTTATTTGCGTATTTATGGGGTTTGAGACGTTCTTTGAGGTGTTGTTTTGTTTGTCCAATGTAGAGCTTTCCGCAGTTCTTGCAGGGTATGGCGTATACTATGTGGGTTTCCTCCATGTGCGGTATTTTAGATTTCAGTTTTGTATGTATGTGTCTTATTTGATTCACGGCTGAGTATGCCATTTTGAAGTTATAAGGTTTGAGGATGTTCTTGATGGTTTATGTTAGTTGAGGTATATATGGGATAGTTATGTATCGTGTGATGTTAGTAATGTCGTTTTTCTTTTTCTGTTCTGTATGGTACAGTATATGTTTTCGTTCTTTGATGATTTTGTTTGTTACGTTTTCTGGGTAGTCGTTCATTCTTAGTAGGTCTTTTTAGTACGCATTTTCTTAATTGTGGTGAGGTGAGTTTCAGTGCTCTGTCAATATATCCTTTTATGATGCATTTTTTCTGGGATGGGTGATGGTTTGAATTATAGTTTATGATGTTATCTTCGTTTATTACTTTTTGGTATCATTTTGTTAGTAATTTATTGTCTTTTGGTGTTAATGCTATGTCAAGGAAGTTGATGCAGTTATTTTTTCGGTTTCTAAAGTAAACTGTAATCTTTTGTGGAATTCATTGAAGGTTTTGAGAATTTGGTCTACTTCGTTTTTGTTCATTATTAGTAAACAGTCGTCTACATATCTTTTGAATAATGTGATGTCTAAATGTGTATTACTCAAAATTGATTCTTCCAAATGTTCCATGACCATTTGGGCTATTGCACTAGATATGGGACTTGGTTATCTAATTGAAAATAGTTTGTACCTAATATATACTGTAATACTTCAATAAATTCTTCTTTTGGGATGGAGGTGTGGGTTTTGATTTCAGTCCATTTTATATTAATTATTGTTGGTATTATGGTTATGGATGATAGTGTACAGTGAAATAGCATCTACGGAATAAAATTTGTGGTTGGATGGTACATTTATAAGGTCGAGATGTTTGTTTCAGATCTATAGAGTCTTTTGTGTAGTATTTGTTTTATTTATACAGTTGTTTAGTATACTTGACATATATTCTGAAAAATTGTACAAATGGGACTGTATATATGATACAGTGGGACGCAATAGTATGTTTTCTCTATGAATTTTTGGTAAACCATATATTCTTGAAGGGAGACTATTGTGTGTTGTTAATTGTTTGGCAAGATGTTCCGAAATATATTGTTTTTCTTTCCATGTTTTTATGAGGCGGTTGTTATCTTTTTGCACTGTGTTCGTTAAGTCTTTTTTGATTGGTTTGTAGGTTTTTTTGTCATTTAGTAGGTTCATAATCTTGAGTTTGTATACCTCTGTTTCCAGAATGACGGTTTTTGCCTTTGTCTGCTTTTACTATTGTTAACTGTTTGTTTTCACCTAGGAATTTTCAATATTCTTTAGGTCAGTGATTTCGGCATTCTTGGATTGTGATGTTGCTTTTAGTTTATTGTTATATAACATTAATGACTGTGTTACTTTGAGTCTTATTTTGTTTTGGTCTACAGTAGGTAATTTTTTAATATTGTCTTCTATTTCTGTGATAATGCTGTTTGTTGGTATTTGTTGTACCTTATCTAATTTGATAACATGTTTTGGGTCTTTAGCTATGGTATTCAGAACGTACTCAGGTAGGTTTGTGTTTGTTGTATTGAGGATTCTTGATCTGTCGATATTTGTCATGTTTTTGTTAGTTTGTTTGTGTATCAGGTTATTAATTTTATTATTTTGTTTTTTCTGTTTTTAATTATCGTTTGGGTATTTCGTAGTTGTTAATTGTTAAGAAAAGTTGTTCATTTTGTGTAAATCGGCAAGTGTCATGTATAATCTTTGTTAGTTGAGCTTTGATCTTGTTTATTTGTTTGGTCGTGTCTGTGATTAGCATGTCCACAATTTTCTTCTTTAGTTTGTCAATAAAATCCTTGAACTTGTGGCAAGATTCTTACATTTAATGTCGATGTGATTTACTCTGAAATTCAGGAATGTTGGCTTTATATTTTTATGTTTACATCTTAGGAGGATGATCCTTTTTGAAGACAAGTTGCTAGGTTTGTTGTTTAGTTTTCTTATTATAATGAACAAGCCGTTTCTGGGAATGGAGCGCTGGCCAGATATTGCGTTTTTCATGTTGTTCGATGATTATTTCTTGTTGGATATTATTTGTGCTATTTTTTCACCCTTGCACTTATATGTGGCGTTTTAGTATTTTTTAACCTTTTATATTTTATTTCGATATTGAGTCTATTTTTGGGGTTTAAGGTTTATAAGAATATTTAAACACTATCCAAGTCATATAATAAATAACTAAAAGCAACATCACAATCCAACAATGCTTAAATCAGTGACCTAAAGAAGACTTAAGAATTCCTTTGTGAAAACAAACAGTTGATAATAGTAAAAGCAGACGAAGAATTACCGAAAAAACGGTAATCCTGGAAACAGAGGTATAAAAACGCAAGATTATGAACCTAAATCTAACCTCAATGACAAAAAACTTACAAACCAATTAAAAATGACTTAAACAACACAGTGAAAAAAGATAACAACCGTGTCATAAAAACATGGAAAAAAAAACAATATATTTCGGAAGATCTTGCCAAACAATTAACAACACACAATAGTCTCCCTCCAAGAATATATGGTTCACCGAAAATTCATAAGGAAAATATACCATGGCGTCCCATTGTACAGAAACAAATACTACACAAAAGACCCCTCAGATCTGCAACAATATCTCGACCTTATAAATATACCATCCAACCACAAAATTTATTCCCTAACCAACAATAATTAAAATAAAATGGACTAAAATCAAAACCCACACCTCCATCCCAAAAGAAGAATTTATTGAAGTAATACAGTATATATTAGGTTCAAACTATTTTCAATTCGACCTTTTTTTTCAACAAATAGATTGAATTGCAATGGGAAGTCCCATATCTAGTGTAATAGCCCAAACGATCATGGAATATTTGGAAGAATCAATTTTGAGTAATACAAATTTAGACATCACATTAGTCCAAAGATATGTAGACGACTGTTTACTAATAATGAACAAAAACGAAGTAGACCAAATTCTTAAAACCTTCAATGAATTCCACAAAACGTTGCAGTTTACTTTAGAAACCGAGAAAAATAACAGCATCAACGTCCCTGACATAACAATAACACAAAAAGACAATAAATTACTAACAAAATAGTACCGAAAAGAAATAAACGAAGATAACATCATAAACTACAATTCAAACCATCACCCATCCCAGAAAAAATGCCTCATAAAAGGATATATTGACAGAGCACTGAAACTCACCCTACCACAATTAAGAACAAACGTACTCAAGGACACAAAAGACCTATTAAGAATGAAAGACTACCCAGTGACAATCAAAATCATCAAAGAACGAACACATATACTGTACAACACAGAACAAAAAAAGAAAAAGGAGATTACTAACACCACCCGATACATAACTATCCCATATATACCTCAACTGACAGAAACCATCAAGTACATCCTAAAATCATATAACTTCAAGATGGCCTACTTAGCCATGAATCAAATAAGACACGTACATACAAAACTAAAATCCAAAATTCCGCACATGGAGGAAATCCACATAGTATACGCCATACAAGAACTGCGGAAGGGTCTACATTGGACAAACAGAACAACAACTCTAAGAACGTCTCAAACCCCCTAGATACGCAAAAAAACGAGGGAACGGCACTAAACAAACACCAAAACAAGAAAAACATGAATTTGACTATGACCAGACAAAAATTCTTGACAAAGAACACAACAGAAAAAAGAGAGAAATACTTGAGATGATACCCATACAAAAAAACATAGCCAACTCTGTAAATGACCGGAAAGACATAACGACATTAAGCTCCATATACATAGATCTTCTACAAAATAGGACACAAAAGAGAAAAGTTTCGAAAAGGTTAACAATCACAGCAAATATATATATATATATATATATATATATATATATATATATATATATATATATATATATATATATATATATATATATATATATATAACACTGACAAGTTGCCCATATATCTGTCGTGAAAGTGTTTGGTCAGCAACTTGTCTTCTGAGAGCCAGCGGTTCGAGATCACGGGTGATCTCCGGGTGGTCGTTGAGGCTCCCAGCTCGTTTTTCACACTATCCAACATCCACAACGAATGTTTGGGCGCAGATCTCCATACATGGAAACAATATTCCAAAGCAACAGCTGAGATGACGTGAAGTATCGCTTTGCTCTGAAAATTTAGCTGATGCCGACTTAGCTATTGCAGATACATGGTCATACCAGCAACGGTCAACCGGAGTTGACCGTTATTCCGAGAAGGTGCATCGAATCACTGGATGCAATTTGTTGGCTTTGCATTATTAGAGGGGGTTCTCCAGCGGGGACCTTTCTAGAAGACGTAGTTACTTGCGTCTTGGTTGTGTTGAAGCTCACCAGGTTCAACTGACCCCACTAAGATATCCTCTGTAGGTCAGAGTTTGAGTTATTAATTTGTTGATATCTCTGACAATGAGATTCCGCATCTGTAATCAGCTGCAGACTACTTAAAGGTGGAACCAGGGTAAAGTAGTCTGCAAAACCGAACATCTTGTTCTCTGCAGATGACAGAAGATCGTTTATCTGCAACAGAAACAAGGTTGGCGAGAGAGCGGATACCAGGTATTACTGCTTGCAACTGAAAACGACCACAACTTGTATTAATCTATTTGATAGAAAGCTACTTATCCAACCCCGCCATTCTCCGGGAAGCCCATATGCAGCAAGTTTATTCAACAAGGCTGCATGCCAAACCCAGTCGAACGCTTTAGAGATGTCGAGGGATATTGCTCTATATTCTCCATACTTTTCTATCTTTGATGTACAAACATGAGTGACGTAGGCTAGGAGATCTCCTGCTAACCTTTGCCTGAGAAAACCATACTGATCTTCTTCTTCTTCTTTCACAGCCTCATCTCGTCCACTGCTGGACATAGGCCTCTCTTAACCTTTTCCAATTTGACCGGTCTTGGGCATCCTGAATCCAATTTGTGGAGATCCTTTTTATGTCGTCCGTCCATCTTGTTGGCGGTCTGCCTCTGCTTCTGAAGGCTTCGTGTCTAGGGCGCCACTCCAATATCCTTTTTGACCATCTGTTGTCTGACATTCTTGCGACATGGCCTGCCCAGTTCCATTTTAAACGTGTGACCCTATCTACAGCATCTGTAACCTTACGTCTTCTTCGTATCTCCTCATTTGAAATCCGATCTCCCAGGCTTATTCCATGGCTCGTTGGGTCACTTTTATTCTGTTGACAGTCTTTTGGGTAAGTGTTAGTGTTTCGGAGCCATATGTCAGTACCGGAAGGACACATTGATCATGAACTTTGCGTTTAAGACTTATTGGAATATCAGACTTGAAAATGTGTCGTAATTTTCCGAAGGCAGCTAAGGTCAGTCCTATTCGTCTGCTTAGTTCACAGGTCTGGTTGTCTCTTCCAATTCGTATTTCGTGCCCTAGATATTCATATGAGGTTACAAATTGGATTTCTTTTTCCCTTAGTTTCAAGTTACAGCTGGGGACTAAGTTAGTCATGAATTCTGTTTTAGCGGTATTGATCTTTAATCCAACTTGTTGGGAGATACTTGACAACTCTGAGAGCATTTCGTATGCCTCATCTAGGCTATCTAAGATTAACACAATATCGTCGGCGAAACACAGGTGATTTAGCATTTCCCCATCCACACGTATGCCTCTATTTCCCATTTCGAGCTTTTTAAACATATACTCTAATAAAGTTGTGAAGAGCTTGGGAGATATTGTATCGCCCTGACGGACACCCCTTTCGATTTTAAACTGGTTTGTTTCTTCGTGAAGTCTCACTTTTGCTGTTGCGTGTTCGTAGATATGTCGTAGTATGGAGATATATCGATGATCTATACGACAGTCGGCAAGAGCTTTAAGCATTTCGTAGTGATTTATGGAATCGAACGCTTTTTCATAATCTACAAACGTGAGTACAAGATGTTTATTGTATTCCACACATTTTTCTATCAGTGACTTTATAACCTGTAAGTGGTCGTTTGTTCTATATCCAGCTCTTAAGCCCGCTTGTTCTCTTGGCTGATATAAATCCAGTTTGTTCGTAAGTCTCGCTGTTATGATTTTAGTAAAAAGCTTATAAAGATGTGTAAGCAGACTAATTGGTCTGTAGTTTTGTAGGTCGGTGATATTAGCCTTTTTATGCATAATAAAAATGATGGCGTTGTTCCACTTCTCTGGGGTTGTTGCTTCATCTAGACATTTGTTGAAAAGTCGAGTTATGGACTTAAGTAGTTGTTTTCCTCCCATTGTTATAGCTTCTGCAACGATGCCGTCTTCACCTGGTGCTTTATTGTTCTTCATTTCGTTAAGCGATCTTAAAACTTCATATTCAGTTATTGCTGGAATATCCTCTGATCCCTGGTTTACTATATGAGGTGAAGGAGGTGCAGTTTCTAATATTCCGGCTTGGTGTTGGTCACTGTATAAGCTGGTATAGAAATTTTCGACAATTGTGATTATCTCCCTTCTGTCGTTTGTTACTTCTCCCCTTTCATTTTGTAATTTAACTATTTCTGTTTTTCCCAAACTCAGTTTGTTTTGAAGTATTTTCATGTTTTTATTTTCTTCTATGGTTTTGGTTATCCATTTTTTATTGTATTTTCTGACATTGGCTCTTACAGCTTTTGTTATATCTTTGCTTAGTTGTCTTATTTGGTCTCTATGATGTGAATGTCTTCCTAGCAGTTCTCTTGTTTGTTTCATTAACTGTTTAGTATACGTCGTTAACTTCCCCTCGTTGTTCATTTATTTCGGGCAATGTTTTTTCTGAGCTTCGTTGATTGATTTGACTATGTTGTCGTTTAATTTTTCAATGCTAATTTCATCAGGGTTTTCAAGATTCTCTTCTATTGTCTTCTGATATTCTTCGGTGTCATCTATATTCGTCCACTTTTTATTATTTTGTTTGTTAATCAATTTCGTTCGCTCCTTTCTTAGATTTAGTGACACTATTGCTCTTAACATTCTATGATCACTTCCTACAGATAATCTATTTAGTACAGTTACATCAGTAATTATTGCATTTTTTATCTCTAATAATAAAGTCGATTTCGTTTTTCGTCTTTCCATCTGGACTGCTCCATGTCCACTTGCGATGTTCTGCTTTTTGGAAGAATGTATTCATTGCTGGTAGTTGATTGTGTAGCAAGAAATGCAATAGAAATAATTCCCTGCAACTCAAGATATTTGATGAGTTCATCGTTCATGACTCTCTCCATCACTTTGGACATAATGGAAAGAAATGCAATAAGGCGGTAGTTTTGGGACATGAAGCATTTGAAGGTTTAATCCTATAAGTTTTTCTATGGGAAGGAAAGCCGGAAAATAGTCATATTGAGTTATGGAAAATGGTAAAATTTGAAAATTGGAAATTGGACTTGTTCGATAGTCCTGGAAGAAACAAAGATAAAATGCAACGACAATTTCGTTGTTTCCTGATTTCTACTTATTGCTATCTGTTATGTATCATACACTTAGAATTTTTCAAAAAATCTAATATTTCTCTTAGAAATTCCGTTGTAATTATCTCTCAATTTTTTATGTCCTATCGTTACATCTCAATGATAAAGATAATGAATTTCTCAATATAGGTTTTTTTTCAACAGATTCCAGAAACAAGGATGCTCACAGGTGTCAACATATGAAAAGGTTATCACAGGATGCAGTAACGAGTGACTCTGCTGGAACTAGTGTCAATATGTCGCTAAACCGAAAACAGACATGTTTGCATAAAATGGGAACCCATGATACAGTTAGTAGATTTTTGTATTATTTTCTTTAACGTGGTTATTGAGATTTCCTTTTTCGATAAGGTGTTTGAAAAATCACTACTATGTATTTACTGTTAAAGGAGTTCAACTTGAATCTGATATTGCTTTTTAGTACTTGCGTTCTTCTTCAAGCTTTAACTGAAAAATTAAATATATTAAGTACAGTGAACACTTATACAGTGCGCAGGGCCCCCGTGAGAGCTTCTGGAGCTCGTGTGCAAAAAAGGATTTTAAGGATTTTGGTGCCCCTTAAGGCATTTTGGATCATGTTAATATTTTTTTTTGAAGGTGGAGATAGGTAGGTTATGAAACAAACAGAACAAAATCATAACAAAATAAATTCTTGTTCACACCCATTTTAAAACATTTACTTAAGTAATCGGATACAGACCCGTTGACTCGTTGTTTAAGAATACTAGAAAAACCTAAAGCTAAAAATCACATTTTTTTAGGAACAAATAACAGCAATATTGCCCAATAATATATATATATATATATATATATATATATATATATATATATATATATATATATATATATATATATATATATATATATATATATATATATATATATATATGACTTTGCATTTATTTGCTGACAATATTTATACGGAAAAACAACGTCATCCCAAATAATAATTCCACAAAATTTTGTACAGACGTTAAGAGGGAACTCGCCTTATGTCTTGCATCAATGTTAAAGGAATTATCTTCAGCCACTTCTAGAAGGCTTTCGCAAACCTTAATTGAATAAACTTTAAGGGGCTTTATTGCGTCAATTCTGCTGGACCATGTTGTCTCACTTAGAGGCTTCAAACTTAACCCGGGGACATTTTTTCTCAAAACATACCACCTTTTATATAAACAATGCACAAGATTAAAAAAGTTTATTGTAGCGCCTGACACATTTAAAGCGTCATTTACTGTTAAGTTCAAAGTATGAGCCGCACAAGGTACAAAAAAGGCTTTCGGATTCGCATCAAGAATGCGTTCTTGAAGCCCTACATGTTTTCCCTTCATATTTGTCCCTTTATCATAACCTAGTCCTCTAATGTTTTTTAATTCTTAATTTAATTTTTTCAATATATCTTTCAGAAATATATATATTCCTACTCCTGTAGAGTCCAGTATTCGATTAAACGCAATAAAACTTTCCTTAACTTCAACCTTTTTTGAAGTGGTGTTAACGACAACATACCTCAGAGCAAGACTAATTTGCTCAGTATGACTAGTGACTGGTGTACAATCTAATATTATTGAAGAATATTTTGAACTGCGAACCATTTATAAAATATTATTTCTTACTTTGGACGACAATAATTCAATCATATCATTCTGTATTTGCACGACTAAATAATGAGTCATTTTAACAGGGAGTGTATCTCCAAACAATGGGTCAAAATCCACTCTTCCAACAAGATAAGGCCCCTCCTCATCGTGCAAGAGTTGTCTTGAACGTTCTTGAAGAGAATAATATCGATCTTCTACCGTGTCCATCCTGCTTCCCAGATCTGAATCCCATCGAGCATGTGTGGGACACCCTAAAAAGAAATCTCCTGCGTCAAAATGTCTTCCATCATGAACAGGAGCTTCGATTAGCAGTTCAGGGGGCTTGGAGAGACTTAGGCCAAAATGTAATAGACAATTTAATATTGAGCATGCCGCGACGATGCAAATGTGTCATTAATAACAGAGGTGGACCTTCTGGGTACTGAAAAATATAAGTGCTTCCATATAGTTTCGAAAATATTAGTTCAGGATTTTTTTTTGTTTTAACAAATTTCGTCATTTTCAAATTTCAATTTTTTTATAGAGAAGTCAAATATTATTTTGTTTTCTTGAGAATACATTATATACAATACATCTTAACAAAAACCGAAAGATTTCTATAAATTCGAATCATCAAATTCATATTTGAAAGATATTGGTAAGTGTTCCCTAGACATTTTTGAGGTGTTTAGAATATCCTAATTTTATACAGGAGTGACTCGAAAAATTATTGAATATTGAAATTTTGAAAATATCTTACCTTGATTTCTTCAAATGGAACATCCTGTATTTTACTTTTCGTGTCATGGCATAAAATATTGTGCAATATTTTTGCAGAAGTAACCATATCTTTATCTTCGACCATTTTCGAAATAACAGAAAATAACCTAAAATAAAATAAAATGAAAGGTTCCGAAAGAAGAGTTTATTAGTACATATGATTATACTTGATTAGAGAAATGAAGTAATTTTGAGGTAGTCGTATATGAAGTCGCAATAGATTGGTTTTTGATGAGATGATCTACAAGGTGTTGAATTATTTCAATGAGTGTTCGAAATGTTCCCTGTTTCTTTGTAGACACATCTCAATCCTTCTAAGGAAAGACTGTTGAATTCTCGACAACATTTGCGGATTAACTGACTGAAAGGCGTTTGCTATTCTCATATCCATCTGTGTTGTAGAAGGAATCTGGTAAACGATGCCCTAAATATAACACCACAAGAAAGAAACTAGAGTTGTAAGGTCCGGAGACCACCACGTCCTATTCATTTGTTTGGAAATACATGATTCAAGTGCTCCATAACTTGATGCGATTAATGTGCTGGTGCTCCATCCTGTTGAAAGCACAAATCTTGTCTTACATGCTCTGGTACATCGGCAAGTAACATTGGGTGATGATTTTGCAGAAAATCGAAATACACTTCACTATTGAGGTGCCCATCGAAAAACTGCGTCCCAATTAGATATCCATCTACTATATAACATTCAAGGACCAACGATGCTGGTGATCTATTTGTCTCACGAGATGTTTATTTTCGTTGGAGCAATAATGAAAGTTGTAACTGTTAACAAGCCCTTTCTTGTGGAAAGTTGCCTCGTCAAAGTAATGAACTCTGCTAAACATATTTGGATTTTCCGCTACTTTGCCACTTACCCAATTGCAAAAATTGATTTTCATAGTCTTGATTGTTCAGTTTCTGGTGCAGCTGTATATGATATGCATGAAATTTATTCCTTGTCGAGATTCTCTGGACGGAAGTTTGACTTATATCTGTTAACCGAGAAATCTGTCTTTGGCTTTTATATGTGTCCTCTGTCACTGTCAACAAAACTGATAACTGGTTGTCTTCAGCTGTAGCAGTTTTTGTTTTTTCATGTTTTTTTTAAGCGATATTACGCGTTTCGATAAATCTAACTTAAAGTTTTGCAGAGCTTCTTGCATCAGGATGCCTTTTATCAGGAAACCTTTGTGCAACTCTACTTGCCAACAAAAAATTTCTATCACACTCACCCAGAATAAAAATCATATCAATCATTTGGAGAACTTCATGGCAGTCAATTGAGAAAATTGGGTTCAAACCTCACTTTAACAATGTTTAATAACGAAACACTGAAAGTTCACCATGAAAAATGCAGAATATGATATGTCCGGACACCTAACAGAAGTCAGAAATAAACAAAAAATGTCAACACATACCTTGATTTTCGTTTTAATCATCTTGATTTTATCATTCGTTGAGAGAATCATCTTGTTTAGGTTTTTTACTACTTGAACTATTACAGAAAAAACTTCTGTGCGAATAATGATGCATGTTGATGAGTAATAAAACACAGGGTGTTCGATTTGAAAAAATCAAGATATGATACTTTTAAAATTACAATATTTGATAATTTTTTTGAGTCACTCCTGTGTAAAATGAGGATAATCTATTTCAATTCCTCAATCTCCTTGGGCAATAAGAAAACGAAAGGAAAAAGTATTCATCCTCTCAGGCCGAAAGAGCATGCGATAATTTGAGAGCCTATTTTCATGAATTTTTACGGAAAAAAAAATATCGTGGCGGAACTACTCACCAAAAAAACTTATAACTTGAAGACATTATAGCAGAGGTTAGGCTGCTCCTCAATCTTGAACAAGAAAGTGGTCTTCCAATCTGAGAAAAACCACCCAAGTTTTTTCTATAGAAAATTGGGACACCCTGTTTACTGCAAAATAAATTGCTGAAGTAGATTCTTACTTTCTAAATACAATACGTTTCGAACAAAAATGAAATCTTCAAGAGTGTACGAGCTACAGAGTATCGCGCCACTGGTGAATCACTCAGTATACACACAACCAAATTCATATGGAATTAGTCGGTACTTCACATTATTGATTGTTTTAAACCATGGATCTTTAACTACTTGTGAAGAATGAAGTTTTTTGTTTGAAAACCTGGATAATATAATAAGAAATATTGAATTATCACCACATATTCGGATATTGTACTCAGTCGACACTGATATTTGAAACTGAGAATTTCAAAATTTAAGAAATCCTATAATCATAATTGAAAATGTCTTGCGTTGGATTGTCTGAAGTAAAGTGGGGTCGAATAATTGCTCTCGTTGAAGAAGGGGTGACACAGAGGGATATAGCGGCCAAAATAGGGGTATCACCGGGAGTGATTTCAAAAACCTACGCCCGATTCGTGGAGCTACAATATCTGCAAAATAGACCTAGAAGAAGTCGTAGGAAGAACAAGACCGCTTTGCCAAATAGCAAGAAGAGATCCTAGTGCGTCGCATCCCATACACCAAAGGCAATTTCTGAAAGCAACAGGCATCAATCGAAACGATATGTCAAAGACTTCGTCTAAGAGTTTTATATAGCAGAAGGCCCTTAACAGTTCCAGAGCTAAGCAGACAACAGAAAAATTAACAGACTTAATCTGGTGTTTCGAGCACCAAAATTGGAATACTGAGAATAGGCGCAATGTTATTTTCTCGGATGAAACCAGAATTAGTGTTCGATCAGATGCCTGCCGGATTCGGGTTGTGAGGGGTCGTGGAAGACTAGCTAGACTTCGAGCAGAAAGACAAATTCTGAAATACTAAAGGGACGCTGTGATGTTTTGGGGTGGCATTATGCTGGTGGACGAAACAGATTGTATTTCGTTTCCTGCGAGTGTAATGGCTGGAAATTACAGGGACCCAGTTCTGGACCCCATAGTGAGAGTCTGGCGAAGTACCCATAGTCAGAATTTCACTTTTTCGCAAGATAATGCTCCTCCGCATACCCGCAACCTCGCGCGACATTATCTTGAAACAGAGGGAATCGTTATTTTGCACTGGTCAGCTTGTTCTCCAGACCTAAAGCATATTGAACATTTATGGGATAATTTCAAAAGGAAAATTCACGCCAGGATAATCCAAGAACCCCACAACAGCTCATCCAAGCCGCCACAGAAGAGTGGCACAATATCACCCCAGAGGAGGTCGAAAACCTAATCCAAAGCATGCCTAAGCGGATTCAGGCTTGTATCAGGGTAAGAGGACGTAATACAAGCTACTGAGGTCTAGAGAAAAATATCTACTCCGTGAGAAAACAATTTTCAAATTTTTAACTACATGAGGAAAGTCCCCTTTTTTCTTTTATGTGTTTCTTTTCTAAAATAAACCTTAATTTATTTCTATTTTCAATTGAAACTTCTCAAGAGGGATCAATTCTAACAATCCTTCTAATTTTCCAGAATCCCTGAGGTAATATTAAAAATATCGGGTGATTCCATATAAATTTGGTTGTGTGTACATCAAAATTGTGAGTCAATCAAGACAATAGACTTTGAAAACCGGTCGCTTGCAACTGCTTCAAGCTACTTGCTCTCGAACCTTTCGGAGCACCAGAGAAAACGTATTTGTCAGATTCACTTCAAATTTCCAGCAAATCTTTCTAAGATATCATTATTCAAGAACATGAAAAAAAATCGAGTTATTGAAAATTCTGACTACATCAAACCCCTTAAAAGTGGAGGTTGTAGTGGTGGTAGAATGTCCGAAGAATAACTATAATGGTATCACTAAATATGAGTGGTTTCATTTCTGATCGATAACTATCTAGCTCATCCTGAAACCTGAAATTAGTCATTTAAAATCTACAACTCTTACTTTACTACCAACCAACACAATCCCAGTACTGCAATCCATGGACCAGGGTATTGTACGAGCTTTAAAATCGAATTTTAGAAAAAAAACTTGTACTTAAAATTACTAAACAATTATCGAGTCTGATCACGAAGTAAAGATAACAATACTGGATTACTCATACTGTATAATGCTTGGAACAAAATAACTCAAACAACCATTTTCAATTGTTACAAGCACACAAGTTCATTGCAAACAGTGATTCTAATAGTATCGAAGAACCTAACCCAGGTGACAATTTCGACACTGAAGATATTTTCCTCTTATTTTTATCCAAGAAGTTTGAATTCGAAGCAACAAGATTCATCCAGTATATGGAATGAATACGTTGATGTTGCAACCTCGTTACATCCGAAGAAGTTCCAGATAAAAACATAGTTCAGAATGTTATCAATGAAGAATCAGAAAGTGAAGAAAATAAACAGGAGAGTTATTTGTTCGTAGCAGCATTGATAGCAATCCGATTGAAAATGAGATACTTTCTGTATAATAACGACTGTAAAAGACTATTTTTACAATGTAAATAAGAAAGAGACCAACGCAGATAAAAATAACAGATTATTTACACATGTAGTCCCTATTATAGAAATGAAATTTGTTTTATTTACTTGAAAGTAGTATTATTTAGGAACTATATAATTTTTATACGTCTATTAAAAATTCGATTTGACTTTTGATTCATATTGCTTTGTATAAGATCCGCTTTGTATGACGTAAAATTATCGTCATTTTAAACGGATTGTATTTCACATTGACTTTATTAAGACGGTTTGTTCGCAATATTCAATTCAATACTTTGTTGTAGTTTCTTTTCCAATTTTCTCATTTCATTTCTTATTTCAGTCATTGGAAATCTCAGATATTGAAATGAAACAGTCCCTGGAGGAATACAGCTTCATGTTACCTAGGCAGTGCTGAATTGATGGAAACTGGATGTTTCGATTTAGACATATCAATTGGTTGGCAACTGTTGTCCGAGGCCTTGTACACACTAGTAGACTAAGCTGCGCTATTTGGAAGTAGATGCAGTTTGACTTTCCGATCGGAAAACGTCGGACCTGTAATTTTTGGTCTTGCAACAGACTCATAAATGTCATAATGTCAAAAGACATGTCCACTTACAAAACTTGAAACACGTCCCAGAAACCAAAATCAGGCAACAAATCTACTAGTGTGAACTAAGCATAAGTATGTGAACGGTTGATAAGACAAGAAGAAGAATAAAATTAAAAGAGGTTTCAAAGATAATTTATCGAATTTATTACTAGTATATGTACTCATGGAATACGTTGAGTGGACAATGTAACAATGTTTTATTTTTATAAAATATACCGTACATGTATGGCATTCTTATTTATTTATCCTGGTTCAATGGTTCAATGGTTCAATCGGACAAACTGATATTTTCGAAGTTCTGTCTATGAGTGTATCTCGGATTTCATGTTGAAGATATTTTTACATAATGCAATGAAGAATTCGTAACCTCATTTAATATTTTTTAATACAGAGTACACGCGACCTTAGTACGTTCGCGTAGTTCTCTCAAATAATATTCCCAGTTTGGATGAAAAGAACAATTTTATTTCAGTCTTGTTATATGAAAACATTTTCTTGCTGCTTACCAGCTTCGGCTAAGAAGAAATGATTCACAGATATTTGATCGAAATATGAATTTTCATAAAATTCTGCAACCTGAGAATTTTTTACAATTTTAAAAAGCCTTTGACATTTTCGACGAAAAAATTCCTTTCGCTCCAAATTTTGTATAAAGTGTAATCTGAGGTCAGATTCTTCTTAAATTTATCAGTTTTGAAGTTACTCGACCTAACTCACAAAAACTTTTCAGCACATTCTGAATCCGGAGAATTTTCACAATTTTCAAAGACTATTTATAGTCTTTGAAAAATTTTGAAAATTCTCCGGATTCAGAATGTGCTGAAAATTCATATTAAGGTTGATCCGTAGTCGTAGCTTAAAGATCTCTCCACGATTTTCTCGTAGCTTCAGCCGTTTGAGAGCTGCGATAATTTTTCAGAAACGAAAAGTGTTCTAATGGTCCAAACGATATGCAGCCACTGCTACAATGTTAGGTCAAGTTACTTCAAAACTGATGCAGTTATGTAGAATCCGACCTCGGATTAGGATTCTACGACCTCTGAAACCACTTTATACGAAATTTGAAGCAAAACAAATATTTTCGCTGAAAATGTCAAAGGCATAGTCTTTGAAAAATTGTGAAAATTCTCCGGATTCAGAATGTGCTGAAAATTCATATTAAGGTAGATCCGTAGTCGTAAATTAAAGATCTCTCCACGATATTCTCCTAGCTTCAGCCGTTTGAGAGCTGTGATAATTTTTCAGAAAAAAAAGTGTTCTAATGGTCCAAACGATATGCAGTCACTGCTACAATGTTAGGTCCAGTAACTTCAAAACTGATGAAGTTAAGGAGATTCGGCCCTCGGATTAGGATTCTACGACCTAAGAAACCACTTTATACGAAATTTGAAGCAAAACAAAATTTTTCGCCGAAAATGTCGAAGGCTATATATATAGTCTTTGAAAAATTTTGAAATTTCTCCGGATTCAGAATGGGCTGAAAATTCATATTAGGGTTGATCCGTAGTCGTAGCTTAAAGATCTCTCCACGATTTTCTCGTAGCTTCAGCCGTTTGAGAGCTGCGATAATTTTTCAGAAACGAAAGGTGTTCTAATGGTCCAAACGATATGCAGCCACTGCTACAATGTTAGGTCAAGTTACTTCAAAACTGATGCAGTTATGTAGAATCCGACCTCGGATTAGGATTCTACGACCTCTGAAACCACTTTATACGAAATTTGAAGCAAAACAAATATTTTCGCTGAAAATGTCAAA
Source organism: Cryptolaemus montrouzieri (assembly GCA_013387265.2). NCBI lineage: Eukaryota > Metazoa > Arthropoda > Insecta > Coleoptera > Coccinellidae > Cryptolaemus > Cryptolaemus montrouzieri. The sequence goes on along the minus strand of JABFTP020000083.1, from coordinate 1,329,545 downwards.
GGCTATAGTCTTTGAAAAATTGTGAAAATTCTCCGGATTCAGAATGTGCTGAAAATTCATATTAAGGTAGATCCGTAGTCGTAAATTAAAGATCTCTCCACGATATTCTCCTAGCTTCAGCCGTTTGAGAGCTGTGATAATTTTTCAGAAAAAAAAGTGTTCTAATGGTCCAAACGATATGCAGTCACTGCTACAATGTTAGGTCCAGTAACTTCAAAACTGATGAAGTTATGGAGAATCGGCCCTCGGATTAGGATTCTACGACCTAAGAAACCACTTTATACGAAATTTGAAGCAAAACAAAATTTTTCGCCGAAAATGTCGAAGGCTATATATATAGTCTTTGAAAAATTTTGAAATTTCTCCGGATTCAGAATGGGCTGAAAATTCATATTAAGGTTGATCCGTAGTCGTAGCTTAAAGATCTCTCCACGATTTTCTCGTAGCTTCAGCCGTTTGAGAGCTGCGATAATTTTTCAGAAACGAAAGGTGTTCTAATGGTCCAAACGATATGCAGCCACTGCTACAATGTTAGGTCAAGTTACTTCAAAACTGATGCAGTTATGTAGAATCCGACCTCGGATTAGGATTCTACGACCTCTGAAACCACTTTATACGAAATTTGAAGCAAAACAAATTTTTTCGCCGAAAATGTCGAAGGCATATAATGCTTCGTATGCTTTTCTTGTTTCAGTATACCTTCTCTTGTGTATTTCATAGTTTCGACAAATATAGTCTCTGAAAAATTGTGAAAATTCTCCGGATTCAGAATGTGCTGAAAATTCATATCGAGGTTGTTCCGTAGTCGTAGATTAAAGATCTCTCCACGATTTTCTCGTAGCTTCAGCCGGTTGAGAGCTGTGATAATTTTTCAGAAGCGAAAAGTGTTCTAATAGCCCTAACGATATGCAGCTACTGCTTCAATGTTTGGTCCAGTAACTTCAAAACTGATGAAGTTATGGAGAATCGGACCTCGGATTAGGATTCTACGACCTCTAAAACCACTTTATACGAAATTTGAAGCAAAACAAATTTTTTCGCCGAAAATGTCGAAGGTTATATATAGTCTTTGAAAAATTGTGAAAATTCTCCGGATTCAGAATGTGCTGAAAATTCATATTAAGGTAGATCCGTAGTCGTAGTTTAAAGATCTCTCCACGATATTCTCCTAGCTTCAGCCGTTTGAGAGCTGTGATAATTTTTTAGAAAAAAAAAGTGTTCTTATGGTCCAAACGATATGCAGTTACTGCTACAATGTTAGGTCCAGTAACTTTAAAACTGATGAAGTTATGGAGAATCGGCTCTCGAATTAGGATTCTACGACCACTTTATACGAAATTTGAAGCAAAACAAGATTTTTCGCCGAAAATGTCGAAGGCTATATATATATAGTCTTTGAAAAATTTTGAAATTTCTCCGGATTCAGAATGTGCTGAAAATTCATATTAAGGTTGATCCGTAGTCGTAGATTAAAGATCTCTCCACGATTTTCTCGTAGCTTCAGCCGTTTGAGAGCTGTGATAATTTTTCAGAAACGAAAAGTATTCTAATGGTCCAAACGATATGCAGCCACTGCTATAATGTTAGGTCAAGTAGTTTCAAAACTGATGAAGTTACGTAGAATCCGACCTCGGACTAGGATTCTACGACCTCTAAAACCACCTTATACGAAATTTCAAGCAAAACAGATTTTTTCAACGAAAATGTCAAAGGCTATATAGTCTTTGAAAAATTGCGAGAATTCTCCGGATTCAGAATGTGCTGAAAATTTATATTAAGGTAGATCCGTAGTCGTAGATTAAAGATCTCCCCACGATTTTCTCGTAGCTTCAGCCGTTTGAGAGCTGTGATAATTCTTCAGAAACGAAAAGTGTTCTAATGGTCCAAACGATATGCAGCCACTGCTACAATGTTAGGTCCAGTAACTTCAAAACTGATGAAGTTATGGGGAATCGGATCTCGGATTAGGATTCTAAAAACTCTAAAACCACTTTATACGAAATTTGAAGCAAAACAAATATTTTCAACGAAAATGTCAAAGGCTATAGTCTTTGAAAAATTGTGAAAATTCTCCGGATTCAGAATGTGCTGAAAATGCATATTAGGGTAGATCCGTAGTCGTAGATTAAAGATCTCTCCACGATTTTCTCGTAGCTTCAGCCGTTTGAGAGCTGTGATAATTTTTCAGAAACGAAAAGTGTTCTTATGGTCCAAACGATATGCAGCCACTGCTACAATGTTAGGTCATGTAACTTCAAAACTGATGAAGTTAAGGAGAATCGGACCTCGGATTAGGATTCTAAAAACTCTAAAACCACTTTATACGAAATTAGAAACAAAACAAATTTTTTCGCCGATATTGTCAAAGGCTATAGTCTTTGAAAAATTGTGAGAATTCTCCGGATTCAGAATGTGCTGAAAATTCATATTAAGGTAGATACGTAGTCGTAGATTAAAGATCTCTCCACGATTTTCTCGTAGCTTCAGCCGTTTGAGAGATGTGATAATTTTTCAGAAACGAAAAGTGTTCTAATGGTCCAAACGATATGCAGCCACTGCTACAATGTTAGGTCCAGTAACTTCAAAACTGAAGAAGTTATGGAGAATCGGACCTCGGATTGGGATTCTAAAAACTCTAAAACCACTTTATACGAAATTTGAAGCAAAACAAATTTTTTCAACGAAAATGTCAAAGGCTATAGTCTTTGAAAAATTGTGAGAATTCTCCGGATTCAGAATGTGCTGAAAATTCATATTAAGGTAGATCCGTAGTCGTAGATTGAAGATCTCTCCACGATTTTCTCGTAGCTTCAGCCGTTTGAGAGAAGTGATAATTTTTCAGAAACGAAAAGTGTTCTAATGGTCCAAACGATATGTAGCCACTGCTACAATGTTAGGTCCAGTAACTTCAAAACTGATGAAGTTATGGAGAATCGGACCTCGGATTAGGATTCTACGGCCTCTAAAACCACTTTATACGAAATTTGAAGCAAAACAAATTTTTTCAACGAAAATGTCAAAGGCTATAGTCTTTGAAAAATTGTGAGAATTCTCCGGATTCAGAATGTGCTGAAAATTCATATTAAGGTAGATCCGTAGTCGTAGATTAAAGATCTCTCCACGATTTTCTCGTAGCTTCAGCCGTTTGAGAGCTGTGATAATTTTTCAGAAACGAAAAGTGTTCTAATGGTCCAAACGATATGCAGCCACTGCTACAATGTTAGGTCCAGTAACCTCAAAACTGATGAAGTTAAGGAGAATCGGACCTCGGATTAGGATTCTAAAAACTCTAAAACCACTTTATACGAAATTAGAAGCAAAACAAATTTTTTCGCCGATATTGTCAAAGGCTATAGTCTTTGAAAAATTGTGAGAATTCTCCGGATTCAGAATGTGCTGAAAATTCATATTAAGGTAGATACGTAGTCGTAGATTAAAGATCTCTCCACGATTTTCTCGTAGCTTCAGCCGTTTGAGAGATGTGATAATTTTTCAGAAACGAAAAGTGTTCTAATGGTCCAAACGATATGCAGCCACTGCTACAATGTTAGGTCCAGTAACTTCAAAACTGAAGAAGTTATGGAGAATCGGACCTCGGATTGGGATTCTAAAAACTCTAAAACCACTTTATACGAAATTTGAAGCAAAACAAATTTTTTCAACGAAAATGTCAAAGGCTATAGTCTTTGAAAAATTGTGAGAATTCTCCGGATTCAGAAAGTGCTGAAAATTCATATTAAGGTAGATCCCTAGTCGTAGATTAAAGATATCTCCACGATTTTCTCGTAGATTCAGCCGTTTGAGAGCTGTGATAATTTTTCAGAAACGAAAAGTGTTCTAATGGTCCAAACGATATGCAGCCACTGCTACAATGTTTGGTCCAGTAACTTCAAAACTGAAGAAGTTATGGAGAATCGGACCTCGGATTGGGATTCTAAAAACTCTAAAACCACTTTATACGAAATTTGAAGCAAAACAAATTTTTTCAACAGAATGTCAAACTATAGGCAAAATTGTGAATTCTCCGGATTCAGAGTGCTGAAAATTCATATTAAGGTAGATCCTATCGTAGATTAAAGAATCTCCACGATTTTACGTATCTTCAGCCTTAAGCTGTGATAATTTTCAGAAACGAACATTCTAAATCCAAACGAATTCACACTGCTATAATTTAGGACAAGTCAAAGACTATGAAGCCTTTGATATTTTCGGCGAAAAAATTTGTTTTGCTTCAAATTGCGTATAAGGTGGTTTTAGAGGTCGTAGAATCCTAATCCGAGATCGGATTCTACGTAACTTCATCAGTTTTGAAGTTACTTGTCCTAACATTTTAGCAGTGGCTGCATATCGTTTGGACCATTAGAACACTTTTCGTTTCTGAAGAATTATCACAGCTCTCAAACGGCTGAAGCTACGAGAAAATCGTGGAGAGATATTTAATCTACGACTACGGATCTACCTTAATATGAATTTTCAGCACATTCTGAATCCGGAGAATTCTCACAATTTTTCAAAGACTATGACATTTTCGGCGAAAAAATTTGTTTTGCTTCAAATTTCATATAAAGTGGTTTTAGAGGCCGTAGAATCCTAATCCGAGGTCCGATTCTCCATAACTTCATCAGTTTTGAAGTTACTGGACCTAACATTGTAGCAGTGGCTGCATATCATTTGGACCATTAGAACACTTTTCGTTTCTGAAAAATTATCACATCTCTCAAACGGCTGAAGCTACGAGAAAATCGTGGAGAGATCTTCAATCTACGACTACGGATCTACCTTAATATGAATTTTCAGCACATTCTGAATCCGGAGAATTCTCACAATTTTTCAAAGACTATATATAGCCTTTGACAATTTCGGCGAAAAAATTTGTTTTGCTTCAAATTTCGTATAAGGTGGTTTTAGAGTTTTTAGAATCCCAATCTGAGGTCCGATTCTCCATAACTTCATCAGTTTTGAGGTTACTGACCTAACATTGTAGCAGTGGCTGCATATCATTTGGACCATTAGAACACTTTTCGTTTCTGAAAAATTATCACAGCTCTCAAACGGCTGAAGCTACGAGAAAATCGTGGAGAGATCTTTAATCTACGACTACGGATCTACCTTAATATGAATTTTCAGCACATTCTGAATCCGGAGAATTCTCACAATTTTTCAAAGACTATAGCCTTTGTCATTTTCGGCGAAAAAATTTGTTTTGCTTCAAATTTCATATAAAGTGGTTTTAGAGGCCGTAGAATCCTAATCCGAGGTCCGATTCTCCATAACTTCATCAGTTTTGAAGTTACTGGACCTAACATTGTAGCAGTGGCTACATATCGTTTGAACCATTAGAACACTTTTCGTTTCTGAAAATTTATCACATCTCTCAAACGGCTGAAGTTACGAGAAAATCGTGGAGAGATCTTCAATCTACGACTACGGATCTACCTTAATATGAATTTTCAGCACATTCTGATTCTGGAGAATTCTCACAATTTTTCAAAGACTATAATAGCCTTTGACAATTTCGGCGAAAAAATTTGTTTTGCTTCAAATTTCGTATAAGGTGGTTTTAGAGGTCGTAGAATCCTAATCCGAGGTCGGATTCTAGGTAACTTCATCAGTTTTGAAGTTACTTGACCTAACATTGTAGCAGTGGCTGCATATCGTTTGGACCATTAGAACACTTTTCGTTTCTGAAAACTTATCACATCTCTCAAACGGCTGAAGCTACGAGAAAATCGTGGAGAGATCTTCAATCTACGACTACGGATCTACCTTAATATGAATTTTCAGCACATTCTGAATCCGGAGAATTCTCACAATTTTTCAAAGACTATAGCCTTTGATATTTTCGGCGAAAAAATTTGTTTTGCTTCAAATTTCGTATAAGGTGGTTTTAGAGGTCGTAGAATCCTAATCCGAGGTCGGATTCTACGTAACTTCATCAGTTTTGAAGTTACTTGACCTAAAATTATAGCAGTGGCTGCATATCGTTTGGACCATAAGAACACTTTTCGTTTCTGAAAAATTATCACAGCTCTCAAACGGCTGAAGCTACGAGAAAATCGTGGAGAGATCTTTAATCTACGACTACGGATCTACCTTAATATGAATTTTCAGCACATTCTGAATCCGGAGAATTCTCACAATTTTTCAAAGACTATAGCCTTTGACATTTTCGTTGAAAAAATTTGTTTTGCTTCAAATTTTGTATAAAGTGGCTTTAGAGTTTTTAGAATCCTAATCCGAGGTCCGATTCTCCATAACTTCATCAGTTTTGAGGTTACTGGACCTAACATTGTAGCAGTGGCTGCATATCATTTGGACCATTAGAACACTTTTCGTTTCTGAAAAATTATCACAGCTCTCAAACGGCTGAAGCTACGAGAAAATCGTGGAGAGATCTTTAATCTACGATTACGGATCTACCTTAATATGAATTTTCAGCACATTCTGAATCCGGAGAATTCTCACAATTTTTCAAAGACTATAGCCTTTGACATTTTCGGCGAAAAAATTTGTTTTGCTTCAAATTTCATATAAAGTGGTTTTAGAGGCCGTAGAATCCTAATCCGAGGTCCGATTCTCCATAACTTCATCAGTTTTGAAGTTACTGGACCTAACATTGTAGCAGTGGCTACATATCGTTTGGACCATTAGAACACTTTTCGTTTCTGAAAAATTATCACAGCTCTCAAACGGCTGAAGCTACGAGAAAATCGTGGAGAGATCTTTAATCTACGACTACGTATCTACCTTAATATGAATTTTCAGCACATTCTGAATCCGGAGAATTCTCACAATTTCTCAAAGACTATAGCCTCTGACAATTTCGGCGAAAAAATTTGTTTTGCTTCAAATTTCGTATAAGGTGGTTTTAGAGGTCGTAGAATCCTAATCCGAGGTCGGATTCTACGTAACTTCATCAGTTTTGAGGTTACTGGACCTAACATTGTAGCAGTGGCTGCATATCGTTTGGACCATTAGAACACTTTTCGTTTCTGAAAAATTATCACAGCTCTCAAACGGCTGAAGCTACGAGAAAATCGTGGAGAGATCTTTAATCTACGACTACGGATCTACCTTAATATGAATTTTCAGCACATTCTGAATACGGAGAATTCTCACAATTTTTCAAAGACTATAGCCTTTGACATTTTCGGCGAAAAAATTTGTTTTGCTTCAAATTTCCTATAAAGTGGTTTTAGAGGCCGTAGAATCCTAATCCGAGGTCCGATTCTCCATAACTTCATCAGTTTTGAAGTTACTGGACCTAAAATTGTAGCAGTGGCTACATATCGTTTGGACCATTAGAACACTTTTCGTTTCTGAAAAATTATCACAGCTCTCAAACGGCTGAAGCTACGAGAAAATCGTGGAGAGATCTTTAATCTACGATTACGGATCTACCTTATTATGAATTTTCAGCACATTCTGAATCCGGAGAATTCTCACAATTTTTCAAAGACTATAGCCTTTGATATTTTCGGCGAAAAAATTTATTTTGCTTCAAATTTCGTATAAGGTGGTTTTAGAGGTCGTAGAATCCTAATCCGAGGTCGGATTCTAGGTAACTTCATCAGTTTTGAAGTTACTTGACCTAACATTGTAGCAGTGGCTGCATATCGTTTGGACCATAAGAACACTTTTCGTTTCTGAAAAATTATCACAGCTCTCAAACGGCTGAAGCTACGAGAAAATCGTGGAGAGATCTTTAATCTACGACTACGGATCTACCCTAATATGCATTTTCAGCACATTCTGAATCCGTAGAATTCTCACAATTTTTCAAAGACTATGACATTTTCGGCGAAAAAATTTGTTTTGCTTCAAATTTCATATAAAGTGGTTTTAGAGGCCGTAGAATCCTAATCCGAGGTCCGATTCTCCATAACTTCATCAGTTTTGAAGTTACTGGACCTAACATTGTAGCAGTGGCTACATATCGTTTGGACCATTAGAACACTTTTCGTTTCTGAAAAATTATCACATCTCTCAAACGGCTGAAGCTACGAGAAAATCGTGGAGAGATCTTCAATCTACGACTACGGATCTACCTTAATATGAATTTTCAGCACATTCTGAATCCAGAGAATTCTCACAATTTTTCAAAGACTATGACATTTTCGGCGAAAAAATTTGTTTTGCTTCAAATTTCGTATAAAGTGGTTTTAGAGTTTTTAGAATCCTTATCCGAGGTCCGATTCCCCATAACTTCATCAGTTTGGAGGTTACTGGACCTAACATTGTAGCAGTGGCTGCATATCATTTGGACCATTAGAACACTTTTCGTTTCTGAAAAATTATCACAGCTCTCAAACGGCTAAAGCTACGAGAAAATCGTGGAGAGATCTTTAATCTACGATTACGGATCTACCTTAATATGAATTTTCAGCACATTCTGAATCCGGAGAATTCTCACAATTTTTCAAAGACTATGACATTTTCGGCGAAAAAATTTGTTTTGCTTCAAATTTCATATAAAGTGGTTTTAGAGGCCGTAGAATCCTAATCCGAGGTCCGATTCTCCATAACTTCATCAGTTTTGAAGTTACTGGACCTAACATTGTAGCAGTGGCTACATATCGTTTGGACCATTAGAACACTTTTCGTTTCTGAAAAATTATCACATCTCTCAAACGGCTGAAGCTACGAGAAAATCGTGGAGAGATCTTCAATCTACGACTACGGATCTACCTTAATATGAATTTTCAGCACATTCTGAATCCGGAGAATTCTCACAATTTTTCAAAGACTATTATAGCCTTTGACAATTTCGGCGAAAAAATTTGTTTTGCTTCAAATTTCGTATAAGGTGGTTTTAGAGTTTTTAGAATCCCAATCCGAGGTCCGATTCTCCATAACTTCATCAGTTTTGAGGTTACTGGACCTAACATTGTAGCAGTGGCTGCATATCATTTGGACCATTAGAACACTTTTCGTTTCTGAAAAATTATCACAGCTCTCAAACGGCTGAAGCTACGAGAAAATCGTGGAGAGATCTTTAAACTACGACTACGGATCTACCTTAATATGAATTTTCAGCACATTCTGAATCCGGAGAATTCTCACAATTTTTCAAAGACTATAGCCTTTGTCATTTTCGGCGAAAAAATTTGTTTTGCTTCAAATTTCATATAAAGTGGTTTTAGAGGCCGTAGAATCCTAATCCGAGGTCCGATTCCCCATAACTTCATCAGTTTTGAAGTTACTGGACCTAACATTGTAGCAGTGGCTACATATCGTTTGAACCATTAGAACACTTTTCGTTTCTGAAAATTTATCACATCTCTCAAACGGCTGAAGTTACGAGAAAATCGTGGAGAGATCTTCAATCTACGACTACGGATCTACCTTAATATGAATTTTCAGCACATTCTGAATCTGGAGAATTCTCACAATTTTTCAAAGACTATAATAAGCCTTTGACAATTTCGGCGAAAAAATTTGTTTTGCTTCAAATTTCGTATAAGGTGGTTTTAGAGGTCGTAGAATCCTAATCCGAGGTCGGATTCTAGGTAACTTCATCAGTTTTGAAGTTACTTGACCTAACATTGTAGCAGTGGCTGCATATCGTTTGGACCATTAGAACACTTTTCGTTTCTGAAAACTTATCACAGTTCTCAAACGGCTGAAGCTACGAGAAAATCGTGGAGAGATCTTTAAACTACGACTACGGATCTACCTTAATATGAATTTTCAGCACATTCTGAATCCGGAGAATTCTCACAATTTTTCAAAGACTATATAGCCTTTGATATTTTCGGCGAAAAAATTTGTTTTGCTTCAAATTTCGTATAAGGTGGTTTTAGAGGTCGTAGAATCCTAATCCGAGGTCGGATTCTACGTAACTTCATCAGTTTTGAAGTTACTTGACCTAAAATTATAGCAGTGGCTGCATATCGTTTGGACCATAAGAACACTTTTCGTTTCTGAAAAATTATCACAGCTCTCAAACGGCTGAAGCTACGAGAAAATCGTGGAGAGATCTTTAATCTACGACTACGGATCTACCTTAATATGAATTTTCAGCACATTCTGAATCCGGAGAATTCTCACAATTTTTCAAAGACTATATAGCCTTTGACATTTTCGTTGAAAAAATTTGTTTTGCTTCAAATTTCATATAAAGTGGTTTTAGAGGCCGTAGAATCCTAATCCGAGGTCCGATTCTCCATAACTTCATCAGTTTTGAGGTTACTGGACCTAACATTGTAGCAGTGGCTGCATATCATTTGGACCATTAGAACCCTTTTCGTTTCTGAAAAATTATCACAGCTCTCAAACGGCTGAAGCTACGAGAAAATCGTGGAGAGATCTTTAATCTACGATTACGGATCTACCTTAATATGAATTTTCAGCACATTCTGAATCCGGAGAATTCTCACAATTTTTCAAAGACTATAGCCTTTGACATTTTCGGCGAAACAATTTGTTTTGCTTCAAATTTCATATAAAGTGGTTTTAGAGGCCGTAGAATCCTAATCCGAGGTCCGATTCTCCATAACTTCATCAGTTTTGAAGTTACTGGACCTAACATTGTAGCAGTGGCTACATATCGTTTGGACCATTAGAACACTTTTCGTTTCTGAAAAATTATCACAGCTCTCAAACGGCTGAAGCTACGAGAAAATCGTGGAGAGATCTTTAATCTACGACTACGTATCTACCTTAATATGAATTTTCAGCACATTCTGAATCCGGAGAATTCTCACAATTTCTCAAAGACTATAAGCCTTTGACAATTTCGGCGAAAAAATTTGTTTTGCTTCAAATTTCGTATAAGGTGGTTTTAGAGGTCGTAGAATCCTAATCCGAGGTCGGATTCTACGTAACTTCATCAGTTTTGAGGTTACTGGACCTAACATTGTAGCAGTGGCTGCATATCGTTTGGACCATTAGAACACTTTTCGTTTCTGAAAAATTATCACAGCTCTCAAACGGCTGAAGCTACGAGAAAATCGTGGAGAGATCTTTAATCTACGACTACGGATCTACCTTAATATGAATTTTCAGCACATTCTGAATACGGAGAATTCTCACAATTTTTCAAAGACTATTATAGCCTTTGACATTTTCGTTGAAAAAATTTGTTTTGCTTCAAATTTCGTATAAAGTGGCTTTAGAGTTTTTAGAATCCTAATCCGAGGTCCGATTCTCCATAACTTCATCAGTTTTGAGGTTACTGGACCTAACATTGTAGCAGTGGCTGCATATCATTTGGACCATTAAAACACTTTTCGTTTCTGAAAACTTATCACAGTTCTCAAACGGCTGAAGCTACGAGAAAATCGTGGAGAGATCTTCAATCTACGATTACGGATCTACCTTAATATGAATTTTCAGCACATTCTGAATCCGGAGAATTCTCACAATTTTTCAAAGACTATATAGCCTTTGACAATTTCGGCGAAAAAATTTGTTTTGCTTTAAATTTCGTATAAGGTGGTTTTAGAGGTCGTAGAATCCTAATCCGAGGTCGGATTCTAGGTAACTTCATCAGTTTTGAAGTTACTTGACCTAACATTGTAGCAGTGGCTGCATATCGTTTGGACCATTAGAACACTTTTCGTTTCTGAAAACTTATCACAGTTCTCAAACGGCTGAAGCTACGAGAAAATCGTGAAAAGATCTTTAAACTACGACTACGGATCTTCCTTAATATGAATTTTCAGCACATTCTGAATCCGGAGAATTCTCACAATTTTTCAAAGACTATAGCCTTTGATATTTTCGGCGAAAAAATTTGTTTTGCTTCAAATTTCGTATAAGGTGGTTTTAGAGGTCGTAGAATCCTAATCCGAGGTCGGATTCTACGTAACTTCATCAGTTTTGCAGTTACATGACCTAAAATTATAGCAGTGGCTGCATATCGTTTGGACCATAAGAACACTTTTCGTTTCTGAAAAATTATCACAGCTCTCAAACGGCTGAAGCTACGAGAAAATCGTGGAGAGATCTTTAATCTACGACTACGGATCTACCCTAATATGCATTTTCAGCACATTCTGAATCCGGAGAATTCTCACAATTTTTCAAAGACTATGACATTTTCGGCGAAAAAATTTGTTTTGCTTCAAATTTCATATAAAGTGGTTTTAGAGGCCGTAGAATCCTAATCCGAGGTCCGATTCTCCATAACTTCATCAGTTTTGAAGTTACTGGACCTAACATTGTAGCAGTGGCTACATATCGTTTGGACCATTAGAACACTTTTCGTTTCTGAAAAATTATCACATCTCTTAAACGGCTGAAGCTACGAGAAAATCGTGGAGAGATCTTCAATCTACGACTACGGATCTACCTTAATATGAATTTTCAGCACATTCTGAATCCGGAGAATTCTCACAATTTTTCAAAGACTATAGCCTTTGACAATTTCGGCGAAAAAATTTGTTTTGCTTCAAATTTCGTATAAAGTGGTTTTAGAGTTTTTAGAATCCTAATCCGAGGTCCGATTCCCCATAACTTCATCAGTTTGGAGGTTACTGGACCTAACATTGTAGCAGTGGCTGCATATCATTTGGACCATTAGAACACTTTTCGTTTCTGAAAAATTATCACAGCTCTCAAACGGCTGAAGCTACGAGAAAATCGTGGAGAGATCTTTAATCTACGATTACGGATCTACCTTAATATGAATTTTCAGCACATTCTGAATCCGGAGAATTCTCACAATTTTTCAAAGACTATGACATTTTCGGCGAAAAAATTTGTTTTGCTTCAAATTTCGTATAAAGTGGTTTTAGAGTTTTTAGAATCCCAATCCGAGGTCCGATTCCCCATAACTTCATCAGTTTTGAAGTTACTGGACCTAACATTGTAGCAGTGGCTACATATCGTTTGAACCATTAGAACACTTTTCGTTTCTGAAAATTTATCACATCTCTCAAACGGCTGAAGCTACGAGAAAATCGTGGAGAGATCTTCAATCTACGACTACGGATCTACCTTAATATGAATTTTCAGCACATTCTGAATCTGGAGAATTCTCACAATTTTTCAAAGACTATAGCCTTTGACAATTTCGGCGAAAAAATTTGTTTTGCTTCAAATTTCGTATAAGGTGGTTTTAGAGGTCGTAGAATCCTAATCCGAGGTCGGATTCTACGTAACTTCATCAGTTTTGAAGTTACTTGACTTAACATTATAGCAGTGGCTGCATATCGTTTGGACCATTAGAACACTTTTCGTTTCTGAAAAATTATCACATCTCTCAAACGGCTGAAGCTACGAGAAAATCGTGGAGAGATCTTTAATCTACGACTACGTATCTACCTTAATATGAATTTTCAGCACATTCTGAATCCGGAGAATTCTCACAATTTCTCAAAGACTATAGCCTTTGACAATTTCGGCGAAAAAATTTGTTTTGCTTCAAATTTCGTATAAAGTGGTTTTAGAGTTTTTAGAATCCTAATGCGAGGTCCGATTCTCCTTAACTTCATCAGTTTTGAGGTTACTGGACCTAACATTGAGCAGTGGCTGCATATCGTTTGGACCATTAGAACACTTTTCGTTTCTGAAAAATTATCACAGCTCTCAAATGGCTGAAGCTACGAGAAAATCGTGGAGAGATCTTTAATCTACGATTACGGATCTACCTTAATATGAATTTTCAGCACATTCTGAATCCGGAGAATTCTCACAATTTTTCAAAGACTATATAGCCTTTGACATTTTCGGCGAAAAAATTTGTTTTGCTTCAAATTTCCTATAAAGTGGTTTTAGAGGCCGTAGAATCCTAATCCGATGTCCGATTCCCCATAACTTCATCAGTTTTGAAGTTACTGGACCTAACATTGTAGCAGTGGCTACATATCGTTTGAACCATTAGAACACTTTTCGTTTCTGAAAATTTATCACATCTCTCAAACGGCTGAAGCTACGAGAAAATCGTGGAGAGATCTTCAATCTACGACTACGGATCTACCTTAATATGAATTTTCAGCACATTCTGAATCTGGAGAATTCTCACAATTTTTCAAAGACTATAGCCTTTGACAATTTCGGCGAAAAAATTTGTTTTGCTTCAAATTTCGTATAAGGTGGTTTTAGAGGTCGTAGAATCCTAATCCGAGGTCGGATTCTAGGTAACTTCATCAGTTTTGAAGTTACTTGACCTAACATTGTAGCAGTGGCTGCATATCGTTTGGACCATAAGAACACTTTTCGTTTCTGAAAAATTATCACAGCTCTCAAACGGCTGAAGCTACGAGAAAATCGTGGAGAGATCTTTAATCTACGACTACGGATCTACCTTAATATGAATTTTCAGCACATTCTGAATCCGGAGAATTCTCACAATTTTTCAAAGACTATAGCCTTTGACATTTTCGTTGAAAAAATTTGTTTTGCTTCAAATTTCGTATAAAGTGGCTTTAGAGTTTTTAGAATCCTAATCCGAGGTCCGATTCTCCATAACTTCATCAGTTTTGAGGTTACTGGACCTAACATTGTAGCAATGGCTGCATATCATTTGGACCATTAAAACACTTTTCGTTTCTGAAAAATTATCACAGCTCTCAAATGGCTGAAGCTACGAGAAAATCGTGGAGAGATCTTTAATCTACGATTACGGATCTACCTTAATATGAATTTTCAGCACATTCTGAATCCGGAGAATTCTCACAATTTTTCAAAGACTATATAGCCTTTGACAATTTCGGCGAAAAAATTTGTTTTGCTTTAAATTTCGTATAAGGTGGTTTTAGAGGTCGTAGAATCCTAATCCGAGGTCGGATTCTAGGTAACTTCATCAGTTTTGAAGTTACTTGACCTAACATTGTAGCAGTGGCTGCATATCGTTTGGACCATTAGAACACTTTTCGTTTCTGAAAACTTATCACAGTTCTCAAACGGCTGAAGCTACGAGAAAATCGTGGAGAGATCTTTAAACTACGACTACGGATCTTCCTTAATATGAATTTTCAGCACATTCTGAATCCGGAGAATTCTCACAATTTTTCAAAGACTATAGCCTTTGATATTTTCGGCGAAAAAATTTGTTTTGCTTCAAATTTCGTATAAGGTGGTTTTAGAGGTCGTAGAATCCTAATCCGAGGTCGGATTCTACGTAACTTCATCAGTTTTGCAGTTACATGACCTAAAATTATAGCAGTGGCTGCATATCGTTTGGACCATAAGAACACTTTTCGTTTCTGAAAAATTATCACAGCTCTCAAACGGCTGAAGCTACGAGAAAATCGTGGAGAGATCTTTAATCTACGACTACGGATCTACCCTAATATGCATTTTCAGCACATTCTGAATCCGGAGAATTCTCACAATTTTTCAAAGACTATGACATTTTCGGCGAAAAAATTTGTTTTGCTTCAAATTTCATATAAAGTGGTTTTAGAGGCCGTAGAATCCTAATCCGAGGTCCGATTCTCCATAACTTCATCAGTTTTGAAGTTACTGGACCTAACATTGTAGCAGTGGCTACATATCGTTTGGACCATTAGAACACTTTTCGTTTCTGAAAAATTATCACATCTCTCAAACGGCTGAAGCTACGAGAAAATCGTGGAGAGATCTTCAATCTACGACTACGGATCTACCTTAATATGAATTTTCAGCACATTCTGAATCCGGAGAATTCTCACAATTTTTCAAAGACTATAGCCTTTGACAATTTCGGCGAAAAAATTTGTTTTGCTTCAAATTTCGTATAAGGTGGTTTTAGAGTTTTTAGAATCCCAATCCCAGGTCCGATTCTCCATAACTTCATCAGTTTTGAGGTTACTGGACCTAACATTGTAGCAGTGGCTGCATATCATTTGGACCATTAGAACACTTTTCGTTTCTGAAAAATTATCACAGCTCTCAAACGGCTGAAGCTACGAGAAAATCGTGGAGAGATCTTTAATCTACGATTACGGATCTACCTTAATATGAATTTTCAGCACATTCTGAATCCGGAGAATTCTCACAATTTTTCAAAGACTATAGCCTCTGTCATTTTCGGCGAAAAAATTTGTTTTGCTTCAAATTTCATATAAAGTGGTTTTAGAGGCCGTAGAATCCTAATCCGAGGTCCGATTCCCCATAACTTCATCAGTTTTGAAGTTACTGGACCTAACATTGTAGCAGTGGCTACATATCGTTTGAACCATTAGAACACTTTTCGTTTCTGAAAACTTATCACAGTTCTCAAACGGCTGAAGCTACGAGAAAATCGTGGAGAGATCTTTAAACTACGACTACGGATCTACCTTAATATGAATTTTCAGCACATTCTGAATCTGGAGAATTCTCACAATTTTTCAAAGACTATAGCCTCTGTCATTTTCGGCGAAAAAATTTGTTTTGCTTCAAATTTCATATAAAGTGGTTTTAGAGGCCGTAGAATCCTAATCCGAGGTCCGATTCCCCATAACTTCATCAGTTTTGAAGTTACTGGACCTAACATTGTAGCAGTGGCTACATATCGTTTGAACCATTAGAACACTTTTCGTTTCTGAAAAATTATCACAGCTCTCAAACGGCTGAAGCTACGAGAAAATCGTGGAGAGATCTTTAAACTACGATTACGGATCTACCTTAATATGAATTTTCAGCACATTCTGAATCCGGAGAATTCTCACAATTTTTCAAAGACTATAGCCTCTGTCATTTTCGGCGAAAAAATTTGTTTTGCTTCAAATTTCATATAAAGTGGTTTTAGAGGCCGTAGAATCCTAATCCGAGGTCCGATTCCCCATAACTTCATCAGTTTTGAAGTTACTGGACCTAACATTGTAGCAGTGGCTACATATCGTTTGAACCATTAGAACACTTTTCGTTTCTGAAAACTTATCACAGTTCTCAAACGGCTGAAGCTACGAGAAAATCGTGGAGAGATCTTTAAACTACGACTACGGATCCTACCTTAATATGAATTTTCAGCACATTCTGAATCCGGAGAATTCTCACAATTTTTCAAAGACTATAGCCTTTGATATTTTCGGCGAAAAAATTTGTTTTGCTTCAAATTTCGTATAAGGTGGTTTTAGAGGTCGTAGAATCCTAATCCGAGGTCGGATTCTACGTAACTTCATCAGTTTTGAAGTTACTTGACCTAAAATTATAGCAGTGGCTGCATATCGTTTGGACCATAAGAACACTTTTCGTTTCTGAAAAATTATCACAGCTCTCAAACGGCTGAAGCTACGAGAAAATCGTGGAGAGATCTTTAATCTACGACTACGGATCTACCTTAATATGAATTTTCAGCACATTCTGAATCCGGAGAATTCTCACAATTTTTCAAAGACTATAGCCTTTGACATTTTCGTTGAAAAAATTTGTTTTGCTTCAAATTTCGTATAAAGTGGCTTTAGAGTTTTTAGAATCCTAATCCGAGGTCCGATTCTCCATAACTTCATCAGTTTTGAAGTTACTGGACCTAACAATGTAGCAGTGGCTGCATATCGTTTGGACCATTAGAACACTTTTCGTTTCTGAAAAATTATCACAGCTCTCAAACGGCTGAAGCTACGAGAAAATCGTGGAGAGATCTTTAATCTACGACTACGGATCTACCTTAATATGAATTTTCAGCACATTCTGAATCCGGAGAATTCTCACAATTTTTCAGAGACGCCTTTGACATTTTCGGCGAAAAAATTTGTTTTGCTTCAAATTTCGTATAAAGTGGTTTAAGAGGCCGTAGAATCCTAATCCGAGGTCCGATTCTCCATAACTTCATCAGTTTTGAAGTTACTGGACCTAACATTGTAGCAGTGGCTACATATCGTTTGGACCATTAGAACACTTTTCGTTTCTGAAAAATTATCACAGCTCTCAAACAGCTGAAGCTAGGAGAAATTCGTGGAGAGATCTTCAATCTACGACTACGGATCTACCTTAATATCCTTCGACATTTTCGGCGTAAAAATTCCTTTTGTTCCAAATTTCATATGAAGGGGGCTTCAGAGTTTTTGGACTCGAACTCCGAGGTCAGGTTTTTCATAACAATAATAATTTCGAAGTTAATTGACCTTACTATATTGCAATGGTTGCATATTGTTTGGATAAATAGCACACTTTTCGTTCTTGAAAAGTTTTTACAACTCTCAAACGGCTTAAGCTAGGAAAAATTCGTGAAGAGATGGTTGATCTACGACTGCGAATCTACAAAAATATCTGATAATTATTCATTATTTCTTATTCTGCAATAATAAATAGAACCTTCCTCCAATTATTTTTCGAGGCACCTCTGACTAGATTATCTATAACTTGTCTTTAAAGTTCAAGATCATACTTCAAATGATATACTATAATACTATGATCAATGAATTAAGATACCTAAGGTATCAAAAAAAATCGTAAAATTGTTTTTTTGTCGAATTGACGTTCTTCTTCCATTAAGGAAGTAATGTTCCAACCTTGGAATTAACTCAAAAAAAGGCAATATTTTAAAGATGAGTTTATTTCTGAAAAAAAGATATATGGTTAACCTTTCTACATCTTTTCATTATTCAATAGAGCTTAAATATATATCAATATATTAAATCTATTATAAAATATTCCAATTTTAACAATAATGGAAATCTTAGTACCTTTTCAAAAAGTAGTTTTAACAAGAAATTCTCACGAACGATTTTAATATTTTATCTCTCTGAATTATTCTGTATTGATCGTGTCATGCTAGGCACTATTCATTCATGAACTATTTATTCTTTATATTAATAATAAATAAATTTTCAGCAGAACATGAAGCTGCTTATAGCAAAATGACTAATGAAATATTCAATGTTCACTATAATAGTAATTACATAATTTTCATTATAATTCCATTCTTAAAATATTTTCGTATGAATACTTAAGTAGTTACACAATTCAAACATTTCGCCAATTGCAAATTGAATAAACATATATAAAATTGAATATAAAATAATATTTAGGGCAATGCATAAACGCGGACTGAAAAATCAAATTATGTTAAAATTTTCAAGATGATCTCATTCTAATATCTTAGTAGGCTATTATAAATTTATTCTGGATTCTTCTCCTGGGTAATGAATTGCTCAAGAATATTCTTATCATGGTCCATGTGCAATAAAGGAGAAACAACTGTATGACTAAAAGTTCTTATTGTCCTCGTTGTCCTGAAAAAGTTCACAAAGAAATTTTACAAATGAATCGAATATTATGAAACATGAAGAAGGGAATTTCAAATAAATTTTTCACAGTGCTTAGTTTTTGTTATTGTCTTCAGTTTGAATCTAACTACAAATTTCATTCGATTGCTTGAGTTCAAAATCAACAATTATGAAATACATTATGCAACCCCTCCATTCTCTACTTACCAAATGATATCATATTGTTTCTGAATGTTTCCTAATCGATTATAGTGTTACTTCGATTCAACAGTGATACGTATTTAACATTGTTACGTTAAAGCATTATAATTTAATAATTGATTTCAATGGACAGGGACGGAGCAATGTGCATGGAGCACGTTTAGCGGGGCGACGCAGGTGTGTGGGCGTGGTAACTTAGAAGAGAGGAGGGGATGTTGAGATGTGGGTGGGGATTATCCTATTTATGGGGAAGGGCAACTTACGAGCAGACATGGCAATGTTAGGAGAAGGGTCACAAAAGGGGCATATCACTGGCAAGAATGAGAGATGAGGGAAAGGCGAGACAATGTAGGAAGGGATCGGAGCAAATGCAGGATGTGAAGGGGCATATCAACAGAGGGCGTGTCGAATCAGAAATGGGCCGGGTTTATCAAGACGTATTCAGAAGATAAGGGGGCTGAGTAGGAAGAGGTCGGGAAGGAAGTTAAAAAGGGGCATGGCAAGATGAAGGGACAAGGCAGGGCTATATAGGAAGTAGGCGTGGCGCAGTAAGATAAGGCCGGGACAAGAGTGTGGAAAAGCAGAATATGCGCAGGGAAAAGCGGAAAAAGGTGGGGCCATATAGGAAGGAGGCATGGCGAAGTAGGATGTGGGCGGGGCAACTTTGAAGACAGGCCGGGCGAAGCATGAAATTGAGGGAGGGAAAAATTTGACACAGATCGAGCAATACTAGCAATGCGTGCGAAACAAAACATAGATCTACGGGATCGTATAGGAAAGTGGCGGGACAGAGAAGACATGGATCGAGCAACTTTAGCCAAGTGGGCGAAGCAGAATATATGAGGCAGGTCATAGTACAATGTGGGCGGGACAAAGTACTAAGTGGGAGAGACAAAATACGAAGTAGGCGGAGCGAAGTACAAAAGTTTGATATTTCGAAAAGAAGGCCAGCTTTGCTATTTCCTCAATTAGCGACTTCTATTCAATGGCTTGCACACAACATCCTTCTCTTCCGAGAAGATAATAGCTTCCACATAAGGTTTGATCATTAAGTCGACCGACTTCCGTTGAAAGCCATCATAAAATTTCGATGGCTGATAAGATCGTCGGGTATGAAGTCAATTAAATGGTTAGTGGTAAATGGTAGTGTTGTTGGAACACATTTCCGATCATCTATACACCCATTAAGTAATTTTAGAAATTCTTCAAGACCTGTAAATGAATTAGCATACAGCAATCGAATGAAAATTTGTAGAATTAGGACAGACCTATAAAAAATCAATTTAATAATGACCTTAGCCACTTTTCAAGGAGATTATTGTATTTTGCTCAGTATATTGTCGATTTCTAGAACTAAACATGCTAACTAATCAATACATTTAAAGCAATATTTTAATTTCAATATATTTCACTAATCACTGCATCATGCAACTTGAAGTTTCATATTTTCAACCTAACTAAATATTGCTCTGCGCTATAATGAATTGAATTTTATGCTTCCCATTCTCGAATAGGATATGAAACTGCTGTAGTCAATGATAAAAATACATCGCAATTTTTACGATTTGATTAAAATGTTTTCCTTTTCACCTCACAGTCTGATATCCCATTGAATAAATTCAAATATATCGTCTAATAATCACATACTTAGCCCCTGTATTTGGATCCACTTCCTCTATTGTCGTTTCAGTGAAATGCGGCTGATCTTGATGATAAAAGTCTTCTAAAAAGACAGTAAGAATTTCAGCTATTCTGCTAAGTAATATAAACTGTTCAACGTTCAGTGAAAATATTGGTTTTCTAAGTCATTAACAATGTATTCTCTTTTGATCATCCCTATTAATGAAATAACTAATGTGGAACCATTCAGACAACTCTAAAGCACTAATTCAACATTTTGGAAGAACACTAGAAATGTACTGAAGGACCTAAATCAATTCGTTTTCAGGTATTACTACTAATCATTGGATACATCATTATTACGAGGGTCGTTCAATAAGTCCTTAAAAACGATAAAGAAATTATTTATTTTATTGAAATTTTTTAATTTTTCAAACAAATACTCCTTTTACGTCAGTATTAGAATGTCTTTCAAGCAGTTGAACTTGGGTGGCCTACGGCTATGGTGTTGTTCAGGTATTTCAGTCAATAAATAAATCGTAGATGCGACGGCGACCAGAATCAGTTCAAGCGAGTACTAGAGATCCAGTTGCTACCTCAGATGAATAAATGGATCCCTGACTGCACTTCTGAACACCACGACAACACCAATTGCAAATATAGTACCAAACGCTAGTGCATAACAAATCTTATCGAAGGATGGTATCACAACTTCATAGCAAAGGGTTGCGTAGAGAGCGTAGAGAGATATAGGTATAGGAGCTGTCATTAGATCAGAATGTGGCTTGGCTGAATAATGAATTTTATTTTATATTGATCCCAATCTGATTCAGATACAAACAGAAAATACATAAAAGATCAACAACCAATCAATCACTTGCGAAATTAATCTTCAAAATGCAAATATCTGAAAACTGTTGTTTAAAATACTGGTACTTGGATCATCTTGGCTTCGGCAGCTTAACAGTTAACAAATGCATCAAGTACAGCTTAAAATTGTCTGAATATGAGGCAAAGTTACCTCATATTTTCTCCGAGATATTACTGCAAATCACAGAAACCAGGGCCAAGCATTTCCAGTTATCCTAGCTGTTAAGTAATTGTAGGGGTTGCAGCATTTTTCAACAACAGTCAAAATTCATATTTATTCAGAAGAAGTTTAGATATGTTGAAGACTTTCATTTCCAGTGATCCACCAGCACCCAGATCCGGATTATAACGGCCACTTTTGGAGACACTGAAATATCGGTGTCAGCAGCGAAAGGATGTCCTCAAGGAGGTGTCCTATTGCCGCTACTATGATCAGTAATCATTGATGGCCTCTTAGAAAGACTGAATTATGCTGGCTTCAATGCACAAGACTATGCTGATGATCTAATCGTCATCATTGGGAGAAAGCATGATGGAATCTTATCGAACATGATGCAGAAAGCCCTTAACGTCATAAATGAATGGTGTGCTGAAGAGGAGTTCAGCATCCCTCCAGACAAAACCATTCTAATTCCACTCACAAGACGTAGAAAGTTGAACGTGAAGCCCCCTTTTCTGAATGGACATACTCGGAAATTCTCGGAACAGGCTTAGTATCTAGGGTTAATCTTCGATCAGAGACTCAACTGGAATTTACATATTGACAAAACTCTTTCCAAGGCTACATCGTGCCTGTGGGCATGCTGTAGACTCTTCGGAAAGACCTGGAGGCTACAGCCAAAAATAACCTACTGGTTGTACACAGCATTGTCAAATACGCATCGTTCGTATGATGGACGAAAGCATCAGAAATAAATACGCAAAACAGGCTGCAAAAACAACAGGGGCTATGAGAAGCACCACGACTACTGCCTGGAGGTAATCCTAAATCTCCCCCATCTTCATATAAAATTGAAAAAGGAGGCGTTGATGGTAGCAAAAAAACACAAAAAACTATTACCTGGTGATCTGAAGGGACACCTGGGGATTCCGAGTTATATAGCGCCAGGAATCTTATCACAACCATCGGATATAATGCCGCTTTAGTTTGATTTTCATACACCCTTCGAAGTGGCCATAGAAGACCGCACCATCGTAAAGGGAAAAATGAATAAATTAGACCAAAAATCCTTCATCTGGTACACAGACGGATCAAAAACAATTGATGAAACAGGAGCAGGCATATATGGACACAAGTACTCGTCATCAGTGCCTCTGGGCTCTACTTCCACAATCATGCAAGCAGAAATACTTGCTGTAAACCTGTGCTGCCAGGACGGACTACGAAGGAAACTCAAACGTGCACAGATTTACATTTTAACGGACAGTCAGGCAGTGATTGAAGCTCTAAACTCTTACAGTTATCGGAGCATCTCTGTCTGGAAATGCCGTCAATCCTTGAAGCAACTTGCTGGAGGAACAAACTTTTCTGTGGTGGGTGCCTAGCCACGAAGGCATACCAGGAAATTTAGCCGCTGACAAACTGGCTAGATCAGCTGCTGGAATCCCACCCATCAGACCTGAACCGGTCTGACCAAGCCGCACAGACGACAGGAACTGAAAGGGTGGGAAAAATCTAGCAAAAAAGAATACTGCAGGAAAACACCAGGCCAAAGGCAAGCGAATAATTCATCGACTGTTCGCCAAAGAAGACAAAACAGCTTCTCGACCTCTCTAGGGACGAGCTGAGGACTTTAACAGGCCTCCTTACTGGACACTGTCCACTGAAATACCATCTCAGTAAAATGGGCAAATCGGAAACGGCAAAATGCAGAGTGTGTAAAGAGGGTAATGAAACTGCCGAACATATTCTTTGCAGTTGCATCGCAACTGCCAATCAAAGACAAACACACTTCGGTAGCGACAAGCTAGAGCCGCACGAAGTGAAAGCGAAAGCTCCCAGGAAGATTCTTAATGTTGTGAGGGAACTAGATCTATGCAGTTCAGTATAAAATAAAAATTGAACCGGGTGATTTCGTCAGCGTGATGACTCACCATCTCTTGGTCTTTCTAAGGACTAATTGAACAACCCTTGTATCTACGAAAACAAATCACAGGTTAATAGGTATTTTCTGATGCTGTGTTAAAACTAATATCTTCACAGGAACACACAATATCAAAATGCTAATTTATGGTAACTAATATAACATGCTGATAATTTCTGTATGTAAAATAATCTTCTCGAGAAGCATTAGAGCAAAAAAACAAGCTGACGAAACGAAAAGCTTTGAAAATGTTATTAAGCAGATAGTATTTGCATACAGAAACTAGTGTGTTAGCTGTCTCGTTAATGTGTTGTAATCAAATCATGCCTCATTTTAATAATTTCGATTTATTGAAAGCCAAAGCCAAAGTCATACCTTCGCAAAATTTGCAATCAAAAGAAGCTTATTGAATCCGTTCACGATAATTTCTGATCTATTGCCAATCAAGAATAATACGTGACTCAAGAAATAATCTGGTATCGTTTTCAAGAATATAGTTTTTAAAAAGCAAGCAGCATCTACCTGCTTAATGTTATTGAATTTGTTGATGAGGAAAAAATGGTAGAATGAAACAATTTTCTCAATAATTTCATATCAATTTCATGGAAACAGAGGCCTGCGAGCAAGTCAGTTGTTAATTTTCTAATGGAACATTATTCAGTATTTGATTTATGAGTGAATGGTAATCGAATGTACAAAACAATACAATATGGCACGTATGGTATGGTACGTAATCAATTAGTTTCAATCGTTACCCCGATCAACCGTAATGAG
The DNA here is from genome assembly GCA_013387265.2 of Cryptolaemus montrouzieri. Classification (NCBI taxonomy): domain Eukaryota; kingdom Metazoa; phylum Arthropoda; class Insecta; order Coleoptera; family Coccinellidae; genus Cryptolaemus; species Cryptolaemus montrouzieri. Next base: position 1,304,917 of record JABFTP020000083.1, on the reverse strand, counting down.
ACGACCCAGAACCGAGGTCTATTTTTTTTTGTTTATTTGCTGAAATTTACCATTTATGTCCCGATTTTAATCTAATTGAATTTAATTATCAATTGTGAATACTGTGTTGTGTAGATTTACCTGCATACCATCTTATATGGTTCATCTGAATTCGAAATTACAGTGAAAAGGCAGTTATTCGCCCGAATAATTCAATAATTTCATTTTAAATTCTCAATGTAGTGAAATATTACGTATTTTTAAACCGTAAGAATCGAAACTTGATAAGAAATCAAGCGTAGACGATATTCGACATTATTACAAATAGTTATTAAACACCCTTTCGTATTCAAGATCGCAGACACCTTCTGGTATTTTCTCAAACAGCAAATGGAATTATCACCAGTGTCGCGGTGCTCTGTAGCTCGTACACTCTTGAAGATTTCATTTTTGTTCGCACGGTATTGTATTTAGAAAGTAGGAATCTACTTCAGCAATTTATTTTGCAGTAAACAGGGTGTCCCAATTTTCTATAAAAAAATCTTGGGTGGTTTTTCAGATTGGAAGACCACTTTTATGTTGAAGATTCAAGAGCGTCCTGAACTCTGCTATAAAGTCTTCAAGTAATAAGTTTTTTTGGTGAGTAGTTTCGTCAATATTTTTTTCGGTAAAAATTCATGCAAATAGGCTCTCACATCATCGCATGATCCTTCGGCCAGAGAGGATTAATACTTTTTTCCTCTCGTTTTCTTATTGCCCAAGGATAGCTTTATTAATGAATTGAAATAGATTATACTCATTTTATACAGGAGTGACTCAAAAAAATTATTGAATATTGCAATTTCAAAAATATGATATCTTGATTTTTCAAATAGAACACCTGTATTTTGTTATTCATGTCAACGCATAAAATATTGTGCTATATTTTTGCAGAAGTAACCTCATCTTTATCTTCGATCATTTTCGAAATATTCGATTATTTGTAAAATTTTCGATGAAAATTCTACAAACCGTATCAAAGTCATCAACATGCATCATTATTCGCATAGAAGTTTTTTTCTGTAATGATTCAAGTACTAAGAAATGAAACTTAAACAAGATGATTCTTTCAACGAATGAACATCAAGATGATTAAAACGTAAATCGAGGTATGAGTTAACATTTTTTTTATTTGTGTCCGGACATTTTATATTCTGCATTTTACATGGTGAACTTACCAGTGTTTCGTTATTAAACATTGTTAAAGTAAGGTTTGAACCCAATTTTCTCCAAAGAAGAAATGGTTGGTTAGATTTTTATTCTGGGTGAGTGTGATAGAAATTTTTTGTTGGCAAGTAGAGTTTATGCACATAGGTTTCCTGATAAGAAGCATCCTGTTGCAAGATGCTTTGAAACACTTCTAATTAGATTTATCGAAATGAGTAATATCGCTTACAAAAAACATGAAAAACCAAACAATGCTAATCTGAAGACAACCAGTTATCAGTTTTGTTGACAGTGACAGAGGACCCATATAAAAGGTAAACAGAGATTTCTCAGTTAACAGATCATAAGTCAAACTTCCGTCCAGAGAATCTTGAAAGTGAATAAATTTCATGCATATCGAAACTCTGAAAATCGAATCAATTTTTGCCATTGGGCAAGTAACAAAGTAAATCCGAATATATTCTTTTCTCGGACGAGGCAACTTTCCACAAGAATGGGCTTGTTAACAAGCACAACTTATTACGCCACAGAAAATCCACACCTCATAAGACAAATAGATCACCAGCATCGTTGGTCCTTGAATGTATGGACCGCTACAGTAGATGGATATCTAATTGGGCTGCACTTTTTAGACGGGCACCTCAATAGTGAAATGTATTCAGATTTTCTGCAAAATCATCTACCAATGTTACTTGCCGATAAACCAGAGCGTATAAGACAAGATTTGTGGTTTCAACAGGATGGAGCACCGTCTTATTACTCACATCAGGTTAAGGAGCATTTGAATCATGTATTTTCAAACAAATGGATAGGACGTGGTGATCCTATTAGATGGCCAGCTAGGTCTCCAGACCTTACAACTCTAAATTTTTTCTTGTGGGGTTACATTAAGGGCATCGTTCACCAGATTCCTTCTACAACACAGTTGGATATAACACAGAGAAGAGTCGACGCCTTTCAGTCTGTTTATCCGCAAATGTTGTCGAGACTTCAACGGTCTTTCCTCAGAAGGATTGAGTTGTGTCTACAAAGAAACGGGCAACATTTCGAACACTTATTGAATTAGTTCAACATCTTGTAGATCATCTCAACAAAAATCTATTACGTATTTCATACACGACCACCTTGTAAGAGCCTATTTCCATAAATTTTTAAGGAAAAAAAAATTGTGACGAAACTACTCACCAACAAAACTTATTACTTAAATACATCATAGCAGAGTTTAGGACACTTTGGAATCATCAACGAAAATGTGGTCTTCCAATCTGGAAAAACCACCCAAGATTTTTTTATAGAAAATTCGGACACCCTGTTTACTTCAAAATAAAATACTGTAGTAGGTTTTTACTTTCTTAATACAATACCGTTCGAACGAAAATGAAATCTTCAAGAGTGTACGAGCTACCGAGCACCGCGCCACTGGTGAATCACCCGGTATAAGGGCCGCGATCGCAATTATTCATTTTCAAAGATCAGCGAATTCACTCATTCGTGTGTATCAGAATTAAAAGTAAAGCTATTTAGTCATACGTAATACGAAATCTCGATCAATCAGTTAGGAAAAAATTCACAGTTTCATTGGGAATAAACCACAGTGAAAAAAATCATTGAAAGCTAATGAACAAATACGTATTAGGTGGAAACGGTATTTGATACAAATAATTGAATTGTTTGATTGCTTTTTCGAAAAATCAACAATTGTGATCTTTTTTAGTGGCCGTTCAGGTATTATTGTCGAATGAATTCTAGTTTAAGAAACAAAAAAGTGTTTTTATAGCAAATCGAACTAAAAGTTTGAAATAATTTAATGTATGTATTTAATTATCCAACAATAATGAAGAAAATTTTTAAAACAGCGTGGGGTACTTTGTTATATACTGAATTAATTTTCAATTTTTATCGTTTAACTGTATTTTTAACCCCTGTGAAAATTAGTTTCTTTTATCGAGTTAATTGCCTACCTATAATAGCAAGATAATTTCTCAATGATTCAAAATTGCTTCAAACTTCTTATTTCAACCAGCTAGATAATTTTTTTATTTTAAAACTATTATTTATTCATTAAAGGAATTCCGATAAAGAATGGGTCGAGATTTTTAGGATATTATAACGATTTTTGAGTTCTTCGAAAAACTTCAAATATTTTTCGAGAATTTCATGCTAAATGGAAAACTTTGGAGGAAAATTTGGAGAAGAATGAAAAAAAAAGGGAAAAGCCAGTTTTTCCAATATTTTTGAATAATATCTGATATATACAATTGAACTGTCTAGTTCACACATAATGAATAAAAGGTTAATTCTGGAAATTGAATTCATTTAATTTCTCGGGTGGCGATTAAGGGGTTATTATCGAAAAACTTCAGAAAACTTTTGAAGAACTGAAGATCGCATTTCTGATCATCTACATTCTGTCAAAACAGTGATCACCAATTCTGGGATACCCAGTATATGAAATTACCCAGTATATGAAATATGTGTTAAGATCGAACGCAATATAGGACCATCTAGTTCGTATCAATTTTTTTTTCTGTATTTTTACAAAAAATTGAATATTTAATTGGATGTTGTACGTTTAGAGATTTCCTTTTTTTTAACGTGTCACACAACTAATTCTCAGGATAAATAGTGTGTACAGCATCACGAAATACACAAATATATTGAATATTACCTCAGGGATTTAAGAAACTCTTTCCGCACGTAGTATAAAAATTGAAAATTGTTTTCTCACGGAGTAACTGTTTTTTCCTCGACCTCAGTAGCTTGTATTACCTCCTCTTGCCCCGATACAAGCCTGAATCCGTCTAGACATGCTTTGGATCAGGTTTTCGATCTCCTCTGGGGTTATATTCTGCCACTCTTCTGTGGCGGCTTGGATGAGCTGTTGTGGGGTTCTTGGATTATCCTGGCGCGATCTAATTTTTCTTTTGAGATTATCCCATAAATGTTCAATCGGATTGATGTCTGGAGAGCAAGCTGGTCAGTTCAAAATAGCGATTCCCTCTGTATCAATATAATGTCGCGCGAGATTGCTGGTATGCGAAAGAGCATCATCTTGCATAAAAGTGAAATCATCACCATAAGAACCTTGTCAGAGTTTCACTATGGGCTTTACCACTAGATCCACGTGATTTTTAGCCGTTACACTCGCAGAAAACGAAATCAAATCTGTTTTGCCTACCAGCATAATGCCACCCCAAAACATCACACTGCCCCCTTGGTATTTCGGGATTTGTCTTGCTGCTCGGAGTCTAGCTTGTCTCTGATCGAATACCAATTCTGGACTCATCCGAAAAAAGAACATTTCGCAAATTCTCAATATTTCAATTTAGGTGCTCGATACACCAATCAAGTCTGCTAATTTTTGTTGTCTGGTTAGCTCTGGAACTCTTAAGGGTTTTCTGCTGTATAAACCCCTTGAACGAAGTCTTTGACGTATCGTTTCGACTGATACACTGATACCTGTTGCTTCCAGAAATCGCCTTCAAAGTATGGGGTGTGACGCACTAGGGTCTCTTCTTGCAATTTGGCAAAAAATCAGTCTTGTTCTTCAGAAGTGATCTTCTATGCCTATTTTGCAGAGAATGTAGCTGCAAGTACAATACCCTGTGATAATGGTGAGAATTCAACATTTCTTATCATACTATCCAGTTTTTTTTATAATAAAAAACGTCATTCTTTACAAGTTGTCAAAGATCCTCGGTGGTCTTCGTGGCGCAGTTGTGAGAAGACCCTACTGTGACACGGCAGAACGCCTGTTCGATTCTGGCAAAAGGCCTGGGTGTTGTGTTTGTCCCTTATCTGGTTCACACAAATTACTCTGTTGGATAATGTTGTAAAGGACAAATCCATGGTCAAGGAAAGACGGGCGTGGGAAAGTCCACGTCCCTTCTTCCATTCAAAAAAAAAAAAGATCCATGGTTAAAAACAATCTACAAAGTGAAATACCGAGTGATTAAACATACATTTAGTTGTGTGTATTAATTGAGTGCTTTAAGTTTCAATTTTGTCTACACAAAAATATAGGATAGACCATAAACGAGTTTCTTTTTTAAAACAGTACTGTCTCCGAACGTCAGGAGGATACGGAGCAACGATGCAAAGAATTAGAGTATTGATTTTTTTTATTCAGTCGCGATAAATCGTTGTATTGTATACATTCTTTCAAAAAAGTACCCGGAATTGATTATTATAAAATCTGCTTACAACGATAGTTAACATTTTTGTTGTTGCTAAGTTGGCACAAGTATTTTCTATACCGACGAGGAGTTTGAACACGATCTGTCATTTAGTTTGTTTACAGTGCTTGCTTTTTTCAGTTCTCACAAGTGTGTTTTGCGATTTTCACAATAGGTAAAGATATCGAACAAAAAATCTGTCTCAAATTCTGTATGTAAATGGAATTTCGTGTGCCGAATCGATAAAAATGTTACAGAAAGCTTACGGTGGATCGCTTTTATCAAGAACACTTACAAATGAGTGTTAAAGTGCATTCCACAACGGCCGAAATGTGGTGAAAGATTATCCTCGATCTCCGCGGCCATCAACATCTTCAGTTGAAGATAACATCGACAAAGTCACGGAAATTGTGATAGAAAACCGTCACTTAAGTTTGAGAGAGATGAACAATGAACTTTCTGTGTCTAACGAATCAATTTGTATCATTTAACGCGATTGAAAACATGCTAGACCGAGTCAATTTCATTAGAGATACCCGTTTTGAATCGATAGAAAACATAAAAGAGAATTGGCGACGAGAAGTGAAGTCGATTTCGGAAAAAGCGTTTGAAAAATGTTTTCAATTTTTTTAAAGGTGCCTACTTTGAAAGCTATACAATGAATTTGGACGAAAAACAAATAGTTCGTGATCCATTCACCAATTCCTGGTAGTTTTATGACTGTGCGATTCGTCTAGTATTGTGCGTGTATTGAATTGATTTCAATTCAATATTTACGTTTCTTATATTGCATTTCATTATAGACACTTATGACTTGATTTGTTTGCAGGCATCACATGTTATGGTACATTATATCTCATAAAATACATACTAACGATAGTTCGTAAACTTTCACTATAACATATAGGCCACAAATATACAGCACATACTATTATTAAGCAAAAATATCAATTAATAATTCGCCTTTATGTACAGTGATTGATATTATAATTGTCTTATGAATAATAATTAGTCACAGAATGCGAAACGATTAGATAACAATTGATATAGTCTAAGATAACAGGTATTATAATTTTAAACTCACAAAAGATTGTCTAAGACGACTAAATCTCAAGTCCATTACATTGGCTGTAGAGTTTTTTTCACACTTGAACGAAATTTCATTATTCCAAAAAGTTTGCGGCAATAAATATTACTCTCTATTAACAAAATTGGCAACCATTTATTCAGAATTAAACGTGCAAAGGAAGTTGAAGATCTGCACCCTAATATTGAAAAGTGTATATTTACTAGAGATCGATTTACTAAGCAGTGGAAAGGTACACTTTTCATGCAACAAAGTTGTACTTCATACAATAGAGTAGAAGTATACCGGGTGGGGCAACTAAAACTCAATAACTGCTAAACTATTCATTTCTGGAAAAAAAGCAGAAACAGGTCAATTTTTGTCTGAAGGGAAACATCTTTTAACATACGGTGATTTTGTTTTACATCAACCCCCTAAGCACAAAAATCAATTTTTTGATTAGTGAAGATACTTCGAGTGATACCTCATTGGGAAGCTTTTTCGATTCTCAACACAAATGTGTAATCATTTTTGAGTCGATTTTGAATGAACATTCGCCGAAATACTGTTGAATTATGGGGAAAATATCTTTAAGCAGTGGTGCTTCCACTACACCTCCTCTGACACCCCCTCAGATGAGGGTGCCATTCCCTTCAAATCTTCGAATTGATCAGTTATTTTGAGTAATAACTCGTTAGAAAGGTTGTAGAATTTCTAAAATATTGTAGACACTATTTTTGCTTTATCTGGATTGTGATGAAGATAAAGGATGAATTAATAGAGAGCGATAAAGTGTTTGCGAGGCCTACTGATTTTGGATGGATATTTAGAATACGTTTGTTTGGTTTTCTGAAATAATAGAGCTTATTCATAGAATTACCAACATATTGGTGAGTAGGAAAAAATTGAAAATTAAAAAATTTAAGAAACAATTGAATTTATTATTCCTGATACATTTAATAGGTCAACTCGGTATCAATCGAACAAATGTTGAAAGTGCTCGTCGCCAACTTCCAACCACAAATACAGATTTTACTCGAAACGATTCCGGACATTACGTAGCATTTCAGGGGTTATACGATTACACTCGACTACAATCCGTTATCGTAAATTCACCAAATCTGATGGATCAATTTTATAAATTTGACTTTTTAAGTGGCTACATAAAAAAAATCAAATGGTGACAAGTCGGGAGATGGTGGGGGCCATTCTGTAGGGCTTCTTCTTCTGATCCATCAATCAGGAAATACTCGATCTAGATATTGTCGAACAAGAAGTGCAAAATGCTCTTCTAAATAGCTAGGATCATTTTCCAAAATGTTAGTAATGGCCTTATTGATGAGTTCAAGTATTTGGAGATACATTTCTCTCGTCAGATTTCCTAGTAAGAAAAGTGGACCAATCAGACGATTTCCATAGATGCCAACCCAAACATACAATTTTTCGCCTGAAAATCGAGCAATTGGGTGAAACCTACGACCAACAGAGCTTCAGGTTCCAGCAAGATGGTGCCACTGCGCATACAGCCTGTCGACCACGATCAATTCTTTTGGAGATGTTCTCTGGGCAGGTTGTCTCCTGGGGGTAAGTCTGTGTTTTTCTGTGGGGCTATCTTTAGGTTTTTAAATATCGTCCAAGGACCATTGATGAGATGCAATGGTGATAGAAAATCGTCATGGAAGTTTGAGAGTTAGACAATGCACGTGAGATATAGTCACGAAACAATTCGTATCATTTTAAGTGATTGTTGGTCCATGAAACGCGTTGCTGCTCGATTAACTTCAAAAGACCTGAATTTTCATCAAAAATTGAATCGCGTAGAGGTCGCTGAAGAAATTCTAGAATGAGTCAGCACCGACCCCACATATATTAAACGCATTGTAACTGGTGATGAGACATAGGTTTATGAGTTTGACATGCAAACCAGTCAACAAGCTTCGGGATGGCGCCTTCTAACCTCCCTCAAAATAAATATTTATTTATACAACTCAAAGATTAGAACCAGACAAGCAGTACATTAAAAATACAAATACGTACTGAACGCGTTTGAAAGTGAAAACAATCATTTAATGAGGACAGACATCCTATTCCGTTCAGTGTACTCTAATGGTTTGTTTGATCAGTAGTAAAATTGTATTATCATTTTCTGAGCGTGATATAGATTTGTAGAAATCGTAATACATTACTTTAGTGCAATAGGGATTTGACCAAATGCATGTTCCTTCGAGACATGCTCCAATCATATGTATAAAGTTGGAAATGTCTAGAATATCATTATTTATTTTTTGAATATCAAAAAGGATGAAGTCGATTTTTTCCCAATCAAATGTAGCAATGAAATGTATTGAATTTCACATAAAAATAGAGTACTATTAAATAATATATACAAAATAGTGTTTTCAGTGTACTGGTCAATTACATTGACGAGCCGACGGATCCTATTTGAAACACCTTAGAGTACGCCAGTAGCCTTGCCTAACTTCGCTTTGCCAGGGCGGGAGTGCCCTGTTAGCATTAGAAAAGTATTTATGAGTAATATAGACGTTTAAAGAAGCGATTTAGAGTAGCTGACAATCACGACCGTCCAGGTCGCTCTAACTACCAAGGAAATAAGTGAAAACTGAAAACGCAAGTTGCAAGAAAAAGTTGTTCTAGTATATACGCTATTTGTTTGGAATCGTCAGAAATGGCCTCTTGTAACTTCTTCCCCTGGTAGAGTAAAACCATTACAAACACTTATTTATCGTGATTAGTTATTATACAGTTCAATATGGGATGCAATTGATAGATGTAGAGGTTAGATAGACCAAAACATAATGGTAATAAGAATTCAGAAACTTGGCGATTTAAATTTCAGTAGTTTAGCAAGAATCAGAAATCTTACCTGAGGTACCGAAACATCATTTTTGAAATCTCTAAACTCATTATAATTATTTTCATCATTGAATTTCATTATCAATTAAAACCGCAATAGAATCATAGATAGATAGATAGATAGCTTAATGATAATATTATAAATGAGACAGTAAGCATTGATCTGCAAACAATCTTGAAACAATGTAGCCTATTCTATGGAACAGACATAATGCAATAATAATTATTTGGAAAGTAAGAAATGGTTAGCTTAGGTTAAATTAGATTAGATTATTAATGTTTGGTTAGGTTGAATTTAATGCAGACCCATTGAGTGTAGAAACTTGATCTCCCGATATAGTTTATGATTCTAAATTACAATATATTCAGGGCAGATCATTAATTGTTGATTGATTCAGAAATGATTGCAAGTCATAACTTCTCAACCAAATAGCCAATTTGGCTATTGGCCAATGCATGAACTAATGTTGGCAACCAAAAAAATATATGATGAAAATTTTGAGCTCTGAATGAATAATTTATAGGAATAATACGAATAATTGTTTAATAGTATGCTAGACATTCTGTGACTAACGTCGCTACAATGCGTGAAATATTTCTTTGCCGCAGGCCTCTAGTTTTTGTACATGTATGATAAAATAAGGTAAAAAAATAAATATTGCATACCATATAGTCAATATTGTGCAAGTAGTGCCAACACGATCATGCTGGTTGCCAATGCAACAAGTGACCACACTAGAGGGGTAAGTACATGCCATGTCTTTAGGGTCTTTTGTGATGCTAGGTAAAACATTAGGTTAAAGGAAGAATCAGTAAACCTTAATAACAATAACAAGAGTAACATCACTTAATACATCTGGCAAAACTCTAAATGTTGCTGAAACGAGTATAATTAGTCTGGTAATGAACAAATTTTAATATTATTAGAAAGGGTTAGGAGTGATTTTAATAATTTTGAAGCTGAAGAACGTTTTGATAATAAAACACAGGGTCATGCTATTTGAGTATCTACAAAAAATATTATTCTATCAGAGGATTGGACTGCGTACTAGACTTTAAAAGAGAATATTTCGGATAATCTGAGGAGACAGAATATGTTATAAAAAACAGAAGGACTGATATGCTGAGCAGATATTTCTCTTGGTGCTTTCCGGAATAACATTAAATTAAACTATTTCTAAACAACCACGATAATAAAAAAATAATCCAAAGAAATTAAATGCTGATTCTAATAATCGGTGCTTTGTCATCTTGAAGTTGGAGAACGCAAACTGGTGGAGCATTACCATTTTTGAGAGGTAATGCTACAACAGCTTAAGGTATGATAAAAAATCTTAAAATATTGACACTTTCCACAAGAACATCCCCTCATTGACCTGTCGTTTTTGAGATACAACATGAATAAAAACTAGGACGCAAATTCATACGCAGTAATGATGAAACTGGTCTGAATACACATAACATTTTTGCAAGACGTCTGGAGAAGAATGTTGCAGGTGCAGGAAGATGATATGAAGGTTCCATTGCAGCGAGCGGAAACCTCAAGAAATTTCACAAATATATTCGATCCTTTCTCGCAACAAGAGTCTTTGTCCCCCATGCTGAGATGGGGCAGTTGAAGTTTTTCGCGAAGATGACTGCAGTGTTTTCTACTGACCTTCGAACAATAAACTGCCAATTCTTCCAAGTTGGTCATGACTGAGTTGAAACTTAAAAATAATTAATCATCTAGCCTCGATTACTGTTAAGTGTGCTGATAGTGTAGCTTCTCCCTTGTCGATAATGATGTCCACCTTCTTTCTTATAAATCTCCTGTCACCCATTTGGAAGAAAGCTTCAGTAACTCCTATATTTCGAAAAGGAAATAAATTAGAGCTGAAGAACCACCACCCTATCAGTTTGCCACCCATAGGCTGCAAAATGATGAAGTTCATAGTCGTAGAAAAACTTACAGCTTTTCTCTTAGGAAAAAAGCCGCTTTTTCTTTTTTATTGTTTCATTTTTTGTTACGAAAATTGTCATAGAGGTCAGTTGCACAACTAGTTTACTAAAGATCACCGATGACATTCTGACAGCTACTGATCTCGGCTATATAACTATAATTGTCTCATTAGACTATTCCAAAGTATTTTATACCATCTACCATGATATACTTGTAGCAATTGTGTTGACTTTTCTGGAGGTGCAACATAACCCAACAAAGATCTGCGAGAGTCTATCCAGTACTTTGCCTGTTACTGCTGTTAGTAAGGTACAAGAAGATCTTGATAGTATTGTTAGAGTATCATGTAGGTTCATATATTAAATAATAAACTCAACAAGACCAAAGCTATTCTATTCGGCATCACATTTGGAAGAAAGCTTCAGTAACTCCTATATTTAGAAAAGGAAATAAATTAGAGCCGAAGAACCACCAACCTATCAGTTTGACACCCATAGGCTGCAAAATTATGAAGTTCATAGTCGTAGAAAAGTTACAGCTTTTCTCTTAGGAAAAAAGCCGCTTTTTCTTTTTTATTGTTTCATTTTTTGTTACGAAAATTGTCATAGAGGTCAGTTGCACAACTAGTTTACTAAAGATCACCGATGACATTCTGACAGCTACTGATCTCGGCTATATAACTATAATTGTCTTATTAGACTATTCCAAAGCATTTTATACCATCTACCATGATATACTTGTAGCAATTGTGTCCCTCGTTGACTTTTCTGGAGATGCAACAGAACCCAACAAAGATCTGCGACCGTCTATCCAGTACTTTGCCTGTTACTGCTGTTAGTAAGGTACAAGAAGATCTTGATACTATTGTTAGAGTATCATGTAGGTTCATATATTAAATAATAAACTCAACAAGACCAAAGCTATTCTATTCGGCATCACATTTGGAAGAAAGCTTCAGTAACTCCTATATTTAGAAAAGGAAATAAATTAGAGCCGAAGAACCACCAACCTATCAGTTTGACACCCATAGGCTGCAAAATTATGAAGTTCATAGTCGTAGAAAAGTTACAGCTTTTCTCTTAGGAAAAAAGCCGCTTTTTCTTTTTTATTGTTTCATTTTTTGTTACGAAAATTGTCATAGAGGTCAGTTGCACAACTAGTTTACTAAAGATCACCGATGACATTCTGACAGCTACTGATCTCGGCTATATAACTATAATTGTCTTATTAGACTATTCCAAAGCATTTTATACCATCTACCATGATATACTTGTAGCAATTGTGTTCCTCGTTGACTTTTCTGGAGATGCAACAGAACCCAACAAAGATCTGCGACCGTCTATCCAGTACTTTGCCTGTTACTGCTGTTAGTAAGGTACAAGAAGATCTTGATACTATTGTTAGAGTATCATGTAGGTTCATATATTAAATAATAAACTCAACAAGACCAAAGCTATTCTATTCGGCATCACATTTGGAAGAAAGCTTCAGTAACTCCTATATTTAGAAAAGGAAATAAATTAGAGCCGAAGAACCACCAACCTATCAGTTTGACACCCATAGGCTGCAAAATTATGAAGTTCATAGTCGTAGAAAAGTTACAGCTTTTCTCTTAGGAAAAAGCCGCTTTTTCTTTTTATTGTTTCATTTTTGTTACGAAAATTGTCATAGAGGTCAGTTGCACAACTAGTTTACTAAAGATCACCGATGACATTCTGACAGCTACTGATCTCGGCTATATAACTATAATTGTCTTATTAGACTATTCCAAAGCATTTTATACCATCTACCATGATATACTTGTAGCAATTGTGTCCCTCGTTGACTTTTCTGGAGATGCAACAGAACCCAACAAAGATCTGCGACCGTCTATCCAGTACTTTGCCTGTTACTGCTGTTAGTAAGGTACAAGAAGATCTTGATACTATTGTTAGAGTATCATATAAGTTTATATATTAAATAATAACCCCAACAACACCAAAGCTATTCTATTCGGCAATGCAGTAACGTGTAATCATTTGTGAGATATCATGAGGCTATCTATCGGTGGGGAGTACATCTCAACTGTAAACTCAGTTCGTAACCTGGGTCTCATTATGGATAATTCATTTAGATATCGGGCACAAACTGCCAGTTGTATTCGTAAATCTGTATCCACATAGACAATCACTGCCTCTGAAATTGAAAATATCCTTATGCAATACCCTTGTGCTAACAAGTTTCAATTTTTGCTCGAAAGTTTATTATTCTTGCCTTGATCAACAAACAATGTACACTATTCAGAACTCCTGTTTGTGTTTCATTTATGGGTTGCGGAAATTTGGAAAATCATTTTTAGATCTGATGTTCATAGTCCGAACACCAGAAGTAGAGGTTTCATTTCTTCTTCCATGCACAGACTTGTCATTTTCAAAAGATCTTTCTCGTTCGGCATCTATAAACTCTATAACGAGTTCATAGCTGAATACTACAGGTCTTCATCCATTTCCTCGTTTAAGTCTCGTACTTGGACGATCTTATTCAAATACAGTGTGTGCGCTTTGACTAATTGCAGTTCCGTCATAATCATTTTTTTTTCTAATTTAATCAATAATAGGTAATATTATAACATTTCTTTTTTACATCAGGGTTTGAGTGGAAAAACAGAGTGTGCCCATGGCAACTCTCTGAACTCCGACCTGTGATAATGAAATGATTTGTAAAATTATTTTCTTTCTTGTCCTCATGAGCTGTTCAATAAATTCAATTATTATTATTATTATTACACACATCTTTACCGTTGTCTTTCTGATTTATAATGTTGCCTGAAAAAGTTAAAAACGAGTCAATTTTTGCGGTTCGGTAAGAGATAATAGTGCAAGGAAGCCGATTCGGGTGAATACGCTGGATACCTAAGCAATTGGAGTTCTCAATCAGTGATTTTAGCCGTGATTGCGACGCTCTTGTGCGCCGGCGCGTTGCCTTGAGAAACAAATTATATTTCGTTTCATGTGAGGGTGTTAAGCAGCGATTTATGCTTTCAACCACTCCAATAGTGCACAGTAATACTCGTTGTCGATGGTTTTTCCTTTTTCGAGGTAGTCTACGAAGAGTATGCCATGACAATCCCAGCAAAATGACGTCATAACCATTCCAACCCATTGAGCCTCCCTCGGCCGCTTCGAAGCACTCGTGTCGGCTTCAGTCTATTTCCGGGCACTAATTCTATTTTCTGGTCTATATTAGTGGATTCAGGATTCGCCATCAATTGCCAATCGACGCCAAAAGTCCTCCCGATTCTTCATCAGCAAGTCAGAGACTCTTTCCAAGTCTCACGCGTTCGTGATTTTGGTCCAGAGTTAGGATTCGCGACAACCAGCGGCAGGATAACTTTTTCATATGCAGAATCTTGCCAAAAATATGCGTTTGTGCTCAGTACTATCTTTTGTGGCATATGCTAGCTAGAGTACCATCAACACCATTTCATATATTTTTTTGACATCGTTCTCTGTAACTGCATCGGAGGGCCTGCCGATGCGGACTTAATAATAATAAGTATACACAAAAGAATACTTCAAATTTGTGTACAATAATATACGGGAGACCCCCATTTGAAAACATAATACAATAAAGATTTACAAATTATAACAGGCCCTGTTGCTAATAGTACAAGGTAAATTAATCATTAAAATGCCCTAACAAATTTCTTACATCAGTCCTAAAACTGTAAGAGAAACGAAAAATAACCAACTCCCTTTCAAAACTATTCACAAAAGAAAAACAACGATACAGGAAAAAATTAGAACTGCAATTATGTCTACATAGTTTGTAACGAAATAAAGGTGTAAATCTAGTTAGCCCTCCAAGTAAATTAAAATTAATCGATCCTAATAATTCCGAACAATCAACATGTCCATTCAAAATCTTATAAAATAAACACAAGTCCAATATAATTCGTCTATTCTTCAAGTATCGAGACCGAATGAACTCCGCACAACATCAAGACCCTGCTCTGCAATATTTATCTGTAACCTGTAAGACATATACTGCAGAAACTTAAGTTGAACCTTCTCTAAATTATTCACATCACGAAAATAATATGGTGACCAAACACATGATCCGTACTCCAAGTTAGACCTGACCAACGAAAAGTATAATGTCTGCATTGTCTTAGCTGAGAAATCCCTAACGTTTCTGACCACGAAACCAAGTATTCGGTAGGCATTGTCCGTAATGCCACGCAGATGATCCTGAAAATCAAGTTAGGAGTAAAGGATAATACCAAGATCCCGCACAGTGGACACTTTCTTCAAAGTCTGGCCATTTAAGCTGTATTCCCTTAATAAAGGAGAGCTTGATCTATGAAGGCTGATAACTTGACAATTCTCTACAGCCAAGCTCAAAGTGTTCTCAAAGGCCCATTCTGAGAAGCGGTCAATTTGAGCCTGCAAAATTGCAGGCTCAAGTCATCTCGAACTGCCGAAAAAATCTTCGTGTCATCAGCGAATAGCAAGAACTTAATAAACTCCGCAGAAAAGGACTTGACATCATTAATAAATGAATTAAAAAGAATAGGACCAAGGTGAGAACCCTGAGCGACACCAAACATTGCGCAAAACTCCCTTAATAAAAATTGTTTGTATTTCACAAAGAGTGATCTTCCGTACATAGCCATGCCGGAAGTGCCTCTGAAATCCCAAATGCTTCTAATTCAGCAATCAATAGATTAAGGTTACGTTAGATTCGACTGAATCCAACATAAGGCCTCGTTCAAATGAATCCACAATATCCTCAATGTATAAAATCAAGTTTGTGATGATGGAACGTTCCCTTTTAGAACCATGCTGCTCGCTTATTTATGCTTCATTGCATTTCCAGGACAGAGAGCTACACACCAAGCTATCCAGTGGTTTAGGAGTGGTTGATTGTATAGCGACTCCTCTGTAATAAATCACATCTGATTTCTGTCCTGGTTTGAAAATGGGAAAGATAAAGCTTTGCTTCCAAACTGACGGAAACTGTCTCACCTTGAGAGATATATTGAAGAGTCTACTAATAGGTTCAGCCAAGACATTAACACACAGTTTCAAAAGGAAACAGGGGATCCCATCTGGTCCACAACTCACATTGGCTTCGCACCACAGACGACCTCAAAAATATCTCTAGGCGAGAATCTGATGGACGACGCGTGGATGAAATCAGCAAACTCAAATCTTGGAGGAACCGACATTTCATTACTATATATTTTGGTGAAAAAGATAGCAGAGATCCGAACCAGAGACACCATCTAGCTGCAATTGACTGGGTAGATCATTATCCTCCTTCAGTGAGCGAATGTGCCTCCAAAACTGCTGAGCATTGCTACTAATACTCCGTTCAACATCTTCTTAATACTTACTACTACTATTACTTAAAATACGGCAATTTGATCGCTTAGTTTTGAAATGATCGTAATCTACGGGATTTCTAGAAAATTTAAATTTTTTATGAGCCCTTTTTTTGAGCTAATGAGATTTATAAGTTCTCCACTATACCACCTAGGATACTTCGACGATCTGGAAGGCTTCATTGGTACAAAGCGATTAAGGCCTTCATAAACATTATCGTAAAATTTTGACACCGACACCTCGATATCAAAGTTCCATTCACAATAGGACAGTAAGCCCCCTGTAATCTCCCTTGTGAAAATCAAACTTATCCTCTTGCTGAGAAGAATCAAAACTCCGTGCTGTCGGCATAGGAATATCAAAATAGATCGCGGTATGATGAACACTGTTATTCTGGAGCAGCTCGAAAGAGGGTGCAACACTAAGAGAGTCATTGTGGGAATAAGCAAGGTCCAACAGAACATCGCGAGAGTTGGTCACTCTACTCACTTGTGATAGATTAACAAAGTGGGTCGCGATGAAGAAGAGGTATTTCCTCAATAGCCAAGGCATAAGAGGCATATTCATCCTCACAAGAATTCGGTGGCAAGAAAACCCCAACAACTATGCATTTGCTATCACCACTTGACACTAACAAAAATAAATGTTCAACATCAAGATGAGAGTGCTCAATAACGTCCACCTTAAATGAGCAGCGCACAAGAATTACCACTCCATCTCCCCTCTTTTTGGAGCTTGTAGTCTTGTCTCTGTCCAATCTGAAGGCACTATATGGAGAGGGACCGAATTCGGAATCAAATATGTCATTACACAACCAACTCGCAACCAGAATCAAAATATTTTCAGTTTTGTTCTTAAACCACCTACATTTTGATAGAATACAGAAAAATCGGATGGGGGAGATTTAGTTTTTTTGCTTATTGGTCACTATGGATGAAATTCCAAAAAAATGTATAGACAAATTTTTCCCTGTAGTCTGCTTTCGCTGCTCCAATTGACCGCCAACAGATCTATGATGATTACGCTGTATTTCTGTCAGGTCCTACTGAAGGGATAAATAACTCATCGGTAGTGAACTTGCGACATCCACGACACTCTCGAAACTAATATTTGACGGTGTAATCTGACGGAGTATTACCCTCATAATATTTATCCAACTTTTCCTTTGATTCCTTCGCCGTTTTTCGCTTCAAAGAATAATACTTCATGAGAGAACGAAAATTGTTTTTGTCCATAATCAACATGATCAGTTGTCAAATCAAAACTAAGGCTAGTGTCCTACTGAAATTTGGTATATCTTCCTATATATGAAGGGACTACAAGGCACCATAAACTTTTTTCCAGTAGTAGCGCATTTTGGCGGTCAATAAGGTTACTTTTCATCCCACCTAGTAATTCATCAATATGGTTAAAAACTTTAAAAACTTCAATCAAATTTTTTTATATTAATCTTTCATTTTGTCACTTAGGAACGTATCCCCTATAATTTCATGAAAATAACCGGCATATTTACAGAGCATATACCCCGCGAATGAAGAGCGTTTACTGTAATCTTAAAAAAATAAAAAGAATATTGCTCCTTGCATAATTATAAAAATTACATCAGCTAACCTCTGAATCATGGCTTGATACGAACAGTTCAAGAGAAATACGCGATCAGCATTTATTAAATAATTCTGCCTCCAAATCATATCCAAAAAGACTTGCACATAGAGTAGTTACTGGTAATTTTAAAAGCAGATTTTTATGGATAGAAATAAATAAATTAGTAAAGATAAAACTGGTAATCATCATCTTTGATTTCGTCTAAATACTCTTCATAAAAGAAATGCATTCGAATATATTTCGATATTTTAGTTCACAGCAGGCTTCTATTTCTAAAATCATGCTCACAGCAAGTGCTAAGAATTATTTAAAAGTAGAGCCATACTATCTCGAAGCAAGAGAAAAATCTAATCAAAACTACATACCTGATTCGTCTTCACTCAATTCGGCTCCCTCTTCGTGTAGCGCTATGTCGGACCCGCTCGAACTACCGATTCCTCCCTTCTTCAGGATTCCCTTCAGAGGGGGACTTCGACGACTATCGTCCTCGGAATCCGAGTCCAGAGTACTACTCTTGGTGGAAACCATAGATCCTGGGGACGTTATGGTTTCGACTATTCTCGTTTCTTTCAGATCGATCGGCGTTATGATGGTGGTTTCCGTTTTCAACACTGGTATCTTACTTTTAGGTGATGCTTCGCTTCTTTCGGCATTCTCATTTATGAGGCATTCGTTATTAGGAATGTGGCTTTCATTTGTGCTCACTCTATGTACAGTTGTTTTAACAATGGGATCAATGACTATACTCGAATAAATCTTCTCGTTACCTTCTTCGTCCCAGTTGACATCCTGTGATAATTTAACAAATTCTTTCAGGGGATCCTTAGAATGTTTTTTGATGGTTTTGACTTTACCACCCTTGGCACTGATAGGAATGCGGCTCAGTAAGTCGTTTTCAGGGGAAGAGCAATCTCTGTTATTTTCTGTTAAACTCGATTCGATCTCTTCCTGATTCCTTTGTTTCTGGTGGACTGGAATCGAACTTTTCGACGTCTGGTTTGAAGACATCGAGAAATTTACGAATCTTGAGGGGTCTTCTTCGCTATACACCGAATCCAATTCTTTCTGTATGAATGTTTGGTCGTCCTTTAAAATTTTAGTGTTGGGTAACGGGCTGGACGCCTCGTTTTCCAAAAACTTAAAAGCTTCTTCACTCTTTTCCTGAGCGTTCCATATCGAGTCATCTTTTAAACTCTCCAGATTATCTAAAGTATCTTCTGTTGTATTTTTAATGTCATCTAAGAGACTGTCGCCACTTTCTTTGAGACTATCAGATTTTTCTTCTCCGTTAGATTTGATATCATTCACGGTATCTTCAGCCTGTTTTATCACCTGATATATCTCGTATTCCACTTCGTTCCTCATACTACTTAAATCGTCTGTGTCAATTTTTTTCGGAGATTTCATGCTGCTGATTGAATCTAAATCAATCAGCTTTGAAACGTGATCGTCCTTTCGACTAGGTATTATAATGTCGTCTTCTGGAAGAAAGTCGTTCCTTTCGTGATGAAGGAATGTCAAAGTATCTCCAACTTTTCGTTTGAGGACTTCGATGGGATCCTCGAATTGCAACTTTTTAGGTGTCGAAGAGAAGATCTGTTCTTCCTGCTTCGTGCCTTGGGAAAGATTAAAAACTACTAAGATTGCAAATAGAAGCTAATGCTAGGAATGGGTGCAATATAGGAGAGGATCGTAATCTGCAAATGAAAAGGTTAAGCGAGTCCCTCCACCCGATGCAAAATATTTTTCTACTTCTACTAGTAATAACTAAAACCAAGCAAAATATTAAAATGGGCATGAGGTATTATTTTTCAATTTCAAACAAAAATACATCACATAATTTAGAAAAGAAAAAAAATATTTTAGGTAATATTGTAAAGAACAATTTACAAAAGATGTCTGGAGAAAACTGATATTTTTTAGATATCCCACTCAATAAGATGAAAAAGAAATATTGTATGATTTATTCTATATAATTAAAATCTAGAGAATAGTTCGAGAACCAAAACAATATTTTATTTGAAATTATCTTCATCTACTGTTTTTCCAGTGAAGATGGAAGTGAAAGAATCTCTTTGAGTTATAAAATATTGAGAAAAACTGAAAATTAAAACATTAACATTTTATTCTATTTAATCACAATAAGTAATCATGAAAAGAAAACGCTTTTTGCTGGTCTATTTTTTGAACAACAACTTTCGATAAGATAACATATATTTAAGCAATTTTTGAACAGTGGCATATGAGAAAAGCTGGGTTGATCAAACAAGAATGAGATGATGATAATAAAAAATTGAACTATCTATTATAGTATCACACGAGTTTATTCAAAAACAGGGTTGCAATTTCGATTTCTCGACCATCTTCAGCTGACAAATACTAAATTGAAGTTCAAATACATAAATATATAAACAGGTACGTACAAAATTAATAAGGGTGTAAACAAAAGGTAATAAACGAATTATGTTAAAAAAAAGTTTTATTCAAAGATATCAAATATGGACACCATTCTGGTCGTTCAAAAGATTATCTCTATGGGGACTTTGTTGAAGCTTCAAAATTTCATTGAATTTTAAGAAATTTTTCTTTAGTCCTTTAGGTATTCTGTGAATAACTTGAACTTGATCTGTGGGTGGAAAATGATGGCCATTTTCGAAACAATGTGAACCGAAAGTAAATTCGTCGGTTTTCTGGATACTGTAATCTGATTCATACCCTTCGTATCTAGTTCTGAATGAACAACCAGTCTGACCTAAATAGAGACCTTCACAATCCATACAGGACAACATTTGAACTTCAGTATTATCAAATTTATTAGTTTTATCTTTACTATTAAAAAATTCCTGGGAGATTTTTATGTGGGTCTTCAAAGCCACCTTTTAATTCTGTTTTGAAATGATATTTGCAATCTTTTCGCTGATTGGGCCAAAATATGTCAATGCAATATATTTATCTGTATTAGTTGATTCTCTACGTGGGTAAATATTATGATATGCTATTTGTGTTTGTTTTTTCGAATCCTTCTGTTTATTATATTAGAGGAATAACCATATTGTCCTTAGTTATTTCTTTAATAGTTGACACTTCCCTGGATATATTTTCTTCAGATAATGGCAGAAGGAAAGCCCTATGAATCATTGAATTAAATGCATAATGGCTTAATTGTGATCCTATCGGTTGACCGTGAGGTTGTTCATAGAATTCATCATTGAATCTGAAATAATTCTGTTGTAGGCACAAATTGAGCAAAAACATGAAATCATCTTGAAAAACCGATTTCTCTAGGATATGTGAGACCTATGGAAGGCATTCGTTTCCTGAGATGTTAGAAAACAATTTATCTACATTCAAACTGACTAAACATGATTTAAACCTGTTTCAATTTTTGTGTTAATTGAATTGAGTTTTTTATAGAATATTTAGGTGAGAAATTTGTCGAATTTTTGAATACAAGATTCAATTCTTTTGCCAATTTATGTACTAGGCATCCATGAATGATACTACTGGACGTATTGGAGCATTTTCTTTGTGATTTTTTATGAGCCCGTAAGGTTTTGGAGATCCAGGATTCATTTTTATGAAAGAATTGACTGGTTTCATTAGTATTATTAGTGAATTTTTTTAGAGCTGTTAATGATTTCTAGATACATATGGTTCGATCTTTGGGTATTGCACTGATGTTTTGAAGAAAGTCTGGGATTCTTGATATATACAGGGTATTACATGATAGTATGTCACAACTTGAGGGAGTAAATCTACGTGCAATTTTTTGAAAAAAAATTTATATAAACATAGATCCGCAAAAGCTACGTAACGGAGATACAGGATGTTGAAATTTATATCTTAGTTTTTGAGATATTCAGCTTGAATTTGGAATGCAAGCTATTTTTTACAGCCCCCATCATTACAAGTCCTAAATCTCAACTGAAATTCACAATGTGTTTTCTTTTCCGAGGCCATGTCTCCTTTTGCCCTTTCAAACTGATCAGCGTACAATCAATTTTCGTCATCTTCGTTCAATTCAGAAACTCTTTTGAGACTTGTAATTTTTTCGTATCTCCAACCGTTTTCGAGTGAAAAATTACTGAATTTGAATTATTTGAATTGTATGTTATTCGCTAAATAAAAAAATTATAGAAAAACTCGATATGTATGCCCAAAATTTGCTTTCATTTTGATAGCTCGTCTTCTGAGACTCAACTTATGCTTATTCAATATCAAACTGAAAAAAAGAACAATTGAAAACTTAATGAATTGCAGAAAGTGTCCTTCACCTGCAAGAATACAGGCCTCTGTCCTTCTTCGCATATCATCACGCACTCTTTGAAATATTCCTGGGGTATTTCTTATCGTGTCACAAGAGATTATTATTCGATTTCTCAATTCTCCTACAGTATTCACTGGAGTGGTATAAACTACACTTTTGAGATATCCACATAAGAAAAAGTCTTAACTATTCAAGTCTGGGGACTTAGGAGGCCATGGTTCTGGCCCACCTCGACCTATCCATCGGTTGTTGAATGTATTATTCAAGAATTCCCTAGCATCTCTACTAAAATGTATTGGTGCCCCGTCATGCATGAACCACATTATGTTTCTCACCGAAAGTGGCACATCCTAGAGCAATAAAGCGGGACCGCTAGGTCTGTTAGGCAAAAAAATGGCCCACTCAAATAATTTCCAATCATTCCGTCCCAGACATTTAGTGAGAATTGTTCTTGATGATGAGATTCTTCAATCAAATAGGAGTTTTCCTCAGCCCAATAATGATTTTTCTGAAAATTTGTGATAGTAGTTCTCGAAAAGTTAGCTTCATCTATGAACATTTTTTCACTATCAAAATGAGCATCTTCTCTAATTTTATCTAAGAACCATCGGCAGAAATTCAGTCTTAAAGGAAAAGTCGTGGAAAATCCTCCAATCTAGAACATGTGAAATATTCAACTGATTTTCAATTTCTCTTGTGCTCACATGATGATTCAAATCAATACAATTCAAAACTGCTTCTTCCAATATCTGGAGTTCTCATAGTTTGAGTTGTACCTTTTAAATGATTATTTGCAGTAACGGTACCAGTTTCCCTTAACCTTCTGTGGATATTTGAAAATATTCGCCTGTGGTGTTACCCGGTTTAGAAAGCGCACCTGATATAATTGCCTGCAATTCGGCGTTAGAAAATTAGCCATTATTTCTTACAGCAATAACTTCAGAACTCTTACAACTAATCGTTAATTTAATAAACAATTCGAGCAGACACTGGTTCAACTTGAGCAACTGCCAAAATAAATGAATAAATGAAAAAAATCAAAGCCTAATAGTCATTTTGTGCTTTCAATTCAGCAAATGCATACAATCGTTTAATAATTTTTTGCTCTAGAACGGTTGGAGATACGAAAAAATTGCCGAAAAAGTTTCTTAATTGAACGAAGATGATAAAAATTGATTGCACGCTGGTCAGTGGCGTACTGCAAAAAACCTTGAAAGGGCAAAAGAAGACATGGCTCTGGAAAAGAAGACACCTTGTAGATTCTAGTTGAGATTTAGGACGTGTGATGATGGAGACTGTAAACAATAGCTTGCATTACAAATTTGGGCTGAATATCTCAAAAAATGCAGCAGTTTTGAAGAAAAGACCAATTTTTCCGGAAATTTTAACACCCTGTAGCTCCGTGACGAAGCTTTTGCGAACCTATGTTTATATGAACTTTTTTCCTTAAAATTGCACGTAGATTTATCCCTTCAAGTTGTGACATTCTATTATGTAACACCCTGTTAATAATGACTTTGGTAAAATGAGTATGGTGTTTGATCAATCTACCTTGATTAAAATTATTCGTTTTGAAGTTGATACTGTATCTGTGATTTTTTGATCTTTATTGGTGATTTTTCATGAAAACTCGAAAATTTTGTTTTTATTCAAAACTAGATCCTAAGAGCATCAATCGGATTACAATAACCAGAGAGTCAACGAATTTACTTTCGTTTTACATTATATCAAAAATTTCCATCATTTTCCACACATAGATCAACTTAAAATTATTCACAGAATACCTTAGGAACAAGAGTTAGATTTCTTTGAATCCATGAAAATTTTCAAACACCAAAAAGCTTCCCATAGAGATAATCTTCTGAACGACTAGAATGGCCCGGCTTATTCGTCTATATTTGATTTCTTTAAATAATACTTGTTTTAACATAATTCGTTTATTGCCTCTAGTCTTTTGAATTTTGTGTCTGACAAGAAAAACAAGTAACTTTTGGGAAACAAATAGCTTGATTGTTTTTCAAAGTTTTCTCCATGGAGATCGATATACTTTTGCATTTTTTTGCATTTAAATCCATTTTGGAAACACTTTTGCACTGCAAAACATAGTTATCCAATATTCTTCGCCTATAATGATTTTGTAAACGTTTTTTGAAGCATCGTGGTCAATTTTTTCAACATTTCTTTGCACTGACGAGACGACCCTTATTTTGAGCAATTGTTATGTTGTGTGTGATCCAAAGCGAACAAATCTTTTTGACAGTGAAGGTAAGTCACACTGCGATCATCGTCTATCATTTCGCGCACTGCATCGATCTTTTGTGGCAAAACAATTGATTTTGGATGAACTTTACAGTTTTCAAAGTTGATCGCAGCACTGTTGTCGAGTACGTCGAAAAATCATCGCAAGAAATTATTCAAGTGTTGATTTCATTTTTTGTCCAAGTTGAATGTTTCAAATGACTATAAACATAACAAGTGTTGTAAGAACGTTTTGGTTGAAAGATATCAGAATACACGACACAGTTGTCGGATGGGATCTGTCAGCAATAAAAATGCCAGAGACGCAAAATTTGAAATGCAACCTACTCATAAGCTGGCCAAAAGAAACCCCACTTTCTCCATATATCCGTTAAACTAGACTGAAATTGTAAGACACCTGGGTGAACGAAGGGTTAATCACCATAAATTTGAGTACTAGTCGAATCTTTACAAAGTAAAGTTGTACAAAACTACGAATCAAACTTGTATATTGTAATGTGTATAGCTAGTGCAAACTTAACATTGTCGAGTTATAAAATAAAATTCGGATTATCGCGTCTTCAACTTTCTAAGAGCTACGGATACAATGCACCATCCAATCGAACCCGATCTCAGCAGCTTTGTATAACACAATAACAATAACAAAGGAGTTTTATTTGAAAAAACATCGGATTCGACAAGATAACTTTTCAATTTTTTCAACTCAAGAATCACTTTCATCTTCACTCAAATAATGGAAAAGAAAGGTAAATTCAACTATTGAACATAAAATACTCCGAAAACAATTATTTCAAAACAATGAAGTCTAAAATTATAATGGTTCTCGTACTATGATCTCTCCTGATGATTCAAATGAAATAGCATAATGATTGATTAATTTTCGTTCATGTCAGATTAGTGGGACACCCTGAAACTGTCGATTTCCACTTATACTAAGTCTGTTTCAACTCACCTTCTAACTTTGTAGGGGTTTCTTCGATCACGTCACTATCAAATTCAGCCGGACTTGGTGGTGGAGTGTTAGCGTTCAAGTCTGCATGCTTGTTATTAACAGTCGACAAAGTCGTTATCTGTTCCGAAATAATTTTGAAAGCTTCGTTATCTTCTTTATTAGCATTCGGTGATGTCTGTTCATTGTCTAAGATTTCTTTATTTTTTATATAACCATTTCCAGTACTAGTATTTATAATTTGCTTTTCTATCGACGCTTCGATTTCTGAAATAACCAATTTGAATTAATTACATCTTAGTCAACAATGCTATTTCGACACTGTGTATTTTTATATATTTCTCTAACCCAAGTAACTATAAAATCAGTAGCGTACCATTTTTTCCTCAGAAAAACGAATAGAATATCCAATCTAATACCCAAACAGTGAACATATAGAAAATTTTGACTTCTTTGTTATTTGTCAATTGCATTTGCATTATGGACGAGACCATTTTCGTGCAGATAGTCGTAATACACACATCACAAAAATTGTCACATCACCTGGTATTCTGAATTCCACAATCGATTAAGCAGATCGATCGCAGTTTTTTGTCAACATATGTTTTTAGACATATGAGGGGAAAAAATCTGCTGAACGTCCTGGACGCTATTTGAGTGATCATGAAGTGGTAAGAATTGTAACACTTCTAGAGGAGGGGCAAAACCAGCGTAACACGTGGCTAACTTGTTGAATGTTAACCAAAGCACTATTTCAAAAGCATCGGTACCTCAAAACAGGAGAATATGGAAGAAGGTCCGAACAGGGAAGAAATCGGATAACAACATCAGTTGATGATCATTGGCTTCGTTTAACTACACTAAGAGTTCGGCACTGTACGGCTAGAATGCTACAAAGGAACTTGCACTTTCTAGAAATGTTCATATTTCATTTCAAACTGTTAGGAACAGGCTCAGAGAAGACGATATCAGACCAAGGGTGGCTTCTACCGGCCCGCTTCTCACCAGAGAACATCAAGTTGGAAGACTTCAGTTTGCGAGGGAATATGCAAATTGGGATTGTCCAGAATGGTCGAATGTTCTCTTTTCCGATGATTCTAGGTTCTGTCTAGTATCAAATGATAGACGCATGCCTGTATACAGACGACCTGAGGAACAGTATCAGCAGTCCTAGTAAATAATGGAAAAATGACAGCGGCCAGATACATCACAGATATCCTTCAACCCCATGTTGTACCTTTTGCTCCATTGATTGGCGAAAACTTCATTTATATGCATGATAATGCTCGGCCTCATGCAGCCAGGGTAGTAACAGATTTTCTACAAAATGCCTGAATTGATATTTTAAGATGGCCAGCCAGAAGTCCCGACTTGAATCCCATAGAACATGTTTGGGACAACATGGGGTGGCAAATTCAGCAACGTAGGATGCCTTGTAAAACACTCCGACAACTAGAAAATCTGTTTCCTGAAATTTGAAACTCAGTGACTCAAACATCCAAAATTTTATTGAGTGGCTTCCGAGACGTATACTGGCTATACTTAGGGCCCGGGGAGGAAACACTGGATTTTGAAAATGATTACTAACCATTCGATGCTAGTTGATTGGTCTCTTCGCGAATGTTTGAAGATGGTAGAATTTTTTAATTTTTCATTAACTCGAAAATTGTTGATATTTTCCATCATAAACTCATCTCTTTTGAATGATATCTTCTTATTTTACACTTTTGAAAGTTACCAAGCGACTCTTGAATGACCAATCTAAAAGTTTATGTAGTATCGTCGTAAAACTAGGGTGATGCGACAATTTTGTGGGAAGTGTATATCAAAGCTTTGAGATACCATCATGGGAATAGCCAGACTTCGGGCAAGGGGTCTTGGTAGCTGGAGATCGGAATGAGGGAGGGGAGCAGGTTAACTGAGGTAAGGGTTGCTTGAAAGAATTAAGAGACCAGTTTTTCATTCAAAGCAAAACAAGACGTCGAGATTTCTTGGATGTGAGTTTTTGAAGGACTATCTTTTCAGATAACACCTTTTTTTATCGTTTTCTTGTGAACGAATAGTTAAGCTAACTCGTTGAGTAGATCGGGGGTTAGTGTGGACCTTAGCCATGTTTTATCAGGCGTATAGTTTTGAATGTCCGTTCGATTGCGGCCGTTGTAAACGGCAAAGATTCCTCAGTTGAAATATGATACGGTGAGGCTGAATTATCGAATATTTTGGGACAATTCGAAATGCGTTTTTATGATTGCAGTAAATTGGCAAATATAGCATCATTCATGTTATCCTTTTTCATGTAAACACATGCTACGGTACATCCTACCGAGGTAGGTAGTGAGACGACCCAAAACCGGGGTCATTTTTTTTTCTTAATTTGCTAAAACTATCCATATATTTCTTGGTTTTTATATAATTGAATTTTATTATCATTGTGATAACTGTATTTTGTAGATCTACTTACATAACATTTCATATGGTTCATCTGAATTCACAATTACAGTGAAAAGACGGTCATTTGCTAGAATGATTCAATAATTATATTTTAAATTCTCAATATAGTGAAATATTATGTATCTTTAAAGCAGCTTGAAATCTCCCAAAAGGGAAAACATCGAGGCGAAGGAATTTATCTAAACTCAGATAAGAAATCCAGCAAAAACAATATTCGACTTTAAAATCCAGGTCAATTAAGCACCCTTTCGTATATCCACGATTCCACATCTGGTATTTTCTAAAACAGCAATTCCCACGTCGCGACGAAGGAACGCGTCTGGAAAAGACTATGTAACAGGTACTTGAGTGCCAAGGGCAGAGGGAAGTGAGAGTGTAAGGGCTGCTGGGTCACGCATATATAAGTATCACGATCGCGACGTTAAGGGATCATTCAGTCATCATTATGATTATGATTTTTATTGGGTCATTTTTCGTCAGATGTGCAGTTACTCATATAATTCAGTTATTTAGTTTTCGAAGCTCAGTCATTCGTGTGAATCGGAATTAAATTTAAGTTAATTAATCGTGCATAACATGAGTCCAGAAGAATGGAAGACGCAGATTGTTCCTTTCCGAGAAGCCGGACTGGGGAAGAAGAAGCACCGTTCCCGCTGTGTCCCACAGGTGATTACTTTCTGAATTTATTTTAATATTTCTGCTCACTATTTAATTTTCATGAATTTCTAGAAGCATATGCTACGTAATTTCTAAGCGCACTAAGGGCGAGTTGAAATAATCATTTCTCAAATTCCAAATTAGTTTCACATATTTTTCTTCTCGGCAAATGATCTATTTGAACTGCACTGACATTTTCTAATATTTATTTTGAAGAGTTATTTTCATAGACTTATTTAAGAACCTTTGCTTTCGTAACTTGGTAAACTTTGAAATGTACTGAATTTATTTTATATTGATTTCCACACTTGTTTTAAATGAACACGTTATTTTGAGGTATACTAAAATTCTTTAGTATTGATTTCAACATGTGTTTATCAAACTGGCAACATTGTTGAAACGTTATTAAGCTATTGTGTACTGATTCCAACCACTTTGAGAGCTATTTAAATTTGAAATGTTATGAAGTTTAATATTGATGTGAAACTTTACTTTTATAACTCAGAAAATTGATCTTAATGAAATGTTACTTAACCATTTTGCCAATAGAAATCTTTTGTGTAATCTGATGAACGATACGTTCGAATGTGAGAACATTTAATATTGATTCTTATCTTTGCTTCTATAATGGGCCAATTATCTATTTGAAATATCATAATCCTTTTATTCAGTATATCTATTTATCTCATTTTATAACTTAGAACATACTTGAACTGTAACGAAGATGTTTATATTTCATTGTATCCAACTATGGGGAAGATCTTACTTTCAAATTATTGATTTGATGTCCGATACTCTTAAGCTCAATAAGGGAACTTTCCCTGCCTTCAGCTGTAATGATCCCCTACGAATATCATTACTCATTAGTATAAATAAATTGCTTTAGGTACGATACGCATATATGGACCCACAGACATTGAGGCTTGTATGTTGTCGGTATGAAAGTTTTGAAGAATGTCTGAGTTGGTGGAATGGTACATACAGGTGTATGATCAGAGGGCATGATTCCCTGGTTGGCAAATCCGCGATATGGGAATAGAATATGATCCGCAGTCAGTGACACAATAAAATGATAATAAAACTGCCCGTTGGCGCTAAGTTGAGCAAAAAGAATCACGTATGGCTTTACGGGCTCACCTCTAGTTCCATATATAACGTTTTAATACTATACGAATTACTGAATTCGATTAAAAATACGCGAGAGAATTAACGCTTGCAAGTTGTCAGCTGTGGATGTGTTCCTTAGAATTTTAAAAGTAAATCTGCCAGAGTTTGGAGTATCAGGGCCACGACCTCTTCAGAAAACATGATATTATATTACCTAAACCCTTAGATCGGGTCAGTTACCACTCATAAAATGGGCGAGGGCCGGTTAGGCCTGTCTCTAATAATCTCATATCCGAATTCCATCCAGAATATGGATGAGGGCTGATCAAGCCTGTTTAAAATAATTAAATATTCCAATTTCCACTCGTATTATGGGTGAGGACCAATTAGGTCTGTATATAATAATCTAATGTATCAACTTCCACTCAAAATATGGGTGAGGGCAAATTGGACCTCTATCTAAATGATCTGATATTTCATTAAATTCATTTAAAGACGCCAAAGAATGCAAGGATAAGAATTCAATACAAATAGACATTGTTACCGAATCTGTTTCTGATTTTCTAATTTCCTTACCTATGGTTTAAGCGACGAAGAATTGGTCGTATCACATCAAACCTCACATAAAAGAACTGGAGTAGGTTACTACAAATACACAACACAACAAAGAAAAGGGTCCTATTTTATATAAGAGAACTTCAAGGCAAGTTCAGGTATTAGACGATCACATGGCTACTCATTTGACCGATTTCAGTCGGTCTCAGGTGTAATTAATATGGGAAAGAAAATAAGATAATTCAGGTATTGCAATTTAGGTAAAAGCGATGCATTCTGCATCGTCTTTCATAGACCGGGGTTGGGGGTGTTTCAGTAGGTAGGGTGTATCGTGTATGTACGACAACCCTGCATCACACATACTTGCAGCCCCTCAGAGTCGATCGTAAGTAGTCTAAAAATATTGAGGTAGATCGACAACAGTTCAAGTTTGAGCACTCCTCCTTCAGATATAAGTCATAACCTTGATTGCCACGCCCAATTCGGAACGATATTACTTGACACTATATGCCCAAGTGATATATCTCATGACAGCATTTTTAATCCCATATTATCATCGTAGATTTTTCGCAGACGTAGTTAAATGTTGATTCCTCTTCCGGTTTCTCGTCCGTTGATCCTGGTATTGATCATTCGTTGGTTGTCATTGACGTTTTGCCTGGATCGCACTAGCCATTTTCAAGTCAGAGATTCTTCTTCTACTGTAGCGTATCTCTGTTGCGTGGTAGCTTTATACTTCCGCGATCTCAAGTTGTATCGTGGCGCGCTCCCATTGGTCGGCTGTTCAACACGCGGACTGAGTTTATTCGACTTGTTGACTCGTTTATGTCGTCCTGTTTCTGTGTTCCCGGTGGCGTGTATTTTAATACTGTCTTCCAAGTCGCTGGTAAATTTATGGCGTCATCCCGTTTGTTCATAGTTGTGTGTTTTTCTATCTCGATGGCTTCTCTTATTTTCCTTTTTCGTAGTTGTTTTATGTTGGTTACCTGTTTTGTGTTCCCGTAGTCGGGTTTGTGACCAGTTGAGCTCGAGTGTTGGAAGATTGCTGATGAACGTGCTTGTCCTTTTTCTGAATTCTTATGTTCTTGGATCCGAACTTGTATTCTTCCATTTGTTTCCCCAATGTAGACGCGATCACAGCCCGTGCACGGAATTTCGTAGACGCCTTGGTTTTCGAGGGGTATTTGGTCTTTTGGTGTTCTCAGATTGTTGTGGATGGTATTGTGTGGTTTGCGAATAAGCTTGATGTTGTGTTTCTGAAAAAATTTTTTCCCATCTTATCGGTTCCTCCTTTGACGTATAGTAGGATGGCAAGGTTTATAGTTTCTTCGTCGGTTTCCTCGTTATGGCGTTTTTCATTTTTGATGGCTCTTTTTATTGCTCTCCTGTCATGTCCGTTTTTCTGAAGAATGTTTGTTAGTCGTTCTAGTTCTTCTTGGCTGTTTATTGGGGAACATAAAGTTGAACGATGAACGAGCGTCTTAATCACTGAGTTCAATTGTGCGGGGTGATGATACGAATTTCCGTTCAAATATCAGTTGGTATGTGTCTCTTTTCTGTAGACATCGAAGATTAAATTGCCATTCAAGTGTTTCTGTATCATAACGTCCAGGAAGGGAAGTTGATCGTTGGATTCCTGTTCGACAGTGAATTTTATATTGTTGTGTTGTTGGTTCATATGATGTACGAATTCGTTGAGTTTTCCTTCCTTCTCCGTGTTGCCAAATCATGAATATGTCATCAACGTATCTCAGTCAGATTTTCGGTGTGAGTTTTGCGTTTTTTAATGCTTTTCTTTCCAGGCTTGTGATGAATAGATTCGCTATTGTTGGTGATATTGGTGACCCCATAGGTGTTCCATCCATTTGTCTGTAATATTCTTTTTTGTAACTGAAGTATGTGTTTTTCAAGCAGTGTTCCTTAAGATCAATTATGTATTATGCGAAGTCGTAGTCAGAGCAAAGGGTGTTCAAAGTGTCTTCGACGGGGATGTTGGGGAATAGCGATACCACGTTTAAGCTAGCTAAAATGTGATCTTGGTCTATAGAGATATTTTGCAGCTTCTCGACGAAGTGGGCTGAATTGCTTATGTAGGACTCGGCTTCTCTAACTGTAGGTTCTAAGTAGTTGGCCAAGAATTTTCCCAGCTTCTAGAGTAGTGCATCGAAGGAGATTACTATAGATCGGAGAGGTGTGTTCGATTTGTGGATTTTCGGTAGTCAATAGATCTTTGGACAGCGAGATGATTTTTTCCTTGGAATCAACTGGTTCTTCAAGTCATTTTTTAGGGGAGTGGCGGAGATTTTAGCTTTCGTGGTCTTCTCCAGGTATGTGGTTGGGTCTAGTTTGGTCTTCTTGTAAATGGAATCTGCTAATATGTCCGTCATTTTTGATTCGTAGTCGTGTTTGTTCATGACCACTGTTGCGTTCTCTTTGTCCGCGGGAAGAATTATGAGCTCATTTTTTCAATGTTTTCAATGCGTTCAGCTCTTCTTTGGTGCAGTTGGGATGGCAAGGTTTGAATTTTCCGATTATCGATGTGACGTCTTGTCTGATCACTTCGGCTTCATTTTCTGGTAGTTATTTGAAGGCATTTTCAACACTGCAGATTATTTCTAATTATTTTTTCGGCGGGAACGTTCCTGGGTGTAGTGGCAAAGTTGAAACCTTTTGCGCGCACAGATTTTGTGGAAGCCCAGAGAAGGTTTAAAGGTTGAATAAATATGAAGATGCTCGGAATTAAATAAGAACAATTTTGTTGTTCCTTTGATGTCCACCGTCGTTCAGAAATCAAATTGAAAGAATGATTCAAAATGAATGAATAATTGGAATTTTCATATCTTGCTAACTACATATTTATTCTTAATAGGTAAAAAATAGAAAATTTTACCTAACTACAGTTGATAAAGTTGATGAATCTTGAGTCATTTGTTTTGATATTTTGGTCACAAATTAAATTTAAACCAACTGATATGTGGATCCATCCTCTATGTTGATCGATATCTCAGACAGAGATGGCACCCCTATCTTTGTGAGTGATGATTACCGCTACGTGAGCGTACTTTGGTGAATGACAATGAAGTAGATAGGCTTAGAATGCAACTAGTTCATGCACATCAAACATAACAGCAGCGAGCACGCCATAATGAAATTGAGCAATTCCGCAGAAGCAGTGCTCCTGTGATTCTGAAGCGAGCTGCATTCCACGATGATCCGGCAATAGATTATTGTGCCGACAAATCGTTAACAATTGGGGAAGTGATTCTTCTTCTTCAAGTGCCATCTCCGAGTCGAAGGTCGGCAATCATCATCGCTATTTTTACTTTAGAAGCGGCCGATTTAAAAAGTTGGTTCGAAGTGCATCCAAACCACTCTCTCAGGTTCCTCAGCCATGAGATTCTTCTCCTTCCTATACGACGTTTTCCCTGTATTTTGCCTTGGATAATCAGCTGTAGGAATTTATATTTTTCACCTCTCATAATATGGCCCAGATATTCCAATTTACGTTTCTTGAGTGTGTTAGCAACCTCTCTTTCCCTGCCTATGCGTCTATGAACTTCTGCATTTGTTACTCGATCCATCCATGATATTCTAAGAATCCTCCTATACACCCACATTTCAAATGCTTCAATCTTTTTAAGAATTGCGGCATTCACTGTCCATGCTTCCGCTCCATAAAGGAGAGTAGAGAAAACATAACATTTAGCTAAACGATGTTTTAATGCCATACTTAGATCTTTACTACGAAAAACTTTGTCCATTTTTATGAAGTTGGCTCGGGCTTTTTCTATTCTTATTCTTATTTCTTGGGTGTATTCATTTGTGCTGTTCACCATTGCTCCAAGGTAAGTATATTGCTCCACTCTTTCTACATTTCTGCCGTTTATAGTTAGACTAACATTTACTGGATTGTTCTTTGAGATTACCATGAATTTTGTCTTTTTTATGTTTAGTGATAACCCATATTCCTCACTGTAAGTAGATACTCTGGTCATTAGTCTCTGCAGAGCTTCGATACTCTCCGCTAAGATTACTGTGTCGTGATAATAATTTGTAAATATTGAAAGGCTCATAAAGGGGCAGCAACCAAAGAAGAGGGTATATGAACTGTTGTCCCTCGATAAAAAGTCTGTTGGGATGGTAGTTGGCCTATTGACGGGACATCAACTCAACAAACACCTTCACGTCATGAGACTATCGGAAACCACACGGTGCCGTGGTTGCCTAGAAAATTACGAAACAACGGAATACATACTTTTCGAATATCCCGCTCATAAGGTGACCAGACTGAATACCTTGGGCACTGAAACACCCAGCGCCCGGATGATCCAGGAGGCCAGCTACAACAGTGTTGCAAGCTTCATCAAAATGTTTTTCCTGGACACAAAACAAAATAATACAGCACGGCAAGCACAATTG
Organism: Cryptolaemus montrouzieri; assembly: GCA_013387265.2. NCBI lineage: Eukaryota > Metazoa > Arthropoda > Insecta > Coleoptera > Coccinellidae > Cryptolaemus > Cryptolaemus montrouzieri. The sequence goes on along the minus strand of JABFTP020000083.1, from coordinate 1,270,040 downwards.
GCCAAACGGCCTGAGTGCTGCTCATAAAGACGCCGTGCAAGAAGAAGAAATAAATGGTGAATCTACTGGAAAATTAATATTGCCACAATTGGTCCCACCACCAGATACTTTACGCCTTTTACTTTCTGGGATTGGAAATGATTCTGAGCACTTATTGGCTAACATTCAGAAATATAACAGCTGTTTTCAGATTACATCGTTTGGCGCTACACATATTATCTTCTTCTTCTTATGACGCCGTCTCCAAACGAAGGTTGGCGATCCAATTGGCAATAATTGTTTTCTACACTGCAGCTCTAAAAATTTCAGTGGACGTTCTTCCAAACCACCTCCGTAGATCTTTCAGCCATGAGTTCTGGCGTCGTCCAACTGATCTTTTTCCTTGGACTTTCCCCTCAATAATCAGGCGAAGGATCTCATATTTTTTGCCGAGCATGATGTGCCCGATGTACTGGAGCTTTCTTTCTTTGATGGTTCTCATCAACTCTCGTGATTTTCTCATTGTATTTAGGACGTCGATGTTTGTCCGTCTTTCCATCCAAGAGATACGCAATATTCTACGGTATAGATACATTTTCGAAAGCGTCTATGCGTCTCTCCATCTGGATTAAAAGTCCAACTTTCACATCCATAAGTTAGGACAGGAAAAACATAACAACGAAGTAGTCGCATACGAAGCTGAAGATTAAGTCCGCGGTTGTTCGGTTCGAGATTTGATCTCTATTTTCGGGTCACTTTGGTCGTTCACCGTGGCTCCTAAATACCGAAACGAAGGCACTTGTTCCACAGGTTGGTTGTTAATGCGTATTACAGCCTCCACTGCTTGCTTAGAAAACACCATACTTTTAGTTTTGTTAACGTTAACAGATAGTCCAAAGCGTTGGCTATGCTCTACAATAAGGTTCATGGCTCTCTGCAAGTTTTGAAGGTTGTTAGCTAGTACCACGGTGTCGTCTACATATTATACAGGACTATTTCATGCCCATTTTCAAGGTACTACAACATAATATTTTTCGTAATATTCAAGTTTGTATTAAAATATGTATCGGAAATAATTATAAGACAAATCTTCAAAAATAACAGATACAAGGACAAATTTATCACTTACTGGGGGCGCTGTTACCACTACCAGATGCGTATCATCAATTTTTACAAGTTTATTTCATGTGCAATTCAGATGCGGAAGTTGATAAGCGTTGTGCTCACAATCCAACAATGAAGAGAACCATTGTCCAAGAATTACTAATGTTTCTTCATTAGAGCAACAATTTAGTAAACATGTTCAAAATTGGATTAGGTCTTATTAATCACGGATTTCTTTTGTTTGCTTTAAGTTTATTCTATACAAAAGTTTGGGTCTTGTATCTATCGATTGAGGCAGAGTACGAAGTCTACCGGCTCAGCTAGTATTTTTATATAATTGCTTCACTTACGTGATGTTTCACTTCGATCTAACTCATCTTGGCTACTGTGGGAAGAAGGTTTCAACGAATCGTTCATTCTAAGCGAAACATTTCCCGAACCAATTTCGTCCCTGAGGGCATCAAAGCCAGATTGATCCAACCTCACTTTCGCCAAAGCTTTTTCCATATCGTCCGTTACCAATTCGACGTTACAAATGCACTTATCGACAACATCCTGTCGACCGATTTTTCTCAAAGCTAACTCTAGTTGATTTCCAGTCGCTTTATTAGCTTTTTGTCTCAACCACAGTCTGAACATAATCATCGCTTGCTGAGGTTTATTTTCTGGATATTCTTGTTTTATCAACTCAACATCAGATGGCGGAATATCGAGTTCAGCAGCTAGACTTTCCCAGTCTTCATCCAGAAGATTGCAGATGTCGGATATTTTGAAATCAGCTCTATGTATGGTGTCTGGTTTACCTGGAATTGGAAGGTATGTGAATGATGTGAGAATTTAGGTGAAACATGGAATGAGAATATATTTTATTAGAAGAACAACATTTGAAAAGGTAAGGAAAGGGTAGATCTAACAGAACACTTAACAATAGAGGAATAAGAATTTTGAGTGTTACAAAAGTGTTCAATTCGAAATAAGATTCAAGAAAATAGAAGAATATTTAACATACTTATGCCTCCATGATGCAGAAAACTGTGATCTTTGTCCAAAGCCAAAAGGTCTGACTGAGAGTCACGATCTGGAAGAACATCTGTCGGTAAAACTAAGTTTAAAGTGCACAGTGGAGTTTGGTTGGGCTCGCCACGGGCTACTCTAGCATCGTTCATGAAGATGAGTCTTCCAATTGCATCTTCATCCTACACAAGAAACATCACAAGATTTATAGAAGAACTGTCCATGATTGTAGTCATGCATAACAGAAATAGAGAATTAATCATATTTTCCATTTCAGCAAAATTCTTGAGAAACCATTTCTTATACCATAAGACACGGACAACGTCCGTGTCGATACCCATAAATGAGTGCCATATTTTAATAGCAAAATTCTAGACGATGAATTTGCCTACAACTTACCAGATGGGCTGAATATTTAGGGTGCTTCAACGAAAACTAAACAGAGGCTATATCTACCAAGATATTCATTTCTGATCTAAACGCAAAAACAAGTCAATTTTTGTTTCGAGGGGGACATCTTTTGGGGTACAATGCTTGCCTGAAAATGCAATCCTTGAACATTCTGAAAAGGGAAGATGGGTCGAGTGATGACTCAACAGAAAGGTGGTTCTTTTGTCTACATTGCCTTGAATGAATTTCCATTTTTTATTGAAAAATTGAAAATTAAAAAGATACGGGATGAGCAACTGAAAGATGGGGAAGACTATTTCCCTGAGACTATTCCAGTTTCAGTGAAGCAAACTGGAACAGATCTATGCTGATCAATGGCAGTCATCATCAAGTACCATCATCATCTCGAATTTCAACCCCTGGAACAGGGGTGACAATCCTTGAAAATTTGGAAGAGGGTAGATGGGTCTAGTGATAACTCGAAAGGAAGGTATTATCTTTGTCTGCATCCCCGTTCATTTTTGATTTTGAAAACTGTAGAAGATACAGAGTGAGCCACTGAAAAATAGAGAAGACTATCGCCCCAAGACTATTGAAGTATTAGTGCCAAATACTGGAATAGATTCATTTTAGATCAAAAGCTGTCATCTTCCGAAATCACCCTCATCTCGAATTTCAACCCCTAGAGCAGGGGTAATATTTCGATCCAGTGATACCTTTCAAGTAAAGGATTTCGATTGCCTTCTCTTACTCATTCTGTATCTTCTATAGTTTTCAATCAAAAATGAAAATTCGTTCACGGGAATGCAGACAAAGATAATACCTTTCTTTCGAAGTATCACTCGACCCATCTACCCTCTTCCAAATTTTCAAGGGTGGTCACCATTGCTCTAGGGGTTGATATTCGAGATGAGAATGGTACTTGTTGATGACTGCCATTGATCAGCATAGATCTGTTCCATTTTACTTCACTGAAACTTGAATTGTCTCAGGGAAATAGTCTTCCCTATCCTTCAGTTGCTCACCCTGTATCTTTTACAGTTTTCAATTAAAAATGGAAATTCGTTCAAAGCAATGTAGACAAAGATACCACCTTTCTTTTGAGTCGTCACTCGACCCATCTTCCCTATTCAAAATGTTCAAGGATTGCAACCCCCGCTTAGGAGGTTGATATTTCAGGAAAGTTTTGTACCCCAAAAGATGTCCACCTTGAAACAAAAATTGACCTGTTTTTGCGTTTTGATCAGAAATGAATATCTTGGTAGATATAGCCTCTGTTTAGTTTTCATTGAAGCACCCTGTATAGATGGCGTTACTACAGTCAAATTCACATGAATTTCAGGAAGTACTAACCCGAACTAGGTACGAATGAAAGGTTTTTAGCTGTCCGATTGTTGGTTTGCGAGATATAGCATTGGAAGTTTTGGGTAAGATTTGCTCATACATATGGAAGAGATACCTCAAGCGGTTAAAGGGTTTCAAGAATGCCTACACATTACAATCCTTGAATTCCATGCAAATTTAAGATCCTATTCACAAGAGCTGTGCGAGGCAGTTGGACAATCTCAGAAATCAACGCGCGTTTCACTAGCTTGATAGGCATCATCAGGAGATGATAGAAATAAAGAAATAGAATAATTGTTGCTTGAATGACCACGACCACTGATAATAATTTGAGTGTAGGCTAAATGGTGTCCCAGCCCCTGAGACCAAGTGGTGTATTGAGGTACAACTACCTCGAAGCTCACTTCCAAGCTCAATCCTTCTTTTAGAGATCAGAAGCTTGGTGAGTGAACGCTTAACCGATGGGCTAGAAAGTTCTTACGCTGATATACCTATAGCGTTGTTAGGGTCAAATCAACATAATTTTCACCTCAACTATAGCATTGAAATTAATCAACTTTCGTTATTATTGGAAAAGTGGGTGAAAGAGTATTCCGTGTATTGATTAAGCATTGCTTTTTGATGGAAAAAATAGAATTGGAACAAATACATGGCTTTAAACACTATTCGGACTCTGCACCAGTAAACTCAACGGTGGAAAAGTAGTTTGCAAAATTTAAACGAGGTGATATGAGCATCCAAGCCGATGAACGCAGTGGAGGTCTCAAAGAGGCGGTCATCGATGGAAACATAAAAAAGTGCATAAAATTATTTCGAATAATTAAAAAATCAAATCGATCGGGGTAACTGAAACCTGAAGATATCTCAAGCACGTGTTTTTTTATTTCCAAAGAATGTTTGGACATGCGAAAGTCGTATGCAAAATAAGTGTCACGCATATTGACTCTTGATAAAAAAACAGCAACGAATCGATGATTCTGAGCACTGTTTGAAGATAGTTAACCGTGATAAAGACCAATTTTTCGTCGATACATCACGATGGATGAAACATGGATTCATTACTACACTCCAGAAAGGAATCGACAGTGAACTGAACGAGGTGAACTGCATATCAAGCGTTCAAAAACGCAGCAGTGAGCTAGGAAGATTATGACATCTGTTTTCTGGAATGCGCAGGGTTTTATATTAATTGATTACCTTGAAAAGAGTTATTGGACCAAGTAAAGGACAAAATCACAAAGAAACAGCCTCATTCAAAATAAGGAAGTGAGGTCTCTTCATAACAATACAGCTTGCCACAAATCAAGACACCTTATGGTAAAATTGTACGAATTAGACTTCGGATAACTTCCCCATCCCCCTTATTCACCAGATCTTGCCCCAGCGACTTTTTTCTGTTTCAGACTTAAAAGGCTTGTTCGATGAAAAAAATTCAAGACTATTGAACAGGTAATCACTGAAACCGAAAAACTTATTGATCACTACAACCGCTGGATCTGCCTCGAATGTGACTATATCGAATGAAATAATTGAATTTCACCGAAAAAGGTGTTTTACTATGTTAGACTACAATTTCTTCAGCCCATCTGGTATACCGGGTGTCCACGCGAGATAGGACATTAAAAGTATATGGAGAAGGAAATGACCGATTAGAAAAAATTTTTTCGTTGTCCTGAATGTTATTTAAACTAAATTTCGAACATATTTTCAATGCCCTGGCACTTCCGATTATACCGGAAGGTGACACCATCTTTGTTTTTTCAAATGAATTAATGTATAATTCTATTTTTTCATTGCACAAAATTAAATTCAGAACAATTTTTTTCCATATCATTGCCACCAGAAACCAACCAAAAGGAAGATACGAATTTTTCAATCGGAATTTTACGATTTGTGGTTGTCGCTTAGAAGACATCATAAAAATACTGAAGATCATTCAATATCGATTATTTCTCGCTCGTTGTAAGCAAAGAGGCTCATTCAGCAAAATTCATTGCATTTAGAGGCTTCACGGTATACAGGGTGTTTCCAAAAAATGTGGCAAATCGTAGTACATTCAAAGGTACAAAAGCCCGTTTAGAGTACCTATTTTTGCACACATCATTTAACTCGTGATATTAATAGGCATTGATCTGTAATAGGTTTCCCTTTATCTAAAATGTATTCTTCTCATGAAGAAAAGTAAGAAATAGCATGAAAGAGGATCCGTTATTTTAACACCAAATGTTACCTTTTTGCGTCAAGAATTGGTTGCGAACATTTGTGTAGGTCAAAAGTCTATATTAACTGGACTATTTAAAGGAAACAGTTGCTTTAAATGATACAACGTATGAAATATTGCATCTTCCCAAAATGGTATGTGTATGGAGTTATAAGCTTTCTATTCCAATTGTTAGAAAAATATGGAAAAAACGTTAATTATGCATAAAATATGCGAAACATGTAAAATGCAAGTATTATTCATCAAAACTGCAATATTTTTTCGGAAAGTTACGATCCCATATACAAGATGTTACATAATAGTATGTCACAACTTGAGGGGGTAAATCTACGTGCAATTTTAAGAAAAAATGTTCATATAAACATATTTCCGCAAAAGCTTCGTTACGGAGCTACAGAAATTTCCAGAAAAAATTTGTTTTATCTTCAAAACTCCTGCAGTTTTTGAGATATTCAGCCCAAATACTCAGCTATAATACAAACGTTAGAGGTAGAAAATGCCAACATAGAAGCTCCTTTTGGAGAAATTCATAATCTCAGTTAATTATTTTTGATAGTTGTAGATGAATATGAAATTAAAAAAGCTCTTTCGGAAGTGAAAGCTGGCACTGCGGCGGGTTACGATGGAATAAAGAAGTCAGATGTTGACTGCATTTCTACGGAAGTGTTACTTATATTATGTAAGTTGATTAATAATGTCATACAATCGGGGGAATTTCCTGATATTCTCAAAATTACCAAAGTAATACCGATTTATAAGAATGGATCCCAAGCTCAAACAGAGAACTATATACTTATATCTGTCGTGTCCCTATTCTCTAAAGTTATAGAAAAAATTATCAAAAATAAACTACTATCATATATCGAACTATACAACCTTACTGATAAAAATCAATATGGCTTTCTTGAAGAAAGTAGTACGCAGAGTGCTGTTACGAACTTAATCAACCTAATTTTAGGGAGTTAGATGAAAACAAATATGTCGTATGTATGTTGATGGATCTGAAAAACGCATTTGATGTCGTTCACCATGAGTTACTTTTGAAGAAGCTTTAATGGATGGGGATAAGAGGTAAAATCTTGAAACTATTGAGGTCTGATTTGAGTGGTAGACGGCAGGTCGAGTCATTGAGCGATTTGTTTAGTGAGGAGGGATATGTTACCCGTGGGGTACCACAAGGCTCCGTCTTGGGTCCCTTCCTGTATGAAATTTATGTCTTGAGTCTGAAAATCGCGGGTCTGTATGCTAGATACTTCACATTTGTTGATGACACGATCTTGGTTTACTTAGGGGCTGATTTGAAAATACTTGGGCAAATTATTAACAAGGATCTTTAACACATCGAAAACGAATTATATATTACTTATGCAAAAAAATGAACATGAGGAACTTATTGAGTTGAAGATAGGTTAGGTTAGATAGGTGACTGTACCATTAAAAGAGTGGACAGTTCTAAATATTTAGGTATTACAATAGATGAAAACTGAACTGGCATGCGCACTATGAAGATCTTTGCAATAAAATTATACCTATGATTGGAGAAATATTTCGCTGCCGTCAATACCTTGATGATGAATCTAAATACAGGATTCATAACGCCTACTTTGTTGCTAAGATAAGATATTTGATAACAATCTGGGAAAATTGCTCAGATACTTTATTCAGTAAATTTCAGAGGCTACAAAATAAGTTCTTGAAAGTATTGTACAATTTAAATTACAGAACTCCCTCATGTGAACTATATAACAGATTAAAACTTCTACCTTTAAAGTCCATGCTGCAATTTGAGCAGTGTAAACAAGTTTATAAAGTAACAAGATTAAATCGCGTACTGAAGATGAATACGTCTCTATTGAAAAATTCTCAAATACATGGTAATGATATCAAGTCCAGCCAAAATCTTCACTTCCACTTATGTCCAAAGAGGACCCAGGTTGGTCTGAGCAATCCTATGAACAAGTGCTCGCAAGCTTATCATAGTTTACCAGTGGAGATCAACGACAATAAAAATCTCAAACAATTCATAAAAGAACTGAAGGAATTCTTGATGAAACACGTGCAAGCTAATACAAAAGCCAACTCCTGAAACAGCAATGCTGAAATGGAGCTCAATAGTTAGTGATTTATTCCCTATTGAGTTACATTAGTTAAGGCATAAATATTCGTAGTTTGTACTTTTTTCTATTTTGGGTAATAAATTAAAAAAAAATTGGAATGCAAGCTATTTCTTACAGCCTCCTTCATAACATGTCCTAAATTTGAACTAGAATCTACAAGGTGTTTTCTTTTACGGAGCCATGTCTTCTTTTGCCCTTTCAAACATTTTTGCAGTACGCCACTGATCAACGTACAATCAATTCTCGTCATCTTCGTTCAATTTAGTAACTTTGTTGACACTTGTAACTTTTTCGCATCTCCAACCATTCTGGAGCAAAATATTATTAAACGATTGTATTCATTCGCTGAATTGAAAGCACTTATAATTAAAAAAAATGACTAGTTGGCTTTGATTTTTTTCATTTATTTATTTATTTTGACAGTTACTCAAATTGAACCAGTATCTGCTCGAATTGTTTATCAAACTAACGATTAGTTTTAAGACTTTTGAAGTTATTGATGTAAGAAAAAAATGCTAATTTTACTGACGCCGAATTGGCTGATATCCATTACACAGAAGGTTGAGGGAAACTGGTACTTTTACTGCAAATAATCATTCAAAAGGTGCAACTCAAACTATGAGAACCCCAGATATTGAGGAAGCAGTTTTGAGTTGTATTGATTTGAATCCAATTGTGAGTACAAGAAAAATTGGAAATCAGTTGAATATTTCACATTTTCCAGTTGGGAAGATTTTCCATGACTTTTTATTGTACCCGTTTCATTTTCAACGCGTCCAAACTCTACTTCCCCAAGATTTTCCTTCAAGACTGAATTTCTGTCGATGGTTCTTAGATAAAATTAGAGAAAATGTTCATTTTGATAGTGAAATAATGTTCACCGATGAAGGTACTTTTGAAGAATCTCATCATCAAGAACAATTCTCACTGAATGAGGGTCCGAATAATTGGAAAACATTTGATTAGACCATTTTTTTTGCCAAACAGATGGCAATTTCTGGAGGAGGAGTTACCTTGATTGCTCTTTTGGTGAGAAACATAATGTAGTTCATGTTTGAAGGGATACCAGCATATTTTAGTGGATAAGCAAGGGAACTCTTGCATAACACATTCAACAACACATAGATAGGTCGAGGTGGGCCAGAAACATGGCCTCCTAGGTCTCCAGACTTAAATAGTTCAGACTTTTTATTATGGGGATATCTCAAAAGTTTAGTTTATACTACCCCAGTGAACACAAAATTGAGAAAACGAATAATAACCTCTTGTGACACGATAAGAAATACTACAGGAATATTTCGAAGAGTGCGTGATAATATGCGAAGAAGGACAGAGGCCTGTATTCTTGCAGGTGGAGGACACTTCCAGCAATTTATTTAGTTTTTAATAGTTTTTTTTAGTTTGATATTGAATAAGTATAAGTTGAGTCTCAGAAGACGAGCTACCAAAATAAAAACGAATTTTGGGCATACATATCGAGTATTTCTATTATTTTTTTTTAATTAGCGAAAAACATACAATTCAAATAATTCAAATTCAATGATTTTTCACTCGAAAACGGTTAGAGATACGAAAAAATTACAGGTGTCAAAAAAGTTTCTAAATTGAACGACGATGACGAAAATTGATTGTACGCTGATCACTGGCGTACTGCAAAAAAGTTTGAAAGGGCAAAAGGAGAAATGGCCTTGGAAAAGAAAACACCTTGTGAATTTCAGTTAAAATCTAAAAAAGTGTAATGATGCAGGCTGTAAAAAATAGTTCGGAAGAAAATACCAATTTTTTTGATCATCCTGTAGCTCCGTAACGAAGCTTGTGCGGACCTATGTTTATATTAACTTCTTTTCTTAAAATTGCACGTAGATTTACCCCCTCAACTTGTGACATACTATTATGTAACACCCTGTATAGCTATAATCACCTTCAACAATTAAAGTAGTCATGTGAATTTAGTCACAGCATCAATTGTTGCAGGAAATCTGCATTCTAAACTAAGCGTTAGCCTTGACTATAATTCTTTTCCTTACCGCATCTTTGATACGCATGGTGAAAGCTAGCCTATTTTCCCTGAAAGCTTTGAAACCTAATTTCGGTTGGTCGCCAGACTGGAGTACGGGCACAAGATTTCCTGCGAATTCCATGTACACGTCCTTGCCTTCGAGAACTTCAACATCTCTGCTCTTGGCGATCTCGATGAAATGTTCTTGGTGTTCCAGAGTTTTATCTTCTTTATCGTCTGTCATGCAGAAGACACGTACGCGGCATTCAAATTGACTCACCCGTTTTGCGAACACAACAAATTTGGCCATGAATGGAACATGGGCTGACTGAAATGATAATACATAGAATTACCTACTATAATCAAGATTAGAATGATATTCTTACCTGAGTATATAGCTCCGTTGCCATTCTAGCTGCATCTGATACATTCCGACAATCCATAAGCCAGAATCTAGCAGAGACTGTCGTTGTAAAGGATACACACTCTTTGACGAACGTAAGAGGGGTTGATCCAGTAACATCTTCCCAAACCGCTTTATTTTGTCCACCTGTATCACGTTTGAAACACAAAATCGAAATTAGTATTATCGAACTTCTAGGGAATTCTCGTGAAAACTGCAAAATAATGATGAAGCAAGATTTTGAAACTGCGTATTTTGAAAATTGAAATTTTAGAAATTCATTAAACCCAGCTAATAAGTGATGAACACAACAATCATCTGGAGTAGTTTCTAAATACGCTTAACCTAAACAGACGTTGTGAATTATCTTATTCTGATCTAGCCAATGATGTGCTCTAAGTGCGAGAGAAAGTTGAAGATGTGCTGAATAATGCACATATTGGTTAGTTTCAAGCTACACTGACTTCAAAGAAGAGTAAATGAAACATTAGTCCTTGAGGAAATAGTGTCGAATTCACTGATTCATTCAAGTTTTAGATAGGGAAGCAAACTCTTGATAGAGTTCTGCAATATCGGAGGACTGGGGCACAACAACGTGAATGTTGATGCAGTCCACCAGCATCTGTAAAACGCATGTGCTGGTCCTAACCGAAATCCAAATATGTCAAACAACCGTCTTTACGTTTTAATGTGTATGAGTTACATACGAGATTTAGGTTTAAATGGGGCCTCTGTGTTTTCGCCAGATCGAATTTTACATGCCAAAAAGTGGAAGACGCTTTCGACCTGTTTGCAGAATAAAACACTGTTCCTATGTTGTCTATATCGCTCAAACAATATTCACTTCCCTAGACTGTTTCAGTAGGTGGATTGGATTCAGGAACATCATCCGGCAGCTGAGGTAATTATAGGCAATCAGCCATAATCTAACACAGCTAGTCGACGAACTGGCAAGAATACCTGATTACCAAACCGACTTTCCGAACACCTTGGATCTATTTTTGATTTCCGATTCACATGATTTTAGAGTGAAGGTCTCAGCACCGCTAGGCAACTCAGATCGCAACCTTATATCTGCTACTAGCGTTTGTCGCTAAACCAAAAACCTAAATCACCCAGACGCATTTGGCACTATAACCGTGCTAACTGGGATGAGCAGCGTAAATTCTTTTCGTGCTTTTTATTCAGTGATGTTTACCTTTCAGATTACGGAACGTATGCAACCTAACAACTGCAAGAGCAACTGCCAATTACAACGAAGGGGTAACTAATAAACTCCTCGAATAGGCAAGCGGGACTAGACAGTTCTGTTCTATGACGAAGACTGTCAGTGCCAATTTCTGCAAATCTGCGTTTCCGACTCTTGTAAGAGAAGACGGAAGTATCATCTCCGAAAAAGAAAGCCGATCTCTTTGCTCTCTTGTTCTCAAAGAATTCTGTGTTAGATTCATCTAACGCAATACCACCGAACATTACACATACATACCATGGCAGAAATCAAGTTTAGAGTTCCTTCTGTGAGACGAGCTCTCGAGCAACTGAACTGCAAGAAAGCAGTTGGTCTAGACGAAATACCGCCAATCATCCTGAGAAAGTGTGCTCCGAACTGGCATCCATTCTTAACCATCAGATTTCTTATGAAAGCCAGACTTTTTCGAGAAGCTGGAAAACAGCGAGAACTCAACCGATCCCAAAGGAAGGAAAGAAGTTCTTACTCCAAAACTACCGCCCTGTTGCACTTCTTACCATTATGTTCAAAGTGATGGAGAGAGTCATGAACGATGAACTCGTCAAATATCTTGAGTTGCAGAGAATAATTAACTACCGTCAGTATGGTTTTCGCAGGCAAAGATCGACAGGAGATCTGCTCGCCTACCATACTCATGTTTGTACGTGAACGATGGTAAAGCTTGGAGAATCTAGAGCAATACCCCTCGACATCTCTAAAGTCTTCGATAGGGTTTGGCATGGAGACTTGTTGAATACAGTTGGTGCATATGGGCTTCTCGAAAAATTTCGGGGTTGGATAAGTAGCTTTCCTTTAACTAGATCAATACAAGTTGTGAATCACGGTATAACATCTGATTGTTTCCATTTGCAAGCGGGAGTACCTCAGGGATCCATTCTTTCGCCAACCTTGTTTCTGGTTCAGATAACCGATTTTTTGTTATCTGCAGGAAACAAAATCTTCGGTTATGCGGACGATTGTAACCTGGTTTCGTCTTTCAGTAGTCTGCGGCCGATTACAGCTGCGGAATCTCAGAGTCAGAGATGTCAACAAAGTATTAACTTGAATTCTGACTTACAGAAGATATCCGAGTGGGGTCAGTTGAAACTGGTGAGCTTCAACGCGAGCAAGACGCAAGCAACTACGTTTTCTGTAAAGGTACCCGCTGAGGAACCTCCTTTAACGATGCAAGGCCAACAAAATGCGTCCAAAGATTCGATGCATCTTCTCGGAATAACGATCAAATCCGGTTTTAGCTGGCAAGAACATGTATCAGCAATAGCTAAGTCTTCATCAGCTAAAATTAGTTTTCTTTTCAGAGCCAAGCAATACTACACGTCCTCTCAGCAGATTAGACCTGCTTTCGAATACTGTTCCTATGTTTGGGGATCTGCGCCCAAACATTCGATGCGGATGTTGGATAGTGTGCAAAAACGGACTACGCGCCACATCGACTACCCGGAGATCACCTGCGAACTTCAACTGCTGGTTCTCAGCAGACAAGTTGTTGATTTTTCTCTGTTTTACAGATATTTCCACTGAAGATGCTCCAAGGAGATGAAAGACCTTGTTCCGGGAAAACTCATGTTTTGCCACAACACTAGACAGGCAAGGAGTTCTCATCATACATTTAATGACCCCTTGCACCTCTCTCTATATGAATTCCTTCGTTTACAGGGCCGGTGTAGACATGTATATATTCTAGTATGTTCTATGGGAACCACTAGACAATAAGATCAATTTTTAACTTACATCAATAGTATTCATCATAAAATTAAATTCAAAATAGGAAAATAAGTCGATAATCAGATTCACTTTTCAGACCTGATAATCACTCATAAAAACTAACACACTCATATATGATATATCAAAAACCCACCTTCACTGATATTTCCATTTCTTATGACTCAACACACCCGAAATCTTATAAATTCGTTGCGTTTAATGATTCAAAGGGCTTTCGCAATGGCATTATCCGAAAGTAATATGTCTAAAAGAAACATATTAAAATATTTACTCACTAATAGAGATAAGTACATTTCAATAAGATATTTTGGCCGTATTAGTGAAGAGATTGCAAATGTATTTTCTAAACATCATAAAAAAGTGGCTTTCAAAACCCACATAAACTGATAGATTTGACAATACTGAAGTTTACCAGTTGTCCAGTTGTGAAGGGTTTGTATAGGTCAGACAGGTTGTTCATTCATGAAAACTAGATACAAAGAGCATCAATCAGATTACAATAACCAGAAAAGCGACGAATCTACTTTCACTTCACATTATATCGAAAATGGCATCAACATAAAGAATCTTCGGAAACCTTTACACAATACCCGTTTTCATCATAATTCGATTATTACCTATTGTCTGCAACCTTATTGATTCTGTATCTATCTGTTTATGTATTTATGTATTTTCAACTTTAGTGCAGTACCTCTTGCAACTGAAGGTCGAGAGACTGAAATTGCTATCCTGAATTACAATTAATATCTTGTTTTAGTATAATACATAGTTTAGTTTCTTATTATCATCGTTAATAAGTTATCTTCTACAGACTGAAATAATTTCTGCATAGGTCAGACTAGTCATTCATTCAAAATTAGATATGAAGAACATCAAACTTCATTTCTTAAAAATGAATATTATTCAATATTAGCTAACCAATTAAGGAATTCAAAGTTCTACACATTACTCTAAAGCAGGGGTATTCAAACATGAACTGCTGGCGAACTACCTCAATATTTTTAGACTACTTACGATCGACTCTGAGAGGCTGCAAGTATGTGTAATGCAGGGTTGTCGTACATACATGATACACCCTACCTATCTACCTGGGAAGGGTGTACCGTAGCATGTATTGATATTAGCTTTCCGCACAGTATACATTATTTTAGTAAAGGTTTGGGTTAGGCTCTTCTCCATAATATCAATGGAAAAACTCATAGTTATTCAAATTTGCGCACTGCATATCATCAGCATACTTTTCATAAGATGGTAATTAACCACTGACTGCTAATTGCAAGCATGATGACATATGATTATCAGATAGTCGATTGCAATATTTTGACTTAATTATCTTCATTTCAGACTACACACAAGTTGACCCAAACATTGCCGTTACCTGAAGGTCGATTTGCCTTAGATTCGAATATTTATCTTCAGATATAAAACACCAGAAATTTGTATCACATGCTTTAGCTTTGAGATGTATATCTGATATAATCTGCACCAACTCATTTCAACAGAACATGAGTTCATATTAAACTGACTTGCTATCTCAGTAGCAATTCCTCAATGCTTTTACATGAAAAAGGATAACTCATAAATGATGCTATATTTGCCATTTTATTGCAATCATAAAAAAGCATTTAGAATTGTCCGAAAATGCTTGATAATTCAGCCTCATACGTATCATAACTCAACTGAGAAATCCTTGCTTTCAAAGATGGAAAGTTTCAGATCCTTTCTTTTCAGTTGATCTATCATAAGTTGCAATTTACTTTTGAATGCGTTCACTGCGCTAATCATCTCAATAATAATTTTTCCTTTACTTAGAAGCTTCAAGTTGATGGTGTTTAAGTGCATTGTGATGCCAGTCAAAAATGCCAAATCAGTCAGCCAATTTTCGTTTTTCAACATCTGAGTGTCATCCCCTCATTCGTCTAGGAAAGCTGTTATTTCGGGCAATAATTCTTGAAACCATTCTAGGAATTTTCCGCGACTAAACCACCTAACGTCCGTGTGAAGAACTGAATCAATGTGTTCAGCTGACTCCCTATCTTCCAACTACAATTCAAAGAGCCGCCGTTTCAAGCTACGTGCACTGATGGAATACACAATTTTTGTCGCAATGCTTATAATTTCCTCCGTGTTTAAAACTTTTGAACACAAAACTTGTTTATGTAATTCAATAAAATGAAAAAAAAAGAAGGGAAATCTTTATATGCTCGACACAATGCCACAAAACCGTTTTTGTTTCCAGTCATTGCTGGTGCTTCATCGGTTGTAATGCACACTAATTTATATATTGGTAGCTTGTAGTTCAAAATTAAAGAAATTGTCATATATATCTTCAGAGGAATGATTGCCAAAAATTCTTTCCTAGCCAACATGTCATTGAAAACCCTCCGAATAAAAATACACAGCTGAGCAGTGTCTGCCATATCGGTGGATTCGTCGAACTGTTAAGAAAAGTATGTACATTTCATGATATCATGTTCTAGTTTATCTGCCACGTCCTGACTCATGACTTCAATATGCATTGTGACGGTCGGACGAGATAACTGAAGTTCTCTAATAGAAGACATGATTTCTAAAATTTCCAAATAAAGTCTCATCCGCTTCAATGAATGCTTCCTTCACAACCGATCCATCTTCGAATGGTTTCTTGTGTTTCGCCAATAAATGAGATATTTTAAATGACGCGATCGTAGCAGCTTTTGATTGTTTGACTCGTCTTGTGAACATGGTTTGTTCTTTTTTCAAATCAGATATCAAATCGCGTACTTTTCGTTTTCTTAATTCACGCTGTGGCGGAAATTCCTTTTCATAGTTTTTATGAACCGTTTTATGATGCCTCTCTAAGTTACCACGCTTAGGTATTGCAACTGACGCACGACAAATAAGACAAATGCACTTATCCTTCACCATGCAAAAGAATACGGTGAATTCGTGGAACTGTAAAGAAAAGTATGTACTTTTCATGATATTATAATTTAGTTTATCTGCCATGTCTCGACTCATGACTTCAACACGCCTTGTGACAGTCTGACGAGACAACTGAAGTTCTCTAATAGCAGACAATATATGAGATATTTTAAATGACGCGATCGTAGCAGCTTCTGATTGTTTGGCTGGTCTTGTGAACATGGTTTGTTTTTTTTTCAAACAAGATATCAGATCACATACTTTTCGTTCTCTTAATTCACTTTGTGGCGGAAAATCTTTTTCATAGTTTTCAAGAACCGTTTTATGATGCCTCTCTAAGCAACCACGCTTCGGTATTGCAACTGACGCACGACAAATAAGATAAATGCACTTATCTTTCATCACACAAAGAAAAATGTTTCCTCCCGATCGTTATTGAAATGATACCTTTTAGATTTCTTCGTTGCACTATTTTTTTAGTTTTTAATAATTAACTTTGTATCAACGTAGTATGTTACAATTCAGAATGACTGCAATTCCTTCAGGCGCAACATTTATATCGGCGTGAACGTAAGGCTCGAATGTTCCCGTCAAACGCGCCGCCCGAAATTTCTATAAAAGCGGCAAGAATAAAAAACGCGGCTTTTCTTTGACAAGTACCGCGCGTTTCTTTGATAAAGCCGCCTTTTGCCACTAGCAGAGTGTTATTTTATTACGTAATAAGTTTTTGAAGTTTAGGTACCTACTCATTAAAAAATTTTTTCTTCTCGAGATCAACTCAAAAACACTCGCGATCGACCGTTTGAGCACCCCTTTCCTGAAAGGGAGTTAAAATTTTCAAATCACTTCTTAATGACAACTTTCAGATAAATGGCCAGGCTGATATATGTAAATCACAAATTTATGATGTATTCAAATTCCTTTTCAATAGATGTTACATACAGTTCTAACAACTAGTTTTTTCAAGTCTAAATACCTATTTCTGTTTATATATATTTCATGTTACTTTGTACTTGGTATTCATACTGTCCGACAATGAATGACAGTTCGAAACCACGGTAACATTGATCTATTAATCTGAATTTATTTGTTGGTAGTGAAAACGGTAAATATTTTCGTTTGTGTTTCAAATATATTGTTGGCTGGTGGATTGTTCCATCGGAAATAAAGTTTTATTTCCCGATTGTCCTATTGGTCGCCCCCTCTCTTAAAACTGACAAACTCAGGACTTATTTTCAAATCATTTCACGATTCGTGAAAGATAATTTCGAAATACAGCATTCGCACCCTTCTTTGAAGCCAGTGTAGCTCAATACGATAACAAAAATAATGACATAAGCTGAAAAAATATCAGATATAACGGAAGGGAACTAAATTTACCTGATTTAGTTCCTATATGAAGCATGAATATCAAGAGTGATTTGCAATAGTAAAGACAACATCGATTATGAATAATAAGCATGCTCTAAATAACAATTCAACGTAACGACAATCCATATTTTCAGACTGGGTTACTATTATCTATTGGATATACAATATTGCTACAATGAGACGAACACACATTTATGAAATATTAAATAGGTTTAATGAATGGAATGATTTTATTTGGAACAATTCTTTCAACAAATTTTCAGTTTAAAAGAACATCATTTGATATAATTGACTGACGTGTGAAAAATAACGTCATGAAGAGTATAGTTCAGAGTAATGTTGCTTATTTATGGGACTAAATGATCTCCCGAGATATTTAGAATATACAGGGTGTCCGTGAATTACGTCTACGTTATACCACAGATTCTTCAGCTCGAAATGAGTCGATTTAGGCGCCAACTTACCTATATGAACAGTTTATTCGTTTGGCCGCTAGAGGTCGCCAAATCCAAAGATTTTTTTTTCTTATTTTTCAAATAATTCGAAAACGACTCGATCGATAGCAACCATATTTGGTATGCGTAATCGGGTGCATTATTCACGTTTTTTAGTGATCCACTCAAAGACCTCGACGTTTTACGTTCTACTAAAACCTCGAATCCATAATTTTTTAACTGTCTGCGTTCGAGCAAAACAGTTTTAGACATTGAGTAGCTATGCTAATTATCAATTATCTCTCTGTGGTTTCATCATCATAATATAATGATAGTCAATAAATGTGATTAACTGATTATAACTCGAGCACATGGAGGAAACCCTAAAGCCACTACCTCTTAACGAGCTATTTTTCCTTGTCTGATATACAGGGTGTTTCCGAATAAGATGTCATAAATGAAGGATGCGAATCCCTGAATGATTTGAGAAAGAAAGTTCGAAGAACCAATGGTCAAAAAATGCTTCGTTGCCGAGATACAGGGTGTTAAAGTTGAGAAAATTTTTCGATTTTCTCTCGATAAAACCTAGACTTCTCAAGATTTCGGGCTCAAATTTTCCACATAAGCTATTAAACACAATCTGAATCACCAGGTGAGGCCAAATTTTGAAACAGTATACAGGGTGATACTTTTTCATGGGCCATATTCCATTTTTACCCTCGGAACTTTTTTTTGGTACGCCACTGGCACTAACAAAAAATAAAATCGAATAAACCATTCAATTTGAAATTTTTTTTGATTCTTGCATTTTGATCGTAACTATCACCGTTTCTGAGATATTAATTATTGAAAATAATCCAATAGTTTTCCCATATCGAAGCCATGGAGATATTATCTTAATAACTGATGCAATTTTTCAGGAATTGAGCTAAAATTTACATCAGATATCTCCTTATTGTATGTTTATAACAAAATGAGGCAGAAATTTCTGACAGTATACAGGGTGTTATTTTTTCACGTGCATTTTCCTCTTTTTGCCCCCTGAACTTTTTTGTGGTGCGCTACTGGTATATTCTGAAAACAGAATCAAACAGATTATTCAAAGTGAAAACTTTTCTGTTCCTTGTATTTTTTCGTATCTGCCACCATTTTCGAGATATTAATCAAGAAAAGTAATCGTATAGTCCCTTCCGTATTGAAAGCTTGAAGATATTTTTCATGTTATTTCGGCAATTTGTGAAGACCTTGAGCTCGAATTTCAAACGAAGTTCACATTTTAAGATCTGCACCACTGGATTGGTAGGATTTATGAGAAAGTATAAAGGGTGATATCATTTCCCTGATCATTGAATTCGAATTTTTTTTCAGAATATACCAGTATACATGAAAAAATAACACCCTGTAAACTGTCAGGAATTTCTGCCTCATTTTGTTATAAACATACAATAAGGAGATATCTGATGTAAATTTTAGCTCAATTCCTGAAAAATTGCATCAGTTATTAAGATAATATCTCCATGGCTTCGATATGGGAAAACTATTGGATTATTTTCAATAATTAATATCTCAGAAACGGTGATAGTTACGATCAAAATGCAAGAGTCAAAAAATTTCAAATTGAATGGTTTATTCGATTTTATTTTTGTTAGTGCCAGTGGCGTACCAAAAAAAAGTTCCGAGGGTAAAATGGAATATGGCCCATGAAAAAGTATCACCCTGTATACTGTTTCAAAATTTGGCCTCACCTGGTGATTCAGATTGTGTTTAATAGCTTATGTGGAAAATTTGAGCCCGAAATCTTGAGAAGTCTAGGTTTTATGGAGAGAAAATCGAAAAATTTTATCAACTTTAACACCCTGTATCTCGGCAACGAAGCATTTTTTGAACATTGGTTATTCGAATTTTCTTGCTCAAATCATTCAGGGATTCGCATCCTTCATTTATGACATCTTATTCGGAAACACCCTGTATTTGTTTTTGTGTAACTTTCAGTTCATAAAACTAAATCCGGTTTGTTCGCACACTTATAACTCAAGAACGACTGGTCCGAATTCAATGGTTTTCGAATTGTTGGTTGAAAATGTTGAAAAATTGAAATGACATATGATTATCAAAAATTGAAATTATTCCAAAACAAACCAATTTTACGAATAATTTTGACAAATTTTATTGCCAATGTTCTTGAGTATTAATAAAATAATGGATGAAATGCCTTGCCATTAACATTGAATGGTATTCTTAATTTCAGAATAGACATTCTGTCGTGCAAGTGCTAGACTCAATTTCTTTTTCGTCATTCATTTATATTTTTCTTATAACAACCCATAATAATGAAAAATGTAAACTTTTTGGAATGAATCAAATTCAAAACAGCTGCTGAAATCGGATATTTCCATCCTTGGTGAGAATTACTGCATGACAGCAACGATTTATACACAAAATCAATGACTTTGTACATCATTCTAATCCATTTTGTTCCAAATTTCGATCGGTCTGTTGCAAACTCTATTCACAGTAGCTAGTTGGTTTTGCTGGTCTTAATATTCTACTGAGAATATCCCAAACATGTTCTATGGAATTGAGGTTTGGATTTCGTACAGACCACTGCATTGAGGTCTCTTTGTTATCTTGAAGGTAATTCCTAACGATATGAGCTTACTAAAGCCTGGCGTTATCATACATAAATAAAAAGTTCTCACCAATGTTTGCAGCAAATGGTACAATAATGTCTGTACTGTACATGAGAACATTCAGAGTTCCACTATTTACCATTTCAATGCAGGCTTTCGAAGAAAAAATAATACCAAGCAGAAATAGCAAGAAGGTTACAACCAGAAGAAACACTTATAATAATGGATATTGAATAACTAAACCAACAAATGAAATCAAGTGTCGCCGCAGCTACAAAGAAAATATGCTCTTAAATAAGGAAGCTCAAAGAGTTGAAGCTCACTAACTCTACAGTCGAGCTGATGGACCAAAGAAGGGGACTTGAAAAAGGAATGGAAGAACACAGGACATTGTATGAAAGAGTTAAAAAAGCCAAACGCAGAGACCTGAGAGCACAATAAACTAGAATGATCCAGGAAACGATCGAAAAGAATGCCAATATGAGAGTTCTCCGATCAAAACTTTCAAATGAAAAGATGAAAAACAAACAAGAAATAATTATATCCAACATAGAACAAATATCTCGAATAATAGAAGAGTTTTATACCGACCTCTACACATCCAAGTCCCCAAACGTTATTGACATATCGAGTTCAGTATTAAATGTGGGATCAGAGGACCTGCCAGATATATGCGCCAGGGGAAATTAGAAGTGCACTTATAAGTATGAAAAATGGAATGAAAAAGTGTCTAGGAGAGGACCATGTCACTATTGAAATGCTGAAACTTGGTGAAACGCATGGAAAAACTCATTCAAATTCTATTGAACAAATGTCTGCAAGAATGTAAACTTCCAGAAGAATGGTACAAGGAGACATAAGTAACATCGAGAACTATCGCCCTATTAGTCTGTTATTACACATCTATAACAAAACGCCTCACGAAGAAACAAGATTTCTATCAGCTACCAGAGCAAGCTGGCTTTAGGAGTGGTTACAGCACCATAAACCATCTGCAGACATTGCGTACACTATTGGAAAAAACAACTGAGTACAATATACCTATATATTTGGCATTTGTAGACCATAAAGCGTTCGACTAGATAGAGACATGGTCCTTTCTAAATGCTATGAATAATGCTAGAATTGCCTCTAGGTACAGTGCAGTTATAAGGAATATATACCAGAGAGCAACTATGCATGCAAAATTGATGATGATACAAGAACTGCAAGGATTGATCTTAAACGTGGGGTACGCCAAGGTGATACGATATCACCGAAACTTTTCACCCAAGTCTAGAAGACGTATTCAAGAAATTGGAATGGCAAGAAAAGGGCATCAAAATCGAAGGCTCGTACATCAGTCATCTGCGCTTTGCGGATGACACCGTCCTTATCGCTGGAAACACAGATGAGTTAGAAGAGATGTTAGTGCAGCTGAATGAAGCATTGAATAGTATAGGATTAAAAATGAACATAGGCAAAACCAAGGTCATGTGCCCCAAGAACATTCCGATCCATCTAGCTAATCAAGGCATCGAAAATGTAAACGGCTGGGGATCTTCTATTCAAATTAAGATTTTCCAGCGATGTACCAGGCCACATCATTCCCGGGATATTAAAGTCTCCGCATAGCACTATTGATGCGTCGGGGTATCTATCACACAGATCCTCAAGCGCTTCGCAGTGACTCTCATAAATTTTCATGTCACTACGGATTGGAATATAGCTACAGCCAAATATAACACTTTGTGATCCAATTGAAATTAGTACAAATATTTGTTCATTTGCATTGTGCAAACTAGTTTGGGGAATATTGCGTGATGATATTCGTTTGTTTATTGCAATCATCACGCCTCCTCCTCTCAGCTTGGAACTGGTATTCAGGTTTCTGTCACATGGATAAATTACATGGTTTTCTAAGCCAAACTCGGCATCACTGAAATCAGGGGTGAGCCATGTTTCAGTAATCACAAATACGTCAAAACTATTCATTTGAACACCGGTAGAAAAGGATTCTATCTTTGTGCGTAGTCCACGGACGTTTCGGTAGTAAGACAGCAATGTGGGATTTTTAGAATGATATAAAGGTATTGGGACAGCTTTAATTGTTAAGTGGATCAGTTTTGACCTTATCATTATTCCCTCCGACCAATTTGATGGTTCAAGTAGCATATTCTCGTCGATTTTGTTGCTACCAATCTTAAAGGCCTTTTTTGGTATTTTAGACGTAAAGTCAAAACAGAGAGGATCCTTATCAGGCCACATTTCTTTGAGTTATGATTTTATATTCTTTCTGTAGTACCTTTCGATAGTCTTGCAATCCAAATCCATTTTCTACTCTTTGGAGCAGGGGTGAGTAAAGTATTGGCTTTTTCCTCTCCCCTGACTGAACTTGACTTTATAGGAATGGGTGCACTAGATACAGACGGTGCTACACTTCGTGTGTGTTTTATTGTGGTTTCTTTGGGTATTGAAGAATTTGATGGGGAATTATGTCTCAAAATGAAATTTCCTTTCTTTCCCTGGACCACTTTGGAAAAGTTTTCATTAACACGATCTTTGCTAGAACAAAGTTCGCGTTCAGAATTACCTGTAACTGAACTCGCCATTGATTGAGATGGAACTTGTGATTTAGATACCATCAGGTTGTTAATTAGCTTGACAAGTTCAATATTTGATTCTCTTAGTATTGCTATTTCATTGCTAGTTTTCTTGAAAACTATTTCTGCCAATTCTGCTTTGATGAGCATTTTGATCTCATCAGCATTTTCGGACAGATTGGTTTCGTTGGGAGTTTCCATTGCTTTCCCTTCTAAATATTGGTTGGTTTGCTTTAGGTTATCGTTTTCAATGGCGAGTTTGGAAATATCTTCAAGCAGGTTATTGCATTTTGTTCTTATTTGACTTACATCTTGGTTATTCTGCTTCTGGCTCTGTAGGTCTTGATTAAGGTTTTCCACTTTTGACAGTTCAGAATTTTCCTTTTCAATTTTGATAACCTTTATTTGCAATTTCTCAAAATCTACTTCACATTTTTGCTAATTCACTTTGTCTTTCAAGGATTCATTCTTTTTCAAAAGTTGTTTGTTTTTATTAATCAGTTCAGTGATATTTATAGTGCAACTATTGCACAATCAGTTTCCTTTACTTTAGAGAAACACATTTTTCCTCTGTTACTGCCAATTTGGAACATTCTGTGCGTCTTATAGTTCTGTGAACATCGCAATAGAAATGTGTTTTGTTGTCTCCAATTGATTTGCATTAGGCGCACTGGATATTGATTTAAATAAAAATAGGTAAAAAAACTTTTTAAGTTAAACGGTTTTATGTTAAACATACATTGCACTGTTTAAGATAAATGTACTAAAAACCAAAAAATAATAAAATAGATACAGTCGTGGGAATTATAAACATATGCATAGACTAGACTAAAATAAAACCGTGGGGCACGTCAATTGTCTACAAATTATCGATTTAATGTGCGATGGAAGAATCGTTTAATTCGTCGTTAGGCAGTTGGCCCGCAGACGGTGAGGAAATTATTTACTATTTTCTTGCTCATGGAAATTCTAATAGTTATACACTCCATGTAAATAAAAGAGATGTTTTAACTAGTTTATCGTTGGACATTCAAATTGCTGGCTGGCGAGGAATCGTTTCACTGCTTGTTGTTTGTCTTTAATCGACAAAACATATGACAAAAGTACTACTCGCTCACCACTATGAAACCCTAAAACTCGCTTATAATCGAGCTTGCTAGCTTGTTTACACATTCTAGCCCTACTTATCACACGTCCGTCGTTGTCGGTTGCACAACTGCCTAATAATTATAGTGTAACATTACAAAACAAACATTTTAATCAACGATTGTAGACAATTGACGTGCCCCACGGTTTTATTTTAGTCTAGTCTATGCATATGTTTATAATTCCCACGACTGTATCTATTTTATTATTTTTGGTTTTAGTACATTTATCTTAAACAGTGCAAGGTATGTTTAACATAAAACCGTTCAACTTAAAAAGTTTTTTTACCTATTTTTATTTTCTAGTTTTTAGTATTTATTTCGCATTCTTTTTAATTCATTTAGTGCTTCATTATTGCAAGGTTTCTTGCCCGTTAGTTTATTGCAATCCAACTCCTCTATACGTAGTCCCTGCAAAGATCTTACTCTACTAAGAGCCACGTAGGCTTGACCTTCTTCAAACAGTTTCGCACCTAAGTATACGACTGCGTGATCCACAGTGCTGCCCTGCATTTTATGTATTGTAGAAGCCCATGATAGTATTAAAGGCAACTTTCTTCTTTCAGCTGTCCCATAATTGTACTTAGCTGGAAACTGTATGGCTTTCGGGTGTATAAGATGTACTCCGTCTCTTGCGAAATCAATTCGGACGGAAGGTACATCTGTTGCATACATCTGAGTTCGACGAAATTCGCGAAGTAAAGACGTTGTAGTCACCTTGATGCCATGAAGCTCGAATAATTCTCGCAACATTATTAATTGGAATGAATGCATTTCGAATTTCATTTTCATTCCTTTCGGACGCTTCATCTTCAGACAATTCGGGCACACTAAGTCGTACTAACTCCTGGCCACTAATTTGGGCATTGTCGTCAATACGTACATCTTTGTAAAGCGGGTTATTTCTGATTAACCATCTTAAAGCACTATAGACTTTTTCGCGACATATTGTGAATTCCCTGGTGATGTTCAAATTTTCTAATCGTTCGGTTACTACAATAATGCCTACCTGGCTTGCAGATCTTGGTAGCATACTAGACAGTCTTTCACTGACTTCAAAGATATCTTGGGCAAATAAAACTGCCTGTCCGCGAAAACCGTACTGCCCATAGAGGCCACTAAATTTCACGATTTTAACAAAGGGAATAATTCAGCACAGCAAACGTTGTTCCGCCTGTGTCAATGTTTGAATAACGTCTGGTATAGAACCTGCATCCAGATTATTCCAGTAAGCTTTTGGTGGTGCTGTTGTTTTATTACTAATAACATGTGTTTGACAGCGGGAACATAATAACAATGATATTTTCGAAGTTAGCTCCACAGGTAAGTATGTTAATGCAGCAGCGTTGTACCGAACTGTACGAACTTGATTAGGATAACAACGTTTGGTACAAATATCACAAACATGTATACAAATTGTGTTAATAGCATTCTCGAATGCCTGCAGATTATTAGCTCTGCATTGCTGGGTACGCTCTCGTTGTTTACTTAACCTCGTATCGCGATGTTTAGGCGTTTCTGAACCCAACTGCTGTCTTTGTCTTTCACGGCTTTGTATTAATCTAACTTCATATTCTTCAGGCGTTTCAGACGCTACCATCTGTGTATATCGCTCGCGTTGTTTTGTTAACCTGGCTTCATATTCTTCAGGCGTTTCTGACGCTACCATCTGTGTATATCGCTCGCGTTGTTTTGTTAACCTGGCTTCATATTCTTCAGGCGTTTCTGACGCTACCATCTGTGTATATCGCTCGCGTTGTTTTATTAACCTGGCTTCATATTCTTCAGGCGTTTCTGACGTCGTCATTTGTGTATATCGCTGACGTTGCTTTTTTAACCTGACCTCATATTGCTCAGGTGTTTTTGACGCTAATTGTTCCCGTCGTTTCTGTAATCGACTTTTTCTATCACCTTCACTTTCTTTAGCTCGTTTTGCTTGATACTTTTCTTTCGCTTTTTGAAGCCTTCGTTTACGTTGTGTTGCAGTTTCTGTTTCATTTATGTTTGTATTTTTATATTTTTTTACCATTTTGTTCCCACGAGTAATGGACATTTAAACGGTCGACCCCCCCAGAGGTCCAATAAAGGGGCAATGCTATGTACAACAAGATGCGCCTGAGTCTTAAGGGGAAAACGCTAACGACATATCATTTTTATCCACCCTAATGCCATACAGTTCTCGGCGCGTTTTAACCTTTCACCTTAACTTGGGTGGTGTACCGCTAACGACGTATCATTTTTAGCCACCCTAACGCCACACAGTCCTCAACACGATACAAAATCTTGACTTGGGTGGTGAATTCAGGCTGGATACATTGTATTCTACTGGTTGAGCACTTTCATTTGATACCCATATTGATATGATTGATAAAACCTACGTTATCCGCCATTTTGTAGCGGCCGCCATCTTTGATTTCAATTTTTTATAGTATATTGTATTCTGCTTGTTGAGCCCTTTCATTTGATACCCATATTGATGGGATTAATAAAACATAAATTATCCGCCATTTTGTAGCGGGGCCATCTTGTATTTATAATGATAATGAATAAATATAATTGTATTGTCACCAAAATCCAAAGTGTATACAAAATTTCAGATTAATCGGTTGACAGGAAGAGGGTGAAATTTGAATTACTAAATTTGACCCAAGAATAAATAAAACAAACTGGGTGAGCTAAATAAAACCGTTTAAAAAAAAGAAAGAAAATCATATCTTGAAATCAGAGGTTCAGAACCAATTTTATCTTTCAGCGTTCCCCATAGATAAAAATCCATAGGCGTTAAGTCAGATGACTTTGGACTTCCAATCCATCTATCATCGAACATATCAGTTGAAATTCGATCATTTTCACTTGTGCGATAAGCTGGCGCTCCATTGAGTCAGCTACTGATTAAGTGTCAACGAAATCTCTTACTACCATCCTCAAAATCTTCATATAAAGGTCACCATTTAAGTTTTCATCGTACACAAAAAAACGAAAATCTGCTGTCCTTTGAAAAGTGCAAACACATTAAACCTAAATTTATTTTAAGGATTTCTTTACCTCGTAGAGTTGGGGATTTTGGTTGACCCACAAGTGTGAGTTATTCCGGTTAAAAGCCTCATTAGAAAATTTGGCCTAATCCGTCCAGATAATCCATTTCAGAAAACCGGGATCCCTTTGTGTTCTGAGAAGGGTCTCACACAATTCTATTCGAAGCTGTGGATCGCCAGCTTGTAGAGTTTGTACCAATGAAAATTTATAAGGGTACACTTTATTACTACTATGAGATACCTTCAGATGATGGTCTGCTTTTGTCAATGATGCACGTGGATTAACATCAAAATAAGCTATAACGACAATTTCATTGTCTTCATTGTTGACTACAGGCGATGAAAACAATTTTTTGAGTTTATTATACGATGGATCATTACTAGTAGGTGTATAAATTTCTGAAACTTCGTAATTTTCGGGTATTGCTCTAGATAAACAGTCTGGAACATAATGATTCTTTCCTGGTCTATGTACGATTGAAAAGTTATACTATTGGAGCCTTAAAGCCCATCGACCTAGTCTACCATGAGGATTTATAAGATTATTTAACCAAACCAAACTATGATGATCTGTTATTACTGTGAAATGAGGAGCACCTTCAAGGTAGTATCTAAGTGTTTCGACTGACCAAAGAACACTCAAGAATTCATGTTCAGTAACTAAAAAATTTCGTTCTGAACGAGTCAAACCTCTGGAAAGGTAACAAATAACGTGTTCGCTGCCGTTATAAAACTGAGAAAGTACACTTCCTAAGCCATAACTACTACTATCACATTGCAGAATGAATTCATAGTTAAAATTTGGGCAATATAGAATAGGTGTATTTATTAAGTTATCCTTGAATTATCAAATGCTTGTTCACATTCAGGTGTCGAATCAAATTTCACATTTTTACGAGTAAGGTTGGTTAATGGTTCGACTATCGCAGACAGATCAGGAAGAAACTTATGATACCACATGAACATACCTATTAAACGTCTTACTTCTTTTGATGTTTTGAGACACGGAAAATTGACTATAGCGCTAACCTTTTCAGGATCTACTATTAATCCGTCACTATTTATGACATATCCGAGAAACTTAAGCTCCGATCTACAAAACGAACATTTCTCTTTATAAAGAATCAAATTCACCTTAAACAACCGGTTCAAGAATTTCTCCAATATGACTAAGTGAGAATCAAAATCTGATGTACAAATAACAATCATCCAAATATTTAAATACGTTATTTGCTAATTCTGGATCAAGAAGTTTGCCCACTAATTTTTGACAAGTAGCAGGACCATTTGTCAAACCAAATGCTAATCTTTTAAATTGATATAAACAACGACCTGGAACTGTAAAAGCAGTACACTTTTTTCTGTTTACAGCAAGTTTTATTTGCCAATATGCATTTTTTATATCAAGTGATTTCTAAATTGTTATAGCGTTATACCTGCCAAAAAGGGAATTTGAAATGTTGAAATTGTGCTTCAATTTCTTGGTGCACAGTATGTTTCCATAGAAATATGCAAATTTGGCCTAAAATGCAAATACACTCGGAGGTAAAATTAGCGGAACACTCGAAAATTCAACCAAATTCGAAGTTCGATATTTTTCCTAATTCTCAACCGATTTAGATGATTTGTTCGGCAAGTTATAGATCAACTCTTCTGCTTTGTAGAAATTATAAGAGAAAACAAAAAAAATTTGAAAAAAATTTTATACGGGGGCAAAACTAAAAGTGTTTTTTTGTCAAAAATTCGTAACACCCTGTGGAATTTCGTGGTCCGAGTTGAAACGTACAATATCATGGTCTGTCAAGACACATCTTCCTACAGTAACGCCCTTCTTGTTTCATGCGTTTATCTCTATTTTTGCAAAATATATTTAATTTCAAGTGGAAAATCACCATTTTGGAGAAATTCCATTGAATCAAGAAATTGTCATTAAAATTCGTCTATCAATTTGGAATTTTCTTATTATCACTCAGGCGTGTCGAAATTGTCGTTTGCGATTTTTATGTTCGAATTGCATTAGTTATTGATGACAATTTGGTTAATTTGGTGAAAATTAGGAACGTTTGGGACATTCTTAAAAGAAGGGTTCGACAACGGAATCCAGGCAACGTTGAAGAGCTGACATTGGCTTTGGTGGAAGAGTGGGACAACATACCTCAACAGATGATAGACAACATCATTGGGAGTATGCGAAATCTTATGCGCGCTCTAATAAGAGCTCGGGGGGGTCATACCCGCTACTAAAATCAAATGTTTTTTTTTGTGGGTCATCATGAACATTTTTCTGAACATGTTCATTTCATTTCACGGTATCGCCAGGATACACACCTGCTCTCAATTTTGGACAGGAATGATAATTATTATAGAGTGTCACACAAAAAATTCAAAAATAAATGTGCAAAATCAACGATTTTTCCAGTGTACTTCGAGTTCTCCCGGAGCGTGAAATTGGCCAGTGAATTTCAAAAATTTTCATTTCGTTAGATTTCCGCTTCTCTAATTTTGATTTTATTTTTTGGCTAACCTCCGATGTTATGCACCTACGCAAGATTAAAAATAAATTCTTGAAATTTGTGACTTTTCGCTTCAAATTGGATATCTCTTGTAAAAAGAGAGATAAATGCATAAAACAAGAAGGGCGTTACTGTAGGAAGATGTGTCTTGACAGACCATGATATTGTACGTTTCAACTCGGACCACGAAATTCCACAGGGTGTTACGAATATTTGACAAAAAAAAACACTTTTAGTTTTGCCCCCGTATAAAATTTTTTTCAAATTTTTTTTGTTTTCTCTTATAATTTCTACAAAGCAGAAGAGTTGACCTATAACTTGCCGAAAAAATCATCTAAATCGGTTGAGAATTAGGAAAAATATCGGACTTCGAATTTGGTTAAAGTTTCGGGTGTTCCGCTAATTTTGCCTCCGAGTGTATTTAATAGCAATGAAAGACCTTTCCTGGAATTTCAAATCGTTTTGTCTTTTTTTTTGATAGACCAATTATATCGAGACGACTTTCAAACTTTAGTCAACAATAGATTGAAGTAACTTTTATAACTTGTAAAAATTATTCGTAAAAATGATGTATTATGGAAAAATTTCGGATGAAATATTTTCAATAATATTTTTTTGTTTCGCATCAGAGAATCTTATAAATCTATAGTGATTAAAACACCCCTCCTCAATATATATTTCTAGTAATAGAATATAATAACATTTACCTGTGATAGAACAGAGCAACCTAAGTGTTGGGGCTGATCCTGAATATTGATTGATCATTCCCTGCGTGTGAGCTCTTGGCGCAGGCAGACTCAACGTGATGGCCTTGTGGAACTTACGACGTCTGGGTTCTACTGTCACGATTGGAGAAACAGCTACCCCATGACCCAGCAGCTTCGAAACTAATTCCGGTTCAATAGCTTGAGCCTTGAAATTAAAAAGAGGAATAAATTTAAAGGTGTAGTAATATAATACCACACACATCATTTGAATCCATGAAGGAGAGATTTTATTCTATACAAAGATAATCCATTCAAGTAACATTATACTCTATGATGAACAATATCCAGAAATTCTCATTTAAATTGCCTGCGTTGAGTATTTTTAAGTTTCTGTATGTTGGTGGGACCGTCTCTCAATTACTAAACATGAGCGCGATCTGTCAAGTAGTTTGTTCACGACAGCTTTAGAAACCAGTCGACCCCAGTGGTACTCTGCGAATTTTACAATGGAAAAAATATTGAACGAAGAGTTTTTCTCAAATTTTGTGTTTTGAACAAAATTCCGTGTGGTGAATCATTGCGAATACTGGAAAATGCTCATGGAGACTCTGTTTGATCGAAAACTCAAGTATACGAGTGGTAAAGCTTTTAAAGATGGTCGGGGGATCGTCGAAGATTTGCCTCGTTCCTGATGACCTTCGACCTCAACTGACGATAACATCCAAACAATTAAAGAAATGGTGCTCGAAAATCGTCATGCCAGTGTTAGAGCGACAGCTCGTGATTTCAACATCTCTTGTGAAACCGCTCGTTTGATTTTGATAAACCAATTGGGCATGTGGTTCGTTGCCGCTCGGCTCGTTTCGATAGAGCTGAATTTTCTCCAAAAATAGTACCGAATGCAGGTAGTTGCAGACATGCAGGATCGTGCGAATTCTTATCCCACGTTCGTGGGTCGGATCATAATAATCATCGGAATGGGTGGGGAAAAATGAACCGAAATCGAAAAAACATCGTCAAAATCGATCGAAAATCAAGACGATGAGTTTTCTTCAATATTCGTGGTGTGGTTCATCATGAATTCGTTCCGCAAGGTCAAACGGTCAATAAGGACTTCTATTTAACCGTTTGGAGACGTTTGCGTGGAAATATTTGCCGTGAACAGCCGGATTTGTGGCAAAACAATGTGTGGATTTCGCATGACGATGAGGCACTCTCATCGAGTCACGGTTATCAACGACTTTAAGACCAAACATTCGATAAATTCCATCGAGCAGCCGCCTCACTCGCTTGATCTAGCTGTGTGTGACTTTTTCTTTTCTCCAAACTAAAATTGCAGCTCCGGGAACCAGATTTGATTCCATAGACGTCATAAAAGGAAATTTGCAGAAGGAGCTGAAGACCATTCCTGAATGTACATAGTTTTCACAAGTATGAACGTGCTTTGAGCAATTGTTTCACAATTTTTACACATGTATGATATTTAACTTCCTACATTTTGTGTTATTCTGTTGAGAATAGGACGATGATAGAAAAAGTAGGAAATGAAAGGGACTGTTTCGACGGTGGTGCCTTAGTGTTGTTGACTTATTAACGTCTGATGCACAATCAAGATTAAACATGTCTTTCATGAATTTGAGAAATGTTTCGTCATTTTTCACGTTTGTGTTGAAATCGCGACAAAGAAGAGTTGGTACATCGGTATCAACTTCCATGAAGGGATGTACATACTGGCTGTTGTAAACATGCGGAAATAGTGCTTGATGCAGCAGAACACTGATGTTAGAGATACTTGCTCCAGGATGAATATAAACTGCGCCAAGAACCATTTTAAATTTGGTATCAGCGGTGAAGCTTGTAATTTCTGCCCAGCAAACGTAATCAGTGTTTCTAATATGGCGGGTTTAACGTTGAGAATTTTCGATGTGGATGTCGATGATAAATTTCTATAAATTGCCACTCCACCTGCTGCGTTTGTTTTAGAAATCTGATCGATTATTCTGCCGGGTTACTATTTCAAAATTCCCAATTGAAATTGGATCGAAATTGTCACACATCAACGTTTCATTCAAAATCAAATAATCAGAGCTTGGAATCACTGTGTCTCAATTATAGCATAACCTACAATCGCTGCACTAGCGGACCGATGCTATTTATTTTGATGATGAAAGCACGAATATTCCACAATATATCACTATACATATATTTAATATCGCAAGAATCATTACCTATAATATATATATCGTCGCTATA
This sequence comes from Cryptolaemus montrouzieri, assembly GCA_013387265.2. NCBI lineage: Eukaryota > Metazoa > Arthropoda > Insecta > Coleoptera > Coccinellidae > Cryptolaemus > Cryptolaemus montrouzieri. Next base: position 1,236,921 of record JABFTP020000083.1, on the reverse strand, counting down.
AACAATTGACACCACTTTCACTTTTCACTGCACTTCATACTTGACGAAAACAAGTGCATGTTTTATTGTATAGCAGCAGTCCACGCGGACGCATCGCCCACTCAAGTAGGAGAGAGACAGATGTCGAACGCCGTCGAACAAGGAGGCCGATTGTGCCTCTTTGTCGCTCGTTCCGCGCTCTCGCTTGCACTTCAAGCCTTAAATGGAACGCCTCAGAGCGAGGTAACGCCGCATGAATCATGTGTTTTCGTGCTCTCAGCCGGCTTCATCGAATTATAAGGCTTTGTCAAGTCAAAAAACGTTGGCACATGTGTATCGCTTCCAATGGAGCATATTGAAGGTGATTAAGAAAATATTGAAGTATATTAAGATTTTTGATATTTTAGGATACAAGCCATAATTCTAAATATTCAATAAATTCTTGGGAAATGAACAAAACATTCCATTCGGATAAATTCTCGAATTATGAGTATTTGATAGAATCAGTAATCTTTCAGCAATTAGTTTCACTTCAAACCCTACAAATCACCAAGGACGGACGGAATCTATCCGTTCATGTTGCACATGTTGCAAAGAGGCAACACATCTACAGCCCGTGTCTGAGAGCTATACACAAAGCCAGCTACTATCTGGGCTACATACCCCAGTCATGGAGGAAAGTCAAAGTATTATTTAAACCGAAAATGGACAAGAGGTATCCAGATGAGTCTAAATCATATCGCCCGATAAGCTTAACCATCTTTCTTCTGAAATCAATGGAGGAAATTCTCGACAACCATTTGAGAAGTTTCATAAAACTCCATAAAAAACAATTTGCCTACCAACCGAGCAAGTCTACAATTGGTGCCCTATACGATCTAATCAAAGAAGTGGAAGCAGCACTAAAGGATAAGGAAAGAACCTCAGTTCGATTTGGAGACATAGAAGGAGCTTTCGACAATACCTCCTATACATCCATTAGCAATGGTGCAAACAACAAGGGTGTCGAAACACCCACCATCAAATGGATCAGAGAAATGCTCAAGGCCGGATCATAACGGCCACTTTTGGAGACACTGAAATATCGGTGTTGAAAAGGATGATCCAAGAAGGTGTTCTATCGCCGCTACTATGATCAGTAGTTGTTGATGGCCTCTTAGAAAAACTGAACAACTCTGGCTTCAACGCACAAGATTATGCTGGTAATCTAGTTATCATCATTTGGGGAAAGCATGATGGAATCTTATCGAACCTGATGCGAAAAGCCCTTAACATCGTAAATAAATGGTGTGTTGAAGAGAGGCTCATCATCCATAAAGACAAAATCATTCTAATTCCATTCAGAAGACGTAGAAAGTTGAAGTTAATGCCCCCTTTTCTGAATGGACATTTACACATTGACAAAACTTTTTCGAAGGCTACATCGTGCCTATGGGCATGCCGTAGACTCTTCGGAAAGACCTGGGAGCTACAGCCAAAAATAACATACTGGTTATACACAGCGTTTATAAGACCCATTGTCACATATGCATCGTTCGTATGGTGGACGAAAACACAAGAAATAACTAAGCAAAACAAGCTGCAAAAACTGCAGCGGTTAGCGTGGGTGGGCATTACAGGTGCTATGAGAAGCACCCCGATTACTGCCCTGGAGGTAATACTAAATCTCCCTCCTCTTCATATGAAATTGAAAAAGCAGGCGTTGATGGCGGCATTATGGCCCCAAGACACAAAAAAATTATTACCTAGTGATCTGAAGGGACACCTGGAAATTCTGAGTTACATATCGCCAGAAGTAGCAACCATCGGATATAATGCCGCTTAAGTTTGATTTTCACACACCCTTCGAAGTGGCCATAGAAGATTGCACTATCGTATAGGGAAAAATAAATCAATTAGAACAAAAATCCGCCATTTGATACATGGACGGATCAAAAACGATTGATGGAACAAGAGCAGGCATATATGGACCCAAGTTCTCTTCATCAGTGACTCTGGGCTCTACTCCAACAATCATGCAAGCAGTGTTTCTGCTGTAAACCTGTGCTGCCAGGAGGGACTACGAAGGAAACTCAAACGTGTACAGATTTACGTACAGTCAGGAAATGATTGAAGCTCTAAACTCTTACAGTTATCGGAGCATCCCTACCTGGGAATGCCGTCAATCCTTGAAGCAACTTGCTGAGGAGAACAAACTTCTCCTGTGGTGGGTGCCTGGCCACAAAGGCATACAAGGAAATGAAGCCGCTGACGAATTTGCTAGGTCAGCTGCTGGAATCCCACTTATCGCACTTGAACCGTTCTGCCGCCTAAGCAAGCCGCACAGACGACAGGAACTGGAACGGTGGGGAGAATATAGCAGAGAAGAATACTGGAGGAACACTCCAGGCCAAAGGCGAGCGAAAAAGTTCATTGGCTATTCGCCAAAGAAGACAAAACAGCTTCTCGATCTCTCTAGGGACGAGCTGAGGCACATTAATAGGCCTCCTTACTGGACACAGCCCAGTACCATCTCAGTAAAATGGGCAAATCGGAAACGGCAACATGCAGAATGTCATGAAGAGGTCGATGAGACTGCCGAACATATTCTTTGCAGTTGCATCGCAACTGTCCGTCAAAGACATATATACTTCGGTAGCGACAAGCTAGAGCCGCAAGAAGTGAAACCGAAAGCTCCCAGGGAGATTCTTAATGTTGTAAGGGAAATAGATCTACAGGGAAATGAATAAGAAGCGTTACGAACAAAAGACCAACTTGGTCGCAGTTCGAAAAGGCTTGCAAAGCCAAACGACCCCCTTCAATGTAATGTCTAACTAGCTGAAACGTATTTGTGGTGTACTACTTCCATTATTATCGAAAAATGCGATGAGTAAAGATTTCGCTTCCAATTATGACATTCTGGCTTTCGTGGGGCATTTACCCCCTCTCCCTATCCACTGCATGCTCTGCATTTTGGTCCCAGGGTCGTATTCGAACACCCACGACTCGTCACCAGAGACAACATTCGTCAATTCGAGAAATCAGATGATCTTGACAGATGGACAATCGGAACTCTTTGAGAATCATTTTCGCACATAGCTTACGCATCCCTAAATCTTTGTGTAGCATCTCCTTGTTGATGCCCAACTCGTATTCCAACATTCTTAGGCCTACCCGACGGTCTCCAAGCACTTGCAAGCGCAGCCGATCGAGGTTTGGTTTCCTTATACACGTCGGTTAACTGTTTCGTAATTTCCACGGAAGTTTCACCGCATTTCACCAAAAATTTAATTACTATTCTTTTACTCATCTTCACGACGGTGGGTCAAAACAGGTTGATGTTCAAATTAGAATAAAACACGAAGTATACAACCGATCAACACGAAACTAGCACAGGCTGACGCATAAATGAATTCTGTTTCGAATGAAACCAATGCCAACGCTGCAGAGTTACCAAACGCTGCAGCATTGCCAACTTCCGCGAAATTACTTGACATACCTCGTATATCTCACTGTTTATGAATAGAATTATATTTTACTCACTTGTAGGCCAACTCTGATTTTCTTCGTAAGAGCATTTGGTGGGAAGACAGATTGAACTAGGGGAACAGCTGTGCTCGATACCGTACCACCGTCTGGTCCAATGGCATGGATTTCTTGTCGTATTCTTGACACTACAGCGAAATAATGGGGAAAGTCGTTCGTCAGAATACGAGTAATTCTGCTCGTATGCAAATCTTCAATTTGGCTAAGTTCTGAAAGCAAAAAAATATGATAACTTCGAGTAGAGAGAGAGAAGGGTATTTAATTTACCTTCGCCATCAAAACTGTGGTTCAGTACATCTTGGACCGCTTCTTCATTCGCCTCCAGTGTATGTTCTTTCCAAGTTTCTCCATTTTCTGATCTCAGCACTATGATTTCACGTTGTCTGCCTCTAAGCGATGCAAAGTGGGGCACTTCAATTATTACCGGCCTAAAGAATAATACAGTTGAAACATATATACATATAAATTCAGTAAATACCAAGTACAAAACGCTCAAGAATTTTTGATCCCTATATTATAATTACAAATTTGAAAATGGTGTAGATAATTTTATATAAAACCTTCGCTTAATACAAGAAAACCACATACAGTAAGATGACCAGGTGTCACATCATGTAATTACTCTACTAATTCAATTGGAGGAGGTTACTTGATGAAAATTGATATACATATTTTCAATGAAATGAAACTATGGTATTTAGGTTTTCACTATATAAACAAAACTATGACCGGTTTCACCACACTGTGGCTTCATCAGATAAATACAAAGTAACCTACCTGAATTCTTTTCTTTGTTGATCTCTAAAATTTCCAATAGATTGAGTTTTTTCGAAATTTTGTTTTACTCATAGGCGCCAAATTTGGAAATTGGTTATCGAATTGCCTGCAAGTTCTATCCACCACTTTCTGACATTCGCCATGAATTAAAAAGAGATTAAACATATCCTCGTTTGAATAATCAGCCATTTTATCATCAATCTGGTGTTTTCAAATATTTTCACTTCAAATTACCAACTATTCTTGTTGAAATATCAAATTCGAATGAACGAAGTGACAAGTACATCAATTTTAGGCACCTATCAGGTGAGCGTAGCCAGTTCAGCTACTTGATTTAAATATTTCAAAGCATTCTCTGTTAGTTCTTGCAAAATCATCAAAATTCAATATATTCCCAAATTATTTCGGAACTATAAGATATGGGTATAGTACATGCTTATACAATTCCATCTGAAATTTGATGCTTCATCTGATGGCGATATAAAAATTGGCACGTGCAATTTGAAAAAATTGAGTTATTGCTGTTTGAAAAAGGCCAAATTGAAAAAATCATACAAAACAACGCAATAAACATTTGACATGTGTATACTGCTTAAAACATTCCTTGATCCTTCTTTTATCCGCCCAAGCAAAAACTGTGTTTGTAGTGCAAAAGATCTACGAGCTACAATTTTTTCAAATGTTTCTCAAAAATCGAGTTTATAACAATAATAATTAAATCTGTCAAAAGTTTTGATAGATAATTGCCAACAACTTGGGTATTGTAAGCCTTGCTCAAATGTCGGTTCTAGATGTATAATAAAAAAGGTAGATTGCCATTTGCAATAACAAAGTGATGACCCACTTCCGGTATAACCGGAAATGGTATCACTTCGAAAATATTTCATTTCAATTGGAAATCGCTAATTATGGCCGCGTATAAAATTTCATCTTGATATTGTAATTGGAACTTAAAAAGCTTTTAACGGACGGTCCCGGTGGATATCGCTGTATAGTACTCCATTGAAGTTAAAATAATTTCTAAAAGGTGTAAGATTTTTGATTCAATTACCGGATTGACTTTAGTAATTTGAAGGGCGTTGTTGATGGGTTTCACTGTATCACAAGGTGGAACACTAGGGAAGAGATTTACAACATCCCATGACATATAAGTTTAGCGTTCGGTGGTAGTATTTTGTGCTGAATTTTATTTATTAGGACTGAAGAGTTTTCATTGAGAATTTAGGTTGAAAATTAGCGTACTATTGAAATCTTACACCTTTTAGAAATTTGTTTAAAATAAAATTATTTTGACTTCAATAGAGTATTATATAATAGTAAAAAGATTTAATCATGGGTAATCCTCTGAGCTCTCTACTCGCTGAAATTTCATGGATAATATTGAAAATACTATTCAAGAACATCCGTTATTCAAACACTTCATTTATTGGTTTAGATATATCGACGATGTCATTTGTTATTTCACTGCTGTTTCACATTAAAACATTAATTAACAAAATTCACGATAATAATAAATTCACGTTAGAGATAGAAACAGAAAACTCCATTAACTTTCTGGATTTAACTATTACTGAAATTAACGCCAAACATGATTTTTCTATTTTTCATAAGCCATCGCATACAGATATTACTATTCACAGCTCATCTACACATCCTTATCCACATAAATTAGCAGCTTACAATAGTATGGTACATAGACTCATTAATATCCCAATGTCACAAAAAAATTTCATGAAAGAGCTGAATATAATTGAACAAATAGCAGTCAATAACGGTTACAGTCCAAATATGATTGAGAACATGATTTCACGCAAAAAAAATCAAAAAGCAATCCAGGAAGTATTTCCAAGTATAAAAAGTTCTAACAAAAATACAACAGCTTAACTTACATTGGTAATCCTAGTCTAAAATTAAAATCATTCCTCTCGCATTAAAATTTCAATATAGCATTCCGAACTGATAATTCTTTAGGCCGACATATCGAAAACTACAAATCTAAAATTGATAAAGGTAATACATCCGGTGTTTATAGACTGTCTTGCGGGGATTGTAATAAAATTTATACTGGTAGAACTTTCAGAAATTTAAAAGTTAGTTTATCAGCACAAACGTAGTTTTAATTATCATTCCCATTATTCTTATCATTTACTCGAAGAAAACCATAACTTTAATGATAATTTCAAAATTTTACACAATGAAAATAATAGAGAAAAACTGAATCTATTGGAAATTTTAGAGATCAACAAAGAGAAGAATTCAAGTAGGTTACTTAATAGTCAATTAGATCTAAATCCGTCTCCTTTGCTCAATCTTTTCAATTCATAAAGTAAGCAACTCCGATGCGTTTTCCAACATACCCCTTGTACTTGTAACTATTGTAATATTAAGTGGAAAATAAGACTAATACAGTCTGTGTTTAACATCTGAGGTGAACACATGTGAATATAATTGTCGAGAATTAAAATACGCGATATTCAAGGATAGAAAATCGTTTATCAGTGTAAAACATTCAATTAAATACCTTACAAACTACCAGCATATAATGTCGAGAGAAGAAAATAGGAAAATCCAGAACAACATTGAAATAGAAGAAATTTTAGTTGATCCAGGAGGGAGAAATAAAAGAAAAGCAAGTCAAGATGAATTAATAGAAAGCATACAAGAGATAACAGATGATGAAATTCAAGAGATAATCGGAATAACAAAAAAAATTCGTAAAGCAAAAACACCAGATGCAACTCAAGAAGACTTCAGAGATTTCGAATGGACTGAAATAAACAAACAATCAAGAGGTTAACCACCTGCAACAGATTCACCAACACAAAATAAACAACAAAAACAAACCATTCCACATCCAAATCAAGATAACAACAATATTAAAAGAATAAACTACTCAACAAAAATGAGGGAAATTACCAACAAGAAATTTATCAACTTATATTAATGTATCAACAAATGTTGAGTCAAGACTCCTAATGGCTGAAATCTGGGAAAAGGCTAGAATTAATAACAAAGATACGATATTAAAAACCAAAAAAGGATTTCTTCTCAAAAGCGATACCCCAAAAGCCATCTTCGAAAATACTCTAAAAACCCTATTAAACAGTAAAATAATTACGGGTTATACGGCCACATCCTCTTATAACCAAAACAATAATGAAAAAAAGTTACCTCCACCTAGCTATGCCTGCGTAATAGCATCAGTGGAAGAAGAAATATCAGATGAACAGATAAGCGACCACTTAAAGAATGCAGGAATGGATTTCAGATTTTGCAAGCGAATAACATCCAAACAAACTAACGCACCAACGCACTTCATCAGATTGATTACAGGCTGTATCACCTCCTATGAGAAAATTCTTGCGGAGGGAATGTTCTACAAAAGCCGACACTATGCAGTTTACACTTGTGGTGCCCCACAACCAGCTCCACTGCCCTGCTCAAGGTGCCGTAAATATACCCATCGTATAGAAGATTGTAACGAAGAATTAAAGGGCCTAAAATGTCAGGAAAATCACGCTACCATAATAACAGATATAACATTGAAACGAGTGTGTCATTTGTGGGAAACAATTAGATTTATATTCTGATGTTCGATCTTGAGGTCAACAATTTCGAATCTCCCACTGAAATAGTTGAAATAGTATGAACTGGCTTAACAAATGGAAATTACTGCTAAATCCTGTTAAATGTCAACTGATTATTTTTAATCATACCCCATCTCATGCTTCCCCGCAAATTTCGATCAACCAGCACAACATAAAACCTAACGTCACAGCAAAATAATTGGGCATAAATATTGACAACAAACTTAGCTTCGACTATCACACTAAACTCTGTAAAAGAAAAATTACTACCAGAGCTAAATTTTTTCGCTGCCTGACCTACAACAACAAAGGAATTAGCAAAAAAAACAGCTGCTAAAATCTATAAAAGCATTTGCAGGCCAATCCTAGAATATGGCCACACTATATTTCTAAACTGCAGAAATCCAGCAATAAAACAATTGAGAAGTGCAGAAACTCCTGCCCTCAGAACGATTACTAAGATGCGCCACCCAGATAATCCACTCCACAACTCTTCAAATCAGCTGCTCTACAAGGTGACAAAAATTCAACCTATCACTGATAGATTAAGGATGCTTTCAATTAAGTTTGCAAAACGACCACATAATATGGAAATACTATAACCCCACATAAGAAGAAGAGATATACATATACAAAGTCGACGAAAATATCCCACGCACACACTACTGGAAGTTATAGAGCAGCTTCAAGGGCACTAAAATAGTTCTGTGCATATAAATAATCACTTATAGTTTTTTTTTCTACAATCAAAATTGGGAAAACAAATCTCTATGTTCAATTTCAGTAGTAGGAAATAATATCTAAATGTAAAATTTACGGGCTGCAGGACCTAGGTCGATGGCCAGTTGGCCAATATTATGTTATTATTTATTGGCTAATAAAAATCGTTTATTATTATTATTATTAAGACTAATATATAAAGAATAACTCTGTTCATTAGTTTGTCTCTATCTGATGAAGTCACAGTGTGGTGAAAACGGTCATAGTTTTTTTATATAGTGAAAACATAAATACTATAGTTTTATTTCATTGAAAATATAATTACTCTACCATCGACCAAGTCGGCCACTTGGTCAGTGTATGGACTAAATTAATTGGGGTTAAATTACGTTCTTCTTACCCTAAAAATTTCGCCCCGACTGGTCCCAGCTCGAGAAGTCTACTTGCTAAAGCTTCACCCTCCATCAGCGGAGGAGGATGAGGTGTTCTTTGAGGTCTGACATATCTACATGTTATTCGAGTAGGACTAGCAGCACATCTTGGTGGTACTATAACCCGTACTCCTGAATGCCGACATCCTCGCATAGCGCCTCCTCTGGCATCAACTAGAAATGACACCAGGAAGCTGAAAAATAAAATTAAATTGAATTTTCGTTCGAATTTTCATATAACTTCATATATTTTCAGAATAAAGATGTATTCTGGGCCTTAAATGATATTACTCGTGCGCAAAATTGAATAAATACCTTTGAGTATAGAACATATTGGAGAAAACCATGTCGAATTGAGATTTGAAACCTTGGAACTATTGAAAGCTTTCAAGATTCGAGAATATTGATCCAGGCATCGAAGAAAATACCAAACACATTGAGAGAATTTCAACAACGATTTCAACTTGTTCTGGAATTGCTTGATGGTTGGAAAGCCATTTACTTACAGGGGAAAGTTGCTTATGAAAATGATTTATACAAGGTGTTCGCCTTAAAAGAGATGTATCTGGAGAAAGGCTTTATCGATCAATTTCAAATTTTGGCATTAGAATAATTTGCAATTATTTTCGAAGCGATACCACTTCCGATTATACGTACAACGACCACAACTCTGCTACTTCAAATGGCATAGTGTATTTCTTAAATGTTTTCATTGAAGGGCCAATGCGTATGCATATGTAGATGCTACTATTGTAGATTTGGCAATAGCACCTACAGGGCGCTAATGGATATTTTAGTACAGCAACTATGTGATATATCGTAAATAAAGAAACGTTCTTCTTCTTCTTACGGTGCCTTATCCTTAAGGACGTTGGCAATTACATTTGCCCATCTTATTATATTTGTTGCAGCTCTGAACAATTCTATAGAGCTCATATTAGTCCATTGACGTAAGTTCTTAAGCCAGGAGTTGCGTCTTCTTCCCGGTCCCCTTTTGCCATTGATTTTTCCTTCGATGATAAGTTGAAGCAGTTCGTACTTTTGGTTTCTCATAATATGACCGAAATATTGCGTCTTTCTTCCTTTTATTATCTGCACAAGTTCTCGATCCTTTCTCATCCTCTGCATAACTTCTACGTTTGTCGTATGACTCATGTAAGATATTCTGAGCATTCTACGGTACGACCAAAGTTCGAACTATTCTATTCTTTTTTGTGTTGTTTCCGTCATTGTCCATGCTTCAACGCCATATAGCACGGTGGAGAAAACGTAGCATTTCAGTATTCAGATATTTAGTTGGCAGTTGCATAGTATTTTTTGCATTTTATAAAATATAGCTCGTGCTTTTTCCAGGCGTGTTTTTATCTCTAGTGAGTGATCCCAACTTTCATCAAGGCTATTTCCTAGGTATGTTAATTTTGTTACTTGTTCTAATTCTGTTCCGTTGACCCTAATTCCGACCTTTCTGTTTTGGTGTTTGCTGATAGCCATCTTTGTTTTCTTTGTATTTAGTTTCATTCCAAATTCTTTACATGTTATCATCACTCGGTTCATTAGGCGTTGTAGTGCTTCAGCGCTATCTGCTAGAATAACCGTGTCATCTGCGTATCGCAAGTTGTTAATGCATTGTCCATTTATTATTATGCCATCCAAGGTATCCTGTAGTGCCTTCCTAAATAACTCTTCCGAAAAAACGTTAAACAACAACGGGGAAAGAACACATCCTTGCTTTACTCCTTTCTCGATGTTAATATCTTCAGATGTCTCTCCATTGATTCTAATTTTAGCCTTTTGGTCTTGGTAAAGGTTTGATATGATTCTCAAGTCTTTGTCGTCTATGTTACAAGACCTGAGAATTTCTATTAGTTTGTCGTGTTTCACCAGGCCGAAAGCCTTTTGAAAGTCTATGAAACACAGGTATACATCAGAGTCTACATCCCTACACGTATTGAAAAAAGTGCCTCTCTTGTTCCAAAGCCATTCTTGAAGCTAAATTTTGTTCGTCCCGTGTGTTCGTCTAATTTGTTATAAATTCTATTGTGTATTATTCGGAGGAACAATTTCAGTATATGATTCATTAGACTAATGATCCTATATTCTTCACATTTCCTGGAGTTCTTCTTTGGTAGTGGTATAAACACCGATGTCAGCCAGTCTTTTGGTATTATTTCAGTTTCGTATATTTTATTAAATAAGTTCTCCATAACATCGATGTGTTCGTCTGAAATTATCCTTATAATTTCAATTGGGATATTATCTTCTCCAACAGCTTTTTTGTTTTTTAGTTGTTTTGTTGCTTTAATAATTTCCTCCTTTGTGATGTAGGGTCCAGACGCTACTTTATGTACATCTATGCTTTGTCTCTCCTGGTATAGAAACATGTCTTCTATGTATTCTTTCCACCTGTTTATTTGATCTCTTATATTCAGTAGGGGTTTCCCATGTTTATCTTCGACGAAAGATGAAGAGGATTGCATCCTCATTCCAGCTCCTTCTTTTATTTTTTTGTGTAAGTTGAAAGTATCATGTTTTTGTTCTTGTTTCTCAATTTCTTCACATCTTTCGTTTAGCCATGTAACCTTAGCTTCTTTGATTTTTATTTTGATATTTTTATGTATTTGTTTATATCTTGTTTCGTTCTTATTTCTGAATTTTCTGCTCTCTTCCATCATTTCCAAGATTTCTTCTGTCATCCAATATTGATTCTTTTTCCTGGTCTCCTGATTAAGGTGCTTCTCTGTAATATTTTTTAGTGTTGTTTTAATCTTTTGCCAGTCTTCTTCAGAAGTTTGCGTCGGCTTTAATGGTTTTTCGTTTATATGTATTTCTTCCTTTATTTTATTGTACGTAGATTCCTCTTTCAATTTATCGGTGTTAATAATAGTTGCTTTCTTGTTTCCTTTGGTTCTTTTAAATCCTACCTTTATTCTTGCTAGAAGAAGATTGTGATCGGTGGGAATGTCAGCTCCGGGGTATGTCTTGTATGATTTTACTGCATTTTTGTACCTTCTGTTAACAATTATGTAATCAATTTGGTTTCTTGTGATGCGTCCGTCTACTCCATCTGCTGGTGACTTCCATGTATATAGTCTTCGTGGTGGTAACTTGAAAAAACTGTTCATTATACTATATTGGTTTTCTTTACAAAATTGTATTAATCTGTCTCCCCTGTCATTTCTTATACCGAGGCCAAACTCACCCATCGTGTCATCTTCTCTTCCCTTTCCAATCTTGGCGTTGAAGTCTCCGAGAATTATGTTGGTTTCATGTTTCTTTGTTTGGAGTAAAGTTTTACTTAAGTCTTCGTAGAATTGTTCTACTTCCTCCTCTGTACTTTGACTTGTTGGGGCATATATCTGTATAATATTCATATTGACTGGTCTGCTGTCTATCTTTATTAGCATTATTCTATCTGACACTGGAAGAAACCCAGTAACTGACTTCGCAGTTTCATTGGATGTAAGTATAGCAACACCATTCTTGTTTTGTGTCGTTTCATCTCCAGAGTAGTACAGTGTATAGTTAGATAAAACATATTTTCACATTTTAGGAATCCTTTATTGAATAGAATTCAGGGACGTACTCGAAATATTCTTTCGCCGATCGGTTTGTGAGTTATGAAACAAACTTGTGTTTTTTTTTCAAATACGAACTACGTGATTTGGATATCAAAAGGGAGGATTATTATTTTTTCTTTCCAAATCTATATCACATCCCTCATTAATTTCTTCAACATCAGCCTCTTTCGCTAAAAACTCGAAAATTCATATCTATACATTTGGAGATCGCAGATATACACAATTCTATGATAGAAGAAATTAGTCTATGTGGGTCAAAGACCTCATTCATTCATTTATGTGTTAAAAACAATTAAGTTCACCCCTCAGAATATAGATTTTTCTTTCATAACGCTATTTCAATAATTCAAGCTTGTTGTTGCGGATCAATCGCCTTTAAAATATACAGAAAACCAATCTATTCGTATACCCTGATTCATAACAGTAGTTCCCATACCCAGAGTATCAAATTGAGTGCTTTTCATTCATTTGTGCACAGATTGTTGTTTATTCCATTGTCAGCTGTCGATTTTGAGAATGAAGTTCAAGTTTTAAAATTAATCGCTAAGAACAACGATATAAACTTTTATTGCAGAGAAATTATCCGTTGCATACTGAGAAATCTAACAGAAAATTTCCAATTAAATATATTCCTAATATAAGCAACAAGATATGTAGCAGATAACACAGAAATAATATTAACACCATCAGCACTGAAGAATAAAATATCGGTTCATTGTTAGTTAATAATAAAGACAGAACAAAATTATTGGATAAAAGCGGAGTATATAAAATACACTGCAGTGAATTTGGGACATTCTTTATAGGCCAAACTGGAAGATGCATCGAGAAGAGAGTTGAAGAACATAAAAGTTCTATCCTCCAAAATAACAATTTCATAGATTTCGAGAATATCGAACTCATGCATCCAGGTAATAAAGAAAAAAGGATTGACATCTTGGAAATTATTGAAATTACGTCCGCTCATAGGAAAAACCAGCCAATTTGCAACAACCAACTAGACTTCAATTTACCTCCTGTTGTGAATGCCGTTATACATAAGTGAAATCACTCATTTTATATTTAGTATTGTATTACTCTTGATAATGGGCTAACAACCCGAAACATATGTCGAGTATTTTTAATGAAAATTTGAGAAACCTTTGCCAAGTGATACAACAATCATTTATTTATTATGTTTCACCAAGTGTTAAGTGGAATTCCATTCATATAACTAAAATCATCTATAGTTCGTTTCTCAAAAACACAAATTTGCTTCATACCTCAAAAACTGATTGACAAAAAAATTTTTCGAATAAGTATAATTGGTACATGTTAGTTCATACACTCCTGAATTATCTGATTTTTAAGCTTTTGAGCATTGAAATATATTTATGATCGTTAGGTTGTGGATTTGTAGGCAAACTTTATATTGGGGATACGGATGTTATGTGCGAATTTTTCAGAAATTGGGCCAAAATAGGTTAATGATGAATATTTATATGCGGCTGTCAGAATGTTTCTGAGGATAAATACTGTAATAGGCGTTTTTCAAACGTTTTTTAGAAGTTTGTCTATCATAAAGGAAGAATAGCAATTATTTTTTGCGATAGTTTTGATTAATAAAATTTCTTTATTGAGATTTGTAGTAGAGCTCTGTGCATCAAAGAGTTGAAGGCAGCTAATTTATGTTGAATAGAATCAGAAGTGTGTAAGTTTAATATATATATTGAATATAAAAAGATTGTTATGTCTAAATATAATTTAATCTTAAATATTGATTATATTGTTGATTTCTTTTCTAGTTTTAATTCAATTCTTGGATGAATATTATCAACAAAGTTTAGGAAAATGTCTAATTTTCTTGAAGTACCATTAACATATCGATATAGTCTGTTTACGTTAAGTTTAAAGTGACGTCATAGCTAGGAATGTCTGGTTGGAAAAGATTGCAATGAACAAGAACAAAATAACTAGTCTCGTGCAAAGGAACTACTAGTGACATATGGTGACATTTGGTTATGACAGTTGGTATTGAAATGCGGCGTTGACGTATTTTTATTGTTTATTTTAGTTCGCTTCCTTGTGCTGATTGAGAAGGGTTTGAAGTGTTTTCCTCGAAGTTTTGATAATACACTCGGAGGCAAAATTAGCGGAACACTCGAAAATTTAACCAAATTCGAAGTCCGATATTTTTCCTAATTCTCAACAGATTTAGATGATTTTGTCGGCAAGTTATAGATCAACTCTTCTGCTTTGTAGAAATTATGAGAGAAAACAAAAAAAAAAATTTTTATACGGGGGCAAAACTAAAAGTGTTTTTTTTTGTAAAAAGTTCGTAACACCCTGTGGAATTTCGTGGTCCGAGTTGAAACGTACAATATCATGGTCTGTCAAAACACATCTTCCTACAGTAACGCCCTTCTTGTTTTATGCATTTATCTCTATTTTTACAAGAGATATCCAATTTGAAGCGAAAAGTCACAAATTTCAAGAATTTATTTTTAATCTTGCGTAGGTGCATAACATCGGAGGTTAGCCAAAAAATAAAATCAAAATTAGAGAAGCGGAAATCTAACGAAATGAAAATTTTTGAAATTCACTGGCCAATTTCACGCTCCGGGAGAACTCGAAGTACACTGGAAAAATCGTTGATTTTGCACATTTATTTTTGAATTTTTTTGTGTGACACTCTATAATAATTATCATTCCTGTCCAAAATTGAGAGCAGGTGTGTATCCTGGCGATATACTCTTGAAATGAAATGAACATGTTGAGAAAAATGTTCATGATGATCCACAAAAAAAAACAGTTGATTTTAGTAGCGAATATGACCCCCCTGAGCTCTTATTACAAACGATTTCGCATACTCCCAATGATGTTGTCTATCATCTGTTAAGGTATGTTGTCCCACTCTTCCACCAAAGCCAATGTCAGCTCTTCAACGTTGCCTGGATTCGGTTGTCGAATCCTTCTTCCAAGAATGTCCCAAACGTGTTCGATCGGGTTTAAATCCGGTGACCGCGACGGCCAGTCCATTCGTGTGATCCCAACTTCATTGAAATATTCTATCACTATGCGCGCAGTATGAGGGCGCGCGTTATCGTGCATAAAAAGGAAATTTTCCCCTATGTAAGGAGCGAAGGGCACAACATGGGGCTCCAAGATTTCTGTTATATACCGATGGGCATTAAGTGATCCATTGCCAATAATCTCCAGTTCTGTTCGTACTCCCTAGCATATGCCACCCCATATCATAACTGGCCCCTCCACCGTATTGATCAGTTCCTGCGAAGTTCGCTTGATTGTACCGTTCCCCTCGATGCCTCCATATTCTATCTCTACCATCTACGAAATTCACACAATATTGGCTCTCATCACTAAATAAAACTCGTCTCCACTAATTGATTGTCCATGCTACATGCTCCCTAGCGCCAATCTTGCTACCCGATGGGCTCTATCGAGTCTTGGTGCTCTTGCTTGCGCGTATGATCTCAGACCAACTTCATTGAATCGTCTTCTGACTGGCCTCACACTGACGTTAATGTTATCCACTGCTTCTAAAAGGTTACGTGCCTGAACCGTTTCGAATCGTAAACAGTAAAAGAATCACAAAACACCGCAACCGATCGAATTTGTATCAAATCAAAGAATGGAAAACTCTCATTCTTTAAATAAGTGCAAATGTGGTCATATACAAAAAAACGTGTGTTGTATTTCATATTTGATAAAAAAAGGTGTGCACATGTGTAAATGAAAAGTTTTATCAATGGTCCCAGAATTCGGTTGTGTATTTTAATACCTAACGACTGTTATCTCCTATGAATTCCTAATTTTCACCAAATTAACCAAATTGTCATCAATAGCTAATGCAATTCGAACATAAAAATCGCAAACGACAATTTGGACACGCCTGATTGATAATAAAAAAATTCCAAATTTATAGACGAATTTTAATGACAATTTATTGATTCAATGGAATTTCTCCAAAATGGTGATTTTCCACTTGAAATTAAATATATTTTGCAAAAATAGAGATAAACGCATGAAACAAGAAGGTCGTTATTGTAGGAAGATGTGTCTTGACAGACCATGATATTGTACGTTTCAACTCGGATCACGAAATTCCACAGGGTGTTACGAATTTTTGACAAAAAAACACTCTTAGTTTTGCCCCCGTATAAAATTTTTTTCAATTTTTTTTTGTTTTTTCTTATAATTTCTACAAAGCAGAAGAGTTGATCTATAACTTGCCGAACAAATCATCTAAATCGGTTGAGAATTAGGAAAAATATCGGACTTCGAATTTGGTTAAATTTTCGAGTGTTCCGCTAATTTTGCCTCCGAGTGTATTTGAATAATTATTTTAAAATCAGTTCGTATCAGAACTCAGTGTTTCGAATATTTATTCTATAAAAATAGTGGAAATGCCAAGAGCTTGTTCGAGCCAAGCCGAAAAGAATCGGCAAACAAGATAAAGGGAGGCCTCTTCTCTCCCTTACAGCTGTAAGAGATGTAAGTACCACTAAAATTAATAACAGAAGGGGCCTTCCACCCTTAACTAAGAAATATTATGATACAACTTAACTTCTTCATCTGTTGGTTTCCACATTGTCTACACATTTATATACTATGAACTTTTTTGCTCACAGAGGGTTGCGAGTTCTTTACAAGTAAGCATTTCATCCATTAACAATATTATGACAAAGATAGAGTGGTGATCCACTGAGAAGTCCAAGAAAAAAAAAAGGAATCGTGAGAAACCTGTAATATATATTGACGATTTTGATCAAACTGCCATAAGAAATATATCTATGACAAGTTCCGGAACTGTAAGTAGTCATAAAAAACTTTGTCTAAATCAAGATTAATATTATATTCTTTGTAGAGGAACATATAACGTTGTCTGCATTAAAAGAGAAGATCCACGAAAGAGATATTTTCAATGGGTGTAAGACATCTCTGTGAAAAATTATACAAAACATCGGATTTAAGTATTCCAAAGATAATCCAAGAAGAGGTTTGATAGAACTACCTCATATTGCATTGAAGCGTATCCATTTTCTGCAATCATATATTCGTATAGACAATGAAGGATTACGTGAATTTGTCTATCTTGACGAAACATGGATTTTCAAGGATGGTAGTATCGGTCGATCGTTGCAAGATAACATCAAAAGTGTGAATAAAACAAAAGTTGGTGGAACCAGGTGAGGTTATCAACTTTCGTTTGTAGTATTTCAAGATATTCTAAATTTGATATTCGTTCCAGATTCATTGTACTCCATGTAGGCAACAGGCATGGTTTTATTACTAGTGCAGAACTTGTTCTTTTCTCAAGAACTTTGGACAGTGATTACCACGGCGAAATGAATCAAGAAAACTTCAAGCATTGGTTTGTACACCAATTATTGGTGAATTTGAAAAACCTTTCAACAATTATACTCGATAATGCAAGTTATCATACAACTATTTTGAACAAAGCCCACAACAGCAACTAAAAAGGTTGAGATTCAATGATATTATAAAGAAAGTGATTTGAAACCACAATTATCGAGTCCAGTTAAAATGTAAGTACTGAATTCAAATAATATTGTATTTCAAGGAGTAGGAGTGTTTTCAATTTAAATATTTTTCACAGGAATAAGCCAAAACCAATATATGAGATTGATAATCTAGCTGAAGAATATGGACAAACCACTGCATTTTCAACCCAATTGAAAATATTTGGGGTATAACCAAAAACTATGATAGGGACCATGTAGGGAAGGAAGGGAGCTCCGCTGAACAATCTCTTTCTGTATGGAAAGAAGCTCTTCAGAAAATTACTCCAGAGGGTATGGAGTAAAACTATTGAGCATACAGAAAAAGAAATTCAACATTGGTGGGAACGCAAACTTCATTTTGATCTTGCAGAGGTTCCCCCTTTTATATGGACGAGAATGACAGTGACAGTGAAACATTTTCAGACGAACTTTTAGAATAAAATGGAGTTTCAATTAATTTTAGCTTGTCAATCTTTCCTTTGTAAAATTATCATCAAATAAATGATTTTGTTAATTTCTCTTATTAGCTAGTATAACCTGTGCTCCTTATTTGAATCTGCAAATGCCAAGTATACTTAATTCTAGTTTCTGTTGAAAGATTGAAATATTTCGAAAATAATTATTATTTCATGGCCTAGTAGAAATAATTTTTCATCATTCGAAAAGTAACGTTTCGATTTAAATTTTCGACTTATTCAAATACTGATTTCCTCTAAAACCTTATTCATTTCCATTGTATGTCAAATTCAATGAGATGGCCAGTGTTCAAAACCTTTATTGAACAAAGTGCATAATGAAAATTTCTAGTCTTCTAAAGATCCATCATGATCATCAGGTCGATTTTTATTTTCAACACGAAATTTTTTGGCCGTTCTTTGAAAGGCACAGAGATTATTTTTCTCAATGTTTTGATACCACACACTAGGGGTCTGAGATGCGTAGTTTTCGATATGCAGGATGATATGAATAATTATTGAAAAATTTTATTTTCGGGAAAGGAAGATCGCGAATCAATTTCATATGCCTCAAATTGACATCAGACAAAGTTTTCTCAAGAAATAAGTCGAGTTTATTCTGATAAAAATTGATATCACATCCTCTTGAATGAAACAGCCTGTATTTCAGAAACTACACCTCAAAGACCCCTACTATGGGTATCAGAACACTCAGAAAAATAATCTCTGTAGAAAAATGA
Organism: Cryptolaemus montrouzieri; assembly: GCA_013387265.2. Lineage (NCBI taxonomy): Eukaryota > Metazoa > Arthropoda > Insecta > Coleoptera > Coccinellidae > Cryptolaemus > Cryptolaemus montrouzieri. The sequence goes on along the minus strand of JABFTP020000083.1, from coordinate 1,217,604 downwards.
TGAAAAAATATGGGTTGTAATTTTAAAAAATGGTCGATGGCGTTATATCTTGCGAATTACAGAAGAAAAAATTTTTTTCCTTCCAAATGATTTCGAGTTGAATATAAAAATCGATCTATCTGAGCATTTTGCACGAAAATCATAGATAACGAAATTATGAATTTAATTCCATACTCTACAGTCACACTGAATAGGAATTTTGGGACATTGGCAACATCCGAAGAAACTGGTTGATGTCGTCACCTTAAACTTAACGTGAACAGGCTATACCAAATTATTATATGAGACACTATAGGTGATTGAAAAATTATATTTTCTATGTTATTCATGAAGATTTCTGATAGCATTGGACTGAGGGGTGAACCCATAAACAGACCTGATTGAGGATTATTTTCAATATAACCATATAATTTTCAATATGGATTATGTTAGGTTAGTCCACTCCTAGAAGAAATTTTCTTGCATAACATGGAAAATATAAGTTTTCAATCACCTATAGCGTCTCTTATAATATTTCGGTATCGATATGTTGACGATATTTTTGTGTGTTTTAATGGTACTTCAAGACAATCAGACATTTTCGTGAACTTAATTCATAAAATTCTTCCAAAAATTGAATTTAAACTAGAAAAAAAACAATCAAATTAATTGTTGTTATGTAAAATCTTATCTTAAATTCAAGTGTGTTTGGACATATAAGGGTCATATATGATTGTTGAAATATTTTTCTGCTGTTTTTCTTTTTCCATTGTTACAGATTATTGTCCCAAATCCTTTCACCCTTGTCTTCGTTTGGAAATCATGGAATGCAAGAGAGAATGAAGCGGCTAAGCATAAAAATCTTTGGTACTCTTTATGTACACACGACACTAACACAACATAAACAGACAAGCTATTGCTAGTGCAAGAGCGACAGGGAAACGAGTTTTTTCCTCAGGTTTTTTCACTCGTTGATTGAATCATACGCAAGATAGTATGCTTCCCCTGCTATTTTTTCCTGAGCTCACACTTGTGTTTTTTCTGACACACACCAAAATTATAGATATTAGCATTTATTGTAATTACAACTATTCGAATTTTAGTAAATCCTCTCTTTTTCAAAAGAATGTATATATATATATATATATATATAAACTATTGGCCAGAGCAGTTCAAGACAGCAGAAATTATTTTAATTCAAAAACCAGGTAAAGATCCGAGCAGTGTAACCTCCTATCGGCCAATCAGTTTGCTACCTGTAACCTCAAAAGTACTCGAGAGACTGGTCTTACGCAGAATCAACACAGATCCAAACACAAAACAATGGATACCTCACCACCAGTTTGGGTTTCGAGCATCCCACTCAACTGTTCAACAAACACACAGAATAAGCCATACGGTAAACCAAGCACTTGAACAGAAGAAGTACTGTACATCAGCAATTCTTGATGTGAGCCAAGCCTTCGACAAGGTTTGGCACCCCGGTCTACTATACAAAATAAAAAAACATCTTCCTACAACATATTTCAAACTATTGAGATCCTATTTAGACACAAGGAAATTCAGGGTAAGAGTGAACGACAAGATATCCAACAATTTTCCCATATCTTCTGGAGTACCACAAGGTAGCGTCCTCGGTCCCATATTGTACTTATTGTATACAGCAGACCTGCCAACAAACCCCCAAACAGTGATGGGCACATTCGCGGATGACGCAGCTATACTAGCAAGCGACGAGGACCCAGCAGAAGCTTCTCATTTGCTACGTAGCCATTTGGACCAGATACAAGAATGGTTGCAAAAATGGAGAATTAAAATCAATGAGACCAAATCTGTACAAGTAAATTTCACACTAAGAAAAGGCCAATGTCCGCCAGTACAGATGAACAATATTTGGATACCTGAATCTCCTACAGTGAAATACCTGGGAATGCACATGGATAAAAAACTTACCTGGAAGGAACATGTAATCAAAAAAAGATAACAAATTGACCTGAAAGTCAAAAAATTACACTGGCTCATTGGTAGGAAATCGAAATTATCATTAGAGAATAAACTGCTCATCTACAAAACAATAATTAAGCCCATCTGGACCTATGGAATCGAGATCTGGGGAAGTCCAATATGGCAATCATCCAAAGAAGCCAATCTAAAATCCTCAGAATGATTGCAAATGCCCCTTGGTACGTTTCAAATCAGACCCTACATGAAGACCTGATGGTACCGTATGTAAAGGACGTCATTAGAGAAAACAGCAACAAATATCACGCAAAGCTTGAGATTCACACAAATATTTTGGTACAACCTCTGTCTGAATCGCAGAACGATCGGCGACTGAAACGAAATTGGCCAGCAGATTTAAAGGAGATTTAAAGAGGACTTGTCACTGGACAGGACCTCATCATGACACTTGGGAGCGTTAGCTCTAAAACCAGCAAATGAGCTTATAGAATGTAAATTATTCTGATTGCTTGTAACTACTATTATAATAAAAAAAAAAAAAAAATATATATATATATATATATATATATATATATACCTACACAGACATTTGCATTATGTTTGATTCCTTTCATCCTATTCAAGATAAATCAGCTGCCTTCAATTGTATGATTCACAGAGCTTCTACATTAACTGTATCCTATACAAATTAAAATGAGGAAATTTTATTGGTCAAAACTACAGCAAAAAATAAAAGTTATTCTCCCTCAATGATAGACCAAGTTTTATCTAAGAAACGTTTGCAAAGAACCCTTAATAGTATCCTCAATTTCTATGAAAATACCACTCCCCAATGTAAAATTAGCTTACAAATCTACAAACTATCAAATATATTTTTCAACGCCAAAAATACTCCTCAGAAATTATATGATTCAAGAGAGTATAAACTAACTTGTCCCAATTGTAACGGAATCTACTTTGATCAAATAGGCAGGTCGTTCAGAATTAGATATTAAAGAACATCATTCATATTTTCGTAAAAATAAAACCGATACTACTCTGTCACAACATTTCATAGAAATCAATCATATTTTTCCATCAATAGACAATCTAAAAATACTATAACATGCACAGGAAGGTATAAAATTCAATTATTTTGAATCCTTAAAAATATTCATAGCCAAACACCAGCCAATAATCAAATATTACTTAACGACCTGATGAATTTATGTTATTCACCAATATTTGGGATTTTAAGTAGTTCTCAATTATGTATTCGTATCCAATGTGAATTTCGTATATGTTATTCACCTGTTCTGTTCATTTTTCTGCACCTATATATGAGAAAAGTGCTAACTAGGTATTTTAGTTTAAAACTCATACTTGTCTGACGAGCGAAAGCACGAAATAGTTATAAACTTGAATAAACTGCTCCATCACTGATATTTTTCAATTAGTAATCCTCATAATATCAATTACATATCACATAGTAACGGTCCAATCTATTTAATTTTCGATATAATTCTCATTATCTGGGCAGTCAAAATTCACATCAAACACAAGAGCGAAATTTTCAACATACTTTCAGCTTTGATATACTCAATTAAATGTAGAAAACCAATGTCAACATTTAGTCTGAAGAAAATTCAAATGGTGTTAAATTATAAATATTTTAACTACATTTGTTCAGGAATTATTGGACAATCTCCCGATAAATGCACGTGTTTCATGTTGGTACCAACTGGAAAAATTTAATAAAAATCAATACTAATATGAAATATGGTTCTAATGAAGAAGAAAAAAGATACTCGTATTCGTAAAAGCAAACGTTATTTTGACAAATTAGTTTTATTGAATTGACTAGTATCGGAAAAATGTAGTTCTCAAAAATAATACTTTTTTCTTTAAATAAAAGAAGAGTTATAATCTCACTCCAATCTGAGTGTTTTTTTGGAAAGAAGATTACACTCAAATTCCGAAAAGTTTGATAGAAGAAATCATGGTTCGATGATTTTTAACTTCAGATGCTTGAAAAAGATGTCCTTTAAAGAAAAAATTGAAAGTACACCATGCCATTTGAAACAGTTAAATTGTAGTCGGCACCGCTCTGAAGACAACTACAAATTGTAGGTAAATACTCATTTACTCTAATCCAAAAATTTGAAATTGATCGATAAAACACCAGATACTTTCAACGAGCCCTTAAGCGCGGACACCCTGTATCTAAGGTTATGTATCATAGCTTAGATGAAATTGACTTTCATTCCCAAAGAGATAGACTTATACCAACAGTTTTTTCTATGGAAATCATGTAAGTCGACGATGCGATTGTCAATACAGTCTTCTTAGGGATATACTCAAAACCCAGAATATTTCCTATTCATCTTTTTTACGGCTTAAGGTATTTGCTCAACTCGCGTGAAATACAATCAATGTTTAAGTTCCTTGTTTATGACATGCCTGTATAACATAACCAATACCCAATACATAATATGTGAATATAATGATAATTATTTTTTCATAAGTTTACCAGTAAGTGTAGTATAGTGTTAACATTCCCATGCTTTAATATTTCCCCATCGAAAAAAATTCGTGTGCCTGAAAATGTAAAATCGTGCGAATGAAAGTGAGCTCAGTGATAAGTATACAAATAGTTATATGTGAATAAGTGTGTGTAAACCAATTCAGGGTTGATACAAATATCTACGGAAAAAAATCCAAAATCAAGCGTACTAACTACAAGTAGAGTCATTGAGGAAAACTTACTTTCTCCTATCCTTGACTCTGCATAAAAATCCCGAAACACACACATAAGTAAAAGAATCATTACAGAATGCATTTACATGAGGGGATCGGCGTTTTCAAAAAAAAACCCTGTTCGGAACGATCTGTTACTTTTCCGAAAAACCTAATGATGAAGAACTTTCGAATTACAGGGTGTCTGCGAATTGCATGTACCACGTTATCCACAGATTCTTCAGCTCGAAATGAGTCGATTTAAGCCAACTTACCTATATGAAAAGTTTCTTCGTTTGGCCGTTAGAGGTCACCAAATCCAAAGATTTTTTTTTTCAAATAATTCGAGAACGATAGAAATCATATTTGGTATGCGTAATCGGGCGCGTTATCCATATTGTTTAGTGACAACTCAATGACCTTGACGATTCACAAGTGTCCCTAAAAACTCGAACATGTTTTTAATCAACCATAATTTTTCAACTGTCTACGTTTGAGCAAAACTGTTTTAGAACTTGAGTAGCTAGACTAATTATCGAACTTTTTTGTCTCCTGAGAAATTTTCATAAGATGATCGGTTCGATCACAAGAAACAGTTCTTCAATTTCATGATTTAAATTTTAACCACTTAGCAAGTCAAAAATGTCACATATTAACCATGTTGGCTTTGGATTTGTTTCTATAGTCTGGCAGATTGCTTGATTATTATGCTTGACAACCTCTTGTTGACAAAATGATGTTTTCTAGGTTAGGTTAGGTTAGATTTCGTTCGTAGTCGTCCTTGGTCTAAATTCCTGGGCTTGAAGCAACCATTCTCGCGGAGGCGCCTCTCCAGATTTCCAAACGTTTGGTGGTTCGGCACTATGCGATCTGGAAATCTTTCAGTATATACTCTCGCGCCCATTGCCTTGACAAAATCCGTACACCATAACCATATCAATCATTTCAGAGTTACTGTACATTTTCGTGCCTAATAGTGATAAAAAAATCACCAAAATACTTAGTTAACAGCTTAAGGAACACTGTTGTGTCAACAATTGGTTGTCAAGCCTAATCAAATGACAATCTGTCAGACCACAGAAATAAATCCAAAGCCAACATGGTCAAATATGACATTTTCAACTTGCTAGGTGGTAGAAGAAATTAAATCATGAAACTGAAAAAAAATGTTTTTTGTGATTGAACTGCTGATTAAACCAAACACTCTCAAGATACAAAAAGTTTGATAATTAGCCCAGCTACTTAATGTCTACAACAGTTTTGCTCAAACGCAGACAGTTGAAAAATTATGGTTGATTAAAAACACGTTCGAGTTTTTAGGGACACTGTAAAACGTCAAGGTCATTGAGTGGACCACTAAAAACCGTGAATAACGCACCCGATTACGCATACCAATTATGGTTTCCACCGATCGAATCGTTCTCTAATTATTTGAACACTAAGAAAAAAATCTTTGAATTTGGCGACCTCTAGCGGCCAAACGAAGAAAGTTTTTATATAGGTAAGTTGGCCTTAATCGACTTATGTCGAGCTGTGGTATAACATTGTACACGCAATTCACGGGCACCCTATATTAATTAAAAGGTTCTATTTTCCAGTTCCTGATAGGATGCTGTTCTTATATACAGGATGCAGCAAGGTTAACGAGATATACTTCATAACAACAAGACTATTATTTCTGAATAAAAAGATAGGTCCAATTTTGTTGGTGGTGTATATCTTTTGGGATAATCTTTTAAGGCGCTTATTTATGAGATGAATTTTTAAATTCATCCATATCCTTGCTGAAAACGAAACGAAAAGCTTGTTGCAAAGGTGCTAGAGTTCAGTTTGAAGGAGAGCAATTCACCTGCAATTGGTTGATCCTCAAAAGGAGAACCTAAATCATGGATGCAATTCCAGAATTTTTTGAATAGTGAAGATAGATCCAGAATATTACAGGTAACACCATAAAAAGAGTCCATTAGAGATAAGTCCGATGATGAATTCCGAATACACTATGATGGGTGTAAAGTGCGAAAGATTTCGCGAGGTGATTCCTCAAGCCATTTTACGACGAAAAGTTCCCATGATCGCAAAAGCTTCGTTATCGAAATACAGGCTGTTAAAATCGTCAGATCTTTCAGTTTTTCAGATACTCTGTCCAAATTCGGCACATACGAGAATTTTCAATATCTACATCAGATCACAAAAACAATTATGAAAATCTTCAGGTGGTAGTTTTTCAGAGGTCACGTGTCTTTTTAACCCCTACAAGTTTTCATCAGTATTTTTCTATATCTTGCCTTTTTCTGTATCTGCCGCAGTTTTTGTGTAAAAATTTGAACAATTTTATGTGATTGATGAAAACATAACGTCAATGTGTCTAGACACATGGATCTACGTCCTGATTGAAGATCCCAGGAGTATCTTGAATGAATCTACAAGAAATAATAATATGGTTCCTTAAGTCTTCTACCTCTTGTATAGCAGTCCTGTAAACCATCGTTTTCAAATGTCCTCAAGTGAAAAAGTCTATTCGATTCAGATCAGGTAAACAAGCTGACCAAAATTGGGGTCCACCTCAGCTTATTCAGTAATCTGAATATGTTTCCCTAAATGTTAAGAGCTCTCATACTGAAATGAGCATGTACCATATTTCCCCCCTGTCTCTAAAGGAGTAGGAACAAGTAGTTCTGGCAGCTCTTCGGTTAAACTGAGTGTATGCATCTCCAGTAAATCTAGATGGAGTAAAATGTGGACCAATTAGGTGATCTCCAATTATTCCAATCCATATATTCATGAAGAATTGTTCCTGCTGATAAGCTTCAACGAAAGCATGAGAATTTTCTCTCTCCCACATGTGGTTGTTATGCTGATTAATAATGACAGCTCTCGAAACACTTGCTTTGTCCGTGAATAAGTAATGCTCCAGATTTTCAGGTTGTTGTCTAATCATATCTAGGGTCTGAAGCAAAAATGCTACGAGGAAACAGTGCCTGTACACATTGTACATGATATGGATATAAGAGCTGTTCTTTCAACATGGCAAATATCGCCATATGATTAACATGCAGCTGCAAAGAGATTTTCCTTGCACTAATATCCGGTTGTTGATCGTCGATTAAATTAAGTTCAGCTTCTTCTAATTATGGTGTTCTAATATCCCGGTGGTGACCACAATCATGCTTTCTAGTTTTGAAGCAACCTGTTTCTCAAAGTCCTTGATGAAACTGCCCAAACAAAGTATGATAAGGAATGACACGTTGAGCTTACAATTTAGCATATCTCTTGACGCTTCTATGGAAATACCGTTAGAGAGGCCATAGATGAAATGCATGTCGGACTTTTCTGCTTTCGAATAAACTTCCATCATAATGAAAATTCGAAAGAGTCATTGCAACTATCACTGCCTATCAGCGAAATATTAACGAAAATGAATTTATATCAATTAATTTAGAGTTTTCAATAAGAGAAATCAACATGACAGACGTCTATGCATATGATCAATTTATGGCGGATACGAAAGAATGTAGGAAATGAAAAAGATTAAATTAACTGAGAATGTAAAAAAAAATTTGAATTACCCGGAGTGAACTGAAGAAAAGTTTTAGGGGTAGAAAGGACACGTGACCTCGCGAAAGTAACACCCCGTATTTTTCACAGTTGTATCTGTAATCCGATTGTATAGATTTTAAGAAGGCTTCTATGTGCCGAATTAGAACTGAAAAAACTAAAAAAATCAGAAGGTTTCAACAGCCTGTATTTTGGTAACGAAGCGTTTGTGGACGATGATCGGCATGAATAGGTTGTATGTTCGCTCTGTCTGGAATGTGTACTGTAATTCGGAAAGCGTCATCAAAACAGGAAATATGATCTCCACAACGTTTTCTATTGCGAAGGATCTTTGGCAGGGTTGTTTTTCTTGCCCAACACTATTTAAGATCTATGTTCAAGTAGAACCACAGTCATGGAGAAGGCATGTCTCTGGAATGGGAATAAGAATCCGTAACTCTTGCCTGACAACTCTCTTTTACGCAGATGATCAGGTGATTGTGAGCACTGATGAACCTGACATGGATAGAAAAATAAAGGATGAATATAAAAACTGCGGAATAACAATGAATCTGAGGAAGACACAGTATTTAGTCATCGGTGGAACGACGAATGATCCTGAATTGCAAATAAACAAAAAAATTAAAGAATGTGAACGATATAAACATTTGGGAAGTATCAGAATGGAGCGCAGCAGGGCAGAGCGAGTGTTCGCATCCTGAACTCCCTATTATGATCGCATCAGATTAGACTTACAACTAAAGCTAAACTCTATAAAGCAATTATGGAACCCATTTTGACATATGGTTCAGAATGTTGGCAACTTACAGGAAAAAATAAGAGACTCGTTGACACTGTAGAAATGGATGTTATGAGAAGAGCATGTCGGATTTCCATATTGCAGCACATTGGAAATGAAGAAATAAAGCACAACACTGAAAGAATTGAAGCCAGACAGTTAGTATGGTCGGATACGTCAAGAGAATGGGAAATGAGAGATGACCCAAAAGAGCCTTGGAATATGTACCAAACAGTAGAAGAAAATGAGGAAAACCAACAACAACATGGTTAGATTTGCAAATGACTAAGAATTATCATCAAGAGTCATTTAACTAGTAAAAACCTTCTCAGAGCAATCAACTCCTATACAGTTCCTATTCTTACATCTTCTTAATCTTCATAATAAACAGATTTTTCATCTACGTTCCCATTTTCATGATAAACAGAGAACGTCTAAATTACATGATATTTTTGTTGCTTCCGATTATAATCTTACACCTTTGAACTTGACAATGCAAAAGGTAGATTTTGATATATTTGATGATAATACTAAAAGAGTTGGATGCAGAAATAATTACATGGAAAGCACCCTAAAGAATTGAAGAATGATTATATTCATGAAATCGCATCAAATGGATGGTTAGTTTCTGGAGAATTGTTTGCTGAAACAGAAGGCTTGGCAATTGCGATCCAGGATCAGGTTGTTTTCACGAGGAATTATAGAAAACACATCATCAAACAAAATATAGATGATTCTTGCCGTAGATGTTTCTGTTCTTCAGAAACAGTTTTTCATATATTATCATCTTGCTCAGTTCTTGCTTCAACAGATTATTTAGAAAGACATAATGCCGTCGCTAATATTATTCATTGTAATCTGAGAATTAAACATGACCTAATTCCCAAAAGAAAAAATTTTTCTAATATGAACCTGAGATTATTTGTGAAAATGACAAATATAAACTTCATTTTGATAAAACAATTTTATGCAACAGAGCTGTAAAACAATAGGCCAGATATCATTCTAACTGATAAACAGAATCGAATAACATATATAGTTGATATTGCTATACCCGACACACATAATATACAAAATGAATACAATGAAAAAATTTCTAAATATATGATGATATATCCTGTATACAGAGTGCTTCAACGAAAACTAAACAGAGGCTATATAAACCAAGATATTCATTTCTGATAAAAACGCAGAAACAGGTCAATTTTTGTTTCAAGGGGGACTTCTTTTGGGTTACAAAACTTGCCTTGAAATATCAACCCCCTAAGCGGGTGTTGCATTCCTTAAACATTTTGAATAGGAAAGATGGGTCGAATGATGACTCAAAAGAAAGGTGGTATCTTTGTCTACATCGACTCGAACGAATTTTCATTTTTACTTGAAAACTGTAAAAGATACAGGGTGAGCAACTGAAAGATAGGAAAGACTATTTCCCTGAGACCATTCAAGTTTCAGTGAGGTAAAATGGAACAGATCCATGCTGATCAATGGCAGTCATTTTCAAGTACCATCCTCATCTCGAATTTCAACCCCTAGAGCAGGGGTGACCACCCTTGAAAATTTGGAAGAGGATAGATAGGTCGAGTGATACCTCTAAAGAAAGGTATCATCTTTCTCTGCATCCCCGTGAACGAGTTTTCATTTTTGATTGAAAACTGTAAAAGATACAGAGTGAGCTACTGAAACTAAAGGAGACTATCTATCGCTTCCAGATCAGATTCATTCCAGATCAAAGGCTATCATCTTTAATATAAATGAATCTATTCCAGTTTTTCGCACTAATACTCCTATAGTCTTGGGGCGATAGTCTTCTCTATTTTTCAGTGGCTCACTCTGTATCTTCTACAGTTTTCAATCAAAAATGAAAATTCTTTCACGGGAATGCAGACGAAGATAATACCTTTCTCTCGAGTTATCACTCGACCCATATACCCTCTTCCAAATTTTCAAGGTTTGTCACCCCTGCTTTAGGGGTTGAAATTCGAGATGAGGATGGTACTTGATGATGACTGCCATTGATCAGCATGGATCTGTTCCATTTCACCTCACTAAAACTTGAATAGTCTCAGGGAAATAGTCTTCCCTATCTTTCAGTTGCTCACCCTGTATCTTTCACAGTTTTCAATTAAAAGTGGAAATTCGTTCGAGTCAATGTAGACAAAGATACCACCTTTCGTTTGAGTCATCACTCGACCTATCTTCCCTATTCAAAATGTTCAAGGATTGCAACACCCGCTTAGGGGGTTGATATTTCAGGCAAGTATTGTACCCCAAAAGATGTCCCCCTTGAAACAAAAATTGACCTGTTTTTGCGTTTGATCAGAAATGAATATCTTGGTAGATATAGCCTCTGTTTAGTTTTCGTTGAAGCATCCTGTATATATGTTTATATAGCGTTTGTGGACATATGTTCATGGTTTTCGTCATGAAATGGCTTGAGGAATCACCTCGCGAAATCTTTCGCACCCAATCATTCACACCCTGTATACTTTAGTTTGGATGCATTTCCATGATTTGATGGATAAACAAGAACTGATTACGTTTTCGAAGTTCTTCATCTAAATTTGAATCTATGGGTGATGTCAATTCGCGAACATACAATTTACAGTCATATATATGTTAAATGTGCAAGCGAATGATGACAAAAGGTATTAAGACAAACATTTTATATAAAACCTTGAAGGATATTTACAAATATACATTCTCAAACTTCAAATTCAGGAGCAATCTTTCGTAACGATCTACGAGATGAAAAAAAAGGTGTTAATTTTTGAAAGATAAAATATTTCTATTGTAGTAATACACATAGATATAAAATGAATGAATAATCGACTGAATAGATATTCATTTCGAAGGGTACTACTTAATGTCATAAAATAACTAGTTGAAAAAATTTGTATCTTCAACATAACAATATTTTCCTTATTTTTCTGAATTCAGTTGACGGGACAGTATTTGAACGATATTGGTATTTAAGTGTTAAACTGAACTGGTCCCCACGTAGTCCTGGCGTAAATCCTATTGAATATATGATTTGAAATTCACTGGAGAAGGGTTAGGCAAAACTATCGTGAGTTTCATACGACACTTGCATTAGAGCTTGGGTTGATAAGTTGGTGTTGAAAAGTTTGTTGTTGAAAATGACTTGCATAAATTTCGTTGATGATTTTTATTTCTTTGAAGAATACAGCAATCAACATGATTCAACAAACAACTTGTTGTGGAGAGATGGGTCTGAAAAATTTCATGCAATCAATTTTCCCTTGGGGTGTTTATCAATTTGAGACAACAACTTGTGTTCAATCCTCTATATCATCATTAGTCCATTGAAGTGTTACAATTTAAAGGCCAAATATTGCATTTTTTAGAAAACGCAATTTTATTTTTGGGACATGTGGGGGTATCAATAGCCCGTGTCCCCCGGTCGCCCTCTTGGAAAGGGGTGCAAACATCTTTTCTGCGATATCTCGGAAACTATACATCACACAAAAATTTGTAACGAGTTAATTGGTAGCATACGGGGAAAAATGCAAGAAATGGAAATTAATTGAATTAACTGAAAATTCATAAAAAAAATTTGATTGCCCGGGGTGTACTGAAAAAAGATTGTAGGGGTAGATAGGACATGTGACGTCTGAAAAGTGCCACCCTGTAGATTTTCATAACTGTTACTGTCATCTGATTGTGTAGATGTTGAAAATGCACCTATGTGCCGAATTTGAAGTGAGTATATGAAAAAATGTAGTAATCATGAAAAAAAAATATAAAAATTTGAAGATTTCAGGACTTTTCTTATCAGCTGGAAAATAGCGAGAATTTACCGCCCTGTTGCACTTCTTCTCATAAAGTCCGAAGTGATGGAGAGTCATAAACGATAAACTCATCAAATATCTTCAGGTGGAGAGAATTATTAACGACCGTCAGTATGGTTTTCGCTGGCAAAGATCGACAGGAGATCTTCTCCCCTACATTACTCATGTTTGTACATCAAAGATGGAAAAGCATGGGAAATCTAGAGCAATAGCTCTCGACATCTCTAAAGTCTTCGATATGATTTGGCATGCAGCCTTGTTAAATGAATTTGCTGCATATGACCTTCCGAAAAATTACAAAGATTTCTTTTAAATAGATCAATACAATAATAAAAAACAAGTACTGTGTTTTAAGGAATTCTACTCAATAATTGCGATTCGTAACGCGTTTCACTACACCGTAGATTCTTCAGACGAATGAATGTACAGAAAATATAAATATAAATGTTCCTGAGTAATTGAAAGCTTATTGGGTTGCTTCTTCTTAAGTGGTTATTTATGACAGGTATATCAATAAAATTAAGGAATAGATTCTCCCCGAAAAGATCAACTAGGTGAAGGACTTATCTTCGAGGTATGTTGAGAAACAGATTCTAACATGAGTGTTTGTATTTATTGATTTATGTTTCCCAAATTTAGATTAAATTGAATATTTTATTGGCAAGTCGTTGAGGAATTTTGAAAGTTTGAAAGAAGGTGCTGTTACATAAGAAACAAACTTTCAAAATTTCTCAACGACTTGCTAATAAAACATTGCAATTTTTAATCTAAATTTTCGGTCAAAATTCATACGAACTAATTGCCAATATCAAAGATACAATTATACCACCTAATTCCATAATACGTATTACTTAGTTGAAGAATTATTAGAAAAGAATCATGTCAATACTATCATTATATCAGATATTCTTTCCTTCATTATTACAAATTTGTTTAGATCAGAATTATTTCCATTTCAATAACAAATATTATACTATTGAAGACGGCTTGATTATGGGCAATCCGTTAAGTCCATTGTTAGCAGAAATATTCATGGATAACTTAGAGAAATTAATTCATAATCATCCACTCAGTAAATATTGTTTATACTGGTATCGCTATGTAGACGATATCATTATTTGCTTCACAGGAACAGATAGACAGTTAAAAATTTTCGAAAATCATATAAATTCATTACATCCAAAAATTGATTCACAACCGAAATAGAAAGCAATAATTCGATAAATTTCTTAGACGTAACAATTTCGAATGAAAATGGAAAACATGTTTTCGCAATTTACCATAAGCCGTCACATACAGATATTATAATATATAACTCGTCGTGTCATCCATATCAACATAAAATGTCAGCATTCAATAGTTTTATTCATAGATTGATTAACATCCCGTTATCACCAGAAAATTTCAACAAAGAATTAAATTTGATTACAAATAGCCAAAAAATGGTTACAATCCCAAACTGATAAATAATATTTTAAATGAAAACAAAGTAGAATCTCATTGAATGAAGTTTACCCTGTCGATAAATTGAAACAAAAATTCAACACCTTAACCTACGTTGGCATTACAAGTGAGAAACTGAAATCATTCTTGACTAGCAATAATTTCAACATAGATTTCCAAACCAATAATAATTTAGGCAAATATATGGAAAATAATAAACCAAACCAGGTAAAAACAATAAATCAGGTGTTTATAGATTGAATTGCAATGAGTGTGATAATTTCTACATTGGTAGAACTCGTAGAAATTTTAATATTAGACTATCGGAACATAAACGCAGTTTTTCAAATAAAAAATCAGATTCAAATTACGCGAATCATCTCTTAGAAAATAATCACTCTTTCGACCCACAGTTTGAAATTTTGCATACAGATAATAAATATTGGAAGGTAGATCTTTGGGAAACTTTAGAAATCAATAAATACAAACACTCAGGTAAACTCATCAATGAACAAGTCGATTTAAGCCCATCACCTCTATTGAATCTTTTCGGGGAGCAATCTATTCCTTAATTTTATTGGATATACCTGTCATAAATAACCACTTAAGAAGAAGCAACCCAATAAGCTTTTAATTACTCAAGAACATTTATATTTATATTTTCTGTACATTCACTCGTCTGAAGAAGCTACGGTGAAGTGAAACGCATTACGAATCGCAATTATTAAGTAAAATTCCTTAAAACACAGTACTTGTTTTTTATTATTAATAATGGAATTTTACCAAGTAAAAGCCTCCCAAATTCAAATAGATCAATACAAGTTGTGGTCGACGGTATAACATCTGATTGTTTCCTGTTGCAAGCAGGAGCACCTCAGGGATCCATTATTTCTCCAACCTTGTTTCTGTTACAGATAAACGATCTTCTGTCATCTGCAGAGAACAAGATGTTCGGTTTTGCAGACGATTGTTTCGTCTTTCAGTAGTCTCCAGCCGAATACAGCTGCGGAATCACAGCGTCTGAGATGTCACCAAATTAATAACTTAAACTCTGACTTACAGAGGATATCTGAACGAGGTCAGTTGAACTTGGTGAGCTTTCACGCAAGCAAGACCCAAGCAACTAAGTTTTCTAGAAAGTTCCCCGCTGCAGAACCTCCTCTAATGATGCAAGGTCAACAAACTGCAATCAAAGATTCCATGCATCTTCTCGAAATAACGGTCAACTTCGGGTTTTGCTAGCATGTACATGTATCGACAATAGCTACGTCAGCATCAGCTAAAGTTAGTTTTCTTTTCAGAGCAAAGCGATACTTCACGTCATATTAGTTGTTGCTTCTATATAAGGCTCAGATTGGACTTGCTTTGGAATATTGTTCCTATGTATGGGATCTGTGCCATTGGTTGCGGATGTTGGATAGTGTGCAAAAACGGGCTGTGCTCTTCATCTTCTATAAGAAACCAAGTTGCTGATCTTTCTCTGTTTTACAGATACTTTCACGGAAGATGCTCCAAGGAGCTGAAAGACCTTGTTCCGGGAAAACTTATGTTTTTCCGCAACACTAGGCTGGCAAGGAGTTCTCATCATATAGCGGTGCATTTGACGACACCTTGAATCTCTCTCTATGAGGATTTCTTCGTTTACAGGACAGGTGAACTATGAAACTCGCTGCTGTTCAACATCTTCTCAGCATCCTACAATTTGACCCTCTTCAAGAAGCGAGTAAACAGACACCTTAATTCTACCCAGGCACCCACTCATGTGGTGTAACATGTTCGCCTATTCCTGGAAAGCGCGCATAAAAAAAAAACTATATTTCGGTAACGGATGATTTGTGGAGATTTGTTCATGGGCACTTTTCGTCATAAAATGGCTTAAGGAATTACCCCAGGAAATCTTTCGCATCTATTCATTTACACCCTGTATACTACTTCTTAAAATAAATCATCGAATTAATGTGTATTTGGTATTATACTTGTTGAGCTATGTCTTTTTCTTTCAATGATGTTACGAAAAATTGCTCGTTATTCCGTTATTTCCAACAGTTTGAATATTCCCAGTTATCAATGATTGTGAGATAGATCTTCCGAATATTATAAAATCAAATATGTGGGTTAATTCACAATATAAGTGCAACAGACAGTGCATTATCAAGGGGTACCGATAGAAAAGATACCTTTCTCTGCATAAGCCTTGTCCTTGCCTTTTGCTTCCTTGATGATCGTTGAACATGGACCAGTTTTGACTGCATAAGCTATACATATACACACTACTACAGATTCGACTAATGTTATAACATCAATATTGCATGTAACGATTCGTATTAGACATGTACTTGGGGAGATCGAATTAGATGATTTTTTGTTGTTATGTTTTCAGGAGTTCTCTCCTTGTCTAAACTTTCTTTAATTTACCTATCGAAATATTATGGAAGACATTTGAAACATCTTCGGATCGTATGTACAAAGACATACAGGGTGCTTCAACGAAAACTGAACAGAGGCTATATCTACCAAGATATTAATTTCTGATCAAAACGCAAATATAGATCAATTTTTTTTCCAAGGGGGAGTTCTTTTGAGGTACAAAACTTATTTGAAATATCATATCTCTAGGTGGGGGTTGCAATCCTTAAATATTTTGAATAGGGAAGATGGGTCGAGTGATGACTCAAAAGAAAGGTGGTATCTTTGTCTACATCGCCTGAACAAATTTCAATTTTTAATTGAAAACTGCGAAAGATACAGGGTGAGCAACTGAAAGATAGGGAATACTATTTCCCTGAGACTATTCAAGTTTCAGTGAAGTAGAATGGAACAGATCCATGCTAATCAATGGCAGTCATCATCAAGTACCATCCACATCTCGAATTCCAACCCTTAGAGCAGGGGTGACCACCCTTGAAAATTTGGAAGAGTGTAGATGGGTTTATCATTTTCTTTCAAGATTCATAATCCTTCATAATCATTCCAATGTTTCAACTGCTCACCCAGTAATTTGGATGGAGAACGAAAACTTGAACACCATTAGGGAGACAAACAAAAATCATTTCTCAGAAGGTTATAACTGGACCTATATTCTGCTTTAAAATAATACAGGGTGGTCACCCCTGCTCTAGGGCTCGAAATTGAGATGTGAATGGTGTTTCGGAAGATGACAGTCTTTGATTTGGAATGAATCTGTTCCATTTTTTTGCACTAATACTCAAATAGCTCAGGGCGAAAGATAGTCTCCTCTATTTTTCAGTAGCTCACTCTGTATCTTCAACAGTTTTCAATAAAAAATGAAAATTCGTTCACGGGGATACAGACAAAGATAATCTCTTTCTTTCGAGCTATCACCCGACACATCTACCCTCTTCCAAATTTTCAAGGGTGGTCACCCCTGCTCTAGGGGTTGAAATTCGAAATGAGGATGGTACTTTATGATGACTTCCATTGATCAGCATGGATCTGTTCCATTTTGCTTCACTGAAACTTGAATAGTCTCAAGGAAATAGTCTTCCCTATCTTTCAGTTGCTCACCCTGTATCGTTTACAGTTTTCAATTAAAAATGGAAATTCGTTCGAGTCGATGTGGACGATGATAACACCTTTCTTTCGAGTTATCCCTCGACCCATCTTCCCCATTCAAAATGTTCAAGGATTGCAACCCCCGCTTAGGGAGTTGATATTTCAGGCAAGTTTTGTACCCCAAAAGATGTCCCCCTTGAAACAAAAATTGACCTGTTTTTGTGTTTCGATTAGAAATGAATATCTTGGTAGATATAGCTTCTGTTTAGTTTTCGGTGAAACACCCTGTATTTAGAGTAACATATTACCGCTTTATCTTGCTTTCAAAAAAGTTATAACTTTCCAAAATCAAAATTTCATCACTAAAATATACCATCATCGTTTCAATTCTCAAAACAAGCCTTAGATAACAAAATTCCTCTGATTTTTATAAACGAAATTATCCAACGCAAAGAAAAACCTCAAACACAATTATTATATTCCATAAAAGATATTTCCTTGAAAGAATACGATAGTTTCAACTGCACTGGTCCTGTCTGCAATAACTTGACCAACTATTATTCCAAATTTGAAATAACCACCTCTTCCTCAAGAAGTCTGAATTTGATCAAACAAACAAAACATAGAAAAGTTTAAAAAATCAGGAGGTTACAAAATTGTTTATAATTAGTAAACGGTAGCTTATATTGGTCAGACTGGTAGAAATTACGAAAACATATTTAAAGAACATTTATCCTCTGACAATAATACTCCGATATGTAAACATATAAAAACCACAAAACATTCGATAACATTAGACAAAGGAAAGAAAATGAATATGTTGAAATGTTTGAAAATCAATAAACTTTGTAAAAATCAAAGTGGAATCACTCTCAATATTCAACTAGACATTAATACCTCTCCTACACTTAAATCCAATTTGAATAGTATCTATAGAAGTAAGTTTATCTCATTAAGTTGATTACTTGAAAATGACTTGATGGTAGAAACCTGTCAAGAAACAAAATTGTGGACAGTATAAAATGTATTCTACTTCATCGTCCCTAAAACTTAATTTCCATAAAACAAATCAAGGATCAATATTAGTCATTAGATCAGTTTGTCGGGCAGAACTGATGATTAAGCATTATAGACTACAGATGAAATACAACAGTTTCACTAAACCTATGGTTTAACAAAGAGTGCTTGAAACGTGAAATGGTCCCAAATTAAATCAAGTTCGACCTTTGTGTCGAGAATGAAATAATGAAAGTATTTGGTTGTAGAAAGTACTTAAAATACTGTATGAAGTACGTGATAATTTGAAAATTTATATAATAGCTGTGCAAGATGAATATTTCCACACCCTACATCAAAGGTGCTCAAATGGTCGGACGAGAGTGTTTTTTGAGCAGATCTCGAGAAGAAACCAATTTTCAATAAGTAGGTAACTAAACTATAAAAATTTATTACGTAATAAAATAACACTCTGCTACCAACAAAAGGCGGCTTTATCAAAGGAACGCGCGGTACTTGTCAAAGAAAAGCCGCGTTTTTTATTTTTGCCACTTTTCTAGAAATTTCTGGCAGAGAGTTTGACAGGAACATTCGAAACTTTCGTTCACGCCGATATAAATGTTGCGCCTGCAGAAATTGGAGTCTAGCAATGTACATCGACCACAAGAAGAGAATATATCCGGAAACACCAAAAGAAATCACCATAGAAGGACAACAAATCAAATGGAAGAAGGAAGCAAAATATCTCGACGTAATCTTGGACGACCAACTGAACTACAAGAGGCACATCGAGGAAACTACAAGGAAAACACGGAAAATTATACCCACTACTCAACGGAAAAAGCAAACTCACATTGGAAAACAAGATCAAGATAATCAAGGCAATAATCATTCCAGGAATAACATACGCAGCACAAATTTGCCATCTAGAGGACAGATTCGAGAAGACGAAACTACAAGTAGCACTCAACAAGATCAGCAGGACAGCGACAAACGCCCCATGGTACATAAGCAACGACCAACTCAGGAAGGAAATGGACATCAACACGCTGGAAGAAATCATCACACAACTAACGACGAAGACAACCGACCAGATGGAAAACCACAAAAACAAGGAGATCAACCAAATAATGGCACTACAACCGAGGGCAACAGGAAAGAGGACATCCCTAGTACAATGGAAGAGAAGACAACAGGCCAGCATAGATGCTCCACAACATAAAAGAAGGAGGATAACCAACCAGTAGAACCCCAGGAAAAACCAAGGTAAAAGAAGCGAGATGAAGAGGAAGAAGGATAGAAATTCAACCCTCACCAAAATTCAAGGATCTACGCGCGGAATTGGAATCATTCTGAATTGTAACTTGACGGCAATACTACATCGATATAAATTTTATTATTAAATAGTACAAAATGAGTGCAACGAAGAAATCTAAAACGTATCATTTTGATAACGATTGGTAGGAAGAATTTTTTTGTATGGTGAAGGATAAGTGCATTTGTCTTATTTGTCGTGCGTCAGTTGCTATACTTAAGCATGGTAATTTAAAGAGGCATCATAAAACGGTTCATAAAAACTATGAAAAGGATTTTCCGCCACAGAGTGAATTAAGGAAACGAAAAGTACGTGATTTGATATCTTGCTTGAAACAAGAACAAACCATGTTCACAAGACCAGCCAAACAATCAAAAGCTACTACGATCGCGTCATTTAAAATATTTCATATATTAGAGAAACACAAGAAACCATTCGAAGATGGATCGGTTTTTGAAGCGGGTGAGACTTTATTTGGAGATTTTAAAAATAAAACAGAAATCATGTCTGTTATTAGAGAACTTCAGTTATCTCGCCCTACTGTCACAAGGCGTATTGAAGTCATGAGTCAGGACATGGCAGATGAACTAAAACATGATATCATGAAAAGTACATACTTTTCTTTATAGTTCGACGAATCCACCAATATGACAGACACTGCCCAGTTGTGTATTTTTATTCGGATGGTATTCAATGACATGTTGGCTAAGAAAGAATTTTTGACAATCATTCCTCTGAAGGGGAAGACCCGTGGCGAAAATTTCGCCACGGCTCTGAATATTATTGAGATGAGTAGCGCAGTAAACGCTTTCAAGAGTAAATTGCTACTTGTGATAGATAAACTGAAAATAAAGGATCTGAAACATTTTCCGTCCTTGAAAGCAAGGATTCCTCAGTTGAATTATGATACCTATGAGGCTGAATTATCAAATATTTTGGGACAATTCGAAATGAATTTTTATGATTGCAGTATATTGGCAATTATAGCATCATTTATAAGTTATCCTTTTTCATGTAAAAACATTGAGGAATTAGCTACTGAAATAGCAAGTGAGTTTGATATGAACTCATGTTCTGTTGAGAATGAGTTGGTGCAGATTATATCAGATATACATCTCAAAGCTACAGCATCTGATACAAATTTCTGGTGTTTTTTATCTGAAGATGAATATCCGAATCTAAGGCAAATCGCCCTTCAACTGACGGCAATGTTTGGTTCAACTTACTTGTGAGGATCATATGTCACCATGCTTGCGATTAGCACTCAGTGGTTACGTACCATCTTAAGAAAAGTATGCTGAGGACATGCAGTGCCATGATTCAACATCCAAAGTCACTCCTTAGTTAAGTTCAACACCAAATGTAACTCTTTTGTTTTGTAACAACCTATAAACTCGCAATTTTGAATACCTATGAGTTTTTTCATTGATATTATCGAGAAGAACCGAATTAATTCAAATGTTAATGTTTATTGTGCTGAAAGCTAATATCAATATATGCTACGTTAGTAGCATATATTGGTAGGTAGGTAGGTAGGGTGTATCGTGTATGTACGACAACCCTGTATCACAGAAACTTGCAGCCTCTCAGAGTCGTAAGTAGTCTAAAAATATTCAAGTTAGAGCACCCCTGCCCTACACGATATCGAGTTTGATTGCCTCGAATAGAAAATCAATATGGAAATCAGCCAGATGTCCAAAATAAATCCAACAATTCGCAAAGAGAACTTTAAACCTTAGAAAATAAGAAATACTCTAACCGGAAGACCCAGCAGCCAGTCACCGATTCAGCATTACCCGAAATAATCGAAACAACCTCTCCTCAAGATTAGTCAACATATCAAACAGTTATTTCAATGAAAAACAGATAGCTTTGTTAGAGAAAAGCTCAAAATTCACTTCGGAGAACCATAGAATTAAATCAGGTAGAGAAATGATTGGGGTCCAAGCCGAAGTGAATATTCAGAAGGACAAAGACTTCATTAACAATTTCATTTTCCATAAATATAAGATTGCTAAAATAATTAAAAAATTCGAGCGGATAGCAAACTTTCACGAAAACAATAAAATCTATATCATCCGAAATCCAAGTAGAAGGCCTAATTTTAACAAAAGTTGAAGAAGGCAACAGCATCGTATGCCTTAGTAGAAAACTGCACAAGAAGAATAATTCGCCAGACCAGTAGTATCATATATTTAGGGTGCGCCACAGAAAACCGGACAATTTTTTTCCGTTATAACTTTCGCAATTCTAGAACAAGAACATTCGTTCTTGCTTCATTGGAAAGCCAAAGGACTAGGTTTTTCAGAATATGTATAGAAATTTCACTTCCGGTGAAATACAATATGGCTGACTCATTCGAAAATGAGCAATATTTCGAGATCGCTGGAACGTTTTTTTTTCACTAAAATATTCGAATGGCGTATTCAGTGGATAATTTAGTCTTTTCAGAACAATTTGATATATTGATCTTGAAAATATTCCAAGAATTGGTAGAGAAGTAGGATGAAGAATTTCTTTCATTCTGATTTTCAGCTAAAATCGAAATATTTTTTTCACCACATGGCGTTGCTCTCCAGAAGTTGCTGTATTTTTCATGGATGTTCTAGGAGGACAAAGAACTATTTTTTACTGAAACCAAACTAAAATTTGATTTCCGTTCAAATATTAACAATTTTCCCCGCTCATTAAGAAAGTTTTGGTGGTCGTGATGAATTAACTGCGTAATTCAATCACTGAATGGAACCTTTCCCATCATTTTGAAGGGTCGAACTCGAATATTGATTCAGAATTGTGCCAATTGTCGTCAATAAGGTTTCTCTTTTCCACCATTATATGCACCTTCCGTTGTGAAACCTCTGAATATAGACTGCATGCATTAACTCTATGATAAACAAAAAATAATCAAATGTCATCGAGTTTTAGACGACATTTGGTTTGAACTCGAATTTTATTATGGTGTTCCTTGTTTTTGGCGTTTGAAATAGTTAACAATGGTTTCAACAAATGAGGATAAGCGTTTCATTGAATTTTTATTTGTGCGTGGCTTTAGCTTTCAGGCAAATATTACGCCTATTCCAGCCCCTAATTACAAAAGAAGTCATTAGCAAGAGGACCTGGAACTCGTGCAGCTAGAACTGTCAGAACACAGGTACTCGCCTTTTTCATAATATGTTTCAAGCATCAACTCTACATTTTTTGTATTACAAACTCAATTGACAATTCCAAGATAACATTCAGCGAATTTCTGCATTAGCAATCAGCCCCATCAGAACTCCAGGAACCAGCTTGACTCTTTCTCAAATGTCTCAGAGAAACCTTTATGAGAAGACTAATACGACACGATTTCTGTCTTTAGTATTTTCGGAGGCACTATAATTTTCTAATCTATTCAATCATATCCCGCGAAATTATCGCTTTATATGTAGACATAATAAAGAATTTTATTTATTCTAGGAACAATAATCAACCATCCGTAGAATGTTAAATATCCTTTCTTGAAGGAGTTGGTTTTCCAATCCACCCTTCGTTGTTTTGAATAATAACAACCCAAACTGTAGTCCATTGCTCCTATTCGTGACAACTGGCCTTACCGTACCATTTCTCTGTGACCCAGGTTGACAGTGGATTTGAAGGGTGGATCGGAAAACCAGCACCTTCAAGGAAAGATTTTTAACATTCTACGGAAGATTGAATATTGTTCCTTGAATAATATATTCAATACGACTATAATTTTCAATTGACTCAAGCTATCAAAGAGCGTAGATTTGAGTGATGCAGAAACTAATTAAATAGATTTAGAACACGTAGACAAATTGAAAATATCTGGTTCACAGACGAAAAAATTTTAAGTGTTGCCCCACCAGCCAGAATTAATAATTTTGTGTTCCGACGAATGAAATCAAGAGGAATGTGCCTTTAATTCGTTTGCAGAAAGGAAGACAAAAATTTTCCAGACATGTAATGGTCTCTGCCGGTATTTCGAGGAACTTCAAAATCAAATATCATTTTTATAGAACAAGGCATAAGATTAGATCCGTTGCCACCAGCTGGAAATAAACTGTTGAGAAATTAAGTATCTTTTTAGATGATTTTTATTGGTTCAAATCTTCTTTGGAGTTATACAATTTTTTCCATATTCTTCTGAGAACGTTTGTCAAAGAAATGAACAACCAGTACTATATCGAAAAAAACGCGTGAGTGTACAGGGTGTCCCAAATTAAATGTATCTAAATGAAATTTATTTCAATTGATTTTAGGATGGAGCCAGATGTCATACCACTTTAGATGGATTATCTAAAACTACGCGTAGACGATATCACCGAAACAGATCAATGGCCCCCAAATAGTCCCGATCTTAATCCGTGCGACCAATTTCTGTGGGGTCATTTGGACAAAGTTTTGTTATCAAATGGTATTACTTTCAATAATTGTGAGGAGGTCAGGTAAAATATTCAAGAATGTTGGTCGAGAAGTAATTTCGAGATCCGTAGAGAGCTGGAGAAGACGAGTGCAGATGGTTGTGGATGCCAATGGAGGTCATATTCCATTCTGAGTACTTGATTATTTTTGTTGAATGTTTTTACTCATGCAATTTCTTAAACAGAATCATGTCGTATGATTATTCTCGCAGATGTTCTTAACGCATCTCTGAGATATTTGGGAAACAGTCATCCTGATCTTCTTCCTGATGAAGAATTCCAATTTGTTGTCCGAAATTTTTCCTCCAGATCATAGATTGTACATCTTTTGTAACTAGGGGCTAGAAATTGGCGTAATATTTCCCTAGCAGTATAGCCACGCACAAATAAATATTCAATGAAACGCTTCAAATTTTCAAATTTTAGCTTGGTTTAAGTAAAAACTTGTTCTTTGTCTTCCTAGAACATCCATGAAAAACACAACTACTTCAGGAGTGCCAAGGTGAAAAAAATATTTCGATTTCAGCTGAAAATCAGAATAAAAAAAATTCTTCACGCTACTTTTTTACCAATTCTCGAAATATTTTCGAGATCAATATGTCAAATTGTTCAGTAAAGACTGAGTTATGGACTGAATATCCCATTCGAATATTTTAGTGAAAAACAGTCGTTCCAGCGATCTTGAAATATTGCTCATTTTCGAATGAGTCAGCCATATTGTATTTCACCGGAACTCAGATTTCGATACAATTTCTGAAAAACCTAGTCCTTTCGCTTTCCAATGAAGCAAGAACGAATGAAGTAGCTCTAAAGTTGCGAAAGTTATAACGGAAAAAATTGTCGGGTTTTCTCTGGCGCACCCTATAAATACAACTCCAGGTGAATTAACAAAATTGTTGAATCAGAAATTCATTGATCTTACAAAATTCTATTCTAAACATACTATTTTGAACTCTATATAGTCAGAGAAATATTAATCAGAAATAAGACGCTGTCACACGTTGCTGATGAATATTATAACCTTCTAAAAACTTAGATAGCACAGTAATATCAAATAGCAAAAACACATATAGTGTTCTGTTTCCAATATGTAGATGATATTTTGGTAAATATCCATGGCTCAAACAGCCAATTGATAAATTTCTACAATTTCTGAAGAAAGTTGATATCGACATTAAGTTTACAGCAGAAAAAGATTGATAGTAATAACAAAATCGACTAACAATCCAAACAAGGAGCTTATATCTCAACGATCCATAAGGCCTTTTCCATTCCGTCACCGACAGATTTCAACACTGAAATAAATACTATCAGAAAAGTTGCGTTAAATAACGAAATGCTTCTCGTTTTTATAGAAAAAATTATCCAAAGTAAAGAAAAACATTAAAGAACACAATTATTATATTCCATAAAAGATATTTTTTTGAAGAACTACGTTAGTTTGAACTACCTTGATCACTTGAGCAACTATTTCTCTAATTCAAAATAACCACCTTTTACTCAATTGGTCTGAACTGAATTATTATTCAATACTGAACAAAACTCAGAAGTTTACAGAATAGTTTGCAATGAGTTCACGATAGCTTGTTGGGCAGACAGAAAGGAATCTCGACAGCAAATTTGAAGAACATTCATTATCTGACAGTAATTCTCCAATATGTGGACATATAAAAACCACAAAACATCCAATAACATCAAAATTCTTCATAATTACGACGAAAAAAAAAAGAAATTGAATCTGTTGGAAAGTTTGGAAAACAAAAAACTTTGTAGAAACCCAAGTGAAATCAGCATAATTAGCCAGCTAGACTATTTGTAGAAATAAAATCGTGGAAAGTTTAATACTTTCTTCAACTATTAGGTCTATTTAATGTTTGAATTGTGAAGGCCGTTACTTGATGTAGATCCATGATATAAATGAGATAAAAAACACAAGGTTCAACTTTAATCTACACTTTATTGAAAAAATTCGACGACGTTTCGATGACACAGCAGCTTTATCAAGAATGACAAACAGAATGAAGAGTATGGTATTATAAACAAATCGTAGAACAAGTTGGATGAATAACAGGAAAATCCACACCGAGCCATTGTACAGTTAGTATGAAAGGTAATAAAAACTAATTAAACAAGTTAAGTAGGGGTGAAAAATTCACATCTACCTGCTCATTCAAAAGCTTGTCCGAATGTTTGTATCTATTTATTTCTAATGCTTCTAGGAGATCTAATTTTGAACTTTTTGATTTTATATGTAATATGTCAAAGTTTTTATTGAATGAATGGTTTTCTTTTATTAGGTGGTTTGAATAATTTGAATCAGATTCATTTTTATCGAAGCTACGTTTATGTTCAGATGTTCTTATGCCAAAACTCCTATAGGTCCTACCGATATAAATTTTATCACAAGAACCGCAATTGAGTTTATAGATTCCTGATTCAAAATGAATGAGCAGGTAGATGTGAATTATTCACCCCTACTTAACTTGTTTAATTAGTTTTTATTACCTTTCATACTAACTGTACAATGGCTCGGTGTGGATTTTCCTGTTATTCAACCAACTTGTTCTACGATTTGTTTATAATAACATACTCTTCATTCTGTTTGTCATTCTTGATAAAGCTGCTGTGTCAGCGAAACGTCGTCGAATTTTTTCAAATAAAGTGTAGATTAAAGTTAAACCTTGTGTTTTTTATCTCATCTATTTAATGTATTCAAATAGAAGAGCAATATACAAGACTCCTTACTTCCGATCAGGATGTTTTAAATACATTTCAAAAGTATATAACATTTCCTTCTCCGGAACTTTTTATAGGAAATCTGAGAACTTTATTCTGTAACAAAAAATCATCATGTCCAAAACTCCCCTACGTTATGAAGAATATTCAAGTCATATTCCGGTTTGATATTCTACTTAAGTTATGAAAACTAAATGATTATTTTTGATACCAACACTAAGTATTCTTTCAAAATTTCCTACCATTGAACGATGCTCTTCTCATCATCAACACACAAGCAGAATATTAAAGTAGTTGAATAAGATAAATCACATGTAAACTTACCCAGCAGTAATTGGTGGTTTTACGATATCTACGTTGTCAGGGGCAGCATTGGTAGAATATGATTCCTTTGCATGTACTGGGTTGATTATCAACTCATTACTGACCTGAGAAGGTGCTGTTGAAAAAATTAACATTTATTAGTTCAATTTTCAATCAAATCTGAAGAAATTGGCGAAAAATATTTCAATACAAAATATATTTTTTCAATTATGGACGAATCAAAAAGTGAAATAGACCTTATTACTACTTCCCCTAAAGTATGTTTTTAAATATAATCGCCAATATGCATTGGTTCGGATTTTCTTGTGACATGAGCCGCCTTCGTCGAATTAGGTGTTTTGAGAATATAAACAAACAAAATGTTTAATTTGAGCGAGCTTATTACTCAATGCATAAAGTTTATTGTTAAATGCCACTTATTAGACGTTTCATCCTTTGGTAACTACCGCTTTTTTTATAATTTTAAAACAATGTCAAAATTTTTTCGATAAATAACTCAAGATCCACAAAGAAATAATGTATGGGCGATGTCAACCCAAATTATTGGATTCATAATGATTCTAGAACATCTACAGATCATAAAGACCGAACCTGGCCATCGGTGCTCTCTCGGTCAAACAGAGAGGGAATTGTTTTGTTGAGTTTGAATATTGAAGGGATTTCCAAGGATACATGCGATTACACTTCAAAATTGGTAAGTAAAGAACAAGGTGGAAGTGATTATGCTTCAGGAGACTCACACTGCCACGGAAGAACATCTCCGCGAAAGAGAAAATATCCCAGGTTATGTAATTTTTGATTCTCTCCTCAGTCCTATCTATGGCCTTGCTTGCTATGTAAATTCTTCATCATTCATTCATATTGAATTTGTACAGAAGGGCATGCTGGGTGGTGTTTTCTGTATTGCATTCAAATTTCTTGATGTGTTTGTCGTTAATATTTATAAACCTCCTGGCGAAATCTGGCCCATCAATTTCGATATTATTTTTCCCCACCCTGCTATCTATTTTAGTGACTTCAATTGCCGTCACAATCAATGGGGTTATACAGAAAACGACAGGAGTGGTATTTCATTAGTTGAATGGATGAAAATGAATGATTTTCAACTGTATTCGATGCGAAGGCAACGAGCACTTTTCATTCAGCCAGATGGAATCGCGCCTATAATCCTGATCTTTGTCTGGTTTCTAACGACTCTGAATTGTTTCCTCTACCTGTTCGTCGTAAAGTACTTTCAGATTTTCCTCACACTCAACACAGGTCAGTTATTATTTCGTTAGGTTTTCAATTTACAATTGCAGATTCATTAGAAAAACTAAGATGAAATTTCAAAAAAGCTCGTTGGAATGATTTCACTTAACAGGTAGATAGTGATTTGAGATGGGTTCCCTCCTTGAGTAGAAATTATCGCCAGTTTATACGAGTTGACAAAAATGCTGTTAAAACACATATTCCCAGAGGTTTTCAAAACGATTATATACCTGGGTGGTCAGAGGAATCAAATGTTTTTTATAAGGATTGTCAGCAAAATCCTTCCAGAGAGAAAGTCGATGCACTCCTTAGTTCTTTGAAAGATAGCAGAAAGAATAAATGGAATGAGTTGATGAATGGTACGAATTTCCGTCATTATAGTAGAAGTTCCTGGGATTTGTTAAGGAAATTAGGCAATGCTGATCCCGATTCAAAAACTCCGTCTAATATGAATCCGAATTCTGTAGCATCTAGGCTTGTTAATGTCTCTAAAAGTGCGAAGATTATTAGATATGACAGGAATAGAATGAAACGAATCTTACATAAAGAGAGGAAGGATGCTATCACGGTAGAGGATTTATCGAATCCTTTCGTGGAAGAAGAGTTCAAATCTGCAATAAAATCTACTAAAGTTCGTGAAGCTCCAGGATTTGATGGCATTTTCCCTAAATTTTTTAAACATCTAGGAAATAACGCTAAAAAGTGGTTACTATTCTTTTACAATGATATAATCAGCTCAGGTAGTAATCCCGTTGAATTTGGAAAGGATAAAGTTATTGCCATTCTCAAACCTGGGAAAAATCCAGAACTTCCTAGTAGTTATCGACCTATCAGCATACTTTTTGTTCCATTCAAAATTTCAGAAAGACTTCTTTATCAGAGATTAGAACTAATCATTGACAGAGATCTGTCCACTTCTCAGGGAGGTTTTTGAAGAACTGGAATCATTCTGATCAAGTTTTAGGTTTACCCACATTCATTGAGACAGGATTTCAGGGTAAATTTAAAATAGGCGCTGTATTTGTAGATCTTTCTTCGGTATATGACACAGTTGGGCAGGATGGTTTAGTTTATAAACTCTTTGAAGTAGTTCAATTTAGGAAAATTGGAAAGTTGATTGAAAATATGTTATCTGAGAAAAGCAATAGATTTTACACTCCAAGTGATGGCCTACCTCAAGGATCTGTTCTTGCGCACCTCTTCTCTTCAATTTATATATGTGTGACATCCCTGAAACTTCCTCTACAAAGTTTATTTATGCTGATGATTTTTCGACACTATCGACTTCGAAACAATTGAGCAAACACTGAGTTCCGATTTAGAAATTATGAACATTTTCTTCAAAAAATGGCGTTTATGTCCAAACCCTTCGAAAACTGAGGTTTCTTCTTTTTATCTGAATAATCATGAGAAGGATAGGCAACTAGGATATTCTTCAATCAATCACTATTAACTCATAATTTCACTCCAAGATTGATTCTCAGTTGAACTGTTCTATGAGAGTTACAAGTGTTTCAGTTCAACTGCTACCCCATGGCTTCCGGTTATTTGTAATATAGTTCCTTCCCATATTCGCAGAAAATTAGCTCTTGAATCATCTCGGGATAAGTATCACTCATTTCCAGAAGTGTTTCCGATAATACCACTCAAAAACCACCTAACCTGAGATTGAAATCTAGGAAACCTATTTGGATGATTGACTTTTGCGTACAAGAGTGAAGGCTGTTGATCTTTGGAAAACTGAATGGCAGGAAGTTGATGTTTTCAATAAAGTTCTCATGGAGAATCCTTCTAAAAGGGTTGCAGGTTTCGATGTAAGTAGGAAAAATTGGTGTACATTAAATCGTCTCAGGACAGTAGTAGTAGTATGTTGTTCAAATGGAATACTGTAGAAAGTCCGGCATGTGAATCTGGCGCAGCTGAAGGAACTCGATTGTCCTATTTACAATTTTACGGATGGATTTCAAGGAATTCATTTCGTTTCAAATAATTTCATTAATTATTCAATGATGTTCTATTTATTTGCTTGTTTTTTACAATTGTTTTTCTGACACACCAAAATTATAGATAAAAGCATTTATTGTAAATACAATTATTCGAATTTTTGGTAAATCCTCTCTTTTCAAAAGAATATATAAATATTTTGTTTCATTTTTCCATTCGTTATAAAAATTGTATCTTCATCGAAGGTGACTATACAGGGTGTTACATAATAGTATGTCACAACTTGGGGGGTAAATCTACGTGCGATTTTAAGAAAAAAAGTTTATATAAACATAAGTCCGCAAAAGCTTCGTTACGGAGCTACAGGGTGCAAGCTTTTTTTTACAGCCTCCATCATTACACGACCTGAATTTTAATTACAATCTACAAGGTGTTTTCTTTTCCGGAACCATGTCTTCTTTTGTCCTTTCAAACATTTTTGCAGTACGCCACTGTTCAGCGTACAACCAATTTTCGTCATCATCGTTCAATTTAGATACTTTTTTGACAACTGTAATTTTTTTGTATCTCCGACCGTTCTCGAGCAAAAAATTATCAAACGATTGTAGGCATTCGCTGAATTGAAAAAAATATCTAGTAGGCTTCCATTTTTTCATTTATTTATTTATTTTCACAGTTGCTAAAGTTAAACGGCTGACGGAAACACAACCGAAGCTAGGCGTTTATATCAGGTACGCTTTCCAAGTCGAGTAACACCAGACAGGCGAACATTTTCAAATATCCACAGAAGGTTGAGGGAAACTGGTAGTTATACTGCAAATAATCATTTGAAAGGTGCAACTCAACTTATGAGAACTCCAGATATTGAGAAAGCAGTTTTAAATTGTATTGATTTGAATCCTCATGTGTGTACAAGAAAAATTGGAAATCAGTTGAATATTTCACATAATCTAGTTTGGAAGATTCTCCACGACTTTTTATTGTACCCGTTTCATATTCAACGCGTAAAAATCTACTTTGTCGAGATTTTCCTTCAAGACTGAATATCTGCCGATGGTTCTTAGACAAAATTTAAACAAACTGCTTATTTTGATAGTGAAATTAATTCATATACGAAGCTAACATTTCGAGAACTGATATCACAAATTTTCACAATAATCATTACTGGGCTGAGGAAAACCCCATTTGATTGAAGAATCTCATCGTCAAGAACAATTATCACTAAATGTCTGGGTCGGAATAATTGGAAATTATTTCATTGGGCCATTTTTTTGCCTAACAGACTGAACGATCCCGCTTATCGTCAATTTCTTGCGGAGGAGTTACCTTTATTGCTCGAGGATGAGCCACTTTTGGTGAGAAATATAATGTGGTTAATGCATGACAAGGCACCAGCACATTTCATTGAAGAAGCTAGAGAATTCTTGAATAATACATTCAACAACCGATGGATAGGTCGAGGTGGGCCAGAACCATGGCCTCCAGGTCTCCAGACTTAAATAGTTTAGACTTTTTCTTTCTCTCAAAGAGTGCTTGATAATATGCGAAGAAGGACAGAGGCCTGTATTCTTGCAGGTGGAGGACACTTTCAGCAATTTATTTAGTTTTTAATTGTTCTTTTTTTTAGTTTGATATTGAGTAAGCATAAGTTGAGTCTCAGAAGACGAGCTATCAAAATAAAAGCAAATTTTGAGCATACCTATCGAGTATTTCCATTCTTTTATTTTTATTTAGCGAATAACATACAATTCAAATATTTCAAATTCCAAAATTTTTCACTCGAAAACGGTTGGAGCTACGAAAAAATTACATGTGTCGAAAAAGTTTCTAAATTGAACGAAGATGACGAAAATTGATTGTACGCTGATCAATGGCGTACTGCAAAAAAAATGGAAAGGACAAAAGGAGACATGGCGTCGGAAAAGAAAACACCTTGAGAATTTCAGTTGAAATCTAGGACGTGTAATGTGGAGGCTGTAGATAATAGCTTGCATTCCAAATTTGGGCTGTTTCTATGTTTATTTGAGCTTTTGTTCTTAAAATTGCACGTAGATTCACCCCCTCAAGTTGTGACACATTATTATGTAACACCCTGTATTGAATAAAAAATTACATTTTAACAGAAAAACGTGTTTCACTTCGTTAGTCTACGCACTTTTCAGCCCATTTGTTATATGCAGAAATCTATCTTCATTTAGTTACATTTTTGAGTAGCTACATTTATCGTTTGCTTATTACGATTTCTCCTTGTCATTCTGAGGTAACGTTACGTGAAAAAATACTTACCCATAGAATTCCGATATTCGTTCTTTTCGTCGTTCGTCACATCCAACTTCATAGAATCGTCACCGAGAGATTTCATGTCATCGAATGTCATATACTTGTACTGATGTTGATCGCTTGACAGGGGATCGTCACCTACAATGATCACACAAATAATCCAGATCAATAAATAAATAAACCATGAACTTATCGCCTAAAACTAAACCGATGATGGTAGAATAACATTGGAACGATGATAAGATTATTCGTGAGTTTCCGATAAAGCACCTACTGCTAATAAAATTGCGGAAATGGAAGAGTTATTTGAAGAACCATATACCATATATTAATGAATTAAATCTTGTTCGTTTGCGGTAATGAACCTAAAGCGAAGTGTTCCTAATTGTGTTGTGATCAATTAAATGAAATAGAATATGATAAATGTCCGACTGGTAATGTATTATTTATTGTTATTGGGAGATAAATAGGTTTCACTAACCAAAAGATAACTAATTGCATTTCGAGCGCACTACCTATTTACTCATCTGTGAAAATTCTCAAAAACAATTTGATTCCTGTTCTATGGATAATGCAAGTATGAAGTTGGATATATTTAAGCCATATAGGCTGCTTTATTTCAAACGAGTATATTTCTGATCCAGTGGTGAATTGCCGAAATACGTCGAATAATTCTGTTTGGGGGACATCTTTTGAAGCATATTTGAGGCTTTAACCTTTTAAATGCTGCACACGTGTACAGGGGTTCAAATAATACACGGAAGTGACTACTCAAGAAATTCCATGAATGAAGTATGATCAAGAGATGCAGTTTAATTTAAATTTTTCGTAAAGCGTTTAAGATATTGAGCCTAAATTTTAGTGTGTCGAAAATTTTCAGACGCATAATTTTCAATACGAAACAATATTTTGGACTCACCAGTGGCGCGCGTATGGGCACAACGCAGGTTATTCTAGAAGACAAAACTGGGACGCTACTAATCGTTTCAAAAATAAAAATATCTTTAATTTCATAATAATTTCTTTAAAAAAACGCTTTTCTGACATTATTTTGTACGACGCCCAGTTTTTGAGTAAAGTGTTGAATAGCTTTCTGGAAATCTTGGCGATTCCATTGATAATACCTGTTTAAGGAATGCAATCTCGGTATACGAAGATATATGCAAGATCAATCTCGCACCCAAAATCATGCGCGATCTCGCAAGTTTTGCAAGATTAGTATTATGTCAATTTTGGTTAGCTTTCAGTGCTTTCATATGTTGTTGTTGACTTATGTAAACAATGTACCTATTCCTGGCGGAAACACGTGGCGCTAGGGCAACAGGGCGATATGGATGAGTAAGGTGAGACGTTTTCCGGTTGTCATAAATTTATCATTGTTTTGAGAGCCTGGAAGTGTCAGAATGCATGGCAATCTGCAGATTTATAAACTATTTCAATAACAGTTGAAAATAATTCTCTGTGTGTTTAAGTTCTCTCGGTCTATTGGTTTTGTGTTAAAATTACAACAAAGGTAATTTATAAAGAGTTTCAAAGTGGATCAGAGGTATGGAAATACTTTTTGAAGGCAGAGGATGGACAAACTACTCAGTGCAAATTGTGTAAGTCTATTTTGAAGACAACGGTACGATCTCCCAAAGGCCTACATGTACATCTACTGTCCAAGCACAAAATCGATACTTCTCATAGAAAAGTGACAGAAAACATGACTCTAGTTCCATCAAATTCTTAAATGCTGATCAATACTTCTGCGTCAGTAAGGCTACCTCCTCCAACCGGTACGAAGAGGCAGAAAATATCTGATTACTTTTCGTC
This sequence comes from Cryptolaemus montrouzieri, assembly GCA_013387265.2. Lineage (NCBI taxonomy): Eukaryota > Metazoa > Arthropoda > Insecta > Coleoptera > Coccinellidae > Cryptolaemus > Cryptolaemus montrouzieri. The sequence goes on along the minus strand of JABFTP020000083.1, from coordinate 1,182,765 downwards.
CCTATAAAAAGTTTCTTTGGAGGAAAGAATTTCAAGTATGATTTCTAAAGATGGCATGACTTTTAGATCTTTTTGCACATCGAAAGACTTGAGAGAATAATTTGCGACTAGTGATTACAAATAACCTGCATCGCCTAACTCCATAAAACAGATTGTTAAGGATTGTGGCATGAGTTTGAAAATGAAAGTTCCGCCGGATCTTACGAATCTAAGAAAGAATAATCATAGATTCAGCCTTACTTTCGATGCAAAAAAAGGCGCTTCATGAATGTGAATGTTCATACATTTCCAGAGAATAAAAATATGTTATGGAATGTGGGTCTTGTGCGCATAGTAGGGAGCATACCTGCAGAGAACTGCATAACTATTTTGAAAAAGAAATTATCAGAATATGGCGTGTCATTAGATGAAGATATAGTAGGTGTTACTACAGATGGGGCCAGTGTAATGGTGAAAGTTGGGCGACTCATGAATCCTCTTCACCAGCTATGCTACGCTCACGGCATTCAATTGGGAGTGAAAGAAGTGATTTACAAGTCAAAACGTGAAACCGATACTCAACAAGAAAGTACAAAAGACACAGTGGTAGCTCAGTCATATGTGGAAGAGTCTGACGATGAAGGATTTGACTGCAGATTAACCACTATAGATGAAGTTTACTTAGTGCCAAAATTTGATAAATTTATCAAAAAAGCATGACAAGTAGTCAAACTTTTTGGAAAATCACCAACGAAGAGTGATATTCTTCAGAAATATATGAAGGACAAATTCAGCAGAAATGTGCAACTCGTGCTGGACTTCAAAAGACGCTGGTATAGTCTTGCAGATATGATTTCCACATTCAATAAGGCGAAGCAATGTGTAAGCAAAGCCTTGATTGATTGCAATCTTGCATGGAATACAAATCATAGCTTCTCAGACGAAGAATATCGTGCTTTATCAGATTTAGAACTCGTATTTTAGCTTATAAAACTAGCAGTGGGAGTACTATATCGTCGAAATTCAGATTTGTCAACTGCCGAAACTACTCTGCAATTTATGGTGAAAAAGTTAGAAGAACTCGGAACACAAGTAGCTCAAAAACTTGATGAATCCATGAGGGTTCGGATTAATGAATGCCGAACATTTATGACCGCAGCATTGTATTTTTTAATTTTTCAAACTGCCTCCAAATCTTCAATCAAAATAGAAATAATAAAGCTAATCGGAAGATTACACAAAAACAGTAGCAATATTGCAGTCAATATACAAAACAAACCCTCTACATCTTCAGTTGCAGATGAAGCCATGAATGAAAGTAATGATGATGATTCAATTCCATTAGCTGCAGTGAAAAAAAATTTAGAGCCTGAAATGACGAACGCTTCTATTAGACTTGATGAGGAATTGGAAATGGCATTGAAAGAGCGTTCGCAAAAACGTGTGGCACCTTTGTCATCGTCACTTGATATGATTTTGAAGAAAGAAATCAATTTGTACGAGTCAGGAGGGTCAAAAGGACAAAATCTACAGTTCGCTGACCAATGTCTTTTATTTGTAGTACCAACAAGTGTCGAGGCAGAACGGGCGTTTTCCTCGGCTGGTTATCTGGCATGCAGCATTCGGAGTCGTCTGGCAGATAAAACACTGAATACTTTATGCTTTTTGAGGGGTTATTTTCAAGTTTCAGAATAGTATGTTACTTTTTGAATTAATTACTGGTTAGCTTGAGATTTTATATCTCTATTTTGCTCCTGAAGAACAACTGCAGCCAATAGAAATATAAATGAAAGGAATTTGCGTACATTTTCGATGATCATTTCTTCACAATGCGAGATCTCGCACCATACCGCAAGATCAAAATTCCTGAACCTCGCGAATACTGAGATAGATATTTTGATGCGGGATTCCATTCCCTATACCTGGTCTATGCTCGGTGATAGATGTGTTCAAAAATGATTAACGTCAGTGTCATTTGAGTGTTTCTAATTCTCAATAATTTTGAATCTATTTGAATTTCAAATCGGTTATACGAATGCTGAGATGACCGACATGCATTTCATGTAGTTTGGCTGTTGTACATTGAAAGATTTCCAAACCGTATTGCTCCCAATAGAAAAGTTTGAAAGCATTCATCGACGCCTTTATGAAAAGTGCACATTCAAACGATATGCAGAAGTAGGAAGGTCAAGGGAAGTAAGAACGGAAGAGCTGGAAGTTCTTGCAATAATTCAAGACGATCCTGAAATCTCCACTCGAAAGATTGCTGACGCTTTAGATGCCCGCAATGGAGCTGTTTGGCAAATACTTCATGAAAATTTGTTGTATTCATTCCACCTACTACGCGTACAGCCATTTGTTCCTACCGATTTTCCTGCCCGTATTGTGTGTTGTCAATGGCTTTTGCGTAAGTTGATTCTAATTCCTCAATTTCCTATGCTGATCCTGTTCATTGATGAAGCAAGGTTTTTCATAATAATCATATGTGGTGTGAAGAAAATCCACATGACATATATGAAGATCGACTTCAACATCGGTTCTCGTTGAACGTTTGAATCAACATTTTAGGTGACTGCCTAATTGAGTCAGTATTTCTACCAGGGTGACTCACGGTGGAGCTGTAAAGCCACTTTTTGGAACACACGCTTCCAGAATGTTAGGAGGATGTACTTTTGGCAATAAGACAAACGATGTTTAGAGTATAGAAATCACTGGATTGGTCGAGGTGGACCTCAATTTTGGCCTGCACGGTCCCCAGACTTAAGCTTCCTCGATTTCTTCCTGTGGGGTCATTATTATTATTATTTTTAGTAATAATGCGTACTAAATACATAGTATCTAAACATCAAAAAATAATTGAAGAACTGTAAAATAATGAAAACTTAGAGATGAGTATGAGCAAACGATAATTTGTAGAGAGCACCGAAGTAGCTTCATACCATGAAGCGCCATTTCAAGTTGATCAGGAACATGTCTCATCTGCAGGCAACATCACATGCTGGTCATATTTATTCTCGAAGGTGTTCACAGAGTTAGCATTAACCACCTCGCATGAGAGATAATTCCAAGTCGAGAATATCCGATTGGGTAGGAAGTGTTGACGCTGAATTGTTTTGAAATTTTTCTTGTACAACTTGAAACCATTTCCACGGAGTGGTCAGTGACAACTCAGCGGGAATAAAGGAGATAAATCGATACTGAATAACCCATGGAGTGCTCGATAAGTTATTATAAGGTCACCTCTAAGACGTCTGGATTCGAACGAAGATAGCTTGAAAATGCTTAATCTGTCAGAGTAGCATGGCCTAGATCGGCCGAAAGGATCCTAGTAAATCTTCTCTGTATAGCTTCCAGCTACTCCATATCTTTACGAAGGATTGGGGACCAGACAGGGCCAACGAACTCCATAATGGGGCATACATAGGATTTGTAGCGGATATTACACTTATTGACATCGCAGCACTGAAAAGATTTCAGAAGAAAGAAAGACATTCTTGAAGCCCGAATTCGAATACTGTCAATGTGGTTAGACCAAGTTAAATCATCAGAAATCTTCACTCCGAGGTCAACGTGCGTACGGTAGGTGGCAATGACTCTAACATCCAAGAAGTATTCCAAGCGAGGATTGTTTTTGCCCAGATGGAAGATGCAACATTTATCCAGGTTGAGGGGTATCAGCCAATCAGAACACCATTCAGAAATCGTATCCAGATCGCCTTGAATGTCGCCGTTCAGTGGACAGTTATATATTATGGTATCATCAGCAATCTGTGAACATGATGACGACAAGAAAGAAGGAAGATCGGCATTTTATAGCAGTAACAAAAAGGGACCCAATACCGAGCCCTGAGGCACACCACTACTGACAGGACGAAGTAGCTCCTATCAGCTCTTACCCAAGACAACAGTTCGCCTCTGATACCAAAATGTTCCAGTTTAAAAAGCAACCACCGCAATGGAACCTGGTCGAACGCACGAGAGAAATCCAAATAGATTACATCAATAGGTGTTCCACGATCCATTAGAAGTCTTTGATTTACACTACCCCCGTTGAGTATTTAACGAATAGAATTACCGCAAAGTATAACTCGATAAGAACAGTTCCTGGTGTGGTGGGAAGAGTTCGCCAATCAATGAGGAGAAGACTGAAATCTTGCATCTGTGCAGGAGGAGGTCACTTTGAACAGCTTTTGAAATGTTTTGAGAGTTACTCGTGATATTGAAAAGTCTTTATTTTGCCCTCGAATTAAAAGTTTCTTTTTCAAATAAAGGTTATTTGATGAGAAAAAGAAGTAAAGTACGATGGCTCTTTTGACCGGAGACTGCGTATCGTACAATGAAATGTATGGATTTTCTTTTCCTATTCTCTTCAATAATATTTTACCCAAAAACTTGGAGTCGTACAAAAAAATGCCAGGATAGCTTTTTGCTTGAAAAAGAATTAGAAAATTCGAAAATATTTCCTATTTTTCAAAAATTTAGTGGCGCCCCAGTTTTTTCTTCGAGAATAACCAGAGTTGTGCCCATACGCGCGCCATTGGTGAGTACAAAATATTGTTTTGTATTGGAAATTATGCATCTTTGGAAATTTTCGACACCACCAAACTTTTATCTCAATATCTCAAGGGGTTTACGAAGAATTCAAATGTCACTGGATGTTTGGATTGAACTTTAACACCCGGTAAACCGGTAATGAAGTATTTTCGGACCTATGTTCATGCAACTTTGTTTCACTGAAGGACTTCAGCAATCACCTCTGTAAATTTTGCTGTGATTTTTCAAATACCCTGTATACATACTCTGTAACATACGAAAGGCCTTGAAATGCCAACAGTTCTTTTGAACATTTCTTTCTCTTTCTTTAGAATATACACATCAATGAGTTATTCCCATTCAGTTCGTAAAAGGCAGCGAAATGGGTGACCAAGGACGAAGGGGTGTCTACAAGAATTATGTATGACTTTGGACTTTGGGATTCATGGACAAATTGGACGTTCCTGATGACCAGGAAGACGATGATAATGATTCAAATCATGAATCTTCAACTTATGTACCTAATAGCTGAGGTAGCAAAAAAGAAACCAAATAGAATCAGAATCTCATGAAACGGAAGAAGTCCAACCTCAACCACCGAAAAAAAGGATAGTGACTGAAAAAACACCGAATGATACGTTCGTGTGGTCGACAGGATAATTCGTTCCAAGGATTGACACATTTGACAGAAACCGTACAAGTTTTTATCCGCCAGAAGGCGCGAAAGAACTGGACTATTTCGAGTGCTTTGTTGGCCGATATTATAGCAACCATTGCTATGGAAACCAATCGGTACGACAATTTTGTAAGCAGTCAACATAAGTTTATCACAAAATATTCAAGACTGAGCAAATGGCGAGAAGCGATTGGAAGAATGCTGATGAGATGTACCTATTTCTTGGAGTAACCATGTTAGTTTCTCGAAACAAAAAACTAAAACTGAATGACTGCTGGTCGAAAGATTCTCTATTATACACCTCTATATTCTTGAACGTATTGGCAGGGACAGATATGTGTTGATCCGACGAATGATGCACTTTCGTGATAATATAGAGCAGCAGGGAGGAGAAAGATTCAAATTAGACATGGTATCAAAAATGTAACGGAAATTTACAAAATTATTTACACCATTTCAAAACCTATATATCGATGAATCCATAATTTAGTGGAGAGTCAGTCTTTCAAACCCTCATAAAGAAGTACCATAGATTTGGAGATGAATTATTTGTTGTATGTGACGTCGAAATCAATTACATCTTGAAATTGCTAGTTTTTATAGGTGCAACAACTCGCTCCGCTCCCTCAGATCTTCGAATAGCAGGATTAATTGTTACTAAACTTCTCTAGGATTTTCTTCGAAAGGAAATAATTTATTCACTGATAATTGGTACAGTTGACCAGAAATGGCACATTTTTTCCACCAGAAGTCTGACAGGATAAACAGACGAAATAAGCCAACCCTGCCAGATTCTAAAAATACAGGTGATGCCAACAGTCTCCATACAGATGCCTCATCGACCACCCGGAAATCACCCGAGATCACCAACCGCTGGCTTTCAGAAGACAAGTTCTGACCTTTCTCTGTTTTACAGATGAAGATGCTCCAAGGAGCTGAAAGACATTGTTCCTATAAAACTCATATTTTGCAGCAACACTAGGCTGGCAAGGAGTTCTCATCATACGGTAGTACATTTAACGATCCCTCGAACCTCTCTCTATAAGAATTCCTTCGTTTACAGGGCCGGTTAGCTGTGGAACTCGCTTTCGTCCAACATCTTCCCAACATCCCACAATTTGGCCCTCTTCAAGAAGCGAGCAAACAGATACCTCAATTCTTCCCAGGCGCTCACTCATGTGATGTACCAAGTTCGTCTATTCCTGGGAAGCGTGCATAAAAAAAAAGATCAAATGATTGCGATCAAGTGGATAGACAGAAGAATAGTCACGAAGTTGAGTAAACTATACGTTTTTATGAAAACGGGAAAAACAAGATCGGGCGACAAGAGAAAGCGTGAAAAAACCTTTCCCTATAGTGAACTACAATGAAAATATGGGAGCAAAGGATGAGGTTGACACGTTTCTCTGTTCTGTAGAACGCTTACGAAAATGAAGAAATGGTACAAAAAACTATTTCTTCATTTGATCGATGCTTGATAAATTACCATGCAATGTACAAAGTTGAAACAAGAGAGCATACTATATTGGCAGATCTCCAATTGGAAGTTATAAAGCAAATAATCGAGGAATAACAACTTGAAAACTTAAATCCTCAGGTAGGACAACCATCTGCTGACGATAATCCTATACGTTTGATAGCTAGACATTTCATTTCAATTTCCTTCAGTTCTAGGCTGTGTTTCGTATAAAAACACCCTGGAAGACCAAATAGGATACGGGATACTACATACCAATGTGAAAGTTGTTATAAAGCTCTATGTCTCATACCGTATTTTGAAGGCTTTCACACAAGAAAATCAACTTCTTGTTTCCGAATATTTCTCGTATATTATTCCCTAAGTTGTTACACCAAATATTGCGTATCAAAGCTTTGAAAAATATAATATCGAAGAAAATTGGCAACATTTTCGGAACACAGGCGAGTCGTTTTGATGCACAACAAATCACCACATGATCTAATCGTACTAATATGCAAACGTCAGTTACATCATTACCTTGAAAGGACTACAACTCTGAGTATCGATGAATTCACTGAAAGGTTGTAATATTTGCAACTGATGATACAATTCCGTTTGACACCAGATTAAGTCGTCGTTATCATTATGATTAAACTGAGATAATATATAATTTATTTTTCAATTATCGAATCATCGTAGTGTTATCTTGATTTCCAATAAAGATTAGCATTGCAATAATATATATATATATATATATATATATATATATATATATATATATATATATATATATATATATATATATATATATATATATATATATGAGAATCAAATACATCTGTTTTACTCAAGGATTTTACAAAATGTGTAAATAGAGATGCGAAAACCGGAAGGGCAAAGATCCCAGTTCAGATACAACAACACATTTTACTTGAGTTGTCATCTTGACTGAGAGATCGAGAACCGATCTAGATCTGTTCTGCCTGCTCTGATCGTCGAGCACAATAGACCAATCGATCGAGTACTTGCTCTGTACACGACATTAATGGACACCTATTCATAAATTGGATATTAACGATTGGGATGTTTTATTATCTTGTCAAATCCAAGTATGTATGAGTACATGTTGCTTAATTTTTTTTATATCTGTCTTTTCATTAATTAAGGGACCCGGTGATTCGTTAATATGGCACATTTCCAAAAACACTCTGTTCTTGTCTCTTTTGTGGCAGTCCAATATTTTTGTTTCCTCGTACTTCATTATATGTCCTTTTGAATGCACATGTCTTGCCAGAGCACATTTTCCCGGATGCAATCTTGAGTTACTTGGGTGTTGAGTAAGACGCTTATCTAAATGCTGTATTGTTTGGCCAATGTTTGCTGCATTGCAGCTACCACACGAAATATAGTAAATGACATTATACCGTTTTTTTTAATGGGGTGAATAACTGGGTCCTTTGATTAATGAAAAAACAGATATGCAAAATTGAGCAACATGTACTCATACATACTTGGATTTGACAAGATAATAAAGCATCCCAATCGTTAGTATCGAATTTAAGAATAGGTGTCCATTAATGTTGACGTGTACAGAGCAAGTACTCGATCGATTGGTCTATTGTGCTCGACGGTCACCGCAGGCAGAACAGATCTAGATCGGTTCTCGATCTCTCAGTCAAAATGACAACTCAAGTAAAATGTATGGTTAAAGCTGAACTTTTTCCGTTTCGATGTGTGCTCCTCCAATTCTGTGAAATAATGAAATAATTGGGAATTGTTATGAAAAATATGATAGTATGTATGGTGTGATCTATGCCCTTCAGGTGTCTAAATTTGTTGAATTTAGAATAGCTGTAAGTGTATTCTTATTTTAGTTTAATGTCTATCTATCAACAGTTTGTGTCTTTTCATAGTCCCTGATGATGGTACAAAAAGTTGCTGAGATATAGGTTTTTGCAATAAAGAAAATCACTTAAGCCCTATGCCATATACCCTCGTCTCTATCTCACATAAAAAAGATAAAAAATCAAATAAAAATCATATGTAGGGGGTTTTACCCCGACGAGTTGCCCATATATCTGTTCATGCAATCAAACTGATTTCATGAAAAAATATAAATCCACCACCCGGTAATTAATACCATTGCCAGGCAATGATTATAATCAAAACATATCCTGGAGTAATTATATATTAGGATAACGTTAAATGTTATGAGAATATATCAATCTACCAGAATATATACATACTATAGCATCATCAGACAATGATATCAATGTACCAACGAGTAGTGTCAGAGGCTTTCTCCCGGAAAAATCTAGTGTACGGACCTTAGTCAAGTAACACTGAATGTTACTCATTAATAGTTTCCTTTGTGTGAAGTGGTGAACGATCGAATAGAATACTGCTCTGAATATAAATATGACAAAATTGTCAGTTAATTATATTACATTTATATAAACAAATAAATAAAATATGAAATGAGATTCTGAGCAGTATAAACTAAAGAGAAAACCTATGACTCTACCTCATTATTATTTTCGGAAAGAAACCTACGAAGAATATTACAAGATTTGATGACTGTTATCTTTTGTAACTGTTCAAACAAATTTTTCTTCAGACCCAAAATCTCAATACTTTTGTGAAGATTTCTAGGAATAACGCCTGTTGTAGAAATAATAATCGGTAGAATAAATATTTTCTTCATTTTCCACATTTTTTAATCTCGTCGCCAAGCATCATATATTTAGAAATTTTTTCATTGTATTTATTTTGTATATTATGTGTGTCGGGTATAGCAATATCAATTATATATGTTATTTGATTCTGTTTATCATTAAGAACGATATCTGGTCTATTGTGTTTTACAGCTCTGTTGCACAGAATTGTTTTATCAAAATGAAGTTTATATTTGTCATTTTCACAAATATCTCAGGTTCATATTTTTGAAATTTTTTCTTTTGGGAATTAGGTCATGTTTAATTCCTAGATTGAAGTGAATAATATTAGCGACGGCATTATGTCTTTCTAAATATTATGTTGAAGCAAGGACTGAGCAAGATGATAATATATGAAAAACTGTTTCTGAAGAACAGAAACATCTACGGCAAGAATCATCTATATTTTGTTTGATGATATGTTTTCTATAATTCCTTGTGAAAACAACGTGATCCTGGATCATATATATATATATATATATATATATATATATATATATATATATATATATATATATATATATATATATATATATATATATATATATATACCTGATACTGACTGCTGATACTTTCGTTATTTGAAAAAAAATTCGAAAGGGCGCCTAAGATAAAAAAGATGAAAATTGTAATTATTAAATGAGCCTACTTCTTGAAACTATTGTTTTGCTACAAAGCTGACTTAATATAGATATTTGTTTTCAAATGGCACATATTGGTTCATTGTCTTGTTCCTTCAGCGATTTCAATACTGTTGTGAACTTTTATTTATTCAATTTTATTAACTAACCTAACCTAACATAACAAGACCTGTTACCAATTAACCCCTACCTAAACATGCAGTTTAGAAATTAATTAACGTAGCTTAGTTGTGTGAAGCGACTACACCTCAAAAAATATTTGGTGAGCCATTTGAAGAAAAAAATGTTTTTTCATCTATATTGAGACGCCCTATAGCAAACAATAGGTTAGATGGGTAATTTTCTTCCATCTCGACAAACGAAAGTTATCCTCTGTCACATAAAATTGTGGACACCTTGTCCAGGTGTGTCTTATGTCTTTTGGTTTATCGTCCCTGGAACCTTATCTGGTTGACTGTTTCTATGTTGTAATTAACAATGTTATTGGCTGCTGCGATCATCCAGCCGAAACCTTTAGTAGCAAATATAAAGATCAATGAACGGGGAAACCGAAGACAGAAGACAACACATTTCTGATACGTACATCATCAAGCTGCTGAAAGAAAATTAGAAATGAACGACCATTATTAGCAAAGGACAGTGTAGATAGAAGGATCAAATGATAATCATTGTACCTCGTTGAACTTATTTTCGAGATTCAGGGATTCCGATATCGCCTGATCTTTCGTTAATAATACTTCAAGCAGATTAAAGGTTTTCGCAGTATAAATGCAGTATAAATTTGATCACATTCAATCAGGACTGATTATGTGATTATTATCAGTACTGACACGTTTCGCCACTATGCTTCACTTCTTCAGGTGCAAGAATATAGGTACATATGAAATCACTGATATAGCCAGAAATTTCGGACGAATGTCCCATGTAATTGAGCACGTAGGAAATATGATTCCTTCATCTTTGAACTTTCACAATAATTTTTTTTCAGGAATCGATTTTCTTCCAAAAGTCACAAAATGTAATTAACGACCCTGAAGGTCGACACATTAAGAATGACGTGGTAATTTCTACAAAAAGCAAAATAACCACCTCATTTTCAAGCAATCCTGATCTTAAAAAATTATTATTTAATGCAGAATAAAAAAGAGATGAACTCGAACATTTTGGTATTTACAAAATCGAATGTAACAAATGCCCTTCAGCATTTTGGTCAAACCGGTAGAAATTTCGAATGCAGGTTCAAAGAACATATAGTTTCAGATATTAAATCCTCAATATTCGAGCACATTCAATCAACAAACCACACAATACTTTTGAACAATTTGAAAGTACCCCATAAATGCAATAAAGAAAATAGAATGAATCTGTTGGAAAGTTTGGAAATTAATAACCCACCTTATACTACTCTAAATAGACAACTTGAAATCAGTAATTCCCCCCCTACTTCAGATTTAAGGAAAAAATATATCTTTGTACCTAAGTTAGTATTCAGCACTCGAAAAAACCGGTTGTTTATCAACAAATCAACGTGAAAAACTGATTTTTTCACATTCATAACTTGAAATGTCAATAGCATTAATAAGATAGATCTGTTTAGATTTGCAAAATTCCTAATGTTAATATAGAATTCCTGATATTTCAGACTTCTTTCATGATGATGAAAATGTGAAAAATTCTCAAAGTGGCGAAACGTGAGGAGGTAATTATTCTTAAAACAATAATTTGTTAACATACAATGATATCATTGTCAATGATCAAACTAGAAACATCAAATTACTTGACAATCAACGAGTTACAATTGTTTAGTTCACTACAACCAAAGCTTATAACTACGAACTGAGAGGGTTAGTGAGAAATGAAAGCTACAGCTGAAGAACTTACATGTATACGTCATATGGCCTTGGTAGAAGGGTAGATAAACATGTTGCGCATGCGTGGGTCGACCATAAGCCACTGGAGGCTCGTCCACTCCGCCTGCATGCAACAAGCACCACCACCCTTAGCGCACTCGTGACATAATACAAAGCCTAATATCCCCAAATATATTTTCAACTTTGAATTAACCCCTAATTACTATATACGTTTAAATGATAATTGAAGATCCTTTTTGATGAATAGGATAGCCTTCTCTGTGTGGTCTGACAGGTATTTTTCACATAAGAAAGTCTAGTTAATGCTAATTTCATAATTGAGACATCAGCTGTTCAATATTTTCTTTACTTATGTTGTCTCGAATATTTTGAACTTCCACGTTCTAGTATTTTGACGGTAAAAAGCGATCAATTAATGAATATTGTATATGTATAAATATACAGTGTGTTCCAACGAAAATTTGACCCCCCCTATAACTCCGAAATGAGTAACCTTAGCGAAAAACACCAAGACACGTCGATTTTTGTTTCGAGGGGGAGCATTTTTCGAAAAAATTCGAAACTTCTCAGATCAACCCCCTACCCCCAGCAACCCTAATTTCGAAATTCATCATAGGGAATAAGGGTCGAGTGGCACCTTACTGTAAACGTCTGTCAATTCTCCATTCTGATTTGTCATTTTTAGAATTTTAAATTAACATACAGGGTGTCCCAACCGAGGGTAAAGTTGAATTCCTGCAAATCCCAAATACTAAATGAAATCGATTTATTTTGGCATAATGCAAGCGCAGGTTTATGCTCGGTCTAGAAAAACGACCTACACTAGTGAATTTGGAGTTGGTGCAATCAACCCCCTATTTCCAGCATCCCCAACTCAAAAATCATTCGATCGAAAATAGGTCAAGTGGCACCTCGTTGGAAAGGTATTTCAATTTTCTCTTCGAATTTGGTATTTTCGAAATTCAGAATCAGCATACAGGGTGTCCCGGAGCAGGAACACTGAAAACCCAAATAACTTTTTGAAACTGGTTCATTTCGGTATAATACGAGAACATGTTTATGTTTGATTCGAGAATAAGACTCTCTTGCGTGAATATGGAATTTTTGCAATCAATCTCTTCCATTCAGCATCCCCAACTCAAAAAATCATACAAGTGATTACAGGTTGAGTGGCAAAGTTCCAGAAAGATTTTTCTATTTTCTGAATCACTGAGGCATTGGTTTCAGTTTGGCAATCGAGGTTTTCTGGCGTGAGGATCAGGATGAGGGATGATGGAGAAACTGATTGGATGCTCATCTAAACAGGAAAACGAGATTTATTGAACTTGTATTCAATTGAAAACAAAAACTAACTTGATTATTACAACAATTGTTCAAAATGACCTCCGCCCACCTCCATACAGTTATACAGACGATTTTCGAACTCTCTTCTCACATTAGCGAAAACTTCAGGAGTCAAAAGTCGGCATTCTGTGATAATGCTCATCCGCAGCTCCTCCAGGTTTTCTGGTCTTGTGGCATAAACTTTAGATTTTAGATGGCCCCACAAAAAAATCTAGGGATTTAAATCTGGTGACCTGGCTGGCCACTCAACAGGTCCTCTTCTACCAATCCACCTTCCTGGGAAATTTTCGTCTAAATATTGGCGCACCCGAGCATCATAATGCGGAGGAGCACCGTCTTGTTGAAAACGCATTTCGTCCTCAGAAAAGTTGGATCGTTCTGTAAAATTTCTGTCAATCTAGGATGTATGTGTTCCTCTAACAACTGTAGGTAGCCATTTCCATTCAGAATACCTCAATAAAGAAAGGCCCAACTAGATGATTGCCAAAATTCCTGCCCAAACGTTCAACTTCTGAGGCCTTTGCGTGTGGGCCTCTCTAAACCAATGAGGATTCTGTGTGTCCCAATATCGACAATTATGTCTATTCACTTCACCACTGAGCATAAAGGTGCTTTCATCAGAAAAACAGATGTTATTCAGAAAATTTGGATTAGCGTTTAGGTTTTCACTTAGATTTTCACAAAACTGTAAACGACGATCTGGATCATCTTCGTTTATTTCTTGCACTAATTTTACCTTGTAGGGGTGAAATTTGTGATGTTTCACGATTCTATGGACAGTTGTAGCTGATACACCAGTCAGACGAGATAGTTTTCTGATCGAAGTAGTATTCTCCATTTGTAGATGACCCACTACTGCCACTTCCGTTGCCTCATTTCTGACAGGACATGCCACTTCATGTTTTTTGTTTGCCACCGAACCCGTAGCTAGGAATTTGTCAACCAAATATTTAACGTACTGGTGACTGACTCCCCTTTCTCTTTCAGGATGGTTCCTATCGAATATCCTTGCCGTTTCTTTGGCACAACTGTTATTTCGAAAATACGTCGATACAATTTCGAAACTTTTCTCAGTGGAATAAACCATTTTCAGATTAATTTCAACTGACGAACAACAACAATAATGAGGAACTGATCTGAATAATAATAATATTTCATTGCAAAATGAGAAATAACAGATGACTGCACGCCAGATGGAAATGAAAAAATGTGAACATTTTCAATGCAGAAATCAGCTTTATTTCTTCGTAATTGATGCTCAACACATCGTACCCCAATACTTTTAACAGTTTCGAATTAATTTTAGTTGATAATTTCAAATGACGATATTGAATTTTTCGAAAGCGACATCCTGTATGGAGAGCCGAACTGAATGAAATGCTTTAATCATTCTGGAATTCAAAAAACCTTTCTGAAGATATGCCACTTGAATTATTTGTATGATTTTCAAGTTGAATATGCTGAATGGAAGGGGTTGATTGCAAAAATTCTATAACCACACAAGAAAGTCCTATTCTCGGATCAAACATGTTCTCGTATACCGAAATGAACCAGTTTCAAAAAGTTATTTGGATTTTCAATGTTCCTGCTTCGGGACACCCTGTATGATGATTCTGAATTTCGAAAATACCAAATTCGAAGAGAAAATTGCAGTACCTTTCCAACGAGGTGCCACTTGACCTATTATCGATCGAATGATTTTTGAGTTGGGGATGCTGGAAATAGGGGTTGATTGCACCAACTCCAAATTCACAAGTGTAGGTCGTTTTTCTAGACCGAGCATAAACCTGCGCTTGCATTATGCCAAAATAAATCTATTTCATTTAGTATTTGGGATTTCCAGAATTCAACTTCACCCTTGGTTGGGACACCCTGTATGTTAATTTAAAATTCTAAAATGACAAATCAAGGTGGAGAATTGACAGACCTTTTCAGTAAGGTGCCACTCGACCCTTATTCCTATGATGAATTTCAAAGTTAGGGTTGCTGGGGTAGGGGTTGATCTGAGAAGTTTCGAATTATTTTAAAAATGCTCCCCTCGAAACAAAAATCGACGTGTCTTGGTGTTTTTCGCTAATGTTACTCATTTCGGAGTTATAGGGGGTCAAATTTTCGTTGGAACACACTGTATATATATATATATATATATATATATATATATATATATATATATATATATATATATATATATATATATATATATATATATATATATATATACGAGTGGGACAACTAAAACGAAAAAGACTCAATAACTGCTAAACTACTCGTTTCTGGACAGAAAGCAGAAACAGGTCAATTTTTGTCTGAAGAGGTACATCTTGTAAAAAACGATGGTTTAATTTTACATCAACCCCCTAAACAGGGGTGCACAAAACTCAATTTTTTGAATAAGGAAGATAGATCGACTGATACCTTAATGTGAAGCTCTTTGGATTATCAACAAAAATGTGTACTAATTTTTTAGTTTTGACATATTCCGGAGAAGATACAGGTTGGTTCGTCAAAAGACGAGTTATTTTCAGTCGATTTCGAATGAACATTCGCCGAAATACTGTTGTAATTTAGAATGAAAAAATAACTCTAATCAGTGGTGCTTCCCCTACAACACCTCAGATGAGGGCGCAACCCCTCAAATCTTTGAATTGATCAGTAAGTTTGAAAATTGTAGACAAAATTTTTGCTTCATCTGCATTGTGATGAAGATACAGGGTGAATTAATAGAGAGTGATACAATGTTTGCGAAGTGTGCTGATTTTGGATGGAGATTCAGAACACGTTTGGTTGGTCCAGGAGTTGAACGAGGGTGACTTCGACCGCAAAGAGCAATTCTGTGAAATACTAAGTGAGCGAATCGCAAACAATCTCCACTTTCTCTGCAATATTTGCTTCTCGGATGAAAATAATTTTTTTGAATGCCACTGTAAATCGTCTCAATTGCTGGTTCTGGTCGGACTCTAATCCCAGAATCTTTCCTGGAGTACATACCCAATATCCTGAAAAATTGAATGTTTGGGTCGGCATCTATCATGAAATCTGACGGGAGAAATGTATCTCCAACTACTTGAAGAAGAAATCAATCCGGACATAAGTGGAATTTTAGAAAATAATCCTACATATTTAGACGAGGATGTTGTGTTTCAGCAGGATGGTGCCCCGCCACATTTTGCACGTGCTGTTCGACAATGTCTAAATCGAGAATTTCCTGATCGATGGATCGGAAGAAAAGGCCCTACAGAACGACCCCCACGTTCTCCCGACTTGTTACCATTGAAATTTTTTATGAGGCCACTCAAAAAGTCGTATTTATAAAATTGATCCAGCAGATTTGGTGGATTTAAGACAACGGATTGTTGTCGAGTGTAATCGTATAACCCCTGAAATGCTACGTAATGTCCGTAAACCTTTCGAGCAAAATCTGTTTTTGTGGTTGGAAGTTAGCGGCGAACACTTTGAACATTTTTTCAAATGATACCAAGTTGACGTATAAAATGTATCAGGTATAATAAATTCAATTGTTTTTCAATTTTTCCCTACTCACTAACATGAAGGTAATTCTTTGAATAAGCTCTATTATTTGAAAACCAAACAAACGTGTTCTGAATCTCCATACAAAATCAGCAGACCTCGCAAACACTCGGTAGCTCTCTATCAATTCACTCTGTATCTTTATCATAATGCAGATGAAGCGAAAATTTTGTCTACATTATAGAAATCCTAAAACCTTTCTAATGAGTTATTATTCAAACTCACTGATCGATTCGAAGACTTGAGGGGTTGACACCCTCATCTGAGAGGGCTTAGTGGAAGCACCACTGCTTCCCAAAATACAAAAGTATTTTGGTGAATGTTCATTCGAAATCGAAATATTTTGCATTCACTGAAAATAACTCGTCTTTTGACGAAACAGCCTGTATCTTCTTCCTAATATGTCAAAACTAGAAAATTATTACTCATTGGTGTTGAGAATCGAAAGAGCATTCCAATGAGGTATCACTCGACCTATCTTCCCTATTCGAAAAATTGAATTTTGTGCATCCCTACTTAGGAGGTTAATATAAAATTGAACCATCGTGTGTTAAAAGATGTCCTCCTTGAGACGAAAATTGAACTGTTTCTGCTTTTTGTCCAGAAAAGAATAGTTTAGCAGTTATTGAGTCTTTTTCGTTTTAGTTGCCCTACCCTGTATATATATATATATATTCTAAATTCAATCGATTGTTTCAGAAAAAAAATATAATTAATTAAACAATTCAAAAAAACACATTACAGTGTCATTTATACATAAGAAACAGATGAGGGAAGTGGGGACAAACTGAAATTAATCTCATCATTAGTTATTGGCGGATTGTTTGTGTTCTGATGAAATTTCTACGAATTCAAATAAATCTAATCTCTTGCTTTTGTTATCTGAATGTAAAATTTGGGTTTTTGTGAAATTCGAGGAAATGGTTTTCGTTTGGACAATGTTCTGAAAAACCAGTTGTTAATTTCTTATGAATACAAGTAATTTCATTGAAGTAAAGAGCAGGACAATTATTACAGTATAATTTATTTACACCGCTTTTCCAGCTATATCAAGTCGATCTTTGTTATTGATCAAAAGCGAACATTTATTTTTATTATTATATTATATTATCTTATACAGAGTGCTTCAACGAAAACTAAACAGAGGCTATATCTACCAAGATATTCATTTCTGATCAAAACTCAAAAACAGGTCAATTTTTGTTTCAAGAGGGACATCTTTTGGGGTACAAAACTTGCCTGAAGTATCAACCCCCTAAGCGGGGGTTGCAATTCTTCAATATTTTGGATAGGAAAGATGGGTCGAGTGATGACTGAAAAGAAAGGTGGTATCTTTGTCTACATCGTCTTGAACGAATTTCCATTTTTAAATGAAAACTGTAAAAGATACAGGGTGAGCAACTGAGAGATAGGGAAGACTATTTCCCTGAGAATATTCAAGTTTCAGTG
The DNA here is from genome assembly GCA_013387265.2 of Cryptolaemus montrouzieri. Taxonomy (NCBI): domain Eukaryota; kingdom Metazoa; phylum Arthropoda; class Insecta; order Coleoptera; family Coccinellidae; genus Cryptolaemus; species Cryptolaemus montrouzieri. Next base: position 1,164,571 of record JABFTP020000083.1, on the reverse strand, counting down.
AGGTAAAATGAAACAGATCCATGCTGATCAATGGCATTCATCATCAAGTACCATCCTCATCTCGAATTTCAATCCCTGGAGCAGGGGTGACAATCCTTAAAAATTTGGAAGAGGGTAGATGTGTCCAGTGATAACTCGTAAGAAAGGTATTATCTTTGTCTGCATTCCCGTGAAATAATTTTCATTTTTGATTGAAAACTGTAGAAGATACAGAGTGAGACACTGAAAAACAGAGAAGACTATCGCCCCAAGACTATTGGAGTATTAGTGCGAAAAACGGGAATAGATTCATTTTAGATCAAAAGCTATCATATTCCGAAATCACCCTCATCTCGAATTTCAACCCCTAGAGCAGGGGTAATATTTCGATCCAGTGATACCTTTCAAATAAAGGATTTTTCAGTAGCTCACTCTGTGTCCTCTACAGTTTTCAATCAAAAATGAAAATTCGTTCGCGGGAATGCAGACAAAGATAATACCTTTCTTTCGAGTTATCACCGACCCATCTACCCTCTTCCAAATTTTCAAGGGTTGTTACCCCTGCTCCAGGGGTTGAAATTCGAGATGGGGATGGTACTTGATAATGACTGACTTGATTGATCTGCATGGATCTGTTTCATTTTACCTCACTGAAACTTGAATAGTCTCAGGGAAATAGTTTTCCCTATCTTTCAGTTGCTCACCCTGTATATTTTACAGCTTTCAATTAAAAATGAAAATTCGTTCAAGGTGATGTAGACAAAGATGTCCACCTTCAACAAAAATTGACCTGCTTTTGCGTTTCGATCAGAAATGAATATCTTGGTAGATATAGCCTGTGTTTAGTTTTCGTTGAAGCACCCTGTAAATTGTTATTTATATTTATTATAATTTAACGTGGTCCGATCACATCCAACATGAATAAAACATTAAAAGGCGTATCCATGCTGAGGTGAACTTTTAAGAATTGTCATTCTAGGACTTTCAGTCTGCTCTACAAGACATATGTGAAGTCAATCATGGAGTTTGCGGATTCAGTGTGGTATTTCTCCCTGAAACGCGACATGGATCTTCTGGAGTCGGTACAGCATAGGGCAACAAGAAATCCATATGGCATCATGGCATCCGTATGAAGGATGATTCAAAATTTCAGAGTTACCATGCTTTTCCTTCACACGCTCGCGAGGAGACCTGATAGTCTGCTACACATTCCTCCACAACATCTTGAATTCGGGTCTTTCTGGGTTAAAGGATCTGAATTTGTTTTGTTGGGAATTAGTCAAAATTAATTCTGTTTCCCCGTTGGTATTGAAGAATGTACATAGTAAATATCCTCTGCTTTGACTTCGATATATGTTTATTATATAAAATTGTATTTACAAACGAGCAAATGTTTACAGTTACAGCAAGCAGACAGGCATGTTCGGAAGATGAAATTGATTTGGATGATACATAAGAGTTGAAAAGAAAATAATGTCGGTATACGAGGTATGACAATTAAGTTTGCGAAAAAGTGCCCGGATGGTCCGGAAAGTACATAAATACTTGAAAATACCTTATATTCCTTCGCAATAGTCTTCCTCGAATTCGACGTACCGGCGGCACCGTTGAACCCACTGTTGGAACCACACCCTGAACCCCCACGCAGATAGGTCCTTCAGAACCGCTTTGGACTTCCGAAACTCCGTCATATATGTTTCCTATGAGGTATGACTTCAACTGTGGAAACACATGGAAGTCACAGGTGGCCAGATCTGGACTGTAGGGGGGTGTGGAATGTTAGAATGTCGGTTTTGGTTAAAAAATCACGAAATGCAAATGACGAGTGCATTGTCATGATGAAGCACCCATCCGCGCTTCGCCAATTCGAGTCGTAAAAGAAGCAGCCTTCAGACGTTTAAAAACTTCAATATAGAATACTGCATTGACTGTCTGACCTGCAGTATTCGTATTCGTGGTGTACACCTCCATTTATATCGAACAATGCTATGAGTAAAGATTTCACTTTCGATTTTGGCATTATGGATTTCGTGGGGCGCTTATCCCCCTTCTCTACCCACTGCATGCTCTGCCTTTTGGTCTCAGGGTCGTATTCGCACACCCACGACTCGTCACCAGTGATAACATTTTTGCAATTCGAGAAATCATGTCTTGACAGATGAACAATCCGAACTCTTTCCGCTCAACTGTGAGCACTTTCGGAACCATTTTAGCACACAGCTTACGGATTCCTAAATCTTCGTGTAGCATCTCCCGGGTCGTCTCCTTGTTGATGCTCATCTCGTCTTCCAACATTCTAAGGCTTACCCGGTGGTCTCATAGCACTCGCGAGCGCAGCCGATGGAGATTTTATGCGTTTCGAGAGGTGGATGGAGCTCCCTCGCGCCGATCATCCTCCACTGACTCTCTGCCGCTTCTGAACCGCTTTGCCCTATCGTAGACAGCTGATTTTTTAAGACAATCTTCCTTATACAGGTCGGTAAACTGTTTTATGATTTCCATGAAAGATTAGCCGCGTTTTGCCAAAAAATGTAATCACAACTCATTGCTCAGTTATTTTATCACTCATCTTCACGACGGTGGGTCAAAACAGGTCGATATTCAAAGGATAATAAAACACGAAATATACAACAGATCAACACGAAACTTGCACAGATTGACACAGAAATGAATTCTGTGTCGAATAAAACTAATGCGAACGATGCAGAATTACCAACGGTCGCAGCTTTGCCAAATTCCGCGAACTTAATTGACATACCTCGTATGTGTTGGAATCTTGCAAAATACCCGTTTCTTTCTTCATAATAATAATCAGTTGTCTACTAAAAAAGAAATTTGAAATAAATTCTGTCAAAAAAGTACTGGTAATTGGTCAATGAAACACGAAATATTTATTTTTCATCCAAATTAACTTTATCGCCTTCATAGCAGGTCCCTTCCGAAATAGTTCAATTTACATTATACAATCATCGAAACATTTTTCAAACGCTTTCTTGGAAATCAACTTCAGTTCCGCCGCGAATTCTCCTGTATGTATTCTATCGATGCAAAACGCCTACCTCGAAGTAGTTGAGTTTTGGAAAAAGAAAAAAGTCGGCCGAAGGCATATCAGGTGAATACGATTTTCGCATAGTTGCAGTACTAAAACGTCGAAATCTAATCTAACCTAACCTAACCTTGTTGGTCGTCAATTAATTCCGAAATTACTGTTAGAAGTTCAAAACATTCAAGATGACAATATTTCATTATTAATACCAGCAGCCTGAATTTCTTATCATCACAAAACAAAGCTACTTCAAATAAAAAAATTACGTAACTACTATCCAAATAAGTAAGGGTTAACGCACACACAATGCACAAAAACGTTACGCTGGTTATTTAATTGAAGTGACAACCCAAGAATTAGGACAAAGGCACAAGTTGTGAAGGACTGCAGTTTGAAAAAAGTTACTTACCACCTTCGTCTTCGGAATCGGACATAAAGGTTTCTTGCATTGCTTCCGGAGCTACCACTCGGTATTTCTCTTCGATGTTCACGGTCGTCGTAGTCGTGATTTCGGTTTCGGTAACAACTTTCAATTCTTCAACGACACTGATGTATCCCAATTTATTCGCAATTCCCAGAGCAGTTTGTCCATTCTATGGCGAAAAACAATATAATTAAACCATCAATTTGAATTCATTCAGAAGAAGTTTAGATCTGTTGCTGTTTTTCCAGCAATCCACTAAGGAATGCTTGAGAACAATCGAAATTAAAATGTTACTCAATAAGACTAATAATGAAGGTGTTCCAATGAAAATCCCCCCCCCCCCCTCTATCTAAACATGAACTAATTTTGGCGGGAAAAGCTGAAACACGTCAATTTTGGATTGATGGGAAGCAAATTTCTGTCCTAAAAAAACTGTGTATACCAGATATTCCCTTCATTAGCTGTCTGAACCATTTTGTTAAAAATTTCGATCAGTCTGTTCCGAACTTTATTCAAGGCAGCTGCCTGGTTTTGCAGGCTTCTTAATGTTCTGTTGAGAATATATGAGACAGATTCCATTGGATTGAGGTCTGGACCTCGTGCTGGCCACTCGATTGAAGTGATCTCGTGATCTTGAATATCGATCGATACAACCTTGATAAGGTCTGGCGTTATCATGCATGAGCAAGAAGTTTTCATCTATGTTTACAAATACAAGTGAACGATGATTTCCACTAAAATATATTATTAAATGCTAGACGTGTTTCGATACACAGCATCTTTATCAAGAGCGAATGAATACTACAAATATATCTTACTAACAAATTTTTATATATACTAAAGAGGCAATCCACTCAGAGCTATCCGTACTTAAACTAATGTTTCGGAAATAAATTTAATAAGGGTGAGTTATTTATGTCTACCTGATTATTAAGAATTTCCGGTGAATTCCTAAATCTGTTAATTTCAAGTGCTTCCAGAAGGTTGAGTTTTATACCTCTCTTCTCAGAATGTAGGATTTTAAATTCTGAATTGAAAGAGTGACCATTTTCCCCAAGATGATTTGAATAATTTGAATCGATTTTTCTATTGATAAAACTACGTTTATGTTCAGAGATTCTAACATTAAAATTTCTTCCTGTTCTACCTATATAAAAACAATTGCAATCTGCACAATCCAATCCATAAAAACCTGATTTATTTTCTTTATTAATTGGAGATTCATAATTCCTGATAAATGAACCTAAATTTGTTGATAATTTGAACGCTATATTTAAATTTGAATTTTTCAGAAGGGATTTCACTTAATTGCTAATATTGCCTATACAGGGTGCTTCACCGAAAATTAAACAGAGGCTTTATCTACCAAGATATTAATTTCTGATCGAAACTCAAAAACAGGTCACTTTTTGTTTCAAGGGGGACATCTTTTGGGGTACAAAACTTGCCTGAACTATCAACCTACTCAGCGGGGGTTGCAATCTTCGAACATTTTGAATAGGGAAGATGGATCGGGTGATGACTCAAAAGAAAGGTGATATCTTTGTCTACATCGCCTTGAACGAATTTCTACCTTTAATTAAAAACTGTAAAAGATACAGGGTGAGCAACTGGAAAATAGGGAAGACCATTTCCCTGAGACTATTCAAGTTTCAGTGAGGTAAAATAGAACAAATCCATGCAGATCAATGGCAGTCATCATCAAGTACCATCCTCATCTCGAATTTCAACCCCTAGAGCAGGGGTGAGCACCCTTGAAAATTTGGAAGAGGGTAAATGGGTCGAATGATGATTATATCTTTTTCTGTATTCCCGTGAACGAATTTTTATTTTTGATTGAAAACTGTAGAAGATACAGAGTGAGCTACTGAAAAATAGAAGAGACTATCTATCGCCCAGAGCTATTCAAGTATTATTGCAAAAAATGGAACAGATTCATTCCAGATCAAAGGCTGTCATCTTTGATCTAAATGAATCTATTCCAGTTTTTCGCACTAATACTACAATAAATAGTCTTGGGGCGATAGTCTTCTCTATTTTTCAGTGGCTCACTCTGTATCTTCTACAGTTTTCAATTAAAAATGAAAATTCTTTCTTTCTTTCGAGGTATAACTCGATAGGAAGGTATTATCTTTGTCTGCATTCCCATGAAAGAATTTTCATTTTTGATTGAAAACTGTAGAAGATACAGAGTGAGACACTGAAAAATAGAGAAGACTATCGCCCCAAGACTATTGGAGTATTAGTGCGAAAAACTGGAATAGATTAATTTTAGATCAAAAGCCATCATCTTTCGAAATCACCCTCATCTCGAATTTCAACCCCTAGAGCAGAGGTAATATTTCGATCCAGTGATACCTTTCAAGTAAAGGATTTTTCAGTAGCTCACTCTGTGTCTTCTACAGTTTTCAATCAAAAATGAAAATTCTTTCACGGTAATACAGAAAAAGATAATACCTTTATTTCGAGTTATCACTTGACCCATCTACCCTCTTCCAAATTTTCAAGGGTTGTCACCCCTGCTCCAGGAATTGAAATTCGAGATGAGGATGGTACTTGATGATGACTGCCATTGATAAGCATGGATCTGTTCTATTTTACCTCACTGAAACTTGAATAGTCTCAGGGAAATAGTCTTCCCTATCTTTCAGTTGCTCACCCTGTATCTTTTACAGTTTTCAAGTAAAAATGGAAATTCGTCGAAGGCAATGTAGATAAAGATACCACCTTTCTTTTGAGTCATCACTCGACCAACCTTCCCTATGCAAAATATTCAAGGATTGCAACCCCCGCTTAGAGGGTTGATATTTCAGGCAAGTTTTGTACCCCAAAAGATGTACCCTTGAAACAAAAATCGACCTGTTTTTGCGTTTTGATCAGAAATGAATATCTTGGTAGATATAGCCTCTGTTTAGTTTTTGTTGAAGCACCCTGTATATGTTGAACTATTGAATTTCTTGTCTTGGTGTTCACCGATTGGATATATATTTTGTAAAGCTAATTGTTGTTTTTTTCTTATAAAGTTTGCTGTTAACTAAATTTGCATCATAACCATTATTTATTGCGATTTGCTTCATCAAATTCAATTCTTTGAAATAATTATCATTAGACATCGGTGTGTTCAAGAGTCTATGTATATGGATCTTGTTATTGTTAGGTCTAGGAAATTGATAGAATTGTTCTTTTCTATTTCAGAAATGAATTTCATTTTTGGGTGCTGGTTGTTGATGAAATTTTCGAAAACAGTGAACTGTCTGTTTGTTCCTGAGAAACACACAATAATGTTATCGACATATCGATACCAATATGGGAAATGTTTACTAAGCGGGAGTTTATGAATAGTTTTTTCCAAGTTACCCTTGAAGATTTCTGCTGAAAGAGGGCTTAAGGAGTTTCCCATTATAAGTCCCTCATCAATTTTATTAAAATGTTTTTTTTCATTTAACGATTGTTTTTATGAAAGTGATGAGGAACTCATAATGGGACACCCCTTAAGCCCTCTTTCAGCAGAAATCTTCATGGATAATATAGAAAAAACTATTCATAAACACCCGTTCAATAAACATTTCCCATATTGGTATCGATATGTCGATGACATTATAGTGTGTTTCACAGGAACAAACAGACTGTATTCTAAAATTTCATCAACAACTTGCACCCAAAAATAAATTTCACTTCTGAAATACAACAGAACAATTCGATCAATTTCCTAGACCTAACAATAACAAGGTCAAATAATAAACACCAGTTTTCAATTTATCATAAGCCTTTTCATGCAGATATCACAATTCATTATACATCGGCACATCCTTACTAATATGAAGTTGCAGCATTTAATAGCTATTTACATAGACTTTTGAACACACCGATGTCTAATGATAATTATTTCAAAGAATTGAATTTGATAAAACAGATCGCAATAAACAATGGTTATGATGCAAATTTAGTTAACAGCATACTACATAAAAAAACAAAATTAGCTTTACAACATATATCCAATCGGTGAACACCAATATTGGCAATAATGTAAAATCCCTACTTAAAATCCAAATTTAAATATAGCGTTCAAAACATCAACAATTTAGGTTCATTTATCAGGAATTGAAAATCTCCAATTAATAAAGAAAATAAATCAGGTGTTTAAAGATTGGATTGTGCAGATTGCCATTGTTTTATATAGGTAGAATAGGAAGAAATTTTAATGTTAGAATCTCTGAACATAAACGTAGTTTCATCAATGGAAAAATCTATTCAAATTATTCAAATCATCTCAGGGAAAATGGTCACTCTTTCAATTCAGAATTTAAAATCCTACATTCTAAGAAGGGAGGTATAAAACTCAACCTTCTGGAAGCACTTGAAATTAACAGATTTAGGAATTCACCGGAAATTCTCAATGATCAGGTAGACAAATAACTCACCCTTCTTAAATTTATTTCCTAAACATAAGTTCAAGTACGGATAGCTCTGAGTGGATTGCCTCTTTAATATATATGAAAAATTTGTTAGTAGGATATATTTGTAGTATTCATTCGCTCTTGACAAATATACTGTGTATCGAAACGTGTCGAGCATTTAATAATATATTTCAGTAGAAATTATCGTTTACTTGTATTTGTGAAAATGTACGTACGTAAAAGCCTCGTCAATTGAATTTCACCTATGTTTGCCGTGAATGGTACAACATGTTATTTTAAAATATCTATAACGTTCCTCTAAGCATTCCGGGTTTCATTATTTACGAAGATCAGATCAGACCATGCGTTCCACAAATTCCACCCCACATTATTTAACCTCTACCAAAACTGTAGGTATATAAAAAAGTTGCACTGGGCATATCTTTCATTTCGACGTCTACTCACTATAGACCGTCGATCCCAATAAAAAATACAAAATTTTACCTCATCTGTAAACAGTGACCTTCTTCTAACCAATCGACATGTTTCGTGGCAAAATTCAATCGAATATTTCGATGCCAACAGAGATGTCGTATCGTTGAAATGCGAAGGTGCGTAACAGTCAAGAATCGCCGTTGTTATTCGAGGCCGTCTTAGCTCATGTCTCATTCCATGACCACTAGGGTCCCTGTACCTCAAATTATTCTAGGAGCAGGTGAATGGGACCTCCTAAGTCTTTGGCCTAATCTTTTATAAGTCCAATCTAGGTCAACTAAGACCCCTGCTCCAGCACATTCTGCCAGGGTCAAATTCCCTGATTCGCGTGGCTTTATTAACGAAAATTAAAATTTTTAATGAGAATAGTTACTCGCAAAAATTAATCAACAATGTTATCAATATGAAGCATATTGCAAAATCTCAATTCATTTCTATTATTTGATCTGTCATGGGAGGAACATGTACTCCAAAGAAAGATATATATCGAATTTTGTTGGCATATGTCCAGACAGATCTGAAAAAAACTTGTTCTAATAATGAGTTTCTTGCCAAAAAGAAAATTGAAATATTAAAATTTCTCCGCGGAGTAAATTAAAGAGAAAAATTGTCTAGTATAATAAACTCAGTAATGTTTACCAAATTCTCTTCAGCCAAAACTAAGTATTTTTAATGCGCATGAGATAGAAAAGCTTCAGCGATAACCAAGAGTTTTGTGCTACTCCAAACAAATCAGATGTTCAAAATTCAGCTTCTCATTTGGAGTACATTCAAATAGTTCCTTATCAAGATACTATTTTGATGAAAACCTCAAGAGCACTGGAAACTTTTACTCACGTTGGTTACAGCATTTGGATCCGCTTTGTTCTTCAACAGTAAACTAATTACTAGCACATGTCCTTGCTGGGCGGCTTGATGTAAAGGTGTATATCCAGCAGTGGTAACAGGATTCACCTCAGCTCCTTGTTCTATAAGTAATCGCACCATATTAACATGTCCATGATGACAGGCTACGTGTAACGGTGTATATCCCTGTTTCGTAGCAGTGTCTTTCTGAGCACCAGCTCTGAGTAGCAACTGCGCCACAGGAACGCGGTCTTCTTGGGCACAAAGATGCAACGGAGTGAGACCATTCTGGAAACAAAACGAATTGAACAATTAATATATTTGAGATAAAAAAACACAAGGTTTAACTATAATCTACACTTTATTTGAAAAAATTCGACGACGTTTCGCTGACACAGCAGCTTTATCAAGAATGAAAAATAGAATGAAGAGTATGGTATTATAAACAAATCGTAGAACAAGTTGGATGAATAACAGGAAAATCCACACCGAGCCATTGTACAGTTAGTATGAAAGGTAATAAAAACTAATTAAACAAGTTAAGTAGAGGTGAAAAATTCACATCTACCTGCTCATTCAAAAGCTTGTCCGAATGTTTGTATCTATTTATTTCTAATGCTTCTAGGAGATCTAATTTTGAACTTTCTGATTTTATATGTAATATGTCAAAGTTCTTATTGAATTAATGGTTTTCTTTTATTAGGTGGTTTGAATAATTTGAATCAGATTTATTTTATCGAAGCTACGTTTATGTTCAGATGTTCTTATGCCAAAACTGCTATAGGTCCTACCGATATAAATTTTATCACAAGAACCGCAATTGAGTTTATAGATTCTGATTTACTTGATTTTTCAACACGAGATTTATTATTTTAATATGTTTACCTAAGTTATTAGAAGTTTAGAAAGTTATATTAAGATTTTGTTTGACGAGAAAGGATTTAATATTTGTACTTGCAGAACCGCAGAATGTTAAACTGTTGAATATTTTATAGTCTTTATGAATAGGATATACTTCATTTATTGCTTTCTGATACAGTTTTTACGAATGATTAGATCTATCGTATCCGGATTATATGAATTATTAATGGCTATCTGTTTGATGATATTTAACTCTTTATTATAATCTTTTACTGATAAAGGTAAATTGAGTAACCGATGTACCATGCTGTTTAAAGCTGCAACTTTGTGTTGAATTGGATGTAATGAGTAGTTATGTATAATTGTTATCAGTATGTGTTGGTTTACGAAAGACCGAAAAACATGGTTATTATTTCGTTTAGTGATTTTCAAGTCCAAAGAATTAATGGAATCGTTCTGTTCAATTTCTATCTGATACAATTATACATAACTACTCATTACATCCAATTCAACACAAAGCTGCAGCTTTAAACAGCATGGTACATCGGTTACCCAATTTACCTTTATCAGTAGAAGATTATAATAAAGAGTTAAACATCATCAAACAGATAGCCATTAATAATTCATATAATCCGGATATGATAGATCTTATCATTCGTAAAAACTGTATCAGAAAGCAATAAATGAAGTATATCCTATTCATAAAGACTATAAAATATTCAACAGTTTAACATTCTGCGGTTCTGCAAGTACAAATTTTAAATCCTTTCTCGTCAAACAAAATCTTAATATAACTTTCAAAACTTCTAATAACTTAGGTAAACATATTAAAAATAATAAATCTCGTGTTGAAAAATCAATTATATCAGGAATCTATAAAATCAATTGTGGTTCTTGTGATAAAATTTATATCGGTAGGACCTATAGGAGTTTTGGCATGAGAACATCTGAACATAAACGTAGCTTCGATAAAAATAAATCTGATTCAAATTATTCAAACCACTTAATAAAAGAAAACCATTCATTCAATAAAACTTTGACATATTACATATAAAATCAAAAGTTTAAAATTAGATCTCCTAGAAGCATTAGAAATAAATAGATACAAACATTCGGACAAGCTTTTGAATGAGCAGGTAGATGTGAATTATTCAGCCCTACTTAACGTGTTTAATTAGTTTTTATTACCTTTCATACTAACTGTATAATGGCTCGGTGTGGATTTTCCGGTTATTCATCCAACTTGTTCTTCGATTTGTTTATAATACCATACTCTTCATTCTGTTTGTCATTCTTGATAAAGATGCTGTGTCAGCGAAACGTCGTCGAATTTTTTCAAATAAAGTGTAGATTATAGTTAAACCTTGTGTTTTTTATCTCATTTATATCATGGATCTACATCAAGTAACGGCCTCCACAATTCAAATTAATATATTTCTATGTTGAATTTCAATATTACGTAGTTCCCACATATTGTACAAAATAAATAGGAAATTTGAACGGATTGATGTTTAATTATCTTCATGAAACAATGAACATTTTTATCTAAACTATTTTATATAGTATGTTCCATCTTAAACGAGCCATCCTCTATAATTCTTATTCCTAGTGGTCGAATAAATTTGGCGAAACATGTCGAATAATTCTGTTTGGACGTATATTAGAGGCTAAAATAAGCAACCCCTCGAAAGAGGAAGCGTTAACCCATTAAAACTGAATAGAGCTAAGGAGTCGGGGGTCACCTCATTTGTGAGTTCCTCATATCCACTTTACAATGGTGAGTAATATTCATGATTTATTTATTTCATGGCAATTCTTACTTAAACGGGGTCACCTGGGGAAAGGATTCGCCTTTCGATTGATTCCTACATATCTCGAGATCGGGTCCCCGACGAGAAATCGTCATTTCACGACTTAATTTGCAAATTTGGGACGGTTTTTGAGACCTAGATTTTCGAAAAATAGACCGAAAACACAGGGGCGGAGCCAATCACCCCCTCTTACTCTCCTCAAACAACCGTTTCACTATCTGTCAAGACAAGAAAGAAGAAGTTTTAAAGGGGACCGTACCCGGAAACGTACGTGAAACGAACGTTTATATCTCGTCTATTCTCCAATAAACGATCGAATATCCGTGGACTTTGTCGATAATGTTGGTATTGCCTAGTTGTTCAAAGAACCAAGGGCAATAAAAAGAAGAGAAGAAGAAATGTTGATAATGTGAGATTGTTTACGTTTGTTTGTTTTTCCTTTAACGTGCTCTATTTCTGCCTTTCGGCTAATGACACGCTGCTGTCATCTCACTAACCCGGGAATTTTGCCGAACCCCTCTTTTGTCGAGGGAAGGGATCTTTAATGTTCAACACATCTCTGTTAGACAGGACCGACAGCTTTACATCTCCTCCGAAAGATGGACACTTAAGCGATTCCCAGAATCCGAAAAATCGCACCGACTTTGTTGGGATTGAACCCAGGTGTCTCTGCGTAGGAGGCGAGCATCATATCCCATACACCACCGAGCCGGCTATTGTTTATGTTAAATTAACGAAACCTCAAATAATCATTCCAAGGTAAGTGAACGTAATTCAACGAATGTGCTATACATCGTAATGTATATTTTTTTTCAGCATACAGAAGTTTTCACATATTTCATATTTACATTCCATGTTCCAAGGAGAGAAAGTACAATAAAAATATCATTTAAAACTCAAAACCTGTTTTGTTCATTTCTATTAAATTTTTGTTTCAGTTTATAAACGATGAAATATGTTTGTGATCTACAATTATCCTAATGAAAATGTGAATGGAATTCAATGTATTTGAAGTGAAGTTATTCAAGTTGAAATGTATGAAAGTGACTCTTTGAAAGTGAGTTTTTACTTTGCGTGCATATAAGTAGTTTCTTTTTGATGAAATATTTATTTTGGATTACAGTCCACTTGATAACATGAAAGAATGAATTGGATCCACTGTAAACAGGTTGGAAAATTAAATGAAAAACGAGCAAAGACAATATTAAACAATGACAAGAAAGTTTCAAGTAAATATAAATGTATATACATGTATATTACACATCCCTGTTCTCTAATAATAATCTTCGTAGATATTTTTGTGTAAGTAAACCAGTCTGATTAATAATAGTTACAATAGAGTCAGATCTCCAACTCTGAAGAAAAGAGATCAATTAATTTACCTGCAATTCTTAACTTTAAAATTATTTGTTGAACAATTCTTCATATAGTTGCCATGAAAACATGAGCTTTTCAGGATATTCCAATATTTACATAACACATAAGGTACATGTTTCGGGCTGGTTTTATTCATAACACATTTTTCTATATTTTAAGAAATTTAGTCAAAGCTGTTCACTGAATAACAGGTAGTCTATACATTTAGATTGTGAAGTTTCTTTTTTATTGGTGTTTGTGGGAAACTCGATAAAATCAGGAAAAGCAAATTATGAAGTTTTATTACCACAGGAACCTTCAGTTCGAGAAAATCACATATTTTGTGGAAAATGCTACTTCTTGAAAAATGATGTGTATAGTTAATGATTTTCGTTGAAGATACTCACGTAATATGATGCTTTAGTCGAGTTTGATCATAAATTTGCATTTTATATTATATAATGAATTGAAGATAAGTAGGATTATATTTATATATATATATATATATATATATATATATATATATATATATATATATATAAATTCAAATATATTCAAATATGAATATAAATATTTAAGTTTATATGCACAAAGTCTAGATAACTCAATGATTTATATATATATATATATATATATATATATATATATATATATATATATATATATATATATATATATATATATATATATATATATATATATATATATATATATATATATATATATATATATATATATATATATATATATATATATATATATATATATATATATAAATATTGGAGTTATCTAGACTTTGTGCATACAAAACAGAAAATTCATCTAAAAATAATGATAACAAAGATATAGAAAATTTATTTCTCAATCAAATGAATTTATTTGAAAATATTGACCCAACTTTAAGACCTAAACTTCCTAAAATTCATTATTCAAAGAAAATTTTCGATTGTATAAACGAGCTTAATGAGAATATTCTTCCAAAGCAACTTGTTAAAGTAATGAATATCTATACACTTCATCTGATTATATATTGTGCCGCTATTACAGTAGTTAAACATTCTGGATACAAATTAGAAAATTTTGGATCTAATTATAATATCAAGAAAAAACCTTCATGGCAAAAAAAGGTTAGAAGGTAAAATTTCTTCTATCAGATGTGATTTAGGAAGATTGACTCAATATTCCAGAGGTAATCGATCAAAAAACTTATGGCACATATTGGAAAAATATTCCTCAAATATAAAACCCATAAAATAATGAGATAAGTAATGAACAATTGATAGAATACATCGATACATTAAAACAAAAACTTTCAGTATACTCCATTAGACTACGTGAATATAAAATAAATTCTATAGAAAATTCCAAAACAAACTATTCAAAAATAATGAAAAACATTTTTACAAATTTATTTCAGGTTCAAATGAAAATATTTCTGGAAATGGAGTTCCTAAAATTGATATTTTAAGTGATTATTGGTCTTCAATTTGGGCAGTGCCAAGGCAACATAATTTCAATGCAAGTTGGATTTTAAATGAAAGGTCTCGATTTTCTAAAATAGAATGCATGCAATTTGAAAAATTTTCAAACGAAGATATAACATCAGTTATTAGTAACAAAAAATTGGAAATCTCCAGGTGTTGATGGTATTCATAACTTTTGGTTCAAGAAATTCTCTTGCGTTCATGAAAAATTGGCTGAATATTTTCATTTATAATAAAGAGAACCCTCAGCTACTCCTTTATTTTTCACACAAGGAATTACTTATTTAAAACCGAAAAGTGATAATACTATTGATCCGTCTCAATATAGACCAATTACTTGCCTTCCAACAATATATAAAATTCTAACTGCATGTATTACCCAAAAAATTTATGCACATTTGGAGAATTATAATATTCTTTCCGAACATCAAAAAGGATGTAGAAAAAAACACCTTGGTACTAAAGAGCAACTTGTAGTTGATTCTGTTGCTTTGAATCAAGCTCAAACTAAGAAGAGAAATATTCATACAGCCTTCATTGATTACCAAAAGGCTTTTGATAGTTCTCCCCATTCATGGCTTCAAGAAATTTTGGAAATTTATAAAATTGATAAGACACTTCGTCATTTTCTTGAATTCGTAATGAAAAATTGGAGAACCATTCTTCATTTAAATATTTCAAAACAATCGTTAAAATCCGAAGTAATTCCAATCAAAAGAGGCATTTTTCAAGGTGATTCTTTAAGTGCTCTTTGGTTTTGTCTTTGCCTCAATCCATTATCTCATGAATTAAATGCTACTAGTTTCGGCTTCAAAATAAAGAGTCTATTAACTGAATTCAAATTAAGTCACTTAATTTATTTAGATGATATTAAATTATATGCCGGAACCAGATCTCATTTAAAAGTCTACTTGAGATTACTTTCAACTATTCCAATGATATTCATATGAAATTTGGGCTTCCAAAATGTAAAAATCTTTCTATTGAAAAAGGAAAGATCATCTCTGATTATATAAAGATTTCCAATATCGAAATCGAGCCAATGCATCAAGGAGATACATATAAATATCTTGGATTTTGTCAAGAGAAGACAATTAACCATAGCAGCACTAAAGAAATTATTAGAAGTTCATATTACAAAAGACTAAGAATTATCATCAAGAGTTATTTAACTAGTAAAAACCTTTTCAGAGCTATCAACTCCTATGCTGTTCCTATCCTTACATCTTCTTTTGGAATTATTAAATGGTCTAAAACTGATCTAAATGAATTACAATGTCAAACGAGGAAAATGCTCTGTAAATATCATAAGCACCACCCAAAGTCAGCTGTTCAGAGAGTTACACTACCTAGACATCTTGGAGGTCGTGGATTAATTGATTTGAATAATCTTCATAGTAAACAGATTTTTCATCTACGTTCCCATTTTCATGATAAACAGAGAACGTCTAAATTACATGATATTGTTGTTGCTTCAGATTATAATCTTACACCTCTGAACTTGACAATGCAAAAGGTAGATTTTGATATATTTGATGATAATTCTAAAAGAGAAAGTTGGATGCAGAAGGAATTACACGGAAAGCACCCTGAAGAATTGAAAAATGATTATATTGATGAAATTGCATCGAATAAATGGTTAGTATCTGGAGAATTGTTTGCTGAAACAGAAGGCTTGGCAATTGCGATCCAGGACCAGGTTGTTTTCACAAGGAATTATAGAAAACATATCATCAAACAAAATATAGATGATTCTTGCCGTAGATGTTTCTGTTCTTCAGAAACAGTTTTTCATATATTATCATCTTGCTCAGTCCTTGCTTCAACAGATTATTTAGAAAGACATAATGCCGTCGCTAATATTATTCACTTCAATCTAGGAATTAAACATGACCTAATTCCCAAAAGAAAAAATTTCAAAAATATGAACCTGAGATTATTTGTGAAAATGACAAATATAAACTTTATTTTGATAAAACAATTCTGTGCAACAGAGCTGTAAAACACAATAGACCAGATATCGTTCTTAATGATAAACAGAATCAAATAACATATATAATTGATATTGCTATACCCGACACACATCATATACAAAATAAATACAATGAAAAAATTTCTAAATATATGATGCTTGGCGACGAGATTAAAAAATGTGGAAAATGAAGAAAATATTTATTCTACCGATTATTATTTCTACAACAGGCGTTATTCCTAGAAATCGTCACAAAAGTATTGAGATTTTGGGTCTGAAGAAAATTTGTTTGAACAGTTACAAAAGATAACAGTCATCAAATCTTGTAATATTCTTCGTAGGTTTCTTTCCGAAAATAATAATGAGGTAGAGTCATAGGTTTCTCTTTAGTTTATACTGCTCAGAATCTCATTTCATATTTTATTTATTTGTTTATATAAATGTAATATAATTAACTGACAATTTTGTCATATTTATACTCAGAGCAGTATTCTATTTGATCGTTCACCACTTCACACAAAGGAAACTATTAGTGAGTAACATTCAGTGTTACTTGACTAAGGTCCGTACACTGGATTTTTCCGGGGAGAAAGCCTCTGACACTACTCGTTGGTACATTGATATCATTGTCTGATGATGCTATAGTTTGTATATATTCTGGTAGATTGATATTTTCTCATAACATTTAACGTTATCCTAATATATAATTACACCATGGCAATGGTATTAATTACCGGGTGGTGGATTTATATTTTTCATGAAATCAGTTTGATTGCATGAACAGATATATAGGCAACTCGTCGGGTAAAACCCTATATATATATATATATATATATATATATATATATATATATATATATATATATATATATATATATATATATATATATATATATATATATATATATATATCAGCTGAACTGACTAGCTTGCAATTTCTGACCTTTCCTAACTTTCCTGGTTGTGGACACTTTGACGAATAACATAGTAGTCGCCAAAATAGTAAAAGATTCATAATGACTATGGCAGGAAAGTGAAACAAAATACTAAATTCTTTGTATGCGTTTTCGATTATGAATAACGATAGGAATGTTTACGCATTATAGACAACTGACGATAGATACGATGCATTCTGCTAATTCTTCATATGCTTCATTCGTTCAGTTTCTCTGACCATTATAACTAAATTAAATAACAAATCTAGAAGATCTGGAAAATTGAAGGTACATTGATGTATTGTTCTCCGTCTGGATCTTACCTTAGCAGCTGTGTTTGGACTTCCTTGGTGTTCAAGTAAAAGCGAAGACATGTCAGAATGTCCCTCCTGAGCACTCAGATGTAAAGGTGTGAAACCTGCTTTAGATTCTGCGTCCGCTTTAGCACCATATTCCAGAAGTGTCGTCGCAATATCCATCTAAAGAACAAACGGAATAATCACTAAATAATCACTTTCAGACGAAATATATTTCGCGGAAATTTCATATTTGTTCGAGAATTTAGATAGTTATTTCGACTAGTTCCGTGTGAGAGAATTAAGCACAAATAACAACAAATACCAAATTACAATCATCATTAAAAAATGTGTCCTTCTGAAATGGTTTCTGCTCATTCATACATTGTATCACAAAACAATCGCTTGTATTGAACTGATTCGATGACAGTGGCGTTCGGAACGTTCAGTATTATCTCTATGCGAAATTGAGGAACACGTTATTTGAGCATTGAATATTATATGTTTATTTCTTTGTTCAACATAAACGGCAGAATTTTAACGTTGCACCACAACCGAAAAAAATTCTGTTGGCTGCAAAGTCGGTGATTATATCCCGACAGAGATTTGACTACGCTGAAATCAGAATTGAACATCCTTTTGATTGCTTCGCTCTTATTTTTAAATAAACGTTTTTCTTCTATGCGGAAACATAGTCCCTAAAAACTCGAACGTGTTTTCAATCTACCATAATTTTTCAACTGTCTGTGTTTGAGCAAAATTGTTTTGAACAATGATTAGCCAGGCTAACTACCCAACCTTTTTGAATCTTGAGAAATTTTGGTAAGATGAGCGGTTCAATCACAAAAAACAGTTTTTCAATTTCATGATTTCATTTCTTCAACCACCTAGCAAGTCAAAAATATCACATATTGACCATGTTAGCTTTGGATTTGTCTCTGTATCTGTCAGATTGTCATTTTATTATGCTTGATAACCTCTTGTTGACAAAATGATGTTTTCTAGGTTGCTAAATCGGATCAAGCAAATAGGAAGTTCAATGTTCAGTAGTACAAATATCGAAATAATTCGAACAAAAAATTTGATAAAGTTTTCACAATGACTATTTAAATATATGAAATGAGGTTGGCCACTTGGAACCTAAATAAGAAAAAACAAATCACATAACGATTAATTAGTTTACACCCAAAATTTTATTCACTTAGTAAATGTTCGAAAATTCCACCATTTTGCTGAATACAGGAAAGAGTTAATCCTCTTTGAGAAATTAAATTGGACCCATGGCATTACTTCAGGATCATTTTTGCAGGAGTTGGGTGCATTTAAAATTCACGTAGGTAACTCTTCTCGAGTGTCAATTGGAGAAGAGTAAACTCTAGATTTTGAAGCACCCCAAAAAAAAGTCGCACGGTGTCAAGTCGGGAGATCGTGCTGGCCAACTTGTAGGAGTATCAGATCCCCTATCGATCCAACGATTCACATACTGTGCATGTAAGAACTCGCGAACCGCCAAAGTGAAGTGAGGAGGTGCACCGTCGTGCATAAACCACATTTCTGCACGCACGAATACTGGAATATCGTCCAGCAAATCCAACAAAGTTTCTTGCAAAAAATTCAAATATGCCTCTCCGTTTAATTGATCTGAAATCACTACCGGACCTATAATGAAATTGTCAATTATTGAAATCCAGACGTTAATTTTGAATTGATCCTGATGACGTGTACTTGTAAAAGCATGTGGATTTTCGACACTGTGCACGTGTTCATTATGAAGGTTAGTGATGCCAGACCTAGTAAAAAGGTATTCGTCAGTGAATAGAATTTTCCTACTGAAGTGGAGATCCTAAGTGTTCTTCTATCGGCAGAAAGTTAGGCGATTCTCAGGATCGTTGGGAAGTAATTTCTGAACTTTCTGAATGTGATGAGGTTGAAATAATTGTTCCTTCAAGACATCATTAATCATTGTTTCAGGAACGACCAACCGCAGACCTAAACCACGCGTGCTTAATTGTGGGTTTTCCTCAACCATGTCCAAAATTTGTTCTTCGCGTTTTTTCGTCCTTACTGTTCGTTGTCGTCCTCGATCCAAATTCCTGGGCTTGGAGCAACCATTCTTATGGAGGAACCTCTCAAGATTTCTAAATGGTGGTTCGGCACTATGTGATCTGGAAATTTTTCAGCATATACACTCGCGCTTTCACGTCCATTGCCTTGACAAAATCCGTACACCATAACCATATCAACCATTTCAGAGTTACTGTACATCTCTGTGCCTAATAGTGATGAAAAAAAAAACACCAAAATACCTAGTTAAGAACACTGTTGTGTCAACAATTGGTTGTCAAGCCTAATAAAATGACAATCTGCCAGACGACAGAAATAAATCCAAAGCCAACATGGTCAAATGTGATATTTTTGACTTGCTAGGTGAAATCTAATGAAATCATAAAATTATAAGACTGTTTTTTTTGTGATTGAACCGCTCATCATATCAAAATTTCTTAAGGGACAAAAAAGTTTGATAATTAGCCTAAGCTACTCAATGTATAAAACAGTTTTTTTTTCAAATTCAGGCATTTGAAAAATTATGGTTGATTATATATATATATATATATATATATATATATATATATATATATATATATAGATCAATGAATAAGACAAGAGCCAGTTCCCAAATCTGCCACAACAGTGCAATTATTTTTTGATATTTGCACATCGAAGGAATGGCGTTTTTTGTAATGTCACAGAAACAAGAGCTGATCGAGCAAAACCAGAACTATTTTCGCTTTCGGCCTGTCCAAATTACCTCGAAAATTTGGTCGGTGACTCAGAAAATTGGACATTTGCCACTGTAATTTCTTTGATAATCATTGCATTTTCCTTTCATGTAAAAGTAAATTTTCGGCCATGCATTTAGTACCATTGTCTGGTAGATTGAAGACATTATTCAGGAGTCATATTGAATCTACCATAGTATATTAATATCTCTCCTTGAGGAAGTTAGTTCTCCGAACTACTGCTCATTATCATTTTTACAATACAACAATAGTGGTACAGTCAGATATCACGAATAAGTGCAACATACTGTAGATTCGTTCTCGCTTGTACTCGTCAGTGCTGCATACCTATTGACTGCATCTAGCTGGATTCAATATAACTATATATCGATTGAGTAGAAACTACAGCGTACACGTATACTCATGGCATCACCTCAGGAACTGACACAGAAAAATAACTAAACACCAACTATCTGTCTAGTTTCAGCATTTGCCACAGCGCTCCACACTGCGCCTGGTACGTGAGCTTTGTCAAATTCGGTAGCACACAAGTACTGGTCGGGATTTTCCCAGGATCCATTATATGAAGGTTGGCTATGTCTGCTTGAAGTCTTCAATGTGTCTATACACACAGTGATGTACACACAACCAAATTTATATGGAATCATTCGGTATTTCACATTATTGATTGTTTTTAACCATGGATCTGTGGCTACTTGTAAAGAATGAAGTTTATTGTTGTGAAAATACTGGATAGTATGATGAGAAATGTTGAATTATCACCACATGTTCAGGATATTGTACTCAGTCGTCACTGAGATTCGAAACTGTAAATTTCAAGTCTATAATCATAATTGAAACTGCCTTACGTTGGATGTGCAGAGTGGTCCAATAATTGCTCTCATTGGGAAGGGGTGACACAGAGCTACAATCTCTGCAAAATAAGCCTAGAAGAAGTCAGGAAGTCAGAAGTAGGAAGAACACTTCTGAAGAACAAGACCGCTTTTTGTGCCGAATTGCAAGAAGAAACCCTAGTTCGTGGCACCCCATACTCCAAGGGCAATTTCGGGAAGCAACATACATCAGTGTATCAGTCGAAACCATACGTCAAAAACTTCGTTCGAGGGGTTTATACAACAGAAGGCCCTTAAGAGTTCCAGAGCTAACCAGACAACAAAAACTTAACAGACTTGAATGGTTTATCGAGCACCAAGATTGGAATATTGAGAATTTGTGAAATGTTCTTTTTTCGGATGAGACCAGAATTGGTGGCCTAGTGCTAAAGCCCGTAGTGAAACTCTGGCGAGGTGCCTACGATGAGAATTTAACTTTTATGCAAGATAATGCTTCTCCGCATACCAGCAACCTAGCGAGATATTATCTTGAAACAGAGGGAATCACTATTTTGGACTGGCCAGCTTGCTCTTCAGACCTAAATTCTCTTGAACATTTATGGGATAATCTCAAACGGAAAATTAGAGCGCGCCAGGATGATTCAAGAACCCCACAACAGCACATCCAAGCCACGACAGAAGAGTGGCAGAATATCACCCCAGAGGAGGTCGAAAACCTAATCCAAAGCATGCCTAGACGGATATATATATATATATATATATATATATATATATATATATATATATATATATATATATATATATATATATATATATATATATATATATTTATACAGTGGAATTTCGATAACTCGAATGTCAAATTAAATGCAAAAAATTCGAGTTAATGAGCTTTCGACTTAAAAAGGATTTCGAGATACAAAGGATTTAACCGCTAAAATTTCGACTAAGAAAGGTGCGATTTCTAAGTATATTTTTCGACTTGTAGAGTCAAAGTTAAACAACAATTCGACTTAAGTTGTAATGGTATATATTTATTTGAATTACATATTACTGAAGTAAACTTTACAAACATTTTAAAAAAATCTGTTATCTTTTTTGATTTAAACAATTTGCATATTTCTTATCAATTATTTTTTCAAGTTCAAATAATGAACTGAATACACGATCTTCGATATCATCACATCTTTCAATGAAAGATCTGGCTTCTTTATTTGATATTAATGGTTCAAAATCTGCGGGATCAGTATGATCGACGTTATTTTCATCAACATTATCCTCATTTATATCCTGATTAACTGTGTCAATTATTTCAGCATCAGTTAGTGTTCCAGTAGTAGCCAGCCCTTCATCACATGTCACATAATCTTCAAATTGAACTTCTTTGTTCTGAAGTTTATTCCAATCAGCCTCTAAACTCATGTCCGGTTCAAGAGGTTCTTCCGAAGCTTCTTGTGACATCGAAAATCCACAGCTTTTGAAGCAATTTGATATTGTGGTCACAGATACACTTCTCCAAGCCTTGTCTGTCATCCTAATTGCATGCAATACATTAATAGGTGAAGCAGACTGTTGTTCCATATCAGTTATCAGTTTCCTAACAACTTCCTTTCTGTGAAAGGATTTGAAGTTTTTTATTATTCCTTGATCTGAGGGCTGTAGCTTAGATGTTGTATTGAGTGGAAAAAATTTAACTTTTACTGCTTTCAATTGCGGAATTATGTTGTGAGCTGTACAGTTGTCAATGAAAAGCAAAATTTTTCGTTTCTCCTTAATCATTTTCTTGTCGACTTCAATGAGCCATCCTTTGAATATTTCGGCTGTCATCCATGCTTTCTTGTTAGCATCATAGTCTAGTGGTAGAGATTTACATCCAGAAAAACAACGAGGCTTTTCAGCCTTTCCTATAACTAATGGTTTGAGTTTTTCAGAGCCTGTCATGTTTGTTGCTAGCAATATTGTTAATCGCTCTTTACTGTGCTTACCACCATGACATTTTTCATTTTTAAAAATAAGTGTTTTGTCAGGTAAGCACTTGAAAAAAAGGCCAGTCTCGTCGGCATTAAAGACGTCTTTTGGTTTATAATTCTTCAATAAACTCTGCAACTCAATTATGCATTCATCACATATTTTATTGACACTTGCACTTTCGCCGCAAACTTTCCTAAACACAAGTTCATGACGCTTCTTAAAATTCACCAACCAACCATTGCTGGCACGAAAAGAACTGTGTCCCAGTGACTTCGAAAATTCTTCGGCTTTTTCGCGTAAGATAGGCCCAGATACACTTATGTTTTTGTCCCGACACTGTTTGAACCAGGTTAGAAAGCATTCCTCTAAATCAGGAAACTCCGCCAAACGTCGTCTTTTGGAAAACAAGTTGCTGCTTGATTCGTATCTTTGCAGTATTTCGGCTTCATTCTTAATTATTGTGGACAAAGTGCTTGGTGGTAGTCCGTAATGAGCTGCCACATCTCTTTTCTTCATGCCACTTTTTACCGCATTGATAACGTCGAATTTTTCACGTAGAGCTAAAATCTTTAGTTTCCTTTTGTCACTCATGTTGTTGCTAGTTAACAGCCAAATAAGTACTGACCGACTAGGAACAAACGAAAGGTACCCAGCTGTGTTACTCAGAAAGTTTAATGAAGGAAGTCATTCATTGCACGTGTACAAGACATAACATAAACAATAGAATAGAATTATAGAATTATAAATACCTCGTAGGGAAATAACATTTTGTTCGAGTTACAAAGTCTAAATAATTCGAGATACCGCGTATTTAGGGCTTCAGCGGAAGGGAAGGGCATTTATTTTCGACTTACTGAGAATTCCATTGAACGAGGTTCGAGTTATAGAGATTCCACTGTATATATATATATATATATATATATATATATATATATATATATATATATATATATATATATATATATATATATATATATATATATATATATATATATATATATATATATATATATATATATATATATATATATATATATATATATATATATATATATATATATATATATATATATATATATATATATATATATATATATATATATATATATATATATATATATATATATATATATAATAACTACATAATTATGTTATGTATTGCTTATAACTACTATCGGATATAACAACGGAAACTATACGGTCCTTCAATGACGCTATATCCAGTTTTGATTGTATATTTATTATACAGGGTGTTTCCGAATGAGATGTCATAAATGAAGGATGCGAATCCGTGAATGATTTGAGCAAGAAAGTTCGAAGAACCAATGGTCAAAAAATGCTTCGTTGCCGAGATACAGGGTGTTAAAGTTGAGAAAATTTTTCGATTTTCTCTCGATAAAACCTAGACTTCTCAAGATTTCGGGCTCAAATTTTCCACATAAGCTATTAAACACAATCTGAATCACCAGGTGGGGCCAAATTTTGAAACAGTATACAGGGTGATACTTTTTCATGGACCATGTTCCATTTTTACCCTCGGAACTTTTTTTTGGTACGCCACTGGCACTAACAAAAAATAAAATCGAATAGATCATTCAATTTGAAATTTTTTTTGACTCCTGCATTTTGATCGTAACTATCACCGTTTCTGAGATATTGATTATTGAAAATAATCCAATAGTTTTCCATATCGAAGCCATGGAGATATTATCTTAATAACTGATGCAATTTTTCAGGAATTGAGCTAAAATTTACATCAGATATCTCCTTATTGTATGTTTATAACAAAATGAGGCAGAAATTCCTGACAGTATACAGGGTGTTATTTTTCACGTGCATTTTCTTCTTTTTGCCCCTGAACTTTTTGTGGTGCACTACTGGTATATTCTGAAAACAGAATCAAACAGATTATTCAAAGTGAAAACTTTTCTGTTCCTTGTATTTTTCCGTATCTGCCACCATTTTCGAAAAATTAATCAACAACGCCCGAACAGGCTACCCCTTTGCCTCCGTATATTTTTTCGGTGCATAACTGACGTTTTTCGTAATCAGAAACGGATTTTCCATTCAATTCGGATAATTTTGTACTCATCTTGATCCTCATGTCTTTCACCGTTTTGAATTGAAAATCATCAGAATTTATCGTGTCTTCCTCATATCACAACACGTTGGTGATGTCAAAAGGCTTAGTAGGCTCTGATACAATTTTGCAAATGAAATCATAGAAAAAAAACTTGACACTTCAATGATTGTAAGTTTTGTCATTCAGTTTGTTGTGCCTACATTTGAAACAGCTGTAAGTAGTAACTAATAATCTTTGAAATGGTTTTCACTAATGCAGAAATGGCCGATATACATTTCATGTACGGTGTGGTTGAAGGAAACGCAGTGCACGCAAGGCGTTTGTATCAAGAACGCTTCCCTAATCGAATCATTCCTGATAGGCGTACGTTTTCTGACATCCACAGAAGATTGAGAGAACGGGGTACATTCAAACCGAATCATGACTTGAAAGGGGCAAATCGGACAATAAGGACCCCGGAAATCGACGAGGCAGTCCTAAATTGTATAGATGAGGATCCTCAGCTGAGTACAAGAAAAATTGGAAGAGAGTTGAATATCTCATTTGTATTGGTCTGGAAAATTCTCCATGATTTCTTGCTTTACCCATACCATATTCAACGCGTCCAAGCTCTACTACCCCGCGATTTTCCTCTGCGACTCAATTTCTGCCGATGGTTCCTTCATAACATTGCTCATAATCCCCTTTTCGATAGCGAAATCATCTTCACAGATGAGGCGTCCTTCTCGAGAAATGCAATCAGGAACTTTCATAACAATCACTATTGGACTGAAGAAAATCCCCATATGCTTGAGGAATGTCACCATCAAGAACAATTTTCGGTTAATGTCTGGGTTGAAATAATTGGGGATTTCCTGATCGGGCCATTTTTGTTGCCAGACAGGCTGAATGGAGCCTTATATCGCCACTTTCTAGAAGAGATTTTACCTGTGTTGCTAGAAGATGTGCCGCTGCAAACTAGAAATAGAATGTGGTTTATGCATGACGGAGCACCACCGCACTTCAGCATGGAAGCTAGAGAATATCTGAATATGACATTCAATAACCGCTGGATAGGGCGTGGTGGACCAGAAGCTTGGCCTCCAAGGTCGCCAGATTTAAACAGTTTGGATTTTTTTCTTTGGGGACATCTGAAAACTTTGGTTTATAGCTCTCCCGTGAATATACTTGAAGAATTGAGGAATAGAATTACAGCATCATGTGACGTCATCAGAAATACCCCAGGAATATTTCAGAGGGTGCGCACTGATATGCGGAGACGAGCAGAAGCATGTATTCTTTCAGGTGGAGGACATTTTCAACATCTTCTTTGATCTGTTCTGTTTGTTCAATTTTTGTTTTCATCATTATGAGTTTTTGTTATTGAAATCATTCGCGATTATTTATGTTGTTTATTCATTTACTTCCGATTTATACACTCAATAAAACACATTTTTGAATTCGAATTCAATGATCAGGGAAATGATATCACCCTTTATACTTTATCATAAATCCTACCAATCTAGTGGTGCAGATCTTAAAATGTGAACTTCGTTTGAAATTCGAGCTCAAGGTCTTCACAAATTGCCGAAATAACATGAAAAATATCTTCAAGCTTTCAATATGGAAGGGACTATACGATTACTTTTCTTGATTAATATCTCGAAAATGGTGGCAGATACGGAAAAATACCAGGAACAGAAAAGTTTTCACTTTGAATAATCTGTTTGATTCTGTTTTCAGAATATACCAGTAGCGCACCACAAAAAAGTTCAGGGGGCAAAGAGAGGAAAATGCACGTGAAAAAATAACACCCTGTATACTGTCAGGAATTTCTGCCTCATTTTGTTATAAACATACAATAAGGAGATATCTGATGTAAATTTTAGCACAATTCCTGAAAAATTGCATCAGTTATTAAGATAATATCTCCATGGCTTCGATATGGGAAAACTATTGAATTATTTTCAATAATTAATATCTCAAAAACGGTGATAGTTACGATCAAAATGCAAGAGTCAAAAAAAATTTCAAATTGAATTATCTATTCGATTTTATTTTTTGTTAGTGCCAGTGGCGTACCAAAAAAAAGTTCCGAGGGTAAAAATGGATTATGGCCCATGAAAAAGTATCACCCTGTATACTGTTCCAAAATTTGGCCTCACCTGGTGATTCAGATTGTGTTTAATAGCTTATGTGGAAAATTTGAGCCCGAAATCTTGAGAAGTCTAGGTTTTATCGAGAGAAAATCGAAAAATTTTCTCAACTTTAACACCCTGTATCTCGGCAACGAAGCATTTTTTGACCATTGGTTCTTCGAACTTTCTTGCTCAAATCATTCACGGATTCGCATCCTTCATTTATGATATCTTATTCGGAAACACCCTGTATGTATATGTTTTAACCTTGTAACTTACATTACAGACGCATATTGTTTAGCTGTCTTTGGCGCGTAAAGGACCCACTGAGTTTAATGAATAAAAAATTGCGCTTGTTGGTTATTAACTCTATTATTTGTCGAGTAGAAATTGCCCCTTCAGTTGAAAGTATTAATTTGTCATGAGAATATTCGTAGTTTCTATGAAAATATCTGACAATTCCGAAAAACTTACTTGATTTTTTCGTGCTGCAATATGAAGTGGCGTGTGACCATTCTTTGCGGTGGCATGCGGCGAAGCTCCCTTATCGAGCAGAAGCAGAGCAACAGGCTGGTGATCGTAATGAGCCGCAACGTGCAGCGGGGTCACGCCGTTTTTGCCTTGAGCGTCCGGTGGAGCATCCCTTTGTAACAGAAGGCGAGCAACATTTAGATGACCATATTTTGCTGCTAAGTGGAGAGGCGTGAAACCTTTCTTCGTTGTTGCCGTCATATCAGCACCGTTCTCGAGCAGAACTGAAGCAACCTGCAAAACAGAAAATTGTAAATTGCAACATTGTACAATTGTTACTGTCAATGTTAAATGATTTCTAAGAAATAATTTTTCCTGAAATAACCTTAACTTTAGAGCACAAGATTTCAAATATGTTTAAAAGTTAACACGTTGAACTAGTTCGAGCTCAATATGTTTTAATTCATTTTCGAGCGTTTTTCTAATTTTCTTTATAGTCTTGAAAGAAATCAAAGACCGTGTACTCTGTGAAAATTTTCCTCAGAATCGGAAAATATCCAATCACGTATCTTTCTTCTTCACCGTGTAGAAGGCGTAGCGCCTGTTCAGTTCCGGTGTCCCTGCAGCAGTTCTTGTGAAGTTGATTGCCAACTGTCCCGCCATCGTTTTGGTGGTCGTCCAACGGGTCTTCTTCCGTGTGGTATGTTGTTATATACGATTTTGGCTATTCTATCTGTGGTCATTCTGTTTACCTGCTGTTGCCATTCTCTTCTTCTTTTTCTTACCCATCTTACAATATCGTCTGTTTCACATTTTTCCCTTATGTCGGTATTTTTTTGTCTGTCATTCAATATGTAACCGGTTATAGTTCTTAGCGTTTTCATTTCTGTTGTTCTTAGTATCCTCTTTGTTACCGACGTTTCCGCTCTTGTTTCTGCCCCGTATGTCATAATTGGTCGCAAACATGTTTTGTAGATTCTGGATTTGCATGGTATACTGAGGTGTTTCTTTCTCCAAATTGGTTGTTTAAGATGTCCCGATACTGCAGCTGCTTTGTTCACTTGTCTCCTCACTTCATCTTCAAGGTATCCTGTGCTTGTTATTTTGCACCCTAAGTATTCGAATGACATGACTTGGTCCTATAGTGGCGTTGTCTATTGTTAACTTGCAGCACAGAGGTTCCTTAGCTATGGTCATGCATTTTGTCTTACTTGTTGAGATTTCCATATTGAAATTTTTTGCGCGTTTGTTAAAGGCGTATAACATTCTTTCTAGGTCGTCTTCTGATTCTGCAATGAGTACGTCGTCATCGGCATAGCATAAGATGTTAATTTTGTAGGTTCCCATGCGGTATCCTAGTCCCAAGTTTTTAACGGTCTCTACAAGTTGGTCCATAAAAGTATTAAATAGTAGAGGGCTAAGACTATCACCTTGGCGGATGCCCGACGTTGTTCCGAAATGCTGCGTTAGGGTGTGGTTTGTTCGTATTTGCGTTGTTGTATTAGTGTTCAGATCTTTTATGAGTCTTATATATTTTTTGGGTACCTCTTTGTTTTCCAGTATCTTGATTACATCCTAAGTTGGACTCTGTCGAAGGCCTTCGTTAAGTCTATGAAACAAAGATATGCTGGAGTGTCATATTCAAGAGACTTTTCTACTAATTGCCTTGTTATAAACAGTGCATCGACCGTGGACCGGTTTTTTCGAAAGCCTTGTTGCCCTTCGCTGATTGGCATTGTTGACGTTATGTCATCGGCAAGAATCTTTGCAAGCAGTTTCAAAGAGGTGCTTAATAAGGTTATTCCGCGATAGTTGGCAGGTTTTGTTTTGTCTCCTTTTTTGAAGATAGGCACTGTTACACTTCTTTTCCATTCTTCTGGTATTTTTCCGTGTTGAATTATGATGTTAAACAGTTTTGTGTACTCTTCTCTCATGGCTTCTCCGCTATATTTGATCATCTCATTTGTTATCTTATCTTCATTAGGAGCTTTCCTATTTTTAAGTTTACTTATTGCCATAGGTACTTGCTCTTTCGTGATTGTTACCGATTCATTTATAATGTCGTTTTCTAAGTCTTCTTCTGGGAGTTCTTCTTCATATTCTGATTCGGTGTAAAGATTTTTGAAGTATTTTTCCCATGTTTCGTTTGTGATTGTTTTCAGTTGTATAGTTTAATTGGTGTCCTTTTTCATACCCCTTAATAATTTCCAAACTTGTTTTTGCGCTCCGTATATGTCCGCTTCCATTTCAGCACTAAATCTCTGCCAGTATTCTTCTTTAATTTTCCGAACTCTGTTATTCACCCTATTTCTTATTTCTATGTATCTATTTCGGTTCTCTGGTGTCGGATGGTTCTTGTATTCTAGATATATTTGTTTTTTTTCCTTGTAATGTTTTTGACTTCAGTGGTGAACCAGGGTTCATTATTAGGTTTGCCGTTCTGTGATACCGTGCGGGTTCCTAAGGCCTCTGTGGCACCCTTGTATATGTTTTCTTTTAGTTTGAGCCATGCTATGTCGGGGTTACCTTGCTGCAATATTGGATTACGAGTTATATACTGTTTGCAACGGTTTGAATAAAGTTGTTTTGGCTCTCATTGTTGAGCGATTCTACGTTAAATTTTTCAGTTTTTACAGATGGTGTTTTCTTTTTTAATTGAGTTGTCATCTTCAGTCTCCCTAGAACGAGCTTGTGGTATGTTCCATTGTTAGCTGATGACAAAACTCTTACATCTAAGATTTGTTGGGGTAGGGGTAGTTATCTTTCACATTGCTTAAATCAATGAAGTTGGTGTATACATTGCTTGAACACATCTATTAAGAGAGCAAACGACAGATTTGTTAGTAGCATAGTTGGGCCATCGTATCATGTGATCGGTTCGTAGGCGCGCCCAGGTATCCAATGTGACGAATTTTCTAAATTTATCCCATATATAAGATATAGGCTTACAGTCCAGTGGAGCCAACATGAGAATGATAAAATTTGAATTTTCGACATCTACAGGTATATCAAATTACATGATATTGTCGATTTTACTTTCTTCAGAGGAGACATAGAAATATCGTGTGGAGAATTTAAGGCTCGATTTTCAAAAAAATCAGAATACTGAAAACTGTTTCCCAATATTAATTTTCCTTCGATAAGTCTGGCAAAAATCCAAAAATCTTGAAAGTTTTGTGCTTCAATGCACGGGTCACATCGTAAGTGACTCGACCATGAAAACACAAATGTTTCCATTGTTGTTGAGTGACCAATTAGACGTTTATGGAGAACGAATAATGCTTTCGGTCATACCGAAAGTGCCAGTGGGGTGAAAATATTTTAGGAATAGCGTTTCGGACCATCTGAATCAACTACCAAAATTTCAGAACGATTGCATTATTAGTTCTTCATAAACGTCAAATAGACTTGGGATACCCTGTGTGAAGTAAAATATATATATATATATATATATATATATATATATATATATATATATATATATATATATATATATATATATATATATATATATATATATATATATATATATATATATATATATATATATATATATATATATATATATATATATATATATATATATATATATATATATATATATATCTTGAAATGCACGTAGATCTACCCCTCGACTTGTGATATATATATGTAACGTCCTGTGTATATATATATATATATATATATATATATATATATATATATATATATATATAGACGTTACATCGAGTCGAGGGGTAGATCTACGTGCAATTTGAAGAAAAAAATTTATATAAACATAGGTCCGCAATAGCTTCGTTCCGGAGCTACAGGGTGTTGACATTTCCGAGAGAAATTGCTTTTTTCAATTTTGAAATGAGAGCTATTTTTCACAGTCTCCATCATTACACGTCCCAAATTTCAACTAGAATCTACAAGGTGTTTTCTTCTCTAGAGCCATGTCTTCTTTTGCCCTTTCTAATTTTTTAGCAGTACACCACTGATCAGCGTTCATTCAATTTTCCTTATATTCGTTAAATTTACAAACTTTTTAGACATTTGTAACTTTTTCGTATCCAACCATTTTCGAGTGAAAAATTATTGAATTTGAATTATCTGAATTTTATGTTTTTCGCTGAATAAAAAAAAAGAGAAAAATACTCGAAAGGTATGCCCAAAATTTGCTTTTATTTTGATAGCTCGTCTTCTGGTACTCAACTTCTACTTATTCAATATCGAACTGAAACCAGAAACAATTTGAAACTAAATAAATTACTGGCAGTGTCCTCCACCTGCAAGAATACATGCTTCTGTCCTTCTTCGCATATTATCACGCACTCTTTGAAATGTTCCTGGGGTATTTCTTATCGTGTCACAAGAGGTTATTATTCGGTTTCTCAATTCTTCTACAGTGTTCACTGGAGTGGTATAAACCAAACTTCTGAGATATCCCCATAATGAAAAGTCTAAATTGTTTAAGTCTGGGGACCTAGGACGCCATGGTTCTGGCCCACCCCGAACTATCCATCGGTTGTTGAATATATTATTCAAGAATTCCCTAGCTTCTCCACTGAAATGTGCTGATGCCCCGTCATGTATGAACCACATTATGTTTCCCACCAATAGTAAAACGTCCTCGAGCAATAAACGTAACTTATCCTCAAGAAATCGCCGATAAGCGGGACGATTGAGTCTGCTAGGCAAAGAAAACGGCCCAATCAAATAATTTCCAATTATTCCGACCGAGACATTTAGTAAGAATTATTCTTGAATTCTTCAATCAAATGGGGGTTTTCCTCAGCCCAATAATGATTATTGTGAAAATTTGTGATAGCAGTTCTCGAAAAGTTAGCTTCGTCTGTGAACATTCTTTCACTATCAAAATGAGCATTTTCGCTAATTTTATCTAAGAACTATCGGCAGAAATTCAGTCTTGAAGGAAAATCTCAAGGAAGTAGAGTTTGGACGTGTTGAATATGAAACGGGTACAATAAAAAGTCGTGGAGAATCCTCCAAACTAGAACATGTGAAATATTAATCTGATTTCCAATTTTTCTTGAAGTCACATGAGGATTCAAATCGATACAATTCAAAACTGCTTCCTCAGTATCTGGAGTTACCATAGTTTGAGTTGCACGTTTCAAATGATTATTTGCAGTAAAAGTACTAGTTTCTCTTAACCTTTTGTGGATATCTGAAAATGATCGCCTGTCTGGTGTCACTCGATTTGGAAAGAGCACCTGATATAATCGCCTAGCTTCTGTTGTGTTTCCGTCAGCCAGACCGTACATGTAATGGAAATCCATTTTTTCCTACAGCAATAACTTCAAAAGTCCCAAAACTAATCCTTAATTCAATAAGCAATTCGAGCAGATACTGGTTCAAATTTAGCAACTGACAAAATGAATGAATAAATGAAAAAAATCAAAGCATTTTTTTAATTAGAAGTGCTTTCAATTCAGCGAATGCATGCAATCGTTTAATAATTTTTTGCTCGAGAACGGTTGGAGAAACGAAAAAATTACAAGTGTCAGAAAAGTTTCTAAATTGAACGAAGACGACGAAAATTAATTGTACGCTGATCAATGGCGTACTGCAAGAAAGTTTAAAAGGGCAAAAGAAGACATAGCTCCGAAAAAGAAGACACCTTGTAGATTCTAGTTAACATTTAGGAGGCGGTAAAAAATAGCTAGCATTCCAAATTTGGGCTGAATATCTCAGAAACTGCAGCAGTTTTGAAGAAAAAAAAAAAAAAAACAAAAAAATTTTTTCCGGAAATTTTAACTCCTTGTAGCTCCGTAACGAAGCTATGTTTATATAAACTTCTTTTCTTAAAATTGCCCTCAAGTTGTGATATTCTGTTATGGTACACCCGGTATATGATAACTCCTGAATGCATTGCGTGTCTCGAGTTTGTCTGCAATTTATCTGTTTTTGCCTATTATATTTGGCTGTTATTATGCACACATGGAGTTTTCACCTGTCAACCCACATATAAAAGGGATAGAAGAAATTACCTATATTACGAATTTGCGCTGAGTATTATTATCTTGAGCTTACCTCTTCTTGTCCTTCTTTGGCAGCTATGTGTAAAGGAGTATATAGATCCTTTGTAGTAGCTTGTGGTCTGGCACCGTGCTGAAGCAAAAGCATTACGATATCCACATTTCCTAATCTTGAAGCTACATGAAGAGGTGTTTGTTCCTCTCTTGCCTTAGCATCCACGGCTGCACCATTCCTTAAAAGTATCCGAATGATGTCAGTCTGCAAAAAATACAATATGTTAAACAGAAGTTTTGTTTTGTTTAACTTTTAATCGAAAGTCTAAAGCAGAGATGCTCAAACGGTCGATCGCGACTGCTTTTTGAGTAGATCTCGAAAAAAAACATTTTAAATGAGTAGGTAACTAAACTTTGAACTTTTATTACGTAATAAAATAACACTCTGCTAGCGGCAAAGGGCGGCTTTATCAAAGGAACACGCGGTACTTGTCAAAGAAAAGCCGCGTTTTCTATTCTTGCCGCTTTTCTAGAAATTTCGGGTAACGCGTTTGACGGGAACTTTCGAGACTTTCGTTCACACCGATATAAATGTTGCGTCTGCAGGAATTGGAGTCATTCTGAATTGTAACTTAAAGGCAATATTACGTCGATACAAATTTCATTACTAAATAGTACTGAAGGAGTGCAGCGAAGAAATCTGAAACGTATCATTTTAATAACGATTAAGAGGAAGAATTTTTCTTCTGTATGGTGAAGGATAAGTGCATTTGTCATATTTGTCGTGCGTCAGTTGCAATACCTAAGCGTGGTAACTTAGAGAGGCATGATTAAACGGCTCATAAAACCTAAGAAAAGGAATTTCCGCAACAGAGTGAATTAAGAAAACGAAAAGTACGCGATTTTATATCTTGTTTAAAAAAAGAACAAACCATGTTCACAAGACGAGCCAAATAATCAAAAGCTGCTACGATCGCGTCATTTAAAATATCTCATTTATTGGCGAACACAAGAAACCATTCGAAGATGGATCGGTTGTGAAGAAAGCATTTATTGAAGCGGGTGAGAATTTATTTGGAGATTTTTAAAATAAAACAGAAATCAGGTCTGCTATAAGAGAACTTCAGTTATCTCGTCCGACTGTCACAAGCCGTATTGAAGTCACGAGTCAGGACATGGCAGATAAACTAAAACATGATATCAGGAAATGTACATACTTTTCTTTACAATTAGACGAATCCACCCATATAACAGACACTGCCCAGCTGTGTATTTTTATTCGGATGGTATTCAATGACATGTTGGCTAAGGAAGAATTGTTGACAATCATTCCCCCTAAAGGGGAAGACCCGTGGCGAAGATATATATGAAATTTTCTTCAATTTTGTAAAAAACCACAAGCCACAAATATATTAATTAGTGGTTTTGTGGCATTGTGACGAGCTAATAAAGATTTACCTTCATTTTTTCATTCCATTGAATTATACATCAACAAGTTTTGTGTTCAAAGGTTTTAATTTGAACACGGAGGAAATTGTGGGCATTGCAACAAAAATTGTGAATTCTATGCGGACACGTAGCTTGCAACGACGGCTCATTAAATTGCAGTTGGAAGAAAAGGAGTCAGCTGAACACACTTTTAGTTCTTCACACAGACGTCAGGTGGTTGAGTCGCGGAAAATTCCTAGAAAGCTTTCAAGAATTATTGCCTGAAATAACAGCTCTTCTAGACGAAAGAGGTGATGACACTCGGATGTTGAAAAACGAAAATTGACTGACTGATTTGACAATTTTGACTGACGCAATGCACTTAAACACCTTTAACTTGGAACTTCAAGGTGAAGGAAAAACTATTATTGAGATGATTAGAGCAGTAAACGCATTCAAAAGTAAATTACAACTTATGCTAGATCAATTGAAAATAAAGGATCTGAAACATTTTCCGTCTTTGAGAGCAAGGATTCCTCAGTTCAATTATGCTGAGGCTGAATTATCAAATCTTTTGGGACAATTCTAAATGCGTTTTTATGATTGCAGTAAATTGGCAAATATAGCATCATTTATTGGTTATCCTTTTTCATGTAAAAACATTGAGGAATTAGCTACTGAAATAGCAAGCCAGTTTAATATGAACTCATGTTCTGTTAAAAATGAGTTGTTGCAGATTCTATCAGATATAAATCTCAAAGCTACAGCATCTGCTACAAATTTTTGCTGGTGTTTTATGTCTGAAGATAAATATCCGAATCTAAGTCAAATCGCCCTTCAACTGACTGCAATGTTTGGGTCAACTTACTTGTGCGAGTTTACATTTTCTGAAATGAAGATAGTTTAGTCAAAATATCGCAATCGACTAACTGACGATTAAATAATAATAATAATAATAATAATTTCTTTATTTCAATCACTCTACAGCATACGTATCAATAATATTCTAGTATGTTTACATAGAATATGGAACAACTAATACAATGAAACAAAGACGTAAAATTGAACTTAATATTATTCTTTATACATAATTAAGCAATAGAAAACCATTGAAGGTAGCCCTTGTGCATGGTTTTATATGCGGTAAGTATTTAACAAAGAAGCCTTAGTAAGAGAAATACAAAAGAAAAATTCGACCAATACAGAACACGAAAAAAGAAAAATAACCATTCCCAGTGAAAACAATACAATTTTTTTTTGTAGGCGGTTGGTTTTGATTGATCTATCTGATTGGAGCATTTTTAATGTCGACCATAGATAACATCAATGAGCGTGGATTCGATAGTAGCCACTTTTTAACTTTTTTCTTGAACAATTTTATAGAGACTAAATTTCTTAACTTTAAAGGTTGCATATTGAAAGCTCTGGGCGCCAGAAATGTGAAACATCTCTGACCCACTGTTTTAGCCATTCTAGGAAGCAAATAACTTCCTGTTGCATATCGGGTCCGAAAACCATGAGAAATTAAATGATCCTCACTTTTATTGCTTACAAAATACACAAACATTCTACTACAAAAAAGCTGCCTCAAATCCAGTAGCTCAGCTTCATGAAATAATTCGTCTGAGGGGTAAGTAATATTTCTTCCCAATATACATTTAATGACTCTTTTATGTAATACTTCTAATTTCTTTAGGTAGCAAGTATCTACACCACCCCATACAAGGATCCCATAAACCAACAAAGACTGAACCAATGCCGAGTAGAGGACCTTCAATTGAGTCACATCACAGAATTCCCTACAGTATTTGAACAAAGGTAATGTCATCATGCTTGCGATTAGCACTCGGTGGTTACGTACCATTTTATGAAAAGTATGCTGAGGACATGCAGTGCCACGATTCAACATCCTTAGTTAAATTTAACACCATATCTAACATTTTTGTTTCGTAACAACCGATAAACTCGCAATTGTGAATAACTTTGAGTTTTTCCATAGATATTATATAGAAGAACCTAACTAAATCCAACCCAAACCTTGACTAAATAATGTATATTGTGCGAAGAGCTTATATCTACATATGCTTCGGTACACCCTACCTAGGTAGGTAGGTAGGAAGGTAGGGTGTATCGTGTATGTACGATAACCTTGCATCACACATACTTGCAGCCTCTCAGAATCGATCGTAAGTAGTCTAAAAATATTGAGATAAATCGCCAGCAATTCAAGTTTGAGCACCCCTGGCCTAAAGTATGCTGGAAATGTATCGAATTAAATAGATACTTACATTAATCTATATAATACTTTGAGTTTCTTTGACTTTCATGAAAATATGTAATATTTATATGTAAATACCTTATATCTCGGTTGCAAATTAAACAATAATTGTACAGTAATTTGTTTCGTATGTACCTTTCATATATATATATATATATATATATATATATATATATATATATATATATATATATATATATATATATATATATATATATATATATATATATATTGTCCAAAGAAGTCAAATCGATTCGAATAAAAAATTGAAAACAAAATTCAATCAACTCAATATCATAAAATCTCCTTTCTTGTGAACTACTATATTTCATATTCAGCTTTAACACTTATCTCCGCCCACTACAACTCTAAAAGCACAATAAAACTTTATATGTTATATCATGATCGAAGTTAAACTCTCAACTTGATAGGAAAAAGAAATTGGAGGTAACGAAACTTCGAATGTACAAATAAAGATGATATTGTATAATATTGAAGGTAGAGTTTGGTTGAAGCTTACCTGATTAGCTCTAGCTGCCAGATGTAAAGGTGTCTCTCCACGGACCGTGGGTATGTCTGGACTAGCATCATGTTGAAGTAAGTAAATTACTATGTTCATGCACCCCATAAAACTTGCTACATGCAAGGGAGTTAAACCGCTTTCAGTTGTTGCACTGATACCTACAAAGAAACATAACTCTGTATTTTCTCTAGTGTTGTTTAAAATCGGTCAGCCCAATTGTAATTAGACCAAGACGAAGACTGATTGATCCTGCAAGATTTGAACAAGTGCAGGACTGAATCTACTAAGATCCTACGTTACGCCGTTTTTCTGTTTTTCTGTTTATTATACAGAAGAAGTTTAAATATGTGAAGAATTATTTTTCCAGTATTTCACCATCATTAGGAATGCTTCAGAACAATTGAAATGAAAATGTTACTCATAGAAATTGAAACGAATCTAATATAGAAGACATTTGGAAAAAATTAAAGAAGAATGTTAATACCGAATATTCCTACCCCTGGCGAAAATAACTTTTTTTTTTTTTTATTATAATAGTAGTTACAAGCAATCAGAATAATTTACATTCTATAAGCTCATTTGCTGGTTTTAGAGCTAACGCTCCCAAGTGTCATGATGAGGTCCTGTCCAGTGACAAGTCCTCTTTAAATCTCCTTTAAATTTGCTGGCCAATTTCGTTTCAGTCGCCGATCGTTCTGCGATTCAGACAGAGGTTGTACCAAAATATTTGTGTGAATCTCAAGCTTTGCGTGATATTTGTTGCTGTTTTCTCTAATGACGTCCTTTACATACGGTACCATCAGGTCTTCATGTAGGGTCTGATTTGAAACGTACCAAGGGCATTTGCAATCATTCTGAGGATTTTAGATTGGCTTCTTTGGATGATTGCCATATTGGACTTACTGGTGCATCCCCAGATCTCGATTCCATAGGTCCAGATGGGCTTAATTATTGTTTTGTAGATGAGCAGTTTATTCTCTAATGATAATTTCGATTTCCTACCAATGAGCCAGTGTAATTCTTTGACTTTCAGGTCAATTTGTTTTCTTTTTTTGATTACATGTTCCTTCCAGGTAAGTTTATTTTTGCAACCATTCTTGTATCTGGTCCAAATGGCTCTGTAGCAAATGAGAAGCTTCTGCTGGGTCCTCGTCGCTTGCTAGTATAGCTGCGTCATCCGCGAATGTGCCCATCACTGTTTGGGGGTTTGTTGGCAGGTCTGCTGTATACAATAAGTACAATATGGGACCGAGGACGCTTCCTTGTGGTACTCCAGATGATATGGGAAAATTGTTGGATATATTGTCGTTCACTCTTACCCTGAATTTCCTTGTGTCTAAATAGGATCTCAATAGTTTGAAATATGTTGTAGGAAGATGTTTTTTTATTTTGTATAGTAGACCGGGGTGCCAAACCTTGTCGAAGGCTTGGCTCACATCGAGAAATGCTGATGTACAGTACTTCTTCTGTTCAAGTGCTTGGTTTACCGTATGGCTTATTCTGTGTGTTTGTTGAACAGTTGAGTGGGATGCTCGAAACCCAAACTGGTGGTGAGGTATCCATTGTTTTGTGTTTGGATCTGTGTTGATGCTGCGTAAGACCAGTCTCTCGAGTACTTTTGAGGTTACAGGTAGCAAACTGATTGGCCGATAGGAGGTTACACTGCTCGGATCTTTACCTGGTTTTTGAATTAAAATAATTTCTGCTGTCTTGAACTGCTCTGGCCAATAGTTTTGTTTCAGCATAGCGTTGTAAATATACTTCAGTAGAGTGATCCCCTCTTCTGGCAACGCGAAAATAACTGCATGACATCTACAATTCATACCCAAAATCAATGATCTAATAGCATATCCTTCCAAATTTCGAACAGTCTGTTGCGAACATTTTGCTGACTTCTTATTTTTTTATTGAAAATGTCGCAGAGATGTTCGATGAGATTGAGTTCTGGGCTTCGGGTAGGCTACTTCTTTGAAGTAACTTCGTGATCTTGAAGGTAGTTTTAAACGATATGAGTTTGATAAATGCTGGCGTTATCATACATAAACAAAAACTTTTCACTCATGTTTGCCACAAGTGGATCATTGAGCGCGTTCAAAAATATTCCCCCTCACACCATTATTGAATCTCCACTAAATCATAGCTACTTGAAACGTTGCACTAGGCATATCTCGGTAGATAGTAAGTTTTGCTGGTTTTCTTCCTTCTATTGAAAATATTGCAGACTTTTTTGATGGGATTGAGGTGTGGAATTCGAGTGGGCACTCCGTTGAAGAAATTTCGTGAACTTAAAAGTAGCTCTTAACGAAAAAAGCTTGGTGAGATCTGGCATTACGCAGGAACGAAAAGTTTTCACTCATGTTGGCAGTGAATGGTACAACACCTATAATATAGGCCTCGAGCTGGTGTCCGAAAAACTCCTTCGCACACCATTACTGAACCTCCTTCAGGTAAAACATTGCACCCGGCATATCTCTCATTACCACGTCTGTACACCAGAGATAGTTGATCGCAATGAACAAGACAACATCTTGAATCATCTGTAAACGAAATCTTTTCTCTGTTAGTTCCTAATCAATTGGCGCGTTCCCTGACAAAATTTAATTGGACTCTTTGATGTGCTGTGGTTAGAGCTGGGCCTCGAGTTGCAACATGATACCTCAAACCAAACTCCCTGCTACATTATATCGTCTCAATGCTAATTTGTCTTTTACTGTTCTTTTGAAGCTGCATTGGAGTAGCGAATAGTTGTCTCGACGAGGGAATTCGTAGATAACGTTAATGGTTTCGTAGATAACATAATGAACTTGATACCAGGTTTGACACGAAACTCTTGCTCAAGGATTTTCAGTTTTGAATTATTTTTCTCTCCACCTTTGATACAGACCATATTGAAATATACAAATTTGGAAGGTGAGCGTGTTTTCGCTGATGATTGAAATGACATGTACGATATTGATCTGTTTGCATACCTTGGGCTACTATGACTATCTGAAGTATTTCGTTCAAATAATGAAAGTACCGAAAGCTTATGAGATAGTGAGAAAGGCAGACTTATTTTTAGGGCAGTTAAAAACTTTCAAAAACTTGTCAAGGTTGATTAGGTTTGACAATAGAGAAACTCGATCCGAACGGCAACTGCTGGATAAATTAACCCCAATTCGAGATCTGTAGAATCAGTGTGTTGGCCCTTTGCCAGAATTTTATAATCCTTCTGAAAACGTTACAGTAGATTACGGTGGAAAATTTTTTTGCATCACATTAACTTGCACAGAAACTATCAGAAAAACAGATCACTGTAATAGGGACTATACATAGGGATAAACCGGAATAGCCTCCAGAATTAGTAACAACAAAGGGAAGACCGTTATATTTATCATGTTTTGTTTTTACCAAAGATACTACACTTGTTTCTTACATACCCAAAAAAAAAATAAGTCGATGAATTTTTTCAGCACTTTGCATGACAACTTAGAAGTAAGTACTCGCGCAGACAAAAATCCTGTGATAATATTAGACTACAACAAATGTAAGGGTGGCGTGGAAACACTAGATAAAGCTGTCTCCTGTTACAGTTGCAGAAGAATAACAAAACGTTTGCCTCGAATGGTATTTGGTAACATGGTAGATATATCAGCCTACAAAGCTTTCATATTATCCACTGCTGCCAATAGCAGCTGGAAGGAAGGCTGCCTAGTAAACGGCGACACTATTTGGAAAATTTAGGGTATGCAATTGGTTACACCGTATATGAGAAACAGGAAGTCATTACCGAGGGCACCTTTCTCAATAGAAATTGCAAAAAAGCTCCGTCAATCTAGTGACAATGTACAAATTCCATCAGTTTCCACCCAACAAGAGGAAAACAACACTTGTAAAGCTCAGAAGGCTCCCAAATGAAGTCGCTGCCAACTTTGTGCTAAAACTAACAATAAAACAGCTTTGGTATGTGTAGATTGTAAAGAACATTCTAATACAGTTGTTCTATGTACCCAGTGTAATAGGATATAATTTCATTTACATGTTTTTTTAATTACTAATCAGTGTCTTTTTATAAAATATCTAACACCATAGTATATTCGTTTTATATTAGATATATAAAATTATAATTTTTATAAAAACGAATAGTAATTCTGTAGAA
This sequence comes from Cryptolaemus montrouzieri, assembly GCA_013387265.2. Lineage (NCBI taxonomy): Eukaryota > Metazoa > Arthropoda > Insecta > Coleoptera > Coccinellidae > Cryptolaemus > Cryptolaemus montrouzieri. Next base: position 1,122,048 of record JABFTP020000083.1, on the reverse strand, counting down.
ATATACTCCACACAGAAATTGTCGCATCACCCTACTTTTACGACAATACTATATAAGCTTTTAGGGTTGGTCATTCAAGAGTCGCTTGGTAACTTTCAGAAGTGTTAAATAAGAAGATATCATTCAAAAGAGATGAATTTATGATGGAAAATATCAAATATCTTCAAACAGTCGCGAAGAGATCAATCAACTAGCATCGAATGGTTACTAATCATCTTCAAAATCGAGTGTTTCCTCCCCGGGCCCTAATTTCTGCCAGTATACGTCTCTTCCCCTCAAACAAATTTTGGATGTACTCATTAGTCACTGATTTCCAAATTTCAGGAAGCAGATTTTCCAGTTGTTGGAGTATTCTTCAAGGCATCCCACGTTGCTGAATTCGCCACCCCATGTTATCCCAAACATGTTCTATGGCATTCAAGTCGGGACTTCTGGCTGGCCATCTTAAAATATCAATTTCGGCATTTTGCAGAAATTCTCTAGCTGCATCAGTTTTCACCAATCAATGGACCGAAGGGTACAACATGGGGTTCAAGGATATCTACGATGTTCGACCATGGACAGAAATGCCCCCTTCCGAAGTTTTCGGTTTGGCGGATATTGCATTGCTGATGCCGTTCCCCAGATCGTCTGTATACAGGCATGCGTCTATCATTTGATACTAGACAGAAACTGGACTCGTCGGAAAAGAGAACATTCGACTGAAATACCCCAATTTGCATGTTCGCTCGCAAACTGAATTCTTGTAACTCGATGCTCTCTGGTGAGACGCGGGCCAGTAGAAGCCACACTTGGTCTGATATCGTCTTCTCTGAGCATGTTCCTAATAGTTTTCAATGAAAGATACACATTTCTGGAAAGTGCAAGTTCATTTTGTAGTATTCTAGCCGTATAATGGCGAACTCTTAGTGCAGTTAAACGAAGCCAACGATCATCAACTGGTGTTGTTATCCGATTTCTTCCCTGTCAGGCCCTTCTTCCATATTCCCCTGTTTTGTGGTACCGATTAATTGCTCTTGAAATAGTGCTTTGGTTAACATTCGACAAGCTAGCCTCCTCTAGAAGTGTTACATTTCTTACCACTTTATGATCACTCAAATAGCGTCCAGGACGTTCAGCAGCCATTACAATAAATTCAAAGATTCGAAAATCAACAAGAAACACAGAAAACTTGCATTTATTTAGTGTGAAAACTGAAGAGAAATTGAATGAATACTGATAGTCAAATAAACTCATTCTTGTTTCAGACGTGTTTGAGATCATATGGAAACAAATGTTACTACATAGATAAGATTTTTCCCCCTCATATGTCCAAAAACATATGTTGACAAAGAAACTGCGATCGAACTGCTTAATCGATTGTGGAATTCAGAACACTAGGTGATGCGACAATTTTTGTGGTGTGTGTATATATGTCAAATAAAGCTATTAAACAATATATCTTCATTTTTTGTTCATTTTTCACTACTTGGGACAGATGTGACCGAAAGAACGGTAACGTTTGTAAAATTAAAGACCTTGTGAAGGTTAAGGAAAATACTTACTAGCACCATGTTTCAGCAATAGTTCCACCATTTTGATCCTATTCTTCTTACATGCAATGTGCAGCGGTGTGAAACCATTGAGAGCTCTTGCGTTCGGATCTGCGCCACGTTCCAACAGTAACTTAGCTACTCTCACGTGGCCGCAATGTGCGGCTACATGAAGAGCAGTAAGGTAGTCAACCGTCACTTCGTCAACCGGTGCGCCGTGGTAAAGGAGAATTCTTGCTGCATCTACGTGCTCACCCTGGGCTGCCATATGTAATGGAGCAAGCCCGTTCTAGAAACAAGGAGGAGGATTAAAATTCGAGTAACAAATGTGCGTTTAAATTTGTTCGAAAAATAAATACAATCCAATTATGTTTGAAAAATTGAGAAGGGGTGCAGCGCCACTACTGAAGGACTATTAGTAACATCTTTGACGTGGCAGATGGCAACGTCAAAATGAGTGAATAATGATTTCTTAAAATTACTGAATCACCAACACAGAAATTGCAGGAAACGTTGGTATATCAATTAGTTCAAACGTGAAATTATATCGATTAATTTGGAATGAAGACCTTGGTTCAAGATACGGTGCTTTAAAATGTCTTTTGTAATGAAATGACTAAGTTTGACATTCATTCTGTCCGTTAATGCACAACAATTTGAAACCGAATACCTAAACATGGTTCAGGTCACACCAGAGAAAGTGATGCACGAATTCGTGTCAACAGTAGCTTCTTCATTACCTGATTGACTGGAATGATTCGTATCGAAGTAAATTAACGGAAATGCAGCCGTTTGGGCTACTTTTCATCATTATAGTTCTACAAATGATCATCCACAGCAGCAGATCTTACCTAACGGCGATGGGTCTTGGTGCGAATGCCAGAAAGTTTTAGTCCCAAAACAAATTGAATCATTCAAAAATTCATACACGGGGGCTGTTACTGAAGTAATTGAACTCATTTACGAGAACTTGTGAAAGTGAAGATTATCTCTCAGAACGATGCAATGGAGATTTCGTGCAAAATAACAATGAGAATTTCAACCGAATTATTTGGAAAATGAATCCGAATACTTAGTGGAACCTCAAATATACTGTGTTAGAAAAATACCAGTAATTGATCACTGAAAAAAGAATAATTTTTCAACCGAATTTATTTCATCGCCTTCAAAATAGGCTCCTTCCGAAATAATACGTGGTATGTCGATTCCGAAGTTGGCAATGCTGCTGCGATTGGTAACTCTGCAGCGTTCGCATTGTTTTTATTCGAAACAGAATTCATTTCTGCGTCAGCCTGTGCAAGTTTCGTGTTGATCGGTTGTATATTTCGTGTTTTATTGACTTTTGAACATCGACCTGTTTTGACCCACCGTCGTGAAGATGAGTGATAAAATAACTGAGCGTAGAATAGTGATTACTATTGCTTACTTACTGCTTACTACCTTGAAACAAAAATTGACCAGTTTTGGCCTTTGTTCAGTTTTCGTTGAAGCACCCTGTATATATATATATATATATATATATATATATATATATATATATATATATATATATATATATATATATATATATGATGATGACTGCCATTGATCAGCATGGATCTGTTCCATTCTACCTCACTGAAACTTGAATAGTCTCAGGAAATAGTCTTCCCTATCTTCCCGTTGCTTGCTCACCCTGTATCTTTTACAGTTTACAATTAAAAATGGAAATTCGTTCAAGGCAATGTAAACAAAGATACCACCTTTCTTTTGAGTCATCACTCGACCCATTTTCCCTATTCAAAATATTCAAGAATTGCAACCCCGCTTAGGGGATTGATATTTCAGGCAAGTATCGTACCCCAAAAGATGTCCCCCTTGAAACAAAAATTGACCAGTTTTTGCCTTTGTTCAGTTTTCGTTGAAGCACCTGTATATATATATATATATATATATATATATATATATATATATATATATATATATATATATATATATATATATATATATATATATACAGGGTGCTTCAACGAAAACTGCACAAAGGCAAAAACTGGTCAATTTTTGTTTCAAGGGGGACATCTTTTGGGGTACGATACATCTTTGTTTACTTTGCCTTGAACGAATTTCCATTTTTAATTGAAAACTGTAGGAGATACAGGGTGAGCAACTGAAAGATAGGGAAGACTATTTCCCTGAGACTATTCAAGTTTCAGTGAGGTAAAATGGAACAGATGCATGCTGATCAATGGCAGTCATCATCATGTACCATCCTCATCTCCAATTTCAACCCCTGGAGCAGGGGTGACAACCCTTGAAAACTTGTAAGAGAGTCGATGGGTCGAGAGATAACTCGAAAGAAAGGTATTATCTTTGTCTGCATTCCCGTGAAAGAATTTCCATTTTTGATCGAAAACTGTAGAAGATACAGATTGAGCCACTGAAAAATGGAGAAGACTATCGCCTCAAGACTATTGGAGTATTAGTGCGAAAAACTGAAATAGATTCATTTAGATCAAAGATGACAGCCTTTGATCTTGAATGAATCTGTTCCATTTTTTGCACTAATGCTTGAATAGCTCAGGGCGATAGATAGTCTCCTCTATTTTTCAGTAGCTAACTCTGTATCTTCTACAGTTTTCAATAAAAAATGAAAATTTGTTCACGGGAATGCAGAAAAAGATAATACCTGTCTTTCGAGGTATCACTCGACCCATCTACCCTCTTCCTAATTTTCAAGGGTGGTAACCTCTGCTCTAGGGGATGAAATTCGAAATTAGCATGGATCTGTTCCATTTTACTTCACTGAAACTTGAATAGTCTCAGGGAAATAGTCCTCCCTATCTTTCAGTTGCTCACCCTGAATCTTTTACAGTTATCAATTAAAAATGGAAATTCGTTCAAGGCGATGTAGACAAAGATACCACCTTTCTTCTGAATCATCACTCGACCCATCTTCCCTATTCAAAATGTTCAAGGATTGCAACCCCGCTTAGAGATTGATATTTCAGGCAAGTTTTGTACCCCGAAAGATGTCCCCTTTGCAACTAAAATTGACCCATAAAAAATTTGGGTCCTATATTTAACCTCGAAGACAAGGCCTACACAGACATCCGGAAGTATGTACCAACTAGAAGGGGGCAGACTCTATCGAGCAGCGGGGACATTCTCTAATTATAAAAATTTATATTATCGTTATAGCTTGATTTCAAATGAATAGATTCACACAAATCTTTGAAAAAAATTCGCATAAATATATAAAAAGATAACTTTGAGATCCTCCATACACCCCATAAAAGATAACCGTACCCTTTCAACAGCATCTGGTTACAACACGTAAAAAATTTTCTAAGGAGAACTGTGAAAACCGCATCCTTCTATCTCATGAGTTTAGAAGCTACCATTCAAGGGCAACGAATTTGGGACACCCTGTACGACTGTCAGAACTAACCGTTAAAATATTTTAGTGTATTATTGGTATTGGTACACACAGAATATCTTACCTTCGTTTTCGAATGCATGGGAGCGCCGTTCTCTAACAACATGTCGACAACCTGATCGTGACCAGATCTAGCGGCACAATGAAGGGGTGTTAAACCGTCCCTAGTCTTAGCTTGTATATCTGCTCCTTTAGCTACCAGAAGTGAAACCATATTAATTTTTCCCCACTTGCTAGCAACATGAAGGGGTGTTATGTTATGTTTAGCAGTGTAATTGACATCCGCGCCTTTGTCGTACAACAGAGACGCCACTTTGTCGTTGCCATAATGAGCTGCTATATGGAGAGGTGTGAACCCACTCTTAGATGTGACATCCGGATTGTGTTCATTCTGAAAAAAGAATTATGAATGTTTCATTATATTAAATTACCAGGAATGAGGTATCAAATGATCCAATTCTTACAACATTATCAAAGATGTTTAAGTGGTGTTATAAAGGGTTTACCCATAGAAACGCTGGGATTTCAAAACGTCACACGTGACTTTCCGCTCTGAGTAAACGCCATCGGTGTTTGTTTTTCTGGAAATATCAAAAATTCACGAAGCCGAACTAAACAAATCCATAAGTCCAATCAATTGGCCTCCTCGATCGCCTGATATTACGCCTCCGGAATTTTTTCTGTGGGGTTTCATAAAATCAATGGCTTACTTCAACAAATCGAAAACTTTGGATCAATTTCAAACCAATATTGAGAGCACTATCAACGAAATAGTAAACTGTTTGTCTAAGGGCCATGGATAATTGGGCTAAGGGAATACGGTTCTACCGGCGCTGGCAAGGCGACCATATGAAAGATGTTGAATTCAATAATTATTAATAAAAACCAAGTATGTGTTTTTAGAAATTTTACGTAATAATTGTGATTCGTAACGCGTTTCACTACACCGTAATTTCTTCAGACGAATGAATGTACAGAAAATAAGAATGAGAATATAAATACAAATGTTCTGAAGTAATAAAAGCTTATTCGGTTGCTCCTTCTGAAGTGGTTATTGATGATAGGTATATCCAATAAAATTAAGGAATGGATTGCTCCCCGAAAAGATTCAATAGAGGTGAAGGGCTTAAATCGACTTGTTCATTGATGAGTCTACCTGAGTGTTTGTGTTTGTTGATTTCTAAAGTTTCCCAAAGATCTACCTTCCAATATTTATTATCTGTATGATGAATTTCAAACTGTGGGTCGAAAGGGTGAATATTTTCTTAGGAGATGATTGGCGTAATAATCTGATTTTTCATTTGAAAAACTGCGTTTATGTTCTGATATTCTAATATTAAAATTTCTATGTGTTCTACCAATGTAGAAGTTATCACAGTCATTGCAATTCAATCTATAAACACCTGATTTATTGTTTTTACCTGGTTTGATTTCATTATTTTTTATATATTTGCTTAAATTATTATTAGTTTGGAAAGCTATGTTGAAATTATTGCTACTCAAGAACGATTTCAGTTTCTCACTTGTAATGCCAACGTAGGTTAAGGTGTTGAATTTTTGTTTCAATATATCGATAGGGTGAACTTCATTCAATGCGATTCTACTTTGTTTTTTATTTAAAATATTTATTAGTTTGGGATTAAAACCAATATTTTTGACAATTTGTTCAATCAAATTTAATTCTTTGTTAAAATTGTCTTGTGATAACGGGACGTTAATCAATCTATGAATAACACTGTTGAATGCTGACATTTAATGTTGATACGGATGACACGACGAACTATGTATTATAATATCTGTATAATGGTAAATTGCGAAAACATGTATTCCATTTTTATTGGAAATTGTTACGTCTAAGAAGTTTATTGAATTATTGCTTTCAATTTCGGTTGTGAATCTAATTTTTGGATGTAATGAATTTATATGATTTTCGAAAATTTTAACTGCCTATCTGTTCCTGCGAAGAAAATAATGATATCGTCTACATAGCGATGCCAGTATAAACAATATTTACCAAGTGGATGATAATGAATTAATTTCTCTAATTTATTCATGAATATTTCTGCTAACAAAGGACTTAATGGATTGCCCATAATCAAGCCGTCTTCACTAATATAATATTTGTTATTGAAATGGAAATAATTTTGATCTAAACAAATTTGTAATAATTAAAGAATATCTGATTTAATGATCGTATTAACATGATTATTTTCTAATTCTTCAACTAAGTAGTACGTATCTTTCGGAGGAATGTTGGTAAATAGATTCTTAACATCGAAAGAAATGAGTTTGGAATTAGATGGTATAATGGTATTTTTGATATTGGTAATTAGTTCGTATGAATTTTTGACCGAAAATTCAGATTTAAAATTGCAATGTTTTACTGGCAAGTCGTTAAGGAATTTTGAAAGTTTGAAAGAAGGTGCCGTTACATAAGAAACAACAGGTATAAGACTGTAGTTAGGTTTATGAAGTTTTATCAAAGAATATAATTCGGGGGATTGTGGATTGGAGTTAATGATTTTATATTTTTCGTGGTCTGTAATTAATGATTAAATCTAAATTTTCGATCAAAATTCATACGAGCTAATTGCCAATATCAAAGATACCATTATACCATCTAATTCCAAACTCATTTCTTTCGATGTTAAGAATCTATTTCCCAACATTCCTCCGAAAGATACGTATTACTTAGTCGAAGAATTATTAGAAAAGAATCATGTCAATACGATCATTAAATCAGATATTCTTTCATCATTACAAATTTGTTTAGATCAATATTATTTCCATTTGAATAACAAATATTATACTATTGAAGACGGCTTGATTATGGTCCTTTGTTAGCAGAAATATTCATGAATAATTTAGAGAAATTAATTCATAATCATCCACTCAGTAAATATTGTTTATACTGTTATCGCTATGTAGACGATATCATTATTTTCTTCGCAGGAACAGATAGACAGTTGGAAATTTTAGAAAATCATATAAATTCATCAAGCCGTCACATACAGATATTATAATACATAATTCGTCGTGTCATCCGTATCAACATAAAATGTCAGCATTCAACAGTTTTATTCATAAATTGATTAACATCCTGTCATCACCAGAGTATTTCAACAATGAATTGAATTTGATTAAACAAATTCCAATAATAATGGTTACAATCCCGAACTAATAAATAATATTTTAAATAAAAAACAAAGTAGAATCACATTGAATGAAGTTTACCCTGTCGAAAAATTGAAACAAAAATTCAACACCTTAACCTACGTTGGCCTTACAAGTGAGAAACTGAAATCATTCTTGAGTAGCAATAATTTCAACATAGCTTTCCAAAGTAATAATAATTTAGGCAAATATATAAAAATAATAAAACCAAAACAGGTGAAAACAATAAATCAGGTGTTTATAGATTGAATTGCAATGACTGTGATAATTTCTACATTGGTAGAACACATAGAAATTTTAATATTAGAATATCGGAACATAAACGCAGTTTTTCAAATAAAAAATCAGATTATTACGCGAATCATCTCCTAAGAAAATATTCACCCTTTCGACCCACAGTTTGAAATTTTGCATACAGATAATAAATATTGGAAGGTAGATCTTTAGGAAACTTTAGAAATCAATAAATACAAACACTCAGGTAGACTCATCAATGAACAAGTAGATTTAAGCCCTTCACCTCTATTGAATCTCTTCGGGGAGCAATCTATTCCTTAATTTTATTGGATATACCTGTCATAAATAACCACTTAAGAAGGAGTAACCCAATAAGCTTTGAATTACTTAAGAACATTTTTAATCATATTCTCCTTTTTATTTTCTGTACATTCATTCGTCTGAAGAAGCTATGGTGTAGGGAAACGCGTTACGAATCACAATTATTAAGTAAAATTCCTGAAAACACATTAATTATTTTTATTATTGATAATGGAATTTTACCAACTAAAAGCCTCCCAAATTCAAATGTCAATAATTAATGTTATAAAATCTTTTACAAATTAAAAAAAATAGTTCAAAACCTCAAAGCAATCTTTTATCATTGTATTTTGATTTCCTGGCGTCTTCATTGGCAAAACCGAAAGAAAACTCGATTCGATTTATTCTTTAGGAATGAATATTAAATCTCAACCCATCGATTAATTTTTTTTTAATAGTTAATTAATCGAAATTCTCATCTTACGTTGGTGACAACAACAACCGTAAAATGCAAAATAGTAATTTCCTCGATTCTATACTCAAGTTGTAAGAATACGTATGTTGGATAGACACCTGTATCAAGGTGGAACGTGCATTATATTAAAATGACTCAAACATCTGTTACCAGATGAAATTTTTCCAGTAGTTTAAATTCGAGAAAAACAAATCATAACATTGATTTATTTTACGTAATCGAGTAATCGGTAGAATGAAGAAAGATTAGATAAGGAAACTAGATTCAACAATTATCTGCTTTTTGAAATACACATAACCAAATTTATATGGAATCACTCGGTATTTCACATTATTGATTGTTTTTCACCATGGATCTTTGACTACTTATGAAAAATGAAGTATTTTGTTGCCGGCTCGGTGGCGTATGGGATATGATGCTCGTCTCCTACGCAGAGTTACCTGGGTTCAATCTCCACAAAGTCGGTGCGATTTTTCGGATTCTGGGAATCGCTTGAGTGTCCATCTTTCGGAGGAGATGTAAACCTGTCGGTCCTGTCTTACAGAGATGTGTTGGACATTAAAGATCCCTTCCCTCGACACGAGAGGGGTTCGGCAAAATTTCCGGGTTAGTGAGGTGACAGAATTCCCCGGCGTGTCATTAGCCAAAAGGCATAAACAGAGCACGTTAAAGGAAAAACAAACAAACAAGTATTTTGTTGTAAACAAACTGGATGGTATGATAACAAATGTTGAATTATTACCACATGTTCGGTGATATTGTACTCAGTCGTCACTGAGATTTGAAACTAAAAATTTCAAAATTTAAAAAAGCCTATAATCATAATTGAAAATGCCTTACGTTAGATTGTCCAATGTGCAGAGGGGTCGAATAATTGCTCTCGATGAAGAAGGGATGAAACAGAGGGATATAGCGGCCAGAATAGGGGCATATCAGGGGGTGATTTCAAAAACCTACGCCCGATACGTGGAGCTACAATCTCTGCAAAAGAGGTCTAGAAGAATTCGTAGGAAGATCAGTTCGAAGAACAAGACCGTTTTTTTGTGCCAAATTGCAAGTCGAAACCCTAGTGCGTCGCACCCCGTACACCAAAGGCAATTTCTAGAAGCATCAGGCATCAGTATATCAGTCGAAACGATATGTTAACGATTTCGTTCGAGAGCTTCATACAGCAGAAGTCCCTTAAGAGTTCCAGAGCTAACCAGACAACATTGTCTGGTTAATTCTGTCTGAATTGGCGAAATGTTCTATTTCGGATAAGACCAGAATTGGTGTTCGATCAAATCAACGCCGGATTCGGGTTTTGAATGGGTCGTGGAAGACAAGCTAGACCCCGAGCAGCAAGACGAATTCCGAAATACCAAGAGGACAGGGTGATTTTTTGGGGTGGCATTATGCTGGGAAGCAAAACAGATTTGATTTCGTTTCCTGCGAGTGTAACGGCTAGAAATTACGTGTGACTAGTGCTGGAGCCCACAGTGGAACATAATAATGCTCCTCCGCATACCAGTAACCTCGCGCGACATTCTCTTGGAACAGAGGAAATCGCTATTTTGTACTAGCCAGCTCGCTCTCCAGACCTATAGTCTATTGAACATTTATGGGACAATCTCAAAAGTGCAATTAGATCGGGCCAGGATAATCCAAGAACCCCACAACAGCTCATCCGAGCCAACACAGAAGAGTGACAGAATATCACCCCAAAGGAGGTTGAAAACCTAATTCAAAGCATGCCTAGACGGATTCAGAATTGTATCAGGGCAAGCTACTGAGGTCGAGAAAAATCACATACTCCAATTTTCAAGAGTCTCTTATTTTCTTCCATTTGTTTCTCTCTTAAAACAAACCTTACTTCATTTCTTTTTTCAATTGAAATATCTCAAAAAGCATTAGTTCTAACAATCCTCTGAAATTTCCAAAATCCCTGAGGTTATATGCAAAATATCGGATGATTCCATATAAATTTGTTTGAGTGTATGTGATCACTTCCAGGTAAACCATAAAAATTATTAACAATTGCCTTGAATTAAATATACAGGGTGCTTCAACGAAAACTAAACAGATGCTATATCTACCAAGATATTCATTTCTGATCAAAGCGCAAAAAAAGGTTACTTTTTGTTTTGAGGGGGACATTTTTGGGATACAATAATTGCCTGAAATATCAACCCCTTAGCGGGGGTTGCAATCCTTGAGCATTTTGAATAGGGAAGATGGGTCGAGTGACGACTCAAAAGAAAGGTGGTATCTTTGTCTATTTTGCCTTAAACGAATTTCCATTTTTAATTGAAAACTGTAAAAGATACAAGGTGAGCAACTGAAAGATAGGGAAGACTATTTCCCTGAGACTATTCAAGTTTCAGTGAAGTAAAGTGGAACAGATCCATGCTGATCAATGGCAGTCATCATCAAGTACCATACTCATCTCGAATTTCAATCCCTAGAGCAGGGGTGACCACCCTTGAAAATTTGGAAGAGGGTAGATGGGTCGAGTGATACCTCGAAACAAAGGTATTATCTTTGTATGCATCCCCGTGAACGAATTTTCATTTTTGATTGAAAACTGTAGAAGATACAGAGTGAGCTACTGAAAATAGAGGAGACTATCTATCGCCCTGGGTTATTATTAGTGTAAAAAAATTGAACAGATTCATTCCAGATCAAAGGCTGTCATCTTTGATCTTGATGAATCTATTCCAGTTTTTCGCACTTATACTCCAATAGTCTTGGGGCGATAGTATTCTCTATTTTTCAGTGGCTCATTCTGTATCTTCTACAGTTTTCAATCAAAAATGAAAATTCTTTCACGGGAATACAGACAAAGATAATACATTTATTTCGAGTTATCACTCGACCCATCTACCCTCTACCAAATTTTCAAGGGTTGTCACCCCTGCTCCAAGGGTGGAGATTCGAGATGAGGATGGTACTTGATGATTACTGCCATTGATCAGCATGTATCTGTTCCATTTTACCTCACTGAAACTTGAATAGTCTCAGGGAAATAGTCTTCCATATCTTTCAGTTGCTCACCCTGTATCTTTTACAGTTTTCAATTGAACATGGAAATTCGTTCAAGGCAATGTAGACAAAGATACCACTTTTCTTTTGAGTCATCACTCGACCCATCTTCCCCATTCAAAATGTTCAAGGATTGCAACCCCCGCTTAGGGGGTTAATATTTCAGGCAAGTTTTGTAACCCAAAAGATGTCCCCCTGGAAACAAAAATTGACCTGTTTTTGCGTTTTGATCAGAAATTAATATCTTGGTAGATATAGCCTCTGTTTAGTTTTCGTTGAAGCACCCTGTATGTATCGCGATTCAATTTTACGGATGGCAAGCTTTATTTGAGAAATGGCGAGAAAATGTGAAAAACTTACTTCCCAACACTCACTCATAAAGAAGTTCTGAGGTGTAAAAAGGTACATTATCATTAATTCTGCATGTCGTGTTTTTCAACGAAATGTTATATCAAATTAAAATTTAATTTTTGATGCACATAATAATTCACCGTTGTCTGTACAAAGTGTCTGCAAGCAGACATTGTCATAATAATGATAATGATGATGATACTTCATTATCTGAAGGAACAACATTTTATTTTAATAGACAAAATAATGGCGTTTTAAATGAATGAAAAATATAGGATTAACATTAATCCTTCATATGCTTAAAAATTATAACTAGAGATGAAAACAATCCCATACTGTGAAATAAGACATCAACAATATTCAAACATTCAATTTGTAGTTAATATTATCGAAGATTCTTCTCTTAATTAAAACAATTTGGTTCATAGGTTCATAGTTGCTTTTATTGCAAATTTTCCTTCGGTGACCAATCGAAGGATACGGTTACAATAGCTCAGCGTGAGAGGTGGTCAATTTGCCCCATAAAAGAACTATTATTGGCACTCAAGAGCAGACAACAAGTTCACTAGAAAACACACACTAAAATTCAATGAATATATTGAGTCTATTTACTTCACAGAAAAGCTGAACAAAAATTAATCACAAAATTTGAAGCAAAAACTGACTCTCTAAAACTGTTCTAAAATTATTAACTTGTAAAGTTATATGTATATATGTACAAAATGATGATGATGATGATTACAAGGCCAAAAATTATTTCACAGAAGAGTTTAAAAGTTGAAAATCAATAAAGAAACATGTAAAATATTAGAGTCACATATCTAGAGAATGGAGATGCTCCCAATGTCGTTATGGGGCTCTACAACACAGCTTCTTCAAACGAATATATTTGGGTGAAATATAGGTCCTCCCAAAAAGTGTTTTTGGGTCGTTAAAATTCAGCTCCTATCAAAAAGAATATGAGTTGCAACACAGCTCCTCTCAAAAAGAATATTTTAGTTAGAATACAGGTCTTCCCAAAGAGTATTTTCGAATTGAAGAGAATCTATAGCAAGCGTGAGAGAGGTGGGAGCACGGAGTACAGAACCAAGCAAACGACCGTAAGGTACACGGAGTGATAATGCGAGTTTCACACGGTCCGAAAGGCATTACTCAAATACAAAATGATGAAAGCGTAGAGTGTTGAGTCGAAAGTGACATATTACACGCTACAATTTACTACTTTAATCTCAAACTCAAAACGAGCTTATAAAAGTAAGTTATAAAGGAAAGTGACCAGATTACGCAGAAATTGTAAAAAAGATGTGATGGTTGTTGCAACACTAAATATATACCTTCTGTTGGTAAATGTTTACCTATATCACCAAATAACTTCCTTATAGTCAGTGACTAATAAAATTCAAAATGTTTCCAAGTTAATCAAAATTTCATATTCTGATTTTCGAGAAACTTACCTGAAAACATAAATCACTAATAACACAAATCAATACATAAAAAACATGGGAGTAAGCAGAGGCAGAATATTTTTCGAAAATTTCTACTCGTCCAAACGTAAACCGGTTCTATAATAAAAATCTTCCTCGAGAGTTAACTGTAACTATTAACAGATGTCGAGCTAACCATTATGAATTAGCGTCTTCTCCCGCCCTAGTTAAAATAATAAATGATTCTGTATGTGGTTGTGGGTATGAAAACCAAGATTCACACCACGTAATTTAGAATGGTCCCTATACAACGATGAGAAAACAAGGGTCCCGATTAAATTATATACAGGGTGCTTCAACGAAAACTAAACAGAGGCTATATCTACCAAGATATTCATTTCTGATTAAAACGCAAAAACATATCAATTTTTGTTTCAAGGGGGACATCTTTTGGGGTACAAAACTTGCCTGAATATCAACCCCTAAGCGGGGGTTGCAATCCTTGAACATTTTGAATACGGAAGATGGGTCGAGTGATGACTCAGAAGAAAGGTGGTATCTTTGTCTACATTGCCTCGAACGAATTTCCATTTTTGATTGAAAACTGTAAAAGATACAGGGTGAGCAACTGAAAGATAGGGAAGACTATTTCCCTGAGACTATTCAAGTTTCACTGAGGTAAAATGGAACAGATTCATGCTGATCAATGGCAGTCACCATCAAGTACCATCCTCATCTCGAATTTCGAGCCCTAGAGCAGGGGTGACAACCTTGAAAATTTGGAAGAGGGTAGATGGGTCGAGTGATAACTCGAAAGAAAGGTATTATCTTTGTCGGCATTCCCGTGAAAGAATTTTCATTTTTGATTGAAAACTGTAGAAGATACAGAGTGAGCCACGGAAAAATAGAGAAGACTTTCGCCTCAAGACTATTGGAGTATTAGTGCAAAAAACTGGAATGGATTCATTTCAGATCCAAAGCTGTCATCTTTCGAAATCACCCTCATCTCGAATTTCAACCCCTAGAGCAGGGGTAATATTTCGATCCGGTGATACCTTTCAAGTAAAGATTTCGATTGCCTTCATGACTTCTGGTAATAATTCTATTCTCATTGAGTTCCATAGGAGTTAGAGGATGCAAAACGGAAAAGTGACTGAAGATGCAATGCATGGTATACCATCTATCTTCGACCAGTATCAAACAGGGGTTGATTTTTCACAGAATAAACACCTTTTGAAAGGCAGTTACTCGTTTGAGACATCCGGTTTCAAATGTATTAGATAGAAAAAATAATATAATGGCTGAAAATAAAATTTTCACAACTAATGTGGAATAAAATTGGGACGATAAAATTGAATACAAAAAGTACGAAAACATTGAGAATCAATTTTTTGTTGAAGAAATGTGATCATTGTATCATCTGCGTTCCCGATTCGTAGTGTTGATTCGTATCGTCAAATAAGAACTCATTTCACATGAGAACGATGATCATACAGTATCACCTGTGATAATAAAAAAGTTTCCTTTCAGTCAACTGATAACAACGCATGTACATGTGAACCCAACTCTAGATGCATTGCTCTCATATCGTATAACGAATGTTCAAAGATCAATGGAGTTACTATGAATGATAGTTTTATCGTTTTCTTTCAAGATTCATAATCCTTTATAATCATTCCAATGTTCCAGCTGCTCACCCAGTAATTTTGATGAAGAACGAAAACTTGCACACCATTGTTGAGACAAACAAAAATGCTTTCTCAGAAGGTTATAACTGGACCTATCTTCTGCTTTAGACATAACACAGGGTGGTCACCCCTGCTCTAGAGGTTGAAATTTAAGATGTCAATGGTGTTTCGGAAGATGACAGCCTTTGATCTGGCATGAATCTGTTCCATTTTTCTGCACTATTACTTGAATAGCCAGGGCGATAGATAGTCTCCTCTATTTTTCAGTAGCTCACTCTGTATCTTCAACAGTTTTCAATCAAAACTGTAAATTCGTTCACGGGAATGCAGACAAAGATAATACCTGTTTTTCGAGGTATCACTCGACCCATCTACCCTCTTCCAAATTTTCAAGGGTTGTCACCCCTGCTCTAGGGGTTGAAATTCGAGATGAGGATGGTACTTGATGATGACTGTCATTGATCAGCATGGATCTGTTCTATTTTACTGCACTGAAACTGAAACATAGTCTCAGGGAAATAGTCTTCCCTATCTTTCAGTTGCTCACCCTGTATCTTTTAGTTTTCGATTGAAAATGGAAATTCGTTCAAGGCAATGTAGACAAAGATACCAACTTTCCTTTGAGTCATCACTCGACCCATCTTCCATATGCAAAATATCAACCCCTGCTTAGGGGGTTGATATTTCAGGCAAGTTTTGTACCCCAAAAGATGTCCTTCTTGAGACAAAAAATTGACCTGTTTTTGCGTTTTGATCAGAAATGAATATATTGGTAGATATAGCCTCTGTTTGGTTTTCGTTGAAGTACCCTGTATACTCGAAATATTGTTTTCAATATTTATTTCGATTTTACTAGTAGACCCTCATGTAAGTGCGCTCAAAGACATATAAGATGAAGTCGATTCACCGTAAGCCCTCCATTTGCAATACAAAATTGGAGAAAAATTCTTTGTTCGATATATTTATCCATTGTGAAAATCGCAGAGTACACTTATGATAACTGACAAAATCGAGCATTATTAACAAACTAACAGTTCGCGTTCAAACTTCGCATGATAATATAAAACAGTTATCCCAACTTTGCCACAACAAAAATGTTGACAATAGTTTTAGGTAGATTTTTCAAATAATCATTTCCCTATAATTCGGAGATTTCAATCATCCATCTTTAACTTGGCCTATACCCCTGATACCTTGACCCTGTTGCAAACTCCACAAACAGTCATTTTGCTCGGTTCTTTGTCGATTCGAATCTTTTTCAACTTATAACAAAGCCTACTCGATTCCAAATCGCTAATGAACATGTTGCCATATCTTCCGAAATACAAATTTCTTTCGGTCCCAACAATTTCAATTTCTAAATCAATGATTACAGTAACGAACTTCGATGCATCAGTAAATAACTCACTGAAACAGATTGGAAAATGTTCTTGTATCTGCAGATCATTCAAACGAAGCGTGGCTCAATTTCCTTTCCACTATAAATTCCAATGTTGCTAAAAACTCGAGGTTAAAAATTTTTCGTAGAAACCCATTGAAGCCGTGGCTGGGCTGCGAGCACATTCAAATGCTTCGACATAGGAGAAATCTATGGAGAAGGTATAGAGTATGAAAGAATATTGACGATTTCGCAGCGCATCGAGCGTTTTCAAATTTCCTAGTGGTTTCTATTCGCTCAGACAGTCGTGAATACGAAAATTCCATTGTCAATTCTGATTGACAAACACATTCGAACTAGCCTTAAAACGAAAGTGCCTCTCTTATTACGCCGCTCTGACGGAACTCTATGTTCAGCAGACGATGAATCAGCAGAAGAACTCACTGAGCTTTTGCTGAGGCATTTACTATTGAGCCCACAGGCGGTGATCTCCCTCAATTGCTTCTGCCAAGGGTAGAAGAGAGTATATCACAAATATCATTCACGCCTGAGAAGGTTAAGAAATAGATCTCCAGACTTGAGAGCTCTTCATCTCCTGGCTTAGATGGAATAACAACAACTCTCCTTCAAAAGAATGCTGATGTTTTGTGTTACCCGATGTCTGAAATAATGACCTCTTCCTTCGAAAATTCATGTTTACCGACCTCACGGAAAACCGCTTCAATTACACATGTTCTTAAATAGGGAGATAAATTGAATCCCTTCAATTACCGTCCAATAAGTCTCTTGTCTATACCATCGAAGAAAATGGAATCTATCATTGTCGACGAAATAACTCAATCTCAATCATCACCGAGTAATACCCAAAGAACAGCAAGGGTTTGTCAAAGGTAAATCCACCTCAACCAATTTAACTTCATGTTTTAATGATTGGTCAAAGACTTTCCAGTCGAAATCACCTAACGAAGTGATTTAACTAGGCTTTGCCAGAGCTTTTAATCGTACACCGCTACGCAGACTTCTTCACAAAATTGACCATGGTGGCGTCAGAGATAAGCTCCTGTACTGGATTGAGGATTATATGACCGACAGAAGATTCGTTGTGAAGGTTGAAAGTACATTTTCTGAAGAGAGAGATAATCAGTGGCGTGCCGCAGGGCTCAGTGATTGGTCCCTCCTTTTTGTTTTATATGTGAGGGATCTGACATACGATATACAGAGTAAAAAAATGTTTTATGTCATTGACACAAAGCTTTACGCAAGCCCGTTAAATCAATATGCCGTTCTCCATTCAGACTTAATCTTCGTCGATCGCTGGTGTGATGAATGGCTGCTTCCATTAAACACTTCGAAATATGTTGTTTTTCATATGGATAGAAACAACCCTGAGCTTGTTCATAAGTTATATGACACGCCCCTGCAAACGGTATCTTCGCAAGTTGATCTCGGAGTGATCGTCCCTACTGATTTGTGTTCTCATCAGTCATTCGTTCACGGAGACTTCATCAAACTTTATAAAACCTATGTGCGTCCATTGCTGGAGTACGCCAGTCCAGCTTGGTGCGCTACAAATACCTTTTATATAAAGTGCAACGCCGGGCAACTCGATTATCGAGCGGTCGGATAAGACCCTCATACCCTGAACGACTTCGTGCCGCTTCTCTTCTCTCATTCAAACAGCGCGGGATCAAGGGTGATCTTATTTTCACTTTTCGCATACTTAAGTTTAATTATGCAAATTTGAGCTATCTGTTTACATCAAATACGGATATCCGCCTGCAAGGAAGTGTTCAAGACGACACAGTGTCAACATTTTCTAATTAACAGAATTTTTGACGTTCTGAATAACCTAAGTGATGGCATTGTTGAAGCTCCGTCGTCCAACATTTTCAAAAATAAGTTAGATGATTCTGATGTTTTTGCTTAATTTATAGATTGGACTGGACTGGATTTTTTGTAGTTTTTCTTTCTTTTTCTTCTACTGGTTGCCATAACTACAATTTCATTGTTTTCTTTATCAATTTGCACTCTGTAATTTTTTTTTTATATTGGGCTTTTATAGGACTCCGTCGTCGGTCCTAAGTACAATTTAATAATAATAATAAAGTCAATTAAAACCGACGAGATACCCATACGACGTGGATTATTTCAAGGAGACTCTTTGAGACCTGTATGGTTCTGTTTAGTTATGAACCCATTGTTCATTGTTGGTATGGTCAATAGAACAGGTTACGGATTTAGAATAAAAGCAGATAGTAACTTTCATACAATTAGAAATTTGGGATTGAAAAATGTAAGACCCTGAACATTCAAAGAGAGAAAATCATAGATGGTAAAACGCAACTTCCAAACGATGATATTATACAGTGTCTGAGGGATGGCGAAACGTACAAATATCTGGAATACCAACAAGCCAGATTGGTAGACCAAAAACAGTCAAAAGAGATGATTCGTTCAGAGTACAGCGTCTGAAGACTGTGCTGAAGTAAATGCTGAACGCGGGGAATCTAGTCAAAGCAATTAACACCTACGCCATTCCAGTGTTGCTTTACTCATTTCGAATAATCAGATGGACTAAGACAGAACTGGATGATATTCAAAGGCAGACCCAAACGATGCTCACAAACTTTGAAGCGGAAAGTAGGAGGACGCGGATTGATGGATGTTGTCATTTTACAAACTGAACAGATAAAAAATCTCAGAGAATTCTTCTCTGCTGAAGCTCGCATTTCTGACCTCCACAGAGTGGTATCGTTGGCTGATAGGGGCTGATATACACCTGCTAGCAGTAATGACCTTCTGAATCTACCTTTCCTATCAGATACTGATAAACAAGAGTAATGGTCAAGAATAGAATTGCATGGACGATATCTCGATGAGATGAATCAACCACACATGGTCAAAGAAGCTTCCAACAAATGGTTGATGAAAGGAGAACTATTCGCTGAAACAGATGAAGTTCTTAGGGCCATCGAAAACCAAGTCATCGCTACAAACAATTACAAAAAATTTATAATTAAGGACAGAACATTACAAACAGATAAGTGCTGAAAATTCCATATAAGATCGGAGACTATACAGCATATTACGTCCGGCTGTGAACAACTGGCCAATACAGACTATCTTTACAGGTATTATCAAGTGTGCAACATTATCCGTCAGATACTTGTACACAAGTACGGACTTTTGAATGCCTTCCACCCCTATTACAAGTATCAACCGGCGCCTGTATTGGAAAAAGACTCTATCAGATTATACTACGATAGGCCTGTTATCACTTACAGAATGGTGACGAAGTATAGGCCAGGCATAGTGGTGTATGATAAGAGAGCCATAACAGCAATGCCTGTGGATGTCGCCATACCGAATAATAACAACGTGCTGAACAAGTTCCAGAAGAAAAAGTCCAAATACACAGATCTTGTTTTTGAGATCAAGCAGATGTGGCACCTCGATAAAATAGATTTCGTTCCTGTCATCATGTCTACTACTGGGTTAATACCCAAAAGTTTGCAGGATAGCCTTAAGAAATTAGTATTGCATAACAATACTTATGTACAAATGCAAAAAGCTGTAATTTTCAATACATGTAGGATAGTAAGAAAATGTCAAGTTTATCGTAATCGAGCCTGTTCTCTTTGATTGCTGAATCTGCAAAAGGTAAATTATATCTATCGAAAAGCTGAGATAGTGCACAAGTCAGAATGTATCCTAGTAGGCGTGGATGAGTTAAAATGCTGAGGATGTATATTGTCTGCAGTCACAGAAACATAATCGAGTAGAAAAGAAGGGAAAGGAAAAAGTTCTAAATAAAATAATGAATTTATTTGTAAGTGAAAAAGCTGTTTGCAAAAAACTTCCCGTCATCAGTGCTACAACTGCGGAATACAAACGCGCGATTCTAAAAATTTCTAAATCTTCCAAGAATTCGAATACTAAAGGATCTTATTTGTATTGGTTTGCAGAATACTCTTTTCTTGACAATAAAAAGAAAAAGTGGGTCAATTTTTCACGCTAAAATCATATCTAATAGAATTGTCGTAAAAAAGCACTGACATCCGTATAATAACTTTGTTTCAGTACATTTTAATCACCTTATATACGTTCAACTGTATTTCACAACTGAAAAGAATGATGTTTCGAGACGGTCGTTTAATAACTTGACGAATACAAAATCAATATTGAAGCGTAACATTTCTGCGGGATCTTCAACTACCCGAAGAACAGTAAATAAAACCTTTGTTCAAAGTTATACCATTATGACTTGAGCAAATAAGAAATTGCGGTTAGATTCGATCGATCCGACATCTCTAACTGTTAAATGTTGCTTTAACACTCTTGATTCATTACTAGATTCCACAGAAGACGGTTCACATGAACTGACAAGTGCCACGTAAAAAGTTTTCTCTTCTAGTTTAACTGGGGCCAGTCATTTCTGTTTATGGAAGTTGTATTGAAGTTAATTCGTCTAATGACTTTTTATGAGTTCTAAATTGGATTGAGTGTAGGTCAGACCAGTACCAACGAATTGTTCATTCCTTGATATACGAGTGGAATAAATCTCACGAGGGGATACATGAGTTCTACCTGCATACGTAAATTCATGCACTGTACGTAAAAAGTTAGATAAACATCGAAAAAGTAGGTCTAAATATCGAAATATCGTGTTATAGATATGGATAGAAGGATTAAATGTGTAAATGATACACTATATTTTCACTATTTGTTGTTTAGGTGCACGACTAGTTTCGAATATTACTTCGTTTTCAAGGTTTATATTACATTACTGTTTCGGTATTTACACACATAACCAAATTTATATGAGATCACCTGACATTTTGAATATTACCTCAGGGATTTTGTAAATTTCGAAGGATTGTTAGAACTGATCCTTTTGAGATAATTCAATTGAAAACAGAATTCAATTAAGTTTTATTTTAAGAAAGGAAAAAATAAAAGAAAATAAGAGACCTCTTTTCGCATGTAGTGAAGAAATTGAACATTGTTTTCTCACGGAGTAGGTATTTTTTCCTCGATCTCAGTAGCTTGTATTACCTCCTCTTGCCCTGATACAAGCCTGAATCAGTCTTGGCATGCTTTGCATTACGTTTTCCACTTCTTCTGGGTTCTCGGATTATCCTGGTGCGGTATTAATCTCCATTTGAGATTATCCCATAAATTTTCAATAAGTTTCTGGAGATCGAGCTGGCAGTCCAAAACAGCGATTCCCTCTGTTTCAAGATAATGTCGCGCGAGGATGCTGGTATGCGGAGGAGCATTATCTTGCATAAAAGTTAAATTTTCACCGTGGGTGCCTCACCAGTGTCTCACTATGGGCTCCAGCACGACCACGTAATTTCTAGCCGTTGCATTTGCAGGAAACGAAATCAAATCTGTTTTGCCTTCCAGCATAATGCCACCCCAAAACATTACACTGCCGCCTTGATATTTCGGAGTTCATTTTGCTGCTCGGAGTCTAGCTCGTCTTCCACGACCCTTAAAACCCGAATACGATGGTCATCTGATTGAACACCAATTCTGGTCTAATTCTAAAAAAGAATATTTCGCATATTCTCAATATTCCAAATTTGGTGCTCCATACACCAATTAAGCCTGTTAACTTTTTATTGTCTGGTTAGCTCTGGCACTCTAAAGGGCGTTCTGCTTTATGTTGTTAGACACAACCTTTTTCTTCCACCCAGTCCTGGAGCATGAAATCCATGATGTTATAAGATCACTTAAAAACAACAAAGGTTCTAGTGTTGTTTCATCTCAGCACGAATTCTGAAGATGATAGGTACCGATATCAGTCGACATTTCGCTCATGTTATTAACCTGTCAATTAGCACAGGCGTATTTCCTCGTATTCTGAAAAAAGCTATCGTCATTCCTATTCATAAAAAGGATGATGTACACGATATCATGAACTATAGACTTATATCTATCTTAAGTGTCTTTTCCAAGGTTTTTGAAAGAATAGTGTTTGATAGAATGATGAAGTACCTAGATAAATTTCAAATACGTGATACTGCACAACATGGTTTCAGAACCGGCCGCTCGACTCAAACTGGAGCATTGCAGTTCGTGGAGTTCGTCTATCGTTGCCTTGATAATGGTCAATATGTTGCTGGATTGTTCTTTGACTTGTCTAAAGCGTTTGATAGTCTTGCTATCCAGTTTATATTGGATAAATGTTATAATCTTGGATTCAGAGGCGTGTTCTTGAACTGGATTCTTAGTTATCTGGAGGACAGAACTGCCTCAATCAGGGTTCACGACTCGTTCTCAAATGAACAGTACTGTAAATTAGGAGTACCTCAGGGTTCTGTCTTGGGGCAACTTCTATTTCTGTTATTCATCAACGATCTGCCACCAAATTTGAAAAAAATATTCTACAGAAAATCTAATATTCGCAATTTATTATCAAAAATAATCTGGTTGATACTGTTCGCTGACGACTCTTCCATAGCTATTACTGCTGAGGCTCTTGAGGAGCTTCAAAAGTTATGCGAGCTGCTGGTGGAGAGTTTCGTAGAATGGTGCCATTTTAATGCTATTATGATCAATGTCAACAAGACGGAATGCATTCACTTCACTCTGTCGTCTTGTGATCAGGGTAGCATAACAATAAGGTATTTAGATACAGTCATCTCTTCGAAGGACACCACTAAATTCCTCGGCGTTCACATCGATAGGAATCTGAAGTGGAGTGCACATATCGATGCGATTTGTAAGAGGCTAAATAGTTCCTATTATGCCCTGAATAGAATCAAGAGTTCACTACCTCTAAGTTCCCTTGTGAACGTTTATTACAGTTTGGTATATAGTCACCTGTTCTATAATATCTTACTGTGGGGAAATTCCTCAGACGTAGGTAGAGTTTTCATCATCCAGAAAAGAATTCTGCGATACAGCTCCACAATCTTCATGTAGACCGTTGTTCCTGAAGAATGGTATCCTCACATTGGCGTCTATTTTCATTTTGAGATACCTCGTTTATATTAAAGAGAATGAAAGTAGCATGACTAAACTTTCTAACTTTCATTCCCACAATACTAGAAATAAGGAAACATTATGTATCCCTAAACACAGAACTTATAGATTTGAAATGTCGCCCCTGTACCAGGGTATCAGATTGTTCAATCATCTTCCACGGCATATACAGGGTCTAAGTGTAAATAGATTTAAGGTAGCAGTTAAGAATTTAGTTTTAGCAAAATGTTTTTATACTGTGAATGAGTTTCTATGTGTTGATTTAGATAATGTCTAAATGTCTTCTCTATTGACCTGTCCTATACATACTTGTGATGTCTTAAGGGATCAATAAATTATTATTATTTATTATCGTGGACTTATGCACTATCTCAGCTAGTAGCTGGATATAATTTACCTTTCCCAGATTTAGCAATCAAAGGGAATAGGCTCGATTACAATATACTTGACATAAATTTCCTAACTATCCTACATGTATTAAGAATTACAGCTTTTTGCATTTCTATATAGGTATTCTTATGCAATTCTAATTTCTTAAGGCTATTATGCAAAGTTTTGGGTATTAAACCAGTCGAGGATACGATGACAGGAACGATATCTATTTTGTCGAGGTGCCACATCTGCTTGATCTCAATTGCAAGGTCTGTGTATTTGGACTTTTTCTCCTGGAACTTATTCAGCACGTTGTTATTATTTGGTATGGCGACATCCACCAGCATTGCTGTCTTGGCTCTCTTATCATACACCACTATGTCCGGCCTATTATTCGTCACCATTCTGTCAGTGATAATAGGCCTATCGTAGTATAATCTGATAGAGTCATTTTCCAATACGGGCGCCGGTTGATACTTGTAATATGGCTGGAATGTATTCAGAAGTCCGTACTTGTGTGCAAGTTTCTGATGGATAATGTTGCACACTTGATTATGCCTGTGAAGATAGTCTGTATTGGCCAGTTGTTCGCATCCGGACGTAATATGCTGTATCGTCTCCGATCTTATATGGCATTTTCTGCACCTATCTGTTTGTAATGTTCCGTCCTTCATAATAAATTTTTTGTAGTTGTTTGTAGCGATCACTTGGTCTTGGATGGCCATAAGGAATCACTCTGTTTCCGCGAATAATTCTCCTTTCATCAACCATTTGTTGGAGGCTTCTTTGTCGATGTGTGGTTGATTAATCTCATGGTGATGTCGTCCATGCAATTCCTTTCTTGACCATTGCTCTTGTTTTTCAGTATCTGATAGGAATGGTAGATTCAGCAGGTCATCTCTGGTAGCAAGATTTAGAGGTGTATATCCCTTATCAGCCAACGATACCACTCTATGTAGGTCAGAAGTGAGAGCTTTTGCTGAGAAGAATTCTCTGAGATTTCTTATCTGTTCGGTGTGTAAATTGACAACATCTATTAATCCGCGTCCTCCTCCTTTCCGCTTCAAAGTTGTTCGTATCACAGACGATTTTGGATGATGATTGTTGTACTTTGTCAGCATCGTTCGGGTCTGCCTTTGAATATCATCTAGCTCCGTCTTAGTCCATCTGATTATTCCAAATGAGTAAAGCAACACTGGAATGGCGTAGGTGTTAATTGCCTTGACTAGATTCCCCGAGTTCAACATCGATTTCAGCACAGACTTCAGACGCTGACTGTATTCTGAACGAATCTTCTCCTTTGATTGTTTTTGGTCTAACAATCTGGCTTGTTGGTATCCCAGATATTTGTATGTTTCGCCATCTCTCATGCACTGTATAATGTCACCGTTTGGAAGTTGTGTTTCACCATCTATGACTTTCCCTCTTTGAATGTTCAGGGTACTACATTTTTCAATCCCGAATTTCATATGAACATCTGCCGAGAACTCACTGACAGTTTTCAGCAAATCATCCAATTGCTTCTTGTTCGAAGCATATAATTTGATGTCATCCATATACAGCAGGTGGGAGATTGTATGATAATTCTTTCTGCTTTTATCCTAAATCCGTATCCAGTTCTATTGAGCATTGAGGACAATGGGTTCATTGCCAAACAGAACCATAGTGGACTCAAAGAGTCTCCTTGAAAAATTCCACGACGTATGGGTATCTCGTCGGTTTTAATTGTTATTATTACTATTATTAGTATAAACCCTTTGAACGAAGTCTTTGACGTATCATTTTGACTGATACACTGATGCCTGTTGCCTATGGAGTATGAGGTGCGACGCACTAGGGGTCTCTTCTTGCAATTTCGCACAAGAAGCAGTCTTCTTCAGAAGTAAAATCCAAACAGGAGGTTCAATTTCTTTCCTCTATTACAGACTAGCTGACCTGGCAGATTTCGTACTGCCCCTATCGATAAACAAAAGACCTAAACTTTTCTAAAATAAACAAACCGCTTTTATATTTCTGAATATTGGTGAGGAAGTGCTTAGAATCATTTCTTATCCCAGAAACTAAAGAGCATAAATGATTTGGTGATGGGACCAATTGTGGTAATTTTACTTTGCCTCCAGCACAACACAATCCAGTAGATTGACCACTTTATTTTAACGCCTTAAAATATTTACAAATAATTGTCATTTTCCCAATTGTTACCGATTCGTCGGAACAATAATCCATTGACGGATCATAGTGGAATACAGCTTGTTCACGAATCACAGGAGCACTGCGTCTGCGCAATCGTTCAATTTCATTATGGCGTGCTCACTGTTGTTATGTTTGATGTGAAAGCACTCGTTGCATTCTAAGCCTATCTGTTTCATTGTCACTCACTAAAGAACGCAATTCTGACATAGCAATACGACTGTTTTCTTGATCTAATTCGGGATGCTTCTCCATAATTTTTATAAATTTCAGTTTGCCCATATTATAGGCTGCTGATGTTTTATCATGTCCTGAGAAAGCATGAAGACACAGCAAATTATGGGCTATAAGATCTCCTTATATAAAACTTGAAAGGCTATATAACTGCCCAGGTGTGCGCCCTTTTGAAGGTTTTGAAAAGTAAATGTTGGGCTGTCTTCTACCTAATGCCATGAGCAATACAAGAATGTCAATGTCCTCTGCCACAATAATCACATAATCATGAGATGGTTTGAGTTGGTTGTTCAACAAGTTTTGTGGTTGCTACTAGTCCAAATTTGTTTTTGTTTTGTTGGTACACTCTTCATATGAAAGTATGTGAAGGTTCATTTCATTCTGTCAATTCATTCTTTGTTTACAAGACATTTAGTGTATCCGCGTCACAGTATTTTTAAACAATAGAAAAAATTGAATATCGTAGAGTGATAAAATTCGTATTTTTGGAAGGTGTAGCACCAAAAGAAATTCACGAACGAACGTTAAGAGTGTATAATGATTGTTCACCTACAATTAGTAGAAAGATGGATTGCTGAATCCAGAAATCATAGCCAAAATACAGGATATGGTTTTGGAAGATCGTCGATTGACTGGAAGGGATTTAGTAGAGGCTCTACACATCTCATTAGGCAGTAAGAGCCATATGTTGACTGAAATTTTGGGTATAAGAAAGCTGTGTGCACAATGGGTGCCGCATTCGCTAAAAATAGAACAAAAACACATTCGAATGCGACTTTCTCAGCAATATTTGGAACGTTTTAAAAAGGATAAGGTGGATTTTGTGCCTCGATTAATCACTATGGATGAGATTTGGGTCTATCACCATGATCCTGAATCGAAACAAGAGGCTAAAGAGTGGTGTGAACCTGGTTGTTCGGCTTGGAAACGAGTTCGTGCCCGGAAATCGGCCAAGAAGGTTATGGCATCAGTTTTTTGTGATGCGAAATGAATTTTGTTTGTAGATTACTCGCAAACTGGTAAAACAATTAATTCTGAATATTATTGCAACCTTTTGGACCAGTTGAAGGAAAGAATTCGTGAAAAAAGACATGGTTTGCAGAAGAATAAAATCCTTTTTCATCAGGAGAATGCACCGTGTCACAAGAGCATTGTGAAAATGGCTAAAATCCATGAATTAAAGTACGAATTCTTGGAGCATTCACCGTATTCACCAGATTTGGCCCTAAGCGACTTCCATTTGTTTCCAGATCTCAGAAAATTTATGCGTGGCAAGCGTTTTTCATCAAATGAATGGGGTCACAACGGCTGTTGAAGCGTATTTTGTAGACCTTCCGGATTTTCACTTCAGGAATGGGATCCACAGATTGGAGGATCGTTAGAGCAAGTGTATTTATGTTCAGGGAGATTATATTGAATAATAAGTGTATTTTGAACCATAACATTGTGTTTTTTCATCGAACGCTAAAACTTATTGAACAACCTAGTAATTCAGCATTCTCGAAAATGTACACTCTTCTTAAAAATTAAATTCTATAGTAAGGAAAACAGTTAGCAATGAATAATAAAGTTGAAGATTGGGATTTCACAAAAATTTTTGAGAATGAATTTACGAAAAAAAAAAGAAATTACAACTAAGTTGAATATTTTGTTTTGACCGGATTCTCATGAGCATTGACGAACCCGTTCAACTTCTGAGCGGTGTAACAACGTTTTAAATAAATGAAATTTTGAAAAATTAAGAAGAAAACTTTTCCTCGAAAGACCATCTACAAGAATGGTCTGAAGTAATTTTTTTGTAAAATGTATAAAGAAAGTTATAGAGTAAAAAAGAAAATTTTTATAGAAATTTTCTCACTTTTTGCTTATAACTTCTTCAATTTTGAATTTAGGGCAAAAAGTAATATAAGCATATTTGTAGGCAAAGCGATTTGCTACAAATTATGTTCGCACAATTTTTTTGTGGAACATATAGTTTCCAAGATATCGCGAAAATGGTTTTTGCACCCCTTTTTCCAAGAGGGTGGCAGGGGGACACGGGTGGCAACCCCACAAATTTGGGGTTAAGCTTCTATTGACGCCCCCCAATTGCCCCAAGAATAAAATTGCGTTCTCTAAAAAAATGCAATATTCGACGCTTAAATTGTAACACTTCAATGGACTTATCAAGATCCTTCCAATTGAAAGCTTGTGACTTTCGGCATTGGCATGCCAGCTCGGGTACATGGGTACGTTAGGCCAAACAGCTCCAGTGTTTGCTGATAGTAAAGTTGAAGCTACTCATGACCTTATTTTTTATCTTCGGATTTTTTTATAATCGTACAG
The DNA here is from genome assembly GCA_013387265.2 of Cryptolaemus montrouzieri. NCBI lineage: Eukaryota > Metazoa > Arthropoda > Insecta > Coleoptera > Coccinellidae > Cryptolaemus > Cryptolaemus montrouzieri. The sequence continues at coordinate 1,092,936 of JABFTP020000083.1, read as the reverse complement.
TTGATTTGTTCACATTGAACGATTCGCCAAAGCGTAAAAGTTCAAGCATTTCTATTTTCACAACAACAATATACTTTATGCGTTGAGTAATAAGGTCGCTTTACTCAAACATTCTGTTTGTTTACATTTTCGAAAACACCAATCGCGGCGAAGGCGGTTCATGTCAAAGGAAAAGCCGAACCTATACAGGGTGTTACATCATAGTATGTCACAACTTGAGGGGGTAAATCTACGTGCAATTTCATGAAAAAAAGTTCATATAAACATAGGACTGCAAAAGCTTCGTTACGGAGCTAGAGGGTGTTGAAATTTCCGGAAAAGATTGGTTCTTTCTTCAAAACTCCTGCAGTTCTTGAGATATTCAGCCCAAATTTAGAATGCAAGCTATTTTTTACAGTCTCCAACGTGTCCTAGATTTCAACTGAAATCACAAGGTGGCCATGTCTCCCTTTGCCCCTTCAACATTTTTTGCACTACGCCACTGATCAGCGTACAATCAATCTTCGTTATCTTCGTTCAATTCAGAAAGTTTTTTGACAATTGTAATTTTTCTGTATCTCCGACCGTTCTCGAGCAAAAATTTATTAAACGATTGTATGCATTCGCTGAATTGAAAGTACTTCTAATAAAAAAAATGACTAATAGGCTTTGATAATTTTCATTTATTTATTTGATTTAACAGTTGCTGAGGTTGAACCAGTATCTGCTCGAATTGTTTTTTGAATTAACGATTAGTTTTGAGACGTTTCTTATTGCTGTAAGAAAAATAGGCTAATTTTTTGGCTGATATCCATTACGTGTACGGTCTGGCAGACGGAAACACAACAGAAGCTAGGCGATTATATCAGGTGCGCTTTCCAAATCGAGTAACACCAGACAGGCGAACATTTTCAATTATCCACAGAAGGTTGAGGGAACCTGGTACTTTTACTGCAATTAATCATTTAAAAGGTGCAACTCAAACTATGAGATCTCAAGATATTGAGAAAGCAGTTTTGAATTGTATTAATCTGAATCTCATGTGAGAACAAGAAAAATTGGATATCAGTTGAATATTTCACATGTTTAAGTTTGGAGGATCCTCCACGACTTTTTATTGTACCCGTTTTATGTTCAACGCGTCCAAACTCTACTTTCTCGAGATTTTCCTTCAAGGCTCAATTTCTGCCGATGGTTCTTAGATAAAATTAGAGAAATTGCTCATTTTAATAGTGAAATAATGTTCATAGACGAAGCTAACTTTTCGAGAACTGCTATCACAATTTTTCATAATAATAATTATTGGGTTGAGGAAAACCCCCATTTGATTGAAGAATCTCATCATCAAGAACAATTCTCACTGATTGTCTGGGACGGAATAAATGGAGATTATTTGATTGGGCATTTATTTTCGCCTAGCAGACTAAACGGTCCTGCTTATCGGCAATTTCTTGAGTAGGAGTTACCTTTATTGCTCGAAGAGGTACCACTTTTAGTGTGAAACATGTGGTTCATGCATGATGGGGCATCAGTACATTCCAATGAAGAAGCTAGGGAATTCTTGAATAATACGTTCAACAACCGATGGGTAGGTCGGGGTGGGACAGACCTATGGCCTCCTAGATCCCCAGACTTAAATAGTGTAGACTTTTTCTTATGGGGATATCTTAAAAGTTTAGTTTATACCACTCCAGTGAACACTGTACAAGAATTGAGAAATCGAATAATAACCTCGACAGGTTATGACACGATAACAAATACCCCAGGAACAGAGGCCTGTATGGTTGCAGATGGAGGACAACTGCCTCGTATCGACACCAGCAATTTATTTAATTTTTAATCGTTCTTTTTTCAGTTTGATATTGAATAAATACAATTTAAGTGTCAGAAGACGAGCTATCAAAATAAAGGCAAATTTTGAGCATACCTATCGAGTATTTGTATCATTTTTTTTCATTTTTAGCCAATAACATACAATTCAAATTCAATAATTTCTCACTCGAGAACGGTTGGAGATACGAAAAGATTACAAGTGTCAAAAAAGCTTCTAAATTGAACGACGATGAGAAAATTGATTCTACGCTGATCAGTGGCGTACTGAAGAGAAGTTTGAAAGGGCAAAAATGGAGATAGCTTCGGAAAAGAAAACATCTTATGAATTTCAGTTGAAATCTGGGACGTGTAATGATGGAGGCTGTAAAAAATAGCTTACATTCCAAATTTGGGCTGAATATCTCAACAACTGCAGGAGTTTTGAAGAAAATTACAATTTTTTCAGGAAATTTCAACACCCTGTAACTCCGTAACGAAGCTTTTGCGGACGTATATTTATATGAACATTTTTTCCTAAAATAATATAAAAAAATAGATCCGCGAATAAAAATCTTTAACAGCGAACATAGGAATTGGGTCTCGATTTTTCTATCCGCAAACAGTGAAAACGCGAATTTCAGAAGCGGAATGAGGACTATGCAGCGTATGAATACTATTTTTAATGGCCAAGTCTAAAGAAAGTTATTTTTTCGCGTATTTCCGAGAGAGCCATGGTGATGTAGCAATTCAAAAAACAATTCTTAGAAGTAGAAATTTCAGAATTTCATGGGTGTATTTTGTACTCTAGCTAAATTTTGTGGATGAAAAAAATCCAATACAGCAGATTGATCGAAGCCTTAACTTGAAACTATTAGATTAGTCCATGAAATCATATACAGGATGGTTCAAAAGAAACAAAATTCGTGAAAAATAATGAAACATAGGCAGAGCAAAATATCCAACTTGGGACCCTGCATCTGATCCCCTCATATGATTCAACGAAAAGATGCATTTTCTCTACTAATTGCTCGAGGTCCTTCGGTCACAAAGGAAGATAAACTACCAAATTTAATCCTGGCAAGATCAATTGAATCAAAACGTAATTAAGTTAGATCGCCGAATCTATAATTAAAGTCAGGACATCAACGTTGTTGTTGACGCTCGGTTAATGTTTACATTGCATGCCATTCAAGATCATGGCCCCACTCTACTTTAATTCTATATTCTTACCGTGTATATTTAGAAGCAATCATTATTAGTTGAAGATAAAATCAGTTTAAAGAAAATAAAATATTGCTATTATTTTTCTCTGAAAGCATACAGAGTATCTCAAGTTGAGTTGCCTATTAGACGTTTGTGAAGAACTGATAACGATATCGTTCTGATATTTCGGTAGTAGATTCAGCTGATCCGAAACTCTATTTCTAAAATAATTTCACCTCAATGGCACTTTCGGTTATACCGAAAGTGCATATCAACTATATCATTTAATATAGAACAACCTATATATTGATAACTTGTTCGATAACACGATAACACTTATTATTCCAATTACAAAAAACACCTAACGCATAATTCTAGCTTGTTTCGTTCATGAAATATCCTAGTTTTACTTGAGAATTATCGATTTTTTGCTTTTTGAAAAAATGTATATATCTCGAGAACGTCGTGAACTACCGAAATAATGAAAGGTGTTTTGCAAACAAGAAACCATGCGGGACAAAACTCATATCCGACTGAATCTCAGTCAGCATACAGAGTGCTCTTTTTTTCGCCTCACATTCCGAAAAGAAGGAACATCGAAAACTACGTTTTTTCATTTTGAAACCATATTTTTTTTCAATTCATTAGATTCGCCGTAAAAAACTAACTGAAGTTCCCCTGATATATCTTGTGCCTGAAATTTCAAGTTTTCAAGTTATGGCAAAAAAACGAATTTTACGTACCTACTTTGGCAAAGGAGGCTTAGACTTCTCCATGTGCATAGAAATACAGGGACATCCACCGGGACCGTCCGTTAAAAACTTTTTGAGTTTCAATTACAATATCAAGCTGAAATTTCATACGATGCCATAACTAGCGATTTCCAATTGAACTGAAATATTTTCGAAGTGATACCATTTCCAGTTATACCGAAAGTGGGTCATCACTTTGTTATTTCAAACGGCAATCGACCTTTTTTATTATACATCTAGAACCGACATTTGAGCAAGGCATAAAATACCCAAGTTGTTGGCACTTATCTGTCAAAACTTTTGACAGATTCAATCATTTTTGTTATAAACTCGATTTTTGAGGAACATTTAAAAAAATTGTAGCTCGTACATCTTTTGCACTACAGGCACAATTTTTGCTTGGGTGGATAGAAGAAGGATCAAGGAATTTTTTAAGCAGTCTAAACATGTCAAATGATTATTGCGTTGTTTTGTATGATTTTTTTAATTTGGCCTTTTTCAAACAGCAATCACTCAATTTTTTCAAATGGCACGTGCCAATTTTTATATCGCCATCAGATGAAGCGTCAAATTTCAGATGGAATTGTATGAGCATGTACTATACCCATCTCTTATAATTCCGAAATAATTTGAGAATATATTGAATTTTGATGATTTTGCAAGAACTAACAGAGAATGCTTTGAAACATTTGAATCAAGTAGCTGCACTGGCTACGCTCATTTGACAGGTGCCTAAAATTAATGTACTTGTCACTTTGTTCACTTTGAAAATATTTCACTCCAATTGGAAATCGCTAGTTATGGCCGCGTATGAAATTTCAGTTTGATATTGTAATTGGAACTTAAAAAGTTCTTAACGGACGGTCCCGGTAGATATCCCTGTATACCAGAGCATAGACAGGCTTCTGAGCATAGATAAAAAACTATTATTGTTTTAACTGTCAGTAGAAATAATTCGAACAGAATGGCTAGCTACACAAATGAGTAAATACTTAATTTATTTTTCATTCATGGAAATGAGAAATGGTATGTGAGTAGAACTTGTAGGAGATTTAAAGAATCACATCAAAATATGCAGTCTATGATAGCTAAAAAATTCAGGAAATACGTTACAAATTTTCTTTCGACTGGAACGGTCAAGAATCATTTTCATCGCCTGCAGTCAACAATGAAGACAATAAACTTGCCGTTCTAGCATATACGGGAGTTTTCGAGTAAAGAAATATATGAAGATTGTGTAAACTGAAAACTGCAATGAAAAGTGCCCAGTGCACCATAGAGAAAAAACTCAAATTGTGATCAATAGTTTCTTTGAACGCTGAAAATCAAAACAAAGAGTTGTCGGGCTACCGACGTGTCGCTAGACTTTAATACCAATTGATAACAATTACCGACAGGTGTCGAGTTGGCGTGCAATCGTGATCGAATGATTCATTCGAACAGGACCACATTAGGGATTAGATAGAGCTCAGAAGTGTTTTAATGAAAAATTTCATGAAATCTCAAGTGATTTCAAATAACGTGAAGAATAAATTTGAATGACTCTTAACTAAAACTATCAGATACATGAGCAACGAAGCGAAAAGCAAAGTGGAAGACGTGAGTCTAGAGGAGGAAGACGCAAAGAGAAGCAAAATAATAGTTAGTTGAACCCAAAAAACGGAAGAACCGAAAATGGATGAAGCACTTCAGGCTATACGAATGATGAGGAAGGAAATAAAAGAAGGATTTCAACATTTGAATTTGGGAGGCTTTTACTTGTTAAAATTCCATTATCAATAATAAAAAACAAGGAATGTGTTTGACAGATTCACTAATTTAACTGATACCGATTTTACACAACCACAAAAAGATCTATTAGAAAAAGGATTCAAACGCAATTTACATCCAAAACATTATAAAACTAATTTTGAACAGTTAGGCATAGACTCCGAAATCATTCTCAAAAACTGCAAAGATAATATTTTAGCCAAACATCAAACAGCAAAAATCATCAAAGAAGACTTTTCGAAATTATCACCTCATTGCAATTCCGATTATAAGATAATAAAAACAATTCGTGAGTACCAAGAACGATTTAGTATTCACTAAAGCAGATAAAGGTAACACCGTCATCGCGATTAGTAAAACCGATTATATTTCTAAGACTGAAGAATTCTTAACAGCCGGAAACTATATAACATCAACTAAGGATCCTACCGCAAAATTTCAGAAAGTGGTTAAATTTCGACCGCAAAATCATCAATTACAGACCACGAAAAATATAAATTCATTAACTCCAATCCACAATCCCGCGAATAATATTCATTGATAAAACTTCATAAACCTAATTACCCTATAAGACCTATTGTTTCTTATGTAACGGCACCTTCGTTCTAACTTTCAAAATTCCTCAACGACTTGCTGATAAAACATTGCAATTTTAAATCTAAATTTTCGGTCAAAAATTCATACGAACTTATTGCCAATATCAAAGATACCATTATACCACCTAATTCCAAACCCATTTCTTTCGATGTTAAGAATCTATTTCCCAACATTCCTCCGAAAGATACGTATTATCAAAATTATGTCCATTTCAATAACAAATATTCTACTATTCTAGACGGCTTGATTATGGGCAATCCGTTAAGTCCTTTGTTAGCAGAAATATTCATGAATAACTTAGAGAAATTAATTTATAATCATCCACTAAGTGAATATTGTTTATACTGGCATCGCTATGTAGACGATATCATTATTTGCTTCACAGGAACAGATAGACAGTCTTAGACGAATGAATATGGAAAACATGTTTTCGCAATTTACCATAAGCCGTCACATACAGATATTATAATACATAACTCGTCGTGTCATCCATATCAACATAAAATGTCAACATTCAATAGTTTTATTCATAGATTGATTAACATCCCGTTATCACCAGAAAATTTCAACAAAGAACTAAATTTGATTGAACAAATAGCCAAAAATAATGGTCACAATCCCAAACTAATAAATAATATTTTAAATAAATAACAAAGTAGAATCGCATTGAATGAAGTTTACCCTGTCGATAAATTGAAACAAAAATTCAACACCTTAACCTACGTTGGCATTACAAGTGAGAAACTGAAATCATTCTTAAGTAGCAATAATTTCAACATAGCTTTCCAAACTAGTAATAATTTAGGAAAATATATAAAAATAATAAAACCAAACCAGGTAAAAACAATAAATCAGGTGTTTATCGATTGAATTGCAGTGACTGTGATAATTTCTACATTGGTAGAACACATAGAAATTTTAATATTAGAATATCGGAACATAAACGCAGTTTTTCAAATAAAAAATCAGATTCAAATCACGCGAATCATCTCTTAGAAATAATCACTCTTTCGACCCACAGTTCGAAATTTTGCATACAGATAATAAATATTGGAAGGTAGATCTTAGGGAAACTTTAGAAATTTTGATTGCTCTGAATTTTTGCATTTGTTTTGCTACTTACCTGTTGATATTAATTTGTATATTTAGCAATACTTCTAACTAGACACTGTAATTCAAATTGTTTCAGTGGATGAAGTTTTGGCCTTGGCCGGGAATATGGATTTAAAATTACTAAGGTCTAAATTACATGATATTGTTGTTGCTTCAGATTATAATCTTACACCTCTGAACTTGACAATGCGAAAGGTAGATTTTGATATATTTGATGATAATTCTAAAAGAGGAAGTTGGATGCAGAAGGAATTACACGGAAAGCACCCTAAAGAATTGAAAAATGATTATATTGATGAAATCGCATCGAATAAATGGTTAGTTTCTGGAAAATTGTTTGCTGACACAGAAGGCTTGGCAATTGCGATCCAGGATCAGGTTGTTTTCACGAGGAATTATAGAAAATACATCATCAAACAAAATATAGATGATTCTTGCCGTAGATGTTTCTGTTCTTCAGAAACAGTTTTTCATATATGATCATCTTGCTCAGTCCTTGCTTCAACAGATTATTTAGAAAGACATAATGCCGTCGCTAATATTATTCATTTTAATCTAGGAATTAAACATGACCTAATTCCCAAAAGAAAAAAATTTCACAAATATGAACCTGAGATTATTTCTGAAAATGACAAATATAAACTTTATCTTGATAAAACAATTCTTTGCAACAGAGCTGTAAAACACAATAGACCAGATATCATTCTTAATGATAAACGGAATCAAATAACATATATAATTGATATTGCTATACCCGACACACATAATATACAAAATAAATACAATGAAAAAATTTCTAAATATATGATGCTTGGCGACGAGATTAAAAAATGTGGAAAATGAAGAAAATATATATTCTACCGATTATTATTTCCACAACAGGTGTTATTCCTAGAAATCTTCACAAAAGTATTGAGATTTTGGGTCTGAAGAAAATTTGTTTGAACAGTTACAAAAGATAACAGTCATCAAATCTTGTAATATTCTTCGTAGGTTTCTTTCCGAAAAAATAATGAGGTAGAGTCATAGGTTTTCTTTAGTTTATACTGCTCAGAATCTCATTTTATCTTTTATTTATTTGTTTATAAAATGAAATATAATTAACTGACAATTTTGTCATATTTATATTCAGAGCAGTTTTCTATTCGATCGTTCACCTCTTCACACAAAGGAAACTATTAATGAGTAACATTCAGTGTTACTTAACTAAGGTCCGTACACTGGATTTTTCCGGCCTCTGACACTACTCGTTGGTACATTGATATCATTGTCTGATGATGCTATAGTATGTAATATTCTGGTAGATTGATATATTCTCATAATATTTAACGTTATCCTAATATATAATTATTCCAGGATATGTTTTGATTATAATCATTGCCTGGCAATGGTATTAATTACCGGGTGGTGGATTTATATTTTTTCATGAAATCAGTTTGATTGCATGAACAAATATATGGTCAACTCGTCGGGGTAAAACCCTTTATATATATATATATATATATATTGGAATAACAAGTATTATCAATATACAGAGTATTTTACATAAAATAATCAAATAACAAAGTTTGCATGCACTTCCGGTATAACCGAAAGTGCCATTGAGTTGAAAATATTTCAGAAATAGAGTTTTGGATCAGCTGAATCAACTGCCAAATTTTCAGAACGATAACATTATTAATTGTTCATGAACACTCAACTTGGGATACCCTGTATAAGCAGATAGAATAGTAACTCCTTTAAGAGTATCAAAATAAGAAAATTTATGAAAAATTAAGTTGAATAATAAAATTCTGAAAAATCCAATTATTTAGTTACAGCATATCAGGAACGAACTTCCTTTTTCCAAAAGCGCCGTATATTCGTTTGAAATTATCCAAATTTCAATGAAAAGAACGAAGGTCCCTGAAATCTCAATTTCGGCATTAATATATTCTACATAACCTTACCTGAAGTAACAGGGCAGCTGCCTTTACGTCGTCCTTTTTAGCTGCGATGTGTAAAGCCGGCAACCGTACTTTTCCTCGGGTATCATTTTCTAACAATACCGCCACCACCTTGTCGTGCCCCTGTTGCATTGCGACTGCAAGGGGGGTGAATCCATCCTGAAATAAGACAGTTATAGATGTCGAGAAGGTATTCACAGCTATTAATTCCGAATGCGCAACTTCGAATTCCCCTCCTCTATTTAATAAGTTACTGGTTATAAAGTGAACACCATACATCATATTTTTGGCGGGAAAAATTATTTCAATTTTAGAATTATATCATGTTTGCTTCATACATTTCGTCAAGAAAGTAATGGAAGTTGCTCAATGAAACATGAAATATTTATTCTCATCCAAACTTATTGTATCGCCTTCAAAGTGGGCCCCTTTCGAAATATCCAATCTTCAGAACATTTTCAAACGCTTTTTCTAGCCGCGAGTTCTCTTTTATGTCTTCAACCAATTCAAAACGGATTTATTTATTCATTTAATGAAACATAGAATCCCAATAGGAAAGATCCAATTGCAGGGGTTCAAACAAAATTATAGCAAAAAAATTTGCAGATGTGAAACATGTCTTAAGAAATATTAACTATAAGTAACTTAAATTAAGCAAAGAAAAGACTTTTAGTGAAAGAATACAAAATCAAGGAAATTTTCGTGAAAATCAACAAAATTCGAAGATCATGCTGACTCAGATCTAGTAAGGTATGTGATAACTACATTTCTGAATGATGAAAAAGATACATGAAAAATATCAATGCCGGCAATATGCCAGTTATATAAACGCATAATTCTCAAGAACACAGAATGATAAAACAAACTAGTACGTGCCTTTGGAACATAGAAATTGAAACGCTGGAAGTGATATAGTAGACTAGCGGATAATTGAAAGAATTATTCAATATTCGATGAAAAAAAAGCACTCTTCTCTGCTCCAGGCTTAAGATCTTGTGACGACGCAAACTCAAACTATAATCTTGTTTTCGAATGGAGAATCTAAAATAGAAATTTTTGAAGAATTTTTTCTGAACCCGCTCAATTCTGTCAATGTACTTGTGACAGTGGGGGGACCAAACAGGCACACAATATTCCAAATTACTTCTAACCAACGAAAAGTATAATTGTTTCAGAGATCTCGCATCACTGAAACTTCTGGTTATTCTAAGAACGAACCCCAACATTTTGAACGCCTTTGAAACGATATGATCCACGTGATACTCGAAAAACAGTTTGGAATCGAGATATGCAGGGATATCCACCGGGACCGTCCGTTAAAAACTTTTTGAGTTCCAATTGAAGTGAAATATTTTCGAAGTGATACCATTTCCGGTTGTACCGGAAGTGGGTCATCCCTTTGTTATTTCAAATGGCAATCTACCTTTTTTATTATACATCTAGAACCAACATTTGAGCAAGGCATAAAATACCCAAGTTGCTGGCACTTATCTGTCAAAACTTTTGACAGATTTAATTATTTTTGTTATAAACTCGATTTTTGAGGAACATTTAAAAAAATTGTAGCTCTTTTGCACTACAGACACAATTTTTACTTGGGTGGATAAAAGAAGGATCAAGGAATTCTTTTTGGCAGTCTACACATATCAAATGTTCATTGCATTATTTTGTATAATTTTTCAATTTGGCCTTTTTCAAACAGAAATAACTCAACTTCTTCAAATGGCACGTGCCAATTTTTATATCGCCATCAGAAGAAGCTTCAAATTTCAGATGGAATTGTATAAGCATGTACTATACCCATCTCTTATAGTTCCAAAATAATTTGGAAATATATGGAATTTTGATGATTTTGCAAGAACTAACAGAGAATGCTTTGAAATATTTGAATCAAGTAGCTGAACTGGCTACGCTCACCTGACAGATGCCTAAAATTGAAGTAATTGTCACTTCATTCGAATTTGATATTTCAACAAGAATTGTTGGTAATTTGAAGTGAAAATTTTTGAAAAACACCAGATTGATAAAAAATGACTGATCATTCAAACGAGGATATTTTTAATCTCTTTTTAATTCATGGCGAATGTCAAAAAGTGATGGATAGAACTTGCAGGCAATTAAATAATCAATTTCCAAATTTGGCGGCTATGCGTAATGAAAAATTTCGAAGAATTAGAAGCAATTTCTGCAATTTGGATGAACAAAATACATAGAAACTAGAAGAAAACCAATTCTCGAGGACGACGACAATCAAATTAATACACTAGCGTATTTTCGTGCCAATCTACATGCGTCCATTAAGTCAGCATCAATGGATATTGGATTGAGTTATACTTCCATTCAAAGGATCTTTTATCAGACTACATAAATTGAAACCATCTGACCTTCCCAAGCGGCTAAATTTCTGTGAAAATTTTTTAATTCGGCTTCAAGAAGAAGAGACAATTCTGCAAAAAATTATAAGGTCTGATGAAGCCAAGTTCAATGAAAGTGAAATAACCGGCAGGAGAAATCGAAATTTTTGAGCCACAAAAAATCCACATCTCATTAAGGTTATTGATTTCCAAAATAAATTCAGCGTGAACGTTTTTGCAATTTTAATGAATGATTTGTTGGCTTATCACATTTATGAGGAAAGTCTTAATGGACAAAGATACCTAGAAATTTTGAGAGGAACATTAGCAAATTTTTCAGTTGGATTATCTCTTAACATTCTGAGGGATTGCTATTACCAAATGGATGGTGCACCAGCACATAAAACACGAGCTGTAGATCGGCAGCTAACAGAAATGTTCGGTGATAGCTGAAGTCACCAGCCTAAATCCTATTGCTGCATCTACGCAGAATTACCCCATGGCCCGCGCGGTATTACCCAATATGTGGGGTAATTCTGCATAATCGGGTACTCATAATTATGTTTATGTTTAATTTTTTCTCTAGTAGTGTAACAAATGAAGGGAATATGTATCCTTATCTGGCAAAATTTTGAAGATTTTCTACGCGCAGATAAATTTTACCGAACCTTTCTCCTTAGGTGCGCATAATTCCCCCGCTTTCCCCTAACTAGAATTGAATCACTCCCCACTTTTCAACATTTAAAATGGTTATAGTTGATAAATACTTTCTCATAACTATTAGCTGTAAATTGAAAATGACGAAACTATTGTATCAAAATCAATCATTGTAGAAATCAAACAAAAGAGTTTCATTCTTTCATTTTAAAATTAATTTCCATGCCAAAAATGCCCCGTTAATTCCATTAATTGACTGAAGGAAACTCTTTCATTTTGTGCAATTCCTATTTTTGCATGAAAATATTCAAGGGTAACACTCTGCGACGAAAAGTAAAAACACCTACCTCAGTGGCCAGCGCTTGATTAGCTCCCTTCGATAGAAGAAATTTGACACAACCGTCGTGGTTTTCCTGAGCAGCCATATAAAGTGGGGTGAAACCATTTTGAGACTGCACATTGAGCGAAGCGCCATTTTGGACTAAAATTCGCACTACTTCCTCTTGACCAGCTGGAATTCAATAATACACGTTTATTATTTCGAACGTCTTGAATTACCTATAACCCCACTAGATAGTTGTGAACAATACTATGGAACTGAATTAATCAATGACAAATTATCTGTTGTTGGTTATTCTCATATTTTTCGATACATAGCATCTACAGAATAGATATTATCACCGCGCCACTTGGTGTTTCTTTTTGACGTTTTTAATACCGTAATGTGGTAACATTGATAATGTGTTTTCTTGAATATCTCGTTTATCTAAGACTTTATGGTACTTGTCGATATGAGCATATTTTAGAAATCCAGAGTGATGTTTTCCCAACCAATATTTAGCGGAAAATAGAAAATATTGCAGAAAAAATAGCCTATTAAATCTACACTCAAGATGGGGTCACTTTGATAGGCATTCTGAAAATGAATTGAATGTGCATTTGAACGCATGGAAACTGACCCCAACTGCAGTTCCAACAAGGGTAGAAATTGTCAAATTCAAACCGCTTAGACCAGGGGTGCTCAAACTTGAACTTCTGGCGATCTACCTCAATATTTTCAGACTACTTGCGATCTTCTTTGAGAGGCTACAAGTATATGTGATGCAGGGTTGTCGTACATACACTATACACCCTACCTACCTACCTAGGTGGGGTGTACCGAAGCATATATAGATATTAGCTTTCCGCACAATATACATTATTTTAGTCAAGCTTGGGGTTAGGTTTAGTTAAATTCTTCTCTATAATATAAATGAAAAACTCGTAGATATTCAAAATTACGAGTTTATTGGTTGTTACAAAACAAAAGAGTTACGTATGGTGTTGAACTTAACTAGGGAGTGACTTTGGATATTGAAGGATGGCACTGCATGTACTCAGCATACTTTTCATAAGATGGTACGTAACCTCTGAGATCTAATTGCAAGTATGATGATATATGATCGTCAGTTAGTCTATTGCGATATTTTGACGTAATTATCTTCATTCCAGAAAATGCAGACTCGCACAAGTGACGTTTTGTCTTAGATTCGGATATTTATCTTCAGATATAAAACACCAGATGCCGTAGCTTTGAGATGTATATCCGATAAAATCTGCACCGAGTCATTTTCAACAGAACATGAGTTCTTATTAAACTGACTTGCTATTTCAGTTGCTCATTCCCCAATATTTTTACATGAAAAAGGATAACCCATAAATGATGCTATATTCGCCAATTTACTGCAATCATACAAACGTATTTCGAATTGTCCCAAAATATTTGATAATCCATCCTCATACGTATCATAATTCAACTGAGGAATCCTTGCTTTCAAAGAAAATGTTTCAAATTTTTTTTTTTCAATTGATTTATCATAAGTTGCAATTTACATTTGAATGCGTTTACTGCGCTAATCATCTCAATATTATTTTTACTTTACCTTGGAGCTCCAAGTTAATGGTGTTCAAGTGCATTGTGATGTCAGTCAAAGATGCCAAATCAGTCAGTCACTTTTTCGTTTCTCAATATCTTTCGTCTAGGAAAGCTGTTATTTTGGGCAATAATTCTTGAAACATTTCTAGGAATTTTCCGCGACTCAACCACCTGACGTCCGTGTAAAGAACCAAATCAATGTGTTGAGCTGACCCCTATCTTCCAACACGATTTCCCCGTGTTTAAAACTTTTGAACACAAAACTTGTTTATGTTATTCAATAAAATGGAAAAAAAGAAGGGAAATCTTCATATGCTCGACACAATGCCACAAAACCGTTTTTGTTTCCTATCATTGCTGGTGCTCTATCGGTTGTAATGGCTTCCGGTTATTTGTAATATAGTTCCCTCCCATATTCACAGAAAATTAGCTCTTAAATCGTCTTGGGATAAATACCGCTCAATTCTAGAAGTTTTTCCGATAATACACGATCTTGAAAATCCACCTAACCTGAGATTAAAATCTAGGAAACCTATTTGGTCGATTGACTTTTTTCGTACACGGGAGAAGGATGTTGATCTTTGGAAAACTGAATGGCAGAAAATTGATGTTTTCAATGAAGTTCTCATAGAGGATCCTTCCAAAAGGGTTGCCGGTTTCGATATAAGTAGAAAAATTGGTGTACATTAAATCGGCTCACGACAGGACATGGTCGTAATAATAGTATGTTGTTGAAATGGAATACTGTAGAAAGTCCGGTATGTGAATGTGGCGCAGCTGAAGAAACAATGAGACATTTAGTCCTCGATTGTCCTATTTACCATTTTAAGGGTGGTTTTCAAGAAATTCATTCCGTTTCAGATAATTTCATTAACTGTGTAGAGAACTTTAAGTCTATTTAGAGATTAGTTTTTGCTCCCCCTTAGTGTTTTTTCCATGGTATATAAGGCAAGGGCTACACCCATGTACGGCTTCATTCCCAAAAGGTGTATGAGATGTTTCCTGTTGAAAAACATAGGAGCATTAGTTGAGTTCTTAGATTCAAGTGAGTTTAGACATATAAGAGTTAGGTACGTTTACTGTTTCAGATTTTTCCTGTCCCAATCCCCCTTCCTTTTCACCCTTGTCTTCGTGAAGAAGTCCTGGAAATCATGGAGTGCAAGATGACATTGAGAGAATCTTCTTCTTCAAGTGCCATGCAGCTTCCTGCGTAGGCGTCCATCCTTTCACACATCATATGATTCTATTGATTGCAGCATTTTGTAGTGTCTGGAAGTCCTGTATTCCTGTCCACTGTCGTATGTTTCGTAGCCAGGATAGTTTTCTCCTACCTACTCCTCTTTTTCCTCCTTCTATTTTATCCTGGAGGATAAGACGCTAGAAGTGATAGCGTTCTCCGCGCAGTACATGTTCAAGGTAGCCAATTTTTCTTCTTTTGATGTTTTCGAAAAGTTCACGGTCTATCAAACCAGTTCTTCTCAGTATATCCTCATTCGTTACATGTTCAACCCACGATACCCTCAGCATCCGTCGTAGGGTCCACATCTCGAAGGCCTCAATTTTATTTATAATTGCTGTTTCCAACGTCCATGTCTCGACTCCGTACAAGAGAACGGACCAGACGTAACATTTTACCATTCTATATCTGAGATTGAGATTTAGGTTTTTGTCTGTCAAGAATTTTTTTAATTTTATAAACGTTGTTCGAGCATGCTCGATTCTGCATTTTATTTCTTGATCTGGGTCCCATTTTTGGTTGATCATGCATCCCAAGTATTTAAATTGAGTGACTTGTTCAATGTTTTCTCCATTTATGGATATTATGGCATTTGGGGCATCGTTTCTGCTAATGGCCATACATTTGGTTTTACGGATGTTAATTTTCAAACCCAATCTCTGGCTTTCTTGATTGACCTTATCTAGTAGAGCTTGCAGGTCATTTGCACTATCTGCCAGTATCACGGTATCATCCGCGTATCGAATATTGTTGATGGGAATTCCGTTTACTTTAATACCCATGGGACTGTCGGAGATTGACTCGATGAAAGCTCTTTCCACATATAAGTTGAACAACATCGGAGATAAGATACACCCCTGGCGGACTCCTTTTTTCTATTTCAAAATCCTCAGTTGTTCCTGCATTTTGAATTCGGATTTCTGCTTTTTGGTTCCAGTATAGATTACCTATAAGTCTGATATCCTTTCCATCCAGCCCCAAGTCTCTAAGATATGATATGAGGAGGTCGTGCTTTACATTATCAAATGCCTTCTCGTAGTCGATAAAGCACAGAAAAACGTTCTTTCTTTGGTCTGCACTAATGTTTGGAGACTAAATATGGCTTCTCTTGTTCCAAAACCGTTCTTAAATCCAAACTGACTAGTACCACTCACTTCCTCGCACCTCCTGTATAGTCTCGTGTGTAGAACTCGAAGGAAGAGTTTGAGGAAATGACTCATTAGACTAATGAGGCGGTAATCTTTACACGCTTTTGCGTTGTTTGTTTTCGGAAGTGCGACAAATGTAGAACGGAGCCAGTTCTCGGGGATTTGTTCAGTGTCGTAAATATTGTTAAAGAGTCGGACTATGATATCGAGGTTTTGTTCGCTAACTAAATGAAATGTTTCCGAGTACATATCATCAGAGTTATAGATTGTTTGATTTCACTCTTTAGTATACTTGGTCCTGATAGCGTTGTTATTTCGTTTTCGGGGTTTCCTGGTCTGTCGTCTAGGAAAAGACCAGTGGTGTATTCCCTCCACGTTAGTAGTAGTTTTTCGGTGTCCAATATTATTTTAATGTCTTCATCCCTGATGAAGCTTACACTCTTATTGTTATATATTATAAGATTTCTTTGACTTTTTTATGGAGATGTAAACTGTCTCCCAGCTTGCTCAGATTTTCTGCTTCCAGACATCTTTCAGTCAGCCAACTTTCCTTTGCTGCTCTTATTTCATTTCGAATTTTTCTTTGGAGACTTTTATATTCTGTGTATTTTCTGTTGACTTTACATTGCCTTCGGTTCTCCATTAAATCTAGAATGCTTTCGGTCATCCATTTGTTCCTCGTTCGCCTTCCGGTGTTTGTAAGGAAGATTTCATTTGTTTCCGTAAAAGCTTCTTTGAGTTTGAGCCAGTGTTCGTTAGTATTATTTATACTGCGTATACTTTCCAATTCTTTATTAAGATGTTCTTCGTACAGTGATCTTCTTTCCTCGTATTTAAGTACTTTCGGTTCTAATGTCTTTCTAACGGTTTTTTCTTTGGGTCTGGACAGGCGCAATATTATGTCTGCACGCAGCGGAATGTGGTCAGATTCAATATCGGCACCTGGCATTGTTGTAACTTTAGTGATGAGATTTCTAAACCTTTGATTAATGATAATAAAGTTTATTTGGTTTCTGACAATGAAATTTCCAGGTGTATAAACTTCTTGGTGGTAGCGTGAACCATGTATTTGTAATCACAAGATTGTTCTCTTCGCGATACTGAATTAGTCTTTCCCCTCTTTCATTTCTTTCACCTAAGCCGTAATCACCCACTACAGATCTCAGTCTACCCTTACCCACTTTAGCATTGAAATCTCCTAGAAAGTATATATATAAAAACATAAGCTGCGGCGAAGCATTAGTATCGTGAAAAGACAGGTTTTCCGACATATCTCGAAAAGTAATGGACCAATTAATGAATTGATTATTGTGATGAACACACTAATTGATCCTACAAGCAGTATGTTACAAGTATTAATTTATTTTTTTCAAGTTTAGTGTAAGAACACCAGACTTACGCACAGGTATTAGTTGCCTCTGTAGGATTACTTATGTAATATGCAAATTCTGGAAATAAATTGAATTGAATTGAATTGAAATTGGGTTGTGTATGTACCGATGAACCGATCACATCCGCGAATAAAGAAATCTTCTGCCGCGATTATGAGAATTGAATCGCATTTTTTTATCCACAAATAGTGTAATGCATGTATTTCAGATACCATAATTTCCATTGTCTATAACACCATATATCAACATTTGTGAACTATTTTGACGTGTTTAGGTTTTCTAAAGATAGATAAGATGTTCAACTCACCAAGCGAAGCAATGTGTAAGGCAGTGTTCCCTTTTTTCGTAGCAGCATCTACAATGGCACCCCTCTTCAGAAGCTCTTGAACTATTTCAACATGACCATCCTTTGCAGCTAAATGAAGAGCGTTCAAGCCATTCTAGAAAAATAAACGAAGTTGTGAAAAATTGAAACAAGTGAAAAGCATTGATGAAATTTCATCAATAATCAAGGATTTGCATATAACAACGTAGTATTCAGGTAACACTATACCACAAAAATTGTCGCATTACCCTACTGTTACGACAATACTAAATAAATTTTTAGGTTGGTCATTCGAGAGTCGCTTGGTAACTTTCAGAAGTGTCAATAAGAAGATATCATTCAAAAGAGATGAGTTTATGATGAAAATATCAACAATTTTCGAGTTAATAAAAAATTTAAAAATGTTACCATCTTCAAACATTCGCGAAGAGACCAATCAACTAGCATCGAATGGTTTGTAATCATTTTCAAAATCGAGTGTTTCCTCCTTGGGACCTAAATACTGCCAGTATACATTTTGGAAGCCCCTCAAAAAAATTTTGGATGTACTCTTGAGTCACTGATTTCCAAATTTCAGGAAGCAGATTTTCTAGTTGTTGGAGTGTTCTACTAGGCATCCTACGTTGCTGAATCTGCAACCCCATGTTGTCCCAAACATGTTCTATGGGATTCAAGTCGGGACTTCTGGCTGGCCATCTTGAAATATCAATTTCGGCATTTTGCAGAAATTCTGTAACTACTCTAGCTGCATGAGGCCGAGCCTTGTCATACATATAAATGAAGTTTTCGCCAATCAATGGGCCAAAGGGTACAACATGGGGTTCAAGGATATCTGCGATGTATCTGGCCGCTGTCTTGCTTCCATTATTCACTAGGACTAACTCAGTTCGACCATGGAAAGAAATGCATCCCCACACCATTACTAAGCCTCCTACGAAGTTTTCGGTTAGCCGGATATTGCATTGCTGATACCGTTCCCCAGGTCGTCTGTATGCAGGCATGTAGTTTTATGAAAATAATTAAAGCAGGTATTCCAATGTATTGCCATTATTCTGTATGCATAATTCACAACTTTTGAGGATACTCTGATTTAAATATGGGTAACAGAACCGAAACAATGTCTCTAAATTTTGTTCAACTTTTCAATATTTTGACTTGTTTATGACATATTCTTTATATATTCCCAAAGGCAAACATCCAACAGGGCTAAAATCTGCCAATCTACTAATCCCCTAGTTTCAATTCAATTATTGCCAAAATTTAAGTCAAGTAAATCAGCAACGGCCTTATTCTGATAAAAAGAAACTGCATCATGTTAAAAATAGGTATTTCTTCTTTCAGCAAGGCACTGTTCATCGAAATACCCATTGAAAATGTTTTCATTTACAATTCCATAATCTAATGCATCACGAAGGTTTTCATCAAAATTCACATACGCTAATACGCTTATTATATTTCAATACACTCCATACATTGAACCCATAGCAGCCATGGCGCTGAATATTAATATGGCGATGTGGGTTCACATCCGACCACTAATGTTTAATTTGATTATTAAATAATCCATCACAACTGATGTGAATTGTATCAGTCTAAATCAGTTCTCAGAAAAACTGCCGATTTTCTTTTCTTCTTTTTTTTTTCAGAAAGTAGTTGTGAGAATCGAATCAACGTTGGAAATATCCTAGCTGCAAAAATGAGATATTCTTACTTTAAAGGTTTATATACACTCCCCACAAAAATTGTCGCATCGCCCTACTTTTACGACAATACTATATAAACTTTTAGGTAGGTCATTCAAGAGTCGCTTGGTAACTTTCGGAAGTGTAAAATGAGAAGATATCATTCAAAAGAGATGAGTTTATGAATATGAACAATTTTCGAATTAATGAAAAATCAAAAAATTCTACCATCTTCAAACATTCGCGAAGAGACCAAACAACTAGCATCGAATGGTTACTAATCATTTTCAAAATCGAGTGATTCCTCCTTCGGCCCTAATTACTGCCAGTATATGTCTCGGAAGCCCCTCAAACAAATTTTGGATGTACTCTTGAGTCTCCGAGTTCCAAATTTCAGGAAGCAGATTTTCTAGTTGTTGGATTGTTCTACTAGGCATCCTACTCTGCTGAATTTGCCACCCCATGTTGACCCAAACATGTTCTATGGGATTCAAGTTGGGACTTCTGGCTGGCCATCTTACAATATCAATTTCGGCATTTTGCACAAATTCAGTAACTACTCTAGCTGCATGAGGCCGAGCATTAACATGCATATAAATGAAGTTTTCGCCAATCAATGGGCCAAAGGGTACAACATAGGGTTCAAGGATATCTGCGATATATCTGGCCGCTGTCATTTTTCCAGTAGGACTAACTCAGTTCGACCATGGAAAGAAATGCCTTCCCACACCATAAGTGAGCCCTCTCTGAAGTTTTCCGTTTGCCGGATGTTGCATTGCTGATACCGTTCCACAGGTCGTCTGTATACAGGCATGCGTCTATCATTTAATACTAATCAGAACCTGGACTCGTCGGGAAATAACATTCGACCATTCTGGAATACTCCAATTTGCATGTTTCTTCACAAACTGAAGTCATGCAACTCGATGCTCTCTGGTAAGACGCGCGCCGGTAGAAGCCAGTCTTGGTCTGATACCGTTTTCTCTGAGCCTGTTCCTAACAGTTTGAAATGAAATATGCACATTTCTGAAAAGTTCAAGGTCATTTTGTAACATTCTAGCCGAACATTGCCGAGTACTGTTACATAACTTAGTGCAGTTAAACGAAGCCAACGATCATCAACTGGTGTTGTTATCCGATTTCTTCCCTGTCCGGCCCTTCTTCCATATTCCCTTGTTTCGTGGTACCGATTAATTGCTCTTGCAATAGTGCTTTGATTAACATTCAACAAGTTAGCCACGTAACGTTGGCTTCGCCCCTCCTCTAGGAGTGTTACAATTCTAACCACTTCATGATCACTCAAATAGCGTTCAGGACGTTCAGCAGTCATTATAATAAAGATTCGAAAATCAACAAGAAACACAGAAAACTTGCATTAACTTAGCGCGAAAACTGAAGAGAAATTTAATGAATACTAATAGTCAAATAAACTCTTTCTTGTTTCAGACGTGTTTGAGATCATATGAAAACAAATGTTACTACAAAGATAAGATTTTTTTCCCCTCATATGTCCAAAAACATATGTTGATAAAGAAACTGCGATCGAGCTGCTTAATCTATCATGGAATTCAGAATATCAGGTGATGTGACAAGTTATGTGATGTGTGTATATTTTTTGAGCGTTCAACTCTTATACCTATTATGTTACTTTTTCAATTTTCCTTATCGAAATCGAGGAGCTGTCAGTTACACAACCTGTTACATCAATTATTGCATCTTCTTTATCTACTACTTTATCCCTTTTTTTTTGAGACGTTGATTGTACCATTGTTCAAGAGGTTTTTCCCCAATTTATCGAATATACTTCCTATGAGGTTGTTGCCTCTCGAGAAAACGATCAAAATAAGCAGCTTCTGCAACATCACTACCATAATTACTTCGAATGTAAGATTCGATACTATTGAACCTTTCGAAATTTCCGTACTGCATTGACGCTTCGTTATTACAAACGATAATTTATTAACACAATAGTTATAACTTGATGAAAAATATTTAATAATTCCTCTTAAATGCAGAAAATCTTTAGAATGTCAAAATGATGTTTACATAACTTCAAAAACAACCGAGTTATTGGCACTTTACAAATCCCGAATATTTTCAAAATTCCTAAATAACTCTTGAATGGAGAACGCTAGCTTGAATTTGTTTGCAGCAATGAATTCTTCGCGTGAAAATAACACGAGGTAGGGGGTCATTTTCCATTTTCCATTTTCACAACATTTCACAGTAGTAGTAAAAAAATGTAGGTTTGCAACTTATTTTCCAACCACTCTTGATAAAGATACTAGCAGCTTCACTAATATTTCCGTTTTCAATGAAACACGAAATCATATCACACTTCACGTCGTTTCTATATCCCACTCTGAGAAACCTTCCAAAATACAACAAATTCTCTTTAACTATACAATAATGCTACAAATCGGTAGATTAGTAATTTGTTATTCTGACAGTGAATCGGCGATCTCTGTGGTTTCACCAAACACAAATACAATTCGGTCAGTATCGAAAGTTCTACGTGATCTTTCCATGTTCCTGTATTAATTCTACTGATATTGCCATAAAGAATGAAGAAATACCCTGCTCAACGCGACCAATTTCGCATTTACAGAGTGTCCGTGAATTGCGTGTACAACGTTAGACCACAGATGCTTCAGCTCGAAATAAGTCGATTTAGGCCAAGTTACCTATATGAAAGTTTCTTCGTTTGGCCGCTAGAGGTCGCCAAATCCAAAGATTTTTTTTCTCATTTTTCAAATAATTCGAGAACGACTCGATCGATAGAAACCATATTTGGCATGCGTAATAGGGTGCGTTATTCATGTATTTTAGTGATTGACGTTTTACATGTGTCCTCAAAAACTCGAATTTGTTTTTAATCAACCATGATTTCTCAACTGTCTGCGTTTGAGCAAAACTGTTTTAGACATTTAGTAGCTGTTTTCGATAAAAAATAGCGGTTTTAGGATGACTTACTCGATTTCTTAGTATTGCAACTCCTCCTCAGTGTAGGCGTGAGTCCTTCAACTTGTGGGAAACTAGGAAGGTTTAAAAAGGAAGGAAGGAAATATCATATTCACTAAGATTTTACAATCCTGAGTCTCTATTTAGCGGTTTGAACTATGTTTTCAGCGAAATACTCTATTTGTACGATTTTGTACACTAAAGCGGATTCAACTATATTTTTCGATTAGCGAAACTAATATTTTCCGACGAATTTCTATGATGAGCGGGAGATTCGTATTGCGATTTTATCTATGAGCAAACGTATCGTATCCGTGTATGGTCGAGATACAACTAAAAATGCGGAATAATAGAAAGACGCTCGCTGCGAAGGCTCGACAGATGTTGATAAAAGACACGTTTTTTCAGATGATTTGAATAAAGTTTTGAAAATAATATCTATCACCTTTGTATTGGCGCGAACAGTAGCTATTCTAATTATCAAACGCTGGCTCGGTGGGATACGATGCTCGTCTCCTGCGCAGAGTTACCACCTGGGTTCAATCCCCACAAAGCCGGTGCGATTTTTTCGGATTCTGTGAGTATCCATCTTTCGGAGGAGATTTAAAGCCGTCGGTCCTGTCTAACAGAAATGTGTTAGACAATAAAGATCCCCCTTCCCTCGCCACGAGAGCGATTCGGCAAAATTCCTGGGTTAATGAGGTGACAGAATTCCCCGGCGTTCCATTGGCCGCAAGGCGGAAATAGAGCACGTTGAAGGAATTACAAATAAAAACTAATTATCAAACATTTTTTTCTCTTGAGAAATTGTGATACGGTGAACGGTTCAATCCAAAAGCGAGTTTTTCAATTTCATGATTTTATTTCATCTAGCAAGTCAAAAATATCACATATTGACCATGTAGGCTTTGGATTTGTTTCTGTAGTCTGGAAGCTTGTCATTTTATTATGCTTGACAATCTTTTGTTGACAAAATAATGTTTTCTAGATAGCTAAATCGGATCAAGCAATTAGGAAATTCAATGTTGAGTAGTACAAAAATCGAAAAATTCGAAAAAAAATTTCAATAAGTTTTTCACAATGACTATTTGAAAATACGAAAACAGGTTTGCCAGTTGAAACTAAATTAGAAGAAACGAATCAGTTCAGAATAACGATTAATTAGTTTACACCCAAAATTTCATTCAAATATAGTAAATGTTCAAAAATTCCGCCATTTGGATTTTGGCCAATCCTCTTTAAGAAATTAAATTACACATTACTTAAGTGTTATTTTTGAAGGAGATGGCCGCTTTTGAATTTATCATATGTAACTCTTCTAGAGTATCAATTGGAGAAGACTAAACTCTAGATTGTAAAGCAACCCAGAGAAAGGAGTCACACGGTGTCAAGTCGGGAGATCGTGCTGGCCAACTTGCAGGAGCATCAGCTCCCCTTCCTATCCAACGATTCTCATAATGTGCATGTAAGAACTCGTGAACCGCTAAAGTGAAGTGAGGAGATGCACCGTCCTGCATGAACCACATTTCTGCACGCAGTTATACTAGAATATCATTCAACAAATCCGGCAAAGTTTATTGCAAAATATTCGAATATGCCTCTCCGTTTAATCGATCTGGAATCACTACCAGACTAATTATGAAATTGTCAATTATTGAAATCTATACGTTAGTTTTGAATTGATTCTGATGATGTGTACTTGTGAAAGCATGTGGATTTTCGACACCGTACACGTGTTCATTGTGAAGGTTAGTGATGCCATACCTTCTAAAAATGCATTCGTCAGTAAATAGAATTTGCCTACTCAAGTGGAGATCCTGAGTTTCTCTTCTTTTGGATAAATCGGCAGAAAGTTAGGCGATTCTCAGGATCTTTGGGAAGTAATCCCTGAACTTTCTGTATGTGATAAGGATGAAATAATTGTTCCTTCAAGACATCATGAATCGTTGTTTTAAGAACGACCAATTGCAAACCTAAACGCTGCGTGCTAAATTGTGGGTTTTCCTCAACCATGTCCAAAATTTGTTCTTCGCGTTCTACCGTCTTTACTGTTCGTTGTCGTTCTCGTTCCAAATTCCTGGGCTTGAAGCAACCATTCTCGCGGAGGCGCCTTTCCAGATTTCCAACCGTTTGGTGGTTCGGAACTATGCGATCTGGTAATCTTTCAGCATATATTCTGGAGCTTTCAGGTCTATTGCCTTGACAAAATCCGTACATCATAACCATATCAACCATTTCAGACTTACTGTACATCTCTGTGCCTAATAGCGAGAGAAAAAATACCTAGTTAAGAACTTTAGGAACACTATTGTGTCAACAATTGGTTGTCAGGCCTCATAAAATGACAATCTGCCAGACCACAGAAACAAATCCAAAACCAACATGATCAAATGTGATATTTTTGACTTGCTAGGTGATTAAAGAAATGAAATCATGAAATTAAAAAACTGTTTCTTGTGATTGAAGCACATATCATATCAAAATTCCTCAAGAAACAAAAAAGTTTGATAATTAGCGTAGCTACTCAATGTCTGAAACAGTTTTGCTCAAACGCAGACAGTTGAAGAATTATGGTTGATTAAAAATATGTTCGAGTTTTTAGGGACACTTGTGATACGTCAAGGTGATTGAGTGGATCACTAAAAAACGTGAATAACGCAACCGATTAGATTTGGCGACCTCTAGCGTCCAAACGAAGAATTTTTGCATAAAGGAAAGTTGGCCTAAATCGACTTATTTCGAGCTGAAGAAGCTGTGGTATAACGTTGTACACGCAATTCACGGACACCCTGTATTAAAAAAAGTTCACTAAATAGCTCGAAAATTTTTCGAATGCATCCCTGAATTCTATTCAAAAAAGTGCCCCAAGAATGTGAAAGAACTTTTCACGTAACTCTATTAGTTCCCGAGATATGGTAATTTGCTTAAATCACGCGAACACCAAAATTAAGGGATAACTCGAAAACATACAACAGCTGAAATTGATTTTCACCAATAAGGTTTTCTCGCAATTCGGGACTGATAAGAGGGGAGTGATCATTTTTTCCATCAGCAATGTTTGATATTGTTGCCCCAAATAAAAATCATCGAATATAGCACAACCTGTACATTGTAGGGATTTACAGAAATTGAATAATTCTTATTAATATTGATATTTTGCATATACCTGAAACATCAAATATTTTCAAAACAGTTGAAGATATATACAGGGTGCTTCAACGAAAACTAAACAGAGGCTATATCTACCAAGGTATTCATTTCTGATCGAAACGCAAAAACAGGTCAATTTTTGTTTCTAGGGGGACATCTTTTGGGGTACAATGCTTGCCTAAAATGTCAATCCTCTAAGCGGAGGTTGCAATTCTTGAACATTTTGCATAGGTAAGATGGGTCGAGTGATGACTCAAAAGAAGGGTGGTATCTTTGTCTACATTGCGTTGAACGAATTTCCATTTTTAATTGAAAACTGTGAAAGAGACAGGGTGAGCAACTGAAATATAGGGACTATTTCCCTGAGACAATTCAAGTTTCAGTGAGGTAAAATGGAACAGATCCATGCTGATCAATGGCAGTCATCATCAAGTACCATACTAGAATTTCAACCCCTTGAGCAGGGGTGAAAACCCTTGAAAATTTGGAAGAGGGTAGATGCGTCGAGTGATAACTCGAAAGAAAGGGATTATCTTTCATGAAAAATAGAGAAGACGGGGATACAGACAAAGATAATACCTTTCTTTCGAGATATCACTCGACCCATCTTCCCTCTTCCAAATTTTCAAGGGTGGTCACCTCTGCTCTAGGGGTTGAAATTCGAGATGAGGATGGTACTTGATGATAACTACCATTGATCAGCATGGATCTGTTCCATTTTACCTCACTGAAACTTGAAAAGTCTCAGGGAAATAGTCTTCCCTATCTTTCAGTTGCTCACCCTGTATTTTTTACAGTTTTCAATCAAAAATGGAAATTCGTTCAAGGCAATGTAGACAAAGATACCACCTTTCTTTTGAGTTATCACTCGACCCATCTTCCCTATTCAAAATGTTCAAGGATTGCAACCCCCGCTTAGGGGGTTGATATTTCAGGCAAATTTTGTGCCCCAAAAGATGTCCTCCTTCAAACAAAAATTGACCTATTTTTGCGTTTTGATCAGAAATAAATAACTTGGTAGATAAATCCTCTGTTTAGTTTTCGTTGATGCACCCTGTATAGAAGGTATTAGTCACTAAATAAAAAAGTTGATTGATAAAGTGCATTCAACAACAGCGGAAATATGGTGGAAGATTTGCTTTGTTCTGATCAGCCATAAACATCTTCTACTGAAGTTAACATCGATGAAGTGAAGGAAATGGCAATCAAAAATCATCATGTAAGTTTGAGAAAGATAGGCAACGAACTTTCCGACGAATCAATTCGTACTATTTTAAACGATTGTTCGGGCATGAAACGCGTTGCCGTTCGACTAATTTCAAAACACCTGAATTTCCTTCAAAAATTTATTCGCGTAAAAATCGGTGAAGACATGCTAACAAGAGTCAATTCACATAATGATTACCTTATACTTGAAAGGATATCCCCCTGAATGACAAGTTCCGACTTGTCTGAAGTGATGCTCCTCCCTCTTTTACTGCACCTTTGGATTAGATAGGTACTCATTTCTGTATAAATTTTTTATTGATTCGTACTGTAAAAATGCCTTTTCCATGCTCAGAAAATGAAAGTGAAATTGATTGGAGACGAAGAGGGGGTACACCATTACTATTGATTGAATCATCATGTTCCTCATCTTCTTCTGGTATCACTCCAGTTGGATTGAAGTAAGGATCACCCAAAAATTTCACCACGTTATGAAGCAGAAGACACTATTACTTTTGGT
The DNA here is from genome assembly GCA_013387265.2 of Cryptolaemus montrouzieri. Lineage (NCBI taxonomy): Eukaryota > Metazoa > Arthropoda > Insecta > Coleoptera > Coccinellidae > Cryptolaemus > Cryptolaemus montrouzieri. Next base: position 1,065,218 of record JABFTP020000083.1, on the reverse strand, counting down.
ACATTATTCAATTTCATACGACAGACGTATTGTAGAATAGGAAACCTGCGTTTCAATTGGCCAAAACATCGTTCAATTATTACCCACTCTTTTAAGAAGCTTATTATAATTTGACTCAGCTCCTGCAGTAGGATTTCTGAATGGAGTCAATAGGCATGGTTCCATCCCATATTCGTCATCCCCAAGTAGCACAACATTGTACCCATTTCTTAATTGTAAGCATTGAGAATTTCTCCATATTCTTGAGTCGTGCACTGATCCATGCCAGCTGACGTCAATCCTCGTGAACATTTTTTTGGAATCACATGTAGGTTGCACATTCATTGTAGGCTTTCCTTTTCGATTAATGTATTCATCCCCATGAAGATTCGGTTTCAGAATCCCTATGTGGGTACAATCGATATCGCGAATACCTGTTGGTATTTTCTCTGCCATAAGTTTTTCACTTGCATTATTTCATTGGTGGTAGCAGGAAACTTAATCTATTCATTTGCATGTGCATATATTTTGTCAATTGTGTCATTGACGGTGCGAGATGCCGTAGCTTGACTCACTCCAAGTTCTTGGACTATACCTTTCTGATATCCTGAATCTCTGAGGTAACGTGAACATATCTTCATTCTGTGGACAGATGACAACGCAACACCTCGAGTTTCACTAATTCCTGAGAACCATTTTCCTCTTCAAACCGTTATAATGCTTTAAAATCACAAGTGTAGGCAAACGGGGCATGTATTGTTTAACATCCCTGACACCCACAAAATCTGTCATTCTGCTAAGAATCGTACTGAACAACTTTTCACTTCGGAGTTGAGTCAGATACTGACCAATCTTAGCTTTTTCGAAGGATTTACTCTTCGCTGGAAGAAAAAGGTCGCTATTATGTATACTCATTTACTCCTCTACGAGTGTGAGAACTTGCTGGTACTCTTTTGGAAGTATAAGGATCTGCTCGAAATTATTATGAAAACAATAAGGAAGATATCCTTTTTATTTTGCCAATGTAAGCATATCCTTTTTTATGAGTACGGCCCATTATCCAGTTTATTCAATTTGGAGAATACACATTGTGTATTGAATAATTTCTAGTTTTGCCTCAAATGAGCTTTGTAAATCCATTTTAATGAAATTATCGTTATGTCAAGTACGGCGTTTCTGAATGAATCGAAACGTATCGATCTTTCAAGCTTGAAGGGCTATGGAAACGAAGAGCGTTCGTTCTAACAGGAAACTTCCGAACTTGTTCAATGAACTCATTTCATATAATCGAATAACAAGATCGGCTGTAAAAGCTGCACGCGACGCGACATCATCCAGACTAGGTGTCTGTTATCCTGAAAACTATAGCCTTATAAATTCAATTGTTGTCACGAGTGAACCGAAGATGATCGTTATCGGTGAATAGAATTCTGTGACAAGACAAACTTTATAAAAATTGAAAATGTCTATCTTGGATAGGTTATCTTTGAACTTTTAACCGATATGGATTTGTACCTTCAAGTAACTCTTTCCAAAAAATATTGTGCGGAAAAGTTGCATTTGGTGGCACCGAGCATCTGTGATTATTTTCAGAATTTTGGAACAATGCCTAGGGGTCGCGCAATGCCCTCAAAGTTTCTGTATGTAGTGTATAGGCAACCCGCACAACAATCTTGCGTTTTCAAGCTTTTTTAGGGTTCTAAAGTCACATTTCTGAACTCTTTCTCTTGTTTTTAGTTGTTTTTTATGTAGTATAAATGAAAGAATGATTTCGCTGTATTGTTAGGCTCTTTTTTTACTTTTATTGTACAATACAATATTAGAATTAAACATCATTATAAATTAAAATTTTAAATATAATATTTGCTTTGTTGTGATTAAATGATAATGGAAGATTAATACAATTAAAGCCAATTCAATATTGTTACAAACAAGTGTTAGTAAAGCATGGATACAATTTAACGTTAATGCAGCTTTGGTAAAATTAAATTTTGAAAATCAGAATTTCCTATGGACGCTTCCGCTCTTCTTGTGCAACAGCGTAGTCCTTTTTGGGATGTAGAGATGGCATCCGTTGTCTGGACTCCAGTTTTGCTTTCACGTACGCGTCACGAGATTGTGGCCCAAAAACAGAGGAAGAAGCTTCTGTTACTAATTTTACCAGCCTTTCGACAGCCTGAGTGTGGCAGTGGAAAGCGGTTAATTCCTTATCACAGAATGCTCGACTCCTAATATTTTCTTCTATTTCTTCGGGTGATAGTGATCGGGTTAGAGGGGGCTCGGTCACAGGGTGCGAAGACCAGTCTATGAGATCGTAGTAGTGCTCAGCGTTGAACTTTAATTTGGGCAATTCGAAGGCGCATATTCCCTTCCGTGTTGTCTTCGTCGATCTTGCCTTTTTTATTCTTCTCCAAGCAAGAGCTCTCGTGTCAGGATTGCCATCGAGGATCATAGCGAACAGTACATTCTCAGGGTGTCCAAAATAGGCATTGTTCTGAATAACCTTGTCCACAATATTCCGCAGTTTGAGAGGCAGGTAGCGTGACAGTCGAATCAACTTCCATAAATGTATTGGATCCTGGGCAATCGAGGGTTTTTTTTTACTGAGTACCAAACGGGAGCGTAAACTTTCATGACATACGGAGCCAACTGGCGAAGCGCCTCCGAAGGCTTTTCGGTACTAATGTATAATCGTAATACTCTACTAGCTGTTGTTAACCACCTAGATTGTACAACAGGGCCTGTTTTCTGCTTGCTGAGTTCTTTTGGACAATGTCCACTTGAGACGGCGGTACATAAACGTAGGAGGTATTTCTGATCGGTGCTAATATCTGTCAAACCTTCCGTGTCTTCTATCCAATCAACGGGGATGGCGTCAAACTTCCTCACTCGTCGATTTTCGCATTGTGAAATTGCTTCTCCAATGGGTCCACCGGTTGCTTGTGAATTTTTAGTTTCTCCGTCTAAATATCGCATGAGATGTCGGAAAGGTAGCTCGTTCGAATGGAGTTGACAAACAACATGCTGCACAGGAGCGTTGATAGTTATCTCTATGAGTCGCATCACACCTTGGATCCGACCAGTATTGACGTTAGTGCCGTCACATCCCAGCACTGTTAATTTAGAAATATCGATTTTCTGTTGATCAAAAAAAAATCGCATACTTTTGACGATATCATCAGCGGACCCTGATGAAGGTGAAACATAGCCAAGAAACGATGCAGCTACCCCACTCCCAGTGTTGCCAATGCTTGACATTTAATAAGAAAAGAGTAGCCTGTTCCTGCTTGACGCACTCAGTATAAAGAACCTTACCGAACCAAATACGAGAAAAATAGCACTCTGGTATTTATAATTTCTTGTTTTCTTCCTCTAATTCGTTACATCGTAGTCTTTTATTCCTTTATACCACAAAGACAACAAATACACATAAACAAACTGCAAGAAAATCGACTTTAGACCTCTGAAAACACTTGAAATCGCGAAAGTGTTGCCTATATACAACAGGAGAAACTTTGAGGGCATTGCGCGACCCCTAGGTATTGTTCAAAAATTCTGAAAAAAATCACAGATGCTCGGTGCCACCAAATGCAACTTTTCCGCACTATACTTTTTTGAATTTCGAAAAAAAGTCAAAAACGATACACCCTAATGTTAGGTAGCACGTCCACTGCGCAGTTATCTGGGTTCAATCCCCACAAAGTCGGAAAGGATTCTAGGAATGGTTTGAGCGTCAACCTTTCAGAAGAGATGTAAAGCCGTCGGTGCTGTCTAAAAGAGATGTGTTGGGCATTAAAGATCCCTTCGACCCGAAGAGGGATTCGGCAAAATATCTGGGTTAGTGAGGTGACAGAATTCCCGGAATCTCATTAGCCGAAAGGCACAAATAGAGAACAAAAAAAAACTGATTTAAATATATCGAAAGCTCCTTATGCAACCCTCCCACATTTGCGTTCGCCCTATTGGCAGGTAAAAAAAATTGTTCTTGAATCTAATCGGTATATACCAAGTTGCAGAAGTCCTTGATAAAACTTGATAACTTATTGATTGTTAGTTTTTAACAAAAACGCTCTCACAAATCGATTCTTGATTTTTAATACATAACTTATTATGATAAATCGAGGAGTTTTGCCCTAGAAACCCTCATTTTTATTTACAAATGCCATTTTCCGATTGCCTTTTTTCAAGGTTCTTTGAAGCTTCTAGAAAACTGTGTAAAAAATTTCAGAAAAAAACGATTGCGCTCTAAATACAGGGTGTTAAAATACGCATTATTCTCGTCACACCGTCTCTTCATTTCCTCAAAAATTTGGTTTCAGGTTGGAGGGTAGCAAACTCAGCTCCAGATTTATTTAAGACACAATTGCGAATGGTCAAATATTTGCTCAAGACCCTTTTCTATCTAACATACTCATCAATATTATGCATGAGTTGTAATATTTTTACACTCTGTATTTAAGAGAGGAATTATTTTCTTTGTAAATTTTTTCAAAGCTATCTAGTAGCTTTATAAAACTTCAGAAAGAGCAATCATAGAATGAGGGTTGCCCTATGAAAAAAAAAAGATGTGACTAGCTGGAGGTTAGCGGGTTGGGAGTAAACTCAATTTCTCATAAAAAAGTCAGATACCTTTCGTAAACACATCGTCAAATGGACTCTTAAAATAGAAAAATAGACCATTTGACCTTTTCGTTTTGAAAGAAGGAAGGACACGGTCATGCCGCCCCACGCCCTTCCTTCCTTGACCTTATAGTACATGGATTTGTAACAAATCAAGGTAAGAACCCAACATCCAGGGTTTTGCCGGAATCAAACCAGCGACCTGCTGTGGCAATGCGGGGACCTCTCTTCACTGAGCCACGGGGGCTACCAAAAATAGATCTTTTTTACTACTATGCCTAAAATATGTGTTCGAATGATATCGCCGCTGCATGGATTCGGCTTATCTTTTGACATAAGCCGCCTTCGCCGTGATCGGTGTTTTTGAGAATGTAAACAGAAGATAGGTGTCAGGCGACCTCACCCCAGCTATGGGTCCCGTGAATTGCTCACCTGTATGACTAAGTTTCGAGATCTGGTAGATGCTCCGGTTTTCAGGGTGGAAAAGATTGGCAACGAAGCATGATGAGCTACAAAGCATCCTACGCTACTGAATTTTCCACCGCATGTTGTCTCAAACATGTTCTATGGGATTCAAGTCGGGACTTCTGGCTGGCCATCTTAAAATATCAATTTCGGCATTTTGTAGAAATTCTGTAACTACTCAAGCTGCATGAAGCCGAGCATTAACATGCATATAAATGAAGTTTTTGCCAATCAATGGGCCAGAGGGTACAACATGGGGTTCAAGGATATCTGCGATGTATCTGGCCGCTGTCATTCTTCCATTATTCACTAGGAATAACTCAGTTCGACCATGGAAAGAGATGCTTTCCCACACCATTACTGCGCTCCCTCCGAAGTTTTCGGTTTGCCACATATTGCATTGCTGATACCGTTCTCCATGTCGTCTGTACACAGGCATGCGTCTATCATTCGATACTAGACAGAGCCTGCACTCGCCGAAAAAGAGAACATTCGACCATTCTGGCATACCCCAATTTGCATGTTCCCTCGCAAACTGAAGTCTTGCAACTCGATGCTCTCTGGTGAGATACGGGCCGATAGCAGCCACCCTTGGTCTGATATCGTCTTCTCTAACCTAACCCAACAGTTTGCAGCAGTTTGAAATATGCACATTTCTGGAAAGTGCAAGTTCATTTTGTAGCATTCTAGCCGTACAGTGCCGAACTCTTAGTGCAGTTAAACGAGCCAACGATCATCAACTGGTGTTGTTATCCGATTTCTTCCCTGTCCGGCTCTTCTTCCATATATCCCTGTTTCGTGGTACCCATTAATTGCTCTTGAAATAGTACTTTGGTAAACATTCAACAAGTTAGCCACGTATAACGTTGGCTTCGCCCCTCCTTGCATTAATTTAGCGCGAAAACTTAAGAGAAATTGAATGAATACTGATAGTCAAATAAACTCATTCTCGTTTCAGATGTGTTTGACATCATATAGAAACAAATGTTACTACATAGATAAGATTTTCCTCTCCTCATATGTCCAAAAACATATGTTGACATAGAAACTCCGATCGAGCTGCTTAATCGATTGTGGAATTCAGAATATCAGGTGATGCGACAATTTTTTTTATGGTGTGTGTATTTTCTAAACTAGAACTGATCCTGAAGTTTTAATCATGGATTTGAAATCGTCAATCAAAAGTATGCTAATATCATGTGCCATAACTCAAGGAGCTCGCCAAAATATTATCAGCAATGCGATATTGGAAAATCTATTCAACGGCAAATTTCACAGAGTTTCGTCAATGGCTTCTTTAATGAGTCTAATTCTGATAGCCTGAGATAACAATTGCGAAAAATTTGAATCCAGCACACAGCGACTTTTATCAGGACATTCATCATTCTTCCATCTTTTATAATAAATGATAATAAATTCGCAAATAAACAAAATTCATCCATAACTCGTGCGCCTGTTGAAACAGCTGGACGTCGACTGTTTTACAGTATTTAATTGTTTATTGAGATAATGTTCCGAACGAGAATATTAGTCTATGAATCATATTATTGCAAGCTGAGAATTTATGCAGCAAGGATATACGGATTTACGTTTATTATGAATAATAACGTCTGTGTGGGATGATTTGTGAAAAATAGTCCAGTTTATTCTCTAATAATAGTAACCGCCACAAAGTTAATTGGTTAACGTTCTCTCAAGTTCAATGTGAATTGTTTATTAGGATACTGTGAATTCATGAAAATATTGATTTCTTGAAGATCAGATCTTCAGAAATACACTTTCTAACCAATTCTTGAGAAATTTTAGAATCAGTACTATTGATACATTGAATTATTTGTTGATTTTAATTCTCCTTTTCAGGTGCAAATGTGGATGCCCCTTTTGTATTCAAGTAATTCAACTGAAGCACAACTCCGAAAGACGCGAGAAAATTTGTTCAGTAAATAGATTATTTCCGAGAATGGTTCTAAGGTTGATTCTATTCGCGAACTCATCAGAAGATCTGCAGTAACATTTAACATTCCATATGTTTTTTATGCGCGCTTCCCAGGAGTAGGCGGACCTGTTACACCACATGAGTGGGAGCCTGGGAAGAATTGAGGAGTCTGTTTACTCACTTCTTGAAGAGGGCCAAATTGTAGGATGTTCGAAACCTCGGCCCTGTAAACGAAGAAATTCTTATAGAGAGAGGTTCGAGGGTCGTTAAATGTACCGCCATATGATGAGAACTCCTTGCCAGCCTAGTGTTACGGCAGAACATGAGTTTTCCCGGAACAAGGTCTTTCAGCTCCTTGGAGCATCTTCCGTGGAAGTAGCTGTAAAACAGAGAAAGGTCAGCAACTTGTCTTCTGAGAACCAGCCGTTGGATATCGCATGTGATCTCCGGGTGGTCGATGAGGCGCACATCCCGTTTTTGCACACTATCCAACATCCGGGACGAATGTTGAATCTGAATCTTTATATAGAAGCAACAGCTGAGATGACATGAAGTATCGCTTGGCTCTGAAAATAAAACTAAGTTCAGCTGATGCAGACTTAGCTATTGCTGATACATGTTCATGCCAGTAAAACCCGGAGTTGACCTCTATTCCGAGAAGGTGCATCGAATCTTTGGATGCAATTTGTTGACCTTGCATCATCAGAGGAGGTTCTTCAGCAGGGACCTTTCTAGAAAACTTAGTTGCTTGTGTCTTGCTCGCGTTGAAGCTCACCAGGTTCGACTGATCCAACTCAGATATCCTCTGTAAGTCCGAATTCAAGTTATTAACTTGCTGGCAGCTCTGACGCTGATATTCTACAGCTGTAATCGGCCGCAGACTACTGAATAACGAAACCAAGGTACAGTAGTCTGCAAAACCGAAGATCTTGTTATCTGTAAGTGACAGAAGATCGTTTGTCTGCAACCGAAACAAGGTTGGCGAAAGAATGGATCCCTGAGCTACTCCTGCTTGTAACGAAATCAATCATATGTTATACCGTCGACCACAACTTGTATTGATCCATTCGAAAGAAAGCTACTCATCCAACCCCACAATTTTTCGGGAAGCCCATATACAACAAGTTTAATCAACAAGGCCGTATGCCAAACCATATCGAAGGCTTTAGAGATGTTGAGAGCTATTGCTCTAGATTCCCCATGCTTTCCCATCGTTGATGTACAAACATGAGTGACGTAGACGAGCAGACCTCCTGTCGATCTTTATCTGCAAAATCCATACTGACGGTCGTTAATAATTCCCTGAAACTCAAGATATTTGACAAGTTCATCCTTTATGATTCTATCCATCACTTTGAACATAATGGGAAGAAGTTCAATAGGACGGTAGTTTTGGGATAAGGACTTCTCTCCATTCTTTAGGATCGGTTGAATTCTCGCTTTTTTCCAGCTGTTCGGAAAGTCTGGCTTTCATAAGAAATCATAAACAGATCGTTAAGAATAGATGCCAGTTGGGGAGCACACTCTATCAGGACAATTGGCGGTATTTCGTCAAGACTACCTGTCTTCTTGCAGTTCAGCTGCTCGAGAGCCCGTCTCACAGTGCGGACTCTGAACTTAATTTCTGCAATGGAAGAATTTGTAGCTGGAATATTCGGTGGTATTGAGTTAGATGAATCTAACACAAAATCCTTTGAGAACAAGATAGCAATGAGACCTGCTTTCTGTTTCAGAGATGAGGCTATGCTATTTGCAGAAATTGGCACTCACAGCCTTCGTCATAGACCAGAACTGTCATACCACTTGCCTGTTCAAAGAGTTTATCAGTTCGTTGAAATTGGCCTTTGCTCTTGCAGTTGTTAGGTTGCATACGTTCCGTTTTCCTACGAAAGTTTCCTCTGTTGGGTTTATCTTCTATGACTTGTAAGCTCTGTTCTTGGCTGCGGAGGCTCTTTCGCAGTCTTTATTGAATCATGGCTTTTGTGCTGTTGTTCTTTTCATGGAATGAAGGATGTATAGATCCATTCCGGCATAAATGATTTCTGTAACAGATTCAGTGCACACATTGATGTCAGGATCTGAAAGGCACACATCACCGAATGGGAAGCACGAAAATAATTCACGCAGCTCATCCCAATTAGCACAGTTATGATGCCAAATGCATATAGGTTGTTTAAGTTCTTGGTTTAGCAGCAGCTCAATGTTTCCAGTAGCAGATATAAGGTTGTGGTTTGAGTTGCCTAGCGGTGCTGAGACCTCCACTCCAAAATCACCTGGATCTGAAATCAAAAAGAGATCCAAGATATTCGGAAAGTCGGTTGAGTGATCAGGTATTCTTGTCGGTTCATCGACTAGCTGCGTTCGATTATGGCTGATTGCGAAAATTTCAACCTGTCTTCCCACATCTGTTCTATTGAAGTGGTGGAGCCAATTGGTGTAGTGAACGTTGAAGTCACCCAGAACAATGACCTCAGCTGCCGGATGATGTGTCTGAATCCAATCCATCTTATCACCTAGATACTGAAACAGTCTAGGGAAGTGCATATCGTTTGGCGAGCGATATAGACAGCTTTAGAACAGTGTTTTATCCTGCAAACAGATTTTAAACCACGCAAGTTCGAAAGCGTCGTCCTCCTGATGCATGCCAGACGCCTTGTGCCGTCTAAATTCGCTAGCATCGTAAAACGATCTTCTTCTTCTTCTTCTTACGGTGCCTTATCCTCAAGGACGTTGGCGATTACATTTGCCCATCTTATTTCATTTGTTGCAGCTCTGAACAATTCTATAGAGCTCATATTAGTCCATTGACGTAAGTTGTTAAGCCAGGAGTTGCGTCTTCTTCCCGGTCCCCTTTTGCCATTGATTTTTTCTTCGATGATATGTTGAAGCAGTTCGTACTTTTGGTTTCTCATAATGTGACCGAAATATTGCGTCTTTCTTTCTTTTATTATCTGCACAAGTTCTCGATCCTTTCTCATCCTCTTCATAACTTCTACGTTTGTCGTTTGACTCATGTAAGATATTCTTAGCATTCTACGGTAGCACCAAAGTTCGAACGATTCTATTATTTTTTTGTGTTGTTTCCGTCATTGTCCATGCTTCAACGCCATATAGCGCGGTGGAGAAAACGTAGCATTTCAGTATTCGAACTCTTAATGAGATATTTAGTTGGCAGTTGCATAGTATTTTTTGCATTTTATAAAATATAGCTCGTGCTTTTTCCAGGCGTGTTTTTATCACTAGTGAGTGATCCCAAGTTTCATCAAGGCTACTTCCTAGGTATGTTATTTTTGTTACTTGTTCTAATTCTGTTCCGTTGATCCTAATTCCGACCTTTCTGTTTTGGTGTTTGCTGATAGCCATCGTTTTTGTTTTCTTTGTATTTAGTTTCATTTCAAATTCTTTACATGTTATCATCACTCGGTTCATTAGGCGTTGTAGTGCTTCAGCGCTATCTGCTAGAATAACCGTGTCATCTGCGTATCGCAAGTTGTTAATGCATTGTCCATTTATTATTATGCCATCCGAGGTATCCTGTAGTGCCTTCCTAAATAACTCTTCCGAAAAAACGTTAAACATCAACGGGGAAAGAACACATCCTTGCCTTACTCCTTTCTCGATGTTAATGTCTTCAGATGTCTCTCCATTGATTCTAATTTTAGCCTTTTGGTCTTGGTAAAGGTTTGATATGATTCTCAAGTCTTTGTCGTCTATGTTACAAGACCTGAGAATTTCTATTAGTTTATCGTGTTTCACCAGGTCGAAAGCCTTTTGAAAGTCTATGAAACACAGATACACATCAGAGTCTACATCCCTACATCTTTCAACAAGCACACGTATTGAAAAAAGTGCCTCTCTTGTTCCAAAGCCATTCTTGATGCCAAATTGTGTTCGTCCAATTTGTTATAAATTCTATTGTGTATTATTCGGAGGAACAATTTCAGTATATGATTCATTAGACTAATGATCCTATATTCTTCACATTTCCTGGAGTTCTTCTTCTTTGGTAGTGGTATAAACACCGATGTCAGCCAGTCTTTTGGTATTATTCCAGTTTCGTATATTTTATTAAATAAGTTCTCCATAACATCGATGTGTTCGTCTGAAATTATCCTTATAATTTCAATTGGGATATTATCTTCTCCAACAGCTCTTTTGTTTTTTAGTTGTTTTGTTGCTTTAATAATTTCCTCCTTTGTGATGTAAGGTCCAGACGCTACTTTCTGTACACCTATGCTTTGTCTCTCCTGGTCTTGAAACATGTCTTCTATGTATTCTTTCCACCTGTTTATTTGATCTTTTATATTCAGTAGGGGTTTCCCATGTTTATCTTCGACGAAAAATGAAGAGGATTGCTTCCACATTCCAGCTCCTTCTTTTATTTTTTTGTGTAAGTTGAAAGTATCATGTTTTTGTTCTAGTTTCTCAATTTCTTCACATCTTTCGTTTAGCCAGGTAACCTTAGCTTCTTTGATTTTTATTTTGATATTTTTGTGTATTTGTTTATATTGGTTTCGTTTTTTCGTAAAACGATGGACGTCTGAAAAGTCTTCGACCTAACAAAGATACAAGACTTTTTTTTGAGTTTACAGGGTGTTAAAAAAAGACACGGCGATATTTAAGGAGATCATTGCTTAAGTAATTTCATGAAAAAAGTTCATATAAACATAGCTCCGCAAATACTTCCTTACCGATTAACAGGGTGTTAAAGTTCAATCGAAACATACAGTTGAATTTGAATTTTTTGTAAACCCCTTGAGATATTGAGATAAAGTTTTGGAGGTATCAAAAACGTTGAAAGATGCATAATTTTCAATACGAAACAATATTTTGGGCTAGTGACGCGCACAACGCAGGTTATTTTCGAAGAAAAAATAGGAAGTTACAAATTTTTTCGAAAATTGAAAAATATTTTTGAATTTTCGATCATTTTCCAAGACACACACTCTATTGAAATTTTTTATAGGACGCCCAGTTTTTGAATAAAAAATGTTTAAAATATTTCTAGAAACCCTTGCGATTCCATTGATAATACCTGTTCTATGCTCAGTTATAGATGTGTTCAAAAATAATTAACGTCAGTGTTATTTCAGTCTATGATTTTTAATAATTTTGAATCTATTGAATTCGAATTTCGAATCGTCAATCATGAATCGTTATACGAATACTAAAATGACCAACATGCACTTCATGTATGGACGTGCTGACGGAAATGCATAATACTATATGATAAAGGCACATTAATATGACAAGAAGTGGCACGAAGGCCAAGAGAAGTAAGAAAGGTAAAGCTGGAAAAAGACGTTCTTGCAATAATTCTACACGATCCTGGTAACTTCATTCGAAAAATTGCTGACACTTTAGGCGCCAGGAATGAAACTGTTTGGCAAATTCTTCATGAAATAGTTGTTGTATCCATTCCACCTACAGCATATACAAGCACTTTTTCTTACCTATTTTCTTGTCCGTATAGCGTATCAGACTTATAGGTAATCTATACTGGAGCCAAAAAGCAGAAATCCGATTTTGAAATAAAAAAAGGCGTCCGCCAGGGGTGTATCTTGTCTCCGATGTTGTTCAACTTATATGTGGAAAGAGCTTTCATCGAGTCAATCTCCGACAGTCCCATGGGTATTAAAGTAAACGGAATTCCCATCAACAATATTCGATACGCGGATGATACCGTGATACTGGCAGATAGTGCAAATGACCTGCAAGCTCTACTGGATAAGGTAGGAACAGTAACAATTTAGATCAGTTAAAACAGAATTTCATGCAATGCCTTGCTTCTGTTCAATATTCATATTTGCAATGCCTGCCGTTGTGTTTCTCGGCAATGTAATTTTTGCATTGAAAACAATGGCAACACTTTTGAATATTTGCAATAAGGTAGTTCCCCCATTTGTATCGTTAGGACTGTTTGTTTCTGTTTAAGCTTTTCGTATGTGTTTTTGGTTTTCGTTTGAGAAAAGTTTAATGTTATAGGTCATCTGTAATTCGATTTGTGAAGAGTAGAAGTGATTGTCAAACTCTAAGCTCACAGTTCATTACTATGGTTTGTACTATGAACACAGCTCTACAAAAAAAATTTTTTATTGTTGCCCTGGATATCATCGCAAATTTTTATGTTTTCAAGTGCCCAGATTACGAATATATTCATGAAAGTTCTCAATGTGCTCGTATTTTCATGATTTTTGCATTTCTTATATTTTGAACAATTATAAGCTTGTTAGAAATAAAATTTAATTTTCCAGTCATGATTAGGCTTCTGCGCAACTTTTTCGCGCATACAAACATCACCTGATCCCCACTCTCAGACCCCTTGCTCCACAGAACAGCTGAGATCTCAGTTATTTGACAATATTGAAGTACATATACACGTAAATCTGGATAAAGTGTCATGGATTAATATTTTGTTTCAATTACTGAATGTCCATTCTTATATATTTGTCTTCTAGTCTAAAATATAAGTTCGTCACGAAGAAAGTGTAAATATTGTAGTGAATTATTTTGTTATATTTGCGGTGTTTATATACCAAAAAAACAAAAAAAAATATCACAGACTTTGTCAAGGAGACTTATGTTGAATATTTTGGTTTCAAAATGGACAAATTAGGTAAACCATGGGTTCCTAATAAAGTTTGTAAGTCCTGTGTTGAGTCTTTACGGTTGTGGAAAAAAGGTGAACGTTCTGGATTAGACTTTGGTATTCCTATGATCTGGATGGAGCCTACGAATCATTTAGATGATTGTTACTTTCACGTAGTAGATGTTAAATGTTTAAATCGAAATCAAACGTGGAGATACCCAGACTTACAGTCTACGAAATGTCCGGTTCTACACAGTGAAAATCTCCCTCGGCCCATATACATTTCAAAAGTAATTCGCATGCCCTCAGATACAATGATGTTATCAAATTCACAGAAATCGGGACCATCTACTAGTGGAAGTGAAAGGGAAGGTAAAACATCTACGCCAAAGTTATTTTCTCATAATGAACTCAGTGATTTAATACGTGATCTCAATTTATCAAAACAAGGATCAGAACTGTTAGTCTCAAGATTGAAAGAAAAAAATTTATTGGCACCAACAGTAACAATTACAACATACAGAACGCGAGAAAAAGAGTTATTACAATTTTTTAGTGAAAATGAAGGATTAGTGTATTGTAATGATATCGCGAAGCTGCTTATAGACATGGGTTTAAAAGAGTACAAATCTACTGAATGGCGCCTTTTTATTGATAGTTGCAAAAGAAGTTTAAAATGCGTCTTATTGCACAATGGAAATAAATTTGCATCAATTCCAATTGCCCATTCAACGAAACTCAAAGAAGAATATGAAAATGTAAAATTAGTTTTAGAGAAAATTAAATACTCTGAGCATCAATGGCCGATCTGTGTGGATTTAAAAGTGGTTAATTTTTTACTTGGCCAACAAAGTGGATATACAAAATACCCTTGCTTTATTTGTATGTGGGATAGTAGAGCAAAGCAACTTCATTGGGAACAAGATGTTTGGCCTGTAAGAAATTCTTTAACTGTCGGTAAAGCCAACGTAATAAGGAGCCGCTGGTGAGCAGAGACAAAATCATACTTCCACCATTACATATTAAGTTAGGTATGATTAAGCAATTTGTAAAAGCGTTGAACAAAGACGGAAATTGTTTTAATTACATTTGCAGAAAATTTCCGAAGCTTAGTATGGAAAAATTGAAAGGTGGAATATTTGATGGTCCTCAAATACGGCAATTGATGAAAGACTCAGATTTTATCAAAGTTATGACTGTTCCGGAAAGTAAAACTTCGAAAAGTTTTGTGTTGGTTGTCGAAAATTTCCTAGGTTACCATAAAGCAGCAAATTATGAAGAAATTGTGCAAAATATGCTGACAAACTTTCAGACTTTAGGAGCAAATATGAGTATTAAGTTACACTATCTCCGCAATCATCTAGATAAATTTCCGGATAATTTAGGAAATTATAGTGAGGAACAGGGAGATCTAAAAGTGATGGAAGAAAGTTATCAAGGTCGATGGGATTGTCACATGATGGCAGATTACTGCTGGTCTTTGAAAAGAGATTGTCCCCTGAAAAATTATAGAAGAAAAGCTCATAAAAGGCGTTTTATGGAAATATGAAATATATTTTCGACATTTTCCTCTTTATTTACTTCGATGTATCCGAATTTCTCGAAACACAACTGACATTATGAATATATATGTTTTTTCGTTTCTTGTTTTACGATTTTCGTTATGTAAAATGAAAATAAAGATTTAAAAAAGAAATCAGAGCAAATCCTACAAAATCATGGATAGTTTCACGAATTGTGTGCATAAATAGACCCAAAATCATTTTCATATCTAGGGCAACAAAACCATTGTAGACCAGTGGAATCGTTGATGGGCATGCACCTAAGTAATGAAATTGTGGAAATTTAAGGTTTTTCTTCGAAGAAAGTATTGAATGCAATAATTGTCTACAAGTATTATATATTTCTGAAAATTTTTGAACCACTAAACTAGTCCCTGCAAATAAGATCTGCAATATCTCACATAGTTGCCGTACAAATCCATCGAAATTTGCCCACCCTATACATGAACTTCATATTGTCCAAAAATAAAACTGATTACTAATTTAAACAAAATTAATCTTCTTACTCACTATTTTTATTATTTGGTTACTATGTACTTTTCTACGATATAAAACGTTTGAATCTTATATTTTAGACAACAAAAGTTTTCTTTTAGACATACACGTGTTTTTCTGTGTAGTAGGTTACGTTAGGTAATTACAACAGCTTGAATTTGTGTTCACTTATACTCACTTATTATAACCAGTAAAATCAAAACAAACAGAAAATTTTCTATGAATACGAATAACATCTGAATTCAAATTCATTTCAGAGAAACCCAGTAGAAATTCTATTTTATATTAGCTTTTTAGTAAGAACTTCATATCTGGAGACATCTGCACGATGTGGAAACACAATACGCAAACAAAATGTTTCCACATCCGATCTGAACTGAATACTTTGAATAGCTTCCCAGCATGACGGACGTTTGTGTAATTTCCGGTCGATGCATAAATGAATTCGAATTCAAAGTTCACTTTGGTTATGATCACTGCACGGAAATATTTGTAGTGTAATGTGGAAAATCATACTGTTTCGTTGATTAAATAGTCTGGAATCGACCACACCTGTCAATTAATCTGCTGAATTCATCGTTATCGAAATGAATCATTTAACTTTATGGAACTGCAAGAATCCGTAAAAATTCAAAAATTCAAATTTTCTGGTAATTCTATGAAAAAGATAGAAAGAATAGAAGAACATTGAAACTAAAGAAAAAGCTGGAAGTGTCCTCCGCATATTATCACGCACTCTTTGAAATATTCCTGCGGTATTTCTTATCGTCTCACAAGAGGTTATTATTCGATTTCTCAATTCTTTTACAGTGTTCACTTGAGTGGTATAAACTTAACTTTTGAGATAACCCCATGAGAAAAAAATCTAAATTATTTAAGTCTGGGGACCTAGGAGGCCATGGTTCTGGCCCACCCCGAGCTATCAATTTGTTGTTGAATGTATTATTCAAGCATTTCCTAGCTTCTCCACTCAAATGTGCTGGTGCCCCGTCATGCATGAACCACATTATGTTTCTCACAAAAAGTGGCACATCCTAGAGCAATAAAGGTAACTCCTCCTCAAAAATTGCCGATAAGCGGGACCGCTTAGTCTGTTGGGCACGAAAAATAGCCCAATCAAATAATTTCCTATTATTACGACCCAGACATTTAGTGAGAATTATTCTTGATGATGAGATTCTTCCATCAAATGGAGGTTTCCTCAGCCCAATCATTATTGGGCTGAGGATGATGCGATATTTGTGATAGCAGTTCTCGAAAAGTTAGCTTCGCCTGTGAACATTATTTCACTATCAAAACGAGCATTTTCTCTCATTTTATCTAAGAACCATCGGCAGAAATTCAGTCTTGAAGGAAAATCTCGAGGAAGTAGAGTTTGGACGCGTTGAATATGAAACGGGTACAATGAAAAGTGGTGGATTATCCTTCAAATTAGAACATGTGAAATAATCAACTGATTTCCAATTTCTCTTGTACTCACATTAGGATTCAAATGAATATAATTCAAAACTGCTTCCTCAATATCTTGAGTTCTCATAGTTTGAGTTGCACCTTTTAAATGATTATTTGCAGTAAGAGTACCAGTTTCCCTCAACTTTCTGTGGATATTTGAAAATGTTTGCTTGTCTGGTGTTACTCGATATAATCGCCTAGCTTCTGTTGTGTTTCCGTCATCCTGTATATTGATGGATATCAGCCAATTCGGCGTTAGTAAAATAAGCCTTTTTCTCTTACATCAATAACTTCAAAAGTCTTAAAACTAATCGTTAATTTAATACACAATTCGAGCAAACACTGATTCAACATTAGCAACTGTCAAAATAAATAACTAAATAAAAAAAATTAGTATACTAGTCATTTTTTAAATTAGAAGTGCTTTCAATTCAGCGAATGCATAATATCGTTTAATAATTTTTTACTCGAGAACGGTTGGAGATACCAAAATATTACAAGTGTCAAAAAAATTTCTAAATTGAACGAAGATGACGAAAATTGATTGTACGCTGATCAGTGGCGTACAGCAAAAAAGGCAAAAGAAGACATGGCTCCGGAAAAGAAAATATCTTATAGATGCTAGTTAAAATTTAGGACGTCTAATGACGAGACATACTATTATGTAACACCCTGTATTTTCATTATGATCAATCACAGACAAAGTAATGCGAAATATTGTTGCAGGCGATTTGTTCTTAAATTTTAAGACGACAATTGCCTATAAATAAGAGTGTTCGTAAAAAACCAACACTGACGATGACACTGGGAACAGAACATTTTATCAATGAGTGGTGTTTTGAATGTTAACATAATAATTTGATGATTTTAAGTCTTATTCATGTACAACAAACTGATTTCCATTTTAGAGAAATCGAAATAACAAGTACTCATGAAATAAGAGTTGCTTTATTAATAATAAAAACAAGTACTGTGTTTTAAGGAATTTTACTTAGTAATTGCGATTCGTAACGCGTTTCACTATACCGTAGCTTCTTCAGACGAATGAATATGCAGAAAAATATAAATGAGAATATAACTATAAATGTACGTGAGTAATTAAAAGCCAATTGAGTTGCTTCTTCTTAAGTGGTTATTTATGACAGGTATATCCAATAAAATTAAGGAATAGATTGCTCCCCGAAAAGATTCAATAGAGGTGTAGGGCTTAAATCGACTTGTTCATTGATGAGTCTACCTGAGTGTTTGTATTTATTGATTTCTAAAGTTTCCCAAAGATCTACCTTCCAAGATTTATTATCTGTATGCAAAATTTCAAACTGTGGGTCGAAAGAATGATTATTTTCTAAGATATGATTCGCGTAATTTGAATCTGATTTTTTATTTGAAAAACTGGGTTTATGTTCCGATATTCTAATGTTAAAATTTCTATGTGTTCTACCAATGTAGAAATTATCACAGTCATTGCAATTCAATCGATAAACACCTGATTTATTGTTTTTACCTGGTTTGGTTTTATTATTTTTATATATTTGCCTAAATTATTATTAGTTTGGAAAGCTATGTTGAAATTATTGCTACTTAAGAATGATTTCAGTTCCTCACTTGTAATGCCAACGTAGGTTAAGGTGTTGAATTTTTGTTTCAATTTATCGACAGGGTAAACTTCATTCAATGCGATTCTACTTTGTTTTTTATTTAAAATATTATTTATTAGTTTGGGATTGTAACCATTATTTTGGCTATTTGTTTAATCAAATTTAGTTCTTTGTTGAAATTTTCTGGTGATAACGGGATGTTAATCAATCTATGAATAATACTATTGAATGCTGACATTTTATGTTGAAATGGATGACACGATGATATATGTATTATAATATCTGTATGTGACGGCTTATGGTAAATTGCGAAAACATGTTTTCCATTTTCATTCGAAATTGTAACGTCTAAGAAATATATCGAATTATTGCTTTCTATTTCGGTTGTGAATGCAAGTTTTGGATGTAATGAATTTATATGATTTTCGAAAATTTTCAACTGTCCATCTGTTCCTGTGAAGCTTTACACACAGATATTATAATACATAACTCGTCGTGTCATCCAACATAAAATGTCAGCATTCAATAGTTTTATTCATAGATTGATTAACATCCCGTTATCACCAGAAAATTTCAACAAAGAACTAAATTTGATTAAACAAATAGCTAAAATGGTTACAATCCCAAACTAATAAATAATATTTTAAATAAAAACAAAGTAGAATCGCATTGAATGAAGTTTACCCTGTCGATAAGTTGAAACAAAATTCACCACCTTAACCTACGTTGGCATTATAAGTGAGAAACTGAAATCATTCTTAAGTAGCAATAATTTCAACATAGCTTTCAAACTGATAATAATTTAGGCAAATATATAAAAATAATAAAACCAAACCAGGTAAAACAATATATCAGGTGTTTATAGATTGAATTGCAATGACTGTGATAATTTCTACATTGGTAGAACACATAGAAATTTTAATATTAGAATATCGGAACATAAACGCAGATTTTCAAATAAAAAATCAGATTCAAATTACGCGAATCATCTCTTAGAAAATAATCATTCTTTCGACCCACAGTTTGAAATTTTGCATACAGATAATAAATATCGGAAGGTAGACCTTTGGGAAACTTTAGGAATCAATAAATACAAACACTCAGGTAGACTCATCAATGAACAAGTCGATTTAAGCTCTACACCTCTATTGAATCTTTTCGGGGAGCAATCTATTCCTTAATTTTATCGGATATACCTGTTATAAATAACCACTTAAGAAGAAGCAACTCAATAAGCTTTTAATTACTCGGGAACATTTATAGTTATATTCTCATTTATATTTTTCTGCATATTCATTCGTCTGAAGAAGCTACGGTGTAGTGAAACGCGTTACGAATCGCAATTATTAAGTAAAATTCCTTAAAACACAGTACTTGTTTTTATTATTGATAATGGAATTTTACCAAGTAAAAGCCTCCCAAATTCAAAAGTTGCATTATTACTTGCTCATTTCGAAAACAGTTCAATATACAGGGTGTCCGCGCTTATTCCATCTAGTCCCACTATACTCAAATGCGGACACTATAAAAAATATTACTAGAGACATCTAGTTTGATACGAAGTCCATATAAAGGACTGAGATACATACTACAATAGCTTTTATGTTGGTGGTTTAATTTAATTTTTTAGGCAAATCTGGGATTCCCTATGTTAGATTTTATTGGATGAGTTGGGATTTACTGTACTTATTCTTCATATTTGTTTGCTTCTGAGGTTGTAAACATTTTCTCCGGCATGTAATACAAAACTTTATGTGAATGATTAGGAATTACTCTCATTTTTTTATAAAGTTTTTGATCGTGCTTTGCTGCTGTCGTCGTTTGAGGAGAATGAGTTTCTGTGGAGTCTGACCTGTTATTCGAATTCAATTCAATGTAGACTCAGTTTACAATGTATAAATTTGGTGCATTAGTACTATATATTTTTATGGGAAGCGCTTCAAAAGGTTCAACAAAACACTTGAAGATATTAGAAATCATAATTATTATAACGTAGATATTGTTATAATACCCCCTGAAGTAGACGACAGCGACGATGAAGACAATATACCCCTTTCAAAATGGATAAAACAAAGAACAAAAACTTCGAATCTAATCCATCTAGAAAAAAATAATTCCAAAAGTTTGAACTATCTGGACTGAGGAAACAATTGACCTCAGTGTAAATGAAACGCTTGGTTATATCAACCGTCTAGATATTCTGAAACACAATTTAAAAACGCAACTCGGATAGAATTCTTTGAAAATCTGATGGAGGACGATATTTTAAAACTTATACGAGAACAGTCATAATTGTATACAACTCAGAAAAACAATCATTCCTATTGCGTTACTGCACAAGATATCAAGATTTTCGTCACAATATTACTCTTGTGTGGGTACCAAAGGCTACCTACGAAACGTTTATTTTGAAATCTAGATGGGAATCTGTCTAAACTATTAGCGTCCAAAGATTTGTCAAGAAAATACTTTCAGAAACTAAAAAAAACTCTTCCATTCTTCTGATAATTCAAAACTTAATAGGAATTACAAAATATACAAAGTTAACCTCTTAATAATTTGATTGAGGAGGTCGTAGCATGATGAAAATCGATATACATATTTTTAATGAAAAAATAATGTATTTAGATTTTCACTATATTAACAAAACTATTAAGTAATGAACTTGAAACGTCAGAAATCAAGTCCAAATTTTCCGATCACCAATTTTATGATAGGTTTAGTAATCTTTCAGATGCTAATTTTTCCGAAGATGAAGTTTCACTTCTAGAAAAGGGTTTTAAACACAATTTAGAGTCAAATAACGCTCGTCTCCATTTCGATCTGCTAGGAATTGAAACCGAAATAGTACTAAATTATTCACCACAAGCCAAACACCTAAAACACTCTTCAGCGTTACTACTTCAAAAAGAGTTCAATAGTATTCAACCTAAGAAATTCGAAAATACAACTTTAAAGTCCATTAAATCTAAGTCCGCATCTGAAGATATCATATTCACCAAATACAGTCATAGCCTTAAATAAAGCAGATTATTTATTGAAAACCCAAAATTTCATTGAATCAGGTTGTTATGAAGAAATTGATAAAGATCCAACTAATGAATTTCAATCCATAGTTAAAAACGCTTCAAAGTATTCCAAGTCTATAATACCTACCAACCAAAAATATAAACTTTTCATTGACAACACGCAATCACCAAAACTTTACTCCCTCGTCAAACTCCATAAAACAGGGTATCCCATTAGACCAGTAGTTTCATATTTTCAAGTTCCAGCTGCAAAACTTTCACGCTTTCTCATAGACATCATTCGACAGTAAGCTAATCTTGAACCTAAATTCTCAATAAAAAACTCTTCAGTCCTAATAAATAAAATTCAGCACACGATACTACCACCGAACGCTAAACTTATGTCATGGGATGTAGTTAATCTCTTCCCTAGTGTTCCACCTAGTGATACAGTGAAACTCATCAAGAATGCCCTTCAAATTAATAAAGTCAATCTGATAATTCAATCAAAAATCTTACACCTTTTAGAAATTTGTTTAGTCAATCCGATAATTCAATCAGAAATCTTACACCTATTAGAAGATTTGTTTAGAACAAAATTATTTTAACTTCAATGGAGTATTATATAATAGTAAAACAGGTTTAATCATGGGTAATCCTCTGAGCCCTCTGCTCGCTGAAATTTTCATGGATAATATTGAAAAAACTAGCCAAGAACATCCGTTATTCAAACACTTTATTTATTGGTTTCATGTCGACGATATCATTTGTTGTTTCACTGGCACAAACAGACAATTAGAGTAATTCAAAACATTCACTAACAAAATTCACGATAATACTAAATTCACGTTAGAAATTTGTACATAATGAACTCGTGATAGCTCTTGAGCTAATTGAGATGCTGTGGTAGTACGATCTCTTCTGGCTTGTAAAACCAAAAATCGGTCTTGGGCGACTGTAGTAATCCTGAAACGACTTGTATGGCGTTCTTCTACGCTACCTGTTTCATTGAAACGCGACCATAAACGGTTTATGACACTTGGGCTACTTCCCAGAACCCTGGATACTTCCCGTTGTGAGCTCCCAGCTTGAAGCATGCCAACGGCTCGTAACATCTTTTCTCTAGTCAAATGTCGTCTTTCCATGGTCGAATCACAAAACTTGAATCTTTTATTTGTGCTTACAACAGAAACAAAGTGCCAACTAACTGCTTTCAAACACTGAATACATGAAATGATTATAAAGCAGCGTCGCATCTGCTGCATTTATAGTTTTTCATAAGAAAAAACTGAAATTTGTTGCAGCACTATACATAATATGGTGAGAAATTGATGCAGGTGTTCATTTCTTAAAAAAATCATCCATATTGATCGTTCTGGATACGATATATCGATATTCAGAAGTGTTCCCTAGACTTTTTTGAGGTGTTTATATTTACAAACTACTTCTGGATATCCATGGGCATCCTCAGTATTTTCAGAGCTACAGCAACACTTATTCAACTCGCAAAATTGATTCATATTTCTATCCAATTCATTCTACATGATTTACAGAGAAAAGTTTGAGCTATAGGGCTATAAAAATGTTCAACACTATTCCAAAAAGGCTGCAAATTATTGGTAATTCCCGACTTTTCAAGAAGAGTATATACAATTTCATAAAAGAATGTGAACCACATAGTATTAAGTAGTTTTAATCTTTCTGCCATAAAAGCAGATGATGCCTTACATTCATTTTGTTATGTTCCTATCATTTTTGATTTGACAATTTTCCTTTCATTGAAACTTGTTCCTGTGATATAGTTGTAATTTTGATTTTATAGCTGTGATAAGTTGTAACTTGTTCCTGTGATATAATTGTAATGATCTCGAAAATAAATTTTATTCTTTTCTATTCTAGTACAATTTGTAGATCATTATCCATATACTCTAATACCATCATTTGAAATTGATCGATGAACCTGTTCCACAGATATTTCTAATGGGCCTTTTAGCACGCACACCCTGTAAAAGTTATCCAAAGTAGTAGAGGGTTGAAAACTTCAAGAAGTCCCTTTCATTCAGCCCCAATCAGAGTTTTACTCAGCTATTCTAAATATGCACTCAATGAATATTGAAGGACATAGCCTTTAGTTCATTAATGTAAGTAAAGGTCTTACCACATCGAAGAAGGCTTCAAATAACTGAAGACTAGAGAACGATCTAAGAAATAAGTTGATTTCTTCCAAAATCCATCAACGATCAACATTGCAATTATTTAGTTTCAGACAGAAACTAGTTCAATCAATGATACAGATATCAATTCATTATAAAAACTGTCTTCAAATATAGAATAAAAATTCGATTATTTTTTCAAATTTTGACAGATATCAAAATGGGCGGTAGACAGACAAAACGAAATTGAGAAAAATAGCAACGTTTCATATAGAACTATTTCGAAGTCAAGTTAGAATTCTCAAAGTGAATTTAGTTTGCTTTTATGCAATATATCTGTCAATTGTCAAAAGTATTACAGTGAGTTTGTATGTTTAGATTTCGCAACAAATTATTACAGAACTTTTTATCGTATGTACTTACTCAAAACATAAATTAACTGTTTCTTTCTTCAAACACAAACTTTAAAATTATACGACGCAATGAAATCTCATTGTTTTCATCAATTCGAAATCTTATTATTTCCAAAAGAAATGCAAAGAATATCTTGCATAGAATCTTCTCACTTAACTCAATCACAAATATTTCACTGTTTCAGAGAACACAATTTTATCTGTCGAAAAGTCATAGCTGCCACGATCTTTTACATTTTCTTTTGAAATTGACATTGACAGAAGCGGTATTGAAAATTATTTTGAAGTATAAGATTTTTCTTCGAAGTGACATATTGTAGTCGTTAACAATGGAAAGGCATTGAATGTAAAACAATACAGGGTGTTCGCGTTGAAGAGTCCAACAGAAGTATCTGGAAAACGGGTTTATCAATCCATTTCGAATTTTTGGATTAGAGTAAGTTGGCATTGATCTACAAATTGCAATTATTTTCAAGGGGGTACCACTTCCGGTCATACCGAACACCGACTACAAGATAATTTTTTTTCATCAAAGTTTATGGAAATATAGTGTCATCTTCTTTGGCCAATAGAAAATGCCTCAGATTTAATTAAGCTTATAACTCTCTCTTCAATGACGAGAAAAAGGTTAGGTTAGATTAGATTTCAAGGAATTTTACTTAATAATTGCGATTCGAAATCTAACCTAACCTCACCCAGTACTTATAAACATAACAATAAAACTAAATTTGTTTGTGTAGTTTTTTGTTGAATAAAATGGCAAATGAATACTAAAACGAGGACATTATGAAGTTATTCAACATTCGTGGTCAATGTCAAATAAGTCGAACTTACAACCAATTTGCAGAAAATAATTGACAAAATTACAATCGAATATTTTATGGAAAACAGACAGCAAACAGGGGTAGAGTAAGTTAGCTTTATACTAAAGATTTCTATCCGGCTTTGGGCCGCTTCTACAAACCTACCAAATCTATTTTCAGAGAAAATACGAGGTCCACCACGTTTCAGCAAATTGAAGCATGATCAACTCTTTCCACCTTCATTTATTCTTCTTCAACTTACTGCTTTGGTTTCTGAACAAGTTAGCAATTTCACATTGTAACAATTGTCAACAATGTCTGATTCGTACGTAACTGATATTTATCAACAACAACAAGACCAAAATTATTCTCTGTCATGACCATTAGATCTAACAAGAAATTCAGGTAGACTTTTCGAAACGAATTTTTTCTCAAAACTTATGTCCCATACGTTATTCATTACGCAAGCCCAATTTCGAATATTCTGTCAATTCCCACAGTCAGTCGAAGCGAACTTTCGTATGAAATTGGCTAGGGTCTACCCCATCATTATTACGACAATAATGTAAAAAAAATAGTGTGAAAGGCGGTTAATAACGAAAAGTCTCTGAACTGTTTGTAAACGCAGTAATTCCCGTGTAGTATATTTTATCTTTCATGAATGAATAGAATCCATTCAATAAAAAGGAAACTCATTGTTTCCATATCACTTTTGATTTCACTTCGTGCGAAACAGTTGATGCAATATGAGGTTGATACTCACCGCATTTGATGTGTTGATGTCTCGTATCACTCCCGTTTCCAAAAACTCCTTTATTTTGTCTAGTTGTCCAGCCCTAGCTGCTCTCAGAAAGGAAGTGTTTGGATCACTCTGCAATAAATAAATTATAGTTAAGTAGTGTAAATTTACGAAATTCACTTTATAATTTCACTCTTCATGAAATTTCTCCAAAAGCTCCTAAACTAATTAAACCAGACTCTAGTTCATTAATTTTTAAAGACCTTGGATCACTGAAACTTTTAGTAATTCTTAGAATGAAACCCAACATTTTGAAAGCCTTATAGACTATATGATCAATATGATACCGAAAGGACAACTTAGAATCAAGATATATACCAAGATCCTTAATTTGGTTTACCCTCCAAATTACAAGCCCATCAACAGAAAAAATAGCATCGAAGACATTGACATTCTTTGTAACCCTTATATGCTCACACTTATCAGTATTTAATTGAAAATACCTACTTTGACAAAAAACTGAAAAGTCTGTCAAGATCACACAAACCGCAAAATATTATCATAGGACCGAATAGCACTGTACAATCTAAGATCGTCGGCATATAAATCATGTTTTGTATCATGTCATAAAACATTCCGAACTATCATTAATGTAAATTGAAAATGAAAGGGGACCCAGATGTGACCCTTGAGGAACACCAGAGGTGACACGAACGAACCGAAATGAGTGCCATTGAGTGCAACATACTGCAGTCTATCCGACAGATACGATTCTATCCATTGCAGTGACGACTCCCACCAGACCAAAGTCCTCTAGAACCTACAACAAAGTTGCTTGATGTACCTTATCGAAGGCCTTAGCCATGTCTGTGTAGACGGCATCAACTTCAATACCATCATCGAAACTACTACTTATGAAATAAACGTAAGGAGTTAAATAAGTTAACACCGACCTACCTTCAAAAAACCCAAGTTGAGATTGAATCTACTTAGAACCGGACGAATGAAGAAGTTTATCAGTCACTATTGCGTCACCTCTGGAACGAAAGGCGTACGAACAGAAGACACATCAGTAGAATTCGACAAAATCAAATCCAAGATTTTATTATAATGATTGGTGAAACCATTGAACTGATTAAGGGAATTATAAGAAGAAAAATCCCTGAACGAGGAATACGCATCACCGCGAACAACATCGCTGATGTAGCCGCACTCACTGCCATCAGAAGACCATGAAAATGATCCGAGATTGAAATCCCCAACTATCATGAAGATATCATTGAGGTGCGACTCCATCAGAGATGTCACACTGTCAAAAAAGACGATAAACTTTTCATGTTTTATATCTGGCGGAAAGTAACAAACACCCAAGAATAGTTTCCTATTTCCTGTAATCGACACCTTCACCCATACATCCTCCACTAATGACATATTTCTTAGTGATACACCATCAGTCTTAATTTTTCCCTTAACATTACGGGAATCGCTCCTATCGCGACGAAAGATGTTATAATTATCGCAAATAAATTCAGAGCTGACAACATTATGGTTGAACCAGGATTCAATAACACGAATCAAGTCGAAAGTATTGTTCAAAGAGGTAATATAAAAGTCTTTGGTTTTGGTTCTCAAACCACGACAATTTTGATAATACAAGCTAAATGAGAGCTCCATTAGTAGGCACAACACAAACGGATAATTCTATGATCCTTAATATGAAAACAAAATAGTCATTTCAATAGTTTTGCCAGATCAGCTTCTGATGTTACATGACGAATTTTCTATTTTCCATAAACCTTGCCATACAGATATTACTATTCACAATTCTTCCACACATCCACATCAACATAAAATAGCTCCTTATAACAGTATGATACAAAGTTACCACAATACCAATGTCAGAAAATAATTTTGTGAAAAAGCTTGATATTATACGAAAATAGCGGTCAATAATGGTTATAATTCTAAAATGATTGACAGTATGCTTTTCCGTAAACAATTGCAACATGCAATCCATCATCATGTTAAATGCTAATCAAAATATATGATATAATAAACCCAGTCTAGATTTAAAGTCATTCTCGTCATCTCATAATTTGAACGGCTTTCAGAACAGATTACTCTCTAGGCAGATATTGTTATGTATCTGTACTCTGATATACACCACTTATCACTTTTTCAACTATATGTTACGCCTATAATTTGCTATAGGAATTGAACAAAGATCAAATCTACATTATCACTCATCACCTATCTATCTTTTTTTTCATTGAATTTGTCCGAGTTATCATATTACGTAGCATAACATGTGAAATCGAGCCACTCACAATATTTCAATGGTGCACTTCTTAGAATAAGGGAAACATAAAATCCAGAATTTTCGAAAACTAGAGAATTCTTTAGAATTATTGTCAACTCAACCATGAATTACGTGGCGCCTGTTGACCCCACACTTTTCGAGAACCATATGTATTTCGAAAGATACTTTGTCAAGGTCAATTCGGTCAGTTGCATATATAGGCCACAGTTACATTAGAAAAGGAGATTCGCTTAGACTCATTCATTCACTTCTCATTCTTTCAACATTCAATCTACCGTCAAGTACAGTTCAAGTTCTGGGTAGTTGTCATAACCACGATTACGAATATACATATGCTCCTGTGATCAAAAGTAGTGTAGTGTGAAATTCAAAGTGTTTACATGTATTTTCTTATTTGATAAAAAGAATCGAATCCTAATTGGTCACCATTATTTCATCTTTATAGTTCTTAAAAGAGGCAACCCTTTTAGATTTCCTTCCTATTGAACTAAGTATCTTTACCAATGTAATATATAAAACACATCACCCTTCAAATGTATTACTTATCCGCCACAGTAGAGTGAAATGCTATGTTTATCAATATAGAGTAAATTTGAACATCATTCTTTTATTTGATCTACAAATGTATATCGATTTTCATCCAGTATTAACCTCCGAAATCATATTGTTAATTATATTCACATTTTTATATAACTCTAGTGAAAGCGTTGATCTTCAATGCGTGATCTTCTTCACGTAATAAAGAATTACTAGAAATTGTTGTATCATGAAAAAATAGGCTTATCTCACTCTATAATCTACAATACATCCATTTAGGGAATATTCAGTCAAAATATGCCCGCGGTTTGAAACCTCGTATCTCGTATCATTTTCTAAGTATTTCAGAACTGAACGCTACGTAAGCACTTGTTATAACAAAAGCCTGCAAGTGAGGATGTAGACAATGAGTAGAAATGCTTGTTCAGCAAGTGTGACCAATTGTGATCTCATAACATTCAATCA
Source organism: Cryptolaemus montrouzieri (assembly GCA_013387265.2). Classification (NCBI taxonomy): domain Eukaryota; kingdom Metazoa; phylum Arthropoda; class Insecta; order Coleoptera; family Coccinellidae; genus Cryptolaemus; species Cryptolaemus montrouzieri. The sequence goes on along the minus strand of JABFTP020000083.1, from coordinate 1,036,084 downwards.
CGAAATGTGCTTACGCCCCTCCGCTACCTTGATAAGTATTCAGAGCGATGTCAATTTATATACCTTGTTCATTTTCTTGCTTCTTGACTGAATTAATTTTCAGATATAAATTATGTCGTTTCATCACAAATCTAAAGGGAACCAAGAATTGAGAAAAGAATCTTTTTCTCCACGATCATCACTGAATGTCATAATTGTCAAAATAATTTTTAACAATAGAATTTAAACATTCTCACTCTCAAGTTTGAATATTCATTCTAAAACACGTGTTTTTTTATGTATTTTAATTCTATATGGAATGCATATTCCGGCATTGAACCAAACAATATCGATTGCCATGAATGAAAAAGTTATTGTTTAAATAAGATTATGAGAGAACGACCGATCACATTAGGTATAAACCTTGAAAAATATTCCACCTGAAATTACAAATTATATAAATAATAAAATCGAGAACTTACTGCCGTGAAAATCAATATATGAATACGAAATATTTTATGCACTTTTCACAGATTGACAAAAATAGAAGAAAACGAACTCCTCTTCTGAAAATATTTCAATTGCATTTATTTTGATCTTCTTCTTCTTCTTACGGTGCCTTACCCTTAAGGACGTTGGCGATTACATTTGCCCATCTTATTTTATTTGTTGCAGCTCTGAACAATTCTATAGAGCTCATATTAGTCCATTGACGTAAGTTCTAAAGCCAGGAGTTGCGTCTTCTTCCCGGTCCCCTTTTGCCATTAATTTTTCCTTCGAGGATACGTTGAAGCAGTTCGTACTTTTGGTTTCTCATAATGTGACCAAAATATTGCGTCTTTCTTTCTTTTATTATCTGCACAAGTTCTCGATCCTTTCTCATCATCTGCATAACTTCTACGTTTGTCGTATGACTCATGTAAGATATTCTGAGCATTCTACGGTAGCACCAAAGTTCGAACGATTCTATTCTTTTTTGTGTTGTTTCCGTCATTGTCCATGCTTCAACGCCATATAGCACGGTGGAGAAAACGTAGCATTTCAGTATTCGAACTCTTAATGAGCTATTTAGTTGGCAGTTACATAGTATTTTTTGCATTTTATAAAATATAGCTCGTGCTTTTTCCAGGCGTGTTTTCATCTCCAGTGAGTGTTCCCAAGTTTCATCAAGGCTACTTCCTAGGTATGATATTTTTGTTACTTGTTCTAATTCTGTTCCGTTGACCCTAATTCCGACCTTTCTGTTTTGGTGTTTGCTGATAGCAATCGTTTTTGTTTTCTTTGTATTTAGTTTCATTCCAAATTCTTTACATGTTATCATCACTCGGTTCATTAGGCGTTGTAGTGCTTCAGCGCTATCTGCTAGAATAACCGTGTCATCTGCGTATCGCAAGTTGTTAATGCATTGTCCATTTATTATTATGCCATCCGAGGTATCCTGTAGTGCCTTCCTAAATAACTCTTCCGAAAAAACGTTAAACAACAACGGAGAAAGAACACATCCTTGCCTTACTCCTTTCTCGATGTTAATGTCTTCAGATGTCTCTCCATTGATTCTAATTTTAGCCTTTTGGTCTTGATTCTCAAGTCTTTGTCGTCTATGTTACAAGACCCGAGAATTTCTATTAGTTTATCGTGTTTCACCAGGTCGAAAGCAATTTGAAAGTCTATGAAACACAGATATACATCAGAGTCTACTTCCCTACATCTTTCAACAAGCACACGTATTGAAAAAAGTGCCTCTCTTTTGATAAGTTAATAATATTTACTACCTCTTTCTCCTGATCAAAGTATTACCGTCATGCATGGTTCAGAAATTTGGTTTGAACAAATAACCACGACCCAATTTAGATTAGCTAATTTGAGAAAAAATAGATTGGTCAACGAGGGTTTTCAGAATGGCCAACCTGGTTCATTGATGTGACTCCTCTGAGATCTTCATAGAAGTGTATAAGAAATATTAATAGAAGTAGCTAAGCAAAATATTTATGGTTTCCACTCATCCCATGATCTCAAAATGTCTGATTATATTTACAGTTTCACGTATTTTCAAGGTCATAAAAATACTTTGAAATTTTTCTCGTTTATCTCAAATTTTAGTCGAGGAAGAACTCATGGGGCGAATATATAAAGGAATTTGAATTCAGTCTAGAAGTTTTAATTTTATTATTCACCCATACGTCAGTTGACAATACTTCACTCATTTCGTTGAGAGCAAATAATGAATTCAAAAATCTACTTTAAATTATAGGATATAAGCAAACCTCACTTTGCTTAGTACCAAAAATAACTAAAACTATCCAAAAATAATATATATTTCAAGCCTAATTCGATTTTTTGATCAACAATTTCATCTACTATGCCACTGTTTTGAAAGACAAATTTCAGTCTATGAAAAATTATTTCATGCTTGTCTAAATGGATATAACTATTGTGAACTATAATATATGACTAGATAATTTTATGGAAAATTGCAAAGACTAATTTGTTATGTAGTAATTACTAATGTTATAGTTAGTCTTAGGAGTTAATTGAATCACATTTTCCTCAAAGAAATTTAAACTTTATATGGAGTATAATTCCAAACAACTGAAAAATACAATTCACGGTTAGTAAACTTTATATAAAGAAATTTTACAACCCGAATGTCCGGTCATAAACATATTTTCTATAATGAAACATTAGATCCGAATTATGCTTGATCATCTCGAAGAATCGTGAACAAATAATTATTATTCTGGAAATCTTGCTACTTAAAAAATAATTATAATTGTTCATCCTTAATAAGAATATACAGGACGTTCTCATTTCGACGTTTTGATACAGTAGTTACGTGAAATCCTGCAAATAGAGAAAAATGAGGAAGTTATTTATTACTCAAGAGTAAGATATCAAAATAATAAGTAACAAAACAACAAATAAAAGTTATCTCAAATACTACAACTATTTGCAACATTCAAAACGCAATGTCCAGAAACTTCTGCATGCATTTTGAATTTGAATATTGGTCACTGAATATGAACAAATTCTAAGAATTTGTTTCAATTTTTCTATACTCTTAAGGGTAAGTATTTACAGGGATATCCACCGGGACCGTCCGTTAAAACCTTTTTGAGTTCCAATTACAATATCAAGCTGAAATTTTATACGCGACCATAACTAGCGATTTCCAATTGAAGTGAAATATTTTCGAAGTGATACCGGTTATACCGGAAGTGGGTCATCACTTTGTTATTCCTAATGGCAATCTACCTTTTTTATTATACATCTAGAACCGACTTTGTCAATGGACAAAGATACCTGGAAATTTTGAAAGGAACATTAGCAAATTTTTTAGATGGATTACCCCTTAACATTCTGAGGGATTGCTATTACCAAATGGATGGTGCACCAGCACATAAAACACGAGCTGTAGATCGGCAGCTAACCGAAATGTTCGAGGATAAATGGTGGGGTAATCAAGGACCAAATTTTTGGCCTCCGCGTTCTCCGGACCTGACGCCCCTTAATTTTTATTTAAGGGGCAAAATCAAGAGCGAAGTATATCTTATTCCTGTAAGAAGTAAAGAAGAGTTACTAGAGCGCATTCATAATGCTGAGCCCATATTGAACATTTATTCAGATTGTGAATTAGTTTTCTCGTATGATGTTTGCTATCATTTATTCGTATTGATGTAATTATCTTCGATGATTGGTTTTCGCTTAGGTCCTACAATTTTTATTCATCCAAATTGTAGAAAATTGCTTCTAATGCTTCGAAATTTTATTTTACTCATATACGTTAAATGTGGAAATTGGTTATTGAATTGCCTGCAATTTCTACCCCCTTTTTTTGACATTCTAAAATGAATTAAAAAAAGATTAAATATATTTTCGTTTGAATAACCAGTGGTTTTATTCCAAATGTGTTGTATTTTTTGGATATTTTCAATCTGAAATAACGACAATTCTTGTTGGAATTTCAAATTCGAATGAACGAAGTGACAAGTACATTAATTTTAGGCACCTGTCAGGTGAGCGTAGCCAGTTCAGCTACTTGATTCAAATATTTCAAAGCATTCTCTGTTAGTTCCTGCAAAATCATCATGAAATTTGACGCTTCATCTGATGGCGATATAAAAATTGGCACGTGCAATTTGAAAAAATCATACAAAACAACGCAATAAACATTTGACATGTGTAGACTTCTTAAAAAATTCCTTGATCCTTCTTCTATCCACCCAAGCAAGAATTGTGCCTGTAGTGCGAAAGATCTACGAGCTACAACTTTTTTAAATGTTCTTCAAAAATCGAGTTTATAACAAAAATAATTAAATCTGTCAAGAGTTTTGACAGATAAGTGCCAACAACTTGGGTATTTTATGCCTTGCTCAAATGTCGGTTCAAGATGTATAATAAAAAAGGTAAATTGCCATTTGAAATAACAAAGTGATTATCCACTTCCGGTATAACCGGAAATGGCATCACTTCGAAAATATTTCACTCCAATTGGAAATCGCTAGTTATGGCTGCGTATAAAACTTCAGCTTGATATCGTAATTGGAACTTAAAAAGTTTTTAACGGACGGTCCCGGTGGATATCCCTGTATAGGGTGCGCCTATATTTCAAGACAGCTCGAACGTTTTTTGGCCACTAAAAAATTCGAATGGGGCATTCAGTCGCTAATTCATTCTTTTCTGAACAATTTAACATATCGGTCTTGAAAATATTTCAGGAATTGGTAAAAAACTAGCGTGAAGATTTTTTTTCATTCTGATTTTCAGCTGAAATCGAAATATTTTTTTCACCTCATGTCGTTAGCTTTCCTGAAGTCGTTGTGTTTTTCATGGACGTTCTTGGAAGACAAAGAACCATTTCTTTCTTCTTCTTTCGCGGTCGTTATGAATCAACTGCGTAATTCAATCACTGGATTGAACCTTTTCTATCATTTCGAGAGGTCAAACTCGAATATTGATTCAGAATTGTGCCAATTGTCGTCGATAAGGTTTCTCTTTTCCATCATCATATGCATCTACCGTTGTGAAACCTCTGAACATAGACTGCATGCATTAACTTTATGATAAACAAAAAATAATGAAATGTCATCGAGTTTTAGACGACATCTGGTTTGAACTCGAATTTTATCTTGGTGTTGCTTGTTTTTGAAATTTGAAATTGTTATCAATGGTTTTAACGAATAAGGAAAAGCGTTTCATTGAATGTTTATTTGTGCGTGGCTATACTTCTAGGCCAATATTACGCCAATTTCCAGCCCCTAATATAAAAAAGTACAATCTTGATAAAAAATTTCGGGCAACATGGGTCATTAGGACGAAGACCAGGTACTGGTGCATCTAGAACTGTTAGAACACAGGTACTCGCCTTTTTCATAATCTGTTACAAGCATTAAATCTAAACTCCCCTCAAAATGATGGGAAAGGTTCAATCTAGTGACTGAATCACGCAGTTGATTCATTACGACGGCAAAAAAATTTTTAACATGTGGGGAAAATTGTTAATATTTGAGGAAGTAGGCCATCTTGAATTCGAACTTAAATCAAGTTCTAGGTTGGTTTTAGTAAAATATGGTTCTTTGTCTACTTAGAACATCCATGAAAAACACAACAACTTCAGGAGTGCAAACGCCATGAGGTGAAAACAATATTTCGATTTCAACTGAAAATCAGAATGAAAGAAATTCTTCGCGCTACTTTTTTACCAATTCTTGGAATATTTTCAAGATCAATATGTCAAGTTGACTGAATTATCGACTGAATGCCCCATTCGAATTTTTTAGTGTAAAAAAATGTTCCAGCGATCTTGAAATATTGCTCATTTTCGAATGAGTCAGCCATATTAAATTTCACTAGAAGTGAAATTTCGAAGAAATTTCTGAAAACCCTAGTTCTTTGGCTTTCCAATAAAGCAAAAACCAATGATCTAGTTCTTAAATTAAGAAAGTTATAACGGAAAAAAATTTTCTGGTTTTCTCTGGCACACTCTATATAATAAATATTTGACATAGCCGCTATAAAAAATTTAACGGGATACAATCTTGTGAACAAGGAAACCATCGCACTGGTCTTCTCGTTCATCCAGTTTTCACCAAAATACTGGTTTCAAAATTCGGAGGTATCTTTTGTCTGGTGTGAGAACACACCATCTTGTTGAAAATAGTATAAGCTCTTTATTCGCGGAGTATCGTTAATATGCCACTGATACAGAAACCGTGAATATGGAATGGTGATTTATATGAAATTATAGGAAATACGTGACCAAATAAATAATAAATATACAAAAAAATCAATTTAAATGAAGTTTCGAAAATATTAATCATTCATTAACTTCAGGCGTAGGCTGTGGTTTGAAGAATTTTGTATTTCTCCCTTGTCTGGCAGTTTCTAAAAGACTTCGTCAATTCGGACTGATTTTCAGCAGAGGTATTAGCAATTTGTCTCTTGAAAATAAAGAAATCACAAAAATGTCACGTTTTCAGTGCTTGTTGAAGCCTTGCTTATAGGTTGTGAATTTGACATTTCCTCCAAGTCAGTTTCAGTCAAATCTTCATCTTGCGATTCAAGCAACTCCTGAATGTCACTTAATTCATCTGTTCGAACCCATCTCGTCCTATTGCTTTGGAAATTTCGGCAATGTTTACAGTTTGTTTGTTTGTTTTTCCTTTAACGTGCTCTATTTCTGCCTTTCGGCTAATGACACGCCGGGGAATTCTGTCACCTCACTAACCCGGGAATTTTACCGAACCCCTCTCGTGTCGAGAAAAGTGATCTTTAATGTCCAATACATCTCTGTTCGACAGGACTGACAGTTTTACATCTCCTCCGAAAGATGGACACTCAAACGATTCCCAGAATCCAAAAAATTGCACCGACTTTGTGAGGATTGAACCCAGGTAACTACGCCTACGCCACCGAGCCGGCATGCTTGCAGTTAAAGTTTGATTTTGCACAGATTATTCGTCATTTTCCGCAGTCAGATAGACCACAGTTTTTTCACCATGATTTCAGTATGTATGGATATAGTTCTTTCAATGATTCCTTTATGTTTGAAATACATTTTGCTATGTCAAATTTTTTGTTATCCAATATGATTATGAAGGTTTATCTATTGTAATAGAGCTCTAAGGCTTGGGTCATTTCTTGGTCTATAGGTTGAAACGAAAACGACGTGTAAGGCGTTAGAAATGTCACTTTTATATTTGGACGCATAGTTTCAAGTGAATGGCCGAGTGCATTGTCATAATAATTATTATATTCATAATGAAAACACATTGCTACAAATATAATTTTCCAAGCAAAATTTACAAATCGAAGTCTTCGAAATTATGAAGAAGAAAAATGAAAATTTCATTTACTTTTCGAATAACCCTCGTGATTTATCAATTGATCGAAATTTCGAGATGTAATTTTGAAATAATTTCGAAGGAAATATCGTGAAACTTTTCTCGATAGAACATTCAGTTATTACTCTTCTGATTTTATCTGATTTATTCATTAGTGAGATGACTATCTCGATAATCTGAGATGAAGATTGAAATTTGACTCAATTACTCTATAATTAGGATATAATTTTCGATGTTCATGCTTCATCGCCTATCTCAGCATATCGAATCGAGCTTAAGTTATAAACGTAGGTAGTACCAATTGAGGAAAATGCAGTCTATGATGGTTATAGTCATGGTCCATTTGTACATTTAAATTACCATAATGAATCAAAACAAGGGTAAGAGAATCAATCAAATTATGAAACTTTCGAGAAATTCTTAATTTCAAAAAAATATCATAATTTTCAGCCCATGAAGTACGTCACACAATTTAGATCGCTGGTCATTATCAGGACTGATAACATAGAAGTAATATCTCTCATTTTGAACATCTTCATATTATCATTGTGTCAAAAAAAGTACCGGGAATTGATTACTAAAAAAATCTGATTGAAATGATTGCCAAAATTTTTGTTGTTGTTAATTTGACACAACTGTTTTCTATATTGACGCGAAGTTTAAACGAGATATATCATTCAATTTGTTTACAGTGCTCAATTTTGTCTGTTCACACAAGTTTGTTTTACGATTTTCACAATGGATAAAAATATAGAACTAAGACATTGTCTTACAAATGGAATTGCGTGTGCCGAATCGCTGAAAATGTTACAGAAGGCTTACGGTGAATCGATTTTATCAAGAACTTACGCTTGTGAATAGTACAGTACATTCAACAGCGGCCAAGATGTGGTGAAGATTTACCTCGCTCTGCTCGGCCATCAACACCTTCAATTGAAGATAATATCGATACAATGAAGGAAATGGTAATTGAAAATCGTCATTTTAGCATGAGAGAGATGGGCAATAAACTTTCCGTGTCTCACGAATCAATCCGTGTCACTTTAAACGATTGTTTGGAAATGAAACGCTGGCCTAGTTCCAAAAGAACTGAATTTTCTTTGAAAATTGAATCGCGTAAAGCTCGCTAAAGACATGCTAGAACGAGTCAATTGCGACATTCATCAAACGCATTGTAACTGGTGATGAGACATGAGTTTATGAGTTTGACATGCAAAACAGTCAACAAGCTTCGGAATGACACCTTCCAACTGAATCTAAACCGAAAAAAAACGTCGAAATCGATCAAAAATCAAGTTAATGACGACTGTTTTTCTTCGAGTATCGCGGTTAGATTGAAATAGCAAATTCGTCGAAGAAGGCCAGATTTATGGAAAGAAAACTCAAGCATTTGGCTCCACGATAAAGCATCATCTCACAAGGCTATCATTGTGAATGAATTTCTGACCAAAAACTCAACAAATACTATCGAACAACCAGCGAATTTACTTGTAATGGCTCCGGCAGATTTTTTCTTTTTCTAAAACTCGAATTGCCACTTCGAGGTGCCCGTTTTGAATCGATGAAAACTTAAGTCGATTCTGGAAAAAGCGGAAAGTATGAAACTAAGAATAAAGTGTCATGGTATTCATAACTGTATCTTAATGAATTTTATTCTATTCTGTGTAATGTGTAGAACTTTTAATTTATCAACACTAGGAATAAAGTATGGCCATTTTGAATGCAGTGGTTAGCAAATGTTGAATCTTGTTCATTTTATTGGAAATTATATTTTCTTCAATTAAAATTATTTGAGGAACAACTAGTCTAACCCATAGAAAAACTATTATTGAGATAAAAAACACAAGGTTTAACTTTAATCTACACTTTATTTAAAAAATTCGACGACGTTTCGCTGACACAGCAGCTTTATCAAGAATGACAAACAGAATGAAGAGTATGGGTATTATAAACAAATCGTAGAACAAGCCATTGTACAGTTAGTATGAAAGGTAATAAAAACTAATTAAACAAGTTAAGTAGGGTGAGTAATTCACATCTACCTGTTCATTCAAAAGCTTGTCCGAATGTTTGTATCTATTTATTTCTAATGCTTCTAGGAGATCTAATTTTGAACTTTTGATTTTATATGTAATATGTCAAAGTTTTTATTGAATGAATGGTTTTCTTTTATTAGGTGGTTTGAATAATTTGAATCAGATTTATTTTATCGAAGCTACGTTTATGTTCAGATGTTCTTATGCCAAAACTCCTATAGGTCCTACCGATATAAATTTTATCACAAGAACCGCAATTGAGTTTATAGATTCCTGATTTACTTGATTTTTCAACACGAGATTTATTATTTTAATATGTTTACCTAAGTTATTAGAAGTTTTGAAAGTTATATTAAGATTTTGTTTGACGAGAAAGGATTTAATATTTGTACTTGCAGAACCGATGATGTTTAAACATCATCAAACAGATAACCATTAATATTTCGTAAAAACTGTATCAGAAAGCAATAAATGAAGTATATCCTATTCATAAAGACTATAAAATATTCAACAGTTTAACATTCTGCGGTTCTGCAAGTACAAATATTAAATCCTTTCTCGTCAAACAAAATCTTAATATAACTTTCTAAACTTCTAATAATTTAGGTAAACATATTAAAAATAATAAATCTCGTGTTGAAAATTCAAGTAAATCAGAATCTATAAACTCAATTGCGGTTCTTGTGATAAAATTTATATCGGTAGGACCTATAGGAGTTTTGGCATAAGAACATCTGAACATAAACGTAGCTTGGATAAAAATAAATCTGATTCAAATTATTCAAACCACCTAATAAAAGAAAACTATTCATTCAATAAAACTTTGACATATTACATATAAAATCAAAAGTTCAAAATAAGATCTCCTAGAAGCATTAGAAATAAATAGATACGAACATTCGGACAAGCTTTTGAATGAACAGGTAGATGTGAATTACTCACCCCTACTTAACTTGTTTAATTAGTTTTTATTACCTTTCATACTAACTGTACAATGGCTCGGTGTGGACTTTCCTGTTATTCATCCAAATTGTTCTACGATTTGTTTATAATACCATACTCTTCATTCTGTTTGTCATTCTTGATAAAGCTGCTGTGTCAGCGAAACGTCGTCGAATTTTTTCAAATAAAGTGTAGATTAAAGATGAACCTTGTGTTTTTTATCTCATTTATATCATGGATCTACATCAAGTAACGGCCTTCACAATTCAAAGCAAAAAACTATTATTATCTAAACATCATAACTCAAACTCCTGATTTAGCTTAGTTTTCTATATAATTTTAAGCATTAAATGAGAATAATGACAATATATTTTTAGGTGTGAATGCAATTCTAGATTTCACATTTTCACTTATCTGTCCGAAAGGGTGAATTTTTCAACTTTGTTGGTACTTAAAATTAGATATATTTCGCTGAAAACAATATGTAATCGTTTTCAATTCACTCTATATGTCATGTGTAAGCTATAATTCTGATAATTTCAATTCCATTTCAAGTTTTTCTATTGGGTTACGAAAATGCTATGTGGACCATTGAATTGTATACCGATATTTTATGTTAATTTGGAAAGTTATAACCCTCGGGAATACATTTATCTTTGCTAATTTATTTATACATACGAGGTATGTCAATTAAGTTCGCGAAAAAAAGCCCGGACGGTCCGAAAAGTACATAAATACTTGAAAATACTTTATATTACTTCGCAATAATATCCCTCGAATTCGATGCACCGGCGGCACCGTTGAACCCACTGTAGGAAGCACACCCTTAACCCCCACGCAGATAAGTCCTTCAGAACCGCTTTGGACTTCCCAAACTCCGTCAGATCTGTTTCCTCTGAGGTACGATTTCAACTGTGGGAACAGATGGATGTCATAGGGAGCCAGATCTGGACTGTAGGGGGGTGTGGAATGTTGGAATGTCGGTTTTGGTTAAAAAATCACGAACTCCAAATGACGAGTGTACAGGAAAGAGTACAGGAAACACATGGACCTTCAGACGATTCAAAACTTCAATGTAGAATACTGCGTTGACTGTCTGACCTGTCTGATCGCTTCCTCTCTGACACGGTGTGTAGCGTTGTGGTGAGTAGTCGAATTAGAGTGACTTTTCAAGTTTTCTGTTCATTTACTCTTTGTTATCATGGTTGCCTGGTGGCAATTGTGAGTGGCCTCTGTTTCGGTTCATTGCAGGACGCAATAAGATTTACATACATTGTAATGCTCCAACGAATTGGGATGAGTAGGTGGCAGCGTGTCCTGATGTTGTGAATAGGCATGAAATACTGACGAGACCAAATGAGACCGAAACTGCAGTTTATTGCTCTCATTCATGACAATCGACCGAGCTGTACTGCTGCTGTGTGACCTTGGTTGACAGTGATTATGAAAGGTAGATCGAAAAACCAACTCCTTCAGGGAAGGATATCTAATAATCTACGGAAGGTTGGATATTGTTCCTTGAACAAAAATTCCTCACGATTTAAACATTACTCTGAGGTTAAGTCAAGAATTTATTATACAGAGAAACCCATAATGATATGGAAGCAAAGCATTAAATATTGTTAAGCTTCAGTAACCAATATTCACATTTAAAATGCATGCATGAATATTTCTGAACGTTGCAATTTTCGCATTCTGAATAGTGGAAATATTTTTGAGTATTTGAGATAGTTTGTAGTTGTTTTATTGTTACTGATTATTTTTGTTATTTCCCAACTGCCTATTAGAAGGAAGCAGGGGATGTTCAGGAAAATTTGTTTGTCAAGTTAAATTTGGAATTTACACAAATGAAAGTTTGGTCGTTCGTGCTGTGAGTTGTCGTTGAAAAGATATTTGAAAATCTCAACTGATTCTTTCATTGTTTTTGGGGCGATATGTAGGATTTTCAAATTAAATCTAATACTAGAAAAATAGTAACCATTTTGGAATCAGTGGATAGCTGAAGATTATTCTTAACGAATGAAATTTGATGTGATATTGCAGTATAGAATAGATAGATCATAAATTCCTAATTTATTTAAATTCTCCATAAAATTGTTAACGATAAAGAGTGATAACAATTTATTTTAAGATCTGAAAGGCATGTTTTATACAATTATTCAGTAAAAATGAATGTATACCAGCATTGCCTTGAAGATAGCCATCAACCTGTAACAATAGACAACCTTCCAATTATGTACATTATAAAACATGATATTCACCTAGTTTTCGAATATTTGAATATTTCAGGGAACACCCACGCCACACCTCCCATTTAAAATTAATTTTTTAAGCCAAATTGAAGTTTATGACGTAATGTGTCCCCACACAATATACAGAAGACAGCAAAATGGAATAAATTGGGTGAAACAACATTTTTATGAAATTTCAAACACCTCACAATATTTGAATTGTGGAGGCCGTTACTTGATGTAGATCCATGATATAAATGAGATAAAAAACACAAGGTTTAACTTTAATCTACACTTTATTTGAAAAAATTCGACGACGTTTCGCTGACACTGCAGCTTTATCAAGAATGAAAAACAGAATGAAGAGTATGGTATTATAAACAAATCGTAGAACAAGTTGGATGAATAACAGGAAAATCCACACCGAGCCATTGTACAGTTAGTATGAAAGGTAATAAAAACTAATTAAACAAGTTAAGTAGGGGTGAAAAATTCACATCTACCTGCTCATTCAAAAGCTTGTCCGAATGTTTGTATCTATTTATTTCTAATGCTCTAGGAGATCTAATTTTGAACTTTTTGATTTTATATGTAATATGTCAAAGTTTTTATTGAATGAATGGTTTTCTTTTATTAGGTGGTTTGAATAATTTGAATCAGATTTATTTTTATCGAAGCTACGTTTATGTTCAGATGTTCTTATGCCAAAACTCCTATAGGTCCTACCGATATAAATTTTATCACAAGAACCGCAATTGAGTTTATAGATTCCTGATTTACTTGATTTTTCAACACGAGATTTATTATTTTTAATATGTTTACCTAAGTTATTAGAAGTTTTGAAAGTTATATTAAGATTTTGTTTGACGAGAAAGGATTTAATATTTGTACTTGCAGAACCGCAGAATGTTAAACTGTTGAATATTTTATAGTCTTTATGAATAGGATATACTTCATTTATTGCTTTCTGATACAGTTTTTACGAATGATTAGATCTATCATATCCGGATTATATGAATTATTAATGGCTATCTGTTTGATGATGTTTAACTCTTTATTATAATCTTCTACTGATAAAGGTAAATTGAGTAACCGATGTACCATGCTGTTTAAAGCTGCAACTTTATGTTGAATTGGATGTAATGAGTAGTTATGTATAATTATATCAGTATGTGTTGGTTTACGAAAGACCGAAAAACATGATTATAATTTTGTTTAGTGATTTTAAGTCCAAAAATTAATTGAATCGTTCTGTTCAATTTCTATCGTGAATTTAATGTTCAAAGGATGAAATTAATGAAATTAAGAAATAAGTCTAATTGACGAGTAGTTCCAATGAAACATACTAAGATGTCGTTAACATATCTATACCAATAAAGAAATGTGGAAATGAGTGGATGTGTTTGAACATTAAATTCACGATAGAAATTGACATAATAGACAAGGAAAAGTTCACTCACCTAACTTTTTGGTGGTTTTTTCGGTTATCTCGTGAAATATGCTTCTTTCGAAAAAACAAAAGTGCAATGAAAATTGTAGGAAATTAAATTATCTAGTCGACAAGAATATCTGTGCAGTTGAGATTCTTGTAAGATGCGCGAAGAAAAAAAGAGATAGCAAACGGAGGGAGTAAGATGAATAATAAGTTCTGCAATGAAATGTCAAATAGCTATCAGGGTCGGCGTAAGGTTTTTTTGAGAAGATGAGTCATAGACTCATCCCCAGTTAGACTACAGGAAATTTTCGAGGCAGGGGTTTTTCTAACTTATAATTCAAATTTTCAAGAATACCTGCAACCTGTACAATAGGATAACATATAGTAATTGAAGGTTGATATTCAATAAGTATTTGAGGCGAAAGATTAGTTGTCATGTTTTTCCTAAGTACCTAATATATTTGTGATACCTCGATGGGTTTATATAGGATTAATGACCTAACAAAAAAAACGGAAATTTTAAGAAGTACAATCGTATTGCACTCTCATGAGGACGAATGATTCGAGTTTACCAGCTGTCAGTTTAATAATACGAATTCATTAAAAACGGTAAAAACTATTTATCTAGATAATTTTCGCAAACAATTCAAATATGAAACATAAAATGAGTTAAATAACGAAGAATTAAAAATTTTCTATGTCAGATAGTTCTTCATCAGAACTAGAAGACTATTGCTGTCATTATAGTCTGCTCGCATAGTAATTATGAAATCGTCGATAACGTCATCTAGCAAAGGTTCTGGCTCCATGAAAGATTGTTCAGTTTTTTGCGTATTGTCGCATAATGATTCCAACTAATCTGGAGAAAACGAAGAGAAAACTCACCACAAAGTTTTTCAACAATTTTCATTGAGAAATCAACATTCCTCCAAGCTACATAAACTTTCACGGCTGCCCAATATTTTTCAATCGGGTTCAAGTTAGGATAATATGAAGGAAGTCTGAGTACATTGTAATGATAACAATAATAAGTTTATTGCATCCAACATCACTACAACATCTATGTGTATGTTCCCCGTTGAAAAACAGAGGATCATTAGTTGTGTTCTTAGATTCAAGTGAGTTTAGACATATAAGAGTTAGGTACGTTTGATGAAATTTTTTTCTGCTTTTTTTCTTATTCCATTGTTGCAGATTTTTCTAGTCCCAATATCCCTTCCTTTTCACCCTTGTCTTCGTGAAGAAGTCCTGGAAATCATGGAGTGCAAGATGACAATGAGAGAATGAAGCTGCTAAGCAGAAAAATTTTTGGTACTCTTTTTGTGCACACGACACTAACACAACATAAACAGACAAGCTATTGCTAGTGCCATAGCGACAGGAAACCGAGTTCTTTCCTCAGGCTCTTTCCTACGCAAGATAGTATGGTTCCCCTGTTACATTTACTGTGCTCACACTTTAGGGGCAATCGTAGGAGACATGATGCGAGTTTTGCTGAAACAGAAGGCTTGGCAATTGCGATCCAGGATCAGGTTGTTTTCACGAGGAATTATAGAAAACACATCATCAAATAAAATATAGATGATTCTTGCCGTAGATGTTTCTGTTCTTCAGAAACAGTATTTCATATATTATCATCTTGCTCAGTGTATATATATATATATATATATATATATATATATATACAGGGTGCTTCAACGAAAACTTAAACAGAGGCAAAAACAGGTCAATTTTTTTGTTTCAAGGAGGACATCCTTTGGGGTACAATACTTGCCTGAAATATCAACCCCTAAGCGGGGGTTGCAATCCTTGAACATTTTGAATAGGGAAGATGATTCGAGTGATGACTCAAAAGAAAGGTGGCATCTTTGTTTACATTGCCTCGAACGAATTTCCATTTTTAATTGAAAACTGTAAAAGATACAGGGTGAGCAACTGAAAGATAGGGAAGACTATTTCCCTGAGACTATTCAAGTTTCAGTGAGGTAAAATGGAACATCATATAACATAATTGAAAACGATAGGTATGAGTTCAGCTATAGCTGTTCTTCCACTCAACCCGTTAATAAATAAATTCATAAAACTAACATCCAATAACAAACTACATAAGACACTAAATGAATTCATAAAACTAACAACCAATAACAAACTGCATAAGACTCTCATTTGATTGTGTCTCTAATTAAAATTTCTGGTGATTTCTCTTAAAACTGTCCCTGGAAACAGCCGCACGATAAAAATTGTGATACTGATTCAGAAGCAGCACTGCCAGGTAGGCAAAACGTTTCTCAAATAACACAGTTACATGATAGGGTATTGTATACAGTTCACTGCTACGAATGTTGACACTATTCGATTCATTTCTTTTCAACGAGAACCTTTGTAGGTATAACGCTTGACCAGTTAGTATATTATAAATAACAGAGGGATATTGCAACACGAAAAGATACCCACACTTCAGAATATTTTGTGAGGAATAGTGAGGCGTTACATGGTCCCTGAGGTTAATATTAAATAAGAATCTTAGACAGGAGTTCTGCAATATCCGAATGAACCCCTGAATGTACCAGTGGCAAAGAAAAAGTACACAGAACTGCAATAGTTATAAGGGCTGACAATAATGCTATTGGACAATTTCTAGTTCACATTGCTACTTAAAAAACATTTTGAACTTATACATTGACTTGAGTTTGAGGTAAGCATTTTTAATCAGTTTATTCACATGATTTTCAAAATTGAGTTCACAATCAAACAGCACACCTTCACTAAACGAGATCGTAGAGTCGTTAATTTTAATATCACAGTCCTTAGCTTCAATTGACTTAGAACATAGTTTTTTCGTACCAATGCATATTGCCACCGATTTAGCCGGATTCAGCAACAGACCGTTATTTGCAGACCAAGTACTAAGACTAGAGAGATCTTCATTGATTTTTTCAATTCATTCCTTAATATTCAAGGGGACGAACGACTTATATAGTTGCGTATCGTTTCGCATATAGGGAATTGAGGAATGTTTAATGAAGCCACATAGATCGGAGGTGTATATTATAAAGAGCAGGGGCCCAAGGATGCTTCCTTGTGGTACACCCTGGTTGACTGTATAAACTGATGAAAGATTTCCATTGACATCAACATACTGGGATCTAAGAGACAAATAGCTTGGAAAACAATTTATGACCTTATCATGGAAAGAATTGTAATGAAGCTTTACCAAAGTGAGCAAGTGATTCATCAAGTCAGAAGTTTTGCTATAATCAAGCAACAAAAGCAATGTTACCTGACCATTGTCCATTTTTTCCAATATATTACTAGTAATCTTCAACAGAGCCGAATAAGTTCTGAACATTTTCCGAAACCCGGTCTGTGTTTGTGGAAGAACATAATTGTTTACGTGATCGGATATCTGTTCCAAAACTATCTTCTCCAGTACCTCGCTTTCCACCGGTAGCACGTTGATGGGACGCAAATCAGAGGTCCTGTGGGCTCATTAACTTTTAGTATCGGGGTTATCCTAGCCAATTTCCAAGCTTCAGTTACTATACCTGAAGTTAAAGAACAGTTTTATGTTTATTTTCTGAGTTTATAGTCAACAACGTGGTTTTCACAACTTAGGTACACAGAAAATTGTATAGGGAAATAAAAAATATTATTATTATTTATTATCGTGGACTTATGCACTATCTCGGCTGTTAGCTGGATATAATTTACCTTTTCCAGATTCAGCAATCAAAGGGAATATGCTCGATTACAATATACTTGACATAAATTTCCTAACTATCCTACATGTATTAAGAATTCTAGCTGTTTGCATTTCTATATAGGTCTTCTAATGCAATTCTGATTTCTCAAGGCTATCATGTAAAGTTTTGGGTACTAACCCAGTCGAGGATACGATGACAGGAACAATATCTATTTTCTCGAGGTACCACATCTGCTTGATCTCAATAGCAAGGTCTGTGTATTTGGACTTTTTCTCTTGGAACTTGTTCAGCACGTTATTATTATTCGGTATGGCGACATCCACCAGCATTGCTATTTCTGGCTCTCTTATCATACACCACTATGTCCGGCCTATTATTCGTCACCATTCTGTCAGTGATAACAGACCTATCGTAGTATAATCTGATAGAGTCATTTTCCAATACGGGCGCCGGTTGATACTTGTAATATGGCTGGAAGGTATTCAGAAGTCCGTACTTGTGTGCAAGTTTCTGATGGATAATGTTGCACACTTGTTTATGCCTGTAAAGATAGTCCGTATTGGCCAGTTGTTCGCATCCGGACGTAATATGCTGTATTGTCTCCGATCTTATATGGCATTTTCTGCACTTATCTGTTTGTAATGTTCCGTCCTTCATAATAAATTTTTTGTAGTTGTTTGTAGCGATCACTTGGTCTTGGACGGCCATAAGGAATCCTTCTGTTTCCGCGAATAATTCTCCTTTCTTCAACCATTTGTTGGAGGCTTCCTTGTCGATATTAATTAATATAGTAATAATAACTATTATTACTATTATTATCGTGGACTTATGCACTATCTCATCTGTTAGCTGGATATAATTTACCTTTCCCAGAATCAGCAATCAAAACGAATGGGCTCGATTGCAATGTACTTGACATAAATTTCCTAATTATCCTACATGTATTAAGAAATGGACGAAAAGAGAGCGGAAAGTACTCATGTCACTTTTTTCAACTTTTTTTTCCGTCAAAAAACGAGTGAAAAGTTTAGAAATGATTTTTCAAAAATTTGGATGAAATAAAAAATGTAGACAATTGAAGCCTGTACAATTTTACTTTCCATTATTTTCTCGAAAAACTTGTCACGAGATAACCACAAAAACATAAAACTTGAAATAACGGCATGAAGCAGGACAAAAAAGTGGATCCGTTATTTCGATACAAAATGTGACCTTTTCGCGTCATAAAATTGCTTGCGCAAATTTTTATTAGTTGAATATCTCTATCGACAGGGCAACTCCATAGATCAACATCTCAGATAATGGATTTTGGTATGCACAGTTAGAAATAAATGTAATTGCCTTCACTTTTTTTTTTTTTTGGCTCTTTGGGGTACAACAGGCCAAGGCCCAAAAAAGTACCCACTTAATAGATATAAAAAAGTGAACTTAAATTATCTTAACGCTAAAAATTTAAAAGTACCTATAAGTATATAAAAGTCTAAATAATATGATATTAAAAATCTAACGGTTAGTTACAAATTATAATTATCAACAGCAGTGTGAACACATATAGTATAACAAATGGAGAGGACTCTCATTTAAAATAACAGTATGAGAAGAATAGAAAAATATTAGAGAAAAACCAGATAAAACAAGAAAAATATATAAAACACTAGAGACTATATCTTCTCATGTAAAAACAACAATATGAGAAAAACATTACAGAAAAACTAGATAAAAACAAGAAAAAACTTATAAAACACTAGATCTTATATGTCTGAATTTAAGAATTTGAATTTCAAAAGCTTCTTTACTTGGAAGAGTGATAAATGGTTTTTCGATTCCCTGGCAGTGATCATTATGGAGTGTAATCATTCTATTTATCGGGGAGTTCTGAGCAGCATTTGTACGATAAAAAGATGGACGAAAGAGCAGATGCGATCTTAACTGGCGCTGAGGAACACTGATTGATATTTGCTCCAATAGTTCGGAACAGTCTATAATATTGGTCAATATTTTGTACAAGAGGGTCAAATTAAAAACTATTCTACCATGTTGAAGGGAATTCAATCCGCATTGTCGTCTTAAATCAGGATAGTGGTGATTAAGATGAATATGAGACTTGTATGCATACATACGCAGGAACCTATTTTCGACACTTTCTAATCGTTTGATATAAACTACGTATTGAGGATTCCAAACAATCGAACCGAAGTTAATCTTGGTGAACACATGGGAATAATACAACGACACCAGAGATGATGCGTGGCTAAATGGTTTAGACTGCCTATAAATGAACCCTAGCATCCTCAAACAGGCCCCAACAATACCTTCAACATGCGAATCACTTATGGGCATCGTACGAATCGGAGGAATCGGTCTGTCGGCAATGCCGTTGCAGTTGTTTGAAGGGAAAATGTTTCCCACACCCATCCGATCTCTAAGAGAAGTGTCGATAGTTATCATGTGTGCCGACATTCCTTTTACTATGGATACAATGCACTTGTAATCCGTCCAATTTGCTTACATTCGTGTAAAACTTTAATATAGCTTTCTACTACAACTATTCTCGAATTGATTCATTTCGCTTTCTGCGAGGTTAAAACAATATCGGTAATTGCTTTTTCTAAGTAAAAGTCGATCAACTGCGTTAAATAAAATCAACTATTTCACTAGATGAATAAATATGTCAAGACTAGATCTTCTTTATTGACCTTCATAATTCTCTGTTATATTTCTGTCTGCGATTTGCAAGGTTTTCTTCATTAAGTTGTCAATAATAATTATGTATAATATATTAGGAAAGTTACAGTTACCCGCAAACAGGACAATAACCTTCTCAAGACAATTACACTAGAATTTGTTTATAGTCGACATCCTCGACATTGCTTTAGCCTGCCTCAACCTAATGCATAATAGACAAGAGCGGAAATGTTCATTCCACTCCAACTACTATAATAGACTCGAAGAACTGTATCATAAATCCTTGGAAGGATAGACAGACTTAATAAGATTCATTTAGATTAGTATCATCCATGTTCATTTAATTCAGAATATGATTATACAAAGCCTTAAGGCTTCAGTATTTGCTAGATATAAGATAGAACGATGAGTAATTATCATTGAACAATTACTATGACTTACTATCAAGATATTGATGGAAATATAAAATATATCAGAATTGTTTCAAGCGTTTTCCTGTCTTAAATGACGATGATACTCTATTACAGGAGAGAAACTCCCACAGGTTTGATTGATCACATGATTTTCTTCAAATTGAAACCGTAGGCAATGCAGCGATATTAATCAAATTTTGAAACAATTGCGAAATTAATTAGGAATATACATAACTACAATGAGACTTTGATGAATCGTTTTCATTTTAATGAAGTACGTGAAATGCTTTAGATCCAATTAATAAAACCATTTATTCTTGTATCGGAAGTTTGGCACTAAATATCTATCTATATAGTGAGGTCGCCAGATATAGGAACTTTGAGGTATACTAGATCTGCCAACACATCCATTAAGTGTAGGGAAAAATTTCTTGACGAAAAAAAAATTTGATGAAGCCTTTGTGGAAGTCCAATAATTACAAAAAAAATCTACATGTTTTGTGTGTTGACTGACAGTGTTCATGAATTTTTTCAGATTTTTCAAGTGATCAGTATTCGAGGAAATAAATAAGATGTGAAAACCCACTTTTTAGGATGTTAAGGAAGGATGAAGAGGGAAGGTTATCTCTGAATTTCATTGAACTGTTTTTCATTGGAAAAACAAGATTTTTACCTTCGTGAATCATGATTTACTCAAAAGATAATGTAAACTTAACAAAATTGTTGTTTTCATTCTCTTCATTCAAAGTATTATGGTTCCCTAAAACATTCGATCCCAATCTATTAAAAAGAATGTTTAAGTTCTTTAAAGAGCAGACGCATGGTTATCAGCATGGAATATACAGGGATATCCACCGGGACCGTCCGTTAAAAACTTTTTGAGTTCCAATTGCAATATCAAGCTAAAATTTTATACGCGACCATTACTAGCGATTTCCAATTGAAGTGAAATATTTTCAAAGTGATACCATTTCCGGTTATACTGGAAGTGGATAATCACTTTGTTATTTCAAATGGCGATCTACCTTTTTTATTATACATCTAGAACCGACATTTGAGCAAGGCATAAAATACCCAAGTTGTTGCCACTTATCTGTCAAAACTTTTGACAGATTTAATCATTTTTGTTATAAACTCGATGTTCGAAGAACATTTAAAAAAATTGTATCTCGTAGATCTTTTGCACTACAGAAACAATTTTTGCTTGGGTGGATAGAAGAAGGATCAAAGAATTTTTTAAGCAATTTACACATGTCAAGTGTTCATTGCGTTGTTTTGTATGATATTTTCAATTTGGCCTTTTTCAAACAGCAATAACTCAATGTTTTCAAATTGCACGTGCCAATTTTTATATCGCCATCAGATGAAGCGTCAAATTTCAGATGAAATTGTATGAGCATGTACTATACCCATCTCTTATAGTTCCGAAATAATTTGGGAATATATTGAATTTTGATGATTTTGCAAGAACTAACAGAGAATGCTTTGAAATATTTGAATCAAGTAGCTGAACTGGCTACGTTCACCTGACAGGTGCCTAAAATTAATGTACTTGTCACTTCTTTCAATCGAATTTGATATTTCAACAAGAATTGTCGTTATTTCAGATTGAAAATATCCAAAAAAAATACAACACATTTGGAATAAAACCACTGGTTATTCAAACGAAAATTTATTTAATCTTTTTTTAATTCATTTTAGAATGTCAAAAAAATAGTGGGTAGAAATTGCAGGAAATTCAATAACCAATTTCCAAATTTACCGTCTATGAGTAAAATAAAATTTCGAACCATTAGAAGCAATTTTCTACAATTCAGATGAATAAAAATTGTAGGAACTGAGCGAAAACCAATCATCGAAGATAATTACATTAATATGAATAAATAATAGCAAACATCATAGGAGAAAACTAATTTACGATCTGAATAAATGTTCAATATGGGCCCCATTTTGCTCGATACACTTGACAGCTCGTATACGAACATGATGAGTTGCCCTCCTAGTTTCCTCAGGATCAATATTACGAAAAGCATTATGAATGCGGTCTAGTAACTCTTCTTTACTTCTCACAGGAATGAGATACATTTCACACTTGATTTTGTCCCATAAATAAAAATCAAGGGGCGTCAGGTCCAGAGAAAGAAGAAGCCATAAATTTGGTCCTTGATTACCCCACCATCTATCCCCGAACATTTCTGTTAGCTATCGATCTACAGCTCGTGATTTATGTGCTAGTGCACCATCCATTTGGTAATAGCAATCCCTCAGAATGTTAAGAGATAATCCAACTGAAAAATTTGCTAATGTTCCTCTCAAAATTTCTAGGTATCTTTGTCCATTAAGATTTTCCTCATGAATGTGATAAGCCAACAAATCATTCATTAAAATTGCAAAAACGTTCACGCTGAATTTATTTTGGAAATCAATAACCTCAATGAAATGTTATGGTCGCGTATAAAATTTTAGCTTGATATTGTAATTGGAACTCAAAATGTTTTTAACGGGCGGTCCCGGTGAAGATTCAACGCAGCAAAAATTTTTTTGGCCACTTTGAGAAAACTAACAACAGGGGAGTGAGAATATTATTATCATTATTAGCTTGACATTAAAGGCTAAGGATAAAAATCCTATGTGAGCCTAAGTAATTTTGCAAACAAACGAATGATCCCTAAATATACGAAGAAATGAAATTGACTGAATACAACTGATTGATAAACAGTAATTGAATATAACATGGTCTATAGAGTTTTTGGAACTATTCACTGAGGTTGCATCGATGACTTTGGAGGAAAGTCCGTTCCAGGTATTGAAAATGCGATTACAGAGGAAAGATTATCGCTGTCTTGTATAAAATCTCTCTTTTTTCAATTTCAGGCGGTGACCTCGTAGACGAGAGTCTTGGTTGAACACAATTAAATTTTTGAGACAGCCATAGTTACACTTTATAATCCGAAATCATACTATTAGGTCCCCACGGAAGCGTGGACGTTCGAAAGTAAGTAAACTCGCTCTATTCAGTCGTTCCAAGTAGGATGCTTAGTTAGTACTATAATATGGGTATGACAACCGAGTAGCCTGCCGTTGCACATTTTCCAGCATTTCACGGTCACGAACTAACAGTGGACACCAGACTGGTCCTGCGTATTACAAAAGAGGTTTGATGTATGATTTATATAAACAAATCGAGCTCGAAAAAGAGAGGTAAGAAAATGATCGCCGAATGAGATAAATGCTATTTGCTTTCTTACAAACACTACGAACGCGCTTCGACCAGGTCAAGTCCGAAGTTACCGTAATCCCCAGGTCCACGTGCGATGACACCCTGCGCAACGGAAAACTATTGATGTTTTGGGTTATTTTTCCCGATATGGAGCACTACACACTCTGATTTATAGAGTCCAAGTCATTCTGCAGGACTTTATGATGAGAGTTAGGGTTCGCGTATATTTAAGTATCATCAGCGTAAAAGGATTTCTTGCACTCAATACTGAGGGCAAGATCACAGGCAAAAATCAGAAAAAAAAGCGGCCAGAGCACAGGTCCCTGGGGGACACCACTAGTAACTTATCTTTCAGATGAAAAGCTCTGCCCAACCGAACCGTGAATGTTCTGCTTGACATGTAGTCCCCAATCCAGTCACTAAGCCTGCCTCGAATACCACATATATCCCACTTGTACAAGAGCCTACGCACTGTTACTCGATCGAAAGCCTTCGCGAAATCCAAGTATATCACGTCGGTTGGTTGCTTTAAGTCGTATGAGAGAGTCCAGTCGTTCAAACATGATAATAGGTTCGTTATTGTGGATTTTTTTTAGGAAGCCATGTTGTTCGCCAGATAGTACTGCGTTTTCGTCGACATTGCTTCACCAATTATAGATTCCATCAACTTGGATGGAATCGACAAAAGACTGTTGAACACACTGTTTCACTCATACGCACGTGTTCTTGATGAAGTCGATTCACTGTGAGCCTTCTGATACATTTTCAGCGATTCGTCACACGAAATTCCATTTTCAATATAAAACTTACGACAAATTCTCTGTTCGATATTTTATCCATTGTAAAAATCGCAAAATACACCTGTGAGTACGGACAAAATCGATCACTTTAAACAAATTAAATGACAGAACGCATTCAAACTGTGCGTCAGTATAGAAAACAGTTGTGCCAACTTAGCAACAACAAAAATTTTGACAATCGTTTTAAGCAGATTTTTCAATAATCAATTCTCGGTACTGTTTTTAAAGAATGTATATTGAATATGTAAATTAAGATTCGGAAGTTTTCAATACAAAATAGATGATTCAAAAATGCTGTCAATTGTCAAAAAGTCATTATAATGAGAGTTCTGTTTATACTTTATCAACCTTATCTAAATGAAAATGAAATGCTGTTCACTCGCAGTTGCATCATTTGAGAACCGAAATAAAGTTTTTATTGAGATAAAAATTTACCGGGAGATTGGAAAATTCTCGAAAAACTTTTAGTGGGAAGAAAGTATGAACTCATAATAGTGATTTCGCAGATGAAAATATTTATTTTTTTCCTTGTTTAAGTTAAGAACGGATGTGGGTCAATTTCCAGCGTCCCAAAATTACCAAAGGAAATACGAAATCTGCAATTTTTATAGAAAACATTATAAATAAATCCATAAAATTATGCAATTCTGATGCCGTCTATTAACGATCATGCATTATTATACTTGATCATGGTATTAGTATACTGGGTGATTCACCAGTGACTCGGTGCTCTGTAGGTCGTACACTCTTGAAGATTTCATTTTTGTTCGAACGGTATTGTATTTAGAAAGTAAAAATCTACTTCAGCAATTTATTTCGCAGTAAACAGGTGTCCCAATTTTCCATAAAAAAATCTTGAGTGGTTTTTTCAGATTGAAAGACAACTTTTTTGTTCAAGATTCATAAGCGTCCTGAACTCTGATATAATGTCTTTAAATAATAAGTTTTTTTGGTGAGTAGTTTCGTCACAAATTTTTTTTTTCCCGTTAAAATGCAGGAGAAAAGGCTCTCATATCATCACATGCTCCTTCAGCCAGAGAGGATGAATACTTTTTTCCTTTCTTTTTCTTATTGCCCAAGGATACCTTCATTGATGAATTGAAATAGATTATCCTCATTTTATACAAGAGGGACTCAAAAAAAATTTTGAATATTGTAATTTTAAAAATATTATATCTTGATTTTTTTCAAATGGAACATCCGGTATTTTATTATTCATGTTAACGCATAAAATATTGTGCCATATTTTTGCAGAAGTAACCCCATCTTTATCTTCGACAATTTTCGAAAAAAAAAATAAACTAAAATAATAGAATCAGAGGTTGCGAAAGAAGAGTTTATTAGTACATATCATTATACTTGATCAGAGAAATAGATTGGTTTTTGGTGAGATGATCTACAAGGTGTTGCACTATTTCAATAAGTGTTTGAAATGTTGCCCGTTTCTTTGTAGACACAACTCAATCCTTTTGAGGAAAGACCGTTGAACTCTCGACAACATTTGCGGATTAACTGACTGAAAGGCGTCGACGATTCTCTGTCTCATATAGAACTATGTTGTAGAAGGAATCTGGTGAACGATGCCCTTAATATAACCACACAAGGAAAAATCTAGACTTGTAAGGTCCGGAGACCTAGCTGGTCATCTAACAGGACCATGACGTCCTATCCATTTGTTTGAAAATACATGATTCAAATGCTCCCTAACCTGATATGAGTAATGTGCCGGTGCTCCATCCTGTTGAAACCACAAATCTTGTCTTATATGCTCTGGTACATCGGCAAGTAACATTCGTAGATGATTTTGCAGTAAGTTTAAATACATTTCACTATTGAGGTGCCCGTCGAAAAAGTGCGGCCTAATTAGATATTCATCTACTATAGTGGCCCATACATTCAAAGACCAACAATGCTGGTGATCTATTTGTCTCATGAGGTGTGGATTTTCTGTGCCGTAATAATGAAAGTTGTGCCTGTTAACAAGCCCATTCTGGTGGAAAGTTGTCTCGTCCGAGAAAAGAACTCTGCTAAACATATTTGGATTTTCCGCTATTCTTTCACTTGCCCAATTGCAAAAATTGATTCGATTTTCATAGTCTTGATTGTTTAGTTCCTGCAACTGTATATGATATGGAGGAAATTTATTCACTTTTAAGATTATCTGGACGGAAGTTTGACTTATATCTGTTAGCTGAGAAATCTGCCTTTGGCATTTATATGGGTCCTCTGTCACTGTCAACAAAACTGATAACTGGTTGACTTTAGCTGTAGCAGTTTTTGGTTTTTCATGTTTTTTTGTAAGTAATATTACCCCTTTCGAAGAATCTAATTAGAAGTTTTTCAAAGCATCTTGCATCAGGATTTCTGATGCAAGATTTCATCTCTTATCAGGAAACTTTTGTGTATAAACTCTATTTGCCAACAAAAAATGTCTATCACACTCACCCACAATAAAAAACATATCAACCATTTCTTCTTTGGAGAACTTCATGGCAGTCAATTGGAAAAATTGGGTTCAAACCTCACTTTAACAATGTTTAATAACAAAACACTGATAAATTCACCATCTAAAATGCAGAATATGATATGTCCGGACACCTGACAGAAGGCACAAATAAAAAAAAATGTCAACACATACCTCGATTTACGTTTTAATCATCTTGATTTTATCATTCGTTGAAAGAATTATCTTGTATTGGTTTCATTCTTTAGTATTGAATCATTACAGAAAAAAACTTCTGTGCGAATAATAATGCATGTTGATGAATTTCATACGGTTTGTAGAATTTTCATTCAAAATTTTTACAAATAATCGAATATTTCGAAAATGCTCAAAGATAAAGATAAGGTTACTTCTGCAAAAATATGGTACAATATTTTATGCGTTCACATGAATAATGAAATACAGGGTGTTCCGTTTGAAAAAATCAAGATATGATATTTTTAAAATTACAATATTCAATAATTTTTTTGGGTCACTCCTGTATAAAATGGGGATAATCTATTTCAATTCATCAATGAAGCTACCCTTGGGCAATAAGACAACGAAAAGAAAAAAGTATTCATCCTCTCTGGCCGAAGGAGCATGCGATGATGTGAGAGCCTATTTTCATGAATTTTTAACGTAAAAAAATATTGTGACGAAACTACTCACCAAAAAAACTCATTACTTGAAGACATTATTGCAGAGTTTAGGCCGCTCCTGAACCTTGAACAAAAAAGTGGTCTTCCAATCTGAGAGAAACCACCCAAGATTTTTTTTATAGAAAATTGGGACACTCTGTTTACTGCAAAATAAATTGCTGAAGTGTATTCTTACTTTCTAAATACAATACCGTTCGAACAAAAATGAAATCTTCAAGAGTTTACGATCTACAGAGTATGGAATAGAATAAGTTCGATATCATAAACACTTTAGTAAATGACTGGAAAAATGTACCACTTAAAACAATCTGGTTATACCACTGAATTTCCCGTAAAAAATTCTTGAAAATTGATTCTGACAAACATCCTGTATTTTAAAAACGAAGAGGGCTATAAAAATTTGGTTGGCTGCATCTATTGTTTCATCCGTCTATTTCTATCAGTTTGAAAGTTTCCATTCAAAGACAACGAATTTGGGACACCTTGTACTTTTATTCAAGCGTTCCGAATTCATATTCAAATACCTGCTATAGTCATAATTTTATATTTCTAAACGACAATCAATAAATGACGATAAATTATTTGTTTTAATCAGAAACAAATTAATTTCGCAACGAGGCTAATTGATAAACCCAAAAATTCTTTACTTACCACATTGACCTGAGAAATTTATCTTATCTTTGTAGTAAAAATATTCGGCCTCCCGTAAATGACTAAGTTATAAGACGGTGCTATACATTTTTCAAAATGTGGCCAGTCTATCGCTGAATAAATCATCATTTCAATAGTAAATGATTCGTATTTCTCATTTAGAATTTCCAGGTATAAATTAGTGTTGGATAAAGTAATAAAAATATTATTGCTGATCAAAATTATTATTTCCATAAAGAAGTACAACTTATAAAATTTTATGCAATCCATGCAGAATAACAGTAAATTTTTCGTGGAATAATTATTTACAGCTATGACAACGTTTTCATTATAATTCAACCCACGGAAAGTTTTATGACACGAAATAGTTGATAGAAGTTGTTTCTGATATTTTTGTAGCCGGAATATCGAAATGCTTTTACTCAAGATTAAAACAGGTGTCTGCGCTAAAGGGCCCATCAGAAGTATCTAGAGATGGGGTTTATCCATCAATTTCAAAATTTGGGATTAGATTAAAGTAAAAATCCGACTTACGCTACATTGTTTAACACGAATTCAGAGATACGCGGGTATTCATTTTGATTGCCGCGCGCATCGGCTCCTCCGCTTCGCCTCCTCAGTGTTCAGGTTGCGACAGTCTCGAATGTGTTCCGCGTAGATTTTTTCTACAAGCGCTGTTCATTTTACTTATAATCTCTAATTATATCATCTACAAGAACAAAATATAAGTCATTAGAACCTAACAAGAAAAGAAAAGTACTATCTTCGAAGTGTGAACTTCTTTGTGAATCTATCAATCTGTCAATCTGTCAATAAACAAGTTATGTCTAGATAAAAATACAACAAGGACTTTGAAGCAAAAAATTTGTGATTTTCCAAAGAAATTCAATCTACCTTAATCAACAGTCCCAACGATTATAAAAGGCAAAGAAGAAATTATGAGAGCTATGAAAGACTCTTAATGTTTGAATTCAATCAAGTATCATCTATAAGCGTCATGGTATTATCGCTCAGATGGAAACATTGTTATAGTCATGGTGTGATTACCAAGTAGAGTATGTGAAAAATTGTCCTTCTGATGAAAATACAATGTGCTTTCAAGCAGAGCAGATGTTTGAAATTCTGGAAGAAGAAGCTGGGGAGGTGGTTAAAAATTAAGTGCTTGAAGCTAGTAACGGCTGGTGCAGCCGATTTAAGAGTCATTGTAATTGGCATAGCACCGCAGAGAGTGGAGAAGCGGTAAGCGCTGATGAAGAATCTGCATCTCCCTATGTGGAAAAACTCAAGAAAATTATAGATGAAAGTGACTACACTATCCAAACCATTTTTAACGTAGATGAAACTGGTACGTTTTGAAAGAAAGTACTTAAAAGAACTTTTATTGGCGTGGAAAGAAAACTTTTTCAGGTTTCAAAGCCACCAAGAATAGTTTGACAGTGATGGTTGGTGCTAATTAAGCTGGAGATTATAAATTGAAACCAAAACCGGTTTGCACATCATTTGGAAGTTTAATACGAAAGCTTGGGTAACAGCTTCTCTTTTCGAAGATTGTTTTGACCATTACTTTATTTCTGAAGTCGAACGTTACTGCCAATTGAAAGAAATCCCATTTAACGTGATGTACTCATTGACAATTCACCAGGTCCGCCTCCCACAAGTCTAATTGGCCCAATGACCCAATGGCCAAGGGAGTCATTAAAAGATTTAAAGCTTACTATACAATGATAATATGAAATTAAATTATGTATTATACTATCACAAGAAATTTATTGAAAATCAGGATTGCAATTTCGGTCTCACGACCATCTTCAGCTGACAGTATTGCATATTGTGTATTGTAATACTTGTTGTCAGCTGAAGATGGTCGAGAGGCCGAAATTGCAATCCTGATTTTTCAATAAATCTCTTGTGAAAGTATGATACATAATTTAATTTTATATTATCATAATGGTTAACTATCACGTAGTAACGGCGGAATTGATTAACTCACTTCACAAGGCGATCATTTGCACATCTACATGAAGCTTGTAGCGTGTAAAATGTCACTTTCGATTCAACACGCTACGCTTTTTCCATTTCGCATTTGAGCAATGTCATTCAGATCGTGTAAAACATGTATTATTTATTATTCAGTGTACTAACAGTAGTTCTTATGGTATTGTGCTCCGTGCCCCTCCTGCGCATGATATAGATTCTGTGACTTCGAAACGACTCGACGGCGATTCATTTCTGGTAGCTGCCTTTCAACCACAACTTACATTACATTCGTGGAAGTCGTTTGGCTTTGCAAGCCTTTCCGAACTGCGACCAAATTGGTCTTTTGTTCGTAACCCTTCTTATTCATTTCCCTGTAGGTTACAAAATTAAGAATCTCCCTGGGAGCTTTCGCTTTTACTTCGTGCAGCTCTACTTTGTCGCTAACTAAGTGTATGTGTCTTTGATGGACAGTTGCGATGCAACTGCAAACAATACACATTCTGCATGTTGCCGTTTCCGATTTGCCCATTTTATTGAGATGGTATTTCAGTGGGCAGTGTGCAGTAAAGATGCCTGTTATAGTCCTCAGCTCGTCCCTAGAGACATCGAGAAGCTGTTTTGTCTTCTTTGGCGAATAGTCAATGAACTTTTTCGCTTGCCTTTGGCCTGGAGTATTCCTCCAGTATTCTTTTTTGCTAGTTTCTTCCCATCGTTCCAGTTTCTGTCGTCTGTGCGACTTACTTAGACCGCAGAACGGTTCAGGTCCGATGGGTGGGATTCCAGCAGCTGATTTGGCCAGTTCGTCAGCGGATTCATTTCCTTGTATGCCTTCGTGGCCAGGCACCCACCACAGGTAAAGTTTGTTCCCCTTGTTTAGAGCTCTTATCACTGCCTGACTGTCCGTTAAAATGTAAATCTTTGCACCTTTGAGTTTCCTTCGTAGTTCCTCCTGGCATCAAAGGTTTACAGCAACTGTTTCTGCTTGCATAGTTGTGGGAGTAGAGCTCAGAGGCACTGATGACGAGTACTTGGGTCCATATATGCCTGCTCCTGTTCCATCGATCGTTTTTGATCCCTCCGTTTACCAAATGGAAGATTTTTGGTTTAATTGATTTATTTTTCCCTTCACGATGGTGCGGTCTTCTATGGCCACTTCAAAAGGTGTGTGAAAATCAAATTTAAGCGGCATTATATCCGATGATTGTGATTTCTGGCGCTATGTAACCCAGAATCCCCAGGTGTCCCTTCAGATCACTAGGTAATAGTTTTTTTGTGTCTTGGAGCCGTAATGAGGATTATCAGATTGAGGATTACCTCCAGGGCAGTAGTCGGGGTGCTTCTCATAGCACCTGTTATGCCCACGCACGCTATCCGCTGCAGTTTTTGCAGCTTGTTTTGCGTACTTATTTCTGATGTTTTCGTCCACCATACGAACGATGCATATGTGACAATGGGTCTTATAACCGCTGTGTATAACCAGTAGATTTTTTTTGGATGCAGCCCCCAGGTCTTTCCGAAGAGTCTACGGCATGCCCATAAGCACGATGTAGCCTTGGAAAGAGTTTCAACCACAGCTTACTTTTCTATGAAGATTTTGAGTTTCACACCTTTGGGATATTAGTTTTGGAATTTGGATTTCTATGAAACTAAGTCTCGTATTCGCTCAATATATACGAGGTAAGTGTAATTATCATCTGATTTAATTTCGATGACTTTCGGTTATGGTAATCTTCGCAGATAATTGTCCCCGGCATTTCAGACTCGGAGAATCCTAAGACGTCTTGTCCTTATTTTTTGTACTTAACTAGTCTGTTTCAGACTCAAATACCAGGCCCAGGTTAATTTAGTCATAATTTCGTAATTTTTTTAGCATTGCGGCTAATTTCATCTTAATATCTAACCTATCATCGCAGCAAAGTATATTGATTCTTGTGATTCTCATATTTTTCATCTGATTACTCTTATTTCCGAATTCATTTTTTTTCTCGTTGAATCATTTTTCGCTTTAGAATATAATGATAATAATAATATCTTTATTGAGATGTATTCTAATTGACAATAGCATGCCACGAAATGACATTTCTCATTTAACTAGAAACAAAATTAATTAGCAATTATTCCAACATCCAATAGAGATTCAATGTTCAAATACTCACAAAGATCAAAGATCTATGGTGAGCATCTTTAAAGAAATATATTATTCTAATAAACTGTGAAAAAATTTTTCTTCATTTTTCTTTTGTCTAATTTCACTCACAAAACACAAAATGAAATACAATCAAAAGGAGACCTGAAGATACGAATTATTTTTATATCTATTAAATCATTGATATATCCTCTATCTGAACTGTAAAGCCAACTCTTCAATTTTTGTCTGAACTTTTTCTCAGTAGTCAAGATTTTTATTTCAATAGGGAGTTTGTTAAAGATTCTGGGTCCCAAATAATGATCACTTCTTTGACAAATTGCTTTTTTTACACTAGGGACAGCAAGTGACTGTATCTTGTACTCTTGTCATGTTTGATGAGTGTATCTTCGTGAAAGTTTTTTTTAGATGTATTAGTATAGAGGAACAAAATAACTATCTCACGTCCAAAACTTCAGAGAGTTTATATAATGAATCAGATGAGAATGTGATGTTTTTTTTGATGATACATAATGTCCCACCCCACGCAATTATTCCGTATCGCAACTGAGATTCAACTAGAGCATGATAAATTATTTTCATGTAAGTTTTATCTAATATATTCGTGAGATATCTGAGCCTCGACAACAACCCTCTGAGTTTCAAAACCAACTTGTTCACATGAGCATCCCAACTCATATGTGTATCTAATATTACACCAAGATATTTACACTCATAAGTGCATGGTAATTCAAACGAACTGTTTTCACCCTGAATGAGTAATGGACAATTTATAGGTAAAGAGCGTTTATCAATGGCAAAAGGAATATATTTGGTCTTAGAAAAATTTATAGTAAGTAGATGCTCCTCCATCCACGCTTTAATAGTTATAAAATCTAATTCCACTATTCTTTTCAGACCTTCCCAGTCCTCTCCCGAGTGAAAAATGACAGTATCATCGGCAAAACTGATAATACTTCCTTTGACCGAGAAAGACAACAGACTATTCAAATAAAGCGTGAACAAAATGGGTCCCAAGACTGTCCCTTGTGGAACTCCATAGCTTATATCCCTCATTCTACTATTCACCCCGTTACTAACCCGTACCAGTAGTTTTCTGTCTGATAGGTAGCTACGCATTAAACTGAGAGTAGCGTCACCAATACCCATATCCTCTAAGAATGCGTATTTAGTTTTTTCTATGACCGTTGACAATGACAGATATAAGAAAATTTGACTTGAAGAAACCATCAGCTTTTACTTGACATGACTGTAAAAGATTGTCATATTCCCTTTTGAAACAATTAGTCTTGTTTCCTATATATAATAATGTAACTTAAGTTATTTGAATTGAGTCACAGAAATCAAAGTTTTTTTTTGTATCAATTCTTTGTTAGGTAGTAATTCATGTGTACTCTTTTAGCTTTTTGGAAGCGGCAAATACTTTTTGGGAGAAACTGTGTCTTAAGTAACAAATACTTTTTGGGAGAGGCTGTGTTTTGGCTAACATTAACACTTTTTGGGAGACGCTGTGTCTTGAGAAAAAATACTTTTCGGGAGGGGCTGTGTTTTGGCCAACATTAATATTTTTTGGAAGACGCTGTGTCTTAAGGAACAAATACTTTTTGGGCGAGGCTGTGTCTCAAGGAACAAATACTTTTTGGCAGAGGCTGTGTTTTGGCCAACATAAATACTTTTTGGGAGAATCTGTGTCGTAAGAAACAAATATTTTTTGGGAGAGGCTATGCTTTGGCAAACATTAATACTTTTTGGGAGACGCTGTTTCTCAAGGAACAAATACTTTTTGGGAGATGCTGTGTATTAACCAACATGAATAATTTTTGGGAGGAACTGTGTCTCAAGGAAAAAATACTTTTTGGAAGAGGCTTTGTTTTGGCCAACATAAATACTTTTTGGGAAAGCTGTGTCTCAAGGAACGAATACTTTTTGGCAAAGGGTGTGTTTTGGCCCACATAAATACTTTGTGGGATCATCTGTGTCTGAAGGAACAATTACTTTTTGGAAGAGGCTATGTTTTGGCCAACATAAATACTTTTTGGGAGAATCTGTGTCTTAAGGAACAAATACTTTCTGGGAAAAGCTGTGTTTTGGCCAACATAAAAACTTATTGGGAGAAGCTGTGTTTTAACGAACACAAATACTTTTTGGGAGAAGCTGTGTTTCAACAAACATAAACCGTCCTATCTTGAGAGTGGATTCCTAGAAGACTGCTGCTTTAGTAGAGCCCCATAACGCCGTTAGAAGCATCTCCACACTCTAGATAAGCGATTCTAGTAAGAACATTTCTTTTCGGACCGCAGGATCTTTCCGTACTTCTGGCAATTTTTCGCTTAAGGAAATAAATTGGGAAATAATGTGGAAAATTCCCTAGGTACCAGTGCATACCCCGATCTAGAAATAACTCTTTCCTTGCCTGTAGAATCCACATACTTCTCTTTTTTCAAATACCTGGAGTCAAGTGTTTTCTGGGAATGTTTTCCATCCAAGTATTCGTCAGCAAGTCATCCTTTGGAAAATTAAACGCAGATACTTTTTCGTTTTGCGATTTATAATTGCTTTTACAAGCTGGCACTACACAAGTATTCGGCATGTTTAGAAACGAAAACTAAACAGAACTAGGCAAACACCATATACAGATGAATAAGCACCTGATTATTCAAAACTTGAAGTGATGTTACACTCAAATGAATACAACAATGGCCCGCATGATGCGCTGAATGTTCATTTTCACTCGGTAAGGGCCGTCAATAGCCCTGTTAGCATTGTTGCCAATTCTCAGCAGCTCCGTCCTTGTATAGAGGAGGCCGTGCTCGGAGCCACCTATAGCGTAAGTCCAGGGTATTGCTGTATATGGATACTGATCTACAAGTTGCAATTATTTTCAGAGCGGCTCCTCTTCTGGTTATACCGGACATCGACTTTAACTTATATGCTATTTCAATTGACATGATGAACATGATGAAGGGCATCCAATTTCAAGCATCTTTTCTTGAGATTTGTCTAACCTAATATCAATTCATTGAGTTATAATTTTCTTACCAAAATTTTCAAAATGATTGTGTCATCTCCTGTGCCCAAAAAATTGATTCCGATTTGAGTAAGATGTAAATTTATCGTTGAGGCACAGTGTATACATTTGAAAGAGTCGTTTTTCGAAAAGAGAGAAGAATTTAAGCATACTCGCAAAAGTAGAAATGAACTTTTTATACTACCAGTTTGAACCAAACCCTCAGTTCGCTAAACATACTAGCACTTGCTGTAATTTTTTCACAATACATTAAAAGTAAAATGTATGTTAGTTGTGATACTATTCGTTAATTAATATATTGATCTCATCAGTCAACAAAACTATGATTTGGTATACTGATAGCGATGAATCATTAAAGTTCAAATCATTCCAATGTATGTTCATGGCGGAAAATATTGCAGTTGTAATTCAGTATCTTGCAGTTATATTGATTACCATGCGCTGTATTCATATTTCTCATTTTGAAGCACGAATAAATATATAAACATCGGTGTGGGATATCGTCGGCTAAAATCTAGTCGATTCAAACATCATTCGGTAATATAGGATGAATTGATAAATCACGAGAAAATTAAACAAGAACTCACTTTTGCCTACTCGGTCTCATTTATTTTTGAACATAATCTGCTTTTACGACTAAACAGTTATCAGGCAATAAGTTCCCCCATTCTACTGTCAACGGTTTTATACCTTCTGTCAAAAACAAACCGGGAATTGAATAAAAGAATCTGCTCGAAATTATTGTCAAAATTTTTGTTGCCACAATTATTTTATATACGATTTGTCATTTTGTTTGTTTATAGTACTCGATTTTGTCAGTTCTCATAAGTGTATATTGCGATTTTTACAATGAATAAAAATGTCGAACAAAGAATTTGTCTCAAATTTTGTATTGCAAATGGAATTTCTGTACCGAATCGACTTTATCAAAAATCCGTGTAAATGAGTGCATTCAACAGCGGCTGAGATGTGGTGGAAGATTTTCCTTGCTCTGGTGGTCCATCAACATATTCAACATTTGTCATATTTTTCGAACGACTGTCAAAATTTTTTCTCAAATTTTTCTTTAAATTAAACAAGTTCTACGAAGAAATAATATATGGGCGATGTCAACCCGAATTATTCGGTCCATATCGATCTATAGATCATAATCGGCCTCACTTGGAAGACTGAACCTGGCCATCGGGACTCTCTCGGTCAAACAGAGAGGGAATTTGAGGAAATATCGCAGGTTATGTATTCTTTTTAATATCTCTTTAGTCCTTTTCATGACCTTGCTTGCAAGGTGAAATCTTTTCTTAGATTTGTTTAGACATATAAGAAGTATGATTGCTGAATTTTTTCTGCTGATTTTCTTTTTGTTACAGATACCTGTCCCAAACTTCCTTCCTTTCACCCTTGTCTTCGTTTGGAAATCATGGAATGCAAAAGAGAATGAAGCGACTAAGCAGAAAAATCTTCGGTACTCTTTATGTATACACGACACTAACACAACATAAACAGACAAGCTATTGCTAGTGCAATAGCGACAGGAAACGAGTTTTTTCCTCAGGTTTTTTTCACTCGTTTATTGAATCATATACAAGATAATATGGTTCCCCTGTTACTTTTCTGTTACTTTTCCTGAGCTCACACTGTGTTTTTTCCTGACACACACCAAAATTATAGATATAAGCATTTATTGTAAATACAATCATTCAAATTTTTGTAAATCCTTCTCTGTTATCAAAAGAATATATATATATATATATATATATATATATATATATATATATATATATATATATATATATAGATCTCATTCAAAAGTCTACTTGAGATTACTTTCAACTATTCCAATGATATTCATATAAAATTTGGGCTTCCAAAATGTAAAAATCTTTCTATTGAAAAAGGAAAGATCACCTCGGATTATATAAAGATATCTTGGATTTTGTCAAGAGAAGACAATTAACCATAGCAGCACTAAAGAAAATATTAGAAGTTCATATTACAAAAGACTTAGAATTATCATCAAGAGTTATTTAACTAGTAAAAACCTTTTCAGAGCTATCAACTCCTATGCAGTTCCTATTCTTACATCTTCTTTTGGAATTATTAAATGGTCTAAAACTGATCTAAATGAATTACAATGTCAAACGAGGAAAATGCTCTGTAAATATCATAAGCACCACCCAAAGTCAGCTGTTCAGAGAGTTACACTACCTAGACATCTTGAAGGTCGTGGATTAACTGATTTGAATAATCTTCATAGTAAACAGATTTTTCATCTACGTTCCCATTTTCATGATAAACAGAGAACGTCTAAATTACATGATATTGTTGTTGCTTCAGATTATAATCTAACACCTCTGAACTTGACAATGCAAAAGGTAGATTCTGATATATTTGATGATAATTCTAAAAGAGAAAGTTGGATGCATACACGGAAAGCACCCTAAAGAATTGAAAAATGATTATATCGATGAAATCGCATCGAATAAATGGTTAGTATCTGGAGAATTGTTTGCTGAAACAGAAGGCTTGGCAATTGCGATCCAGGATCAGGTTGTTTTCACGAGGAATTATAGAAAACATATCATCAAACAAAATATAGATGATTCTTGCCGTAGATGTTTCTGTTCTTCAGAAACAGTTTTT
This sequence comes from Cryptolaemus montrouzieri, assembly GCA_013387265.2. Classification (NCBI taxonomy): domain Eukaryota; kingdom Metazoa; phylum Arthropoda; class Insecta; order Coleoptera; family Coccinellidae; genus Cryptolaemus; species Cryptolaemus montrouzieri. Next base: position 997,713 of record JABFTP020000083.1, on the reverse strand, counting down.
CATATATTATCATCTTGCTCAGTCCTTGCTTCAACAGATTATTTAGAAAGACATAATGCCGTCGCCAATATTATTCATTTTAATCTAGGAATTAAACATGACCTAATTCCCAAAAGAAAAAAATTTCACAAATATGAACCTGAGATTATTTGTGAAAATGACAAATATAAACTTTATTTTGATAAAACAATTCTTTGCAACAGAGCTGTAAAACACAATAGACCAGATATCATTCTTAATGATAAACAAAATCAAATAACATATATAATTGATATTGCTATACCCGACACACATAATATACAAAATAAATACAATGAAAAAATTTCTAAATATATGATGCTTGGCGACGAGATTAAAAATGTGGAAAATGAAGAAAATATTTATTCTACCGATTATTATTTCCACAACAGGTGTTATTCCTAGAAATCTTCACAAAAGTATTGAGATTTTGGGTCTGAAGAAAATTTGTTTGAACAGTTACAGAAGATAACAGTCATCAAATCTTGTAATATTCTTCGTAGGTTTCTTTCCGAAAAAATAATGAGGTAGAGTGATAGGTTTTCTCTTTAGTTTATACTGCTCAGAATCTCATTTCATATTTTATTTATTTGTTTATATGAATGTAATATAATTAACTGACACATTTTGTCATATTTATATTAGAGCAGTATTCTATTCGATCGTTCACCACTTCACACAAAGGAAACTATTAATGAGTAATATTCAGTGTTATTTGACTAAGGTCCGTACACTGGATTTTTCCGGGGAGAAAGCCTCTGACACTACTCGTTGGTACATTTATATCATTGTCTGATGATGCTATAGTATGTATATATTCTGGTAGATTGATATATTCTCATAACATTTAACGTTTTCCTAATATATAATTATTCCAGGATATGTTTTGATTATAATCATTGCCATTGGCAATGGTATTAATTACCGGGTGGTGGATTTATATTTTTCATGAAATCAGTTTGATTGCATGAACAGATATATGGGCAACTCGTTGGGGTAAAACCCCTCTATATATATATATATATATATATATATATATATATATATATATATATATATATATATATATATATATATATTTATATACTGAAGTTAAAATCGATAAAGTGAAGGTGTGAATGGTAATTGAAAATCGTCATTTAAATTCAAGGGAGATAGGAAATATAGGAAATGAACTTTCTGTGTCCCACAAATCAATTCTTACCATATTAAATGATTGTTTGGGCATGAACCGCGTTGTGGCTCGATTACTACAAGAGGACCTGAATTTTCGCGTAAAGGTCGCTGAAGACGCTAGAACGAGTCAATTCCGACTTCACATTCATAAGACGCATTGTAACTGGCGATGAGACATGGTTTTATGAGTTTAACTTGCAAATCAGTCGACAAGCTTCGGAATGGCGTTTTCCAAGTGAACTAAAATCAGAAAACCACGTCAAAGTCGATCAAGAGTCAAAGTAAGGGTTTTGTTTAATCATAGAGTTGTTATACAGGGCGAGCAAATTTCAATGTATTTGTACGGCAGCTGTGTGAAAAATTGCAGATAGAGAAAAATTAATTTAGGGACAAGTTTAGTGTTGCCAACATTTTTCTGATATCTCTTTCCGTTTTGGAATTTCTCGAATTTTGTAAAAATGGTCCATCGCGGATATCTCTATCATCATCAAAGTTACATACCAATAGGTTTGACATTCTACAGGCACTTCTTCAAGAAGAATACAGTGCTAAAAATTTTTTTAGCTTAGCGGTTTTTGAGTTATAATAGAAACATGCTTCTTTCTTAATACGAACCATAGGAAATTTTACCCCTATTGGATGCAGTAATTTTTTTTTCCTTTTCAAAAATATATAACACTTGTAGTCAATTATTGCATTCAATACCTTTTTTCAGAAAACGTGAAATTTCCACAATTCCATTCATTGGGTGCATGCCCATCAACGATTTGTTCTATCACTGAATACCACAGATTTTGATGATACTTTTTGAGATCATGGTTATTACTATGGTTTGATTCGATTGAGACTATAGTAATTAACTGTGGTCTTAGAGTTCGACAATCACTTCTACTCTTCATAAATCGAATTACAGATGAACACTTATTGTTTTGAACTTGCCAACCCGAGGAATCTACGTAACATATGAGTCCATCCATGTAGCTTTGGTAATATTTTATAACAATGATTAGAAAGTTATGCAATTAGAAAAATATATTATGAAAAACAAGATCTATTATGACATTAAACTTTTCTCAAACGAAAACCAAAAACTCATACGAAAATCTTCAACAGAAACAAAAAGTCCTAAGAGTACAAATGGGGGAAACTGGCTGCAAAAATTATGGACTCGCATTTTGTAGGATTCCAACTGGTTCTCCTTCAGAATACCGAGTCTGAAAATTCCTGTTTATGCTTCTATTTGTTTACTTGAAATTGAAGGTTTGGCCGTTACAGCACCTTTCACTTCAATCGTTGCTTTCTCCCTATCGGTTACATGATATTTTTTATTTCATGATATTCTGAATGAGCTACTATTGATAAGATTCTCTAACATTCTTCGAAAAATAGATTTAATCGGCTGGTGCCTTTCAGGATACCGATTGAAAAATGTTCCGGCCGTTGCTGCTGAAGCTTACATACTAAGAATATAACATTCCATCATATCGAACTTTTCATAATTGTGAAAAAAAAAATCAGCAAAATTTTGATACCACTAAACTAGTCCCTGAAAATAAGATTGACAGAGGGGGGTTCATTTTCCTCTATCTGCAATATTTCACATAGCTGCCGTACAAATACATCGAAATTTGCCCACCCTGTACACTTGGAATTCTTACCAGAACGTCTGATGTTAAATAAAAAATATTACCTGACCGTTATGCGGCGTTTGAGAGAGCAAATTTGTCGAAAAAGGCCAGATTTGTGGGAAAAAAACTCATAGATTTTGCACCACAATAATGCACCATCTCACAGAGATATCATAAAAGAGAATTCGCTTAAGTCGATTTCGGAAAAAGCGTTTGAAATGTGTTTTGATGGTTTGATTATTCGTTGGCATATTAATTCGGAAGGGGCTCAGCGGACTCATGTAAAGGTCAAACAAAAAAAAATTCAACATGAAAATTTCAAGTAGGAGGGGACTGTGTCCATGTCACTTTTTTGTAACTTCCTCGTTGAAAAACGGGTGTACGAAATGATTTTTCAAGAATTTTGTCACAACAAAAATGATAATTTAATTCTGTACTATCTTTCTTGAAAAACGTTGGTTTCACGAGATAACAAAAGACCTAAAATTCAAAATGACGGCATGAAGCGGAACAAAGTTTCACGACAAGAAAAAGAATCTGTTATTTTGAGCGCAAATGTGACCCTTTTGCTGGAAATAATTGCTTACGAAGGTTTTTGTAGGTTGACGTCCTTTTTCGTTCTCTATTGACTGGGCTTAAAAGCCATTTTCTTGTTCATATCCCATTTCCCATTATTTCTACATCGCTGCGATATGTTGACCATCATCTTATCAATATTTCCTCAGATTTCTCATTCATGGCTTGAGACACTACTGATTATTGTCAAACAAATACTAAACAACGTAGAGTTTTCAAAAATGAAACATGCTTTATAGTTTGTGTACTATTTCAACACAATAATGTTTTCAAACAACTGCCGCCATCTCTCGGTCAAGCCAGATGTTTTTTGAACCACCCTCGTAAATATAATTTTTTTTAATTGTCAGAAAAATTTTAATTTCAATTTTGTTTGATTATTACAACATCTCAGTCTTGGCTATCGTTAAGAAACAATTTGTTTTCCTGGTTTAATATGTGAAATATCAATTTTAATATAACTCTCAAAGCCTGTACTACTATATGGATGATGACTGTCTGAATAAACATGAATTTTCAGAAAGAATACATTAACATTCTAAGATTAAAGCCCAACCCTACTCATTTTTAGCTCCAATATTCATTCCAAGTGAAGTAATCTCCATTATACGAAATCCATTCATAAAGGATGGTAAGATAAACATCTTTCACCATATACTGAACTGCCCTTGCAAATCTTTAGCGAATGAAATAAGCCTGGGTCGATAAGCCCGAGGATAATGTGACTGCGTTTCAGCCCTGACCTGACCTATATTCAAGGCTCCATGCAACGAATTGTTGAGTTGTGACCCATATACTTCAGCTGGTTCCAGCTCATAGTGAATAGAAAAGCAGGGTCTTGGGAATATGTAATATGAAATAGTAATTCTCTGTCCAGGTGTTCGGTTTTTTTAGAGGTTTATATCGTACTCGTATTTTTATTACTATATTTTATTCTTGACATTCTACTCGCAATGGTTTACTTGAAATCTAATCAAAGTTTCGTCGAGATAAAACATTCTTTCAAGTTTTTCCTCACAACATACAATTTATTTCCTATATTAGAACTATGAGACTACCCAGAACCATAATCAATTTTATTTCGTTTATTTGCTTAAATTATCTATATATTTCTTGATTTTAATCTAATTCAATTTAATTATCAATTGTGAATACTGTATTGTGTAGATCTACCTGCATACCATTTTATATACAGGGTGGTCCAACGAAAACTTAGCACCTCGATTTTCCGGTTTTAAAATGAAAATATGGAGAATCTCTCGGACACGTCGATTTCTAATTCGAGGAGGAACTACTTTTCCGATTTTTTCATCGCCGTAACTTCAATTCCTTGACAGGGGAAAGCACAACCCCCTGATTTTGAACAGGGATGAGGGGTGTTGCGATAACTCATTTTGAAGATCTTATCAAGTACTACCTGACCCTTAATAAAGCAGAAAAATCTTCGGTACTCTTTATGTATACACGACACTTACACAACATAATCAGGCAAGCTATTGCTAATGCAATAGCGACAGGGAAACGAGTTTTGTCCTCAGGTTTTTTCACTCGTTTATTGAATCATACGCAAGATAGTATGGTTCCCCTGTTACATTTCCTGAGCTCACACTTGTGTTTTTTCTGACACACACCAAAATTATAGATATAAGCATTTATTGTAAATACAATTATTCGAATCCTTGTAAATCCTCTCTTTTTCAAAAGCCCTTAGAAAGGGGTTAGTTACCACTCATAATATGGGTGAGGGCACATTAGGCCTATCTATAATAATCTTATTTCCAAATTCCGCTCAAAATATGGGTGAGGGTCGATTACGCCTGCTTATAATGATCCAGTGTTCCAACTTTCACTCGTAATATGAGTGAAGGCCAATTAGATATGTCTATAATAATCTAATATCCCAATTTCCACTTAAAATATGGGCGAGGGCAAATTGGGCCAGTATCTAAATGATCTGATATTTCATTAAATTTATTCAGACGCCAAATAATGCAAGGATAAGAATTTAATACTAATGTTGCAAAGATCAAAATGACATTGTTACCGAATCTGTTTTCTTACCTATGGTTTAAGCGTCGAATATCTAACAGTCCGATTTCTCGAATAAATCATTTATATCTTTTAAACTCAGTTTTCATAATTTTATTAATAATGAAATCTCATTTCATCAAGTTAAATATTCAAACAGTTTGAAAATCGAATCAAGAATCTACAGTTAATGATACTCAATGAAAATTATAGTTATATCCGTAAGGTGTCGCTGGTATTGATCTAGGTTGTTCACCGGTGGGTTGTGAAATCAGTACTTGAAAGAAGACCGTTTTCTCGTTTCTGTGGGAGAACGGAAATCAGTACTCATTCTATGTTGCATTTCCACTTTATTGTTGTGAAGAGAATAATTTCGCTTTTTATTTTATTTTTTTTGAAAATCAATAGTTTTTCATAGAACCGAGTCTATATAAGTTCGGAATTCCTTGGATTCCATTTCGAAATCTTCGGAATCGTTTGTAATTTTATTGGACCTGTATTGTAGCGATTGGAGTGAATAATTTTTAGTAATAGAAATTCAGATTCTTTGATTTTCTGGATAAATTCCAATCGTATGAGGCGTTATAAGTAGTCGGTAATTTTGCCGGATTTCCTCGACAGTCAATTCAATAAGAGTGAAGAGATTTCGAATTTTCTTTTGTTATATTAACCTAGATCGATATTTGCTATTCCAAGGATATTTTGAGTTTTCATCTTTATGCCAAACCTTGATATTTCACGACTGGGTTAACCACGTCTTTAGGGAACTAGTCTTGCCACCTAGGGCAGTCACCTTGCCAACCATATTCAGCCAATCAAGTAACCTGTAAACTGTAAGATACAGAAATACCAGAAAACTGATGTAAAACACCAAATCCAATCATCGTGGGAATTAATCTCATTCCTGAAAAGCTGTGTTTCTCTATATGATCAAATTCTTCTCTTCTATCTTCGTTAATTGTTGACTGAGCTCTATTATTGAGTTTCGATTTGTTGAAAAGATCAGATTGTTTCATATTGAAAATTTGTAGTTTTAATTCATCAGGTCTGAGACTCCTTTGGTTAATTTTTCAATGAAATAAAATATATATATATATATATATATATATATATATATATATATATATATATATATATATATATATATATATATAGTGAAATTAGATTTTCACTATATTAACAAAACTATGACCGGTTTCACCACACTGTGGCATTAGATAGATACAAACTAATGAACAGAGTTATCCTTATATATTAGTCTCATTTCCTACTTAATATTACAATAGGTACACGAGGTATGTTGGAAAACCCATCGGAGTTGCTAACTTTATGAATTGAAAAGATTGAGTAAAGGAGAAGCTCATCTACACATCCTTATCCACATAAATTAGCAGCTTACAATAGTATGGTACATAGACTCATTAATATCCCAATGTCACAAAATAATTTCATAAGAAAGCTAAATATAATTAAACAAATAGCAGTCAATAACGGTTACAGTCCAACTATGATTGAGAACATGATTTCACGCAAAAAATTTCAAAAAGCAATCCAGGAAGTATTTCCAAATATAAAGAGTTCAAACACAAAATACAACAGCTTAACTTATATTGGTAATCCTAGTCTAAAATTAAAATCATTCCTGTCGCATTATAATTTCAATATAGCATTCCGAACTGATAATTCTTTAGGCCGACATATCAAAACTGCAAATCTAAAATTGATAAAAGTAATAAATCCGGTGTTTATAAACTGTCTTGCGGGGATTGTAATAAAATTTATATCGGTAGAAGTTTCAGAAATTTCAAAGTTAGATTATCTGAGCACAAACGTAGTTTTAATTATCATAAATCAGATTCCCATTATTCTAATCACTTACTCGAAGAAAACCATAATTAGATTAGATAATTTCAAAATTTTACACAATGAAAATAATAGACAAAATCTCAATCTATTGGAAATTTTAGAGATCAATAAAGAAAAGAATTCAGGTAGGTTACTTACTTAATAGTCAATTAGATCTAAATCCTTCTCCTTTACTCAATCTTTTCAATTCATGAAGTAAGCAACTCCGATGGGTTTTCCAACATACCTCTTGTACCTATTGTAATATTAAGTAGGAAATAAGACTAATATATAACGAATAACTCTGTTCATTAGTTTGTATCTATCTGATGAAACCACAGTGTGGTGAAACCGGTCATAGTTTTGTTGATATAGTGAAAATCTAAATACTTTAGTTTTATTTCATTGAAAATATGTATATCGATTTTCATCAAGTAACGACTTCCTGAATCAAACTATTAAAAAAGATCCTTTGATTAAACTTGTTAGTTAAGTTTTTTTGTATTTGTTACCTTGGTTATAGTTAGTAATTTATCAGTTACTGTGATTTCGATATTTATCTTGTAATAAAGCTAGTTGAATAAAGTGATGAGTATTATTCTTGAGGCTATATATTGGACGTAGGTTCTAGACGAAGATCTCACACACTGAGATAGAGGACTGTGATCTAGTTAGGCATAATTAATAGGTAGTGTCAATTGTAATTTTCTTTCATCATTTAAATTTTTCAGTTCCAGTAGAATTGAAATATTTCTCCAATTTTATATATTCTAGAAACAAAACCATTACAAATAATTGGTCGTATCACATCAAACCCTACATAAAAGAACTTGTACAAGTTACTATAAATACACAACTCAACAAAAAAATGTTCCTATTTTATAAAAAGAACAATGGTTTTTATTTGACCGATCTCATTCGGTTCCAGGTGTAATTAATGTGGGGAAGAATATGAGATAATTCAGGTATTGCAATTTACATAAAAGCGATGCATTTTGCATCGTCTTTTATAGACCGGGGTATGGGTTGTTTCAACTGTTTTCCTATTATGTTTTTTTCACTGGAAATTTAGCTCCTGCAGAACTTACTACATATGGTTTTGTATCATAGAGACAAGAGTAAGAATCTTCTATGTTCTGTTCTTGGAATTATATAATCTTATGAATAAATATGTCAAAAGAGGAATAATGAATGTATACACATTTCGTATATCGAAAAGAAAATGTGCAAATATGTTGAAAATGTATCTAAATATTGAGTACGAATTGATAATAGTCACAGCACGAGTCGACACTGTCAAATGACATAATTGCTCATTAAATTTTTACTAAATTGAACGTCCTTGGCCAGTTAGTAGTAACAAATAAAAGCGATATTCTGTATTCCATATTACATTGATAGAATGTTGGTTTCAGACTAGTTGTGTAATTCAAAGTCTGCGAATTGACCTTCATATCTCACTGTTCGCCGTAGGTTATTTAAATCGATACGATACACCAAAGTTAGAGGCTGTAAACTTATATGCTTCGAAGGTGTGAATGTTGGATACAACTCGTGACTAGATCTTCGAATGGATTCAACCATTATATTCAGTTAATTCATTCTGCGATGATGCATTCTTGGCTAAAAAAGCATATTACAGACATTGACTCTCTTTCATAATGGAAAGTACTCGAACATAAAACAGGTTGTTCATTAATTTTATAATTCTACTGAAACGTGTCTATGTGAAATTGGGACCTTTAAAGGAAAATAGTCATAGAAATTTCGACATTTTAGTACTGCAATAATATGAAATATTGTGAACATTCGCTTAAACAATCTACGAATACCAGTCGACCATCAAAAACTTCTCTCAATGTCGCCACATTTAACATCAGAACCTTAAAATCATAAGATCGTTTAGTCGAGCTAGAAGAAGAACTTCAACACATCAAATGGGACATCCTGGGTCTATGTGAAACTCGTTTACCAGGTGAAAAGTGCACCACACTCAAGTCAGGACATCTAATGTACCAACGAAATACAGAAAACAACGCACATGTTGGAGGTGTTGCAATCCTAGTAAATAAACGGCTTACACACAAAGTGATTAAAATGATATCAATTTCCAACAGGGTAGTATACATAACTATAAAGATATCACAACGTTACAAACATCAAGTAATCCAAGTATATGCCCCTACTTCGACCGCAGAGGATGAGGAAATATAGAGTTTTTATGAAGATATCTCAATGGCTCAGAAAGATGAAAAAGCCAACTTCATTCTAATAATAGGTGACTTTAATGCAAAAGTAGGCGATGCTAAAATAGATAACCTACCGAATAGAGGAAAACATGGATTGGGCACGATCAACGAACGAGGAGAAAGATTATTAGACTACAATCAAAGTCAAAACCTATACTGTATGAACACTTTCTTCCAAAAACAAAGACAGCGGCGATGGACATGGCAGAGCCCGGACGGGAATACTAGGAATGAGATCGATTATATACTAACGAATAAAAAACATATTGTAAAAGACGTAGCAGTTATCAATAAATTTAAAGTCGACAGTGACCATAGGTTATTAAGAGCAAAAATAGAAATCGTGGCCAAAAAAGAAAGAAACAAGCTGATACGTCCAAAACGCTTGCCAACAATAAAGACCTAAAGCAAAATATTGTTCAATATCAATCAGAACTAAGCAAAAAACTAACACCTGAAGAAAACTTAACTCGACTAGACATTAACAGTCTTGAAAGAAAGATAACGGAAGACATACAAGTGGCAACAAAGACCATATGCTACAGGGCAAGAACAAAACCTAAAAAATTAAGCCAAGGCACGCTAAGGTTAATGGAAGAACGGAAAGTAATGGATAGATTTAATCCAGAATACAGGGAACTGAACAAGGCTATAAGACGAAAGACTAGAGAAGACATACGAAATTACAACACAGACTATATACAACAAGTCATAGAAAACAACAGTAACATGAAAGTCTTAAAGAGAATTACTAACACCGGTAGACCCAGAATACATCAATTGAAAAACAACCAAGGTGAAATAAAATATGAAAAAACGGAGATAATACATATTGTTGAAGGCTTCTATACTGACCTGTATTTGTCTAAGAAACCAAAACCTGAAACAACGAATCTTAGTAACATAACAAATGTCGGTTCCGAGGACATGCCTGAGATTAACATTGATGAAATACAACTAGCCCTCAACCAGATGAAAAACGGCCGGGCACCAGGCGAAGATAACATTACAAGCGAAATGCTAAAATTGGGAGGACAGGTCACTTTGGAAGCAATAAAAATATTACTAAATAAATGCCTAAGAAGGTAGTGTTCCGGAAGGATGGAACAATGCACACGTTGTGTTGTTGTACAAAAAAGGTGACAAATTTAAGATAGATAATTACCGACCTATTAGCCTTTTACCACACCCTTATAAATTGTTATAAAAAATTATCACAAACAGATTGATAAACAAATTTGACAGCTATCAACCGGCAGAACAAGCAGGGTTTCGCAGAGGATATAGCACAACAGAACACCTACAAACTCTTCGTACACTTATTGAAAAATGTCACGAATACAAAGTGCCAATACACCTAGCCTTTGTAGACTATAACAAAGCCTTCGATACTATAGAACTGTGGGCAGTATTTCAAGCCCTCGATAATGCTAGAATAGATTCGAGATATAGAAACATCCTACAGAATATATATGAACGAGCGACTATTCAGGTGAGACTAGACGATGACATGCAAACCAAAAAAATCCCGATAAATAGGGGCGTGAGACAAGGCGATGTGATATCGCCAAAATTGTTCACACTTGCAATGGAGGACGTGTTTAAGAAGTTGGAATGGGATAGAAAAGGTATAAATGTGGATGGAAAATTCCTGAACCATCTCCGGTTTGCAGATGATATAGTTCTAATAAGCGATAACCTAGAACAACTCCACGAAATGATGCTAGAACTCAAAAGAACATCGAAAGAAGTAGGATTGGAAATGAATCTGACAAAAACTAAAATAATGACAACGGAGGACGCAATATTGGAAGTCGACGGCAATGTTATAGAGAAAGTGAATGAATATCTATATCTTGGACACACTATAAAGATAGGTAAAGAAAATCAAACTGCAGAATTGTCAAGAAGAATAAGAATGACTTGGGCTGCTGTTGGAAAACTAGGATTTGTCTTGAAAAACAAACAAATCCCCATTAACTTCAAAGGAAAAGTTTTTAATATGTGCGTTCTCCCAGTGTTAACGTATGGCATGGAAACCATGACTCTCACAATAAGATCTGCTAACAAACTTAGAACCACACAACGCGCAATTGAAAGAACTACGCTTGGAGTGAGCCTGCGGGATCACATACGTAATGAAGAAATAAGAAGGAGAACAGGCGTAGAGGACGTGATCACGAGAATAGCTGCATTGAAGTGGAGATGGGTTGGACATGTAGCAAGACAACAGGATGTAAAATGGACTAAGCGAATAACTCAATGGAGACCACGCTTATACAAAAGGGGAGTGGGGCGCCCCCAGAGAAGGTGGCTGGATGACATAAAGGAAAAAGTAGGAAGAGGATGGTATAATATAGCACAGGACAGAGAGAGATGGAAGCTAGAAGGGGAGGCCTATGTTCAGGAGTGGACAGAGAAGGACTGAAAAAGAAGAAGAAGAAGAAGATTGTGAATAGGGAAAAATGACCCCCTCCTACCTTCCACATATTCTTTTCGAGAGGAATTCATTGCGGCAAACAGATTCAAGCTAGGTATTTTTGTTTTTGAGTTATTTGCAAATTTTGAAAATTTTCATTCAATCAAATGCCAATATCTAGATTGTTTTTATTTCTATTTATCAAACAGAAAGTATAGATAACTTTGATTTCGTTTTGTAGCGTGGTAAAATCACGTCACAACAATTTGAATTGAAACACCTGATTCCAGTCAACTCTCTATCTGTGTCACGCCACTGGTTAACAGTCTGATGCGCATAATCAGGCTATGGGATAGTATGCTTACCGGCTTCTGAATCTTCTCCAGACTTTCTTTTCTTTGCCGACCGTTGGACTAATTACTCGTTCTTGAAAATCCTCTTCAATTGTAGTTGAAATAATTAAATTATATCAAAATTTCTCAAGTGAAAATGAGATATATCTTTATCTTGGATACTGTGTAGAGACCTATATCAAAAATATAGGTCCTAGGTGGAGAGTCCTAGGTAGAGACTCGTAGGTGGAGCTCAAAGGTTGAGATGATATAACTTCTATCTGGAGTCCAGAAATCCACATGAATCCGAAGCTGAAATAGAGGTTTCCCCCATATACAGCAGTAATGACAAGAACGTTTCGGAATTTGAACTCCCTAAGATATAGGGTACTATAACATAGACGACCTCAACTCTTTCACCAAGATAAGTCTTATTGACTGTATATATGCATATATATATATATATATATATATATATATATATATATATATATATATATATATATATATATATATATATATAAAGAAGCATTTGTGACATTGTGTACCATAATTTATGTAATTAAATATCTGAGCTAAACTTCCTTGAGTTTTCTTCCAAGATTTCAGTGACAATTATTGAATTATAGTCTCATATTGAATTATAGTCTCATAGCTCATTTTCCTCTGTACCTCTACGATCTTTCATAGAATTTACAGGAACTGATTGAATACTTGAAAGAGCTGGAGTGAATTCTGTGCTCTCATGACAGTTCGAAAATTAATACTTGCAATGGCAATTCAGATAAATTATTTATTATATAACAACTATTGCGTGAACATATCATTATCTATATATATATATATATATATATATATATATATATATATATATATAAAATCAATTACTGTTCGTTAGTCTCGCTAAATTTCGAGAACAGCTGAATGGATTTATCTTATCTTGGTCTTGAAATGTTCGTGGAGGTCTAGGGAAGGTTCAAAAGGTGAGAAAAATTCGAATAACTGCCGGGAAAACCATAAAATAGCCCTTTTTTATTTCCGAAACGTTTTCTAAATAAAATGTAGATTCAATTGGAACTTTATTGCTATTAAATAAAGTTCATATTGAATTATCATCACTCACTTTTGTCTAAGCAATGTAGGTGTGTTCCTAACGTTAAAAAGTCAATTTGCAATTTACTACCGTTGCACAAAGTTCAAATTCAATCATATCTATCAAATTAGTCAAACGAGTGCGCGTTGGATGATCTAATGTCCCATTCCAAAACTAAACAAAAGTGAATCGCTAACGCGACAAAATAGCATAGTCACAAAATGTAATACAACATTAGTAGTACTGATTTTCAATTTGGTTCGCTTCGCGAAATTTAATTTTAGCTAACTTCAGTTGTTAAAGATTGATGAATCTTAAGTTTTATAACAAATTAAACTTATGAACGCAACCATAATACAATCTCCACAAAAATTGTCGCATCACCCTACTTTTACGACAATACTATATAAACTTTTAAGTTGGTCATTCAAGAGTCGCTTGGTACGTTTCAGAAGTGTGAAATTAGAAGATATCATTCGAAAGAGATGAGTTTATGATGGAAAATATCAACAATTTTCGAGTTAATGAAAAATTAAAAAATTCTACCATCTTCAAACATTGCGAAGATACCAATCAACTAGCATCGAATGGTTACTAATTATTTTCAAAATCGAGTGTTTCCTCCCCGGGTCCTAATTATTGCCAGTATACGTCTCTGAAGCCCCTCAAACAAATTTTGGATGTACTCTTGAGTCACTGAGTTCCAAATTTCAGGAAGCCGATTTTCTAGTTATTGGAATGTTCTACAAGGGATCCTACGTTGCAGAATTTGCCACCCCAAGTTGTCCCAAACAAGTCAGGACTTCTGGCTGGCAATCTTAAAATATCAATTTCGACATTTTGCAGAAATTCTGTAACAACTCTAGCTACATGAGGCTGAGCATTATCATGCATATAAATGAAGTTTTCGCCAATCAATGGGCCAAATGCTACAAATGGGGTTCAAGGATATCTGCGATGTATCTGGCCGCTGTCATTCTTCTATTATTCACTAGGACTAACTCAGTTCGACCATGGAAAGAAATGCCTTCCCACACCATTACTGAGCCCCCTCCGAAGTTTTCGGTTTTCCGGATCTTGCATTGCTGATACCGTTCCCCAGGTCGTCTGTATACAGACATGCGTCTATTATTTGATACTAGACAGAACCTGGACTCGTCGGAAAAGAGAACATTCGACCATTCTGGAATACCCCAATTTGCATGTTCCCTCGCAAACTGAAGTCTTGCAACTCGATTCTCTCTGGTGAGACGCGGGCCGGTATAAGCCACCCTTGGTCTGATGTCGTCTTCTCTGAGCCTGTTCCTAACAGTTTGCAAAATAATATGCACATTTCTCGAAAGTGCAAGTTCATTTTGTAGCATCCTAACCGTACAGTGTAGAACTCTTAGTGCAGTCAAACGAAGCCAACGATCATCAAAAGGTGTTGTTATCCGATTTCTTCCCTGTTCGGCCCCTCTTCCATATTCCATGTTTCGTGGTACCGATTAGTTGCTCTTGAAATATTGCTTTGGTTAACATTCAAAAAGTTAGTCACGTAACGTTGGCTTTGCCTCTCCTCTAGAGGTGTTACGATTCTTACCTTTTCATGATCACTCAAATAGCGTCCAGGACGTTCAGCAGCCATTACAATAAATTCAAAGATTCGAAAATCAACAAGAAACACAGAAAACTTTCATTAATTTAGTAAATAATGATAAACATACCAAAGATATTGGTAAATATATTGAATTATTGGTGACAAACCTGAAATCAGATACTTCAAAGAGCATTGAAAGCTCCGCACGTTTGTCATTAAATATCTGCTGACATTCGTAGAAACCGTGTGCTGGTTTAATTGTTCCAACTCATAATTTTTCGCATGGCTTCAGTTATTATACATATAATTCCCTACTGTGCTCTACTTTAAAGCATTTCTTTTTGCAAAATTTCACTATTTTTGGAAAAAAATCTTTGAGGAAGAAATAAAATTCCCAAAGTCTTTAATTTTGAACAGTTTCATTCAGGTTCATAGGAATAACATTCGTTATAATAATCGGCAAAATGGAAATTCCATTGAGTGCCACATTCGTTTAATCTTATCAGCTAGATAAATATATTCAGAATTTTTTTCGTTATATTTACATAGTACGTGTGCAAAGGGTATCGCATTGTCAATATTGTATGTTGCTTGTTGTTTGTAAACTAGTCTGCTGTCTGGTCTATTGTAAGATTGCTATTTGATACATTTTCTATCAAAATAAACATACATGGAAATTTTACTCTATTCTACATACTACAAATAAATTAATTTCTTTAATAGATCACAGTAACCTCGATTTCGAAATCTCGTTCATCATCAGACCGAATGAAATATATATGAATAGATAGTTATTTGGGTTTTGAGAAACCAGATATTAAGACTACTCAACAACTATTGACTGGGAGTTAGTTAGTTTAATGAATCGAAAATTTGGGATTTGCATAGATCAGTCTGGATGTTAATTTCTGAAAGTTGTCAATAAAAGTGATTTTCAAGATTTTAAATAATTGAATTTTCGACCCATGGGGGCAATGTGTAGAATTTTCAATTAATCAAAGAATGATCATTTTACGCTAAAATAGGTCGATTTTGTTTGGAAAGGAACAATTGTTTATACCCAATTCCCCACCCTTACCATTCCCTACCTACAAAATCACCCTAAGAGACCTTTCCAATGAGGTGTCACATGACACTCTTTGTAAATGAAACTCTCCCAGTTTGAGGATGCTGAGGGTTCCCTACTCTTTCGAATTAACACGCTGAAATACATTCTCCACTACTGATATATCTGTACTTCAATTTATTCAAAATCCGCTGCATTTTGTTCAGAGTATTGTTCAATTATTATATATATAGGGGGTTTTACCCCGACGAGTTGCCCATATATCTGTTCATGCAATCAAACTGATTTCATGAAAAAATATAAATCCACCACCCGGTAATTAATACCATTGCCAGGCAATGATTATAATTAAAACATATCCTGGAGTAATTATATATTAGGATAACGTTAAATGTTATGAGAATATATCAATCTACCAGAATATATACATACTATAGCATCATCAGACAATGATATCAATGTACCAACGAGTAGTGTCAGAGGCTTTCTCCCCGGAAAAATCCAGTGTACGGACCTTAGTCAAGTAACACTGAATGTTACTCATTAATAGTTTCCTTTGTGTGAAGTGGTAAACGATCGAATAGAATACTGCTCTGAATATAAATATGACAAAATTGTCAGTTAATTATATTACATTTATATAAACAAATAAATAAAATATGAAATGACATTCTGAGCAGTATAAACTAAAGAGAAAACCTATGACTCTACCTCATTATTATTTTCGGAAAGAAACCTACGAAGAATATTACAAGATTTGATGACTGTTATCTTTTGTAACTGTTCAAACAAATTTTTCTTCAGACCCAAAATCTCAATACTTTTGTGAAGATTTCTAGGAATAACGCCTGTTGTAGAAATAATAATCGGTAGAATAAATATTTTCTTCATTTTCCACATTTTTTAATCTCGTCGCCAAGCATCATATATTTAGAAATTTTTTCATTGTATTTATTTTGTATATTATGTGTGTCGGGTATAGCAATATCAATTATATATGTTATTTGATTCTGTTTATCATTAAGAACGATATCTGGTCTATTGTGTTTTACAGCTCTGTTGCACAGAATTGTTTTATCAAAATAAAGTTTATATTTGTCATTTTCACAAATAATCTCAGGTTCATATTTTTGAAATTTTTTCTTTTGGGAATTAGGTCATGTTTAATTCCTAGATTGAAGTGAATAATATTAGCGACGGCATTATGTCTTTCTAAATAATCTGTTGAAGCAAGGACTGAGCAAGATGATAATATATGAAAAACTGTTTCTGAAGAACAGAAACATCTACGGCAAGAATCATCTATATTTTGTTTGATGATATGTTTTCTATAATTCCTTGTAAAACAACCTGGTCCTGGATCGCAATTGCCAAGCCTTCTGTTTCAGCAAACAATTCTCCAGATACTAACCATTTATTCGATGCAATTTCATCAATATAATCATTTTTCAATTCTTCAGGGTGCTTTCCGTGTAATTCCTTCTGCATCCAACTTTCTCTTTTAGAATTATCATCAAATATATCAAAATCTACCTTTTGCATTGTCAAGTTCAGAGGTGTAAGATTATAATCTGAAGCAACAACAATATCATATGTAATTTAGACGTTCTCTGTTTATCATGAAAATGATATATATATATATATATATATATATATATATATATATATATATATATATATATATATATATATATATAGCCATACACAATGCACTGCCTTTGATGG
This sequence comes from Cryptolaemus montrouzieri, assembly GCA_013387265.2. Classification (NCBI taxonomy): domain Eukaryota; kingdom Metazoa; phylum Arthropoda; class Insecta; order Coleoptera; family Coccinellidae; genus Cryptolaemus; species Cryptolaemus montrouzieri. The sequence goes on along the minus strand of JABFTP020000083.1, from coordinate 979,979 downwards.
ATTATACTGGGTGATTCACCAGTAGCGCGGTGCTCTGTAACTCGTACACTCTTAAAGATTTCATTTTTGTTCGAACGGTATTGTATTTAGGAAGTAAAAATCTACTTCAGCAATTTATTTTGAAGTAAACAGAGTGTCCCAATTTTCTATAAAAAAATCTTAGGAGGTTTTTTCAGATTGGAAGACCACTTTTTTGTTGAAGATTCAGGAGCGGCCTAAACTCTGCTATAATGTCTTTAAGTAATAAGTTTTTTTGGTGAGTAGTTTCGTTACAATATTTTTTTTTCCGTAAAAATTCATGAAAATAGAGTCTCACATCATCGCATGCTCCTTCGGCCAGAGAGGATGAATACTTTTCTCCTTTCGTTTTCTTAATGCCCAAGTATAGCTTCATTGATGAAATGAAATAGATTATCCTCATTATATACAGGAGTGACTCAGAAAATTATTGAATATTGTAATTTTGAAAATACCATATCTTGATTTTTTTCAAATGGAACATCCTGTATTTTATTATTCATGTCAAAGCATAAAATGTTGTGCCAAAATTCTGCAGAAGTAACCTTATCTTTATCTTCGACCATTTTCCAAATAAAAAGAAAAATAAACCAAAATGATAAAATAAGAGGTTGCGAAAGAAGAGTTTATTAGTAAATATCAGTATACTTGATCAGAGAAATGGAAATATTTTCAGGTAGTCGTGTATAAAATACGTAATAGATTGGTTTTTGGTGAGATGATGTACAAGGTGTTGAACTATTTCAATAAATGTTCCAAATGTTGCCCTTTTCTTTGTAGACACAACTCAATCCTTCTGACGAAAGACCGTTGAACTCCCGACAACATTTGCAGATTAACTGACTGAAAGGCGTTCTCTGTCTCTTATCCAATTGTGTTGTAGAAGGAATCTGGTGAACGATGCCCTTAATATAACCCCACAAGAAAAAATCTAGACTTTTAAGCTCCGGAGACCTAGCTGACCATCTAACAGGACCACCACGTCCTATCCATTTGTTTTGGAAATACATGATTCAAATGCTCCTTAACTTGATGTGAGTAATGTGCAGGTGCTCCATCCTGTTGAAACCACATGTCTTGTGTTATAAGCTCCGGTACATCGGCAAGTAACATTGGTAGATGATTTTGCAGAAAATCTAAATACGTTTCACTATTGAGGTACTCGTCGAAAAAGTGCAGCCCAATTAGATATCCATCTACTATAGCGGCCCATACATTCAAGGACTATCGATGCTGTAATCTGTTTGTCTCAAGAGGTGCGGATTTTCCGTGGTGTAATAATGAAAGTTGTGGCTGTTAACAAGCCCATTCTTGAGGAAAGTTGCCTCGTCCGAGAAAAGAACTCTGCTAAATATATTTGGATTTTCCGCTACTTTGTCACTTGACCAATTGCAAAAATTGATTCGATTTTCATAGTCTTGATTGTTCAGTTCCTGGTGAAGCTGTACAGGATATGCATGAAATTTATTCACTTCCAAGATTCCCTGGACAGACGTTTGACTTATATCTGTTAACTGAGAAATCTTTTTTTGGCTTTTATATGGGTCCTCTGTCACTGTCAACAAAACTGATAACTGGTTGTCTTCAGCAATAGCAGTTTTTGGGTTTTCAAGTTTTTTGTAAGCGATATTATCCGTTTCGATAAATCTAATTAGAAGTTTTTCAAAGCATCATGCATCAGGATACCTCTTATCAGGAAACCTTTGTGCATAAACTCTACTTGACAACAAAGAATTTCTATCACACTCACCCAAAATAAAAATCATATCAACCATTTCTTCTTTGGAGAACTTCATGGCAGTCAATTGAGACCATTGGGTTCAAACCTCACTTTAAAAATGCTTAGTAACGAAACACTGATAAGTTCACCATGTAAAATGCAGAATATGATATGTCCGGACACCTGACAGAAGGCACAAATAAAAAAAATTTCAACACATACCCCGATATACGTTTTAATCGTCTTGATTTTATCATTCGTTAAAAGAATTATCTTCTTGATTAGGAATCATTTCTTACTACTTGAATCATTACAGAAAAATAAAACTTCTGTGCGAATAATGATGCATGTTAATGAGTTTGAGAAGTTTTGTAGAATTTCATCAAAAATTTTAAAAATAATCGAATTTTTCGAAAAGATAAAGATAAAGTTACTACTGCAAAAATATAGCACAATATTTTATGCGTGGACATGAATAAAAAATACAGGATGTTCCATTCGAAAATATCAAGATATGATATTTTTAAAATTACAATATTAAATATTTTTTTTTAGTCACTCCTGTATAAAATGAGGATAATCTATTTCAATTCATCAATAGAGCTATCCTTGGGTAATAAGAAAACGAAAGGAAAAAGTATTCATCCTCTCTGGCCGAAGGAGTATGCGATGATGTGAGAGCCTATTTTCATGAATTTTCACGGAAAAAAAATATTGTGACGAAACTACTCACCAAAAAAACTTAATACTTAAAGACATTATAGCAGAGTGTAGCCCGCTTCTGAATCTTGAACAAAAAAGTGGTGTTCCAATCTGAAAAAACCACCCAAGATTTTTTTATAGAAAATTGGGACACCCTGTTTACTGCAAAATAAATTGCTGAAGTAGATTCTTACTACTTTCTAAATAACATACCTTTCGCACAAAAATGAAATCTTCAAGAGTGTACGAGCACGAACAGAGCACCGCGCCACTGGTGAATCTCCCAGTATATAGTGTAGTAAGGAAAATGTTTGATGAACAAGGAATAAGCACCGAACTTTATTTACTCATTTTGATTTTTGCTGAAGGATGTAAAGATTAATCCTGAGGCAACGAATTCTGTCCTTATATATAACTTATACTTTGGGAAATTAAGTTATTATTATTATTATTATCTGATAAAACTTTTTTAAGGTTGGAACACCCTGTATTCAAAATCTAGCTCGAAAAAATTATCGATTCATATAGATAATCGAAATACCTTTCCATGATTATTTATTATTCATTGATTGTTCTTTGGGGGGGGGGGGTGGTAAAGGATATGCTCAGGTTAGTATAAAGAATGATCCCCCCCCAAAAGTCGACCTCTTTCAGCGTTTTCATCTGACACTACCTTCTTCTGAATTAGAGAGATTGATCGAATTTTCAGTGACTTTCAGTCAAATAAATCAACAAATCAAAAGAGTGTATTTATTTGTACTTATGTATGATTGTTCACGCTTTTCCTAAGAACTTCTTTATTGACTTACATATACTTACTAATACTTATACGTGTAAGTTCGGCGGCCTCACTTATTGATACAAGGTGTAGTGTATCTGTGGAAACCTACTCAATAACTTTTTCATGAATCGTTATTCGAATTATACATTTTATCTCTATAATAAGTACTAGTCGAGAGGCAACTCGCTTCATGCCCAAACAATCCCTTAAAATGCTACGAATTGATTCGCGAGACACAGAAAGTTCATTGCATATCTCTTTCAAACTCAAAAGACGATTTTCAATTACCATTTTACTCACTTTATGTGATGTTAACTTCAGTTGAAGATGTTGATGACCGACCAGAGCGAGGCAAATCTCCCACCACATTTCGGCCGCTATTGCATTCACACGAAATTCCATTTGCAATACAAAATTTGGATCAAATTCTTTGTTCGATAATTTAATCCATTGTAAAAATCGCAAAACACATTTGTGAGTACAGGCGAAATCTAGCACTGTAAGCAAACCAAATGACAAATCGAGTTCAAATTCTGCGTCAGCATAGAAAATAGTTGGACCAACTTAGCGACTCAGTTTGAAAAAAGAACAAACCAAGTTCACAAGACCTGCCAAACAATCAAATACTTCTACGATCGCGTCATTCAAAATATCTCATATATTGGCGAAACGCAAGAAAGCATTCGAAGATGGATCGATTGTGAAGGAAGCATTTATCGAAGCGGGTGAGACTTTATTTGGAGATTTCAAAAATAAAACAGAAATCATGTCTGCTATTAGAGAACTTCAATTATCTCGTCCGCCTGTCACAAGGTATATTGAAGTCATGAGTGATAAACTAAAACATGATATCATGAAATGTACATACTTTTCTTCACAGTTCGACGATATGACAGACACTGTCCAGCTGTGTATTTTTATTCGGATGGTATTCAATGACATGTTGATTAAGAAAGAATTTCTGAAAATCATACCTCTGAAGGGGAAGATCCGTGGCGAAGATATTTATGACGTTTTCTTCAATTTTGTAAAAAACTACAACCTACCAATATATAAATTAGTGTGCATTACAACCGAGCACCAGCAATGACTGGAAACAAAAACGGTTTTGTGGCATTGTGTCGAGCTAATGAAGATTTTTCTTCATTTTTTTCATTCCATAGCATTATACATCAACAAGTTTTGTGTTCAAAAGTTTTAAACACGGAGGGAATTATGGGCATTGCTACAAAAATTGTGAATTCCATCCGTGTACGTAGCTTGCAACTGCCACTCTTTAAGTTGCAGTTGGAAGATAGGAAGTCAACATCCAAAGTCACTCCTTAGTTAAGTTTAACACCATATGTAACTCTTTTATTTTATAACAACCAATAAACTCGTAATTTTGAATAACTATGAGTTTTTTCATTGATATTATAGAGAAAACCCTAACTAAACCTAACTCAAACCTTGACCAAAATAATGTATATAATGATAATATCTATATATGCTACGGTACACCCTACCTAGGTAGGTAGGTAGGGTGTATCGTGTACGTACGACAACCCTGCTTCACACATACTTGCAGCCCTTCAGAGTCGATCGTAAGTAGTCTAAAAATATTGAGGTAGATCGCCAGCAGTTCAAGTTTGAGCACCCCTGTTCTAGATGTTGGTAGTACCCAAATTATTTTGGTGGAACTAAAAGTTACTGAGTATTTATATCTCACTATTCTCATTCAGAAGAGTGAGAGCATAATATTGTTCACGTTGGTAAAACAGACTTCTGGAATACTAACGCCGTGGAAATCGAAAGCTGTGCCGGCGACATCGACTCGGCAAGTTTATTAGGCAGACTGTCGACCAGGCTTGAATAGCGGTCGTAGGGGCGGTATGAGAGGTCGATGGCCCAGCCGCGTGTTTCCGGTCTTTTCTTCGAAAATGTAGGTCTCAAAAATCGTCCCAAATTCGAAAATTAAGTTATAGACAGAAGATTTCTTTCGGCGAAACCGATCTCGAGATATGTAGGAATCGATTGGCACTCGAAATTTTGCAAAAGTCCGCCGATACCCATTCGTTGAATCGTATTTAACATGAGCCAAAATATCGAGGCGCAATATGCCAAAATCGAGGTTCGTCCTCTTCCCGGTTTCGTAACGATCGGACGCGATAGAAGAATTTGTATAGACATGAACGTCCGACGAAATAATTCCTCCGCTCGTGAAGAATCGGAGACCCTTTCATTTTCGCTTTCACAGAGCTTTTTTCCGGAATTTTCTCCGAATCAATCGTTCTGATCGCCTTCCGAAAGACCAAAGTTTCCGTTTCGAGTTTCCATTCGCTCTCGGCGACGTTTCGGTGACATTTTTCGAAAAATCCTCAGGGCTCCGTCGTTCAAGCTAGGAGCTTGAGGAATAAAAATACTGGCGGAGACCTTAGGCCCCCACTCGCCCGCCGCGGCCCTTCTTCGCAAACTACCGTAATCCCGTCGGATTATTCCCGAAGAAAGCCTTACGATTTTATAATTGTATGAAATGGCTTCGAACTGAAGTATATCTAGTTACAAGTGCATTTTGTTCACGTAATTAAAGTTTATGTACTACGGACTTGAGACGTCAAGCAAACCCAAGGATGAATCTTTTTTATGTATTTTTTCAAATTCTATTTTACTCGAATCAATTGATTGAACTTGCAAAAGCAGGTCACTACCTTGAAAACTTCGTCTAGCTATGTAAATGCATAAGTTTTAATTACATAATTGCATTTTACATAGAGGTCATTATGTGTTCTGAAATATCAATTTAATTAGAAGCATAATGTCGTGTCTAACTTCCATATTTTCCAACAGAGGAGTGGTGCGAAATTCATGTAAATCAACTGCATACCTCCGAACATCATGACATCATTTTTTTTAAATAAGAATTCGGAGTATTCGATTTCACATAACGTAGAATTTCGTTTATTCCTCATTCATTCAATTTTGTCGGTGAATTTCGGTTAACATTCAGAATGTCAAAACAATATCTAAACCCTAAACTAATTTTATTCAAAAGTTATAAACAAATTAAGTATGAAAAACTTGTTAGCATCACAACTAAAAAATTACTATACTTTAATGTTATTCTGATTGAAAATTTCTTCAAAATATATTCATTTTCTGAAACTTTGTAAGACTAAGAAAGGTTTCTCAAAAATAACTGCCTACATATCTTTTTCATTTTTTTAATCCTGTTGGGAAAATAGGGTACAGTAAATTTATTTCGAAAAGCCCATGCTTTATAATCCTAATTCAATGTCATCTAGACTTGCGATTACTTCAAACAGATTCAGAGGAATGAAAATAATGTCAAACGTATTTGACGAATTCTTCATGAAAAACAGAAAAATTCTTTTCTAGATGTTATTTTATGCAATTTATATACTATTGTGTTCACTTTTTTTAGTTTCTTTCGAATATAGTAAACTTGCAGGGCTGTGGTTCGTCACGATGTGGAAATCGATCCCGATAGATTCGAAATGCTCTGGTACTATTTTTGTTAGATTGAAAAAATGCTTGTATCACATCACACTGAGTTCCACATTTCAGGAAGCAGATTTTCTAGTTGTTGGAGTGTTCTACAAGGCATCCTACGTTGCTGAATTTGCCACCCCATGTTGTTCCAAACATGTTCATGGGATTCAAGTCGGGACTTCTGGCTGGTCATCTTAGCATATCAATTTCGGCATTTTGCAGAAATTCTGTAACTACTCTAGCTGCATAAGGCCGAGCATTATCATGCATATAAATGAAGTTTTCGCCAATCAAAGGGTACAACATGGGATTCAAGGATATCTGCGATGTATCTGGCCGCTGTCATTCTTCCATTATTCACTATGAGTAACTCAGTTCGACCATGGAAAGAAATGCCTCCCCACACCATTACTGAGTTCGGTTTGCCGGATATTGCATTTGATACTAGACAGAACCTAGACTCGTCGGAAAAGAGAACATTCGACCGTTCTGGAATACCCCAATTTGCATGTTCCCTTGCAAAGTGAAGCCTTGCAACTCGATGTTCTCTGGTGATACGCGGGCCCGTAGAAGCCACCCTTGTAACAGTTTGCAATGAAATATGCACATTTCTGGAAAGTGCAAGTTCATTTTGTAGCATTCTAGCTGTACAGTGTCGAACTCTTAGTGCAGTTAAACGAAGCCAACGATCATCGACTGGTGTTGATATCCGATTTCTTCCCTGTCCGGCCCTTCTTCCATATTTCCCTGTTTCGTGGTACCGATTAATTGCTCTTGAAATAGTGCTTTGGTTAACATTCAAACAAGTTAGCCAAGTAACGTTGGCTTCGCCCCTCCTCTAGAAGTGTTACAATTCTTACCACTTCATGATCACTCAAATATCGTCCAGGACGTTCAGCAACCATGACAATATATTCAAAGATTCGAAAATCAACAAGAAATACAGAAAAGTTGCATTAATTTAGCGTGAAAACTGAAGAGAAATTGAATGAATACTGATAGTCAAATAAACTCATTCTTGTTTCAGACGTGTTTGAGATCATATGGAAACAAATGTTACTGTTGACAAAGAAACTGCGATCGAGTTGCTTTTGATCGATTGTGGAATTCACAATACCAGGTGTGTGTATTACTAGCATAATTAGAAATTGAGTAGTGAAGAAGTATTGATGTCTAGCTGGAGATTAAGGGTGATTTCACTTGGATGTTTACAAAATTTATTAATTTCCGAACATTCCAACATACTCATTTTCTTTCCTTTGTCACAATTATGAAGAATTTTGATGTTCACATATTGGAAAATTATTATCAGAGAATAAGTGTTCTTTAAATCCTGTTTCGTAATTCTTACCAGTTTGTCCAACATAAACTACACTCATTACAAACAATTTTGTAAACTTCTGATTTTTTGAATTTGCCTGTTTTTTGTTTAGCATTGAATAATAATGGCTCAAGTTTAGATCACTTGAGAAAGAGATGTTTATTTTAAATTTGGAAAAATGGTTGGTCAAGTTATGGGAGAGGACAAGTATAATTAGAACTAACGTATTTTTTCAAGAAAGTTTCTTTTAGAGAATATAATAATTGGTTTCTTCACATTGAATAATGTTTCCTATTAAACTAGAGGAATTTTGGTAATAAAGGCAATTTTCTTGATAGTATTTATTTTGTTTTTGAAGTCTATCGGCGACAGTGGAATAAAAAAGACTCTATAGATCAGGGGTGCTCAAACGGTCGATCGCGGGTGCTTTTTAAGTAAATCTCCAAAAGAGCAAAATTTATTACGTAATAAAATAACACTCTGCTAGTGGCAAACGGCAGCTTTGTCAAAGGAACGCGCGGTTTTTATTCTTACCGCTTTTCTAGAAATTTCGGGCGGCGCGTTTGACGGGAACATTCGAGACTTTCGTTTACGCCGATATAAATGTTGCGCCTGTTGGAATTGGAGTCATTCTGAAGTAACTTAACGGCAGTACTACGTCGATACAAAGTTAATTATTGAATAGTACAAAATGAGTGCAGTAAAGAAATCTAAAATGTATCATTTCAATAACCATTAGGTTAGAGAGGCATCTAAAAACGATTCATAAAATCTATGAAAAAGGATTTTCCGCACAAGAGTGAATTGAGAAAACGAAAAGTACGTGATTTGATATCTTGTTTGAAAAATGAACAAACCATGTTCACAATACCAGCCAAACAATCAAAAGCTGCTACGATCGCGTCATTTAAAATATCTCATATATTGGCGAAACACAAGAAACCATGCGAAGATGAATCGGTTGTGAAGGAAGCATTTATTGAAACGGGTGTGACTTTAATTGGAGATTTCAAAAATAAAACAAAAATCATGTCTGCCATTAGAGAACTTCAGTTATCTCGTCCGACTGTCACAAGGCGTATTGGAGTCATGGGTCATGATTGTAGATGAAATCAATAAAATACCGAGTAGTCTTTTAGGTTTGAGTTTGGATGCATTCAAGAGGAGGGTGAGGCATTGGCTTTTTGAGAGTCAATTAAATGAGGTGTAGTATTTCCTTGTTTCCTAATTTTTTTTTTCACCAAGAAGAAAAGATCTTTTATATATGGAGTGCATGAATTAATTTTGATTCATTTTAGTGAGATGAAAAACACAAGATTTAACTTTAATCTACACTTTATTTGAAAAAATTCGACGTCGTTTCGCTGACACAGCAGCTTTATCAAGAATGACAAATTAATGAAAGTATGGTATTATCAATCAGATCTTATTTCTTAATTTCATTAATTCCATCCATTTGAACATTATATTCACGATAGAAATTGAACAGAACGATTCCATTAATTTTTGGACTTGAAAATCACTAAACGAAATAATAATCATGTTTTTTCGGTCTTTCGTAAACCAACACATACTGATACAATTATACATAACTACTCATTACATCCAATTCAACACAAAGTTGCAGCTTTAAACAGCATGGTACATCGGTTACTCAATTTACCTTTATCAGTAGAAGATTATAATAAAGAGTTAAACATCATCAAACAGATAGCCATTAATAATTCATATAATCCGGATATGATAGATCTAATCATTCGTAAAAACTGTATCAGAAAGCAATAAATGAAGTATATCCTATTCATAAAGACTATAAAATATTCAATAGTTTAACATTCTGCAGTTCTGCAAGTACAAATATTAAATCCTTTTCGTCAAACAAAATCTTAATATAACTTTCAAAACTCCTAATAACTTAGGCAAACATATTAAAAATAATAAATCTCGTGTTGAAAAATCAAGAAAATCAGGAATCTATAAGCTCAATTGCGGTTCTTGTGATGAAATTTATATCGGTAGGACCTATAGGAGTTTTGGCATAAGAACGTCTGAACATAAACGTAGCTTCGATAAAAATAAATCTGATTCAAATTATTCAAACCACTCAATAAAAGAAAACCATTCATTCAATAAAAACTTTGACATATTACATATAAAATCAAAAGTTTAAAATTAAATCTCCTAGAAGCATTAGAAATAAATAGATACAAACATTCGGACAAGCTTTTGAATGAGCAGGTAGATGTGAATTATTCACCCCTACTTAACTTGTTTAATTAGTTTTTATTACCTTCCATACTAACTGTACAATAGCTGGGTGTGGATTTTCCTGTTATTCATCCAACTTGTTCTACGATTTGTTTATAATACCATACTCTCCATTCTGTTTGTCTTTCTTGATAAAGCTGCTGTGTCAGCGGATCGACGTCGAATTTTTTCAAATAAAGTGTAGATTAAAGTTAAACCTTGTGTTTATTATCTCATTTAAGTCATAATTGTAGATGAAATCAATAAAATACCGAGTAGTCTTTTAGGTTTGAGTTTGAATGCATTCAAGAGTAGGCTGAGGCATTGGCTTTTTGAGAGTCAGTTAAATGAGGTGTAGTATTTCCTTGTTTCCTAATTTTTTTTCACCAAGAAGAAAAGATCTTTTATATATGGAGTGCATGAATTAATTTTGATTTATTTTAGTGTTTAATTCTTGTTTTCAAGATGAATAGTTGGTAAGATTAGTGATAAATATCTCTTACATAACGATGTTTCCGTACAATTGTGGGTACACTTGCCTAGTATTTGTTTCTATTTTATTCAGGTTGGATTAATCAGCTATGCTGTATCCTACCTTTTGGTATCTCTCAATGTACAGTAACACTCACTCATAATAAGTTTAAGGCCTTTAATGTAATTGATAGTTATAATTATTATTTCCGTACAAGATGCCAATAAAATGCTATTATTATCGTGGACTTATGCACTATCTCAGCTAGTAGCTGGATATAATTTACCTTTCCCAGATTTAGCAATCAAAGGGAATAGGCTCGATTACAATATACTTGACATAAATTTCCTAACTATCCTACATGTATTAAGAATTACAGCTTTTTGCATTTCTATATAGGTATTCTTATGTAATTCTAATTTCTTAAGGCTATCATGCAAAGTTTTGGGTATTAAACCAGTCGAGGATACGATGACAGGAACAATATCTATTTTATCGAGGTGCCACATCTGCTTGATCTCAATAGCAAGGTCTGTGTATTTGGACTTTTTCTCCTGGAACTTGTTCAGCACGTTGTTATTATTCGGTATGGCGACATTCACCAGCATTGCTGTTCTGGCTCTCTTATCATACACCACTATGTCCGGCCTATTATTCGTCACCATTCTGTCAGTGATAACAGGCCTATCGTAGTATAATCTGATAGAGTCATTTTCCAATACGGGCGCCGGCTGATACTTGTAATATGGCTGGAAGGTGTTCAGAAGTCCGTACTTGTGTGCAAGTTTCTGGTGGATAATGTTGCACACTTGATTATGCCTGTGAAGATACTCCGTATTGGCCAGTTGTTCGCATCCGGACGTAATATGCTGTATAGTCTCCGATCTTATATGGCATTTTCTGCACTTAATGTTCCGACCTTCATTATAAATTTTTTGTAATTGTTTGTAGCGATCACTTGGTCTTGGATGACCATAAGGAATCCCTCTGTTTCTGCGAATAATTCTCCTTTCATCAACCATTTGTTGGAGGCTTCTTTGTCGATGTGTGGTTGATTAATCTCATGGTGATGTCGTCCATGCAATTCCTTTCTTGACCATTGCTCTTGTTTTTCAGTATCTGATAGGAACGGTAGATTCAGCAGGTCATCTCTGGTAGCAAGATTCAGAGGTGTATAGCCCTTATCAGCCAACGATACCACTCTGTGGAGGTCAGAAGTGAGAGCATTTGCTGAGAAGAATTCTCTGAGAGATGATATTTATTATTATTTTTATTATTATTATTCCTCTGAAAGGGAAGACCTGTAGTGGAGATATATTTGACGTTTTCTTCAATTTTGTAAAAAATTTCAAGCTACCAATATTTAAATTAGTGTGCATTACAACCGATAAAGCACCAGCAATGACTGGAAACAAAAACGGTTTTGTCGCATTGTGTTGAGCTTATGAAGATTTCCCTTTATTTTGTCATTCCATTGAACTTTTTTTTTGCGTTCAAAAGTTTCTAAACACGGAGGAAATTATGGGCATTGCAACGAAAATTGTGAATTCCATCCGTGCAAGTAGCTTGCAACGGCGGCTCTTTAAGTTGCAGTCGGAAGATAGTGAGTCAGCTGAACACACTGATTTAGTTCTTCACATAGACGTCAGGTGGTTGAGTTACGGAAATTTCCTAGAAAGGTTTCAAGAATTATTGCACGAAATAACAGCTCTTCTAGACGAAAGAGGTGATGACACTCAAAATGGCTGACTGATTTGGCATTTTTGACTGACATCAGAATGCACTCAAACACCATTAACTCGGAGCTTCAAGGTAAAGGAAAAACTATTATTGAGATGATTGCAACTTATGATAGATAAACTGAAAAGAAAGGATCTGAAACGTTTTTCGTCTTTGAAAGCAAGGATTCCTCAGTTGAATTATGATACCTACGTATGACGCTGAATTATCAAATATTTTGGGACAATTCGAAATGCGTTTTTGTGATTGCAGTAAATTGGCGAATTAAGCATTATTTATGAGTTATCCTATTTCATGTAAAAACATTGAGGAATTAGCTACTGTAATATCAAGTCAGTTTAAAATGAATTCATGTTCTGTTGAAAATGAGTTGATGCAGATTATATCAGATATATATCTCAAAGCTACAGCATCTGATACAAATTGCTGGTGTTTTATATCTGAAGATAAATATCCGAATCTAAGGCAAATCGCCTTTCGACTAATGGCAATGTTTGGGTCAACTTACTTGTGGGAGTCTGCATTTTCTGAAATGAAGATAATTGAATCACAATGTCGCAAGTATGCTGAGGACATGCAGTGCCACGTTTCAACATCCAAAATCACTCCTTAGTTAAGTTTAACACCATATGAAAACCTTTTGTTTTGTAACAACCAATAAAATCGTAATTTTGAATAACGATGAGTTTTTTCATAGATATCATAGAGAAGAACCTAACTAACCTAACCCAAACCTTGACTAAAATAATGTATATTGTGCGGAAAGCTAATATCTATATATGCTACGGAACACCCTACCTAGGTAGATCCAAGTATTAAATTCCAGAAAAATATTAAAATTGCAATAAATATAATGCATAACCTGCATAACCCTGTTAGACCAGTCGTATCTTACGTTACAGCCCCAGCCGTGAAATTGTCGCACTACCTTATAGATATCATTAAAAATTATTGTTCATTCAAATCAAAATTTTCTATAAAAATTCTTTCGAATTGATAAATAACATAAAAACGTTAACCTACCACCTAACGCAAAACTTATTTCGTTTGATGTTGAGAATTTATACCCAAGTGTTCCTCCAGGTGATGTCAAAATATTAATCGAAAACATCTTGAATTCGAATCATGTTAACCACATAATTAAATCAGAAATATTGAATCTGTTGGACGTTTGCATTGAACAAAATTATTTTTCTTTCAACAACATCTATTACAGTAGTGAAAATGGTTTGATCATGGGAAATCCTTTGAGTCCACTTTCAGCAGAGATTTTCATGAATAATATTGAACAGAAAATTCATACACATCCACTCATTTCCAAATTTCTTTATTGGTATAGATATGTTGACGACATCTTAGTATGTTTCATTGGAACTACTCGTCAATTAGACTTATTTCTTAATTTCATTAATTCCATCCATTTGAACATTAAATTCACGATAGAAATTGAACAGAACGATTCCATTAATTTTTTGGACTTGAAAATCACTAAACGAAATAATAACCATGTTTTTTCGGTCTTTCGTAAACCAACACATACTGATACAATTATACATAACTACTCATTACATCCAATTCAACACAAAGTTGCAGCTTTAAACAGCATGGTACATCGGTTACTCAATTTACCTTTATCAGTAGAAGATTATAATAAAGAGTTAAACATCATCAAACAGATAGCCATTAATAATTCATATAATCCGGATATGATAGATCTAATCATTCGTAAAAGACTGTATCAGAAAGCAATAAATGAAGTATATCCTATTCATAAAGACTATAAAATATTCAACAGTGTAACATTCTGCGGTTCTGCAAGTACAAATATTAACTCCTTTCTCGTCAAACAAAATCTTAATATAACTTTCAAAATTTCTAATAACTTAGGTAAACATATTAAAAATAATAAATCTCATGTTGAAAAATCGCATTTTGGCATAAGAACGTCTGAACATAAACGTAGCTTCGATAAAAATAAATCTGATTCAAATTATTCAAACCACTTAATAAAAGAAAACCATTCATTCAGTAAAAACTTTGACATATTACATATAAAATCAAAAAGTTCAAAATTAGATCTCCTAGAAGCATTAGAAATAAATAGATACAAACATTCGGACAAGCTTTTGAATGAACAGGTAGATTTGAATTACTCACCCCTACTTAACTTGTTTAATTAGTTTTTTATTACCTTTCATACTAACTGTACAATGGCTCGGTGTGGATTTTCCTGTTATTCATCCAACTTGTTCTACGATTTGTTTATAATACCATACTCTTCATTCTGTTTGTCATTCTTGATAAAGCTGCTGTGTCAGCGAAACGTCGTCGAATTTTTTCAAATAAAGTGTAGATTAAAGTTAAACCTTGTGTTTTTTATCTCATTGAAATAGATTATCCTAATTTCATACAGGAGTGACTCAAAATAATTATTGAATATTGTAATTTCAAAAATATCATATCTTGATTTTTTCAAATCGATCAACCTTTATTTCATTATTCATGGCAACGCATAAAATATTGTGCTATATTTTTGCAGAAGTAACCTTATCTTTATCTTCGATCATTTTCGAAATTTTCGATTATTTGTAAAAATTTTTGATGAAAATTCTACAAACCGTAACAAACTCATCAATATGCATCATTATTCGCACCATACTCTTCGTTCTGTTTTGCATTCTTGATAAAGCTGCTGTGTCAGCGAAACGTCGTCGAATTTTTTCAAATAAAGTGTAGATTAAAGTTAAACCTTGTGTTTTTTATCTCATTTCTACCTAGGTAGGTTGGTAGGTAGCGTGTATCGTGTATGTACGATAACCCCGCATCACACATACTTGCAGCCTCTCAGAGTCGATCGTAAGTAGTCTAAAAATATTGAGATAGGAGGTAGACCACCAGCAGCTCAAGCCATGAAATATGCCTTATCTCCCTAGTAAATGTGGTGAGCCACCCGGTATGTATATATTTTTTTAAATTTCGGCCTTACATATAATCCACTCTTTAGTTATAAAAATAATATGGTAGCTAAAATAATTTATATTTTGTAATGTTTCTCAACGTGACAATTTAAAAGGATTGTTACAGAAAATCATTGAAGTTGCAAAAATTAATCTTTAGGGATTAAGAAATACCCATTATTCAAGTCATTAGGTTAATGGATAATAATCCTGATACCTGTCTAGGTAGGCAGGGATCTTCAAAGAAGATATCAGTTTCTAAGTGGCCGTGCTGTCAGTTACATGTGTACTCTTGCAGTCCGATATTTTCAATGTTGTATTTATTTACAACATATGCAGAATGAAGTATATTATCCGAATATGTGCCAGCATCTTTGTGTCTGTTTATTTTCTAAACACTTACGTGTTAACGTGTAACGAATCAATTTGTGGAAGTATAGTTAGCAAATGTCTTTTGCTGAAGTTCTGTACTTGTACACCCGACAATTTTACATGCAGCAAACAGTGTTATCATTGTCTGAAAAATTTATACAGCGAATGTTGTTCTTGTGTTAATTTATGTGAAGTTCCTAGAGAAACATCTAAAAACAGTTCTCTCTCGTACGTCGAACAACTCGACTCAGCTATACCTGGTTTATTCCAAGCTCTAACCGAAGATTCAAATGAAGACAACTGGATCAGTGAAACTTATCAGATAAAACTCGAAATCACCCCCCAAAAAACAATTAAAATCGATAGAAAGGCTAGTGAAAAAAGTACAGGAGAAAACCAACATGAGCTTGTATTAAATTGTACAGTGGCGTTCCAGACGGGTTGTACAAGCATAACAAAATGTAGGAATATTTGTTCTTCAATGGGTGCTACAGGATACAGATGGTTTCACGACGGATGCTGCGAATGCGTGGGAGAAAATTGTCTCAACTTCGGCCTCAACGAAAATAAATGTAGGCAATGTTCAAGCGGACCCGAATTAAACGAAATCAAAGATGATTATTACGAATATGAGGAGTATTATGATGAGGAATATGACGAATATTATTAGCTTAGAAAACGAAAATATCTCAAGATGAAGATAACAAAAATTGCTATAAATTTAAAATTAGAAATTCATTTATTACTTCTTGAGAACAATGACTAGTAATCAAATTTTATTAGCTCATAAAATTGTTTTTATATTTTTCCTACTAACTTAATAAAATCGATGTAAAGTATATGTAGTTAGTTAATCTTTTCAAAAGTTGATTACATTTCACTTCCTTCAAAACAAAGTGTTTCTATTATTACTCGCATAACAAGCATCAGTTACAAGATTTTTAATTGTAATAACATTCAGACAGCATTCAGAAATGTGGAGTTTACGGTTATGAATATGCAAACATCTTTTCAATATAGGGTGTCTACTATAGTAGGTGATAGTACAAGCCTTTTTCAACAAAAAATGTCCCATAACATTTTTTCGAAAAGTTGATAATTATCGAGTTATTTAACACTTCTTGATTTTACGAAATTTTTGCTTCTCTCTATAAAAACAAGAATATCTCTGTTATTCTTACAGCTACATAAAATCTGACAATACCATCGGAAAGAGCATTGAATTTGCTATATAGATACTAATGGTAAAAAATCTTTTATACCAGGTGTTGTAAAAGACTAAATGAAAAATTGTGAAATGAACAAAATTAGTGGTATATTCTTGTTAGCTGTACCACTGAAAACTGATCAATGAGTAGCTGTTTGTTTTTTGGTAGAAACTACTACATTTAACTGGCTTTAAAATGGTATATCAACTTTTGAGCTGACTATTTTTTTTTTTAGCAATATCATGGGTAAGAGTAAGAGTAAGAACATTAAATTCTCTCATCTTTCGATCACAATTGAGCTAGTTTCACCGGAGCGTCGAAACAATTCCACAAAGGACTTTTCAATAATAATAAGCGATAAATAAATAACATATCTGGATATTGAATGTTTAAGAAACTAGGAGATATCAACCCCCTAAGCGGGGGTTGCAATCCTTGAACATTTTGAATAGGAAAGATGGGTCGAGTGATGACTCAAAACAAAGGTGGTTTCTTTGTCTACATCGCCTTGAATGAATTTCTATTTTTTAATGAAAACTGTGAAAGATACAGGGTGATCAACTGAAAGATGGGGAAGACTTTCCCTGAGACTATTCAAGTTTCAGTGAAGTAAAATGGAACAGATCCATGCTGATCAATGACAGTCATCATCAAGTACCATCCTCATCTCGAATTTCAACCCCTAGAGCAGGGGTGACCACCCTTGAACCTTTGGAACAGGGTGGATGGGTCGAGTGATACCTCGAAAGAAAGGTATTATCTTTGTCTGCATCCCCGTGAACGAAAGTTCATTTTTGATTGAAAACTGTAGAAGATACAGAGTGAGCTACTGAAATTTTCAAGGGTTGTTACCCCTGCTACAGGAATTGAAATTCGAGATGAGGATGGTACTTGATGATAACTACCATTGATCAGCATGGATCTGTTCCATTTTACCTCACTGAAACTTGAAAAGTCTCAGGGAAATAGTCTTCCCTATCTTTCAGTTGCTCACCCTGTATTTTTTACAGTTTTCAATCAAAAATGGAAATTCGTTCAAGGCAATGTAGACAAAGATACCACCTTTCTTCTGAGTCATCACTCGACCCATCTTACGTATTCAAAATGTTCAAGGATTGCAACCCCCGCTTAGGGGGTTGATATTTCAGGCAAGTTTTGTACCCCACAAGATGTCCCCTTGAAACAAAAATTGATATGTTTTTGCGTTTTAATCAGAAATGATTATCTAGGTAGATATAGCCTCTGTTTAGTTTTCGTTGAAGCACCATGTATATAATTTATTCGGAACCCTTGTTTCTTCATCGTTTTATAGGGACCATTCTAAGTTACGTGGTGTGAATCTTGGTTTTCATACCCACAACCACATACAGAATCATTTATTATTTTAACTAGGGCGGGAGAAGACGCTAATTCATAATGGTTAGCTCGACATCTGTTAATAGTTACAGTTAACTCTCGAGGAAGATTTTTATTATAGAACCGGTTTACGTTTGGACGAGTAGAAATTTTCGAAAAATATTCTGCCTCTGCCTACTCCCATATTTTGTATGTATTGATTTGTGTTATAAGTGATTGATGTTTTCAGATAAGTTTCTCGAAAATTTGCATATGAAATTTTGATTAACTTGGAAACATTTTGAATTTTATTAGTCGCTGACTATAAGGAAGTGGGACTAGAGAATGCGTCCGACTAAATGTGGTACTTCGGTTTGGTATGGTATTGAGAATATCATACATACACTATTATTCGGTGATGAAGGTAAACATTTACCAACAGAAGGTATATATTTAGTGTTGCAACAACCATCACATCTTTTTTACAATTTCTGCGTAATCTGGTCACTTTCCTTTATAACTTACTTTCATAAGCTAGTTTTGAGTTTGAGATTAAAATAGTAAATTGTAGCGTGTAAAATGTCACTTTCGACTCAACACTCTACGCTTTCATCATTTTGTATTTGTGTAATGCCTTTCGGACCGTGTAAAACTCGCATTACCAATCCGTGTACCTTACGGTCGTTTGCTTGGTTCTGTACTCCGTGCTCCCACCTCTCTTACGCTTGCTATAGATCCTCTTCAATTCGAAAATACTTTTTGGGAGGACCTGTATTCTAACCAAAATATTCTTTTTGGGAGGAGCTGTGTTGCAACTCATATTCTTTTTGATAGGAGCTGAATTTTAACGACCCAAACACACTTTTTGGGAGGACCTATATTTCACCCAAATAAATTCGTTCGAAGAAGCTGTGTTGTAGAGCCCCATAACGACATTGGGAGCATCTCCATTCTCTAGATGTGTGACTCTAATATTTTACACGTTTCTTTATTGATTTTCAACTTTTAAACTTTTCTGTGAAATAATTTTTGGCCTTGTAATCTTAAAAATCATTTTGTACATATATACATATAACTTTACAAGTTAATAATTTTAGAACAGTTTTAGAGAGTCAGTTTCCAAATTTTCAAGGTTGTCACCCCTGCTCCAGGGCTTGAAATTCGAGATGAAGATGGTACTTGATGATGACTGCCATTGATCAGCATGAATCTGTTCCATTTTACCTCACTGAAACTTGAATAGTCTCAGGGAAATAGTCTTCCCTATCTTTCAGTTGCTCACCCTGTATCTTTTATAGTTTTCAATTAAAAATGGAAATTCGTTCAAGGCGATGTAGACAAAGATACCACCTTTCTTTTGAGTCATTACTCGAGCCATCTTCTCTATTCAAAATGTTCAAGGATTGCAACCCCCGCTTAGGGGGTTGATATTTCAGGCAAGTATTGTGCCCCAAAAGATGTCCCTTTTGAAACAAAAATTGACCTGTTTTTGCGTTTTGATCAGAAATGAATATCTTGGTAGATATAGCCTCTGTTTAGTTTTCGTTGAAGCACCATGTACAGTAAATAAGTGTAAATCAAATTTTAAGCGGAAACGCCGCCTTCCAAAAATATTTTGAAAGAGATGATCACATCAAAGTAGGAATATTTTCAAATTTTTCTCATGTATAAATTTCCTTTTATATCGGTCAATATATTATATATTCCAAAAATAAAATATAATATCGTTGGTTGTGGAATTCATTCAGCAGCAATCAAGTTTTTACTTTGTTATAAACAGAATTAATCAAAGTACAGTTACAATAAAAAACTTACTTTCACTCAGGTAGAGAGCTGTTTCCGACTTCTGGTAACAACCTTGTAACCTCTTTGTGATGACTCACCTAGAAGTAAAACATATTATTAGTTCCACCGGATAGACGATTTGGTAAACTTTGTTATGTCTTCATGCAGAACTTCATCTTGAATTGTTGGTTTCTATTTCTCAGTTCTTTTTAGTTAAGGATATATGGAACCGGTAATTTCTTTCATATCATATGATCTTCAAAATATAAGATCGTACCACATAAGTTAACAAGGTTTTTTAAACACACGAACATTATTTTAATGTAATTATACCTACAGAACGATAGGAAATGAGTGGAACATATTTCATTGGATACCAATTCCACAGAGTTGAGTGACCCCAAAATAATGTTGTTAGTAGGATGCAATTCATCACCGACCGATGTCTCTATACCTCTCGAAACAGTCAATTTGACGGATGAATAGACAGATAATGAGAAGATTCTGTAAGGGTTTATCCCACCACAAACATTCTGTAAAAAACTAGCCTAGTCTCGATGGAGCTGCTTGTTTATCTCTAGAAAGTAATGAAATCTCAAAGTCTTGCCAAGTCTAAGGTGCGATTACTTTATTATAGTTAATGTTGTGTGATTTGGCCGTTGAACATTCTTAATACGTTAGTGAGTAGGTACAAGTCAATTTTATTTATACAGTGTGTTCCAACGAAAATTTGACACCCCCTATAACTCCGAAATGAGTAACATTAGCGAAAAACACCAAGACACGTCGATTTTTGTTTCGAGGAGGAGCATTTTTCGAAATAATTCGAAACTTGTCAGATCAACCCCCTACCCCCAGCAACCCTAATTTCGAAATTCATCATAGGGAATAAGGGTCGAGTGGTACCTTACTGTAAAGGTCTGTCAATTCTCCATTCTGATTTGTCATTTTTAGAATTTTAAATTAACATACAGGGTGTCCCAACCGAGGGTAAAGTTGAATTCCTGGAAATCCCAAATACTAAATGAAATAGATTTATTTTGGCATAATGCAAGCGCAGGTTTAT
Organism: Cryptolaemus montrouzieri; assembly: GCA_013387265.2. Classification (NCBI taxonomy): domain Eukaryota; kingdom Metazoa; phylum Arthropoda; class Insecta; order Coleoptera; family Coccinellidae; genus Cryptolaemus; species Cryptolaemus montrouzieri. The sequence goes on along the minus strand of JABFTP020000083.1, from coordinate 958,766 downwards.
GCTCGGTCTAGAAAAACGACCTACACTTGTGAATTTGGAGTTGGTACAATCAACCCCCTATTTCCAGCATCCCCAACTCAAAAATCATTCGATCGAAAATAGGTCAAGTGGCACCTCGTTGGAAAGGTATTTCAATTTTTTCTTCGAATTTGGTATTTTCGAAATTCAGAATCAGCATACAGGGTGTCCCGGAGCAGGAACACTGAAAACCCAAATAACTTTTTGAAACTGGTTCATTTCGGTATAATACGAGAACATGTTTATGTTTGATTCGAGAATAAGACTCTCTTGCGTGAATATGGAATTTTTGCAATCAATCTCTTCCATTCAGCATCCCCAACTCAAAAAATCATACAAGTGATTACAGGTTGAGTGGCAAAGTTCCAGAAAGATTTTTCTATTTTCTGAATTACTGAGGCATTGGTTTCAGTTTGGCAATCGAGGTTTTCTGGCGTGAGGATCAGGATAAGGGATGATGGAGAAACTGATTGGATGCTCATCTAAACAGGAAAACGAGATTTATTGAACTTGTATTCAATTGAAAACAAAAACTAACTTGATTATTACAACAATTGTTCAAAATGACCTCCGCCCACCTCCATACAGTTATACAGACGATTTTCGAACTCTCTTCTCACATTAGCGAAAACTTCAGGAGTCAAAAGTCGGCATTCTGTGATAATCCTCATCCGCAGCTCCTCCAGGTTTTCTGGTCTTGTGGCATAAACTTTAGATTTTAGATGGCCCCACAAAAAAATCTAGGGATTTAAATCTGGTGACCTGGCTGGCCACTCAACAGGTCCTCTTCTACCAATCCACCTTCCTGGGAAATTTTCGTCTAAATATTGGCGCACCCGAGCATCATAATGCGGAGGAGCACCGTCTTGTTGAAAACGCATTTCGTCCTCAGAAAGAGTTGGATCGTTCTGTAAAATTTCTTTCAATCTAGGATGTATGTGTTCCTCTAACAACTGTAGGTAGCCATTTCCATTCAGATTACCCTCAATAAAGAAAGGCCCAACTAGATGATTGTCAAAAATTCCTGCCCAAACGTTCAACTTCTGAGGCCTTTGCGTGTGGGCCTCTCTAAACCAATGAGGATTCTGTGTGTCCCAATATCGACAATTATGTCTATTCACTTCACCACTGAGCATAAAGGTGCTTTCATCAGAAAAACAGATGTTATTCAGAAAATTTGGATTAGCGTTTAGGTTTTCACTTAGATTTTCACAAAACTGTAAACGACGATCTGGATCATCTTCGTTTATTTCATGCACTAATTTTACCTTGTAGGGGTGAAATTTGTGATGTTTCACGATTCTATGGACAGTTGTAGCTGATACACCAGTCAGACGAGATAGTTTTCTGATCGAAGTAGTATTCTCCATTTGTAGATGACCCACTACTGCCACTTCCGTTGCCTCATTTCTGACAGGACATGCCACTTCATGTTTTTGTTTGCCACCGAACCCGTAGCTAGGAATTTGTCAACCAAATATTTAACGTACTGGTGACTGACTCCTTTTCTCTTTCAGGATGGTTCCTATCGAATATCCTTGCCGTTTCTTTGGCACAACTGTTATTTCGAAAATACGTCGATACAATTTCGACCCTTTCCTCAGTGGAATAAACCATTTTCAGATTAATTTCAACTGACGAACAACAACAATAATGAGGAACTGATCTGAATAATAATAATATTTCATTGCAAAAATGAGAAATAACAGATGACTGCACGCCAGATGGAAATGAAAAAATGTGAACATTTTCAATGCAGAAATCAGCTTTATTTCTTCGTAATTGATGCTCAACACATCGTACCCCAATACTTTTAACAGTTTCGAATTAATTTTAGTTGATAATTTCAAATGACGATATTGAATTTTTCGAAAGCGACATCCTGTATGGAGAGCCGAACTGAATGAAATGCTTTAATCATTCTGGAATTCAAAAACCTTTCTGAAGATATGCCACTTGAATTATTTGTATGATTTTCAAGTTGGGGATGCTGAATGGAAGGGTTGATTGCAAAAATTCTATAACCACACAAGAAAGTCCTATTCTCGGATCAAACATGTTCTCGTATACCGAAATGAACCAGTTTCAAAAAGTTATTTGGATTTTCAATGTTCCTGCATCGGGACATCCTGTATGATGATTCTGAATTTCGAAAATACCAAATTCGAAGAGAAAATTGCAGTACCTTTCCAACGAGGTGCCACTTGACCTATTATCGATCGAATGATTTTGAGTTGGGGATGCTGGAAATAGGGGTTGATTGCACCAACTCCAAATTCACAAGTGTAGGTCGTTTTTCTAGACCGAGCATAAACCTGCGCTTGCATTATGCCAAAATAAATCTATTTCATTTAGTATTTGGGATTTCCAGGAATTCAACTTCACCCATGGTTGGGACACCCTGTATGTTAATTTAAAATTCTAAAATTGACAAATCAAGGTGGAGAATTGACAGACCTTTTCAGTAAGGTGCCACTCGACCCTTATTCCCTATGATGAATTTCAAAGTTAGGGTTGCTGGGGGTAGGGGGTTGATCTGAGAAGTTTCGAATTATTTCGAAAAATGCTCCCCCTCGAAACAAAAATCGACGTGTCTTGGTGTTTTTCGCTAATGTTACTCATTTCGGAGTTAGAGGGGGGGTCAAATTTTCGTTGGAACACACTGTATGTAATTTAATATCTGTTGTAACTACTTATGTTTGTTAAGCGAGATAATAACCCATAATCGTATTGGTAATTAGACGCAAGTGTCTTATTTTAGGCTGTTGTTGATTGTACAACCCATTGATAATGCTGAATTCTGCTCTCTTCTTTTTGAAGCGTCAAATCGGCCACCGATCTAACAAAGTAGACGTACAAACGGACTTCTATCATTGATTAGAAGTCCGTCTGTACTGAAAATATTTTTTTATACTGTTTGTTTCAGGTCGCCTATACATAAGTATTATTGAAGTACGCAGTTTTATCAAGCCTACAATTCACTGGTTATTCAATCAACGTTCTCAAAGTGGCAATTTTCCATCGTCAATAGGTAGCGGTTCTGGGGACAGATTGGTGCAATGGTGTCATGGAGCACCTGGTTTTATACCCTTGTGTACCTTTCAACGGTCAAGTCACACAACAAAAACTATAATAATGAAGAAATTGCAGTTAGGAACCTTAGACTTGGCACGGCTTTGTCTATGTTCCATTACTTTTAGAGGTAAACAAGCAGCTAGTTTTTTATAGAATGTTTTTTTTTCTAGAAAGGTGGGCATATTGATTTATTTCATTAGATTTTCTGTTTTAACAATTTTTTCATTTTAGGAGTAGTTTTTTCATTATTACAAATCTTTCTTTCAATAATAAAAAACAAGTACTGTGTTTTAAGGAATTTTACTTAATAATTGCGATTTATTCAGACGAATGAATATACAGAAAAATATAAATGAGAATATAACTATAAATGTTCTTGAGTAATTAAAAGCTTATTGGATTGCTTCTTCCTAAGTGGTTATTTATGACAGGTATATCCAATAGAATTAAGGAATAGATTGCTCCCCGAAAAGATACAATAGAGGTGAAGGGCTTAAATCGACTTGTTCATTGATGAGTCTACCTGAGTGTTTGTATTTATTGATTTCTAGACAGTTGAAAATTTTCGAAAATCATATAAATTCATTACATCCAAAAATTGCATTCACAACCGAAATAGAAAGCAACAATTCGATAAATTTCTTAGACGTAACAATTTCGAATGAAAATGGAAAACATGTTTTCGCAATTTACCATAAGCCGTCACATACAGATATTATAATACATAACTCATCCATATCAACATAAAATGTCAGCATTCTATAGTTTCATTCATAGATTGATTAACATCCCGTTATCACCAGAAAATTTCAACAAAGAACTAAATTTGATTAAACAAATAGCCAAAAATAATGGTTACAATCCCAAACTAATAAATAATATTTTAAATAAAAAACAAAGTAGAATCGCATTGAATGAAGTTTACCCTGTCGATAAATTGAAACAAAAATTCAACACCTTAACCTACGTTGGCATTACGACTGAAAAACTGAAATCATTCCTAAGTAGCAATAATTTCAACATAGCTTTCCAAACTAATAATACTATTTGCATACAGATAATAAATATTGGAAGACAGATCTTTGGGAAACTTTAGAAATCAATAAATACGAACACTCAGGTAGACTCATCAGTGAACAAGTCGATATAAGCCCATCACCTCTATTGAATCTTTTCGGGGAGCAATCTATTCCTCAATTTTATTGGATATACCTGTCATAAATAACCACTTAAGAAGAAGCAACCCAATAAGCTTTTAATTACTCAAGAACATTTATAGTTATATTCTCATTTATATTTTTCTGTATATTCATTCGTCTGAAGAAGCTACGGTGTAGTGAAACGCGTTACGAATCGCAATTATTGAGTAAAATTCCTTAAAACACAGTACTTGTTCTTATTATTGATAATGGAATTTTACCAAGTAAAAGCCTCCCAAATTCAAATGATGACATATGATCGTCAGTTAGTCGATTGCGATATTTTAACTTAATTATTTTCATTTCAGAAAATGCAAACTCGCACAAGTTAGTTGACTGATGCTGTAGCTTTGAGATGTATATCTGATATAATCTACATTTTCAACAGAACATGAGTTCATATTCAACTGACTTGCTATTTCAGTAGCTAATTTCTCAAGGTTTTTACATGAAAAAGGATAACTCATAAATGATGCTATATTTGCCAATTTACTGCAATCATAAGAACGCTTTTCGAATTGTCCCAAAATAATTGTCAATTCAGCCCCATACGTATCATAACTCAACTGAAGAATCCTTGCTTTCTAAGACAGAAATTGTTTCAGATCCTTTCTTTTTCAGTTGATCTATCATTAGTTTTTCCTGTAGCTTGAAGCTCCAAGTTAATGGTGGTTAAATGCATTGTGATGTCAGTCAAAAATGCCAAATCAGTCAACCATTTTTCGTTTTTCAACATCCGAGTGTCATCACCTCTTTCGTCTAGAAGAGCTGTTATTTGGGGCAATAAGTCTTGAAACCTTTCTAGGAATTTTCCGCGACTCAACCACCTTACGTCTGAGTGAAGAACTATATCAGAGTGTTCAGCTGACTCCCTATCTTTCAACTGCAACTTATAGAGCCGCCGGATGGAATTCACAATTTTTGTTGCAATGCCCATAATTTCCTCCATGTTTAAAACTTCTGAACACAAAACTTGTTGATGTATAATGCTATGGAATGAAAAAAATGAAAGGAAATCTTCATTAGCTCGACACAATGCCACATAACCGTTTGTGTTTCCAGTCATAGTTTTTAACAACATTGAAGAAAACCTCATATATATCTTCGCCACGGGTTTTCCCCTTCAGAGGAATGATTGTCAAAAATTCTTCCTTAGCCAACATGTCATTAAATACCATCCGAATAAAAATACACAGCTGGGCAGTGTTAGTCATATCGGTTGATACCTCGAACTATAAAGAAAAGTAGGTACATTTCATGATATTATGTTTTAGTTCATCTTCCATGTCCTGACTCATGACTTCAATATACCTTGTGACAGGCGGACGAGATAACTGAAGTTCTCTAATAGCAGACATGATTTCTGTTTTATTTTTTGAAATCACCAAATAAAGTCTCACCCGCTTCAATAAATGCTTCCTTCACAACCGATCCATCTTCGCATGGTTTCTTGTGTTTCCCAATTTATGGGATATTTTAAATGACGAGATCGTAGCACCTCTTGATTGTTTGGCAGGTCTTGTGTACATGGTTTGTTCTTTTTCCAAACAAGATATCAAATTACGTACTTTTCGTTTTCTCAATTCACTCTGTGGCGTAAAATCCTTTTTCATAGTTTTTATGAACCGTTTCATGATGCCACTCTGAGTTACCACGCTTAGGTATTGCAACTAACGCACGACAAATAAAACAAATCCCAATCGTTATTAAAATGATACGTTTTACATTTTTTCGCTGCACTCATTTTGTATTATTAAATAATGAACTTTGTATCGACGTAGTACTGCCTTCAAATAACAATTCAGATTGTTTCCAATTCCTGTAGACGCAACATTTATATCGGCGTAAACGAGTCTCGAATGTTTCCGTCAAACCCGAAATTTCTACAAAAGCGGCAAGAATAAACAACGCGGCTTTTCTTTGACAAGTACCGCTCGTTCCTTTGATAAACCCTCTTTTTGCCGCTAGAAGAATGTTATTTTATTACGTTATAAATTTTTATATTTTATTTACCTACTTATTAAACATTTTTTCTTCCCGGGATTACTCAAAAAGAACTCGCGATCGACCGTTTGAGCACCCCTGTTTTACACTATATCGCTCCAACTTCGATACTATGTATAACGTAAGTTTCTCGCAGATGTACCGCTAAAATTACCGACACTGCAAACTAGTTCTGATTGCATAAATTCTATATAAGGAATGTTTAATCTGAAGACGGCGAAACATGAAAAACTTGAATTAATGAAAAGATAATATAATAAAGATAACTCGCCTTATATATTAGGAGAGAGATTATTGCCTTATTTGCGAATAAGTGAAAGTGATACAACTTGAACGGGCTTTGATTTATAAATTTTTTGCGCTTTATAACATGCTTACCATATTGAGTGATCATTTTACTTCTACCTCGTAAAAATACTTATCTAAGACGCGACTATAGAAGATTTGCTGGATAATGTTACATAATTTATGTGCAAATGTATGAAAATGCAAAATAGCACAAGGTCTGAATGCTGTTTATGTGATTAGAAAACAGAATACACTACGCTCTATGGATTTAGCTTTACTATTCGGTAAATAAGCATGATTAAAACACAAATAGAATTTTTACTATGTTATTATTACCACAAATAAATTAAACTAATATATCATTGTTACAGTGATTTCATGATGAAAACTAAGTACAAAGTTTTCGTATGATATTAGATGTTCATAAAGCTACTATTTTTAAATTGAAAGACTTTTCCAAATATATGTCATTCGATCCACTTTCCCTACAATGAATTTTGTTTTAGCTGTTGCTGAGAGTAGGGTCTCCACTGTTTTTACCAAAATCAGTCCATCTTGAGATAGACGGGGTAGCAAATTTTCGTGAGAACACACTGTTTAGGAATGGGTCGATATTTGCATTTGGAGAAACCAGATATTAGGCTTGTATTTAACTACTATTGGAAAGGAGTTATTGTTTGAATACAGGGTGTCCGTGAATTGCGTGTACAACGTTATATCACAGATTCTTCAGCTCGAAATAAGTCGATTTAGGCCAACTAACTATATGAAAATTTTCTTCGTTTGGCCGCTAGAGGTCGCCAAATCCAAAGATTTTTTTCTTATTCTTCAAATAATTCGAAAACGACTTGATCGATAGAAACCATATTTGGTATGCGTACGTGTTTTTAATCAACCATAATTTTTCAACTGTCTGCGTTTGAGCGAAACTGTTTTAGACATTGAGTAGCTAGACTAATTATGAAACTTTTTTGTTTCGTGAGAAATTTTGATATGATGAGCGGTTCAATCACAAAAATCAGTTTTTTAATTTCATGTTTTCATTTCTTCAACCACCTAGCAAGTCACATTTGACCATGTTGGCTTTGGATTTATTTCTGTGGTCTGGCAGATTGTCATTTTATTAGGCTTTACTACCAATTGTTGACACAACAGTGTTCCTTGAGTTCCCAACAAATTTTGGACATGGTCGAGGAAAACCAACAATTAAGCATGCAGCGTTTATGTTTGCCGTTGGTCGTTCTCAAAACAATGATTCATGATGGCTTGAAGGAACAATTATTTCATCCTTACAATATTCAGAAAGTTCAGGAATTACTTTCCAACGATCCTGAGAATCACCTAACTTTCTAAAATTCTATTTGCTGACGAATGCACTTTTACTAAGTCTGGCATCACTAACCTTCACAATGAGCACGTGTACAGTCTCGAAAATCCACATGCTTTTACAAGTACACATCATCAAAATCAATTCAAAATTAACGTATGGATTTCAGTAATTAACAAGAAGCGTATTTGAATTTTTTGCGAGAAACTTTGCCGGATTTGTTGGACGATATTCCAGTATTGCAGCGTGCAGAAATGTGGTTTATGAACGACGGTGCACCACTTCACTTTACTTCAGCGGTTCGCAAGTTATCACATGCACAGTATGCGAATCGTTGGATAGGAAGGGGAGCTGATACTCGTGCAGGGTGGCCAGCACGATCTCCCGACTTGACACCATGCGACTTCTTTTTTTGGGGTGCTTTAAAATTTAGAGTATACACTTCTACAATCGACATCCGAGAAGAGTTACATATGAGAATTTTAAATGCGGCCAACTCCTTGAAAAATGACCCATAACCAATTTAATTTCTTGAAGATTTACTATAGTTGAATGAAATTTTGGCTGTTAACTAATTAATCGTTATTCTGAAGTGATTTGTTTTTCCCTATTTAGTTTCCAACTGGACAACCTGTTTTCTTATTTTTAAAAAGTCATTGTGAAAAACTTACTAAATTTTTTCTTCGAATTTTTCGATTTTTATACTACTGAACATTGAATTACCTATTTGCTTGATCAGATTCAGCAACCTAGAAAACATAATTCCATCAACAACAGGTTGTCAAGCATAATAAAATGACAATCTACCAGACTACATAAACAAATCCAAAGCCAACATGGTCAATATGTGATATTTTTGACTTGCTAGGTGATTGAAGAAATGAAATCATGACATTGAAAAACTGTTTTTTGGGATAGAACCGCTCATCATATCGAAATGATATGATACGAAAAAGTTTGATAATTAGCCTAACTACTCAATATCTGAAACAGTTTTGCTCAAACCCTGAAAGTCGAAAAATTATGGTTGATTAAAAACACGTTCGACTTTTTAGGGACACTTGTAAAACGTCAAGGTCATTGAGTGGATCACTAAAAAATGTGAAGAATTCACCCAATTACGCATACCAAATATGGTTGCTATCAATCTAGTCGTTCTCGAATTATTTGAAATATAAGAAGAAAAAAAATCTGTGGATTTGGCGACCTCTAGCGGCCAAGCGAAGAAACTTTTCATGTAGGTAAGTTGGCCTAAATCGACTTATTTCGAGCTGAAAAGTCTGTTGTACACGCAATTCACGGACACCCTGTATATCGAAAACTTGCGATTTACATAAATCAGTCTGGCGGTTCATTATCTGAAAGGTATCATTAAAAAGTGATTTGAAAATTTACCTGATTCAAGGTATTTCTGCCCTTTGGGGTAATGTATAGATTTGAATTGTGGAGGCCGTTACTTGATGTAGATCCATGATATAAATGAGATAAAAAACACAAGGTTTAACTTTAATCTACACTTTATTTGAAAAAATTCGACGACGTTTCGCTGACACAGCAGCTTTATCAAGAATGACAAACAGAATGAAGAGTATGGTATTATAAACAAATCGTAGAACAAGTTGGATGAATAACAGGAAAATCCACACCGAGCCATTGTACAGTTAGTATGAAAGGTAATAAAAACTAATTAAACAAGTTAAGTAGGGGTGAATAATTCACATCTACCTGTTCATTCAAAAGCTTGTCCGAATGTTTGTATCTATGTATTTCTAATGCTTCTAGGAGATCTAATTTTGAACTTTTGATTTTATATGTATATGTGAGTTTTATTGAATAAATGGTTTTCTTTTATTAGGTGGTTTGAATAATTTGAATCAGATTTATTTTATCGAAGCTACGTTTATGTTCAGATGTTCTTATGCCAAAACTCCTATAGGTCCTACCGATATAAATTTTATGATATTATTTATAAATCAGAATCTATAAACTCAATTGCGGTTCTTGTGATAAAATTTATATCCGCAGGACCTATAGGAGTTTTGGCATAGGAACATCTGAAAATAAACGTAGCTTCGATAAAAATAAATCTGATTCAAATTATTCAAACCACTTAATAAAAGAAAACCATTCATTCAATAAAACTTTGACATATTACATATAAAATCAAAAAGTTCAAAATTAGATCTCCTAGAAGCATTAGAAATAAATAGATACAAACATTCGGACAAGCTTTTGAATTAGCAGGTAGATGTGAATTATTCACCCCTACTTAACTTGTTTAATTAGTTTTTATTACCTTCCATACTAACTGTACAATGGCTCGGTGTGGATTTTCCTGTTATTCATCCAACTTGTTCTACGATTTGTTTATAATACCATACTCTTCATTCTGTTTTTCATTCTTGATAAAGCTGCTGTGTCAGCGAAACGTCGTCGAATTTTTTCAAATGAAGTGTAGATTAAAGTTAAACCTTGTGTTTTTTATCTCATTTATACTGTATAGATCCTTTAATTCATCAATACTAGGATGAAAGATATAGACGGTGCTGAAAAAGTCTCAATTTTTTCCAAAACTTGAGAAGTACATCTTCATTAAATCCAGTTTGATAATTTATTTGAGCTTTGAGTAACATTATTTGCGAGCGCATAGTTGAAAATTCCATTTTTCACAATCTGTCGATTATAGTTGAATTGGAAAAAACAGGTCAAGGATCATTTAAACTCCGCTGATAAAGTGAATAATAACTCAATTGCTCCATTTTCTAAAATAGTCCCGGCGCACATTCTTTCAGTTCTTAATTTGTTTGAAACCGTTTAGCCATTCAGCAATAATTAGCCATTTATAAATTTCCGCATTTCAATTTTTACTACTTCCTTAGTATAGAAAGCTTCGAAAAAAATTTTAATCAGGTAAAATTTCTTTTGGAAACCTTAATTGCAATATCTTGATTACTTTCCCGGAAATTTTTACCATTGTGATGAATTGGTCGTTAAATTAGATAAAATAAAATACAATAGTTGTTTCAACAATTATTTTTGATGATTTGCGTATATTTCACTGAACAATAGATTTCCCATAGATAGGAAATGACATATGAAGAACAATACATGCTTATAAATGCAGTTTTCTATAATATAAAAGGTTGAACGGGATTTCATGTGTTCTTCAGAAATAATTAATTGAAGAGTTAGTAATAAATTGCAGCACAGAATTCCTACAATATCAAGAAATCAAATATTCTTGACACATGTATGTAGTAGAAGATAATCATTGCCTTCTTGAATATTCTGGACATGGAAATTCAGTTTTTCACAGAAAAAAACAAATTCATATACGAAGATAGAGCAGAAATTGGTTATAGTTAAAATACATACTCGACTCATACACGAAATTGCAGAGTATTTTATTTTAGATACTCTTGAAGTACAGCCTAATTCGATTATTCTTAATCCTTAAGACTTATTCCATCATGATATATGTTCATTTAAATGATTTCACTATGGTTAATAGTAACTGAAATTGAATTAAATGATTATAGCTCATCTATACGTATATAAACGAATCAATATTTCACATCGCGAAGTGAATAGAAATATTACCTGAAAAGAGTTAAAATGGTTTTGTTTGGGAGACAATGTTTGAATTATATTCAAGGCTTCAACGAACAACCTTCTGAAAGGGGCGCTTCAACCCCTCAAAATTAAATAAGGCAAAGGGGTCGAGTGATATCTCAATTGAAAAATCTTCGAAGCCTTTTCACAACCATGTTTTAAAACAGTGATTGTCACGAATATTTCGGCTATATTCACGATTATTGAAAAAAGGAATACAAGTCAATTTTTATTGGGAAAGAGAATCTTTGAGAGTAGTTAACGCTTGCGTGCATTAACCAGAAAATTCATTGAAATTTTAGACAAGGTAAGTAGTGTCTTTTGAAAGCTCTCTACAACAATATTCACAATAGGAAAAAAAATTAAGATAAAAAAAATTCTTTAAAAACAAGCTTTTATTCAAATGCACTAAAAAGAAAAAAATAAACTTTTACACTAAAACTTTTACTGTTAACTTATAACGTAATTTCAAATTTAACACATTTGACACAATTAATATGTTATAATATAAAAGCTTGTCGCGAGATATAAGTATCCGTATTTACTTGCAGCCCATTAAAATTTTAAAACTAAGAAAGTAAATACGAGTACTTCTATCTCGCGACAAATTTTTATATTATATACAGGGTGTATCAGATAATGCTTTACATGGCTCGAGAGAAGATAAACGTGACTAAAGTGATTTCAAAACACCCCCCTATTAACCCCCTGAGGAGCTTCGTTTCAGATATACAGGCTGTTTTCTGAATTTCGCATAATATTCAAAAATTCACAACTCTGCAACTACTACACCGAATACCAAGAAATTCGGCACACAGTATCACATTTGCAGGAACTATCCAAAGCGGGACATAAATTTTAGAAATTTCAGGACCGGACTGAATAAATGTACAAAATTGTGTTTGGAGCGATACAACACCCTGTATAATGTTTTTCTCAATGATTTGTTCACTGCTGCTCGAACCGCACAAACAGTGTGCACAAACTATGTAATGAAATCTTTTGGCACCATTGAAATGGCCTCGAAATAAATTTTTGATTTTGCTGAATGACGAAAAATTCACCTGAAAAAAAAAATTGTTATCGCTTTCTACAGGAAATAAACATGTTTGAAATCTTGTTTGGTATTCTCTAACCGCAGCTCGGGCATTGCCGTCGCAGTATCCATAGACGAACAGAATATCAGCATATTCTTCATTAGAGAATTTGGACATTTCGGTTAATTAAGAAACGTAAAATTTGGTTTTTCTGAGAAAGAACGGCAAACTACTACTTTCGAATTTAAAATTATTCATACTGACATAAGTCTACTACCAGAAGATGTGACAAGCATAGAACGCTTTCATAGAAATGAGTATGATTGCTTCAGTGGTTTGAAACTAAAAATAGATTGAGATGCTTCTTATAAAGAATGAAAGGTTATGCTTGTTTCAAAAATTCCCAAAGTATTGAAACGTCTGAAACTGTTTTGATGCTCATACACCCAGTATTAGTTTGCTCACAAGTTCCATTATTTTAAATAATCATTAATCTATTCAACATGCACGGATCACTTGGTTTAAATTAAACAGTATAACTATTTTTTGGTGACTAAAAGGTATCTAACTGCCATAGCCAAATAACAAATTTCTTCTTGAAAATTCAGATTTATGACAGAACGCGGAGAAATTATCATTCATTCATTAATGATTCCAGTATTTCGATAGCGACAGTCTTCATAATATGAGCAATAAAATATTCCACTAATATTCCGGACCTGTATTGTGGTTCGAAGACCATACTCAGATAAAATAGGAAAAACTCAGGTCTCAAATGATGCTACATTAAAAAGCAACCATATGGACACATAAACAGATTTCAAACAGTTTATTTCTTGTAAAAAACGAAAACAATTTATTTTCAGATGGATTTTTCGTCATTCAGCAAAATAAAATATTTATTTCGAGGCCATTTCAATGGTGCCAAAAGATTTTATTACATAGTTTGTACACACTGTTTGTGCGGTTCGAGCACCAATGAACATACATTGAAAAAACATTATACACGTTGCTGTAACATAATTCTGTACATTTATTCAGTCCGGTCCTGAAATTTTCGAAATTTATGTCCCGCTCTGAATAGATCTTGCAAAGTTGATCTTGTGTGCCGAATTTCTTAGTATTCGGAGTAACAGTTGCAGAGTTGTGAATTTTTGAATATTAATCGAAATTCAGAAAACAGCTCCTCAGGGGGTTAATAGGGGGGTGTTTTGAAATCACTTCAGTCACGTCTAACGTCCCGCAAGCCATATAAAGCGTTATGTGATACATACATCACATGATACGTTATAAGTTAACGGTAAAAGTTTTTTTTTCTTTTTAGTGCATTTAAACAAAAACTTCGTAGGAAGCCCTTTTATTTGATACCCATATTGTAGGAGTGCATTAAAAATAATTGGTCCGTCATCTTGGGTACGCCGCCATGTTAGATTTAAAATGACGTCACACAGTTAATCATGCATTTTCATCCAAACTAAACGCATATACAAAATTTCAGCTCAATCGGTTGAGGGCAAGTGCCATAAAATTGAGTTGTAAGATTTCACCCGAACATACAAACATACATTGCAAGTTAAATAACAGCTTGTAAAAATGAACTCCAATGACTTCAAATCAAATCTTCAAATTGTCTTCCATTCACTTTCTTATAATAAAACAAGCTTGACTGAAAACCGTCTCTCAAATGGTTCAGCATACGAGGTTGGTCTGAAAAGTTTCCGACCTAACAAATATACAACACTTTTTTTCTCAATATTTTCTTTTTATTGTTCAACAGAGTCTCTTTGTAACTTCAAACAGTTTGCGCAGCGATGTTTCGTAACTTTGGAGGCGAAATTAAAAATCATAAACAATATCTTATAAAATGCAATTTTTAATGTCTTAAGTGTAAGAAAATTCCGTGAAAAGGCGAATATTTTATCGTGAAAAAACAATTTATTCTTCTAAACTTTAGGGGTGAATATCTCAGCAGGGATGCATTTTACGAAGAAATTTTATATAATTTTGTGGCATTATTTTGAAGAGATCTTTTAAATCCGAGAGATTAATACCTATTTCTGGGACACGCTGTATAATTGTTAATTTTTTTATATATTCTTCATTTCAACATCTTCCAAGTAGTATTTGAATAAATTTCCCATAACTATATTGCATCGCTTAAGGTATCTTGAAAAAATGGATTTAAAAGTCTCATTTCATCTATTAACGTCTGAATTGACGCTTTCTTTCATTTGAAAAGAGCAATATTCAGATTTACTCATTAATTCCGAAGTTATGGTTATTTTTGTTCAACATCGAAAATAGCAGAACTAGTTTGACTGAAATTAAAACATGTCTGGAACAAGTTAACTCATTCATTCATATAAATCGAGGTTGAGAGAGATTTCAAATTGATTTTTCCTCGAAATTTCGAATCCTGGAAACGAGTTCTGAATAATTTTTACAGAATTCTCGAAACAGTACAAAATAGTAATATCCAAATTTTTCTGAAACAAACGAATTATATCTGGTATCGAATAAATTCAAGGATATCCTATAAATTCCAGTAAATCTACATCATGACTACTTTATAACGCTAAGTTGGTTCAATCATAGTCGGATAAAGGTAAAAATAAGAATGCAACTTAAGAGGTTACTGCCTCTTAAGTATGACGTCCTATTCGAATCATCCGCACTCTATTTTCATACGACGCACAGCTGTTTCATCTTTGAAAAGAGGAACTTACACCATTTTCACACGTTCAACCATTAAGGCAGAAGCGGAGTAACATGTGGTTACCATACAGCACTTCCTCAAGAGCGTTTGTAGCGTGGTCTTTACGACCACTTGCAATTCGCGCTTAATTGGAAATATGTAAAATGATGAAAATTGCCCTGATTCTTACACAAATAGCGGACTATACGCAATGTTTTTGCGCTCCTGTTATTACATTGTGAATGAATTCGAAAGCATATAGAGACTATTGGAGATCTAGACCAGGGGTGCTCAAAATAAAAACCTCGAAAAAGTCTAGGGAAACTTACCAATATCTTTAAAATATGAATTTGATCATTCGAATTTATAGAAATCTTTCGGTTTTTGTGAGGATGAATTGTATATAATGTATTCTCAAGAAATCAAAATACTATTTATCTTCTCCAAAGCACTTATTAAGAAAAAATTTGAAATTTGAAAATGACGAAATTTGGTAAAACACAAAAAAAATCCTGAACTAATATTTTCGAAACGATATGGAAGCACTTATATTTTTCAGTGCCCAGAAGGTCCACCTCTGTTATTAATGACACTTTGGCATCGTCGCGGCATGCTCTATATTAAATTGTCTATTACATTTTGTCCTAAGCCATTCCAAGCCCCCTGAACTGCTAATCGAAGCTCCTGTTCATGATGGAAGAAGTTTTGACAAAGGAGATTCCTTTTTAGGGTGTCCCACACATATTTGATGTGATTCAGATCTGGGGAGAAGGATGGCCATGGTAGAAGATCGATATCATTCTCTTCCAGAACGTTCAAGACAATTCTTGCACGATAAGGAGGGGCATTATCTTGTTGAAACAGTGGATTCTGACCCATTGTTTGGAGATACGGTACCACTACAGGTAAAACTATCTCATTTGCGTAAGAATTTCCAGTGAGGTTGTTCTGTATGGAAACGAGGTCATTTCTTCCACCAAGGCGTATACCTCCCCAAAACATCACTGATACGCCTCCCTGTCTAACAACTTCTCAGCCATGCTGGAGACGGTTTTGCTTTCCAGGTTCCCTCCATCATCAAATGATAGACGCATGCCTGTATACAGACGATCTGGGGAACGGTATCAGCAATGCAATATCCGGCAAACCGAAAACTTCTTTGGGGGTCAGTAATGGTGTGGGCATTTCTTTTCATGGTCGAACTGAGTTAGTCCTAGTGAATAATGGCAGAATGACAGCGGCCAGATACATTGCAGATATCCTTGAACCCCATGTGGTACCCTTTGGCCCATTGATTGGCGAAAACTTCATTTATATGCATGATAATGCTCGGCCTGATGCAGCTAGAGTAGTTACAGAATTTCTGCAAAATGCCGAAATTGACATTTTAAGATAGCCAGCCAGAAGTCCCGACTTGAATGCCACAGAACACTCCAACAACTAGAAAATCTGCTTTCTGAAATTTGGTACTCAGTGACTCAGAGTACATCCAAAATTTGTTTGAGGGGCTTCCGAGACGTATATTGGCAGTAATTAGGGCTCAGGGAGGAAACACTCGATTTTGAAAATGATTAGTAATCATTCGATGCTAGTTGATTGGTCTCTTCGCGAATGTTTGTAGATGGTAGAATTTTTTAATTTCATTAACTCGAAAATTGTTGATATTTTCCATCATAAACTCATCTCTTTTGAATCATATCTTCTTATTTTACACTTCTGAAAGTTACCAAGCGACTCTTGAATGACCAACCTAAAAGTTTATATAGTATTGTCATAAAAGTAGGGTGATGCGAAAATTTTTGTGGGGAGTGTATTATTCAATCGAGTCGTACACCCTCCTACTATAGGAAAGGTTCTTACTCTCATAATATTGATTTGATGTCCAATACTCAATGTTCAATTCAATATGTTCAGTCGGTATGAAAGTTTCGAAGAAGTTGGTGGTATGTGTGCGATGTTTGTGGTACATACAGGTGTATGATCAGAGGGCATGATTTCCTGGTTGACAAATCCGCGAATATGGGAATAGAGTACGTTTCGGAGTCAGTGGCATAATGTGGCCCGTTGGCGCTCAGTTGAGCAAAAAGAGCACGTACGGCTTACGGGCCAACATCTAGTTCCATAGATAACGTACTAATACTATACGAATTATTGAATTTGATTGAAAATACGCGAGCGAATTAACGCTTGCAAGTTGTCAGCTATGGACGTGTTCCTTAGAATTTTAAAATCAAATATCTCAGAGTTAAGGATATCAGGGCAACGACCTACTCATAAAACATGATATCATATTACCAAAACCCTTGGAGAGGGTCAGTTACCACTCATAATATGGGTGAAGTTCGATTAAGCCTATTTGCAATAATCAAATATTCCAACTTCCACTCGTAACATGGGTGAGGGCCGATTAGGTCTGTCTATAATAATCTAATGTCCCAACTTCGACTGAAAATATGGTTGAGGGCAAATTAGGCCTGTATCTAAATGATCTGATATTTAATTAAATTCATTCAAAGAAGCCAAAAAAGCAAGGGTAGGAATTTAATATTAATGTTGCAAAGATCAAATAGACATAGTTGATTTGAGTTCCTTACCTATCGTTTAAGCGACGAAGAATTGATTGTATCATGTCAAACGTCACATAAAAGAACTTGTATAGGTAACTACAAATACACAACACAACAAAGAAAAGGGTCCTAGGGCAAGTTCAGGTACTAGACGATCACCTGGCTTTTCATTAGACTTCGGTCTCAGATGTAATTATTATGGGGACCATAATTCGGGTATTGCAATTTACATAAAAGCGATGTATTTTGCATCGTCCTTCATAGAGCGGGCAAATTCCATGAAATGCTCTTCACTGTTCTATTGAAGTTGGATTTAAAGGTGTCGAGCTAACCTTTTGTATCAACGAGGAAATTTTTGTATAACGGTCATGGCTCGCAATTGTTCTTCGAGGTCGCCTTTGCCAACTACTACTACCAGTCTCCCTGTACTGTGGATTATTCTGAATCTTAAATGGGACACCCCATGTCTTCAGATTATTCTTGTATAAGTCCAACCTAATTCATCTAATATCACTGCTTTGACAAATTCTGTCCGAGTTCAAAGTCCGTGATTCGCGTTACATTATTACAGAAAATAAAAATTCTGGACATTACCGGAAAAAGAAATATTGAAATTATACGTTATTTTCTTGCCGTAGTGTATTTTACCTTAACTATTCACTTCACCTCGCCTAAGAATAATAATACAGGGTGGGGCGTGGCTACCTAACACTTTTCAAAAAATTACTGAACAAGAACGGGAGGTGCTAGAGTGGTGGCGCTTGTTTCGTTTAGAAGGGCGGATCGTGTACTTTGCAGTCTTAAACATGTCTTGGTCCTGTGAGCAGCGCGCGTTCGTTGTTAAGACCTCCATCAAAACAAGTAAATCTGTTATCGCGATGCAGCGTGCCTTTCGCACGAAATATCGTTAGAACTCTTCTCAGAGTGTTCCCGACCGGAAAACAATCTTGGCAAAGGTGCTGAAATTCCGAACAACAAGATCTATTTTAGATTTGAGGAGAATCGGCCCTCCTATCACCGTCAAAACCCCTGAAAACATCGCTCCAGTGAAGGCGTCGATTGAGCAGATCGCGTTCGGCACGCAAACATGCTTTGCTTTCAGTGAGACTAATTTTGCATACTGATCTCGGGTTACACCCATACAAGATCATGGTTGCACAGGAATTGTCCCCGACGGATTGAGGAACGCGTGTCAGGCAATCCTTCAACATGGGCCTCCCACTGGGATCTTATGGACGAGCGACAAAGCTCATTTTCATCTTTCAGAGAGCGTGAATAAGAAAAATTTTCCCTGCTGGGCACAAAAAAAAACTGCCGAGAGCTTCACCAAAGACCCCTCCACAGCCCAAAAGTCACGGTTTGGTGTATAGTATCGAAAGTAGCCATCATTGGACCTTACTTTTTTGAAGAGGGTGGCGTCACAGTTACTGTGAACTCTAACCGGTACTGTGGCATGCTTGAGAATTTTTTGTGCCCGAACCGCCATTGAAGAAGAAATTAAACAGATAACCCCTGTCACTCTTGTGAAAGTCATGCGCAATTTCCATAAAAGGCTAAACATGTGTGTTGCCTCCCAGGGCCATCATTTGAACGATATCATTTTTAAAACTTAACTGGGAGTTAGCCGCACCCCACCCTGTCTAAACCTATATATAAAAGCAATACTTCTCATAAGTGAAACACTTGATCACAATTTAATTTCCAAAAACAAAACGACTAATCCTTTCTAATTATCAATCGCCAACTGAAGACATAAAAAACTTAAAGTATGAGTAAAGACGGATATATTTTCAGCTTAACTCCAAAAAATTTCCAATGTATGAAGTGATTAAAACTTGGATAGAGGAACATGTAGTGCTTTCTCAAGGAGTAGAGCTACTGAATCGACTTAATTTATGCAACGATGCTTTATCTAACAGCACAGGTAATTGAAAGCTTTCTTAGATAACTCACTGAATTTACTATTCTATTTTGACAGACTATTTTACAATGGGAACTTAAGTCTCTGTAGTGACAAGGTATCCCAGATTTGATGACACTATTTCAGTACCGTATAAATCATTAGAAAAAATGATTCAATTTTCGATCTGATGCAGCTCTACAAAATACCAGCCATCGAAAATAAACGCAGTTTTTTTGACTTCAGTAGCGACAGTTTAATTACTTTTTGACAAGTTCTAGCTTATATTCGAATGTTCTGGTTATTGACGCACCATTTCCATTTAATTTGATGAGCGATTAAAGTATATTTGAATGTCAATTGCGTTATTATATTGTATATTATAAAATAATGTCAACAAGTGGAACTTTCAAGCGATGACATCATGGTCAGAGAGATAAATTGAACTCGTTCATATCGTTGTACGGGGGAAACTCTGAAGTAACTACGTTGAAATAGGTTTTTTTAACTATATGATTTCAAATACTATACATCATAAATAATTAATTCACAACTTAGTATATGTATCAAAATGGCATGAAGCATTTTCTCAACCCGGCAAGCGCACAGATGGGTCTACGTAACCCCGAACATTTTGAAGTGCCTACTTTTTAAACGGTTTTATTTAGCTCACCCCGTTTGTTTTATTTATTCTTGGGTCAAATTTAGTAATTCAAATTTCACCCTCTTCCTGTCAACCGATTAATCTGAAATTTTGTATACACTTTGGATTTTGGTGACAATACAATTATATTTATTCATTATCATTATAAATACAAGATGGCCGCCGCTACAAAATGGCGGATAATTTATGTTTTATTAATCCCATCAATATGGGTATCAAATGAAAGGGCTCAACAAGCAGAATACAATATACTATAAAAAATTGAAATCCAAGATGGCGGCCGCTACAAAATGGCGGATAACATAGCTTTTATCAATCCCATCAATATGGGTATCAAATGAAAGGGCTCAACAATCAGAATACAATATACTATAAAAAATTGAAATCCAAGATGGCGGCCGCTACAAAATGGCGGATAACGTAGGTTTTATCAATCCTATCAATATGAGTATCAAATGAAAGTGCTCAACCAGTAGAATACAATGTATCCAGCCTGAATTCACCACCCAAGTCAAGATTTTGTATCGTGTTGAGGACTGTGTGGCGTTAGGGTGGCTAAAAATGATACGTCGTTAGCGGTACACCACCCAAGTTAAGGTGAAAGGTTAAAACGCGCCGAGGAACACCTGTTTTCAAACAGCCAGAACATCTCCAACCAGCTACACATCTCTGGCGTTTATTCACGCTCTGTGAATTAACTGAAAATATGCGTGTCAGCAAGGTGACCAGATTTTCATTGATATTTTGAATGCTTTGAGAGTCGGTGAGCTAACAACCCAACATTTTAGTATTTTAATGGGAAGATTTCTTCAAGACACGAGTGATGAGTTTGCAATAGACAAAGCGTTAAGGGTATATCCCACAAATCAGCAAGTGAACGACCACAATTCTCCTGTATTTGTATATTGAATTTGTACAGAAATAATGGTGCTCGCATTTACAAAATAAAAGCGCAGGATCAGCTAGTACACGCCACACGAAATGCAGACAATGTGGATATAGCTACAATAATACCAGCTGATATCAACAAAACTGGGGGTTTACCAGCGGAACTGGAAATATTTGTGGGGCAAAAGTCATGCTACGGTCCAATATTGACGTTTCAAAGGGATTAGTAAATGGCGCTATAGGCTACATCACCGAAATCGTTTGGCCTCAATTTCGTCGAACTCAGATGTATGCAACAGATGTACCTTCCGTCCTAATTGATTTCGCAAGAGACGGAGTACATCTTATACACCCGAAAGCCATACAGTTTCAGCTAAGTACAATTATGGGACAGCTGAAAGAAGAATGTTGCCTTTAATACTATCATGGGCTTCTACAATACATAAAATGCAGGGCAGCACTGTGGATCACGCAGTCGTATACTTAGGTGCGAAACTGTTTGAAGAAGGTCAAGCCTACGTGGCTCTTAGTAGAGTAAGATCTTTGCAGGGACTACGTATAGAGGAGTTGGATTGCAATAAACTAACGGGCAAGAAACCTTGCAATAATGAAGCACTAAATGAATTAAAAGAATGCGAAATAAAAACTAAAACTAGAAAATAAAAATAGGTAAAAAACTTTTAAGTTAAACGGTTTTATGTTAAACATACATTGCACTGTTTAAGATAAATGTACTAAAACCAAAAATAATAAAATAGATACAGTCGTGGGAATTATAAACATATGCATAGACTAGACTAAAATAAAACCGTGGGGCACGTCAATTGTCTACAAATTATCGACTTAATGTGCGATAGAAGAATCGTTTAATTCGTCGTTAGGCAGTTGGCCCGCAGACGGTGAGGAAATTATTTACTATTTTCTTGCTCATGGAAATTCTAATAGTTATACACTCCATGTAAATAAAAGAGATGTTTTAACTAGTTTATCGTTGGACATTCAAATTGCTGGCTGGCGAGGAATCGTTTCACTGCTTGTTGTTTGTCTTTAATCGACAAAACATATGACAAAAGTACTACTCGCTCACCACTATAAAACCCTAAAACTCGCTTATAATCGAGCTTGCTAGCTTGTTTCCACATTCTAGCCCTACTTATCACACGTCCATCGTTGTCGGTTGCACAACTGCCTAATAATTATAGTGTAACATTACAAAACAAACATTTTAATCAACGATTGTAGACAATTGACGTGCCCCACGGTTTTATTTTAGTCTAGTCTATGCATATGTTTATAATTCCCACGACTGTATCTATTTTATTATTTTTGGTTTTAGTACATTTATCTTAAACAGTGCAATGTATGTTTAACATAAAACCGTTTAACTTAAAAAGTTTTTTTACCTATTTTTATTTCGAAAAACAATCATGAAACTTGGCGTCCAATTCAATAGCTAGAGCTAAAAAACCGTTTTTTCGTCTTATACCATTCCTTAGTTCTGTAAAGCCTGCACCGGGGAGTCGACGTGTCGAACACGACGCATGGTATGTAAAAGACAAACTTTGACGTTTCAGTACTGAAGCTATGTTTAACCAATTAGTGCATGTGGAAAAATATTTTTGAATTGATTATAATTGGTTCTGTCGCTATTTTTAAATTTTCTCTCTCAGTTTAGAAAAAAAAAGGGATCCGATTAAAAGGACTATATGCGTAAAAGCATATTTGGTTCAAAAATTCATTTATTTTTTCTACGAATGAAATATTGAAGACACATTTGAATAAGCTAAATATGATAACATTAACATCATATTTTTTGGCATTATTTCTTGTGAAAATCGTTTTTAGGGTGTAAGCCAATATTGCACTTATCACATATGAACTTCGAATTTTTATGGCAGATTTTACATTTCCAGTTGCTTTCAGAGTATTTGACCAAATGTCCCGCATTATCGAATCTATCATCGTTATTATTGACAAACTGTCGGAGTTTCTGACTGATCTGGTCCCATATTTTTCCAGAAAGCTAACGGCTATGCGACGTCTTAATGTTAGAAGATTTGCACAGTTTGGATCTTCAGGTCTGTTTCTTCATCAAAATCCAGCCATTTACCACACTCACATCGAACAAACACTGAAAAATAGACAGGTACCATTTTCTTTGCCGCATTCTCGATCGGTACGCAGCTACTAACTAATCCATCCATCTTATCAACCCCTCCCATGTATTTATTGTAATTTGATGCCACTTTTGGTTGGGGAACATTCTGTTTGGATTTGGCTTCTTTGCCCTAACGTCTAGCGGTCATCATAGATTGATCTTCGAAGTTTGTGGCCATCGTTACCACCTTGTTGTCTTTCCATTGAACCATCAGAATTTTCTTGTTCGATTAAAACTGAAAAGATCCACTTTTTTCTCTATTCCATACATTCTTCTCTAGAAAAGAACATCCTTTTAAACGATTTTGGCGTATAGTACCAGTAGCAAAAATATTGCGGTCCGCTAGATGGGACATTAGATCAATACCAGTAAAGTAGTTATCGAAATAAAGTTTATAACCCTTATTCTCTTCCAGTTCTGCTAATTAAATTAGAGATAAAACAACATCGCTACCCAAACCTAATTGTTCTTCATTATCACATTTACCAGTACATATTTCGAATGCTAACATATACGCTCCACTTTTAAAAAGGGCCCAATTTTTAAAACCAAACCTGATTGGCTTTCCTTTGATATATTGCTTCGCATAATGCTTTCCATAGTATGGAATCATGCTCTCGTCAATCGATAGATGCTCATCTTTACCGCCGTGCTCTCGAAAATTTTGATTCAATCCGTCAATAAGTGGTCTCAATTTGTAAAGTTTGTCTGTCGAAACATTGTTGTTTTCATTGGAGTGAAGATGACGTAAGAGAAGCTCAAAACGGTTGAGTCTCATCGAGTCCCGAAGTATTGAAGGGGTACTACAAGGATACTTGGCATATCCACTGAGCAATAAAGCTCCAAAAATTACATACAGTTCATCCATAGAAAAATTTAAAGGAATGTTTTTTCTGTGAGCAATACAAGTTAGTCTGGTGAACGATATTTGATGATCGCCTCCGTGAAAAAAAGTTTGAAGGAATCAGCTGGAGATTCGGCCGAATGAGCATCGCGAGATGCAGGCACAGGATCACAAGTGGTGTTCCGCTTAGGAATTATTCTCTTTTTCTTTGAACAGTTTTACCTTTCTTCTTCCTGGAAAGCTGTTATATAACAGAAATGAATGGGAAAGTGTGGTTGAAGTCCACTTGTTTTAGCAGAAAATTTTTCATGAGTTTCCTCATCTACAATATTCTCGAAAGAAATTTCGCATCCTTGACCCAGAATATTTCTGGGTAGGTGGATAAGGAAAGTCTCTAAAGTTCGTGATGTCAGAGAAGAAATTGCCAGACTCAAATGGGGCTTCGCGGGTCATAATGCAAGACAAGGAGATGGCAGATGAAATGCCGAAATACAAAAATGGAGACCACATTTAGGAAAAAGAGGAAAAGATCGCCCTCCAATGAGATGGGGAGATGCTCAACTAGTATCAGGTAGCACAGAACAGAGACCGTTGGAGAGAACTGGGGGAGGCATATGTCCAGAGTTGGATGACAAATGACTGAAGAAGAAGAAGAAGAAGAAAAAGAAAATGATGTATTACACAACTTAACGATTGAGCAGTAACTTTTCAGCAAAAGCGATACTATCTTTCAATCAATAAAAGCTAAAAGAAAAACTGAAGTTATAGATCTATCGATGTTCCCTTCTTAAGTGCCCTTATTAGAAGTTCCGCAAAAAAAGATTTGAAATTCCGTGTAATGTGAATGAAAATAATACCAAAGTGATATGAGATGTCGATCAATCAGTGTCGCAGCAACAATTTGGTAAATCATTGAAATGAAATATTAATGACGAGCGGAATATGTGTTGTAGCGGTAATTTAGCTAAAAGAACTGAATAGAAACGTGAGAATTTTCGTCAAATGAAGAAGCAATCACTGAGTGGACCTATATTTTGCAGAGAAAAACGTCGAGCACTATTTGGACGGCTAACAGAGATGAAAACATTGCTGGGACAAGCATGTAGAGTTACAAGGATACTATGTTGAAAAATAAAAAGAGCATTGAAAAAAAAGTCTTGTATCTTTGGTAGGTCGAAAACTTTTCAGACCACCCTCGTAGTTGCTGTACTGAAACATCTAAAATAGAACAATTGTACAGTACCCGTTAATTCGGAGATATCCTGTATTATTATATAACTAACAGATTATCTGTCTACATTTTTAACATTGTCTGATATGAATGAGGTCATAAGTTGAAAAAGAAAAATTAAAATTAGGTAGTTCAGGAAATGAATGCTAATTCAGTAACATGCAAACTTGACTCGGACAAAGTTCTGCCCACGTGAATATAAAATTTGGGATGAGAATGAGATTCATATGTAAATACTGATTAAATAATATAATCGCAAGACACAGGCAATGTGTTTACAGAACACTTCAACCGTGACCGGAGAATCTACAAATGTCGAAAAACAAGTATTCGCAAAATTGTGAAATTTTGTTTTCACAAAATTATTTTGTTATCCGTATCGCCATAATTTGGTTTAGTGGCGATTGCATTATTTTAGATTTTGCAAGGAAAGAAGTAATATGGAATAAAAGTGGACGGTTCCACCTTTTTTCAATTTAAAGTCGTAAAAGAGCGCTTTATGTGTTCTCCAATAAAGCGATTTTTACGACTAAGTTTGACAGAAGCAAAGGTAATAAACTGGTTCAAGAAAGGTTAGGATATAGCTGGCAGATGAGCTCACACAATATTTAATATTATGGTGAAAAGGATACCATTCACTCAAAACTGTCACTTATGTCCGAAAGTTATTAAGAAAACGAAAATTAAAAGAAAACAAAACAAGATATACTTCATAACGAGCCGTCCTGTATATCTCCTATCGCGTAGTGATTGGTGAAATTTGAAGAAACACGAAATATCTTTCCACTGTAGGAACATTTTTTGAATTTCGCGCCATACTTTGTCCTTTTCGTTAGTTCATATTGTCACCGCAAGGAGAACCATAGAATTAGTGCTGTTAAGTTCTGTCAAATGTCATTGATTGTTCTGTTTTTCCGGTGGTTGCTAATGGCGATTGTTTTGTCGCCTTTATTGAATATATTTCTGTTATTCATTTTTCATTTCTTCAGCATTGTATTATTGCTCTTTGTTGTATTGGGAAATATTCATTATTGATTAAACATTGTTGAATATATATTGTCGGTTTAGTGCAGTCAAGTGTTATTATCATCAAAATATAAAAAAATAATTTATTTTGAGGCTTGCACAATCAACTCCATAAAAGAAGGCGCTTCAACTCCTCAAAATTGAATAGAAAGAAAGGGTCGACCGATGCCTCATTTGACAGCTATGCGAAGGGTCTTCAGAACAGTGTAAGGAAATAGTAATTTTCACGAATGTTTTTCGCGAAAAAACATTTTTTTTATGTTAAACCCACCTTGAAAATTTTGATTAGTTTGAAGATCAATCCAAAAAAGGGAAAACGAATCAATTTTTATTTTAAGGTCATAAACGATAAGGAGAGTAGGTTTTGTTGTAATGTCTCTTGAAAGCCCTTTTTATAAACTATAGAATGAGCTGTTTATTCATGGCGTATATTTTCAGCAGCGAACACTGAAACCATGATACTGGAATGGTAATTTATATGAGATTATAGGAGATATACACACAACCAAATTAAATAGAATTATTCGGTATTTCACATTATTGATTTTCTTTAACCATGGATCTTTAACTATTTCTGAAGAATGAAGTTTTTTTGTTGTAAAAAACTGGATGGTATGATAAGAAATGTTGAATTATCACCACATGTTGGAGATATTGTACTCAGATGTCACTGAGATTTGAAACTCTGAATTTCAACATTCAACAAAGTCTATGAGGTGACAGAATTCCCCGGCGTGTCCATTAGCCGAAAGGCAGAAATAGAGCACGTTAAAGGAAAAACAAACAAACAAACAAAGTCTATAATCAGAATTGAAAATGCCTTACGTTGAGCAGAGGGGTCGAATAATTGCTCTCGTTGAAAAAGGGGTGATACAGAAAGATATAGCGGCCACAATGGGGGTATCACAGGGGGCGATTTCAAAAACTTTCATGGAGCTACAATCTCTGCCAAATAGGCCCAGAAGAACTCGTAAGAATATCACTTCTGAAGAACACTTGGAAGAATAAGACCGCTTTTTGTACCAAATTGCTAGAAGAGACCCTAGTGCGTCGCACACCATACCCCAAAGGCAATTTCTGGAAGCAACAGGCATCAGTGTATCAGTCGAAACGATACGTCAAAGACTTCATTCAAGGGGTTTATACAGCAGAAGGCCCTTAAGAGTTCCAGAGCTAACCAGACAACAAAAAATTAACAGACTTAATTGGTGTATCGAACATCAAAATTGGAATATTGAGAATTGGCGAAATGTTCTTTTTTCGGATGAGACCTGAATTGGTGTTCGATCAGATGACCCCCGGATTCGGAATTTAAAGGGTCATAAGATAAGCTATACTCCGAGCAGCAAGATAAATTCCGAAATACCAAAGGGGGCAGTGTGATGTTTTGCGGTGGCATTATATTGGGAGGCAGAACAGATTTGATTAAGTTTCCTGCGAGTGTAACCGCTAGAAATTACTTGGACCTAGTGCTGGGCCCAAAGCGAGACTCTGGCGAGGTGCCCACGGTGAGAATTTCATTTTTATGCAAGATAACCTCCGCATACCAGCAACCTCGCGTGACATTATCTTGAAAAAGAGGTACTGGCCAGCTTGCTCTTCAGACCTAAATCCTATTGAACATATATGGCATCATTTCAAAAGGAAAATCAGATCGCGCCAGGATAATCCAAGAACCCGACAACAGCTCATCCATGGCGCCACAGAATAGTGGTAGAATATTACCCAGAGAATGTCAAAAACCTAATCCAAAGCATATCTAGAGAGATTAAGGCTTGTATGAGGGCAAGTGTAGGTAATACAAGCTACTAAGGTCGAGAAAAAACACCCACACTACATGCGGAAGGTGTCTTATTTTCTTTTATTTGTTTCTTTCTTAAAATAAACCTTAATTTAATTCTTTTTCCAATTGAAATATCTCAAAGAGGATCAATTCTAACAATCCTCCGGAATTTCCAAAATCCCTGAGGTAATATTCAAAAT
Source organism: Cryptolaemus montrouzieri (assembly GCA_013387265.2). NCBI lineage: Eukaryota > Metazoa > Arthropoda > Insecta > Coleoptera > Coccinellidae > Cryptolaemus > Cryptolaemus montrouzieri. The sequence goes on along the minus strand of JABFTP020000083.1, from coordinate 930,250 downwards.
ATCGGGTGATTCCATATAAATTTGGTTGTGTGTACATAAACGGCTCAGAAATTGAATGTTTGGGCTGGAATTTATGGAAACCTTATCGAAGGGCCCTTTCCCTATTGAAATTAATATCAATGAAGACACACATTTGCAGTTTTTGAAAGAATTAAAAGAATTAATAAATCCTAATCGCCCAGAAAGTTTGGAAAATAATGAAACTTCTCCAGAGAAGAAGAAGAATAAGTTTCCAGCAATGTGGTGCACATTTCGATGTTCGTGTGCGACAATATTTGGATGCAAATTTCCCAGATCGGTGAATTGGCAGAAGAGGAACAGTTGTGTTGCCAGGTCACCTGATTTGAGTCTTTTAGTTTTCTTCTTATACAGAAATCTCAAACGAGAGATTACGCTACACAACCTGAAAAATTGGAAGAGTTGCAGAGAAGAATCCTCATCGAATGCAGACTTTCTTCAAAATGTTAGGAGAGAAAGAATGGTTTGTAATATTGTATGGACGTAGGGGAAAGTCATTTTAGGCATTCAACTTGATTTTTGGCATTGTCAAATTTTCTTTGAATTACAAACTTTTGTTTGAACTGCCTGTATGATATTAAATGTTCATAAAGATACTTTATTTGAATAGAGAATTAAAAGATCTCTCTTAAGATATGCCACTCGATTTCTTTCCCATATATTCAATTTCAACTATACTAAATATATACTAAATATTCCTAAACTATTTTTGAATTTACATGCTCCGAACCAAGCAACTCACAAATTGGTTTCTTTTCAATCAAAACTTCACGTGTCTCAGCTTTTTCCGCCAAAATCAGTCAATCTTGAGATAGTGGGGGTAGCAAATTTTCGTAGGAACACACAATATACCCAAAACTGCTAAGTGTTCACTAATTTTATGAATACGATTGTAATCTCTACGTAGTTTGTACCTTACTGAAGTAACTGCAGCAACATTGTTAAATAATTGTCTGATATTTAAACAAAGGAAAACCTATATTTGTGTTTCAATTATGATCATCTACCAAGCCTTAGATGATATATAATATCAGGTGATTCCATATATATATATATATATATATATATATATATATATATATATATATATATATATATATATATATATATATATATATATATATATATATATATATATATATATATATATATATATATATATATATATATATATATATATATATATATATATATATAAATATTCTTTTGAAATGAAAGGATATACAAAAATTTGAATAATTTTATTTACAATGGTTGTCTGTGAGAAGTGTACATGGGTAGATATGGGATATACCAGGGATATAGGGGACAAAAATAGAAATATGTATGTTTCAATTCAAAATATATATTTTACGGTGCACCCGTTTAATAGTACTTAAAATCCATTCAATCATGTGTTTGAAACTTTCCAATAGTATGAAAAATAAAGAATCATGTGACTGCTTTTTTGGGAAACAGCCTGTATATTTATTTCAACTCATAAGATGAATTTGTAGTATATATATCTTGAAGATACCTTTCCAACAAGGTGTTAGTTGATATAAACACCTCAAAAAGTCTAGGAACACTTACCAATATCTTCAAAATATGAATGGGATGATTCGAATTTATAGAAATCTTTCGGTTTTTGTGAGGATGTATTATATATAATGTTTTCTCAAGAAAACAAAATAATATTTGACTTCTCCAAAGCACCTATTATAAAAAAAATTGAAATTTGAAAATGACGACATTTGGTAAAACACAAAAAAAATCTGAACTAATATTTTCGAAACGATATGGAAGCACTTATATTTTTCAGTACCCAGAAATTCCACCTCTGTTATTAATGACATGTCGCGGCATGCTCAATATTAAATTGTCTATTACATTTTGGTCTAAGTCATTCCAAGCCCTCTGAACTGCTAATCGAAGCTCCTGTTCATGATGGAAGACGTTTTGACGCAGGAGATTTCTTTTTAGGGTGTCCCACACATGCTTGATGGGATTTAGATCTGGTGAACAGGATGGCCATGGTAGAAGATCGATATCATTCCCTTCAAGAAAACTCTTGCACGATGGGGAGAGGCATTATCTTGTTGGAAGAGTGGATTTTGACCCATTGTTTGGAGATACGGTACCACTACAGGTAAAACAATCTCATTTGCGTAAGAATTTCCCGTGAGGTTGTTCTGTATGAAAACGAGGTCAGTTCTTCCACCAAGGCGTATACCTCCCCAAAATATCACTAATCCGCCTCCCTGCCTAACAACTTCTCGAGCATGCTGGAGACGGTTTTGCTTTCCAGGTTCCCTCCATATTCGAATTCTTCCCGAATCGGGATAATAACTAAATCTAGATTCATCACTGAAGAGAATTGTGGCCCACCTCTCTTGATCCCAGTTTACGTGTTGTTGGCACCAAGCTAAACGAGCAACGCGATTTCCATGGGTCAGTTGTGGAACTCTTAAAGGACGTCTGGAGTGGAGTTGACATTCGTGCAGTCGATTTCTCATAGTTTGGTCGGAAATTTGTACATTATGAACTCGTGATAGCTCTTGAGCTAATCGAGATGCTGTGGTAGTACGATCTCTTCTGGCTTGTAAAACCAAAAATCGGTCTTGGGCGACTGTAGTAATCCTGAAACGACCTGTATGGCGTTCTTCTACGCTACCTGTTTCATTGAAACGCGACCATAAACGGTTTATGACACTTGGGCTACTTCCCAGACCCCTGGTTACTTCCCGTTGTGAGCTCCCAACTTGGAGCATGCCAACGGCTCGTAACATCTCTTCTCTAGTCAAATGTCGTCTTTCCATGGTTGAATCACAAAACTTGAATCTTTTATTTGTGCTTACAACAGAAACAAAGTGCCAACTAACTGATTTCAAACACTGAATACATGAAATGATTATAAAGCAGCGTGGCATCTGCTGCATTTTTATTTTTTATAAAAAAAATGAAATCTGTTGCGGCACTCTACATAATTTGATGAGAAATTGATGCAGGTGTTCATTTCTTTAAAAAAATCATCCATATTGATCGTTCTGGATATGATATATCGATATTCAGAAGTGTTCCCTAGACTTTTTTGAGGTGTTTATTATGCCATTTGAAAAAGTTGTGGTTTGTTCTCATTTCCATTGTAAGACCGAAAAAACGAAATTACTTGCCGAAAATAACTGACTTCAAATAAAAATTGATACGACTTGTAACATGTCATAAAAGAATTGCCGTATGGCAGTTTATAATGAAGCCTTTCCATTTCTACAAAGATTATTCAATGAAGTTTTATCTCGAACCATGGATATAATGATTAATATATTTTTTCTATTTTCATTTCGATATCTGAGTCATTTGTTGTAAACTTCGGTTAACAATTTTGATAAGGTTGATATGGAATCAAGTTTTCGAATTCATTTTAGCAATCAGTTTAATTGAAAACATTCACTTTATTTTACTTCTGTTATCAAGATATATCATTCAAGAAAAGAATTCATTTATTCATCGAATTAACATTTGATACTTCTGATGACGTATCCAGGCTTGATATTCTTTATTGAAGATGCGACCGAGGTTTCGTTTCATTGCACATAATGTTGTACGAGGGAGAGGTATTGGTACAATCGCTATGTCAACGTACTTAGAGGAACGAGTGAACTAAACAAGGTCCATTGAAGAAGTGAACGTAACTTTTCAATGTCCCACCATAAGTCCAAATATCAACACAGTCAATGTATATGTTATGTAAGCAATTTTTTCCAGAATAGTGAAAGAAATTGAAGGACACGGGGAAAGAAGGCTGAGAACTTTTTTCCAAAAACGCATTTTTCGTCCGAATTTGTCTGTAGTATGGGTTAGTCTTATTGATGCCCTATTTGAAAGCTTCACAATACTGTAAAATGCGTTCAAAGTTATTCTTTGTGGGAATAAAAGACGAATGTCGATACAGTTTTCCTGAAAACATTGCTAATTTGAAAATTGAGCTACAAGAAAGAAAGTAATAAATACTTGCATACAGAAAAAATTAGGGTATCACTTCAAGAGTAATCTACTCATTCATGAGGTAGTGATAAAAAATATTGTTGACCCCCATTTGAAAAAATTTGCTCTAGTCCTGTATATCCTCATATTGTTCCATCGAAATGGGTATAAACTCGTTTTAGGAAGGATGTGGAGGCCTGTCAGTCCTTTCGTTCCTCCAGTTTTAGAGATGACCCTATCAAAAGGGTTCATGAACGTTTTCTTAAATTTATCAAATTTACTTTTATGAGGTTGTGGCCTTTAAGAAAAACGATCCAAATAAGCAGCTTCTGTAGCATCCGCAACATAATTATTTGGAATATACACAGTATGTCTCAAAATAAACAGGACCTTTCAGAAATGAGGAAAGCAAATGGTCTTTTTAGAAAATTCTTTTACTTTATTCTAAATAATCTGATTTCGCTTCGATACACTGTTTTGCACGGTTAAATAATATTGGGAATGAGTGTTTGAGGTCCTTGGGCGGCATAGCTCGGAGAACGTTGGTACACGCCTGCTGGATGGTCAAAATGCCAGCAAAACGCACAGAGCTAGGTCCGGAGAATATGGAGAATGGTTCACCGATAAAATTTGATTGTGGTTGAAGAAATCTGTGATTAGCGTCGATTGGCGAGACGGCGCATTTTCGCGCAACAAATGTCAGCTCTATTCCTGACGGTATTGCGACCGAATGTGACGAATACGATGCAGCAAACGCCTCAAAACTTCAAAATAATAAACCGCAGTATCCGTTTGGCTCAGTGGAAACGCTGAAACAGAAGAATCCATACACTGGATTTTTCCGGAGAGAAAGCCTCTGACACTACTCGTTAGTCATTGTCTGATGATGCTATAGTTTGTATATATTCTGGTAGATTGATATATTCTCATAACATTTAACGTTATCCTAATATATAATTATTCCAGGATATGTTTTGATTATAATCATTGCCTGGCAATGGAATTAATTACCGGGTGAAATCATTTTGATTGCATGAACAGATATATGGGCAACTCGTAGGGGTGAAAACCCCTTATATATATATATATATATATATAGGGATATCCACCGGAATCGTCCGTTACAAACTTTTTGAGTTCCAATTACAATATCAAGCTTAAATTTTGTACGCTGCCATTACTAGCGATTTCCAATTGATGTGAAATATTTTCGAAGTGATACCATTTCCGGTTATACCGGATATTTCAAATGGCAATATACCTTTTTTATTATACATCTAGAACCGACATTTGAGCAAGGCATAAAATACCCAAGTTGTTGGCACTTATCTGTCAAAATTTTTGACAGATTTAATTATTTTTGTTATAAACTTTATTTTTGAGGAACATTTGAAAAAATTGTAGCTCGTAGATCTTTTGCATACAGACACAATTTTTGCTTGGGTGGTTAGAAGAAGGATCAAGGAATTTTTTAAGCAATCTACACATGTCAAATGTTTATTGCATTGTTTTGTATGATTTTTTCAAATTGCACGTGCCAATTTTTGTATGGCTATCAGTTGAAGCTTCAAATTTCAGATGGAATTGTATCAGAATGTACTTTACCCATCTCTTATAGTTCCGAAATAATTTGGGAATATATTGATTTTTTATTATTTTGCAAGAACCAACAGAGAATGCTTTGAAATATTTGAATCAAGAAGCTGAACTGGCTACGCTCACCTGATAGGTGCCTAAAATTAATGTACTTGTCACTTCGTTCATTCGAATTTAATATTTCAACAAGAATTGTCGTTATTTCGCTAATATTATTCACTTTAATCTAGGAATTAAACATGACCTAATTCCCAAAAGAAAAAAATTTCACAAATATGAACCTGAGATTATTTGTGAAAATGACAAATATAAACTTTATTTTGATAAAATAATTCTTTGCAACAGAGCTGTAAAACACAATAGACCAGATATCGTTCTTAATGATATACAGAATCGAATAACATATATAATTGATATTGCTATACCCGACACACATAATATACAAAATAAGTACAATGAAAAATTTCTAAATATATGATGCTTGGCGACGAGATTAAAAAATGTGGAAAGTGAAGAAAATATTTATTCTACCGATTATTATTTCTACAACAGGCGTTATTCCTAGAAATCTTCACAAAAGTATTGAGATTTTGGGTCTGAAGAAAAATTTGTCTCAACAGTTACAAAAGATAACAGTCATCAAATCTTGTAATATTCTTCGTAGGTTTCTTTCCGAAAATAATAATGAGGTAGAGTCATAGGCTTTCTCTTTAGTTTATACTGCTCAGAATCTCATTTCATATTTTATTTATTTGTATATATAAATGTAATATAATTAACTGACAATTTTGTCATATTTATATTCAGAGTAGTATTCTATTCGATCGTTCACCACTTCACACAAAGGAAACTATTAATGAGTAACATTCAGTATTACTTGACTAAGGTCCGTACACTGGATTTTTTAGGGGAGAAAGCCTCTGACACTACTCGTTGGTACATTGATATCATTGTCTGATGATGCTATAGTATGTATATATATATTCTGGTAGATTGATATATTCTCATAACATTTAACGTTATCCTAATATATAATTACTCCAGGATATGTTTTGATTATAATCATTGCCTGGCAATGGTATTAATTACCGGGTGGTGGATTTATATTTTTCATGAAATCAGTTTGATTGCATGAACAGATATATGGGCAACTCGTCGGGGTAAAACCCCTATATATATATATATATATATATATATATATATATATATATATATATATATATATATATATATATATATATATATATATATATATATATATATATATATATATATATATATATATATATATATATATATATATATATATATATATATATATATATATATTATAATTATTCCCAATAGAGAATAATAAATTCTAATCAGATCTGTCATTATACCCAAGGACAAACCGTTCGACACAATTTTAAAGACTCCATTCAAGTATTCTGCAGCTATAGCATAAGCAGAATTTTCAGGTCCATTAATTTCTATGAATATAAATCAATTTTTCAAAAACCACTTAGTTATATTGTTTTTATGCAAACATGATTATTTCCATAAAAAATTAAGCATAATTGATAATTTCATTCAATTTCTCAAAAATGCGATTTGGGTGTTTAGATAAGCAACGGTAAGATATGTAAGGTCAGTCATGTTCGCTGTTGATTTCTCCCTCTATTTCAAGCTTAAACCGGTCTCTTCTGCCATATATAACACATGCAGCATAAACAAATTAAATCTATTGGTGCAGATGGTACTACGTACATTATGGTTCGTTATTATTAACCCGTGTAGATCAATTGTGGAATACTAACCAACCAATTATGTCACTAATCGTGCAGGCATATAAACATGATGATTTATGGTGAATTGATGGCATTGACGTACATATTGCTAAAATATCCGACCACTTGTTATAATTACCTTTTTTTCTGTTCTCGGAAGAGTTTCCATATTCGTTCCATTAACTACCGGTGCTTTTTCTTGGGTAACACCCCCATTTGGAGTAGTCCCATTGCCCAACGCCATCAATAAAATGAATTTTAAAACAGTTTCTTCTGTTTACACACAAATCAAACGCAATTCACCGGTTTTAGATCACATATAATGAGCTTGAACATCACAACATATGTACGATTTTGTTTCGTCACTTATTTTCCGAGCACAGAATATAGCATTATACCGACGCAACCAAACCAACAAACGACTTATGAAGGATATTTTTACACTATCCGCAGCTCCAGTCGTATTCTATGCTGGCGTTAAGTTCCGACGTATTTTCTATACTCGTTCTCTATCTGCTGCGTTCGCATGCGGATAGATGGTTTACCTGATTCGTTTTCTAATAGGTACGCAGACGCATTGCTGTCAGCGCATCCCAAAAGCTTCGAGTCTAGCACTTACGCAAATATATTTATTATACCTGCACTGATCCAACAAAGTCCAAAATATGATTCAATTTTGTGGATTTGACGTTGTGAATACATCTAGTAAAATAGTCCACGTTTTAGATAATTCAATCCCATCAGATATATAAAATATACAAAAATGGTTAATTGATCAAACGAAACGTTATACTACATCATATTAAGGTGATTCATTCTGAATTAACTTTCAAACTCCATCCAATAGAATTCGATTTGTATGTATTTGTAACAACTCGATTAGCCACATTTAATATCATTCAAAATTGCCGATATTCATCACAGATACCGTAACAAATTTAAAACAAAAAATTCAAAGCAACGATTTAGTTTTAACCATAGAAGATAAATCGAACGCCATAGTCATTGTACCGAAATTATATTTTATATATAGGGGGTTTTACCCCGACGAGTTGCCCATATATCTGTTCATGCAATCAAACTGATTTCATGAAAAAATATAAATCCACCACCCGGTAATTAATACCATTGCCAGGCAATGATTATAATCAAAACATATCCTGGAGTAATTATATATTAGGATAACGTTAAATGTTAGGAGAATATATCAATCTACCAGAATATATACAAACTATAGCATCATCAGACAATGATATCAATGTACCAACGAGTAGTGTCAGAGGCTTTCTCCCCGGAAAAATCCAGTGTACGGACCTTAGTCAAGTAACACTGAATGTTACTCATTAATAGTTTCCTTTGTGTGAAGTGGTGAACGATCGAATAGAATACTACTCTGAATATAAATATGACAAAATTGTCAGTTAATTATATTACATTTATATATACAAATAAATAAAATATGAAATGAGATTCTGAGCAGTATAAACTAAAAGAAAGCCTATGACTCTACCTCATTATTATTTTCGGAAAGAAACCTACGAAGAATATTACAAGATTTGATGACTGTTATCTTTTGTAACTGTTGAGACAAATTTTCTTCAGAACCAAAATCTCAATACTTTTGTGAAGATTTCTAGGAATAACACCTGTTATGGAAATAATAATCAGTAGAATAAATATATTCTTCATTTTCCACATTTTTTAATCTCGTCGCCAAGCATCATATATTTAGAAATTTTTCATTGTATTTATTTTGTATATTATGTGTGTCGGGTATAGCAATATCAATTATATATGTTATTTGATTTTGTTTATCATTAAGAACGATATCTGGTCTATTGTGTTTTACAGCTCTGTTGCAAAGAATTGTTTTATCAAAATAAAGTTTATATTTGTCATTTTCACAAATAATCTCAGGTTCATATTTTTGAAATTATTTTCTTTTGGGAATTAGGTCATGTTTAATTCCTAGATTAAAATAAATAATATTAGCGACGGCATTAGGTCTTTCTAAATAATCTGTTGAAGCAAGGACTGAGCAAGATGATAATATATGAAAAACTGTTTCTGAAGAACAGAAACATCTACGGCAAGAATCTTCTATATTTTGTTTGATGATGTGTTTTCTATAATTCCTCGTGAATACAACCTGATCCTGGATCGCAATTGCCAAGCCTTCTGTTTCAGCAAACAATTCTCCAGAAACTAACCACTTATTCGATTCGATTTCATCAATATAATTATTTTTCAATTCTTTAGGGTGCTTTCCGTGTAATTTCTTCTGCATCCAACTTTCTCTTTTAGAATTATCATCAAATATATCAAAATCTACCTTTTGCATTGTCAAGTTCAGAGATGTAAGATTGTAATCTGAAGCAACAACAATATCATGTAATTTAGACGTTCTCTGTTTATCATGAAAATGGGAACGTAGATGAAAAATCTGTTTACTATGAAGATTATTCAAATCAGTTAATCCACGACCTCCTAGATGTCTAGGTACTGTAACTCTCTGAAAAGCTGACTTTGGGTGGTGCTTATGATATTTACAAAGCATTTTCCTCGTTTGACATTGTAATTCATTTAGATCAGTTTTAGACCATTTAATAATTCCAAAAGAAGATGTAAGAATAGGAACAGCATAGGAGTTGATAGCTCTGAAAAGGTTTTTACTAGTTAAATGACTCATGATGATAATTCTAAGTCTTTTGTAATATGAACTTCTAATATTTTAATATTTTCTTTAGTGCTGCTATGGTTAATTGTCTTCTCTTGACAAAATCCAAGATATTTATATGTATCTCCTTGATGCATTGGCTCGATTTCGATATTGGAAATCTTTATATTATCAGAGGTTATCTTTCCTTTTTCAATAGAAAGATTTTTTATATTTAGATGATATTAAGTTAAATTCCGGAACTAGATCTCTTTTAAAAGTCTACTTGAGATTACTTTCAATTATTCCAATGATATTCATATGAAATTTGGGCTTCCAAAAAGTAAAAATCTGTCTATTGAAAAGGGACAGATCACCTCTGATTATATAAAGATTACCAATATCGAAATCGAGCCAATGCATCAAGGAGATACATATAAATATCTTGGATTTGGTCAAGAGAAGACAATTAACCATAGCAGCACTAAAGAAAGTATTAGAAGTTCATATTACAAAAGACTTAGAGTTATCATCAAGAGTCATTTAACTAGTAAAAACCTTTTCAGAGCTATCACCACCTATGCAGTTCCTATTCTTACATCTTCTTTTGAAATTATGTCAAACGAGGAAAATTCTTTGTAAATATCATAAGCACCACCCAAAGTTAGCTGTTCAGAGAGTAACACTACCTAGACATCTTGGAGGTCGTGGATCAACTATAAATAATATTCATAGTAAACAGATTTTTCATCTACGTTCCCATTTTCATGATAAACAGAGAACGTCTTAATTACATGATATTGTTGTTGCTTCAGATTATAATCTTACACCTCTGAACTTGACAATGCAAAAGGTAGATTTTGATATATTTGATGATAATTCTAAAAGAGAAAGTTGGATGCAGAAGGAATTACACGGAAAGCACCCTAAAGAATTGAAAAATTATTATATTGATGAAATCGCTTAAAATAGATGGTTAGTTTCTAGAGAATTGTTTGCTGAAACAGAAGGCTTGGCAATTGCGATCCAGGATCAGGTTGTTTTCACGAGGAATTATAGGAAACACATCATCAAGCAAAATATAGATTATTCTTGCCGTAGATGTTTCTGTTTTTCAGAAACAGTTTTTCATATATTATCATCTTGCTCAGTCCTTGCTTCAACAGATTATTTAGAAAGACATAATGCCGTCGCTGATATTATTCATTTCAATCTTGGAATCAAACATGACCTAATTCCCAAAAGAAAAAAATTTCACAAATATGAACCTGAGATTATTTGTGAAAATGACAAATATAAACTTTATTTTGATAAAACAATTCTATGCAACAGAGCTGTAAAACACAATAGGCCAGATATCATTCTTACTGATAAACAGAATCGAATAACATATATAATTGATATTGCTATACCCTACACACATAATATACAAAATAAATACAATGCAAAATTTCTAAATATGTGATGCTTGGCGACGAGATTAAAAAAGGGAAAATGAAAAAATTGTTATTCTACCGATTATTATTTCTACAACAGGTGTTATTCCTAGGAATCTTCACAAAAATATTGAGATTTTGGGTCTGAAGACAAATTTGATTGAACAGTTACAGAAGATAACAGTCATCAAATCTTGTAATATTCTTCATAGGTTTCTTTCCGAAAAAATAATACCTCATTACCTAAGTGTTATAGGTTTCTCTTTAGTTTATACTTCTCAGAATCTCATTTCATATTTTATTTATTTGTATATATAAATGTAATATAATTAGCTGACAATATTCAGTGTTACTTGACTAAGGTCCGTACACTGGATTTTTCCGGGGAGAAAGCCTCTGACACTACTCGTTGGTACATTGATATCATTGTCTGATGATGCTATAGTTTGTATATATTCTGGTAGATTGATATATTCTCATAACATTTAACGTTATCCTGATATATTTTTTCTCCAGGATATGTTTTGATTATAATCATTGCCTGGCAATGGTATTAATTACCGGGTGGTGGATTTATATTTTTTCATGAAATCAGTTTGATTGCATGAACAGATATATGGACCACTCGTCGGGGTTAAACCTCTTTTTATATATATCAGGATACCAATTGAAATATGTTTCGGCCGTTGCTGCTAAATCATAACCTCTAAAAAAATAACATTCTATCATATCGAACTTTTCATAATTTTCATAGTTATGATTTCTATTCTGCATCTTGAAACAACCAAAGTCTCAGGTGAACAAATTCTTAAATGTAGTTGGAACATACAATTAACAAGCAGCTATTTCGATACTCAATAAACATTAATATCTACAGGATGTTACATAATAGTATCTAATAACTTGAGGAATAAATTTACGTGCAATTCAAACTTTTTTGCAGTACGCCACTGATCAGCGTACAATCAATTTTCGTCATCTTCGTTCAATTTAGAAACTTTTTTGACACCTGTATTTTTTTCGTATCTCCAACCGTTTTCGAGTGAAAAATTATTGAATTTGAATTATTTGAATGTATGTTTTTCGCTAAATAAAAAAAATAATAGAAGTACTCGATAGGTATGCCAAATTTCGCTTTAATTTTGATAGCTCGTCTTCTGAGACCCAACTCATACTTATTCAAAATCAATCTAAAAAGAAGAACAATTAAAAACTAAATTAAGTGCTGGAAGTGTCATCCACCTGCAAGAATACAGGCCTCTGTCCTTCGAACTCTTTGAAATATTCCTGGGATACTTCTCATCGTGTCACGAGAGGTTATTATTATATTTCCCAATTCTTTTACAGTGTTCACTGGAGTGGTATAAGCTAAACTTTTGAGATATCCCCATAAGTAAAAGTCTAAACTATTTAAGTCTGGTGGACTAGGAGGCCATGGTTCTGGCCCACCCCGACATATCCATCGGTTGTTGAATGTATTCAAGAATACCCTAGCTTCTCCACTGAAATGTGCTGGTTGTCGCTCATACATGAACCACATAATGTTTCTCTAACCTAACCTAACCAAAAACGATCCTTCTCAGGCAACAAAGGTAACTCCTCCTCAAGAAATCTCTTAGGCGAAGAAAAAATGGCCCAATTAAATAATTTCCTCAGACATTCAGTGAGAATTGTTCTTGATGATGAGATTCTTCAATCAAATGGGGGTTTTCTTCAGCCCTATAATTATTATTGTGAGAATTTGTGATAGCAGTTCTCGAAACGTTAGCTTCGTCTGTGAACATTATTTCACTATCAAAATCAGTATTTTCTCTAATTTTATCTAAGAACGATCGGCAGAAATACAGTCCTGAAGGAAAATCTCGAGGAAGTAGAGTTTGGACGCGTTGAATAGTTGAATATGAAACGGGTACAATAAAAAGTGGTGGGGAATCCTCTACACTAGAACATGGGAAATATTCAACTGATTTCCAATTTTTCTTGTACTCACATGAGGATTCAAATCAATACAATTAAAAATTGCTTCTTCAATATCTGGAGTTCTCATAGTTTGAGTTGCACCTTTTAAATGATTATTTGCAGTAAAAGTACCAGTTTCCATCAACCTTTTGAGCTTATTTGAAAATGTTCGCCTGTCTGATGTTACTCGATTTGGAAAGCGCACCTGATATAATCGCCTAGCTTCTGGTGTGTTTCTGTCAGTCAGACCGTACATGTAATAGATATCAGCCAATTTGGCGTTAGTAAAATTAACCATTTTTTCTTACAGCAATAACTTCAAAAGTCTTAAAACTAATTGGTAATTTAATAAACAATTCGAGCAGACACTGGTTCAACTTAAGGAACTGTCAAAATAAATGAATAAATGAAAAAAATCAAAGCCTCCTAGTCATTTTTTTAATTAGAAGTGTTTTCAATTCAGCGAATGCATACAATCGTTTAATAATTTTTTGCTCGAGAACGATCGGAGATACGAAAAAATTACAAGTGTCATTCTAGTTAAAATTTAGGACGAATAATGATAGAGGCTATGAAAAATAACTTGCATTCCAAAGTAGGGCTGAATATCTCAAAAACTGCAGGAATTTTGAAGAAAAAACCATTTTTTCCGGAAATTTCAACATACTATTATGTAACACCCTGTATATATCAAAAATTACACTTCAAAAAGAGAACATAAGTAAAATATCCAAAGATAGAACCATAGATATCCAAAAACATTAAGAACAACCAATCAATTCTTTCATAAATATGAATCCCGGACCTCCAAAACTTAACGACCTTATAAAAAATCACAAAGACAAATCCCCAATACGTCTAGTAGTATTGTTCAAGAATAGTCCAGTATATAAATTGACAAATCTTGTATTCAAAATTTCAACAAATTTCAGACCTAAATATTCTATGAAAACCCAATTCAATCAACACAGAAATTGAAACAGGTTCAATCCCAATCAAATCATATTCAATCAGTTTGGATGTAGATAACATGTTTTTCAATATTTCAGGAGACAAATGCCTTCCATAGGTCTCAGATATCCTAACGAAATCACACGGTAATTCGGTTTTTCAAGATGATTTCATGTTTCTGCTCAAATTGTGGCTCCAACAGAATTATTTCAAATTCAATAACAAATTCTATGAACAAGCTAACCGTCTACCGATAGGATCACCATTGAGCCCTTTACTACCTGACATTTTTATGGCATATATTGAAGAAATCATATTCAATTCCTCCATAGTACATTTTACATATATATATATATATATATATATATATATATATATATATATATATATATATATATATATATATATATATATATATATATATATATATATATATATATATATATATATATATATATATATATATATATATATATATATATATATTATTGATATTACTTTCAACTATTCCAATGATATTCATATGAAATTTGGGCTTCCAAAATGTAAAAATCTTTCTATTGAAAAGGAAAGATCACCTCTGATTATATAAAGATTTCCAATATCGAAGCATCAAGGAGATACATATAAATATCTTGGATTTCGTCAAGAGAAGACAATTAACCATAACAGCACTAAAGATAATATTAGAAGTTCATATTACAAAAGACTTAGAATTATCATCAAGAGTCATTTAACTAGTAAAAACCTTTTCAGAGCTATCAACTCCTATGCAGTTCCTATTCTTACATCTTCTTTTGGAATTATTAAATGGTCTAAAACTGATCTAAATGAATTACAATGTCAAACGAGGAAAATGCTTTGTAAATATCATAAGCACCACCCAAAGTCAGCTGTTCAGAGAGTTACACTACCTAGACATCTTGAAGGTCGTGGATTAACTGATTTGAATAATCTTCATAGTAAACAGATTTTTCATCTACGTTCCCATTTTCATGATAAACAGAGAACGTCTAAATTACATGATATTGTTGTTGCTTCAGATTATAATCTAACACCTCTGAACTTGACAATGCAAAAGGTAGATTTTGATATATTTGATGATAATTCTAAAAGAGAAAGTTGGATGCAGAAGGAATTACACGGAAAGCACCCTAAAGAATTGAAAAATGATTATATTGATGAAATCGCATCGAATAAATGGTTAGTTTCTGGAGAATTGTTTGCTGAAACAGAAGGCTTGGCTATTGCGATCCAGGATCAGGTTGTTTTCACGAGGAATTATAGGAAACACATCATCAAGCAAAATATAGATGATTCTTGCCGTAGATGTTTCTGTTCTTCAGAAACAGTTTTTCATATATTATCATCTTGCTCAGTCCTTGCTTCAACAGATTATTTAGAAAGACATAATGCCGTCTCTAATATTATTCCCAAAAGAAAAAAATTTTACGAATATGAACCTGAGATTATTTGTCAAAATGATAAATATAAACTTACACATAATATACAAAATAAATACAATGAAAAAATTTCTAAATATATGATGCTTGGCGACGAGATTAAAAAATGTGGAAAATGAAAAAATTCTATTCTAACGATTATTATTTCCACAACAGGTGTTATTCCTAGGAAGTATTGAGATTTTGGGTCTGAAGAAAAATTTGTTCAAACAGTTACAAAAGATAACAGTCATCAAATCTTGTAATATTCTTCGTAGGTTTCTTTCCGAAAAAATAATGAGGTAGAGTCATAGGTTTTCTCTTCAGTTTATACTGCTCAGAATCTCATTTCATATTTTATTTATTTGTTTATATAAATGTAATATAATTAACTGAGAATTTGGCATATTTATAGTCAGAGCAGTATTCTATTCGGCTAAGCAGTTCCAATATGCTTGCGCACTAACCGTGCAGCTATCGAGGCGGTTTGTAGTAGGTTATGTTGTTTAAAGCTTGAGGAAAATAAATAAAATGAAACGTGATTAAACCCGCCATGTTTTTATAGAAATTGAAAAAAAATATGTTCTATGAAAATTATGTTTACTACAATTTTCTTGATAATTCAAATAGGACAATTGGTTGAATAAAATAGTAAGTAAAAGTAATTGAACTGGTAACGTTGCTAATAAAATCCAGATATGCGCATCCACCATAATCAGTCCCATATGATTATAGTCTACCATATATACAGAATACAATGTCAACTGCAGCATAACTAAGGTATAAGTCAGGGGTGCTCAAACCAGACCAGTCGATCGAGAGTACCTTTTGAGTAGATCTCGAGAAGAACAAAATTTTAAAAGTAGGTAACTAAACAACAAAAATTTATTACGTATTAAAATAACACTCTGCTAGCGGCAAAAGGCGGCTTCATCAAAGGAACGCGCGGTACTTGTCAAAGAAAAGCCGAGTATTTTATTCTTGCTTCTTTTCTAGAAATTTCGGGCGGCGCGTTTGACGGGAACATTCGAGACTTTCGTTCACGTTGATATAAATGTTGCGCCTGGTGGAATTAGAGTCATTCTGAATTGTAACTCGAAGGCAATACTACGTCGATACCAAGTTAATTATTAAATAGTACAAAATGAGTGCAGGGAAAAACTGTAAAACGTATCATTTCAATAACAACTGGGAGAAAGAATTTTTCCTTTGTATGGCGAAGGATAAGTGCATTTGTCTCATTTGTCGTGCGTCAGTTGCAATTGCTAATCATGGTCACTTAGAGAGACATCATAAAACGGTTCATAAAAACTATGAAAAGGATTTTCTGCCACAGAGTGAATTAAGAAAACGAAAAGTACGTGATTTGATATCTTGATTGAAAAAAGAACAAAACATGTTCACAAGACCAGCCAAACAATCAGAAGCTGCTACGATCGCGTCATTTAAAATATCTCATATATTGGCGAAACACAAGAAACCATTCGAAGATTTTATTGTGAAGGAAGCATTTATTGAATCGGGTGAGACTTTATTTGGAGATTTTTAAAATAAAACAGAAATCATGTCTGCTATTAGAGAACTTCAGTTATCTCGGATGGTATTCAATGACATGTTGGCCGAGGAAGAATTTTTGACAATCATTCCTCTGAAGGGGGAGACCCGTGGCGAAGATATATATGACGTTTTCTTCAATTTTGTAAAATACTACAAGCTATCAATATATGAATTAGTGTGCATTACAACCGATGGAGCACCAGCAATGAGTGGAAATTAAAACGGTTTTGTGGCATTATGTCGAGCTAATGAAGATTTCCCTTATTTTTTTTCATTCCACTGCATTATACATCAACAAGTTTTGTGTTCAAAAGTTTTAAACACGAAGGAAATTATGGGCATTGCAACAAAAATTGTAAATTCCATCCATGCACGTAGCTTGTAACGGTGGCTCTTCAAGTTGCAGTTGGAAGATAGGGAGTCAGCTGAACACACTGATTTAGTTCTTCACACGGACGTCAGGTGGTTGAGTCGCGGAAATTTTCTAGAAAGGTTTCAAGAATTATTGCCCGAAATAACAGCTTTTCTAGACGAAAGAGGTGATGACACTCAGATGTTGAAAAACGAAAAATGGCTGACTGATTTGGCATTTTTGACTGACATCACAATACACTTAAACACCATTAACTTGGAGCTTCAAGGTAAAGGAAAAACTTTCATTGAGATGATTAGCGCAGTAAAAGAATTTAAAGGTGAATTGCAACTTATGATAGATCAACTGAAAAGAAAGGATCCGAAACATTTTCCGTCTTTGAAAGCAAGGATTCCTCAGTTGAATTATGATACGTATAAGGCTGAATCATCAAATATTTTGGGACAATTCGAAAAGCGTTTTTATGATTGCAGTAAATTAGCAAATATAGCATCATTTATCAGTTATCCTTTTTCATGTTAAAACATTGAGGAATAAGCTACTGAAATAGCAGTTTAATATGAACTTATGTTCTGTTGAAAATGGGTTGGTGCAGATTATTTCAGATATACATCTCAAAGCTACAGCATCTGGTGTTTTATATCTGAAGATAAATATCCTAATCTAAGGCAAATCGCCTTTCAACTGACGTACCTAGGTAGGATGTATCGTGCATGTACGACAACCCTGCATCACACATACTTGCAGTCTTTCAGAGTCGATCGTAAGTAGTCTGAAAATATTAAGGTAGGGCGCCAGCAGTTCAAATTTGAGCACCCCTTTACAAACTACTGCAATCTTGAAAGAATTTTATAGTTCAATCGTGTTTGCAATGAAGAAAATTCAATCCAATGTTATCAAATGCTCAAATTCTCTTCCATTTATCCCAAAGCAAGAATATTTTTTTATGTCAAGGTGCAATCTACGATAGGCATTTACCTGGATATTGATCGCTAGGGAAACAACTCTGTATCATAACTGAAACGCTACACACCCCTCTACAGAGTGTGCATGCAGGAAGAAGAAACGATCGAATACATTTTGTATTAATGTGATTAACTGATCGTCACCACTATTCAATGAGAAATAGCCAGCTATGAGCCACCTTCAGAAATTTATTAAGGCAATATTACCGGCTTCGAGGAGTTCAAGGCGGCAGATATAGTCATCTTCAGAACGGAGGGAACGGACAAGAAGCCCAATGGGACTTTCACACCTATTCTTCTATATAGTATCTACCGGTAGAAGGGTAAACGGTAAAAGGGCACATTAAAAGTACCTGAGCTATGGTTTGTTTCACCAAAAAGTGTATTTGTCAATTCAATCAATAAGTTCGATTATCAAAATAACTTTTTTCAAATGCAAGCACGATTTTGTTTTCTATATTAGAACTTGGAATAAACTTTTTAAAACATTGACGATGATCGGCATGAATAGGGTGTATGTTCGCTCTGTCTGGAATGTGTACTGTAATTCGGAAAGCGTCATCAAAACACAAAATGTGATCTTCGCAACGTTCCCTATTTCGAAGGGTCTTAGGCAGGGTTGTTGTTTATCCCCAACACTATTTAAGATCTATGTTCGAGAAGCCTTACATTCATAGAGAATGTCTCTGAAATGTGAATAAAAATCTAACTCTTGCCTGACAACTCTTTTTTGCGCAGAAGATCAGGTGATTGTGAGCACTGATGAAGCTGACATGGTGTTCATGTATGGAAAACTGAAGGATGAATATAAAAACTGGGGACTAACAATGGATCTGAAGAAGACAGAGTATTTAGTTATCGGTGGAACAACGAATGATCCTGAATTGCAAATAAACAAAGAAATTAAAGAATGTGAACAATTTAAATATTTGGTAAGCATTATAGGGCAAGAAGGAACATCCAATAAAGACATTCAGAATAGAGCGCAGCAGGGCAGAGCGAGCGTTCACATCCTGAACTCCCTATTATGGTCGCATCAGATTCCACTTACTACTAAAGTCAAACTTTATAAACGATTGTGGAACCGATTTTGACATATGGTTCAGAATGCAGAAGACACGCCAAGTCTACAGCAGCACAGATAGAATTAAAGCCAGACAGTTAATATGGACACGCCAAGAGAATAGGGAATGAGAGATGGCCCAAAAGAGCCTTGAAATATGTACCAAACAGTAGAAGAAAACGAGGAAGACCAGCAACAACGTGGTTACAAGGATACTGAGAACTATGGATAGACGGAGCACTCGGTGAAAATCACTGGTTAGAACTAACCTAACATCTATCTGTTCATGCAATCAAACTGATTTCATGAAAAAATATGAATCCACCACCCGGTAATTAATACCATTGCCAATGCAATGATTATAATCAAAACATATCCTGGAATCATTATATATTAGGATAAAGATAAATTTTATGAGAATATATCGTTCTACCATAATGTATACAAACTATAGCATCATCAGACAATGACATCAATGTACCAATTCTTGTACGGACCATAGTCAAGTGACACTGAATGTTTCTATTCCATAGTTTTCTTTGTGTGAAGATACGAACGATCGAATAGAATACTGCTCTTAATATAAATATGATAAAATTGTCAGCTAATTATATTACATTTATATATACAAATAAATAAAATATGAAATGAGATTCTGAGCAGTATAAATTAAAGAGAAAACCTACGACTCTACCTCATTATATATATATATATATATAGATTGGTCTTAGGTTTTCCTGTATCTAAAATTGGTCAACTTAATTTTATTCGCGATTTCATTAGAATCCTGCACTTCCTACACAAAATGAAATGATTATGCCATGGAACATAGAATCAG
This sequence comes from Cryptolaemus montrouzieri, assembly GCA_013387265.2. NCBI lineage: Eukaryota > Metazoa > Arthropoda > Insecta > Coleoptera > Coccinellidae > Cryptolaemus > Cryptolaemus montrouzieri. The sequence goes on along the minus strand of JABFTP020000083.1, from coordinate 909,664 downwards.
AGTTGATTTAATTTTGATGCCAGTTTCTATTACACCAATGTTTTATATAAGGCTCTAGCTGGCTCGGTGGCGTAGAGGATATGATGCTCGACCCCTGCGCAGAGTTACCGGGGTTTAATCCCCACAAAGTCGGTGCGATTTTTCGGATTCTGGGAATCGTTTGAGTGTCCATCTTTCGCAGGAGATGTAAAGCCTTCGGTCCTGTCTAACAGAGATGTGTTAAACGTTAAAGATCCCTTCCCTCGACATGAGAGGGGTTCGGCAAAATTTCCGGGTTAGTGAGGTGACAGAATTTCCCGGCGTGTCATTGGCCGGAAGGCGGAAATAGAGCACGTTAAAAGAATAACAAATAAACAAACAAACAATGTAAGGTTCTATGGATATTGGAATCCTTTTCACGTATGAAAATCATTTAATATTTGTAATTTTGTTTATGTAAAGCTTTTTGTTGAATAAAATGACAAGTAAATACTCAAACGAGGTTATTTACAATTTATTCATTATTCAAGGTCAATGCCAACAAATAATATGTCGAACTTGCAGAACATTCAACCAAAAATGCTCGAAGTGACAACCAATTTACAGAAATCAATTTCGAAAATCATAATCAAATTTTGTCACTCATGAAATACAGTAAACTGAAATGAGTAGCGTTAGATCGCTTCAAACGATAAAGATGTTGTTTTGGCGACGTGAATCGTGAAAAAAATTTCTAACATTTATGAAGAATAAATTCAAAAAAATAAATATGAACTACGTAGTGAAAAAGAAATCAAATTGAATGTTGAAATCGCCCACCATTGTTTTCTAAACATTCTTCAATCCAAGTTAAGGTGAAAAAGATTTCCGAGATCAACACCGAATAGCGAATGGAGAGCACGATAAGTTATTATTAGGTCTCCTCGAGAACGACGATCGGCGAATGAGGGAAGGTTGAGCAGATTCAACCGCTCGCTATAACCTGGACGTGGGACACCGTACGGATAAGGAATTCGTGTGGCCTGTCGTTGAATATTTTCAAGAGCCTGCATGTCGCGAATAAGCGTAGGGCACCAAACTGGCCAGAAGATCGCATCCGAAAATTACCTTTCGCAATGGTATGGGGAATATGCTCTGACCACGAAAGGTCATGTGAAATTATCACGCCCAGATCAGAATGATTGTTGGAGCTGGTTATATTTTGGCCTAAAAGTGAGTACACGTGTAGGGGGTTGTTCTTGCCTAGATGAAGTACACGACACTTCGAGAGATTTAATGGTGACAACCAGTCATCAGACCATCTCGAGATAGTGCCTAAATCTTCCTGGATGGTTGGTGCATTCGTAGTTGGATTGTTAAAAATCTTAGTGTCGTCGTCAAAAAGTGAGCATTGTGAATGTAGAACAGTGAAATATCAGAGGTATATAGGACGAATAGAATGGGTCCAATAATTGAACCCTGAGGGACCCCCTCAAAACGGATTTCGTAGACGTTTTAGAGTGGGTAGTCTAACACGAAAGCTCCTTCCCGATAAAAATCTCTGCACCCAAGACAGTAGGCTGCCCCGAATGCCCAAATCTTCGAGCTTGTATAGAAGCCGTTTGTGCGGGACACGATCAAAGGCTCGCGTAAAAACCAAATATGTAACATCGACAGGAGTGAGCTCATCCAACATCCTCGTCCAAATGTCGTCACACTTCAACAAATTTGTAATAACCGAACGTCCAGGAATGAAACCATGTTTATCTTCAGGAATAATCTGATTCAGGAATGCAAACTCCAATACTTTTTGCAGAATTATCATTTCGCAAATTTTTGCAGCAATAGGGACAAAACTAATTGGACGATTATTCTCAGCATTTTATTTCCTTTTTTAAGGATGGGATTCTCTTCAGGGCTATGCAGTACTTCACGTTATCACAACTTGTGAATTTATAGAAAACGTGATCTGGAATACTGGACTCTGCATCTAAAGATTCATTACATTTATTGGATAGTATCCAGGAGAGAGTAGTGCGCCTACTCAACTACAAGAAGGTTAGGAGGGATCTTCAGCCTCTCGCTCAAAAGCGGAAGCTTCCTGATCTTTTTTTCTAGAGGTACTTCCATAGTAAATGCTCTAAATAACTGAAAGACTTCGTTCCAGAAAGAATCCAGTTTCAAAGAAAAACCAAGCTCGTGAAAAAACTGACGAAACAAGCCATGCCTTCTCTCAAGAGTTAAGAATGAAATAAAAGAGAAAGTGGTATCACTGTGAAAACAATTGCAATTGGTAGATCAGCATCCACTTACTCTAATCCCAATCTTTGAAATTGATCGATAAGTTCCTCAGATACTTCTCATATGGTTTTAGCGGGCACACCCTGTATAAGGCTCAATGTAAGTAGAAAAGCTCATCTGACTCAAAATCATGTGAGATAAATGATGTCGTTCAAGTTCACTATTTTCTGATTCCATAAACACCTCAAAAAAGTCTAGGGAAAACTCACCAATATCTTTAAAATATGAATTTGATGATTCGAATTTATAGAAATCTTTCGGTCTTTGTTAGTAATGTATTCTCAAGAAAACAAAATGATATTTGACTTCTCCAAAGCATCTATTATAAAAAAAAAATTGAAATTTGAAAATGACGAAATTTGGTAAAACACAAAAAAAATCCTGAACTAATATTTTCGAAACGATATGGAAGCACTTATATTTTTCAGTACCCAGAAGGTCCACCTCTGTTATTAATGACACTTTGGCATCGTCGCGGCATGCTCAATATTAAATTGTCTATTGCATTTTGGCCCAAGTCATTCCAAGCCCCCCTGAACTGCTAATCGAAGCTCCTGTTCATGATGGAAAACGTTTTTACGCAGGAGATTTCTTTTTAGGGTGTCCCACACATGCTCGATGGGACAACAACTCTTGCACGATGAGGAAGGGGCATTATCTTGTTGGAAGAGTGGATTTTGACCCATTGTTCGGAGATACGGTACCACTACAGGTAAAACTATCTCATTTGCGTAAGAATTTCCCGTGAGGTTGTTCTGTATGAAAACGAGGTCAGTTCTTCCACCGAGGCGTATACCTCCTCAAAACATCACTGATCCGCCTCCCTGTCTAACAACTTCTCGAGCATGCTGGAGACGGTTTTGCTTTCCAGGTTCCCTCCATATTCGAATTCTTCCCGAATCGGGATAATAACTTAATCTAGATTCATCACTCTCTTGATCCCAGTTCACGTTTTCCTGGCACCAAGCTAAACGAGCAGCGCGATTTCCATGGGTCAGTTGTGGAACTCTCAAAGGACGTCTGGAGTGGAGTTGACCTTCGTGCAGTCGATTTCTCACAGTTTGGTCGGAAATTTGTACATTATGAACTCGTGATAGCTCTTGAGCTAATTAAGATGCTGTGGTAGTACGATCTCTTCTGGCTTGTGAAACCAAAAATCGGTCTTGGGCGACTGTCGTAATCCTGAAACGACCTGTATGGCGTTCTTCTACGCTACCTGTTTCATTGAAACGCGACCAAAAACGGTTTATGACACTTGGGCTACTTCCCAGAAACCTGGATACTTCCCGTTGTGAGCTCCCAGCTTGGAGCAAGCCAACAGCTCGTAACATCTCTTCTCTAGTCAAATGTCGTCTTTCCATGGTCGAATCACAAAACTTGAATCTTTTATTTGTGCTTACAATAGAAACAAAGTGCCAACTAACTGATTTCAAACACTAAATACATGAAATGATTATAAAGCAGCGTCGCATCTGCTGCATTTTTAGTTTTTTATAGAAAAAAAACTGAAATCTGTTGCGGCACTCTACATAATTTGTTGAGAAATTGATGCAGGTGTTCATTTCTTAAAAAAAATCATCCATATTGATCGTTCTGGGTACGATATATCGATATTCAGAAGTGTTCCCTAGACTTTTTTGAGGTGTTTATTAAGTTCACCGCGAAATGAAATATAATCATCAATTAAATCTTCAACCATCATTTCTTGCCCGAAACTCCAATTTCGATTTCAATTAGTATCTCCGACTTAGCGTTTCTAATTTGGATTTCGATGATAAATAATTGAGTCATACTCATCATTATATTATTCATTCATTAAAATGAATCACAATCACCATAATTGTCTGGTAGCAGTGCATTCTCTCCTGTCTTTCATTATTTCTCTTCATTTTTCAATGTGTACTTTAGGCAAATTGATCTGTGACAATTACCTACAATTAATGAATTGCCGGAAGCTTCATTGGATTCCTAGGAAATGAATGATGTTATTTCAATGATTACATAAAATCTCTCAGGGTCATGGTGACAATCAAAAGCCAACTGATGCGCATGTCGAATTTTCTTGGTATATAAGTTGGATTCGAATAATTACCCCATTTTGCAATTTCCCTAAGTAAACATAGTTTAATTCCTACAAAAAATTCATTCAGAAGAATGCATTTTAATCTAGTTTTTGCCGTTGTGATTCTATCTGTTGCAAGTTTGGTTAGGACTGTGAGTATCCTTGAGAGAATATTCTAATTTGGTACAAATCAAAAATTTTCCTTAAATTCTATGTCGAAAGATTCGCGTCACTTTTCTCTTGTATTTAGTGCAAATCTCTCTGTTGAATAAGAGAACCAATATTTTCATTCATTTTTCAAGATAACAATAAAGTGTTAAGCCGGAAATTTACAAAGAAAATATCTCACAACTGAATTGAATTAGCTTCATAACAATTTGTTGTTCTCGCGAACTTGAATATTATTAACAATATATCACTTCCTGTCCTACCGGAAGGAGTCATGATTCTCCATTTACTTTTGAATGATTTTTCAAGTAATAAATCATTTTGGGAATTTCACAAACAACTAAAATAAAGTAGATAACTATCGATACAGGGTGTTTCTCGATGAAATGTCCATGCTGTAAGGGGATATAGTTATTCCAGGACTTTCAGAAATGGTGTATGAAAGTCATCAAAGCTTCCGGGTTTTCAAGATTTATTCCTTCAGAAAAGTAATGGGAATTAGACAATGAACCACAAGAATTCTATTTTTCATTCAAATTTTTTGTATCGCCTTTACCAAATAATACATTTTCGCCAACAAATAATTCAATCATCAAAACATTTTTCAAACTCTTTTTCCAGAATCGACTTGAGTTTAAGCCGCGACTTCTCTTTTATGTCTTCTATCGATTCAAAACGGGTACCTCGAAGTGGTGATTTGAGTTTTGGAAGAAGAAAATAGTCGGTCGGAGCCATGTCAGGTGAATACGGTAGTTGTTCGATGGTATTTGTCGAGTTTTTGGCCAGAAATTCATTCTCAATGATAGCCTTGTGAGATGGTAGATTATCATGACGAAAAATCCATGAGTTTTCTTTCCAAAAATTCAATTGACGAGGATTTTACATGATACAAATCCATTTTCACAAATATAAGTAAACGGATGATTTCTACTGAAATATATTATTAAATGCTCGACGCGTTTCGATACACAGTATCTTTATCCAGAGCGAATGAATACTACAAATATATCTTACTAACATATACTTATATATATTAAAGAGGCAATCTACTCAGAGCTATCTGCATTTGAACTAGTGTTTATGAAATTAATTTAAGAAGGGTGAGTTATTTATCTCTACCTGATCATTACGAATTTCCGGTGATTACCTAAATCTGTTAATTTTAAGTACTTCCAGAAGGTTGAATTTTATACCTCTATTCTCAGAATGTAGGATTATAAATTCTGAATTGAAAGAGTGACTTTTTCCCTCAGATGATTTGAATAATTTGAATCAGTTTTTCCATTGATGAAACTGCGTTTATGTTCAGAGATTCTAACATTAAAATTTCTTCCTGTTCTACCTATATAAAAACAATTGCAATCTGCACAATCCAATCTATAAACACCTTATTTATTTTCTTTATTAATTGGAGATTTATAATTCCTGATAAATGAACCTAAATTTGTTGATATTTTGAATGCTATATTTAAATTTGAATTTTTAAGAAAGGATTTCAGATTATTGCTAATATTGCATATATGTTAAACTATTGAATTTCTTGTTTTGGTATTCACCGATTGGATATATACGTTGTAAAGCTAATTTTTGTTTTTCCTTCTGTAATATGCAGCTAACTAAATTTGCGTCATAACCATTATTTATTGCGATCTGAAATCAAATTCAATTCTTTGAAATAATTATCATTAGACATAAATGTGTTCAAGAGTCTATGTATATAGCTATTAAATGCTGCAACTTTATGTTGGTAAGGATGTGCCGATATAATGAATAGTGATATCTGTATTTGATTTGTACTGTTCATAATGGAAAAATATTTTAGCCATAATTCACCTTGCTGGCCAGACTTCTAGGTGCATGGTCTGAGTATCACATTTCCTTGGTACTCGGTGGAACAGTTATACCGCTGTGATTCGGACTGACTGACGAGATTACACGAAGAGTGTCCCTTTCGTGGGCGGCATTTGGCAAATTAAAACATGTCCTGACATCAGACATACCCCACAATCTCAAGAAAACCCTCTACAACCAATGCATTCTTCCTCTGCTTATATATGAAGCCGAAACATGGTGTCTTACTAAGAAGTTGGCCCAAAAATTGACGAAAACCCAAAGAGCCCACGAGAGAATAATATTAAATATTAAACTATCAGATCGCATAAGAAATACTTGGATAAGAGAACAAACCAAGCTGACAGATGTCATGGAGAGGGCAGCTCAACTAAAGTGGTCATGGGCAGGTCACGTAGCTCGAAGAAATGACAATCGGTGGACCAAGAGGCTCATGGAATGGAGACCAAGAGTGGGGCATAGTATCGGCAGGCCAAACACAAGGTGGAGAGACGATATTAAAAAATCAGCGGGTCTTCTTTGGATGAGAGAAGCTATTAGCAGAAAGAAATGGTTCAATATGGGAAAAGCCTACATCCAGCAGTGGATTGAAATAGGCAGATCGTGATATCTGTATGAGAAGGCTTATAATAAATTGAAAACTGGTGTTTATTATTTGATCTTGTTATTGTTAGGTTTAGGAAATTGATCGAATTGTTCTGTTCTATTTCAGAAGTGAATTTTATTTTTGGGTGCAAGTTGTCGATGAAATTTTAGAATACAGTCTGTTTGTTCCTATGAAACATACAATAATGTCATCGACATATCGATACCAATATAAGAAATGTTTACTAAGCGGGTGTTTATGAATAGTTTTTTCTATGTTATCCATGAAGATTTCTGCTAAAAGAGGGCTTAAGTGGTTTCCCATTATAAGTCCCTCATAACTTTCATAAAAACAATCGTTAAATAAAAAATAATTTTGAGATATGCAAACATCTAATAAAGCCATAATGTCGAATTTAATTCGTGGATTCGTCATATTTTGTGTCAACAAATTATTGATTATATTATACGGATCTTTCGGTGGAATACTTGGAAACAAATTCTTGACATCAAAAGAGACTTTGCATTACTTGGAATGACAATATTTTCTATTTTTCTTATCAAATCATTTGAATTACGAATTGAAAAAGACGGTTTGAAATTACAGAATTTTTCCAGAATATGTATTGAAACTTTGGAAATCTTGAATGCTGGGTCATGTGTGAATGATACCACAGGTCTTATTGGATAACCATTTTTGTGCAATTTAACTAAAGAATAAAGTTGAGGTGGTAGAGGATTCGGTAAGATAAGTTTAAATTTTTCGCTATCTGTAATGATGGATTTTGAATTCTCAATGACTGTCTTCACTTCCTTATTAAATTTATTAGTTGGATTTCGGGATATAACTGAATAATTAGAATCATTAATGAAATCTAATGTTTTTGAAATATAATCTTGTTTATTTATCGCTATAACTGTATTGCCTTTATCTGCTTTTGTGAAAATAATGTCATTTTATGTTGATTTAACTTTCATATTTTTTATTAATATGTGATCTCTCATTTAGCTTTTTAGGTATTCTTTCTTAATCACGGACGCAGTTTGGTGTTTCATTTCTGAGGCAAATTTCAGTATCTATAGCTAATTGTTCAAAATTTGATGTATGATGTTTAGGATAAATATTGTGTTTGAATCCTTTCTCCAATAACGCCGTCTCATCAATGGTGAAATTTGTTTCGGTTAAATTTATGAATCTTTTGAAAAATTGATGATTTGACAAGTTGGTGTTAATTTCTTTAATTTTAGGTTTGTTTTTAATGAGGTTATTAAGTTTCATCAATTGAGTTTCATATTTACTCTGGATAATTTTATTGACTTTTTCTCTGATTATATGATGATAATCTAAGGGGAGGCTCTGAATGAATTACCTTAACATAAGTATAACGAATATCCCTTTTGTTATATTGGATTCTTCTGTTTTTTTTTCATGCACGACAGCTTTTCTTTCAATGCTCCTTTGATGGCTGCTGCACTGGTGTTGTTTGTTTTCAGGTTAGATGTATTCAGGGATCACTTCGTTTTTCAAACACATAGTTGCGAACCAAATGTTTTGCAAATGTATTGCTCCACGGAGAAGTAATTTGTAGTATTATAAAGCTAAAAAGCTATAGTCAGCTTTCTTCAAAAATTCAATTGACGAGGCTTTTACGTGATAGAAATCCATTGTCACGAATACAATTAAACGATGATTTCTACTTTCCACAAATCTAACCTTTCTCGATGAATTTGCTCTCTCAACCGCTGCATAACGCTCAGGTAATATTATTTATTTAACGCCAGACGCATATCAGGTGAAGACAGTTGATCGAAGGTATTTGTTGAGTTTTTGGTCAGAAATTCATTCACATTCATAGCCTTGGTAATATTTATCATTTACCGTCTGATCTTCGGGTAAGAATTCCGAGTGCACACCACCGCAATAATCAAAGTAAATAGTCAACATTACCATGACTTTTGATCGACTTTGACGTAGTTTTTTCGCTTTCGGTTCACTTGGAAGACGTCATTTCGAAGCTTGTTGACTGATTTGAATGTCAAACTCATAAACCCATGTCTCATCACCAGTTACAATGTGTTTTATGAATGTAGGGTCGGAATTAGCTCGTTCTAGATTGTCTACAGCGACCTTTACACGATTCAATTTTGGAAGAAAATGGGACTAGTCGAGCAGCAACTTCTTTGATGCTGCACATCAATATGGCGTTGAGGATTTACGTCGGACCACAAATGTTCATTAAAGCGATTGAATATTCCATCGCTAGTGATTCGGACTTCATCTACTTGTCTAAAGGAGTCTGGGCGTTCTCGGATATTTTCTAGCTACCTATTGCAGAAATTTGGTCGGCGAAGGTATCCCTAAATGCAAAAATTGGGAATTTCGCATTTTATAGGGTTTAAACTGGTTCTCCTTCAGAATGCCGAGCTCCCGACGTCTCGAAATTCATGTTTCTGCTTCTATTTGTCTACTCGAAATCGAAGGTTTGGCTTCTTCAGACAAATGTATGTTCAGAAATTATGACGACTATATATAAATACAATTGAGAATATAAATACAAATGTTCTTGTGTAACTAAAAGCTTATTGAGTTGTTTCTTCTCAACTGGTTAATGATGACAGGTATATCCAATAAAATTAAGGAATAGATTGCTCCCTGAAGAGATTCAATAAAGGATAATGGCTTAAATCGACTTGTTCATTAATGAATCTTCGTGCGTGTTTGTGTTTGCTGATTTCTAAAGTTTCCCAAAGATTTACTTTCCAATATTTATTATCTGTATGCAAAATTTCAAACTCTGGGTCGAAAAAGTGATTATTTTCTAGATGATTCGCGTAATTTGAATCTGATTTTTCATTTGAAAAACTGCGTTTATGTTCCGATATTCTAATATTGAAATTTCTATGTGTTCTACCATTGTAGAAATTATCACAGTCATTGTAATTCAATCTATAAACACCTGATTTATTATTTTCATCTGATTTGGTTTTATTATTTTTATATATTTGCCTAAGCTATTATTAGTTTGGAAGGCTATGTTGAAATCATTTCTACTCAAGAATTATTTCAGTTTTTCACTTGTAATGCCAACGTAGGTTAAGGTGTTGAATTTTTGTTTCAATTTATCGACAGGGTTAAAAGATCAAATCTACATTATCACTTCGGACTTGGACCAGCTATCTACTATGTAATGAAAAGGAATCTTTCTTTCATTGAATTTGTCTGGGTTATCATATCATGTGGCATAACATGTGAAATCGAGCCACTCAGAATATTTTAATGATGCACTTCTTAGAATTAGGAAAACATATAATCCAGAACTATCAAAAACTAGAGGATTCTTGTCAACTCAACCATGAATTATGTGGCGCCTGTTGACCCCACACTTTGCGAGAACCATATGTATTTCGAAAGATACTCTGTCCAGGTCAATTCAGTCAGTAGTATATACAGGCCACAGTTACATTAAAAAAGGAGATTTGCTCAGACTCATTCAAGGTAAAACGAAATGAGACACTTTTGTCACTTTTCCACAATGTATTCAATAATCACAACCGGTTTCGAGCCTACGGTAATTTTCAAGTGAATAACAATATAATACATGAGTAGACAAGTACAAGTACAGAATAAAATTATATTGAGTAGTGGGGATCCATTATGCTCTAGTTGGCTGTTGAGGGTAAAAAATTGTGGGTTTTTACATAGTTTGTTAATCTCCAAACTTTCCAACAAATTCATCCCTCTCCCTTTGTTACATTTATGAAGGATTTTAAGATTGTTCAATGATATCGAGTGGTTAGTTGATTTTATGTGTTAAAATATTGGCGAATTTTTATCTGAGGAAATATGTTCCTTGAATCTAGCTTCAAAACTTCTCCCTGTTTGTCCGACATAGGCTACCTGGCATTCATTGCATTTGATTTCATAAATTCCTGATTGCTTGAATTTATCGTTCTTTTATTTGGCATTGAATAATAATCTGCTTAAATTGGGGCCGCTTGAGAATGAAGTAGTTATGTTCAATTTGGAAAAGTAGTTACTGATTTTGTTAGACAGTTCGCCAGTGTATCTGAGACTAGTGTATCTTTTTTCCGGGGTTTCTACGATGCTATATAGTAATAGAGAGGTAATACGTTGTTCTCTCCGTTTAATGATTGTATTTAGAAAATGTTGTGGTATGTTGTTATTTGAGGCAATTTTTCTGTTGATATTAAGTTCAGTTCGAAAATTTTTTATCGAAAGGATAACAGAGTAAGCTCTATAAATCATGGAGTTATATGCAGCTAGTTTGTGGCTTAAATTACTAAACGAGTCCATTGGAATCGATACAGTTCAAATAGATTACTTTACAAGTAAAAAAAAATGTGAGGAAATAATTCGGAGTTTAAGAAATCATTATTTCAACTCGCCCGCAACGCATTCAGAAATTACGAAGCATATATTTCAAGAAATTCGTGAAAATTGAATAGTGAACAGAAATATTGAAGAAAAATTCAGAGGGAGAGGAACAATCTGCGTCTTCCATCTTTCTGGCCTCACGTAACGTATGACTTAACAACTTCAATTTTAATTCTGACCCACGCGAAAGAGTGAATTCACTGGTCTTTGAGAATGAATGACTGAATAACACTGTAAATTTAGAAAGCGTTTCTTCGGAATTGCTGTTTGGGAAAATACCAGATCGTGTCTGCGATCTTGAATACGAAAGGGTGTTTAATAACTATCGGTGATAACGTCGAGTATATTGTACGTTGAATTTCTTTTATAAATTGGGATAAATTCTTTTGTCCCAATTTTTACGCTTTTGGGTAATTTTAAGCTACTTCACTTTCACTACATTAAGAATTTAAAATTATAGAATTATTCTGGCAAATGACCGTCCTTTCACTGTAATCTTGAATTCAGATGAACTATGTAAAATTTTATGCAGATATATCTACAAATACAGTTATCACAATTGATAATTAAATTAAATTATATTGGAATTGAGAAATATATGGATAGTTTTAGCAAATACCAACGCGAAATTTCGACTGGTGTGGTGCTTCATTGCCGAAAACAGAAACCAACTCGCGGAGACATTTTTGTTGTTCAACTAACTTGTCAACTTTGACAGTTTGTTACAGCTAAAACACAGCACGCATAATACTGAAAATTTAAAGTTATGTCAACAAATCATAAAGGTTCATTTTTAGCACTTTATAGTGTCCTCTTTGTCTCAGCATTGTTATTTTCTAGGTTCCCCTCTCTCCACCGCAAACTCAGCAAGAACTTATCGACGATTTCGCTAAGTTTCTCAAGGAAGACAAAGAAGTAGCATTGGCCCTCAAAAAATTAGACTTTGAAGAATTGAAAAGCAGGAGTCGGCGCGATGCTATCGACGATGGAATGATGGATGTAGAAACTATTTCCGGAGATAAAAATCCTTCACAAGAAGGATTCTTTGATAGGGCAGCCAAGTTTGTGATGGAAGTTTTGCAGCGATTTCTCAAATGGATTAACACAGATAATTAAAAAAGGGGCCGTAGCAGCAGTTAAAACAATAATTATAAATGCAATTTTCGGTTAATTTCATTGTTAATCAGGCAATTTCAGTTTCACATGACTATGGAGAAATTTCCAATTTCAAGCTTTAACTGTAACATGAATTTTCAATTTTTATATCTACTGCTTAGATGAATGTATTGTCAATAACTTTTCAACATTTTCAAGAATGCTTTATAATAAAAACTTATACCATGTTTGTTTTTGTTTTTTGGCCTTAAGTCTTATAATTATAGCATAAAATACTTGCATTCTGCTGATATACACTACCCCAAGAAACGAACGCACCACTTTGATTTTGAAAAATTATTTGAGAACATTTTTTTTCGTTATGATAATAAGTTATTAAACTATATATAAAAGTATCACAAGAAATTTATTGAAAATCACGATTGCAATTTTGGTCTCTCGACCATCTTCAGCTGACAAAAAATATTGAACTAAAGTTGAAAATACATACATACAGAGTGTAACATAATAGTATGTCGCAACTTGAGGGCGTGAATCTACGTGCAATTTTAAGAAAAAAAATTTATATAAACATAGATCCGCAAAAGCTTCGTTACGGAGCTAGAGGGAGATTAAATTTCCGGAAAAGATTGGTTTTTTCTTCAAAACTCCAGCAGTTTTTGAGATATTCAGCCCAAATTTAGAATGCGAGCTATTTTTCACAGCCTCCATCATTACACGTCCTAAATTTTAACTAGAATCTACAAAGTGTTTTCTTTTCCGGAGCCATGTCTTCTTTTTCCCTCTCAAACTTTTTTTTAGTACGACACTGATCAGCATACAATCAATTTTCGTCATCTTCGTTCATTTTAGAAACTTTTTTGACACCTGTAATTTTTTCGTATCTCCAACCGTTCTCAAGCAAAAAATTATTAATCGATTGTATGCATTCGCTGAATTGTAAGCACTTCTAATTAAAAAAATGACTAGTAGGCTTTGAATTTTTTCATTCTTTTATTTATTTTGACAGTTGCTAAAGTTGAACCAGTGTCTGCTCGAATTGTTTATTGAACTTACGATTAGTTTTAAGACTTTTGAAGTTATTGCTGTAAGAAAAAATGGCTAATTTTACTAACGCCGAATTGGCTGATATCCATTACATGTACGGTCTGGCTGACGGAAACACAGCAGAAGCTAGGAGCGCTTTCCAAATCGAGTAACACCAGACAGGCGAACATTTTCAAATATCCACAGAAGGTTGAGGGAAACTGGTACTTTTACTGCTTATAATCATTTAAAAGGTGCAACTCAAACTTTGAGAACTCCAGATAGCTTTGAATTTTATTGATTTGAATCCTCATGTGAGTACAAGAAAAATTGGAAATCAGTTGAATATTTCACATGTTCTTGTTTGGAGGATTCTCCTTTTTATTGTACCCGTTTCATATTCAACGAGTCCAAACTCTACTTACCCGAGATTTTCCTTCAACACTGAATTTCAGCCGATGGTTCTTGGATAAAATTAGAGAAAATGCTCATTTTGATAGTGAAATAATGTTCACAAACAAAGCTAACTTTTCGAGAACTGCTATCACAAATTTGCACAATAATCATTATTGGGCTGAGAAAAACCCTCATTTGATTGAAGAATCTCATCATCAAAAACAATTCTCACTAAATGTCTGGGTTGAAATAATTGGAAATTATTTGATTGCGCCATTCTTTTTGCCTAATAGACTGAACGGTTCCTCTTATCGGCAATTTCTTGAGGAGGAGTTACCTTTATTGCTCTAGGATGTGCCATTTTTGGTGAGAAACATAACGTGGTTCATGCATGACGGGGCACCAGCACATTTTAGTGGAGAAGCTAGAAAATTCTTGAATAAAACATTCAACAACCAATGGATAGGACGGGCTGGGCCAGAACCATGACCTCCTAGGTCCCCAGGCTTAAATAGTTTAGACTTTTTCTTATGGGGATATCTCAAAAGTTCAGTATAAACCACTCCAGTGAAATCTGTAGAAGAATTGAGAAATCGAATAATAACCTCTTGTGACACGATAAGAAGTACCCTAGGAATAATTCAACGAGTGCGTGATAATATGCGAAGAAAGACAGAGGCCTATATTCTTGCAGAAATTTATTTAGTTTTTAATTATTCTTTTTTTAGTTTGATATTGAATAAGTATAAGTTGAGTCTCAGAAGACGAGCTATCAAAATAAAAGCAAATTTTAGGCATACCTATCGAGTATTATTTTTTTTATTTAGCGAATAACATACAATTCAGATTCAATAATTTTTCACTCGAAAACGGATGGAGATACGAAAAATTTACAGATGTCAAAAAAGTTTATGAATTGAACGAAGATGACGAAAATTGATTGCACGCTGATCAGTGGAGTACTACAGAAAAGTTTGAGAGGGCAAAAGGAGACATGGCCTCGGAAAAGAAGACACCTTGTGAATTTCAGTTGAAATCTAGGACGTGTAATGATGGAAGCTGTAAAAATTAGCTTGCGTTCCAAATTTGCGCTGAATATCTCAAAAACTGCAGGAGTTTTGATGAAATAACCAATTTTTCGCGGAAATTTCAACACCCTGTAGCTCCGTAACGAAGCTTTAGCGGACCTATGTTTATATGAGTTGTGACATACTATTATGCAACACCCACATACAGGGCGTCCGGTTAAATGTGGAAAATCTCTCGGATTCAGATAGAACAGGAAAAAATAACATGATAAGTTTCTATAATTTTTTTGCTATAGACCCTCCCTACGGAAATATGAGCCCTTAAAGAACGCCCCTGGAAATCGTTTTTTTTTGAATAACTTCCAAAGTACTTTACATAATTTGATAAAAATTAATAATGATGTCGTAGTAAGAAACCCTTAAAATAGTATCCTTGCAACAATTTTAGTTTATTAGGTTTTACAGTAGCGTACTAAGTACAACACTGCAATGCATATTCTTTTAACACGCTGTATGATAAAGACCTAAAAAGAATGTTTTCTGATAGCTAGAACCTCTACTAAAAAAAAGTAATATGTACTTGTTTACTATTGATGAAATGAAATATTTTCGAGAAAAAAAATAAACAAAAAAATGTTTCACCTGTAACAAACTGTTGAAAACTCGAGGCAATGGAAGTTCTAACGTCTCACCTAGAGAGTTACAGTGGGTCCACTGATGGCAACCCAGCGCATCTGTGACCTGAGGAGCTCTGCCAATACTCAGGTACAGGTCCAACCACCGGTTATTTTCCATCTCCATGGGAATTCTTAGTCAAAACTTCCAGTGAATCCCATGGCAGTTCCATGAGGCTAATGAGTCCGCCCTCTCATTGCCTCAATGCCCGAGTGGCCCAGGAACCACATCAGAAGAAGCCCATTTCTTTCTGCAGTATGGAAAGGGTTAAACGAAATTCCTGCAATATAAGTGATGTGCATTTATCGGATGCCTTAAGTGCAGCTTTCCATTATGATTTTTATTCTTTTCGATCCTTTTGACAGCAGATGGTTAGCACAATGGACAACGCTGAATATTTCCGCTTGAACAACAGTCACAAGCCCGCCAAGACAGATAGACTGTTCCTTGGCATCACCTCGACCATATAGACTAGCTCCAACGTCTTGGACAGTTTTGGAGCCATCGTAATATATGAAGCGTCCAGGGAAAAACCCGTCATTCTAGTTCGATGTGGATTCTTTAGTAGTTTAAGGAGTAGAATCCGATGAAACGCTCGTTTTTGGGGAATAACCCCGTTATCTCTAAAGAAAAGTGAGTTGAATATGAGCTGTACTGGGGAAAAACCCCGTCGCGATAGCGCGTGTTGGGAAGAACCCCATCATTGCAGTTTAAATTCCGCACCCCCCACCCAACGCCGCGCCGGCGTGTGCTTCTCCTTATCTTATGTGTTTATCTGATATTATCTGAGTGTGTTTTACAGTGTTTTGTGCAACCTACAAATTGTGTTTCGCATTTAATTGTGGTGAAAATGGACAGTGATGATTCAAACTATTCACAGTTGAGTGATAGTAGTGATAAAAAGAAGCATTCATCCTGCAAGAAGAAGAGGAAAACAGGTAGAATAAAAGATGTAATGAAGGTGTTGAGGGCTGAGAGCCATGAACTCGGGTCGGATCTGAAGCTTCGCTGTTTTGAAGGAATTCTTGAAGATCAGCGCAAAAGAATTAATCGAGAATTCAACGCACTGGGAGATGTCAATAAACAGAATTCGTATTTAGGTGGACGGTGATGCGAAAACAAAAAAATGAGGATCAAACTAGGTTTAACACAGCTTCCTTTGCCTACCGAGTTCTTGTACTCACAGATGATCGTGTTTCCCGTGATATGAAAATGTGCTTGAAAGCGTTCATGAGCGTGCATGGTATCTCGGAAAACAATGTGAGGTACATTTGAAAGCTCTTGTTAAAACGGGATGAATACCTACGGATCAGCGGGGAAAGCATTCAAACAGACCCCACAGGCAATGAGGGAAAAATGCACACATTTTTGAAGTCACTGAAGAAAAGAAAATCGCACTACTCTCTGAAGAAAACCTACTTGAAGAACTCAAGATTACAAAGCTGCACAAAATATACCCAGATCAGTATCCAGGAAATAGAGTATCCTATAAATCTTTTCGTGAATATTTTGAAAACGAATTCAACTTCTCCTTCGACTTTCCTCGTAAGGATACTTGTAGCACGTGTAACTTTCTCAATTCTGAGATATCCATGTTGATAGCAAAAGACCCATCCAGATCATTCCCTCAGTTGTCTGTGAAGTTGCAAGAAAGGGAAGAAAAGTAAGCGTTTTTTTCTTATGCGCGCTTCCCAGGAATAGGCGAACCTGTTACATCACATGAGTGGGCGCCTGGAAAGAATTGAGGTGTCTGTTTACTCGCTTCTTGAAGAGGGCCAAATTGTAGGATGTTGGGAAGATGTTGGACGGAAGTGAGTTCCACAGCTCACCGGCTATGTAAACGAAGGAATTCTTATAGAGAATGGTTCGAGGGGGCGTTAAATGTACCGCCATATGATGAGAACTCCTTGCTAGCCTAGCGTTGCGTTAAAACATGAGTTTTCCTGGAATAAAGTCTTTCAGCTCCTTGGAGCATCTTCCGTGAAAATATCTGTAAAACAGAGAAAGGTCAGCAACTTGTCTTCTGAGAGCCACCGGTTGGAGATCGCGGGTAATCTCCGGGTGGTCGATGAGGCACACAGCCCATTTTTTCACACTATCCAACATCCACAACGAATGTTGCGGATGTGCAGATCCCCATACATAGGAACAATATTCCAAAGCAGGTCGAATCTGTACCTTATATAGAAGCAACAGCTGAGATGACTTGAAGTATCGCTTGGCTCTGAAAAGAAAACTAAGTTTCGCTGATGCAGACTTAGCTATTGCTGATACATGATCATGCCAGCAAAAATCGGAGTTGACCGAAAAGATACATCGAATCTTCGGATGCAATTTGTTGGCCTTGCATCCCTAAAGGAGGTTCTCCAACTGGACCTTTCTAGAAAACGTACTCTTGCGTCTTGCTAGCGTTGAAGCTCACCAGGTTCAACTGACTGATATCTTCTGTAAGTCAGAGTTTCAATTATTAATTTGTTGACATCTCTGTCGCTGAGATTCCATAGCTGTAATCGACCGCAGACTACTGAAAGACGAAACTAGGGTACAATCGTCTGCAAAACCGAAGATATTGTTCTCTGTGGATGAGAGAAAATCGTTTATTCGCAACAGAAACAAGGTTGGCAGAAGAATGGATCCCTGAAGTACTCCTACTTGCAACTGGAAACAATCAGATGTTATACCGTCGATGACTTGTATTGATCTATTTGAAAGAAAACTACTTATCAAGCCCCGCAATTTTTCGGGAAGCCCATATGCAGCAAGCTTATTCAAGAAGGCTGTATGCCAAACCCTATCAAAGGCTTCAGAGACGAGTGACGTAGGCGAGTAGATCTCCTGCCGATATTTACCTGCGAAAAGCATACTGACGGTGGTTAATAATTCCCTGCAACTCAAGATATTCGATGAGTTCATCGTTTATGACTCTCTCCATCGCTTTGGATATAATGCGAAGAAGTGCAACCAGACGGTAGTTTGGGGTAAGGACTTCTTTCCTTTCTTTGGGTTCGGTTGAATTCCTACTATTTTCCAGCTGCTTGGAAAATTCTGGCTTTCATAAGTAATCTGAAACAGACGGTTAAGAATGGGTGCCAGTTCGGGAGCACACTTTCTCAGGACGATTGGCGGTAATTCGTCTAGACCAACAGCCTTCTTGCAGTTGCTCAAGAGCCCGTCTCACAGTGCGAACTTTGAACTTGGTATCTGCCATACAAAAATTTGTAAGTGGAATGTTCGGTGGTATTCCGTAAGACAAATCCAGAACAAAATTCTTTCAGAACAAAAGAGCAAAGAAATTGGCTTCTTCTTTCGGAGATGATGCTAACTTCCGTCTTCTCTAACAAGAGGCGGAAATGCAGATTTGCAAAAATTGGCACTGACAGTCTTTGACTGAACTGTCTAGTACCGCTTGCCTGTTCAAGGAATTTATTAGTTACCCCTTTGTTGAAATTGGCGTTTGTTCTTGCATTTGTTAGATTGCATACGTTCCGTATTCGTACTAAAGTTTGTTTCCTCTGTTGGATTCATCTTCCATGACTTGTAAGCACTGTTCTTGGCTGCATAGGCTCTTTCGTATTCTTTGTTGAACCATGGCTTTTGTGCTGTTGTTCTTTTTATGGAATGAGGAATGTAGGGATCCATTCCTGCATGAATGATTTTAGTAACAGATTCAATGCACACATTGATGTTAGGATCTGAAAAACAAGCATCACCGAATGAAAAGCACGAAGATAATTCACGCAGCTCATCCCAGTTAGCACGGTTATAGTGCCAAATGCGTCAGGGTGGTTTCGGTTCTTGGTTTAGCGGCAGCACAATGGTTCAAATAGCAGGTATAAGGTTGTGGCCTGAGTTTCCTAGCGGTGCTGAGACCTCCACTCCAAAGTCATCTGGATCTGAAATCGAGAAGAGATCCAAGGTGTTCAGGAAGTCGGTTGGGCGATCAGGTATTCTTGTCGATTCTTCGACTAGCTGCATAATATTATGGCTGATTGCGAATGTTTCAGCCTGTCTTCCCTCTTCATCTTTTCTATTGGAGTGGCGGAGCCAGTTGGTGTTGTGATCGTTAAAGTCACCCAGTACAATGATCTCAGCTGACGGATGATGTGTCTGAATCCAATCCACCTTATCACCTAGATACTGAAAGAGTCTAGGAAAGTGAATATCGTTTGGCGAGCGATATAGACTGCATAAAAACAGTGTTTTATCCTGCACACAGATTTTAAACCACGCAAGGTCGAAAGCGTTATCCTCCATCGTGTCCACTCTTTGGCATGCAACATCCGATCTGGCAAAAACATAGAGGTCCTCTTTAAACCTAAAGCTCGTATGTAACTCATACCCATTAAAACGTATATACGTTGTGTCGGTTGTTTAATTTATTTGGGTTTCGGTTAGTTGGAATTGTATGTTTTGCAGATGCTGGTGGACTGAATCGACATTTACGTTATTGTGCCCCAGTCCTCTGATATTGCAGAACTCTATCAAGAGTTTGCTTTCATTTCTAGAACGTGAATTAATTAGTGAATTCGCTGGGGGACTGCTCGACTTATCCGCATCACGAACCCCTTAAGGCAGTCCCCCCTCGGAGTTTCGAATGGGAGACTATTTTAACTCCAGATGATTTTATCTTAGAATAGCTCATCATGCTTCGTTGTCAATCCTTCCCTTCCTGGAAACCGGACCATCCGCCAGATCCCGAAACTTTGACCGATTCACATAGCTGGATGTGGTGGTATCACACCGGGCGACGGGAGTGAGGCCACCTGCTACTTGTAGGTTTCTATGAACTGAAGAAAAATTGCCAGAAGATAGCTTTGTCGACATCTGTTGAAGCTATAACCATGGACTTCCAAAAGAATATACCATGCCCAAATATCACTACGAACGACGTTTATTACAGGCGTTAATTTAACTTCATCAGTTTCAAATTTCATGTCCTTTTAATTCAACTGTCGGCTTTTACACGTACGACGAATCTGTAGCAAAAAGAGGAATCGACGAAGTTAGCTTCATGCTGCATCATTTCATCTGCAACATTTTGTCCCCAACATTAAAGGAACTTACGATATTTCGCGACTCTGGCGGAGGGCAAAATGAAAATTTCACACTAATGAGATTTTTGCACAATTTGGTAACCCAAAAAGAAAAATTGAAAATGATTAAGGTCATTTCCCCGATTCAAAGCCACTCCTACTTGGAGTGCGACCGGAACATGAGTATAATAGAGAGATGTTATATTACTGAGCGGAGGAAAAGAAACTAACTAAGATTCCCCCAGTAGGGGCGAGCGAACAGGCAAGAGCCCAGCACTTAATCCCGCGGTCGTTACCGATCGTCGGGATATGTAGTGTTAAGAAGGATCCGTTATCTCGAGAGTTCGCGGCGCGTCCAAGTCCATCTTGAACCGGGCCACTGCCCATAGACGGTGCCAGGCCCGTAGTGACCGCTGCGGCTTTCGAGAGGGTCTCTTCTGAGAGTCGGGTTGCTTGAGAGTGCAGCCCTAAGTGGATGGTAAACTCCATCTAAGGCTAAATATGACCACGAGAACGATAGCGAACAAGTACTGTGAGGGAAAATTGAAAAGAACTTTGAAGAGAGAGTTCAAGAGTACGTGAAACCGTTCAGGGGTAAACCTGAGAGACGTGAGGTCGAACGGGGAGATTCAATCGCGAACCGAATCGTCGGAGTGACGTGTTGGAGTGACGGGTGACGTACGCGTCGCCTGCGCCCTTCGCGTTACGAGCCGATTTCGGACGCGTGCACTTCTCCCCTAGTAGAACGTCGCGATCCGTTGGGTGCCGATCTACGGTCCGCAGTGTACCCCGCGAGCGCGGTTATCCGACCGGCTCACTCGACGGTTCACAGAGGGCAAGAGGCCGCGACTTCAGTTCGCGGCAAGCTCGTTCGCCGCGTCGACGATCAGACCTGGCGGCTGTTCGCTGCGGAGTTCTCGGACAGAGACCCCTTCGAAACGCCGATCGGCGTCGATATAGCTCATTTCAGGACCCGTCTTGAAACACGGACCAAAGAGTCTAGCGTGTGCGTGAGTCATGGGGATAACACTAAACCTAAAGGCATAAAGTAAGTGAGAGTTCTTCTCGCGCGAACAGAGGGCAGACAGACAATCCTTCTGGATCATCCCGCATTCCCTCGGCGTCTCATTCTCATTGCGAGAGGAGGCGCACCAAGAGCGTACACGCTGCGACCCGAAAGATGGTGAACTATGCCTCGTCAGGACGAAGTTAGGGGAAACCCTGATGGAATTCCGTAGCGATTCTGACGTGCAAATCGATCGTCGGAACTGGGTATAGGGGCGAAAGACTAATCGAAGCATCTAGTAGCTGGTTCCCCCGAAATTTCCCTCCGGAAAGCTGGCACTCGTTACGTACGACTCTGATCCGGTAAATCGAATGATTAGAGGCATTGGGGTTCGAAACGACCTCAACCTATTCTCAAACTTCAAATGGGTAAGATCTCCAGCTTGCTTGAACGTGAAGCGGCGAGACTACGGATCAGAGTGTGAGCAGAACTGGCGCTGTGGGATGAACCAAACGCCGAGTTAAAGCGCCAAAATCGAGGCTTATGGGATACCATGAGAGGCGTTGGTAACTTAAGACAGCAGGACGGTGGCCATGGAAGTCGGATGGCACTGTAGCGTCGTGTTGATACTCGGCCGTCAGCGGCATGTGCGGTCACCTTGTGGGGCCATGAAGCCCTGACGAGTAGGAGGGTCGCGGATGTGCGCGCAGAAGGGCTGGCCGTGGGACCGTCTGGAGCCCTTTCGGTGCAGATCTTGGAGATAGTAGTAAAAACTCCAGCGAGGCCCTGGAGAGCTGAGGTGGAAAAGGGTTTCGTGTGATTAGCTGTGCACACGAGTCAGTCGATTCTAAGCCCTAGGCGAAAGCTGATGTTGATGTGACGTGCGACGAGCGCATAAGATATTACTCTCTAGAGTTATCTAGAACGCTCTGCGCGGCAAGCACGTCTGGGCGAAAGGGAATGAATATCTGTAGTCCACTTACACGAAAAAGACGTGTCCTTACCCTACCAGACCAATGAGAGTACTTAAAATAAGTGCAACACGTAAGAATTTAATTTTCCATAAAGAAGCCTATTCTGGCCGGTACTCAGCTTTCCCATTATTGGACAACCAACTTCGAAAAAAAAGACAACATAAGCCTCCGAAGCCAGTCGTGGAAGTGAAGAGGTCTTACGATTTGGCCGGCTCGGTGGCGTAGGGGATACGATGCTCGTCTTCGGCGCAGAGTTACCTGGGTTCAATCCACACAAAGTCGGTGCGATTTTTCGGATTCTGGGAATCGCTTGAGTATTCGTCTTTCGGAGGAGATGTAAAGCTGTCGGTCCTGTCTAACAGAGATGTGTTGGACATTAAAGATCCCTTCCCTCGACACGAGAGAGGTTCGGAAAAATTCCCGGGTTAGTGAGGTGACAGAATTCCCCGGCGTATCATTAGCCGAAAGCAGAAATAGAGCACGTTAAAGGAAAAACAAACAAACAAAAGGGTCTTACGATGGAACACTTCCTATTAAAGTCGCCAAACATAGAGATCTCCTTCACCTCTCATAGTTTTTGCGAAAACCTGATGCAACGAGTTTTCATCATAACTTAAAGTCGGCATCAGGTGGCGACGATGACGACGATTAGATCGATGATAATCCCGCTGATTCAGGATACATTTTTTGTGATCATGCTTAATGTGAACATTTTGTGGATATTAAAAAACATTTTTGCAATCTTTAAAATATTTTCCTCTCCTCATTGTTTGATTTAGGGGTAAAAAGGGCTAAAATTCTCATTTCAACTTAAAATTTCGTATAAAATATCACTTCAAAGTTTGAAAAATGATTATGTGGAAAACAAATTGTAGTTCTGCATAGTTGATGGTTCAAATAAAATAATTTTTCAAATCGTTTTTGAAGTTTCTAGTAGTTGGTTCAAAAATAATTCTTATTATTTTCAATCGATAGGTTTATATTTATATTATTTGTTTCTGTTTCAATTAGGTGTGTTAATTGTTTCTCCATAAATTATATATACCGCCTAGATCGAACACAAAAAGAATATATAGAAAATTGTTCATTAGAAACACATGCAGCATATTCTTTTCAAACATTTTTATAGTTTATTTTTCGATAACAATATTAATATGGTCTGCTCAAGGACAATTTCAAAATTCCAGTAATGAAAAGGACTAATACCCAATATTAAAAATTAATTGAACATTATAAAACTATACAATGGAGGACTAATTCTAGAATATGAAGGAAATGACAGTAAAGCAACATTCAGATAAACAGACAATTGACGAATTAATAATTTTGTCGTTGGTCGTAAACAATTCCAGTGTCGTATATTATACTGAAGTTTCAATTCATAATTTACTTGTGAAATGGCAACTATAATGAAGAAAATAGTAGTTATTTTAGTTGTTCTAGTTTTCAGTGTTTATTCGGTAAATATTCAATTTCAAATGATTATATAATAACGTTTCAAATATTCAAGTTATCGCCTATAAAATTTCTTTCTTGAATACATAAAAATAGAAGGGAAAAATATATGATGATAACAAATATGAAATCCAATAAACCCAAACTTTGTTCAAGAAATTTTCTTTAGCCTGAAAAATAAGTTTACGTGGAATAATTTGTAATTATACAGGCTGTTACATAAATGTATGTCACAACTTGAGGGGGTAAATCTACGTGCAATTTAAAACAAAAAGTTCCCATAAACATAGGTCCGCAAAAGCTACAGGGTGTTGAAATTTCCGGAAAAATTATTTTTTTCTTCAAAACTTCTGCAGTTTTTGAGATATTCAGCCCAAATTTGGAATGGTGGTGTTTCCTTTTTCGATGCCATGTCTCCTTTTGCCCTTTTAAACTTTTTTGCAGTACGCCACTGATCAGCGTACAATCGATTTCTGTCATCTTCGTTTAATTTGGAAACTTTTTTGATACCTGTAATTTTTTCGTATCTCCAACCGTTTTCGAGTGAGAAAATAGAATTTGAATTATCTGCTTATTTGCTTTTATTTTGAAATCTCGTCTTCTGAGACTCAACTTAAACTTATTCGAGAGTAGAAGTGTCCTCCACCTGCAAGAATACAGGCCTCTGTCCTTCTTCGCATATTATCACGCACTCTTTGAAATATTCCTGGGGTATTTCTTATCGTGTAGCAAGAGGTTTATATTCGATTTCTTAATTCTTCTACAGTTTTCACAGGAGTGGTATAAACTAAACTTTTGAGACATCCCCATAAGATAAAATCTAAACAATTTAAGTCTGGGGACCTAGAAGGCCATAGTTCTGGCCCACCCCAACCTATCTATCGGTTGTTGAATGTATTATTCAAGAATTCCCTAACTTATTCACTGAACTGTGCTGGTGCCCCGTCATGCATGAACCACATTTTGTTTCTCACCAAAAGTGGCACATCCTCCAGCAATAAAGGTAACTCCTCCTCAAGAAATTGCCGATAGGCGGGATCGTTTAGTCTGTTAGGCAAAAAAAATGGCCCAATCAAATGATTTCCAATTATTCCGACCCACACATTTAGTGAGAATTGTTCTTGATGATGATATTCTTCAATCAAATGGGAATTTTCCTCAACCCATTAATGATTATTGTGAAAATTTGTTATAGGAGTTCTCGAAAAGTTAGCTTCGTCTGTAAACATTATTTCACTTTCAAAATGAGTATTTTCTCTAATTTTATCTAAGAATCTTTGGCAGAAATTCAGCCTTGAAGGAAAATCTCGAGGAAGTAGAATTTGAACGCGTTGAATATGAAACGGGTACAACAAAAAGTCGTGGAAAATCCTCCAAACAAGAAAATATGAAATATGCAACTGATTTCCAATTTTTCTTGTACTTACATGAGGAGTCGAATCACTACCATTGTGATTTGAATTTGGGAGGCTTTTACTTGGTAAAATTCCATTATCAATAATAAAAAACAAGTACTGTGTTTTAAGGAATTTTACTTAATAATTGCGATTCGTAACGCGTTTCACTACACCGTAGATTCTTCAGACGAATGATTATGCAGAAAAATATAAATGAGAATATAACTATAAATGTTCTTGAGTAATTAAAAGCTTATTGGGTTGCTTCTTCTTAAGTGGTTATTTATGACAGGTATATCCAATAAAATTAAGGAATAGATTGCTCCCCGAAAAGATTCAATAGAGGTGAAGGGCTTTAATCGACTTGTTCATTGATGAGTCTACCTGAGTGTTTGTATTTATTGATTTCTAAAGTTTCCCAAAGATCTACCTTCCAATATTTATCATCTGTATGCAAAATTTCGAACTGAGGGTCGAAAGAATGATTATTTTCTAAGGGATGATTCGCGTAATTTGAATCTGATTTTTTATTTGAAAAACTGCGTTTATGTTCCGATATTCTAATATTTTTCGTGGTCTGTAATTAATGATTTTGCTGTCGAAATTATGTTTTTAACCACTTTCTGAAATTTTGCGGTAGGATCCTTAGTTGATGTTATATAGTTTCCGGCTGTTAAGATGTCAGCATTCAATAGTTTTATTCATAGATTGATTAACATCCCGTTATCACCAGAAAATTTCAACAAAGAACTAAATTTTATTAAACAAATAGCCAAAAATAATGGTTACAATCCCAAACTAGTAAATAATATTTTAAATAAAAACAAAGTAGAATCGCAATGAATCAAGTTTACCCTGTCGATAAATTGAAACAAAAATTCAACACATTAACCTACGTTGGCATTACAAGTGAGAAACTGAAATCATTCTTAAGTAGCAATAATTTCAACATAGCTTTCCAAACTAATAATAATTTAGGCAAATATATAAAAATAATAAAACCAAACCAGGTAAAAACAATAAATCAGGTGTTTATAGATTGAATTGCAATGACTGTGATAATTTCTACATTGGTAGAACACATAGAAATTTCAATATTAGAATATCGGAACATAAACGCAGTTTTTCAAATAAAAAATCAGATTCAAATTACGCGAATCATCTCTTAGAAAATAATCATTCTTTCGACCCACAGTTTGAAATTTTGCATACAGATAATAAATATTGGAAGGTAGATCTTTGGGAAACTTTAGAAATCAATAAATACAAACACTCAGGTAGACTCATCAATGAACAAGTCGATTTAAGCCCTTCACCTCTATTGAATCTTTTCGGGGAGCAATCTATTCCTTAATTTTATTGGATATACCTGTCATAAATAACCACTTAAGAAGAAGCAACCCAATAAGCTTTTAGTTACTCAAGAACATTTATACTTATATTCTCATTTATATTTTTTTGTATATTCATTCCTCTGAAGAATCTACGGTGTAGTGAAACGCGTTACGAATTGCAATTATTAAGTAAAATTCCTTAAAACACAGTACTTGTTTTTTATTATTAATACCATTGTGCCTTTTAAATGATTATTTGCAGCAAAAGTACCAGTTTTCCCTCAATCTTTTGTGGCTTTTTGAAAATTATCGCCTGTCTGGTGTTATTTGATTTCGAAAGCTTACCTGATATAATCGCCTAGCTTCTGTTGTGTTTCCGTCAGCCAGACCGTACATGTAATGGATATCAGCCAACTCGGCGTTAGTAAAATTAGACATTTTCTCTTACAGCAATAACATCAAAAGTCCCAAAACTAACCGTTAATTTAATAAACAATTCGAGCAGACACTGCTTCAGCTTTAGCAGTTTTCACAAATGTGTTTTCGCGATTTTCACAATGGATAAAAATATCCAACAAAGAATTTGTCTCAAATTTTGTATTGCAAATGGCATTTCGTGTGACATATATACATACATAGCTTTTTCAATAACAAAAACACAGAAATGAAAGATCCGTGTGAGACAAAAGTTCGACTTTGTGAACCATCAATTTGTTTCATTTTCAGGAAGATTCCAAATGTCCCAAACCTGAAGAGTTGGAAAACAAAGAATCCTATTGCTACAGAATCCACGTGGATATATTAGATCGTGTCTATGAAACTTCTCAGTCTCTCATCAATCTTGCAAAGAAAAAGTTTAAGATGGAAGTAATAGAAGATGAAAAAGTCCCTGAAAAAGTTTGTATGTGCAAACATTATTATTTTCCCTTTCTAAAAGTAATGTTTTAGTGTGAATATTATCAATGCATTTTACAGGAGCTACATTTCGTAAGTACACCTTAATTTTTCTCTTTATGCTATGCAACTTTACATATTCACAACGATAACAGCAAGTCGAGCAGAAAGCACAACCATACAACCTTCTGCTCGAAGATACTAACAGCACTTTCATATCTGTAACTCCATTTTGTATAAAGTTGTATGAAGCTAGAAGCCTGAATTTTAGTTTCTAATATATATTATTATTATCGTGGACTTGTACACAAGTCAGCTGCTAGCTGAATATAATTTACCTTTTCAGTATCAACAATCAGAGGGAATAGGCTCGGTTACAATATACTTGACATAAATTTCCCTAACTATCCTACATGTATTAAGAATTACAGCATTTTGCATTTCTATAAAGGTATTCTTATGCAATTCTAATTCCTTAAGGCTATCATGCAAACGTGTGGGTATTTATTGGTCGAAGAAATGATGACAGGAACGATATCTATTTTATGGAGGTGCCATATCTGCTTGATCTCAACAGCAAGGTCTGTGTATTTGGACTTTTCGGTACGGCGACATCCACCAGCATTGCTGTTCTGGCTCTCTTATTATACACCACTATGTCCGGCCTATTATTCGTCACCATTATGTCAGTGATAACAATATGGGCGCCGGATGTAATATTGTAATATGGCTGGAAGGCATTCAAAAGTTCATATTTGTGTGCAGGTTTTTGATGGATAATGTAGCACACTTGATTTTGCCTGTAAAGATAGTCTGTATTGGCCAGTTGTTCGCAGCCGGACGTAATATGCTATATAGTCTCCGATCTTATATGGCATTTTGTGCACTTATCTGTTTGTTGTGTTCCGTCCTTAGCTATAAATTTTTTGTAATTGTTTGTAGCGATAACTTGGTCTTGAATAGCCATAAGTAATCCTTCTGTTCCAGCGAATAGTTCTCCTTTCATCAACCATTTGTTGGAAGTTTCTTTGTCGATGTGTGGTTGATTAATCTCATGGTGATGTCGTCCATGCAATTCCTTTCTTGAGTGGAATTCAGAAGTGCGAGCTTTTGCAGGGAAGAATTCTTTGAGATTTTTTATCTGTGCGGTATGTAAATTGACAATCTCCATCAATCCTCGTCCTTCTTCCCGCTTCAAAGTTGTTCTTACCACAGACGATTTTGTACTGGTGATGGTGATTATTGTACTTTTCAGCATCGTTTAGGTCTGCCTTTGAAAATCATCCAGTTCTGTCTTAGTCCATCTGATTATTACAAATGAGTAAATAAATACTGGAATGGCGTAGGTGTTAATTGCTTTGAATAGATTCCCCGACTTCAGCACAGTTTCTAGACGATAACTGGACTAAGCTTTTTGTATTTCTATGAAGATATTCTTATGCAATTCTAATTTCTTAAGGTTCGTACTTTGAACGAATCATCCCCTTTGACTGTTTTTGGTCTAGCCATCTGGCTTGTTGGTCCTAGATATTTGTACGTTTCGTCATCCCTCATACACTGTATAATATCATCGTTTGGAAGTTGCGTTTTACCATCTATGATTTTCTCTCTTTGAATGTTCAGGGTCTTACATTTTTCGATCCCAAATTTCATATGAACATCTGCTGAGAACTCGCTGACAGTTTTCAGCAGATCATCCAAATGGTTTTTGTTCGAAGCTTATAATTTGATGTCATCCATATACAGCAAGTCGGAGATTATATGATAGTTCCTATCTGTTTTTATCCTAAATCCGTATCCCGTTCTATTAAGCAATGAAGACAACGGGTTCATAGCAGAACCATAGTGGACTCAAAAAGTATCATTGAAAAATTCCACGATGTATGGGTATCTCGTCGGTTTTAATTGACATATTGTTCATGTTGACCTGCAGAGACGTGCGCCAGTGTGTCATTGTTGTCTTCAAGAACTCTACCAGGGCTGGGGGAATTTTGTATATCTGCAATACTTCAACAAGCCAAGAATGGGCGGTACTATCGAATGCCTTCAGATAATCGAGAAAAGCTGAATGAACATTCCGATGCTCTACGTGTGCTTGTTTCATTATCACAGAATCGATGATGAGTTGTTCCTAGCACTCGTGGTTTTCCTTCTACATCCTCTGCTAATATTTTGTTGTCATTAAGGTATTGGTATATTCGATTGGATATGCATGAGGTGAGTATTTTGTAGAGCCTTTGCAGACAAGTGATCGGCCTATACTGGGACGGATACTATCGCTCTTAGGTAGCATATATGTTGAGCCTTGTGTTAGGAAAGTGGGTGTTTTCTTGGGATGTTGAAGAACATACGTGAGCTGTTTCGCTAGGGCTCCATGGAGCTTATTAAACTTCTTGTACCAGAAGTTGTGGATATTATCTATACCTGTGGCCTTCCAATTGTTGGTCGATCTAACTACTCTTGCGATTGCTTCCTCCGTTATTCCTTCGAAGTTCATATGTTTGATATGAAGGCAATGTTTTTAATTCGTGATCCATTCAGCATCTTTATTATGTTCTTTGGGGTTCGACCATAACGATGACCAATAATCGATCAAACACTGTGCGTCAATTACTTCTCTGTTATTGTTGTTCGCAGTTTTGTTATTTCCCTTATGGAAATTGACCGCGCTTTGAGGAAACCTTTGGTTTTGGTATTTCCTTTCAGTATACTTGATGTATCTCGAGAGTTTCTTTGCTTTTGCTCGGAGTTTCTGCTGCAAAGTGTCCATAAACACGTCGATGTGCTGTTTGTAATCAGGGTGTTTTGTGTTCGTACCAATTTTTCTATGAATTTTGCGTATATGTGATTTCAAACACCTTGAAGGTTTTTCATTTCTCAGGAATTCTGTTAGGCAACCGATTTCAGCTCTAATATTATCTATATCCTTCTCCAGCCGTTTTTAACATGGTGGTTGCCTGACGCTTTTTGGCTCAGCTCGAATCAGAGTTGTGGAGACTTATTGTTTGTGTAGTCGAAGAACCGCTACCGCTCCACAGTTAATCAAGGTGTGAATCTTCTCCAAGGTGTTCTGATCAGTGTATTCTTCAAACACTGAGTTTATGCTTGCTAGGATGATATTGGTTCTTGTTAGACTTAAGTCCGGCTCTCGTGGTCGTAGGCATAATGACACCGTTGAAACATCAAGAGTCGGTTGGGAGGTATTGATATTGTTTCCCATTTGGTTTTGTGTTGTTATTATCATTATTACTATTATTTCAATTATCTACTATTTAACTATAATAAAATCATAAGAAATGGCCGGAGACAGATGGAAGAATTTGGTTGGGGAAAGAAAGGGATATTAGATGGTGATTTTTCAGATGGAGACATTTTTTTTCAAATAGCGGACAATTTTTTCGGAAAGATTGGGGATTTCTCCGTCCGACGACGCCCGATTTGTATTCAAGCGACGTTCGGCCGCAGCGCTAGGACCCTCCGAAAAAGGCGAAGAAAGCACGCCGTGGCCGCACTAGATGAAATTGGGAGAAAATTTTGCTGGGAAACAAAAGTTCGATCCTTCCGAACGAGCATTACGCTTTTTAACAGGTCGAAAAATTCGAAAAACCGCTTGTCCAAGATGATTTGGAAAAAAACACATTTTTTCCTCGAAAGATGAACCGAGTTGGTAAGGCAGTGTTAATCTAAACGCCTGGATATCTAGCAGTGGTTTCTAAGGAAGAAACGTTATTCGAGAATTCATCATTTCACATACCGTAGTCTCATTTCGATATTCCAAACCGTTTCGGAAAAATTCTCCACCAAAGTTAGTTCTTTTTGAGCGACAACCGAAAACGACCAAAACGACGAAATTCCCCTGTCCTGTGCCGTGACGGAACCTACTTTCGCCCTGCGAAATAGGCGTTTTCTAGCCGTTCGAAATCGAATTTTCGGCGAAATCCTCCGTTAACTTAAATGTAGATATATTCTCTATTACAAATTTTATACATTTGTTTGTGAAATAATGTTTTAATCGATAAATTTACATTCAAAGCCATTGCCTTCAGAAATAGAACTCAGTTCAAAGTTACCCCTTCCATTCAATTTGGCCGCACTTCAACGACCAGCAATTGACTAAATTAAGCTGTCAGAATTGGAGTATTTCTTTCATTCGTCCTACTTATATGTAGTTACCAGGAGGTATGATTCGCGTATCAAACGAGTTAATTTTTGAATATAGGATAATTTTTGAGACCTAGATTTTCGAAGAAATAATCAGAAACATTGAACTCTTGCCCTCCCTAAGTGGCTATTCAATATAATTGTTCTATCTGCATTATCCGTGTATATATCGGCTATATTATAATTAGACCTCTTACAGTGTCTAGTTTTTCTCTGCTCAATCAAAGAGCTTCTTTAATGAACTTCTCGTTAAGTTTTTCCAGCAGAAGTTTGTTTTGTTTATGCCCCGTTTGTTCTCGTCGTGGCAGCTTCTCTGGTTAGAGGATCCCCCTTTTTGTTGCCTGCAATTCCGTTGTGCCCAAGCACCTAGACCAATGTTACCTGGTTCCGATTCGCCAGCTCATTTAGTAACTGCAGATATCCTCATAAGAGCTCTACCTGGGTTTCCCTCCTATTGTAGATTTATTGTTATCCACCTGTTCTTTTAGCGTCTTTCGAGGTTCTCGCGAATACAGTTTGTGATACTACTGCCTGAAATGCAGCAAATCGTGCATGTTCTTCTAAGATACCTGTAACATACTTCTGAGTATTCATTATTTGCGATGACCAGTTCAGTGCGTGTGTGCAAAGAAATTCCTCTCCAGACCATTATTGAACTTCCACCAAAATCATCTCATTTAGACGTCTGTACATTAGAGAACTTCGATCATATAGAAAAAGATAATATCTCGACTCATCTATTACCAAAAGCCTCTTCCGGCCAGCTTCTAACCAATTGGCGTGTTCCTTGACAAAATAAAATTAGACTCTTTGATGTGCCGCTGTTAGAGCTAAGCCTGGAGCTGCAACACGAGTCCTCAAACCAAATTCCATGAGATGCTCTTCACTGTTCTATCGAAGTTGGATTCAAAGGTGCCGAGCAGTACCTAACCTTTTGTATCAACGAGGAAATTTTTGTATAACGGTCATGGCTCGTAATTGTTCTTCGAGGTCGTCTTTGCCAGCTACTGCTACCAGTCTCCCAGTACGGTGGATTTTTCTCCAAGCCTTTGGACTATTCTTTTATACGTCCAACCTAATTCATCTAATACCACTGCTTTAACACATTCTGCCGGAGTCTAAACTTCGTGATTCGCGTCACATTATTACAGAAGATCAAAATTCTGGACATAACCGGAAAAAGAAATATTGAAATTGTGAGTTATTTTCTTGGAGCAGTGTATTTTGCCTCAACTATTCACTTCACCTCGGCTAAGAATAATAATACAGGGTGGGACGTGGCTAACTCACACTTTTCAAAAAATCACTGCACAAGAACGGGAGGTGCTAGAGTGGTAGCGCTGGTTTCGTTTAGAAGGGCAGATCGTGTACTTTGCAGTTTTAAACATGTCTTGGTCGGGTGAGCAGCGCGCGTTTGTTGTTGAGACCTTTATCAAAACAAGTGAATCAACTCTTTTCAGAGCTCCCGACCGGAAAACAATCCGAGCAACAAGATCTACACTAAATGTAAAGAAAATCGGCCTGCCTGTCACCGTCAGAACCCCTGAAAACATCGCTTGAGCGAGGGCGTCGATTGGGCTATCACGTTCGGCACGCAAACATGCTTCTGCTCTTCAGTGAGACGAATTTTGCATACTGATCTCGGGCTACACCCATACAAGATCATGGTTGCACAGGAACTGTCCCTGACGGATTGAGGAAGGCGTGTGGACTGTTGTGAGGCATTCCTTCAACACGTGCCTCCCACTGGGATCTTATGGACGAGCGACAACGCTCATTTTCATATTTCAGGGTACGTGAATAAGCAAAATTTTCACTATTTGACAAAAAGAACCCCAAGAGCTTCACCAAAGACCCCTCCACAGCCCAAAAGTCATGATTTGGTGTGCAGTATCGAAAGTAGGCATCATTGGGCCCTACTTTTTTAAAGAGGAACTCTGACCGGTACTGTGGCATGCTTGAGAATTTTTTGAGCCCGAACATCAAGGAATTGGGTGAAACCTACGACCAACAGAGCTTCTGGTTCCAGCTCGTCGACCACGATCAATTCTTCAGGAGATGTTCTCTGGGCAGGTTGTCCCCTTGCGGGAATCAGTTCAATGGCCCCAGCACTCCCTGATTTAATCCGCTGTGACTTTTTTCTGTGGGGCTATCTCAAGGTTAAGGTTTTTGAACATCGTCCAAAGACCATTGATGAGCTAAAATCCGCCGTTGAAGAAGAAATCAAACAGATAACCCCTGTTACTCTTGTGAAAGTCATGCAGAATTTCCATGAAAGGCTAAACATGTGTGTTGCTCGCCAGGGCCATTATTTGGACGATACCATTTTTAAAACTTAACTGAAAAAAACTACATTATATAACCTTTCTGTCGAAATTATTTTTTCTGTAAATATCTCGTACGGTGTTTTTACCAACCCTTTGATAAGTGGGAGTTAGCCGCGCCCCACCCTGTATAAACCTATATATGAAAGCAATACTGCTCATAAGTGAAATACTTGATCGCAATTTAATTTCCAAAAACAAAACGACTAATCCCTTCTAATTATACTGTGCTAGTTCAAAATTCTAACACGCGGGAGACATAACCTATATCGGGTATGCTGAATCCAGTGGTATCCACCGTTTTTTAAAGTTAGCTCTTGTTCAGGAGATATTCGCCTTTGAAGTTAGCTGATTTTGTAGGGTTCGTCGCTTATGACTTCAGTGCATTATATGCTTGTAATTCCCAAACCGTTCGGAATATCACTTTACTGTCTTCGGCAAAGTTCTAGCTATTGTCATAGCCAACAACTTTTCCGAATATACTAACATAGAAAAACCTCATTCAAACACCGTTTCTTAACAAAATGTCCAAAAAACTCCATTTCTTTGCCATTTTTTCGTCTAAATAATAGAGAAATCAAGCGAATTTCGCTCTAAAATCTCAAAATAAGAAAAGAAAACACATTTCCTATAGTTAAATCAAAAAATTCAAACGCACAATCATGATTTTAACTCAAATTTTTACTCCAATTCCAACAATTTTCAACGAATAAACATTTATATTCATGTTCCTTCTTCTTCTTTCCATCTTCATCTTGCTGTGAATTCCAGCAAATGTCTCCAAATAGAGAATCAAGTTTTTTCCACTATACCAGTGCTCAAGCCTAGCCGTCACCTGATGAAACCGTTCACCATGCTCATCTGATTCACATGGTGATTGTTCGGCAAACTTGTCTGCATGGTAATGTAAAAAATGAATTTTTAGAGACATTTTTACACCGATGTTATGGAAAGCAACGAGCATATTTTCAACGTATATGCTCCAGTTTTCGTCACGATGAATTCCAAGTACATTTTCGATGACTCCTTTGACGCAATCCCAAGCAACGAGCTGCAAATTCGACAAACTGTTTTTGAATTGTTGGTCTCTCATCAAGCGTCGAATATTAGGTCCATTGAGTATGCCTGTAATAAAATAATTCTAAAAAATATGTGTTAAATATTGAATAAGTTAGGTTGATTGATACGTATATAGTTTCACACAAACCTTCTCTTATTTTCATTCCACTCAATCTTGGGAAAATTCGCTTCAACTCATTGTTTGCATTGCCTTCAGGATCTAGGGCCTTGATGAAATTTTTAACACTCCCAAGCTTGGAGGTGGAAGCAGCACTTTTTCGATTGGCACAAGTGGAATTTCAACGACGTTTTCTCGACGCAATCTGAACCCTTGTCTCATAGGCCAGCTTTTATTGGCATATTGGTCGCCGGCATATCGAGTATCCCATAAACATATAAAACACATGTTTTTTGTATATCCCGTCTGCATTCCTCTCAAAAGAGTTATCACCTTCAAATCTGCACAAATCTTCCAACGATGGTCTTCATATTTCACCAAATCAAGGATTTTTTTCAATGATTCGTAATTTTCTTTCGTTTTTGTGCTGATGGCAATCAGGACACTGTTTTTTGAGTTTTTGACATGAAGCAAAACCGCCTTGAGACTACTTTTGGACGAATCGATGAAAAGACGCCAGTCTTCTGGTTTATACTAATGATGCATTTTTAATATCAATTCCTTGATATCAGTACAGTACGGGAATGAATTGTCTTCGATGAATTTGAATAAAGCAGTGAACTGTCTATGACAGCCGATTGCTCCATATACCTTCACATCAGGTGCTAAGACATTCTTTTTTTTCAATTCCTGAGTCAAGATAATGGACTGACGCTGCGATAATTTCAATCGACGAATAATTTTATCCAGATCTTTCTGAGAAAATTCGGCATGATTACATTGTGGAGATACATTTGATGGTACATAAACCGATGCAGACGTTTCGCCAATAGTATCAAAAGTAGATGAAATGTACTCTTCTGTCGGACTGGGTCTTTTCGGTATTGGAATGGATTCCGAATGTTGTAACGGCAACTGAACAAACCGAGTTCCTCTGAGTATAACTTTACGTTTTTTAGATCTGCTCAATCCGACAATTTCATTAACACAAGCAAAACAGTCATCTGGATTATGTTCTTGAGGATTTGTCCAAATTACTGGAATGCCAAAAGGCATAGATTGGAATTCACCTGTAATAAAAATAGCTTCAATTGATATAATTTTGAGATAAATGATAAATCATTTCATTTTACCTCTTTTCCATCCACTTAATCTTATGACACAACCAGTACAAACGATTTTTGGAGCCCATTTCACATCTTTGGTTACAGTTTGATTGAAATATTGTGTGTTCGATTCAGCAATTTCTTCAGTAATTGAACGCTTGCTTGTCATTTTAGTAAACTTTCCACAAATGTAGCAAAATTTATTAAACTTACTGCACGAATTCATTTTTGATATTTTTACCAAATATATAACTTGTGTAAACAAAGAAACTTCAACAAGAAATGTCAAATTAAGAAATATCAGAACTAAGACTATGAAAAATGGCACACAAGTGCATAGCAAAATATGTAGTAACATCAGTGACAATACTAATAAATACGTATTAACAGTGACATCTGTGAGAAATTTAAGTTAAAATCATGATTGTGCGTTTAACTTTTGATTTAACTATAGTAAAAGTGTTTTCTTTTCTTATTTTAAGATTGTAAAGCGAAATTTCCTTGATTTTTATTATTATTTAGACGAAAATTAACGAAAAAATGGCGAAGAAATGGAATTTTTTGTACATTTTGTTAAGAAACGGCGTTTGAATGAGGTTTTTCTATGTTGGTATATTCAGAAAAGTTGTTGGCCATGACAATAGCTAAAACTTTGCCGAAGACAGTAAAGCGATATTCCGAACGGTTTGGGAATTACAAGCATATAATGTACTGAAGTCATAAGCGACGAACCCTACTAAAATCAGCTAACTTCAAAGGCGAATATCTCCTAAACAACAGCTAACTTTCAAAAACGGTGGTTACCACTGGATTCAGCGTACCCGATATAGGTTTACTAGTTATGTCTCCCACGGGTTAGAATCTTGAAGTGTCATTTTTACGCACTGTGTTATCAATCGCAAACTGAAGACATAAAAAAACTTAAAGTATGAGTAAAAACAGATATATTTTCAGCTTAACTCCAAAAAATTTCCAATGTATGAAATAATTAAAACTTGGATAGAGGAACACGTTGTGCTTTCTCAAGGAGTAGAGCTACTGAATCGACTTAATTTATGCAACGATGCTTTATCTAACAGCACAGGTAATTGAAAGTTTTTTAGATAACTCACTGAATTTACTATTCTATTTAGACAGATTATTTTACAATGGGAACTTAAGTTCTCTGTAGTGACAACGTATCCCAGATTTGATCGACACTATTTCAGTAGCGTATAAATCATTAAAAAAATGATTCAATTTACAATTTGATGCAGCTCTACAAAATACCAGCATCGAAAATGAACGCAATTTTTTTGACTTCGAACCACTTTCAGAATTTTTGTCGTTTACGAATTCCGTACCTCAAAATAGAGAAAAGAGAACGTCTAACATCGCAATTGACTAACTGACGATTATATGTTATCATGCTGGTGATTAGCACTCAGTGGTTACGTACCATCTTATGAAAAGTACGCTGAGGGCATGCAGAGACACGCTTCAACGTCCAAATTCACTCCTTAGTTGAGTTTATCACCATATGTAACTCTTTTGTTTTGTGACAACCAATAAACTCGCAATTTTCAATAACTATGAGTTTTTTCGTTGATATTATAGAGAAGAACCTAACTAAACCTAACACAAACCTTGACTTAAATAATGTATATTGTGCGGAAAGCTGATATCTATATACGAGGCTGGATTGATAAGTCTCCGGTTCGACCAAGAGATGGCGCCACTAAGCCTACTTCGGAGGTGGTTTTCTACACTACCATCCTTAGATAGCTTGTAGGTATAGTTTCAGCCCGATCGCCATGTTAGTTTACGTTTGAGAGCGAGCTGAACAAGACGCCTCTGTGTTGTTTGTGAAAATAGAAAAATTGAAAAAGCGTGCTGTCATTAAATACTTTTATTTGAAGGGGTTAACGTCGAAGGAAATCAAAGAAGAGATTGATTCAACACTGGGGACATTCTCCCCATCATATTAAATCGTTAAGCAGTGGCTTTCCGAGTTTAAAATGGATCGTGTGAGCATCTCTGATGAGCCACGCTCAGGACGTCCTGTTGAGATCACAACTCCAGATATGATCGAAAAAAGTCATAAAATAGTGCTGGAAGACAGCAGATCAAAAGTACATGACATACCTGAGACCTGTAAGATGTCATATGAACGTGTGCAAAATATTTTGCACCAACATTGGCATACCGAAAGGTTCTGTGCAAGATGGTGCCCAGTTACTATTGACGAAACTTGGGTCCATCACTACACTCCTGAAACCAAACAACAGTCTAAACAGTGGATTGGAACAGGGGAACCAACTCCAAAGAAGGCAAAAATAATTTTATCGGCAAACAAGGTTATGGCTACTGTTTTTTTGGGATGCAAGAGGTATTATATACATTGATTACCTTGAAAAGGTTTGCAACGTTTTAGCCACGAGGTGCAAATTAAACGACTTCATTTGGCGAAGAAACAAAATTTGTTTCATCACGATAACGCACCAGCGCATTCTTCGCACGTTGTCATAGCTAAAACCTATGATCTGAAGTTCGAATTGATGCTGCACCCTCCCTACTCTCCAGACCTAGCCCCAAGTGACTATTATCTGTTTCCTTACCTCAAAACATGGCTTGTCGAAAAGAGATTTGTTGTAAATGAATAAGTTATCGAAACTGTAAATGGGTATTTTGGGGAACTTGACGAATCAGCCTATAGAGCTGGCATTACTAGACTAGAACACCGCTATGAGAAATGTATCAGCCTTAAAGGAGATTATGTTGTTATGTTATGTTTTTCTTGGTCAGGCCGGAAACTTATCAATCCATCCTCGTATGCTACGGTACACCCTACCTAGGTAGGTAGGGTGCATCACACATACTTGCAGTCTCTCAGAGTCGATCGTAAGTAGTCTAAAGATATTGAGGTAGATCGCTAGCAATTCAAGTTTGAGCACCCCTGCTCTAGAAATTTTCGAAGCTAAAAACAAAAGAAACACTCTTACCCATCTTAACGACAACACGGACTTAGGTTATTTTCCAATATTTGGGAATTTCAAGCAAATGATAGAAACTTGTTGATTTTCTTTGTTTTTATAATTTATACCAGATTTTCTATATTTAAGACAAATTGTTCAACTCTATCTTAGTTTAAACTCACAATTTGTAAACGTCTGATGATAGAAATATCTAATAATTAGGTTTGAATTCTAAAACACTTGTTTACGAGTACGATATGTAGGAAATAATAGAGTTCATTTTCAGAATGAATATTTTATAGTATGAAGAAGGAAAAATCTATCCACAAAAGCATATTTATCCCAGAGAATTATATAATAAGTATTATAATTTCGTCAAAACTTTTACTGAACCCCAATTTCATTTTTCAGTTGCTGAATTACGCTTTCGTGGGGATTTGACTATGGAAAAATTTTCATCAGATACAGGTAATGTTGAAGAAAATAATTAAGCGATCATCTAATATTAAGAAGAGAAAAGATCTGATTGATCGTTTGTTTGTTTGCATTGAATAGTCTCCGAAATTACTTGACCGATTTGAAAAATTCTTTCACTCTGGTAAACCTAGGCTATATGTATCCATACTAAAACTCCAAGGCGTGAAAAATTTTGCCAAAAACTTTCTTACATGGGGTGCGCTGCGAAAACTTCAATTTAC
This sequence comes from Cryptolaemus montrouzieri, assembly GCA_013387265.2. NCBI lineage: Eukaryota > Metazoa > Arthropoda > Insecta > Coleoptera > Coccinellidae > Cryptolaemus > Cryptolaemus montrouzieri. The sequence goes on along the minus strand of JABFTP020000083.1, from coordinate 869,589 downwards.
CACGACAAATGGCCAATTTATTATGCTGATTGGCTCAACTTCAGTTTGAGTGTAAAAAAATAATAATAATAACTGTTCTTTATTGATAATAATATCAAGAGGCCATCGACCAAAGTCCTTCAGCCCAAATGGGTTTGAAATACATTTCTAAAATATTAATAATTACAAAAAAAAAAAAAAAAATCTCTAATAATTAGTACTTTAGGAATTTTGGTAACTTTTTAGCTTCTGAAGTAATGTACAGGTTGGAAATTTTCTGAGTGGGTTTTCTGCTGGTTCGTCGTGCAGGAGATCTCTTATGTCATCCAATTCACTCAGTCTCTGTATAAATTTGGTATTCAGTTTCTTGATGCGCTCTCTTATGGGTTCTATCTTGGTTCTCTGGTACAAAAGGTGATTTGGGGGATTGTGTAATGGGTTGTTTGGATGCCTCATTTTGGTTATTGCTCTCAGGGATGTTGTTTCAGCAACCTCCAGAATTTTGATCACTGACTCTCTACAATTCGCATATAGGGGATGTCCATACTCTATTATTGGTCGACATATGGATTTGTAAATGACCGTTGCTGTTTTCATGTCAATTCCTTGATTATTGTATGTCAAACATCTAAAGTGTTTAGCTCTAGCGATCATTTTCTTTTTATGGTGTTTGCATGAAGTTTCAGGCTGGCTTTGCTGTCAATTTGAATTCCTAGGTATTTTATTGATGGTGTTGGTTTCACTGTTTTCTTGTTTATTGAAATAACTGGGGAATGGTGATTTATGTTGTGATTGAATATAATGAGCTGTGATTTTTCTGGGTTGGCCTTCAATCTCCACTTTGCGAACCATGATGTGATGTTGTTAATGTGCTTTTGAAGTTTTTCCATACATTCTTTTAATGTTTTCCGTGTGAGATTGCTATAGTGTCATCTGCGTATTGTAGTATATATTGATCTTTATTATGAATTGTGGGCATGTCACTGCAATATATGTTGTATAGAAGAGGAGAGAGTGGTGATCCCTGAGGTGTACCTTGCATGGAAGTGAAGAAGTCAGATTCTGAGTCGCCAATTTTGTTTTCAATCTTCTATTCTCAAGATATGATCTTATTATCTGGATAAGATATGATGGAGTGTCTCTTTTGAACATTTTGTAAAGTAAACCTTTTATCCACATACTATCAAATGCTTTATTAGTGTCCATACATACTGCTGCTGTTTTCCTTTTGTTCAATTGTGCATTTTGAAGGTTAGAGATGAAAATTGTGAGAGGGTGAACTGTAGCTTTTTTTCTGCGGAAACCAAATTGGTATTTGGGAATAGAATAATGGAAGTGTTCCTCAAGTTTTACTTTAATTATTTTTTCTAATAGCTTTCCTAGTACTGGCAAGAGTGTTATAGGCCTATAGTTTTCAACTTTTTTGTGATCTTTATTAGTTTTTGCTATTAGAATGATGGTACCATTTTTCCATATTTTTGGGAAGGTTTGATTATTCAGACACCACTCGTACACCTTCATTATGTGTTCGTGAATTTGTTGGTTCAATTGTTTGACTATACTCCATGGAACGTTATCTGTCCCTGGAGCACTGTTTTTAGTATTATGCAGAATCTCATAATACGTGTCTTCCTCAATTTGCACTGATTCTTTTTCCTTCTGGACATCGGTGAAGCAATCAGTATACCAAGATTCTACCGTTGTTTCTGTTTCAGTATCATAGTTTCTATCCTTGTCATATTGGTATCCCTGTTTGAAGTGTTCTGCAAATATGTTCGCCTTTTCTTCATCAGATTTGTATTCTCTATTATTGGCTAGAATAGTGGGTATCTTGTGAAATTTTTTGTACTTGGAGAGTTTGTTTATTTGCCGATAGAAATTTCTCCCTTTGGCTTCTCTGATCGCTTCACACGCTTCCGTCCATCTATGAAGTCTGTACTGCCTGATCATATTGTGAATACTAGTATTGTATTCATTTAGTTTGGTTTTAAAATTAGGATTTGGGCAGCGCCTGTATTCTCTGTACATTTTTCGTTTTTGCTTGATCATATTAACAATGAAAGGTGGTAAATCGTGGAGAAATGGATGGTGTTTTGCTGTGGGTGTATATTTTAGAATGGATTTGGAGAGTTTGTTATTGAATAATGTGATGTAATCTTCGTTCATATTTGTATGTTTGTGGGGAGTGTAAAGGAAAAAACAAATTCTCTTGTATTTAATTCAAGTATTGACGACACAATAACTCAATTTACCTCCAGTATAATCATTGTCGCTGAAAAGTACATTGGGAAATTTAAAATAAGCTCTGGAAAAAAGGCAGTTCCATGATGGAATGAGTCTTGCTCTAAAGCCGTCAGGGAATGTAAAACAGCACTTAATAAATACCGTAAAACTTAATTAATTTCAAACGCTTGAAAGCGAAATCAAAGCGCGTATTGAAAGAAAGTAAAAAAGAATCATGGAACAAATATACTAACTTACTAAAAGAAGACACACCTGTAAATGAACTCTGGAACAAAATTAAACGAATGCAGGGACAAAATACCGCTCACAAGATTCCAGCTCTCAAACATGGAGGTAAACTTATAACAGACAGTGAAGAGATGGCTGATACACTGGCCCAACATTTTCAAGTCAAAACAAGGAATATACATGTACTAAATCAACCTTTAAATATTTCGAACAAAAAGCAATTAACACAACATGATGAAAACCCTATCAACCAACCTTTTTCAATAGAAGAGCTAACTACTGCCTTATCTACATCTAAAAATTCGGCTGCTGGCCCAGACAATATTCCATTCATTTTTCTGAAAAAATTACACGAAGACACCTTCATTAAACTCTTAGAAATTTATAACCGTCAAGACGTCAAGACTTTCCTTTCCAATGGCGAAATCAAACATATTTCCAATTCAAGGATTCAGCAAAGGCAGAAATTTCTCCTAACTCTCTGAGACTAATCTCACTAACATGTACTCTATGTAAATTACTTGAAAAGATGATCAATAAACGCCTTCTGTGGAACCTAGAAAGCCGAAACATTATATCACCAGCACAATCTAGTTTCAGGCCTAACCGATGCACTATGGACAATTTGGTAGTCCTTCAAACAGTGATCGCCGACGCCTTCGCCAAAAAACAAGATGTGATTGCGGTTGTCTTCGATATAATAAGCGCCTTTGACACTACTCTGAAAGAAGTCATACTCAATAAACTCGAGGAGATTAACCTAACTGGAAATATCTATGGCTTCATGAGGAACTTTCTCACTGACAGGACAATCCAAGTACGAGTAAATGGAAAGATATCCACTTCTTACCTCACCGAAAACGGAGTACCCCAAGGCTCTATTATCAGCCCAACATTATTCATCTTGGCCATAAACGATATTTGTTCCCTTATAGGGGCACCTATCAAATACGCACTTTATGCAGATGACCTGGTTATATATTGTCAAGGGAAAAATACATCTAGTACTTGTACTCTTATTCAAAATGCTATGAATAGTCTTGTACAATGGTCGACACGGACTGGTTTCAACTTCTCTTCGTCAAAGTCCAAAGTCATAACGTTTAGTCGAAGACACAGTAGTATCGAGATACCACACGTGATCCTCAATGCAGTGCCGATAGATGTAGTAGATCATTTCAAATTTCTAGGAGTTACTTTCGATTCCAAACTAACTTGGAAACTTCACATTCAGAAGATCAAAAAGAATTGTTTGAAAAGACTGAATATCTTAAAAACTCTATCACATCATCATTGGGGTTCAGAAGAGAAGATACTACTAAGAATATATAAAACCATAATTCTTCCAAAAATTGATTATGGAAGCATAGTTTACCTGTCAGCGTCAAACTCAAATTTGAAATCCTTAAACGTAGTCCACAATACTGCTCTCGGTATATGCCTGGGCGCTTTCCGGTCAAGCCCATCAGAAAGTCTTTACTGCGAGTCACACGAGCCTTCACTTCAACTTCGAAGACAACGAAATTTGACATTGTATGCAGCCAGAATTTCAGCAAATCCCACAAATCCAATTTTTAAATTGATGAATAACCATGCAGAAACTCCCAATAGACAGAGAAGCCCCCAACAATTCCTCAAAATTTGAGAACACTTCAGTTAAAGATAGATCTTACCAACACTATACCAAACTCTACTTCAACAACACCACCTTGGATCAAAATCAGTCCATCTGTAAACAAAACCCTAACCAACTATAACAAAATCGAAACCCCTAGTGTTTTCTACAAACAGGCATTCTTAGAAATTCTGAATCAACATCAGTTTGACCAAATTTTTTACTCTGATGCATCTAAGGGAGAAGAAAGTATTGGTTGCTCCGTAACTACTGCAGAAACGACACTAGAAAAATATCGACTCCCTATCGAATGTAGTGTGTACACAGGTGAACTATTTGCTATTTTGAAAGCACTTAAAATGGTTAAACCTAATCAAAGAAATGTTGCAATTTGCACGGATTCACTGTCCTCCACACATGCCATAAAAGTTATTTATTCTAAACACTGGATTGTTCAGAACATTCAAGAGACATGTCATCTTCTCTCATCTAACGGAGTATCCATAACCATCATCTGGATCCCGTCCCATCTTGGAATCCCCGGGAATGAAAGGGCCGATCGAGCAGCTAAAGAAGCGTCCATGTCAGATGAACCCATAATAGATATCCAACTATCCTACGATCTGAAATCAGCCATAAAGTACCAAATCCTTAGTGAGTGGCAGAGCCAGTGGAACAGGTCAAACACAAAACTTCATCCAGTGCAGCCTGTCCTCAAACCCTGTAAACTACCCCCGATGTGCAGAAAGAATAAAATCATATTAAGGAGACTAGGAATAGGCCACACGCGCCTTACTCACGGCTGCCTGATGGAGTCAGAAAACCCTCCAGAATGCGAAGTCTGTAACAGTCGACTATCAGTAGAACATATTTTGATAGACTGCAACAAATACAGAGATGCCAGATCACAACACAACCTCAGTAGAAACCTAAAAGAATATCATATTTCTAATTTGTTCGAATTTCTGAAAAACACGAACTTGTATAACCTCATTTGACATGATAATCTCTGTTTTATTTTTACAATACTTTTCTATTGTTTCTGTATAATTAATGTTTACATGAATGTATAATTTCATCGTGTCAATGACCATAGCCGTCGAGACACGTAAATTTTCCTAAATAAATAAATAAATAAAACTATTGATTATAGAACAAAATAATGTACTACTACTTTGTAGAACATATAATTATCTACAAAAATATCGCGACACCATATGTCTAACTATTATAGTTATGTCACAATAAGTGTTTTTTCATTTTAAAAATATATATAAACGGCAGCGCTATGAAAACTCTTTTATTTATACTTTGAAATTAATCCTTATCAAAATAAATTACTTCATATTTAAGTCTGCTTCAATATCATTATTTAATTAATTTGAATTATTCAATTTGCACATTCCATTCGAAAGATATCACAAGTTCAAAAGTGTAAGTTATTTGAAAAATGTCGCATGGTATCCGCTCACACTGCTCGGTTAGACGGCACCATAATAATAATAAACGATGTAGGCGTCATTGGGATACGGGAGGGGAGTATTGTTTACAGGGAAGCTCTGACTCAATGAATTGATTTTCAGGAGCAAGGAAAGTAAAGTATATAGTAAGGGGTTTTTTACAAACATTAAAAATAAAATAAGAATAAAATAATAATACAAAAAAATTAATAATACAAAAAAATTGAATTATTATATTATTTTTTAATAACCTCACGCAAAAACGAGGAAGTATGTATGGGAGAGTGTATGTGTGTGTGAAAATTTATAACTTTTGAAATGTTTGTTTAATAACCGCATGAAGCGTTATTACTGGATTTTACGAATAAGTATAGTCTTAAAATGAAACATTTCAAAAAATCCAAATATTCCCTGTGTTTTTCCGATTTGAGGCATTCAAATACAATAGGGGAATATACTCAACACCCTCATCAAATCTCAGACAATATGACAGTATATTTAATTTTTATATCCACAGAAAATGACGTCAATAGAAAATGTGACATGGACGCCGAATTTCTCAGATGCTTATCATTACAAAATGGGGCAAGTTGAATATAATAATCTCTTATGAATAATTTCGATAATTTTTTCTTATTTCAGTGTCCCGTTTTCAAATATCCTTGAAGGGAAATAAGGCAGAACCACTGAAAAAAATAAAACTTAATTTCTTTGTCATATAATAAAGATTCTTGCAATCTATCATTTATATTTTCCTTTAGATTAGGGGGCACCATAGTGCCCCCGCCAAGTCGAGCGCGAAGCAAACAGTGCCGTACCATTCTTTAATGGAACCATTTCGCCGCATTTTCAGGCCCCTATTCCAGAACCTCTGAATAAGACCAGAACGTAGAAATTTTCGTCATCCAGTAAAGCTTACTGGATGACGAAAATTACATACTTAAAATCCAAAATTTGAAGTCTGTAGGTCAGTTAGTTCCGAAGTTAAGCGAAAGCAAAGTTTCGCATTTATGACACTCACTCACTCACTCATTAACTCATGATCATCAGAATAGAACTAGTACTTCCCATAAACTCAGAGAGCTGAAATTTGGTACAGAGTTAAGGTTTGATGGCAACATGAAGGGAAAACTATAAAAACTAGGATAATCGATGATCTTGAGTACCTGGTGACCCTGATTAGGAAACCCAACCAAACTATTAGAGATCGACATACCGTCTTTACAAAAACTATTCAACTTGGTGGGCCACTTCATTTGATGTCGAAAACGAAAGTCTGAAGTATCTGATGATGAACCCCCAGCTGGTCTCAACTGTTAAAAATCGACTGTCATTGCAAAAATCCAGCGTAGTGGGACACATCTTCTAATTTAATCTAGCCTATAGTGTCCCACAGTCAATGGGCGTATGCCTTTCCTTCTGGTTTTGATAAGCATATAGATAAAATGAAAGGATCTTCATGAGGTACACTCATAAATGTTGACTTTAAGAGTATAAAGGCTCAAGCTTCAGCGATCACCGACTACAACCGGCTTAAGAGTAAATACCGCGCCGATCTTTCAGAAATCAAACCGTCTAAAAGCATAAATAATGAACGCGAATGGGCAATACGAAAAACTGTTGCTATTGTACAAAAATCAGAACCGAAAAAAGGAAAATAAAGATTTGTAATAATTGAAAACCACTCCTAAAAGGAAAAGAAATTGTCAAATATGAAAATCTAATACAATAAATCAATATGCCCACGTTTCTACAAAAAGAACTGAAATCCCACCAAAAAATTCTGTAAAAACTAGCCAAGTCTCGATGGAACTGCTTATTATCTCTACCAAGTAATGAAATTTAGAAAAAGTCGTGCCAAGTCTAACGTTCCTTACTGCGACTTCTTTATTATTATAGTTAATGTTGTGTGACTTGGCCGTTGAAAGGTACACAAGGGTATAAAACCAGGTGCTCCATGACACCATTGCACCAATCTGTCCCCAGAACCGCTACCTATTGACGATGGAAAATTGCCACTTGGAAAACGTTGATTGAATAACCAGTCAATTGTAGGCTTGATAAAACTGCGTATTTCAACAGGGTCCCGCAACCATATGTGCAAAGTGCGCAATGCACACGGGCGCCGTCCTTTAGGGGAGTCAAAACCCAGGGTCCAAAAAAATATTGAAATAAAAGTTGAGAAATTAAATAGGATTAGGTATAAATACACACGAAATTTTTTTAGTATATCATCCAGTTACTGCCGATTCCTATGTTGTGAGAACATGTCAGGCGGCAGTTTCTTGATTTTTCCTGTTCAGACATGAATAACGCCTTGAGCGCTATAAAAGCGATACATCGCCACAGGCGTTTTTGAATCAGTTAGTTCACTGGACCGTGCAACAAGTGAATAAAAACAAGTAATCCTATTAATTTTTACATATAAAGTTATTTTTATTTTGTCAAGTGTAGTGTTGTGTTGTGTAATATTTTGTTTACCATTTTTTTTAATTAAGTGCTGACTGCAATTTCAACGGCTTGATTTTTTATAAAATGGTAAGTGTTCCTACTTTATACTATCAACATTAACCCTTTATAGGATACTGGTTATAATTAATTTTATTTAGTCAAATATCTTTTTATTAATTTAAATTTCATGTACGAGTTTGAAAAAGTAACTGGTTTTATCCATAACTCGCTCTGTTTTTCTGCTATTGATCTTTTTAAAAAATCATTTTGTAGGTTTTTTTAAGGGCTATAAGATCAAATTAGTTTAATATCTTTTTTGCCTTCATTTTCGAAAGGATTTAAGCTGAAAGGACTCGAACAAATTGCTTTTTACTCAAATATGCAAACTTTAATCGGCCATATCTTACTTATTAATTAATAATCTGCCCTATAAAGGGTTAAAAACTATTGGCTACTTAGTTAACTTTTTAAGAATATTTCCTACCCTACCCACATGGTGCTTATTATTGTGATTACTTTAGAAGTTAATTCCTAATTCTCATGAGTATTAATTATTTATTTTTTCAGGATAAAAGAAAGAGACCTTCAGGTGCGAAGTTTCGCGAGCAAATGAAACTGAGACTACAAGAAAGGGGAAAAATTGTTGGATCTTTAAAGCATTTCTTGCGACACAATCGAGATTCCACGCAGACTATCGATGTTGGTGCGACCGAATCGTCCGAATCCCAAGATTCTAAATCCGTAATATCAATAACCGTGAGTGGACCATCTGAAATTTTAACAGTAACATCAGGTCTTGCAACAAGTGGCAGCGGTTGTAGCTGCAAAACAGCTTCTACTGATGCAGAGCCCGATGAAGCGATGACACCATCCTCGTCTACAGCACTTGAACTATCCACTTCAGGTAATACAGCTTGTGTAAAAAGTTCGGTAATGACAGCTTCCGAAATACCTGCTGCAAGTGACACTTTCGATGAAGGCTGTAATGAGGCTAGTATCGATATAATTCCGTCCGACCCCGGTTTGTGACCAGAAAGAATCACCAATGAGTTGGCTAGAATATTGGTTAAACGTGGTCCAGCCTTGATAGACATCAGTTTTAGCTTTCCTAGTAATAAAGATAAGAGAACGTTTTCGTGCAAATACTTTGAAAGAAATCTAGCAAATGGAGAAAAATCAACGGGCTTGGCTTATTTACACTATTTCTAAAGATTCTGTATTTTGTTTTTGTTGTAAGTTGTTTTGTAAATGTAAAACTCCTAACGCTTTTTGTAATACAAATGGAGTATCTGATTGGCAACACTTGTCTTTGCTAATTAAGAAACACGAAACATCAATTTCACACAACAGATATATAAACACTTGGGTAAATTTAAAAAAAATGTTGGGACATTTATGACTGTTAATGTTCATCATCTGCGGATTTTAGAAACGGAAAAAAATATTGGCGAGAAGTGTTGGAAAGAATTATTGCGATTGTTAAGTTTTTATCTACACAATGCTTGGCATTTCAAGGTTCTTATCAATTGCTTTTCGAACATGATAATGGAAATTTGCTGAAAGCTGTTGAGATGATTGCCTCTTTTGATTCGGTGATGTGATAGCACGTTAGCCGAGTGTATAACTCCCAAAAATAATCTGTTAAAATGACTCATTATTTAGGCTTTTGAATTTGGGAGGCTTTTCCTTGGTAAAATTCCATTATCAATAATAACAAAACAAGTGATATATTTTTAGGAATTTTACTTAATAATTGTGACTCATAACGCGTTTCACTACACCGTAGTGAAACGAATTCGTCTGAAGAAGCTACGGTGTAGTGAAACGCGTTACGAATCTCAATTATTAAGTAAAATTCCTAAAAATACATTACTTGTTTTTTATTATTCATTATTTAGGCGTGCAAATACAGAAAGAAATAATTGAATTATTGTCGTCCAAAGTAAGAAATAATATTTTAGAAATGGTTCGCAATTCAATAATATTAGAATGTACACCAGTCACTAGTCATACAGAGCAAATTAGTCTTTTTCTGAGGTATGTTGTCCTTAACACCACTTCAAAAAAGGTTGAAGTTAAGGAAAATTTTATTGCGTTTAATCCAAATCTGGACTCTACAGAAGAAGGGATATATACATTTGTGATAGAAAATTTGAAAAATTAAATTTAGAATTTAAACACATTAGGGGACAAGGTTATGATAATGGGACAAATATGAAGGGAAAACATGTTGGGCTTCAAAAACGCATTCATGATGTGAATCCGAAAGCCATTTTGTACCTTGAGCAGCTCATACTTTGAACTTAACAGTAAATGACGCTTCTGAAATGTCAGGTGTTACAATAAACTTTTTTAATCTTGTGCAAGAGTTATACAAATTTTTTTCGTCATCCACAAAAGAGTGGTATGTTTTGTGAAAAAATGTTTAAAGCCTCTAAGTGAGACAAGATGGTCCAGCAGAATTGACGCAATAAACCCCCTTAAAGTTTATTTAATTAAGGTTTGCGGAAGTCTTCTAGAAGTGGCTGAAAATAATTCCTTTCACATTGATGCAAGACATAAAGCGAGTTCCCTTTTAACGTATTTACAAAATTTTCAATTTATTTGTGGAATTACTATTTGGGATGACGTTTTATTTCATATAAATATTGTCAGCAAACAAATGCAAAGTGCTACAATTAATATTAAAGTAAGCCAAACCTACATAAAAAATTTAGTTGATCACTTCCAGCAATATAGATCTGACCAATCATTTCTAGAAATTCTTGTGCCAGCGAAAGAAGTAGCATCCTCTCTCGAAATTGAAGAAGACTTTCAACCATTACCAACGGTTAGGAGGAAATTTAAACCAAAACTGTTAGACTATGAACACCGAGATGAGACCCATCATGATCCAAAAACCGCCTTTAAAATTAGTTTTTTCTTAAAAATTATAGATCAAAGTATAAGCTTTCTAAAAAACCGATTTGACTTATCAAATGAGTATAATATTTTCGGATTTTTTAGCGACATATTCAAATTAAGTGTCAGCGATCTTTTAAAACATTGTTCTATTCTTGAAGAGCGGCTGACAGATCAGGATAATAAGGATATAGACTCCAATGATCTGTTTAACGAAATTAAAGCGTTAAAGTGGTTTTCATTATCTGATGATACTAACCCCTTAAGTATTTTACAATATATATTTGAAATCAATTTAATCTCCACCTTTCCAAACTTAAGCATTTCACTAAAACTTCTTTTGACATTGCCTGTATCTGTAGCTTCTGGCGAGCGATCTTTTTCAAAGTTAAAAATCATTAAAAATTATTTAAGATCGCCAATGATTCAAGAAAGATTGTCTAGGCTAACAATATTAGCAATTGAACAAGAAATTTTCGACGGTATAAATTTTAGCGATGTATTTAATGAATTTGCAATAGCAAAATCTCTGAAAATATCGCTACTATAATAGCTATCTTTTATTTTTCTATTGCACCTAGACCTAGCTATCATTTTTGATTTTAAAACGAAGTTCCCTAGGTATTTGTTAATAGAAATATCTGCATATTTCTTAAAATATCTAAGTATAAGTAGTAAGTAATATTTGTTATTTTTCCTAAAAATGCGATTTTTAGTTTTAGGTTATTTTCTAGTATTTATAAACGAGTCAACGTGTCTGTATCCCATTACTCAAGTAAATGTTTTAAAATGGCTGTGAACAAGAATTTACTTTTTTTTTTATTATTTATTACTTTGTTCTGTTTGTTTCATTTTGACATTTTCGTCTACAAATAAATACGACTTCTAAGGTTCAGTTTTTTGATTTACTTCAAGCACCTACCTACCTACCTCCTACCTTCAAAAAAAATAAAAAAACATGATCCAAAATGCCTTAAGGGGCGCCAAAATCATTTTTTGCACACTGCATGTGTTGCACAATCAACAACAGCTTAAAATAAGACACTTGCGTCCAATGACCAATACCAGTATGGGCTATTATCTCGTTTAACAGATAAGAAAATAAATCAGGTGTTTATAGATTGGATTGTTTTTATATAGGCAGAACAGGAAGAAATTTTAATGTTAGAATCTCTAAACATAAACGCAGTTTCATCAATGGAAAAACCGATTCAAATCATCTTAGGGAAAATGGTCACTCTTTCAATTCAGAATTTAAAATCCTACATTCCGAGATTGGAGGTATAAAACTGAACCTTCTGGAAGTCGTGAAATTAACAGATTTAGGAATTCACCAGGAATTCTTAATGATCAGGTAGACATAAATAACTCGCCCATATTAAATTTATTTCCTAAACATTAGTTCAAGTAGGGATAGCTCGGAGTGGATTGCCTTTTTAGTATATATAAGTATATGTTAGTAAAATATATTTGTAGTATTCATTCGCTCTGGATAAAGATACTGTGTATCGAAACGCGTCAAGCATTTAATAATATATTTTAGTAGAAATCATCGTTTCCTCGTATTTGTGAAAATGGATTTCTATCACGTAAAAGCCTCGTCAATTGAATTTTATAGTAAATTCCTTCGCATCTTTGTCTGAGAATGCAAATGCAACAAAAAATTTAGCATAGGTGTAGTGGTGGTGGTGAATTTGATTTATCAAAAATAACTGGACAATTTTAAGAATTTATTTTATAAACACTCAATAATTAAGGGAGAATTTTGGAAAAAGTATTCCAAGATGTTATTTCTGCACCATACTTTTGCCCCATTGGTGGATTCCAACAAAAGTATATCACATAGCAGAATGCCTTCATAGAATCACTGAAACAAAAATGAGGAATTAGGAAACCACAAAACAAATTCAAGTAGTAGTAAGACTTCACAATACAAGTCTTATCAAAATGCATATTTTCTCATGTAGAAAAAAACCTTTCTAACATGGTTGTCACACTTCATAATAGAAGCAATCAGTTGTTAATAAGTTGATGTAATAATATTCATTCCTTGATTTCAACAATTTGCAAAAATTTTACAAACATTAGGAGTTGTTAAGTTTTCCTAAAACTTGAAGTATCAAGATAGGTATGTGGCTGTGGTTATGTTGACTTGTGGGCAAACAATTATTTTGTCATGCTCCATCTCACAAGTTGTTGCTTGATTCGAAACTTTTTTCAAGAAATATTCCACACATAGCACGAGCACCTTACTTGCCCGATTCAGGTATATTTGGAGGTATTAGATTACTTCACCTACGAACCATTGGAGAGTTTACTTAGATTAGAATTACACCCTTCTCAGGTAGTGTTACTCACTTTTAATCCAATGTTGTAGATCATATATAAGTTGTACCTTTGTTTAATTTTTCATTTTGTATTTGAAGACGCAGTGTCGTCTAAACAAATGTGTTTGTGATTATTTCATCCCAATACATAATGAGTAAAAATAATAAAGGGGAACATCCTATTTACAAAGTATAAGCTTAAAGTGAATACAAAAGACCACAACCAAATTAAAAACATTGAAGTTCGAAACAAAACCAGTACTGGGAAACTTATTCCAAAAGCATGGAGAATGACTTCTACAGGCTACAAAAACAAATATGGAGACTAATCCGATCACAACGGAAAGAAATAAATGAGTTGGTTGAAACAAAGCATATAACCAGCGAGACCTGGATCGAGTACCTAACTGATCTATATTCGACAGAGGATACAGAAGAAGATGCTGAGGTGAATGTGGATGACGCACAGTTAGCCCTACAAAAATTAAAGAATAGGAAAAGTGCCGGACAGGACGGAATTAGCAACGAACTACTCAAGTATGGCGGACAACGTCTTACTCAAGAGTTGACAATTTTAATTCAAAAAATCCTTTACCATCACAGGATCCCAGATGAATGGCGTACAAGCACTACTATTCTTATGTTTAAGAAAGGAGACAAGAAAGTACCTTCGAATTATAGAGGAATAAATCTGTTGAGCACCACGCTGAAACTTACTACGAAGTGTATAACAAACAAAATAAATAGCCTCACCTCTTTCGCTGATGAACAACAAGGATTCAGATCTGGAAGATCTTGCACCGACGCCGTATTTGTCATAAGACAAGTAACAGAAAAGTCGATAGAATATAATAAGCCAGCATTTATGTGTTTTGTTGACTTGCTCAGAGCTTTCGACCGGGTCCAATTATCAGACATTATACATCTGCTCTACAACAGGCAAATCCACGTAATATAATAAAGACTATCGAAAATATATATACTGCGAACAAGATCCAGGCAAGATTAGACGGGGAGCTTACCACACAGATACCAGTGAGAAGTGGTATTCGTCAAGGAGATTCGTTAAGCCCCCTTCTGTTCAACATCATCATGGACGAGATAATCAAAAAAGTAAGAGGAATGAGGGGCTACAAAATGGGGGACAAAGAGATAACTATCCTGTGTTACGCCGATGACGTTGTGTTGATTGCTGAAAATGAAGACGATTTACAGCACCTCCTACACCAGTTCAACCGTACAGCCAAATCGTTTAATATGATAATTTCTGCCTCTAAAACAAAATGCACGGCTACATCGAAAACACCATTGAGATGCAAGCTTGAGGTTGATGGTAAATCTATCCAGCAGGAAATGAAATTTAAATATCTCGGCATAGAGATTTCGGGCTACGGAGATGTCGAGGCGGAGGTAAGGAAGCAAGCAACAAAAGCAACAAGAGTAGCAGGATGTCTGAATGATACAATATGGCGCAATAAGCATATCGGAATAGAAGCCAAGGCACGAATCTACAAAGCAACTGTAAGGCCCATTATGACATACACTGCAGAAACTAGACCAGAAACAACGAAAACCAGGCGACTATGGAGACAACCGAAATGAAGGTACTTCGCAGGATAGCCGGGAAAACACTGCTCAACAGAGAGAGGAGTGAGAATATTAGAAACATGTGCAAGGTGGACAACATTAACAACTGGGTATTGAACAGAAAACAGGAGTGGAATGACCATATAAACAGAATGGATGACAGAAGAATAGTGAAAATCGCCCGTGATAGATCTCCACTGGGGCGCAGAAGCGTGGGACGACCACGAAAAACGTGGAGTGACAACTTGAACGTTCCGTAACAGACAAACGACCGAAGAATAAACAGGCGGTTTCGCCTAAAATAAAGTTGGAAGAAGAAGAAGAAGTTCGAAACACTTCACCTTCCAAAGAATTAACTAAATATAATTCATAGCTGTGAAAAAATACAAAACGGAGAAGAAAGACAAGAGATACTATGCTATACCTAAAAGCCGGAGCTGTGATACAACACCGGATCAGAAGCGACCAAGGGAACTGCTAAATATGTCTAAACCAACAGTAGCATTCAAGAAATTGTAACAACGGGACAGGAAAGGGTGTTGTCTGTAGCTTGTTCTTCTAGTCGGAACATTTAATTTTAACAGGGCTAGCAATTCTTCTGCAAAAACAATTCCGTGAAGTAATTTCTATAGAAAGCACAAATCCAACATTATTCTTCTCGCATTAAGTGTCAAAAGATCTAACTCAACTCTCAACCCGACATAATCAATATTTCCTCGAGCTATGCCCCGCTTGAAGGCAACAACTCGTAATATTCTTTTCTGAACCGCTTCTATACATTCTTTATTCGTAATGGCCTGTGGTGACCACAGTACGGAGCCATACTCCGCAACTTCTAACCAGAGAGCAGAAAAGCGAACGAAGTGTCAACTCCGAAAAAACCACGACAATTGCGCAGAACGAAACCTAGGGTATTCAAAGCTTTTTTTCTGACATACGCAGTATGAGGGTTGAAGGTGACTTTAGAATCAAGGATGACACCAAGATCCTTAACTTGAGGAACAACCTGACCCAAACCAGCTTGTCCAACAGCAATGTGTAATTCACTCTATTGAACGTCTTCGAAAAGTATATAGACTTTTCTTATATAATTTGAAAGGTTTAACATTCGTAAGAAGTTGTCTTTGAAGTTGGGTGTATTACCCTCAGATGATATTATTGATTCATATGATTCATATATTCATTCATATAGAATGCTACTAAAATGCAGCAACAGCAAATTATGCTCAATATCCTAATTGTTAACTAAATTTTTGCATAAGGTAAAAGCACTATAATGTGTCATGCGTCATTATTTCATGAGAACTTCATACCAGATACTTCAATTCAGGTTTTATTCCAAGAAAAAGGGGTAAATTAGAAAATTTTCAATATTTCATTAATTTTTGCAAACATTTTAGGAGGCTTAGGTGGCCCCCTCAAAACCTATGCAATCAATATATTAATGTATATTAGTAAAAGATCAAATCATTTTTTAAATTAATGCATCAATCAAGTCAAAATTTCAAACAAAAATCCACACAATACATACTGATCTTCCCAATTTTATTTCTTCCCTCCCTGCAAATTATACAAATGTAAAGATTCGAATCCAAGGGGAGATATTTTGTCAAATAACTTGCATGAGAATATTCAAGATAATACAGGAAAAATGAAACAGGTAATTATTTAGTATAGTGTCGATAGTCAAAATTCACTGAAGTGTTTACTTACTAATTCTGGGTCCCAGAATCCAAATCTGAAATCATTTCGCCTCAGAAGGCTATCGTTTAGAAAAAAATAATTTCTTCAAAAGTCCTCTTGTCTGAATGATATATTCAAACTATAATTGCTTCATTAAAATGCCTCGTTACTATTACAATGGATAAAATATACACACATGTACAATGAATCAGTAATTCTACGCTCAAATATACATTAATTTCTTATTAAAATGCTTTTTAATTCGAATGTTCATGTTTTCTAGACATTTAACCCGCCATATTTACAATGATTTCATGTTACATGTTATACGACGTACGGCTCAAAACGATGCAAAAAAGAGATAGAATCTATCTCTCTCGTTCATAACTGAGACCAAAATTCAAATGCGAAGATTTCCAAACCTAACCTAACTAACCTAAAACCTAACCTACTAACATATTCAATCCAAAATTATAAATTTAAATTAGGTTAGAGGTTTGGTTTGAAGAGATTTCCATTTGAATATTCCTCTCTGTTATGACGAGTTCAAGTCACGTAGGTCTTGGATTGAAATGTGTGAAATTGTTGCCTACTATTGAAAATTGAGGGGCAATTATATCTGGAAAGTAAATATGGCGGGTTAACAGTCGAGAAAATGAACATTCGCATGGAAAAGCATTTTAATAAGAAATTTTTTTTTATTTATTTATTCATTTTTTATTTATTTATTTAGTCATCAAAAAAATATTACATGACTAGTCAATATACAAGTTGAAACAAGCAAAATAGGGACATGAATGTTTACAGCGCACATTAAATCACAAAAAAATTTCGCACATCAACAAATCAGAACAATAAGATTTGATAAAAGGAACAAACACCAGTAATTACAGATGTATTTGAAATTCAAGTGGTAAGAATTCTTCATGTGTGTATTTTAGTCTGGTTGATGAATTTTTTGTTTTTTAAGTTTACAGGAAGTTTATTAAAGAATTTTATACACAGGTAATTGATTCCAAGCTGAGTTTTCTTCAGGCTGTGATGCCCCATTGAGAGGCAGTCTTTTTTTTGTGTTATATGAATGAAATTCTGAATTGGTTGAGAATTTGTTCTTGTTGTCATATTTCAAGCACTCCAGTATGAACACCGAAGTCACTGTCAGTATTCGCTGAGATTTGAAGAGCTCTTGGCAGCTTGTAGTTTTAGAGGCATTGCACAAAATTCTAACCGCCTCATTTGGGACAATCACATCGAAAGACGAGCGCAAAGAGCCCAAAACACACTCTGGGCGTGCCAGAGACTATCCGGCCCCAGATGTGGACTTAAACCAAAGATAATATACTGGCTGTACACAACAGTGATAAGACCGCTCCTGACCTATGCCGCCATCGTATGGTGGCCTGCACTGGAAAAAGGGATAAAACGGAACAAAATCAACAAGATCCAAAGGCAAGCATGTCTGGCAGTCAGGGGAGCTTCGAGATCCACACCCACAGCCTCCATGGAGTGTCTTCTGGGCATCCCACCACTACATATAGTGGTGGGCCTCTTTGAGACTGTGGCAGGGAGGTATGTGGAGGGACAGAATCCATTCTCTGGACACTCCGCATCCCTGAATAAAATCAGAGAACTCCGACGTGACCTTCTCCCAAGAGGAGATCAAACAAGAGCCACCTACTACTTTGACGAACGCTACAAAGTAGTTATTCCACCAAAAGAAATTTGGACCACACCCCACGCTTTACTCACACCAAAAGAAATTTGGGCCACACCCCACGCCTTACTCACACCACAAGGCCCCACCTGGTTTAAAAATGGGTCCAAAACCGGGACGGGTACAGGCATTGGCGTTCTCGGCCCTAGAGCAAACATGATTGCGATGGGAGACAACGTCACCGTAACAAACGCAGAAATGTTTGCTATTCTCCGGTGCGTACAGGAAAACCTACATAGGAACTATTAAGACGCATACATCTACATATGCTCTGATACCCAACACGCCCTTAGATATCTTAAAGATACGAAGGTTACATCCAAACTGGTTGACGAATGCAGAACAGCACTTCGACAACTCAGTGCTACAGAGTCACTCTGATTTGATGCCCAGCCCATCAGGGCATCGAACGAAACGAGACAGCAGACAGCCTCGCTAAAAAAGCAACAGCTATCAGGCCGATGGGACCAGATCCAATTCTGATCATCCCATGGACCAATCTAACCACCAAGGCCCGAAACTACTGGGCAGGCCTCTCGGGACTGAGACAGTCAAAAAGGCTCATAAAAGGGCCGCAATCAAAGAGGGTACATGAACTACTGTCCCTCGAAAAAGTCTGTTGGGATGGTAGTGGGCCCATTGACGGGGCACCAACTCAACAAACAGGTACAAGTCATTAAACTATCGGAAACCACACAATGTCGTGGTTGCGTAGAAAATGACGAAACAACGGAACACATACTCTTCGAAAGTCCCGCCCATAAGGAAACCAGACTTAACACCTTGGGCACTGAACACCCAGCGCTCGGATGATCCAGGAGGCCCCCTACAACAGTCTTGCAAGTTTCATCAGGAAGATTTTGCAAGACAATTAACAACTCAACAACACACGGCAAGCACAATGGGCCAAACGGTCTGAGTGCTGCCCATACGGGCACCGCGCAGGAAGAAGAAGAATCGCCTCATTTTGCTTCAGAAAAACTCTTCTCATGTCTGCACTGTATTAAAAAACAAGTACTGTGTTTGAAGGAATTTTACTTAATAATTGCGATTCGTAACGCGTTTCACTACACCGTAGCTTCTTCAGACGAATGATTATGCAGAAAAATATAAATGAGAATATAACTATAAATGTTCTTGAGTAATTAAAAGCTTATTGGTTGCTTCTTCTTAAGTGGTTATTTATGACAGGTATATCCAATAAAATTAAGGAATAGATTGCTCCCCGAAAAGATTCAATAGAGGCGAAGGGCTTAAATCGACTTGTTCATTGATGAGTCTACCTGAGTGTTTGTATTTATTGATTTCTAAAGTTTCCCAAAGATCTACCTTCCAATATTTATTATCTGTATGCAAAATTTCAAACTGTGGGTCGAAAGATTGATTATTTTCTAAGGGATGATTCGCGTAATTTGAATCTGATTTTTTATTTGAAAAACTGCGGTTATGTTCCGATATTCTAATATTAAAATTTCTATGTGTTCTACCAATGTAGAAATTATCACAGTCATTGCAATTCAATCTATAAACACCTGAACTATTGTTTTTACCTGGTTTGGTTTTATTATTTTTATATATTTGCCTAAATTATTATTAGTTTGGAAAGCTATGTTGAAATTATTGCTACTTAAGAATGATTTAGACGATATCATTATTTGCTTCACAGGAACAGATAGACAGTTGAAAATTTTCGAAAATCATATAAATTCATTACATCCAAAAATTGCATTCACAACCGAAATAGAAAGCAATAATTCGATAAATTTCTTAGACGTAACAATTTCGAATGAAAATGGAAAACATGTTTTCGCAATTTACCATAAGCCGTCACATACAGATATTATAATACATAACTCGTCGTGTCATCCATATCAACATAAAATGTCAGCATTCAATAGTTTTATTCATAGATTGATTAACATCCCGCTATCACCAGAAAATTTCAACAAAGAACTAAATTTGATTAAACAAATAGCCAAAAATAATGGTTACAATCCCAAACTAATAAATAATATTTTAAATAAAAACAAAGTAGAATCGCATTGAATGAAGTTTACCATGTCGATAAATTGAAACAAAAATTCAACACCTTAACCTACGTTGGCATTACAAGTGAGAAACTGAAATCATTCTTAAGTAGCAATAATTTCAACATAGCTTTCCAAACTAATAATAATTTAGGCAAATATATAAAATAATAAAACCAAACCACGTAAAAACAATAAATCAGGTGTTTATAGATTGAATTGCAATGACTGTGATAATTTCTACATTGGTAGAACACATAGAAATTTTAATATTAGAATATCGGAACATAAACGCAGTTTTTCAAATAAAAAATCAGATTCAAATTACGCGAATCATCTCTTAGAAAATAATCATTCTTTCGACCCACAGTTTGAAATTTTGCATACAGATGATAAATATTGGAAGGTAGATCTTTGGGAAACTTTAGAAATAAATAAATACAAACACTCAGGTAGACTCATCAATGAACAAGTCGATTTAAGCCCTTCACCTCTATTGAATCTTTTCGGGGAGCAATCTATTCCTTAATTTTATTGGATATACCTGTCATAAATAACCACTTAAGAAGAAGCAACCCAATAAGCCTTTAGTTACTCAAGAACATTTATATTTATATTTTCTGTACATTCACTCGTCTGAAGAAGCTACGGTGTAGTGAAACGCGTTACGAATCGCAATTATTAAGTAAAATTCCTTAAAACACAGTACTTGTTTTTTAATATTGATAATGGAATTTTACCAAGTAAAAGCCTCCCAAATTCAAATCTGCACTGTATCCCCACAATAATATCCCATATGTAGCAACACTGTGGAAATTTGAGTAGCACATCAGCTTTCATACTTCCTCTGATGATGTTGCCTTCATCAGTTTGATTGTGAATATGGCTGTTGATAATCTCTTTGTAAGTAATGATATGTAACAACACCACGACAAATCCCCATCATATGTTATTCCCAGTAGTTTGACAGTAGTGTTTGTGCCAAAGCTTATGATTTGAGTTTTGTCCTTGTTTAGTTTGAGACCATTTGCATTGAACCATTTTTCGGCCTGGAGCAGTGACTTGGTTGTTTGGAGTTTCAGCTCTTCAGGTGATGAAGCTACATTTAGAACGTTCGTATCGTCCGCATACATACACAAGAAATACTCGAAGGCAGGTCGTTGATGTGAACAGTGAACAACCAAGGCCCCAGAATAGAGCCCTGGGGAACCCCAACATCAACTGCAACCTCATGAGATGTAGCCCCCTTCCATGTGACTATTTGTTTCCTATCTGTCAAATATGATCTAAACATATCCAAGGCTGTTCCTCTAACTCCGTGAAATTGCAGTTGTTCCAGGAGAATTTCTCTCATTACGCAGTCGAAGGCTTTGCTTAGATCGCAAGCAAGCAGTTCAGCATAAGAGTTTTCGTCCAGAGTAGTTGCTATAGCATCCAGTAGGTCTGCTAAGGCAGTTGTTGATTTACCCTTTCAGAAGCCATGCTGTTCATCATATGTATATGTACAGAGTTCAAGAAATCAACCAGTCTCCTTTTTATTATTTCCTCATATATTTTCGATAGTGCAGGCAGAATAGATATCGGTTTATAGTTGTTGAGGTCGTTGATATCGCCTTTCTTATGAATTGAGACCACCTTCGCAATCTTCAAATAATGTATATTTGAGCATAGAATTATTAATTAATGGTACATGTGTGTATATATTATCCATTGTAATAGTAACATGGCATTTAAATGAAGCAAGGAAAGAGTTTAAATGGTTAGACAAAAGGACTTTCAATGAAATGTTTTTTTTCCTAAACGAATGCCTTCCGGGGCAAAATGATTTCAGATTTGGATTCTGGGACCCAAAATTAGTTAGTAAACACTTTTTCAGTGAATTTTGACTATCAACACTATACTAAATAATTAACATAAAACAGATTTAAAACATAATCTTTCCAGTTGACAAGATCATGAAAGAAAAACGAATGTACATAAAATTAAACATGATGATATCCATAAATAACTAGAAAAATTCAACTACTCACCTTCTTAGCAGCAGCACCAACTTTGCTCTTTTTGGTACCTCGTACTTTCTTCATCCTATTCTTTCTTTCTTTACGCTGTTTACGCATCTGTTTTTTCTTTTCATACAGTCCATGTCGTTGTAACCTATGTTTAGGTTCAAACTTTTTGGCAAAGTCTAATGTGTCATATATTAAAGCAAATCCTGTGGATTTGCCACCACCGAAATTCGTTCTGAAGCCAAATACAAATACTACATCAGGGGTAACCTAAAAATATTTCATTGTAAGATTTCTTAACAATATCTATGAGAAACACTGGCAACGAGTTGTTGTTACTTACTTTGTACATTTTTGCGAGTTTTTCCCTAATGTCTGTTTTCTTAACAGGTTGGCCGGGATGTAATACATCCACTACCATTTGTTTTCGACACAACAGTCTGTTGGTCATGAATTTTCGGGTACGAATTGTGGCGGTTCCTTCCGTCTAAAAAATATATAAACTTATTGAATATCATAACTAATATATATATAGCTGAAAGAAAGTAATTTTCTAAATTCAAGTTGTTTAATGAAGAACACATTTCAGGTTGCACACTTGAATGTCTTGCTTATATTAATAAATCCAAATTGTAAAATGAAAAATCTGAGCAATAACGCTCAGTACATGCAATTCCCTGAGTATTAAAATTGAAAAATTGTAATTGGATGAAAGGATTATCAATATATAAAAAGATTTATTTACAAACCATTTTCGTTCAAGCAAGCGACTCGCTAAAAAGAATTAAAGAACGCTGTCAAAAATTTTTTGGACAGACGCACAAATGACCTAACGTTAATTTTGACAAATGTCAGGACGAGAGAACTACTATGTTAGGCTCAACCTTGCCTACGCTTTATTTCCACAGAAAATTATACTTAATTGAGAACGTCGGGGCATGATACCACAGAAATATAGGTAGGAAGAGAAACCATATATTTTTAGGCATTTCGCGGAATTAATCTTCCAATATAGTTCAATGAGATATAGATACCAATTAAAAAATTATATGAAAATTTTTTACCTGGTCCTCAAATACTTAAGTTAAATATATAGACAAATTCGCCACCTCTAAAGCGCCATCTGTTACACAATAGTGATATGGTAGAAACATTACAGGAATTACGTTTTGAGTATAAATATTTAGATTCCTTGGATTCTGTAAAATCTACACTTTTCAGGGAAAATACCCGTTTCAAATTAATATCGTAGCCGAAGCGCCATGACGTTTGTTACTGGAACAATTTGTTGTAGAATTACCGACAATTATGTTGATTTTTGTTAGGAAAGTGTGATTTTTCAATTTTAGCTTTCTAGTCCCATAAGTTATCCAGGTCTTTTGATATAATTCTCATGATTTCTGCTAAAAATTGGTAAGTTGGAATATGATCGAATTTATTATCGTTCATGATGAAAATTACATTTTCAATTTCATATTTTGAAGGAAAAATAGATCAACAGAGTTTGATAGGGTATCTTTCTGTCGTAGCGTGGAATTATAACTCTAAAAAAATGGGGTGCAAGATGCAATCGGCAAACAAGTGTTCTACAATCAGATACACATCAGTTGAACTGAAAAGCGCAGCCACACTGCAGCTCTATTTATCTCTTCCTGCAAGTGGGAGGAGTCTTCACCCAGGGAATGATGTGTCATAATTTTCTTTAGTATGGTTGGGGGTTCAAATCTTGTAATTCCCCCCCTTTTTGAAGAACTGAGGCTGATAGTTTCCTAAACGCATTAGAAGATAGCCTTGTAGATATAGTAGAGTACTGCCACAAATAGTAGGACACAGACAAGGACAAATATCATCGTGGATAATGCCCATTGGTAAAGGTTTTTCAAGGTAGGTATAGTTTCTGCTTGAAGTTTTTCTTCTGAAAATTCTTCCAGGAGTGAAATATTGATTGGCAACAAGTCGATAGTTCGTTTCAGCTCAACAGTATTGGTAGCATATATCCTCTTCTCTGAATTTGAGAACATACAGGAGCTCCTCAAAATATTCATTTTTGGGAAATTGATCCTCTTGACGTTTTCACAGTGTTCGAATACCCAGGCATTATTCTGGCTTATAATGAAATTGTCTTCTAATTGGAACAGGTCAGTCACCATAGGTGCTGGTATTCTTGTACAATTTTCCTCAAGATTCTTCAGTAAGTATTCTGGTAATTCCCATTTGATTCTTTTGTTTTGTACAAGTACGTACAGATGTATGAAAGGAATATAGGTATTTCAGAATGGGAGATTGTGCAAATGGAATAAGTCGTATTCAATAAAGTCAAGTATGGGTACAGAGAGTAAAAAAGTAATTGGTCGTCTTTTATTATGACTTTAGTCGGGCAGATTGAATAAAAATCTGTCATATGTCTGAAAGGTTTCCAATTAATATTTTCCAAAATATTCGTGAAATTACGTAGCGGTATTATGTCTTCATGTAACAGATGAATTCTTTCGAATCCGATTGCATTTTGCAGTTTGTTAAAGAGTTATTTCAATTTCGTACGATCGCAAAATTGTTGAATGCTCTGTGAAAAGGGTATCACTTGATTTTTTAATTCCTTCAAATTTATCCATTAGATGATTAATCTTGTCGACGTACTGTTTTTGCGTATTTTCAACAACATGTAGGACTTTATTTTCATTGGTTTGAATCGTTTTGAAATAATTTAAATACGTTTCTTCATCGTTGGCATCTAGAGTACCAAATAAAAATTTTGAAATTGTACCGACTAAGTTTATGAGTCCTCTCTTATTACGGCTCTGATATATATATATATATATATATATATATATATATATATATATATATATATATATATATATATATATATATATATATATATATATATATATATATATATATATATATATATATATATATATATATATATATATATATATATATATATATATAGGGGTTTTACCCCGACGAGTTGCCCATATATCTGTTCATGCAATCAAACTGATTTCATGAAAAAATATAAATCCACCACCCGGTAATTAATACCATTGCCAGGCAATGATTATAATCAAAACATATCTTGGAATAATTATATATTAGGATAACGTTAAATGTTATGAGAATATATCAATCTACCAGAATATATACATACTATAGCATCATCAGACAATGATATCAATGTACCAACGAGTAGTGTCAGAGGCTTTCTCCCCGGAAAAATCGAGTGTACGGACCTTAGTCAAGTAACACTGAATGTTACTCATTAATAGTTTCCTTTGTGTGAAGTGGTGAACGATCGAATAGAATACTGCTCTGAATATAAATATGACAAAATTGTCAGTTAATTATATTACATTTATATAAACAAATAAATAAAATATGAAATGAGATTCTGAGCAGTATAAACTAAAGAGAAAACCTATGACTCTACCTCATTATTATTTTCGGAAAGAAACCTACGAAGAATATTTCAAGATTGGATGACTGTTATCTTTTGTAACTGTTCAAACAAATTTTTCTTCAGACCCAAAATCTCAATACTTTTGTGAAGATTTCTAGGAATAACGCCTGTTGTAGAAATAATAATCAGTAGAATAAATATTTTCTTCATTTTCCACATTTTTAATCTCGTCGCCAAGCATCATATATTTAGAAATTTTTTCATTGTATTTATTTTGTATATTATGTGTGTCGGGTATAGCAATATCAATTATATATGTTATTTGATTCTGTTTATCATTAAGAACGATATCTGGTCTATTGTGTTTTACAGCTCTGTTGCACAGAATTGTTTTATCAAAATAAAGTTTATATTTGTCATTTTCACAAATAATCTCAGGTTCATATTTTTGAAATTTTTTTCTTTTGGGAATTAGGTCATGTTTAATTCCTAGATTGAAGTGAATAATATTAGCGACGGCATTATGTCTTTTTAAATAATCTGTTGAAGCAAGGACTGAGCAAGATGATAATATATGAAAAACTGTTTCTGAAGAACAGAAACATCTACGGCAAGAATCATCTATATTTTGTTTGATGATATGTTTTCTATAATTCCTTGTGAAAACAACCTGGTCCTGGATCGCAATTGCCAAGCATTCTGTTTCAGCAAACAATTCTCCAGATACTAACCATTTATTCGATGCAATTTCATCAATATAATCATTTTTCAATTCTTTAGGGTGCTTTCCGTGTAATTCCTTCTGCATCCAACTTTCTCTTTTAGAATTATCATCAAATATATCAAAATCTACCTTTTGCATTGTCAAGTTCAGAGGTGTAAGATTATAATCTGAAGCAACAACAATATCATGTAATTTAGACGTTCTCTGTTTATCATGAAAATGGGAACGTAGATGAAAAATCTGTTTACTATGAAGATTATTCAAATCAATTAATCCACGACCTCCAAGATGTCTAGGTAGTAACTCTCTGAACAGCTGACTTTGGGTGGAGCTTATGATATTTACAGAGCATTTTCCTCGTTTGACATTGTAACTCATTTAGATCAGTTTTAGACCATTTAATAATTCCAAAAGAAGATGTAAGAATAGGAACGGCATAGGAGTTGATAGCTCTGAAAAGGTTTTTACTAGTTAAATAACTCTTGATGATAATTCTAAGTCTTTTGTAATATGAACTTCTAATATTTTCTTTAGTGCTGCTATGGTTAATTGTCTTCTCTTGACAAAATCCAAGATATTTATTTGTATCTCCTTGATGCATTGGCTCGATTTCGATATTGGAAATCTTTATATAATCAGAGGTGATCTTTCTTTTTCAATAGAAAGATTTTTACATTTTGGAAGCCCAAATTTCATATGAATATCATAGGAATAGTTGAAAGTAATCTCAAGTAGACTTTTTAAATGAGATCTGGTTCCGGCATATAATTTAATATCATCTAAATAAATTAAGTGACTTAATTTGAATTCAGTTAATAAACTCTTTATTTTGAAGCCGAAACTAGTAGCATTTAATTCATGAGATAATGGATTGAGGCAAAGACAAAACCAAAGAGCACTTAAAGAATCACCTTGAAAAATATATATATATATATATATATATATATATATATATATATATATATATATATATATATATATATAAGTGAAATTTTTATTTTGAATAGCTAGTACTGCTACCGTATAATATTGCTGTACAGACTCGGTGAATTCAGTAAAATTTCCAAGTCGATTTAAAGTTTCATTTTGTGAAAATAGTAATTTAGGTTTCCTGAAATATCATAATGTAATATCGAATGTTTCACTTGAGTAGCGACATATGCCTTGCCTATTTAGACAGGTATCAAATTATGTTCTAATTCAATCACTTCAATTGCAAACAATAAGGATGGTAGGAAAAAAAGAAATATTTCCTTCGAATCACGCAACTGAAATATAAAATGAAATCAGTCTCTCCTTTGTTTGGTTCTTGATTTGTGATAAATGCGCTTAGTTTGCGGCTCTTGTACTTGAATATCGCTAATAACATTATTATGAGTGTTTTTGTGTGTTTGTGATTTGTTTGGGTGTGTGTGACCTGCTTTGTCGTAGGAAAAGGAAGTTTTATGGTTCAGGCTAGGAAACTTTCAAAAACTAGGAAGTATAATGCACTTGTACTTACGGTTGTCTTCAATTGTTCCAAGAGGTATCAGGTATGCTAGGCCTCAATTTGCCACCTGTTCGAATCTCGCCTTGAAGGTTGGTCACTAGGGGTGGGGGTGTAACTTCGTTTCACACTTTTCACACCACTGTGACTCGAGAGTGAGCTTTTGTGTTCTGGGTTTTTTGGATACTCTCTTAAGAATTGAAATTCACTTAACTCGCGGTGCGGTTAATGAGAATATCCCATATATCCCATTCTCGTCGCCAATTATATTTTTCGAACACTTGAGATTCTTTTTAAAAACAGTTTTATTTTGAACATAAGTACAAGGTATATATATATATAGGGGGTTTTACCCCGACGAGTTGCCCATATATCTGTTCATGCAATCAAACTGATTTCATGAAAAAATATAAATCCACCACCCGGTAATTAATACCATTGCCAGGCAATGATTATAATCAAAACATATCCTGGAGTAATTATATATTAGGATAACGTTAAATGTTATGAGAATATATCAATCTACCAGAATATATACATACTATAGCCAGACAATGATATCAACGTACCAACGAGTAGTGTCAGAGGCTTTCACCCCGGAAAAATCCAGTGTACGGACCTTAGTCCGTACACTATATATATATATATATATATATATATATATATATATATATATATATATATACAGGCTTTCCCAAGTTGAGAGACCTATTGGACGTAAGACGTTTAACATTTTTTTACTTGTGCCTTCTGTCAGGTGTCCGGACATATCATATTCTGCATTTTACATGGTGAACTTATGAGTGTTTCGTTATTGAACATTGTTAAAGTGAGGTTTGAACCCGATTTTCTCAATTGACTGCCATGAAGTTCTCCAAAGAAGAAATGGTTGATGTGATTTTTATTCTGGGTGAGTGTGATAGAATTTCTTTGTTGGCAAGTAGAGTTTATGCACAAAGGTTTCCTGATAAGAGGCATCCTGATGCAAGATGCTTTGAAAAACTTCTAACTAGATTCATCGAAACGGGTAATATCGCTTACAAAAAACATGAAAAACCAAAAACTGCTACAGCTGAAGAGAACCAGTTATCAGTTTGGTTGACAACGACAAAGGACCCATATAAGAGCCAAAGAGAGATTTCTCAGTTAACAGATATAAGTCAAACTTCCGTCCAGAGAATCTTGAAAGTGACTAAAATTTCATGCATATCATGTACAGCTGCACCAGGAACTGAATAATCAAGACTATGAAATTCGAATCAATTTTTGCAATTGGGCAAATGACAAAGTAGCGAAAAATTCAAATATGTTTAGCGGAGTTCTTTTCTCAGACAACTTTCCACAAGAATGGACTTGTTAACAGGCACAACTTTCATCATTACGCCACGGAAAATCCACACCTCATAAGACAAATAGATCACCAGCATCGTTGGTCCTTGAATGTATGGGCTGCACTTTTTGGACGGGTATCTCAATAGTGAAATGTATTTAGATTTTCTGCAAAATCATCTACCAATGTTACTTGCCGATGTACCAGAGCATATAAAACAAGATTTGTGGTTTCAACAGGATGGGGCATCGGCACATTACTCACATCAGGTTAGGAAGCATTTGAATCATGTATTTCCAAACTGATGGATATGACGAGGTGGTTCTGTTAGATGGCCAGCTAGGTCTCCGGACCTTACAAGTCTAGATTTTTCTTGTGGGGTTATATTAAGGGCATCGTTTACCAGATTCCTTCCATAACACAGTTAGATATGAGACAGAGAATAGTGGACGCCTTTCAGTCAGTTAATCCGCAAATGTTGTCGAGAGTTCAAAGGTTTTTCCTCAGAAGGATTGAGTTGTGTCTACAAAGAAACGGGCAACATTTAAACATTTATTGAAATAGTTCAACACCTTGTAGACATCTCACCAAAAACCAATCTATTACGTATTTCATACACGACTACCTTAAAAATATCTCTATTTCTCTGATCAAGTATAATGATATGTACTAATTAATAAACTCTTCTTTCGCAATATCTGATTGTTATTTTAGATTTAATTTTTTCATTTCGAAAATGGTCGAAAATAATCAAGATATGATATTTTAAAATTACAATATTCAATAATTTTTTTGAGTCACTCCTGTTTAAAATGAGGATAATCTATTTCAATTCATCAATAAAGCTATCCTTGGGCAATAAGAAAACGAAAGGAAAAAAGTATTCATCCTCTCTGGCTGAAGGAATATGCGATGATGTGAGAGCCTATTTTCATGAATTTTTATGGAAAAAAAATATTGTGACGGAACAACCCCCAAAAAAAACTTACTACTTAAAGACATTATAGCAGAGTTTAGGACGCTCTTGAATCTTCAACGAAAAAATGGTCTTCCAATCTAAGAAAACCTCCCAAAATTTTTTTTATAGAAAATTGGGACACCCTGTTTACTGCAAAATAAATTGCTGAAGTAGATTCTTACTTTCTAAATACAATATCGTTCGAACAAAAATGAAATCTTCAAGAGTGTACGAGCTACAGAGCACTGTGCCACTGGTGAATCACCCAGTATTATTACGTTTATACTGGATATCTCACCATATTCGCTACGGGAGATTAGGCATATTTTACGGCCGATTTTGATTTTTTTGCACAGTAATATGTACTGCTGTAGTGTGTAAACTAAACATATTTTAGACTATACAGCGGGGGTGCTCAAATGGTCGATCGCAAGTGCTTTTTTAGTATATCTCGAGAAGAAAAAATTTTTTAATAAACAGGTAAGTAAACTCCAAAAATTGCGTCATAAAATAACACCGCTAGCGGCAAAAGGTGGCTTTATCAAAGGAACGCGCGGTACTTATCAAAGAAAAGCCGCGTTTTTTATTCTTGCCGCTTTTATAGAAATTTCGGGCGCGTTTGTGATGAGCCACCCGATATAATGCAATACTAATTTTGTAATGTATCTGTACTCTGTTATACACCACCTATTTGTATAGGAATTAAACAAAGTACAAATCTACATTATCACTTCGGACTTGGACCACCTATCTACTATGTAATGAAAATTAATCTTTCTTTCATTGAATTTGCCCGGGTTATCATATTACGTGGCATAACATGTGAAATCGAACGACTCAGAATATTTTAATGGTCACTTCTTAGAAAAAGGGAAACGAAATCCAGAACTTTCAAAAACCAGAAAATTCTTGTAAACTCAACCATGAATTACGTGGCACCTGTTGACCCCACAACTTGCAAGAACCATATGTATTTCAAAAGATACTTTGTCCAGGTAAATTTAGTCAGTTGCATATATAGGCCACAGTTGCATTGATTCAAAAGATTCGCTCAGACTCATTCATTCAGTTCTCATTCTTTCAAC
Source organism: Cryptolaemus montrouzieri (assembly GCA_013387265.2). Classification (NCBI taxonomy): domain Eukaryota; kingdom Metazoa; phylum Arthropoda; class Insecta; order Coleoptera; family Coccinellidae; genus Cryptolaemus; species Cryptolaemus montrouzieri. The sequence goes on along the minus strand of JABFTP020000083.1, from coordinate 838,384 downwards.
ATTCATTCTACCGTCAAATTCAGTTCAAGTTCAGGGTAGTTGTCATAAGCATGACTCACAAATATACATATTATCTCGTGATCAAAAAGAGTGTAGTGTGAAAATAATTGTAAGTGTTTACATGTATTAAACTTTTGTATTTAACAAGAAAATTTGACTGATTGAAACCTGAACCATTACAATTTAATTTCTAACGCAAAATTTAGTGCAAACTCTTTATGCAATGTGAATTGAAAATTCCAAATTACTCAACAAAAAATAAAAATTAAATTTAAACAGGCTTCTATTATAACTAAGCGACTACTACTTCAAAATTCGAATGACTGGTCAATGTATTGTCAGCGAGAGATTCCGACATGCACAGACTTGTATTATTTTTCATATTGGGTGAATGGCTTACGTAACATACAAAGAGCGATACTAATTACTAACTCACCGTGTTTGCGGTTCTCGACCGGACACTCTGGTTCTTCGAATAGAATAAATCACTGTCACTGGATTCGGGCAATGATTTTCCGGACTATCAATATTTTTATTCCTGTTATTTTGTGAGAATTTTTTTCGAATGCGGATTTTGAATGGAATGAAATGAGTAAAACGTCAGTCAATATTTCTTATCATATTTCACAAGACATGTCGATTTTCATTCTGTTGCTTTATATGTACATTCATTCTTGGATGGGGTTGCAAATAACCCTAATTTTTTTCAAATACCATAACATCGTTCAAGATAAATATAAGGAACTATTCATTTTAAAATTATTACACAATTTTATTATTGCAATTCTCAGAAAAGATAGAATGAATAAATAAAAACGCATTTATCTCCTTGAGATTACTTGGCAATATACTTGTGGAAAATAAATATATTATCGTTTATGCAACAAACGAATTCGAATGAGTTTTGTATCATTATTTTTATGAATGTGAGTCCTTCTATTCTTACAGGGAATACTTTGATAACGTAATATCGTTTATTTTCATCCTTTCTTTGAGTGAATATTGTTTTTGTAGTTTTTTCCTTTGAGTAATGTCAAATACTATCTGTGACCCAACCTCAGCTCTCATATACATTCTGTCAAAAAAAAAAACCGGGAATTGATTATTCAAAAAATCTGCTCGAAACGATTGTCGAAATTTATGTTGTTGCTACGTTGGCACAACTGTTTTCTATACTGAAGAGTTTGAACGCGATCTGTAATTTAGTTTAGTGAAGCGAAAGTAGATTCGTCGGTTCTCTGGTTATTGTAATCTGATTGATGCTCCTTGTATCTAGATTTGAATGAACGACCAGTCTGACCTATAAAGACGCCCTCACAATCCATACAGAACAATTTGTAAACTCCATTATTGTCAAATTTACCAGTTTTATCTTAACTATTAAATAATTCCTGGGTGTGTTTCATGTGGGTCTTGTAGGCTAATTTTTTATGCTGTTTCGAAAAGACATTTTCGATGATGGGGGCCAACATATGTTAATTATATTTATCTGTAATAGTTGATTCTAAATATGTAAATATGATATGCTATTTGTGTTTGTTTTTCTGATCATTCCGTTTATTATATTCGAGGATAACCATTTTTCTTAGCTATTTGATTAATAGTTCATATTTTTTCGGATAATGGCAGATGGAAAGCCCTATGAATGATTGAATTAAACGCAGTGTACTTATGAGATTTTAAGTATATTGCGCCATAAGGAATGCAAATATCAGTAATAGTTGGTTTTCGGTATATATTAGAACTAAGTGTGTTATTTTTATGAGTGGTTTTTAGGTCTGAAGAGTGAATGTGATTATCAACTTCTCTTTCTATTTTTGATTTAATTTTGTGATGAATGCAATTGATGTAAGTTAAAAATTGGTCTAGTTTTCTAGCGGTTACTATAAAACATGCTTGTATATCGTCTACATATCAATACCAAAAATGTACTCATTGTGATTTGGAGGAATTGAATATGATTTCTTCAATATATGCCATAAAAATGTCAGCTAGTGAAGGGCTCAATGGTGATCCCATCCGTAGACCGTGAGGTTGTTCATCGAATTTGTTATTGAATTTGAAATATTTCTGTTGTAGGCACAACTTGTGCAAAAACATGAAATTATTTCGAACAACCGGATTAACGTGTGATTTCTTTGAGATGTCTGAGACCAGAGGAAGGCATTCGTCTCCAGGGATGTTAGAAAACATGTTATCTAGCCTATGATTTGATTGGGGTTTGAACCTATTTTAATTTTTGTGTTAATTCAATGGAGTTTTAGAGATATACAGGGTGTTACATAATAGTATCTCACAACTTGAGGGGGTAAATCTACCTACGTGCAATTTTAAGAAAAAAAGTTCATATAAACATACTTCCGCAAAACCTCCGTTACGGAGCTACAGGTTGTTGAAATTTCCGGAAAAAACTGTTTTTTCTTCAAAACTCCTTCAGATTTTCAGCCCAAATTTCGAATGCAAGCTATTTTTCACAGCCTCCATCATTACACGTCCTAAATTTTAACTAGAATCTACAAGGTGTATTCTTTTCCGGAGCCATGTCTTCTTTTGCCCTTTCAAACTTTTTTGCAGTAAGCCACTGATCAGAGTACAATCACTTTTCGTCATCTTCGTTCAATTTAGAAACTTTTTTGACGACTGTAATTTTTTCGTATCTCTCCAACTGTTCTCGAGCAAAATTATAAAACGATTGTATGCATTCGCTGAATTGAAACACTTCTAATTCAAAAAATGACTAGTAGGCTTTGATTTTTTTCATTTATTTATTTATTTTTACAATTGCTAAAGTTGAACCAGTGGCTCGAATTGTTTATCAAATTAACGATTATTTTTAAGACTTTTGAAGTTATTGCTGTAAGAAAAAAATTTACTAACAAATCGAGATACACCAGACAGGTGAACATTTTCAAATATCCACAGAAGGTTGAGGGAAACTGGTACTTTTACTGCAAATAATCATTTAAAAGGTGCAACTCAAACTATGAGAACTCCAGATATTGAGGAAGCAGTTCTGAATTGTATTGATTTGAATCCTCATGTGAGTATAAGAAAAATTGGAAATCAGTTGAATATTTCACATTTTCTAGTTTGGAGGATTCTCCACGACTTTTTATTGCACCCGTTTCATATTCAACGCGTCCAAACTCTACTTCCTCGACATTTTCCTTCAATACTGAATTTCTGTAGATGGTTCTTAGATAAAATTATAGAAAATGCTCATTTTGGTAGAGAAATAATGTTCACAGACGAAGCTAACTTTTCGAGAACTACTATCACAAATTTGTACGATAATCATTATTGGGCTGAGGAATGCATGACGGGGCACCAGCACATTTTAGTGGGGAAGCTAGGGAATTCTTGAATAATACATTCAGCAACCGATGGAGAGGTTGGGGTGGGCCATTTAATTGATAATAATCGGAACCAAAGTGTTGAAACGCCATACTTTTAGTCAGCGGCTACTGAATACTTCCAGGAAAAAGGTATTTCTGGGATTCACAGGAAGATATGAACAATGTAATGGTCACAGGAGCGATGCGACGAGATAGATTCATTCAAATTATGCGCTCTGTACACTGTGCGGATAATTCAAAGCCTGATCCCGATGATGGAATATGGAAACTCAGACCATATGTAGATGCTCTCGAATCTAAATTCTTACAGCATATGAGTTATGACGAGAGTATGATAAAATGTTTTGGTCGGCACCGTTGCAAGCAATTCATTCATGGAAAGCCGATTCGTTTCGGATACAAAATGTGGGCTCTCAACACAACATCAGGGTATCTAGTCAACTGTGAACTGTACCAGTTCAAAAACAGTCACAGTCATTACCATACGAAAATGAGTTCGGAAAAGCTGCAGCACCATTTGTGTCAATGTTGGGCGATTTAGGAGGTGTGAAAGAAAGGCGCTATAATCTCTATTTTGATAATTTGTCTACTGGTCTCAATCTTCTTCAACACCTAAAAGAAAGAGGTTATCAAGGCACATGCACTGTTCGCGATAATCGCATCTCAAGAAACTGCCCCATAACTGCCAAAAAACATTGTTGACAAGCGAAAGGGGCACATATGAAGGAGCTATCGAAAAAGAAACAGGAATCATGGTTGTACGCTGGGTAGACAACAATGTTGTAATAGTTGCCTCGACATGTCATGACATTTCCCCCATATCGAACGTAAAATGCTATAGTGCTTCACAAAAGAAAATTGTAATGGTTCCACGTCCATGTATGATAGGCGAATATAATTTGCATATGGGAGGCACAGACCTCATGGATGAAAATTTATCGAGATACAGAATAAGTATTAGCAGTAAAAACTGGTGATGGCCAATTTTTACATGGTTCATTGACGTCGCGGTAATAAAGGCCTGGCAATTATATAAAAAAAATGGTGGGAGACTATCGCAACTTGATTTTCGAAGGGAAATTACAACAACGTATCTGCAGAGTTTTGGAACCAAAGCAAAACTATCGAAGTCAAGTGTTTCACTGAATAGAATTTCAGATGACGTGCGATATGATGGAACCAACCACTTGGTAATTGAGACCCCGAACAAAAAGGTAAGGTGTGCGGGCGAAAGCTGCTCATCAAATGTCCGAACCATGTGTTCCAAATGCAATGTAGGCATTTGTATTCCTCGTTTTTTTTTAATTTCATATTCAGTAATCAAGTGTCCGAACTATGTATTCCAAATGCAATGTAGGCATTTGTATTCCTTGTTTTTTTTTTTTTTTAATTTCATATTCAGTAATTATTTTTTTATAAGAACAAAATATATTCGTTATTCGTTTGTCAAGTTTATGAAAATAATAAAATGTATACGTTGAAGCCTAGCGTTACCATATGGTAACGGCGTTTTTTGCTGAAACTGACAAAAAAAATTGAAAAATTTCAACGAATTACTGTTCATTGAAACTGATGAGCCACACATTCAACCTCAAAATTCTAAAAAAAACTTCGGCTTTAATGGGTTAATGAAGTAGATTTTGCACAACGCCAGCAGTTTGCCGGAGAATGCAAATGATTATCGCTGTTTAAAATGAACCAGTGATAATGATGAGTGATGAGGCTCATTTTTAATTGAGCGGTTCGGCTAATAAACAGAACTGCCGATATTGGGCAGCAGAAAACCCTAGCGAACTGCATCAATCCCCACTGCACAGTGAGAAAGTCAGCGGTTGGTGCGCTATGAGCCGTCTTGGGGTAATGATCGTCTTTTTTCGAAGATGAGAGAACTCTGACGGATATGTTTTCATGAAGGAGATCTTTTTTATCCCAGAATTGCGACGACGAAGAATGAATAGAAGGAATGTTTGGTTCCAACAGGCTGGTGCCACGGCACATGTAAATCTCTCGTTTTGGTGATGTGCCGTGGCCCCCTTCTTACCCGGATCTCACTGCTTGTGATTATTTTTTGTGGGGAAACCTAAAGGCTAAGGTCTACGTCGATAAACCTCGAAATCTGCAAGAGTTGAAAGAAGCCATCACAAGAGAAGTTAGGGCAATCGACACCGATTTGTTGGAGCGGGTGATGCAGAACTTTGAGAAACGACTACAGCAATGCATTGCGGAACACGAACATCATTTGCAGAACATGATTCTTCACACTTTTTCTACATTAAATGGTAACATTTATGCTTTCATTTTACGTAATTAAAAATGTTCTACGTTGAAAAACAGCTTAGTTATTCTCATTTCAAAAAAGCCTTTCCATTACGCCCCACCCAGTAGAATGAGCAAGTGGATTTTGACAGTAATTCCCCTTAACTTAATTTATTTCTGTCTGACTCATTTAGATAATAGTTCTGTGAAATACCTTGAGAGTTTTTACTCACTTTTATTCCATTGCTGTAGATCATACATAATTTCTTGTACCTTAGTTTAGTTTACATTTTATATCTGTCTGATGAAGGCGCAATGTCGTCGTGTTAGAAATAAAGTAGATAAATGTAAATCGATTTTTTTTCATTGATCATTTCATGTTCGTTGTTTTTTTATCAGTAAACAACCAATCATCCGTTTGCAGAAATCTGGGGACTATCTGTAATGATATTGCCATCCTTTGTATACAATATTAGGCTGGATTACGTCATGATAAAATTATGCACCTGATCAAACCACTTATAGATCAACCATCCTATAAAATGTTACCGATGTTACATAGTAACGAAATGTAGTTATCGCCAATTGGGTGTTATCTTGTTTCCTGGGAATTCCGCGTTGTTAAAGGCATTCTTCGCGATCTTATATTCAGTCCAGTGCTGTCTGCCATAGAAAGTAGTCAAAAACTTGTTCGTCGCGCATCTATGAATCATTGAAATAGCGCGGGAAACGAGAATATCTTAAGATCGGAGTGGCCAGGCAAACAATCAAGCAGTAGTCACTAGCCTTAACCAAATTTCGTTGAGTATATACAAACACAGAATGGCTGATAGATTTGTTGAAAACGAACAGATGGAAGCGCCAGATGAGGTAGATGGTGGTGGATTATCATGTTTGCGAAAAAATGACTCAGATGAAGAAAATTCTGAAAATAATATCGCAAAACGGTATGTTTTACAATTAATTATATATGCTCCAATGTATTCAACCTGATGATAATACATTATAATCAAAAATCACGACATATTCTCAAATTCAACCATAATTTCATATTAAATATGCGAATAGTGTATATTTCGAAATTGAGCTTTTTAGAAACTATATATTTATTTGTATGAAAGAAATAGCTACAAAATTTGGAATACTACATTGACCTCTCGATTTATTATGTTGTAATATCGAATTTTAACGTAGGTCATGTAGCTATAGAATGACTAATGAATTGAAATCTTCTTTCGAAGCGTCACGGTCGCTCTAAAAATATAAACTCAGAATATTGGAAGGAAACGGATGAACATAATCTTTTATATGATTCAAGAGAACAAGTAGAAAAAAAACTAGAGAAAAACCCTGATTGTTACATTAGTACCAGCTAATCTGTGAGAGATGTGAAGAAAGAGTAAAATCAAAATGAATTTACTTACGTTTCATTCTGCATTCTATTTAAAACTGGATAGGTATCTGGAAAATAGAAATGTATGTTTTAAAATTTCAACTTAGTCGTTTTAAATGGATCAAATTTATTTTAGACGATCTTTGGTTAACATTATTATTTTTCATGTGAATAAATTGATTATAATAAATATTAAAGGACTAAAACCACCTTTGAACAAATGATAATGGAAGCTATCAGTGAATTCTCAGAAAAAATTGGAGAAATATATTGATATCTCTTGATTCATAAATACTATTATTTTAATGATGTAAAACGGAAGAATATGGCAACATTAAATTTCAAGGATCACAGTCGAAAAGTCAACGCATTTAGCTTAAATATGAATACAGCAACTTAGAGCTTACATACAATGTGTTCCAACGAAAAATTGGCACCTCCTCTAATATCTAGATGAAATGATTTTGGCGGGAAACACTTAGGCACTTTTTTATTTGAGGGGGCCCAATTTTTGAGTTGTTCGGAACATGTGAAATTAACTTCCTGCCCTCAGCAGCTCCTAAGTTGAAATGCAATATTGAGAATTGAAAAACATTGTAAAAATATAAAAATTAGAATGTTATTAATACAGGTTGCTTCAACGAAAACTAAACAGAGGCTATATCTACCAAGATATTCATTTCTGATCAAAACGCAAGAACAGGTCAATTTTTGTTTCAAGGGGGACATCTTTTGGTGTACAATACTTGCCAGAAATATCAACCCTCTAAGCGGGGGTTGCAATCCTTGAACATTTTGAATAAGGAAGATATGTCGAATGATGACTCAAAAGAAAGGTGGTATCTTTGTCTACATCGCCTTGAACGAATTTCCATTTTTAATTGAAAACTGTAAAAGATACAGGGTGAGCAACCGAAAGATAGGGAAGACTATTTCCCTGCAAGTTTCAGTGAAGTAAAAAGGAACAGATCCATGCTGATCAATGGCAGTCATTATCAAGTACCATCCTCATCTCGAATTTCAACCCCTAGAGCAGGGGTGACCACTCTTGAAAATTTGAAAGAGGGTAGATGGGTCGAATGATTCCTCGAAAGAAAGGTTTTATCTTTGTCTGCATCCCAGTGAACGAATTGTCATTTTTGATTGAAAACTGTAGAAGATACAGAGTGAGCTACTGAAAAATAGAGGAGACTATCTATCGCTCTGAGCTATTCAAGTATTAATGCAAAAAAATGGAACAGTTGAAATTTGAGATGTAAATGGTGTTTCGGAAGATGACAGCCTTTGATCTGGAATGAATCTGTTTTGTTACATCTGACCAGTTGGATAGCATTTTCAACCAGTAATATTTCGTTTCTTGAACCATCCAGAGCTATCTTTAAATATTGATCATACAGATGAATAATTATAACCTAAGTATTGTGTCATACCAAGCAGTGGGCACAAATACTCTTGGTGTAACTAAAAACGTATAGTACTGTTAATAAACAATTAAAAAACTATACTGGTCCTTCGATCTCATAAAACCTACTTTTGTGTTGAGATTCACTCAACAGAAACATCTTTGGGAAAGTCTTGATTTGAAATCAAGTCAAGGTCAAGTCAAGCTGTTTTCAGAATTCAAGTGAAATTATGTTTTTCACAGCTTGAAAATCCAAGAAAAACTCGAAAGCTTAAATCGGAACACAATTGCAATAAATCATTGAACTTCCTCTCATATTCACTAAGAGAGAGAATAAATGTTTGAATGATACTGAATATTCAGCGGAAAATATTTGAATGAAATAAAAATGTATATTTTAAATAAAGCACAACCATAACATCACAAGAATATATATATATATATATATATATATATATATATATATATATATATATATATATATATATATATATATATATATATATATATATAATTTGTAATGAAAAATTGGAGAACCAATCTTCATTTAAATATTTCAAAACAATCGTTAATTATCTCATGAATTAAATGCTACTAGTTTCGGCTTCAAAATAAAGAGTCTATCAACTGAATTCAAATTAAGTCACTTAATTTATTTAGAAGATATTAAATTATATGTCGGAACTAGATCTCATTTGAAAAGTCTAATTGAGATTACTTTCAACTATACCAATGATATTCATATGAAATTTGGGCTTCCAAAATGTAAAGATCTTTCAATTGAAAAGGAAAGATCACCTCTGATTATATAACGATTTCCAATATCGAAATCGAGCCACTGCATCAAGTAGATACATATAAATATCTTGGGTTTGTTCAAGAGAAAACAATTAACCATAGCAGCACTATAGAAAATATTAGAAGTTTATAATAAAAAACAAGTACTGTGTTTTAAGGAATTTTACTTAATTACTTATTAACTTTACTTATTAAGTAAAATTCCTTAAAATACAGTTATTCTTTTTATTATTGATAATGGAAGTAAAAGCCTCCCAAATTCAAATTAGAAGTTTATGTTACAACAAACTTAGAATTATCATCAAAAGTCATTTAACTAGTACCTTCTCAGAGCTATCAACTCCTATTCTGGTCCTATTCTTACATATTCTTTTGGAATTATTAAAAGGTCTAAAACTGATCTAAATGAATTACAATGTCAAATGAGGAAAATGCTGTGTAAATATCATAAGCACCACCCAAAGTCAGCTATTCAAAGAGTTACACTACCTAGGCATCTTTGAGGTCGTGGATTAACTGATTTGAACAATCTTCATAGTAAACAGATTTTTCATCTACGTTCCCATTTTCATGATAAACAGAGAACGTCTAAATTACATAATATTGTTGTTGCTTCAGATTATAATCTTACACCTCTGAACTTGACAATGAAAAAGGTAGATTTTGATATATTTGATGATAATTCTAAAAGAGAAAATTGGATGCAGGAGGAATTACACGGAAAGCTCCTTAAAAAATTGAAGAATGATTATATTGATGAAATCGCATCAAATAGATGGTTAGTATCAGAAGAATTGTTCGCTGAAACAGAAAGCTTTGCAATTGCGATCCAGGTTCAGGTTGTTTTCACGAGGAATTATAGAAAACACATCATCAAACAAAATATAGATGATTCTTGCCGTAATTGTTTCTGTTCTTCAGAAACAGTTTTTCATATATTATCATCTTGCTCAGTCCTTGCCTCAACAGATTACTTAGAAAGACATAATGCCGTCGCTAATATTATTCATTTTAATCTAGGAATTAAACATGACCTCATTCCCAAAAGAAAAAATGTTACAAAAACGAACCTGAGATTATTTGTAAAAACGAGAAATATAAACTTTATTTTGATGAAACAATTCTATGCAACAGAGCTGTAAAACACAATAGGCCAGATATCATTCTCACTGATAAACAGAATCGAATAACATATATTATTAATATTGCTATTCCCGACACACATAATATACGAAATAAATACAATGAAAAAGTTTCGAAATATGTGATGCTTGCCGACGAGATTAAAAATGTGAAAAATGAAAAAATATTTATTCTACCGATTTTTATTTCTACAACAGGTGTTATTCCTAGAAATCTTCACAAAAGTATTGAGATTTTGGGTCTGAAAAAAATTTATTTGAACAGTTACAGAAGATAACAGTCATCAAATCTTGTATTATTCTTCGTAGGTTTCTTTCCGAACAAAAAGAATGGGGTAGAGTCATAGGTTTTCTCTTTAGTTTATACTGCTCAGAATGTCATTTCATGTTTTATTTATTTGTATATATAAATGTGATATAATTAGCTGACAATTTTATCTTATTTATATTCAAAGCAGTATTCTATTGGATCGTTCATCACTTCACACAAGAAAACTATGAATGAGTAAGATTCAGTGTTACTTGACTAAGGTCCGTGTGCACTGGATTTTTCCGGGGAGAAAGCCTCTGACACTACTCGTTGGTACATTGATGTCATTGTCTTATGATGCTATAGTTTGTATTTATTATTTATTCTGGAAGATTGATATATTCTCATAACATTTTACGTTATCCTAATATATAATGATTCCAGGATATGTTTTGATTTTAATCATTGCCTGGCAACGGTATTAATTACCGGGAGGTGGATTTAGATTTTTCATGAAATTAGTTTGATTGCATGAACAAATATATGGGCAACTCGTCGGGGTGAAAGCCCTATATATATATATATATATATATATATATATATATATATATATATATATATATATATATATATATATATATATATATATATATATTCTTTTGAAAAGAGAGGATTTACAAAATTTGAATAATTGTATTTACAATAAATGCTTATATCTAAAATTTTGGTGTTTGTCAGAAAAAACACAAGTGTGAGCTCAGGAAATGTAACAGAGGTACCATAGTATCTTGTATATGATTCAATGAAAAAACTCGTTTCCCTGTCGCTATTGCACTAGCAATAGCTTGTCTGTTTATGTTGTGTTAGTGTCGTGTGTACATAAAGAGTACCAAAGATTTTTCTGCTTAGCCGCTTCTTTCTATCTTGTATTCCATGATTTCCAAACGAAGGCAATGGTGAAAGGGAAAGGGTTTGGGACAGGAATCTGTAACAATGGAAAAAGAAAACCAGCAGAGAAATATTTCAACAATCATACTTCTTATATGTCTAAACAAATCTTAGAAAAGATTTTACATATCAAGCAAGGTCATGAAAAGGACTAAGGAGATATTAAAAAAATACATAACCTGCGATATTTCCTCAAATTCCTTCTCTGTTTGACCGAGAGAGCCCCGATGGCCAGATTCAGTCTTCCAAGTGATGCCGATTATGATCTATTGATGTTTTAGAATCATTATGGAACCAATAATCTGGGTTGACATCGCCCATATATTATTTCTTCGTGGAACTTGTTTTTTGACGGTCGTTCGAAAAATTACATACAAATGTCATGACATTTAGTGAGAATCGTTCTTGATGATGAGGTTCTTCAATCAAATTAGGGTTTTCCTCAGCCCAATAATGATTATTGTGAAAATTTGTGATAGCAGTTCTCGAAAAGTTAGCTTCGCCTGTGAACATTATTTCACTATCAAAACGAGCATTTTATCTAAGAGAATCCTCCAAACTAGAACATGTGAAATATTCAACTGAATTCCAATTTTTCTTGTACTCACATGAGTATTGAAATCAATACAATTCAAAACTGCTTCCTCAATATCTGGAGTTCTCATACTTTAAGTTGCACCTTTTAGATGATTATTTGCAGTAGAAGTACCAGTTTTCCTCAACCTTCTGTGGATATTTGAAAATGTTCGTCTGTCTAGGGTTACTCGATTTGGAAAGCGCACCTGATATAATCGCCTAGCTTCTGTTGTGTTTCCGTCAACCAGGCCTTACATGTAATGGATATCAGCCAATTCGGCGTTTGTAAAATCAGCTATTTTTTCTTACAGCAATAACTTCAACAGTCTCGAAACTAATCGTTAATTTAATAAACAATTCGAGCAAACACTGGTTCAACTTTAGCAACTGTCAAAAAAAATAAAGAAATCAAAGCCTACTAGTCATTTTTTTTAATTAGTGCTTTCAATTCAGCGAATGCATACAATCGTTTAATATTTTTTTGCTCGAGAACGGTCAGAGATACGAAAAAATTACAAGTGTCAACAAATTTTCTAAATTGAACGAAAATGACGAAAATTGATTGTACGCTGATCAGTGGCTTACTGCAGAAAAGTTTGAAAGGGCAAACGAAGACATGGCTCCAGAAAAGAAAACACTTTGTAGATTCTAGACAAAAAGCAGTCAAAATAGCAGAAACCACCTGGATAAAAAAGGAGGCCAAATTTCTTCAAACCAAACGAGACGTCATACACCATCATATTAAAAATTCATTCAGAATTAACTTCTAAACTCCATCCAATAGAATTCCATTTGTATGATGACAAAGTGCGAAATGACAATAGCAAACTGTCATGAAAAATTTGAAAACCAATCCAAGAAATTAAAAACCCTAGAAAAACAAAATTCAAGTTTTACGAAAAATTTAGATTACATTCAGAATACCGCATCTGTAAGATCATTCAGTAGTAGAGTTAAAAATTATTCAGATGTTGATTTATCAACTTCTGTAGTTTAATTCAGTAATGTTAAAATCAATATTCTAGTGTTATATCTTTTTATATCATCCAGAAATTGAAATTGAGAAAATAAATAATGAACGCTAATGACGAACACACCTATTTGTCAGTTTTCAGTTAAGGAATCTATTTTTCGTCAATAGCATTGAGAAGGTTAAAGAACTTGATGAGCATGTGATTCACCTTGAGGATTATACATTCAACTACACTGCACCAAGAAATTAACGAACAATTTCAATATTCCAAATTTTATTTTTGTTAGGCAACTAATTATTAACACATGTTTTTTCAGATATATCCGGACATATACCTACAAAATGCAATATTTTTTCATAGCATACATGTTCTTTTCATGAGAAATAAAATGAAAGAAAAGAATTGAAAATTTGCAAGAAACCACCACATATTGATAACAGCAGTTCTTGATAAATTTTTGCATGCATTGTTTGTTCTTCTTGAAAATTTTAATTTTCGGAAATAATACAACGCGAATCACGAAATTTGACTACGGATTAAATTGATAAAGCAGTGGTGTTAGATGACCAAAGTTGGACTCATACAAGAATAGGACAAAGGCTTGGTGTGTCCCATACAACTATTCTAAGATTCGCAGGTACAGGTAGAGTGGTAGTCATGAATGGAGATCTTGGCAAGACGACCTTGAGCAACAACGTGGATCCATGACCGTTATTTGAGAATTTCCTAGTTGAAACGGTTCTCGATTACTAGGCAGCTCCGACAGTAGATTGGACTGCAACTTAGCACTGAAACAATACGATCACGTTTCAGGGAATAAGTTTTGTAGCGGCTCTAGGCCCAGCTCTAACCAAAGGACATCAAAGAACCAGATTTTTTCCAGTTTTTTCAATTGATTATAAGCTGACTGAGAGAGAATTTTTTCTTTGGATACCCGCACTGTTCTGCTCAGAGGTACCTTAGAGACATTTAAAAAGAACATGGGTGAAAACTTTTTATTTAGATCATTTGATACCACGAATTTTTTTTTATTGAATCATAATTTTTTTCACATTTTTAATATTTAAGAAATAAAGATGAAACATGAAAAAAAATCAATCAAGCCATTTTAACAAAAAATAAGTGGATTCATTTGGATTCTCTGGGACATTTACGGATCTAGCGAAAAATTCTTGTTTAAAAAAAGTTTAGTGAAATAAGTCCTTATAAAAGGACCTGTGATTTATTTCACAACATTTCCGTTTAAAGCATATTGTGACATTACTTTTAACACATCTCCAACGTGCTTTGGAATGAAAAACTTCACACAATTGTTTTTCAGTTTTTACTGGGAAATGACCGCCTTCTTCTTGTGTAATACTCTTTCGTATAGAACCAGAAGGTCTGTTCCTGGAGTGTGATGACGAGTAATGTCCTGAATATTGACATTGACATGGATTTTAAGAAGGTTTGTTGGCATTTAAAACACCACGCTTTCCAAACAGGTTGGTAAGTTTGTTTTTCAGACGCTGTTTGCAACCGCCCATTCTGGATCAGACGTTGCATTGCTAGCCCTTGAACCAGTCTTGAAATTACTTCTGAATAAATGCCTAGTTGAGAGAAAAATACCAGAATCATGTAATAATGTTGTACAAAAAAGGCGACAGCACGAATATTGAAAACTATCAACCCATAAGTCTGCTTTTCCATATTTATATGCTCTTGGCGAAGATTGTAACTAACAGATTAACCAAGAAGATGGACTCATCAACCAGTTGAACAGGTGGGGTTCAGAAAGAGCTACGGGACCATGGATCACTTTCAAATTGCTAGAACAGTAATAGAAATACCTACCGAGTATAATATCCCTATACATCTTGAGTTCATCGACTATCTCACAGCATTTGATAGTATTGAAACATGGGAATTTCTCAGTGCTTTGGACGATGCAAGAATCGATTCGAGATACTCTACACTGATCAAAAACATCTATAGAAAAGTCACTTTTTATGTTAAGATAGACGATGATTTAAGAACAGATAAAAACCTCTAGAAAAAGGTATTCGGCAGGGCAATACCATTTCCCCCAAACTCTTCACACTAGCACAGGAAACTATCTTTGAAGACCGAGATTAACAATCATTCCAAAAGAACAGGACTCAAAATGAATTTGCACAAAACGAAAATTATGAGTAATAGCAACATCAGAATCGATATCGACGTCATCTTGGAAACAGTAGACCATTATAACTATTTAGGCCACGCAATAAAAATCGGTAAGGAAAATCAAAATGCCGAAATAAAACGCCGAATCCACCTAGCATGGGCTGCTCTGGGGAAACTTAGTTTCATTTTGAAGGACCGAAATATACTAATTTCTCTTAAAAGAAGAGTAGATAATAGCTGCATAATCCCTGTGACTACGTATGGACTGGAAACCATGTCCATAACGAGAAAAGTGGCGGAACAACTTAGAGTCTCGCAGAGAACTATGGAGAAAGCCATGCTAGGATATCATTACCGGATAAAGTGCGCAACGGTGACATAAGAAACAACCAAAATAACAGATATTATAGAACGGGTGGCAAGCCAGTGGGTTGGACATGTTGCTAGACAGGCTGCGGATAACTGGACAAATAAAACAACATTCTGGAGACCAAGAACAACGAAGAGAGGTGTAGGGTGACCCCAAAAAAGGTGGCTAGACGATGTGAAAGTCATAGCAGGATAGCAATGGATAGAACTGCTAGAGACAGAAATGCATGGAAGAAATTAGAAGATGCCTTTATGCAACATTGGATGAATGAAGGCTGAAAAGAAGAACAGAAAGAACAAAAGTAAACAAATCGACCTTATCTTCACAAACCACTGTATGAATTTCCCAAGCATTAAGCAGCTATGTTGACCATATGTGTGGAAAAGGACCACTATCATTTTTCCCCGAATAGATATTCTGTAGGTGTTAACATCTCGATCCAGGAGATTAACACCCCCAATGAAAGTATTATATTTGGAAAAGACAAGAGGCTGTGGAAGATCAATATTTTGCTTTCTAATTGAAGAGCATCATTGCCAGTGGTACAAACGAATCGTAATTTATTCTCATTATACCATTCGACAAACAGCGATTTATTTGTTGAGTCGTTAATGTATTGAAAACACCCACGTTCCTTTTTTTCATTTCGGGAATTGATGATAAAGGGTACTTTTTGAGGCGATTATCATTAATGGTCCATGTTGCCTTAAAAGCTCTTTCTCTCGATGTTTCTAAAAGGAGGGCTGGTAAAATAATTATCAAAAAATATGTGATCTGACAGATCAGATACACATTCTTATAGTTCCAAAAGGAGCCAAGAGGTAATGAACTTTTCACTACATTTTCCTCACTAACAGTAGATTGTTTGGCTAGGCAATAAGTTTTAAATTTGTTACAATATTCAGTGGAGCAGCAGATCATCCAGTCTCTAAAGCCAAATCGCACAAACTTTCTAATAATAAATTATTTTGCACAATGATGACCAAAATATTTGATCACAGCTTCATCTATAGACAACTGAGAAAGAAAAGGTCTCCACTTTTCAAGTTTCTATTCAGGATTTCCATAAATGGTCTAACTTTGAACATTTTGTTATTTCCACCAAAACTTGAATTAACAGCTAAATGCTGCATCATAAAACGGTTCATAAAAACTATGAAAAGGATTTTCCGCCACTTAGTGAATTGAGAAAATGAAAAGTACGTGATTTGATATCTTATTTGAAAAAAGAACAAACCATGTTCACACAAGACCAGCCAAACAATCAAAAGTTGCTACGGTCGCGTCATTTAAAATATCTCATATATTGGCGAAACACAAGAAATCATTCGAAGATGGATCGGTTGTGAAGGAAGCATTTATTGAAGCGGTTGAGGCTTTATTAGGAGATTTTAAACATAAAACAGAAACCATGTCTGCTATTAGAGAACTTCAGTTATCTCGTTCGACTGTCACAAGGCGTATTGAAGTCATGAGTCAAGACATGGCAGAAAAACTAAAACATGATATCATGAAATGTACATACTTTTCTTAACAGCCCGACAAATCCACCGATATAACAGATACTGCCCAGCTGTGTATTTTTATTCGGATGGTATTCAATGACATGTTTGCTAAGAAAGAGTTTTTGCCAATCATTCCTCTTAAGAGGAAGACCCGTGTCGAAGATATATATGACGTTTTCTTCAATTTTGTAAAAACAAGCTACCAATATATAAATTAGTGAGCATAACAATCAATGGAGCACCAGCAATGACTAGAAATAAAAACGGTTTTGTGGCATTGTGTCGAGCTAATGAAGAGTTCCCTTAATTTTTTTCGTTCAATTCCATTATACATCAACAAGTTTTGTGTTCAAAAGTTTTAAACGCCAAGGAAATTATGAGCATTGCAACGAAAATTGTGAACTCCATCCGTGCACGTAGCTTGCAACGGCGGCTCTTTAAATTGCAGTTGGAAGATAGGGAGTCAGCTGAACACACTGATTAAGTTCTTCACACGGACGTCAGGTGCAACTTATGATAGATCAACTGAAAAGAAAGGATCTGAAATATTCTCCGTCTTTGAGAGCAAGGATTCCTCAGTTGAATTATGATGCGTATGAGGCTGAATTATCAAAAATTTTGGGACAATTCGAAATGCGTTTTTATGATTGCAGTAAATTTGCAAATATAGCATCATTTATGAGTTATCATTTTTCATGTAAAAACATTGAGATTAGATGCTGAAATAGAAAGTCAGTTTAATATGAATCCATGTTCTGTTGAAAATGAGTTTATATGAGATATACATCTCGAAGCTACAGTATCTGATACAAATTTCTACTGTTTTATATCGGAAGATAAATTCCGAATCTAAGGCAAATCGCCCTTCAACTGACAGCAATGTTTTGGGTCAACTTACTTGTGCGAGTCTGCATTTTCTGAAATGAAGATAATTAAGTCAAGATATTGCAATCGACTAACTCACGATCATATGTCATCATGCTTGCGATTGGCACTCAGTGGTTACGTACCATCTTATGAAAACTATGCTGAGGATATGCAGTGCCACGCTTTAACATCCAAAGTCACTCCTTAGTAAAGTTTAACACCATATATAACTCTTTTGTTTCGTAACAACCAATAAACTCGCAATTTTGAATAACCATTAGTTTTTTTATTGATATCATAGATAAGAACAAAACTAAACCTAACCCAAACCTTGACTAAAATAATGTATATTGTGCGGAAAGCTAATATCTATATATGCTACGGTACACCCTACCTAGGTAGGTTAGGTTAGGTTAGATTGGTAAGTAGGTAGGGTGTATCGTGTATATACGACAACCCTGCATCACACATACTTGCAGCCTCTCAAAGTCGATCGTAAGTAGTCTAAAAAATTGAGGTGATCGCCAGCAGTTCAAGTTTAAGCACCTCTGGTCTAGGGAAACCTTTCTTGGTCTGTCCTCAAATAGTCAAATAATTCCGCCGTTACAACGTGATAGTTAATCATGATGATAATAGGAAATCAAAACATTATACTATCACAAGTGTTTATTGGAAATCAGGATTGCAATGTTGGTATCTCGACCATCTTCAGCTGACAACAAGTACAGAACTTGAGTTGAAATACATACATACATAAACAAGCTGGGCCAATCTAGTCGTTCAGAAGATGAATCTCTATGAAGAGTTTGAAAATTTCAAAATATTCTAAGAAATCTAACTTTCGTCCTTTAGGTATTCTGCGAATAATTTGAAGTTGATCTATGGGTGGAAAATGATAGCCACTTTCGATACAATGTGAAGAGAAAGTAGATCCGTCGGTTGTCTGGTTATTGTAATCTGATTGAAGCTCTTTGTATCTAGTTTTGAATGAACGCCTTGTCTGACCTAGATAGACGCCTTGGCAATCCATTAAGGACAACTTGTAAACTCCACTATTGACACATTTACCAGCTTTATCGTTACTATTGAAAATTTCTTGGTAGAGTTTCATGTGTGTTTTGAAAGCTACTTTTATATGCTGCTTCAAAATGACATTTTCAATCTTCTCGCTGATAGGACCAACATACATTAATGAAATGTATTTATCTGTATTAGTTGATTCTTTATGCGGGAAAATATTATATATAAAATATTCTATATAATTATATTCATAATTTGTGGTATTCCGTTTATTGTATTTGAGTGAAAACCATTGTTTTCTGCTATATCCTCAATAGTTGATACTTCCCTGGACATATTCTCTTCGGATAATGGCAAAGAGAAAGCCAAAATCTTATAAATATGCTGCTTTTAATTCAATGAATCTTAGGGCTTTCCATCTTCCATCATCTGAAGAAAATATGTCCAGGGAAATGTCAACAGTTAAAGAAATAACTGAAAACATCCTTCAAATATAATGAACGGAATAATCAGAGAAAAACGAACACAAGTAGCATATCATAATACTTACCCAAGTATAGAATCAATTAGTATATTTAATTCACATATTTTGGCCCTATCAGCGAAAATATTGCAAATGTCGTTTCAAAACAGCATGGAAAAGTAAGTTTCAAAACCCACATGAAACTCCCCCAAGAACTTTTCAATAGTAAAGATAAAACTGATATATTTAACAATACTGGAGTTTACAAGTTGTCCTGTATAGATTGTGAAGGTGTCTATATAGGTCAGACTGGTAGTTCATTCAAAACTAGAGAAAAAGAGCATCAATTAGATAACAATCAGAGAATAGACGAATCTACTTTAGGTTCACGTTGTATCAAAAATCACCATCCTTTTCCGCCCTTAGATCAACTTCAAATTATTCACAGAATACATCGACATTTTCAAACTCCATTAAACTATCATAATTAGTTCATTACTTCTTGTTTGCACCCTCATTTATTTATATATGTATTTTAACTTTACTCAGTACTTCTTGTGAACTGAAGATAATTGAGAGAACGAAATTGCAATCCTGAATTTCAATAAACTCTTTTAATAGTATTATACATAGTTTATTCCTTATTATCATCATCATGGTTTATACCTGCCTAGTGCGAAAACCCACTGTCAATCTCTAAATATAAGCAAAATAACAATAATATGCTGGACATGCTTATAATCAGACTATTCTGTAGAAATACTGAAAAATGCACTTTGCCTAGAATCCGATCTCTCTCTCTCTCTCTATATATATATATATATATATATATATATATATATATATATATATATATATATATATATATATATATATATATATATATATATATATATATATATATATATATATATATATATATATATATATATATATATATTTGGGAAAGACAAATAACACGGACATCACGTGATCAAATGGATTGTCATGCTAACTGACGAAATGATCTTATCATACAAACAAATTTTGAATTATATTGGCGCACATTTAGTTTTAACATTTATAGAAGATACCCTTGCTTTGGAAAGAGAATTCTTTCTCAACATAGATGTCACTGCATGAACTTAATATAAGTACTATAAATAATATATAAAACTAATAAAAATAATTTTTTTTCAGGTTTGCTGATAGCTTAGTGTTATCAAAAAGCAGCAAATATGCAGAATTCTATAGCATGAATTATAAGTACAACGGATATTTACTCATTCTAGCCCATTCAACTTTCACAGTTGGCAATAAGGAAGATAGAAAAGCTGCCGGGGAAGATATCCAAATGTTGAGAAGATCTTTCTCCCGTCTGAATTTCAAGATTGAGGTTCACGAAAATTTAAGACTGCAGGAACTACAGAATGTTATTATGCGAGGTTAGTATAATCCACTTGTTCATTGATTTTTATTGAATCAGCGGACCCGGCAGACTTCGTCTTGCCTTAGAAGTTTACCGCAGCGAACAGAATTTGAAATTAAGTATTATACAAACGATCGTAAGGCTTTTAAATTTATGTAAGAATACTTTATGGCAATTTTCTGAATCTTTAAAATTGAGCGAATTCCATATAACATTTCAACGCATATTTCGCTTTATTGGTGGTTTTTCCGAAAATTTCAGAACACTATGATTTTCTAACCAAGATCTTGAACACATTTTTTTATGTCCAAACTTTAAAACACAATACATATTATAGTTATGAAAATCATTCATGAATAATTACAATAGTCGTGAACATAAACGAATATAAAATGAGTATAATTCTTGAACTGCTGGCGAGATACCTCCATATTTTTAGACTACTTACGATCGACTCTGAGAGGCTGCAAGTATGTGTGATGCAGGGTTGTTGTACATACGCGACACACCCTACTTACCTACCTACCTATCTACCTAGGTAGGGTGTACCGTAGCATATACAGGGTGTTTCCGAATAAGATGTCATAAATGAAGGATGCGAATCCCCGAATGATTTGAGCAAGAAAGTTCGAAGAACCAATGGTCAAAAAATGCTTCGTTGCCGAGATACAGGGTGTTAAAGTTGAGAAAATTTTTCGATTTTATCTCGATAAAACCTAGACTTCTCAAAATTTCGGGCTCAAATTTTCCACATAAGCTATTAAATACAATCTGAATCACCAGGTGAGGCCAAATTTTGGAACAGTATACAGGGTGATACTTTTTCATGGCCATGTTCCATTGTTACCCTCGGAACTTTTTTTTGGTACGCCACTGGCACTAACAAAAAATAAAATCGAATAGATCATTCAATTTGAAAGTTTTTTTGACTCCTGCATTTTGATCGTAACTATCACTGTTTCTGAGATATTAATTATTGAAAATAATCCAATAGTTTTCCCATATCGAAGCCATGGAGATATTATCTTAATAACTGATGCAATTTTTCAGGAATTGAGCTAAAATTTACATCAGATATCTCCTTATTGTATGTTTATAACAAAATGAGGCAAAAATTCCTGACAGTATACAGGGTGTTATTTTTTCACGTGCATTTTCCTCTTTTTGCCCCCTGAACTTTTTTGTGGTGCGCTACTGGTATATTCTGAAAACAGAATCAAACAGATTATTCAATGCGAAAACTTTTCTGTTCTTTGTATTTTTCCGTATCTGCCACCATTTCCGAAAAATTAATCAACAACGCCCGAACAGGCTACCCCATTTGCCTCCGTATATTTTTTCGGTGCATAACTGACGTTTTTCGTAATCAGAAACGGATTTTTCATTCAATTCGGATAATTTTGTGCTCATCTTGATCCTCATGTCTTTCACCGTTTTGAATTGAAAATCATCAGAATTTATCGTGTCTTCCTCATATCAGAACACGTTGGTGATTTCAAAAGGCTTAGTAGACTCTGATACAATTTCGCAAATGAAATTATAGAAAACAAACTTGACACTTCAATGATTGTAAGTTTTGTCATTCAGTTTGTTGTGCCTACATTTGAAACAGCTGTAAGTAGTAACCAATAATCTTTGGAATGGTTTTCACTAATGCAGAAATGGCCGATATACATTTCATGTACGGTGTGGCTGAAGGAAACGCAGTGCACGCAAGGCGTTTGTATCAAGAACGCTTCCCTAATCGAATCATTCCTGAT
This sequence comes from Cryptolaemus montrouzieri, assembly GCA_013387265.2. Classification (NCBI taxonomy): domain Eukaryota; kingdom Metazoa; phylum Arthropoda; class Insecta; order Coleoptera; family Coccinellidae; genus Cryptolaemus; species Cryptolaemus montrouzieri. The sequence goes on along the minus strand of JABFTP020000083.1, from coordinate 815,751 downwards.
AGGCGTACGTTTTCTGACATCCACAGAAGATTGAGAGAACGGGGTACATTCAAACCGAATCATGACTTGAAAGGGGCAAATCGGACAATAAGGACCCCGGAAATCGAAGAGGCAGTCCTAAATTGTATAGATGAGGATCCTGCGACTCAATTTCTGCCGATGGTTCCTTCATAACATTTCTCATAATCCCCTTTTCGATAGCGAAATCATCTTCACAGATGAGGCGTCCTTCTCGAGAAATGCAATCAGGAACTTTCTTAACAATCACTATTGGACTGAAGAAAATCCCCATATGATTGAGGAATGTCACCATCAAGAACAATTTTCGGTTAATGTCTGGGTTGGAATAATTGGAGATTTCCTGATCGGGCCATTTTTTTTGCCAGACAGGCTGAATGGAGCCTTATATCGCCACTTTCTAGAAGAGATTTTACCTGTGTTGCTAGAAGATGTGCCGCTGCAAACTAGAAATAGAATGTGGTTTATGCATGACGGAGCACCACCGCACTTCAGCATGGAAGCTAGAGAATATCTGAATATGACATTCAATAACCGCTGGATAGGGCGTGGTGGACCAGAAGCTTGGCCTCCAAGGTCGCCAGATTTAAACAGTTTGGATTTTTTTCTTTGGGGACATCTGAAAACTTTGGTTTATAGCTCTCCCGTGAATACACTTGAAGAATTGAGGAATAGAATTACAGCATCATGTGACGTCATCAGAAATACCTCAGGAATATTTCAGAGGGTGCGCACTAATATGCGGAGACGAGCAGAAGCATGTATTCTTTCAGGTGGAGGACATTTTCAACATCTTCTTTGATTTGTTCTGTTTGTTCAATTTTTGTTTTCATCATTATGAGTTTTTGTTTTTGAAATCATTCGCGATTATTTATGTTGTTTATTCATTTCATTTCGAAAATGGTGGCAGATACGGAAAAATACAGACAACAGAAAAATTTTCGCATTGAATAATCTGTTTGATTCTGTTTTCAGAATATACCAGTAGCGCACCTCAAAAAAGTTCAGGGGGCAAAAAGAGGAAAATGCACGTGAAAAAATAACACCCTGTATACTGTCAGGAACTTTTGCCTCATTTTGTTATAAACATACAATAAGGAGATATCTGATGTAAATTTTAGCTCAATTCCTGAAAAATTGCATCAGTTATTAAGATAATATCTCCATGGCTTCGATATGGGAAAACTATTGGATTATTTTCAATAATTAATATCTCAGAAACGGTGATAGTTACGATCAAAATGCAGGAGTCAAAAAAAATTTCAAATTGAATGATCTATTCGATTTTATTTTTTGTTAGTGCCAGTGGCGTACCAAAAAAAGTTCCGAGGGTAAAAATGGAACATGGCCCATGAAAAAGTATCACCCTGTATACTGTTCCTAAATTTGGCCTCACCTGGTGATTCAGATTGTATTTAATAGCTTATGTGGAAAATTTGAGCCCGAAATCTTGAGAAGTCTAGGTTTTATCGAGAGAAAATCGAAAAATTTTCTCAACTTTAACACCCTTTATCTTGGCAACGAAGCATTTTATGACCATTGGTTCTTCGAACTTTCTTGCTCAAATCATTCAGGGATTCGCATCCTTCATTTATGACTTCTTATTTGGAAACACCCTGTATAGTTATTAGCTTTCCGCACAATATACATTATTTCAGTCAAGGTTTAGGTTAGGTTTAGTTTGTTGGTTGTTCAAAACAAAAGAGTAACATATGGTGTTAAACTTAACTAAGGAGTGACTTTGGATGTTGAAGCGTGGCACTGCATGTTCTCAGCATACTTTTCATGAGATGGTACGTATCCACTGAGAACTAAACGCAAGCATGATGACATATGATCGTCAAATAGTCGATTTCGATATTTTGACTTTATTAACTTCATTTCAGAAAATGCAGACTCGCACTCATAAGTTGACCCAAACATTGCCGTCAGTTGTAGGGCGATTCGTCTTAGATTCGGATATTTATCTTCAGATATAAAACACTAAAAGGTTGTATCAGATGCTGTCGCTTTGAGATGTATATCTGATATAATCTGCACCAACTCATTTTCTACAGAACATGAGTTCATATTAAACTGACTTCCTATTTCAGAAGCTTATTCCTCAGTGTTTATGAAAAAGGATAACTCATAAATGATGATATATTAGCCAATTTACTGCAGTCATAAAAAAGCATTTCGAATTGTCCCAAAATATTTGATAATTCAGCCTCATACGTATCATAATTCAACTGAGGTATCCTTGCTTTCAAAGACGAAAATATTTCAGATCCTTTCTTTTCAGTTGATATTTCATAAGTTGTAATTTACTTTTGAATGCGTTTACTGCGCTAATCATCTCAATTATAGTTTTTCCTTTACCTTGAAGCACTAAGTTAATGGTCTTTAAGTGCACAGTGAAGTCAGTCAAAAATGCCAAATCAGTCAGCCATTTTTCGTTTTTCAACATCAGAGTGTCATCACCTCTTTCGTCTAGAAAAGCTGTTATTTCGGGCAATAATTCTTGAAACCTTTCTAGGAATTTTCCGCAACTCAACCATTTGACATCCATGTGGAGAACTAAATCAGTGTGTTCAGCTGACTCCCTATCTTCCTATTTAAAAAGCCACCGTTACAAGCTACGTGCACGGATGGAATTTACCATTTTTGTTGCAATGCCCATAATTTCCTCCGTGTTTAAAACTTTCGAACACAACTCTTGTTGATATAATGCAATGGAATGAAAAAAATTAAGCGAAATCTCTATTAGCTCGACACAATGCTACAAAACCGTTTTTGTTTCCAGTCATTGCTGGTGCTTCATCGGTTGTAATGCAGACTAATTTATATATTGGTAGCTTGTACTTTTTCACAAAATTGAAGAAAACGTCATATACATCTTCGCCACGGGTCTTCCCCTTCAGAGGAATGATTTTCAAAAATTTTTCCTTTGCCAACATGTCATTGAATACCATCCGAATAAAAATACACAGCTGGGCAATGTCCGTCATATCGGTGGATTCGTCAAACTGTAAAGAAAAGTATGTACATTTCATGATATCATGTTTTAGTTTATCTGCCATGTCCTGACTCATGACTTCAATAAATAAAGTCTCTCCCGCTTCAATAAATGCTTCCTTCACAGCAGATCCATCTCCGAATGGTTTCTTGTGTTTCGCCAATATATGAGATATTTTAAATGACGCGATCGTAGCAGCTTTTGATTGTTTGATTGGTCTTGTGAACATGGTTTGTTCTTTTTTCAAACACGTACTTTTCGTTTTCTTTATTCACTCTGGCGGAAAATCCTTTTCATAGTTTTCATGAACCGTTTTATGATGCCTCTCCAAGTTACCACGCTTAGGTATTGCAACTGACGCATGACAAATGGGTCAAATGCAATTATCCTTCGTCATACAAACAAAAATTCTTCTTCCCAATCGTTACTAAAATACGTTTTAGATATCTTCGCTGCACTCATTTTGTATTTTTCAATAATAAATTTTGTAGTGACGTAGTATTGCCTTCAAGTTACAATTTAGAATGACTCCAATTCCTGCAGCCGCAACATTTATATCGTCGTGAACGAAAGTTTCGAATGTTCCCTTCAAACGCTCCGCCCGAAATTTCTAAAAAATGCGGCTTTTCTCTGACAAGCACCGCGAGTTCCTTTGATAAAGCCGCTAGCAGAGTTATTTTATTACGTAATAAATTTTTGTAGTTTAGTTACCTACTTATTAAAAATGTGTTTCTTTTCGAGATTTACTCAAAAAGTACTCGCGATCGACCGTTTGAGCACCCCTGCTCTATACTATCTGTCGGACGTTTCTGGTACCAGTAAGGAAGCAAATTGAAGAATACCGTCTAATTATTCAATCCTAGCTACCTAAAGGAATGAATACCTCGTATACACTCCTAACACGAAGTGTTTACTAAACTTATACGTCTCGTGAACTCTTACTATGCATTTTAAATCTACATAATTACATAAACATAATTACATTAGATAATTTAAAAATTCTCCATAGCAACTAGAATTGAATCACTCCCCATTACTCGGTATTCATAATAAGTATAGTAAGCACATTCTTTCTGTCAATTGTTAGTTCTAGACACCAAAAAAAGCATTATGGAAATCAGACAAGAGACATTTTATTTATATTAAAATGAATTTGCATGAAATAAACACATCAATGTAATTAATTTGAATTATTTTTGTAAATCACATATCAAAATATTTACTTTCTAATGTTATACCTTGTACAATAAAAAATCATTTCTTCGCGTGCGATGTGTCAATTTCTGTACATAGATACTGATTATGCTTACTGCTTATTTCAACATTTGAATTTGGGAGGCTTTTACTTGGTAAAATTCCATTATCAATAATAAAAAACAAGTACTGTGTTTTAAGGAATTTTACTTAATAATTGCGATTCGTAACGCGTTTCACTACACCGTAGCTTCTTCAGACGAATGAATATACAGAAAAATATAAATGAGAATATAACTATAAATGTTCTTGAGTAATTAAAAGCTTATTGGGTTGCTTCTTCTTAAGTGGTTATTTATGACAGGTATATCCAATAAAATTAAGGAATAGATTGCTCTCCGAAAAGATTCAATAGAGGTGAAGGGCTTAAATCGACTTGTTCATTGATGAGTCTACCTGAGTGTTTGTATTTATTTATTTCTAAAGTTTCCCAAAGATCTACCTTCCAATATTTATTATCTGTATGCAAAATTTAAACTGTGGGTCGAAAGAATGATTATTTTCTAAGAGATGATTCGTGTAATTTGAATCTGACTTTTATTTGAAAAACTGCGTTTATGTTCCGATATTCTAATATTAAAATTTCTATGTGTTCTACCAATGTAGAAATTATCACAGTCATTGCAATTCAATCTATAAACACCTGATTTATTGTTTTTACCTGGTTTGGTTTTATTATTTTTATATATTTGCCTAAATTATTATTAGTTTGGAAAGCTATGTTGAAATTATTGCTACTTAAGAATGATTTCAGTTTCTCACTTGTAATGCCAACGTAGGTTAAGGTGTTGAATTTTGTTTCAATTTATCGACAGGGTAAACTTCATTCAATGCGATTCTACTTTGTTTTTATTTAAAATATTATTTATTAGTTTGGGATTGTAACCATTATTTTTGGCTATTTGTTTAATCAAATTTAGTTCTTTGTTGAAATTTTCTGGTGATAGCGGGATGTTAATCAATCTATGAATAAAACTATTGAATGCTGACATTTTATGTTGATATGGATGACACGACGAGTTATGTATTATAATATCTGTATGTGACGGCTTATGGTAAATTGCGAAAACATGTTTTCCATTTTCATTCGAAATTGTTACGTCTAAGAAATTTATCGAATTATTGCTTTCTATTTCGGTTGTGAATGCAATTTTTGGATGTAATGAATTTATATGATTTTCGAAAATTTTCAACTGTCTATCTGTTCCTGTGAAGCAAATAATGATATCGTCTACATAGCGATACCAGTATAAACAATATTTACTGAGTGGATGATTATGAATTAATTTCTCTAAGTTATTCATGAAAATTTCTGCTAACAAAGGACTCAACGGATTGCCCATAATCAAGCCGTCTTCAATAGTATAATATTTGTAATTGAAATGGAAATAATTTTGATCTAAACAAATTTTTAATAATGAAAGAATATCTGATTTAATGATAGTATTGACATGATTCCTTTCTAATAATTCTTCAACTAAGTAATACGTATCTTTTGGAGGAATGTTGGGAAATAGATTCTTAACATCGAAAGAAATAAGTTTGGAATTAGGTGGTATAGTGGTATCTTTGATACGAAATTGAACTAGAGCTTGTCAAATCTTTAAATGACAACCGGAAAAATTTTCAAATGTTGAACGACTATCCCAATTTGAAAAAACCTTTCTGAAGTTCAACACAGTGCTATCTTCGTCAGCACCTATTGAACGAATGTTTTCATTCGCATCACGCCATAATGCTCCAAGTGACGGTAATTTCGAGAAACTAGTTTTACTGAAAGCAAAATATACAAGTACTTTCGAATCAGTTTAGTGAGCATATCTATGCTGTTGCGACCTTTTTCTTTCATTTCAAATTTCAATAAAATTTGTATTTCATTGTCTTTCATTTGTTAGTTGAGTACCTTTTATATTTTAACAATAAAACTTGATATTTTGTTTCACTGATATTCATTAGCCACTGTTAAGCCATTACAATGATACCTAACAGTAATAACTGTGCTTCACCAACATGAAAATGATTGAAGAGAACTCTGTGTTCACAAAAGTATTCATATAAGTATTCGAACAAGTACTCGAGCTACTTGTTTGCTTTAGGCCGAAAATGGTCTCAAAGCACCTCTTCTGTATTAAGAAAATTCTTTTCGGCTCCACGTTGTTTCCAAAAATATTACTCCATATATCAGTCTTGAGTGGACATGGGCATGGTAGGCAGATAAAGCAGCCAATATGCCAATATTCTGTTTAATCACGCCGAGTGCAAAACAGCTTTTAGAGATGGAGTTACAGACTGTATCTATATGGTCTTTCCAATCTAGTCTTGAGTCGATAGTAAGGCCGAGAAAATTAGTTTTTTGTACGATTGATATTCTAGTGTCTGTTGCGATCCAGGCTCGCCTACAGGAAAAGTTTATTATTTTGGTTTTATCTATATTGAGCATCAAGTTATTCAAAGTGAACCAGCCCTGCAGTGCTCTCAAGGCTTGATGAACCTCAGCACATACCTTTTCTTCATTCTGTTCTGAAATAACGACAGAGGTGTCATCAGCAAACTGAACCATGCCCTGTTCCAATATCGTGGATAGCTCGTTGGTATAAATTATGTAGAGGAGCGTCCTAAGATTGACCCCTGAGGTACACCTTTTTTCACTGCCATCATTTTCGATTTTTCATTGTCAACCACAATCTCCTGTGTCCTGTTTTCTAGATATGAAGTGATCAAATTCAATGGTATGCCTCTTATTCCAATTCATTCCAATTTAGCCAGCAGTATCTTATGATCCACGATATCGAAGGCCTTTGATAGATCAAGGTAACTAGCTAGTGTTCTTCTTTTCAGGTTTATAGATTTCATGATGTAATCAAGTGCTTGAAACACCGCTCGAGTTGTAGATTTTTTCCTCTAAAACTATTTTGATGAGTAGAAAGTATTAATTATCTTGCTGACATTACTCAAGAGTGTTATTTGCCTATAGTTCTCAATTTTAGTTTTGTCACCCTTTTTATATATAGGGATTATTTTGGCTACTTTCAACCAGTCTGGAAAGACTCCTGTATTGAGGCTGAGATTTATAATATGGGCTAATGGTTTTGCAATAAACTCTGTGACACTTTTCAAAAACCTTATCGGGATTCCATCGTTACCAACTGACTTTTTATTTTTCAGTTTCAGAATGACACGCTTGACTTCTCCTGGACTAGTCAGAGAGAGAAGAACTCAAGCGTGCCATTCTGAAACTGAAAAATAAAAAGTTTAGAATAAAAACAGGTATCTTTATGCGATTAAATTTTAACTAATTTCATCCAATTTGTTATAACACAGAGGAATTCAATGAAATATGAAACAACAACATCAATCATAGAAAAGAATAATGGTTCTCATCATTCATTGATTTATAGAACATTAGTTGTGATTCGTTTTCCGTTCTTGATTTTTTCTGTTCTACTTTCTTTTTTTCTTCTGTTGGTGTTCTCTGTTTTTTATAGTTATTTTTCTTCCAAATAAAGGCTAAAACCTCCGTAACGGGACAAGATACCTGGGATTGTATAACTTTCTTTATTTGAGTGCGACAGATGAGCAAATACTGTTGATAGATGGATATTTTTGTTGTGGTTCGAACGAGAATGAAAGGTTTTCGAAAAACCATGTTCTATTCAATATTTGATGAAAAACTACATTTTCCCAGTCCCTCCCTGTAATATTCTATTAACCTTTAGGTGAATTCTTGATGTAAGGGTAGTTAACATTTGTACCAAATCTGACATTAATTGATCAGAAGATTCAAAAGTTGTAGCGAACACAACATTTGGCTCAGATTCATAAAACAGCCTGTATATTCGGAAAGAATGACCTTACCTAGCTTTTCAAGTCGCATTATTAACACCACTGGGTATCTTCTATCTACCATAAAAACCTTTGCATTCATTCCTGAAACACCCCGTATAATGAAGGTGATCACATTATTAATTTTGTAAATTTCATTATTTGAATGATATTTTATTTTGAGTTTTTTGCAGTGTCATCAATGGATTTCGAAAATTATGCTACTTTTGCGCTTGCTGTGAGTTCACATGGAAATCCTGGTTTATTTTTCGCGAAAGATGCAACCTATGACCCTGATGAGGAATTATTTGAGCCCTTCAAGAAAAACGAAAGCCTTTTCGGAAAACCGAAAATATTTTTCCTTGAACCTTGTCGTGGTATTTCAGTTGATGATGGAGTTACTCTATTGAGTTCCGTAGAAACTGATGGAAATCAGTTAGAAGAAGTGACAATACCCAGGGAAGCAGATATTCTTTTAGTATATGCCACTGTTGAAGGTTTGTATATTTATTAAAAAAGATACATTTTCTTCGGGACGCTTAAAATATTATACAGTGTGCAGATTCTAGTTATGGTTTGCGCATTCATTAAAAATAAACAAGAATCAACATAAGCTAATCACTGCATCGAAAATGACCAATTTTTTTCTAGTATTGTATAGTATTGATAAATCGAAAGTGCAGATTACTCCGAAGGGTACAAAACTCAAATAACTAGAATCAATTGACATTTTCAAATCACTTTCTGATGTCAAAGATAATGAACGACCAGACTGATCTTTGTAAATCCCAAATTGTCGATGTATTCAAATAATAAACCCCTTTCAATAGTTTGTAAACTGCATACCAAATATCTAGTTTTTGCGAATCTGAATAACGATCTACTGATAGAATTGAAAGTATCGCTGATTGATTTATCTTGTTGAAAATCTACTTTAAATGGGTAAACGATACACTATATTTTATTAAATAGTAAACTGATTCCACCGTTACTACGCGGTAGTTAATCATATATTGAAAATCAGGATTGCAATTTCGATCTCTCGACCATCTTCAGCAGACAACAAGTATTGAACTGAAGTTGAAAATACATGAACAGGTTCATGCAAAATTAATGAGGGTGCAGGCAATAGGTAATAAAATAATTATGATATAAGCAGGTATTATTTAAAGATATCAAATAGGGACGAATAAGCCGAGTCATACTGATCGCTATGTGGGGTTTGTTGCAGTTTAAAAATTTCGATGGATTCCAAATCAAACTCTCATCCCTTAGGTTAGATAATAATAATAATATGACAAATGTAATATTTTTCGAACGACTGTCAAAATTTTTTCGTAAATTTTTCTCAAAATTGAGCAAGTTCCACGAAGAAATAATTTCATTTTAAATTCTCAATATTGTAAAATATTACGTAATTTTAAAGCAGCTTAAAATCACCCGAAATCGTCAATATCAAGACTAAGGAACTTGAGATAAAAACACAAGGTTTAACTTTAATCTACACTTTATTTGAAAAAATTCGACGACGTATCGCTGACACAGCAGCTTTATCAAGAATGATAAAGCTGCTGTGTCAGCGAAACGTCGTCGAATTTTTTCAAATAAAATGTAGATTAAAGTTAAACCTTGTGTTTTTATCTCATTTATATCATGGATCTACATCAAGTAACGGCTTCCACAATTCAAATACTAAGGAACTTATCTAAACTCAGATAAGAAATCCAGCAAAAACAATATTCGACTTCAAAATCGAAGGCCGTTAAGCACCCTTTCGTATCCACGATTCCACAAAATTTTTTCGCCAATTTTTCTTTATATTAAACAAGTTCCACGAAAAAATAATATATGGGTGATGTCAACCCAGATTATTGGGTCCATAATGATTCTAAAACATCTATAGATCATAATCGGCATCATTTGGAAGACTGAATCTGGCCATCGGGGCCCTCTCGGTCAAACAGAGATGGAATTTGAGGAAATATCGCAGGTTATGTATTTTTTTTATTATCTCCTTAGTCATTTTCATGACCTTGATTGCTATGTAAAATCTTTTCTCAGATTTGTTTAGACATACAAGAAGTATGATTGTTGAAATATTTTTCCGCTGGTTTTCTTTTTCCATTGTTACAGATTCCTGTCCCAAACCCCCTTTCTTTCACCCTTGTCTTCGTTTAGAAATCATGGAATGCAATAGAGAATGAAGCGACTAAGCAGAAAAATCTTTGGTACTCTTTTTGTAAACACGACACTAACACAACATAAACAGACAAGCTATTGCTAGTGCAATAGCGACAGGGAAACGAGTTTTTTCCTCAGGTTTTTTTCACTCGTTTATTGAATAATATACAAGATAGTATGGTTCCACTGTTACATTTCCTGAGCTCACACTTGTGCTTTTTCTGACACACACCAAAATTATAGATATAAGCATTTATTGTAAATACAATTATTCAAATTTATGTAAATCCTCTCTTTTCAAAAGAATATATGTATATATATATATATATATATATATATATATATATATATATATATATATATATATATATATATATCCCTTAGGCATTCTATGAATTATTTGAAGTTAATCTATGGTTGGAAAATGATGGCCATTTTCGATACAATATGAAGCAAAAGTAGATTCGTCGGTAGATGCAGTAACCAGAGATTAATATATTTCATTAACATATTTTGGCTTATCAACAGAAATATTGCAAATGTCATTTCAAAACAGCATTAAAAAAATAGCTTGCAAATACCACTCTCTCAAGAATTTTTCAAAACTCAAGACAAAACTGAAATATTTGACAAAACTGGAGTTTACAAGTTGTCCTGTATGGATTTGTAAAGGCGTCTATACAGGTTAGACTCGTAGTTCATTCAAAACTAGATACAAGAAACATCAATCAGATTACAATAACCAGAGAACCAACGAATCTACTCTCGCTTCACATTGTATCGAACATGGCAATCATTTTTCACTCATAGATCAACTTCAATTATTCACAAAATACCTAAACGAAAGTTAAATTTCTTAGAATCCTTCGAAATGTTACAACTCCAACAAATTCTCCATAGAGATAATCTTCTGAACGACCAGGGCCGGGCTTATTCGTTCATATTTGATGTCTTCAACCAAAAAATGTTGGAAAGTTTTCTAGGAATCCTTGCGATTCCATAGATGATGCCTGTTCTATGCTCAGTCATAGATGCATTCAAAATTTTAAATCTATTGAATTTGAATTCCAAATCAGCTACTATTAATTGTTATACGAATGATGGGATGACCGACTAGCATTTCATGTATGAACGTGCTGACTGAAATGTATCAGAAGCTCGTCTATTGTACATTGAAAGATTTCCAAATCGTATTGCTTCTATTTATCACTTTAAGACGATATGAAAGAGCAGGAAGGCCTGGGTAAGTAAGAACGGTATAGCTGGAAAATGAGGATCTTGCAATAATTCAAGACGATCCTGGTAACTCCACTCAAAAAATTGCTGACGCTTAAGGTGCCATTAAAAACTATCACAATGAAATCCAGGGATGTAGCCATGCCCAAAAGAAAACCTATGGAACAAAAAATAAAGTGTACTGGTGGAATGAAGAAATCGCTGTGCTGAGAAGGAATGCTACAAGAGCCAAAATGGAAATAACGAGAGCTAACAGGAAAAGTACCTCTAAAAGTACCCAAAAAGATCTCAAAAGACAACTCTCCCTTACCATCCTACGAGAGAGAGAGAGAGAAAAGAGCTGGAGAGAGATCTGTAGGGAGGTGGACGAAGACGTATGGAGAAACGGCTATAAGCTGGTCACAAAATAGTTTGCAAATAAAGATTCATGCTAAATTAGCAAAAAAAATTGTTGAGACTCTTTTTCCAACTCAGGATATTCGAGAAACAGACGCGAAGGAAGTTAAAATATTTTCACTCTTCTCGCAAAGGGAAATCTTAGAAGCGACCAGACCCTTGAAAAATGGCGAGGCGCCAGGACCAGATGAAATACCACCAGAGGTAATAAAGATAGTAGCGGAAAATTACCCAGAAGAAACCACTGAAGCGTTGAACGAGTTGCTTTGCAGAGGAGATTTTCCTGCAATATGGAAAACAGCAAAACTAGTCCTCATAAGCAAAAAAGGAAAAAACGAAAATAACCCAAAAGGTTATCTGAACTCGTTGGCTATACTATACGAGCAGTTGATTGGAATGAGACTCAGAAAAGAGTTGAAAAATAAAGATGATATATGGCGCTCACAATTCGTTTTTATGGAAGGGAGATCGACTGTTGATGCTCTGAGGTATGTTGTCGAAACAGCAGAGAGAGAGAGAGAGAGAGAGGAAAACAAGGGCGTTCTGTCTTATGGTGACTCTGGACATAGAAAATGCATTCAATGCAGCAGTGTGGCATATTATTCTCGAGGAAATGGAGAAAAGAAGAGTGTCGCCATACTTACTGAATATTGCCATAAGTTACCTGAAAGGGAGACATGTCAGCTATGAGGGTGTGGAGTATGACATGACTTGTGGTGTACCACAGGGCTCGGTTCTTCAGCCTCTCTTATGGAATATTCTGTTCGACGGGGTCTTGAGGCTGAACCTGCCCAAGGATGTGAAAATACTAGCTTTTTCTGACAATCTAGCTGTACTGACAACGGCAAAGACAGATACAGAACTGATGGAAAAAAATAACAGAGCCCTAAAGAAAATAATTGATAATTGCTTACCTAAAAACAGGAGACCTCAAAGTCTCAGCCCAGAAGACGGAAGCTATACTACTATCTAGAGAAAGGAAATGTGGACATATAAAGGTGGTGGTGGAAGAAGCTATAATAACTCCAGGAAGAAGCCTTCAATACCTGGGAGTGGTGTTGGACAGGATTTTGAGCTTTGGAGAACGTATTATTCAGAGAGCAGTCAGGGCTGGTGAAGAATAAAAGGAAAATTCTGAGCAGTGTAGTGGACTAAATTTTCTTATATGCTGCTCCTGTGTGGTGGAAGATATTTCAAGTAGGGAAGTACAAAATAGTGTCTGAACGACTAAGAAGGAAAGTAGCCATAGGAATATCCCGTGCCTATAAGACTGTCTCTACAACAGCGCTGGAAGAGCAGGAACGATTCCTCTAGATCTGTTAACAAAGGGGAGAAACAGCGCTTATGGTATTGGTTAGGAAAACAGGCTTAAGGAAAGAATTATCACTGTGGAAAAATGGCAGGAAAGACGGTCGTCAGAAACGAAGGGAGCTTGGACAAGGAACCGAACCTGTTTCCCTGGTACAACAGGATGCATGGAGAGGTAGATTACCACATCACTCAGCTCATGGACATGGATGCTTCCAATTTTATCTGCACAGAATAGGTAAGGCTGCGAGCGCTCATTGCCGCTATGTAGAGATATTGATACGGCGCAGCTCACTGCTTTCGAGTGCGTCAGATGGCAAGAACACAGAAGGGAAATGAACAAGAGAATAGGAAGGGTGGTGACCGAGGACACCATTGTTAACTTTATGTTGCCGACGCAGTAGACATGGCTGGCTGTCAATAAGTATGCTGTGGACGTCATGAAAAGAAAGGAACAAGACCAACGGAAAGGTGAAGCGAAAAGGAAGTAAACGACAAAAGCGGTACCCATGCATAACTTGGAAAACAGGAGAGGTTTTAGTAAGGGTATACTCCGTCAGATGCTGATGGTGGGATTCCCACACTACCCGACTTGACAAAGTCAAAGCGTTGGGTGTCCATAAAGATTTCCCCTCCACCGAAAAAAAAGGGTGCCAGCAATGGAAAATTTCCCGATTTTCCTGCCTGTATTGCGTATTGTCAATGGCTTTTGCGTAAGTTGATTCATATTTCTCGATTTCTTATGCTAATCCTGTTCACTGATGAAGCAAGTTCTTCTAAAAATTCTACAACGAATTTTCATAATAGTCATATGTGATGCGGAGGAAATCCACATCAAACATATGAAGATCGATTTCAACATCAGTTCTCGTTGAATGTTTGGATTGGCATTGTGGGTGACTGCCTACTTGGACCAGTATTTCTACCCTGAAGACTTACGGGGGAGGTGTACCACCACTTTTTGGAACACACGCTTCCAGAATTTTTGGAGAGTGTACCTTTGGAAATAAGACAAACCATGCGGTTTATGCACGATAGCGCACTTGCCCATTTCAGCCAGCTAACTCGTGACTTCTTGACTCAAGAGTATGGAAATCGATGAATTGCTCGAGGTAGACCTCAGTTTTAGCCTGCACGGTCCCTAGACTTAACCCCCTCGATTTCTTCCTGTGGGGCCCTTTGAAATAATTGGTTTACACTAGTAAATGTTGAGGCGAAATAGAATCATCGCTGGGTAAAAGTCGATAAGAACAGATCCTGGTGTTTTTGAAAGAGTTTGCCAATCAATGAGGAGAAGACTGAAATCTTGCATCCGAGCTCGATGAGGTCTCTTTGAACAGCTTTTGTACATTTTTAAGTGTTATTGGTTATACTCACAAGTCCTTGTTATACCCTTGAATTAAATTTTCGATTTTCAAACAAAGGTTATTTAATGATTAAAAAAAATACACTACGATGATTCTTTCAATCGAAGACTATGTGTCCGACACTGAAATGTATGGACTTTCTTTTCTTATCCTTTTCAACATTTTTTTACTCAAAAACTTGTGGTCGTATAAAAAAATATCAAGGGAACTTTTTTCTTGAAATTCAGTTGGAAAATTCAAAAATATCTTTTACTTTCGAAAAAATCAGTAGCGTTTTAGTTGTTTCTTTAAGGATAACCTACGTTGTGCTCTCACGCGCGCCACTAGCGAGTCCAAATTATTGCTTCGTGTTGAGAATTATACATCTTTGAAAGTTTTCGACACCCCCAAAATTTTACCTCAATATCTCAAGCTGTTTACGAAAAATTCAAATTTGACTGCATCTTTCGAAACAAACTTCAACACCCTGTAAATCGGTAGGAAGTATTTGTGGAGCTATGTTTATATGAACTTTTTTCATGAAATGACTTCAGCAAACACCTCCCTAACTATTACCCTGTATAAAACGATGCTAATAATTTTTTTTCTTTCAGGTTATATAGCATTTCAAAATAATAGACATGGTTCTCAATTCTTCATTTATTTGACAGAAGCCCTAAACACTTTCGCAGGTGATCATGACTTGTTGAGTATACTCATCCTAGCAAACCAGAGACTGTCCATAGACTTTGAATCCTATAATTCTAAAGCTCCCAAATGGAGCGGCAAAAAACAATGCATGTGTATTGTACATACACTGACGAGAAGAATTATGTTCAAATTATGAATGGAATAAGTGAATTATTTTAATTGATGGCACTTAAATATGATCATTCATCACTAGTCAATAAGATATATAGTTTATAATATTTATATGCATACAAGGTGATTCTTTCGTGTGGACAATTTGGATGTGGAATATTTTCGACTTTCAATAGTTGAACAAAATTTTGCATGTGATTGCAAGTTGTGCTAAAATGTTCACAGTCAAGGAGTTTCTGCTGTAACCAGAAGTTACCTGCAATTTCGTTATTTCAAATAACATAAGTTCATCTTACATTGTTATACCTCAAATTTACCGAAAGAGATTTTTTTCAAAATATTACAGAATTTTAGTATTGATTTTAATTAATGCTACAATGATCATCAAATTTACACACTGTGGTTTCTTCAGATAAGTAGTACAATTAAAGTACATTCGGAATGCAGGAACTTAGGGTTAATAGGAGGAAATCCAAACAGGGCTGCTTCTATTAGGAACTGAAACGATTGAGTAATGGTGACGAATTTAGTCTAACTAACTATTAGGAAATTTAAGAATTCTTTTGGTTATTGATTTCCAGTACTTCCTATACGTTCAATTTCTTTATTTTTCTTATGTAAAATATCAAAATTATAACTATAACTGATTTTTGTATGTGAAAACTGTGTTAGTACTTTGGTAACCTAATATTGAAATCTCCAAAAGTTCTACCGATATAACTTTGTCACAACTTCCACAAAAGCGTTCGTTTTCTTCATGAATTTTAGGTTCACAGTTTTCAATATATCTGCCTAGAGTGTTATCCGTTCTGAAAGTTTTAAAAAACTTTGTAGTTTTCATTGTTTAGCAGTTTTTAAAAGCTCCTTCAATTCAGACTGATATTCAGCAGTGACATTAGCCTCTTGAAAATAAGACTTCATTTCAGGGAGGGCTCAATTTTCATAAAGAAATCACAAAGCTCGTTTGGCATCCTTGAACCTTCACTAAGATTTTTCAAATATTGTCACGGTTCCAGTGTTTGTTGAAGCCTCGTTTTCAATAGGCTGTGAATTTATCATTTCCTCCAAGTCCGATTCAGTCAAATCTTTATCTTGCGATTCAAGCAACTCCTGAAAGTTACTTAATTTCTTCAGTGAGAACATGCCACATTTTTTTCCAACATGATTTCAATGTGAATGGGTTCAATTCTTCCACTGATTCTTTCATGTTTAAGATACATGTTGCTATGTCAAATTTCATAACATTTATACCAGGATCACATTCCATATTATTCAATATGATTTTGAAGGTTCATCTAATTTGATAGAGCATAAAAGCCTTGATTATTTCTTGGTACATGGATTGAAGCAAAGACGTCGTATTGGGAGGTAAAAATGTCTCTTTTATAGTTAGATGCAAGGTTTCAAACTCGCGAGAATGACCTGTCGCAATGTTTGAAACTAGAACAGCTTTAAACTCTAAATTCTTTCTTTTTGAATAAGTAAATGATTCGTTTATCACTTGGCTAAGGTTTTCAAATATTTATTAAAAATATTCGACATATGTTTTGGGTTGTTAGCCCATTATTAAGAGTAATACAGTACAGTCTAGTTGGTCGTTGCAAATTGGCTCGATTTTTCTGAGTGGACGTAATTTCAATAATCTCCAAGATGTCCTTTCTTTTTTCCTTTATTGCTTGGATGCATGAGTTAGATATTCTCAAATCTATGAAATGATTTTCATTGATGCAGTGGTCCGAAAAACCCGTAGAATTTTTATTTTGGAGAATAGATCTTTTATGTTCTTCACCTCTCTTCTCGATGCATCTTCCGGTTTGGCCTATATAGAATGTCTCACATTCACTGCAGTGCATTTTATATACTCCGCTTTCATCCAATAATTTTGTTTTATCTTTATTATTAACTAATAATGAACCAAATTTCTTTTCATTAGTGCTGATGGTGTTAATATTATATCTGTGTAATCTGTTTCATATTTTGTTGCTAATATTAGGAATATAGTTAATTGGAAATTTTCTGTTAGATTTTTCAGTATGTAACGGATAAATGCTCTGCAATAAAAGTTTATGTCGTTTTTGTCTTATTAAGGCAATAATTAATTTTGGTTCATAGTCGTTGTTCATAGCGATTAATTTCAAAACTTGAACTTCATTATCAAAATCGACAGCTGACAAAGGAATAGAAAGCAATCTATGCACAAATGAATGAAAAGTACTCAATTTGATACTCTGGGATTGGGAACTACTGTTATGAATGGGGGTATACGAATAGATTGGTTTTCTGTATATTTTGAAGGCGAGTGTGTCATGAGACTAACTAATCGACAAGTCCAAGAAGTTCAAAGATTGTTCATTATTTTCATTTTTTATTGTAAATTGAATTGATTGATGAAAATAATTCAACATTTGAATTTGGGAGGCTTTTATTTGGTAAAATTCCATTATCAATAATAAAAAACAAGTACTGTGTTTTAATGAATTTTACTTAATAATTGCGATTCGTAACGCGTTTCACTACACCGTAGCTTCTTCAGACGAATGAATATACAGAAAAATATAAATGAGAATATAACTATAAATGTTCTTGAGTAATTAAAAGCTTATTGGGTTGCTTCTTCTTAAGTGGTTATTTATGACAGGTATATCCAATAAAATTAAGGAATAGATTGCTCCCCGAAAAGATTCAATAGAGGTGAAGGGCTTTAATCGACTTGTTCATTGATGAATCTACCTGAGTGTTTGTATTTATTGATTTCTAAAGTTTCCCAAAGATCTACCTTCCAATATTTATTATCTGTATGCATACAGATAACTGTAAGAAACTATTGAGTTGTCTGTCTCTGCCAATCCAAATACAGAAGATATCATCTATATATCTTTTCCATAAAAATACATTATTGATTAGGATGTTGGGGGAACTAAAATTTCTATTTTCTAAATTTGCCATAAATATTTCACTCAATAACGGAGACAATATATTTTACATTCTCGATCAGCATATAAGAGAAGAAATCAAGCACCTGTGCCATGAACAATACAAGGAACAACAGAATAAGTTGAAACACCTCATCAAGAACAGTAAGTCTTCATTGTTGGCTAATAGTGAACCCACTCCAGAATTTCAATTTCATCCTAGAATAAAAAGGCAGAAAACTATAGATGGAAGTTGTGATAAAAATTTTTATAGGTAGAAAATTCAATATTAGGATATTTAGCATAAATGCAGTTTTGACTGACTACACCGATAAGAGTAACCTCAGTTACCAATCAGCGAAAGTATGGCGAGATTGATGACTTAGAACTTCAGTTCTTGAAGTCATACAGAAACCAAATTGCTTTGCACAACAAAAAATGCTCGATTTAAATCTTCACCAAAAGAAGTCGTTTCGGCATTTTCGCTGATATTTTGCTATAATTCGTTGACTTAATCGATAATAATTTTGGCAGAGAATATTTGTTGTTGAATTGTATTTATCAATTTCAGGGTTCTACCCTGAAGTATTAAATATCATGTTAGTTTAAATATTTATAAATATAAATAACTATTTAATATTAGATTTTTAATAAATTTTATTGTAAGTGTTAAAGGAAATAAACCTTTTTTTTTCGTAAGAGGTATTTTTATTATAAGTTTTTTCGTACCGTTGTTTTCTATCTAGTATTCAGCTCATTAACACGTGTTTGTCGAATCGTTTATATCGATCCATTATGATCATTTGTTTTTTAGTCTGATTTTTCAAAATAATTTTGAGAAGGAATATGATGGTACAGATTTTAATTCTCAAGAAAAATGTCAAGCAGACAATTCTAATGAACAAGCCTCTTTCCATAATTCATCTTCGACTGAATCTGCCATCAATTCTGAAGCATAAAGGTCAGTGAAGAATTCCGACCCCACATACATAAAACACATTGTAACTGGTGATGAGACATGGGTTAATGAGTTTGACATGCAAACCAGTAAACAAGGAATGGCGCCTTTCAACTGAACCGAAACCGATAAAAACACGTTGAAGTCGATTAGAAGTCAAGGTGATCTTGACTGTTCTCATTTGAATTTGGAAGGCTTTAACTTGGTAGAATTTCATTATCAATAATAAAAACAATTATGTGTTTTCGAGAAATTTCACTGAATAATTGTGATTCTTAACGCGCTTCACTACACCGTAGCTTCTTCAGACGAATGTTAAGAAATTATGACAATTATATATAGATACAACTGAGAATATAAATATAAATGTTCGTAAGTAATTAAAAGCTTATGGAGTTGCTTCTTCTTAAGTGGTTATTGACGACAGGTATACCAATAAAATTAAGGAAGAGATTCAATAGAGGTGAATCGACTTGTTCATTAATGAGTTGAGTCTACCTGAGTGTTTTGTTTGTTGACTTCTACAGTTTCCCAAAGATCTACTTTCCAATATTTATTATCTGTATGCAAAATTTCAATTTCACTCATGAAACAGTTATAATTTTCAAGGAAATGATTCAAATTACGCAAATTCAATTTCTTCTTAAGCTTTGACAACTTTCGGTAAATTATTCAATAGAGCATTAACAGCTTGGCATTTAGCTGACCATCGGATTTGACTACTTCGTTTTAATTTTGTTTTAGTTCAATTGTTCATTATTTCCACCGCGTGGTGGATCCAACAAAGACACAATAAAGTTTTTATAAGCCCAAATAGGTTAACTGCTTCTGGACATGATGACGCTGAACGCACGCCCACAATATTTAAGAAGTGTGCTGGACAAGGTACAAACTCTGCCAGCTCGTTCACTTGCATAATTCTGGATTGGGTATACGCCAGCCATATTAGATCCGTTGTCGTAACATTGTCCACGATATTTTTGCATGTCCAAACCATCAGCTTCTAGTTTTTCTAGAATTCGATGTGTAATATATTCTCCAGTTTTTCCATCTACTTCAGTAAAATCAATAAAGCTTTCCTTAATAGTACATCCAGTTTCTGTTATTTTTATATATCGAATAACCTGGCTCATTCGTTCTGAATGAGATACATCTAGAGTGCAGTCAAACATGATGGTAAAGTAGTTAGCCGCCTTGATCTCTCTGATAATTTTTCTAACTTTTTTTGCCATTATATAGAGTATTTCAGTTTCAGTAAAGGACACCTGTCCTTTTCTGATGTGGTCTAACTGATACTTGAGAGTAGGATCGTATTGAATGAGTAGACTTATCAAATGAGGAAAATTTCCTTGACTAGGTTGGGGAAAATCTTCAGTGAGATCACTCAGTGTTTCTTTAGTACTTCTAAAAGAAAGACAGTTTGTGGCAGTATACATGACAGCGTTCATTACTTCATGTAGTATATGTCTTCATTTTTTTTCTCAGAGTGAATTAATCGCTCTATATCGTGATCAATGCCCTGACATAGTTTAATTTGCTGCAGGCAGGTTTTCTACATAGTAAAACATTCTTTATACGTTTGTGATACTTCATGCTAAGTTAATCTTTCTGAAGTCTTTTTCCACTTAATGAGACCCTCTGTACACAACGCTGAGGTAGAAGTGTTAGCGAATAACTTGCAGACAGTGCAGTAAAGTGCAATTTTTGTTTTCGAGCAATTGTTCCGAACAACATGTTATGTGTCAAATGCCTACCGTTGCGTTCACTTGACCTAAACTCTACGTTAATTGGATGTTCATCATTTAATGATACAGCTTGTTTGCTCCAGAATGACCTTTGTGATCTGTAATTTTTTTGGCTCGGTCATGTACCTGGATCAATTACATCTATAATTTTGTATTTGCTGCTCGACTACAATAAGTCACTAGATGCTAGTTGAACGTTATCTCCCTGCTGATGAGAAAATACAGATGTATTATACTGTTTGCCATCATCTGAACCTTGAAGCTGCCGAATCAATTTGAGTGTCGAAATTACAAGAGTAATTAGAAATACCTGCAACCGTATCCGAAGTATCAGTGGAACTTGACGATGGACCTGCTTCGTAAAGCCATTTTCTCATCTTAGAAGCCGATTTATTCACTTCTTCGAATTTGTCTTCAGCTCTTTTTCTATTTTCAGCCCCAGAAAGCTCTTTTATGGGTGCGCTCATCGTTGACCTTTTACAACTTAAAAAATATTCATAATATAGTTTACACTGGTGAATGCCTGTGTTATGGAGCTCAGCAAAACGTGACCCTAATTTCAATGTTAAATAAATACTTCTCGTTACCATCTGCTGAAACTTTATTTTCATTTATTGTATTTGTGGAGCCTTCAGCATACAAAACGATTAATTAGTAAAGTAAAAATACCAATAACAAACTTCCACAGTCATAAAACATAATTCACTAACACAAAATTTACTGAATGGCAAATTACAATGCAATAGTGTTTTGTGCTTTAGCTATAAAGTTTTAGTCAAATAGGATGTACAACCAGGACCTACTCATTGCAAATATATATATATATATATATATATATATATATATATATATATATATATATATATATATATATATATATATATATATATATATATATATATATATTTAGGAAGTACAATAACATCGACCACTACGCATTGACGAAGGAGAAGAATACAAGAAACATATAGCGCAAAAAATGAGACAAATAAAGGAGGGAGAGAGTGTGGAAGATCTGTGGAATCAGATTGAAGAAGTAATTAAGGAGGCGGCGAAAAATCACATTGGAACACAAAATAGGAAAAGATCAAAGGACTGATTCGATGCAGAGTGTAGAGATCGAGTAACCAAAAGTGAACACAGCAGAAAAGCACTAATACAAAATAATACTCTAGCAAATCTAGAACAACACAAGAATGCACGAGCGCAGACAAGGGCTCTCAAGAGGAAAAAAAAAAGAGAACACGAGAAAGCAGAATTTGAACAAATTGAAGCCGAAAGACTTATGGTAAACTCCAGAAACTTTTACAGTGGAGTATCGAAAGTGAAAAGAGGTTTCAGATCCAACTTGGTCATGTCGCTCAAGAAGGAGAACGGGGATCTGATTTTCGATGAAAACGATTGGGACTTGAAAAACGCACTTTGAGATGCTCTTGACTGTGATACATGAAGAGGGATATAAAGAAAGAATCTACCTTACTGCAGACCTACCAGTAGAAGAACCTCGCCTTGAAGAATTAGTGAGGGCAATAAACAAGCTGAAGAACTGGAAATCTCCGAGCCCAGACAACATCCCCGCAGAATTGCTCAAGTACGGAGGCGATGCCCAGCACTCCCAGCTGCATTCGTTGATTAAACGTATATGAGAGGAAGAAAGCATACCAACTAAGTGGCAAGAAAGCATTACCATCCCAATTCACAAGAAAGAAGCAAGAACCAAATGCACGAATTATAGAGGAATCTCATTGCTCAATTTAGCCTACAAAATGATGTCAAATATCCTACTGGATAGGCTGACCCCCTTTGTGGGAAACTCTATAGGTGATTGTCAGTCCGGGTTCAGAAAAAGTAGATCCACAATAGACCAACTGTTTACGCTAAGGCAAATACTTGAAGAGGGGTGGGAATACAATCGAACCATACAAAACCTCCTCATGGATTTCCGGCAGGCGTACGACAGCATAAGGGCACAAACATGGAACGCAATGTCGGCGCTCTCTATACCGAAAAAGCTCATTAATATGACAGAACTTGGTATGGACGAAACCAAAGCAAAAGTTTGACTGGGAAGTAGGAGCTCTGAAGATTTCAGGATCAAAAATGGTCTCAAACAAGGCATCTTCAATAGACTAGAACCAGAAACAAGAAAGGTGGGTTTTAGAATCAACGAGGAGAAGATAAAGTACTTGTGCCTCAACAGACAAGGACGTAGAGATAGGCTAGGACAAAATAAAACGATCGAATCTTATAATTTCGAAAGAGTAGAGCAATTCAAAACCTTGGAGCTACAATAACAGCAGATAACGCCATGACAGAAGAGATGAAAGGTAGAATCCAATAGGCCAACCGATGCATGTATGCTCTGGAGAAGCTTCTGAGATCCAAAGGTCCATCTAGAATGTCGAAGCTAAGAGTTTATAAATCGATAATAAGACCTATTGTCACCTACGGGTGTGAAACCTGGAAACTAACCAAAGACAATGAGGAAAATCTCAAACGGTTCGATCGTAAGATCCTACGGAAAATCTACCTCCCCCACCACGACCCCACAACAGATCAATATCGTACAAGAAATAATATGAAACTAAAAGAGCTATTCAGAGACAGTAACATCATCCAGGAAATCAAGGCGCAGTGGTTGAGGTGGGCAGGTCATATCCAGAGGCTAGGAAACGAAAGGCTTGTGATGCTGCTTTAGGAGGAAGTACCACACGGAAGTTGGCGGGATAATATAAAAACAGATCTATCTAAATTGAATATCTCCTTTGATCCAAACCTAATGGAAGATCGCAGTGTGGGTGGAGGAGTATTGTGAAGTTAGCCAAGACCCACCCAGTGTTGTAGCACTTTTTTTGAATAAATTCGACAAGATAATATAATATATTTTATAATTTCTGTAAGGCATTTATTTCCAATACGGTGTAGCTTAAATCAATAGTTTCGCTAATAATTATTATAATAACACTAAATACTAGCACACGCAACCACAAACAAATAACGACCGTCCCTTGGCGTATAGGTTTATTCGGCTCGATTCGTGTAGCCTCTAGTTCTAGATACGACCACGGGGATTCCCCCGGCAGAGACACTTACGCTATCAGTGTTGCCAACTAGGCTAATACAGAATGTACTAAATTGATATTGAAAAAACGCATTTCTTTTTCTGAAGTGTTAATACTAAATGCCAAATCGAAGTTAATAAAAACTTACCAAATCGACTTTATTACAATATTTATGAATATCGTACGTTATACCGACAAAACAAAATTTTGAGAACAGACTTATTGTTCCTATGTGTGTCTATGATATCTTAAGCTTTAAATTGAAATATACGTTGGAGAATTCCCCAGAAGTGTCGTTGTTCGTTTAATTTAAAGAACTAATTTTCTGTTCTTTCAATTTAAAATAAAGGAGTTGTTCATTTCATATTTCTTTGTGTTGTGTTTGAATGCTAAAAAGTATGTTATAATGCTAAACGACAATGAAATTTAGGAAGCATGGCTCAAGATTCAAGATTCAAATTTATTAATGCTTCATACAAAGTATCTCAGTATATGCACAGGTCAAAATAAATAGATATGTTGTCAAATGAAAAAATGCAATAATAATATAACGAAAACACATACATGGTCCACACAAGTTGAGAACAAACGATTGTATATACAAAAACAGATAAATAAATAGCATAAAATAACTAGTAACTACTCATCCTCCAAGGCTCTCGACTGCGTCCTCTCAAAAAGCTCACCAGCATCAGCAAGGTTAGGACACGCGACAGAAATAGTTGAGTCATCGGTAAAAAGAATACTCAGGCAATCGGAAAAGTCATTAATGAATATTAGAAATAACAAGGGGCCCAAAACTGAGCCTTGGGGTACCCCGATGCTGACTCTCTTTCTACCCGACCAACTACCCTTGGCATATACATATTGACATCTGTTCGTCAAAAACGATTGAATAAAACTCATACTCTTTCTACAAAAACCATAACGTCAAAGTTTATCGAAAAGTGCTGAATGAGAGAAGCAGTCGAACGCCGTGGTAAGATCTCAAAATAAGGATAACGAGTACTGCCCTAGCTCAAAACACTCAACAGTGTTGGAAACAAACCTAAGAATTGCATCTGTTGTACTTTTGCCTCGTCTGAAACCGAATTGACTCTGCGAAAACAACAGATTTTCTTCGAAATAAGCTATGATTGGTCATTCATAATCTTTTCCAATACCTTACAAAATACTGGGACCAGAGAAATCGAACGATAGTTTGAAACACAATGAATCTCGCCTTTTTTTAAAGAAAGGTATCACTTTCGAGAGTTTGAGACACTGGAAAAATGCCATCGGCTAAACATATGTTTATCAAGCAGGTAAGAGGGCTAATAAAACTATTCAAATTTGTTCAATAATTCGAACGAGAGATCATAGTAATCTTTAGATTTGCTATTCTTCAATGATCGAATCGTATCCCTCACCTTGACTTGACCAACACTCTCAAATGAAAATTTCAAATTTTCTGGAAGTTTCTTGGAAAAAATGTAATTTGGCGTCAAATCGTTCTCGGGATTAGACGCTGTGACCCTTTCAACAACAGAAGCAAAATATTCACTATAGTCATCAACAGTAATATTTGAATCTATATCATTTTTTGCAGTTCTCCGCTTGGCATTTATTAATCCCCACATAGTACCCTGCTTATTTGATGAATTCAGAATAGTTCGATCATTGGCCAAAATATTGACTTTGTTAATTTCATTCGTATATTTTGAACGTAACTCATTCCTCAAATGTTTCAGCTCCTCAATCTTACGAATGTCATACAACTCCGTAATCAATTCAAGCCAGTATGCCAATGAGAACTAGTTTGACCCTCGTCATTCCTAATAAGTCGTTCAGGAAAAGCAGTCAGGTACGAAGCGAGAAAATTCTTATGGAATATTTCACAATGAGATTTTCATCCTTCGCAAAGTCCCGCTTTAACTCATTAAGAATTCGGTGAAATGAATCGAAACTTCTTTTTGTTAATGGTCTACATTGACGATTGGTCCGATTTCCATTTCATACAAAATTTGCTCCTGCATTCCCGAAACCATTCAGGAGGCGATTGATGTGTTCAAAAGCCAACTGGGTGTTTTAAAATGAAATGAATAACACAGGTCTGCAACAAAAATGCTGTCTGGATATTTTCAACTGATTTCTCTGTATTTACATGTTTTGAAAACAAAAAACATACTCAAAAAATTCCAGAACGTGAGGTTATTTTACAAAACGCAAAATTTTATTACAAAAAACGGATTTTTTGGGCTAAAAATGGATTAACTTGTAGTATAAATGATAGGTATAATTTTATTTTGATTACTGTTTTGAAATGTTTACAGGACATAACTATCATTAATTTCTAAATAAGGAACATCCTGTTTGACCTACATTAACAAGTATAAACATGTTGTAACCTGAACGTGCGCGCTCCGATAGTGTAGAAGTGGCGGGGGACAATTACGTGTTAACTCATCATTGTTTTATAGATCTTGGTTCAATACAGTGCAATGTCATCTGTGCGGAAGTGTGTGAACTCTTCGGATAGTTTCTGTTACATTTGTGGAGAATATATGACGTTGAAACAATAAGTTAATATTACGGACTTTGTGAAAAAAGGATACTTCGCGTATTTTGGCTTCAAACTTGGAGATCAGGATAAAGTATGGGCACCTCATAAAGTCTGCAAACGATGTGTTGAAGACCTTCGGAACTGGTTTAAGGGCAAGAAAAAAGCTTTCCTATTTGCGATTTCTATGGTATGGCGCGAGCAAAAGAACCATAGTGATGATTGTTACTTTTGTTCGTGTAATGTGAAAGGGTATAATTCAAAACGGAAGCAGTCAATTTCATACCCCAATCTGCAATCAGCTATTCGTCCCGTCGCTCATGGGACCGAAATACCACTGCCCAAGGTCCCTGCTACCTTGGAAGAGGTTCCAAGTTCTGACAAAGATGGTGCTGTACCTACACCCGATGACCAGTCAACTTTTGAATTTGAAGATGACAGAAGTCCAAAATTGTTTTCCAAAGGCGAGCTTAATGATTTGGTAAGAGACTTGAATCTTCTGCTGAGTTGCTTGGATCAAGGCTCAAAAGCAGGAACTTACTTTTGCCGGGAGTGTCTTCCTCTTGGTTTAGATATCGTGAAAAGCAGTTTACTTCCTACTCTGCCCAAGAGGACGAGTTGGTTTATTGCACCAATATTGAAGGTTTGATGAATACATTTAAGATCTCATTCGACCCAGAAGAGTGACGTATATTTATAGATTCTTCAAAAAGAAGCCTTAAAGCAGTTCTGCTTCACAACGGCGGTTTCTATGCTTCCATTCCTGTCGGCCATTCCGTACACCTCTAAGAAACCTACAAGAACTTGGAATTGATTCTTTGTAAATTAAAATATAAAGACCACGGTTGGCAAGTGTGCGGTGTTTTCGAAATCTAGGGCATTGCGCTCGGACAGCAATCTGGGTTTACCAAATTCCTTTGCTTTTTCTGTCTATGGGATAGTAGAGACTGAATAAATCACTTGACCAAAAAGTGTTGGTCTGCGAGGGAGCTTAAAGTTGGCGAAAAGAACGTCCTGCATGAAACTTTAGTGCCTTCTCATAAAGTTCTTTTACCACCGCTTCACATAAAGCTGGGATTGATGAAGCAACGCGTAAAGTCACTTCCAAGAGATGGAAATCGCTTCAAATACTTAATATCAAAGTTTCCTGGCCTCTAGGAGGCAACGTTGAAGGAAGGTGTTTTCGTTGGACCAGATATTAGACGGCTTATGGCTGATCCACTATTCGTCACAACCATGACGAATCCTCAAAGAGAAGGGTGGATTGCCTTTAAGGAAGTTATAACAAAAATTTTAGGTTAGTACATTTTCTTCATTCCCACCTCGACTATTTTCCAGAAAATTTGAAATGAACGATTTCACCAAGATATTAAGAAAATGGAAAAAAGATACCAGGGAAGATGGAGCGTCCCAATGATGGCAGACTACTGTTGGACGCTTAAAAGAGACCTTCCAGATGCTTCCCACAAGCGAAAATGTACCAAAAGGAGTGTCACTGGGAAAAAGAACTGCTCACTAATTAATGTTTTTTAGATAAGAAAATAAGTTTTGATACGCAATTATAAATTACTTTATTTAAATGAAAACTATGTTTTATTTTGAGATAATAACTTGTTTAGCATAGACTAACCTACATTGTCAGAAAACGTGACGTGCTTGGACAAAATGAAAGTCATTTTCGAATTCAGCACACCAAAAAACATAAGAGTTACACAAAAAAACCAAAACAGCTCTCAACTTTTTTTTTGCAGACTTGTGTAATTGACAGAACTACGTCGCAAAGGATGCTGGATGCTTCGTGAAACAAGTAATTTTCTCGAAGTAAAACTTCCTAAGACGCAGTATGTAAAGAGAGAAAAATTTGCTACAAAAATATTTTTAAACTGTCGTATTTGTAACACATTATATTTTGATTTTGGCGTCCCTGAAACTGCGACCCGGGGCTGGTTCCCTGGTTTGCTCCTCCTAGATCCAGGGCGGCCAAATGTAAGTGATAATTTCAAGAAAATATCTAAACTCATTCTCCATACACTTCTAATAAGTCATCTAACGTGAGCACCCCAATATACCGATATCGAAATTAATTGTATCGTCTTCAAAGTAGGCCACTTTCGAAATAATAAAATTTACGTCAACGAATAATCCACGATCGATGCACTATTTGTAACAAGGCAATTAGTAGAAAAGTCTCTTGAATATAACACTCCAGCATATCTTTGTTTCATAGACTTAACGAAGGCCTTCGACAGAGTCCAACTGAAGGATGTAATCAAGATACTGGAAAACAAAGAGGTACCCAAAAATATATAAGACTCATAAAAGATCTGAACACTATTACAACAACGCAAATACGAACAAACCACACCCTAACGTAGCATTTCGGAACAACATCGGGCATCCGCCAAGGTGATAGTCTTAGCCCTCTACTATTTAATACTGTTATGGACCAACTTGTAGAGACCGTTAAAAACTTGGGACTAGGATACCGCATGGGAACCTACAAAATTATCATCTTATGCTATGCCGATGACGCCGTACTCATTGCAGAATCAGAAGACGACCTACAGAGAATGTTATACGCCTTTAGCAAACGCGCAAAAAATTTCAATATGGAAATCTCAACAAGTAAGACAAAATGCATGACCATAGCTAAGGAACCTCTGCGCTGCAAGTTAACAATAGACAACGCCACTATAGACCAAGTCATGTCATTCGAATACTTAGGGTGCAAAATAACAAGCACAGGATACCTTGAAGATGAAGTGAGGAGACAAGTGAACAAAGCAGCTGCAGTATCGGGACATCTTAAACAACCAATTTGGAGAAATAAACACCTCAGTATACCATGCAAATCCAGAAACTACAAAACATGTGTGCGACCAATTATGACATACGGGGCAGAAACAAGAGCGGAAACGTCGGTAACAAAGAGGAGACTAAGAACAACAGAAATGAAAACGCTAAGAACTATAACCGGCTACACATTGAATGACAGACAAAGAAATACCGACATAAGGGAAAAATGTGAAACAGACGATATTGTAAGATGGGTAAGAAAAAGAAGAAGAGAATGGAACCAGCATGTAAACAGAATGACCACAGATAGAATAGCCAAAATCGTATATAACAACATACCACACGGAAGAAGACCCGTTGGACGACCACCAAAACGATGGCGGGACAGTTGGCAATCAACTTCACAAGAACTGCTGCAGGGAAACCGGAACTGAACAGGCGCTACGCCTTCTACACGGCGAAGAAGAAGAAGAATAATCCAATCATCAAAACATTTTTCGAACGCTTTTTCCCGTGTCGACTTCAGTTGTCGCCGATAATTCTCTTTTATGTCTTCTATACATTCAAAACGGTTACCTCTGAAAAAAAAACGAAAGAATCGGCCAGATCCATATCGGGTAAATATGGTTGTCCAACGGTGTTTGTTGAGTTTTTGGTTATTAATTCATTCACAATGATAGCCTTGTGAGATGGTGCATTATCGTATTGCAAAATCCATGAATTTTCTCCCCACAAATCTGACCTTTTTCTACGAATCTGCTCTCACAAACACCGCATAACGATCAAGTAATATTTTTTATTTACCGTCCGACCATCTGGAAAGAATTTCGAGTGCAAAACACCGCGATAATCAAAGGAAACAGTTTTTCAGCACTGATTCACCGTAAGCCTTGTTTAAAAATCGCAAAACGTACTTGTGAGAACTACCAAAATCGAGAACTGTAAACAAACTAAATGACACAACGCGGTCAAATTCCGCATCAGTATAGAGCATAGTTACGCCAACTCATTAACAACAAAAATATCGACAATGGTTTTAAGCAGATTTTTTAAATAAACAATTACCGGTCATTTTTTGGCAGAATGTAAGCTTTAATTTTTTTGGGTTAGATTAAGGTAATTAACTAAACGATAACGCCGTTCCGTTAGTACATTCCATTCAAAAACACCCTATATATTATGAAATCAAATGTATTCTGCTAATGTAAAACAATTTTATTTATTCATTTATCTATAATAATCTACAAATCTGAGAGTGAGATTAAGTTTTTTACTTTCTTCTATGAATGCTGCTTGTTGTTTTGCACTAAAACTATCTGCAAGATTACAATAATGAATGTTTGGAAAGAATTCCTTTATCTTGGTTATGTTGCAGACAACAAGTGGATTGTCACCAAAATCCAAAGACTTCAAAGATGGCAGCGGATTCCATTGGTCCCATTGTATTTCTTCTGCAAATCAAACAATTAATTTAGATTATAAACTTCATGTAACCGAGAGAAAAATTGAAAACCTAATGCGTCCGCTAACTGTTTTGATATTGATACACTTGACATAGACACATATCAGACATAAAAGAATATTATGGAAATTATCTCTAATTCCCAAACACTACACGGTGTTACATAATGATATGTCACAACTGGAGGGGGTCAATCTACTTGCAATTTTAAGAAAAAAGTTCATATAAACATAGGTACGCAAAAGCTTCGTTACGGAGCTTCAAAACTCCTGCAGTTTTTGGATATTCAGTCCTAATTTGGAATGCAAGCTATTTTTTACAGCCTCCATCATTACACGTCCTAAATTCAAACTAAAATCTACAAGGTGTTTTCTTTTCCGGAGCCATGTCTTCTTTTGCCCTTTCAAACTGATCATTGTACACTCAATTTTCGTCATCTTCGTTCAATTTAGAAACTTTTTTGACACCTATATTTTTTTCGTATCTCCAACCGTTCTCGAGCAAAAAATTATTAAACTATTGTAAGCATTCGCTGAATTGAAAACATTCCTAATTAGAAAATTGACTAGTAGGCTTTGATTTTTTTCATTTATTTATTTATTTTAACAGTTGCTAAAGTTGAACCAAAGTCTGCTCGAATTAGTTATTAAATTAACGATTAGTTTTAATACTTTTGAAGTTATTGCTGTAAGAAAAAATGGCTAATTTTGTTAACGCCAAATTGGCTGATATCCATTACATGTACTGACGACTGGCTGACGAAAACACAACAGAAGCTAGGCGAGTATATCTGGTACGCTTTCCAAATCGAGTTACACCAGATAAGCGAACATTTTCAGATATCCACTGAAGGGTAAGGGAAACTGGTACTTTTACTGCAAATAATCATTTAAAAGGTGCAATTAAAACTATGAGAACTCGAGATATTGAGGAAGCAGTTTTGAATTATATTGATTTGAATCCTCATGTGAGTACAAGAAAAATTGGAAATTAGTTGAATATTTCACATGTTTTAGTTTAGAGAATTCTCCACGACTTTTTATTGTATCCGTTCCATATTCAACGCGTCCAAACTCTACTTTCTCGTGATTTTCCTTCAAGACTGAATTTCTACTGATGGTTCTTAGATAAAATTAGAGAAAATGCTCATTTTAATAGTGAAATAATGTTCACAGACGAAGCTAACTTTTCGAGAACTGCTATCACAAATTTTCACAATAACCATTATTGAGCTGACGAAAACCCTCATTTGATTGAAGAATCTCATCATCAAGAACAATTCTCACAAAATGTCTGGGTCGGAATAATTGGAAATTATTTGATTGGTCCATTTCATTTGCCTAACAGACTAAACGGTCCCGCTTATCGGCAATTTCTTCAAGAGGATGCTCGAGATTGCTTGAGGATGTGCCACTTTTGGTGAGAAACATCGTGTGAATCATGCATGACGGGACACCAGCACAATTCAGTGGAGAAGCTAGGGAATTCTTGAATAATACATTCAACAACCGATGGATAGGTCGGGGTGGGCCAGAACCATGGCCTCCTAGGTCCCCAGACTTAAATAGTTCAGACTTTTTCTTATGGGGATATCTCAAAAGTGTAGAAGAATTGAGAAATCGAATTATAAGCTCTTGTGACACGATAAGAAATACCGCAGGAATATTTCAAAGAGTGCGTGATGATATGCGAAGAAGGACAGAGGCCTGTATTCTTGCAAGTGGAGGACACTTCCAGCAATTTATTAGGTTTTTAATTGTTCTTTTTTTAGTTTGATATTTAATAAGTATAAGTTGAGTCTCAGAAGACGAGCTATCAAAATAAAAGCAAAGTTTGGGCATACCTATCGAGTATTTCTATTATTTTTTTTAGCGAATAGCATACAATTCAAATAATTCAAATTCAATAATTTTTTACTCGAAAACGGTTAGAGATACGAAAAAATTAATAGGTGTAAGGAAAGTTTCTAAATTGAACGAAGATCACGAAAATTAATTGTAGGTTGGTCAGTGGCGTACTCCAAAAAAGTTTGAAAGGGCAAAAGGAGACATGGCCTCGGAAAAGAAAACACCTTGTGGATTTCAATTAAAATCTAGCACGTGTAATGATGGAGGCTGTAAAAAAAGCTTGCATTTCAAATTTGGACTGAATATCTAAAAAACTGCAGAAGTTTTGAAGAGAAAACCAATTTTCTCCGCAAATTTCAACACCCTGTAGCTCTGTTACGAAGATTTTGCGGACCTATATTTATATAAACAGTTTTTCTTAAAATTTCAAGTAGATTTACCCCCTCAAGTTATGACATACTTTATGTAACACCTTGTATATTGAATGAAGCCCATTTTTTTATGAAGTTGCACAATATTCAACGACATATTAGTTCATACTGTTACTATACAAATGTGTTTTTATCATCACTTTAACGATGAGACAGTCGTTTTTGATCGTTTAGAAAATGCATTTTTGTTTTCCGGAAGATAAATTCGTTCAGTCTAAAATTCTTAGTACAGTATACCTGGGGTATATATTCCGTAAATACACACAACCAAATTTATATGGAATCAATCGGTATTTCATTATTGATTGTTTTTTGCCATGTATCTTTGTTTGTTTGTTTGTTTTTCCTTTAACGTGCTCTGTTTCTGCCTTTCGGCTAATGACACGCCGGGGAATTCTGTCACCTCACTAACCGGGGAATTTTGCCGAACCCCTCTCGTGTCGAGGGAAGGGATCTTTAATGTCCAACACATCTCTGTTAGACAGGACCGACAGGTTTACATCTCCTCCGAAAGATGGACACTCAAGCGATTCCCAGAATCCGAAAAATCGCATCGACTTTGTGGGGATTGATCCCAGGTAACTCTGCGTAGGAGACGAGCATCATATCCCATACGCCACCGAGCCGGCTGCCATGTATCTTTGACTACTTGTGAAGAATGAAGTTTTTTGTTATAAAAAAAGTGGATAGTATGATAAGAAATGTTGAATTATCGCCACATGCTCGGGATATTGTACTCAGTCGTCACTGATATTTGAGACTGTGAATTTCAAAAAAAAGCCTATAATCATAATGGAAAATGAATTACGTTGGATTATCCGATTGCTCTCGTTGAAGGAGGTGTGACACAGAGGGATATAGCGGCCACAATTGGGGTATCACAGGGGGTGATTTCAAAAACCTACGCCCGATACGTGGAGCTACAATCTCTGCATAATAGGCCTAGAAGAAGTTGTAGGAAGATCACTTCTGGAGAACAAGACCGCTTTTTGCCAAATTTCAAGAAGAAACACTAGTGCGTCGCACCCCATACTCCAAAGGCAATTTCTGGATGCAACAGGCATCAGTGTATCAGTCGAAACGATACGTCAAAGACGTTCAAGGGGTTTATACATCAGAAGGCCCTTAAGAGTTCCAGAGCTAACCAGACAACAAAAATTCACAGACTTAATTGGTGTATCGAGCACCAAAATTGGAATATTGAGAATTGGCAAAATGTTTTTTTTTGGATGAGACCAGAATTGGTGTTTGATCAGATGACCGCCGATCGGGTTTTGAGAGGTCGTGGAACACAAGCTAGACTCCGAACAGCAAGACAAATTCCGAAATACCAAGAGGGCAATGTGATGTTTTGGGGTGACATTATTCTGGGAGGCAAAACAGATTTGATTTGGTTTCCTGCGAGTGTAACGGCTAGAAATTGCGTGGACCTAGTGCTGGAGCTCATAGTGAGACTCTGGCGAGGTGCACACGGTGAGAATTTCACTTTTATGAAAGATAATGCTGCTCCGCATACCAGCAACCTCACGCAACATTCTCTTGAAACAGAGGGAATCGCTATTTTGGACTGGCCAGCTTGCTCTCCGGACCTAAATCCTATTGAACATTCATGGGATAATCTCAAAAGGATAATCCAAGAATCCCACAACAGCTTATCCAAGCTGCCACAGAAGAGTGGCAGAGTATCACCCCAGAGAAAGTCGCAAACCTAATCCAAAGCATGCCTAGACGGATTCAGGCTTGTACCAGGGCAAAAAGAGGTAACACAAGCTACTGAGGTCGAGAAAGAACAAGGTCGAGAAAAAACACCTACTCCATGAGAAAACAATTTTCAATTTTTTTACTACTATTTTATTTGTTTCTTTCTTAAAATGAACCATAATTTATTTCTTTTTTCAATTGAAATATCTCAAAAAGAATCAATTCTAACAATCCTCGTTAGGAAAGTATCTGCTGAACTCCTGCTTGAGGTTCTTCAAAAGGTCAATTATCAAGTTTTTCAAAAGGGAACCTTCAAAAACGTCCCCAAAACATGCTTCTTCTGAGACTGACATTACTTTGTTGAAACTTGAATAGTTACTGGGGGTCATTGATACTTTACGTATCCGAAGTTGTAGTTTCTCAACGTACATCTTGATGGCATCCCGATGTATTACTATATTTGAGTCTGCACCTTGCAATCCCAATTTTAGTTTGTTCAACGTGTCAAAAAAGTCTGATAAATAGGCCAGAATCACTTAGTTACTGGTTTTTTGAGCTCTGCACTAAGCTCGTTTTGTTTCTGCAGTGCCAAAAACGTAATTATTTCATCACAGAGCTCAAATAGTCTTCCCAACATATTGCCTTTTCATAGCCATCGTACTTCTGTATGAAATAGCAGCGTTTTGTGATCACAAAGACTCTCAAATAGTCGAGTATTCTATACCCTGTTCCTTACGTAGTTGACTACTGTAATACATAGCTTTAAAACAGCATTGAGTTCGTTTGGAAGCGTTTTTGCTGCAAAGGCTTGGCGGTGAATAAAACAATGAATCCCAACCACGTCTGCATTCTTCTGTTCGACCAACTGCACAAAGCCTGAGCGAGAACCGAGCATTGAAGGAGCACCATCTGTGCATACACCAATAATTTTTTGCCAAGAAAGTTCGTGTTTCTCAAAAAAATCTGATACTGCTTTCATCACATCTACAGCTTCAGTAGTGGTCACCAGCTCAGAAGAAAACATCAGTTCATCCTTCATTCTTTCATTTTCAATGTAACGAACATATACAATTGAATGAGAACATTGTGCTACGTCTGTACTCTTGTCAAGCTGGATAGCAAAAAACTTGGATTTTTTTATTGCATCAACCACTTGCCTTTCAATGTCCTCAGCCATATCTTCAATTCGGTGTTGTCTGAAAGTGGTATTTGTGATAGCTTTTGCCTACTATCAGTTCCAAGAACAACATCGGCTGCTTTTAAAAGGCACGGTTTAACAAGCTTTTCACCAATAGTGTGACTTTTCTTTTCCTAAGCAATAAGAAGAGATAATTCATAGGAAGCTTCAAGCACTTTTAGAGATGACTGAGCAGCAGATCCAGTGCTATCTAACTTCTTGTGCTTTAAATTCTGAGATTTTGCAGCGAAAAACTCTTTAGATTGGTCTTTTAAAGAGGCATAAACCCATATTGAATATAATCGTCAATATACTTGCGTTTCTTTGCCGTATTCATCTTCTCTGAATCAGCTTCACACAGAACTCACATAACACAAAAACAATAACTCCAATTCAAACGTCGCAACAATTATAGAACACCCATAATACAGTAAACACGCTGACTGATATTTCACGGAAAGCACTGGGCCAGATCGGACTAGTTACAACTCAAGCACTGAACAAACTGCAAGGTTATTGACACTGGACTGATGATGCGGTTGGGTTGGTGGTGGAAGGGGTGAGGGGACACTCGCACTCACACCAAGACCAAACGGAGGTATCGGTACACACGGTCGTTGCCGTCGAGGGGGACGGTTTTGAGAACCTTGAACTCTTGTGTAGTTGAATAAAGTTTGATAAAGTTTACAACTTTATAAAAACATTACAAAAACAGTTATGAAAACTTAGAAAGGCTTTATTTCGAAGATTTAAGGAAATTATTTTTGTAATTTTTCTATTTATTTATTTGGGTATCACGACCCCCCCCTTGACTCTACGCCCTCTAGTTTGAGAACCCCTGTAACAGCTAGCAGAGGTTTTTTTCATTATTATCATCTAAAATTCTATAGATTTTATTCATCTGGAAATAGATATTACCTGTTCCCAATATAATAAAAACTTTATTTGGAATTGAAATTCGAATGGATCAACTGAATACTTACCTATCTTATTTTTGTTTAACATTAGTTCCGTTAATTTTGGCAAATTCTGAAACGTGCCAGGCTTGAAAGTTTTGATTAAGTTGTGGCCTAAATGGAGTTCCTTCAGTCTTGACATCGTCGAAAAAGCATCATTGTCAATTTCCGAAATCTTACAACTGACTAGATTCAGATATTCCAAATCAACTCCCACGAACATGTCCTTACCAATTCTTCCGATGTTTATGTCATTTAACCTGAGAAAGTTCAAATCTTTCAAGCCAGTGAAAGCGTCACGATCAAGTTCTTGATTAGCCTTTTCGTAAGCGTCAATTGTGACGTAAAACAGCTTTGGGGTGCACTGGAATAACTGTTTGGTGATCTTAGGGAAGTGATCGTTTCCATTAATGTACAAAGTTTTTAAGTTTGGTAAGGCACAAAAGGAATCAGGTTCTATTGCTTCAACAGTTGAGAATGATATATCCAGGTATCCCACATTCTTTTTAGTTGTCAATTTCTTTTTTGTTATTTTTCCCTTCGATCCAGTTATAAAAATCTTGAAAGTGTCTTCATCAAATGGATCACAGTTTGCACAGACCAGAAATGCTAAAAGCACCAGTGTTTTCATCTAAAATAGATTTTTATGTTAAAACGTAAGAAACATAAAATTCACGGTTCCAAAAGAGTGGGCAGACGATTTTAAGAAAAGCTCAAAAGCTTTAACAGAAAGTCTTTTAGTAATTTTAAAAAAATTGCAATAGATGTTATTTGCTCGTCGTTACGGATAAGTAAAATTGTATTTGTAACTAGTTAATTTTTTATATCTGGTATCATATACAGATTGTTTCGTGAGGAAACGTGATAAAGAATTGAGCGGTGAACTCGAAATGCGCTAATATTTCTGAATTTGCACCTTTCTTTACGATATACAGGTTGTGTAGTGAGATTTGGACGAAATTTCAATGATCCATATCTCCTGAACTACAGATCCGATTTCGTTAAAATTTTGTAAGATTTTCACATGGGTCGACCTCAATAAAATATTGACGTGTCAAAGAAAAAGCTGAAGCTACTACAGACAAATGAGTTTTTTCGGACAGTTCACCCTGTATATCGATATTCTGAATTTGAAGATTCTTCAATAAAACTTCGAGTCCTGGTTAACTAAATCAGACCATGATATTGAAAGGTACCATTTCTGGGTTCCAGCAGCTAGGGCTCATTCTGTCCCTGGATCCCTGAAAGATTGTATCCACGAAAACTTAGTATCCTTAGTCGCTTCCAAATTCGAAAAATCGAGAAAAAAAATCCAGTATAAAGTGTAATCCGTAAGTGCAATCTTCAAAACCGATTTCAAAAGTTATTACAAGGACTACAACATACAAACGTTTGAACGAAATATTTGCACATAAAAATAACTAATTATAATGGTAATAAAAAACAGGTACTGTGTTTTAAGGAATTTTACTTAATAATTGCGATTCGTAACGCGTTTCACTACACCGTAGCTTCTTCAGACGAATGAATGTACAGAAAATATAAATATAAATGTTCTTGACTAATTAAAAGTTTATTGGGTTGCTTCTTCTTAAGTGGTTATTTATGACAGGTATATCCAATAAAACTAAGGAATAGATTGCTCCCCGAAGAGATTCAATAGGGGTGAAGGGCTTAAATCGACTTGTTCATTGATGAGTCTACCTGAGTGTTTGTATTTATTGATTTCTAAAGTTTCCCAAAAATTTATCTTCCAATATTTATTATCTGTATGCAAAATTTCAAACTGTGGATCGAAAGAATTATTATTTTCTAAGAAATGATTAGCGTAATTTGAATCTAATTTTTATTTGAAAAACTGCGTTTATGTTCTGATATTCTAATATTAAAATTTCTATGTGTTCTACCAATGTATAAATTATCACAGTCATTGCAATTCAATCTATAAACAACTGATTTATTGTTTTTACCTGGTTTGGTTTTATTATTTTTCATATATTTGCCTAAATTATTATTAGTTTGGAAAGCTATGTTGAAATTATTGCTACTTAAGAATGATTTCAGTTTCTCACTTGTAATGCCAACGTAGGTTGAGGTGTTGAATTTTTGTTTCGATTTATCGACAGGGTAAACTTCATTCAATGCGATTCTACTTTGTTTTTTATTTAAAATATTATTTATTAGTTTGGGATTGTAACCATTATTTTTGGCTATTTGTTTAATCAAATTTAGTTCTTCGTTGAAATTTTCTGGTGATAACGGGATGTTAATCAATCTATGAATAAAACTATTGAATGCTGACATTTTATGTTGATATGGTTGCCACGACGAGTTATGTTTTATAATATCTGTATGTGACGGCTTATGGAAAATTGCGAAAACATGTTTTCCATTTTCATTCGAAATTGTTACGTCTAAGAAATTTATCGAATTAATGCTTTCTATTT
This sequence comes from Cryptolaemus montrouzieri, assembly GCA_013387265.2. Classification (NCBI taxonomy): domain Eukaryota; kingdom Metazoa; phylum Arthropoda; class Insecta; order Coleoptera; family Coccinellidae; genus Cryptolaemus; species Cryptolaemus montrouzieri. The sequence goes on along the minus strand of JABFTP020000083.1, from coordinate 776,337 downwards.
CGGTTGTGAATGCAATTTTTGGATGTAATGATTTTATATGATTTTCGAAAATTTTCAACTGTCTATCTGTTCCTGTGAAGCAAATAATGATATCGTCTACATAGCGATACCAGTATGAACAATATTTACTGAGTGGATGATTGTGAATTAATTTCTCGAAGTTATTCATGAATATTTCTGCTAACAAAGGACTTAACGGATTGCCCATAATCAAGCCGTCTTCAATAGTATAATATCTATTAGAAAAAGGAATCAAACATGAATTACATCCAAAACATAATGAAACAAATTTTGAACAGTTAGGCATAGACTCCGAAATCATTCTCAAAAAATCCAAAGATAATATTTTAGCCAAACATCAAACAGCAAAAATCATCAAAGAAGACTTTTCGAAATTATCACCTCATTGCAATTCCGATTATAAGATAATAAAAACAATTCGTGAAAATAGTACCAAGAACGATTTAGTATTCACTAAAGCAGATAAAGGTAACACCGTCATCGCGATTAGTAAAACCGATTATATTTCTAAAACTGAAGAATTCTTAACAGCCGGAAACTATATAACATCAACTAAGGATCCTACCGCAAAATTTCAGAAAGTGGTTAAAAACATAGTTTCGACAGCAAAATCAGTAATTACAGATCACGAAAAATATAAATTCATTAACTCCAATCTACAATCCTCCGAATTATATTCGTTGATAAAACTTCATAAACCTAATTACCCTATTAGACCTGTTGTTTCTTATGTAACGGCACTCCGTTAAGTCCTTTGTTAGTGGAAATATTCATGAATAACTTAGAGAAATTAATTCATAATCATCCACTCAGTAAATATTGTTTATACTGGTATCGCTATGTAGACGATATCATTATTTGCTTCACAGGAACAGATAGACAGTTGAAAATTTTCGAAAATCATATAAAATCATTACATCCAAAAATTGCATTCACAACCGAAATAGAAAGCAATAATTCGATAAATTTCTTAAACGTAACAATTTCGAATGAAAATGGAAAACAGGTTTTCGCAATTTTCCATAAGCCGTCACATACAGATATTATAATACATAACTCTTCGTGTCATCCATATCAACATAAAATGTCAACATTCAATAGTTTTATTCATAGATTGATTAACATCCCGTTATCACCAGAAAATTTCAATAAATAAAAACAAAGTAGAATCGCATTGAATGAAGTTTACCCTGTCGATAAATTGAAACAAAATTGAAATTTTGCATACAGATAATAATCACTTAAGAAGAAGCAACCCAATAAACTTTTAATTACTCAAGAACATTTATAGTTATATTCTCATTTATATTTTTTCTTTATATTCATTCGTCTGAAGAAGCTAAGGTGTCGTGAAACGCATTACGAATCGCAATTATTAAGTAAAATTCCTTAAAACACATTACTTGTTTTTTATTATTGATAATGAAATTTTACCAAGTAAAAGCCTCCCAAATTCAAAAATTATAATGGTTGTCAAAATCCGGCGCTATTCTCTTGACAGATAGCAAAATCTAATGTAAAAAATATCCTCGAAAGCCAAAAAAAACAGAAAATTCTTCAAAAACAACGATTATCATAAACACTTTGACAGTGTTTACACAAAGTAGTTTTTCAAAAATAATTATGTGGTAAAGTAATCAGTTATTAAGTTGATCTCCGAAATGTGGACCTCCTAACTTTACGCATTTAGTTGCCTGTTGAATTAGATCATAAGTTTGCTTAGATATTCCATGAAAAATATACAATTTTACAGTTAGCTTAAGTGATTTTGAATGCTTCGTGAGTCAGTAAGAATTCACATGAAATTTGTTAGTTCAATAATTAATAATGCCATAATCTATGGTTGCGGAACTGTATATTTAGAGGAGGTGGTTATGTGGCCCCTGTAGGTATATTGCCCCCCTTCGATATTTATAATTTAGAAGCACGACATCTAGTCAATTTTTGTGCAATCGCGTAACCCTTGTGTATGTGTCAATTAGTATCCAAAAATTTCACTGTGCATTTTTATGATTTTTTCCGGAAATACTGAACCTTAGCTCTTGTAATTTGTGCATTGTGTTCGGTGAACGTTTTCCTATCGGATTTTGAAGGTAATTATAAAAAACATTTCTTATTAATATCTCTAATATGGTTTGTTTAAATATTCTTTGATTCATGTAATTTGGCCACTTTACATTGTATTATAAACACGGGGGCCATATATGATGTATGACAAAAATATATCATATCATTTTTTTAAGCTTTTGCTACAGATGCCCTGGCAAACTTTGATATCTCCATCTGTAAAGAAAAGAAAAACAAGCTGTGAGGACAAAGACGATGGGGTATGAAAAAGCTGTGAAAATATTTTGCGTGCCAAAATCTACACTGAAAAGGTTAGGTTAGTGAAGGATTCTCAAGAATCGTTAGAGTTGCTTGTGCATAAACATCTCGGAAGATAACCTATTTTACCACCTGAGCGGGAAATGAAGTAAGTGGAATATATATTGTTTATGGAGTCGAAATACACACACCACAAAAATTGTGGCATCACCTGGTATTCTGAATTCCACAATCGATTAAGCAGATCGATCGCAGTTTCTTTGTCAACATATGTTTTTGGACATATGAGGGGAGAAAATCTTATCTATGTAGTAACATTTGTTTCCATATGATCTCAAACACGTCTGAAACAAGAATGAGTTTATTTAAGTATCAGTATTCATTCAATTTCTTTTCAGTGCTCATGCTAAATTAATGCAAGTTTTTTGTGTTTCTTGTCGATTTTCGAATCTTTGAATTTATTGTAATGGCTGTTGAAGATCCTAGACGCTATTTGCGTGATCATGAAGTGGTAAGAATTGTAATACTTCTAGAGTTAACATTCAGCTTGTTGAATGTTAACCAAAGCACTATTTCAAAAGCAATTAATCGGTACCACGAAACAGGGGAATATGGAAGAAGGGCCAGACAGGGAAGAAATCGGATAACAACACCAGTTGATGATCGTTGGCTTCGTTTAACTGCACTATGAGTTCTGCACTGTACGGCTAGAATGCTACAAAATGAACTTGCACTTTCCAGAAATATGCATATTTCATTGCAAACTGTTAGGAACAGGCTCAGAGAAGACAATATCAGACCAAGGGTGGCTTTTACCGGCCCGCGTCTCACCAAATAGATAGCATCGAGTTGCAAGACTTCAGTTTGCGAGATAGACGCATGCCTGTATACAGACGACCTGAGGAACGGTATCAGCAATGCAATATCCGGCAAACCGAAAAATTCGGAGGAGGCTCAGTAATGGTGTGGGTAAGCATTTCTTTCTATGGTCGAACTGAGTTAGTCCTAGTAAATAATGGAAGAATGACAGCGGCCAGATACTACTACTAGAAAATCTGCTTCCTGAAATTTGGAACTCCAAAATTTGTTTGAGGGGCTTTCGAGACGTATACTGGCAGTAATTAGGTCCTGGGGAGGAAACACTCGATTTTGAAAATGATTAGTAACCATTCGATACTAGTTGATTGGACTCTTCGCGAAAATTGTTGATATTTTCGATCATAATTTCATTTCTTTTGGATGATATCTTCTTATTTGTAACTTCTGAAAGTTTACAGAGCCAATCATGCAATCATGGGAATATGGTTCAATCAAAATGGAGCTCCACCTCACAATGCCCAAATTGTCACAACGTTTTTGAACAATGTCTACCAAAATCGATGAATTGGAAATTCAGGACCTCTGAGGTGGCCACCTAGGTCGCCAGACCTTAATCCTCTCGATTATTTCGTTTGGAGATATCTCCGAAACTATCAGACAAAACCGGATAACATCGAAGATCTCAAAACCCGAAGCCGGAAGCCGGAGTGGTTGCGCTTCAATCCGCAGGAACACGTTTCTTCTGACTGTCAATGGTGAATTAACCAAAAGATTCAATTTTTGTATCCAAAGGAATGGACAGCAATCTGAGCCAAACTGTGATAGTTTTCTATTGAATATTACAGTTAAATTTTTTGACGAATTCATAATTTCCTTGTTTCTGTGGTCTTCAAGGCAACTGCGTTTCATCTCGATAAGAATGAATAAATGAGTTTCAAGCTCTTCGTTATTTTTTGTACTGAAAAATATCATATGTCGATTGAGTTCAGGAAAAGGCATTGTTTCGATGGTGCAGTAACATTAAACCGACGGGATAACGATATTCGAATTTTATTGGAAATATTTCATCTCTATGTTTGTAAAACGATAGAAAGTGACTGAATCTGAAATGAAAATGCGAGGAAAACCAGAAAAACTTTGAAAATTCAGCATAGAACTGCACCAGAGCAATGAAATTCAAAGGAAAAAATCCTCCTTTTTTCGATGAAATTAGCTCTGAGCAGGTGTTGCTATACCTCAAAAGATGCGGAATTGAATATTGTATTTGGAAATGATAAAAGTTTCGATATACAAAGTGAGACAAAAAAATCCGAAAGAATAATTTTAATTCTTCAATAATTTCTTTTCGCCAGTTAATTTCCGAGCACCCTGTAGGTATTCCGGAAGAAATCAGAATTATCTACAGTTATCAATCAGTTCTGTAGCTCAAAAATTGTGGAGGATATGCCGGATGGGAGTTTTAGCTGACGGACCCTGTACAAACCCGAAGGTTGTATGTTTTCAGCCTGATCATTATTCAGAATTTTTGTGTTTTCTAAATGGTCCATAAAAATATCGGCTAAGAGAGGCCTAAGTGTTGAGCCCATTGGTAACCCAGATTTTTTAATTATATTTGAAATAGTTTCGTTGTAGACAATTTTTGAAGAGATTGTGCTTTTCTGAATAAAATAACACCACTGTTGGTGTTTCGCATTGCATTGTTACTAAAAATCGATCAACAATTATTAATTTATCTCTATCACTTCATTTTTCATTAAAGGAACATATGCGTCAAGAAAAAGAATTGAATTTCATGAATGGCATATGTCGGGACATATTCAAAAGGAGTGTTAATAATTAGTTCTTAATTTGAAATAATGAAATTGTGTGTTAATTTTTATATATAGATATTTCAAATAAAATTATATTTCTTTGTGAAATTTCATAAAATCATTTGCATAACAACTTTTGGAACAAACGCTATTTGAAATTAGAAAATCTAATAATTACCTTATTGCAAGTACGGAGAATACTAATTAATACCCAATGAATCTTCACAGCAATCTTCACCACATCATGTTCATTCACTTCAAAGAACAAATGGAACTTATTTTTCAGAATATGTAACCTACAGAGATAAGTAATAATGAATCAACATGGACGTAGACTACCATTATTGATTATTATTCATCAGCATATTGCAACATCTATTCTCAAATGAAATTAGCCCTGAAACTTCCTTGGAAACTTATTTTTGATCAAACAAAACAAGAAAGAGACGCCACTGATTCGAAAACTCGTTTTAAATCCGATAAACAAATCGCTATGAATCCATCGCAAGTAAGAGATATTTGTTTGTATACAATATTTAATATTTGATAAATACATAAATTTTGAATGATTACTTTTGAGAACTTTAACGCAGATTTCAATGTTTTTCATCTTATTTCCCATCATTAAAATATCGTTTAAAGATGAGATTATTGTAGCTAATCTCGTAAAATCTATGTTGAATCGAAAACTACAACATTAACATAGTTGATCTAATTGGGTTCTATTTATAATTCAAAAACTGCTTCTGACATTTTATAATTACTATAAACTCCCACAAAAATTGTCGTATAACCCTACTTTTACGACAATACTATATAAACTTTTAGGTTGGTCATTCAAGAGTCGCTTGGTAACTTTCACAGTGTAAAGTGTTAAATAAGAAGATATCATTCAATAGACATGAGTTTATGATGGGAAATATCAACAATTTTCGAGTTAATGAAAAATTAAAAAATTCTACCATCTTCACACATTCGCTAAGAGACCAATTAACTAGCATCGAATGGTTACTAATCATTTTCAAAATCGAGTGTTTCCTTCCCGGGTCCTAATTACTGCCAGTATACGTCTCGGAAGCCCCTCAAACAAATTTTGGATGTACTCTTCAGCCACTTAGCTCCAAATTTCAAGAAGCAGGTTTTCTAGTTGTTGGAGTGTTCTACTAGGCATCCTACATTGCTGAATTTGCCACCCCATGTTGTTTCAAACATATTATATGGGATTTAAGTCGGGACTTCTCGCTGACCATCTTAAAATATCCATCTCAGCATTTTGCAAAAATTCTGTAACTATTCTAGCTGCATAAGGCCGAGCATTATCATACATATAAATGAAGTTTTCGTCAATCAATGGGCCAAAGGATACAACAAGGGGTTCAAGGATATATGCGATGTATCTGGCAGCTGTCATTCTTCCATTACTGACTAGGACTAATTCAGTTCGACCATGGAAAGAAATGCCACCCACGTCATTACTGAGCCCCCTCCGAAGTTTTCGGTTTGCCGGATATTGCATTGCTGATACCGTTCCCCAGGTCGTCTGTATACAGGTATGCGTCTATCGTTTGATACTAGAAAGAACCTGGACTCGTCGGAAAAGAGAACATTCGACCATTCTGGAATACCCCAATTTGCACGTTGCCTCGCAAACTGAAGTCTCGCAACTCGATGCTCTCTGGTGAGATGCGGGCATGTAGAAGCCACCCTTGGTCTGATATCGTCTTCTCTCAGCCTATTCCTAACAGTTTGCAATGAAATATGCACATTCTGGAAAGTCCAAGTTCATTTTGTAGCATTCTAGCCGTACAGTTCCGAACTCTTAGTGCAGTTAAACGATGCCAACGATCATCAACTGGTGTTGTTATCCGATTTCTTCCCTGTCCGGCCCTTCTTCCATATTTCCCTGTTTCGTGGTACCGATTAATTGCTCTTGAGATAGTGCTTTGGTAAACATTCAACAAGTTAGCCACGTAAGGTTGGCTTTGCCCGTCCTCTAGAAGTGTTACAATTCTTACCACTTTATGATCACTCAAATAGCGTCCAGGACGTTCAGCAGCCATTACAATAAATTCAAAGATTCGAAAATAAACAAGACACACAGAAAACTTGCATTAATTTAGCGTGAAAACTGAAGAGAAATTGAATGAATGCTGATAGTTAAATAAACTCATTCTTGTTTCTGACGTGTTTGAGATTATATGGAAACAAGTGTTACTGCATAGATAAGATTTTCTTCTCCTCATATGTCCAAAAACATATGTTGACAAAGAAACTGCAATCGAACTGCTTAATCGATTGTGGAATTCAGAATACCAGGTGATGCGACAATTTTTGTGGTGTGTATTAAATAACGAAGATGAAGTGAAATATATTTTATACTTTCCACAATTTTATTTTTACAAACACTACCGGTTTCGATCGTCAGGTCATTTTCAAGTGTTCAACTAAAGAAAATGAACTTACTTACCTATATAGATACTAGCCTAATTTGATATTAAGTAATGGAGAAGTATTAATGTCTAGCAGGCTATTAAGGGATTTTACAAATATTCCATCAGATTCATTTTATTGCCTTTGTCACAATTATGAATATTTGATAATAATTAATTTTATTGCATGTTTTGTGGTTTTTATATGTTCACATATTAAGAATTATTGTCAGAGGATCAATGTTCTCTGAATCGGGTTTCGAAATACAAATCAAATAATAATATTCATTATTTAATTACCATAGGCCAGGGGTGCTCAGACGGTCGATCCGGAGTCCTTTTTGAGTAGATCTCGAGAAGAAAAATATTTTTAATAAGTAGGTAACTAAACTACAAAAATTTATGACGTTATGAAATAACACTCTGCTAGCGGCAAAGGGCGGCTTCATCAAAGGAACGCGCGGTACATATCAAAGAAAAGCCCCGTTTTTTAGTCTTGCCGCTTTTCTAGAAATTTTGGGCGGCGCGTTTGACGGGAACATTTGAGACTTTCGTTCACGCTGATATAAATGTTGCGCCTGCAGGAATTGCAGTCATTCTAAATTATAACTTGAAGGCAATACTATGTCACTACAAAGTTTATTATTAAATAGTACTGAAGGAGTGCAGCGAAGAAATCTAAAACGTATCATTTTTATAACGATTGGGAGAGCGAATCTTATTTATCGTGCGTCAGTTGCAATACCTAAGCGTGGTAACTTAGAGAGGCATCATAAAACGGTTCATAAAAACTATGAAAAGAATTTTCCGCCACAGAGTGAATTAAGAAAACGAAAAGTACGTGATTTGGTATCTTGTTTGACAAAGGAACAAACCATGTTCAAAAGACTAGCCAAACAATCAAAAACAGAAATTATGTCTGCTATTAGAGAACTTCAGTTATCTCGTCCGACTGTCACAAGGCGTATTGAAGTCATGATTCAGGACATGGCAGATGAACTAAAACATGATATCATGAAATGTACTTACTTTTCTTTACAATTCAACGAATCCACCGATATGACAGACACTGTCCAGCTGTGTATTTTCATTCTGATGGTATTCAATGACATGTTGGCCGAGGAAGAATTTTTGACAATCATTCCTCTGAAGGGGAAGACCCGTGGCGTAGTATGACGTTTTTGTAAAAACTACAAGCTGCCAATATATAAATTAGTGTGCATTGCAACCGATGGAGCACTAGCAATGACTGGAAACAGAAACGGCTTTGCGGCATTGTGTCGACCTACTGAAGATTTCCCTTAATTTTTTCAATCCATTGCATTATACATCAACAAGTTGGTTGAGAAAAATTCCTAGAAAGGTTTCAAGAATTATTGCCCAAAATAACAGCTTTTCTTGACGAAAGAGGTGATGACACTGCCTGATGTTGAGAAACGAAAAATGGCTGACTGATTTGGCAATTTTGATTGACATCACAATGCACTTAAACATCATTAACTTGGAGCTTCTAGGTAAAGGAAAAACTATCATTGAGATAATTAGCGCAGTAAACGCATTCAAAAGTAAATTTCAACTTAGAATAGCTCAACTGAGAAGAAAGGATCCGAAACATTTTCCGTCTTAGAAAGAAAGGATTCCTCAGTTGAATTATGATACGTTTGAGGCTGAATTATCAAATATTTTGGGACAATTCGAATTGCGTTTTTATGATTCAGTAAATTGGTAAATATGAGTTATCCTTTTTCATCAAAATACATTTAGGAATTAGCTACTGAAATAGCAGGTTAGTTTAATATGAACTCATGTTCTGTTGAAAATGAGTTGGTGTAGATGATATCAGATATACATCTCAAAGCTACAGCATCTGATACAAAGTTCTGGTGTTTTATATCTGAAGATAAATATCCGAATCTAGGGCAAATCGACGTTCAACTGACATCAATGTCAACTTACTTGTGTGAGTCCGCATTTTCAGAAATGAAGATAATTAAGTCGAAATTAGCAATCGACTAACCGACGATCATATGTCATCATGCTTGCGATTAGTACTCAGTGGTTACGTACCATCTTGTGAAACGTATGACGAGGACATGCAGTGCCACGTTTCAACATCCAAAGTTACTCCAGTTAAGTTTAACGCCATATGTAACTCTTTTGTTTTGTAACAATCAATGAAGTCGCAATTTTGAATAACCATGAGGTTTTTCATTGATATTATAGAGAAGAACCTAATTAAACCTTACCCAAACCTTCATTAAAATAATGTAAATTGTGCGAAAAGCTAATATCTCTATATGCTGCGGTACACCCTACCTAAGTAGGTAGGTAGGTAGGGTGTATCGTGTATGTGCAACAACCCTGCATCACACATACTTGCAGCCTCTCAGAGTCGATCGTAAGTAGTCTAAAAATATTGAGGTAGATCGCCAGCAGTTCAAGTTTGAGCACCCCTGCCATAGGCATTCAATGAACTGTCCCTTTGTCAGCTTAGTGCAGCAAGCAGGAAGAGGTTATTATTCTTGTCAGTGAAATTTCTGAAAATTTATTATTCATCATTCATTATTTTGAACCTAAATGTTAAACCCAACCTCAGTTAATTTCATTGTAAATAATATAAATAGTTGTGTATATTCAGAAAATGATCGATTCATTATCCCGCCAGACACCGTCTTCCTAGCATCGATTTTATCGACTCCAACAGCCAGTGCAAGTGTTGAAGAATATCGAAGTGACTTTTTGTTTTCTCTTTTTCCTTTCAGATATTGAGTTAGACCTTGTCTGCGGATCTAGGGGTAGGAGGCAAGAGGTGGCAAGTCTCCACTTGATAAGGGGGCCTTAACCATCGTGCTCACTTATGAGGGTTCTTGCCCCCTTTTTCCGGCCTGGTCTTAGACTACCAGAATACAGTAGTAAGTTTTTGTCTTACAGGAACCCCCTCTTTGCCACCTCAGAGTTTTAGCTGTTTACAATCAACCTGATCAAAACCTCGATAAGATACCATTTGCTAACCTACTCGACGATCATATTCCCACTATAGTAGCTGGTTTGATCGCTGTCGCCTCGAGTCTTTCTCACAATCTGACGATCAATGCTCCACAATAATCGACGCATGTGATCATCGCAAATCGCCTAATGTACTCGACTTATTCGTGACTGAAATTGTGGACACACATATCACGGTATGATCCACATCAGATTTGTCCTCGGATCACAATCCGGTGTTTATGGAACTGAGCACCTGTTTTACTCACGGTCCAGAACTCTCTTCTATAATTGATTGGTTAAAATCAAATTCTAACTAGAACAACCCCTGCCAAACATCTTTATCACCAAGAAGCCGACCTCTGATATCGATACGATGAAAATTTTCACGAAGCATATTACTGGCGCCACTGAAAATGCGACTACACATCATCAGATAGCATCTGATGGCATGATACTCCCTTCAGAGGTGGCCGAAATGATAAAGCAAAAAAACTGTACACGCTGAAATTGGCAGCGAACACCAATCCAGAAATTAAATCTCTCGAAATTTTATCGCGGAAGCAAAATACCAAGAGCGTCTGGAAAGTGATCAAGAAACTTAAAAAGTCACCTCCTTTTCCGGCTCTAAAATCTGGGAGTCGCTCTTTCACTTCTGACTCAGAATTTTTCCCAGATCACATCAGAGCCAATGCGGTATGTTACCAAGTGCCCCCAATTTTTAGGCGTTCTATGACAGTGTTTCCAACATAATTCTCCAATACCATCGCGTTTCCCCTGATTTCATTCCACCAACGACGGACGAAATCTCATCCATCCTCAAATCCCTGAAACCGAGGAAAGCATCGGTATAGATGGCATACGAAATAAAATTCTCAAAATCCTACCTCAAAAGTGCATAGTATACATCAAAGCTATTGTCAACTCTATTCTAAACCATTTTATCCGAAAAAATATGCCCAGAGAAGTGTTAACTATTGAAGAAATAGCTAAGAACAATGGTTATCTCTCAAATATAATAAACGGGATGATCAGAAAAACAAACACAAATAGCATATCATAATATTCACCCACTCATAGAATCAACTAATACAGACAAATATATTTCATTAACATATTTTGACCCTATCAGCGAAAAGATTGCAAATATCATTTCAAAAGAGAATAAAAAAAAAACTTTGAAGACCCACATAAAACTCTCCCAGGAATTTTACAAAAGTAGAGATAGAATGAATAAACTCGACAATACTGGAGTTTACAAGTTGTCCTGTATAGATTGTGAAAAAGTCTATATAATTCAGACTGGTCGTTCATTCAAAACTAGATACAAATAGCATCAATCAGATTAAGATAACCAAAGGACCAACGAATATACTTTTGCTTCACAAAAGTCAAATTTCATTACTCAATCTTTATGTAATGCACTAAATTTGAATAAATTTTAGGTAAATGCCACAATTGTTGGTGAAAACGGTATTACATCAAACATTGAGTCCAAAACGGAAGTATCGCTCGTTTCTATTAACAACAATTTTTCCATTACGATGTCTTGTTTCCTGATACCTAGAACCACAGGAAATGTACCAATTTTTTCATTTTTTTTATGCGCGCTTCCCAGGAATAGCCGAACCTGTTACATCACATGAGTGGGCGCCTGGAAAGAATTGCAGCAAAACATGAGTTCTCCCGGAACAAGGTCTTTCAGCTCTTTGGAGCATCTTCCGTGGAAGCATCTGTAAAACAGAGGAATGTCAGCAACTTGTCTTCTGAGAGTCAGCGGTTGGAGATCGAGGGTGATCTCCGGGTGGTCGATGAGGCTCACAGCCCGTTTTTGCACACTATCCAACATCCGCAACGAATGTTTGGGCGCAGTTCCCCATACATGGGAACAATATTCCAAAGCTGGTCGAATCTGCGCCTTATAAAGAAGCAACAGCTGAGATGACGTGAAGTATCGCTTGGCTCTGAAAAGAAAACTAAGTTTAGCTGATGCCGACTTAGCTATTGCTGATGCATGTTCATGCCAGCAAAACCCGAAGCTGACCGTTATTCGGAGAAGGTGCATCGAATCTTTCGATCTGTTGACCTTGCATCATTAAAGGAGATTCTCCAGCGGGGACCTTTCTATAAAACGTAGTTGCTTGCGTCTTTCTCGCGTTGAAGCTCACCAGGTTCAACTGACCCCACTCAAATATATCTTTTATAAGTCAGAGTTTGAGTTATTTATTTGTTGACATCTCTGACGCTGAGATTCCGCAGCTTTAATCGGCCGCAGACTACTGAAAGACGAAACCAGCGTACAATCTTCTGCAAAACCGAAGATCTTGTTCTCTGTGGATGACAGAGGATCGTTTATCTGCAACAGAAACAAGGTTGGCGAAACGATGGATCCCTGAGGTACTTGTTCTTGCAACTGGAAACAATCTGATGTTATTCCTTTCAATTGAATACTCCATCCGATATTTGTTTAGCCGATCCAACATTTGATATATTTTCAGAAATAGATTGACTTATTAAATCTGTTATGTTTTGGAATCTGTTAAATACAGGTCTAATTAAACTTGGTGACAAATTACCTACCTTACAGAACACTAAATTTGGTTAGATCATTGCGGGTAATTCAAGAATTTAGTCAATATAGAACAAATAAAATTTATAAATACTCTGAATCTGAATGTATCAGAAGTTTGAGAATTAGAAATATTAGTGATGAAAATACTTCATACACAAAAGATGAACAGAAATGTGAAAATCTATTTATGAATACTACCAAACGAAACGGTAACGGTGAATTTGTTGTTCAAATTCTTTCAATGAAAATTTGTCAAAATTAGCTAACTGCAAGATACAAGAATAAGAATAATTTATTTCGTACTTTTGACCCATAAGGATGTACATGTCATTCGAAATAGATACTTGGTACAGTTTGCTTACAAAATGAAAACATCGAAATACAAGGAAAAACATCAATATCATTGCATAAGTGATAAAAATTACAATAACCTATCCCTACTTTAGAATTCATCGAAGGAGTAGAGTGCTCTTCCAATCAAAAATTTTTTATGGCAGTTCTGAACCTTTCGTAGTTTCTTATTGACCTGGCTATCTATCTTAGTTCACCTGGCAATCTATTGTAAAAGTAGATTGCAGAGAATTGAGGCGATTTTCTGTACATTGTGGGACTGGCAGGACATCACAATTTTGTGTCCCATAATTATGGAAATGATTTAATTTCTCTAGTTCATTGAGCCTCTTTTTTGGGAAAGATACAGCCTTGAGAACGAATACAGAAGGAAAGGTCAAAATTTTCTGCTCTTTGAAAACATTACGGCATGATTCTAATGGAGTCAGACCAAACATTAAACGAAGAATTCTCTTCTGTAATATGAAGACTCTGGTCCAATGAACAGAATTGCCCCAAACCAAAACATTATGATCTAAATAGCTATGAACTATAGAGTAGTAAACACTTTTGATCCCATCACGATCAACACTCGACTTCATTTGTAGAAGTGCAAAAAATCCTTCGTTCAATTGTTTACATACAAAGTGGATATGTTCATCCCAAGACAGATGAGAGTCGACGTTAACACCAAGATATTTGGTCACAGTAGCAAATTGAAACTCACTGGAAGGCAGAGGCTTTCTATTGCAAAAATTAAGGAGAACAGTTTTATCAGTATTAATTACACACAATGACACTTCAAAATTCTAACACGCGGGAGACATACCTAGTAAACCTATATCGGGTACGCTGAATCCAGTGGTAACCACCGTTTTTGAAAGTTAGCTCTTGTTTAGGAGATATTTGCCTTTGAAGTTAGCTGATTTTAGTAGGGCTCGTCGCTTATGACTTCAGTACATTATATGCTTGTAATTCCCAAACCGTTCGGAATATCGCTTTACTGTCTCTGGCAAAGTTTTAACTATTGTCATGGCCAACAACTTTTCTGAATATACCAACATAAAAAACCTCATTCAAACACCGTTTCTTAACAAAATGTCCAAAAAGCTCCATTTCTTTGCCATTTTCTCGTTAATTTTCGTCTAAATAATGGAAAAATTAAGGGAGTTTTGCTTTAAAATCTTAAAATAAGAAAAGAAAACACATTTCCTATAGTTAAATCAAAAATTTAAACGCACAATCATGATTTTAACTCAAATTTCTCACAGACGTCACTGTTAATACGTATTTATTAGTATTGTCACTGATGTTACTACGTATTTTGCTATGTATTTGTGTGCCATTTTTCATGGTCTTAGTTCTGATATTTCTCAATTTGACATTTCTTGTTGAAGTTTCTTTGTTTACACAAGTTATATATTCGATAAAATATCAAAAATGAATTCGTGCAGTAAATTTGATAAATTTTGCTACATTTGTGGAAAGTTTACTAAAATGACAAGCTAGCGTTCAATTTCTGAAGAAATTGCTGAATCGTACACACAATATTTCAACCAAACTGTAATCAAAGATATGAACTGGCTCCAAAAATCGTTTGTACTGGTTGTGTCATAAGATTGAGTGGATGGAAAAGAGGTAAAATGAAATGATTTATCATTTATTTCAAAATTATATCAATTGAAGCTATTTTTATTACAGGTGAATTCCAATCTATGCCTTTTGGCATTCCAGTAATTTGGACAAATCCTCAAGAACATAATCCAGATGACTGTTTTGCTTGTGTTAATGAAATTGTCGGATTGAACAGAGCTAAAAAACATAAACTTGAACTCAGAGGAACTCGGTTTGTTCAGTTGCCGTTACAACATTCGGAATCCATTCCAATGCCGAAAAGACCCAGTCCGACAGAAGAGTACATTTCATCTACTTTTGATACTATTGGTGAAACGTCTGCATTGGCTTATGTACCATCAAATGTATCTCCATAATGTAATCATGCCGAATTTTCTCAAAAAGATCTGGATAAAATTATTCGTCGATTGAAATTATCGCAGCGTCAGTCCATTATTTTGACTCAGGAATTGAAAAAAAAGAATGTCTTAGCACCTGATGTGAAAGTATATGGAGCAATCGGCCGTCATAGACAGTTCACTGCTTTATTCAAATCCATCGAAGACAATTCATTCCCGTACTGTACTGATATCAAGGAATTGATATTAAAAATGCATCATTAGTATAAACCAGAAGACTGGCGTCTTTTCATCGATTCGTCCAAAAGTAGTCTCAAGGCGGTTTTGCTTCATGTCACAAACTCAAAAAACAGTGTCCAGATTGTCATCAGCACAAAAACGAAAGAAAATTACGAATCATTGAAAAAAATCCTTGATTTGGGGAAATATGAAGACCATCGTTGGAAGATTTGTGCAGATTTGAAGGTGAAAACTCTTTTGAGAGGAATGCAGACGGGTTATAAAAAAAACATGTGTTTTATATGTTTATGGGATACTCGATACGCCGGCGACCAATATGCCAATAAAAGTTGGCCTATGAGACAGATTGCGTCGAGAAAACGTCGTTGAAATTCCACTTGTGCCAATCGAAAAAGTGTTGCTTTCACCTCTGCAAATCAAGCTTGGGATTGTTAAAAATTTCATCAAGGCCCTAGATCCTGAAGGCAATGCATTCAATGAGTTGAGGCGAGTTTTTCCAAGATTGAGTGGAATGAAAATAAAAGAAGGTTTGTGTGAAACTATATACGTACCAATCAACCTAACTTATTCAATATTTAACACATATTTTTTCGAATTATTTTATTACAGGCATACTCAATGGACCTGATATTCGACACTTGATGAGAGACCAACAATTTAAAAACAGTTTGTCGAATTTGCAGCTCGTTGCTTGGGATTGCGTCAAAGGAGTCATCGAAATTGTACTTGGAATTCATCGTGACGAAAACTGGCGCATACACGTTGAAAATATGCTTGTTGCTTTCCGTAACATCGGTGTAAAAATGTATCTGAAAATCCATTTTTTACATTACCATGCAGACAAGTTTGCCGAACAATCACCATGTGAATCAAATGAACATGGTGTAACGGTTTCATCAGGCGAAAGCTAGGCTTGAGCACTAATATAGTGGAAAGAAACTTGATTCTCTACTAGGAGACATTTGCTGGAATGCACAGCAAGATGAAGATGGAGAAGAAGAAGTATGAACATCAATTTATATGTTTATTTGTAGAAAATTGTTGGAATTGGAATAAAAATTTGAGTTAAAATCATGATTGTGCGTTTAAATTTTTTGATGTAACTATAGGAAATGTGTTTTCTTTTCTTATTTTGAGATTTTAAGGCAAAATTCTCTTGATTTCTTTATTATTTAGATGAAAATTAACGAAAAAATGGCAAAGAAATGGAGTTTTTTGGACATTTTGTTAAGAAACATTGTTTGAATGAGATTTTTCTATGTTGGTATATTCAGAAAAGTTGTTGGCCATGACAATAGCTAAAACTTTGCCAAAGACAGTAAAGCGATATTCCGAACGGTTTGGGAATTACAAGCATATAATGTACTGAAGTCATAAGCGACGAACCTTACTAAAATCAGCTAACTTCAAAGGCGAATATCTCCTAAACAAGAGCTAACTTTCAAAAACGGTAGTTACCACTGGATTCAGCGTACCCGATATAGGTTTACTAGGTATGTCTCCCGCGTGTTAGAATTTTGAACTAGCACAGTGTTATTAGCCTATTTCTATAGCACCAGTCAGTCATCTCCTCTATAACTCCATGCAGCGCAACCTGAACTTCCTCAGGAGTCCATCCCGAAACCACAACAGCTGTATCTTTAGCATACATTACTACTTGGCCCTTGGTGATGAAGTTGGGCAAATCATTGATGAACAACATGAATAAAAGTGGTCCCAAGACAGACCCTTGAGGCACTCCAAAACTCACGTCCCTGGTTACCGAAAATGAATTTGATAACTTTACAACCATTTTTCGATTTTCAAGATAGGATTCAATCCATATTCCCATAATCCCACATGATAATACTTGTTTAGATCAACTTTCTTCAACATCAAGTCGAATGCACGACAGATATCGAAAAATACACAGCAAACATATTTATCACCATCTAGTTCCTTATATATGAAATTGATTCAGAAACCCCAAAATTTGGTTGTACATCAAAGATTCAATAACCTTGGAAATCACACTCGAAATAGAAATCTGTCTGATCACTCTTCTTTGGTACCGGCACAAAAAAATCCTTAAACGATCTATTAATCAATCTAGCAAGTGGGGAGCTCACTATAGATGATAAACGTTTGATTAATATGGAACTCAGATTATCAGAACCACAACTTTTTGTGGTTTATTGCCTCAGCAACTGGATGTACGAATATGGTTTCACAGTTAAGTTCCAGACACATAGGGGGCAAAGATAAATTAATGCCAAAGTGATTAAACAGCAAAGCATCCCTCGTATTAGAGAAATGTTCCACAAATGCATCAGCAACTTTCTCCCGGTCAGTTACTATATAACCGTTCACCACAAGCTTCAGATCACGAGACCCTATATTCCTCTTTAGCTGCTGCTTTACAATTTTCCAAATTTCATTACCTTATTGGATGAACTATTAATCCTGCCGAAAAAGTATCGTTGTTTGGCTAGAAGTATAGATTTTTTGTGTTGGTTTTTTCTCAATGAATATTCTGCCTTTAATCCAGGGTACGCAGTTAACAGCCAATGCATATTACGCAGCTTTTTACTTTCACGGACAATGTAGGGAGTGAACCAACGCTTATGCTTTTCACTTACTTTAACAATGCGATCAGACGCCGGCCAGAATTGATTCAGATGGCCTGTATAACTTCCACAAACGCTTCAAAAGCTGACTCGACCGACAACCTATCCACAAATTCCCATTTATCCTTAACTATCATTAATTATTTGAAAAGTCTGAAAAAATTCTCCTCCGAAAGATTTCTCCTATGTGTCACACTAGTTTTCACAGGCCATGTTTTTTTCGAAAATGTTTTAAGTTCACATATAATTGTCAGATGATCCGACAAGTTGAGATTATGAACTGTAACCTTGAAGCCATTTACAGGCACATTCGAAACAATATAATCTATTATAGATTTACTCGTATAGTCCCTTTGATCAGTAAACTTTCTAATATACATATTCGAGGTGTTTTTGAGTTTGAAGGCACTGAACATATCAACTAATAATTTTTTGTTGTTACAATTACTATCGAAATTTATATTGAAATCACCAGTAAGGATGATGTAATCACATTTACGTGAAACTTGAATCAAAATTTCACTAAACGTCTTTAAAAAATAGTTGACATCCCCACTATATGGACGGTAGGCACTCAAAATACATGTCTTTAAAAAATAGTTGACATCCCCACTATATGGACGGTAGGCACTCAAAATACATGTTTTTCTTTCATTTGAATCGATAATAATACCGCATGCCGGCAACGTGGCCCTCAATACTATTCAATCTAATTCAGAAACCACATCCAAATAACAGTATTTGATAAAAAATGCATGCGCCGCCCTGAATAAATGAAGATCTACTAAAGCTAGATACACACTTGTAGTCAGGAATAATACCATGGTTAACATCCATACCGTGATCAACCCAGTGTTCATTTAAACAAAGAATATCAATTTTATTAGTGCAAAGAAATGCTTCTAATTGTGTCAGTTTATTTGAAATACCTTGTATGTTAAGACAGCAGCCTCACAGTGAACCACCTCTGTTAGTTTCATCTCCCTGAGTTTTTTCCTCGAAAAAACGAAACCTCTTGACCAGTATTCCAATTTATACAGCTCATCCTTTAGATTTTCATGTGCACCAATTTTGAAACTACAGTTGATACCTTTGGAGTTCAGTTTTTCAATTATTAATTCAGATTGCGATATTTTGTCCTTCATATATTTCGCTACATCATCAACTGATGTATCTTTTTTACATCTGCCAATATAGAGCCAGATCCTTTTATTAGATGCAACAAAACCGTCCGCATTCTGCGTACAATTATTATCGCTGCCAATAATAAGATCAGATTCTCAAATAATTGTATTTACAAATGAGATAAAAAATACAAGGTTTAACTTTAATCTACACTTTATTTGAAAAAATTTGACCACGTTTCGCTGACACAACAGCTTTATCAAGAGTAACAAACGGAATGAAGAGTATGGTATTTTAAACAAATCGTAGAACAAGTTGGATGAATAACAGGAAAATCCACACCGAGCCATTGTACAGTTAGTATGGAAGGTAATAAAAACTAATTAAACAAGTTAAGTAGGGGTGAATAATTCACATCTACCTGCTCATTCAAAAGCTTGTCCGAATGTTTGTATCTATTTATTTCTAATGCTTCTAGGAGATCTAATTTCAAACTTTTTGATTTTATATGTAATATGTCAAAGTTTTTATTGAATGAATGGTTTTCTTTTATTAAGTGGTTTGAATTCAAACCAACTAACCTAACCCCTACTTAACTTGTTTAATTAGTTTTTATTACCTTCCATACTAACTGTATAATGGCTCGGTGTGGATTTTCCTGTTATTCATCCAACTTGTTCTACGATTTGTTTATAATACCATACTCTTCAATCTGTTTGTCATTCTTGATAAAGCTGCTGTGTCAGCGAAACGTCGTCAAATTTTTTCAAATAAAGTGTAGATTAAAGTTAAACCTTGTGTTTTTTATCTCATTTATATCATGGATCTACATCAAGTAACGGCCTCCACAATTCAAAAAAAATTGTATTTACATTTTGAAAAAAATTACATCATATAACTTCCGATCATTTATACGCTGATGGTGAAATAATATTCACCATTCCTAAGACTGTTGCATATGCTATCAAATATACTTATTATACTCGTATTTGTTAGAAAATTAATTGTGTTCAGCTTATTAAGTAACATTTTATTATTTCATTAATCAATAATAATTCATAAATGTGAGAGTAAGATTATATTTTTTACTCTCTTCTATGAATGCTGCTTGTTGTGATGCATTGAAACCTTCACCAAGGTTGCAGCGATTGATATTTGGAAAATAATCTTTTATCTTGGTTACATCGCATACAACAAGTGGATTGTCTCCGAAATCCAACGACTTCAAAGATTGAAGTGGGCTCCATTGTTCCCATTTTATTTCTTCTGCAATTAAAACAATTGTTTTAGAAAGTGTACATGATGAAATGACAAGTCTGAAACAAAATTACAGATCAATCTCGTGCAGCATCTGCTGATTTCTAGCTTGAAATATTAGATCATTATTTACCTGTTGATAATGTTCAATGAAAGAAAAGAATTAATTGAAAATTCAAATTTTATTAATTTTTCTTGGAATAAAATCGATAATAAAAACAAGTACTGTATTTTAAGGAATTTTACTTAATAATTGCGATTCGTAACGCGTTTCACTACACCGTAGCTTCTTCAGACGAATGAATATACAGAAAAATATAAATGGGAATATAACTATAAATGTTCTTGAGTAATTAAAAGCTTATTGGGTTGCTTCTTCTTAAGTGAGAGAAATTAATTCATAATCATCCACTCAGTAAATATTGTTTATACTGGTATCGCTATGTAGACGATATCATTATTTGCTTCACAGGAACAGATAGACAGTTGAAAATTTTCGAAAATCATATAAATTCATTACATCCAAAATTGCATTCACAACCGAAATAGAAAGCAATAATTCGATAAATTTCTTAGACGTAACAATTTCGAATGAAAATGGAAAACATGTTTTCGCAATTTACCATAAGCCGTCACATACAGATATTATAATACATAACTCGTCGTGTCATCCATATCAACATAAAATGCCAGCATTCAATAGTTTTATTCATAGATTGATTAACATCCCGTTATCATCAGAAAATTTCAACAAAGAACTAAATTTGATTAAACAAATAGCCAAAAATAATGGTTACAATCCCAAACTAATAAATAATATTTTAAATAAAAACAAAGTAGAATCGCATTGAATGAAGTTTACCCTGTCGATAAATTGAAACAAAAATTCAACACCTTAACCTACGTTGGCATTACAAGTGAGAAACTGAAATCATTCTTAAGTAGCAATAATTTCAACATAGCTTTCCAAACTAATAATAATTTAGGCAAATATATGAAAAATAATAAAACCAAATCAGGTAAAAACAATAAATCAGGTGTTAACAGATTGAATTGCAATGACTGTGATAATTTCTACATTGGTAGAACACATGGAAATTTTAATATTAGAATATCGGAACATAAACGCAGTTTTTCAAATAAAAAATCAGATTCAAATTACGCGAATCATCTCTTCGAAAATAATCACTCTTTCGACCCACAGTTTGAAATTTTGCATACAGATAATAAATATTGGAAGGTAGATCTTTGGGTAACTTTAGAAATCAATAAATACAAACACTCAGGTAAACTCATCAATGAACAAGTTGATTTAAGCCCTTCACCTTTATTGAATCTCTTCGGAGAGCAATCTATACCTTAATTTTATTGGATATACCTGTCATAAATAACCGCTTAAGAAGAAGCAACCCAATAAGCTTTTAATTACTCAAGAACATTTATATTTATATCCTCATTCTTATTTTCTGTACATTCATTCGTCTGAAGAAGCTACGGTGTAGTGAAACGCGTTACGAATCGCAATTATTAAGTAAAATTCCTTAAAACACAGTACCTGTTTTTTATTATTGTTTATGTATGTATGTATTTCAACTTTAGTTCATTACTAGGTGAGGATGGTTGAGAGACCAAAATTGCATTCCTGAATTTCATTAAACTCTTGTGACATAGTTTAATTTCTTTTATATTACATGTTTAATTTCTTATTATCATCATGGTTAACTATCAGGTAGTAACGATGCAATCAATTAACTATTTGAATACTTACCTATATTATTTTTATTCAACATCAGTTCCGTTAATTTTGGTAAATTCTGAAACGTGCCAGGCTTGAAGGCTTTGAGTAAATTGTGGCCTAAATCCAATTTATCAAGTGTTGGCATTGTCGAGAAAGTATCACTATCAATTTCCGAAATCTTACAATTTACTAGATTCAGAATTTCCAGATTGACCACGCCCTCGAACATGTCCTTACCAAGTCTTCCAATATTTATGTCATTTAACCTGAGAAAGTTCAATTCTTTCAAGCCCGTGAAAGCATCACGATCGAATTCTTGATTCGATTCTAGGTAAGCGTCAACTGTGATAAAAGAGATCTTTGGGGTGCACTGGAATAACTGTTTGGTGATCTTAGGGAAGTGGGCGTTTGCATTCATGTACAAAGCTTTCAAGTTTGGCACAGCACAAAAGGAATCAGGTTCTATGGCTTCAACAGTTGACGAGGATATATCCAAATATTCCACATTCTTTTTCGTTGTCAGTTTCTGTTTTGTTAGTTTTCCCTTCGTTCCACTTATAAAAATCTTAAAGCTATCGTCATTAAATAATACAACACAATGTGCATGAGCCAAAAATGTTAAAAGCACCAGTATTTTCATCTGTAATCAATGTTTATATTAATTTAAAATTCAAAAATTGACTATGGATGAGCGCATTTAACAATGTCCTAAGAATTATTTTATAAAATTAATATACATCTCGTCAAGAAAATTTAAAACGATTATCAAAATAATTTTCATTGTTGCTAAGTTGGCACAAGTGTTATATATATTGACGTGGAGTTTGAACGCGATCTGTCATTTAGTTTATTTACAGTGCTCGATTTTGACAGCTCACACAATGAATAACAATATCGAACGAAGAATGTGCCTCAAGTTTTGTATTTCACGTGCCGAATCGCTGAAAATGTTGCAGAATGTTTACGGTTGATCGACTTCATCAAAAATATGTGCATATGAGTGCATTCAACAGCGACCTAGATGCGGAGAAAGATTTTGACTCATACAAGATTGAAAACAATATATTTCAATTCACAAAATATTGAAATTATATGTTATTTGGAAATAGAAATAGAAATCTTTATTTATACCTTTATACATGTGTATTTGCAGTCGTTATTCAATTAGTGATATATACAGGGATATCCATTTCCGGTTATACCGGAAGTGGGTCATCACTTTGTTATTTCAAATGGCAATCTACCTTTTTTGTTATACATCTAGAACCGACATTTGAGCAAGGCATAAAATACCCAAGTTGTTGGCACTTATCTGTCAAAACTTTTGACAGATTTAATTATTTTTGTTATAAACACGATCTTAAGCAGATCTTATATTTATATTTATTGCGTTGTTTTGTATGATTTTTTCAATTTGGCCTTTTTCAAACAGCCATAACTCAATTTTTTCAAATTGCACGTGCCAATTTTTATATCGCCATCAAATGAAGCGTCAAATTTCAGATGGAATTGTATGAGCATGTACTATACCCATCTCTTATAGTTTCGAAATAATTTGAGAATGTATTGAATTTTGATGATTTTGCAAGAACTAACAGATAATGCTTTAAAATATTTGAATCAAGTAGCTGCACTGGCTACGCTCACCTGACAGGTGCCAAAAATTAATGTACTTGTCACTTCGTTCATTCGAATTTGATATTTCAACAAGAATTGTCGTTATTTTAGATTGAAAATATTCATAAAATACAACACATTTGGAATGAAACCACTGGTTATTCAAACGAAAATATATTTAATCTTTTTTTAATTCATTTTAGAATGTCAAAAAGTAGTGGGTAGAAATTGCAGGCAATTCAATAACCGATTTCCAAATTTACCGTCTATGAGTAAAATAATATTTCGAAGCATTAGAAGCAATTTTCTACAATTCAGATGAATAAAAATTGTGAACTAAGCGAAAACCAATCATCGAAGATAATTACATTACTACGAACAAATGATAGCAAACATCATAGAAGAAAACTAATCTACGATCTGAATAAATGTTCAATATGGGCTCCATTTTGCTCGATACACTTGACAGCTCGTATACGGACATGATGAGTTGCCCTCCTAGTTTGCTCAGGATCAATATTACGAAAAGCATTATGAATGCGCTCAAGTAACTCTTCTTTACTTCTTACAGGAAAAAGATACATTTCACTCTTGATTTTGCCCCATAAATACAAATCAGGGGGCGTCAGGTCCGGAGAACGCGGAGGCCATAAATTTGGTCCTTGATTACCCCACCATCTATCTTCGAACATTTCTGTTAGCTGCCGATCTGGTGCACCATCCATTTGGTAATAGCAATCCCTCAGAATGTTAATCGGTAATCCATCCAAAAAATTTGCTAATGTTCCTCTCAAAATTTCCAGGTATCTTTGTCCATCAAGATTTTCCTCATAAATGTGATAAACCAACAAATCGTTCATTGAAATGG
The DNA here is from genome assembly GCA_013387265.2 of Cryptolaemus montrouzieri. Taxonomy (NCBI): domain Eukaryota; kingdom Metazoa; phylum Arthropoda; class Insecta; order Coleoptera; family Coccinellidae; genus Cryptolaemus; species Cryptolaemus montrouzieri. The sequence continues at coordinate 751,621 of JABFTP020000083.1, read as the reverse complement.
CAAAAACGTTCACGCTGAATTTATTTTGGAAATCAATAACCTCAATGAAATGTGGATTTTCTGTGGCCCAAAAATGTCGATTTCTCCTGTTGGTTATTCCACTTTCATTGAACTTGGCTTCATCAGACCATATAATTTTTTGCAGAATTGTCTCATCTTCTTGAAGCCGAATTAATAAATTTTCACAGAAATTTAGCCGCTTGGGAAGGTCAGTTGGTTTCAATTTATGTAGTCTGATAAAAGAATACATGTTGGTGCATGTTATGTTTCTTAAGGATCCTTTGAATGGAAGTATAACACAATCCAATATCCATTGATGCTGACTTAATGGACGCATGTGGATAGGAACGAAAATACGCTAGCGTATTAATTTGATTGTCGTCGTCCTCGAGAATTGGTTTTCTTCTAGTTTCTATGTATTGTGTTCCTCCAAATTGCAGAAAATCTCCTAAAATCCTCCGAAATTTTGTTTTCTCATAGGCGCCAAATTTGGAAATTGATTATTTAATTGCCTGCAAGTTCTATCCACCACGTTTTGACATTCGCCATGAATTAAAAAGAGATTAAACATATCCTCGTTTGAATAATCAGCCATTTCATTATCAATCTGGTGTTTTTCAAAAATTTTTACTTCAAATTACCAACAATTCTTGTTGAAATATCAAATTCGAATGAACGAAGTGACAAGTACATTAATTTTAGGCACCTGTCAGGTGAGCGTAGCCAGTTCAGCTACTTGATTCAAATATTTCAAAGCATTCTCTGTTAGTTCTTGCAAAATCATCAAAATTCAATATATTCCCAAGTTATTTCGGAACTATAAGAGATGGGTATAATACATGCTTATACAATTCCATCTGAAATTTGACGCTTCATCTGATGGCGATATAAAAATTGGCACGTGCAATTTGAAAAAAATTGGGTTATTGCTGTTTGAAAAAGGCCAAATTGAGAAAATCATACAAAACAACGCAATAAACATTTGACATGTGTAGATTACTTAAAAAATTCCTTGATCCTTCTACTATTCACCCAAGCAAAAATTGTGTCTGTAGTGCAAAAGATCTACAAGCTACAATTCTTTTAAATGTTTTGACAGATAAGTGCCAACAACTTGGGTATTTTATGCCTTGCTCAAATGTCGGTTCTAGATGTTTAACAAAAAAGGTAGATTGCCATTTGAAATAACGAAGTGATGACCCACTTCCGGTATAACCGGAAATGGTATCACCTAGAAAATATTTCAGTCCAATTGGAAATCACTAGTTATGGCCGCGTATAACATTTCAGCTTGATATTGTAATTGGAACTTAAAAAGTTTTTAACGGACGGTCCCGGTGGACATCCCTGTATGAAAATTAACTCAATTATTGAGATGAGTAGACAACTTGAAACCTTACTTAAAACTTGCCTACAAACACTATCAAGAAATAGAGAGAAGAAAAGTCACAAACATCTTACTTAGTAAAACGATCAGTAAGAGAGGGTTTGGCAACAGTGAGAACGAGAATTAAGATTCAACCAGCACATTTAAAAATTCTAAAATTTGACTACAGACATTAAAATTTAGGAAATCTTTTGTGCTATAAAAAACGTTTTCTTCGAAAAAAATTTTCAGGCATAATTTAAAATATTAACCAGACAAATTTCTTACACTTGCAGGTAATTCATTATAAAACTTAAAAAAAATACAATTTGGGCCATTCTGTGACTTACTCAACCTACAGTATGGAACACACACATCATCACGAAATCTTGTGTTATGGGAGTGCCTATCTCTATGTAATATTGAACTTTTTATATTATTATGTGCATAGATCAGACATTCCATGATAAATAAACTGAGAAGGGTCAAAATCATCAGAGTCCTATAAGCATTCTTACAGCAATCTCTGTATCTCAGCCCACCCAAAATTCTCACAGCAAGACGTTAGAGACCAAAAATTCTGTCAAATTCCTTACCAGAATACCATACTTCATATTCGACTCACATAGAGAATGATAAGCCACTTTCAGGACATTTGGTGATACTGTGTGAGATAGATTTCTTAAAACAAAAATATTTTCACTCAATTTGGCAGCTAGGTGATCTGTATCAACAGACCAAGTGAGTCGGGTATCCATGTGAACCCCAAGAAAACGGACGGACGATAACTCAACAACGTCTCAAACTAAAGATTACCTCCTCTGTCTTTCCTTTGTTCATGCATAATTTATTACCAAAAAACCATTTTGAAGCCCTCAACTGTACCTCCCCCGCAAGCTCCCAGATCCCCACAACCGACCGATAAAGCAGTCATCAGCTAACAGGATGGTAAAGCAGCTAGTCAGATAATCAGGAAAATCATTAATGAATATTAAAAAAGTAAAGGTCCCATAATAGAACCCTGAGGAACGCCAATTGTTACTTCCTTTTCATCTGACCAGCCACCATCTGTACACACCACTTGGAGCCGATCAGTTCAAAAAGATTGGATTAGTTTCCTACTGCTTCCACCAAACCTGTACTTCTCTAGCTGGCCAGGAGAACCTCATGAGAAACGCAGTCGAAGGCCTTTGTAAGGTCCAAAAACAATGAAAGCCAAAAAACCTGCCTCAAAACATTTCAGTGTGTTGTTCACAGATTCAACCACTGCATCAATAGTACTACGCTGTTTCCTGAATCCATATTGATTAGAGGAGAAAAGAGAGTTTGCTTCAAAATATTTTCACACCAGATTGGACATAATTTTCGAAAATATGGGAAAAGGGAAATGGGTCGATAATTTTCAACGCTATTTGCATCACCCCTTTGGAAAAGTGGAACGGTTTTTGCTATTTTCAGACACTTGAGCGAAACTGCAGAAACAAGACATTCGTTGATTAATTTTGTAAGTGGATATATAATCCAATTAATATTATTTTTAAGAAGCATAGAAAATAGACCATAAAAGTTTCTAGACTATTTTTTAGCGACCTAACAACATCTCTCACCTCGGTGAAACTAACTTCACGAAAAGAAAAACTCAGACCTTCAGGTATATTTTTTACGAAACAGGTCATCAGGCTTGTGAGAAACACCGTCAGATACTTTTTTAGTGATACTGTGAGGAACAGATGTGAAATATTCATTAAAGTCATTTGGAGTTGATTGTGAATCTTGTTTTTGGGAGCGTACCTTTTTGTTTTAATGATACTCCACATTGCTCCTTGACGGTTTAAAAATAACATCATAGTCTTATCATTTGCTTCAATTTTAGCCATATTTACTAGTGATTTGTACAATAATCTGAGTTCGCTACGTGCGAATTTAAGTTTATCAGTAGTGTATTTATCATATAGTTTTGTAACAAGTCTGATTCGGTCTCTCATGCTTCTCAAATCATCTGTAAACCAGTGAACCCCCTGACCATTTTTCCTCTCCTTGATTTCTCTCTCAGGGAATGCAATCTTATAGGTATCCACAAAATTTTGATGAAAGGTATTAAATACATCATCAACAGTTATTTAATCATTATTAAGAAAGTCCCAACTCAGTTGTCCAAGTATAGAATGAAATAAATTTAAACTCTTTCCTGTCAAAGGTCTGATCTTACGAGTAATATATGAAATAGGCTCCACCAATCAGATTCATTGTCATCTGTTGTGCTCTGTGAACAGAGAAATCAAAGTTCCAGATACCAACATGTTCACTAACAGATTCAAAATTAATAAATAAGTTGTCTAAACAGTTAGGACCCCTTGTAGGCTCAAAAACCATCTGACGATAACCAAACGATTTGAGCAAGTCACACCATGCACCAGCTTTCTTGTCAGAGGAATTATAATATATATTAAAGTCACCACGTAATACAACTTTGTTTACTATATCAAAAGATGATAAACTTCTGTCAATGATTTATTCAATCCACTCATAAAATTATGTAACCAAATAGTAATCCATCTTTAATTCTCAAAGAACTCGGTGAATTTTTTTATGAATTGATAGGTAAATCGATAATTATTCAGAGTTGTCAGATACTAGTTCTATTCTGATGATCATGAGTGAGTGAGTGTCATAAATGCGAAACTTTGCTTTCGCTTAACTTCGAAACTAAATGACCGACAGACTTGAAATTTTGGATTTTAAGTATGTGATTATAGCTTACTGGATGACGAAAATTTCTTCTTTCTGGTTTTATCCAGAGGTTCTCAAATAGGGGCCTGAAAATGCGGCGAAATGGTTTCAGTAAAGAATGGTACGGCAGTGTTTTCTTCGCGCTCGACTTGGCGGGGGCACTATGGTGCCCCCTAATATAGACAATAATCAAATATTACCTAACTGACTGATTCATATGATTACCCAATATTTGGGATTTTTAAGTAATTCTAAATTATGTATTAGAACTCAATACTAATTTCTAATATGTATTTTACCTGTTCAGTTAACCTATTTCTCTGTATATAAGAAAATTGCTAGCTTTGTATTTCAAATTTAAACTCATACTGGTCTGATTATGAGCGAAAGCTCGAAATAGCTATAACGCTGAATAAACTTTTCAATCTTAAACAGTGATATTTTTAAAGTAGTGATATTCGCATTCCTCATAATTTCAATTACATAGTAACGACCGAATCTATTTGTTTGAAGAAGACATACACACACCATAAAAATTGTCGCATCACCTGGTATTCTGAATTCCACAATCGCTTAATCAGCTCGATCGCAGTTTCTTTGTTAACATATGTTTTTGGACATATGAGGGGAAAAAATCTTATCTATGTAGTAACATTTGTTTCCATATGATCTCAAACACGTCTGAAACAACGATGAGTTTATTTGACTATCAGTATTCATTCAATTTCTCTTCAGTTTTCACGCTAAATTAATGCAAGTTTTCTTTGTTTCTTGTTGATTTTCGAATCTTTGAATTTATTGTAATGGCTGCTGAACGTCCTGGACGCTATTTGTGTGATCATGAAGTGGTTAGAATTGTAACACTTCAAGAGGAGGGGCGAAGCCAACGTTACCTGACTAACTTGTTGAATGTTAACCGAAGCACTATTTCAAGAGCAATTAATCGGTACCACGAAACAGGGAAATATGGAAGAAGGGCCGGACAGGGAAGAAATCGGATAACAACACCAGTTTATGATCGTTGGCATCGTTTAACTGCACTAAGAGTTCGGCACTGTACGGCTAGAATGCTACAAAATGAACTTGCACTTTCTAGAAATGTGCATATTTCATTACAAACTGTTAGGAACAGGCTCAGAGAAGACGATATCATACCAAGTGTGGCTTCTACCGGCCCGCGTCTCACCAGAGAGCATCGAGTTGAAAGACTTCAGTTTGCGAGGGAACATGCAATTGGGGTATTACAGAATGGTCGAATGTTCTCTTTTCCGAGTCCAGGTTCTGTCTGGTAGCGAATGATAGACTCATGCCTCTATACAGACGACCTGTGGAACAGTATCAGCAATGCAATATCCGGCAAACCGAAAACTTCGGAGGAGGCTCAGTAATGGTGTGGGGAGGCATTTCTTTCCATGGTCGAACTGAGTCAGGCCTAGTGAATAATGGAAGAATGATAGCAGCCAGATACATCGCAGACATCCTTGAACTCCATGTTGTACCCTTTAGCCCATTGATTGGCGAAAACTTCATTTATATGCATGATAATGCTCGACCTCATGCAGCTAGAGTAGTTACAGAATGAAAAATGTCGAAATTGATATTTTAAGATGGCCAGCCAGAAGTCCCGACTTGAATCCCATAAAACAAGTTTGGGACAACATGGGGTGGCAAATTCAGCAACGTAGGATGCCTAGTAGAACACTCCAACAACTAGAAAATCTGCTTCCTGAAATTTGGAAATCAGTGACTCAAGAGTACATCCTAAATTTGTTTGAGGGGCTTCCGAGACGTATACTGGCAGTAATTAGGGCCCAAGGAGGAAACATTCGATTTTGAAAATTATTAGTAACCATTCGATGCTAGTTGATTGGTCTCTCCGCAAATGTTTGAAGATTTTTTAATTTTTCATTAACTCGAAAATTGTTGATATTTTCTATCATAAACTCATCTCTTTTGAATGATATCTTCTTATTTTACAATTCTGAAAGTTAGCAAGCGACTCTTGAATGACCAACCTGAAAGTTTATTTAGTATTGTCGTAAAAGTAGGGTGATGTGACAATTTGTGGGGAGTGTATTAGAAATATGTATGTCGAGAAGTTTATCAAAATGTTCGAGTTGATAATCGAACATTCTGAGGCGTAATGCGTTATGTTTTAGTATCAACTGAATTTTGTGATAAAACAATAATATTATATTTGTTTATAAAGAATTTCATAGAATAATTTGTCCCAGAACTTTTTAAATAAATGTTAATTGGAATGATAAGTGATTTCATTTATTACATGATTTTCTTATAGGTAAAAATAACTGAAATAATTACCTTATTGAAACTTGGGAGAAAACTTCTGGATTCCTAAATTACACTAACCTTCACCACATTAATATTCAGTATATTCAAAAAGAACAAATCAAATTTATCTTTGAATATGTAACCAACAGAGATAAGTATTAATAAATCGACATGAGCGTAGAGAAAAACAAAAGATTAAAATTCATCAGCTCTCTTCTTATATAAAATTAGTCCCGAAACTTTCTTGGGTTCCTTTTCGATTGAACAACTCAAAAAAGAGGCGCCACTGATCCGAAAACTCATTTCGGTGCAATAAACAAATCAGTATGGATTCATCAGACATAACCTTTGAATAATTAATTTAGAGAAAGAGAATCTTAGCGATATCGCTCTTTTTTCACTCTGCCGTATAGAAATATTTGAGAATTGATCAGAGGTCATCATAACTTCAATTTAGTTGATTTTTTCTGCTTATTAGTTGTTTTTCACTTTATAATTAAGTATTTTAAAATTATGTTTGTTTTAATTTACTGTAAATTGCTTTTTTATTTTGTAAAAAAAGATCACCATCAAAGAAATTAATAAATCTCATGTTACGGTAGTAACGAAACACTCTAAGCCCCTGTATGGATTTAGCCTTTACTATTTGGTAGTTAAGCATGATTAAAACATAAACGAAATTTTTTCCATGAACAAATGAATGAAATTAATACATCACTGTTAACGTGATTTCGAACTTTCATTCATCGTCGGACAGAATGAAAACCAATTACAAAGTGACATGAAATATACAGGGTGTTTGAAAAAGTCACGGCAATATAAAGGAGGTGATTGCTGAAGTCATTTCATAAAAAATTTTTACATAAACATAGGTTCGCAAATACTTCCTACCGATTTACAGGGTGTTAAAGTTTAATCGAAAGATACAGTTCAATTTGAATTTTTCGTAAACCGCTAAGATATTGACGTGAAATTTTGGGGGTGTCGAAAACTTTCAAAGACGCATAGTGTTCAACACGAATCAATATTTTGGACTCCTCACCAGTGGCGTACCTTTGGGCACAACGCAGGTTATTCTCAAAGAAAAAACTAAGACGCTACTGATTTTTTCAGAAATAAAAAATATTTCTGCATTTTCCAATTATTTTTTGTATGACGCCAAGAGTTTGAGTAAAAAAATGTTGAAAATAATGAGAAAAGAAAGTCCATACATTTCATTATACGACATATAGTTTTAGATTAAGAGAACCATCGTAGTGTATTCCTTTTACTATTACATAACATATGTTTGAAACTCAAAAGTTTAATTTAAGGGCCATGTAAAGACTTGTAAGCATCACCAATAACTCTTAAAATTACAAAAGCTGTTCAAAGTGACCTCCTCCAGCTTGGGTGCAAGATTCCAGTCTTCTTCTCATTGATTGGCGAACTCTTTCAAAAACACCAGGATCTGTTCTTATCGAGTTGCATCCTGCGCTGATTCTATTTCTTAAGTCCCCAACATTTAAAACGGAGAGGAGTGTAAACCAAAAACTTCAAATGATCCCATAGGAATAAATCGAGGGGTTTAAGTCTGGGGACCGCGAGGGTGGAAATTAAGGTCTATCTCGGCCAATCCAGTGATTTCCATACTCTTGAGTCACGAGCAAGCTGACTGAAATAGGCTGGTGAGCCATCGTGCAAAAACCACATCGTTTGTCTTATTGCCAAAGGTACATCCTCCAAAAATTCTGGAAGCGTGTGTTCCAATAAATGGCGGTACACTTTCCCTATAAGTCTCTCTCTGTCATTATCCAAAGAAAATATGTCCCGGGAAGTGTCAACTATTAAAGAAATAGCTACGAACAATGGTTATCTCTCAAATATAACAAACGGAATGATCAGAAAAAACAAACACAAATAGCATATCATAATATTCACTCATAGAATCAACTTATACAAATAAATATATTGCATTGACATATTGTGGCCCTATCAGCGAAAAGATTGCAAATGTCATTTCAAAACAGAATAAGAAGGTGGCTTTGAAGACCCACATAAAACTCTCCCAGGAATTTTTTAATAGTAAAGATACATTTAATAAATTCAACAATACTGGAGTTGACAATGAGACGACCCAGAACCGGGGTCTATTTTTTTTGTTAATTTGCTGAAACTATCCATATATTTCTTGATTTTATCTGATTGAATCATATTATCAATTGTGATAACTGTATTTTGAAGATCTATCTGCATAACATTTCATATTGTTCATCTGAATTCAAAATTACAGTGAAAAGACCATTGCCAGAATGATTCAATAATTTTATTTTAAATTCTCAATATTGTAAAATATTACGTAATTTTAAAGAAGCTTAAAATCACCCGAAAGCGTCAATATCAAGACTAAGGAATTTATCTAAACTCAGATAAGAAATCCCGCAAAAACAATATTCGACTTCAAAATCGAAGGCCGTTAAGCTCCCTTTCGTATCCACGATTCCACAAAATTTTTTCGCAAATTTTTCTTTATATTAAACAAGTTCCACGAAGAAATAATATATGGGCGATGTCAACCCAGATTATTGGGTCCATAATGATTCTAAAACATCTATAGATCATAATCGGCATCACTTGGAAGACTGAACCTGGCCATCGGGGCTCTCGGTCAAACAGAGATGGAATTTGAGGAAATATCGCAGGTTATGTATTTTTTTATTATCTCCTTAGTCCCTCCTTTCATGACCTTGCTTGCTATGTAAAATCTAACTCAGATTTGTTTAGACATATAAGAAGTTTGATTGTGGAAATATTTTTCTGCTGGTTTTTTTCCATTGTTACAGATTCCTGTCCCAAATCCCCTTCCTTTCACCCTTGTTTTTGGAAATCATGGAATGCAAGAGTGAATGAAGCGGCTAAGCAGAAAAATCTTTGGTACTCTTTATGTACACACGACACTAACGCATCATAAACAGACAAGCTTGTTTGTTTGTTTGTTTTTCCTTTAACGTGCTCTATTTCTGACTTTCGGCTAATGACACGCCGGGGAATTCTGTCACCTCACTAACCCGGGAATTTTGCCGAACCCCTCTCGTGTCGAGGGAAGGAATCTTTAATGTCCAACACATCTTTGTTAGACAGGACTTACAGCTTTACATCTCCTCCGAGAGATGGACACTCAAGCGATTCCCAGAATCCGAAAAATCGCACCGACTTTGTGGGGATTGAACGCAGGTAAATCTGCGTAGGAGACGAGTATTATATCCCAAACGCCACCGAGCCGGCAAACAGACAAGCTATTCCTAGTGCAATAGCGACAGGAAAACGAGTTTTATATATATATATATATATATATATATATATATATATATATATATATATATATATATATATATATATATATATATATATATATATATATATATATATATATATATATATATATATATATATATATATATATATATATATATATATATATATATACATCTGGTATTTTCTAAAACAGCAATTCCCACTTCACGACGAAGGAACGCGTTTCTAAAAGACTATGTAACAGGTACTTGAGTACCAAGGGCAGAGGGAAGTGAGGGTGTAAGAGCTGCTGGGTCTCGCATATATAAGGATATTATTGAATTATTTTTCTTTAGATACGCAGTGATTCCGTTTTTCCGTTTTCGAAGCTCAGTGAATTTACTCACTCGTGTGAATCGGAATTAAATTTAAAGTTAATTAACCGTGCGTAATATAAGTCCAAAAGAATGGAAGGCCCAGACATTTTGTAATATTTATTTTGAAGAGCTATTTCCATAGACTAATTTGAAACATTTGTTTCTCAACTTGGTAAAAATTTGAAATATACTGAATATATTTTATATTTCCACAGTTCTTTTAACTTGACACATTATTTGAAGTATTCTCAAATTCTTTAGTATTGATTTCGATATTTGTCTATCAAATTGGCAACATTATTGAAACGCAATTGAACTATTGTATACTGATTCCAATAACTTGGTAACTATTTGAATTTAAAATGTTATGAAGTTTAATATTGATTTGAAGCTTTACTAATTGATTTTATTGAAATGTTACTGAACCAATTTACCAATCCAAATCGTTTGTTTATAATCTGATGAGTGATACATTTGAATGTGAGAACATTTAATATTGATTCTTATCTTTGCTTCTATAAATGGACCAATTATCTATTTGGAATATCATAATCCAGTCATTCAGTATTTCTATTTATCTTATTTTATAACTTAGCAGAAAACACTTAAACTGTAACGAAGATGTTTATATTTTCATTGTATCCAACTATGGGAAAGATCTTACTTTCAAGTTATTGATTTGATGTCCGATACTCCCTAGTTCAATAAGGGATCTTTCCCTGCATTCAGGTGTAGTAATCGCCTACGAATTACATAAAACAAATTGATGGACAAAACATATTCCATCAAAACATTCAATGTGTCAAAAATAAAATGTTGGAATTAAAACTTTTCTTAGACACGCTACATTCCAAACTTTATGTGATATGTTTAACCGAAACATGATGCTCTACCACGGAAATTGACTGTATCCATTTCAGATTATAAATGTGTTACATCTTACTGCAGGGAGAACAGGGGACATGGGGGTTGTTCAATATTTGTGCAAAAAATTTATATTTCAAACAAATGGTGCTACGTGTTAATAATGTGGAAGGTTAATGTGAATAATACTGCACATTTAGTAGATCTTTTAGAGTTTAAAGAAAACCAAACGGTTTCTAGTCTATTTGGACGAACTATTGCTTAAGCGTTTAAATAGATTTTAGTATTTTATGAAGATTTTAACATAGATCTTTTGAGGAGACAGAAACAAAGTGATGACTTTTTGGATATGTTGCGTTCTTTTAATTTCGAGCAAACAATTTTTAAACCAACTAGAGAAACCTTTCATGCAGCAACTTTAATAAATAATAATTTTGTAAATAATGTTGAGGACTTTTCAGACAAGGTTTTTGTCTGCTTTGTCACAACACCATGGGCAATCCCTTTCACTGGACAGATGCAAGTAGAGAGTATTTTCGCACTCAAAACTGGATCAAATTGTAACATTAATAAACGAACATTGGAATGATGTTTACTCCGAGACCAACGCAAATAAAGCCTACGAAATATTTTCACATAGAATAATGAAAGATGTTGACCTTGTTTTTCCCAAAATAATTATGAAACAGTCAAAAAATCGAAACTCCTGAATTACTTCAGGCCAAAGAATATCTAGTAGGAATAAAAATAACCCAGGTGCCTGGTTCGAATCCAGGTTCAAGTTTTGGATGTTATCCTTGAACAAAAAAGTAAAAAAGTGCTGAATTTGAAAGAGTCGCCTAAAGAGGGCATAAACTTCCGAAGATTGATTCGAATCATCTTAGAGAAAATAGTCATTTTTTCAATTCAGAATTTAAAATCCTACATTCTGAGAATAGAGGTATAAAACTCAACCTTCTGGAAGTACTTGAAATTAACAGATTTAGGTATTTACCAGAAATTCTTAATGATCAAATGATCAGTTAGACATAAATAACTCACCCTTATTAAACTTGTTTCCTAAACACTAGTTCAAATACAGATAGCTCTGGATATATATATATATATATATATATATATATATATATATATATATATATATATATATATATATATATATATATATATATATATATATATATATATATATATATATATATAAATGCACTGCATTATTGCATTTCATGACGTTGTGTGAAATTTGGTATATTCGAAATGGATTCTTGGTGGCTAAATTTTGAAATTTTTTATCTTGATCATTCGTTACATTAAGTAAATCGACTTTGCATGCTCGAAATTACTACAAATTCATTCAAAGATGTCTTAACGAGACCCGAGAACTCAGTTTGACTAATAAAGGAAATCGCAAAGACATTTTTTGATTTCGAACGCCTGCAATATCCAGTGCGTCTGATCTTCGCTATCACATCAAAAAATCGCAAGGTCACTTCTTGGAATTAGGTTGATTTTAATTAACTCTCGTCTTAGCCGGCTCGGTGGCGTATGGGATATGATGCTCGTCTCCTGCGCAGAGTCACCTGGGTTCAATCCCCATAATGTCGGTGCGATTTTTCGGATTCTGGGAATCGCTTGAGTATCCAGCTTTCGGAGGAGATGTAAAGCCGTCGGTCCTGTCTAACAGAGATGTGTTGGATATTAAAGATCCCTCCCCTCGACACGAGAGGGGTTCGGCAAAATTCCCGGGTTAGTGAGGTGACAGAATTCCGCGGCGTGTCATTGGCCGAAAGGCGGAAATAGAGCACGTTAAAGGAATAACAAACAAACAACTCCCGCCTTTCAAAATTGTATATCACGTGTTTACTCGTCAGAAAACGAATAAAGAGAAAAACATTTAGTGGAAAACATTGAATGGTATATTCATTCATATTTTACGTTCATGCATATTATCGTTATTGAATTGAAAAAAAGTTATTATAAGTTTTTATTTTATTGTTTGAGTTTATTTATTAGCTTCTAGTCTAAAGACCTAGCGTCACATTTCAACATCCTTTTATTTTCTTAAGTTTTTAAGAGAATATGAAATAATAGAAATTGCTAGTGTTCCAGGGCAATATTACTTTTAATAGGTCGGCTAGTAAATTATATATTTCAAGTTATTAGTGGAGTGTATAAATGCAGAAGCATCTTCCTGACAGTAGGCCATGAGTATGGCTTATTTTTTATATACAACAACTTATTATACTATATTATATAAAATTGCAATCCCTAGTGAGCACAACTTGATAATTTGTTTCTGTTGAAGTTATTTTAAACTAACTTAACATATATCAAAATTACTTTTTAGCGACAAAAACATCAATAAATCATATAGACTCCGTTTGAAGTAGTTTCTATAAATGAAAATTTAAATTGGTTTCACGAAACCCTTATTATTTAGTCTTTGGATCCGCCACTGACTGATTGTTCTGTACTAAAATTATGTTCTGTGGTTGTAAGTACTTCTGTCTCTTTCTCTATGTTGTTTATCATACAGCATTGGAACTTCGCTATTATGATTTTGTCGAAAGAGCTGTCAAAACAATGGATATTGGAATAAACAGAATTTTATGGTATGGAGAAAATTAAGCATTTTTGAGCGTAAAAGTAATTATTAATCGTATACATACGTATACAGTACTCGATGAAATATTAACAACGTTATTTCACGATCTCATGGTTGAATTTCTGTGTAGATAAATAAAGAGGAAATTCTGAAAACGTTGGTATTTTCTTTCAGAAAAGCAGCAATTTTCAGAAAAAATTACTTCACATCAAATTCTAAACCGTAAAATTAGTGAGTACTGACTTTTCTTGCTATATTTGAGGGCAAAAGTATTATAATTACTTATTTTTCTCAAAAATTTTATTCGATTATTTGGAATATGGAATTTTTTATTCATATTGTTATCTCAAGTTCATCTGAAAATCTTGGACAAAAACACTTCAGTGACAAACTTTCAATATTATTTATCAAACTCCCGACTCATTTTGCCTTCAAAACCTTCATCGAGATATAAAATGAAAATCATTTCAGAACCTCCGAGATTATATTTTCAGTTCCAAATTGTTTAATGAAAATTTTATTTGGCATTCCAAAAATCTGTATTATATTAATTTTTCTATTTCAAATTGTTACTATTCTATCCGTAATTATGTTTACGTTCCTTAACGCTGTTATATTTCTTGAAAATATGACCATTCCTTTTCTTTCCTTAATTTAGTAATTACATTTCGGACCTTCATTTTGAAGATTTGTATAAATTATCTTAGAAGCAGCAATGTGGATTATTTATATATTTATGTTCTTTTTCATTATTTTACTAATGTTCTTCTTTGAGATTCGATGAGCTAAATGCAACCTTCAACAATAATGAAACTCACATTAACAGTAGTTATGCCAAAATCATAAAGCTTAAAATATTTTGTGGTAAAAGCATCTCATCAATATCTATGCTGGGGGAAAACAGGCTTTTTACCAAATGCTGAATTAATATTTAAATCTGGGTTGAAACTGGGAATTATTATGACAACATGGATAACATGGGACAGGTGTCCCACAAGGCGCCGTCCTCTTCCCACACTAATTCATAATTTACAACCATGTCATACCAAAAACAACAAACAACTTACTGCCACTCTAAACAGACTACAAAGCCTCAGTATGATCCCGGTAATCGTGAAAATAATATATATTTTTCCAGTCAAGAAGCTCTAGGGGAAAAAACTATCACAAGCCATTAACACTCATTTTTGCAGTGGATAGACATTTGACAGAGCAGTCTGTGTTGTGGTCACCCCCATATCACTAATCATATGGGGTATAATGAAAAATGCAGTTGCTACAAGCAATATTAAATTTAAAAGCAACCATGTTTATTATTTTTCGAATAGCAATAAATAAGATAACAGAGAAGATATGGGAAAAAATTTGTAGATATTTTGAAGAAATAGAGAATGAATACTATATTGGAGAGAATATTATAACACTTGGGGAGGATTTCAGAGGTTTAAGTTGTGCCCCCATATTTTGAATCTATATCTGAAATTTTATTGGGAAAGGAGAGTGAAATTTTCATGTGGAAGCTGCTCTGCAGACATTTCAAATTAAAGAATTTCAATAGAAAATTGAAACAAGAAGCATGAATCACTTGAGGAAAAACTAACAGAAAAACAGCTGATTCTAAAACTGTTAGCTCTGAAATAATGAAGCAAAACGGTTTACTTAATTAACAAATGGATGCTCTCAATTATGAGTTACTATTTTTGCAAAAGAATTTGAATTCAAGCAAAAAAAGCATGGATACCACAACATTGAGGCAAACCAGTCAAATACTACAAAAACTACAAAAAAAAAGCAAAAGAAAGAAACTATTCAACAGAAGAAGAACTTCGCAAAATATACAAATCTCTTCTGTCTTCTCTCAAAAAATAGAGCTATGATTGAACATTGTTTGTAAACCTGATCCAGCACTGAAAGAAGAGAGTAGTTAAGAAAGAATAATTTCTTGTGAAATGTTTGAAGATAGAGTCAAAGCGACTAGAGGAATATTCATCTTTCAGAATAAGTGGTCCCCAATGATAATATAAAATTAAACTATGTATTATACTATCACAAGAGTTTATTTAAGTTTAGGATTGCAATTTCGGTCCCTCCACCATCTCCAGCTGTAAAGTAAAGAATTAAATATATACATATATAAACAGGTAGATACAAAATCAATAAGGGTGCAAACAAAAGGTAATAAACTAGTATTATTCGAAGATATCAATTATTGACAGATAAATCGGGTCATTGTGGTCGTTCAGAAGATCATCTCTATGGAGACTTTGTTGGAGTTTGAAAATTTCGATGGATTCTAAGAAATCCAACTTTCGTCCTTCAGGTATTCTGTGAATAATTTGAAGTTGATCTATGGATGGAAAATGATGGCCACTTTCCATATCATGTGAAGCAAAAGTAGATTCGTCGATTCTATGGTTATCTTGTAATCTGATTCATGATCTTTGTATCAAGTTTTGAATCAATCACCAGTCTGACTTATATAAACGCCTCCACAAACAATACAGGACTACTTGTAAACTCCAGTGTTGTCAAATCTATCACTTTCATCTCTACTATTGGAAAATGCTTGGGAGGGTTTCTGAGGGTTTTGAAAACTACTTTTTTTACTGTTTTGAAATAACATTTGCAATCTTTTAGGTGATAGGGCCAAAATATGTAAATGAAATGTTTTTACCGGTATTAGTAGATTCTATACATAAATATTATTATATGCTATTTGTGTTTGTTTCTTTCTAATAATTCCTTTTATTATATTTGAGGAATAACCATGGTAGCTATTACTATAATAGTTGACACTATCCTGGACTTATTTTCTTTGGATAATGGCACAGAGATAGCCATATGAATCATTGAATTAAACACAGCATATTTATGAGATTTTGGGTGTGTTGTTGAAGGATGCAACTATCAGTGAAGGTGATATTTCAATATATATCAATACTGTGTTGTGTGTTGTTTTTATGAGTGATTGTTAGGTCTGAAAAGTGAATCTGATTATCGACTTCTCTCTCTATTTTGAATTTAATTTTGGGATGAATGATATTGATGTGAGTTAAAATTGATCTATTGATATACTAACATATTTTATATGAACCGCTAGACAACTAGATCAATTTTAACTTACATCTATAGCATTCACTCTGAAATTAAATTTAATATAGGGATAAAAGTCGATAATTAGATTCACTTTTCAGACCTATGAAAATAACACTAACTTCTGATATATATCGAAAACCCACCTCTGCTGATATTTGCATCCCTTATAACACAACACACCCAAAATCTCATAAATATGTTGCGTATAATTCAATGCTTCATAGGGCTCTCTCTCTCTGCCATCATCCGAAGAAAATGTCAAGGTGTCAACTATTATTAGAAATAGCTAAGAACAATGGTTATTCCTAAAATATAATAAACGAAATCATCGGAAAAAACAAACACAAATAGCAAAATACCCACCTATAGAATCAACTAAACCGGCCATCAACATATTTTGGCCCTATTAGCGAAAAGATTGGAAATATTTCAGAACAGCATAAAAAAAGTTTTTTTTGCAACCACATGAAACTTTCCCAAAAATGTTTCAATAGTAAAGATAAAACTGATAGATTTGACAATACTAAAGTCTAAAAGTTCTCCTGTATGGATTATGAAAGCGTTTATATAGGTGAAACTAGATACAAAGAACGTCAATCAGATGACAATAACCAAAGAACTGACCAATCTACTTTCGCTTCACATTGTATAGAAAATGGCCATCTTTTTCCACTTATAGATTAATTTCAAATTATTCACAGAATACCTGAAGGATGAACCAGAATGGCTCTGCTTATTCGTCCATATTTGATATCTTTATAACGGTTTTTAACATAATTTGTTTATTACCTCTAGTTTACACCCTGATTAATTTTGTATCTACCTGTTTATATACGTATATATTTCCAACTTTCAATACTTGTCAGATGAAGATGGTCAAAGGACCGAAATTGCAATCCTAAACTTCAATAAACTTTTGTGATAGTATAATACATAGTTTAATTTTATATTATCATTGGGGACCACTTATTCTGAAAGCTGAATATTCCTCTAGTCGCTTCGACTCTATCTTCAAACATTTCACGAGAAATTATTCTTTCTTAACTACTCTCTTCTTTCAGTTATGGATCAGGTTTACAGACAATCTTCTTCCACACCTGAAATAGTTATTTTGCTTCCTTTGCCTGTTCAATCATAGATCTATTTTTCGAGAGAAGACAGAAGAAATTTGTATATTTTGCGACTTTCTTCTTCTGTTGAATAACTTCTCTCTTTTGCGTCTTGTAGTTTTTGCAGTATTTGACTGGTTTGCCTCTTTTTCAAAAATGGTGACTCATATTTGAGAGCATCCATTTGTTAATTCAGGAAACCGTTTTGCTTCATTATTTCAGAGCTAACAGTTTTAGAATCTGATGTTTTTCTGTTAGTTTTTCCTCAAGTGATTCATGCTTCTTGTTTCAATTTTTTATTTGAATTCTTTAATTTGAAATGTTTGCATAGCAGCCTCCACATGAAAATTTCACTCTCCTTTCCCATTAAAATTTCAGATATAGATTCAAAATATGAGGGCACAACTTAAACCTTTAAAATCCTCCCCAAGTGTTATAATATTCTCTCCAATATAGTATTCATTCTCTTTTCTTCAAAATGTCTACAATTTTTTTCCCATATCTTCTCTGTTATATTATTTATTGCGATTCGAAAAATAATAAACATGGTTGCTTTTAAATTTGATATTACTTGCTGCTACTGCATTCTTCATTATACCCCATATGATTAGTGATATGGGGGTGACCACAACACAGACTGCTCTGTCAAATGTCTATCCACTGCAAAAATGAGTGTTTATGGCTTGTGATAGTTTTTTTCCCTTAGAGCTTCTTGACTGGAAAAATATATATTATTTTCACGATTACCGGGATCATACTGAGGCTTTGTAGTCTGTTTAGAGTGGCAGTAAGTTGTTTGTTGTTTTTGGTATGACATGGTTGTAAATTATGAATTAGTGTGGGAAGAGGACGGCGCCTTGTGGGACACCTGTCCCATGTTATCCATGTTGTCATAATAATTCCCAGTTTCAAACCAGATTTAAATATTAATTCAGCATTTGGTAAAAAGCCAGTTTTCCCCCAGCATGGACATTGATGAGACGTTTTTACCACAAAAGATTTTAAGCAATTGCTGCTTTAGTCGCTTTATGATTTTGGCATAATAACTACTGTTAATGTGAGTTTCATTATTGTTGAAGGTTACATTCAGCTTATTGAATCTCAAAGAAGAACTTAGTAAAATAATGAAAAAGAACATAAATATATAAATAATCCACATTCTGCTTTTAAGATACTTTATACAAATCTTCAAAATGAAGTTCCAAAATATTATTACTAAATTGATGAAAGAAAATGAATGGTCATAATTTGAAGAAAAATAATAGTGTTAAGGAACGTAAACATAATTACGAACACAATTTTAACAATTTGGAATAGAAAAATTAATATATTACAGATAGAAGAACGCTGATATATTGGCAGAGAGACAAAACATAAATAAGTTTTCTGTATCAAAATATTCTATTCATTGGAAACTGTTCTTTCCATCTGAAAAATCTTGTAATTAGTAGAAAAGTGCATCTCTTTGCAGTAAGAGAAAAAGTAATGAAAACTAGCAAAGTATAAATTTAGGGGATACTCGTTATTGCATTGAAATGTTAGACTACAAAGCTAGGTTGGACCACACGAAGATAAGTGTACCATTGGTTTTTTAAAGGTTTTCCGATCGAAATTTTGGGTCATATAAATTCACATACATATACTTTACTCTTTTTAGGGATATAAACATGTTTTCGATGAGCTTACTTTTCTTTTAGAGAGAATCATGCCTGAAAATGTTAACTATTTACTAGAAGGAGACTACAATGTTTATTTCCTTTCCAAACGAGATTTGACCAAATACTTCGTCGCGATGTTGGAATGATTCAGAATTAAAATAACAATGAGGCTACCTGAACGTCAATTTAGAATATGCATTCATAATGTTTTCTTAAATGTTGAATTGCAGCATTGTGTTCATTTTTGATCATCTAGCTTTAAATTGTTCTTTTTCTGGATGTATAGAAAAATTTTTAGATAAAATTTAAATTAGACTGATCAATGATCTAAATGCGAATAGCTTCTTGAAGACCTTAATAATCATTGAAAGCATCGATAATATTGTCACAGGTATATAGACAAGGATACTGAAAGATGCAACAGAAGTGATTGCTTACCGCCTGCTAGATGTGATAAATTGTTCCTTAAATAGTGGAGTCTTCCTCTACGATTGGAAGATAAGTATAGTTATTCCTGTGCCCAAAGTTTCAGGTACTATTCCATGTAAAAAATTTAGGTCAATCAACACAGTACCAGTTTATGAAAAAGTACTTGAGATAACAGTCAAAAATCAACTCCAAACTTTCTGTGATGAACTCTCTGTGATGTATAGCAATATAAATTATATATATTATTCGATTCTGTTTATCAGTAAGAATGATGTCTGGCCTATTGTGTTTTACAGCTCTGTTGCATAGAATTGTTTTATCAAAATAAAGTTTATATTTCTCATTTTACAAATAATCTCAGGTTCATATTTGTAAAATTTTTTCTTTTGGAATTAGGTTATGTTTAATTCCTAGATTAAAATGAATAATATTAGCCACGGCATTATGTCTTTCTAAATAATCTGTTGAAGCAAGGACTGAGCAAGATGGTAATATATGAAAAACTGTTTCTGAAGAACAGAAATATCTACGGCAAGAATCATCTATATTTTGTTTGATGATGTGTTTTCTATAATTCCTCGTGGAAACAATCTGATCCTGGATCGCAATTCCAATCTAAACTAACATTCAGTGTTACTTGACTAAAGTCCGTACACTGGATTTTTCCGGGGAGAAAGCCTCTGACACTACTCGTTGGTACATTGATATCATTGTCTGATGATGCTATAGTATGCATATATTCTGGTAGATTGATATATTCTCATAACATTTAACGTTATCCTAACATATAATGATTCCAGGATATGTTTTCATTGTAATCATTGCCTGGCAATGGTATTAATTACCGGGTGGTGGATTTATATTTTTCATGAAATCAGTTTGATTGCATATATATATATATCTTGATGATAATTCTTAGTCTTTTGTAATATGAACTTCTAATAATTTCTTTAGTGCTGCTATGGTTAATTGTCTTCTCTTGATAAAATCCAAGATATTTATATGTATCTCCTATATATATATATATATATATATATATATATATATATATATATATATATATATATATATATATATATATATATATCATCATCATAATTTTGTCCAGCGGCACCATCAAACATCCCATAAAATTCATTTATGGGAATGTTCTCGAAAAAAAGATTTGCGACTTTGTACCTCTTTACCGAGAACCTGAATGCTGCTGGGATAGTCAAAATTTACGAAAAAGCTTCAATACCGACTCCCAAATGTCAATTTTTGATGAAAAACGAGGACTGGATCCTGCAGGAAGACAATGACCCCAAGTACCACAGCCGCCTCTGTACCGTGAGAAATTCGACACATTCGGAGAGCATTTCCTGGCGAACATGCCGAAAATTTGATGGAAATTATGCCAAGAAGATGCCAAGCGATTATTGTCGCTGGTGGTGATTGGATACTTTATTAATGAGATTGCTTCGTAACATGTAAAATAAATTTATGTAACAGGGGGTCTTCTTAAATAAATTTTTGGATAAATTATGCCGTATACGTTCTTACTTAACAGACTACGACTATGGTGACGCTGTTTAAAACATAAAATATAAGCCAAATGCAGTATTTTTTGGAGTAAGGATCAAAAAAAGAATAGAACTTATTGTTGTGAATCAGCCGACGTTTCGACACATTTATTGGGTCTTCTTCAGGGCAACTATAATGAAAAAACAAAATGGTTCAAATATAAACCCTCTCAGTGGTATTCTCAACAGCAACAATATAAAATGTTTTTATAAAATTAATTACATGGGTACAAAAAAAATGAGATCTAAAAACAGTTAAAATGAATATTGGTTAAAACTACTTTCATTTAATACAAGTTCCCAGTCTGAAAACAAATAAACACCGACAATACATTACGTAAATGGAAAATTCATAATTTCAAATCGAAACAACACACAGTGTGAAATTCGCAACGATACTTAAAAGAAATGAATGAACTCGAAAATCATATGTCAGCCGTATACATGAAAGCAATATGGTAGAACACGTCAAGTAGGTACCAAAAAGGTTTAGTTTGAATTTCATTTCGTTCCTAATTTTTCAATAATGTTAAAATAAGAACTGCTTAGAAGATCGATGTCAGATCGTCTATTTATGGCCCTACCCTCATTCTTTTTTATCTCGAGCATTTCTTCAAAATTTCTTTTACCCTAGAAATTCTGTTTTCCCAAAATTTTTCATTTTCAAAGTTGAAATTGTGTCCTTGATTTATTTTATGTTCAACCAAAGCGGTGGTGTGTGGTCAATTCCGAAAATTTTTGCAGTCTGCTACGTGTTCTTTCAATCTTCTTTGTAAATATCTACCAGTTTGACCTATGTAGCAAGCCTCACAGGACAAACAGGGAATTTTGTATATTACATTTGACTGTTGTTCAATCGTAAACGTAGCTTTGGTTCTTGTAAAAAAGAGAATTTTGAAAGTATTCTCACTTTTCAGAAAATTTTTTTGTATTCTCTCAGATAGAACTCTCACATATGGAATTTTGTATAACTTAGTTTGATTGTTGCTTTTAAAAGATTCGGGTCTCAAAGTTGGTCTTGAATATCTATGGATTAACTTCTTCATGAGGGAAATAGGATAATTATTTTTTATTAGAATTTTTTTAATGTACTTAAGATCTCTGTATGTTTCACTCGATAAGATGATCGTTCTGTGTATGAGATTTTGAACAACATTGAGTTTCTGTTTGAGTGGATGTTCGGATCTAAAACTGAGGAATCTCTCTGTAAATGTAGGTTTATTATACCAGTTAGTCAGTATATTACCGTTTTCTTTCCTAATGACGAGGACATCAAGGAATGGTATCTGCATCTCACATTCGGATTCAATTGTAAACTGAAGTCTTTCATTAAAAGAATTAAAAATTTGAAGAACTCTATCTTTGGTATTTTGTGGAATTGCAGTTAAAATGTCATCCACATACCTACAACCTGGTGGTGAAAAAGACAAAAGTTTTAAACAACGTTCCTGTAGTCTGGACATAACAATGTCTGCACAAATGGGTGACAGACAGTTGCCCATCCTCAAGCCAAAAGTTTGTTGGTTGAAACAGCCCTCAAACTGAAAATATTTATTATAAGTACAAACATCAAAAAGTAGTAGAAAATCCTCCATTAACATCATTGTGTCTTCTTTAAATATGGTCCAATTTTTTTCAATTATAACTTTAACTAATTGCACGGAAAATTTTGTAAAAAGGGACACCAAGTCCAAAGATACAAGTTCAAAATTGGGTGGTATTTGCTTCGTTCTAAAATAATGTGCCATTGTTATATCCAGACTACAGGAACATTGTTTAAAACTTTTGTCTTTTCACCAACAGTTTTTTGTAGGTATGTGGATGACGTCGATATACCACCGTTATTGTGACTCTTTTCGTAGATTATTTTGGTTGGCGGAACTGAAAATGTCATCCACATACCTACAAAAAAATGTTGGTGAAAAAGACAAACGTTTTAAACAATGTTCCTGTAGTATGGACATAACTATGGCACATTATTTATTAGAACGAAGCAAATACCACCCAATTTTGGAAATGTATCTTTGGACTTGGTGTCCCTTTTTACAAATTTTTCTGTGCAATTAGTTAAAGTTATAATTAAAGAAAATTGGACCATATTTAAAGAAGATACAATGATGTTTATGGAGGATTTTCTACTACTTTTTGATTTTTATACTTATAATAACTATTTTCAATTTGAGGAATGTTTTTACCAACAAACTTTTGGCTTGGGGATGGGCAACTGTCTGTCACCAATTTGTGGGGACATTGTTATGTCCAGACTACAGGAACATTGTTTAAAACTTTGGTCTTTTTCACCACCATGTTTTGCAGGTATGTGGATGACATTTTAACTGCAATTCCACAAAATACCAAAGATAGACTTCTTCAAATTTTTAATTCTTTTAATGAAAGACTTCAGTTTACAATTGAATCTGAAAGTGAGATGCAGATACCATTCCTCGATGCCCTCGTCATTAGGAAAAAAAACGGTAATATACTGACTAACTGGTATAATAAACCTACATTTACAGAGAGATTCCTCAGTTTTCGATCCCAGCATCCACTCAAACAGAAACTCAATGTTGTTCAAAATCTCATACACAGAACGATCATCTTATCGAGTGAAACGTACAGAGATAGCAATCTTAAGTACATTAAAAAATTCTAATTACCCTATTTCCCTCATGAAGAAGTTAATCCATAGATATTCAAGACCAACTTTGAAACCCAAATCTATTAAAAGCAACAATCAAACTAAGTTATACAAAATTCCATATGTGAGAGTTCTATCTGAGAGAATACAAACAAACTTTCTGAAAAGTGGGAATACTCTCAAATTTCTCTTTTTTACAAGAACCAAAACTATGGTTACGATTGAACAACAATCAAATGTAATATACGAAATTCCCTGTTTGTCCTGTGAGGTTTGCTACATAGGTCAAACTGGTAGATATTTAAAAAAAGATTGAAAGAACACATAGCAGACTACAAAAATTATCGGAATAGACCACACTCCACCGCTTTGGTTGAACATAAAATAAATCAAGAACACAATTTCAACTTTGAAAAATGCAAAAATCTTGGGAAAACAGAATTTCTACGGTAAAAGAATTTTTGAAGAAATGCTGGAGATAAAAAAGAATGAGGGTAGGGCCATAAATAGACGATCTGACATCGATCTTCTAAGCAGTTCTTATTTTAACATTATTGAAAAATTAAGAACGAAATGAAATTCAAACTAATCCTTTTTGGTACCAACTTGACGTGTTGTACCATATTGCTTTAATGTATACATATGATTTTCGAGTTCATTCATTTCTTTTAAGTATCGTTGCGAATTTCACACTGTGTGTTGTTTCGATTTCAAATTATGAATTTTCCATTTACGTAATGTATTGTCGGTGTTTATTTGTTTTCAGACTGGGAACTTGTATTAAATGAAAGTAGTTTTAATCAATATTCATTTTGACTGTTTTTAGATCTCATGTTTTTTGTACCCATGTAATTTATTTTATATATGCATAAACATTTTTTATTGTTGCTTATGAGAATACCACTGAGAGGGTTTATATTTGAACCATGTTGTTTTTTCATTATAGTTACCCTGAAGAAGACCCAATAAATGTGTCGAAACGTCGGCTGATTCACAACAATAAGTTCTATTCATTTTTTGATCCTTACTCCAAAAAAAACCTAATGCATCTTCAGTGGATCATAACATCTAGATTTATAAGCCCAATCAAAAACGTAATTAGAATAAAAAAATATTCTAAGAAAAAACGAGAAAACTCTCACGTCGATATACCACCGTTATTGTTACTCATTTCGTAGATTATTTTGGTTGGCGGAACTGAAAGTTAGTTCCATATAAGAGATTACTCAATAATTAACAAATTTGTGCATAATTCTCCTTGATTCCTTAGATGTGAAACTGAAAACTGAGTACTCGAAAAACACCTTCATCAGTCTTAAAACTATTAAATTAGTCAGACAAACGCTTGACAAGTTTTTTAAAAATTGAATTTCGGTGAAATGATGATGACTTTTGTTTATGGAGCAGCCATTTCTAATCTTGAATATAGTGAAAGTTACGTCATTTCTTATTCAACTGAAATACTTAAAATGTGAAAGAATAAAACGAGATTTAAATGTTCAAGAAAATAGCATTCCCAGATCTAACATAAATACTGCTGTACATTAGTTTTCTAGTAAATGTATTACAATTTGAAAATAAAGAAAAGTAGGTGAATTACTTTTCAACCACACTATATACCATTGAAAATACATTTTTACTCAAAAATCCTACTACATTATTACTTCAAATCCGCTGTGAATGCTATGCCAACTAATGAACTCTGTAAATTTAGACCTCCATCTTGTTCCACAAAAATTAAAAAATAGCAGTCTTACTCAAGATGAACTAAATATATAATAAATAAATAAATAATAAATATGATCATTATTATAAATATCAATTTTGTATATTTTCAACAGTTGGAAAGAAAAATGGACAAGAAATTGTAGAAATAAAGTGCAAAGCCGACTATTCAATTATTAAACTCTGTGAATTGTTGTCGGCATCTTGTTCTATAAGAAATTAAAAAAATGACTCACTTTGGCTTCTCGGCAGTATTGCGGCTGGATATCTAGGGCTGATGCAGGAAGAATTACAGACAAAAACTGATAATAAAGGAGATCCCTTAACTGGATATGAATAAATAAGAAATTTCTTTCAAAATAACTTATTTATACTCATCATGATTAAGACCCCGATCATCAAACCTTCGTCGCCTATTCATTCCTTGTACAATCCAATACTGAAAAGAAGGAAAAAATATTACTATCAGATTAAATCTTTCCAATTGCTACTGTTTTATTTTATTAGAGGGTAGTTGTGGGGTGTTATTAAATTATATCCTTACATCAACAGCCACCAATACCAGCAATTTTTCCATAATTCACACACGCACACATCACTTTAACGAAGAGCCCGAACGACTAAACTAAAATTGGTTTTCTTTGCTCCAAAATCAGGAGATTTCTTCAATTGTTTCAAACTTGAAACAAATATTTGATTGAGCATGCGTAGAAGCCAGAAACCTCTGCTACGTCATTGATAATTCTATGGTCTGCACTAATGCCAACTTCTGAATAAAATTTTCCTATGGACTAGACATAGAGCGTGTAGTTAATCGATTTTAGGCAATCTACCGGTTGAAACTTTGGTCGAACCATTGATTGTCCTTAGTTCTCGCCTTTTTCGCTCTAATGAGTTGAAAGGAAAAGTTTATTCATTTTCCGGTAACTGAACAAGACATGTTAGCTATCAGTCAGAACTTTCGAACATATTCACATATTGTTATTGGCATTTACGGTTCTTACTTTTATCATATTTATAGTGAAATATTTCCCAAAAATAGTAGGAGCCCTAGATGGTACTTATATTTTTGTAAAAGTCCTAAACAACAGCAGGATATAGAAGGCATTCTATTAATATTATGGCTATATGTACATCGATCATGTTATTTACATATGTATTTATTGGATACCCTTGTTCAACACATGACTTATGTGAGTACATCAACAATAAACTTTTTTTAAACTTTCAAAGTTTGTCAAAGTACCAAGATATGGTGCAAATAGTGTTTTTATTGATGGTGATGATGATTCCATTTTATAGAGGATAGTGCATTTGAAGTAAGGAAATGGCTGATGACACCTCAGTCGAAAAAGAAAGGACCATAACTTCATGTTGAGCCCCAGTAAGGTGGCAATGGAACATGATTTTGGCTAGCTAAAAGAAATGTGGAGGAGATTACAATTCATAAAAACATACAACATTTGTAAGACAGTATCACTGATGTACGTGTTTTTCAAAAGTTTTGTATAATCATGGAGGAACAGTATAGGAGTCTCTACAGATTTGAGAACAGGGAGCAAAGCGTGCTGAAAATATGTTAAAGAAGAGCGATTAAACAGAAACAGCATTGCGTGATTTAAATTAGAGCATTTCTCAAATAAAAAAAGACCTAATATTCTCCTGAAGTAAAATAATATAGAGTGGTCGACGAAAAACCGGAAATGCTTTCATAACCTCTAACTTCCACTATTATTGATGCCAAAGGATGGTGGAGTACAAGAATTATCATCAAATTTTATTTACGGTACAATTAAAAATAGCCGATAGGCCCAAAGGTATACTATATTTTCAATTAGCTAGATTTTTCTTATGGAATATCGAATATGATCCATGAAATAAAAAATTCTATTCTTTTTGATTATTATAATGGATAACACATGGAAATCCATAAAGGTTTTTCGTGAATCACCCTGTATAATGAACCAATAACTGAAAATCATAGCATTATTCAGATTCAGACTCTGATTCTGGATCCTCGCCTTTCTTTTTTCATTTTCTTTAACTTTGAATGCTCAAGCGATAGTATCCAAAAATTGCTCTCGCTATTTTTCTGCGGAAGACAGATGGTTGGAACTTTTTTTGAGTTGGCATTTTTTGATTTCTTTTGAATAGGTATTTCTTGTAAAAAATTTTCAGAAGTTGATTGTGGTTTTATTCTGATTTTTTTGTGAATATCTCTCTGGTTGGTAATGATGAATCATAATTCTTATAGGTTGTACCTATCTGTTCTTGATTTATGTCACACATCATGTCACTCTAATTTCTCCTAAAATACTCAACAACATACTTAGTAAAATAGTAAAAATATTGTAGTTCATTGACAATGTAAGAGGTCCTAGTTGCCAAGGCTATTTTATGAAAAAAAAAATGAGAATACCAAAATAATCAAATCTTATTTAGAATTCTTGTTACTCTAGGTTTATTCTAATAGAGTTACCCCCAGTTCAACAATCATATCAGGTAATAGATGTGAAACTACTACCACCACAGTTTGGATTTACTTACCAAATATTGAGTGAAGTTTTTCAAAGAAAACTGGTATATGTTCCCCAGTTTGATTCTTGGGTCTTAGTAATTGTAAAAGATTTTTGATAGATCGATAAATTTTGGTCTACAACTATCACCCGCATTGAAATTACAGAAAATTCTCTATCATATTCCATAATTTCTGTTAGTTTTTTAATATGAAATTGTATGGTATTTCTGCCTTAATGATAAGAGCATTAAGGTTGCTTCCGTATTTTCATCTGTCTGCTTTCTTAAAGTCCATATGAAATGAATAGATGTCCCAGGTTGCCTATCTACTATTTCATTATTCTTTAAGTTTTGAACATTCCCCTAAGCCTAAGGATATTTCAGATCGTGACTCATGTGATAGTAGCATCCATTTTGTTCAAGTCAAGATCTTCAGGATCTGCTGAATATAAACCATTGACAAAAGCAACGGCGGCATTATTATCTGAAATTACCTTAATATAACATATATTTCATTTCACATTAATTATTTTTTTACCTAACATAAACTGAGTACATTGCAATATTCCAATGTAAATAACAACAAATAAACAATATATAAGCTATCTCAACACTATCTACGTCTACTTCCACATACCTTCCTTCAATTATGAGGCTCAATAAATATTTTTCAGGTATAATTAATCCTTTCAAGAATCAAACGCTATTCAACCTCATTTTCAACTTATAGATTGAACCTTGCCTAATTTCCTTTTCAACTTGGCATAACTCAGCTGAAAAGTTGAGAGTTGAGTTAATACCGGCTATGAATTGAAAAATCTATGACGTCACGAAAGACTAAACCTTGACGGTATTTCTCGTTCATTACTGTTTGAATATCCCATTTTAGAGTTGAAAATTATTTTCTGTGTCACTGTTCAAGGAATTTGTTTCTGGACATAAATCAAGTATAGAAGTATATAAATCATCTTTGTTTTGGATCTTTTTATAAATATAGGTTATGTTGAAAGTATTTATATAGACCAAGTATAGAAGAAGACAAAGCACCCCATAGAGTATATAAATCATCTTTGGTATTTAAAAATTTCCGTTAATTTCAAAAAATTGGTTAGGAATGTATATTATTTCTTCGAAATTAATGTGATAATTACTGAAAGAAAAGGGAATGCACATAATGCCTCGATTAACTACAACAGGCTTTCGCAATTTGTCCTTATACGACTCGCCGACTCAAACTATGAAAAACACTAAAACACTTGTAGTTCAAAACTTGAATAAAGCTGATAGAGAATGTAAGTCACTTATCGCTGATAAATTAATTAGTTTTAATGAAGGATGAAACATTCAGAAATGAAATATGATACGCACTATTTGAAATTTTCCAAAAGAAGGTTGAAGGTTCTCAAAGACTGAAAGAAATCGCCCATTAAATTATGAAACTTGTTAACAAAAAAAATTTAATTGCTTTTAAACAATTAAACTAGGGCTAATGCAACAGAAGGAGACTTTTGTTTGTCTCTAGCTTCTGACAATGATGAGGAAAACAGTAGGCCAGAGATCATT
Organism: Cryptolaemus montrouzieri; assembly: GCA_013387265.2. Classification (NCBI taxonomy): domain Eukaryota; kingdom Metazoa; phylum Arthropoda; class Insecta; order Coleoptera; family Coccinellidae; genus Cryptolaemus; species Cryptolaemus montrouzieri. The sequence continues at coordinate 721,820 of JABFTP020000083.1, read as the reverse complement.
CGTGTTCCTTGCTCCTAAAGTTTTTAATGCATTACCATCCTATATCAAAGAGTTTAAGTCTCAGGAAAAGTTGTTACGTGAACTCAAAAAATGGATTTCTAATGAATCCGGGATCACCATTCGACAGATCATTGATATTAAAAACACATATGTCCACACTTGAGTCTTGTATTCTAGAGTTTCAGATTGTTATTTTGACTTACGTTTAAGAAAAAAAAAGGCATAATTTTAATTAAGTTTCAAGGATATCCCCTCACACAAGGTGTGCTGCTTACCAGCAGTTCACCTTCGAGGTGGCCTCATTTATTCATTTTTTTACCTTTCATTTCTTTTTCAATAGATAGATATCATTATTTTAAACTATTTCATATTAAATTTGTATGTTGAATACTCAGTATGTTACGATGTCTCAATAACATTTATTTATATATTAGTGTATAATCTTTGAATAAATATTATTATTATTTATTATCGTGGAATTATGCACTATCTCAGCTGTTAGCTGGATATAATTCACCTTTCCCAGATTAAGCAATCAAAGGAATAGGCTCGATTACAATATACTTGACATAAATTTCCTAACTATCCTACATGTATTAAGAATTACAGCTTTTTGTATTTCTATATAGGTATTCTTATGCAATTCTAATTTCTTAAGACTATCATGAAAAGTTTTGGGTATTAAACCAGTTGAGGATACGATGACAGGAACAATATCTATTTTCTCGAGGTGCCACATCTGCTTAATCTCAATAGCAAGGTCTGTGTATTTGAACTTTTTCTCCTGGAACTTGTTCAGCACGTTGTTATTCGGTATGGCGACATTCACCAGCATTACTGTTCTGGCTCTCTTATCATACACCACTATGTCCGGCCTATTATTCGTCACCATTCTGTCAGTGATAACAGGCCTATCGTAGTATAATCTCATATAGTCATTTTCCAATACGGGCGCCGGTTGATACTTGTTATAATGCTGGAAGGTATTCAGAAGTCCGTACTTGTGTGCAAGTTTCTGATGGATAATGTTGCATACTTGATTATGCCTGTGAAGATAGTCTGTACTGGCCAGTTGTTCGCATCCGGACGTAATATGCTGTATAGTCTCCGATCTTATATGACATTTTCTGCACTTATCTATTTGTAATGTTCCGTCCTTCATTATAAATGTTTTGTAATTGTTTGTAGCGATCACTTGGTCTTGGATGGCCATAAGTAATCCTTGTGTTCCAGCGAATAGTTCTCCTTTCATCAACCATTTGTTGGAAGCTTCTTTGTCGATGTGTGGTTGATTAATCTCATGGTGATGTCGTCCATGCAATTCCTTTCTTGACCATTGCTCTTGTTTTTCAGTATCTGATAGGAACGGTAGATTCAGCAGATCATCTCTGGTAGCTAGATTTAGAGGTGTATATCCCTTATCAGCCAACGATACCACTCTATGGAGGTCAGAAGTGAGAGCTTTTGCTGGGAAGAATTCTCTGAGATTTCTTATCTGTTCGGTGTGTAAATTGACAACATCTATTAATCCGCGTCCTCCTTCTTTCCGCTTCAAAGTTGTTCGTATCACAGACGATTTTGGATGATGATTGTTGTACTTTGTCAGCATCATTCGGGTCTGCCTTTGAATATCATCCAGTTCTGTCTTAGTCCATCTGATTATTCCAAATGAGTAAAGCAACACTGGAATGGCGAAGGTGTTACTTGCCTTGACTAGATTCCCTGAGTTCAACATTGATTTTGGCACAGTTTTCAGACGCTGACTGTACTCTGAACGAATCTTCTCCTTCGACTGTTTTTGGTCTAGCAATCTGGCTTGTTGGTATCCTAGACATCTGTATGTTTCGCCATTCCTCATGCACTGTATAATATCACCGTTTGGAAGTTGTGTTTCACCATCTATGACTTTCCCTCTTTGAATGTTCAGGGTCTTACATTTTTCAATCACGAATTTCATATGAACATCTGCCGAGAACTCACTGACAGTTTTCAGCAAATCATCCAATGGCTTCTTGTTCGAAGCATTTAATTTGATGTCATCCATATACAGCAGGTGGGAGACTGTATAATAATTCCTATCTGTTTTTATCCGAAATCCGTATCCTGTTCTATTGAGCATTGAGGACAATGGGTTCATAGCTAAACAGAACCATAGTGGACTCAAAGAGTCACCTTGAAAAATTCCACGACATATGGGTATCTCGTCGGTTTTAATTGATTTATTGTTCATGTTGACCTGCAGAGACGTGCGCCAGTGTGTCATTGTTGTCTTCAAGAATTCTACCAGGGTTGGATGAATTTTGTATATCTGCAATACTTCGACAAGCCAAGAATGGGCGGTACTATCGAATGCCTTCAGATTATCGAGAAAGGCTGAATGAACATTCCGATGCCCTACATGTGCCTGTTTCATTATCACAGAATCGATGATGAGTTGTTCCTTGCACCCGTGGTGTTTCTTTCTGCATCCTTCCTGCTCCTCTGCTAATATATTGTTGTCGTCAAGGTGTTGGTATATTCGTTTGTATATGCATGAGGTGAGTATTTTGTAGAGTGTTGGCAGGCAAGTGATTGGCCTATATTGAGACGGATCCTTAGGTAGCATATATGTTAAGCCTTGTGTTAGGAAAGTGGGTGTTTTCTTGGGATGTTGAAGAACATACGAGAGCTGTTTCGCTAGGGCTCCATGGAGCTTATCAAACTTCTTGTACCAGTAGTTGTGGATATTATCTATACCTGTGGCCTTCCAATTGTTGGTTGCTCTAACAACTGTTGTGATTTCTTCCTCTGTTATTCCTTCGAAGTCCATGTTTTTGATATCAAGGCATTGTTTTTCATTCGTGATCCATTCCGCATCTCTATTGTGTTCTTTGGAGTTCGACCATAGTGATGACCAATAATCGGTCAAGCAGTGTGCGTTAGGTACTTCTCTGTTATTGTTGGTCGCAGTTTTGTTATATCCCTTATGGAAATTGGCCGCGTTTTGGAGGAACCTTTGGTTTTAATGTTTTCTTTCAGTACACTTGACGTATCTTGAAAGCCTCTTTGCTTTTGCTTGGAGTTTCTGTTTCAAAGTGTCCATATACACGTCGATGTGTTGTTTGTGATCAGGGTGTTTTGTGTTCGTACCAATTTTCCTGTAAATTTTGCGTATATGTGATTTCAAGCGCCTTGACGGTTTTCTGTTTCTCAGGAATTCTATGAGGCGACCGATTTCTGCTCTAATATTATCAATATCCTTCTCCAGTCGTTTTTGCCATGGTGGTTTTTGGTTCAGCTTGAATCAGAGTTGTGGAGATTTGTTGTTTGTGAAGTCGAAAAACCGCTACTGCTCCACAGTAAATCAAAGTGTGAATCTTCTCCAAGATGTTCTGGTCGGTATATTCTTCAAACACTGAGTTTACGCTTGCTAGGATGATATTGGTGTTCTTGTTCGTCTTGAGTTTGGGCAGTTTAGGTCTTTTAGTTGGGTTACTACCACTGAATTCAGTTATTGCTCTGTTGAGTTCTGATCTTTCTAAATACATATATTCGTTCTGCTGATTCGGCTCAGAAGGGCGTTCCATGTTAATATTCTTTTCCGTGGCTTCGATGTTATCTGTAACACTTTCATTGACTCCAGCAGGTATACCGTTATGAGTATCATTTTCGCTTCTGAGTTCCATTATGACCTCTTCTCATATGCTTTGCAGCGTTTCTGAAGAAAGTAGCCTGTTTTTAACGATTGTTCTTCATTGATCCGAAATTATCTGCTCGGATATGTGCTATAATTCAGGATATTTTCCTACGAATGCAAGATGTAACGCGTATCTGTATGCTGTCATTTTCGATTCCAAGTTTGTAATCTTGTAATAGGATCGCATAATGGAGGAATTCATTTCTGGGGTCCACTTCAGGCGTTTCCTAGGTCCGGCTCTCGTGGTCGTAGGCATAATGGCTTACGCCAACGTTGAAACATCAAGAGTCGGTTGGGGGTATTGTAGTTATTTCCCACTTGTTATAATTATTATTACTATAGGTATCAATTATTAGTAACACCCGTTTTTAATACAATAAAACAGGAAAAAACATTGTAGTTGATTAATGAAAATATTTTCTTCAATACCTAAAGGGATAATTGTTTTTGAAATTGATTCACTTAAAGTATGTGGAATTAATAATAATAGTAATAATAATAATTTATTATACACAAAAAATACATCAAATTTGTGTACAATAATATACGGAAACCCCATTTGAAAAAATAATAAATAATAAAAATAAAGATTTACAAATTATAACAGGCCCTATTGCTAAAAGTACAAGGTAAATTAATCATCAAAATTGCCTTAACAAATTTCCTAGATTAGTCTTAAAACTGTGAATGGAAAAATATCCAACTCCTTCCAAAACTATTTACAAAAGAAAAACAACGATATAAGAAAAAATTAGAACTGTAATTATGTCTACATAGTTTGCAACGAAATAAAGGTGTAAATCTAGTTAGCCTTCTGCCCATTCAAAATCTTATAAAATAAACATAAGTGCAATTCAATTCGTCAATGTATCGAGACCAAATGAACTCCGCACAATATCAAGACCCTGCTTTGCAACATTTATTTGTAACCTGTAAGATATATACCGAAGAAACTCACATTGAACCTTCTCTAAATTATTCACATCACAAAAATAATATAGTGACCAAACACATGATCCGTACTCCAAGTTAGATCTGACCAACGAACAGTATAATGTCTTAATTGTCTCAGCTGAGAAATCCTACCGTTTCTAACCACGAAACCAAGCATTTTTTAATTTTTTTTCAGAAATTATGGTGAACAAAATACAACATATAGATATGTTACAATAAAGATGAAAAAGGTCAAAGATACAAAACAATTAATTCACTAACAGTTTCTAAGGAACAATTCAAATTCACATATACTGTACGCTTCACACCTCAAAATGAGTTCGTATATTTTTCTCTTGTAAACATTGTAACTAGTCAAATTCTGTATTCGCTTGGACAGTTTATTAAACAGTTTGATGGCCATGTACTGAGGATGTTTTTCTCTGAGTGTTGATGAGTACAGAGGATAGAAATAGGGTTCTATTCGTCTTGTGTTATTTTCATTTTGAAGGTCTTTAAAGTAGTGGTCATGCTGACTAATTAATAGTAGCAACCTATAAATATACACACCATAAACAGTTATGATGTTGTTATTTCTGAAGACACCGCGACAAGATTCTTTATATGTCATTCTGAGGATTGATCTAACTGCCCACTTTTGAGCAACAAATATACTGTCAACCTGAGATGATCCACCCCAGAAGATTATCCCATACGATAGAATGGAGTGGAAGTTGGCATAATAAACAAGTTTTCGTACACTCAGATCAACTTGCTTCTGATAAAACCTTTAGCGTATAAGTAATAGAGTTCAGTCGCTTCTTCAGTTGTTCAATATGAAGGTCCCATTTTAAGTATCCGTCAATGGTAACACCAAGGAACTTTACTGAAGTGTTCACCTTCAAATCACTACCACTATGTGTCAGTGTACTGGGAGGTTGCATCTTAGACTTAGTTGTGCTAAAGTAAATGCACTAAGTTTTTTCATATTAAGAAGAAGGCTGATCACACTACACCACTCACCAACTTCGTCCATAGTATTCTCAAATGCAGGGACTGATGAGGGAACATCCACACATCTCAGCAATACGTTGGTATCGTCCGGATACATAACAGGTCTACTAGAATCATCTTTCAAAAGTGATGGAAAATCATTGATATAAATTATGAACAATAGCGGACCCCGTATACTGCCCTGGGGTACCCCCATTGTTAGTTCCTCCTCATCGACAAATATGACTCACCACTCAAAGTTACAAGTACTTTCTGCTTCCTTCCACCGAGATAGCTCTGAATCAACTTTAACTGGTTGTCTCTAACCCCACACATCTCCATTTTCTATAACAAAAGGGCATGGTCCACAGAGTCAAAACCCTTCGACAGGTCCAGAAACAAACCGACAGGTCCAGAAACAAACCGACAGGAACCTCCCCCTTCTCCAGAGATAAAACTATAGTTTTTTTTTTGAATTGTGGAGGCCGTTACTTTATGTAGATCCATGATATAAATGAGATAAAAAACACAAGGTTTAACTCTACACTTTATTTGATTGATTGATTTATTTGATTTGATTGATATTCATAAAGACTATAAAATATTCAACAGTTTAACATTCTGCGGTTCTGCAAGTACAAATATTAAATCCTTTCTCGTCAAACAAAATCTTAATATAACTTTCAAAACTTCTAATAACTTAGGTAAACATATTAAAAATAATAAATCTCGTGTTGAAAAATCAAGTAAATCAGTAATCTATTAACTCAATTGCGGTTCTTGTGATAAAATTTATATCGGTAGGACTTATAGGAGTTTTGGCATAAGAACATCTGAACATAAACGTAGCTTCGATAAAAATAAATCTGATTCAAATTATTCAAACCACCTAATAAAAGAAAACCATTCATTCAATAAAAACTTTGACATATTACATATAAAATCAAAAGTTCAAAATTAGATCTCCTAAAAGCATTAGAAATAAATAGATACAAACATTCGGACAAGCTTCTGAATGAACTGGTAGATGTGAATTACTCACCCCTACTTAACTTGTTTAATTAGTTTTTATTACCTTTCATACTAAATGTACAATGGCTCAGTGTGGATTTTCCTGTTATTCATCCAACTTGTTCTACGATTTGTTTATAATACCATACTCTTCATTCTGTTTTTCATTCTTGATAAAGCTGCTGTGTCAGCGAAACGTCGTCGAATTTTTTCAAATAAAGTGTAGATTAGAGTTAAACCTTGTGTTTTTTATCTCATTTTTAAAACTATAGCTTGAATCAATTCAAAAATTGCTGTGTCTGTACTTGTTCTTGATGAAACCATGCTGGCAATTTGAGAAAATATTAAACTTGTTGAAAAGCTTAATTAGTCTGGTTGCCAAGACCTTTTCGAAAACTTGGAGAAAGAGGACAGAAGGCTTATTGGACGGTAATTTACCATCTCTTCAGTATTTCCTTTTTTATGGAGAGGACGTACAATAGCCATTTTTAGTGTGTCAGGAAAAATACCTTCCCTGAAAGAATGATTCATGATGTAAACCATTGGTTCAGCTATCAGATGGATAGACTTCTTCAGAACACTCGTTGGAATGCCATCCCATCCACTGGAATTTCCATCATTAAGAGACTTTACAGCTGCTATAATCTCAGCCTCCCCAATTTCAAAGATTTAGATAGATTTCTGTAATCTTCTTATTTTCCTTTTATTATATGATCCCTTCAGAAGGTTCTTCACCATATTAGAAGCAGCACTTATGAAAAACTTGTTGAAATCTCCAGCAAGCTTAGATGGGTTACCTTGCTTCATATTATCATGTCTAGTTCTTGTCATTTGGTAAGTCTCGTAATGCTACATAGATGATCCTTAAAGTTAAGTTTTGAGTCACAGATAATACCAAGATTCCGCACAGTGGACACTCTCTTTAAAGTCTGGCCGTTTTAATAGAGGAGATCTATGGAAGCTGATAACTTGGCACTTCTCCACAGTTCGCTGTGGAGAACGCTCAAAGCGTTCCCAAAGACCCATTCTGAGAAGCGGTCAATTTGAGCCTGCAAAATTGCAGGTCAGAGTCATCTTGAACTGCCGAAAAAACCTGCATGTCATCAGCGAATAGCAAGAACTTCATAAACCTCGTAGAAACAATGGACTTGACATCTTAACAAATATATTAAGAAGAATAGGAACAAGGTGAGGACCATGGGGGACACCAGACATTGGGCAAAACTCCCTTGATAAAAATTGCTCGTATTTCACAATGTATTCATGTAAGAGTATATACTGATGCAACTTATTTTTCACTTGCATATACAGCAATGGTTAGAATTAAAGGGATTGACTTAGTTTATTAAATTATTGTAATGGTATTAGTACTACTGTACTACTCTACTGAATAAAATCCACTCACACTCGGTAAGACTCGAATGTACTCGTAGCATTTTATAAGGAACTATGACTATTTTCTAAACAAAATAGATTTTAAATCCGTTCATTATAGTTAATAAAAAGTTTTTATTAATAAACTAAATAATACATAAATGCTCCATTTTCATATTATGAAATATTCCAAGTCTTAATACAAGCCCAACAATGTTTAGAGAGAGTATATATTTGTTTAACAGCGGGCTATCGACTCGAAGTCTTTCTGCCCTATTTTTTAACAATTAAATTAACATCTCATTATTTATTTGATGTAAGACATGCATTTGATTTCAATTATTTCTAATTTCTAGTAAGAGTTTCTAATTTTTCCTTGAGGGAAAGTAGGGGGTATTTTTTCTTTGGTGTTGCATTTTGGTCCCTTCCAAAGGTATGCTGGTTCAATATTCTTCTTGTGAATGGATGGTAAAATGTTTTTGTCAGTCTCTCGATTCTAGGTAATAATAATAACAGTAATTTATTGCCAGTAATATTAATATACAATGGGCCATCGACTTTGAGTCCTTCAGCCCTCGTATATTTTCAACTATGTACTTGAATATAAAAAAAAATTATAAAATTTGTGTTATCATTTCGTTAATTGTATTCTCTGGGATTTTCCGTGCTGGTCTGTCTCCTCGTCCGCGGTGGTATAGTGGCGTGATGTCTATGAGTTTTGTTAATCGTTTGCTAAAGTGTATTTAATACATTTAACATGTGTACATGTGAATTCTTTTGTTCCCTTTAAAATGAGATTTACGAACTGAATTAAAGACCTTTAATTTGCAAAATTGACATCAAAAGTTGCGAAAACAATCGCTTTTTCTGGTAATATAAAAGTAAATTAACAAAATTTGAGTTATATCGTATTTTTAATAGTTAAATTGTTACGAATTTGGAATCCAATATTGCGTGGACAATTAGTATTAATCCCGATGAAATAATATGTGAAAGACGATGATAGCCATTGGTAAGGGCTATTACTCAGAATATTTTTGACAACTTGGTTACTCGTCTCGAGGGGCGCCTTGGTGAGATGGTTGAGGTGAATATTGAAAACTCATCGTCATAAGTTATAACTAGATTAAATACTCTAATAGAAGTGAATGAGTTGAAAGTATCTAATGTTTAACGAGAGTAGAGGTGGTAGGGGAATCGAATCCTACAGCGCTAAAGTAAAGAAGAATTAAAAAGAAGTAATACTAGTGAGACCAAAAGCGCTAATACAGATCACAAAATAGTGAGAAAGCATATAGTTGAGGACAGTAGATCCAATGGAGCTGGAATGTGATATTAAAATTGGAAGAAATATAAAGTGTGGAGGATATATCTTGAACTGTGAATAAAACAGCTAGTGCAGAAACTGTTAAAACAATCCAAAAGAATTTGGGTGGTGATCACTAGGTATTCCGACCTAAGAAAATCAAGCCCAAATTAAAGATTGTCAATTTACCAGAAAAATTTCATGGTGAAGAGAATGTGGAGATTAATTCAGCAGAATAGAGTTGGTCTAAATCAAGAGAGTTTTCACGTGTCAAGAATTCAGAATCATAAATTCAATATAATAATGGAAGCTGATAACTCTACTTTCGAAGCAATACTAGCAGAAGGAACCATGGATGTTGGCTTGTATAGCTGCAAAGTCTATGAGCATGTAAAAGTGTTCAAATGGTATAGGTGCTGGGGTTTCAACCATAAGAGTAATGAGTGTAGATCTGTTGATTGCCAATCTCAATAAGTTAAATGCATAAATTGTGTACGTACCAATGAGAAGTATAATTTGAAATTAGATACTGCTTATATATCATGGGATAGGCGGTGTCAATGCCTCATAAGAAAAGAAGACTTAGTTAAAAACAGAATATATGAGCAATATTTGAATTGTGGAGGCCGTTACTTGATGTAGATCCATGATATAAATGAGATAAAAAACACAAGGTTTAACTTTAATCTACACTTTATTTGAAAAAATTCGACGACGTTTCGCTGACACAGCAGCTTTATCAAGAATGACAAACAGAATGAAGAGTATGGTATTATAAACAAATCGTAGAACAAGTTGGATGAATAACAGGAAATTCCACACCGAGCCATTGTACAGTTAGTATGAAAGGTGATAAAAACTAATTAAACAAGTTAAGTAGGGGTGAGTAATTCACATCTACCTGTTCATTCAAAAGCTTGTCCGAATGTTTGTATCTATTTATTTCTAATGCTTCTAGGAGACCTAATTTTGAACTTTTGATTTTATATGTAATATGTCAAAGTTTTATTGAATGAATGGTTTTCTTTTATTAGGTGGTTTGAATAATTTGAATCAGATTTATTTTTATCGAAGCTACGTTTATGTTCAGATGTTCTTATGCCAAAACTCCTATAGGTCCTACCGATATAAATTTTATCACAAGAACCGCAATTGAGTTTATAGATTCCTGATTTACTCGATTTTTCAACACGAGATTTATTATTTTAATATGTTTACCTAAGTTATTAGAAGTTTTGAAAGTTATATTAAGATTTTGTTTGACGAGAAAGGATTTAATATTTGTACTTGCAGAACCGCAGAATGTTAAACTGTCTTTATGAATAGGATATACTTCATTTATTGCTTTCTGATACAGTTTTTACGAATGATTAGATCTATCATATCCGGATTATATGAATTATTAATGGCTATCTGTTTGATGATGTTTAACTCTTCATTATAATCTTCTACTGATAAAGGTAAATTGAGTAACCGATGTACCATGCTGTTTAAAGCTGCAACTTTGTGTTGAATTGGATGTAATGAGTAGTTATGTATAATTGTATCAGTATGTGTTGGTTTACGAAGGACCGAAAAACATGATTATTATTTTGTTTAGTGATTTTAAGTCCAAAAATTAATGGAATCGTTCTGTTCAATTTCTATCGTGAATTTAATGTTCAAATGGATGGAATTAATGAAATTAAGAAATAAGTCTAATTGACGAGTAGTTCCAATGAAACATACTAAGATGTCGTCAACATATCTATACCAATAAAGAAATATGGAAATGAGTGGATGTGTATGAATTTTCTGTTCAATATTATTCATAAAAATCTCTGCTAAAATTGGACTCAAAGGATTTCCCATGATCAAACCATTTTCACTACTGTAATAGATGTTGTTGAAAGAAAAATAATTTTGTTCAATGCAAACGTCCAACAGATTCAATATTTCTGATTTAATTATGTGGTTAACATGATTCGAATTCAACATGGAACACTTGGGTATAAATTCTCAACTTCAAACGAAATAAGTTTTGCGTTAGGTGGTAGGTTAACGTTTTTATGTTATTTATCAATTCGAAAGAATTTTTATAGAAAATTTTGATTTGAATGAACAATAATTTTAATGATATCTATAAGGTAGTGCGACACTACCTTATAGATATCATTAAAATTATTTACTCACCCTACTTAACTTGTTTAATTAATTTTTATTACCTTTCATAGTAACTGTACAATGGCTCGGTGTGGAATTTCCTGTTATTCATCCAACTTGTTCTACGATTTGTTTATAATACCATACTCTTCATTCTGTCTTTCATTCTGATAAAGCTGCTGTGTCAGCGAAACGTCGTCGAATTTTTTCAAATAAAGTGTAGATTAAAGTTAAACCTTGTGTTTTTTATCTCATTTATATATGAGCAATAGCCATCAAAATGCCTTTGTGTGAATATTCAGAATTTAACAACAGTTGACCGACTTTAAGAAATTAAATGTTATACTAATGAAATTAAATACCAATTCGAGGATATTATGGAGAATACTATGAGTGATTGTTGTAGAAACATTTATGTTATGGGTGATTTCAATATTAATTTCAGGTACATCAATATATAAGAAAAGATTGACTGACATAATGAAAGTATATGGGTTATCATAGAAAGCTAGGGACTGTACACGTATCACACTAAATTCGCAAACTATGGTAGATTTGCTGTTCACTGATAATCAAAATATTGGGGCCTTGGTCTTAAAAAGTCGAAAATGGTCAGATCATGATATTATACACTTCCTAACAGGAGGAGTATCAGGACACCCCAAAGAACTAGTGACAAAAAGATTCAGAGATTGTTCGAAAATCGATAAAAGCAAATTCCAGCAATTAATGATGGGACAAAAATGGGAGACACCCACAGATGTCGATAGCTCGGTTGATCAGTTTTATGCAAGAAGGGTGACGGTTGAAATTATACCCATGCAAGTAATAAAAACTAGAGAAAACCCGAGTGGATGGTTTTACAAATAACTAAAACAAGAAATAATTAAATGAGATGGATTTTATATAAGTGCTAAGTTGCATAGTACCATTGATATTTTGGAGGTATACAAGCTACAGAGAAATAAGGTAACTGGTATGATCAGAATTAAAAAATGGAAATATGAATGAGGCATCGATGAAAATAAAATGAATGGCACTAAGATGTGGAGGCATATAAAGTATCTCATTGGAACAAAAACTTCAACCATGTCGCCAGGTCGAGCACAGGAACCAAATATTCGATGAAAAAAGTGAAATGTTGAAAATATTCAACAAGTATTTTGTAGATAGTGTGGAGAGCATTATAAAAGATGGCATGAATACCAACAATGGTACAGTACTGAATCCACTGGTAACATACTGTAACTGCAGCAATGAAGAAAATGGAAAATATACGATTAATGACAAAAGATGAAGTAAAAAGAATATTGAAAAATCTGAAAAACCTAACTCAACAGATGAAATAGTTCTTAGAATAATTGAGACTGGAGGTATCATTTGAGAGTGGAGAGTGGAAGGTTGCTACAGTAGTACCGTTTCATAAAATTGTTTATACCATCAAGGTGTAAGAATTCAGACTAATCAATATGTTACCATTAATGGAATAAATAATGGAGACTCCTATCAAGAATCAGCCTTTGGATCACCTTAATAAGTAATATATATATAGGGGGTTTTACTCCGACGAGTTGCCCATATATCTGTTCATGCAATCAAACTGATTTCATGAAAAAATATAAATCCACCACCCGGTAATTAATACCATTGCCAGGCAATGATTATAATCAAAACATATCCTGGAGTAATTATATATTAGGATAACGTTAAATGTTATGAGAATATATCAATCTACCAGAATATATACATACTATAGCATCATCAAACAATGATATCAATGTACCAACGAGTAGTGTCAGAGGCTTTCTCCCCGGAAAAATCCAGTGTACGGACCTTAGTCAAGTAACACTGAATGTTACTCATTAATAGTTTCCTTTGTGTGAAGTGGTGAACGATCGAATAGAATACTGCTCTGAATATAAATATGACAAAATTGTCAGTTAATTATATTACATTTATATAAACAAATAAATAAAATATGAAATGAGATTCTGAGCAGTATAAACTAAAGAGAAAACCTATGACTCTACCTAATTATTATTTTCGGAAAGAAACCTACGAAGAATATTACAAGATTTGATGACTGTTATCTTTTGTAACTGTTCAAACAAATTTTTCTTCAGACCTAAAATCTCAATACTTTTGTGAAGATTTCTAGGAATAACGCCTGTTGTAGAAATAATAATCGGTAGAATGAATATTTTCTTCATTTTCCACATTTTTTAATCTCGTCGCCAAGCATCATATATTTAGAAATTTTTTCATTGTATTTATTTTGTATATTATGTGTGTCGGGTATAGCAATATCTATTATATATGTTATTTGATTCTGTTTATGATTCTGTTTATCATTAAGAACGATATCTGGTCTATTATGTTTTACAGCTCTGTTGCAAAGAATTGTTTTATCAAAATAAAGTTTATATTTGTCATTTTCACAAATAATCTCAGGTTCATATTTGTGAAATTTTTTCTTTTGGGAATTAGGTCATCTTTAATTCCTAGATTAAAGTGAATAATATAAGCGACGGCATTATGTCTTTCTAAATAATCTGTTGAAGCAAGGACTGAGCAAGATGATAATATATGAAAAACTGTTTCTGAAGAACAGAAACATCTACGGCAAGAATCATCTATATTTTGTTTGATGATGTGTTTTCTATAATTCCTCGTGAAAACAACCTGATCCTGGATCGCAATTGCCAAGCCAAGAGTCATTTAACAAGTAAAAACCTTTTCAGAGCTATCAACTCCTATGCAGTTCCTATTCTTACATCTTCTTTTGGAATTATTAAATGATCTACCCTGAAATGTAATCGGAATTGAAAATTCGTTCACTGTTATCAGATAATTCTAAATATCTATCCACTGAGCTATTACTCGGACTAACTGATCAATTCGAAGATTTGCGGTGTAGTAGAAGCACCACTGCTTTAAAGATATTTTTACCCAAAATACAACAGTATTTCGGTGAATATTCATCCGAAATCGACAGATTTTGCAATCACTGAAAAAAACTCGTCTTTTGACGAACCAGCCTGTATCTTCTTCCGAATATGTCAAAACTCAAAAATTATTATAAATTTGTGTTAAGAATCAAGTGAGCTTTCCAATGAGGTATCTCCCGTCCTATCTTCCCTATTCAAAAATTGAGTTTTGTGCACCCCTGCTTAGGGGGTTGATGCAAAATAAAATCACAGGTGTTAAAAGATATTCCCCTTCAAACAAAAATTGTCCTGTTTCTGCTTTTTATCCAGCAACGAATAGTTTAGTAGTTATTGAGTCTTTTTCGTTTTAGTTGCCCCACTCGGTATAAAAACCACAAAACATTCAATAACATTTGATAATATCAAAATTCTTTATAATTGCGACAAGGAAAGAAAATGAATCTGTTTGGATGTTTGAAAATCAATAAACTTTGTAAAAACGTAAATGAAATTAGCCTCAATAGCCAACTAGACATTAATACATCTCCACTACTTAATATCAAATGAGGCTAGTATCTATATAAGTATAAAAATGACCTGACGGTCGACATCGGTGGTGTTTATAAAAATTAAATTGTGGAGAGTAAACATTATAATTTACTTCATCTTCGTTAAAATTAATTTTCATAAAATAAATAAAACATCAATATTACTCATTAATTTTTGGGTTTTCGTAAGCCCGTAAATGGTTGAGAAACGATGGACTAAACTAACATTATTGAATATCTAAGATCGAAACATCGCGATTCCAAAATTAATGACCTATTTCGAGTATATGCAGAATGGATTTTGAATTTCCACGCTATTATTTGGGACTTTATTATACGGAAAGATCGAATTGAACTTCTGAATATAGAGAAATAGAAATGTTATTAGAAACTAGAAGGAAATCACAGAAGAAAATACAAAAATCAGATAGAAATTCAGAAGGAATTGAAAATCTGCTGAACTGATATTCACGAAATATATCATAGTTAAAAACTTAGAGAGCTGTTTGGAATTAAGTGGTTACCGTGGAGTTAGAATCAAATGAAATTAGAAAGAAACAATTTTCATATTATGAATTATGAAGAACAAAAATGATCGATAGATAGATATATCATCATTTTAGTAGCCGAAAGATTCATAAAGAACCAATTAAAACCTCCAAGACTATACCAGAGGAGCATAATTTGATTTCGTGAAAATGGAAACACGTGACGATTTTAACGTGATGTTGGATCCAGCCAAAGAACTTTCTGGTAGAAAAAAACCAAGTGTAACAATTGTTGCCGCTCATGAAACTCTTAAAGAAAAAATGGTAAGAAGTATAGAATTTAACAAATAATATCTACTTGTTTGGTTAATATTTAGTTTTTGGCATATACATTCGATTCGTTTACTAGTAGTTTGGGGATATTTAGCCGTAATATATGTCAATTCAGTCAGAGATGGAAAGGAGATGTTGTATCGCTTAGATTTCACTTATAGAGATCATTATTTTCATGTTTTCCCGAATTCATGATACATCTTGGAAAATGCTTCTCGGTGGCTATTGTCTTTGTAATTTGGTGCCTCAAGTATATTCCTGCACATTTCAGAAAAGCCGATTGCTCAGTCCTTGCCTCAACAGTATATTTAGAAAGACATAATGCCGTTGCTAATATTCATTTTAATTTAAAGAAAAAAATGTTACAAATATGAACCTGAGATTATTTGTGAAAACGAGAAATATAAACTTCATTTTGATCAAACGATTCTATGCAATAGTTTTGGTTTTGCTTTACTTTAATCCATTATCTCATGAATTAAATGCTACTAGTTTCGGCTTCAAAATAAAAATCAACTGAATTCAAATTAAGTCACTTAATTTATTTAGAAGATATTAAATTATATGTCGGAACAAGATCTTATTTGAAAAGTCTAATTAAGATTACTTCCAACTATTCCAATTATATTCATATGAAATTTGGGCTTCCAAAATGTAAAAATCTTTTAATCGAAAAGGAAAGGTTACCTCTGATTAAATAAAGATTTCCAATATCGACATCGAGCAATACATCAAGGAGATACCTATAAATATCTTGGGTTTGTTCAAGAGAAGACAATTAACCAAAGCAGCACTAAAGAAAATATTAGAAGTTTATATTACAACTGACTTAGAATTATCATCAAGAGTCATTTAACTAGTAAAAACCTTTTCAGAGCTATCATCAAATTCTATGCAGTTCCTATTCTTACATCTTCTTTTGGAATCATTAAATGGTCTAAAACTGATCTAAATGAATTACAATGTCCAACGAGGAAAATGCTTTGTAAATATCATAAGCACCACCCAAAATCAGCTATTCAAAGAGTTACACTACCTAGGCATCTTTGAGGCAGTGGATTAACTGATTTGAACAATCTTCAAAGTAAACAGATTTTTCATCTACGTTCCCATTTTCATGATAAACAGAGAACGTCTAAATTATATGATATTGTTGTTGCTTCAGATTATAATCTTACACCTCTAAACTTGACAATGCAAAAGGTAGATTTTGATATATTTGATAATAATTCTGAAAGAGAAAATTGAATAATTATATTGATGAAATCGCATCGAATAGATGGTTAGTATCTGAAGAATTGTTCGCTGAAACAGAAAGGAATTATAGAAAACACATCATCAAGCAAAATACAGATGATTCTTGTCGTAGATGTTTTGTTTTTCATATATTATCATCTTGCTCAGTCCTTGCTTCAACAGATTATTTAGAAAGACATAATGCCGTCGTTAATATTATTCATTTTAATCTAGGAATTAAACATGACCTGATTCCCAAAAGAAAAAAATTTTACAAATATGAACCTGAGATTATTTGTGAAAACGAGAAATATATACTTTATTTTGATCGAACAATTCTATGCAACAGAGCTGTAAAACACAATAGGCCAGATATCATTCTTACTGATAAACAGAATCGAATAACATATATAATTGATATTGCTATACCCGACACACATTATATACAAAATGAATACAATGAAAAAAAATGCTTGGCGACGAGATTAAAAAATGTAGAAAATGAGAAAAATATTCATTCTACCGATTATTATTTCTACAACAGGTGTTATTCCTATTAATCTTCACAAAATATTGAGATTTTGGGTCTGAAGAAAAATTTATTTGAACAGTTACAGAAGATAACAGTCATCAAATCTAATATTCTTCTTAGGTTTGTTTCCAAACAAATAATGAGGTAGAGTCATAGGTTTTCTCTTTAGTTTATACTGCTCAGAATCTCATTTCATATTTTATTTATTTGTATATATAAATGTAATATAATAAGTTGACAATTTTATCATATTTATATTCAGAGCAGTATTTTGTTCGATCGTTCATCACTTCACACAAAGAAAACTATGAATGAGTAACATTCAGTGTTACTTGACTAAGGTCCGTACACTGGATTTTTCGGGGGAGAAAGCCTCTGACATTACTCGTTGGTACATTGATGTCATTGTCTGATGATGCTATAGTTTGTATATATTCTGGTAGATTGATATATTCTCATAACATTTAACATTATCCTAATATACAGGGTGCTTCAACGAAAACTAAACAGAGGCTATATCTACCAAGATATTCATTTCTGATCAAAACGCAAAAACAGGTCAATTTTTTGTTTCAAGGGGGACATCTTTTGGGGTACAAAACTTGCCTGAAATATCAACCCCCTGAGCGGGGGTTACAATCCTTGAACATTTTGAATGGGGAAGATGGGTCGAGTAATGACTCAAAAGAAAGGTGGTATCTTTGTTCACATTGCCTTGAACGAATTTCCATTTTTAATTGAAAACTGTAAAAGATACAGGGTGAGCAACTGAAAGATAGGGAAGACTATTTCCCTGAGACTATTCAAGTTTCAGTAAAGTAAAATAGAACAGATCCATGCTGATCAATGGCAGTCATCATCAAGTACCATCCTCATCTCGAATTTCAACCCCTAGAGCAGGGGTGACTACCCTTGAAAATTTGGAAGAGGGTAGATGGGTCGAGTGATACCTCGAAAAAAAGGTATTCTCTTTGTCTGCATCCCCGTGAACGAATTTTCATTATTGATTGAAAACTGTAGAAGATACAGAGTGAGCCACATAGAGAAGACTATCGCCCCAAGACTATTAGAGTAAAAGTGCGAAAAACTGGAATAGATTCATTTATATCAAAGATGACAGCCTTTGATCTGAATTGAATCTGTTCCATTTTTTGCACTAATATTTGAATAGCTCAGGGCGATAGATAGTCTCCCATTTTTCAGTAGCTCACTCTGTATCTTCTACAGTTTTCAATCAAAAATGGAAATTCGTTCACGGAGATGCAGACAAAGATAATACCTTTCTTTCGAGTTATCATTCGACCCATCTACCCTCTTCCAAATTTTCAAGGGAGGTCACCCCTGCTCTAGGGGTTGAAATTCAAGATGAGGATGGTACTTGATGATGACTGCCATTGATCAGCTTGGATCTGTTCCATTTTACTTCACTGAAACTTGAATAGTCTCAGGGAAAAAGTCTTCCCTATCTTTCAGTTGCTCACTTTGTATCTTTTACAGTTTTCAAGGCGATGTAGACAAAGATACTACCTTTCTTTTGAGTCATCACTCGACCCATCTTCCCTATTCAAAATGTTCAAGGATTGCAACCCCCGCTTAAGGGGTTGATATTTCAGGCAAGTGTTGTACCCCACAAGATGTCCTCCTTAAAACAAAAATGGTTTAGTATTCGTTGAAGCACCCTGTATCAATAATCAGCCATTTTATTATCAATCTGGTGTTTTTCAAAAATTTTCACTTCAAATTACCAACAATTCTTGTTGAAATATCAAATTCGAATGAACGAAGTGACAAGTACATTAATTTTAGGCACCTGTCAGGTGAGCGTAGCCAGTTCAGCTACTTGATTCAAATATTTCAAAGCATTCTCTGTTAGTTCTTGCAAAATCATCAAAATTCAATATATTCCCAAATTATTTCGGAACTATAAGAGATGGGTATAGTACAAGCTGATACAATTCCATCTGAAATTTGACGCTTCATCTGATGGCGATATAAAAATTGGCACGTGCAATTTGAAAAAATTGAGTTATTGCTGTTTGAAAAAGGCCAAATTGAAAAAATCATACAAAACAACGCAATAAACATTTGACATGTGTAGATTGCTTAAAAAATTCCTTGATCCTTCTTCTATCCACCCTAGCAAAAATTGTGTCTGTAGTGCAAAAGATCTACGAGCTACAATTTTTTCAAATGTTCCTCAAAAATCGAGTTTATAACAAAAATAATTAAATCTGTCAAAATTTTTAACAGATAAGTGCCAAGAACTTGGGTATTTTATGCCTTGCTGAAATGTCGATTCTAGATGTATAATAAAAAAGGTATATTGCCTTTTGAAATATCAAAGTGATGACCCATTTCCGGTATAACCGGAAATGTTATCACTCGAAAATATTTCACTCCAATTGGAAATCGCTAGTTATGGTCGCGTATAAAATTTCAGCTTGATATCGTAATTGGAACTTAAAAGTTTTTAACGGACGGTTCCGGTGGATACCCTGTATATATATATATATATATATATATATATATATATATATATATATATATATATATATATATATATATATATATATATATATATATATATATATATATATATATATGTATGTATATATAGGCATCCGACAAGCGCTAGATATCCAAACAGCTGAGGTCAGATCTGGTAAACTTAGCTCCAATGCCAGCTGGGCCCTTCCGCTTATAACATACACCTTTGGAGTACTTATCTGGTCTGTGACCGACCTCAAGGCGATGGATACAAAAATAAGGACGATGTTAACTAGTACGGGATACATCACCCCCACTCATCGGTCAACCGCCTCTATATACAAAGGCATTCGGGGCGACGAGGCCTTATGGCTCTGGAAACAAGTCATAATAAACAGGTCCATGACCTACAGTAGTACTTACAAAATAAAAACTCACCTCTTTATCTCGCTGTACGCAGGGCCGATGAAGACTATAGCTCACTAAGACTGGCTGAACCTCTTATAGCTCCGTACGCAGCCACTCAGCAAGAACTGGTACATGAATGGCAAGGAAAGACCCTCCATGGACGATTCCTGGGACACCTGAAAAATGAAAATGTTGATAAGGTGAATTCACTGAACTTTCTAGAAGCTGGTTACCTCTTTCCGGAGACTGAGGGAGAATACTGGCTACTCAGGATCAGGTTGTTGCAACGAGGGCCTATCTTAGGCATATAGCAAATAAAAACGTACCTTCCGATCAATCCTGGCTTCTGTTGGATACCTGCAAAGACACAACGATGTATCAAAGGTATTTCATCAAGAAGAAAACTTTATCGAAAAATTATAAGGCATCATTTTTGTAAAGCAGTAAATTTCCTAAAAAACTTTGTTTTTTTTTCATCGAGTTATAAAATTCATAAAAAAGAACAAATTTACCTTCAAATAATCAAACTTCAACCGTTAATATCTTTTAAACGGTTAGCTTTACGAAAAAATCGTGAGAGGCTTCTTTTGTAAAACATCCAATTTCCTACGAAATCTATGAATCGATATATTTTTTTCAAGTAGTTGGAAGCGAGATATCAATTTCTCTATGTGATAAGAAAAAAAAAACAGAAAATTGTAAGGCGGAGGAGCTTCTCTTTACGAAGCGAGCACCAAGCGATATTCGTTTTCTGACCAACCCTAAGGAGTAATAATTAACAATGATTATGATTCAAATCCTATTGCTAAGATTCAAATTCAAAGAACTAAATATTTAGGAATTGACTTGAATATTCAATAGATTAACATAATTTAACTTAGTCTCGTTAACAAAAAAGGAATTCGCATTATAGAAATCATTGGTTAGAGAAAAAATAATAGTCAAAAGCAATTTCTTTAATTTACAAAGTGAAAGTAAGGAACCCTTATCTATATTTAATAGCATATATACGAGAACTCTGATTGTGAATATACTTTGTTCAAGGCAAGAACAAGAGATGAACGGGCCGAGAGATTGTCAAATATTTCTCTACATCACAGGCATATATGCGAAATGGTTTCGATATTTCTTGATGTCTCAGTGGACGACGTCGTTGATAGTGTTATCGATACAAAGCTGTCTATGGCGGCTATGGATTCGTTCCTAGAAAAGGACACCAGAGACATGTCTGTCTTATTCTATCTTCAGCATGAATCACCGAGACTAAGCTGTGAGTCTTAATAAATAAAAATCACAGTTTCCATTTTGAATTGTGCTTTAATCTAATTCATATCAAGGATATAAACATAGAGAAACATGTCGTTATTTAATAAGCTAATTATTTCTTGATGTTATATATACTAAATTAATATAATAATAATGTCATTATAGTCTTACATAGCTGATCTACTTAACCGAGTACCCCTACAAACATATTCGAAACGATAATAAAAAATCAATAACGAAATCTCATTTCTAGCATACATTTAAGTCACCTACTTACAATTGAGGAGAAAAAAATTGAAATATATTTATAGGGATATTCTTAACATTATGTTTTTTATTTCAGCACAATCCCGATTCGACAATCAGTTTGATCCACACCACAGGAAAGTTCAGCTGTCGGGGCACCCAGTGATATTATCAGATAAATCCGTAGTTGTTTACAAAACGGCAAATGTTGCCGTAAGCTTGAAGAATGTTGGCGAAGTAAGAAAACAGTTTACGTATTCGATTAACGGATGAAAAATTTACACAATGTTTTTTTTTATATTGTAATTTGTTTTCAGAATGGGTTGTGTGACTCTTGTTATACCGATTTTGACATATTAACATTATTGCGTTTGAGTTTTTTAGAATTGTTGACAGTGACAACGTTAGGAAAAGTACCTATTCTTTAAATGTCTGTGCCACTATGGTCTCTTTAGTAAAGACGTAGAGTAATGGAAGTTCATCAAGTATGCAAATCCCTTAGAAATGTGGTACGTGGGCAAATTCATAAATGAATTTATTGCCGGATCTTTGATAGAAACCCTCCTCCAAATCTCCTGGAAGAATCCAACTACCTGTCTACGATCTTCTCTGTCTTTTTTTGTTGTTTGTGAAGATTCCTGTCCTCGTTTCAAATAAAATCTTTACTTTATACGTCTAAAATTTGTAGTCAGTAACGTAGACGAATATGTGTTTAAGGGTTCTCTTCGAACTTACGCTTAATTCTATACGTTTAAATATGTAATAATTAAATATTGTTTATGATATTTCAGATAACTCAATAATTTTATAAATTGTGAAAGTGAACATTTATTTTATATTATAGTAGACATTTGAATTGTGGAGGCCGTTACTTGATGTAGATCCATGATATAAATGAGATAAAAACACAAGGTTTAACTTTAATCTACACTTTATTTGAAAAAATTCGACGACGTTTCGCTGACACAGCAGCTTTATCAAGAATGAAAAATAGAATGAAGAGTATGGTATTATAAACAAATCGTAGAACAAGTTGGATGAATAACAGGAAAATCCACACCGAGCCATTGTACAGTTAGTATGAAAGGTAATAAAAACTAATTAAACAAGTTAAGTAGGGGTGAGTAATTCACATCTACCTGTTCATTCAAAAGCTTGTCCGAATGTTTGTATCTATTTATTTCTAATGCTTCTAGGAGATCTAATTTTGAACTTTTTGATTTTATATGTAATATGTCAAAGTTTTTATTGAATGAATGGTTTTCTTTTATTAGGTGGTTTGAATAATTTGAATCAGATTTATTTTTATCGAAGCTACGTTTATGTTCAGATGTTCTTATGCCAAAACTCCTATAGGTCCTATGAATATAAATTTTATCACAAGAACCGCAATTGAGTTTATAGATTCCTGATTTACTTGATTTTTCAACACGAGATTTATTATTTTTAATATGTTTACCTAAGTTATTAGAAGTTTTGAAAGCTATATTAAGATTTTGTTTGACGAGAAAGGATTTAATATTTGTACTTGCAGAACCGCAGAATGTTAAACTGTTGAATATTTTATAGTCTTTATGAATAGGATATACTTCATTTTTGCTTTCTGATAGAGTTTTTACGAATGATTAGATCTATCATATCCGGATTATATGAATTATAATGGCTATCTGTTTGATGATGTTTAACTCTCTATTATAATCTCCTACTGATAAAGGTAAATTGAGTAACCAATGTACCATGCTGTTTAAAGCTGCAACTTTGTGTTGAATTGGATGTAATGAGTAGTTATGTATAATTGTATCAGTATGTGTTGGTTTACGAAAGGCCGAAAAACATGATTATTATTTCGTTTAGTGATTTTCAAGTCCAAAAATTAATGGAATTCAATTTCTATCGTGAATTCAATGTTCAAATGGATGGAATTAATGAAATTAGGAAATAAGTCTAATTGACGAGTAGTTCCAATGAAACATACTAAGATGTCGTCAACATATCTATACCAATAAAGAAATTTGGAAATGAGTGGATGTGTATGAATTTTCTGTTCAATATTATTCATAAAATCTCTGCTAAAAGTGGACTCAAAGGATTTTCCATGATCAATCCATTTTCACTACTGTAATACTATTACTATAGGAGTTTTGGCATAAGAACATCTGAACATAAACGTAGCTTCGATAAAAATAAATCTGATTCAAATTATTCAAACTACCTAATAAAAGAAAACCATTCATTCAATAAAAACTTTGACATATTACATATAAAATCAAAAAGTTCAAAATTAGATCTCCTAGAAGCATTAGAAATAAATAGATACAAACATTCGGACAAGCTTTTGAATGAGTAGGTAGATGTGAATTATTCACCCCTACTTAACTTGTTTAATTCGTTTTTATTACCTTTCATACTAACTGTACAATGGCTCGGTGTGGATTTTCCTGTTATTCATCCAACTTGTTCTACGATTTGTTTATAATACCATACTCTTCATTGTGTTAATCATTCTTGATAAAGCTGCTGTGTCGGCGAAACGTCGTCGAATTTGTTCAAATAAAGTGTAGATTAAAGTTAAACCTTGTGTTTTTATCTCATTTATAGTAGACAATCTAAAATTTCCACATATGTTTTAACATTACCTAATAGAATGTTAAACATGTTTATAAATAATTTTATGACTTTATAAAACGTCTAGTTTCAAATTCAATTTCTTTCTACAATCTAAAATTATAAAAATCAAAATAATGCTTATCAAAATGCTCATATATATTTTAACCTGCAATATTTTCATAAAACATTTACAGTTCATCTTCTTATGATGTATCTTCGTTACCTAAATTGCCTATAACAGGATCTATCATGGCAGTCATAAGATAATTCAGTTCCCACATTTTATTTTCTTCTTTAATGATAGTTTTGGGATGTAACACTTTTTATGGCACTGTTGAAATGAAGTTCGACGTCTTTTATCTTGAAATTTGTGTTCCTGCTAGCCACTTCATCTTTTACCTGTGCCCATATTGGTTCAATCGGATTCAATTCGAAGTGGCAAGATGAAAGGCGGAGTATAGTAACTGTCCAGTTTTCTGCCATTTCGTCAATCTCATATTTTTTACGTAAATTTACAATTGATAATTATTTTTCAACCATATTTTCTTCAATATAAATATTTTCATCCGATCTGTCTGCTTTACGCCATGAAGATGTTGGAGTTAATTCAATTTGTCGCAAATGGTTGCTTGCGTTATCCAATAATATAACAGATCCTAGGGGAATCAAATCCAACAACTGTTCAAAATATTCTTCGAAAACATCCGCATTCATGTCCTCATGATAGTCTCCAGTACTTCTTCTTTGAAATGATAATAACCCCCTATCCACAAAACCGTTAACATGCGTTATTATTATACAGAGGATAGAGCTCGTGGATGAAATTTAGGACAGTGTGCCACAATAGAACACTGGATCGCAGTGGCCAGGCTGCTAGGCAGCCCTCATTCAAAGATAATATCTATCTATCTATTATTATACGTCGTCCTTTTCTGACGGAGCCTGAAATCCTGTAGATCAGGGGTGCTCAAACTTGAACTGCTGGCGATCCACCTCAATATTTTTAGACTTATTACGATCTACTCTGAGAGGCTGCAAGTATGTGTGGTGCAGGGTTGTCGTACATACACGATACACCCTACCTACCTACCTACCTAGGTGAGGTGTACCGTAGCATATATAGATATTAGCTTTCCGCACAATATACATTATTTTAGTCAAGGTTTGGGTTAGGT
Source organism: Cryptolaemus montrouzieri (assembly GCA_013387265.2). Classification (NCBI taxonomy): domain Eukaryota; kingdom Metazoa; phylum Arthropoda; class Insecta; order Coleoptera; family Coccinellidae; genus Cryptolaemus; species Cryptolaemus montrouzieri. The sequence goes on along the minus strand of JABFTP020000083.1, from coordinate 696,132 downwards.
TTAGTTAGGTTCTTCTCTATATTATCAATGAAAAAACTCATATTTATTCAAAATTGCGAGTTTATTACTTGTTACAAAACAAAAGAGTTACATATGGTGTTAAACTTTACTAAGGAGGGACTTTGGATGTTGAAGCGTAGCACTGCATATCCTCGGTATACTTTTTATAAGATGGTACGTAACCACTGAGTGCTAATCGCAAGCATGATGACATATGATTGTCAGTTAGTCGATTGCGATATTTCGACTTAATTTTCTTCATTTCAAAAAATGCAGGCTCTCACAAAGTTGACCCAAACATTGACGTCAGTTGAAGGGCGATTTGCCCCTAGATTCGGATATTCATCTTCAGATATAAAACACCAGAAATTTGTATCAGATGCTGTAGCTTTGAGATGTATATCTGATAAAATCTGCACCAACTCATTTTCAACAGAACATGAGTTCATATTAAATTGACTTGCTATTTCAGTAGCTCATTGTTTTTACATGAAAAAGGATAACTCATAAATGATGTTATATTTGCCAATTTACTACTCATAAAAACGCATCTCGAATTGTCCCAAAATATTTGATAATTCAGCCTCGTACGTATCATAATTCAATTGAGGAATCCTTGCTTTCAAAGTCGAAAAATGTTTCAGATACTTTCTTTTTGGTTGATCCATCATAAGTTGCAATTTACTTTTGAATGCGTTTACTGCGCTAATCATCTCAATAATAGTTTATCTTTTACCTTGAAGCTCTAAGTTATGGTGTTTTTAGTGCATTGTGATGTCAGCCAAAAACACCAAATCAGTCAGCCATTTTTCGTTTTTCAACATCAGAGTGTCATCACCTGTTTCTTCTAGAGAAGCTGTTATTTCGGTCAATAATTCTCGAAACCTTTCTAGAAATTTTCTAATTAATTAAGGGAAATCTTAGCTCGTCACAATGCCACAAAACCGTTTTTGTTTTCAGTCATTGCTGGTGCTCCATCGGTTGTAATGCACACTAATTTATATATTGGTAGCTTGTAGTTTTTCACAAAATTGAAGAAAACGTCATATATATCTTCGACACGGGTCTTCCTCTTCAGAGGAATAATTTTCAAGAATTCTTCCTTAGCCAACATGTCATTGAATACCATCCGAATAAAAGTACACAGCTGAGCAGGGTCTGGTGGATTCGTCGAACTGTAAAGGAAAGTATGTACATTTCATGATATCATGTTTTAGTTTATCTGCCATATCCTGATTCATGACTTCAATCCGCATTGTGACAGTCGGACGAGATAACTGAAGTTCTTTAATGACAGACATGATTTCTTTTTTATTTCTAAAATCTCCAAATAAAGTCTCACCCACTTCAATGAATGCTTCCTTCACAACCGATACATCTTCGAATTGTGTCTTGTGTTTCGCGAATAAATGAGATATTCTAAATGACGCGATCGTAGCAGCTTTTGTGGCTGGTCTTGTGAACATGGTTTGTTCTTTTTTCAAACAAGATATCAAATCACGTACTTTTCGTTTTGTTAATTCACTCTGTGGCGAAAAAACCTTTTCATAGTTTTTATGAACCGTTTTATGATGCCTCTCTAAGTTACCACGCTTAGCTATTGCAACTGACGCACGACAAATAAGAAAAATGCACTTATCCTTCACCATACAAAAAAAAAATTCTTCCTCTCAAGCCTTATTAAAATGATATGTTTCAGATTTCTTCGCTGCACTCATTTTGTACTATTTAATAATAAACTTTGTATCGTTTTTTCGTAATATTGCCTTTAAGTTACAATTCAGAATGACTCCAATTCCTGAAGGCGCAACATTTATATCGGCGTGAAGTAAAGTCTCGAATGTTCTCGTCAAACGTGCCGCCCGAAATTTCTAAAAAACGCGGCTTTTCTTTGATAAGTACCGCGCGTTCCTTTGATAAAGGCGCCTTTTACCGCTAGTAGAGTGTTATTTTATCACGTAATAAATTTTTGTAGTTTACATACCTACTTATCAAAACTTTTTTCTTCTTGAGATCTACTCAAAAAACACTCGCGATGGACTGGTCGATCGCAATCCACCGTTTGAGCACCGTTGCCGTAGACTGTTCAAAAAATTTGTTATTAAATTAGAAATAGTTTTGTTGAAGAGAAATAGATCATTGTGAAATAGGATTGATATGTGAACGGTCGAAAATGCTGGAAATTAATGGTAGACATTCATCTCCGGTGATATTAGAGTACATATCGTCGACGTTTAGGGAAGTAGAAAATCATTTGTAGGTACTGTAACATTTTGCAGTTTTTCAAAAAGTTCTAGGGAGTTTTTTATGGAATATTTGGGGCTGAAATTTGTGAGTTTTTTGAAAATGTAATGTTATTCCCCAATATTTGGGATCTTCAAGTATTTATGAATGTACCTTTGAGTACCTGTCTATATTCTAATAGTAGATAACTTTTGTTTTTCATTCATACCTATTTTTGTATATTAAAGATAAATTGTACAACTGTACCTTAGATTTTACTCACAATTTGTAAACGTCTGATGATAGAAATACCGAAATAGCTATTACGTTTGTTAATTGAATATTTTCCATATAATTTTGTGATATTCTCTACAAGATAAAGAAGAAAATCACCGTATGAATATGCAATGTATTCATACATACCTGTAGATTCCTGTGGATAAAGTCGTCCGCGTAAGCTTGAACATTCCTCCATATACCCACCCCCACCCTACAAGAAAGGCGGCGACATCACGTCGTTCTGCGTACAGCCTCAACTCACCGTTCGTGCGACGGTGTAATTTCTGATCTTCCAGGTGATTCTTTTAACCCCACAAGCTTTTAAGCCATTCCGTAAGAGGAGTTAAGCTCCTCCGCCTCCCTCCGAACTAGGTCGGTGAGGTTTAATTAAAAGCTCCCTCGACACAAAATTCGCCTTTAACCAACTGCTGCTCAATAATTCGAACAACCGAGTGCTAAGTATGGTTTGGTTTTTTGGGTATAAACACTATTCTTGCCGTTTTTCAAAACATTGAAATGTGTTGCAAAGGTCTGTATATCTCCACTAAGACCAGAATCAACACACTTAAACCTCTATGAAGAAGGGCTGGGTACATGTCGTCCGGTCCCGATGATTTATATAGTAGTAAGGTATTAAGAGCCCACTTGGCCCTGATCGGTGAGAATATCTGGGCCGCCAGGTCCCTGTAGGATCTATCCAAACTGAATCAAGTGGTCCATAATTGTCCCTCTCGATCCTCCACTTAAACTGGGGTGTTGTGCCGCATGACGTGAGATGAATACATTTTAAATTTGATCAATTTGACAAATGTGACACTCTCTCACTAGTCTCAAGAATTATGGTTTTCGCTTCAGTGTATTTAGACGTATACTTAGTTAAAGCTTAAATACAGTTGTTACCCTCAAAGTATTTGCATATTCCACTCATTCATGGTGGGATTAATTTAGTATTTCGTATTAATTCTTTCAGGAGGTTAATTACACGCTACTCGACGGAATTCACTACAGCAGCAATATTGTCGCCATGACTCATGGGATTATGAAAGGCCTGATATCAAGCCCCCTCTCGCTGTCAAAGGAATGGGGTGATTTATCGAAGACTGAAACTGGAAAGAAAAAGCTAATCACCTTCGACAGACATTACAGCAAATTCGAAAACTTCGTGAACAGTAAGTCGACTAATTTTTCTGCATATTTATAGCATCTCAAGTGGGTAATTTGTTAAGTGGGACATTCGAGATTTAGTTACTTGGTAGTAAGTAAAGCATGATTAAAATAGAAATGGAAATTTTCACTGTTATCGCGACGAGTTGCCCATATATTTGTTCATGCAATCAAACTGATTTCATGAAAAAATATAAATCCACCACCCGGTAATTAATACCATTGCCAGGCAATGATTATAATCAAAACATATCCTGGAGTAATTATATATTAGGATAACGTTAAATGTTATGAGAATATATCAATCTACCAGAATATATACATACTAGAGCATCATCAGACAATGATATCAATGTACCAACGAGTAGTGTCAGAGGCTTTCTCCCCGGAAAAATCCAGTGTACGGACCTTAGTCAAGTAACACTGAATGTTACTCATTAATAGTTTCCTTTGTGTGAAGTGGTGAACGATCGAATAGAATACTGCTCTGAATATAAATATGACATAATTGTCAGTTAATTATATTACATTTATATAAACAAATAAATAAAATATGAAATAAGATTCTGAGCAGTATAAACTAAAGAGAAAACCTATGACTCTACCTCATTATTATTTTCGGAAAGAAACCTACGAAGAATATTACAAGATTTGATGACTGTTATCTTTTGTAACTGTTCAAACAAATTTTTCTTCAGACCCAAAATCTCAATACTTTTGTGAAGATTTCTAGGAATAACGCCTGTTGTAGAAATAATAATCGGTAGAATAAATATTTTCTTCATTTTCCACATTTTTTTAATCTCGTCGCCAAGCATCATATATTTAGAAATTTTTTCATTGTATTTATTTTGTATATTATGTGTGTCGGGTATAGCAATATCAATTATATATGTTATTTGATTCTGTTTATCATTAAGAACGATATCTGGTCTATTGTGTTTTACAGCTCTGTTGCACAGAATTTTATATATATATATATATATATATATATATATATATATATATATATATATATATATATATATATATATATATATATATATATATATAGATATTAGATATGTAGTTCAAGAACTATTGAGAGAAAGTTATTATTTGAATACACCGAAAATTTGGGATTTACTTAGATCAGTCTTGTCGTTCATTATCTGAACGTTGTCATTGAATAATGAGTTTTCTACCCTTTATGGAACACGCTTTCATCGAACATCTTTCCTTTAACTTACAATTCGGCTCTCTTTAAGAAGCTAGTGAGAACACACATTAAATCATCGTTTTTTTTTATCTGAAAGTTATTCGCGTAGGAAGCAAATCCTATTATGTCTTGACGACACCGCGAGTACCTGAAAAGGATAGACGGTTAATATTTCGCTTGAATGTTGACAGGTTATAATTATGAGGAATTACGTTACATGGAAGGGAGGTCCAGAGTTTTGCCGTTCTATGAAAAAAGGAATTCTGATATAGAGACGTTCTAGGTGTCTATTTCAACCACGAATGGGTGATTGGCAAGAGTTTGCCTTAAAATAGAAACGAGCGGTGGAACAAGCGCAGAAAGTTCCTCAGAGCATCTTCCATGAAAGTACCTGTAAAAAAGAGAAAGCTCACCAACTTTTCTTCGATGTTCCAATAGTGGAATGAAATCTGTGAGTGCATTGTCTCTGATTAACCGGATTGCTCTCTTTTGGATGGAGTCCAGGAGTTTCAAGCTGTGTTTAGGAGCAGAACCCCATACTCTAAAACAGGACAATTTGAGATTTATAAAGAGTTAGCAATTGGTTCGGAGTAAAATATTTCTTTGCGCGATAGAGAAATCCCAGTTTTGTTGATGCTGACTTAGCAATATTCACAACATGGTCATGCCTTGATAGATTGTCGCCGATACTTACTCCAAGCATTGTTATAAAGGAAGTAAGTGAGATAGACTCATTCGCCATCGTTATATCCGGGACAGTGCTATTCATCTTCCTAGAAAATAAACAGGCTTGAGTTTTACTAGCATTGAACTCCTCTACCAGGTTAGCAGATCCCCAATAAAGAACTGATTTCAAGTCGCTATTGACTTTGTTGCACTGCTGGATTCGTATTTCGTTCGTGTCTTGTGATTACAGGGAATTTACCGAGCAAGAAGATGTATGGTGTGTACTGTCATCCGCAAAGCTGTGGAGTTTACAACCTGTAATAGTAAGGTGGTCATTTATATGAAGCAAAAACAGTTGGTGCCAAGATGGAGCCCTGAGGCCCACCAGCATTAATGTCAAGTGTGTCAGAAGTAACCCCATCCACGACCACACAGAGATCTATTGAAGAGGAAACTCGAAATCCATGGGCGTAGCCATTGGGACAAACCATATGCGGACAATTTACTAAGCAGACTCTTATCGCCAAACGCAATCGAAATATCGAGAGCCACAGCCAAAGACTCCCCAAATTTCTCAATAGAACTTTTCCATATGTGAGTGACATACGCAAGTAGATCTCCTATTGATCTCTGGTGCCTGAAACCATATTGTCGGTCGTTTATAATACCAACAGATTCTAAATATTTAATAAGCTTAAAATTGATGGCTTTCTCCATCACTTTAGAGATCATAGGTAAAGGGATATTGGCCTATAATTGGATGGTTTTTCTCTTTTTAGGGATATGTTGGATTCTGGAAATTTTCCAGTTGGAAGGAGAAATGCCTTTATTATAGGAGATAGTGAAAAGTCTACAAAGAATAGGTGTTAATTCAGAGCCGCATGTTTTCAAAACAGTAGGAGGTATGCCATCAGACTCAGCTGCTTTATTAGTATCGAGGTTGAGCAGTATTTTTCTGATCTAGGAAATATTTGGCTAATAGCTATACGTTACTGTCTTCTTTCACTGTTTTGTCAATTATGCCACAATCAAAACTGCTGTCGTGAGCTGTAGTTTCAATGGTTTCAATTTCTTTTTCGAGATTTTCTAATGATAAAGTTAACGAAAATGCTCTGTGGATCATTGAATTGTATGCCCAAATTTTATGTGATTTGGGTAAATTGGAACCCTTGGAAATGTATATATTTCTGCTAGCAAGCAGGCAAATGGTATTTACAAAAAAACCCTGAGGATATGAAACTTCAAAATTAGTTGGATGTAGCCCACACAATCGCCTCGTGAAGCGAGATCGTGAATCGTTTGTCTATACTAATATTATAAAGAGGAAAGAGTTGATTGTTTGTTTGTTTGTTTGCATTGGATAATCTCCGAAACTACTCGACCGATTTGAAAAATTCTTTTACTGTTGGGAAGCTACACTATCTCCGGTAAACAACATATATTAAATTTTCAAAGTTTCAAGTTAGGGATCCATTCTAAAACTCCAATAATGTAACCCAAGGCGTAAAAAAATTACCAAAAATCTTTCTTAACTTGCGTGCGCTGCGAAAACTATTGATTATAGAACAAAATAATGTACTACTACTTTGCAGAACATATAATTATCTACCGAAAATATCGCTACAGCACATGTCCAACTACTATAGTTATGTCACAATAAGTGTTTTTCCAAATCTTCGTTGCTGCCACAAAATAAATTAACATCAAATATCGTTTATAGGGAAGCTCTGACTCAATAAATTGGTTTTCAGCAGCAGAGAATGTAAAGTATATAAAGAAGGCCTCTTTACAAACCTTAAAAAGAAAATATAAAAAAAATAATGATACAAAAAAAAATTAAAATAATATAAATATTTTCTTCATTTCACTCTTTCCTAATAACCCCACACAAAAACGAGAAAGTATGTATGGGAAAGTGTTTGCGTAAAAAATTATAACTTTTGAAATGTTTGTTTTATAACCGTGCGAAGCCGAGACGTGCTGCTAGTTGGTTATAAAGACATAAAGGAGCAACTCAAAAATGAGATGATAAAACAATCTTAGAATGAACATGCTAGAATTATATACGAGTCAGACAATAAGATGGATACTATAAGAAATGTTATATATCTCAATAGTATGGCTAAAATAGATAAGGAAGCTCAAGTGCATTGACATCTGAGATGTTCAGCAGATTCTTCATAGTGGCAGAGCGGTTGTGGAGTGGATTTAAGGATTCGGAGAGATTTAAGGATCTTCTAAACAATAATATGAAACGACGATAACTATTGAAATTGATTTACGACCAATAATGAGTTCTTCAGTTGAATGAATGGATATCAGGTCGAATGACTAAAACCAGATCAGTTAATCGCCGACGTTTCGATTTATTTAAAATCTTCAAGGCTCTAAGAATGAAAACGGATTCATAAAAAAAAATTGAAAATTGTACATCTCGAAACAATAAGAAGAATATAAGCAATGTGAAGGATACTGAATTTTTAAAAAGTATTTGAAAAAACTAATTTTCTCTAAAACTTTCAAGAGAACCAGAGAACAGTTCAAAAATCATGTAAATCATACATAAAAATGACTGATGGATGTATAAATAAAAATTCAGTAAAAATATTTATTATTGACGATGACTGTTACATATTAGAATGATTTGAAAAGCAGAGTTACTCACATAACAAGTTGTTTTTATGAGTCACCATTAATAATAAAAGAACGAACGGTGCATTTACTCTCTATACCAAACAGCATGATACAGACTGAATTATCATGCCGCCCGTCTGCAGGGGATGGCTACGTATTGCTTCAACAAGACAATCAATGGTAAAATAAAAACGTGACTATAACAAATAATTCCAGACTGTAATCGAGGGTTAACAACTATTCTACTCTTTCAAGGCATGTTCTGCCAGGACGGTATTATTCAGTTTTAGTTTCACAGGATTGTGAACATTAACATCCCTCTGATGTTCTGAAATTCGTGTACCTAGATAGCGTCCCGTCTGACCAATATAAACTTTATTGCAATTTGTACATGGAATCTCATAAATAATTTGCTTTATTGATTATTTGGATTGATTGATTTCAATTTAGAATTAAACTTTTCATTTGCGTTTTCTGCTATTTGAAGTCACAACAACACTCTCATTCTTACTTTGCGAAATTCTCTTCAATCTGTCAGGCAAGTTATGTGTATATGATATTTTGAAGTATTTTTTATTAGTTATTTTCAGTTCTGTCAGATATAGTGTCATTTTCGGTTCTTGTTAAAATCTTATTGATGAGTGTAGGAGGATAATTATTTTTAAAAGAAGTTTTCGAATTTTGTTATTAGGGATATGAAAAGTCTCATCTGACAATTTTAAAGCTCCTTGTTTCAAATTTTGAATAATATTTGGTTTCTGTGTTATGGAACGTTCCGAATAATAATTTAAAAATCATTCTGAAAAGTGGGTTTGTGGTACCAATCTGTTTTAATTTTGTTTTCGTCTCTAGTGAGGAGAACATCTAAGAATGGTAATTTATTTCTTACCTCTACTTCAACAGTAAATTTAAGTCGAGGATGGAATTGATTAAATACATGAAGCAGTTCATCGATTTTGTCTGACGGAACTGAAGTATCTTCGGCAAAATGGAACAGAAAATAACAACTGGCTAAGACAATTATTTTGTAATTCTATCATAACTATATCAGAAATGATGGGTGCGAGACAATTGATCATTCCCAAACCAAACGTTTGCCTATAATACTCGTAACCAAACATAAAATAACTGTTCTCTACACAAAACTTGAACAACATTAAACATTCGTCGTGAGTAGGTTCGGTGCTCGATTCTATCCTGTGGCAATATTTTTTGATAAGGTCTATAGAAAGTTCTATTGGTATATTCGTGAAGAGGAAGTTTACATCTAATGATATTAAGATAAAGTCTTCTGGTAGAACAACATCCTTTAAACTTGAAACCAATGTAAAAGAATCGGTCACATACGTTTCATCTGTCTCAAGAATGTTATGTAATAATATTGCTAAAAATTTACTTAGATTGTTATGATAGAATTACAAAAATAATTGCCTAAGCCAGTTGTCATTTTCAGTTCCATTTTTCCGAAGTTACGTCGATGATATTTGTACTTCAGTTCCGTCAGACAAAAACGATGAACTGCTTCATATATTTAATCAATTCCATTTTATGAGAATATTAAAAGGATTTCGATTGCTAAGTAAGTCTTAACCACAACATATTAAGTGGTCAATATGCAGAGTCTGAACAATGCACTTAAAATCTCAGATTATTCTACTGGTAGTTAATTTATGAGAAATTTGTTGACTTGGTGTTTCCATAAATAATAACTAAAATAGCTAGTTGTATATGGGATAATTTTTTCTTTAGGCGAATGAACTGCTTTGCAAGACTCAACATTTTTTACATCTTATTTTCTTGACGAGATTTATTTTTCAGGAACCCGGATAGACGTAGATAGTATTATTCATTTCGACGAAGAATTTGAGATTCAACAAATTTTAGATGAGAACAGCGAAGATGCCAACAGATTGAACAAGGATTTGATACAGAAAGTCGAATTTGCTGTGAGAATCTGGAACAAAAAAATTGAGAGGGTGAGGAAAAAAATGTTAATATCGAATGATTTATACAGGGTGTTTCGTGAGAAAACGGAACCTTCCTAGGCAGTGATATAGAATTTAGAGGCGAATTCGAAGTGTCGCTTTTATTTCTGAATTTGTCCCTTTCTTCACGATATACAGGCTGTGTTGTGAGATTTGCACGAAATTTCAATGATTCATATCGCCTGAACTATCGATCCGATTTCGTTAATATTTTGTTGGATTAACACATGAGTCGACCCCATTGAAACTATGACTCAAAGTAAAAGCTGAACCGAACTAGAAACAATTCCATTTTTCTGACTTCTATTCATAAATTCACCCTGTATATCGATATGAATTTTAATTTCCTTCAGTAGAACTTCGAGTGCTGTTAACCAAATCAGACCATGATATCGAATGGCACCATTTTGGGGATCCAGAAATCACGAAAACCTGATATCCTTGTCGCTTCCAAATTTAATTATTCGATGAAGAAAGATTATCCAGTATCGAGTGTAATCGGTAAGTCCTCAGAAAATATTCAATAACTGCAACATTCAATCGCTTGAACGAGAACTTTGCACATGAAAATAACTAATTATAATGATTGTGGCCAATTATGAAATGAGGCGCTATTTTCTTGAGAGATAACAAAATTTAATGTGGAGAATATCCTTGAAAGCCAAAAAACAGAAAATTCTTCCAGAAAAACGATTATTATGAACAGATAATCACTCCTTGACTTTGATAGTGTTCACACAAAGTAGTTTTTCAAAAATAATAATAAAGTAATCTTGAGATTAGTTATGGAGTGTTTTTCGAAATGTCCACTTCCTAACTTAATAAACTTAGTTGCTCCTTGAATTACATTGTGAGTTTGCTTAGATATTCCATAAAAAATGTGCAATTTTACAGTTATTGCAAGTGGTGTCGAATGCTTGGTGAGTCCTGCTGCCTGTAGCAGTAGGTAGTTCATTAAATTGTAGTGCTACCGCAGGGTTCGATATCAAGTCAACTATCGAGTAACATGTAATCCTTTTATGTTGCCATTAAACCCTAACTCTGTACCAAATTTCAGCTCTGAGTTTATGGGAAGTACTAGTTTTATTGGGATGATCATAAGTGAGTGAGTGAGTGTAATAAATGCGAAATTTTGCTTTCGCTTAACTTCGGAACTGAATGACCTACAAACCATCCATTTCTTTAAACTTCTTCAAATCTTTCGTGAGATCTATTATCGATTATAGCTCATACTTCTGTCGTCTTGCACCGAAAGGATTTCTTAAGCAGCTAGATGGTCTCCAATATGAATGTACGATAATGCTTAGGGTTACTATATCAACACTGCTATCTGAAGCAAGCCAGATTCCACTGAGTAAGAGATCCAAACTAATGGGCACCAAATTCATCATTCATCTTCTTAGCAAATCCAGCCCTATTTATGATGATTAATACAACCCAAGCATTTTTGATTTGACGTTATCATATTGGAAAAATAAAAAAAAAACCTTCCTTTACTTGACATTTTAGTAGATAAATCGAACAATTGGTGTTCGCTCTTCAAAAGTCACGTCCACCCAAATTTTCTACACAATTTTGAATTCCTTTTTCCCACTACAAAAATAACATTGAATGCCCCATTCAATGAACTAGGTGATTACCTATTGAAAAAAGAATTCCAAGCATATATAAATCAAATAATAATATTAATAATAAACGATTTTTACCGAATAATAACAACGTGCTGAATAAGTTCCAGGAGAAAAAGTCCAAATACACTGACCTTGCTATTGAGATCAAGCAGATGTGGCACCTCGAGGAAATAGATATTGTTCCCAAAACTTTGCATGATAGCCTTAAGAAATTAGAATTGCATAAAAATACTTATATAGAAATGCAAAAAGCTGCAATTCTTAATACATGTAGGATAGTTAGGAAATTTTTGTCAAGTATATTGTAATTGAGCCTATTCCCTTTGATTGCTGAATCTGGGAAAGGTAAATTATATCCAGCTGAGATAGTGCATAAGTCCACGATAATAAACGATTTTTATTAGCCAATAAATAATAACATAATATTGGCCAATTGGCCATCGACCTAGGTCCTGCAGCCCGTAAATTTTACATTTAGATATTATTTCCTACTACTGAAATTGAACATAGAGATTTGTTTTCCCAATTTTGATTGTAAAAAAAAAACTATAAGTGATTATTTATATGCACAGAACTATTTTAGTGCCCTTGAAGCTGCTCTATAACTTCCAGTAGTGTGTGCGTGGGGTATTTTCGTCGACTTTGTATAAGTATATCTCTTCTTCTTATGTGGGGTTGTAGTATTTCCATATTATGTGGTCGTTTTGCAAACTTAATTGAAAGCATCCTTAATCTATCAGTGATGGGTTGAATTTTTGTCACCTTGTAGAGCAGTTGATTTGAAGGGTTGTGGAGTGGATTATCTGGGTGGCGCATCTTGGTAATCGTTCTGAGGGCAGTAGTTTCTGCAGTTCTCAATTGTTTTATTGCTGGATTTCTGCAGTTTAGAAATATAGTGTGGCCATATTCTAGGATTGGCCTGCAAATGCTTTATAGATTTTAGCAGCTGTTTTTTGCTTATTCCTTTGTTGTTGTAGGTCAGGCAGCGAAAAAATTTAGCTCTGCTAGTAATTTTTCTTTTACAGAGTTTAGTGTGATAGTTGAAGCTAAGTTTGTTGTCAATATTTATGCCCAATTATTTTGCTGTGACGTTAGGTTTTATGTTGTGCTGGTTGATCGAAATTTGCGGGGAAGCATGATATGGGTTATGATTAAAAATAATCAGTTGACATTTAACAGGATTTAGCAGTAATTTCCATTTGTTAAGCCAGTTCATAATTTTATCCACCAGGGCTTGTAGCTTCTCCATAACTTGTTCTTTTGTTTTAGCGTGTACTTTGAGGGCAGTGTCATCGGCAAACTGTAGAGCATATTCGGCCTTTTCCTGATGGTCGACATTTTCATTTATTCAGTGCAAAAAAGGTTGTATAGTAAAGGCGATAAAGGTGAACCCTGGGGAACTCCTTTTTTAGGTTTGAAGGATTCTGATCTTGCATTCTTGATTTTTACTGCCAAGCCCCTGTCTAATAAAAATTCTCTTATGAGGTGGATTAAGTAGTTGGGCAATTCCAATTTTTTCAACTTGAATAGAAGCCCTTTGTGCCATACACTATCAAATGCCATTTTTATATCGAGAAATATTGCTGCAGATGAGAGGTTATTGAGTTTGGCAGCCTGGACATTTGAAATGAGAATAGTAATAGGGTGCAGAGTAGAGCATTGGATTCGAAACCCAAACTGATGATTAGGAATTTTATCCCCAATGATCTCTTCTATCTTTATTTTGATTATCTTTTTGAACATCTTGCCAAGAGCAGGAAGCAAAGTTATAGGTCTATAGTTATTAACTCTTATGGTCAGTATTAGGTTTAGGAATTACTACAATATTTCCTATTTTCCATTCGGGAGGAAAATAGTGATTGGAGAGGCAGAAGTGGAATATGCTCATAATAAAAATGTGTATATTAATGCTAAATCTTTTGACCACCACCCATGGTATATTATCAGCCCCCGGTGCTGTACACTTTTGATTTTGTAAAATTTGGAAATAATCACTTTCTTCGATTTCTATTTCTTCTGTTGAAATGTGATTTTCATCAAAAAAGTTTTCGCACCACTGATCCACTTCGTTTTCTATGTGTTTATTAAATTGGGGATTCTGAGTTTCTTCATAATGGAGTTCAAAGTGTTTCGCAAATACCTCAACTTTGTGTTCTGCTGTCTCGTATAGAACACCATTTTCTTCTATGGGTGGAGTTTTTTGTGCGTTTTTGTATCTTGAGAGCTTACTAATTTTCTGGTAAAACATCCTTCCCTTCATCTCATTTATTTCCTCACAAGTCCTGACCCAGCTGTGTTGCCTGTATTGGTGTATAAGCTTATGGATTTCTTTACTATAATTGTTAATACTTGTTTTGATTTCAGGTGAAGCGTTTTGTCTGTATTCTCTATACATTCTTCTTTTAGTTTTTATTATGCTAATAATAAATGGTGGAAGTTCATGCGTCCCATATGTCCTTGTAGTTTTGGGTGTGTTGTCCAAGACAGTCTCCTCCAAAGTTTTAAAAAAATCTGATATAGTATTAGGTGAAATAGGCACCAGTCTATTGATATTTTTGTAGTTTTCTAATCGTTTGTTGATGTTTTCCATATTTGCCTTGCGGAAGCAGTAAAATTTGTCCAATTTTATAGTTACATCCACGTTTAGGCTTAGAATAATAGACAAGTGTTCACTTCCCAGATCTGGTATGACATCAATGTTTTCAATAAAATTTTTCATATTTGGGCTGAATAATATCAAATCAGGCGTTGTGTCCTCATTATTGGGCATTATAAAAGTTGGCGGAGTTTCTTCCATGCTGAAACTGGACCTCTGCAGAAAGTTATTTAGGTTTCTGCGTTTCTTGCTATTGTTGATGTTGAAGTCTCCAATTATCAGTGAATATTTGTAGTTTACTGCCATATTTAGGATGGTCTCTTCAAGATAAGAAGTTGGGTGGTTGTATATTAGGAAAATGTGTAATTCGTCGTTTTCAATGTATGGAGTCGTTCAAAGGATTATTTATCCTGGGTGCGTTTCTTTTTCTCATTTCTAGTGATGGGTGTATTTGAGCCAAGCTTCCCCCTCTGATGTTATGGTTGATTATATTACCATCATGTCTTACAATGCTCCAATCTTTGTATTGTACGCTGTCTTCAGCTTTCGTTTTAGTTTCTACAAAAAGTGCACAATTGATATCGTAATTTTCTATAGTATTGTTTATTAGATATTTTTTTGATGTATAATTATTAAGATTGCAGTAAAGGATTTTAGTTTGACATGTGAAGCGGATGGCTCGACATGCTTCCGTGAACTATTTCAGCGGGGGATTCGAAATTGTTGACCTCAAGATCGAACATCAGAATATAAATCCAATTGTTTCCCACAAATGACACAGTCGTTTTTCAATGTTATATTCTGTTATGTAATTTTTCTTCAGGTTGTCGAGTAATTCCGCACGATTGGTATTTTTCGTTTTGTTGAGTTTTGAGACGTAAGTATTTATTATCGTGTCATGCACGGTAACTGGAGTATGGATTCGAGATTTTTTGTTTTCATCAGAGCTTATTTGATTAGATTTTTCATTAAGAGTTTTAACTGGCAAATTAGGAATACCTTTTATGGGTTCTGTTGGGCGCATAAGGCATTTAAAAGACCATGCCTGGTGGTCCAGGGATCCGCAAGCATTGCATTTTGGCGGTAGTTGAGTTTTGCATTTATTGGTAGCGTGATTTTCCTGACATTTTAGGCACTTTAATTCTTCGTTACAATCTTCTATACGATGGGTATATTTAAGGCACCTTGAGCAGGGCAGTGGGGCTGGTTGTGGGGTACCACAAGTGTAAACTGCGTCGGCTTTTGTAGAACATTCCCTCCGCAAGAATTTTCTCATAGGAGGTGATACAGCCTGTAATCAATCTGATGAAGTGCGTTGGTGCGTTAGTTTGTTTGGATGTTATTCGCTTGCAAAATCTGAAATCCATTCCTGTATTCTTTATGTGGTCGCTTATCTGTTCATCTGATATTTCTTTTTCCACTGATGCTATTACGCAGGCATAGCTAGGTGGAGGTAACTTTTTTTCATTATTGTTTTGGTTATAAGAGGATGTGGCCGTATAACCCGTAATTATGTTACTGTTTAATAGGGTTATTAGAGTATTTTCGAGGATGGCTTTTGGGGTATCGCCTTTGAGAAGAAATCCTTTTTTGGTTTTTAATATCGTATCTTTGTTATTAATTCTAGCCTTTTCCCAGATTTCAGCCATTTGGAGTCTTGACTCAACATTTGTTGATACATTAATATAATATAAGTTGATAAATTTCTTGTTGGTAATTTCCCTCATTTTTGTTGAGTTGTTTATTCTTTTAATATTGTTATTATCTCGATTTGGATGTGGAATGGTTTGTTTTTGTTGTTTATTTTGTTGTGGTGAATCTGTTGCAGGTGGTTGACCTCTTGATTGTTTGTTTATTTCAGTCCATTCGAAACCTCTGAAGCCTTCTCGAGTATCATCTGGTGTTTTTGCTTTACGATTTTTTTTTTGTTATTCCGATTATCTCTTGAATTTCATCATCTGTTAGCTCTTGTATGCTTTCTATTAATTCATCTTGACTTGCTTTTCTTTTATTTCTCCCTCCTGGATCAACTAAAATTTCTTCTATTTCCATGTTGTTCTGGATTTCCCTATTTTCTTCTCTCGACATTATATGCTGGTGGTTTGTAAGGTATTTGATTGAATGTTTTACACTGATAAACGATTTTTTATCGTTAAAAATCGCGTATTTTAATTCTCGATAATTATATTCACATGTGTTCACCTCAGATGTTAAACACAGACTGTATAAATCAAAATTACACCATTTTTTCAAAAATATATACGGACGCCTCAGTTAAAAATGACAGATCGAGTTGTGCAGTTTACGATTCATATTCTGGTCGAAAGTTGTTGTTTCGCCTCCCCAATACGTTATCAATTTTCTCATGCGAAATGTTGGCAATCAAGGAAGCTGTTGAATATTGTCTATCTTCGAACTATAATGATATTCTAATCATCTCTGACACCCGCAGTGCCCTAGAACAACTAGCTAAATTCTCTCTCTTCTTTCACCAGGCAATAATATAGAGATTTATTCATTTATTTATTTATTTATTGATACAAGCTCAACAGGATTACTCCCAATTACAGAGCCGAATAAGTATATACAAATTTGCTCAAACCTAAAAAACAGATTTAAAAAAAAAACTTTCAAAAACAATAATGACATAAAACGCATTGATAATGTAAACTCAAATAATAGAAATACACACCAAACAATCAAAACAATTTAAGTGCGTGAACTAAGTTTAGCTAATAGGTTTCTTTTGAATGTAGCTTGAGAATGACTGATATCAATCGAAGAGGCCACCGTGTTGAAATAGTGACAGCTTCGATTGATATGTGATAAATCATCTAGGTACGTTCACACAAAGGAATTGCAGGTAATGAAATCGTCGATGGCCTAGCACAGGCAGCCAGAAGATAATGAGGTAACACCAATTGCGGTCCCTAAATACGAGTTCATCAAGTCGATTGAGGAAGAAATTTTTGTTGAATGAAGAGTTTCGAAACGATAGGAAAGGTTTGAAATACAAAAATATCGTCAATAATACTCCGCTTAAGAAAACTTGGTTTCACAGACTACAAATTCACAGAGGAAACACTTACCCATTTATTGGGTAAAACATTTGTATGAACCTCACATGCATGCAGTTTCTTATTACATCATCAATGATATATTATTCTAATATTCATCATCAACTGTATATCATAATGATTCGTAACAGCACCCATATAATTGTTGATGACTGAATAGTGTAAACACTAGGGTCAATACTTCAAAAAAAAAAAAAACTTCGGAACTGAATGATCTACAGACTTGAAATTCTCAAATAGGGGCTTTGAAAATGCGGCGAAATAGTTCCAGTTTCCATAGTCTCGAATCACTTCTTGTATTTTACTGCTGCATAAGGGGGAAAACCTCTATTTCAGCTTCGGATTTATCTGGATTTCTGGACTCCAGATAGAAGTTAAATCTCAACCTCCGAGCTCCACCTAAGACTTTCCATCTACGACTCTACACCTAGGAATCTCTATCTACGATTCTCCACCTAGGAATATCTATCCACGACTCTCCACCTATGACCTATATTTTTGATATAGGTCACTACACAGTATTCAAGATAAAGATATATCTGTAATTTTCACTAGAGAACTTTTATATAAATTAATTATTTCAAATACAATCAACGATGATTTTCAAGTTCAACTAATTAGTCCCAAGGTCGGCAAAGAAAAGAAAGTGCTGGGGAAGGTTCGGAAGCCGGTAAGACATACCATCTGATAGCCAGATTATGAGCATCAGACTGTTAGCCAGTGACTGGAATCAGGCGTTTTAGTTCAAATTGTTGTGACGTGATTTTACCACTAATCATGTAATTCAACAGACGACTAAATGCGTAAAGTTAGAACGTGGACATTTTGAAAATCAACTCCAAACATGATTTTAGAATTACTTTACCACATAATTATTTTTGAAAAACTACTTTGTGTAAACATTGTCGTGCAGGTCTTAGAGTTATTTTGTGTTTTTCTGTCGAGGATATTTTTTATCTCAAAAGAATAGCGCTTCATTTTATAATTGCGATAATCATCATAATTAGCTATTTTCATGGGCCAAGTTTTCGTTTAAACGATTGAATGTTGTCCGGACCTATAATAACTTTGGAAATAGGTTTTTGACTATACTTAGTGGATTCAAGGATTACACTCGGTACTGGATAATTTTTTTCGTGGATAAAAACTTTCTGGGATCAACGGACAGAACGAGCCCTAATTCCTGGATCTTTGAAATGGTGCCATTCGATATCGTGGTCCGATTTGGTTAACCAGGACTCGAAGTTTAAGTGAAGAATATTAAAATTCAGAATATCGATATGCAGGGTGAACTTTAGTACGGTTCAACCTTTTCTTTGACACGTCAAAGTTTTAATAGAGTCGACCCATGTGACAATCCTACAAAATTTCAACGAAATCTGATCGATAGTTCAGAAGGATCATTGGAATTCGGTCTAAATCTCTCTATAAAGAAAGGGACAAATTCAGAAGTAATAGCGCGTTTCGAGTTCACTACTTAATTCTCTATCACTAACTAGAAAGGTTCCGTTTCCTCACGAAACACCCTGTATAATTCGAATTATAGGCTACCGTTAGCGATCATCTCATTTACTTCCTAGTAAAATCTTAGTGATATACAGAGTGACGCAAAAATTGTGTTTTTATTAGTGACAATCGAAATTTCTATTCATTTTAGGCACTGGTACAATATCAACAGCTTAGGAAAGAAGATGAATTCGTTGGTCCTCTAGAAGAAGTTGAATACTGGAGAAATCAACTTGCTCGCTTCAGTAGTATGTTTGAATTCGTTTCAGTGCAAGTTGTAAGAAGTTAATCAATTTTTTGAAGTTAACTGCCAGCCCTACTTTGAAGGTATTAAATACAATTACTTAATCAACAATTTCATTACAAAATTACAAAGTTTGCCGTATCAGAATACCATAAAAAGTGAAGATTATTTTAGACTTGGAAGAAACACTGCAATCTCGTATTGGACGTTCGTAACGAATGCATCGACAACGTAAGATATCTTTATTCCTTTGATTCGTTTTGTGAGCCACTCTACAGATGTACCCCCACGGAAATTCCCAGTCACTTGCCCTCTCTACTTTACGCAGTCAGAATGATTTTTGTCACGTCCAGATATTTCAACAGAATGTCGAACGTTACGGCGATCTTGACGAAAATTTCCAATCAGCTAGTCATTGTCTGTCGGAGTTATCTGAATTGCAAAGGTACAAAAACTGTGTGGAACCAACCGAAACAAGTTATACTAACGAAAACTAGGGTGAGTAGAACCTGTTCAATATGTTCCTGGCTATAAAAATAAACAGAGCTCTATATGCTTTGGACTTTTCATACTCCTTCAAATTTTAATTTCTATTTCATATTCATAATCTTCTATAAACATGAAAAGATAAAATTTCAGCAGAATAATAAGAACAATTTTATTGTTGTTGAATTTTCATGAAATATGTATACAATATCTGGCAAAATCTATAATTCACAAACATTTCTAAGTAATATTGCTGATTTTATTTAATGGAAGGTCATTTTAATATAAATAAAATGATTTCCACAACGTATATTTTCAATGAGTGCGTAGAGCTAACAGTTATGAGAAAGAATGTGCTAACTATATCTCTTTAAATGTAGAGTAATGGAGAGTGATTCAATACAAGTTGAGGGTGTTGCATTTTGGGTTTCTACAAAGTCTGTTAATTTCCAAATTTTCCAACAGATTCAAAGTCATCCCTTTATGGAGTTTGTGGAGAATTTTTGAATTATCTAATTTCTACTAAAATATATTATTAAATGCTCGACGCGTTTCGATACACAGTATCTTTATTAAGAGCGAATGAATACTACAAATATATCTTACTAACATATATTTATATATACTAAAGAGGCAATCCACTTAAAGCTATCTGTATTTGAACTAGTGTTTAGGAAATAAATTTAATAAGGGTGAGTTATTTATGTCTACCTGATTATTAAGAATTTCCGGTGAATACCTAAATCTGTTAATTTCAAGTACTTCCAGAATGTACTTTTATACCTCTATTCTCAGAATGTAAGATTTTAAATTCTGAATTGAAAGATGATTTGAATAATTTCTCTTTTGATGTCAAGGAATTTGTTTCCAGTATTCCACCGAAAGATCCGTAAAATATAATAAATAATTTGTTAACAGAACATATGACGAATCCACGAATTAAATACGACATTATGGCTTTATTAGATGTTTGCATATTTCAAAATTATTTTGTGATTTAACGATTGTTTCTATAAAAGTGATGAGGGACTTATAATGGGAAACCCCTTAAGCCTTCTTTTAGCAGAAATCTTCATGGATAATATAGAAAAAACTATTCATAAACACCCGCTTAGTAACATTTCCTATATTGGTATAGATATGTCGATGACATTATTGTGTGTTTCACAGGAACAAACAGACAGTTCACTGTATTCGAAAATTTCATCAATAACCTGCAACCAAAAATAAAATTCACTTCTGAAATAGAACAGAACATAATAAACACCAGTTTTCAATTTATTATAAGCCTTCTCATGCAGATATCACCATTCATTATACATCGGCACATCCTTACCTATCTAATGTAACTTTCAGGGTTTCATATTTGTGAATACTATTAACTCCTTGTTAAACCACTCAGGGTATTTTGAGACCTTGGTAGACTTTTTAGGAATGAAAAGGTTGAGTCCTTCATAAATATATCTATAAAACCTGGAGACCGATACATTGACATCATTAACATCAAATGACCAATTACGAGATGAAAAAAATTCATTTAACCCCGTATAATCAACCTTGTGAAAATCGAACTGTTCTTCCTTCACGAATGATTTAGCAGAGTCTTAATATTTCCTTGGAAAACTAAACTGATTCGCAGTATGATTAATGCCATTCTTCTGTAGCAATTCCGAGGCAGGAGAAATCACAATAGAGTCGTCCTGGGTATAAACAAGGTCCAAGAGGACACCCCGGCTGTTCATAACCCGGCTGACTTGCGAGAGATTAACAACACTCACTGAATCGTTCAAAGCAGCTGCAGAATCGTCGCTTCCACACAAAACAAACTCGCCAGTCGACCAGCTTGCACCTGGGACATTATAGTCACCGCATATATACATTGGCACGTCCGGATGTAATAAAGCTAACTCTTCAATAGCTAAACCATGAGCCTCATAGGCTTCAGCTGAAGAAGCTGGTGGTAAATACACACCACCAACAATAAACTCACTAGAACCATTTGAAACCAGGACAAATAAGTGCTCTACATCACTGTACGAATGACGGATCAGTTCAGAACTCAATAAAGACCGAACAAGCACAATAACACCTCCACCCTTCTTTTTAAAACTTGTATTGCTGTTCCTGTCCATTCTAAAAATTGTGAAGTTTGAAGAACAAATTTCGGAATCCCAGATATTTGCATCAAGCCAACTTTCAGTGAGTATCACAACATCATAGCTGCAATGTTGTAACCAAAGAGAGACATCCCTGAGCTCAGTTTTCATGCCACCCACATTCTGGTAATATACTAAAAGGTCCGTTATTCCTAACTATTGTTGGTTTACCGTTGATGACCTTCAGTGATAAATTCATTTCACCTGCTTGCCTGCGTTGATCCAATTGTTTGCGAGCATTGGTTATGCAAGTACTCTGCATCATGGTTTGATCAGCCTGAAGGGAGATTTTTCCTTTGCTTGCACTCAAAATTCATGAACTGCACTTCAGTACTTTGGCAGCTATTTCAGAGTTAAAAAATACCACCGTCGTCGGACGACTTGGAACACTTCTTTTTCTCATGCGCACCACCTTGACAATATCACTACGCACAACATTAGCTGGGGCTAAGATTTTGGCCACTACATCGGTATCATGATTGATTCTTGCATCCAGTGTATCGTGTCCAGATTCGGCCAGACGAAGCAGCATTACATTTTTAGCTCTGTATACTCTTTCATTCACTTCGTCAATGATATTTTGTGGATTATTATCATTTTTAAGATTCGCCAATTCCTATTGTACCTCACACAGCGTCTTATTTTCTTTAACTTGCAACTCGAACATCTCCAACAGCCTTCCGTACTTTTCCATCAAACCATTATAGTTCGTTTCCATTCCATTCAATTTCATCATTATATAATCCAAAGTTACCTTGGGCCGAAGAGGACGCTGTGAGCTACCCACTGTAGAGCTACGCGAGGGAATATAATTCTCAGAACAGGGATAACAAGTCCACCGGCCGTAAGTTAGCTGATAAGTATGGTGTAGGTACATCCACTATACAAGATAGTGAAGACGGGAGTAAAAATCGGAAAATAATAGGGACCGAAAAATGAACTTTTAGAAGAAGCTCTGTATTCTTGTTTTTTACAAAAACGATCAACTGGACCTTTGCTCTGTGAAAAAACATTACAGTTAAATAAAAAATTGGGCGGCGATGAATCATTTGTGGCAAGTAACGGAAGATTGTACAGATTTAAATCATGTCATGGAATTCGTGAATTGGAAATACAAGGCGAAAAAATGTCAGCTAATGTAGGTGCAGCAAATTCTTTTAAAGATAATTTTGAGAAGGAACTGAATGAAAATAACTATGACTTCGATTTTGTTTTCAAGGCTGATGAAACTAGATTATTAAACTGGAAGTCGAATTTATAAAAATCAAGAAAGCTCATGTATTGTGTTAGTATTGTATGTCAATAGAAACAAGGCATTTATTGCTACAGCATTGAAAATTATTTTAAAGTGGAAATTCTGTGTATAAAATTTTGAAATTAGGTCTCCTTGGTGCCAATTATGTGCTGAACTGTTTCATATCAATCAAAAGACATAAAAATCATTAAATAATTATTACATTGCATAATATTGTCCGAGTTCGACAGAAATTGAATTGTGAAACGTGATAAAATTCATCAGCTCCCTAAAAAATTATAATAATCATTCAGGTGTTTGGATGATTAGGATGTCCACGCACTTCGCGATTCTGGAGTTCCAATATCGATCAGTGTTTTGTACAACATTGATTAACGGTTGAATAGAAATTCAAATGTGGAGTAGCCTGTTCCTGCTTGACGCACTTAGTATAAAGAACCTTACCGAACCAAATACGAGAAAAATAGCACTCTGGTATTTATAATTTCTTGTTTTCTTCCTCTAATTCGTTACATCGTAGTCTTTTATTCCTTTATACCACACGCGGGTTGCCTATATACAACAGAAGAAACTTTAAGGGCATTGCGCGACCTCTAGGTATTGTTCAAAAATTCTGAAAAAAATCACAGATGCTCGGTGCCACCAAATGCAACTTTTCCGCACTATACTTTTTTGAATTTCGAAAAAAAGTCAAAAACGATACACCCTACCCCCGAACCACATTTGTGTGGTGCTATTTGCGCCTGATTGAATTTTTTCGGTATAAAAATTCTTTTTTGAAATTCTTATTAGATTTTGTAATTGGTTTAGATAAGCCTTGAACTCATTCCAATCACTCATGTCTTTACTGCTCTCCGACTTTTTGTATAGTCTGTTTCTTACGTTAACTGTTAAACTCTCAACATCTGTGTTTTTATAAAATAATTCCCATTCCAAGTCAGCAAGAAGTGATTTCAATTTGACAAAATTTATTTGAAGTGTTCTTGAGTTTTCTCTCGATCAAACAATTTCTTAGAAATATGAAAAGAAAGTATGGTAGAAAAATGATCTGTGATATGTGTTTTTGATACGATTGAAACACAATTTCCAATCCCTTTAGTGAAAATATGATCGATGCCAGATTCACAATTTGCTTGCACTCTAGTATACTCATTCATTTCGGATCTAAAACCCCCCTCGCACAGAATATTCAAATGATCTAACACATCTTCATCATATTCTTTGATATTCACATTCATATCTCCTATAATTATTCGAAAATAATCATTTCACACTCAGATCTTAAATAATTACGAAAGTTCCAGTTTAATTCACCAACAGGAATATCTGGTGACTTATACAACCCGGTTATCTCAATTTTTTTGTTATTGGTTTCAATCAACAACTTCACTACTTTTATATCTCCAACTTGTACACTTACAAAAATATATCTAGAATTAGATTTTACAAAGACTATAACGCCGTCATTTCTATTATAATCTCCACCATTGTAAAGTATATCGTACCCATAAAGCTCAAACAAATCTAAATCAGTAATCTGAAGAGTCTCTGTCAAAACAATATAATCATAGTTATTTGCCAATTCATGTAACACAACTTGAAGGTGATCGAAATTTTTACTCAAACTCGTATATTATTATGAAAGATCCTGAAATGATCCAAAAGCTTCTTCGATGTATATCTTCGGCAAAAGTCAGCTTCTTCAAAGACCAGAGTTTCTACACTATCATAATTATAATCTCTGATGAACTGATCCATAACAAATTTGAAAGATATAAAAACGATGAGTAGTCCGTTCTCTCCGTGATTATTTCCAATTGCCTGAGATAACTGGGGCACTGCAGATCCAAACAGCCATGATTCACGTCATAATTGGAATCATTTCGAAATACAACAATTTCTACACTTTCTATATTCACTTGTGCACGCGTTGATAGCATGCTCACCGGCACCATTTCCGCACAACAGATTTTTTATTCAGATTCGACTTTCAATTATTTTATGTTAACTACTTGAAAGATAATTTTAATTTTATAATTAAAATTCTCTTAGAGCCTACTAGGTTTTCATTGATTGAATTTTAATTCACTAAGTAAATACAAGATGATACGTACATTATTTTTCTTTTCATTATCATTTGCTAGTCTTATAAATATATGTCTTTATGTAGTATTTATTTTATTTATTTCATTCAATTCCAGCACTGCTTAGACCTTTACCTGAAGTATTATCAATGTTACTCTCACATTCAAGAAGAAATGAAGGAGGCAGGAGAGAAACCGTTCGGTTGCTCCGAGATGTATGTGTTTGGAAAACTTGAAACATTCAAAAAACGCATTGAGCAGGTAATGTGGTCCGATTTATGATTGTAGGTGAATGCTAATCTGCAATATTCCATTTCAGATAACAGATGTCTTAACCACAGCATCCAGATACTCTATTCTTGAGAGCTGTATGATCGAAGGCATAGATGAATTCGCCAACAAATTCAAAGAATTTTACCGTACAATATCGAGCAAAAAGTACGACGTTCTCAATCATCGGCTGTCTGATTTTGAGAAAGATTATGCAGATTATCGACAGAATGTTGTGGATACTGAATGGTTACTGGAAGAATTTGTTGGAATCTGCTTGTCTAGAATGCAGGATGTCGACAATGTCTTGAAATTACTGAAAAGGTATGTTCTAAAGGTTCTATAACAATACATAATATACTCAAGGATGCGTAATTGCAAGAAATGAGTTGATTTATAGCAGTAACAATAGTTGATTTTTAACGCGCTTTTATTAGCCACATCTGTA
This sequence comes from Cryptolaemus montrouzieri, assembly GCA_013387265.2. NCBI lineage: Eukaryota > Metazoa > Arthropoda > Insecta > Coleoptera > Coccinellidae > Cryptolaemus > Cryptolaemus montrouzieri. The sequence continues at coordinate 670,230 of JABFTP020000083.1, read as the reverse complement.
TATATCTAGCTATCTATCTATGTAACGGAATTTTTGAACTTTGTCTTAACTTGAGATTCAATTGAAATTCTACATACTTATCAAGGATCCATGACAGTACAATAATTCGTTTTTTGTATGCAAAAAAAAGAAATGAAAAATATTTAATTCCAATTACATTAAACCGTCTAATTCGTTGAATGCTTGCAACGCGCATAACATACTGACGTATCAGGTGTTGCATCTCGCATGTCACATGGCGTAATTTCATTTTTAATCCACTTTTATTAGCCTAACCTGTATCTTCCTATCTACCTGTGTACGAAAATTTTAAACGTTGTTTCAACTCACTTCTAGAACTTATAAAGATAATAATAGATGTTCTTTGTTGCAAAATGAATACAACTTATTTTACAAAAGGCCATGGACCTAGGTCCTTCAGCCTAATAAGCTAAATATTTTGTGAAATACATTATATTCAATTGAAGAGAGAAAAAACAAGAGTTGATATTGGTTTATGGGGGTGGGGATAATCTATGTGCTGGAGATAATATCCCACGGAGTGTTTGCTGCGAGCTTGAGGCGCTGTCTTCGGTTGTCTCATTTGATGCAGTAGGTTTACAGCAGGTTGATGTTAACTTCACGTTTAGCAAATTTTGCTTTCAAATCTTGGAGTCTTTCTAGATTGGCAGATGGAGGTCTTTTTGTACAGGAGGGTGTTGGAGGAGTGTCTGATTTCGGTTAATTTTCTATGTGCTGTTGTTTTGGCAGTTTTGATTTTACTGATGGCTGGGTTTCCGCTATTTAGCAAACGAATACTGCCATACTCGATGATTGGTCTGCATATCATTTTGTATATCCGACTGCAAGTTGTTCTTGATATTCCTCTTTGTTTGTATGTGAGTTAACGGAAGTGGCTGGCTCAGTTTACTACGGATTTTTTGGCTGTCGCTGTGTGGAGATTGAATTCGAGTTTGTGTCTACTATTATGCCTAAATATTTTGCGCTATTTTCTGGTGTGATAGAATGGTTGTATAAGGGGAGGGAGCGGGAGTTGTGTTATACTTTGTGGTTGAAGATAACTAACTTGCTTTTGGTAAGATTAGGTGTTAAGCGCCATTTGTTGAATCATTTGGAGATTTTTGCTGTTTGGGATTGTAGTTGTTCTATTGTTTTTGGCTTATGATAGCCGTGTCGTCCGCATATTATAATATGTACTGTTTTGTATCAAATCTGGCCTTATATAGAAGAACTTATCGTCGAGAAGAGGCTCCCGATCTTTACAATTCCATATGATCTCCTTTATGCAAATTTCAATTATTATTATACCCTCATATCAAGAGTTTGGCGCTTCAAAAGATCTTTATCGTCTTAATAATAATAATAAATGATATTTATTGACCAATAAATTTAGAATATTGGCCAAATGGCCATCGACCTACGTCCTTTAGCCCATAGATTTATTCATTTTGTGTTATAATGTATTTTGTTAAATGAGTTCAATTACAGTAGAAATCATGAATTTATATGTATATATATAAAAAAAAAGTTTTCATATATGTAAGTTCACAATAATATCCGCGAATTCTTTCATGGCTGCAGATTTATTAATGCTGACGAATGTCAATACTTTCGATTAGTGTAAGTGATGGAAATTTATGCTTGCATTTAGTTAAATGAGTTCAATTACAGTGAAAATCATCAATTTACATCAATACGTTCGATTAGTGTAAGTGATGGAAATTTACGCCGGCTCCGAATCTGTCTATCTCTAATTCTGAGATGAGGTTGAAGAATCTCTAGATTATGAGGGCGTTTTGCGAATTTTTTTGATACCTGTATTAGTCTTTCTGAGACAGGCTGTATATTCGTCACTTGGTAGAACAGTTGATTTGATGTGTTGTGCAATGGGTTGTCAGGTTGGCGCATCTTAGTTATTGTTCTAAATGCTGTTGTTTCGGCAGTTTTCAACAGTTTTAAAGCAGGATTTCTATAGTTGAGGTATACTGTGTGTACATATTCTAAGATAGGTCTGCAAATTCTCTCACAGACTTTTGTCACAGTTCGTCTATGTACACCTAACTGATTGAAGACAATCAGTTGACATTTACTTGGGTTGAGAAGTAGTTTCCAATTATTCAATCATTCGACGATTCTGTTAACTAGGAGTTGAAGTTTTTCCATCACCTGGTCCTGTGTCTTTGCGTGTACAACTATAGCCGTATCATCAGCAAATTGAAGAATATATTCGTCTTTTTCGTTATTGTCGATAGTATCGTTTACGTCAGAGCAAAAAATATTGTTGAGTATGGGTGACAAGACCGAACCTTGCGGAACTTCCTGCTCAGGAATGAAAGATTCAGATACATTGTTGTTAATTTTTACTGCTAAGGTTCTATCCATTGAAAATTGTCTTATAAGGTGGATGAGAAAATCTGGTGCGTCCATTTTCTTCAATTTGTACAGTAGGCCCTTGTGTCACACACTATCAAAAGTTCTTTTTATATCGAGAACTATTGCAGAAGAGCAGAGATTATTAAAATTTGCAGCCTGGATGTTTGATACGAGTATAGTGATAGGGTGAACTGGTCATCGATTCCTGAAGCCAAACTGATGATTGGGTTTTTTTTTCGAATTGCTTTTAATAGCTTAACCCTAATAATTTTTTCGAACATAGAGTTGGGAGTAAAGTTATGGGCCTATAGTTGCTAACTCTCTTATGGTCACAGTTAGGTTTTGGTATTACAACGATGTTTCCTATTTTCCATTCTGGGGGAAAATATTGATTTGTGAGACAGAATTGAAATTTGCTTGAAATGAAGACGTGTATGTTTAAACTGAATTTCATGACAAGCACCCATGGAGTATTGTCTGCAACAGGTGCCGTACACTTTTGATATTCCAAGATTTGAAAGTAATCATTATCGTTAATTTGTACTTCTTCTACTGTTGGAATATTATTTTCATTGCGAAAGAACTCTCCATACCACTGGTCTATTTCAATTTCTCTATTTCGATTAAACTAAGGATTCTGAGATTGTTTATATGTCTGTTGAAAGTGACTTGCAAATATTTCTGCCTTTTCCTCATCTGTTCCAACCCACTTATGTTGTCTGTATTGATGAAAAAGTTTTTGGATTTCTTTGCTGTAATTGTTAATGTTGGTTTCAATTTCAGGTAAAGGGTTTTGTTTATATTCTCTGTACATTCTTCTCTTATTTTTAATTAAGCTCACAATGAAAGGAGATAGGGGGTGCGTACCAAATGTCCTTGTTGTTTTAGGTGTATTCGCTAAAACTGTTTCCTGGACCACTCTCAGAAAGTCAGATATATTATCTGGCGATAAGGACGCTGTTTTGATTGACTCAATGTGGGTTTCTGACGACTGGTTGATGCTTTCCACGTTTGACTTTTGAAAGCAATTAACCGATCTGTATGCCGCATTCAGATGGATATTCATGTCGAGGTTCAAGATAATAGATAAATGGCCACTTCCCAAGTCTGGTATAACATCAACGTTTTGAATAAGGTATCTCATATGTAAGCTGTACACTATTGAGTCAGGTGTTGTATCTTCATTAGTGGGCATTATAAACGTTGGAGGAGTTTCAGCCATATGGAAGTTGGACTTTTGAGGAAGATTATTTAGGTTTCAGCGTTTCCTGCTATTGTTGATGTTAAAGTCACCAATAATCAGAAAATTTGTAATTTACAGCCATGTTGAGAATAGTCTGATAGAAGATGTAGGATGATTATAAATAAGAAAAATGTGTACTTCGTCATTTCCGATGGGAATCATGAAGTGTAAAGCGTCGTTCAAGGGGTTGTTAATGCGAGGGGCGTTCCTTTTCTTCATACTTAACGATAGATGAATTTGTGCTAGACTACCTCCTCTACTATTATGGTTCACAATGTTACTGTCATGTCTTTTTATGCTCCAGTCTCTATATTGAACATTATCTTCAGGTTCCGTTTTAGTTTCTACGATAAGAGCACAGTTAATATCGTATTTTTTATAGGGTTATTGATGAGATATTTTCTAGATCTATAACAGCTAATGTTGCCGTAAAGAATTCTAACTTGACAAACGAACAGGACGGCTTACGATTCCATGTAATGTTTCAGTGGGGGATTCAAGGTTATTTACATATAGATCAAACATTACAATGTAAATCCAATTATTGCCAACAAACGATACGTTTGTTTTGATATTGTATTTATCGTCTTATTAATCATCATTTTCCAAACTATCACCAAATCTACACAGATCAGCAGTTTTGGTGTTGCTTGTTTTTGACTCAGAATTTGATTCGTGTGAGAGATTTTATTTGGTGATCATTTTGCAATTTCGTTGGCTCTTCTTTCCTATATCGAAAAAAATTCAAAATCATTCTTCTTGAAAAACGTCATTTTATCTGACGGTCAAAGCGCTCTTCTCTCTCCTCAAAAATTTAAAACTCCATAGCTGTTTCACAACAATCCATAAAAAGATAGTATTATCAATGTTCAATCTTAGGCAAAATGGTTTCCAGATAAATTTTTCATGGGTAAAGGCACATGTTGGGATCATAGGAAACGAAAGAGTAGATCAAGCTGCGAAAGAAGCATGCAAGATTCCCAATCAATTGTTAAATTATGTCCCATCAGATCAATTTAATGTGTTCGAGAAATCTATTTGGAGAATGTGGACTTGCGAATATGAGCTTAGCAGGAAAGGTTCATTTTATAAGGATATTGAGGAAAGACCATCTGATACAGTGTGGTTCAGAAATTGTGGCTGTGATCGAAAACTAATAAGAACCTTATGTCGTTTAAGAAGTGAGCCTGCACTGTCCACCTACTATCTACACAAAATAGGACGTAAAGAGGATCCACTTTGTTCCTGTGGTGAAATAGGCACTCCAGATCATCTCCTTTTAAAGTGCAGCAACTTCCACATCAATGTCAAATATTCCTCACTGATGTAAAGAAGTTTCTCAGTTTCAATCGACCATACAATTTGAAATTCCTATTATCATCAAAAGATTTGGATGTTCGTAAAGTATTGTTCAACTATTTGAATTCTCTTGAATTGAAATTCTCAAATTCACCACGTTGACATCCTATGTTTTTTTCTCCCTATTGTAGAATTCCCCCCCAATCCAAAACCTATGTCTCGTTTGTTTAGGATGATTAAAATCGCCTCGATGAGTCCCTTGGCGTACTGTGTCGCTATTTTATGACCATTTTGTTTGTAGAATTATAACGAAGAAAAATTGAAATATAATATGATGATTCATCTGTGTGAAACATGTGATAGGAAATCGTCCAGATTCAGGAGTCATTCTGTTACGTGCGTCTAAAGGAAACGATTTTTCAACGAATTCGTTTTAAATTTTCTTTCCCGTATAACACTATACTATTCTAGATACCACGCACTTTCGTCCCGAAAACTATTGGAGTACTACACACTACCAAATTTTTATGGAGTCTCTCGGTATTTCACATTATTGATTGTTTTTCACCATGGATCTTTGACTAGTGAAGAATGAAGTATTTAGTTGTAAAAAAAACTGGATAGTATGATAAGAAATGTTGAATTATCACCACATGTTCGGGATATTGTACTCAGTCGTCACTGACATTTGAAACTGTGAATTTCAAAATTTAAAAAATCCTATAATCATAATTGAAAATGCCTTACGTTGCATTGTCTGATGTGCAGAGGGGTCGAATAATTGCTTTCGTTGAAGAAGGGGTGACACAGAGGGATATAGCGGCTACAATGGGGGCATCACAGGGGGCGATTTAAAAAACCTACGCCCTATACGTGGAGCTACAATCTCTGCAAAATAGGCCTAGAAGAAGACGAAGGAAGATCACTTCTGAAGAACAAGACCGCATTTTGTGCTAAATCGCAAGAAGAGACCCTAGTGCATCGCACCCCATACTCCAAAGGCAATTTCTGGAAGCAACAGACATGCATGTATCAGTCGAATCGATACGTCAAAGACTTCTTTCAAGGAATTTATACAGCAGAAGGCCCTTAAGAAGATCCAGAGCTAACCAGACAACAAAAAATTAATAGACTTAGTTGGTATATCGAGCACCAAAATTAGAATATTGAGAATTGGTGAAACATTCTTTTTTCGGATGAGACCAGAATTGGTGTTCGATCAGATGACCGCCGGATTCGGGTTTCAAGGGGTCGTGGCAGACAAGCTAGACTCCGAGCAGCAAGACAAATTCCGAAATACCAAGGGGGCAATTTGATATTTTGGGGTGGCATTATGCTGGGAAGCAAAACAGATACGAATCTGTTCGATTCGTATCGGCTAGTGTGTAGAGAGTAGTAGAGTGTAACTGCTAGAAATTACGTGGACCTAGTGCTGGAGCCCATAGTGAGACTCTGGCGAGATGCCCACAGTGAGAATTTCACTTTTATGCAAGATATGCTCCTCCGTATACCAGCAATCTCGCGCGACATTATCTTGAACAGAGGGAATCGCTATTTTGGACTGGCCAGCTTGCTCTCCAGACCTAAATGCTATTGAACATTCATGGGATAATCTCAAGAGGATAATTAGATCGCTCCAGGATAATTCAAGAACCCCACAACAGCTTATCCAAGACGCCACAGAAGAATGGCAGAATAGCACCCCAGAGGAGGTCGAATACCAAATCCAAAGCATGTCTAGACGGATTCAGGCTTGTATCAGTCCAAAAGGAGGTAATACAAGCTACTAGGGTCGAGAAAAAACATCTACTCCGTGAGAAAACAATTTTCAATTCTTTTACTACATGCGGAGGGAGTCTGTCATTTTCTTTCATTTGTTTCTTCCTCAAAATAAACCTTTATTTATTTTTTCAATTGAAATATCTCAAAAAGGATCAATTCAAACAATCTTTCGAAATTTCCGAAATCCCTGAGGTAATATTCAAAATATCGGGTGATTCCATATAAATTTGGTTGTGTGTACTTTTATCGCTGAATTAAACTTATAAATAAAAGAAGCAGAGTTTCTATAGTATCCTGGAGAGCAATCACTGTTGTCTCGAAGGCCATGTGGAGTGCTTTTTTCAATATTGAATTAAATTTATAAAAAAAGGGACAGAATCTTGGGGTGAGACCTTTTTTATTAGAAATTTCGTTATCTTTAACTATTGATTTTGGTGTTTCTGAGATAATCATCATTTTCTGAAGTATTTGCGAAAAACTGAATACCGTTCTTCTTTCAACTTAATTGGTTTCGTATAGTCTTGTGAATTAGACTAATTCCTTCTATCATCCATGCTTACAAGTTACCTCTTTCAAACAATTATTTCTCTTACGGCAACAATGCCCAGGGCATTAGCTAGTTTAATATACATGGTGGGATTCTCTGAACTTTAACGTATTGCATGAATAGTTTATTGAAGAAAATCATTGCCCATCTAGAGAATTGGCAACTATTGAAAAGTAAGTTTTTAGATACAAAGATAGGTAGATATAAAGATTGAGTGTGAGCTGATTGACAGCCTTCCCATTGTGAGCCACTGGTCTATTGTGGCACACTGTGTCTTAAACTTCACCTACAACCAGCATCCTTGTAAAGGCTATAAGTTTTATTAGTTGAGAGCCTTATAAGCTTAGTCAGCTTCATTCTGTTAGATCCAAGTTCACCAAGCCTGATTCTATTCCCAACTGTGCATTCGCACATGATGTGTTCTATTCATTATATTTCCTCCTCGCATAGTCGGCATAAAGGCTCCTCAAATAATCCTGGCTTACTTTTGTGATTTCTGAGGCGACAGTACCCCTTTAATATGGCAATTAAAACTCTCAGGCCCAGCCTGGAGAGCTTAAGCAAAGTCTTGGCTCTCCCAGTCGAAGGTCCATTAATGGCAAGTCGAGATTGTCCGAGACCTATAAGACCAGTGCTCCCGTATCTTCAGGCTCAACCACCGGTTATTTTCCGTCCTTGCTATATCCAGGGAAATTCTAAGCCTAGGCTCCGGAACGGTGAAACACAAGGCTGTTCCTAGAGTGGCTAATCAGACCCATATCAGACCAAAGTTTTTCTTTATTTTATCATTCCTTTAGCATTTCAAAAATAACAGTATTGAATGCTTGTTTTGGATATTTTCAGATTCGAGAAATTGAATCTTCCTTGTTTGCATCTGGATGAAAGATATCTGGAAGCAATGATTATGTTTCAAGATGAACTTGGCCTGTTGAGAGATATCTACAATGAAGAAAGGCAGTCACCATTGTTACCTATGAACATGCCTCCTGTAGCTGGTAGAGTTATGTGGATCAGGCAGTTTTATAAGAGAATCGAAGAACCAATGTTATTGTTTAATGAGAGAACTAGGGTAGGAAGAGAGAACAACAGAACAGTGTAATAGATACATCTAATTTTTTTCTTCAGGTAATCAAGCATCGTAAAGTACAAAAATGTATTCAGTTGTACAATTCTTTGTGTATGGTGTTTGTACATTATGAAAAATTGTATCATGAAGGTTGGTACGACTATAGTGCACAGGTAAGAACTAATTTAGAATATGTATATTTATAATTGAAATTTTTATTCAAATCATTTTATTGATACCCTGTTGGATTCAGTGAGTTATGACACATTATTAATTCCTCAATGAATAGAGGACCCATATATGTTCATGGTGAAAGCCGATGAATGGATGGTTGGAAATTTAATCCATGTAATGTGTGTATTGATGTTATCTACCAATCTGTTTTTCTTTAGGTACTTAACCTGTAAAGTCCACTGTAGATATCATTTATATTGAATTCTCGAAAAGTTAGAGATGTACTATCGCAAAGTAATATAAACACATCTTTAGTCATAACTAAGTAAAAATCGGTATATTTTAAGAATACAGCCCCTGTTATTTGTGTCCAATTTTAATCAAAAAGCTTTTGCAGTTATCAAACAAAAAAATTTAAACAATGTCAACACGTTCTTTTTTCTTATAAACAGTGATCGAAAAACAATTTTTAGGTAAGATCATGTTTGAATGTGCCAATATTGGTGAGACATCCTACAACCGAAAGGTATACTGTGAACTTTCATCCATATATTGTGGAAGTTATAAGAGAGTCTGAACTTATGTATAAGTTGAAATTACGTGAGTATCTTCTCCTATTTGTAGTTGAATTATCAGACTGTGCTTGAAACTATTATAACAAAGAATTAATTATTTTAGGGTTTTAAGCCTTTAATTTATGGAGCAGCTATTTCCCCATTGTCCATTTTTACTTTTGAGTTCTGTCTAAAAAATACCGGTAACTGGGCGATGAAAATATTTATTTTTCATCCAAATTTATTGTATCGCCTTCAAAATAGGTACTTTCCGAAACAATATATTGACGCCAACGAATAATTCCAATCATCAAAACATTTTTCAAACGCTTTTTCCGGAACCGACCTCAGTTCTTGCCACGAATTCCCTTTTATGTCTTCTATTGATTCAGAATGGGTTTCTCGAAGTGGTCATTTGAGTTTGAGAAGAAGAAAAACTTGGGCGGAGCCATATCAGGCGATTACGGTGGTTGTTCTATGATATTGAGTTTTTTGTCAGAAATTTAATCACCGTGACAAGGTTCATTATCGTGGTGCAACAAGGGCCACGCAGCAGTGGTACAGCTCTGGCAGATGTCATGAATAGGAGCAATAGATTGCAGTGTCGGTCTCATTCGACCTCGTCAGTATTGTCTACCCATTCACAACATCAGGCCAGACCGTCACCTACTCTTCTCAATCCGTTGGAGCGCTACAAAACATGTATATGTCAATGCGCCCTTCAACGCACCGACACAGAGGCTAACCACCATCGCCACCGGGAAACCATGAAAACGAAGAGTAAATAAACAGAACACCTCAAGAAGTTACACTAGTTCGACTATTCTCCGCAATGCTACACACGGTGTCTGCAAGAAAACGATCTGTCGACGAATCTGCTCTCAAAAGTCGCATAATGCTCAGATAATATTCTTTATTTATCGTTTGACCTGGCAAGGATTCCGAGTGCACAACATCGCGGTAATCAAAGAAAACAGTCAACTTTTGATCGATTTTGACGTGATTTTTTTCGGTTTCGGTTCAGTTGCAAGGCGCCATTCCGAAGCTTGTTGACTTATTTGCATGTTAAACTCAAACCCATGTCTCATCACCAGTTACAATGCGTTTTATGAATGTGGGGTCGGAATCGACTCGTTTACGCGATCCGGTTTTTGAAGAGAATTCAGGTCTTTTGGAACTAGTCAGGCGGCAACGCATTTCATGGCCAAACAATCGTTAAAAATAGTAAGAATTGATTCGAGAGACACAGAAAGTTCATTGCCTATCTCGCTCAAAGTTAAATTATGATTTTCAATTGCCATTTCTTCCACTTTATCGGTGTTAACTACAGATGAAGATGTTGATAGCAGACCAGAGTGAGGAAAATCTTCCACTATATCACGGCCGCTGTTGCCTGCACTGTATAACTCAAATGCACGTGTTTTTGATAGAGTCGATTGACCGTGAGGCTTCTGCAATATTTTCAGCGATTGAGCACACGAAATTCCATTTGCAATACAAAATTTGAGACAAATTCTTTGTTCGATTGATTTATCCATTGTAAAAATCGTAAAACACACTTGTGAGAACTGACAAAATCGAGCACTGTAAACAAACTAAGTGGCAAATCGTGTTCAAAGTTTGCGTTATTATAAAAAACATTTTGATAATCGACAAGCAGATTCTTTAAATTACCAATTACCAGTACTTTTTTGACAGAATGTATGTTCTACCTCGTATTCGATTTGTTCGTTATTTTGTAGATGTTATCTGGTTGCTATGAAATGGTTGTCCAAATATCACCGCAAAATTTTTTGAAAATGAGTAATTCCTCATTATTTATATATATTTCGATACATAAATCTTATTGAATATAAATTTGGTGTCACGCAAAAATTGTCAGTTTAGAATAACTGAAGGACACTAAAAACACTGTACAAGGTGTCCTAAAATCGTTGTCCTTGAAAGGTAACACCTAAAGTGATAGATAACCTAACCCAAACCTTGACTAAAAATAATGTATATTGTGCGGAAAGTTAATATCTATATATGCTACGGTACACCCTACCTAGGTAGGTAGGGTGTATCGTGTATGTACGACAACCCTGCATCACACATACTTGCAGCCTCTCAGAGTCGATCGTAAGTAGTCTAAAAATATTGGGGTAGATCGCCAGCAGTTCAAGTTTGAGCACCCCTGACGTAGGGGTTTGATTTTGCTAAATATTAAATAATTTACTCCTTTATAATAAATGGGAAATGTCATAGTCACCTTTGGAATAATTATTGTCTGTCAGATTTCCATATTTAGAATAACATTCTGTTTTTTTAATCGAAAATATGGCCGCCAATGAAAATTTCGACTCTAGGAAATGATCCTGATATTTCTCAGAGTGAAGGTAAATAATCATGAAATATGTTTTTATGGTATTGAATATTTATTGATTATAAATGAGAAAGGATAAAATCCTATTGAAAAATAATTGTATAATTAATTTATCGAAATGTTAGGTTAGATAACCTGTTGAGTTATTTCATTGACTCCCATTTCCGATAATGACAATATAAAATATTTGAATAATATAACTAAAATGAAACACTTTTGTCTGATTTTCACAATGTTCATTTCTTATTCACAAGACCGGTTTCGATAGTTACGTCATTTTTAAATGTCTAGAGCTTATTGGAAAGTATGTACAATTACCTATTTTCAAAGTTGACTAGTAAGAACAAATAGTCTGAATATTTTTTTGTCTGAAACTCTTCTTACATAAAAACTCTATAAGATAACACCATTCAAGTATTCACATGTTTATCTTGATTCTTAAAATTTACGGAACATTTTTCACTCTTATCGAATCTTAAAATTTATAATTAAGATAAACAGTATTTCCATACTTTTATGACGTATTCTAATCGAGTTTACATTTGAGAGTAACTCTAGAAAATGGAAAAATTGTGGAATAAATATTCAAAATTTTTATGATCTTCAATGAAAACGGAAATCCGAAAACATTTCGTTAGTTTTCATTCGTTTAAGTGTTCAAATGACATCATAATATATTCAATTTTGAATTTATATTGAATACTATAAAAAATTGTTTCAAGGTGTGCTCTATTTGAACGTCTGGTAATTGTAAATTTAAATAATGACTAACGCAGGTAAAATTTCACAAAATAGGATTCTTTATAGAAAATTTCATTGTCTCCTTTGAAATCTCAATTGAATGAGTTTTTGAATTATTTGCAAAAAACTGAAGAAAAATCAAAAAGTGTTAAAACTTTTGGATCTTCAACAACCTCTTCTGATAATTTCCAAATTCTCATAGTTTCGGAATTAGTTGCGAAAAACTGAATTTTTCATCTCAATTAGTTTATAACTTTTACAACTTTTTGGTGCAAGTAGCGTATTTTAATAAATTTTTAAAGACTCCAAATAGGTATCGCTCACATATTTACGAGCTTTCTTAAGAGTTAATATCGACTTGAACTTGTGAACTGCACTGGAATGATATTCATTTTCTTGTCGATAATAATAATGCATTTATGTATTGATTGACAACTCTCAATTTATTCCAAACTAAACGAGTAAAACAAAAGAGAAAGAAGTCAAAAGTAGCTGGAGTTTCCATACGTCTCTTTAAAATAAATCGCTTGAAATAGACAGATATACCATAATTAGATATGCGGTTTACGTTTTGAACGCAAAGTTTTTCAAATTATAGTTTTTTGATTTTTCGATTTCGTATATGGATCCTCCTGAAACTCTCACAAAACTATTTATAAACGGAAACTATTGAGATAGGGGGTTTCAAGATAGAACTGCACTATTCTGCCTGTTACTTAAATAATTGCGGACATTAATTTTTTTCAGTTTCATCTATAGGACTTAGGAAATAATTCTTGTCGAAATAAGGCTCAATGACCAGTAAGTAAGAACTCCGTGATTTGATTTATTTCGCCTCGATCGTAATCCTAATACGAGTTCCAAGCAGACGGGAGGTAGTGTTCTTATACTTGTCAGAAGCAATCTTACTGAATTCAGAAATGGGCATACATTCAATGATGTTGAACAACTATTTGTTTCTATTGGTTCCAGTTCTGGCAAAACTTTTTTTGCTGCAGTGTTCATACCACCTAGATCTCTGGAGAATATTTATAGGCGACATTGTGAAGCGATTGAGGAGTTGTAGCTTGGTAATACCGGTGCAAACTTTTTTATTTGTGGTGATTTCAATGTGCCTAGTGCGAAGTGGTCAGATGGTCAATTTATTATTTGTCCTTCGTTTGACGATAGACACTGTGTTTCTTATATATACACATTTTTGAACTTCAACCATGTAAACACAATTCCTAATAATCGTAATGTTTTGTTAGATCTCATTTATACAAGTTGTGAAAATGTGTAGATTTCTGTGGCTGAACAACTTATTTATGAAAATTCTGAACATCATACTGGTCCAGTGCTTCAGTAATTGTGAAGAAAAATTGTCATGCTGATCCCATACCTTACAATCCGGATTATGATTTCAGAAAAACTGATTATTCATCTTTGAATCACTTCTTTAACTCGGTGGATTGGGATTTTTGTGAATCTGATGATATTGACTCTACCATTGATAGATTTTATGGTATATTTTTCACTGCATTTGAAATGTTTATTCCTAAGAAAGTTTCTAAGGTTTCAAATTATCATCCGTAGTTCAATCGTGAACTTATATCAAAAATATTCAAGAGGAAGAAATATCACAGCAAGTTTAAACTGTCAAGTGATCCTTGTGATTGTCAAGTCTTTAAGGAATTACGGAAGGAGCGTGCTAAACTCAATGACGAATTGTATAGTGGGTACATACGAAACATAGAAAGAAGTGTAAAATCCAATCCTCAATATTTCTGGTCATATATACGTAATTTGAAGGGAACAAATCAAATTTCACAAACAATACATTTACGCGATAGATGTTCTGAGGGGGAAGATAGGGCCAATTTGTTTGCCGATTTCTTCTCAGAAGTATTCATTAGAGAACACATTGTTCCTCGAGAGCTCGATATTTCAGAACGGTTAGATATAAGTCAACTCACATCAAGTTCCACTGAGGTTTTTGAGGGAATCCAAAGCATTAAGTATAAGTATATTTTGGGTCAAGATGATGTACCATCAACAGTTTTAAAAAGTTGCATTTTTTCGCTTGCTTCTCCTCTGACGAGGATATTCAATTCTTCTCTTAGTATTGGAAGATTTCCTTCATATTGGAAGGAGGCCTTCTTGGTTCCTATTTTTGAATCTGTTATTCCGAAACTATTTGACAATTTAGTTTTTAACTACTTTACTTGGAAGTGTATGTCGGCGGTGAATGACGAACAGCTGGTTTTGTATAGAATAGATCAACTATCACTAACCTGCTCCTCTTCAACAGTGACATCAGCATCCATGGATACTAGTTCGCGGGCATATGCGATTTACACTGATTTTTCCAAAGCCTTTGATAAGGTGAATCATATTTCGCTTCTAGATAAGCTGTATAGAATGGGTATAACCAGGGTGATGCATGGGTGGTTATCTGATTTTCTGAGGAACAGGGTACAAAAAGTGAGATTCGATTTCGGTTAGCTCGGGGGTTCCGCAAGGATCGCACTTGGGGCCGTTGTTGTTCGTTCTCTTCATCAACGATATAGATTCGGTAGTTTTGAACAGCAAGTATATTTTGTTCGCCGATGACTTAAAAAATTTTCGTACGATATGTTCGGTGGAGGATGTTGCATTATTGCAGGAGCATCTTTCTCGTCTGGAGGAATATTGCCATCTCAACAAAATGTTTCTTAATGTTTCTAAGTGTCAAGTTATAAGTTTTTTGCGGCTTAAGTCCTCAAGACTTGCAAATTATATTCTTGAGGGTTGTAACCTCAAACGTACCTAAGAAGTAATAAAGATTTGGGAGTCTTACTCGACGAAATAGTCAGGGTTTTTAATTAGCTACCCTAAGAATTTTGTATTCACGATAGTTAGAAGCATTTTAGAGTATTGATTGTAGTTTGGTCGGCGAGGGGAATATTAGCCAGTACAATGTTGGAAAAATCCAAAATAAATTTCTGAGGTTTTGTTACATATGAGCGCAAACGAGAATTATGTCAATTTAAAAGAGACGACCAATGTCCACGCTTTATACATAAGAAGAAATTTTGGATCTGGCATTTCCGCAAAAATTGATTAATGGTGTGGCATATTCTCCTCCTCTACTAGAATCTTTCAAATTCAAAATTCCTTCCCGTCGAACCCGGGCACCAGATCTCTTTCATGTTCAGAGGTGTGATACCTTTTATAGATAAAACATTTTCGTTGTGAGATGCTCCGCATTATGCAACAGCCTTCCTCATAGGATAGATCTATTTAAGTTTGAATTGTGGAGGCCGTTACTTGATGTAGATCCATGATATAAATGAGATAAAAAACACAAAGTTTTACTTTAATCTACACTTTATTTGAAAAAATTCGACGACGTTTCGCTGACACAGCAGCTTCATCAAGAATGACAAACAGAATGAAGAGTATGGTATTATAAACAAATCGTAGAACAAGTTGGATGAATAACATGAAAAACCCACACCGAGCCATTGTACAATTAGTATGAAAGGTAATTAAAAACTAATTAAACAAGTTAAGTAGGGGTGAATAATTCACATCTACCTGCTCATTCAAAAGCTTGTCCGAATGTTCGTATCTATTTATTTATAATGCTTCTAGGAGATCTAATTTTAAACTTTTGATTTTATATGTAATATGTCACAGTTTTTATTGAATGAATGGTTTTCTTTTATTAAGTGGTTTGAATAATTTGAATCAGATTTATTTTATCGAAGCTACGTTTATGTTCAGATGTTCTTATGCCAAAACTCCTATATGTCCTACCGATATAAATTTTATCACAAGAACCGCAATTGAGTTTATAGATTCCTGATTTACTTGACTTTCAACACGAGATTTATTATTTTTAATATGTTTACCTAAGTTATTAGAAGTTTTGAAAGTTATATTAAGATTTTGTTTGACGAGAAAGGATTTAATATTTGTACTTGCAGAACCGCAGAATGTTAAACTGTTGAATATTTTATAGTCTTTATGAATCGGATTATCTTCATTTATTGCTTTCTGATACAGTTTTTTACGAATGATTAGATCTATCATATCCGTATTATATGAATTATTAATGGCTATCTGTTTGATGATGTTTAATTAACTCTTTATTATAATCTTCTACTGATAAAGGTAAATTGAGTAACCGATGTACCATGCTGTTTAAAGCTGCAACTTTGCGTTGAATTGGATGTAATGAGTAGTTATGTATAATTGTATCAGTATGTGTAGGTTTACGAAAGACCGAAAAAACATGATTATCATTTCGTTTAGTGATTTTCAAATCCAAAAAATTAATGGAATCGTTCTGTTCAATTTCTATCGTGAATTTAATGTTCAAATGGATGGAATTAATGAAATTAACAAATAAGTCTAATTGACGAGTAGTTCCAATGAAACATACTAAGATGTCGTCAACATATCTATACCAATAAAGAAATTTGGAAATGAGTGGATGTGTATGAATTTTCTGTTCAATATTATTCATAAAAATCTCTGCTAAAAGTGGACTCAAAGGATTTCCCATGATCAAACCATTTTCACTACTGTAATACTATTACAGTATAGTACAAATATTAAATCCTCTCTCGTCAAACAAAATCTTAATATAACTTACAAAACTTCTAATAACTTAGGTAAACATATTAAAAATAATAAATCTCGTTTTGAAAAATCAAGTAAATCAGGAATCTATAAGCTCAATTGCGGTTCTTGTGATAAAATTTATATCGGTAGGACCTATAGGAGTTTTGGCATAAGAACATCTGAACATAAACGTAGCTTCGATAAAATAAATCTGATTCAAATTATTCAAACCACTTAATAAAAGAAAACCATTCATTCAATAAAAACTTTGACATATTACATAAAAATCAAAAGTTTAAAATAAGATCTCCTAGAAGCATTAGAAATAAATAGATACAAACATTCGGACAAGCTTTTGAATGAGCAGGTAGATGTGAATTATTCACCCCTACTCAACTTGTTTAATTAGTTTTTATTACCTTTTATACTAACTGTACAATGGCTCGGTGTGGATTTTTCTGTTATTCATCCAACTTGTTCTACGATTTGTTTATAATACCATACTCTTCATTCTGTTTTTCATTCTTGATAAAGCTGCTGTGTCAGCGAAACGTCGTCGAATTTTTTCGAATAAAGTGTAGATTAAAGTTAAACCTTGTGTTTTTCATCTCATTTATCTATTTAAGTCTTCATTGTCGTGTTTCAGATCACAATTTTCAAGGTATTTTGGCTTCAACTGATTTTCTCAAAAATTTTGAAAGTAAGAACATGGTGTCATGTCACAATAATTATTTAATTCGTTATAAATACGTGAATGGGGATAATCCTGTTTAATTTTCCATTATTATAATATGTTTCTTTGTATGATAATGAATGAATACTTACTACTTACTACTACTAAATTATTAACAACTATAACAATATTTTGATATTTTGAAGTTTGAAAATTAGTAGTGGATTTTGGGAATGTAAATTTTTACATATTTATATATATTTTACATTTTAGCTGTTCCAGACGTTGGGCAAGTTCTTATTTTCTGCAGGGATAATATGTTACATTCTTTCGACGAAGCAAAAAACTTGGTTCAAAGGAACGACGAAATGCGTACCATGATTCCATGCTTATTTATACCGTTGATACGCTCGATTATGATCAAATTGGAGAACGCATTCGAACCGGCATTCTCCATTCTGACTTGGACATCTCTTCAAATACCGGAATTCTGCAAGAAAGTCGGGGCGATCGTAGAGAATGTGCAGATTTTCGTGAAGGAGGTAGGTTGAATTTTTGCTGCATGTTCTTAAATTTCGCTTTTCTAATAAATTTTTTAACATAATCCTAATAAGCAGAAATATATTCCAAGAATATTTTAGTAGTATTCATTAGATGAATATTTATTTACATAAAATATTTCTTAAAACTATTGTGTATATTCCATGCATATGATAGGAATGTGTCAGTGATAATCCACTGGACCTCCTTTTACATATTCATTCAATGTACACGTGAATATGTCATGTATATTCTCTGTGAATGAAAATGGTACCCATTTCTCACTCACACTATATATTATGTATATCTTATGACTAAGGAAATATTATGGATTGTATGATCTATTGATTATACACCTGTTGTAATATACAGAGTATTTCAGGTTTACACAGCGAATCTCTTAGAATATATTGATGAGTCTACCTGAGTGTTTTTTTGTTGATTTCTAAAGTTTCCCAAAGATCTACCTTCCAATATTTGTTATCTGTATGCAAAATTTCAGACTGTGTCGAAAGAGTGACTATTTTCTAGGAGATGATTTGCGTAATAATCTGATTTTTCATTTGAAAAACTGCGTTTATGTTCCGATATTCTAATATTAAAATTTCTATGAGTTCTACCAATGTAGAAATTATCACAGTCATTGCAGTTCAATCTGTAAACACCTGATTTATTATTTTCATCTGATTTGTTTTTATTATTCTTATATATTTGTCTAAGTTATTATTATATATAAAAAATTATAAAACCAAATCAGATAAAAATAATAAATCAGGTGTTTATAAATTGAATTGCAATGACTGTAATAATTTCTATATTGGTAGGACTCATAGAAATTTTAATACTAGTGTTGGGGAAAATTCAGTTTGATACTGAAACGGTTCACCTGTCTTTACGATTGAACTTGAATGAGAACGAAAAAAAAATATAAAAACGAAAAAATTTGATTATGAACTGATGGACTGTAAGAATTAATTAAAATAGGCCGAATCCCAACACAGTAAAGAAAGGATAAATGAACTCAAGAAAGTAACAATATTTTCTTACCTGATAAGCAGAAAATAGATGAAAATGGATCTTGTTGTAGTACTCACCCTCCAGGGACAAATTGATTGAGCTCAACAACCGTACCCGAGGTGGAAGATCCTGATTGTGAAAAAGCTGCAAGGTGTCAATCAGAATCCACTTATCCTTAAAAATTGGCACAGAACGCCACTGGTGAACGTGAAGAAAAAAAAAACTTGACACGAACCAAAGTCTTTGAAGTCAATATTCAAGGAATATTTAATGTTCTTTATGGAAGCACTTTCGTTTCGAACGAAATGAAGTTCAATGAATGAACGAAAATTTCGACTTTTCGAAATTATGAATGAATAATTAGGAAGCAGATATAACAGTGTGCATACAGATGCGTATGTCATTCGACTGACTTGAAATAACAAATTGAAAAATGAGGAAAACGTATTTCCTTGTCTGGTGCAGGGAGAGATAACTACACTAGAATATCGGAACATGAACGCAGTTTTTCAAATAAAAAATCAGATTCAAATTACGCGAATCATCTCCAAGAAAATAATCACGATTTCAATCCACAGTTTGAAATTTCGCATACAGATAATAAATATTGGAAGGTAGATCTTTGGGAAACTTTAGAAATCAACAAACATGAACACTCAGGTAGAATCATCAACGAACAAGTCGATTCAAGCCCTTCACCTCTATTGTATCTCTTCAGGGAGCAATCTATTCCTTAATTTTATTGGATATACCTGTCATCAATAACCACTTAAGAAGAAGCAGTCCAATGAACTTTTAATTATTTAAGAACATTTGTATTTATATTCTCATTCATATCTATATAAAGTTGTCATAATTTCTGTACATTCATTCATCTGAAGAAGTTACGGTGTAGTGAAACGCTTTACGAATCGCCATTATTCAGTAAAATTCCTAAAAACACATTACTTGTTATTATTATTGATGATGGAATTCTACCAAATAAAAGCCTCCCAAATTCAAATCACTGGAAATTGGCTTCCACCTTGAAAACCTGGTCAGGTATTTCTGGAACTCAGGTCAGGTGTGGAACTCGCACGGTCTTGAAACCACATGAATGCGCCTATTTATATTATTTCGTGATTCGCCGAAAATGAAACAATGCATAGACTTGCCTAAAACTTGATAGTTTCCCACTTCAAACTCGATACTCTTTTGATATCAACTAACTCGATGTAGTTTTTTCCTTGTTTTCTATTGCCAGTGTTTCCGGTATAACTACAAGGTATTTCTGATAACTGGGCTATTGGAATATCGATGAAACAAAAAGAAAATGAGTACAAAACGGAATAAAAAATGTAATACTTTTAGAATAACTAAAGTCCTTAAAAACCTGTTAATACCGGAAATGTTCATGCCTGGCGAAAATTACGGCATGACATCTACGCTTCATACTCAAAATCAATATAGGATTCTGATCTTTTTTTTTCCAAATTTCGGTCAGTCTGTTTCAAACCTCACTCGGGATTGCCTGTTGGTTTTGTTGAATTCTTAATCTTCTATTGAGATGTTCGATGGGATTGAGGTCTGGACTTCTAAATATCTGTAGCCTACTTCCGAGTATTCAGGGTTCTATTATTGACGATGACCTGATCAGTGAAGGCGTTCAAAGAAATTCCTTCCCATACAATAATTGAACCTCCACCTGAACCATTGGTAGGTAAAAAGTTATACTAGACATATCTCACATTTCGACGTCAGTATGCTAGAGAACATCGTTTGCAATGAAAAAGACAAAATCTCGGATCGTCCTTTAACCAAACTATCACACTTTGCTTCTAACCAATTTACATGTTCCCTGGCATTACTCAGTCGGACTTTTCGATGTGCTGTGGTTAAAGCTGGAACTGGAATTGCGACACGAGACTCAAACCAAATTCTCTGTGACGAATCTTATGATACTGAAGTGGAATTCTTCTTGGATCAAACCGAGTCCATTTTTTTTCATTCTCAACATTTGGGAGGCGGCGATGCCCAAGAGGATTCAATGTGAGTATTCACTCGCTTCTTGAAGAGGGTCAAATTGTAAGTTATCGAAAAGATGTTCGATGGAAGCGAGTTCCACAGCACACCAGCCCTGTGAACAAAAGAATTTTTATAGGAAGAGGTTTCCGCAATCCTAGTTTTTCTTTGAAATTGGATTCTTTCCGCTTTCAAAGCACTTACCATGAAGAATCTGTTAAAAAGAGAAAGTTTAGCAATCTGCTGCCTTTTAGCGAAAGGTAGGAGATCACGTGTGATTGTCGAGTTGTCAATGAGGCGCATTGCTCTCTTCTGGACACTAGATAGATGTAATGAATATTGGGTTGCGGAGCCCCGGACATGGGAACAGTTTTTCAGACCAGGTCGCACCTGCGCCTTGTATTAAAGCATCAGCTGATTTGGCAATAGCTGACACATAGTCATGTCAGCAAACTACAGTATTGACTGTGATGCCGAGTAGGTGTGTAACGAGTGTGTGTGTAACTATTCACAATAATATGTCGTCCTGGGGATCGACCGCTACTCCACCTCCCAATCTAGCTGCGATGGCAACTGTACTCAATATGTAAAGCCAGGTATGCGGCCACTCAATTGGTGTTCACCGAATAGGGCAGTGTATAACAACTCAAGGATAGGAATAGCTGAACTCAGTACGTACAGATAGATATGTGGCCACTCAATACGTGGTCGTCGACTAGGGCTGTAATTGAACTCACTACGTACAATCACTCAAGAGTAGGAACAGCTGAACTCAGTACGTACAGCTAGGAGTTAGACCCAAGTTCTCTCAGTTCGAGACCTCGAATGCCTATCGTGTTTCAAGCGGTACCCTTTATACTGTTTCGCCTGCGCTGTTAATCTGCGTCGTAGCATCGTGCGCTATGCACTACTCGTCGTGGCAGTACAGCGGCGTTGCCTGATCTTGTGTTATGTCGTGTAGCTTAGTGATGGTAACAACGTTGCCATTAAAGGTGCATGTTCGGTTTCTGAAGAAATTCCATCTTCTTCAAGAATTACGGAATATTCTTCAGCAGTGACTCCTCAGCAGTATAGGACGCTGACTAGAAAGTGGTCAAACCAGAGAATACTTGTCCACAAACCCAAATATTCTGTTTTCGGTGGAGTACAGCAGATTATTAATCTGTAACAGAAAAAGAGTTGGCGGGAGTATGGAATCATGAGGAACTCCTGCTTTAACCTGAAAATATTCATTTCTTACACCATCAAACACCACCTGAATCGATCTACTGAAGAGAAAGCTTCAAATCCAACCACGTAATTTTTTGGAAGCTATATGCGATTAGTTTATTCATCAAGGCTGCGTGCCAAACCCTGTCAAATCCCTTTGAGATATCAAGAGCAATGCCTATTTATTCACCATGCTTTTCGATTGTTAATATCCACAAATGCATAAAGTATGCAATAACGTTTGAAGACCTTATTCGTTATATAATAATAATATATTTTCAAAATTTTTATATTTTCAGGTGAAGGATTTAATGGAAGCAAGAATCGATGAAATTTTGGATCATATAGCCAACACATCGTTGGTCTGCCTTCCAAATGAGCCATTGTTACCTGTTGACTTTCTCAATGCTAATATGGAACATCGGCATATAGTTGGTGAGTTTTAACCGTGCAAGTTAATCCTGATAGTTAGTTTTTTGTCTGTGTTAGGTCTAAAACAATCACTCACGAAAGAAACACTAAGTTATATATATATATATATATATATATATATATATATATATATCTATATATATTCAGATACGAACAATAACAAACAGTTTGTTAGTGTTCGTATCTTTCTCGAAGTCCGGTAGCGGGTCCACCGTCTCGGTTACTCTCGTTCGTATGTACGAGATACGTCCTCTCTGAAATCGTTAGGGTACCCGATGTAGCTTGATAGGATGCTGAGAAGCGATATGCGACACTGATGAGCTCCTAATAAGGACGAAACTTCAGTTTGCCGTTTCGTTTCTCGGCATTCTGCTTCATTGATCTACGGATTTTTGAATAACTTTATGCACGTTTGGAGAATTATAATATTCTTTCCGAACATCAAAAAGGATGTATAAAAAAGCACCTTGGTAGTAAAGAGCAACTTGTAATTGATAATGTTGCTTCGAATCAAGCTCAAACTAAGAAGAGAAATATTCATACAGCTTTTATCGATTACCAAAAGGCTTTCGATAGTTCTCCTCATTCATGGTTGCAAGAAATTTTGGAAATTTATAAAATTGATAACACTTCGTCTTTTTCTTGAATTTGTAATGAAAAATTGGAGAACCAATTCATTCATTTGAATATTTCAGAAGAATCGTTAATATCTGAAGTTATACCAATAAAAAGTGGCATTTTTCAAGGAGATTCTTTAAGTGTTCTTTGGTTTTGTCTTTGCCTTAATCCGTTATCTCATGAATTAAATGCTACCAATTTCGAATTTAAATTGAAAAGTCTATCAACTGAATTCACCTCACTTAATTTATTCAGATGATATTAAATTATATGCCGGAACTAGATCTCATTTAAAAAGTCTACTTGAGGTTACTTTTAACTATTCCAATGATATTCATATAAAATTTGGGCTTCCTAAATGTAAAATTCTTTCTATTGAAAAAGGAACGATTACCTCTGATTATATAAAGATTTCCAATATCGAAATCGAGCCAATGCATCAAGAAGATACATATAAATATGTAAGATTTGTTCAAGAGAAGACAATTAACCATAGCAGCACTAAAGAAAATATTAGAAGTTCATATTACAACAGACTTAGACTTATTATCAAGAATCTTTTAATTAGTAAAAACCTTTTCAGAGCTATCAACTCCTATGCAGTTCCTATTCTTACATCTTCTTTTGGTATTATTGAATGGTCTAAAACTGATCTAAATGAATCACAATGTCAAACGAGGAAAATGCTTTGTAAATATCATGAGCACCACCCAAAGTCAGCTATTCAAAGAGTTACACTACCTAGACATCTTGGAGGTCGTGGGCTAACTGATTTGAACAATCTTCATAGTGAACAGATTTTTTGTCTACGTTCCCATTTTCATGATAAACAGAGAACGTCTAAATTACATGATATCTTTGTTACTTCAGATTGTAATCTTGCACCTTCGAACTTGACAATGCAGACGGAAGATTTTGATATATTTGATAATAATTCCAAAAGAGAAAGTTGGATGCATAAGGAATTACACGCAAAACACCCTAAAGAATTGAAAAATGATTATATTGATGAAATCGCATCAAATAGATGGTTAGGTTAGATTAGAATTGTTCGCTGAAACAGAGAGAAACTAGAAATTATAGAAAACATAATCAAGCAAAATACAGATGATTCTCGCCTTAGATGTTTTTGTTCTTCAGAAACAGTTTTTCATATATTATCATCTTGCTCAGTCCTTGCTTCAACAGATTATTTAGAAAGACATAATGCCGTCGCTAATATTATTAATTAGATGGTCGAGAGACCGAAATGGAAATCCTGAATTTAAATAAACTCTTGTGATAGTATAATACATAGTTCAATATCTTATTTTCTTCATGATTAACTATCACGCAGTAACGGTGAAATCAATTAACTATTTGATATATCATATCTTTTCTATAGAGAACGTTATTGATTAAAATATTAGTTGAGGAGAAAAGTTTATTTTCAAGATAGGTCATGAAGATGTCGCACAATAGAGGAGAAAAAGGTGAACTCATTGAAAGACAATCTAGTTTTTGGTAAATTTTATTATTGTATTTGAATAATAAAAACAAGTACTGTGTTTTAAGGAATTTTACTTAATAATTGCGATTCGTAACGCGTTTCACTACACCGTAGCTTCTTCAGACGAATGAATTATATATGAATTATTCATTCGTCTGAAGAAGCTACGGTCTAGTGAAACGCGTTACGAATCGCAATTATTAAGTAAAATTCCTTAAAACACAGTACTTGTTTTTTATTATTGATAATGGAATTTTACCAAGTAAAAGCCTCCCAAATTCAAATATTGTATTTGAAATAACAGCATCATTTCTAATCTGATTTTGAGGGTCGATGTTGTATTTAAGGGGAAATATTGAGTATTTTTAGCTCTTCTGTTAGTTGTAGAGTATTTCTGAGTGAGGTTCAGTTTAATTTGGTATTATATCATATAGATAGTGATCAAAAACTGAATGGACTCCAACAGACTCGACGAATTCTTCAAAATTTTGACTTAGTGTGCAATAAATCTTTTTTTGAAAACACGAATAGGACTCGACAGATTTTTACTAACCCAATAGAACATATTGTTTATTGAGGGAGTTGCCCTCAGAAGGTAGGGATTCTTTCTTTCTCATTGGCAAAAGTGGAACTGTTTGGGAATTTGTTATTTTAATATTTAGTCGTTTTTCACTTTTATTGTTCTGTTTTACTTATATTTCAAAATATACACTCATGCAATTATTGTTGAAATAAAATAATTATAATAAAAGTTTTTTATTGACTGCATAAAACAACATACAGACAAGGGGCCATTGACCAGTGGTCCTTCAGCCAAGTATATTTAAGATAGTGTTTAGAAAAAAAGTTAATTAATACATTGTGAGGGTCGTTAGGATAAATATACATATATATTTATATAGTATTATCAATTGTAGAGTTGGTTTAACTTTTGTAGAATGGTTGATGTTGGGAATTTTCTTGTAGGTGCATTATTGGGCTGGTTTAGGAAGAGTTCCAATTTCTCATTTCGGTTTCTCGGTCTCTGGAAGAATTCTTTGTTCAATTTCATAAATCTCTCTGCAATTGGTTGAATTTTGGTACGTTTATAGAGGAGGGTGTTCGGAGTGTGTAGCATGTTGTTGGGGTGCCTTATCTTTGTTATGGATCTTAGGGCAGCTCTCCTACTTCGAGATTTGTAAGGGCTGGTTGTCTACAGTTTAGGTATATTGGATGGGCGTACTCTAGAAGCGGTCTGCATATAGCTTTGTATATTTTCGATGCCGTACTGATGTTGATGCCTTGGTTTTTGAGTGTTAGCTTCGCAAAATATCTCGCTCTTGATAGTACTTTCGTTTTGGTTGTCTTTGTCTGCAAGTTGAAATTTAGTTTGTTGTATATTTGTATTCCTAGATATTTTATTGATGGTGAGGGTCTTACTACTGTTTTATCTATTATTATAGTTGGTGGCTCTGGAAATATTTTGTGGTTGAAAATTATGAGTTGGGATTTGTTTCGATTGGGCCAGAGACGCCACCTGCAGAACCATTGTTCCATGCTATTAGTTAACCTTTGGTTTCATTGGTATCAGTAAATATGTCATGGCAATATATATTATATAGCAATGGAGAAAGCGGAGAACCTTGCGGCGTGCCCTGTCCTGGTGTTTGTAGTTAAATAAGTAGGCCATATCTTTTCGACATGTTTCTTATGTTTTGAACTGTTGATTCCAATAAAATTCTTTGGGCGGACAAGTGGATAAAGTATTTCAAAAAATTTAATTAGAATTTATTTGATTAAATATAATTATGGACCTAATTTTATAGGCAAGCATTTTAGGATGAAATTGTTAACATATGAGATGTAATGATATAATCTGGCAAACAGATGGGTGAAGCACGATTTTTCCTCGAATCTTGTACTACTAGCTATAGACGCCTATTTGTCAGACACAAACAATTTTACCATAAACTTTGGTTTTTGGTGTTTTTTTGATATAATCATGTGTAAATAAATGCTTTCTTGTTACTGAAATTTACTCGCGTAAGGAAGCAAATCCTATTACGTCTTGACGACACCGCGAGTACCTGAAAAGGATAGACGGTTAATAAAAATAAAAAAAAATAATCAATGCCTACTTCTTGATATCTTGATTTTTCATGTGATTATGTGAGAAAAGCCAACGCATAAAATGCCCGCATAATCGAGTTGGCTATTTCAGTTGAATAGTCAGAGAAACGTTGATTAACGTATTTCAAAAATGCACACTTGGTATAGTAGTGATTTTTTTCGAAAACCTGAAATAAATCTCAAATCTAACCAACAGGTCATCGATTAACACATTCACTAATAGGATGACGCCGCAAGAAAAATATTAATATATTCCAAGAATAAATTTTGTATTATCGCATTGCTTATTTTCATTGCAAGTTTCAATAGTTAATTGACTTTTTTAGTGATCGACATGGAAAATAAGTCTTACGCTATCGAAAACGCTGTAATCGAGTTAATAAATAAGTTTTTGGAGAAAGTTGACGATCCTAATCTGCAGGAAAACAAGTTTGACTGGTTAGATCCAGATGATGCTATTAAACCTATAGGATCGAGTTCCAGGCTCATGGATGAACCAGAAACGGGTTAGTACCATATCACAATTTTAATCCTACTACTAATTATTATTAATTGAAAAGTATGGATAGAATTTATAATGTATGAAAAAAAATGAGTTTGTTCTTCACTTCAAAATGGTATTTCAATGTTGAGCATTCTCACATTGCTAATTTCAAATTATTAATTCTGCACACTGCTCTCTCGGATCATGAGGGAATAAAGCCCACTTTTCAAACTACTAATCATAAATCACCAACACCAAAACTTGTTAGAATTTTCTCCAAGGAAAATGAAAAGGTATTTTCTCATTTTTTTCATACCTTATACATTCTATCCATGCTTTTCAATGAATAATAATGAAAAATTAGCCACACAAGACTGGGTAGAGGTTCACATGGCTGGGGAAGCTGAAGTAGATACGCAGTGGAACGAGTTCATCAGCGTCTTAATAGGATTGTTCCGTTAATGTTTTCTTCCGAAGCTTGTCCAACTGAGAAGAGGTGAGAATTTCGCTAAAGATCCAGAAATAGCGAAGTGCAAAAACAGGCTGGGTGCTCTACAACTCATATCAAATTATCAACTGGAGTTTAAGCCTATTTTTAATGATTATAAAAAGGATTATCAAAATTTACTAGTTGAAAACAATGTGGAGCATCCATGATGAGATAGGTGGTAAGTGCGGAGCAAGGGATTCGATTATGGAAGGAGACCCAAAAAATGTAGCAAATCATTACAATGAGTATTTGTCAAAAATAATACCAGAACTGCTCAGAGGCAGAGATGTCGCTGAATTGGTCTGCAATATCCCAAGTAACCGTCAGTCAATGCATTCTCACGCCAGTAACAGGTAAAGAAATGAAATAATTAGCCAATACTCTGAAAAATAAGCACACAAGTGGTGACAATGAGGTACCCATAAGCCTGATGAAAGTATGTATCAACGAAGTAGCAGAAGTAATATGCTATATTATGAATGATTCATTCAAGAAAGATATTTTTCCAGAAAAACTAAACTGACAACCCCCAAGTTGTTTGTACTGGCAATGTGTAGTAGGTTATTGGAGTTCATGTCAGCTTGCGGTTTGCTTAATGCTAATCAACACGGGTACATAAAGGGTGGATCTGTCGTCACAGGTGTAATGCCATTTACGGAGAACTTCATGAAATGATTTGAAAACAATGAAATACTTTACCGAATATTTTTAGATTTATCAAGAGCTTTCGATTGTCTCTACCATCAATAGTTACTTTTGAAAGTGGACAGATATGGGGTAAGACACAACTGTCTAAATTGGTTCCAATCTTATTCAACCAATAGGAAAGAAAGGGTAAAAATACTGAAAAACGGCAAGGCAACTAAATCAGAAATAATAGATAACACTCACGGCGTTCCTCACGGAAGTATCCTATGCCCAATATTGTTCATTATTTTCATTAATGATATCATGGACGATGATACAGATACATGTCACATTACCAACTACGCAGATGACACAAACCCATTAGTGACAGGAACAATTATCCAGATTTGCTAAAAACAGCAGCAATTCATTTAGATAGAGTACAAAACTGGTTCTCTAAAAATAGGCTAATTCTGAACACAGGAATTAACATAGTCTTCTTTAGAACAAAACAGCAAAGAGTAGGGACTCCCACATCAGTTAAGTTATTAAACCAGGAAATGAAACCAGAACCCTGAACAAAATTTTTAGGCATGTTTTTGGATGAGCACTTACTGTGGAATCACCATATAGAATATTTAGGAAAAAAGTTAAATGCAATTAGCTATAGTTTGAGAGTAATGAGCAAATATCTGAACGAATAATCTCTGAGGATTCTTTATTTCGCCAACTTTGAGAGTGTGATGAAGTATGGATTGATTTTTTATGGGCCTAACGCCAAAACAGTAGAAATTTTTCGAATTCAAAAAAAGACGATGAGAAATGTTTTCGGGTTAACATTAACAGAATCTTGCAGAGATATATTTGAGAAAAACAATATTATGACCATATGTGCAGTCTATATTTATGAAAGTTTAATTCATCTGTTTGAGATCAAAGCAAAATACACTGAATGCTCGTCTCTTCACAATTACGAAACAGGACATCAAAACCAGCAATTCCAAAAACATCTGAGAAACACCCCACATATGCAGCTATACGTTTCTTCAATGCGTTGCCGGACACCCTTAAAAGGTGTGAAAGTCTCAGTATCTTTAAAAAACAGATAAAAAAATGTTAATAAAATTGTAGCCTTTTTCCTTGAATGATTGGATTAACAGAGAATAGGGTAGAAGTAGGACTAGGTATAAATAAATGACGTTATTTCACCTAATGTATATTGTTCATTTAGATACATTTTCATCAATGTTTTGCTCATGTACATTCTCTGAAATATAGTTCTTGTATTATTATTGTTATTAATTCTTACTGAAATTTTCAGCATTCAAAGAGGTAGATAAGAGAGTTAAGTTGACGTTGGAATCTATTCATAGTGACTGCATCGAATTGTTCTCCTATTTCAATATGAAGTTATGTGAAACATTTGTGAAATGCACGAAATCCTCATTGGAACAATTGAAAAAACAAGCAACTAGGTAAGTCTTATCCCTAAAATATTTGGATTCTGTTGAATTAAATTCCAATAAATGCAAAGTAACTTTCGACAAGACAAGAAAACAAAAACAAGGCCTACGCTGTATATATTGAGATACAAGAAACACACGAGGCGATGTTTTATGTTCAAAGTATTGATATGTTGAATTTGAATAAATACTGTGTTTGATCAATTTAACCGTGTTTTTTACAGTGTTTTGAATATAGAGCAACACCCAAGTATTAAGACCTACTTAGAACTGCGAATTCCCATAATTGTATTAGATCCCACATTGGAAGATATAGAAAATATCTTTGGACTGGTGGTGAAAAATTTGATAGAAACAAACATGTATCTCTCATTGTGGGGCCAAAAACGAGAATTTACATATGATACAAATTCTGCTAAAGGTATTGTATTTTTTATAATCAAATATAGATGTATCAAACGTATTCTTCTTCTAGTGCTTATCCTCTGTGGACGTTAGGGATCATATTGGCCCATTTTAATTTGTTTACAGCGGATCTAATTTTTTTTTCTCAGAGTGAGAAATTGATTGAGTTTTCAAAATATTCAACAAATTGGCTGCAGACAGTATGATGTGACTTGTGACAGTATCATAGCAGGAGTGAAGCTCCTGGCCTGACATTACACAAATAAGGCTGTTGATGACATGCCGGTCCATTGACTCAGGTTTTTTAGCCAAGAAATTCTTCTCCGGCCTGGACCTCTTCTACCCTCGATTTTTCCTTCTAGAATATGGAGTAGGTGATACTTTTCATTCCTCATGACATGTACAAAATAAGCCGCTTTTCTAGTTTTGGTTGTTGGTATGACCTAATTCTTTCTGCATTCTCTCTAAGACTCATTCGTAACGTGATGAATCCACGATAAGCGTAGCATATGCCTGTAGCACCATATCTCAAAAGCTTGTAATTTTCTACAAGAAGCATCAGTCAAGGTCCATGCTTCAGCGCCGTACAGAAGTGTGGAAAATACATAGCCTCTAAGGACTCGTGTTCTCAATCTCAGACTCAGCGTCTTGCTACACAGTAAGGTTTTGAGGCGATTTAAGGCAATTCTGGCCTCTACTTGGATCTTGACCTCTTGACAGTGATCCCAAGCTTTGTTGATTGCAGCCCAAGTACGTCACTATTTCGGCTTGCCGCAATACCGATTCACCGACATGGTTGCCTCTGCTGACTGTGAGGGTGACGATCTATTAGGTTCTGTAATCCTTCTGCATTGTCAGCCATGAGAACGGTGTCATCTGCGTATCTGAGGATGTTTATTATTTCGCCGTTAATGTTGACACCATCCTCCACATCCTGCAGTGTTTCCTGAAACAGTCATTTCCGAATAAGCGTTAAAGAGCATCGGAAAAAGAATACAACCCTGCTGAACTCCCCTTCTCACAGAAAATTCAACCGTTTCTTCCTGTTTGATTCTTACTTTTGCTCGCCGATTCGCATACAGATTTCTAGTGAGTCGCAGATCTTTATCATCTATATCTATTTGAAAGTTTAATGAAGTCTTGGACGGTGTATTATGTCGAAGGCGGTTTTTAATCGATAAAGCACATGTGCACATCACAGTTGATATATCTCGCTCTCTGAATCATAACCTGTACAGCAAACAGCGCATCTCTTGTGCCAAGTCCACTCCTGAATCCAAATTGTGTCTCCGGCATGTTCGCATCAATTTTTCTGTAGATTTGTGTGTATATGATATTTAAGAAAAATTTCAACGCATGGCTCATTAGACTTACAACCCGATACTTTTCACATCTCGTTGCATTCCCCTTCTTTGGTATTGGTATGAAAGTTGACAATAGCCACTCCTGGGGACCTGTCCAGAGTCGTCGATCCGGTCGTACAATCGCGTGAGCAGCCGAACTTGTTCGTGATCCAGAAGTTTCAACGGCTCCCCGTGAACACCATTAGGACCAGGAGACTTTATCCTTCAACCTCTTGATTGTAGCAAGAACTTCATCCTGAGTTATTTCTAGTACAGTTGTTCTACTACCCCCATTATCTCTCCACTGCCGTAAATTTCCTCGATGTGGTCCCTCCATCTTCGAATTCTTCCTTTCTTGCCGTAAATAAAGTTATTGTCTTTGTCTTGTGAAAGATTGATGCTGCGTGTTTTTCTCATTCCTGTTGTTTCACTCATTTTCTTGTGGAGATTGAAAGTACCATGCTTCTCTTCTAGTTCCTCGATTTCGCGACATTTCTCCCCGAGCCTTACTTCTTTTGCCTCTTTGATCTTCCTCAGTACCATCTTATGTAATTCTCTATATTTTGTGTGATTTATGTTCTTATATTTTCATCTCACCTCCATAAGGTCTGAAATGGCTGTTGTCCTCCAATTTTGTTTTTTCCTTCTGTCTAATATCAACTCCCCTTCTGTGACTTTAACCATTGCATTTTTTACTTCATTCCGTGTTTGCTGAATGTCAAGCTCAGGAGGAACTCGCGAGGATGTTTCACTCAATTTATCATTAAGATCTGCTCGGATTTTTTATTTTATGTTATTATACTTCAGTTTTTGCATATCCATTCTTCTTTTGCGTATTGAATTTTTTATCCTCTTCAAACGGAGCCTCATCCTCAAAAGAAGGAGCACAGATCTTATAGAGTTCTTGAATCTTCGGTTGATGATGAAGTAGTCGATCTGGTTCCTTACAATTTTTTCTTCAATATCGGCTGGGGATCTGCACGTATAATGTCTTCTAAGTGGTAATTTAAAAAACGTGGTCATAACAACATACTCTACTTCAGAACAGGAACAGGAATTCAAGGAGCCTATCTCCTCTGGTATTTCCTACTCCGAGCTCATGTGTCGACTACGCCATCCAATTGTCCCAATCCGACTTTTGCGTTGAAGTCGCCAAGAATTATATTCACTTCTTTTTTTTTCGGGTATCTTTTAGGGCTCGTTTCAGTTGGCGGTAAAAACGCTCTATGTCTTCTTCTTTGCTTTCGGATGTTGGTGCGTAGCATGTTATTTTATTTGTAGTAATTAGTGTTGTATTGATTTTCATTATTGCAACTCTGTTTTATATAGAAATGAATGCAATGGCGCAGTTGTCGTTCTCTTTTTTGATGATTATCGCGATCCCATTACGGTTTCTGGAAGTGTCATCCCCAGAGAAATCTACATGATGATCCTGTATTGTAGTTTGCCCAAAATTGGGCCATCGCACCTCGCTGGAACCCAATATATCTATGTCTAACCTCTTCATCTCCTTAATAATATTAGATACCGTTCCTGCTTGAAACAAGCTTTGTACGTTCCACGTGCCAATATTCATCTCCTTTTTCACTCCAATTCCAAGTATTTTTCCACCGGGGGATTCTTCGCACCCTCTCCCCACCTAAGAGGTACCCGGGACTGAGGGCCATATTTCCTGTTGTTTAGTCCATTGTGATATCCTGGGGGAGAATAAGTCAGGTAGTTTCCCCTTGCTTTCCTGACTGTAGTTTCAGTCGCTCCTACATGGAGAACAGTTGCTGTTTGCAGACGGGATCAAACGTATATTTAACTGAATTCTCCAGTGAATCCCAAGATTCTGTTTCAAAAAATAGACTTAAAAAAATAATTTATACAGAAACGTTACTTATCAAAAACTTCTAGCTGCGTATAAAAATTGTCCTGTTCAATCATATTTCCTTAAAATTGAACTGGATATAATTACGCTTTTTTTCCATTCAAAATCGCACTTTATAATAGAAATTAGTGTTGATTATAAAATAATGTAGTTGTCGGCTCGGTGGCGTAGACGATATGATGCTCGTCTCCTGCCCAGAGTTACCTGGGTTCAATCCCCACAAAGTCGGTCCGATTTTTCGGAATCTGGGAATCGCTTTAGTATCCATCTTTCAGAGGAGATGTAAAGCCGTCGGTCCTGTATAACAGATGTATTGGACATTAAAGATCCCTTCCCTCGACACGAGAGGTGTTCGGCAAAATTCCCGGGTTAGTGAGGTGACAGAATTCCCTGGCGTGTCATTGGTCGAAAGGCGGAAGTAGACCACATTAAAGGAATAACAAACAAACAAATAATGTAGTTGATTTTTTTCCAATTTCAGAATCCAAAACCAGTCTGAAAATGCCAAAGAGAAACTATCTTAAGATTGTAACGGAAAACAAGGAAATTGTTAGAGTATTCATGAGTTTGCAGGGTATTATTTATCTGTTACAGCCTGATATCAAGAAAGTTATTACGGTATAATGAGATTTAAACATCTTTTTCTGTTATTTACACATTGGTTTTTCAGAAATATCTTCAATATTCCTACATTTGGTCCGAAGAACGCGAAGGCAAGATTGAAGAATTTTGTAATAGTAAGCCGCTTACAGCTGAAATTATAGAGAAGTTTCAGCAATACGTCGACCAGGTTGAATCATTAAAAAGACTTCCAGCATATGAAAATGTTGGGCCCATTCAGATATCTTTAGGTGAGATTCATGTACAGAACAGATGTCATTTTAATACTACAGCTATGTGAAATATTGTGGTTAAACAAAAATGACCCTGCTCCCCCGTGTTATTTTTGAAGGAGGAATTGATTGCCGCAAAGATATTCAAGCTAGCTTTTTTGTTTTAGAGTTACTTGGAAAGTACAAAAACTTTCGGAATCTGTCATGTGCCAATATTTCTATTGTTTATGAGTTATAATGGAAACTGGAGTTTTTCAGATATGAATCATAAGTAACTTTAATTTCGTATATCTTTTTTCTTTCAAAGATATATGATGTGTGCTGAATTTTCTTCAGCCGGGACGTGTGTCTTTAAAACACCGAAAATTGTATGACTTTTGCATTCAATATCAATTTCAGAGAAAAACCTGAAATTGCCACAATTCCATTCATTAGTTGCATGCCCATGAACGATTCATATTGTTCTTTGACTGAAAACCACAGATTTTGAAGATCCTACCTAAGATCATGGTTATTTCTATCGTTTGATTCGATTAAGACCATAGTAATTAACTGTGGTCTTAGAGTTTGACACTTAAGATTCCAGTTTCAGTGAATGAATTAATGTTTATTGAATATCGCAATAGCTGCTTGTTAGTTGTATGTTCCAACTATTACATTTAAGAGTTTGTTCATCTGAGATTTTGGTTGTTTCAAGATGCAGAATAGAAATCATAACCATGAAAATTATGAAAAGTTCGATATGATGGAATGTTATATTCTTAGTGGGTATGATTCAGCAGCAACAGCCGAAACATATTTCAGTCGATATCCTGAAAGTCACCAGCCAAATGAATCTATTTTTCGAAGAACGGAACAGAATCTTATCAATAGTGGCTCATTCAGAAAATCAAGAAATAAAAACTATCTTTTTTTTGGTGTTTGCGGAGATTCTGGAAAAAGTTATGAAACAAAGACTAGTTGACTTTATAAAATCATTGGCACAGTATGGTTTCCAATCTGGAAGTTCTACACAAGGTGCTGTCATAGATCTCGTCGAGTTCACCATAAGTAAACTGGATAATGCTGAAACAGAGATATTGGTATTTATCGACCTGAGAAAGGCCTTTGATACACTAGATATCTCTATTCTATTAAATAAGTTATACAAAATGGGAGTGCAGGGACCTTTTCTTCTACTTATAAAATCATTTCTAGAGGACAGGTTGCAGTATACTGAAACTATTGAGTATAAGAGCAGTGAAGCTAGATTACCACCGGAGTGTCCCAGGGCACAGTTCTTGGTCCGTTTTTGTATTTAATTTATGTCGAAAGCTTGTCACTGGCGGGACTTCGTGGGCGCCATTATATGTTTGCAGGTGATACTGTCTTGGCTTACAGTGGCAAAAAAATAAAGGAAATGGAAACTTTCATAAATGAAGACCTGCATAAATTACTTATGGTTAACTGATAAAAAGTTGATATTAAACGAGGAAAAAACTGTATTCATGCATCTTAAACAAAGAAAAATATTCTTACTCATCAAATCTTAAAATAAATAATATCCCAATCAAACAGGTCAATACATACAACTATTTAGGTGTTGTGATTTATGACAAACTAAGCTTGGATTTCCATATTCACCATTCAGTTAGCAAATTATCTGGATTTGTAGGTAGTTGTCGTCACATCTCGATGTTCCTAACCAACCCTTGTAAAATGACACTATACTATTCAAATATTCAATCTGTTCACGCGTATTTGTTGGTGATATGGTCCAACATCTCCAAATTCAACTTGTCTAGAATATATTCAACCTGCCTTACGACTTAAGTACCAACGAACTTCACGAAAAATACCGGTTATGAGATTGGACAAGTTGAAAGAATTGGAACAATGCAAATTAATCTTTAATACCATCCGAAAAAACTATAGGAATCATACCTACGAAACACGAACTTCACATGCTATCTGTTCAAAAAAAGTTCGGACCAAACTGGGAAAATCACCCTTACTATCTAGTTCAAGAGCATGTAACGCTTTACCAAAGAGCATTAGTGATATTGAAAATGCTAAATTATTTTTTAAGAAACTCAAAAGTCATTTTTCTAAGTTTAAATCGTATCCTTTCAAGAACTCTTCCTTTTGGCTGATTTGTCGTATCAGAATACATATATCCTAAATATAAAATTCTCTGTTAACAGCCTTGGCTGATTTGTAGTCTTATATTTGAATAAATAAAACTGGTTCCGGAATTGTTTTGTTGAAAAGTTGAAACTAATTAGAAAAAATGAATTCAGACTTTAAAGCTTTAAAAGTGAGATTTTTACCTCCCAACAAGACGTATTTGTTTCAACCTATGGACCAAGGAATAACCCTTCCTTTAAGTTCTATTACATTAGACGAACCTTCAAAATCATATCACAATATGGAATGTGATCCTGATATAAGTGTTGCGGAGTGCTGAAAGAAATTTGACATGGCAAAATGTACCTGAAATATAAAAGAATCAATGGAAGAATTGAACCCATACACTTGGAATCATGATGGAAAAAACTGTGGCCTATTCTGACTGTGGAAATTGACGAATAGTCCGTGCATATTCAAAGTTTTACTGCAAACATTGCCAAAATTGCGAATAGACTAGGACAAGATGGGTTCGAACAGATAGAATCAAGTTGCATTTAGGAGTTGCTTAAATCGCAAGATGAAAATTCGACTGAAATCGACTTGGAGGAAATGTTAAATTCATAGCCTATTGAAGACGAGGCTTTAACAAGCAACAAGGAAATATTACATTTAATTTGAAAAATCTTGATGAAGGGTTAAGAATGGTAAATTAGCTTTGTGATATATTCATGAAAATTGATCGGTCTATGGAACTATTTCCAGGAGGAAAATTGCTGAAGCCACTGCTGAATATTAGTCTTAATTGAAGAAGCTTTTGAAAATTGCCAAGAAAGAAATAATTACAGAATTCATCAAAGCATTACCGAAGTCTGAATATAATAAATAATCAATATGATCAAAAACATAGTTGAAATTGATTTTTTGTATATTAATTTTTATTATGTCATCCAGTTTCTGTATTCGCGGTATATTTACAGAACAAATACCCCACGAATAAAGAACTTATATTGTAGTCACTCAACAGTTGTAACTTCATCTTCTTCTAATCACAATATTTCACATAGGTGCATTACGAAAACATTTAAGTATTTGTATTTGTATTTATTTTTACACTGTCATAGATATATTCATTTATTAATATGATATTTCCAAAACTCTTACTTGAACATATACTTATAGCATCTAGATGAGTGAACATCTGTATGTGCCTTGACAATATACAAAATTGATGAAAATATCGATGAATAAAAAATAAAAAAAAATCGGAACAAAACTAACTAATTGAGACAAACAAAACTAAAAACAAACAAAAAAGACGAAATCAGCCAAAACAATGCTGACATTGAGTATGAAGTGTTCCAACCAGGATAGTTATTAAAATTTACAGAAGATACTTATCCTAGCATATTCAGAAATGTCTGTGTTCTCTACAATGAACAACTTACAGTTGTGTGCAAATCTTTTCAGTGTTTTTATAGTCCTTATATGAGAAGATTTCAAAAATGTTCAGTGGGTAATTACAGTTTTGACTGAAACGTGTCTGACAAGACACAGTTCTACTGCAATAAACGTAAAGAGATGGAGATTGCATAATAGGGGAATTTTAGAATTGTTTCGTAATGAAATTTCAAGGAAGTTTCTTCATTTCTGAAATATGAAATATGAGATTATTTCTTATGCTAAATATCTCAATTCATACAACAGAATCATCAACAATTTTCGTAGGGTATGCCAGTTAATAACATTAATATCTATATTTCAATATCATGGGGTATATTATTGTAATTTTCCCAGAGATCAGCATATTTTTAGATTAAAATATAGTTCATGTAACTCAGGTATAGTTTAGCTTTTCATAGGTGAAACAATTTTGAAAATTGGAGGAATAGTTTTGAGTTAATCAATAACAAACAGATAAACGAATAGTTCCTGTATATATTTGGGTACATTAACTCTTTATGAAGAATTGATTCATGAATGATTGTCCTTAATCAAGCTTTTCATTCATGATTAATAATTGAATCATTTCCTTTCTTATTATCTTCTGCTTTATTTCTATAGAGAACTTCAAGCTCGCAACTATCATTGAAGCTAACGCCTGGAAAATTACACTAGGAAATAAACTGGTGGAATTAAATAAGAAAAAGTTGAACGAAATGGTGGATTTCATTAAAGCGCAAGAAAAAATCATGAATAAACCTATTAGGGATTTGGATGAATGCAGGTAACGATAAGGGTGCTCTTTTCACGCTGAATTCGACTTTGAATTTCCGCCATGTGAACTCAGATCTAAAATTCTGTTTTTCGGTGCGAAATCTCGCTCGAAGTGAGCGTGAGGCACTAATCATTATTCAAATAGAATAAATCGGTTGAATTTTAATATATTTTTTAATACAGAACAGCTTTGATATGCCTGGAACGCATAAGAGATCATTTCATAGAGATGGATATGGAATTAATTTTGATGGAAGAAACTTATGCAGTTTTCTCGAGGTTCAAAATTGATACACCAAAAGAAGATATCGAAAGGATTGACACACTCAGGTTCAATTTCGAGAACATGAACAATCATGTACGTATATATATTAAAAAATTTCATGTTTGTAAATGATCATAATCGGTACAGAGGAAAATTTTCAATCTCCGTATCTCCGGTAACAAGCAAGATACACTTGTGCGGATTTCATATTTTCCTTGAGAATATTGCTATGAAAGACGTTTATTTGAAAAGTTTTCACTTTTTCTAAATTACAGAAGTTATTTACAATAGTGTTCTGCTTAGCTAATTCCCCAGATTAGAAAACGAAATATACCTTTGGCTCGTAGGAAAGGATTTACTTTGGCAAATATTTTTATACTAGTTGACTACCGTAAAGTGGGGTGAGATTGATCTCGCGGGGTGAGATTGATCGCGCTGCCATTTTGTGTTCAATTCTAAATTTCCCCACCACCTTTGCTTTGATTCTCAGGCAGCTTTTTTCAGGCGATAGTAAACACATTAGGCTTTCGATCCAGCAGTACATATCGCGACAGTGTAAAGGAAGGTTCGTTCTACAGCGTTCTAAAGTTTCGTGTCAAAAAACGTGTAAATTTGAGTGTCGCAAACTTTTCTTGCCCGGGAAAAACTCGTTAATCGTCGAGGATTGTGCACCATAAGATATTTACCTGTCATCGATTGTGAAGGCTGCGCTCAATTTGGAAGGTTAGTTGATATGTACTTTTCGCGCAAAATGACCTGAACAAAACGGGGCGAGATTGATCAACAATAACAAGAAGTGATCAATCTCGCCCCATCGTTTTCAGATTTTAATGTCTACCTGTTTCTTTTACTTTTAGAATCAGAAAACTGAAAATGGGCAGAACATATACGCGAAAGCTAGGCAGCAGAACTTACAACAATTTTTCTGACGAACAACTAGAAAATGCCCTTCGAGACGTTACAAATAATACACTTTCTATGCGCCAAGCAGCTCGCACTTACAATGTTTCTTATGGTACCCTTAACAACAGATTTCATGGGCGCAGATTCAAAAAATCGGCGGGCAGACAATACTATCAAACATTGAAGAGAGAGCCATTTTGACGAATATACTGAAATGCGCAGACTGGGGATTTCCTTGTCTCCACAAGATCTAAGAATGTTCGTGAAAAGTTATTTAGATAAAAGTGGTAGAAACATTTACAAATTCAACAATAACTTGCCTGGTAAAGACTGGGTCAACAGTTTCCTTAAGAGGCACCAACATGTCGCAGGAAAAAGATTATCGTCCAACATTAGTGCGAAACGGAGTCAGGTGACTCCTTCCATACTAAGAGACTATTTCAACAACTTGCGAGTCACCCTGGATGGTGTTCCCCCGGAGAATGTGTTTAACTACGATGAATCAAATGTTACAGATGATCCAGGGAAAAAGTTGCGCATTTATCGTAGAGGCACAAAATACCCAGAAAAAGTTTGCAACCATTCAAAATCATCAACGACCTTAATGATGTGTGGATCAGCATCAGGCACTCTACTGCCGCCCTATGTAATATACAAGGCCGAAAACTTGTGGAATACATGGACTGAGAATGCTCTTAAGGGCAAACCATGCTGTGATAAGATATGCTGCTCGCAAGGTACTCGATTCAACCGAACTTCGCACGGTTGGATAGATATGCCCACATTTCACGAATGGTTTTCCACAGTTCCACCACACGCTAAAAGGTTAAATGGACGAAAAGTCCTTTTGGGAGATAATTTGGCCTCACACTTTAATCCAGAAGTACTGAGAACGTGTGAAGAAAATGACATTTCTTTTGTTTGTCTCCCTCCCAACTGCACCCATATCTGCCAGCCTTTGGATGTCGCTTTTTT
The DNA here is from genome assembly GCA_013387265.2 of Cryptolaemus montrouzieri. Taxonomy (NCBI): domain Eukaryota; kingdom Metazoa; phylum Arthropoda; class Insecta; order Coleoptera; family Coccinellidae; genus Cryptolaemus; species Cryptolaemus montrouzieri. Next base: position 629,424 of record JABFTP020000083.1, on the reverse strand, counting down.
TCGTCCATTCAAAGAAAGTTGGAGGAAAACACTATCAGCCTGGAAAGTTAGAAATTCCAAAACTTCTGGGATTCCTAAGAACGAATTTCCTCTTCTACTGAAACAGTGCATTATTAACATGGACGAAGTTCTGCCTAAGGACAACTCTAAAGAAAGAAGCGGTGTTACACGCAATCTCATTTCTGGATTTGCAGCTTGCGGTCTTGTGCCTTTCAATCCTGATCGAGTTCTTCAAAATTACCAGGTAACACTTCTGACAGTGTAGAAGCTAATGTTGCGGATAGTCCCACCGATTTTCTAAAACTCAAAGGTATAATGTCAATAGACCTCAGAGACAGCGAAAGAAGCTTTTACATGTTGAACCAGGAAAATCTGTTGCTGGTCCGAGTACTCAACTTTCGTCCAGCGAGGAGGAAAATGAGAATATACAATTAGATGATAATTCAGAAGACGATGAATCTATAGATGAACCGACGGCAGACCCTATAGAATATTTCGAGCCAACTTTAGACAATATTATCTTCGGAAAGTTCGTCTTAGTTAAATTTCTATCTGGTTCAAGAAAGAAAACAGAATTTCGCTATGTGTGCCTCATTCAGAAAGTTTTAAAAGATAACGTCTTTGAAGTTGTCGGTTTAAAGTCTGCTCATTCGCGAAGTGTATTTAAACTCGTCGAGAATGATGTTTCAACAGTGCAAATTGGTGATATTGTGGCACTTTTACCAGACCCTAAGTGTGTTAAAATATCAGACAGAATAATAAGATATCATTTTCCAAATGACATTAATATCAAGGAATGCTAAATGCTCGGCTAAATATTTATTTTTCTATTTTATTAGGTACCCTGTTTGTTAAAATGTTAAACAGAATAAGATATGATTTTCTACATGATAAAAATATCAAGGAATGCTAAATGTTTATTTCCGTATTTTTTAAATAAATGATATCCTCTGAATCACTTTTTATTCCGTAGTAATTGAGCTGAACAATGTCACCCCGTCTGATCAATCTCACCCCTCATACAAATTATCCAATAACTTTTGTTCCACAACACCGATTTCGAAGAGGGCGACATTAATCATTTCTAACATATTCTCCAGCATTTCTATGCAATAAAGAGGCCTGATCAAAGTCACCCCACTTAGGGTATGACATTGATCACTCATGTTTTATTTTTTTCTAGATACTGATGAATGATTGGCTTAAGTTGAGGCCTAAATTCGGTAGTACTGAAGGAATCTAAGGAGGTTTAAAAAACAAAATAGAAATATAATAAAAATTGTTGAAAATATTAACAAAAGTTGTTCAAAATTGATCAATGTCACCCCACTTTACGGTAGTTGAAAACTTTCCTTGATTATATCTACCTTTATACAGGCAAAACAAGTGCAGAACAACATATCTCAACTTCAAGGACCATTATTGAAAGAATTAACGGAAGGAGTGGAAAAATTCAAAATCGAGGTTGAGGCATTCGATAGAGACTTTGATGCAGTAGGTCCAATGGTGCTCGGTTTATCTGCGAGAGAAGCGAGCGACAGAGTTCTGATATTTCAAGATCGTTTCGACGATCTTTGGCGCAAGTACGAAATGTACAGCAGCGGAGAACGTCTTTTTGGTTTGGAAGTTAACGAGTATCCCGTGCTACTGAAGAGAAAGAAAGAGTTCAATTTGTTGAATAAATTATACGGACTTTACTTGGCAGTTAACCACAGTATCGACGGTTATAATGATATTCTCTGGACCGATGTTGATATCGAACAAATTCTCAATGAATTGACGGATTTCCAAAACAAGTAAGCGAAATAATTTTCATTATACAATTTCAATGATGCGGATATTTGAAGGCTCTACTCAGAGTAATTATTCATGCGGAATCATAAGTCTGTAGCATCAGAATGCTCAAATGTATGTGTCGAGGGATGTCATTTATGTTTTACAAGCTAGGACATAGGGAACACAATTAACCAACTGTCAGTACTAAAAATTAACCTCTGATTTGTGAATATAAACCCACCAAAAACATAAAATGTACAAAAATGCAAGTCTCGCAATGAAAACACTCTGTCGTAAAAAGGTGTGAGTTATCATGTGAAACCAAGTAATAATATAATAATAATAATAATAATATCTATTTATTTAGCAATCTGCTACTTAATCACATATATTACATGAAAAAATCAGCAAAGATTTCGAAAAGATACTTCTAAGAACAAAAAAACATTTTCTTCAATCTAACTTTGAAGATCCTTACAGTGCTAGATGACTTAACAAAAAGTGGCAACGTATTATAAGCTTTCAGACCCTCAATGAAAAGTGACCTTTCCATGGCAGTTGAGGCATATCTCTCAATTTGAAAATCCAGAGCGCCGCGCAACCCGTAACACACTGACTCTAATCTTCGTTTTAGAAACTTTTGCAAATACAAAGGTGTTTTTTTGTTTACTGTTTTGTAAATAAGAACCAGACAAGATTGAGTCACAAGCTGCCGAACGCTCAGGAAATTCAGTTCTTTAAGCATAAAATTTATAGAGGTGCCCTATTACATGCTAACAAAAATCTCATACACTTATTCTGAAGGAACTGTAATTGTTGAATATCTTTCTTATCACAAACACTCAAGAGAGAAGCACAATAATTGAAACTAGGATATATCATACAATTATATACAATTCTTCTGCTCCAGAGTGAAAGTTTATTACACACTCTATAAGAATAACCGATTTTTTTCCCAATTTTTTTGCATAAGACAGACACATGTTGAGACAGATTCAATTGGGGATCAATAGTCACTCCCAGATATTTAATTTCAGATGCAAAATTGAGAGCCATGTCGCGAATTTTCAATACATAAACTTCACTCTTAAACTTAATACAATTAGCTTTAGAACCAAGTACCATACATTTAGTTTTGTTACTATTCAGTTTCAGTTTATTGAACATCATCCAGTTATTCATGATTTCCAGTTCCGCATTAATAACACCAACTACTTCCCAAGTCATCCCCAGAGACCGATATCAATGTGTCATCAGCGAACAAATTCACAAAAGAGTGTTCCAAGTACCTATTTAAATCATTCATGTAAATAATAAAGAGAAGAGGACCGAGTACACTGCCCTGGGCAACTCCATATTTTACCTCCCTCTGCTGAGAGAAATAACCATCAATCAGAGTCCTCTGATACCTACCCTCCAAAAAACATGCTAACCATTTCAACACAATTCCTCTAATACCGATTTTTTCACACTTTCTAATGAGCAATACTCTGTCAATTGTTTCAAAAGCTCTTTTAATGTCCACAAAAACACTAATAATGATTTTTCCGCTATCGATATCTTTTTTCCATTGACTGAACACCAGTTGGCACGCTGACTCACATGAGTGGCCACCTCTAAATCCAGACTGATTGACGTATATCAACCCATTTTCTTCCAGAAAATTACTAATCTGCTCACGAACCACAATTTCAACAATTTTGTCGACTATGGCAAGCAAATTAATTGGCCTCAAATCATCAGGTACCGTTGGATTAGACACCTTTGGAATGGGGACAACAGTACTGCACTTCCAGTCAGAAGGCAAAGTACCAGTTTCAAGTGAAGTATTATCAATATCAAGCAGGGAGTATCCAACCACCTCAAACAAACTCTTTACCAGAAATGCATCAATGACGTCATCCCCTGATTTAGAATTTCTTAACCCCTTAACAATGCTATGGAATCCATTAAGGGATATCTTTCTGAAAGTAGATAGACCACACTTAGTTTCAACAAAATCCTTTTCATGAAAATCCCTCGGAGCAGCTATTGTGCCAGCAATATCTTCGATACTGTCAACAAAATATTGATTTAGTTCATCCTCGACAGACAAGCCAGAATCCATCCCAGACAAAGAGTCCGGGTCAAAACTCCGATTACAAGATCCTACTAACTGTTTTAACGTTTTCCACATTTTTTTGCCATCGTTTTTGCATTGATCAATCCTTTTTTCATAGTAATTTTTCTCTTTAAGCCGCAGCAGAGTGACCAAGTCGATTATTTCAGTTAATATCGACACATTTGTATCTATATAGAAAAAAACATAATGACTTGGCAATTGCAAGGCTCGATACGATAAAATTGGACAGCAACCCCATTTTCAGTATTTGGTATTACTGTTGCTCCATCCAATCGAGGATATTATTCTTTGAATATTGTAAATCCTACGTTATTGTGTTGTAGAGCGATTGCCAAGTCATTATGTTTTTCTCTATATAAATACAAATGTGTGGATATTAACTGAATTGATCGACTTGGTTTCACATGATATCTCACACCTTTTTACGGAAAGTGTTTTCATTGCGACACTTGCATTTTTCTACATTTTATGTTTTTGGTTGGATCTCATCAATTTTTGTGAATAATCATTGACTACCTTCACGAAGGATGAACATGATCAATAAGTTTTCATATGGTTTTCAAAATTGATGCAAGGTACCAATCTAACGAGAAAAAAATTATTGAAATAAATAACATAAAAAACTTATCAATATTATATCTAAGTCAAAGGAGGAGTATATACAGTCAACAGTGATCATCATCATCATCAAGCAGCTCGTTCTGTCCACTGCTGGACATAAGCCTGCCGTAAACTATGCCACATCCTTCTGTTCTGTGCCGTCTGTATCCAATTCGTCTGAATGCGTTTTATATCGTCAGACCACCTTGTTGGGGGACGTCCTATACTTCTTTTTGCTTCGTGTCTTGGTCGCCATTCTAGAATTTTCTTGGTCCATCTTCCGTCGGTGGTTCTTGCCAGATGTCCGGCCCATTTCCACTTAAGTGTGGCGATCCTACTAATAGCATCCTCAACCCCACTTCTTTGCCTGATTATGTCATTTGATATTCGGTCTCTAAGGTATAATTCGAGCATGCATCTCTCCATGGCACGCTGGGCCACTCGAACTTTATTGGCCGATTTCTTGGTCAGAGTTAAAGTTTCCGCGCCGTAAGTCATGACAGGCAACACACACTGGTTGTAAACTTTTCGTTTCAAACAAATTGGGATATCTGATTTTAAGATATTGCTCAGTTTACCAAACGCTGCCCAAGTAAGGCTAATTCTTCTAAAGATTTCACAGGTTTGGTTGTCTCGACTTATTTTGATTTCATGTCCAAGATATTTGTAGGCTTGGACTTGTTTAATTTCAGCATCACCTATCTGAATATTTCCACTTGTAACGAGATTGGTCATATATTGTGTTTTAGACGCGTTCAGCTTTAGTCCAACAACAGTGATGATAATTTAAAAGTTCTTCTTAGCCTAGGTATTCTTCCTTTTTTCCTTATAGGTAGATAGATAGATAGATATTACCTTTGAGTGAGGGCTGCCTAGCAACCCGGCCACTGCGACCCAGTGGTCTATTGTGGCACACTCTGAGCTAAATTTCATTCACGAGCTCCATCTTTCTCGTAAAGGATACGAGTTTCGTGGGTGAGAGCTTCAGTTTGCAAGATCCAAGTTCTTCCATCCTGACGTCCCCAGCTGGGCACCCTCTCATAACATGTTCCATTGATTCTATATCTTCTTCACATAGCCTACATGAAGGATCCTCAACCGATCCTAATTTATTTAAGTGTTTTCTGAGGCGACAGTGCCCCGTTAATATGGTAGTTAAAACTCTCAGTTCCAACCTAGAGAGTTTAAGCCAGGCCTCGGCTTTTGTAGTGGAAGGTCCACTGATGGCAAGTCGAGCGTGTCTGAGTCCTGGGAGGCTCATCCAATGCTCACAGACCCTCAAGTCCAGCCATCGGTTGTTTTCCATCCTTGCAGTTTCCAGGGGAATTCCGAGCTTAGGCTCCGATCCTATGAACTCCAGGTTAGTTTCTCGAGTGGTCAATGAGTCCGCCTTCTCATTTACCTCAATGCCCGAGTGGCCAGGAACCCATATTAGACGAAGCCTGCACCGCTCTCCTAGTTTGGCAGGGGTAGAGCGACATTTCTGCACTATAAGTGAAGTACAGGTATTGAATGCCAATGCTTGCAGTGCAGCTTGGTTATCGGTAAGGATTTTAATCGACCTATTTGTTAATCCCCCCTCAAGCAAGAGGGTAGCACAGTGGTCAATGGCGAATATTTCTGCTTGAAAGACAATCGCATGCCCACCAAGACAGATCGACTGTTCCTTGGCGGCACCTCGACCGTAGACACCAGCTCCAACACCTTTCGCAGTCTGAGCCATCCGTGTACCAACAGGGACCCTCAAGTAGACGGTCCTTGGAGCTGATTCATTCCTGTCTATCTGGAATGGCCTCTCTATGTTGGTTTTAGTTGTTGCTATGTCCGACCTCGTACTCAGCACTTCATTGTCCTCAATTTCAGACTGTAGGGCGCCAGGCACAAAGTTACCCGCTTCATTACGGGAAAGATGATTGAATCTGTAGAAAGCCATTCCAGTGGCGGTCTAACCACCATCACATAGAGCCACTGGAGTTGCTTGGGGCAAGACCCCACTTTTTTCCACATGTCCTTTGACATGCCCATAGGGAATGTCTAGCCTTGTGTATTATGTTTTCCAGGTGCGAATTCCACGTGAATTTACTATTCAGGGTCATCTCCAGATATTTCGCTTCTTCCACAACCGGAATAAACAATTTCCGCAATTCCGCAATAATATTTGGTACTTCTCTGGCTCTCACAGCCCCACACAGTGAGTCAGTGGGGGCCGCATTAAACACACCATCAATATCCATGAAGGCTGCAGTCTCCTTGCGGTCCAGAGACTGTGTGATCCTCCCGACTAGGTTGTTAAGTTCCAGATCGGTTGATTTACCTTTTTGACAGGCGTATTGATGTTCAGTCAGAGGCCTCAGCGATGACACCTCGGTCCTGATGTATCCATCTAACACCTTCTCCAGGGTTTTCAAAACAAAAGACGTAAGGCTAATCGGTCTAAACGACTTCGGTTGTGAGTTCAGTTTACCCACCTTAGGGATCTAAACAACCCTGACTCTTCGCCAGCTGGCCGGGACAACATTCCAGGCAAGTCTCGACCGGAAGAGTCTAATGAGGTATGGGAGAAGGGTAGTATCCACCCCCTGTTGTAATAAGGCAGGTATGATGGCATTCTCTCCAGGAGCTTTGAATGGCTTGAATGAGCTAATCGCCCACCTGATTGCTCCGGGCTTGATGATCGTTCTTGCGTTCTTTCAATCGTCCTTTTTTGGCCTTTTTAGAAGGCCCTTCAAGGCGACGGTGTCACAGCTTTCACTGATATCAAGAAAGCGACAATTTGGGAAGTGTGTTCTCGCAAGAATTTCTAAGGTCTCCTTTCCAGAGCCCGTGTATCGCCCTTCCGGACCCTCCGCAGATCCGATGGGGAGCGCTGGGCCTCTGGCGAGTACCCTATGCAGCCTTGCACTGACGGGGGTACTTTCCATCTCCCACCAGAACCTGCGCCAGGACTCCCGTTTTGCCCATCTTATTTCTTTGTTGTATGACGTTAGAGTAGAACGATAATGGTCCCAATTGCCGAACTTCTCTTCTACGATTTTCAAGGGCAGGATTCCACCATGAAGTTGTGTCATTCTCAGGCTTTCTCCTGAGTGGATAGTTATCGTGATACGCTGACCCAATCGACCAGGATAGCTGCTCAGCCATACACTCAACGTCTTCACGACTGTTAGTAGATGTGGCATTACCTCCTAAATGAGCACTAAGGGTGGCCCTATATCCGTCCCAATCAGTGCTCCTTGGGTTTCTGTATTCAACCACTGGTCAGATACCAGATTCAATGGTAAATTGAATGTGTCTGTGGTCAGATCCCGAGGTAGGAAATCATTTTCCTGCGCGTCAGCTACAGATTTCCTCGGAGCCCACTCCCTGTCTTTATTGGTAGTTTTAATAGTTTTTGATGGAAGAATCCTTTATAAGTCTGGACTGTAAATTTCTCTTACTCGATTATATTCGACTATCGCAGACTCTCTAGCTCTCATAGCAGAGTAGTTTATATTTATCAGGTGTAATCCATCCAGACTCGTCACTCTAGAAGAGCAACGTATGCTTGTCCACATGTGAACACTGATGACTCGAGGTCCATCGATGCATTAGTCAAACCCAATCCCAGGCTTTTACGTATAGTGATTGCATATGAGACCGAAAGAGGAAATTGTTCACGATGAATATAAGCCCTGCTTATAACTTCAAATTTAGTTTTTACGGGGCCGAGTTCGTAAAGCTGATTTTTGTTAAAAATTATATCTATCTTTTTGATAATTTCTTTATTTTCAAGAAGAGAACTGGTTGACAAATTTTTGACAGCATTTGATCTGTGATGTTTTCAATCAATTGTACGATTTAATCTATGCGCCACACCGTGCCTCTACCACTATTCGATGTAATATATTTAAATTCAATTTTGATATATTCATGTTCAATTATGGCTATTTTGAATTAAAGAAAGCCTATGTCGTGGATACATTATCTACTATATAGAAATTTCCTCCAAATTAGGAGGCCAAAGTTAGCCGCACATGGTGGTGTCTTGTTGCGTATTGTTGGTTGCCTAAAGAACCGTTTCTTAAGGGGCGCGGTGGTTCAACTCTTTCTTCCACACAGGCCGCTTCAGACGTTCAATAATGCCAATATTTTGCGATATTGAAAATATTATTGATCGTGTAAGGATGAAATAATGATGGTTTACTTCCATATTGATGGATTGATGTCAATATTATTGACCGTGTGAGGCACCCTTTTGGAGTTCTTTTTATGGCGTAGGAATGAGCAGACTCATGTTTATGATCTGAGTGGCGGAGGAATACACTTTCACTGAGGTTATTAAGTTAAACCGGAATTGCGATTAGAATGAAAAGTTTTATGTAATTTATGTGGAAGTTATGACTCCTCATGTGAATATTAGTGTTCCAAACTTCTGCAAATTCTTTCCAGAGCCGTACAAATCATGTCGTATCGTTCGTTTCACGACAAGAAGGATATTACGTACCTTTCTCGAAATAGTTCTCCAAGGTGAGGAAGCACCAGGTATGGGCAAATCTCGAATTCAGAAAACAGAGATTCTAGAATTTTTGAACTTTTTCTTACTCTGTGGGACAAATAATGACTAAATCCAAAATTTGAAGTATGTGTGTATGCTAGAAGTTCCCAAACAATGTGACGACCAGTAAGTCAGTTATTACAGAAAGAGGTAAAAATGGAGAAGTTCGACAGTCTGTAATTTCCATGATATAGGTGATATGAGCAAGAAAATTTGTAAAACGGATAATTTTGGTAGTATCCCTTGAATAATGAAGGCACAGGTAGTCTGCTTTATCCACAACAAAGGTATAGAAGGTCGAAAATGCTCTGAAACGGTTCCTGAAAAAGATGCTACGGCCGTGCGTCTGTGTTTTGTTCGTTTACTTTTCACGATGTTTATGTAATTCTGCTTTTTGCTCAACTTGGCGGGGCCACTACCGTGCCCCCAGATCCGGAATTTCAGTTCTATACGTGCTGTGTTTTAGTCAGAATAAACTGTCAAACTTGATAAGTTAATTGAAGAATATAATAAAACGGTGAGCATTCTCGCGCAATAATTTTTCACAATTGCCCCAACAAGAATATCTCGGTGAGATGGTTTCTGTTTTTGGCATTGAAGCACCACACCAGTCAATAGTTTCCCGTTGATATGGGGAATCTAAACGCAAAAGGGTTTGGCATAGCGATGTTCCAAGGGTAGGTGCACCAAAAACAGTTGTCACTCTAGAAAATGTAGATACTGTGAGTAAGATTATCCAGGAAGATCGGTATGCAACATGTCTGGACATTGAAGCATCATTGCTCATTTCAAAAAAAAAAAATTTGCACGAAGAATTGCGTGTCAAAAAATTAGTTACCTGTTAAATACCGCATCTGTTGACCGAAGAACAGAAAACTACAAGAGTGAGGTGGTGTCAAAAAACTCAGGATCGTTTCAACTTTGAAATGTCTGAAAGCGTTCACAACATTGTCAATGGTGATGAATCCTGTATTTATTCATACGAGCCAATCTTCTATTTGGTTATTCCTAGGGGAGAAAACCGTAGCTAAAGTGTCTCCAAAGAGATTGTCGCATCATTTGTGTCAAGAACAGGTTATGGAGCTGTTCTCTGCGTTATCGGGAAGATTGTGTCTGGCTTTACGCATGGTGCTATCACTGACCTGGAGCTATGCGACTCAACGAAAGCTTTCGATATGGTTGTGCACAAAGGACTCGATGTTGCTTCAAAGGAATACCATTGAGGCTGTTGGCCACCTACTTGTTGGGTCGGTCTCAGTGCGTTTCGGTTTTGGTCGATGGTATTACGTCTCTTCGCGATTCATTAGAATCTTTTGTTGTTTTGAGTCTTTGTTTTTATCGAAAAATTCAAAATAATGTCAGTTATCTGAACTGAAATAATGACTGAAATACTTTTCAGGACAAAAATATTAAAACTCAAACAGTCGCCAATTCTACGAATTACAGCGATAAATTAGAATTTTTGCGATAATATCTTTTTTCTCGGAAAATACAGCGTTTCTGCTGAACGTACTATGAGTTACTGTTAAAAATTCCTAGTGACAGACCAATGAAAATGCTTGAGGCTGTTTGAATGTTATTCAACATGCAATTCAGTTTTTGCTTCATTGAAATCGATTAACAATTGTAGGTGCTATAGCTTGGACAGTTTTTGGCGGGATACCCGATATAATAGTCTTCTTCATATTCATTATTATTTCAGATGTCGTAAGCTTCCTAAAGCTTTGAAAGATTGGCCAGCTTTCTTGGATCTCAAGAAGAAAATAGAAGACTTCAGTGAAACTTGCCCATTATTGGAACTGATGACGAATAAGGTAAATAATTCAAACAACTTTATTGATTGAACATAAAAGTTTATCAATTTTTGATTTGTTGATATAGAAAGACATTTTGTTTTATATGTGAAAATGTACTAGGGACATTTTGATTTTCTTTGATTTTCTCTCATCTCAATCTCTTTTAACATGAACCTGGTCGTTTTTACTGTTGTACCAATTTGTATATTCCTTGGTTATCAAGAATGTATAAAACATTTCATCAATTCTGAAATATACTTTGGAGAAAATAATTCAGCATCGAGTGAAATCAAACAAAATGAATAATACTGACAAATTAACGAAGTTACCATTTATAGAAGGTTGATTTCACAGAGCTATAATTGTTGAAGAAAATTGAAAATTGATGATGGTTTTTTCAAACAAGTCCTGTTTGAATTAGTAATTCAATCACTCGCAATCAAAATCTCTCAAAGTCATGCGTGTCGATAACAAAGAGACCTTTTTCATGCTAACTGCAATTTTGCTTAATTTTTTTTTGGCTACATAAACGGTTGTCACATATGTCTTTTACTATCATTCAATTATAAATTATAAATTATTCTTCAGAAGAATTATAATAGAAGCACATTCCCCCCTATGATTCGAATAAGATGTAACATTCATATTGTTTTTGTTATCAAATGAAAATATAATACTTTCTAATCATCGCAATGCTGACCTGGGCATTCTTCGTGATTTAAATCTTCCCGGTATCGACTGGCCCATTAACCTGGATAATAGCAGTGCGTATGGCAGCACGGTAACAAATGTATATATTCTAATCCAGGGGTGCTCAAACTTGAACTGCTGGCGATCTACCTCAAATATGTGTGATGCAGGATTAGGTTAGGTTACAACTGCTGAGCTTCTAATACAAGGGTGCCCAAATTAGAACTGCTGGCGATTTACCTCAAGTATGTGTGATGCAGGGTTAGGTTAGGTTACAACCGCTGAGCTTCTAATGCAAGGGTGCTCAAACTGGAACTGCTGGCGATCTACCTCAATATTTTTAGACTACTTGCGATCGACTCTGAGACGCTACAAGTATGTGTGATGCAGGGTTGTCGTACATACATGATACACCCTACCTACCTACCTACCTAGGTAGGGTGTACCGAAGCATATATAGATATAAGCTCTTCGCACAATATACATTATTTAGTCAAGGTTTGGGTTAGGTTTAGTTAGGTTCTTTATAATATCAATGACTAAGGAGTGACTTTGGATGTTGAAGCGTGGCACTGCGCGTCCTCTGCATACTTTTCATAAGATAAAAAAATAAATAATAAATAAATAAATAAGATCGTACGTAACCACTGAGTGCTAATCGCAAGCATAATGACATGTGATCGTCAGTTAGTCGATTGCGATATTGTGACTTGATTATCTTCATTTCAGAAAATGCATACTCGCACATGTAAGTTGACCCAAACATTTCTGTCAGTTGAATGGCGATTTGCCTTAGATTCGGATATTTATCTTCAGATATAAAACACCAGAAATTTGTTATCAGATGTTGTAGCTTTGATATGTATATCTGATATAATCTGCACCAACTCATTTCCAACAGAACATGAGTTCATAATCAACTGACTTGCTATTTCAGTAGCTAATTCCTCCTTACATGAAAAAGGATAACTCATAAATGATGCTATATTTGCCTATTTACTACAATCATAAAAACGCATTTCGACTTGTCCAAAAATATTCGATAATTCAGGGTCATACGTATCATAATTCAACTGAGGATTCCTTGCTTTCAAAGACTTAAAATGTTTCAGATCCTTTCTTTTCAGTTGATATAGCATAAGTTGCAATTTACTTTTGGATGTGTTTACTGCGCTAATAATCTCAATAATAGTTTTTCCTTTACCTTGAAGCTCAAAATTAATGGTGTTAAAGTGCATTGTGAGGTCAGTCAAAAATGCCGAATCAGTAAGCCATTTTTCGTTTTTCAACATCTGAGTGTCATCACCTCTTTCTTCTTTCAACTGCAACTTAAAGAGCCGCCATTGCAAGCTACGTGCACGGATGGAATTCACAATTTTTGTTGCAATGTCCATAATTTCCTCCGTGTTTAAAACTTTTGAACGCAAAACTTGTTAACATATAATGCAATGGAATGAAAATAATGATGGGAAATCTGCATTAGCTCGACACAATCCCATAAAACCTTTTTTGTTTCCAGTCGTTGCAGGTGCTCCATCGGTTGTAATGCACACTAATTTATATATTGGTAGCTTGTAGTTTTTCACAAAATTGGAGGGAACGTCATATATATCTTCGCCACGGGTCTTCCCCTTCAGAGGAATAATTGTCAAAAATTCCTTCAACATGTTATTGAATACCATCCTAATAAAAATACACAGCTGGGCAGTGTCTGTCATATCGGTGGATTTGCCGAACTGTAAAGAAGAGTATGTACATTTCATGATATCATGTTTTGTTTATCTGCCATGTCCTGACTTATGACTTCAATACGCCTTGTGACAGTCGGACGAGATAACTGAAGTTCTCTAATAGCAGACATGATTTCTTTTTTATTTTTAAAATCTCCAAATAAAATCTCACCCGTTTCAATAAATGCTTCCTTCTCAACCGATCCATTTTCGAATGGTTTCTTGTGTGTTTCGCCAATATATGAGATATTTTAAATGAGGCGATCGTAACAACTTTTGATTGTTTGGCTGGTCTTGGGAACATGGTTTGTTCTTTTTTCAAACAAGATATCAAATCACGTACTTTTCGTTTTCTTAATTCACTCTGTGGCGAAAAAAAGTATTTATGAACCCTTTTATGGTGCCTTTCTGAGTTACCACGCTCAGATATTGCAACTTGCGCACGACAAATAAGACAAATGCACTTATCCTTCACCATACAAAAAAAATTCTTCCTCCCAATCGTTATTAAAATGATACGTTTCAGGTTTCTTAGCTGCACTCATTTTTTACTATTTAATATTAAACTTTGTATCGACGTAGTATTGCCTTTAAGTTACAGTTCAAAATGACTCCAATTCCTGCAGGCGCAACATTTATATCGGCGAGAACGAAAGCCGAAATTTCTAGAAAAGTAGCAAGAATAAAAATCGCGGGTCATCTTTGACACGTACCGCGCGTTACTTTGATAAAGCCGCCTTTTGCGCTAGCAGAGTGTTATTCTATTACGTAATAAAGTTTTGTAGTTCAGTTACCTATTTATTAAAAGTTTTTTTTTTCTTGAGATCTACTCAAGAAGCACTCGCGATCGACTTGTCGATTGAGAACGACCGTTTGAGCACCCCTGATCTAAACTATATTATGCATAACTCCGAAAAATACTTGCCTATCGGACCTGATTTCCTTACGTTTAATGTTTGACTACAGTCATAACCTTGATGGGCCGCTGCATTTTATTTTCAACCTGTGTGTGTCTAAAATGCGATTATTTATCATTTGGAAACTTTCTAACGTAGTTCCGATTCATAAGGCTGGTCCATAATCCATAATTGCCAATTATCCAATAGTTTTTTCCCAAAAGTTTTCCAGGGTACCCACCTACGTTCAATATTCTTCTAAAGGGTGGGGCGTTTTTGAAATGTGAATAACTCAGCTTTTTCAACGTAGAACATTTTTAATTACGTAAAATGAAAGCTTAAATGTTACCATTTAGTGTAGAAAAAGTGAAAAGAATCATGTTCCGAAAATGACATCAGGCAGATGACGTCCGTGTTCCATAATGCATTGCTGTAGTCGATTCTGAAAGTTCTGTATCATTCGCTCTAACAAATCTGTGTCGATTGCCCTAATTTCTCTTGTGATGATTCCTTTCAACTCTTGCAGATTGTTTTCACAACAGGAAAAATACGACGCACAACTTCCTTTGGGGCTCTGGCTGTATGTGCCGTAGCATTATCCTGTTGGAACCAGACATTTATTCTGTTCATTCTTCGTCGTCACAATTCTGGGATAAAAAAGTTCTCCAGCATGAAGACGTATCGCTCAGAGTTTACCCTTAGGGTTGCCCTTTTCTCATCATCGAAAGAATACGGCCCAATCACCCCAAGACGTCTCAGCGCACCAAACGGTGACTTTCTCACTGTGAAGTGGGGATAGATGCAGTTTGCGGAGGTTTTTTGCCGCCCAATATCGGCAGTTCTTTTTATTTATTTATATACTATGTGCCAGCTTGTTGATAGTAACAATATACGGGATAACCCCCATTTACAAAATTAATTCACAATTTTAATGAAGTAAAGAAAAATACATCACAAATTAATCTAATATTTGCGAAAACTAAAAAGCAACAAATTTTCTCTCTACTAAGATGTTATTGTGAGATAGGTACAAATAACTCTTGAATTGTGGAGGCGGTTACTTGATGTAGATCCATGATATAAATGAGATAAAAAACACAAAGTTTAACTTTAATCTACACTTTATTTGAAAAAATTCGACGACGTTTCGCTGACACAGCAGCTTTATCAAGAATAAAAAACAGAATGAAGAGTATGGTATTATAAACAAATCGTAGAACAAGTTGGATGAATAACAGGAAAATCCACACCGAGCCATTGTACAGTTAGTATGAAAGGTAATAAAACTAATTAAACAAGTTAAGTAGGGTGAGTAATTCACATCTACCTGTTCATTCAAAAGCTTGTCCGAATGTTTGTATCTATTTATTTCTAATGCTTCTAGGAGATCTAATTTTGAACTTTTTGATTTTATATGTAATATGTCAAAGTTTTATTGAATGAATGGTTTTCTTTTATTAAGTGGTTTGAATAATTTGAATCAGATTTATTTTCATCGAAGCTACGTTTATGTTCAGATGTTCTTATGCCAAAATTCCTATAGGTCCTACCGATATAAATTTTATCACAAGAACCGCAATTGAGTTTATAGATTCCTGATTTACTTGATTTTTCAACACGAGATTTATTATTTTAATATGTTTACCTAAGTTATTAGAAGTTTTGAAAGTTATATTAAGATTTTGTTTGACGAGAAAGGTTAATATTTGTACTTGCAGAACCGCAGAATGTTAAACTGTTGAATATTTTATAGTCTTTATGAATAGGATATACTTCATTTATTGCTTTCTGATACAGTTTTTACGAATGATTAGATCTATCATATCCGGATCATATGAATTATTAATGGCTATCTGTTTGATGATGTTTAACTCTTTATTATAATCTTCTACTGATAAAGGTAAATTAAGTAACCGATGTACCATGCTGTTTAAAGCTGCAACTTTGTGTTGAATTGGATGTAATGAGTAGTTATGTATAATTGTATCAGTATGTGTTGGTTTACGAAAGACCGAAAAACATGATTATTATTTTGTTTAGTGATTTTAAGTCCAAAAATTAATGGAATCGTTCTGTTCAATTTTTATCGTGAATATAATGTTCAAATGGATGGAATTAATGAAATTAAGAAATAAGTCTAATTGACGAGTAGTTCCAATGAAACATACTAAGATGTCGTCAACATATTTATATCAATAAAGAAATTTGGAAATGAGTGGATGTGTATGAATTTTCTGTTCAATATTATTCATAAAATCTCTGCTAAAAGTGGACTCAAAGGATTTCCCATGATCAAACCATTTTCACTACTGTAATAGATGTTGTTGAAAGAAAAATAATTTTGTTCAATGCAAACGTCCAACAGATTCAATATTCCTGATTTGATTATGTGGTTGACATGATTCGAATTCAACATGTTTTCGATTAATATTTTGACATCACCTGGAGGAACACTTGGGTATAAATTCTCAACATCAAACGAAATAAGTTTTACGTTAGGTGGTAGGTTAACGTTTTTTATGTTATTTATCAATTCGAAAGAATTTTTTATAGAAAATTTTGATTTGAATGAACAATAATTTTTAATGAAATCTATAAGGTAGTGCGACAATTTCACGGCTGGGGCTGTAACGTAGATACGACTGGTCTAACGGGGTTATTTACTTTATGCAATTTAATGAGTGAATACAGTTGAGGTAGTTGAGGGTTTGGTAAAATTAATTTGTATTTATCTATTGCTTTAATTAAAGATTTTGCGTCATTTATTGCAAAATTAATATTTTTCTGGAATGTAATAGTTGGATCTTTGTTTAAAATTGTATAGTTTCCCGACGAAATGAAATTTAGAGTTTTAAATAGGTAGTCATTTTATTTAACGCAATAACAGTATTACCCTTATCTGCTTTTGTAAAAATAACTTCATTTAGTTGAGATTTTTGTTTGATGGCCTTTAAAAACACAATAAATAAAAACACAATATTAAATCAAACAAGATAAAATCTGATTTAGAGAAACTTGGCATAGATACTGAAATTTCTCTGAAAAATATTCCTAATAACACTCACCTTAACTATTTAGCATCTAACATTATAAAAAATGAATCATTAGCTGACTTTGAACCGAGTAAAGAACAAAATATTTTAAAGGCCATCAAACAAAAATCTCAACTAAATGAAGTTATTTTTACAAAAGCAGATAAGGGTAATACTGTTATTGCGTTAAATAAAAATGACTACCTATTTAAAACTCTAAATTTCATTTCGTCCGGAAACTATACAATTTTAAACAAAGATCCAACTATTACATTCCAGAAAAATATTAAAATTGCAATAAATGACGCAAAATCTTTAATTAAAGCAATAGATAAATACAAATCAATTTTACCAAACCCTCAACTACCTCAACTGTATTCACTCATTAAATTGCATAAAATAAATAACCCCGTTAGACCAGTCGTATCTACGTTACAGCCCCAGCCGTGAAATTGTCGCACTACCTTATAGATTTCATTAAAAATTATTGTTCATTCAAATCAAAATTTTCTATAAAAATTCTTTCGAATTGATAAATAACATAAAAAACGTTAACCTACCACAACATGCGGACAAGCTTTTGAATGAACAGGTAGATGTGAATTACTCACCCCTACTTAACTTGTTTAATTAGTTTTTATTACCTTTCATACTAACTGTACAATGGCTCGGTGTGGATTTTCCTGTTATTCATCCAATTTGTTCTACGATTTGTTTATAATACCATACTCTTCATTCTATTTGTCATTCTTGATATAGCTGCTGGGTCAGCGAAACGTCGTCGAATTTTTTCAAATAAAGTGTAGATTAAAGTTAAACCTTGTGTTTTTTATCTCATTTACAAATAACTCTTGTGATAGTTAATACTATAATACATTGTTTAATTTCTTATTATCATCCAACCTTTTCTCTTTCGTCTTGTACTCCTAATTGAAAAAGAATTATTTTAGGCAATGAAAGAACGTCATTGGAAGAGACTATCAGATGTATGCCATTACAATTTCGATGTTGAAAATCCAGCATTCACCCTGAGAGGTGTGATGGAGGCTCCTTTACTTCAATACAAAGACGACGTGGAAGATATATGCATAAGTGCAGTTAAGGAAAGAGACATAGAAGCTAAACTCAAGCAAGTGATAGCTGATTGGGCTGTAGCTGACTTATCTTTTTCGCATTTCAAAGCTAGAGGTGAACTTTTATTGAAAGGCACCGAAACGGGGGAAATTATTATGGCTTTAGAAGACAGTTCAATGATTATGAATGGTTTATTAAGCAACAGGTAAATAATCTTCAAGTATATATCATTATTTTTCCTTGAATCATGAACTTTTGAGTGTGGGATCAAGCTTCCCAAAATCCCAGTTAGATGATGGGGGACAAGATTTGGTGTTCACTGCGCAGACTGCTTATTGCCGTTTTTGGCACTAGTTAATTTATGCTTATATGATAGTATCGAGAGTTAGCAATAGCAAAATTCGACCTCATTTTATAGATTAGTAAGTGGAATTATTGAATCAGGTACAACCAACCCTTCAAAAAGGATATACAGCTCTGGGTCCAAAAATTGGTTAACACTTCTGAAATACTTGAAAAATGGCTGCTCGTGCAGAATTTGTGGATTTATTTGGAAGCTGTGTTCGTGGGCGGAGATATTGCACGTCAGCTTCCGGCAGAGGCGAAGCGATTTAGCGTAAGTGTAATTGAATTTCAATGAGCATCTTTCAATTGTGAAAATTGTAGAACATCGATAAATCTTGGGTTAAAATAATGGCGAGAGCACATGAAGTAACTAATGCGGTTGATTGCTGCACAGGAGATGAAACTATGTTACAGATTTTACCCCATCTCTTAGATCAATTAGAGAGTTGTCAGAAGAGCTTATCTGGATATTTAGGTAATTCATTTTCTTCACCCTAATGTTAAAAAAGTACCGGAAATTGGTCAATGAAACACAAAATATTTATTGTGTCGCCTTTGAAGTTCCGAAATAATACATTTACGCCAACGAATAATCCGATCATCAAAACATTTTTCGAAAACTTTTTCCAGAATCGACTTAATTTCTCGCTGCGGATTAACTTTTATGTCTTCTATCGATTCAACACGAAGTGGTAATTTGAATTTTGGAAAAAGGAAAAAGTCGGCTGGAGAAATATCCGTTGAATACGTTGGTTGTTCGATGGTTGTTGTTTTGGCTACAAATCTGGCTTTTTCGACGAATTTGCTCCCTCAAGCCCGCATAACGCTATTGTAATATTATTTATTTACCGTCTGACGTCTTGGCAAGAATTCCAAGTGCACAGCACCTCAATACTCAAAGAAAACAATCAACATTACCTTGACCTTTGATCGAATTTGACGTTGTTTTTTCGCTTTCGGTTCAGTTCTGAGGTGGTAGGCGGTCTCACCCCCGTCGCTCGGTGTGATACCACCACATCCAGCTAAAGATCCGTGAATTGGTCACCTGTGTGGCTAAGTTTCGGGATCTGGCTGAAGGTCTGGTTTTCAGGGTGGGAAGAATTGGCAACGAAGCATGATGAGCTCTTCTGGGACAAAATCATCCGAAGTTAAAATAGTCTCCCATTAGGATCATCGGGGGGGACTGCCTCGAGGGGTTCATGATGCGGGTAAGTCGAGCACTCCTCCGGCGAATTCGCTGATTCATTCACGTTCTAGAAAAGAAAGCAAACTCTTGATAGAGTTCTGCAACATCAGAGGACTGAGCACAACAACGTGAATGTCGATGCAGTCCACCAGAATCTGCAAAACCCACAACCCCATAAGCTGGCCCTAACTGAAACCCAAAGTCAAACAACCGACACAACGTATTTAATTTTTAATGGGTATGAGTTACATATGAGATTTAGGTTTAAAGGGGACCTCTGTGTTTTCGCCAGATCGGATGTTGCATGCCAGAGAGAGGTCACGATGGAGGACGACGCTTTCGACCTTGCGTGGTTTAAAATCTGTTAGCAGGATAAAACACTGTTCTTATGCTGTCTATATTTCTCGCCAAACGATATTCACTTCCTAGACTGTTTCAGTGTCTAGGTGATAAGGTGGATTGGATTCAGACTCATCATCCGGCAGCGGAGGTCAGGTTAGATGGCTCCTCTACTCCAATAGAACATATGAAGCGGGAAGACATGGCAATCAGCCATAATGTAACGCAGCTAGTCGACGAACCGACAAGAATACCTGATCGCTGAACCGACTTCCCGAACACCTTGGATCTTTTTTTGATTACAGATCCATGTGATTTTGGAGTGGAGGTATCAGCACCGCAAGGCAACTCAGATCACAACCGTATAGCTGCTTCTGGAACCATTGTGCTGCCGCTAAACCAAGAACCTAATCCACCCAGACGCATTTGGCACTATAACCGTGCTAATTGGGCTGCATGAATTCTTTTCTTTTCGTTTTCGTGCTTTCCATTCAGTGATGTTTTCCTTTCAGATCTTGACATCAATGTGTGCACTGAATCTGTTACAGAAATCATTCATGCAGGAATGGATCTCTACATTACTCATTCCATGAAAAGAACAACAGCACAAAAGCCATTTACGCGATTCAATTTCTGAAAAAAATTTAGGTCTTTAGGAACTAGTCGAGCGGCAATACGTTTCATGACTAAACAATCGTTCAAAATGGTACGTGTGACACAGACGCAGAAAGTTCATTGTCTATATCTCTCGAATGAAATGACGATTTTCAATTACCATTTTATTCACTTTATCGATGTTAACTTCAGTTGAAGATGTTGATTGCCGACCAGAGCGTGTTTTTCATAAAGTCGATTCATCGTAAGCCTTTTGTAACATTTTCAGCGATTTGGCACACGAAATTCTAGTTGTGATACAAAATTTGAGACACATTGTTTGTTCGATATTTTCATCCTTTGTAAAAATTGCAGAACACACTTGTGAGAACTGACAAAACCGAGAACTGTAAACAAACTAAATGGCAGATCGTGTTCAAACTCCTTTTCAGTATAGAAACTAGTTGTTTCAACTTAGCAACGACGGAAATTTTGTTAATCGTTTTAAGCAGATATTTTAAATAATCAATTCCCCGTACTTTTTTGACAGAATGTATTTTCCTTGCCAAGTCTACCCCTATTACAATTACTTGAATTTTTATTGATTTTATTGAGGAACGTAAATATAAATTATTTTGATGTTAAATATTGCAAATCGTTGTGACATTCCAATATAAATTTTGAATATCTTTAGGGTTCTTTCAGAAAACTACTTAGCTAGCCAACTTCTCAAGTTATTATACAACTTTTTTCGACAAGCTGCATACCAAATTCTTCTAGAGGTGTTTGTAATATTCTGGGTTAAGTCTCTTGTTTCTATCATCAACTCTTGGAAGAATACGATGCCTACTTGATAGGCAATATGTTTGTCCCAGAACACTTTGAGGAATATGATGCAAAGTCCATTGACCTCATTCCAATGAAAACATTGACCAGGGATGTTGGCTATTATTATAAGAGAATATATAGTGAAATAAAAGTGTCGTATGATCGGTTTCATGACACAAAAATGAACACATTTGGGGCCAACTTCCCCTAAAGAAGTATGAAATAAAAAAGACAAAACAGAAAATAGACCATAGGGATTCTGAACTCTTGAGACTAAAGAATCAATTAGAGGCAGCACACACCATAAAAAGTCACGAAAAGTGAAGATCCACAAAACCTTTACAATGCATTGAGGAGGGCGTATAAAAGCAGGGTTGAAGCTTTGGTCAGAGAGAGCAATGAAGAACTTATAAACAAGACAGGGAACAGAAATAAAGTCATATGGCTGGTTATAAATTCAAAGATCAAAAATATGAAGAGGGTTTCAGCTGATAAGGGTCTGAATGCAGATAGTTTCCACAAAATATGAAAAATAAGAATTCACTCGACACCTATGGTTTCTCTATGGCACTATCGAAAACGTCAATTGAAAGTATAGCACATCCACTAGAATATCCGATAAATGGGTGTTTTGAGGAGATATCAGCTGAAGATAGCCAGAGTGGTTCCTGTGTATAAGAAGGGAAGAAGAAATGTGTATAGTAACTATAGGCCTATATCCCTGGTGCCCGCTTCATCCAAGATATTTGAAGCACTTATTAAAAGAAGATTAGTCAGCTATATTGAGGCAAACAACATAATGGATGAAAGGCAACAAAATTTTCGAAAAAACAGGTCCACTACAACTGCTTTTATTCAGCTGCTGATCGATTTGGTATTTGAGGCCTTGGAAGATGGCGAGGAGGCACTGCTCTCGTGCCTAGAACTGAGTAAAGCTTTCGACCTGGTGGAACATGGAAAGCTACTAAATAAGTTGGACCATCAAGGTATTAAAGGGCCTGCACTAAAACTCTTGAGTCATACTTGAAAAATCGCTACCAGATAGTCGATTGGATAGGAAAGTTATCTACCGGGGAAAATATAACGAGGGGGGTCCCACAAGGCTCTATTTTGGGATCCATCCTTCTCATCCTATATGCGAATGAATCTAACCTTATTCGAGAGAGCCGACAGTCGGGAACCACTGAGAGACAGAGCCCATGATTTACAAACCGAGGCAAGGAATTGGTTGGAAGGCAATGATCTCATATTTAATAGTGAGAAAACCCAAGAGCTACTAATAACATCTGAAAGAAAAGAGGTGGAAAGTCTTCAACTACTCGGTTTCCATGTTGATAGTACACTTACATGGACCCCTCATATAGACTACATCTACAAAAAACTTTCGACAGCAAATTTTATGATCAGGAGAATCACCTTCATTGTAGGGCGTAAAGCTGTTATAAACTTACTTCGCATTTTTCCATAGCATTGCAACATATGGTATCATGTTATGGGGCAGTTTTGCTGATGCAGAGGGGGTGTTTCTACTACAAAAGAAAGCTGTAAGAATAAGTACGGGGGCGACCAGTCAAACGAGTTGCAGAAAATTTTTGAAATCATTGGCTATTCTCACCATTCCAAATTATTTCATTCCCTCCTGTCTGTTGCTTTTTCATGAAGAGAAAACCAGTAAGAAACGTCATCTGGATATACACCAATATGAAACAAGATCAAGGGATATCTACTTCCAATAGTTCGACTTTCAAAGATCCAGAAGTCATTCAGATATTTAGGCGCCAAGTTATATAACCTGCTGCCTGAGGACATCCGTTCTTTGAGCGAGAAGCATTTCAAAAAGGATCGGTTCTAATTAAAAATGAATTCTAATGCATATTCGAATACACACAGTATTTCAATGATCTCAAGTGATTTTAAATTGTGAAATGTATGTTGAATGTTTTCATTTCAATATGTGATGACATGATGTTTTCTATTACTATTTTATATATTCTTTATTTTATGTTGACATGGCATGTACTTTTTTGGTGCTAATTATATATCTATTTATCATGCCATGCGGCTGTGGCCACCCAAAATGATTTAATATGTGTGTTCACTCGCTTCTTGAAGACGGCAAATTGTAAGTTTAAGGAAAGATGGACGATAGAAGCGGATTCCACCGCAAAGTAGCCCTGTAAACAAAATAATTTTTATAGAGGTACGGTTGTCTCTTGAACTGTCTGCTGATTTTCCGCAAACCTGGTTTTTCATTGACACTGGATTTTTTCCGGAAGCAAACCTTTCAGTTTTTCAGAGCATTTACAATAGAAGTATCTGTTGAAAATAGAAAGACTAGCAACATACAGGCTTTGAGCGAGAGATGGGAGATCACCAGTGATATTCGGGTGGTCGATGAGACGTAATGCTCTCTTCTAGACACTAATAGACGTAATGAATGTTTGGGCGCGGAGTCCCACACATGGAAACAGTATTCCAGATCAGGTCGCACCAGTGATTTGTGTAAAACCATCTGCTATGATGGAGCGCTTAACCCAGAAAAAGAACTGATTTTAAATGAAACCGATTTGGCATGGTCATGCCAGCGAACTCCGGCGTTGACTGTGATACCGAGTAAATCATTGTTCGTTTCTGCGGCAATTTTATATGCTTGCATGATTAAAAGAGACTATCCAGCCGTGACTAGAGAACCGGCCACACTCTGATATCTTGTCAAAGTCTGGATTTAGTAACATATGATCTGTTGGTATCTTTGTCGGTGTGACTCCTGACCAGTTATTGGACGCCGACAGTCTACAAACCCAAATATTCTGTTCTCGATGGAGTGGACCGGATCATTAATCTGCAATATAAAGACACCTGGTAAGAGAATGGAGCCCTGGGCTACTCCTGCCTTCACTCGCCACACCATCAACCATCACCTGAATCAATCTACTGAAGAGAAAGCTACAAATCCAACACTCATGTGCGATTAGTTTACTTGATAGATGATCCAGATTTGAAATTTTTTTAGAAAGTGTCCTACAAAAATTTGCGCCTAAAAATATTTCATGCTTACAGAGTCGAAAAGATTATGTTTCCCCCGATTCTTCTTCATTTCGGATCCCGTTCTGCTCGAGATTCTGGGACAGAGTTCTAATCCCGCTTCAATACAACCCCATCTTCCGAGTTTGTTCGACGCGGTATATCTGGTAAGTTGGAGTGATTTCGCGACGTTTTTGTTATGTGAATGAATGTTTCAGGTGGATTTCGACGAAAAGACGAGCGAGTACATAGTTGCCATGAATTCGGACCTGGGGGAAAAAATATTGTTGGAAAAACCAGTGCAATGTATTGGGGCGGTTGAATTGTGGTTAACTCAAATGTTGGCTACTGTGAAGGAGACTGTTAAGAGCATTATTGCCGCGCAAGCACTGGCGCTTCAGGATTCCGACTACAATTTCGTCGTTGGTTTTCAATCATTTTGTGGACAGGTGAAGAATTGTTATTTCGCTTACAGGATGGTCAGATTCCGATATCTCTGTTGCTGCAAATGTAACAATTTTTTTTCGACCTTTGCATGCATTTTTTTTGAGCGGAGAATTATTTCGAACTGCTAATCATTTATATTGACATCTTGCAGGGCGACGAACTAGTTTTTTTGGTTACTTTTTCTTTATATTTTTTGTGATAAAATTGAGATAGTGTATCTTCATCGAAAATTAATAAGATTGTCTTTCTTAAATATAGAAATCTGGCCAACCTGTACAGGATGTCCCAAATTCGTTGTCCTTGAACTGTAACTAATTGAGATATGAGAATGCGATATCCACGAAGTGGTGCTACTTCGTGATGAAATACAAGATGCAGTCAACAAAACTTCCATAGCCCCCTTCAATTTCGAGGTAGATTTTCAAAATCTTCAATTTTCAAGTACCATCGTATCTCGGTTATCCTTTAACATTACGCAATAGTGAAAAGGTCATCTTACAGATTTTTTTTACGAGGAATGTAGTGTTGAACACAGATTCTTTTCTAAGGAACATTTTTCAAGTTATAGTCTAAACTTGTAGTTTTTAAATGGAGTAACCTATATATTCTTACGTGATCGAATTTTATTCGTTATTAAATATCTGAAACACTTGGGGATACTTTCTTTGGAAGACGAAAAATGCTATTTTATCATTATTATTATTATTATTGCTGAATAGTGAGCGGCATAGCCTATGAAACTGTTTTCAAACATAATACTTAAATTAAATATTTTCAATGAAATAAAACTATGCTATTTAGATTTTCACTATATTAACAAAACTATGACCGGTTTCACCACACTGTGGCTGCATCATAGATAGATACAAACTAATGAACAGAGTTATTCCTTATATATTAGTCTTATTTCCTACTTAATATTACAATAGGTACAAGTACAAGGGGTATGTTGCAAAACCCATTGGAGTTGCTTACTTTATGAATTGAAAAGATTGAGTAAAAGAGAAGGATTTAGATCTAATTGACTATTAAGTAACCTACCTAAATTACTTTCCTTGTTAATCTCTAAAGATTCCCATAGGTTGAGTTTTTTCTATTATTTTCATTGTGTAAAATTTTGAAATTATCATTTAAGTTATGGTTTTCTTCGACTAAGTGATTAGAATAATGGGAATCTGATTTATAATAATTAAAACTACGTTTGTGCTCGGATAATCTAACTGTGAAATTTTTGAAAGTTCTACCAGTATAAATTTTATTACAATCTCCGCAAGACAGTTTATAAACACCGGATTTATTACCTTTTTCAATTTTAGATTTGCAGTTTTTGATATGAAGGCCTAAAGAATTATCAGTTCGGAATGCTATATTGAAATTTTAATGCGAAAGGAATGATTTTAATTTTAGACTAGGATTACCAATATAAGTTAAGCTGTTGTATTTTGTGTTAGAACTTTTTATACTTGGAAATGCCTCCTGGATTGCTCTTTGAAATTTTTTGCGTGAAATCATGTTCTCAATCATACTTGGACTGTAACCGTTATTGACTGCTATTTGTTTAATTATATTTTGCTCTTTTATAAAATTATTTTGTGACATTTTCTATGTATCATATTATTGTAAGCTGCTAATTTATGTAGACAAGGATGTGTAGATGAGCTGTGAATAGTAATATCTGTATGCGATGGCTTAGGAAAGATTGCCATTAATTTTAGTAATAGTTAAATCCAGAAAGTTAATGGAGTTTTCTGTTTCTATCTCTGGCGTGAATTTAATATTATCGTGAATTTTGTTAATGAATTCATTAATTTTTCTATCTTTCATAAGCCATCGCATACAGATATTACTATTCATAGCTCATCTACACATCCTTATCCACATAAATTAGCAGCTTACAATAGTATGATACATAGACAATGTCACAAAATAATTTTATAAAAGAGCAAAATATAATTAAACAAATCGCAGTCAATAACGGTTACACTCCTAGTATGATTGAGAACATGATTTCACGCAAAAAATTCAAAAAGCAATCCAGGAAGTATTTCAAAGTATAAAAAGTTCTAACATAAAATACAACAGCTCAACTGATATGGTAATCCTAGTCTAAAATTGAAATCATTTCTCTCGCATTATAATTCATTAGGTTAGGTTAGGTTAGAACATGATTTCACGCAAAAAAAACTCAAAAAGCAATCCAGGAAGTATTTCCAAGTATAAAAAGTTCTAACACAAAATACAACAACTCAACTTATATTGGTAAGCCTAGTCTAAAATTGAAATCATTTCTCTCGCATTATAATTCTTTAGGCCGACATATCAAAAACAGCAAATCTAAAATTGATAAAGGTAATAAAAACAATGTTTATAAACTGTCTTGCGGGGATTGTAATGAACTTTATATTGGTAGAACTTTCAGAAATTTCAAAGTTAGATTATTCAAGCACAAACATAGTTTTAATTATCATAAATCATATTCCCATTATTCTAATCACTTAGTAGAAGAAAACCATAACTTTAATGATTTTACACAATGAAAATAACAGACAAAAACAATCTATGGGAAGTTTTAGAGATTAACAAAGAAAAGAATTCAGGTAGGTTACTTAATAGTCAATTAGATCTAAGTTCTTCTCCTTTACTCAATCTTTTCAATTCATAAAGTAAGCAACTCCGATGGGTTTTCCAACATACCTCTTGTACCTATTGTAATATTAAGTAAAAATTAGACTAATATATAAGGAATAACTCTGTTAATTAGTTTGTATCTATCTGGTGAAGCCACAGTGTGGTGAAACCGGTCATAGTTTTGTTAATATAGTGAAAATCTAAATAGCATAGTTTTATTTCATTGAAAATATTTAATTTAAGTATTATGTTTGAAAACAGTTTCATAGGCTATGCCGCTCACTGTTCAGCAATAATAATAATAATGATAAAATAGCATTTTCGTCTTCCAAACAAAGTATCCTCCAAGTGTTTCAAATATTTATGAACGAATAAAATTCGATTACGTAAGAATATACAGGTTGCTCCATTAAAAAAACTACAAATTTAGACTATAACTTGAAAAATGTACCCTTAGAAAAAATCTGTGCTCAACACTACATTCCTCGTAAAAAAAATCTGTAAGATGATCTTTTCACTATTGCGTCATGTTAAAGGATAACCGAGATACGATGGTACTTTAAATTGAAGATTTTGAAAATCACCCTGTACCTCGAAATCGAAGGGGGCTATGGAAGTTTTGTTGACTGCATCTTGTATTTCATCACGAAGTAGCATTCTCTTATCTCAATTAGTTACCGTTCAATGACAACGAATTTGGGACATCCTGTACAGGTTGGCCAGATTTCAATATTTAAGAAAGAAAATTATTAAATTGAATAACAAATTGAGTAAATTCGCAACATCAGTAAGGTGTTCAGGTCCCATAATGTACCAAGGAGTTGTTCCACATCTCCATCTCTCGATCCAGTCTGTTTTTGAATGCATTCACGGTACCAACTCGAACATTCTGCTCATTCAGTCATGAGTAGACTACCCTGTTGCTAAAAAAGTTTTTCCGGAGCAGTTTGTTGCACTTAAGTCTCAAGTGGTGACCTCTTAGTTGTAGGGAGTCTGATAGTTCGAAAATTTCTAGGTCGCAACTGTAGTATCCTTGAAAAATCATATAAGTTTCAATCAAATCACCTCTTAATCTTCGTTAGGCAAGAGATACAAGATTCAGGATTTGGAGTCTGCTCTCGTAGTTTTCATTTCTCAGCGCTGTAGGGAGCTTTGTAATCCTTCGCCGCACTCTTTCTATTGCCTCTATATCTTTTATAAAAATAGGACCTCATACACTTTGGGCGTATTCAAGCCGCGGTCTGACATTTGATTTGAGTATTAAAAGCCTTAGTAATAAAAAATATCAGGCTGTTTATATGTTTCCCATTTAAGATTTTCTGTTACGACAATTCCAAGATCCTTTAATTTCACACAAACCCTGACCTTGGCCTGGCAATGTTGTATGGATGTCTTGGATTACTACGTCCAATATGGAGTATAAAGCATTTATCATCCTGGAGGGCCATTTTCCATTTAATGGTTCAGTTCTTTATAGTAACTATGTCCTATTGAAGATCCACCTGTTGAGTCATGGCATTGCACCAACAGCTGATATCATCAGCAAACAAGTAGATGTTTGTTCGTATGCCGACAACAAGATCACTAACGTGGATTTTCTGGTAACTACTTGTTTAGTTTTTTGTCGATGGGCATTAGTATGGCAGTTTTT
Organism: Cryptolaemus montrouzieri; assembly: GCA_013387265.2. Lineage (NCBI taxonomy): Eukaryota > Metazoa > Arthropoda > Insecta > Coleoptera > Coccinellidae > Cryptolaemus > Cryptolaemus montrouzieri. The sequence goes on along the minus strand of JABFTP020000083.1, from coordinate 600,132 downwards.
CATTCATTTGGAAGTTATCCTCCTTCAAACATCTTTGTTAAAGCGGTCGCCAAAGTCGCAGACAAGGTTTTAAGACACCTCTTGAGAGAAAAACCCGGAACTCCATCCTCACCTGGGCAAGCCTTATCTCTTAATGACAGTTTAGCTTTCCTAACTTTCCCGGGAGTGAAAACGAGTCTTAGATACGGACCTGATCGATGCTCTGAATCTAAAGTCGGTACACTGTTCAAGTCTTCCCGGGTAAACAATTTTTGAAACTGTACTACGAAGCACTATGCCACCTCAGTTTCATCATTTGATTTTATAAAATGGGATTTTTCATCAATTTTTCGAAAGATGACCATCCAATCAGTGAGTGTTTCGAATAATTCAGCTTATTTGTTTATTCATTAGATTTCTGTCTGGAAATCAATTTATTACACTTTTTTCGTAATTTACTCCGCTTTAATATTTTCAAGAGGTACAGTTTTCAAGTTGTAGATTAAACTTGTAGTTTTTTAATGGAACACTGTATATTTCTACGTAATCGAATTCTATAGATTGAAACCTTCATAAATATATATGACGGTTGAAAACGAGCGAAATAATTCCGTTGGATTTGGTGCTCTAGGCCTCTTTTTTCCAGAATAAAACCTCCTTTCGGTAAATACTCACCACAAAAATTGTCGCATCACCTTGTATTCTGAATTCCACAATCGATTAAGCAGCTCGATCGCAGTTTCTTTGTCAACATATGTTTTTGGACATATGAGTGGAAGAAAATCTTATCTATGTAGTAACATTTGTTTCCATATGATCTCAAACACGTCTGAAACAAGAGTGAGTTTATTTGACTATCAGTATTCATTCAATTTTTCTTCAGTTTTCACGCTAAATTAAGTTTTCTGTGTTTCTCGTTGATTTTCGAATCTTTGAATTTATTGTAATGGCTGCTGAACGTCCTGGACGTTATTTGAGTGATCATGAAGTGGTAAGAATTGTAACACTTGTAGAGGAGGGAGGCGTTACGTGGGTAACTTGTTGAATGTTAATCAAAGCACGAATTTCAAGAGCAATTAATCGGTACCACGAAACAGGGGAATTTGGAAGAAGGTTCGGACAGGGAAGAAATCGGATAACAACACCAGTTTAACTGCACTAAGAGTTCGGCACTGTACGGCTAGAATGCTACAAAATGAACTTGCAATTTCCAGAAATGTGCATATTTCATTGCAAACTGTTAGGAACAGACGATATCAGACCAAGGGTGGCTTCTACTGGCCCGCGTCTCACCAGAGAGCATCGATTTTTTAAGACTTCAGTTTGCGAGGGAACATGCAAATTGGGGTATTCCAGAATGGTCAATGATCTCTTTTCCGACGAGCCCAGGATCTGTCTAGTATCAAATGATACTGAAACCGAAAATTGTTGATATTTTCCATCATAAATTCATCTCTTTTGAATGATACCTTCTTATTTTACTCTTCTGAAAGTTACCAAGCGACTCTTGAATGATCAACCTAAAAGTTTATATAGTATTGTCGTGAAAAAAAGGGTGATGCGACAATTTTTGTGGGGAGTGTATTTGATGAGACAAATATTGGCGGGCAGATTTGAGAACTAGCTCTTGCCAGGAAGGATTATTCATTGATCTACGGATTTTTGAATAATTCTTGACTCAAGTTTACACATGTAGACTACCCGGAAGTTTATCCCAAAAATGTTTGTCTCATCAAATATTTACCGACAGGAAGTTTTATCCTGGAAAAAAGAGGCATAGAGCAACAAATGTAACGGGATTATTTCGCTCGTTTTCAACAGTCGATTTGATTCATGGACCAGCGAAAGATGTTCCTCAAGTGATATTTAACGCTCTCATGTCTTTTTTTTTTTGAAGAAAGGAAGGACGCGGGCAAATTGGCCACGGAGGGTGACCGTTCTCACATCTATTTGTTATTGTTCGTTGCCGGTAGCGGGTTCACCGTCTCGGTCCATAGAGGGCGACTCTCGTACGTATGTACTAGATGAGTCTTTTCTGGAATCGTCAGTGTACCCCGATGGAGCTGGTTAGGATTCTGAGAAGCGATATGCGACACTGATGAGCTCCAAATCAGGACGAAACTGCAGTCTTCCGCTTCGTTTCTCGGCATGCTGCTTAGTTGCTGCTTAGGCTTGAGAACTAGCTCTTGTCAGGAAGATTATTCATTGATCTACGGATTTTCGAATTATTCTTCTTGTCTCAAAATATTAGCATATGCCGAAATCCCGAATAACTCGAAAAAATTAAGAGCTGCGATTCGTTGCCACCAATGAATTTTCCTCTAAAATGAGAAAGTAGATGGGAGTTATTTTCCCTATTTGTAGTATTTCAAATAACTGCGCCGTACTAAAAATCGAAAATGAGACACCCTTTACTACAGCATTCATGATATTCTTTTTCAGGCTGGACTGTTAGGACTTCAAATTTTATGGACAACCAATGCGGAAACGGCCCTCAGAAAATGTAAAATAGATAAAATGATAATGAAAAACACGAATCAAAAATTTCTGGATCTTTTGAACGCACTCATAGATTTGACATCGAAAAATTTAACGAAGATGGAGAGAGTTCGCTTTGAGACAATGGTAACAATTCACGTACATCAACGGTAGGTGCAGAAGGATTTGCAAAATTAAAACTATAAATATTTCATTAACACATTTTCATCTTTTATAGGGACATATTCGATAACATTGTGAAGTTGAGAATAAGGTACATGACTGATTTCGAGTGGCAGAAGCAAAGTAGATTCTATTTCAACGAAGAAACAGACGACGTTACCGTTCGAATCACCGACGTCATATTTATATATCAGAATGAATATCTGGGTATTACTGAAAGATTGGCGATAACACCGCTGACAGATAGATGCTACATCACTCTGGCACAAGCTATCTGTAAATATTTTTGTTGATATAAAGTGTTGTGATCGGACGAAAATTTTGCCTAAAAGAATTGAAACTCTGTTTTCTAATTCAAAAAGAATTGAATACTTTTATTCTAGAACAATCTTCATCCTTTCGTCCGTCCCTGAAGAATCTGATTTTTCGATCCACAGTTTAGATATTATGTACACCAGGTAGACAGCCAGACAAGTATAGGGAGCGTTAGCTTCTCTTGCAGACAGTGTGTAGCGTTGCGGTAGATAGTCAAACTAGTATGGCTTCTTGATATTTTGTTTTTGATCTACCCTTTGTTTTCATGGCGACGGTAAGTAGCTTCTGTATCAGTTCGTTGAAAGTGCCGTTGCATACACATATCTTGATACGCTCTAATGGATTGAGATGAGGAGGTGGCAATCTGGTCTAGTTTTGTGATTGGGTGTGCAATATTGACGAGGTCAAATGAAACCGAAACTGCAGTCAATTGCTCCTATTTATGACATCCAACCGGACTGTACCACTACTATTTGACCCTAGTTGACCATGTTTATGAATGGTGGATCGGAAAGCTAGCTCCTTCAGGGAAATATATTTAACATTGTAAGGATGGTTTAATATTGTTCCTTGAATGAAAGTCTTCAATATGTTCACACATATAGCGATAAATTTCGCATGTTATCACTGTTGAGATATTACCAAGAATTTATTGAGTTTTTTTAATGCGTGCATATCCGACTGACTCAATTTTTCTTGTGCAATAACTGGCGATTGTGATTCACAATGAATATTCATTTTCCAATACAACAAAATAGACGCAGTTATCTAATTTATAGTCAAAATTAACGAAATGTATCTAAAATAAAAATAACACCTTTACCCATGCTGTTTTCGCGAAGAACACATTTCACACATTCCAATTTTAGGGATTAATATGGGGGGAGCTCCAGCAGGACCAGCTGGCACTGGAAAAACAGAAACCGTTAAAGACATGGGCAGAGCTCTGGGCAAATTTGTAGTTGTTTTCAATTGCTCTGATCAAATGGATTTCAAAGGCTTAGGCCGAATCTTCAAGGTGAATTTTTGCCTTTAGGATTTTAAGAAATTTCAAATACAATTTTTTTGTACAGGGTTTGGCACAATCTGGAACATGGGGATGTTTCGATGAATTCAATAGAATAGAGTTGCCTGTTTTGTCTGTAGCTGCTCAACAAATTTATATTGTTCTTGTTGCCAGAAAGGAGAGGAAAGCTAATTTCATATTCATGTAAGACTACATAAAAAGGTTTATGTTCATCAATCGTTTTGATAGTTACTTGATTCGATTTAATCCTGTTAAAAATAGTTTCTATAAAATCAATAATTTGATTATTGTTAGCATAAAATCTTCAGTACCTTTATTGATGAATTTGTTTTAGGGACGGTGATAACGTTTCCATGAACATTGAATTTGGAATATTTCTGACTATGAATCCTGGATATGCTGGAAGACAAGAATTACCTGAAAATTTGAAAATCATGTTCCGTACTGTAGCGATGATGGTACCTGATAGACAAATTATTATACGTGTGAAATTAGCGTCGTGTGGATTCAGGGAAAATATTATTCTAGCCAGAAAATTTTTCACCTTATATCAACTATGTGAAGAACAATTGTCGAAACAGGTTGGTACAAATTTTGTGTAATAGAGGAATATTTAGTTAGAATTGAAAAGATCTGATATTTGACATTTAATGTTACAAGCTAATATAAATAAAATGGAACACTTTTGTCTGCTTTCCACAATGCTTACTTTGGATACACATGAACGCTTTCGGCAGTTACGTCATTTCAAGTATCATTTTATTTATATCAAAATTAATTTTCATAAAATAAATCCATCAATAATATCGAAATTAATATTACAAGAAATTCAATTTGTCCGATAAAGACGTCCTAAATATAATGGTTGAATGGTTTTAATCGAACTTTTATTGTAATTATATCAAAGCCTAATATTCTTCATTCTTTTACCTTATATCTTTCCTATCTTATCTGACTAAAACAAAATTACTATGCAAAGAAAATGAACCCGTTAGTGTGAAAATGAAACATACAAAAATGAAATGTGAATGAGAACAAGTTTCGGAACGCAATCTTTCAACATCCAAACGTTGTTAGATCTCTAATGGGGCATGTCGGTTTTTTGACCATGTATACTGGGTGTTACATAATGGTATGTCACAACTTGAGGTGGTAAATCAACGTGCAATTTCAAGAAAAAAAGTTTATATAAACATAGGTCCGCTGAAGCTTCGTTACGGAGCTACAGGGTGTTGAAATTTCCGGAAAAAAATTGGTTTTTCATCATAACTCCTGCAGTTTTTGAGATATTCAGTCCAAACTTGGAATGCAAGCTATTTTTTACAGCCTTAATCATTATACGTCCTAGATTTTTAACTGAAATTCACAAGGTGTTATCTTTTCCGAGGCCATGTCTCCTATTGCCCTTTCAAACTTTTCTGCAGTACGTCAATGATCAGCGTACAATCAATTTTCGTCATCTTCGTTCAATTAAGAAACTTTTTTTACACTTGTAATTTTTTCGTTTTCCAACCGTTCTCGAGTGAAAAATTATTGAATTTGAATTATTTGAATTGTATGTTATTCGCTATATAAAACAAATAATAGAAATAATCGATACGTATGCCCAAAATTTGCTTCTATTTTGATAGCTCGTCTTCTGAGACTCTACTTATACTTATTCAATATCAAACTAAAAAAAGAACAATCAAAAACTAGATAAATTGCTGGAAGTGTCCTCTACCTGCAAGAATACAGGTCTCTGTCCTTCTTCGCATATTATCACGCACTCTTTGAAATATTCCTGAGGTATTTCTTATCGTGTCACGAGAGGTTATTATTCGATTTCTCAATTCTTCTACAGTGTTCACTGGAGTGGTATAAACTAAACTTTTGAGATATCCCCATAAGAAAACGTCTGAACTATTTAAGTCTGGGGAACTAGAAGGCCATGATTCTGGCCCACCTTGACCTATCCATCGTTTGTTGAATGTATTATTCAAGAATTCCCTAGCTTCTCAATTAAATAATTTCCAATTATTTAGACCCAGACATTTATTGATAATTGTTGTTGATGATGAGATTCTTCAATCAAAAGGGGGTTTTCCTCAGCCCAATAATGATTATTGTGAAAATTTGTGATAGCAGTTCTCGACAAGTTAGCTCCGTCTGTGAACATTATTTCACCATCAAAGTGAGCATTTTCTCTAATTTCATTTAAGAACCATCGGTAGAAATTCAGTATTGAAGGAAAATCACGAGGAAGTAGAGTTTGGACGCATTGAATATGGAACGGGTACAATAAAAAGTCGTGGAGAATCCTCCAAACTGGAACATGTAAAATATTTAACTGATTTCCAATTTTTCTTGGAGGATTCAAATCAATACAATTCAAAACTGCTTCCTCAATATCTGGAGTTCTCCTAGTTTGAGTTGCACCTCTTAAATGATTATTTGCAGTAAAAGTACCAGTTTGCTTCAGCCTTCTGTGGATATTTGAAAACGTTCGTCTGTCTGGTGTTACTCGATTTGGAAAGCGCACCTGATATAATCGCTTAGCTTCTGTTGTGTTTCCGTCAGCCAGACCGTAGATGTAATATATATCAGCCAATTCGGCGTTAGTAAAATTAGCCATTTTTTTCTTACAGCAATAACTTCAAAAGTCTTAAAACTAATCGTTAATTTGATAAACAATGCGAGCAGATACTGGTTCAACTTTAGCAACTGTTAAAATAAATGAATAAATGAAAAAAAATCAAAGCCTACTAGTCTTTTTTTTAGTGCTTTCAATTCAACGAATGCATACAATCGTTCAATAATTTTTTACTCGAGAACGGTTAGAGATACTAAAAAATTACAAGTGTCAAAAAAGTTTCTAAATGGAACAAAGATGACGAACATTGATTCTACACTGAGCAGTGGCGTACTGCAAAAGAGTTTGAAAGGGCCAAGGAAGACATTGCCCCGGAAAAGAAAAATACCTTTTAGTTAAAATTTAGGACGTGTAATGATGGAGACTGTAAAAAATAGCTTGCATCCCAAAGTTGGGCTGAATATCTCAAAAACACCCTGTAGCTCCATAACGAAGCTTCTGTGGACCTATGTTTATATGAACTTTTTTTTCTTTAAATTGCACGTAAATTTACGCCCTCAAGTTGTGACATACTATTATGTAAACCCCTCTATACAGAAATGAACATGTTTAGTTCCGATAGTCTCTATGAATGCTATTAGCTAACTTATCGGTTAATAAGTAAGTTCTTGAAGAGTTACTTTTATGGATGGAAATAATCGACTTGGTTTCATATAAGATCTCTCTGCGATGCAAAGATTGCGTTGGCATTTTTAACAGTTTATGCTTTTGATAGAATCAGTTATATTTTATATATTGGGTTTATTAAAATTGCTTGTAGCTCATTAACCTCAACTGCTATTACTTTGTAAAATTAATATTGCAGAATTATTTTAGGTTCATTATGATTTCGGCCTGAGAAATATTCTGTCGGTATTACGAACTTTGGGAGCGCAAAGGCGAAGTAATCCAAATGACACTGAAGAAACAATCGTAATGAGAGTATTGAGGTACTATATTATTTCTACTAATTGAATATCGAAACTTTTGATTAACCATTATACGTACATTTTTCATATGAAACATTTCAGAGATATGAATTTAAGCAAATTAGTTGACGAAGATGAGGCACTATTCCTTTCTCTAATAGATGATACGTTCCCTGGAATAAAATTGACAACATTTTCATGGAAAGATCTTCAAAAAGCTTTAAATAAACATATTAATCTTCTGGGGCTAATAAATTATCCTAGCTGGAATTTGAAAGTAATACAGTTATATGAAACATCTTTGGTTAGACATGGACTCATGGTTCTAGGTAAGTAAATCATACAGTACCAGCACTAAAAAATCACATTTGAGCTTCTTTATGATATTTCTTACTCATTTGCCGCCTACTGGACGATGCTGAATGTACTGACTGTTAAAAAGGGTGTCCCTCATGGCATTCGTAATAGTGAAATGATTATTGAGAATGTTGAGTATCTTTTAATAGATAATTGTCAAAGCATCATTTTCAATAGATAAGACTAGTCGACAAAATGTTTCTAACACAAAGTAGATTTTTATTTTTGAATGTAAATACCCTTCTAATAAGAGGAAAAATATTCCCAAAGCCCTAGAATGTACCACCTTTCAAATCAATTAATGGATATTTCGATCTAGCAGGTACTACCCCCATGGCATGTAAATCGTTAGTCCTACTACCCAAAAAAAATATCTCAACGCACAAGTATGAAACAGACGAAACGAAGGGACTGACTAACAGAGAACTACAATGCTTGGTTCTTTTGCAACAGTACCAAACTAGTATTGTGCAGAAGCAATATTATGTAAAAAAGTTGGAAATGATGAAACTTGAGCCAAATTGTTTCTGATGGACAACAAACATTTCAATTATAAAAAAACAAGTACTGTGTTTTAAGGAATTTTACTTAATAATTGCGATTCGTACCGCGTTTCACTACACCGTAGCTTCTTCAGACGAATGAATATACAGAAAAATATAAATGAGAATATAACTATAAATGTTCTTGAGTAATTAAAAGCTTATTGGGTTGCTTCTTCTTAAGTGGTTATTTATGACAGGTATATCCAATAAAATTAAGGAATAGATTGCTCCCCGAAAAGATTCAATAGAGGTGAAGGGCTTAAATCGACTTGTTCATTGATGAGTCTACCTGAGTGTTTGTATTTATTGATTTCTAAAGTTTCCCAAAGATCTACCTTCCAATATTTATTATCTGTAGGCAAAATTTCAAACTGTGGGTCGAAAGAATTATTATTTTCTGAGAGATGATTCGCGTAATTTGAATCTGATTTTTATTTGAAAACTGCGTTTATGTTCCGATATTCTAATCTTAAAATTTCAGTTACGAATCGCAATTATTAAGTAAAATTACTTAAAACACAGTACTTGTTTTTATTATTGATAATGAAATTTTACCAAGTAAAAGCCTCCCAAATTCAAACATTTCAATTTATAAAAACTCAGTCCCTGATGACGAAGAGGGGGGAACACCATCATTATTGCTTAAATCATCATGTTCCTCATCTTCGAGCTCATCATCTTCTAGTATCAATTCAGTTGGATCGAATTCAGGATCACCCAAAATGTTCGCCACATTATCAAGCACAAGACAAGTCACTATTACTTTTGGTACATTTTCTAATTTCATATGACAGACATATTGTAAAATAGGAAACCTGCGTTCAATTATTACCCTCTCTTTTTTTATAAGCTTATAATAATTTGACTTAACTCCTGCAGTAGGATTTCTGAATGGAGATATTAGGCATGGCTCTATTCCATATCCATCATCAACAAGCAGCACAACATTGTGCCTATTTCTTAATTGTGAGCATTGAAAATTTCTCCATATTCTTGAAACATGCACTGATCCAGGCTAACTGACGTCCACACTCGTGAATATTTCTTTGGCATCACATGTAGCTTGCACATTCATTGTTGGTTTTCCTTTTCGATTAATGTATTCATACCCATGAAGATTCGGTTTCAGAATCCCTATGTGGGTACAATCAATGACGCCAATAGCTGTTGGAAATTGATACTTGCTCTGCCATAAGTTTTTCTTTTGCATTATTTCATTGTTGGTAGCAAGAACCTTAATCCATTCATTTGCATGTGCATATATTTTGTCAATTGTGTCATTGCCGATGCGAGATACCGTAGCTTGACTCACTTCAAGTTCTTGGCTTATACCTTTCTAATATCTTGGATCACTGAGGTAACGTAAACATATCTTCATTCTCTGGACAGATGACAACGTACCACCTCAAGTTCCTTCACTAGTTCCTCAGAACCTGTTTGGAAGCCACTGTACATTTTTCTCTTCAAACCGGTATAATGCTTTAAAACGTGAACAAGAGTAGGCAAACGAGGCATGTAGTGTTTTACATCCCTGACACCCACAAAATCTGCCATTCTGCTAAGAATCGTACTGAACAGCTTTTCACTTCGGAGTTGAGTCAGATACTGACCAAACTTAGCTTTTTCGAAGGGTTTACTTTTCGCTGGAAGAAAAAGGTCGCTATTATGAATACTCATTTACTCCTCTACGAGTATGAGTATGAGAACTGGCTTGTACTCTTTAGGAAGTATAAGAATCCGCTCGACATTATAATGAATACTATGAGAAAGATATCATGTATGGAATTCTCGCTTGACTCTTGGAGAAACATAATGAATAAATGAATCGTTTGTCACTTGGCAAAGGTTTCACAAAAATTTATTAAAAATACATAGACATATGTTTCGGGTTGTTGGCCCATTATCAATAGTAATACAATACTGAATTCAAAATGAGTGCTTTCACTTATGTATAGCGGCATTCACAACAGGAGGTAAATTGAAGTCTAGTTGATCGTTGCAAATTGGCTAATTTTTCCTATGAGCGGACGTTATTTCAATAATCTCCAAGATGTCCATCGTTTTTTCTTTATTACCTGGATGCATGAGTTCGATATTCTCGAAATCTATGAAATGATTTTCATTGATGCAGTGGTCCGAAAAAACCGTAGAATTATCATTTTGGTGAATAAATCTTTTATGTTCTTCAACTCTTTTCTCGATGCCTCTTCCGGTTTGGCCTATATAGAATGTCTCACATTCACTGCAGTGTATTTTATATACTCTGCCTTTATCCAATAATTTTGTTTTATCTTTATTATTAACCAATAATGAACCAAAATTCTTTTTATGAGTGCTGATGGTGTTAATATTATTTCTGTGTAATATGTAACATATCTGTGAAACCTTTGCCAAGTGATAAACGAATCATTTATTCATGTTTCACCAATGTCAAGCGAGAATTCCATACACGATATCTTTCTCATTCATTCCGTACGTATAGTAGTATTATCCACATCAACAGTCATTTCATATAACTCAGAGATTCTCTATTGCTTTGTATGTATCGTCCCGGCAATGCAGAATCAATTCTCTGAATAACAAACTTTTATCAATTTTTTTTCTGAGTCCTGTTTTTCACTGAAGCTCACTGTAACATTGGATAATCAAACGATGTTAGAAGAGAATTTCATAACAATAATAATAATAATAATAATAAATCGTCTTTATTTACTGTACCTACAAAGTGTACAAATAGTGTTCTACACTGGCGAAGTTTAGCCGTGGCTACCCTTCCACTCAACCAGTGAGAGCACTAGAAAATATTAACAAAGAAAAAAGAAAATGGAATTCAACTTCATTCACATACAGAAAAGCATGTTTCTAACGGAAGGAAAAATTAATAAATCAGAATGAAAATAAGTGAACTAACCAGTGAACAATATCAGACCTGGATATTTCTGCAATATACCATGGTTATAAGATGAAACAATAATAACAAAAAAAATAAATATATATATATATATTCAACTAACACTAAACGCGACAAAAAAAAACAAATTGATTCAACTAGGAGCCTACAAAGAAAGAAAGTGGTTTTGAAATATTTACGAAACATAGAAAGTGAAAATGTTTTTGTCCTCTTGTCAAGGGAGTTATAAGTTTCAGATCCAACATAAATGAAACACGTTCGAAAGAACTCAGACTTAAAACGAGGGACGTGCAGCGTGTCTCCACGCCTCACATTCACGTCATGCAGAGCTCCGCGACTGACCAACTTATCTCGTAAATAATCCGGTGTGCCAATGAGAAGAATTTTATGCACAAAATCAAAAGCTGAATTTTCCATGCATGGTTCATCCTATTCCATCAGTCTTGATGGATAGGACCACTCACGTGATCAAATTTTCGGAGACCAGCACAAATCGACAACAAGTATTTTGCACCTTCCGAATACGATTTTACTTACCGAATCTAAAACGGGTAGTACATGACGTAACAATAATAAAATGTTGGCAGAGTAAGAGTCTCACACGATTTCTGTCTTATCCTTTGCGACAAAAACTCTCTCGAGTCATAAAGAAGTTTCATTTTGAAATAAGATTTTTGCAGTAATGCATTGAGATGCGAGACGAAGGTGAGTTTCACGTCGAAAAGAACTCCAAGGTTTTTTTCTTCTTCAACTATTGGTATCGAACAACCATTCATTGATAAGTCAATATTATCTTTGACAAATTCATATTGGTTCTTGGGAGAAAAACCAAGGAAGCCGACTTGGAAGGATTAACTTATTTTATTATAGATTATTATATTATATATATATATATATATATATATATATATATATATATATATATATATATATATATATATATATATATATATATATATATATATATATATATATATATATATTCTTTTGAAAAAGAGGATTTACAAAAATTTAATTATTATATTTACAATAAATGCTTATATCTATAATTTTGGTGTGTCAGAAAAAGCACATGTGTGAGCTCAGGAAATGTAACAGGGGAACCATACTATCTTATATATGATTCAATAAACGAGTGAAAAAATCTGAGGAAAAAACTGGTTTCCTTGTCGCTACTGCACTAACAATAGCTTGTCTGTTTATGTTGTGTTAGTTTCGTGTGTACAAAAAAAGTACCAAAGATTTTTCTGCTTAGCCGCTTCATTCTCTCTTGCATTCCACGATTCCTAAACGAAGGCAAGGGTGAAGGAAAGGGGGTTTGTAACAGGAATCATACTTCTTATATGTTTAAACAAATCTGTTTGATCGAGGGGGCCCCGATGGCCAGGTTCAGTCTTCCAAGTGATGCCGATTATGATCTATAGATGTTTTAGAATTATTATGGACCCAATAATCTGGGTTGACATCGCCCATATATTATTTCTTCATGGAATTTGCTTAATTTTAAGGAAGATTTGCGGAAAAATTTTGACAGTCGTTCGAAAAATATGACATTTGTCATAAATAAAAAAATAAAAAAAAAATAGGAAGCAAACTTACAGGCCTCCAGTCCTCGATTGTAACAGGTTTTTTATTTTTTGGTATAGGACATATTGAAGACATTTTCCAGGCATCTGAATAATATCCAATTTCGAGACATAAATTGACAATATGCGTTAAATAAATCAATATAGTAGGAAAACAGAGCTTGATCATTTTAAGAGATATACCATCAACACCACATGAATTTGATCTGAAATTCTGTACAATCTTCACAATTTCTGTTGGTTCCGCATATATAAAATGAAAAGAAAGATCCGGATTGAAGCTGTTTTTTTTATAATATTCGACCATATCGGAATCCGTTCGAACAGACTTGAAAACTTCGGAAAATTTAACATTAATCTGATCCTGGTCTAATAAATGTTCTGGAATTTCAGTAGAGCCCTACCCGCTACACACACTTATTGTTCATAAACTAGACCAGAATTTTTGGCGTCGTTCCTACTCAATTGTTCTAAAAACATTTTTTTTTCTCTTATACTAGCCTGTGCAAACTTACGCCTCTTTTTATAGATAAGCCATTTTTCATCAGTTCTATCGCGTTTAAAAGTCGCATATGCACTGTCTTTGTCGAAGTATAATTTTCAGCGTGTCAGTAAGCCAAGGAGCGAAAGGCTTTTTGACTACAGTTCTTATTGGAGCATGTTTATCGAAAAGTGCAATAATCTGTGCATTCAAAAATTTTATCTTGTTTTCAATATCCCGAATAGATTACTTTAATTGGTTTTCCAATGTGAAATCATTTATGTTTTCTCCTCTCGATTATTTTACCATAAGAATAGAAGAGTGAAATTGTATGTATGATATATTATACTAACTTTTTTCATGAAAAGGTCCAACTGGGGCTGGAAAAACAGAATGCATGCATTGTTTGATGAGAGCAATGACCGAGATGGGCCAACCACATAAAGAAATGCGGATGAATCCAAAGGTGAAAATTCATTACAAAAACACTTTCCCAACCAATAATACTATAACTTCCCAAGGTTTCCTAAGAACCGTTGCTTTCGAATTCAGAAAATGCCAATGTTTTTGTGATTTTTTCAATAATTTTCTCTAGGCTATAACCGCTCCACAAATGTTTGGTAGACTTGATGTAGCTACAAATGATTGGACTGATGGCATTTTTTCAACACTATGGAGACGTACCCTGAAGCTGAAAAAAACTGATTTTTGTTGGTGAGTTTATTCAAGTCAGTTAATTTGTTGTTTTTTTTTCAAATTTAATAATCTGTGTGTATGTATTTATCAATCGGCTACACAAATAAGGAACAAACGTCATTTGTATAAGAACCATTTAAATATACCCTTCCGTATCAATAATAATTTGACTAAATAAATGAAAAACAAAACTAAGTCCACTAAAATAGTCAAGTGTTCACGATTTCTGTAGTGACGAGGATTTCAATCTCATTTCTCATTCATTCTCATTTCAATGATAAATTGTCCTTTGGTTGGTCCCACAATAATACAAATTATCTTTCAGAATATAGTCACTCTGATTCTTTCAGGTTAGTGTTAGATGGTCCCGTAGATGCAGTCTGGATCGAAAACCTAAATTCAGTTCTAGACGATAACAAAACCCTCACCTTAGCTAACGGCGACAGAATCGTGATGGCCGCCAATTGCAAACTCGTCTTCGAACCTGACAACGTAGATAACGCTAGTCCTGCCACGATATCCAGAATGGGAATGGTGTTTATGAGTTCATCCGTTTTACCATGGACCCCGATCTTGGACGCGTGGCTTAAAACAAGATCGAACCAAGAAGCTACGGTATTAAAGAACTTATTCAACTCGATTTACGAAGATCTACAGTTACTAGTGTTGATCAAGTTGAAACCAAAGATGTTTTTACGAGAAGCAATGTATATACGCCAATGTTGCGATGTTCTCAAGGGAGTTTTGGATGTTAATGAGGAAACAAGTAAGTTTTTCATATGAGACAACCCTCTGAATCCGTTACTGCATGTTAGAAAACTTTTTCAAACCAGTAGAATTAGGATCAACAGCAGGAATATGTATTCTCTCTTTCACTGCAAAAACCTGAATATATTCAACTGGTAACCAAATTTCTTTTATTTTAGGAGTATGGACCGATAGACAGCTGGAACGCCTCTTTCTATTCTCCATTATGTGGTCACTCGGAGCACTCCTAGAACTGGACGATAGATCTAAAATGGAAGACTTTGTAACCAAGCACCACTCCAATTTGGAATGGCCGAAATGCGGAGAGAACGAAACCATCTTCGAATACCTGGTGAATCACGAGAACGGTAGATGGCAGCATTGGTCAGATCGGGTGGAACAATTCGTTTATCCGCCAGATGCAATATTGGAGTTCACGTCGATTCTCGTGCCGAACGTGGATAACGTTCGCACGCATTTCCTCATTGGAACTATTGCGAAGCAAAGAAAATCCATTTTGTTGATAGGTAATTGTTTCATTTCCTTCATTGGATTTTTTTCACCAAACGGGCCTCTTCGGGGTGTTTTGTCACTCCCATTTTGAATAGGTGGTTGTTAATTTGATTTTTTAGGGTGATATTTCATTTCATACCCTTCTTTGAATTTTAAAATGTTATATATGAAATTGTAGCTGAACACTTGGTGAAACAAAATGAATGAATGATTAATTAAAATACTAGGCAAAGGTTTCACAAAAATTTACTAAAATACTTGATATGAATTTCGGATTATTAGCACATTATGAGGAGTAAAACAATATCGAGAGACAAAATGAGTGGTTCTACTTGAATACATTCTATCGAAAAAGTACCGAAAGTTGATTATTTAAAAAATATGCTTAGAGCGATTGTCGAAATTGTTTATTTAATTAATACATGCCCGGCAGGATTTCTCCCAATTAGGGGACAGAAATTATAGTTTGAATGAACATAAACTAAATACAATTTGAAAAACATACCGTTATACTTAAAGAAGAGTAACATTAGTTTCATTTTATTACAAAATCCAAAGAAATGATTTTGTAGTTCTACCCTTCGTAACGGTCAGAAGTTCCTCCGAAAATTATTTTTACTGTGCGAAAAGTCCGCAAGGGACGCGATGATATTGTAGAAATGACAGCTGCGACTTATTGGTGAATAGAAATAGATGTCTGTTGATGCTTGTGACGTAAAATTTCATTTGGTTCCTTTTCATGGGCCTCGGGACTAAAAACCTTAGCTGTCCAAGCAAGTATGGACGCTTTGTAATGTTATTGACCTGGAACAGGTTACTTAAAACTTTTCTTCGACAGCAAGTTCTATCACAGAAAAGCGTGTGGTGAGAATACAATTAGATATGCCACGGTAGAGATAGACTCTATCCAACTTGAACGAAATGAATTTCAAAAAAGTCCTCCAACAAAGAAACATATTTAACATGATGGGGATCCCACACCATAGAGGTATTCTCTAATCTTGAGCGAACGAATGCGAAGAAGAGTCCTTTGAGCGTCTCAACATTTTGAAAACTTCTGGAATTTCGTAAAAAGAAGCCTAACATTCGTTTGGCCGCCAGAACAACTTCGACAACATGATCTTCAAAAACCCACTCAGAGTTGAGAAGTGCCACGAACTCCCTACACGTAAATATGAGTAATACAGTGCATTCAATAGCGGTCGAGTTGAGGTGGAAGATTTGCCCCGCTCTGGTCGGTCATGGTAATAGCATTTCGTCATTTAAGTTCGACAGAGGTAGGTAATGAACTTTCTGTGTCTCACGAATCAATTGTACGATTTTGAACTATTGTTTGAGCATGGAAAGCGTTATCGCTCGATAAAAATCGAATCGCATAAAGAACGCTGAGAACATGCTAGAACGAGTCTACTCCGGCACCACATTTATAAAACGTAGTGTAACTAGTGATGAGACATGGGTTTAAGAGTATGATATGCGAACCAGTCAACAAGATTCGAAATGGTGCCTTGCAACTGAACCGAAACCGAAAAAAACCACGTCAAAGTCGAAAGTTAAGGTAATGTTCACTGTTCTCTTTGATAATCGCGGTGTTGTGTACTCGGTATTCTTGCCAGAAGGATATTACCTGATCGATATGCGGCGTTTGACAGAACGAATTCGTCGAAAAAGCACAGGTTTGTGGAAAGAAAGAAAGAAAACTGATGTATTTTGCACCACTATAATACACCATCTCATAAGGCTATCATTTCTGATGAAAAACTCAACAAATACCATCGAACAACCACCGCATTCACCTGATGTGGCTCCGGCCGAATTTTTTCATTATCCAAAACTCAAATTTCCACCGAGGTATCCGTTTTGAATAGCTACCAGGTGGAGTGAAAAGTAACCTCCTTGGTCGCCAGAATGAGCTGCTACTGAACACATTTAAGACTTTTATTCAGGGGACATATAGCTTTAAATTTCGCATCTTATCAGTATTGCGATATGATGTAAATTTGGTTAACATCCAGACAAGAATTCGGCCCACGGCTCTTGGATGACTTCAGAAGTGACGCGGAGGATATCTGGGTATCTCTGAACGTGAATAGTTCGAAGTTATATATTTGCTGTGTGTATTTGCCCCCTGGGGATTCTGTGGCAAGTGATGTGTTCGCTAGTAAATTGGAGAGCAATATAGTGAACATAAAATGTCCATTTCTTGTGTGTGGTGACTTTAATGGGTGAGCTCTGATAAGAGTTACTTGATACCTACTAATATTGAAAATAAATATTCAAATATATTAGATACACTTGCATTTGTCTGAAGCAATACAATCATGTGAAGAATAGTAACGATAAAATTCTTGACTTAGTCTTGTGTAATAAAGAAATTGTCTCGAATACACATAAAAGTGCTCATCCGTTTGTAAAAGAGAACACACATCATCCCACACTGGAGTTTATTCTTGCCTTGTTCAAAGAGAAGATGATGAAAAGTTCGAAAATTAAACATTTTTATTACGATTTCAGAAATGCGAATTATGAAGCTGTTAATGCTTCATTATCGCTGATGAATTGGGAGTTTCTGCTCAGCAGCAGCTCTAAGGGAATTGATGAAAATCTGGATATTTTTTATGAGAGAATCAATGACATAATCGGTTCTGTTGTTCCTAAGAAAAGAGTCGCTAAGTGTTTTTCTTCATTCATTTCGAAAGTTACTATTGCTACAATAAGAGAAAAGCAAAAATTTCATAAAAAATGGAAAATTAGTGAAAATGTCAATGATCTCAATATATTCAAACAGCTTCGTGCTCATTCGAAGGAACTTATTGAACTTGATTTGAATAAATTCATCTCTAACATTGAGCGGGAACTGCCAACGAACAGCAAATCATTCTGGAAATATGTTTCTCTGGGACGGGGCTCTAAATTACCTAATGAAATGAGGTATGGGGATATTTCTTCATCAGATGGAAAAGAGATATGCAATCTTTTTGCCCGTTATTTCGAGAGTGTATATGTTCCTGTAAGTCAGCAGCGTAGTCGTAGTGTAACTGTTAAAAACTGCAATAATGATGTACTATCAAATATTCACATAGAAGAGGAAGAGGTTCGAGAGGTCCTCGTAACCCTTGACATGTCGAAGGGTTCAGGTCCAGACACATGAATCTTTCATTAGTAGTTCTGGGGTACCGCAGGAACTCATCTCGGTCCTCTTCTTTTCTTAATTTATATAAATGACATAGATAAATGTTTCCGGCATTCCAGATTCTTGCTCTATGCAGGCGATCTGAAAGTTTTAGATCTATCAGATGCTTAAGGACTGCCTTGATCTTCAACTAGATTTGAATAACTTGGTTGAGTAAATCAATTATCTTTGAATTTAAATAAATGTTTCACGATAACTTTTACTAGAAACCATTCCCCTATCACTTTTCAGTACTCAATTGGAAATTCATTGTTGCGACGTGTGTCCACGGCTTTTGATGATGGGTTATATTTTCAGGAAAAGTAAGGAATTTAAATATGTAAAATCACTTATCACTTCATATTATGCTTACATCTACAGTAAATTAAATTTTGACTCATGTATTTGGAACTCTCGTTATGATTGTTATTCCAACCGACTTGAACGCATTCAGAATAGATTCATACGGTTCATATGCTTCAAAACTAACTTTGTTATCCTGAACCACGACTACGCTCCTGCCCGTAAATATTTCAATTTATTGTCACTTGAAAATCGTAGAACTATAGCTGATATTTTGGTTTTGTTTAAAATATTGAACTGCTTACTTCAGGTACCTGAGATCTTGCACATGGTTACTTTTAATGTTCCTACCAAATCTTTGAGGCACCACGACCTCTTCTCTATAACTTTTAGAAAAACTAATAGTGCACAGAACTCCCCTATCGATAGGATGCTACGTGTCTGCAACACGCATAGGAGTATCAATTTGTTTGGGGTCACATTGGCCTCTTTGAAGACAACATTACGCTTGCTCTTAACTGACTAACATCAAATTCATTCAATCGTTCGTTTTGTAATATTCATTTTGTATTTCTTTTTCATTCTTTCTGTGAATACAACTCACTATTAATGTCTTATATAATACTTTTTTTAGAATACTAGAGTCTATGTAACTAATATTCATCTAGTGAATGTCATTTTGGCTTCGGCCGTGGACATTCCTTATATTGTTCTTAAATAAATTAATAAATAAAGTATTGAAATGTTAACTTTTCGACAAATCGCATCTTGCAGACACAGTGCGTATCGTGCGATAGATAGTCGACTAGTGAGGCTTCTTGAAGTTTCCTGTTTGATTTACTCTTTTTCATCATTTGCCAGTGGCGCTGGTAGTAGATAAAGAAATTTAGGAATATTCTTGGTGGTTCCCATCTTCATCATAGAAATTTAGTGTCCAGCTTCGATAGTTACTTCATTCTGTGATTTTTTCATTCGAAAATGTCCTCTGAAGAATTCTACTGATATTACCTACGGTTTAAATATTCACGCATTTCAAAAAAAGTCGCCCTTGAATATTCAGACAGGTTTTTGTTATGTCCTTTGGAAGGTGAAGAATTCGCAAAAACAAATTACGACACCCTGTACATTGAGATATGTTTTTACCTTGATATATTTCGTTTCACAGCACTATGCCTACTGCTTTTGATTGTTTCTTCATTTAATTCCATTACTCTTGGTTAATAACTATCACTGAAACTAAGATCTCAAGATTGTGTTCTAAACTTTTCTTTTCTCAGGAGAACAAGGTACTGCGAAAACTGTAATGATCAAGAGCTACACTTCTACTTTTAATGTTGAGTATGCCCTGAGCAAAAGCTTCAATTTTTCGTCAGCAACTACTCCCAATATGGTGCAAGTATGTGTATCTGTATGTGTATGTATTTCTGTGTGTAAATTATAAGAACTGTTTTGCAGAGAAACATAGAATCCTACGTTGATAAAAGAGTTGGTACTACGTATGGACCACCAGCTGGGAAAACTCTGACAGTATTCATTGATGACATCAATATGCCGGTCATTAATGACTGGGGTGACCAAATAACCAATGAAATAGTCAGGCAGCTCATGGAATGTGGAGGTAAGAGCTTATTGCAAATGATGTTGACTATCAATATTCATTCACATATCTTGTGGTGGAAGAATATCAAAACATAGATGAATTATGTTCTCTATCTGCTCTTTCTGTTCGTCTATACCACATCCTCAGCCCCATTGCCTCTGAATGAGATAACCATTCATGCAATTTTCTTATTTCAGGGTTCTACAGTCTCGATAAGCCAGGAGATTTTTCATTCATCGTGGACATACTGTTTCTTGCTGCGATGATCCATCCTGGAGGTGGAAGAAATGACATTCCCCATAGACTGAAGCGACAATTTTGCATCTTTAATTGTACTCTTCCAAGTACAACTTCAATGGATTTGATATTTAGTGAGTACTGTCTAATTTTCATCTTTATATAATCAGTCATCAGAATGTGCATTAGACATTAAAATGTAGGAATGCATTTGAAAAGAGGTACATGTCAACATCATGTAGCTAATTTGTGACTCAGATTGAAGTATTGATTTGGAAAATACGCGTTTGACAAAAGGGTTATACATTTAGGAGCTTAACAATTCCCAGAGCTTTCGCCTCAATAAGCTTTTCATATGGGGGTGGGAGGTCTGAGCGAATAAACTGTAGTGGGTTAGGAGCTTCTGACTTCTTTTGAATTATTCAGTTGTGCTTTTGCATTCTGTCGAAAAACTACCAGGAAACACAACATATTTATTTTTCATCCAAATTTATTGTATCGCCTTCTAAGTAGGTCCCTTCGGAAATAATACATTTACGCCAACGAATAATCCAATCATCAGAACCTCGAAGTGGTAAACTGAGTTTTGGAAAAAGAAAAAAAAAAATATATATATATATATATATATATATATATATATATATATATATATATATATATATTTGAAAAAAAAGGTTTCAAAAATTCGAATAATTGTATTTACAATGAATGCTCTTATATTTATAATTTTGTTGTGTGTCAGAAAAATACAATCGTAAAAAACAAGCGAATAAATAGAATACCAGCGGAAAAAACAGACCATGTCCGTTCCTTAATCGCGCATCATTCCTCCTACGATTGACCCTAAAGTAGCACAGGAAATGTAACAGGGGAACCATACTATCTTACGTATGATTCAATAAACGAGTAAAAAAACCTGTGGAAAAAACTCGTTTCCCTGTCGCTATTGCACTAGCAATAGCTTGTCTGTTTATGTTGTGTTAATGTCGTGTTTACAAAAAGAGTACCAAAAATGTTTCTGCTAAGCAGCTTCATTCTCTCATTCTTATCTTGCACTCCAGGACTTCTTCACGAAGACAAGGGTGAAAACAAAGGGTTTGGGACAGAAAAAATCTGTAACAATGGAAAAAGAAAACCAACAGAAAAATATTTCATCAAACATACCTAACTATTATATCTAAACTCACTAGAATCTAAAAGCTGAACTAATGCTCCTCTGTTTTTCAACAGGGAACATCTCATACACCTTTTGGGAATGAAGCACTACGGGGGGTAGCCCTTGCCATATCAACATACACCATGAGGATAAAGCCCTAAGGGGGACCAGTCCTAATCTTATCTAAAAACTTAACTAATGCCCCGCTGTTTTTCAACAGGGAACATATCATACACCACTCGGGGGTGTAGCCCATAATGATCTCAAGATTCAAAACTGATCCCCTAAATAGACTTGAAGTTCTCTACCCAGTTAATAAAATTATCTGAAACGGAATGAATTTCCTGAAAACCACCCGTAAAATGGTAAATAGGACAACCGAGGACTAAATGTCTTATTGTTTCTTCAGCTGCGCCACATTCACATGCCGAACTTTCTACAGTATTCCATTTGAACAACATACTATTATTACGACCATGTCCTGTCCTGAGACGATTTAAAGTACACCATTTTACCTACTCATATCGAAACCTGCAACCCTTTTGGAAGGATCCTTCATGAGAACTTCATTGAAAACATCAACTTCCTGCCATTCAGTTTTCCAAAGATCAACACCCATCACCTTTGTACGCAAAAATTCAATCGACCAAATAGGTTTCCTAGATTTCAATCTCAGGTGGATTTTGAAGATCGTGTATTATCCGAAAAACTTCTGGAAATGAGTGATACTTATCCCAAGATGATTTAAGAGCTAATTTCCTGCGAATATGGGAAGGAACTATATTACAAATAACCGGAAGCCATGGGGTAGCAGTTGAATTGATACATCCACTTATAACTCTCATAGAACAGTTCAACTGAGAATCAATCTTATTGACATGAGCACTATTCAACCACACCTGACAGCAATATTCTGCTGCTGAATATACTAAGCTAAAGCAGTAGTTCGCAAAGTAGAGACTCCGGCGCCCCAATTAGATCCAGCTAGTTTATGTAGTATATTGTTTCTTGTTTTCAACTTCTGACATAATTTATCAATATGAAATTTGAAAGTCAAAGAACGATCTAGCTTTACACCAAGATATGTTGGAATGAAATTATGAGTTAATAATGATTGAAGAATACTCTCAGTTGCCTATCCTTCTCATGATTATTCAGATGAAAACAAGAAACCTCAGTGTTCGACATTTGGACATTAACGCAATTTTTTGAAGAAAATGTTCAGAATTTGTAAATCGGAAGTCAGTGTTTACTCAATTGTTTCGAAGTCATAGTGTCGAAAAACCAAAGCAATATCTTCAGCATAATTAAACTTTGTAGAGGAAGTTTCAGGGATGTCAGACATATATAAATTGAAGCGAAGTGAGACACAGAAAGTTCATTGCCTATCTCTGTCAGACTTAAATGACGATTCTCAATTACCATTTCCTTCACTTTATAGATGTTAACTTCAGTTGAGGATGTTGATGGCCAATCAAAGCAAAACAAATCTTCCATCGCATTTCGGCCGCTGTTGTATGCACTGTTCGTTTTCGGTTCATTTGTAAGGCGCTACTCCGAAGCTTGTTGATATGCATGTGTTTTTGATGAAGTCGACTCGCTGTAAACCTTCTTTAACATTTTCAGCGATTCGGCACACGAAATTCCATTCGAAATACAAAATTTGTGACGAATTCTGTTTTATTCATGGTAAAAACGCTTTTATTCATACACACTAGTGAGAAATGACAAAATCGAGCACTGTAATAAAACTAAATGACAGATCGCGTTCAAACTCCGCGTCAGTATAAACACAGTTGTGCCAACTTAACAACAACAAAAATGTTGACAATCGTTTTAAGCAGATTTTTTCAAATAATCAA
Source organism: Cryptolaemus montrouzieri (assembly GCA_013387265.2). Taxonomy (NCBI): domain Eukaryota; kingdom Metazoa; phylum Arthropoda; class Insecta; order Coleoptera; family Coccinellidae; genus Cryptolaemus; species Cryptolaemus montrouzieri. The sequence goes on along the minus strand of JABFTP020000083.1, from coordinate 576,444 downwards.
TTTCCGGTACTTTTTTGACAGAATGTATAACAATTAATAGGCCTCCCACTGTACGAGGTCTGGCTATTGAATAACTGCGTGCGCAGAAAGTGTGGCAAAGAAGGGAAATAAATGAAGCTTTCATTAACAGCAAGTGTTTTTATCGCAGTACGAAAACACGGTTATATTGCTGTAAAAGTATTTTTTTTATCAAGGTTCAAATCGAACGTGTTTATTCTTGTGCCGATAACGATGTGTGACAAAAAACTTAAGAAAAGAATCAAAGTTCCGTTACATTAGAAATGTCCGATAACTGATACGGACCTATACTGAGAATTCTCTATCTGGTGCACGTATGTCCGATTGGTATTAATTGTTTTCTGAAAACCGAGAGAGCTCAAAGTTGATTAACATTTTGGTCGACTTGGGTCTGTTTTCACTCCGCAAACACTGACCAAAATCAATATTATTGTGCGCGAAGATCGTCGTATGAGTATTAGGATGACTGCCGAGTCTATAGATGCCAATAAAGATATGATAAAAAAAATTACATGGCAAATTGAACATGGAGTTGGACGCAAAAATTCGATCAACGACTAAAAGCTCATGCTTCAACTGGTCTGCACAGATTCCTTGAGAGGTTAAATGAAGAGTCTGAATTGATGTAAAACATGATCACTCGTTATGAAACCTTGATATTCCAATACGATGTTGAAACTTAGCGGCAATCCTTACTACTTACCACTAGATGCTGTGCTTAGGGAGGGATTCATCGCCACTTCCTTCAGGAAGGTTCATGATGAAAAGCTTGTGAATGCACTGTGGACTCTCGTCTTCGATGGGATGCCTGTGCCGATCAGCTCGCCATGAGATTTTTCAGGAGTGTTTCTAATCAGGTCAATGGGGAATCAGTTGTCGGGTGCAATTCTGAGGGTGATTTATTTCTTATGTAACGCTTAATTTCCAAGTGTCGTCAATTCAAGTCTAAATGAAAGACCTCCTATTTAATAGGTTATGTTGAGCTTATTTAAAGAGAAATCACGACTTTACAAACAGAATTCACAAAGAATTAAAGAATGAAAATAATTTGAGATTGAGAATAATTTGAAAGTGAAAATAATCTATGAATGAAGATAATTCAAAAGTGATAATAATTTAAGAATGAAAATCATTCTTATATGAATATGTTTTTCCAGTGGATGTTTTTATATCCTTTTTATATATCTTTTACAAATAGAAGAAAAAGTTATGGGTTTTAACTGTTCAAAAAATCTATCGCTTAATTCTTAGAATTAACATTTAGTTTCTATAAAATGTTGATCAATGTTATACCACGCAGGAAAATCTGCAGAAATGTAATTTATAACATTATCTCCTCATGATACTTTCACACTATTAAAGGTTAAAAACTTAAAATCATTTTTCAATACGACATTGATTCATTGTTGCTAAAAGAAATCGTCTCAACCTAAAATATTTAAATTTCAGAGCAAATCGCATGCCGCTACTTCTGCCCCGAGAGATTTAAACCAGAAGTCGTATCTCTCGTCGAGAGATTGATAACACTCACTCGCCACGTGTGGCAACAAACCAAGATCAAAATGCTACCCACCCCTGCAAAATTCCATTACGTGTTCAATCTGAGAGATTTATCGAGAATATGGCAGGGTATGCTGACGGTTAAATCGCCCGAATGTGAAACTACCAAGAAATTGTTGAAGTTATGGGAACACGAATGTCACAGAGTTATATCTGACAGGTTGGTATTAGTGTACTAATAAATTGATGAAGGTATCATTCGATTGCAGTCTATCTCATTGTTTGATGGAATATTGTTCAATAATTGACTTGAAAATTATACAGGGTGTATCGCATAAGACTTTACATGGCATGAGGGAAGATAGGCGTGACTGAGGTGATTTCGGAACACCCCCCTATTAACCTCCTGAGAAGCTTCGTTTCAGATATACAGGCTGTTTTGTGAATTTCGCCTAATATTCAGAAAGTCACAACTGTTACACCGAATAACAAGAAATTCGGCACACATGATCACCTTTGCAGAAATCTATCCAAAGCGGGACATAAATTTCGAAAATTTCAAGACCGGACTGAATAAATGTACAAAATTGTGTTTGCAGCGATACAACACCTTGTATAATGTTTTTTCAATGATTTGTTCACTGGTGCTCGAACCGCACAAACAGTGTGCACAAACTATGTAATAAAATTTTTGGCACCATCGAAATGTCCTTGAAATAAATTTTTGATTTTGCTGAATGACGAAAAATCCATTTGAAAAAAAATTGTTTTCGTTTTTTTACAAGAAATAAACGTGCTTGAAACCTGTATATGAATATATTTCAATGTAGCATCATTTCAGACCTAAGTTTTTCCTGTGTATGATCTTCGACTCACAATACAGATCCGGACTATTAGTGGAATATTTTATTGCTAATATTATGAAGACTGTCGCTATCAAAATACTGAAACCATTAATAAATGAATGATAATTTCTCGGCGTTCTGTCATGAATCTGACTTTTCAAGAAGAAATTTGTTATTTGGCTATGGCAGTTCTTCTTCTTCTCGACGTGCCATCTCCATCAATGAAGGTTGGATATCACAACGGCAAATTTCTCTCTGTCTTCAGCGGTTCTGATGAGCTCTTCGAAGTTCATGCCAGTCCACTGACGTATGTTCCTCAGCCATGACAGTTTTTTCCGTCCTAGACCCCGTTTGCCCTCGACCTTTCCCTTGATGATGAGCTGTGCGTAACGGTATTTGTCGTTTCTCAGGATGTGACCTAGGTATGCAGTTTTACGGACTTTTACAAGTTTGAATAGTTCTCGTTCTGTTCCAATCCTGCGCAAGACTTCTTCGTTCGTGGTATGCGATGTCCATGGTATTTTGAGAATTCTGCGATATGTCCACATCTCTAAAGCTTCTAGTTTGTTGATTGTTTGTGTTTTTAGGGTCCATGTTTCGACTCCGTACAAGAGAGTAGACCATACATAACATTTTGAAAGTCTTAAACGCAGGTCGAGACTGATTCGTGAGTCGCAGAGGAGCTTTCTGAGTCGTACAAAACAGTTTCTGGCTTGTTCTATCCTCGATCTTATTTCTGTGTCTGGATCTAGTTTGTTGTCTATCCAGCATCCCAAGTATTGAAACCTATCCACTTCTTCTAATATCTTTCCGTTTATTTGGATTGGTTGTGGAACATTCTTTGACTTTTGATTATCATTACCTTGGTTTTCTTCACGTTTATTTTCATACCGAACTCATTGCAGGTATTGCTAACGCTGTTGAGGAGTCGCTGTAGACCCTCATCCGAGTCAGCGATCAAGACAGTATCGTCAGCGTATCTGATGCTGTTTATGTTTACGCCGTTAATTTTGACTCCCTCTGAGATATCTGCTAAAGATCTGTCAAATATTAGCTCTGAATACAGATTGAACAACAAAGGGGACAAGACGCAGCCCTGCCTGACTTCCCTGCCGATTCCGATTTGCTCGGATATGGATCCCTCTATTCTGATTCTAGCTCTCTGGTTCCAATATAGGTTCTGTATCTGAGTAATGTCCTTCCCCATGTCTAGGCCCACGCCGCGAAGCGACTCCATCAGCAGATCGTGTCTCACTCTATCAAATGCTTTTTCGGAGTCTATAAAGCAGATGAAGATGTCTCGTTGTTGATCATCTATGGCAGTTAGATATATATTAGTCACCAAAGAATAGGTATACTATTCAATCCGTGATCCGTGCATGTTGAATAAATTAATGATTATTTAAAATAATGGAACTTGTGAGCAAAGTGTATGAGCATCAAAACAGTTTCAGTCGTTTCAATACTTTGTGAATTTTGAAATAGTAGTTTGTCGTTCTTTCCAGAAAACCAAATTTTAGGTTTCTTAATTAACCGAAATGTCCAAATTCTCTAATGAAGAGTATGCTGATATTCTGTTCGTCTATGGACATTGCGACGACCATGTCCGAGCTGCGGTTAGAGAATACCAAACAAGATTTCCGAACAGAAGACTTCCTAGCCATGTGACTTTCAGTCAAACTTACCAGTTTTCGAGAACTCATGAGAAATTTCCATCTGCGGAGAAGAAACGTGATCGCCATAGAAATATTGATAACGATTACCAGGTCATTAACACAGCAGTAGAGAATCCTTACATCAGCCCTCCAAGGATCGAAAATGTAATGGGCATGGCGCACATTAAAGTATGGAGAATTCTGCATAAAGGAAAACTACACCCCTATCATCTTCAACCTGCTCAACGTTTGGAACCTGGGGATGAAATTCCGCGATTGGAATTCTGCAATTATATTATCAACCATAGAAGATCCATCGGTAGGATATTTTTTTACAGACGATTCAATGTTTACGAGGGATGGAATATACAATTCTCGTAACAAGCATTTATGGTCCTATGAAAATCCGAGAGCTATCTTGAAGAAAAGATCACAGTATAAATTTTCAGTCAATGTTTGGTGTGCACTTCACAATATTCGACTGATAGGACCTCATGTTTTCAATGAAACTCTTAATGGGGAACCGTATCTCGAATTTTTGAGAAACGACTTGCACTGATTAATGCCGGAAGTTGATATGAGGGGTCTTATATTCCACCATGATCGGGCAGGTCCTCATGACGCACTTCCAGTGAGGAATTATTTAACTCAACAGTATGCGGATCCATAGATTGGCAAAGGAGGTCCCATCGCTTAGCCACCTAGGTCACCGGATCTGAATCCGGTTGACTATTTCCTCTAGGGCTTTCTGAAAGGAAGAGTTTACTAGGGGGAAATTCACACACACAAGGGAATAACTCTTAGAAAGAATCACAGAGTTGTGATTTCGTCAGAGGAAACCCAATTATTCAGAAGGCATATTTTCAAACGTTCAGAAATATGTATTAATGAAGGTGGAAGCTATTTTGAGAATGAACTCTGAAATTGGGTGTCGAAAATTATTAGTTTTAGCGGTCAGTACTTTACTTATGTTAATGTGTTATTATTCTGAAATATTCACACACTAGTATTGCAATCAGTTCAAACGACATGTATTTTTATATTTCTTATAATGTGTTACTATTCATCAATTTTCGTGTGGAGCAATAATTAAAATAATTTTCCACTCGTTTACTTATTCTGAATTTAAAACAAACAATCAAACTGGAGTACCTTTACTAGAGCTAAATACCGAATTAACACATCACAAGTAACATTGGTAGTAGAGTGTTGAATAAATAATATTATTTATTCATCAATATCTTCATCATTTTGATAGCAACAGTATTCATAATATTAGCAATAAAATATTACACTGATAGTCTGGACCTGTATTGTGAGTCAAAGACCATACGTAGATGAAACAGGAAAAACTTAGGTCTCAAATGATGCTTCATTAAAAAAAAACCAAAATAGACTCATAAACAGTTTTCAAAAACATTTATTTCTTGTAGAAAGCGATAACAATTTTTTTTCAGGTGAATTTTTCGTCATTCAGCCAAATCAAAAATTTATTTCAAGGCAATTTCAATAGTGCCAAAAGATTTTATCACATAGTTTGTACACACTGTTCGTGCGGTTCGAGCACCAGTGAACAAATCATTGAAAAAACATACAGGGTGTTGCATCACTTCAAACACAATGTTGTAGTTTTATTCAGTCCAGTCCTGAAATTTTCGAAATGTATGTAATTTATGCAACAGTTGCAGAGTTGTGAATTTTTGAATATTAAGCGAAATTCGGAAAACAGCCTGTATATCTGGAACGTAGCTCCTCAGGGGGTTAATAGGGGGGTCTGTCACGTCTATCTTCCCTCAAGCCGTGTAAAGCCTTATGTGATACACCCTATATACAAGTGCGAACATTTATAGGCTAAACTTGAGAATGTGGTTCTATAAGCAGAAAACGAAAAAGTGTGAAAAAGGCCAGCAACAAGATGACTGTTATGTTTTTATTTCTCAAAGACCACACTACCTTTGAGGTTGTTAAATAAGTTCTAGCTGCTTTCATTTCAAACAGGTGGTTTTACTATGACTACGTGCATGCGATTTTTGATGGTAACGCATCGCCCCAAACTACTTATATTTTATAAACGTGAAATTTCGTGTATAACTACCAAGCGACAGAATGATATAGAGACTTAGTAAATTGTTAGATTCGAGGAAGAATCAAGAACTGATCATAACTGTAGAGTGAATGAGAACTAAATAATTGAGTCTGAGCGAATATATCCCTTCTTTGTAAAATTACATATATATATATATATATATATATATATATATATATATATATATATATATATATATATATATATATATATATATATATATATATATATATATACCACTGATTGAATTGACCTGGACAAAGGATCTTTTTGAAATACATATGGTTCTCGTAAAGTGTGGGGTCGACAGGCGCCACATGATTGAGTTGGAAAGAATTCTCTAGTTTTTGAAAGTTCTGGATTTTGTTTCCCTTATTCTGAAGTGACCATTAAATATTGTGAGTGGCTCGATTTCACATGTTAAGCCACGATAACTCAGACAAATTCAATGAAAGAAAGATTCCTTTTCATTACATAGTAGATAGCTGGTCCAAGTCCGAAGTGATAATGTAGATTTGTTCTTTGTTTAATTCCTATGGCAAATCATAGGCCTAACATGGAATTTCAAAAGTGATAAGTGGTGTATAACAGAGTACAGATGCATTACAATTGGTGCAGTTTATGCCAAGTAAAGAGGAACACGTGCGCCAAGAAAAAATATTGAGTTTTGTTGGCATATGTCCAGACATATTCGAGACAAACACATGCGATCAAATTAGTTGCCTGCTTTAAGAAAATATGTTGCTGCTGAAGAGTCTTGAGAAAATTTGTATCGAAAGAAGTTACTTATATTTAATTTAGTTATTATATCATTCTTCCCATGCTTAATATTTTTGATAAGTATGGCGAGCATCTCACTGCTGAAAAACTGCAGTATATATTCGTAACAACGCCCCATTGCTACACGTATTGAATTGACTTGGTATACAAAATTGCAGACACGATTTTCTTCCATGCGAGTAAATTATTGGTTTTACAATTCTATTTTCAAGAATAACTTTCTCATTTATCAAGAAGAATTATAGAATAAGGTGCAAATAAATCAAAATTTGGAATGAAATTATTCGCTGTCTCTTACTTCTGCCCTTAATCTCGAAATTTTCTTAGATATGGAAAAATCTTCCCTGTTCGACAACTGAAATTCCAAGCTTGAAGGATTTTGTATAGTCCATTGAAATGGCCGACTATTGCGTTTTTAGGACTCAATTTTATTTTTGGGATATGGGGGGGTCAATAAGAGCTTAACCCCAAGTTTGTGGAGTTGTCGCCCTTGTGCCCCGGCCGCCATCGTGGAAAGAGGGGTGCAAACACATTTTTCGCCATATCTCGGAAACTATACGTCCTACGAAAAGTATGTGGGAACATAATTCGTAGCAAATCGCTTTGTCTACAAATAAGCTTCTATAACTCTTTGCCTCAAATTCGAAATTAAAGAAGTTATAAACAAAAAAGTGAGAAAATTTCTATAAAAATTTTCTTTTTTGCTCTTTAATTTTTTTTATACATTTTACAATGAAATTACCTCAGACCAATTTTGAGAATGGTCTTTTGAGGAAAATTTTTCTCTATTTTTTTTTGATTTCAAAAATTCAAAACGCTGTCACAGCGCTCCAAAGTTGACAGGGTTCGTGAATGCCCATGAGAATCCGGTGAAAGCAAAATGTTTAACTTAGTTCTATTATCTTTTTTTATTGTAAATACATTCTCAAAAATTTTTGTTAAATCCGTACCTACAACTTTACTTATTCATTGCTAACTGTTTTCCTTACTATAAGAACTGTAATGTTCCAGATTCATGAACCTCCTTTTCCGATTCCATGTTACGCCTATGTTAATTGCATTATTGTTCAATTCCATTCAACTGCTCTATGATCTATGCAACCCGATAATTTTCCAATTCCAATAATTTCATAAGCTCAACCGTTCTCATCAAGACATGAATGAAACTATCTTTCCATTCCAAATTTCGTTTACCATTCTCATTATGAATAAATATAATTATTTCTCAGGTCTAAGAATCCAGATATCGAAACAGAGCTATATCCGCGGTTTTGCTCATTCACTTTATTGTTATTTACAAATCAATCTCTTCAAGCTCGATTTGTATTTACTCCTAGCAATCAGACGCTGAACGATAATTTAATGTTCATTCTGAATATAACACTCTGTATCTATTTTCCACATTCATTCATTATTTCCCATTCATTACTGATTCATGATTCTCTTCCGATTTAAAACAAAAACCTTCAACTGCAATAGCTGTGTCCGTGTATACCCCAAGGCAATAGCCCCCTTCAACTCGTTTGTATAATTTCAATAAATATATTTTTGGTGAAAAAGTGCCTGAGTTTCCCGACCATTACAGAACTTACTAAATTATTTCTTGGTAATGAACAAAACAAATCTAACTGATAGATCTTCTCAAAACTGTTCTTTCAGAGGTGGGTTTTTCGGTCAACCAAGCTGAATCAGAAGCAGATTCAATAATCGTATCTGCTTCGCTTAATGCATCCCAATCTCATGATTCTGTGATTATTGTGGCAGAGGACATTAACATTCTTGTATTTCTCACGGCATTAGGTAGAACACAGCTCAATATTCACTTTTCAAAACTTTCAAAGGCGTTTTAAATGAATGAAATTTAAAAGAATTAAAGAGAAAACTTTTCCTAAATGACCATTTACAAGATTGGTCAGAGGTCATTTTGTAAAATGTATAAAGCTAAAAGCAAACAAAAATGTTTATAGAAATTTTCTCACTTTTTCGCTTAAAACTTCTGTAATTTTAAATTTAGGGCAAAAAGTTATATGACCATATTTGTAGTCAAAAAATTTGCTACACATTATGTTGCTACAAATTTTTTGTAGGACGTATAGTTTGTTTGCACCCCTTTTTCCAAGATTGCAGCCGGGGGACAAGAGCGGCACCCACACAAACTTGGGGTTGAGCTTCTATTGACCCCCCTACATGTCCCAAAAATAAAATTGTGACTTCTAGGAAATGCAAAGCTCATGTAACATTTCAATGGACTAGTAGTGATGTTCATGAAATGGAGAAAATTAACCTCAGGTTTTTTGTTACCGAAAAAATTATATGCCGACTTAAGATATTTACCAACAAAAAATGAAATTTAATGAAGGGTTATTATCCATTTCAGGTTCATCGAAGCCACAGATAAAACGTGGTTCAAAAATAATATGAAGTCGCAGGCTTCTATGGAATTAGAGGGGATCGAACTTCCTGTAGAAGATAGTTATTGGGCAGATTTTCTGAGAGATCCACCTGAACCTACTGGAGATGAGCCTGAAGACTATGTTATAGAAATTCCAAAAGTTTATGAAGAAGTTCCTTCTCAGGAATTCGCCAAGGAGAGATTATACAGTAAGTTAATCGTATATTTATATAGGGTATAACCAAAACAGTGAAACCCCTTAAAATGTTTTTGAACATATGAGGGGAAGAAAATCTTATCTATGTAGTAACATTTGTTTCCATATGATTTCAAACACGTCTGAAACAAGAATGAGTTTATTTGACTATCAGTATTCATTCAATTTCTCTTCAGTTTTCACACTAAATTAATGCAAGTTCTCTGTGTTTCTTGTTGATTTTCGAATCTTTGAATTTATTATAATGGCTGCTGAACGTCCTGGATGCTATTTGAGTGATCATCAAGTGGTAAGAATTGTAACACTTCTAGAGGAGGGGCGAAGCCATCGTTACGTGGCTAACTTGTTGAATGTTAACCAAAGCACTATTTCAAGAGCAATTAATCGATACCACGAAACAGGGGAATATGGAAGAAGGTCCGGACAGGGAAGAAATCAGATAACAACACCAGTTGATGATCGTTGGCTTCGTTTAACTTTGCAAAGAGTTCGGCACTGTACGGCTAGAATACTACAAAATGAACTTGCACTTTCCAAAAATGTTCATTTTTCATTACAAACTGTTAGGAACAGGCTCAAAAAAGACGATATCAGATCAACGGTGGCTTCTACCGGCCCGCGTGTTACCAGAGAGCATCGAGTTGCAAGACTTCAGTTTGCGAGCGAACATACAAATTGGGGTATTCCAGAATGGTCGAATATTCTCTTTTCCGACGAGTCCAGGTTTTGTCTAATATCAAATGATAGACGCATGCCTGTATACAGACGACCTGGGGAACGGTATCAGCAATGCAATATCCGGCAAACCGAAAAATTCGAAGGGGGCTCAGTAATGGTGTGGGGAGGCATTTCTTTCCATGGTCGAACTGAGTTAATCTAAAAATTTTGAGGTAGATCCCAGCAGTTCAAGTTTGAGCACCCCTGGCCTAACAGCTAATGTTGGACAAACAGGTTGGAGTTCTGAATCTATATTCAAAGAACTTCCCTCCACAGACAATAACAAATTCGCAGATTTTGTATATATTATATCTATAAATCACATAATTATATTAAGATACTTTAAAAATTCTCTACAAAAGGGATGACAATGAATCTGTTTGAAATTTTGGAAATTAACAAACTTTATAAAAACTTAAAATTCATCACTCTCAATAGTGATATTGTGCATAATTGAAACACTCCCACTAGTCAACATTTAAAATAGGTAGAGTTAGCACCAACTTTCTCATAAATGTTAGCTCCAGATACTCAAATATGACGTAACTGTTCAATCATACAGTTATTTTGGTTTACTTTGTAACTAATATCACCAAAATATATATGAATAATTTTGTGATATTATTTACAAAGTAAACCAAAATCACTGTATGTTGATTGAATATCACTTAGTAAGGGCCGCTCAATAACATTTTTGTAACTGTTTAAACTGGAATAAATATTGTGGAAATCAGACAAGATTGTTTCATTTTATTAATATTATACATAATTTCCAATTTTCATTTTTTATCTATATAGTAACGAAGGCATGTTTGAGAGTTTTCATTATAGTTTCCAAAGTTGACTGTTTGTGTTCAACTATCAGTTTTAAATACATTTTTTGTACCCATTCAACTTTTGTACCAGAGGCACTTAAATGATCGCTCATTGCGACTAAATAATTAAGGATATCAATTATGGATATGGTTTTCAACGTAAAATTTCGCAACCTTTCCTAATATCAGGTGTAAAGTGAGTATATTTATTTAAGTTCGCCTCTAAATGAAGGTGAAGGTCAGCTTCGAGGTCAATCTAGAAGATGTACACTTTTTATTGCCATCCAGCTCTTGTAAAGGTCATTTTTCGAAAAAATCAATATTTGCTGATTGTAAGGCTTCCAGTCTGCAAAAAGTATGCCTTTATTCGTGTAAGGACACTCACATAAAAAATATATAAACTTGTGGAACTTATTTGAGGTAGCAATAGATTGACGTTTCTATACTTTTTTAGTGTACATGGAAAGTTACAATGAATCCATACGAGGCGCATTTATGGATCTGGTGTTCTTCGATGACGCCATAATAAATCTTGTTACAGTATCCAGGATAATAAGAACAGCCAGGGGCAATGGGATGCTAGTTGGCGTTGGTGGTTCAGGAAAACAGAGTCTAACTAAACTAGCTTCATTCATTGCCCTTTACAAAAGTTTCCAAGTTCAACTTACTCGGTAAGTTTTCATCCCATTTGATTCTCATATTTATACTTGATATCAGAATTAACTAGAATTCACAATTCAATAATCGACCTTTAATAAACATTAATAATAGTTTTTCATCATATTTATTGATCAATGAACAAAGGTATTCAATATTTGATTTATTTCCAAAGTTGTAGAAGCCCACTGTAGCTGTAGCGTACTGCTCTAGCATATACACTGTGCCAAGAAATTAAAATACAATCGCAACATTCCATTTTTTTTTCAGTAAGAAACTCCTTATTAACACATGTTATTTTTCAGACATATTGTTATGTCTGAATGTCCAATTGTCTGCAAGATCAAGACCACATATTGATCACACCAGTTGTTGATCAATTTTTACGAGTAACGTTTATTCTTCTTGAAAATTTCAATGTTCGGTAGTAATGTCACGCGAATCACTAAATTTGACCCCAGCAGAATGTTGTAAAGCAGTGGTATTAGATGACCTAGTGGGACTCATACAAGAAAGGTCGAAGACTTGGGTTGTTCCATTGAACTGTTTCCAGAATGTTTGCCAGGTACAGGAAGACTGGTAGTCATGAAAGGAGACCTGGGGGACGAGAGACGACCTCGAGCAACAACGGCGATCCATGCCCGTTATTTAACCCTTTCGAGCCTATCGGGACATATATAACCTACTGCAGATTCAAGACATAAAATAGGACTGCAATAGTTCCGCTTTGCGTACATTTATTGCGTTTCAGTCTTTTCAATACGCTCAGAATCAATTAGGATTAAGCGCATGTGTTTCGGTTTGTTTATTTCATGTTTATGTGGTGGCGACACGTGCTCTCCATAGTTAAATTTATTTTCTGTGGGTAAAAAACAATGGTATGATTCAGTTTTGAGTGTAAATGAAACAAAGGTATTAGTTACAAATTCATTTCATTTTATCATTCAAACAATAGTAAAATTCTCTAAAACATATAGCGGGATTCATTTGTCCCATTAAACATTTTGAGTAGGATACATTTATCCCAACAGACTTCATTGCTTCCTGATGAATCGCCACCGTAATCCGAAAAACTCACATATGCAGAATTAGTTGCTGAAGCCGAGAACTTAGATGTCGATGAGGAAGATGCCCAAAGTTCAGATAGTGATAGTGATGATTCTGAGAATAATTCTATTGAAGATCCATTTCGCAATAGTGATAATTCGTCAGCTAATAGGGATTATGAGCCAGATGAAAATAATTCGGACAGTGACTCCAGTGATGCAGATGAAGCAATAATAGATGGCAATATAGCTGAAGACAACCTCGAGACTACAAGCTTGAATGAAGAGATACAATCCGATGATGAAAAACAGACCCCTATAACGTTAAATAGACTTTTCCATCCAACAGTGATATTTTTTACGTAGTAATATTCGCAATCCTCATAATGTGATTTACATATCACATAGTAACGGATGAATCTATTTCATTTTTGCTATAAGGTCATTAATTTCGTGCATGAATCGTAGAAGTTATGTAGAAATTACCGCCAGGGTGGAAATATAATCAGATTACTGGAAAAATTATTCATCAACATATCTGAACTTCTGAGTGAATTTGAATTTTCCTGCGTTAATTTCTTAACGCAGTGTATTTGATAGACAGTACAAAACAAAGAAAACGTATCATGAACATGCGTTGAAATTCTCTTATTAATTTTAGTTTTCTTTCAGATCTTACAACATCAACAATCTGATGGATGATTTGAAATATTTGTATAGAGTTGCTGGTTTAGAAGGCTTTGGTATTACATTCATTTTCACCGACAACGATATAAAAGATGAGACTTTTCTGGAGAGCTTGAATAATATCCTTAGTTCCGGCGAAATCGCGAATCTATTCCCCAAAGACGAATTGGACGAGATTCAATCGGAGCTCATACCCATCATGAAGAAGAATCAACCGAAAACTCCTCCAACTATTGAGAATCTCTACGATTATTTCATAACTAGGGCCGTTTCCAATCTTCATGTGGTTCTGTGTTTCTCGCCGGTGAGTTAATATTGCTATCCTTCGAATATACACACATCCAAATTTATATGTAATCACTCGGTATTTCACATTATTGATTGTTTTCAACCATGGATCTTTGACTACTTGTGAAGAATGAAGTTTTTTGTTGTGAAAAAACGGGATAGTATGATAAGAAATGTTGAATTATCACCACATGTTTGGGATATTGTACTCAAGTCGCCACTGTGAATTTCAAAATTTAAGAAAGCCTATAATCATAATTGAAAATGCTTTATGTTGGTTTGTTCAATGTGCAGAGGGGTCGAATAATTGCTCTCGTTGAAGAAGGGGTGACACAGAGCGGCTACAATGGGGGTGTCACAGGGGTTATTTCAAAAACCTACGCCCGATACGTGGAGCTACAATCTCTGCAAAAGAGGTCAAGAAGAATTCGTAGGAAGATCAGTTCGAAGAACAAGACCGCTTTTTGTGCCAAATTGCAAGAAAAGACCCTAGTGCTTCGCACCCCATACACCAAAGGCAATTTCTGGAAGCAACAGACATCAGTGTATTAGTCGCCCTTAAGAATTCCAGAGCTAACCAGACAACAAAACATTAAGAGACCTACTTGGTATATCGAGCACTAAAATTGAAATATTGACAATTGGCGAAATGTTCTTTTTTCGGATGAGAACAGAATTGGTCTTCGATCAGATGACCGCCGGATTCGGGTTTTGAGGGGTCGTGGAAGACAAGGTAGACTCCAAGCAACAAGACAAATTCCGAAATACCAAGGGGGCAGTGTGATGTTTTGGGGTGGCATTATGCTGGGAAGCAAAACAGATACGAATCTGTTCGAATCGGCTAGAAATTACGTGGACCTAGTGCTGGAGCCCATAGTGAGACTCTGGTGAGGTGCCCACGGTGAGAATTTCAATTTTATGCAAGATAATGCTCCTCCGCATACCAGCAACCTCGCGCGACATTATCTTGAAACAGAGGGAATCGCTATTTTGGACTGGTCAGCTTGCTCTCCAGACCTAAATCCTATTGAACATTTATGGGATAATCTCAAAAGAAAATTAAATCGCGCCAGGATAATCCACGAACCCCACAACAGCTCATCCAAGCCGCCACAGAAGAATGGCAGAATATAACCCCAGTGGAGGTCGAAAACCTAATCCAAAGCATGTCTAGACGGATTCAGGCTTGTATCAGGGCTAGAGAAGGTAATACAAGCTACTGAGGTCGAGAAAAACACCTCTGTGGGAAAACAATTTTCAATTTTTCTACTACATGCTCAAAGAGTCTCTTATTCTCTTTTATTTGTTTCTTTCTTAAAATAAACCAAATTTATTTCTTTTCTCAATTGAAATATCTCAAAAAGGATCAATTCTAACAATACTTCGAAATTGCCAAAACCTCTGAGGTAATATTCAAAATAAAATATGGGCGATCCCATATAAATTTGGTTGTGCGTACATATAGGTACAGTGGATAAGTAATAACACATCTATAATTAAGTTGGGGACTGGAGCCTTTGGCTTTGAATAACACTAAAAACACTGTACACTACTACACCAAAACTTTATTCCGTATACTCGACGCGCGTTTCGCCAACTAAGTTGGCATCATGAGGAGATAATAGTACACTAAATCTATTTTAGTTTTCAGTTAACATAATCTTTATTCGAGTAGCAGTTTTACAACTTTTAACTTTACATCTCTTTGATTGATTGAAAATTGAACAATTTTTGGCTTCTAAGCCGTGATCTGAGGGATCTGAATGTAACCTAAAATAATTAATTTAAGTACAATTCATTTTGTCGTCCTAGCGACGACGGTCTTAACATATTTATTTTACAAGATTCTTATAGCTTATCCGGGTCTTCTCGAATAAATCTATTTACTTTAATACTTTAACATATTCTTTATTTAAGTACCAGTTTTACAACTTTTAACTTTACATCTCTTGTTGATTGATTTGGAAAAGTACAATTTTTGGCTTCTAAGCCGTGATCTGAGGGATCTAAATGACACTTAAGTATATTTTTAAGTACATTTCATTTTTGTCGTCCTAGTGGCGACGGTCTTAAAATAATTATTTAACAAGATTCTTATAACTAATCCGGGTCTTCTCGAAGCACCATCCTGGGCCTCTTGTATTTTCTCGGTTCGTCTTCGTCGTAGTCTCCTAGGGTGTTTACCAATGGATTTGGATGCTCATCTACTGCTCGGAACGCTTTCACCGCTGTCTCTCTGATGAATTCCATGACACTCGGGATCTGCAGATCTCGGTGTAGCTGGGAGTTACGCACGTACCAAGGGGCGTCCACGGCAATCCTCAGTGCTTTGTTCTGCACGACTTGGAGCTTCCGGATATGACATGCAGCTGCATATCCCCAGACTGTTGACGCGTAGGTCATCATTGGCCTGATGATCGTCTTGTAGAGCTTCAGCTTGTTCGCTGCGCTCAGTTTGCTCCTCCTGTTCATGAGGGGGTACATGAAAGCTTGGGCTGCCTTCGCCTTGTTCGTGCAGTCTTCCACATGTTGACGCCATGTAAGCCGTCGGTCTAGTGTGACTCCCAGATATTTGGCCTTGTGGACTCATGGGATGGGTTGGCCGTTCATGGTGATCTGCTCATCAGGACTTCTTCTTCTTCTGGACAGATACAATGCCGAACTCTTCTCGGGGTTGATGGTGATCAGCCACTTGGTAAACCATTCTTCCAATTGGTCTGCGGCCTCTTGGAGTCTCCTGGTTATCAAGTGGGGGGCTGTTGATCTGGTCATTATGGCCGTGTCATCCGCGTAGAGGGCTAGGCTCGTATTGGGGGTCTTCGGGACGTCAGATGTGTAGATGTTGAACAGCAACGGCGCTAGAAGTGATCCCTGTGGTATTCCTGCCTCCATTCTTCTGGTGGAAGAGCGGGTATCACCTAGGCGTACCGCAAACGGTCTATTTCTCAAGTATGACTTGGTCCATCGCACCAATGCCGGTGAGAAGTTTGTCTTCAGCATCTTGAAGAGTAGACCTCCATGCCAAGTCCTATCGAACGCCTTTGCGCTGTCGAATAGGGTCATACCAGTCGACTGGTTCTTATTGAATCCATCACTGATGAACTCAACCACTCGGAGCAGTTGCTGTTGTGTTGAGTGGCTTTTCCTAAAGCCAAATTGCTCATCAGGGATGATTGCGTGAGCCTCCACATGGTCCTTCATACGTCTCAGGATGATCCCCTCTACAGTCTTGCCGATCGTTGACAGTAGACTGATGGGCCTATAATGCTGTGGAAAGGAAGCAGACTTACCTGGTTTCCTGATGACAATCACATCCGCTGTTTTCCATTTCTCAGGAAAGTATTGGAGCCGCAGACTCGCATTGGTGATTGATGCCAGCTGTCCAAGAGCTCGCTGAGGGAGGTTCTTCAGTGCTCTGTTGCTGATCTCATCTGGTCCAGGTGCTTTTCTCACTTTTGTTCGAGCGATTACGCTTTTCAGTTCTTCCGTGGTGGTGGGTTGGATGATCTCCTCGTTGTTTTCGGCAAGACGTCTCCGGACTTCTGCTTCAGTTCTCTCCACGTGTACGAGGTCAGCTTCTGCATAATTCACCGTGAACTGGCGTTCAAGGCTATCTGCAAAGGCCTCTGCTTTGTCTGAAACAGAAAATACTAACCCTCTTTCACCTTGTATAGGTGGCATGGGTGTAGTCTTTTGGCGTAGGATTTTGGCCATTCTCCACAGTGAATGGTCATCCTCTTCTAAAGATTCGATCTTGGCGGCCCAGCATTCATTGCGATGGTCCTCCAAGGCTATCTTTACCTCCGTCGCCAGTCGGTTATACTCCCGACGGTGTAGTGGGTCCCAGGTTCTGTGGAACCGACGTCTGGCTCTGTTTCTCTCTCTGATCATCTGTCGGATGTCATCAGGGAGCTTGTCCGGTCTACGTATGGTTTCCTTCGTCCTCGTGCACGCTTCCACTGACTGGCGTAAAGCTGTTTCGAATATTCCGACGGCTCTGTCCAGGTCGTCGGTCGACTCTAGCTTGCCCAGGGGCGGCAGGTTCTGTTGGACGTGGTCTGTGAAAGCGTCCCAGCATGTTGTCCTGGTCTTCTGAGTTGTTTCTTCGTTGGGTAGGTTACCTAGAAAGAGAAGAACTGGATTATGATCTGATGTTAGATCGTTGACTGCTGTCAGGTTGTATGAAAGTGAAACTTCTTTCATAACCGCTATGTCTAAAACGTCGCCAAGTCCTGTGTTGCTATGGTGAGTTGGTTCTGGTGGTCCATCTACCACCAGGTCACCTGCATCGGCGTAGTTCCTGAGGATGTTTCCATTCGGGTTGCTCCTTCTGCTGTTCCACGATGGGTGTTTGCAGTTAAGGTCGCCCGCTGCAATCGTTGGAGAGTCTGCTTCGAACAGTCTATCCATGTCTGATTGCAGTAATGGTCGCTGGGGGGCTTTATATACTGAGATTAGTCTCAGAGTTCCTATTGAGGCAGTTTGAATCTCCACTGCCGTCGCCTCTATGTGCTCCAAATTATCAATTTGAGCAACGTGGTGTTCCAGGTTGGATCTGACGTAGATGGCAGTTCCTCCTCCTCTTCGGTCTTGTCTGTCATTCCTGTACATGGTGTAGTTGGCAATCTTTGCTGAGATGGCTTCGCGCAGATGCGTCTCACTAACCATGATGACGTCCAGATCCAGCCTCCCCGCGAATTCCTGTAGTTCCAGTTTCTTCCCTTGTATACCATTTGCGTTCCAAAATGCGATCTGTAAGGAAAAAGGATTAGTTTTTTGTACAACCATAGTGTCTACGGTTTGAACAGAGCCATGACTTCAGGTAGGAAGCCTAGACAGGCCACCACCATTTCCATAGGCGACTTCGCCTTCGTTAGTGCGTCCGATATCTTCTTCAGCACTTCGGCGATTTTGTCCATGTTGATTCTGGCAAGGAATGCCAGGATCTGAGACATGGGGTCCGTTTTCTTGTCTTCTTGCGAAGGTTTTTCGCTGGTTTTCTTCGGCTCTGGCTTGGCCTGCTTGGTGGCTGCTGCAGGTTCGACGATTGTTGACGTCTGGGCCGACGTCGAGGGCGTCGAAATGACACTGGCGTAGCTCCTTCCTTTCTGTACAGGAGCAGCAGGAGCGGTCCTGTTGATGGTGCCTCGGGGAGCTGATACTGGTAGAGGTTTGTTCGCAGACCTTGGAAAGGCTGGGCATCCTCTGTAGCTCGCTGGGTGAGGTCCAGCGCAGTTCGCGCACTTGGCTGGTTCATCCCTGGGCCTAGTGCATAATGCAGAGTGATGACCCATTCCGCATTTCACGCACCTAGGGGCGGCGAAGCACTTGCTCTGGCCATGGTGAAAGGACTGGCATTTGTGGCACTGGCTCACTGCTGCCTTCCTTCTTGGTGATTCAACGGTAACCTTCATGTGGCATACCGCTGTCGTCTTGAAGATTTTCTTCCCTTCCTGTGTCCTGGGTAGGGTTACCAGCACCAGGGGCATGGGTTTCTTCTCCTTGTTCAAGAGGAATGCTGCAGCAGTGGCTGGCACTCCCTGACTGACGAGATCGGCGATGATGTCGTTCGTCTTGAGTTCTGTAGGAAGTCCTCTCAGAACGGCCTTCAGTGGTTTCTCTTCCTGTAACAGAAAGGTATGGAAGGGTAACATCTCTTCCTCCAAGATTTTGGTGATACCTCGGTAGTCACCAATGTCCGTTGGCTGGATGCTGATTCCATCCCTCAGATTTTTCGCTTTCGAGAAGCGGAGATTCCTGGAGTTAATGAGGCCGGCTACGTGGGTCCACGCGGCCTTCTCCCTCAGGATCACGGGGGCGGGGTCTTAGGCTTCCGAACGGGAGCCGATGTGGACGGGCCAGTGTCCATAGCGTCATCTTGAACCTCTTCCAATTCTGCGAATTGGTTATGGGTTGTAGTTGGCACGGTCTTTGCCCTGGGTTGGTCTTCTGGCTGGTCTGTGCGGCGTTTCTTGCTTTTTTGGAGCTTGAATCCGTCGCTTGCCCTTTCCGGTGCCTCTTGAGCGGTGGTGGGCTTTGGGGCAGCAGAGGACGACGCTGCTGATGCGTCGCTTTGGCTGCTGGACTTCCTGGCGGCAGCTTCCCTTCGGAGTTCCGCTATCCGCTGTTGAACGGCTTCGGATATCTCCAGTAGCTGCTCCAGACTACTGTCGAAGATAGTGGACATCCTCCGTCTGTTCCGTAACTCGTTCTCTGAAAATAAAGGTTTGATTAGTGTTTGATTTATCTAAGACTGTCCTATGGACATGTCCTCGATCAATCAACAAGATTGTCCCGTTGGCTGGGTTCGATGTTTCGGTTTCCTATCGCCTGGTGTTCAGTGTTCCGTCAACTGGTACTGTCCACAGGAAAGGTCCTCGAATTTCTCGAAAAATTAGCTTCGCATAGACCTGAAAAGGTCTGATGGAATAATCAAGAAATTATTCCAACTCGCTCGGCTGCAAAAGTCTCTTCCTGTTGTACGTTCGAAGTTTTCGCTTCAAGTAGAGGGCTCTTCTTGCACGTCTGCTTCGATCGGCTGCTGGGTTGAGAATGAATGAATGTCAAAATAGTCCATAAATCTATTTCTATATGGCTCTATAATTTATACTTAATCTATCCCTGCTACTAGACGCGTTTGACAAAACGAGCGTCCTGATTGGTCGAACGCGCTATTAGGGGGCATGTTTAATCTAACAAACTGTAGAGTAGGCTGAACAGAATGGGACCGTTGTCCCTTTTCAGTGAATGTTTGCATTTCATTATGTAGATACTCCCAGAAGCGTTCAGTGTACACTCCTTTTCAACATTTTTTATCAATTTTACATTCTCAAAATCTATTCTATGGTGTTGATCAAAAGCATGTTGGGCAACACTATATTGTTCTGTTCGTCCGTATCTTAAATGTGCCTCATGTTCTTTCAATCTAGTCTTAACAGATCGTTTAGTTTGTCCAACATACTTCTATTCACAATCCTTACATCTAATTTCATATATGCCACTTTTATCAAAACGGGTTAACTTTGTCTTTCGTGTTTCGGAGTAAGGTTTTCAAAGTTGAATTTGATTTGTAGGTTACTTTTATGTTGATATTTTTAAATATTTTTTCCAATCCTTGGGTGTATCGCGGATCGAAAGGTAAAGAAACGAATATTATTTTTTGTTTGGACAATTTTTTCTTATATCTGTATCTATTGATTAACTTATTGGCTATACTATCATTATTACCAATTAAAGTAGCTACATTCCTTATGTGAGTTTTTTCTTTCTGAAACCTCCTTTCATTTCGAGGAAAGCTAATTAATCTGTGAACTAAGAAATGTAAACTAGCCATTTTTTGTTGTGGACAATGGGAAGAGTTCGAAGGAATGTACCTACTTGTGGCAGTGATCTTTATGTAAACATCAAATTCTAAGGAATTGTTATTTCTTATGACAAGTGTGTCCAAGAAAGCCAACTGGTTATTTGAGGAAGTTTTAATTTTCATTTGCTTTATGCTAAATACTAACTAGATTCAAGTTTGCCTGCTAGAAGTACCTAAGAATTTTGATGATCGGTGGGTGTGCCATTGGCAAAATCGAAGGACTTTAACTGGCGATAGTTCGTACACTAGTAAAAGTTTGTAATTAGAGAATATACCCTTAGTAAATTCTCGTGGTGGCTAAAAATTTAGGTTTTTAGCTTTATTGGCGAAAAAGTTGCCGTGCTTCTTGATCACTGTGATTTTTTTCTACATTGTATTTCATTGCAGGTTGGAGAGAAATTCAGAAGTCGCGCAATGAAATTTCCGGGTCTGATATCCGGATGCACCATTAATTGGTTTTCCAGATGGCCGAAAAATGCTCTGATCGAAATTTCAAATCATTTCCTGATGAATTTTCCTCTGGTCGCCGTTCCAGAAGTTAAAATAGAGTTAGTTCAAATCATGGGTGAAATCCAGGACGGCGTAGCTGAAACGTGCAAATCATATTTCCAAAGGTAATTCAGATTGTTGATGAACAGAAGTCTGTATACAAGAGCAACCTACTTTTCTTTGTAACATATTTCAAGCTTGCTCTATCAGATCAGTCAGACCATTGAGCGTGCCAACGAAAAACGTCCAAACCTAATAATTTAAAAACATCCAATCCTTATAATTCAAGAACGTTTGCATTATTTGTGCAACACGTATGTGAGTGAATTTACGAGATTTTTCTGAATCATGTTCCACCTCAAAACATTCCGCCTCATGTATAAGAATGGATTTCTTGTATATTCTCATCTGAATCACAACACGAAAAAATGTGTACTATTACTAACTTTTCCAGAAGAAGGTTCTAAACATAGTTTCATCCTTGAACTGGTCGTCTATTTTGATCATTATTTGATCACTACACTAAGGAGAATTAAAATTACTGGGCTTTAAATAGCTAAGAAGATAATTGTTATGATAAAACGAGTAGTTGTAAATTAATATGGTACATTATGCTACAGACACTTGTAGAGTGAACATCTGTTTATCTTTTATCTATCTAGTTAAGAAAACGAATTAATTTATATCTCCAAATTGCCGAAAATCTTCTGATTGAATTGTGATACAAATAACTAAAATTAACATAACGCCCACTTAACCAAAAAAAGTGAGAAAAAATGTCGGACTCAAGTGATGGAATTCGAAACAGTCACCAGCAAGAGAAAGAGGAACAAATCCGAACTATCAAAAAGAGAAAT
The DNA here is from genome assembly GCA_013387265.2 of Cryptolaemus montrouzieri. NCBI lineage: Eukaryota > Metazoa > Arthropoda > Insecta > Coleoptera > Coccinellidae > Cryptolaemus > Cryptolaemus montrouzieri. The sequence continues at coordinate 554,032 of JABFTP020000083.1, read as the reverse complement.
CAATAAGATGGTTGGAGCAACAACAGCTGATTCCGCATCTGAAAAAGAAACACAAAACGAAGATCGCCAGAGAACATTCCAATAATAATCAATAGACAACAAAAAACGTCAAAGTCAAAGATAACCAACATATGACTCATCAAACATCAACTTCTCCAAAAGTAACAACAAACTTCTCAAACAAAACTATGTCATTTATTTTCAAAAAATATAATCACCTGTTTAACCTCACTAGTATCAACCCAAATAGCACATGAGTGGAGATGGCGGATACCTGGGAGTCCGTTTCTCCAGGATCGAAGGACTGTATAATCAAAACCAAGGTCGGCTTTCTACTGAAGAGTGATGGTCAGAAAGAAACTATTGTGAACACTTTGAAACAACTTAAAGACAGCAACATAATGAGTTCCTTCTAGGAAACATCCCAGAACTCGGAAAAACAAAAAATAAGATAGAACCAACATTTTCTGTGGTAATAGGCCAAGTTGAACACGGAATTGATGAGAAGCTAGTAGGTGAGCATCTCTTTACCAACGACTTGGAACACAGATTTTGCAAAAGGATAATATCAAGAGCTACTGGTGAACCTACCACATTGATTCGAATAATCACAAGCAACAAAAGTATATCAGCTCATTTATTACAACAAGGTTTCTTCTACAAAAACTGCCATTACCCAGTATACCCCAGCATTGCACCGCCACCGGTTCCTATTTCCTACAGCAAATGCTCAACATTTACACAGTCCACAAATGTACCTCCACTCTACAACCAAAATATTTAGCCTGCGGATCTGAGGAACATCACGCGTGGTCCTTCAAGTGTCCAAAAAGACCTACTAAACCAATTGAAGGTACACCAAATATACCCATTAAACCTTTCAACAAGAAATCTGAAAATCTACCAAAATAACTCAAATAATCAAGAATTCATACGCCAATCACCAAGCATGATTTCGTTGTAAACACATATACAGATATGCTGAACAACGAAAAACACTCAAATATATTTGATCTGGAGGATCCCTCCAGAGCCCACTGATGAAATCCACAATAAACAAGTAATTCAAAATGTCACTTAATATTTTATACGCCAACATAAATAGCTATATCAAGAGGAAGCTACTAATTCACTTTACTATAGAACAAGATAATATAAACTGTGCTCTCTTTGTAGAAACAAGAACCATGGATGACTCTAATATTACATATAGAAACTGGAACACTATTCACCATGCAGGAAATATCACAAACACAAATGCAGGAGGAGGTAGTCTGGTGTTGTTTCATCCATCACTCCATAGGACAAAAGCCAATCCGCCTAGAATAAACAATTTTCTGAATGAAGCTCTCCACTTCACCATTCCATTTCAAAACGATCAGTTGCATATTTTCCTTATATACATCCATCCTACCTCAAAAATCGAAGAAACAATATTCAACAAAGCATCTTTATATAAAAACTGCTTGGTTATCGGAGACTCCAACTTGAACAATCAAAAGAAAACAGCCCGCGACCTTTTTAAACAACTTCAATTTTACAAGAATAGAAACTTCCTCTACATTTCTCATGAGCAATAACCCAGATAGCATCCCAGATATCATTTTATGTACAGAATCTGTCAAACAGAACATATTAAATGTAGAACTTATTCCAGATTGAGGCTCTGATTATCTGGCCATCAAAGTACATTTTGACCTAGTGATGAAGTCAATAAAATACTTCTGGAATTCTCTAATAACACTCCAGAAATAACTGAGAATTCAATCTCACAGTTCAACCAACTATTTAGTGAGGCTGTTGCAGCAAACTCCCCCACAGTATGTACTGACTTTCCCACACAAAAGCTTCCACCATTTATCATTGGACAGATCAAAAAGAAACGCAAGATCTATAGAGAATACAAAACTCATCAAGATCTCGGCATAACACCGCAAATTAATCAATGTAATAAATACATTCAGAATATGATACAAGAATCCAGATCCCACACTTGGATAGAGGCCTGAGAGAATCAACGAGAAAAAAGGGCGAACCTATTGGCATGAAATTGCCAAACTTAGCGGATACCAGTCCAGCAAATGCAATATTCCTTCTATAACTGAAAACGGCAAAACTTACGAAACTATCGAGAAAAAACTAGAAATATTCACCAAGCACTTCCAACAAGCCTAAAAAATAGAAGAAAACCCAAATTTCGACAAACTACACTTTAACAGAATCGGGAGATGGAAACATAAATTTTTAGAGCGAGCAATAAATGCTGAAAATCACAAAATTGAAGAGAAAGAATATTACGTCATAAACAAAGGTAAAAATTCAACTCCCGGACACGAATATTACCAAAAGTATAATAAAAAAGTGGATACACAAATCAACATATTTATCATCAGGACCTACAAATACTTCTTGAGAAATAACTACTTCCCAAAAGATTGGAAACGAGGTACCATAATAGTAATTCCAAAGAACACCAATCAATCGAGAGTAAGCAACTATAGTCTTATCACTTTGCTGTCCAATTTAGGAAAATTTATATTGAAACGATTAATCTCTGCTACAGGTGATAAAATTCCCAAATATCAATTCGGCTTTAGAAACGAATGCTCCACAATACATCCTCTTGTCATTCTTACTAGCAATATTCAAGCCACCAAATTGAAGGAATGAAGGAGTGCAGCGCTATTCCTAGATAGAGCATTTGACAGCATCTGGCATGCAGGACTACTGTTTAAGCTATTTCTACTGTACTGTACTTTATATTTAATCAAAATAATCGGAAGTATGCTGGAGAACCAAAAACTTTGCATTAAAATATCTAACACCCTCTCTTCAGATTTCTCTCTTTCAACAAGGTCTTCCACAAGGCTCGCCCTTATCACCAACCTTGAATAACATATACTGTTCAGACATATACAATGAAAATTATGAATTATTCGACAAAACACAATACATTCTACAGTACGACGATGACACAGCCATTATCAGTCATTCTTCTAATTTGCAAAAGACAATGGAACAACTAGCAATCTCAAACAATTAAAACTTCAAACTGGTTCAACAAATGGCGTTTGAGACCCAAGCCTTCTAAAAGTAAATTAATTATTTTCAATCACAAAATCCGTCACAAATCCCCCACTCTCTCTCTCTAAGCAATCACATCATCACTCCAGAAAACCACACAAAATACTTAGGCATCACCAAAGACAGTAAACTCAACCTCAACTGACATACTACCACAACAAAAAGAAACATTATAAAACGAGCAAACCATTTTCGCAATTCCAGTACAATCAGAGAGGAATATCACGAACAACTTGCAGTCGCATACAGTGTGTTCCAACGAAAATTTGACCCCCCCTATAACTCCGAAATGAGTAACATTAGCGAAAAACACCAAGACACGTCGATTTTTGTTTCGAGGGGGAGCATTTTTCGAAATAATTCGAAACTTGTCAGATCAACCCCCTACCCCCAGCAACCCTAATTTCGAAATTCATCATAGGGAATAAGGGTCGAGTGGCACCTTACTGTAAAGGTCTGTCAATTCTCCATTCTGATTTGTCATTTTTAGAATTTTAAATTAACATACAGGGTGTCCCAACCGAGGGTAAAGTTGAATTCCTGCAAATCCCAAATACTAAATGAAATCGATTTATTTTGGCATAATGCAAGCGCAGGTTTATGCTCGGTCTAGAAAAACGACCTACACTTGTGAATTTGGAGTTGGTGCAATCAACCCCCTATTTCCAGCATCCCCAACTCAAAAATCATTCGATCGAAAATAGGTCAAGTGGCACCTCGTTGGAAAGGTATTTCAATTTTCTCTTCGAATTTGGTATTTTCGAAATTCAGAATCAGCATACAGGGTGTCCCGGAGCAGGAACACTGAAAACCCAAATAACTTTTTGAAACTGGTTCATTTCGGTATAATACGAGGCATGTTTATGTTTGATTCGAGAATAAGACTCTCTTGCGTGAATATGGAATTTTTGCAATCAATCTCTTCCATTCAGCATCCCCAACTCAAAAAATCATACAAGTGATTACAGGTTGAGTGGCAAAGTTCCAGAAAGATTTTTCTATTTTCTGAATCACTGAGGCATTGGTTTCAGTTTGGCAATCGAGGTTTTCTGGCGTGAGGATCAGGATGAGGGATGATGGAGAAACTGATTGGATGCTCATCTAAACAGGAAAACGAGATTTATTGAACTTGTATTCAATTGAAAACAAAAACTAACTTGATTATTACAACAATTGTTCAAAATGACCTCCGCCCACCTCCATACAGTTATACAGACGATTTTCGAACTCTTCTCACATTAGCGAAAACTTCAGGAGTCAAAGTCGGCATTCTGTGATAATCCTCATCCGCAGCTCCTCCAGGTTTTCTGGTCTTGTGGCATAAACTTTAGATTTTAGATGGCCCCAAAAAAAAATCTAGGGATTTAAATCTGGTGACCTGGCTGGCCACTCAACAGGTCCTCTTCTACCAATCCACCTTCCTGGGAAATTTTCGTCTAAATATTGGCGCACCCGAGCATCATAATGCGGAGGAGCACCGTCTTGTTGAAAACGCATTTCGTCCTCAGAAAGAGTTGGATCGTTCTGTAAAATTTCTGTCAATCTAGGATGTATGTGTTCCTCTAACAACTGTAGGTAGCCATTTCCATTCAGATTACCCTCAATAAAGAAAGGCCCAACTAGATGATTGCCAAAAATTCCTGCCCAAACGTTCAACTTCTGAGGCCTTTGCGTGTGGGCCTCTCTAAACCAATGAGGATTCTGTGTGTCCCAATATCGACAATTATGTCTATTCACTTCACCACTGAGCATAAAGGTGCTTTCATCAGAAAAACAGATGTTATTCAGAAAATTTGGATTAGCGTTTAGGTTTTCACTTAGATTTTCACAAAACTGTAAACGACGATCTGGATCATCTTCGTTTATTTCATGCACTAATTTTACCTTGTAGGGTGAAATTTGTGATGTTTCACGATTCTATGGACAGTTGTAGCTGATACACCAGTCAGACGAGATAGTTTTCTGATCGAAGTAGTATTCTCCATTTGTAGATGACCCACTACTGCCACTTCCGTTGCCTCATTTCTGACAGGACATGCCACTTCATGTTTTTTGTTTGCCACCGAACCCGTAGCTAGGAATTTGTCAACCAAATATTTAACGTACTGGTGACTGACTCCCCTTTCTCTTTCAGGATGGTTCCTATCGAATATCCTTGCCGTTTCTTTGGCACAACTGTTATTTCGAAAATACGTCGATACAATTTCGACCCTTTCCTCAGTGGAATAAACAATTTTCAGATTAATTTCAACTGACGAACAACAACAATAATGAGGAACTGATCTGAATAATAATAATATTTCATTGCAAAAATGAGAAATAACAGATGACTGCACGCCAGATGGAAATGAAAAAATGTGAACATTTTCAATGCAAAAATCAGCTTTATTTCTTCGTAATTGATGCTCAACACATCGTACCCCAATACTTTTAACAGTTTCGAATTAATTTTAGTTGATAATTTCAAATGACGATATTGAATTTTTCGAAAGCGACATCCTGTATGGAGAGCCGAACTGAATGAAATGCTTTAATCATTCTGGAATTCAAAAACCTTTCTGAAGATATGCCACTTGAATTATTTGTATGATTTTCAAGTTGGGGATGCTGAATGGAAGGGGTTGATTGCAAAATTCTATAACCACACAAGAAAGTCCTATTCTCGGATCAAACATGTTCTCGTATACCGAAATGAACCAGTTTCAAAAAGTTATTTGGATTTTCAATGTTCCTGCTTCGGGACACCCTGTATGATGATTCTGAATTTCGAAAATACCAAATTCGAAGAGAAAATTGCAGTACCTTTCCAACGAGGTGCCACTTGACCTATTTTCGATCGAATGATTTTTGAGTTGGGGATGCTGGAAATAGGGGTTGATTGCACCAACTCCAAATTCACAAGTGTAGGTCGTTTTCTAGACCGAGCATAAACCTGCGCTTGCATTATGCCAAAATAAATCGATTTCATTTAGTATTTGGGATTTCCAGGAATTCAACTTCACCCTTGGTTGGGACACCCTGTATGTTAATTTAAAATTCTAAAATGACAAATCAAGGTGGAGAATTGACAGACCTTTTCAGTAAGGTGCCACTCGACCCTTATTCCTATGATGAATTTCAAAGTTAGGGTTGCTGGGGTAGGGGTTGATCTGAGAAGTTTCGAATTATTTCGAAAAATGCTCCCCTCGAAACAAAAATCGACGTGTCTTGGTGTTTTTCGCTAATGTTACTCATTTCGGAGTTATAGGGGGGGTCAAATTTTCGTTGGAACACACTGTATATAAAATGATTTACAGCCCAATTATTGAATACGGCAAGATCCTGATACTCAACTGCAGAAATCCAGCCTTAAACAGAATGAGAACTGCTCTACGACCACCAAAATCAGACGCCCATACAACCAACTCTACAATCCACCGAACACACTACTCTACAAAAACACAGACACAAACCAATTCAACAACGATACCAGGACCTATTCGACAAATTCACAAAAAGACCAGAAAACTTACAGCTACTACGGCAATTTTGCATCCCTCGAGAACACAGCAAACGAAGGTTTCCAGAGATGACATTATGGGAAATTATCTCCAACAACTGACCGACTACACTTAAATGAAAAAAAAAGAAAAAAAATTTATACCATTATTATTATTAATTATATTTATAGAAGTAATAGTTATCATGAGCTGAAGGACTACGGTCGATGGCCTTTTGTAAAATACAAATGTAATTTTATTTTACGGGCGGCTGATAAGGTATGTATTTTTTAACAATGCACCAGAATATTATAACCACAACTAGAATACGCGGCTCAGCTCACTCACATCCTCGGAAGGACGACCAGTGTGCATGCAATGTATGCTTAATATACCTGATATTTACGCGGGAAATAATTCATGCGGTGGAGGGGGATAGTCTTCTGCAATCCGATGATGCAAATTTCGCTTGTGATGATGCAGGCGAGCATTTTAAACAATTAACTTTTCGAATTAAAAAGTTTCATCAATTATATAATTTTCTATACGCAGGTGCTGGATGAAGTCCTTGCAGCGTCTGAAGTCGCCAACAAGATCAAAGAAGATGCAGCCGTCGTTAAGGATAGAGCAGAAACACTAGTGAATATAATCAGCGTGGACCAACAAGAAGCAGAAGGGAAACTGCTTGCTGCGAAACCCGCCCTAGATGCCGCGGAGGCTGCACTTCTTGTCAGTACTTAGTTTACGAATCCTATTATTTATTTCTAATATTTCGTTTACTGCCAATGAAACGTGAAACTGGCTGTCCAGTACAAGCGATATCGCATTTTTTGCCCCTTCCCGCGAAGTAACACTGTGAGCGAATCAGGAACGAACATATGAATTTCAGTCTGTTTCGTTATTCCGATACGCAGATCTATGTCGCTTTCCGAATTGTTTCAATTTCAATTATTCAATAGATCAATAGATTCGTCAGTTTCAACCAAAAGTAACCGAACTTTCTGAAAATAGAATAAACCATTATTGATAAAAATCTTTTTCTTAATCAATGTATTCGCCTACTGCACTGATACACAAATTCTCTATCTTCATTTTTGGAATGGTCTTTAGTGCGTCGGTAACCGCACTTTCAATGGCCTCAATCGAATCGTGCCGCTTTTCTTTCATCGCCAAATGCAGCTTAAGGAACATATAGTAGTCGCACGCAGTCAAATCAGGTGAATGCGGTGAATGTTGCAAGACAATAATATGATTTTTGATCAGAAATTCAGTTATAACTCTTGAAAGATGTGATGGGGCATTATCGTGCAAAAGAGCCAACTGCCGTTGTCTCGATATTCTGGCCGAATACGTCGTATTCTTGCCAGCAATCGCTTCTTGACGTCCAAATAAAACTCTCCTGTGACTGTCTGATCGAGTAGAACAAATTCTTTGTGGATAATTTGTGTGAAAACAAAACAGGATAACCTTCACTTTTGACTTCTCCAACCGACTCTTTTTGGGTTTTCCTTCATCCAACGCTTTTAATGGTATCTTTGCTATGCTCAATTCGATTTTTGGTCATCGGTGAGCTTGTGTGGTACAAACCTCGATTTAACTTTCGTGAAGCCCAACACTTACTTGGTCAAAATGCCGTATACAGTTGTTCGAGGAATGTCTAATTTCATTTCTACAAATTTCACCGATGATTTTTTATTATTTTTGATTGACTCGCGTTTTTTCTGGAAGTTTTCTTCCGATAATTCATGGGATGGCCTTATCTTTCGTCATTATTCTGGGTATTTCTACCTGATTCGAAGCGCTTGAACCACTCGTACGGGATAGACAATCGTTTCCATATGCAGTTGTTCGGTGAAGGATTTACCAAGTTTAACACAAAACTCCATTGCAGCTCTTTGTTTTATTTTCCAACCGATGTACTGAAAGCATTAACAAACATGACGCAATAACTCAAGTTGACATACAAATGTCATAAAATTTTTAACAGCTGGCAATAGAGTAGTAATCGACAGGTACAATATTACAACAAATGACACTAGCAGTACTGTTTTAAATTTTGGAATGGACGGTGTATAATACATTTCTCTAGGTACTCTTCCTTATTAGGTACACATTTGTTCCACCTCTGCGGAACCTTTTTGATGCCTCGTCGTCGGGGTTAAATTTCTGATCTTCGAGGGCTTCTTTCAGTGTTCTGAACGTGTGGTGGCAGGGTAATACATCCTGAATGTAGGGTACCTCCCACTCCAATTCCAATATTGTAACGAGCGTTAAACGCGCGATATGAGGGCGCGCGTTATCCTAGAGAAGAATCACACTAAATATGCTTCTTCGTTTCGATAAGCAGGTTTTCACAACATTACTGGAGGAAGAACACGATACACATAACCTTACCCACGGACGTGGTTATTTTCGCTTTGACTGGCGCCCTGTCCTTTTCTTCTCTCACTCTTCTCCCTCGAAGCACGTCAGCTAGCGGCAGCAAACATCCAACCTCGTGAATTTTTGCTCGAAGTTCAACAATTCGGGAACCCCTGGCGCCATTATTTTGCGGTATTGAAGGTTTTCGTGGATGATAGACTCTACATACATAGTCTTGAACATTGCTCCTACAGTCCTCCAAAATGAGTTGTTTTACGCGGCGAATATTGCCTGGTGTGATCATTCTAATGTTTTCACGGGGAGTAGAGAAGTAGCCAAGATGAGGAATATTGCTTCATTTATGTTTTCAACGCGCTTGAACTCTCCGTTAGTACGAACGTTCTGAAATCTTCTTATTCTTCTTCTTCTTCTTCTTCACCGTGTAGAAGGCGTAGCGCCTGTTCAGTTCCGGTTTCCCTGCAGCAGTTCTTGTGAAGTTGATTGCCAACTGTCCCGCCATCGTTTTGGTGGTCGTCCAACGGGTCTTCTTCCGTGTGGTATGTTGTTATATACGATTTTGGCTATTCTATCTGTGGTCATTCTGTTTACATGCTGGTTCCATTCTTTTCTTCTTTTTCTTACCCATCTTACAATATCGTCTGTTTCACATTTTTCCCTTATGTCGGTCTTTCTTTGTCTGTCATTCAATATGTAACCGGTTGTAGTTCTTAGCGTTTTCATTTATGTTGTTCTTAGTATCCTCTTTGTTACCGACGTTTCCGCTCTTGATTCTGCCTCGTATGTCATAATTGGTCGCACACATGTTTTGTAGATTCTGGATTTGCATGGTATACTGAGGTGTTTATTTCTCCAAATTGGTTGTTTAAGATGTCCCGATACTGCAGCTGCTTTGTTCACTTGTCTCCTCACTTCATCTTCAAGGTATCCTGTGCTTGTTATGTTGCACCCTAAGTATTCGAATGACATGACTTGGTCTATAGTGGCGTTGTCTATTGTTAACTTGCAGTGCTGAGGTTCCTTAGCTTTGGTCATGCATTTTGTCTTACTTGTTGAGATTTCCATATTGAAATTTTTTGCGCGTTTTCTAAAGGCGTATAACATTCTTTGTAGGTCGTCGTCTAATTCTGCAATGAGTATGGCGTCATCGGCATAGCATAAGATGTTAATTTTGTAGGTTCCCATGCGGTATGCTAGTCCCAAGTTTTTAACGGTCTCTACAAGTTGGTCCATAACAGTATTAAATAGTAGAGGGCTAAGACTATCACCTTGGCGGATGCTCGACGTTGTTTCGAAATGCTGCGTTAGGGTGTGGTTTGTTCGTATTTGCGTTGTTTTATTAGTGTTCAGATCTTTTATGAGTCTTATATATTTTTTGGGTACCTCTTTGTTTTCCAGTATCTTGATTACATCCTTCAGTTGGACTCTGTCGAAGGCCTTCGTTAAGTCTATGAAACAAAGATATGCTGGAGTGTTATATTCAAGAGACTTTTCTACTAATTGCCTTGTTATAAATAGTGCATCGACCGTGGACCGGTTTTTTCGAAAGCCTTGTTGCTCTTCGCTGATTGGCATTGCTGACGTTATGTCATCGGCAAGAATCTTTGTAAGCAGTTTCAAAGAGGTGCTTAATAAGGTTATTCCGCGATAGTTGGCAGGTTTTGTTTTGTCTCCTTTTTTGAAGATAGGCACTGTTACACTTCTTTTCCATTCTTCTGGTATTTTTCCGTGTTGAATTATGATGTTTCAGTGTTCTGAAATCACTGAAAGAAAAACAGTCACATGAATGTTCAAAATCATTTTCATCTATTAGATCAGATACAATATACAACATTCGTATATTTTCATCGCCCTCATTGAACGATCAGTGTTCGAAAAAACAATCCGATCAATTTGTGCTCTCCCGAAAAGATTAATGTAGCTAAAAAAATTTTCAGACCATCAAAGCTGCTGATATAGCTACAGTAAGAAAACTTGGCAAACCACCGTATCTAATAACTTTAATTATGGACGCTGTGTTGATTTATTTCAAACGAAAATTGGAACCTGTAAAACCTGACTATGAGAGGAGATTTATACAATCATCCTGGAATGAATCGCTGAGGGTAAGACGGAACAATTCGACTTATTCACCAAACTATACTTGAATCAACGCTTTGCAGGTAATGGCGGATACCAGATTTTTAGCCAAACTACAAGAGTATCCGAAAGACTGGATCAATGCCGAAATGATTGATTTGATGCAACCGTATCTAACCAACGAACTGTATACTTACGAAAATGCGAAGACTGCGTGTGGAAATGTTGCCGGTTTGGTTTCGTGGACGATAGCTATGGCAGCTTTCTACGAAGTGAACAGAGAAGTTTTGCCTCTGAAGGTTTTGAAGGTCCCTGTAGAAATGTATATCGATTTTAAATATTTTGTTTCTTCAGACGAATTTAGCTATACAACAAGCAAAATTATCGAAAGCTCAAGAAGAACTTGATTCTGCAATGGAACTATTGGGAAGCAAGGAGAGAGAAGTAAGAAATTGCCAAATGCTATATGAGGATGCAATGGGACACAAACAGGTAATCATTGTTTACAATTGCTCAACATTTTTTGGACTTTGAACAATTTTGCTTTGCCAAACAAAGCCTTTGTGATTTCTTCTTGTTTCTTTGGCCTCAACAAATTAACGCACAATTTCGATATTTCCAGTTTCTTCTCTGATAGGCTAATTATTAACACGTGGATTTTCGGATATGTCCGATATGATATCAAAATTCGACTTTCTTTTCCTTTCTTTCATGAGAAACAGAATGAAAGGAAATAAATTAAGATTTTGCAAGAAACCGCCGCATGTTGGTCTTGATCGATTTTTCTCTTGTTAAATAAACTACGAGAATACATAATCGTCCAACCAAACTGACAGACAAATGGAGTTGTCAACAACCTTGCAAACAGATTTGACTGTCTAAGAAAATCACTATGCGACCTAGTTGCATAAGAAGTTGGTCGTCTGCAGGTCCCTCAATACGCATGTCGGCATTAACTTAGAGCTGTGAAAAAATGAAACTATATATGTCAAAGCTATCGCAAGATGCGACCCTTTGTGTTGCATTTGACGGCATATTTTAACTTGTAAAAATCGAGACTTAAAGTACTTCCTTTTGACCTTAAAAATGAAATTAGGCGAGAAGCAATCTTTCAATGTAAGGCTACAGAAAACTGTAAATTTGTGGTTACATCGCGAAAAACATATTTTCGCGTTAATAAACTTAGTCGTTTTTTCTAGGGAACGCTTAAACTTGTCAAGTTGAGGTTCAAACCAAATTGTCTTGTCTGCAATTGAACTTTTAGTCAAGGCAATCGTGAAATACATTCTGTCAAAGAAGTACTCGGAATTGGTCAATGAAACATAAAATTCAATTGACGAGGCTTTTACGTGATAGAAATCCGTTTTCAAATACAAGTAAACGATGATTTCTACTGAAATATATTGATAAATGCTCGACGCGTTTCGATACACAGTATCTTTGTCAAGAGCGAATGAATACTACAAGAATGTCTTACTAACATATACTTATATAGACTAAAGAGGCAATCCACTCGCAGTTATCTGTATTTGAACTAGTGTTTAGGAAACAAGTTCAATAAGGATGAGTTTTTATGTCTAACTGATCATTAAGAATTTCTGGTGAATACCTAAATTATTAATCTCAAGTATTACATTCCCTTTCACTTGATCACAAATAAATGATTTTTTTCTGTTAATAAATTACGAACAAAGTTTTCTCCTTCACTTGTGTTTCAACACAATTCAATTCTTGCAGAATTTCAAGATTTTAGGAGTGATAATTTTGTGGTACAATTATAAATTCACATTCTCCTTTTTTTCTTTTCCTTTGGCTATAATACATTGCTTCTAGGCAAATGTCATGATTTCAAGTGTGAATAGTAAAATCGTACAATTTTGAACGATTTTGGGCATGAAACGCTCGACTAGTTCCAAAACACCTGAATTTTCTTCGCGTAAAGATTGCTGAAGACATGCTAGAACGAGTCGATTCCGAGTCCACATTAATAGAACTCATTGTAACTGGTGATGAGACATGGGTTTGTGAGTTTGACCTGCAAACCAATTAACAAGATTCGGAATGGCGTTTTCCAACTAAACCACGTCAAAGTCGATCAAAAGTCAAGATAATGTTGACTGTTCTCTTTGATTATGGTGGTGTTGTGCACTCGGAATTCCAGCCAGAAGGTCAGACGGTAAATAAAGAATATGACATGAGTGTTATGCGGCGTTTGAGAGAGCAAAGTCGTTGAAAGAAGCCAGATTTCTGGAAATAAAAGTCATGGGTTTTGCTCCACGATAATGCACAAGCCATTGTGAATGAATTTTTGACCATAAACTCAAAATATCATCGAACAACCACCGTATATGGCCCCGGCCGACCCTTTTATTTTTCTGAAATTCAAATGACCACTTCGAGGAACCCGTTCTGAATCTGAAGAACACATAAAAGAGAATTCACGACGAGAACTGAAGTTGATTCCGGAAGCGTTTGAAAAATGTTTTGATGATTGGATTATCCGTTAACGTAAATGTATTATATCGAAAAGTGCCTGCTTTGAAGACGATACAATAAATTTGAATGGAAAATAAATATTTTGTGTTTCAAATACAAGTAAACGATGATTTCTACTAAAATATATTATGAAATGTGGGATGCGTTTCGATACACAGTATCTTTATCAAGAGCGAATGAATACTACAAATATATCTTAATAACATACACCTATATAGACAAAAGAGGCAACCCACTCAGAGTTATTTGTATTTGAACTAGTGTTTAGAAAACAAGTTCAATAAGGGTGAGTTATTTATGTCTAACTGATCATTAACCGAATCCTTCACCACCTCAACTCAATATTCTTTAGTTAAATTGCACAAAAATGGTTATCAAATTAGAGCAGTGGTATCATTCCCACATGCTCCAGCATTCAAGATTTCCAAATTTTTAATACATGTTCTGGAGAAATTTGGAATTTTAAACTGTCTCTTACAATTTGTAATACAAATAATTTGATAAAATAGAAAATATCATCGAGAATTAAAATACGCGATATTTAACGATAAAAAATCGTTTATCAGTGTAAAACATTCAATCAAATACCTTACAAACTACCAGCATATAATGTCGAGAGAAGAAAATAGGGAAATCCAGAACAACATGGAAATAGAAGAAATTTTAGTTGATCCAGGAGGGAGAAATAAAAGAAAAGCAAGTCAAGATGAATTAATAGAAAGCATACAAGAGCTAACAGATGATGAAATTCAAGAGATAATCGGAATAACAAAAAAAATTCGTAAAGCAGAAACACCAGATGCAACTCGAGAAGGCTTCAGAGGTTTCGAATGGACTGAAATAAACAAACAATCAAGAGGTCAACCACCTGCAACAGATTCACCACAACAAAATAAACAACAAAAACAAACCATTCCACATCCAAATCAAGATAACAAAAATATCAAAATAATAAACTACTCAACAAAAATGAGAGAAATTACCAACAAGAAATTTATCAACTTATATTATATTAATGTATCAACAAATGTTGAGTCAAGACCCCAAATATGAAAAATTTTATTGAAAACATTGATGTCATACCAGATCTGGAAAGTGAATACTGGTCTATTATTCTAAGCCTAAACGTGGATATAACTATGAAATTGGACAAATTTTACTGCTTCCGCAAGGCAAATATGGAAAACATCAACAAACGATTAGAAAACTACATAAATATCAATAGACTGGTGCCTATTTCACCTAATACTATATCTGATTTTTTTTTAAACTTTGGAGGAGACTGTCTTGAACAACACACCCAAAACTACAAGGACATATGGAACTCATGAACTTCCACCATTTATTATTAGCTTAATAAAAATTAAAAGAAGAATGTATAGAGAATACAGACAAAACCCTTCACCTGAAATCAAAACAAGCATTAACAATTATAGTAAAGAAATCCATAAGCTTATACACCAATACAGGCAACACAGCTGGGTCAGGACTTGTGAGGAAATAAATGAGATGAAGGGAAGGATGTTTTACCAGAAAATTAGTAAGCTCTCAAGATACAAAAACGCACAAAAAACTCCACCCATAGAAGAAAATGGTGTTCTATACGAGACAGAAGAACAAAGAGTTGAGGTATTTGCGAAACACTTTGAACTCCATTATGGAGAAACTCAGAATCCCCAATTTAATAAACACATAGAAAACGAAGTGGATCAGTGGTGCGAAAACTTTTTTGATGAAAAATCACATTCCAACAGAAGAAATAGAAATCGAAGAAAGTGATTATTTCCAAATTTTACAAAATCAAAAGTTTACAGCACCGGGGGCTGATAATATACCATGGGTGGTGGTCAAAAGATTTAGCATTAATATACACATTTTTATTTTGAACATATTCCACTTCTGCCTCTCCAATCACTATTTTCCTCCCGAATGGAAAATAGGAAATATTGTAGTAATTTCTAAACCAAATACTGACCATAAAAGAGTTAATAACTATAGACCTATAACTTTGCTTCCTGCTCTTGGCAAGATGTTCGAAAAGATAATCAAAATAAAGATAGAAGAAATCATTGGAGATAAAATTCCTAATCATCAGTTTGGGTTTCGAAGCCAATGCTCTACTCTGCACCCTATTACTATTCTCATTTCAAATGACCAGGCTGCCAAACTCAATAACCTCTCATCTGCAGCAATATTTCTTGATATAAAAAAGGCATTTGATAGTGTATGGCACAAAGGGCTTCTATACAAGTTGAAAACATTGGAATTGCCCAACTACTTAATCCACCTCATAAGAGAATTTTTATTAGACAGGAGCTTGGCAGTAAAAATCAAGAATGCAAGATCAGAATCCTTCAAACCTAAAAAAGGAGTTCCCCAGGATTCACCTTTATCGCCTTTACTATACCACCTTTTTTGCACTGAATGTCGACCATCAGGAAAAGGCCGAATATGCTCTACAGTTTGCCGATGACACTGCCCTCATAGTACACGCTAAAACAAAAGAACAAGTTATGGAGAAGCTACAAGCCCTGGTGGATAAAATTATGAACTGGCTTAACAAATGGAAATTACTGCTAAATCCTGTTAAATGTCAACTGATTATTTTTAATCATACCCCATCTCACGCTTCCCCGCAAATTTCGATCAACCAGCACAACATAAAACCTAACGTCACTCAAAATATTTGGGCATAAATATTGACAACAAACTCAGCTTCAACTATCACACTTAACTCTGTAAAAGAAAAATTACTACCAGAGCTAAATTTTTTCGCTGCCTGACCTACAACAACAAAGGAATAAGCAAAAAAACAGCTGCTAAAATCTATAAAAGCATTTGCAGGCCAACCCGAGAATATGGCCACACTATATTTCTAAACTGCAGAAATCCAGCAATGAAACAATTGAGAACTGCAGAAACTATTGCCCTCAGAACGATTACCAAGATGCGCCACCCAGATAATCCACTCCACAACCCTTCAAATCAGCTGCTCTACAAGGTGACAAAAATTCAACCCATCACTGAAAGATTAAGGATGCTTTCAATTAAGTTTGCAAAACGACCACATAATATGGAAATACTACAACCCCACATAAGAAGAAGAGATATACATATACAAAGTCGACGAAAATACCCCACGCACACACTACTGGAAGTTATAGAGCAGCTTCAAGGGCATTAAAATAGTTCTGTGCATATAAATAATCACTTATAGTTTTTTTTTACAATCAAAATTGGGAAAACAAATCTCTATGTTTAATTTCAGTAGTAGGAAATAATATCTAAATGTAAAATTTACGGGCTGCAGGACCTAGGTCGATGGCCAATTGGCCAATATTATGTTATTATTTATTGGCTAATAAAAATCGTTTATTATTAGAAAATATTGTAATTCCAAGTAATGCGAAGTTAGTGTCTTTCTATGTCAAGAATTTGTTTCCAAGTATTTCGTCGAAAGATCTGTATAATACAGTCTTAAACATGTCTTGGTCTTGTGAGCAGCGCGCGTTTGTTGTTGAGACCTTTATCAAAACAAGTGAATCTGTCATCGCGACGCAGCGTGCCTTCCGCACGAAGTATCGTTTGAATTCTTCTCAGAGTGTTCCCGACCGGGAAACAATCTAGGCGTGGAAGCTGAAATTCCGAGAAACAGTATCTACACTGAATGTAACGAGAATCGACCGGCCTGTCATCGTCAGAACCGCTGAAAACATCGCTCGAGTGAGGGCGTCGATTGAGCAGTCTCCATCGCGTCCGGCACGCAAACATGCTTCGCTCTTCAGTGAGACGAATTTTGCATACTGATCTCGGGTTACACTCATACAAGATCATGGTTGCACAGGAATTGTCCCTGACGGATTGGGGAGGCATGTGGACGGTTGACAGGCAATCCTTCAACATGGGCCTCCCACTGGGATCTTATGGACGAGCGACAAAGCTCATTTTCATCTTTAAGGGTGCGTGAATAAGCAAAACTTTCGCTATTTGACCTAAAAAACTCCGAGAGCTCCACAGCCCAAAAGTCACGGTTTGGTGTGCAGTATCAAAAGTAGGCATCATTGGCCCTACTTTTTTGAAGTGGGTGGCGTCACAGTTACCATGAACTCTGACCGGTACTGTGGCATGCTTGAGAATTTTTTGCGCCCGAACATCGAGGAATTGGGTGAAACCTACGACCAACAGAGCTTCTGGTTCCAGCAAGATGGTGCCACTGCGCATACAGCCCGTCGACCACGATCTATTCTTCAGGAGATGTTCCCTGGGCAGGTTGTCTCCTTGCGGGAAAGTTCAGTGGCCCCCGCGCTCCCCTGATTTGAGTTGCTTTGACTTTTTTCTGTGGGTCTATCTCAAAGTTGAGGTTTTTGAACATCGTCCAAGGACCATAGATGCGCTAAAAACCGCCATTGAAGGAGAAATTAAACAGATAACCCTTTACACTCTTGCGAAAGTCATGCGGAATTTCCATGAGAGGCTAAACATGTGTGTTGCCCGCCAGGGACATCATTTGGACGATATCATTTTTAAAACTTAACTGAAAAGAAATACATTAAATAACCTTTCTGTCGAAATAAATTTTTTCTGTAAATATCTCGTACAGTGTTTTTACCAACCCTTTGAAAAGTGGGAGTCAGTCCTGTATAATCAATATTTTGTTAACACAAACTGTGACGAATCCACGAATCAAATATGACATTATGGCTTTATTAGATGTTTGCATATCTCAAAATTATTTTTTATCTAACGGCTCTTTTTATAAAAGTGATGAAGGACTGTAATATGCTGGTTGTTGTACTAGTTGTAGAATTACTGTAATGTAGGCTTTAGATATAATTCCAACGTAAGTTAATTAAGTAGGTCATAGAGAAGGGGTACGAATGTGTGAGTGAATGCAGTATCATATAAGTTAGATAGAGGTATTATGGTAGCATGTAGCGTAGTAGCATAGGAATAATCTATATAGTGAATAGTGGTGTTAGGATACATGTAGTGAGTAGTGAATATATACAATAATAATGGACGATCCATGACTTTTATTTCCAGAAATCTGGCCTCTTTCGACGACTTTGCTCTCTCAAACGCCGCATAACACTCATGTCATATTCTTTATTTACCGTCTGACCTTCTGGCTGGAATTCCGAGTGTACAACACCACCATAATCAAAGAGAACAGTCAACATTACCTTGACATTTGATCGACTTTGACGTGGTTTTTTCGTGGTTCAGTTGGAAGGCGCCATTCCGAAGCTTGTTGATTGGTTTGCAGGTCAAACGCACAAATCCATGTCTCATCACTAGTTACAATGAGTTTTATGAATGTGGAGTCGGAATTGACTCGTTCTAGCATGTTTTCAGCGATCTTTACGCGAAGAAAATTCAGGTTTTTTAGAACTAGTCGATCGTTTCATGCCCAAAATCGTTTAAAATTGTACGACTTTACTATTTACACTTGAAATCATGACATTTGGCTAGAAGCAATGTAATATAGCCAAAGGAAAAGAAAAAAAGGAGAATGTGAATTTAGAATTGTACCACAAAATTATCACTCCTAAAATCTTGAAATTCTGCAAAAAGGAATGTGTTGAAGCACAAGTGAAGGAAAAATTGTTAGTTCGTAATTTATTAACAGAAAAAATCGTTTATTTGTGATCAAGTGAAAGGGAATGTAATGTTCCAAACTAAATACCACGATGAAGAAAAATATCGAATAGTCATGGAGATGCAAGAGTTGCATTCCAAGATAGGAAGTTATAACTACACTGCGCCAAGAAATTAATGCACAATTTGAATATTTCAAAAATTCTTTCTTGATAGGCAGCTAATTATCAACAATTTTTGTTTCGGGAATTTCCGGATATATGGCAACAAAATTTGATGTTTTTCTTGGCACACATGTTCCTCCCAGGAAAAATATTTTGAGGTTTTGCAAGAAACCACCACATATTGGTAACTGCAGTTGCTGATCAATTTCTGCCAGTAACGTTTGTTTAATTTTCCGTAATAATGCAATCTCTCCACTACTTAATATCAAATTGGGCTATTATCTATATGAGTAAGTTTATTTCATGTAGTTGACCACTTGAAAATGACCTCATGGTCGAAATCGGTCGTATTTGTTAAATTAAAATTGTGGAAAAAAAATATATTTTACCTCATCTTCGTTCAAAATGAATTTCCATAAAATAAATAAATTATCAATATTACTCGTTCTCCTCCTCAACTTCTGGTTAATTATCATACTCGGTTGCACTGACTTTATGTTCCTTTTGAAAATCTGCAGGTTGTTTAATCGCTGTGAAAAACTTATAACATTGAGAGTGATAGTCGTCACTTAATGATATTTCACTCGAAATACCAATTATACAAGGTATGTCAATTTGGTTGGCGAAAGTTGGCAATGCTGCTGCGGTTGGTAACTCTGCAGCGTTCGCATTGTTTTCATTCGAAACAGAATTCATTTCTACGTCAGCCTGTGCAAGTTTCGTGTTAATCGGTTGTATACTTGACCCACCGTCGTTAAGATGAGTGATAAAATAACTGAGCAAAGAATAGTGATTGAATTTTTGGTGAAACGTGGCGAAACTTCCGTGAAAATTATAAAACGGTTAACCGACGTATATAGAATGTTGGAAGACGAGTTGGGCATCAACAAGGAGACGATCCGGGAAATGCTACACGAAGATTTAGGAATCCGTAAGCTGTGTGCTAAAATGGTTCCGAAAGTGCTCACAGTTGAGCGGAAAGAGCTCCGATTGTTCATCTGTCCAGACATGATTTCTCGAATTGACGAATGTTATCACTGGTGACGAGTCGTGGGTGTTCGAATACGACCCTGAGACCAAAAGGCAGAGCATGCAGTGGGTAGAGAAAGGGGGTAAGCGCCCCTGTGAAATCTTTACTCATAGCATTTTTGGATATTAATGAAGTTGTACACCACGAATACGTTCCAGCAGGTCAGACAGTCAAAGCAGTATTCTACATTGAAACGTCTGAAGGCACGTGTGTTTCGTGTACGACCCGAATAAGCGGAGCGCGGATGGGTGTTTCATCATGACAATGCTCTGGCCCACTCGTCATTTGCAGTTCGTGATTTTTTAACCAAAAACGGCATTCCAACACTTCCACCCCCCCTCTACAGTCCAGATCTGGCTCCCTGTGACTTTCATCTATTCCCACAGTTGAAGTCGTACCTCAAAGGAAACAGATATGACGGAGTTTCGAAAGTCCAAAACATCACGACGGCGGTTCTGAGGAACCTATCTTCGGGGGGGTTCAGGGTGTACTTCCAACAATGGGTTCTTCAACGGTGGCGCCGGTGCATCGAACTCGAGGGGACTTTTGCGAAGGAATATAATGTATTTTCAAGTATTTATGTACTTTTACTGAACTTAATTGACATACCTCGTATAATATCATGAATGTGATTTCCTGACTACTGGCTTGCTCCGATGATTTTTCAAAACAATCTTGAATTTCGGTTCTGATGTCGGCGTAAATTTTACAATTTTTGAATCAGTATTTTATTTACAAAGCACACAGAATAATATTATCAATCATCTTCGTTATAATAACTAAATAGGTATAATAAAAGCAGATATTAAACGCATAAAATATTAAAATGGAAGGAAGGAAAAGAGCGACGCTACGTGATATATATATATATATATATATATATATATATATATATATATATATATATATATATATATATATATATATATATATATATAGGGGTTTTACCCCGACGAGTTGCCCATATATCTGTTCATGCAATCAAACTGATTTCATGAAAAATATAAATCCACCACCCGGTAATTAATACCATTCCCAGGCAATGATTATAATCAAAATATATCCTGGAATAATTATATATTAGGATAACGTTAAATGTTATGAGAATATATCAATCTACCAGAATATATACATACTATAGCATCATCAGACAATGATATCAATGTACCAACGAGTAGTGTCAGAGGCTTTCTCCCCGGAAAAATCCAGTGTACGGACCTTAGTCAAGTAACACTGAATGTTACTCATTAATAGTTTCCTTTGTGTGAAGTGGTGAACGATCGAATAGAATACTGCTCTGAATATAAATATGGCAAAATTGTCAGTTAATTATATTACATTTATTTATACAAATAAATAAAATATGAAATGAGATTCTGAGCAGTATAAACTAAAGAGAAAACCTATGACTCTACTTCATTATTTTTTTCGGAAAGAAACCTACGAAGAATATTACAAGATTTGATGACTGTTATCTTTTGTAACTGTTCGAACAAATTTTTCTTCAGACCCAAAATCTCAATACTTTTGTGAAGATTTCTAGGAATAACACTTGTTGTGGAAATTAGAATCGGTAGAATAAATATTTTCTCCATTTTCCACATTTTTTTAATCTCGTCGCCAAGCATCATATATTTAGAAATTTTTTCATTGTATTTATTTCGTATATTATGTGTGTCAGGTATAGCAATATCAATTATATATGTTATTTGATTCTGTTTATCATTAAGAATGATATCTGGTCTATTGTGTTTTACAGCTCTATTGCAAAGAATTGTTTTATCAAAATAAAGTTTATATTTGTCATTTTCACAAATAATCTCAGGTTCATATTTGTGAAATTTTTTTCTTTTGGGAATTAGGTCATGTTTAATTCCTAGATTAAAATGAATAATATTAGCGACGGCATTATGTCTTTCTAAATAATCTGTTGAAGCAAGGACTGAGCAAGATGATAATATATGAATCATCTTTATTTTGTTTGATGATGTGTTTTCTATAATTGTGAAAACAACCTGATCCTGGATCGCAATTGCCAAGCCTTCTGTTTCAGCAAACAATTCTCCAGATACTAACCATTTATTCGATGCGATTTCATCAATATAATCATTTTTCAATTCTTTAGGGTGCTTTCCGTGAAATTCCTTCTGCATACAACTTTCTCTTTTAGAATTATCATCAAATATATCAAAATCTACCTTTTGCATTGTCAGGTTCAGAGGTGTAAGATTATAATCTGAAGCAACAACAATATCATGTAATTTAGACGTTCTCTGTTTATCATGAAAATGGGAACGTAGATGAAAAATCTGTTTACTATGAAGATTATTTAAATCAGTTAATCCACGACCTCCAAGATGTCTAGGTAGTGTAACTCTCTGAACAGCTGACCATTTAATAATTCCAAAAGAAGATGTAAGAATAGGAACAGCATAGGAGTTGATACCTCTGAAAAGGTTTTTACTAGTTGAATAACTCTTGATGATAATTCTAAGTCTTTTGTAATATGAACTTCTAATATTTTCTTTAGTGCTGCTATGGTTAATTGTCTTCTCTTGACAAAATCCAAGATATTTATATGTATCTCCTTGATGCATTGGCTCGATTTCGATATTGGAAATCTTAATATAATCAGAGGTGATCTTTCCTTTTTCAATTGAAAGATTTTTACATTTTGGAAGCCCAAATTTCATATGAATATCATTGGAATAGTTGAAAGTAATCTCAAGTAGACTTTTTAAATGTGATCTGGTTCCGGCATATAATTTAATATCATCTGAATAAATTAAGTGACTTAATTTGAATTCAGTTGATAGACTCTTTATTTTGAAGCCGAAACTAGCAGCATTTAATTCATGAGATAATGGATTAAGGCAAAGACAAAACCAAAAAGCACTTAAAGAATCACCTTGAAAAATGCCTCTTTTGATTGGAATTACTTCGGATTTTAACGATTGTTTTGAAATATTTAAATGAAGATTGGTTCTCCAATTTTTCATTACAAATTCAAGAAAAAGACGAAGTGTCTTATCAATTTTATAAATTTCCAAAATTTCTTGAAGCCATGAATGGGGAGAACTATCAAAAGCCTTTTGGTAATCAATGAAGGTTGTATGAATATTTCTCTTCTTAGTTTGAGCTTGATTCAAAGCAACAGAATCAATTACAAGTTGCTCTTTAGTACCAAGGTGTTTTTTTCTACATCCTTTTTGTTGTTCGGAAAGAATATTATAATTCTCCAAATGTGCATAAATTTTTTGGGTAATACATGCAGTTAGAATTTTATATATTGTTGGAAGGCAAGTAATTGGTCTATATTGAGACGGATCAATAGTATTATCACTTTTCGGTTTTAAATAAGTAATTCCTTGTGTGAAAAATAAAGGAGTAGCTGAGGGTTCTTTATTATAAATGAATATTCAGCCAATTTTTATATATATATATATATATATATATATATATATATATATATATATATATATATATATATAGAGCTGTAAAACACAATAGACCAGATATCGTTCTTAATGATAAACAGAATCAAATAACATATATAATTGATATTGCTATACCCGACACACATAATATACAAAATAAATACAATGAAAAATTTCTAAATATATGATGCTTGGCGACGAGATTAAAAAATGTGGAAAATGAAGAAAATATTTATTCTACCGATTATTATTTCTACAACAGGCGTTATTCCTAGAAATCTTCACAAAAGTATTGAGATTTTGGGTCTGAAGAAAATTTGTTTGAACAGTTACAAAAGATAACAGTCATCAAATCTTGTAATATTCTTCGTAGGTTTCTTTCCGAAAATAATAATGAGGTAGAGTCATAGGTTTTCTTTAGTTTATACTGCTCAGAATCTCATTTCATATTTTATTTATTTGTTTATATAAATATAATATAATTAACTGACAATTTTGTCATATTTATATTCAGAGGAGTATTCTATTCGATCGTTCACCACTTCACACAAAGGAAACTATTAATGAGTAACATTCAGTGTTACTTGACTAAGGTCCGTACACTGGATTTTTCCGGGAGAAAGCCTCTGACACTACTCGTTGGTACATTGATATCATTGTCTGATGATGCTAGAGTATGTATATATTCTGGTAGATTGATATATTCTCATAACATTTAACGTTATCCTAATATATAATTATTCCAGGATATGTTTTGATTATAATCATTGCCTGGCAATGGTATTAATTACCGGGTGGTGGATTTATATTTTTCATGAAATCAGTTTGATTGCATGAACAGATATATGGGCAACTCGTCGGGGTCCAGGAAATGTTTTGACCCTATATATATATATATATATATATATATATATATATATATATATATATATATATATATATATATATATATGAAAATTGGTTGAATATTTTTCATTTATAATAAAGAACCCTCAGCTACTCCTTTATTTATTTATTATATACATATATATGTTACTACAGCAATACGCGCTGAACTTGATATAATTAATTATATACATTAATTTATTTTTCATATTTCGACTCATGGTCATCGTGAGAATGTACTTTTTCTATGATTCTTCAATTATTTACTTCAAATTGAAAAAAACAAGACCGCACTCCAGTAAGTATAGGTCACGATTTTTCACAATTTTGTAACCCCGCACACCCTTTCGTTATGCTCAAATCCTCAGATTACAGAAATACACACACCACAAAAATTGTCGCATCACCTAGTATTTTGAATTCCACAATCGATTAAGCAGCTCGATCGCAGTTTCTTTGTCAACATATGTTTTTGGACATATGAGGGGAAGAAAATCTTATCTATGTAGTAACATTTGTTTCCATATGATCTCAAACACGTCTGAAACAAGAATAAGTTTATTTGACTATCAATATTCATTCAATTTCTCTTCAGTTCTCATGCTAAATTAATGCAAGTTTTCTGTGTTTCTTGTTGATTTTCGAATTTTTGAAATTATTGTAGAGTGCTGAACGCCCTGGACGTGGAGTGATCATGAAGTGGTAAGAATTATAACACTTCTAGAGGAGGGGCGAAGCCAACGTTACGTGGCTAACTTGTTGAATGTTAACCAAAGCACTATGTCACGTAGTTTAGTTTATGAAATAATGACAACTGCATAGATGGCAGCTTTTGATCAGAGAGCTTAAGCAGGCGTGGGCTAGAGATAACTGCTAAAATAAGATTCAGAAAAAATATTAGTTGGCCACCACTTAGTTTTGTAATAAATGATTGAATTTGTTCAAACTAAGAAACACAAATCTCACTGAAAGATATCACTTCAAATAAGTTTTTGTGAGGCAATGAAATACGAAACATATTTTCAATATAATTATATTCTAAAGAAGGGGTTAGTACTTACTATCTAGAACTGTTCAATAAAATATTTTGATGTTAGTGGAGAATCAGAAAAGTAAATTACGATGTAAGTAATTTCGAAATAATTTTGATCTGATGTTGATATTCGTAATATAGTATGCAGGGGAATGCTCGACTCAAACAGTTAGTAGTACTGGCCTTATTTTCTCAACTAGCAGGAATGCTTTGATGTTTTCTAGTTTTTGCAGAAAAATGGATTAGACAAGCCAATATGTCTATACGAAAGGTTGTACGAGTGATAAAGTAGGTAAAGAAAGGTTGTATGATCCTATAAATGAAATGATAATTCAAAGAATACATTGAAAAGGAACTCACCTCTTTGAGGGTCTAGAGGTATAAGGTATTTAATCTGCGAGTAGATACTAGGAAATGGCGTCGAGATTAGATATTCGTTTCGATATAGTTAAGACGAGAAGCTAAAAGAATGTATATTTTCAACATTTGAAATAATACATGAAAATAAGATAACTTACAGGTAAATGTCTTTTCTAAACAAGAATTTTGAAGATATATATATATATATATATATATATATATATATATATATATATATATATATATATATATATATATATATATATATATATATATATTTTTATTCAATCGGTATCGTTTTGGGCTGACGATTTAAATCCTCTAACATGAGACACAGCCATTGACAAGATGAAAATCGAATAACGATCGATTCTTTGTCTCCGTCTTTCAATCCGTTTTTCCTAATATCGATAGAAAATCATATGAGAACTGAACAGCATCTGCCGGTGAAGTCTGCAGATAATATTTCGAGGGTCAACATCGATAATGATTTATATTTAAATTTTATTCGTACAAATTATCTTCGTATCACCTATCCGTAAGATGGGGATGGATTTCCGATTTTATTCGAATAATTATTTGAATTATGTTTAAGGAATATTTCAACAATGACAATGAGCAAAATTTTTAAATCGCACCAACTATTTCAAGATCAATTAATCGGTACCACGAAACAGGGGAATATGGAAGAAGAGCCGGATAGGGAAGAAAATCGGGTAACAACGCCAGTTGATGATCGTTGGCTTCGTTTAACTGCACTAAGAGTTCAGCACTGTACGGCTAGAATGCTACAAAATGAACTTGCACTTTGCAGAAATGTGCATATTTCATTGCAAACTGTTAGGAACAGGCTCAGAGAAGATGATATCAGGCCAAGGGTGGCTTCTACCGGCCCGCGTTTCACCAGAGAACATAGAGTTGCAAGACTTCAGTTTGCGAGGGAACATGCAAATTGGGGTATTTCAGAATGGTCGAATGTTCTCTTTTCCGACGAGTCCAGGTTCTGTCTAGTATCAAATGATAGACGCATGCCTGTATACAGACGACCTGGGGAACGGTATCAGCAATGCAATATCCGGCAAACCGAAAACTTCGGAGGGGGCTCAGTAATGGTGTTGAGAGACATTTCTTACCATGGTCGAACTGCGTTAGTCCTAGATACATTGCAGATATCCTCGAACCCCATGTTGTACCCTTTGGCCCATTGATTGGCGAAAACTTCATTCATATGCATGATAATGCTCGGAATCATGCAGCTAGAGTAGTTACAGAATTTCTACAAAATGCCGAAATTTATATTTTAAGATGGCCAGCCAGAAGTCCCGACTTGAATCCCATAGAACATCGGCTTCCTGAAATTTGGAACTCAGTGACTCAATAGTAGATCCAAAATTTGTTTGAGGGGCTTCCGAGACTTATACTGGCAGTAATTAGGGCCCGGGAACGAAACACTCGATTTTGAAAATGATTAGTAACCATTCGATGGTAGTTGACTGGTCTCATCTCTTTTGAATGATATCTTCTTATTTTACACTTCTGAAAGTTACCAAGCGACTCTTGAATGACCAACCTAAAAGTTTATATAGTATTGTCGTAAAAGTATGGTGTTGCGACAATTTTTGTGGGGAGTGTATATATTTTTCGGATTGTAATGAACTTACTTTACCTCGATCTGATCAGCTTGAGTATACCTGCCTATCAATTTTCTTTTACTAATCTGATCAGTTATCCTGGACGCATTTTCTGTTTAAAATACTAATAATTGCTGTAGGTACTCAACAGGGTACGAGCATACCCTCTGATGTTAATCTGCCGCACCCGAGTAAATCCCGAATTGCCCCATTGGGTTCATCTTGGATTAATAGTTACTTCAAATTATTCCAAGTTCAATTTCATTCTACATTACACAATTATTGCAACTGAATTTGTATCTTTCGTAGGAAGTATTCGACGATGCGATGAAAGTCCAAAACAAAATGGATGCTGCTACCGCTCTGATTACTGGTTTGTCTGGGGAGAGAATACGATGGACAGAACAGCTGAATAATTTCAAGGCCGAAACTGAGAGACTCATTGGGGATGTAGTTCTTCTAGTTGGTTTTCTCGGATATTCCGGACCTTTCAATCAGGAATTTCGATCGACCATGCAGAGTTCGTGGTTGGAAATGCTCATCGAAAGAAAAATACCTGTTACGTCAACGCTGAATATAATAAACAGTTTATCGGATAACGCAACGGTATGTTTTCATTTCAGAAGTCATGAAATTTGTAATTAATCATATTGTTGATGAATTTATTTTATGGATATGTTATCTTTATTCCAAAATGCTTGCTTTCAATATACACGACTGGTTTCGATAGATACGTCTTTTTCAAGTGTGCATATTCTACAGATTCATTGTCGTTCCTTTATTGCATTCGTGGAGATTTTATAATTATCTCATGTAATCATGTGGCTTATTGATTCAATATGTTCGAAAACTGCGTATTTGTTATCTGAGGAGAAATATTCTTTGAATCTTGATTCAAAATTTCAACCTGTTTGTCCTACGTAAGCCATTCATTGCATTCAATGCTGTACATTCCAGACTGACAAATAGTTATTTGATTGTATTGGGACAACTGGAAAAGGAGGTTGTTAAATTAAATTTGAAAAGATAATTGCTGATATTATTAGAGAAAGGGCCAAGGCAAGTTAGACATGCGTATTTATTATACTAGAATATATTAATTGAGAAATTTGTTTTGTTCTATGCTCTATGTATCATTGAATTATAAGCATTTATTTTATTATTATTTATTATCGTGGACTTATGCACTATCTCAGCTGTTAGCTGGATTTAATTTACCTTTCCAGATTAGCAATCAAAGGGAATAGGCTCGATTACAATATACTTGACATAAATTTCCTAACTATCCTACATGTATTAAGAATTACAGCTTTTTGCATTTCTATATAGGTCTTCTTATGCAATTATAATTTCTTAAGGCTATCATGCAAAGTTTTGGGTATTAACTCAGTCGAGGATACGATGACAGGAACAATATCTATTTTATCGAGGTGCCACATCTGCTTGATCTCAATAGCAAGGTCTGTGTATTTGAACTTTTTCTCCCGGAACTTGTTCAGTACGTTGTTATTATTCGGTATTGCGACATCCACCAGCATTGCTGTTCTGGCTCTCTTATCATACACCACTATGCCCGGCCTACCTGACACCATTCTGTCAGTGATAACAGGCCTACCGTAGTATAATCTAATAGAGTCATTTTCCAATACGGGCGCCGGTTGATACTTGTAATATGACTGGAAGGTATTCAGAAGTCCGTACTTGTGTGCAAGTTTCTGATGGATAATATTGCACACTTGATTATGCCTGTGAAGATAGTCCGTATTGGCCAGTTGTTCGCAGCCGAACGTAATATGCTGTATAGTCTCCGTCTTATAAGGCATTTTCTGCACTTATCTGTTTGTAATGTTCCGTCCTTCATAATGAATCTTTTGTAGTTGTTTGTAGCGATCACTTGGTCTTGAATGGCCATAAGGAATCCTTCTGTTCCCGCAAATAATTCTCCTTTCATCAATCACTTGTTGGAGGCTTCTTTGTCGATTTGTGGTTAATTAATCTCATGGTGATGTCGTCCATGCAGTTCCTTTCTTGACCATTGCTTTTTTTTTCAGTATCTGATAGGAACGGTAGATTTAGCAGGTCATCTCAGGTAGCAAGATTTAGAGGTATATATCCCTTATCAGACAACGATACCACTCTATGTAAGTCAGAAGTGAGAGCTTTTGCAGAGAAGAATTCTCTAAGATTTTTTTATCTGTTCGGTGTGTAAATTGACAACATCTATTAATCCGCGTCCTCCTTCTTTCCGCTTCAAAGTTGTTCATATCACAGACGATTTTGGATGATGATTGTTGTACTTTGTCAGCATCGTTCGGATCTGCCTTTGAATATCATC
Source organism: Cryptolaemus montrouzieri (assembly GCA_013387265.2). Lineage (NCBI taxonomy): Eukaryota > Metazoa > Arthropoda > Insecta > Coleoptera > Coccinellidae > Cryptolaemus > Cryptolaemus montrouzieri. Next base: position 524,042 of record JABFTP020000083.1, on the reverse strand, counting down.
CAGTTCTGTCTTAGTCCATCTGATTATTCCAAATGAGTAAAGCAACACTGGAATGGCGAAGGTGTCAATTGCCTTGACTAAATTCCCCGAGTTCAACATTGATTTCAGTATAGCTGACTATTCTGAACGAATCTTCTCCTTCAATTGTTTTTGGTCTAGCAATCTGGATTGTTGGTATCCTGGATATTTGTATGTTTCGCCATCTCTCATGCACTGTATAAAATCACCGTTTGGAAGATGTGTTTCACCATCTATGACTTTCCCTCTTTGAATGTTCAGAGTCTTACATTTTTCTATCCCGAATTTCATATGAACATCATATTATTATTATTATTTATTTATTTATGTATAATGCGGTTAAAAGAATCCATTGGAATTAATGAGCCTGTAAATGTTTCTTTTCTATATATGTTGTAGGTGAGATTATTATTGACGTTTGAAATCTCCTGGCTGCTAGAACTGGGATAATTTCATTTCAAAAGGTTTCAATCTATTTTTCTGAGCGCTCGACTCTTAGAGACCCCTGTTTTCATTTCAATTTTCCTACTCGAAATCAATGGGTTGGCAGAGTTACACTCTCTTTTGTATTTTCTCCATCAAATACGTCATTTTCTTTTTTCCTAGGGACCTTTGAATATACCATGGTTCATGAGGTTTTCTGTGAATTTATCGTATATACTTTTATGAGGTTGTTGCCTCTCAAGAAAACGATCCAAATAAGCAGCTTCTGCAACATTCGCATCATGATTATTTTAAATATAACATTAAACCATATTGAATTTTCCAAAATTATCGTCGAGCCCACTTCGCTATAACAAACGAAAGTATATTCACACAAAAGTTGTAATTTGATGAAAAAAATTCAATTATTTATCTGAATTGTCATTGTAAGAAATGATTTTCTGACTGTCAAATAAAAGCGAAGATCTCACTTGAGCTATTTATTCAATTTAAATTAGTCCCTGTAAATTTTGTGAATGGACATAAAGTTATTAGATGAATAAGGGAAAAGTTATACAATCTTCGATTTTTTGATGAAAACAAGTCTTTAATTGAAAAATTGTATGCGCATGTGATATACAGGGTGTTGCATAATAGTATTGCACAACTTGAGGGGGTAAATCTACGTGCAATTTTCAGAAAAAAAGTTCATATAAATATAGTTCCGCTAAAGTTTCGTTACGGAACTACAGGGTGTTGAAATTTCCGGAAAAAAATTGTTTTTTCTTCGAAACTTGCAGTTTTTGAGATATTCAGCCCAAATTTGGAATGCAAGATATTTTTATAGCCTCATTACACGTCCTAAATTTTAACTAAAATCTACAAGGAGCTTTCTTTTCCGGAGCCGTGTCTTCTTTTGCCCTTTCAAACTTTTTTGCAGTATGCCATTGATCAGCATACAATCAATTTTCGTCATCTTCGTTCAATTATGAAAGTTTTTTGACACGTGTAATTTTTTAGTATCTCCAACCGTTCTCGAGCAAAAAATTATCAAACGATTGAATTGAAAGCACTACTAATTAAAAAATGACTAGCAAGCTTTAATTTTTTTTTCATTTATTTATTTATTTTCACAGTTGCTAAAGATGAATCAGTATCAACTCGAATTGTTTATTGAATTAACGATTATTTTTAAGACTTTTGAAGTTATTGCTGTAAGAAAAATGGCTAATTTTACTAACGCCGAATTGGCTGATATCCATTACATGTACGGTCTGCCTGACGGAAACACAACAGAAGCTAAGCGATTATATCAGGTGCGCTTTCCAAATCGAGTAAAACCAGACAGGCGAACATTCTTAAATATCCACAGAAGGTTAAGGGAAACTGGTACTTTACTTATAATCATTTAAAGGGTGCAACTCAAACTATGAGAACTCCAGATATTAAGGAAGTATTTTTGAATTGTATTGATTTGAATCCTCATGTAAGTACAAGAAAAATTGGAAATCAGTTGAATATTTCACATGTTCTAGTTTAGAGGATTCTCCACGACTTTTTATTATACCCGTTTCATATTCAACGCGTCCAAACTCTACTTCCTCGAGATTTTCCTTCAAAACTGAATTTCTGCCGATGGTTCTTAGATAAAATTAGAGAAAATGCTCATTTTGATAGTGAAATAATGTTCTTAGACGAAGCTAACTTTTCGAGAACTCCTATCACAAATTTTCACAATAATCTTTATTGGGCTGAGTAAAACCCGGTCGGGATTGGTCAGAACCATGGCCTCCTAGGTCCCCAGGCTTAAATAGTTTAGACTTTTTCTTATGGGGATATCTCAAAAGTTTAATTTATACCACTGCAGTGAACACTGTTGAAGAATTGAGAAATGGAATAATAACCTCTTGTGACACGTTAAGAAATATCCCAGGAATATTTCAAAGAGTGCGTGATAATATGCGAAGGACAGAGCCTTGTATTCTTGCAGGTGGACGACAATTTATTTAATTTTCAATTGTTCTTTTTTTTTTAATTTGATATTGAAAAGTATAAGTAGAATCTCAGAAGACGAGCTATCAAAATAAAAGCAAATTTTGGGCATACCTATCGAGTATTTCCATTATTTTTATTTAGCGAATAACATACAATTCAAATAATTCAAATTCAATAATTTTTAACTCGAAAACGGTTGGAGCTACGAAAAAAATACAAGTGTCAAAAAAGTTTCTAAATTGAACAGAAATGACGAAAATTGATTGTACGCTGATCAGTGGCGTACTTAAAAAAAGTTTGAGGGGGCAAAAGGAGACATGGCCTCGGAAAAGAAAACACCTTGTGAATTTCATTCAAAATCTAGGACGTATAATGATGGGGGCTGTGAAAAATAGCTTGCATTCCAAATTCGGGCTGAATATCTCAAAAACTGCAGGAGTTTTGAAGTAAAAACCAAATTTTTCCGAAAATTTCAACACCCTGTAGCTCCGTAACGAAGCTTTTGTGGACCTATGTTCACATAAACTCTTTTTCTTGAAATTGCAAGTAGATTTACCCCCCCAAGTTGTGACATACTATTATGTAACAACCTGTATTTTCGGGAAGGAAAATTAAACTGTGTTCTTCGAAATCAAAGTTGCTTATGGTTCTCATTTAAAAATTCGTCCCTTCTCTTCAAAATGTTCGGAGAATGTTAGAATAGTTTCCGCCTAAATTTGATAAATAAAATAAAAATAGATGGAAAATCAATAATAAATAAAATGGAGATGGGGAGAAATTTTTACCTATTTGCAGTATTTCACATAGCTGTCGTAGTAAAACATGGAAACTGAGATACCTGCACGTTCCTGATACCTATATTTTTGTGATGAATGGCTGGCAACTGCAGCTGGCGTAGTGGAGAAAATTCAATGGTGAAATAGTGTTTTTTCATTTTTTCAGTCATTATCAAGCAATAAAACATAATCGAATGAATATAATATTATTCCATCAATTCTTAGTAAACTTTTCAAAGAAATATGTTTCATTTGCGAAATTGTCTTCATTGATTTCAAAGAGGATAATCACCAGAAATTTTTTTTATTCTCAATTCTTGGAACAAGGTGATGATTGTCAATGAACAGGTGTGGTCGCCAAAAAAGATTCAATGTGTGTGTTCACTCGTCTCTTGAATAGGGTTAAATTGCAAGTTATCACAAAGAAGTTCGTAGGAAGCGAGATCCACAGCACACTAGCCTTATGGACAAAAGATTCACCTGTTACACCGTTAAGCACCACCTGAATCTATCTACTGAAGAGAAAGCTACTAATCCAACTACGCATTTTTTCAGGAAGTCTATATGCGATAAGTTCATTCATCACAGCTGACTGCCAAACCCGTTCGAGGGCCTTTGAGATATCAAGAGCAATGCTCACCATGATTTTCGATCATTGATGTCCACAAAGGCGTAACGTATGCAAGAAGATCACCAGTTGATCGTTGTCTACGTATTGTCGATCACTTATGATACCCTGTAACTCGAGATATTTTATGAGCTCATCGTTTATCACTCTTCTCACGACTTTCGAGATAATGGGCAACAATCCGGAAACATCTGGCCCTCACACTCATTCTGTAACGGACGTTTTGAAACAGCTGCAAACATATTTTCTTGAAACAGTTGGTGGTGTTCCATTAAGACGCACTACATTCTTACAGTTACCTGTGGTTCATATTTAAAGTTGAATTATGACTCAGAATCCGTTGGACAAAAAAATCCGTACGTATGACAGAACCATTCTGACGTAACTTTGAATACAACCGAGATATTGACACTTGATTTATTCCGAAAATTTTCAAAATGCAAATAACTCGAAAATGAAAAAAAGCTACCTTGAATCTTTTCGCGGCAATGAATTCCTCGCGAAAAAACTACACAGGGAAGGCACAATATTTCTCACAGCTACAGTATCTAAACGTCGAAATCAGTCCATGTACATTAACCCATTTCGAAATGACTCATTAAATAATAATAGAATTTTTGATGACTTTATTTATTATGATAGGTTACAATGCCTTTTGTTTTTTCAGGTAGGGGCGTGGAATCTTGAAGGCTTACCAAACGATGAGTTATCAGTACAAAACGGTATTATTGTAACGAGAGCATCAAGGTATCCCCTATTAATTGATCCACAAAGTCAAGGAAAAATATGGATAAAAAATAAGGAGCTCAAGAATAATCTCTTAGTAACTACATTAAGTCATAAATATTTCAGGTAATTAATACAATTTAAGTACTATCATACAAATTAAATTCCTATTATTAGATATTAGATTTTTAATGGAAAGGAAAATATTGATTATATTATTTAATATAATTTACTAATCCCTTAGAAATCACATAGAGGACGCAGTTTCATTGGGATATCCCTTGATAATAGAAGACATTGGAGAAGACCTCGACCCGGTATTGGACAACGTGCTAGAGAAAAATTACATAAAAGTGGGAACTAGTTTCAAGGTCAAAGTCGGAGACAAAGAAATCGACGTTCACAAAAATTTCAAATTGTACATCACCACGAAATGGGCAAACCCTTCCTACACCCCTGAGATTTTCGCCAGAACTTCTATCATAGATTTCACCGTTACGATCAAGGGTATGTCGTTATTCGATTGAGAGTCTCTTCATTACTTTCTAAGGTCTCCCAAAATTAACGCGAGATGTGAATTTGCTGCCATTTGTGCAATAAAGTGTTGGCAATCCTTAGAAAAGAAAAAATTTACAGCTGAAAGGTTAGAGTTAATAGAAATTCAGAAGCATCAATTCGTCGTCGAGAATAAGTATTTCAAAGTTCAAGAAGCTCTAGTTACGTATACTCACAAGAGATCTGTGTCTCCATGCTCACAAGATTCAACCATCACAATAGTTGAACACTAATAGATAGATATTAAAATATAATGTAGGATACTTGACAACCCTGCCACTGCGATCTGTTGTGGCACAATCTGTCCTAAATTGCATTTACAAGCTACTTTATTGTTTTTGAAGCTCTCGCCTACTTTTGTTGGTGATTGCTCAACTTTGTTAGATCCAAGTTCCTCAAACATAATTCTGTCCCCTGCTAGTCATTCGCACATGACGTGTTTTAATTATTTCATCTCCTCCTCACATAGTTCTGCATGTAGGATCCTCGATCAATTTTAACTTGTTCAGATTTCTGAGGCGACTCACTTAAATGATCTCCAACAGTTTACAATATTCGGTGTTTCATGAAAAAAGCCTCGGATGAAAAATTCCGGTGCACATGTGATTATTTCTGAAAGATAAACCATTTAATGAAATCCAAGTTACCTATGGTTCATATTCAAAAACAATCGCAAGTTTGCATTATAACTCAAAATGTGTTGAAAAAAAACAAACATCCGTATGTAGTACGATTTTACGTAAGAAAAGGTCCTGTGAAATGATAAAACATTTTTATGTTATTCAAAAACTGAAAGAATTGGAAAAGACATTGTCTCTTATATTGTTCTGCAGTTACTTCTTCATAGATGGAAGCTATAGATTCAAGTTGGGCATGGCCATTTTGAACAACTCTTGTAATCATTACAATGATTTTATTAATTTTCTTCTTTGATAAATTTTCCCAATTTTGCAATAATGTCGATTCAAAATTATTTTTCGACCTTTTCAATCGATATAATTATAGTTGATATATAGTAGGTGTATCTGTCGAAAACCTTTTTTTTGTTGAAATTAAGCCTTTATTTCAAGAAAATAAATACAGATACTATCATTCAAAGTATTGACCATCATTTATTATATAATATAATAATAACAATAATAATGTTTATTGAGATTTGACAATAGGTACATAATTTCCAAATTTTTGGCATAATCTAATTAACATAATGAGCTCAATAAACATTTATACTCACTTGTTCATGAGATGTTTTCACATTGATATTCATATAGCTCCAGTTTCAAAATAATAAAATATAACACAGTATTTAACTATTTTTAAAAGAAATTTCCTATTACATCACATATTCAGTCAGTCTTATCACCTATATCAACTAATAATTCCAATATGATCATATTAAATTGTTTCAGTTTATAAAACTTTCTGCTGATTATCTGGGCCAATTTTTATCCAGTGTTTGAGTCGGTTTCGATATGAATTAAAATATTTGATGTTTAATCATAGGTGGTAGTCAGTTGTGAAGAAGGGTCCAAGATAAATAAACGATCTAATACGTTTAATAAATTGAATAGATCTTCAGTTGGGTATTTATAATTTTCAATGTATATTATTTTCAATATCCATTTTTGGGTGATTTCTACCTGCTTATTTTTGCCAAGCTACCCCAAGTCATTACCCCGTAAGCGATGCGGACAAGCTCTGGACAAGCCCATAGTATACTTTTTTCATCTCAACTTCATTACATACCTCGCGTAGAAACTTAAATTTGGACAAAGATGCTCTCATCTTCCTGATCACCTCTTCAGAGTGAACTTGCCATCTCAAATGACTGTCAATGTATATACCCAGATACTTGACACATTTTGATCTAGATATTATAGAAGGGTTGCTTTTGTGGTGAATTAATATGTTGTGATACGATGATAAACTATTTTCTAGACTGGCAAATGATATGAAACTAGTTTTTTCCATATTTATGATCAATTTCCTTCTATCAAAATAGTTCAGGACGTGAGTAAATTCACTTTTACTAGTTGTTCAAGTTTGTCCCATGTTTCAGCTTTTAAAACAGACAAGTATCATCTGCAAAACTAATTGGTCATTGACATAAATCAAGAACAACAATGGGCCTAGAACTGTGCCCTGAGGTACACCGCAAATAACAAATCTTTCTTCACTCATCTCAGTTTCGATTTTTACTATCTGACGTATATCTGTTAAATAGCTTTTCATTAGGTCGTAAGCAACCCCTCTCCATCCTAATCGTTCCAATGTGTCAAGCAATTCCAAGAGATCCACTGTATCAAATGCTATTTCAAGGTCAACAAAGATGCAAAGGGCTGGTATATCTTTGTCAATTGCGTCAGTTATTAATGCAACTAGTTTAGCAATTGCATCCTGCGTTGACCTTCTCTTTTGAAACCCAAATTTTCAAGTCTTTTTTTTTAATAATTTTTCAAATATTTTTGCTATGCGATAAGCGATAAGGGCCTGTCATTTTTAATTTCTGTTTTGTCAGAAGATTCATACAATGGTGTCATTACAGCATGTTTGAGAATCCCAGGAAACGCACCTGTTTTCATACTTCCGTTTATCAAATACGTGAATGGTGTCAACATGAATGGAGCTATCTTTTTGAGAATTTCTGCCTGTATCTCATCCATACTAGCCTTATTGTTATTCAGTTCTTTGATTATTCCTATAACTTCAGTCTCGTCACTAAGGAAAAATGCTATTGTATTAGGGTTTCTGAGTGGTTTGTGAGGACTATCGTTTACATTAACACAACAGTTTTCAGCCAGTCTTTTACTAATTGTAGCAAAATATTTGTTGAATTCATTGGCTATGTGCTGCCTATTTTCGATCATCCTGTTGTCTGAGTCTCTTATGCAATCAACAATTTCGCGCTTTCTCACTTTATCACACAATACTCCAGAGTCCCTTTGAATCATTATCATGTTTTTCTATTTGTTTTTTGTAGTAGTTTCTTTTTGCTAGTTTGATTAGATTTTGCAGCTTATTCTTATAAGGTTTGAATTTATTTAGTACTTCTTCATTTTCCGGATATTTTTTGATAATTTTGTACCTACGATTTTTTCGTTTATAGATTTCAAAAGACCATCAGTTGTCCCGGGTGCAATTTTTCCATGTTTGTGTTTCAAGGTGACTGTTTTTGTCGAATTGAGAACATGGTTTTTTTTAATTTCTTGATGAAAGTTTTCCATTTCACATTTAAATCTACATTTTCATAAATTTTTTCCCATGGTTCCGTAAGCAGGTTTTGGGACTTTTATTGTAACCAATGTATTTATTGTTTAGTTATATTTGTACGTTTTTTATCGATAGAGTTTTTTCCTATTTTCAATTCAATTCAATGGTAATTATACCTTGCTCCTTAAGTAGGTCTCTGCGACGGGTTTTTCTGGACGCTCCACATAAGGCTCTCACTGCCTCTTTTTGTTTGAGGAAAACTCTCTTGATACCTGGGCTATAGCCCCACATCAATATACCATAAGATGCTATAGAGTGGAAATTAGCATGATAAGTTAGCTTACATACATGGTGACTAGATATTTGCTTCATACGTCGAACCGTTAAATTGGCGGTTGACAATCTACGAGTTAGTGAATCAATATACTTGTTCCAATTTAATTCTCCATCAAGTATCATACCAAGCAGACTGAGTGACTCATCATCTCCAGTTTTCGTTCCAAATAGAAGGCTCTGTGTTTTTCCTCTATTTAACCTCAGTCAATTAGCTGTAAACCAAGATTCAGCCTGCTCTAGGTTAGAGGCAAACTGCCTCAGTTCGGCGTATGATGTAGGCACTTGGAGAAAACTCGTGTCATCATCGTACAGGCATACTATGCTACAGGTAATCAACTAGTAAGTCATTTACATACAGAACGAATAATAAGGGACCAAGAATTGATCCCTGCGGAACGCCTATACGAATACTTCACCCGTTCACTCCACTACCTGTATCCTGTTCTTCAAAGATGATTCAAACAAAGATAGAGCGATACCTCTCACCCCATAGGTGGCCATCTTCTCCAAAACAACAGTTCTACACAGTCAAATGCTTTGCTCAGATCGCATTCAAGTAGCTCTGCTTTCTCGTGATTGTCGAAAGCTTCCGCCATATCCGCAACTAGGTCGACCAAAGCTGTACTAGTTTACCTTCCTGATATGAATCCATGTTGTTGCGGATTCAGAATCAGGCGATCTTCCAGAAATTTCGTCAGTCGTCTTTTTAGAATTTTTTCGAAGACCATGGAAATTGCAGGCAAAACATATATTGGTCTATAATTTTGTGCGTTTTTATGGAAAGATTACCTGTGCAATACACCTATTTATCACATCACACATAAAATCACCAAATACAGGGAACACTCTCTTTAGGAGCATCGTATTAATGCCATATATATCCATTGTATATTTGGCCTTAAGGTTCCTGATTCTTTCTGAAAGGTCTTCCCTATCTGTAGTGGCAACATACTTCTCAGACCGTATGACTCGAAAAGATCTGAGTTGCTACTTCTCTCTGCTCTGCTTCAAAAAATCTATATTAAAATGAATTGTGAATTTTAACGGGTCCATACATTTCTAGGGCGTTGACGTTCGTGTGGATAAGTCTCTGTGCTTCATATGTTGTTTTGAAAAGGTTATTGGGGTCGTTGATGCTGTTTTTTAAATGGTCAACATATGTTTTTCTAGGTTCTCTTCTGAGGGTTGAGACATTTGAGTTCCTGATTATATCTTGCATCTTGTTTTCGTATAGTTGTTTGCTTATGTTTAAATTATGTTATTTCCTTTGCCTGCTTCGGCGAACACTAGGTTTTCATTTTCTCTTTTGGATGAAAGTTGTTTGATTTTTTCTTCGTCATTGTTATTTGTTGTTTTTATGTTCTTTTTTGAATGTTGTCCGTTATTTTGTGTTTGTGGATGTTTGGGTTGTTTATTATTTCCGAGATGTTAAATTCTGTCTCGACACCAATGATTTCTTAATTCGATTTAAACGGTGTTGTTTCAGGTGTGTATTTTGGCCCTTTGTTAAGTAGTTTTTCCTCTTGTTTCGAAAATTGAATCTCTGAAACGTTCACAAATCTTGGGTAAAATTTATATTCGGTGTTCTTATTGAGTGTGGTGAGTTCATTAGACATATTTCCTTCTCTTGTTTTGGTTAGTTTTGAGAATTTCTTGTGTAGCTTCTTATATCGTTTCTCGGATCTGATGTTAATTTGTAGTTTGATTTCGTATTCGAGGCAATCAAATTGTACATTGGAAAGAGTGTATCTCAGTTCTTCGTGTATACAATTTGAATAAGTTTTCGTTATACCTCGTTTTCTGTATAAATCACTCATTTCGTTCAGAGTTTTTCAAATTGGGGCTTCAGTTTCTTGGTTGTGTTATTGGCTTCACAGCATTTGAGTTTGATGTAAGTTGAGGTTAGTCCTCTTTTTACGCACTCCTTATTTATAGTTTGTAGTGCAGATTAATCAACGTTGCTCGATCTGCAGATGTAATTGAAAGTATTGTTGATTGATTTATTTCGTGAAGATCCATCTTGCATGGCTTTTTCTTATTTAATAAGAATATTTCTCCTTTTATTAAGAATTTTAAGAAATTGTATATTGAGCTGTTACTTACTGATTAGACAATTGATTATTCATAGCTCTGCATTAGATGTAGATTTTTACTTTTCGTACTGTTAAGTTATGTACATTTCTAATTCTAAGTTAGCTCTTCTCTCGTTTGTTGGGTGAAATACAAAGTTCGAACATTTATTTTTAAGAATGATGGGCTCCTACGATATTCCTAAGTGCCCGAAATAATTGATTGCTGTATACACTCGTTCCTCGTCCTTTGTGTTCATTTTATAAAGTACATTGAGATCTATTAGACATTAAATTTTAGGTTTGGAGGACCAGTTATTGGGACGGGTGATAATGACCGAGAAGAAAGAATTGGAAACCGAAAAAACCAATTTGATTATCGAAGTGACGTCGAACCGTAGGAAAATGCGAGAACTAGAACAAAATTTATTGTATAAACTCACGACGATACAAGGTTCTCTGTTGGACGATGTTAGTGTGATAGAAGTTTTGAATACGACCAAAAATACGGCTGCCGAGGTGAAAGAACAACTGGCAGTGGCTAGAACAACGGAAATGAAGATCAATTCGGCCAGAGAAGAATTCAGGTGAGTTGCCAAATTGAATCTTCGATTTATCAACCGATAAAGCATAAGTTAAAGAACTATTTTTTGGTTGCTGATACATAATAGTTCATATGGAGGCAAATTCAAAATTTTAGATTATTTTGGGTCAACTCTCATAATATACTATTATATATTATGCAAAATGAAACATTTCCACACTGCATAACAAAGTTATTGAATAGGTGCTGCAAGTCAAATCAAATACATTCATTTCAAAAATTATCACAGATGCAATATTTTATTACAATGCATAGAGAATTCCAGACAATGAACATTATTTTATGTTAAACTACAAGATGATTCACTTAAATATGTATAAGCCAGAGACCATCTGAAACGCATTTAGGGCACAGTTCTCACGGCAAGTTTCTGTGTCAAGAATGTCTATTTTGAGACCACATGCTATAACGATAAACAAGGCTGTAGATAAAAACAAATCGGCATTGTGTATCTTTGTTGATCTGCCAAACCTTTGACATCGCAGATCATTTGAGCTACTGAAGACGTTGGAGTGTGTGGGATTCAGAGAAGTTTCATATTGGCTACCTAATAAATAGAAAACAGCGTGTTAGAATTGGAAATGTTTTTACTGAGCAGAGGCAAATATTCGTAGGTGTGCCGCAAGGTACCGTCTTAGGACCGATACTTTTTTCAATGTACTTCAACGAACTGTTCCCAATTGGTGTAGATGACCAAAAATAAGTTTTGTGGATGATACGGCTGTTTTTTCTTGAATCACCCCCTAGAAATAGAAATAGAAATCTTTATTTATGCCTTTATACATGTGTATTTGCAGTCGTCATTAGATTAGTGGTATATATAAAAATTAACTCAGTTATTGAGATGCGTACACAACTTGAAACCTTACTTAAAACTTACCTACAAACATTATCAAGAAGTAGAGAGAAGAAAAGTCACAAACATCTTACTTAGTAAAATGATCAGTAAGAGAGGTTTTGGCAACAGTGAGAACGAGTTATCATAAAAATAAATTAAGATTCAACCAGCACATTTAAAAATTCTAAAATTTGACTACAGACATTAAAATTTAGGAAATCTTTTGTGCTATAAAAATGGTTTTCTTTGAAAAAAATTTTCAGGCATAATTTAATATCTTTACCAGACAAATTTCTGACACTTTCAGGTAATTTATTATAAAACTTGAAAGAAATAGAATCTGGGTCATTCTGTGACTTACTCAACCTGCAGTATGGAACACACACATCATCGCGAAATCTTGTGTTATAGGCCTGCCTATCTCTATGTAATATTGCACTTTAAATATTATTACGTGCATAGATCAGACATTCCATGATGAATAAACTGGGAAAGATCAAAATCATCAGAGCCCTATAAGCATCCCTACAGTAATCCCTGTACCTCAGCCCACCCAACATTCTCACAGCACGACGGTGGAGACCAAAAATTCTGTCAAATTCACCACAGTTACTCCTTACCAGAATACCACACTTCATATGCGACTCACATAGAGAATGATAAGCCACTTTCAGGACATATAGTGATACTGAGTGAGATAGATTTCTTAAAACAAAAATATTTTTACTCAAGTTGGCAGCTAAATGATCTATATGAACAGACCAAGTGAGTCGGGTATCCATGTGAACTCCAACAAAACGGACGGACGATAACTCAACACTTCTCAAACTAAAGATAACCTCCTCAGTCTTTCCCTTGTTTATGCATAAAGCAGAGTCATCAACAATCAGGATGGTAACTCAGCTAGTGAGATAATCAGGAAAATAGTCTTCTTCTTCTTCTTTAAATAGGACGATGTCCTGTTTTTCTGTTACAGCCCCTGCTGCGAACCGGAGCTCCAGCACTCATGCCATCGCTTTTTCGGCCTTCCTATGGGTCTTCTAGTGTTGGGTTTTTGTGTTTTTGCCCACTTCGCCATACGTTCGGGGCCCATTCTGTCTACGTGATCTCTCCATAGGCGTCGACGTGCTCTTGTCCATCTCACCACATCCTGGACACCACCTCCCTTAGCGTATCCTCATTCCTTATTCTATCTCTGCGTGTAATACCTCTTATAGCTCTTAGTGTTCTCATCTCTGTTGTCCTCATTAGTTGTTTTGTTTTTGTTGTCTCAGCTCTTGTCTCAACCGCATATGTCATCACGAGTCTCGCACAGGTTTTATAGATTCGGACTTTGCTTTCTGTGCTTATGTACTTATTCCGCCAGATTACATCTCTCAGGAAGCCAGATATTCTGGATGCTTTCATTGCCTGCTGTTTTGCTTCTTGTAATAGTTGCCTATCGCTCGATACTTCTACTCCTAGGTATAAGTGTGAAACTTGCTCTATTATATGGTCGTTCACTACTAGTTTGCATCCAATTGGATCTTTCGCTATTACCATCGATTGGGTTTTCTGTGTTGATATTACCATGTTATATTTTTCTGCTGTTACTTTGAACTTTTGTAGTAGGCGTTGTAGGTCGTCCTCATTCTCGGCTATTAGTAAAGCATCATCTGCGTAGCACAGTATTCTCATAGTTTTGTTACCCATCCTATAGCCTTGGTTCATTTGGTTAACACCTGCTATTATTTCATCCATGATTAAATTAAATAGACATGGGCTGAGGCTGTCACCTTGTCTAATGCCTGCGTTAATTTTGATCTCGCTTGTAAGTCCCTGTGTAGTTTTTACTTTCGTCTTATTAGAGTTATTTAGTTCTTTGATTATGTTTATGTATTTATTGCTTAAGTTTTTATTTCTAAGGATAGTGATCACATCGTTCATTCGAATTCTGTCGAATGCCTTTTCCAAATCTATAAAACATATAAACATCGGTTTGTCAAACTCTATGGACTTCTCCACTAGTTGCCGCAATATAAAAATTGCATCCGTTGTTGGTCTATTTGGTCGGAATCCCTGTTGTCCTTCAGACACACCTACTTTGTCATATATCTTCTGCGATAGAATTTTAGTGAGTAGTTTCGATGCAGAGTTAAGGAGTGTGATGCCTCTATAATTTGCTGGGTTTGTCTTCACGCCTTTTTTGTATATGGGTATTGTTATGCTATCTCTCTCCATTCTTCTGGTATCTCCTTGTTGTTTTCAATTTTTTGAAATAGTTTTGTTATTTCTGCTCTCCCATATTTAATTAGTTCGTTATTTATGTTATCCGGGCCGGGTGATTTTCTATTTTTCAATTTATGGATTACTTGTTGTACTTCTTCTAGGCTGATAATGTCATTTTCTGTTTCTTCGTAGAGTGTGTTTTGTTGTTGGAAAATAGTTAATGAATATATTAGAAAAAGTGAAGGTCTCATAATAGAACCCTGAAGAACGCCAATTTTTACTTTCTTTTCATCCGACTAGCCACCATCTGTACACGCCACCTGATGCCGATCAGTTAAAAAAGATTGGATTAGTTTCCTACTGCTTATATCAAACCTGTACTTCTCTAGCTTGCCAGGAGAACCGCATGAGAAACGCAGTCGAAGGCCTTTGTAAGGTCCAAAAACAATGAAAGCGAAAAAAGTCCTTCCTCAAAAGATTTCAGTGTGTTGTTCACAAATTCAACCACTGCATCAATAGTTCTACGCTGTTTCCTGAATCCATATTGATTAGAGGAGAAAAGAGAGTTTGCTTCAAAATATTTTCACACCAGATTGGACATAATTTTCTCTATCACTTTCGAAAATATGGGAAAAGGGAAATGGGTCGATAATTTTCAACGCTATTTGCATCACCTCTTTTGAAAAGTGGAACGGTTTTTGCTATTTTCAGACACTTAGGCAAAACTGCAGAAACAAGACATTTGTTGATTAATTTTATAAATGGATATATAATCGAATTAATATTATTTTTAAGAAGCATAGAAGATAGGCCATAAAATTCTCTAGACTTACTATTTTTTAGCGACCTAACAATATCTCTCACCTCGGTAAAACTAATTTAACGAAAAGAAAAACTCAGACCTTCAGGTATATTTTTACGAAACGGGTCATCAGGGTTGTGAGCAACACCCAGATACTTTTTAGTGATACTGTGAGGAACAGATGTGAAATATTCATTAAAGTCATTTGGAGTTAATTGTGAATTTATCTTGTTTTGGGAGAGTTTCTTTTTGTATTAAAAATATTCCACATTGCTCCTTGACGGTTTGAAGATAACAATATAGTCTTATCATTTGCTTAAATTTTAGCCTTATTTATTTGTAATTTGTACAATAATCTGAGTATGTTACGTGCGAATTTAAGGTTATCAGTAGCGTATTTATCATATAGTTTATAAAAGCAGTAAAGAAAATTAAATATCTCGGAGTTACAATTAACAACCATTTGAAATGACTGAACCACGCAGACTCAATTTTACGAATGTTGAGGGCGATACTAATAAAATTCAGATCTATAAGAGAAGTGTGTGAAGAAAAAGAACTCAAAACAATTTATCACGGTCTAGCGGAAGCACATCTTATGTATGTTATTGCTGCTTGCGGTGCAATGGCAGAATGCTATTAAAAACGGATCGAGATGCTTCAAAAGAGAATCCTAATATTAATATTACAGAGGATTTATTGAATGAACCAAAAGTTTTTCCAGTCCGTGAATTGTCGGGCCACTTCTATTCAACGACCTGCCTATCGATATACAAAACATCAGGTCTAAAAAGTTCTGCATAAAAATTGCAAAGATGGGTAAGATATGATTGGACAAAAGAGTATGTAAGTTTCATTTTAAATAGAGCCAATTTTACTTGAAAATGCTATAATACCTACTCGAATTGTCTTGTATGTGTACCTACTGTATGTTAAAATCTTAAACTTTCATTTATATGTTGGTTTTAATTTTTTTAACAGATGCAAGTGTTGAATATTTATTGGAGATTCTTCCAAGACGCTAAGAGAAATGTCTCCACAATTATGTCATTATTAAAAATGCTATAAGGTAGTCCAATCTATACCTTATAGCTCCTCCAAAAAATTATGGACCGTGATATTCATTCTATAGATCAGGGGTGCTCAAACTTGAACTGCTGGCGATTTACCTCAATATTTTTAGATTACGAACGATCGACTCTGAGAGAAGTATGTGTGATGCAGGGTTGTCGTACATACATACACGATACACCCTTCCTACCTACCTAGGTAGGGTATATATATATATATATATATATATATATATATATATATATATATATATATATATATATATATATATATATATATATATATATATATATATATATATATATATATATATATATATATATATATATATATATATATATATATATATATATATATATTATTTAGCTTTCACACAATATACATTATTTTAGTCAAAGTTTGAGTTAAGTTTAGTTAGTTCTCCTTTATAATATCAATGAAAAACTCATAGTTATTCAAAATTGCGAGTTTATTGGTTTTTACAAAACAAAAGAGTTACGTATGGTTAAACTCAACTAATGAGTGACTTTGGATGTTGAAGTGTGGCACTGCATGTCCTCAGCATACTTTTCAGATGATATGTAACCACTGAGTGCTAATCGTAAGCATATGATCGTCAGTTAGTCGATTGCGATATTTTGACTTAATTATCTTCATTTCAGAAAATGCAGACTCGCACAAGTAAATTGACCCAAACATTGCCGTCAGTTGAAGGGCAATTTGCCTTAGATTCGGATATTTATCTTCAGAAATAAAACACCAGAAATTTGTATCAGATGCTGTAGCTTTGAGATATATATCTGATAAAATCTGCACCACTCATTCTGATAAAATCTGCACCAACTCATTTTCAACAGAACATGAGTTCATATTAAACTGACTTGCTATCTCAGTAGCTGATTCCTCACACTTATGCTTTTTCTGACACTCACTAAAATTATAGATATCAACATTTATTGTAAAATACAATTTATTCAAAATTTTGTAAATCCTCTCTTTTCAAAAGAATATATATATATATATATATATATATATATATATATATATATATATATATATATATATATATATATATATATATATATATATATATATATATATATATATATATATATATATATATATATATATATATATATATATATATATATATATATATATATATATATATATATATATATTCCTCAATGTTTTTACATGAAAAGAGATAACTCATAAATGATGTTATATTGGCTAATTTATTGCAATCATATAAAGGCATTTCGAATTTTCCCAAAATATTTAATAATTCAGCCTCATACGTATCATAATTCAACTGAGGAATCCTTGCTTTCAAAGACGGAATATGTTTCAGATCTTTTCTTTCCATTTGATCTATCATAAGTTGCAATTTACTTTCGAATGCGTTTACTGCGCTAATCATCTCAATAATAGTTCTTCCTTTACCCTGAAGCTCCAAGTTAATGGTGTTTAAGTGCATTGTGATGTAAGTCAAGAATGCCAAGTCAGTCACCCATTTTTCGTTTTTAAACAGCGGCATCACCTCTTTCGTCTAGAAAAGCTGACGTCTTGTGAAGAATTAAATCAGTGTGTTCAGCTGACTCTCTATCTTCCAACTTCAACTTAAAGAGCCGCCGTTGCAAGTTACATGCACCGATGGAATTCACAATTTTTGTTGCAATGCCCATAATTTCCTCCGTGAATGAAAAATGAAGGGAAATCTTCATTAGCTCGATACAATGCTGCCACAAAACCGTTTTAGTTCCAGTCATTGCTGGTGTTCCATCAGTTGTAATGCACACTAACTTATATATTGGTAGCTTGTAGTTGTTTACAAAATTTAAGAAAAAGTCATATATATCTTCGCCACGGTTCTTCCCCTTCAGAGGAATGATTGCCAAAAACTCATCCTTAGCCAAAATGTTATTGAATACCATCCGAATAAAAATAAACAGCTGGGCAGTGCCTGTCATATCGTTGGATTTGTCGAACTGTAAAGAAAAGTATGTACATTTCATGATATCATGTTTTAGTTTCTCTGCCATGTCCTGACTCATGACTTCAATACGCCTTGTGACAGTCGGACGAGATAACTGAAGTTCTCTAATAGCAGACATGATTTCTGTTTCAGTTTTAAAATCTCCAAATAAAGTCTCATCCGCTTCAATAAATGCATCCTTCACAACCGATCCATCTTCGAATGGTTTCTTGTGTTTCGCCAATATATGAGATATTTTAAATGACGCTATCGTAGCAGCTTTTGATTGTTTGGCTGGTCTTGTGAACATGGTTCATTCTTTTTTCAAACAAGATATCAAATCACGATCTTTGCGTTTTCGCCACAGAGTGGCGGAAAATCCTTTTTATAGTTTTTATGAACCGTTTTATGTTGCTTCTCTAAGTTACCACGCTAAGGTTTGCAACTGACGCACGACAAATAAGACAAATGCATTTATCCCTCACCATACAAAAGAAAATTCTTCCTCCCAATCATTATTAAAATGATACGTGTTAGATTTCTTGGCTGCACTCATTTTGTACTATTTAATAATAAACTTTGTATCGACGTACAAGTTACAATTCAGAATGACTCCAATACCTGCAGGCGCAACATATCGGCGTGAACGAAAGTCTCGAATGTTTCCGTCAAACGCGCTGCCCGAAATTTCTTGAAAAGCGGCAAAAATAAAAAACGCGGCTTTTCTTTGACAAGTACCGCGCGTTCCTTTGATAAAGCCGCCTTTTACCGCTAGCAGAGTATTATTTTATTACGTAATAAATTTTTGTAGTTTAGTTACCTACTCATCAAAATTGTTTTTCTTCTCGGGATCTACTCAAAAAGCACTCGCGATCGACCGTTTGAGAACCCCTGCTGTAGATACTAACATGTGGATTGACGAATATCAATAAAATATCAATGATTCTCGATTAATTGTATCACTAAAGTGGAGAAACCACATAATATAAACGTAATTATATATATTTTTTTCATTTCAGACCTGTCGCCACAAGAGGCAGTGTACTCTATTTCATAATTGTTAGCATGTCTATTGTCAATTACATGTACCAAACATCACTAGTGCAATTCCTAGAACGGTTCGACCTCTCGATGGCTCGATCTGAAAAAAGTCCCGTCACTACCAGAAGAATATCGTTCATAAACGAATACCTGACATACGAAATATTCAAATACAAATCTAGGGGATTGTACGAAAAGCATAAATATATGTTCGTCCTGCTGCTAGCGCTCAAGATCGACTTAGAGAGGATGCACATTACCCACGAAGAGTTTCAGAATTTCATCAAAGGTGGCGCAGCGTTAGATTTGAATACCTGTCCGCCGAAACCGTCTAGATGGATAACTGATTTGACGTGGTTGAACATTGTAGAGTTATCGAGTTTGAGACAGTTTCAATACATCATTCAACAGGTAACCTTGAACATATATTCTGTGAGCATATTTTATTTGTGCTGCTCCACAAACTTAGATGTATGATCAGATACCAAGAAAATAGTATATACAAGGTGTCCGTGAATTGCGTGTACAACGTTATACCATAGATTCCTCAACTCGAAATAAGTCGATTCAGGCCAACTTACCCTCATGAAAAGTTTCTTCGTTTGGCCGCTAGAGGTCGCCAAATCCGAAGATTTTGTTTCTTATTTTTCAAATAATTCGAGAACGACTCGATCGATAGAAACCATATTTGGTATGCGTAATCGGATGCGTTATTCGCGTTTTTCAGTGATCCACTCAATGACCTTGACGTTCTACAAGTGTCCCTAAAACTCTAACGTGTTTTTAATCAACCATAATTTTTCAACTGTCTGCGTTTGAACAAAACTGTTTCTGACATTGAGTAGCTAGGCTAATTATCAAACTTTTTTGTCTCTTGAGAAATTTTGATATGATGAAAAAGAGTTTTTCAATTTCATGATTTCATTTCTTCAACCACCTAGCAAGTCAAAAATATCACATATTGACCATGTTGGCTTAGGATTTGTTTCTGTAGTCTGGCAGATTGTCATCTTATTATGCTTGACAACCTCTTGTTGACAAAATGATGTTTTATAGGTTGCTAAATGGGATCAAGCAAATGGGAAATTGAATGTTCAGTAGTGCAAAAATCGAAGAAAAAATTTAATAAGTTCTTCACAATGACTATTTAAAAATATGAAAACAAGCTTGCCAATTGGAAACTAAATGAGACAAAACAAATCACTTCAGAATTAGCATTAATTAGTTTACACCCAAAATTTCATTCAACTATTGTAAATGTTCAGAAATTTCACCATTTTGCTGAATACAGAAGTTAATCCTCTTTGAGAAATTAAATTGGACACTTGGCATTTTGGAGGAGTTGGCCTCATTTAATATTCTCATATATAACTCTTCTCGGGTGTTAATTGGAGATAAGTAAACTCTCGATTTTAAAGCACCCCAAAGAAAGAAGTCGCATGGTGTCAAGTCGGGAGATCGTGCTGGCCAACTTGATCCAACAATTCGCATACTGTGCATTGTGTTCATTGTGAAGGTTAGTGATGCCAGACCTAGTAAAAGTGCATTCGTCAGTAAATGTAATGTTACTACTGAAGTGGACATCCTGAGTTCTCTTCTCTTAGATAAATCGGCAGAAAGTTAGGCGATTCTCAGTATCGTTGGGAAGTAATTCCTGAACTTTCTGAATGTGATAAGGACGAAATAATTGTTCCTTCAAGACATTATGACTCATTGTTTTAGGAACGACCAATTGCAAACCTGAACATTTGGTGGTTCGGCACTATGCGATCTGGAAATCTTTCAGCATATACTCTCGTGCTTTCACGTCCATTGCCTTGATAAAATCCGTACACCATAACCATATCAATCATTTCAGAATTGCTGTACATGTTCGTGCCTAATAGTGATAAAAAAATCACCAAAATACTTAGTTAAGAACTCAGGAACACTGTTGTGCCAACAATTGGTTGTCAAGCCTAATAAAATGACAATCTGCCAGACCACAGAAATAACTCCAAAGCCAACATGGTCAAATGTGATATTTTTGACCTGCTAGGTGGTTGAACAAATGAAATCATGAAATTAAAAAACCGTTTTTGTGATTGAACCGCTCATCACATCAAAATTTCTCAGGAGACAAAAAAGTTTGATAATTAGCCTAGATACTCAATGTCTAAAACATTTTTGCTCAAACGCAGACAGTTGATAAAAAACACGTTCGAGTTTTTAGAGACACTTGTAAAACGTCAAGGTCATTGAGTGGATGACTAAAAATCGCGAATAACGCACCCGATTACGCATACCAAATATGGTTTCTATCGATCGAGTCGTTCTCGAATTATTTGAGAAATAAGGAAAAAAATCTTTGGATTTGGCGACCTCTAACGGCCAAACGAAGAAACTTTTCATATAGGTAAGTTAGCCTAAATCGACTTATTTCGAGCTGAAGAATCTGTGATATAACGTTGTACACGCAATTCACGGACAGCCTGTATATCTGTATGAACTATTTTTTTCTCAAAAATTATAAAAAATTGGCTAGAATAATAAAAGACGTCTCTTATAGAACTTGAACTGAGAAAAAGCAAACAGATTTCAAGAAAATCAAATATATTCGAAGTTCTGTGAATATGATGAACTGAAGATTATATTCTTAACATATTTGTTTTTTTAACTATTCAGAAAAATAGAATATTCACTCCTTGATTGCAATGCCGACCTCTATGCAAACATTTATTTGCATCTTATTGATATTATCCCTTGGTGATCCCGAGGTTATAGATATCGTATACCTCTGGATCGATCCCCAAATTATTCTGGAGATCCTCCAGTTGATCCAGACCCTCCAACTTTGTTCATATTGCGGTATGCTCCTCGAAAAAATGTTGTCATATTATCAACACCCTATTGGTGAAGACTTTAAGTATTGGGATCATATTTTAGGGGGTAGTTCTGCGAAGGACCAAATAGTCAGTGAAAAAGAATGAAATTATCATTTACTACTTACAAGAAGATCATGACAAAAAAAAGTTATATGAATATCAATATTAATCGTTACAGTTTTTGTTATGGATGAAATCGAATTACCTTAATAGATTTGAGGGCTTCAGTATTTCTCGGTACACTAGAAAACACTAAACCTTATTGATGACTGCATTAACTTAATTGAATTATTTAACTGAAAAAACTAGGTTGAATACTGATTTGGATACTGATTAATTCGTTAATTCAGTAATACACTAATTCATTAATGCCCTAATTCACTAATGCCCTAATTCACTAATGCCCTAATTCACTAATGCCCTAATTCACTAATGCCCTAATTCACTAATGCCCTAATTCACTAATGCCCTAATTCACTAATGCCCTAATTCACTAATAATGCCGCTCCTCTGATGGAACAGGCCTTTTTATGTTCTCGGCAAACTAATTATTTATTGAAGAACCACGTATCGATTTATTTAGTACTGTTACAATTTTCGCAGAGTGAGAACTTCGTGACTAAAAGATGTTGAATCAAGAATTTTGCAGGAAAATAAGTGTCGGATGGCTTCCGCTTGATACTCGATCGACACGTAATTAAAATTTGAAATAACAATTTTGAATCGTGTATAATTTACGAAAAGGAGATTTTAGGCTTACGAGAATTTCATGAGTTTAGGAAAAGAAATTATATTCAAAGATTCATTTTAGTTTTGAGTGTTCTTATGTACAATATTTGACTATGAAAATTGACCTGTCCCAGCATTTTCCAAAAACTGAAGTGAAAGAAATTGTGAACTACATACAATATTCTCACGATGAATATATTCTCTTCTGCAGGTTATCACCAACGAAAAAATGTGGAAGACGTGGTTTGATAAGGATGCCCCTGAAGAAGCAATGTTTCCTTTAAATTATGGATCTTTGGATGTGTTCAGAAAGCTTCTTTTGATTAGGTGAGAAATCTAAATTATTCACTGATATTTCATAATTATAAGTTTCTTTGCTCTTCATTCATTCAATGTTTTGTTTTTGGGTGTTGAATATGTAGAAGAACATCTGTAGATGAATTTAACTTCTGTTGATTACACTGGTCGACAAGATTTTCGTAACACAAAGCAGATCCATTATTTTTTAAATAATATGAAAAATATTCCCAAAGCCCTAACACGTACCTCTTTTGAATAACTCAATTTATTATTGCAGGTAGTAAATCTAATGGGGGCCGTTTAGCTGGAATGAATTGTGTACCTGAACCGTGTTGTTTACAACAGTTCACATGAAAATAAGATTATAAGTCAGTCTTCTGTTGAGTTTCGAAGTGAGAGGTTCTGTCTGTGTAGAGAAGAAAGTGTTTAAACTACGGAAATGTCGGGACAAACGCGCCGCAGTTGCAAAATCTTTTCTGACAAATTTTGCTTTATTTGTGGAGAATTTAAGGTGCAAGCCAAGTCAATTTCTGAAAATGTCAAAAAAGCGTACACCTTATAGTCGCTATTCAAAAAATTGAATTTTGTGTACCCCTGCTTAGGGGGTTGATGTAAAATAAAATCACCGTGTGTTAAATGTCTCCCTTCAGACAAAAATTTACCCGTTTGCTGCTTTCTGTCCAGAAACGAATAGTTTAGCAGTTATTGAGTCTTTTTTGTTTTAGTTTAGGTACATCATTTTTTCGAATGTGCTACTTATCTAATAAAATCACAATAAGATGAAACGCATCAAAAGTTTGCGAATATAGTAGAAATTTATTTAAATGACAAAACTAAATTATTGTATTATCAACTTCATCATACATCTGGAATATTTCAAGATGTGAAGATTCAGATGTCACATATGATCAAAGCTTAGGAAAGTGTGTTTCTCAAGGTTGTTATCCAAGATTGTTCACAATAAAAGTCAACATCCAAGATTCAACTGAATCACTGTCTCCAGTTTTACTCAAAATCTCGTCACTATCAAGTAACACAAGTTTATTATGCACAAAATCCACAAAGGTGTTCTTGCAAGATTGTCCAGCTATCTCAATATTGAAGCTTAGTTTGGCAATCGTCGGCTGATCTGAAAAGTATGAATAATAGCAGGAAGTACACGGTTTTCCTCTTTATGTTCGTTTTTTCTCAAGTATTGTCATTGTGAAACAAGGTTTTAAAGAGAAAACAGTAACTTCCACCGAATTTTATCTCCCCAACCATGTTTCTACATCAGTGTTTTTTTAATATGCCTCATTTACAACTTACATTGTTTATATTCATTATTCCAATTTTTCAGTGCGATGATGACTATCCACAGGTGATCCTCATCATTTGAACCAGAGAAACAACCATTTCCTCTTCAAATGTTTTGAGGAACGAAAGTCAGTAATACATAAAATATAACATTCACAGAGCTTGGTGTCCGGACAGAATCATGGTCCAAAGTAAAAAATACATAGCACAGTCTATGGGAACGAAATTTGCGGAACCGATGCTTTTGAATTTCGAAGCCATGTATTTTGAATCTAGAGCGCTGACTCCTATGATATGTTTCCTGAGCATCGGCTCAGATCCCACCCCTTATATCGAACAACTCGCTAAGAGGCAAGAATTTAAGTGCAAGTCCATCTCCATGGGTCAAGGCCAAGAGATTCACGCTAGAAAATTGTTAGTAGAGGCAATGAATGAGGTAATACCAAATGCATTCTTATATAATAATAATAATAAAATATCTTTATTTCGGTTCTCCTCAGCAGAATCCGGATTATGATCTGCTCAATTCAATTGAGGGCTTCCAAATATTCAGTACAATAATTAAGGCTGATAGCCAGGCACTACATACATATTTCACAGTAAAGTAATTTTAGAAGCAACAATTAATATCAATACTAATCTAAATCTCTTTAAAAAATATCACTATAAACAAAAACAGAATAACATCATTTATCTCTTATATGTGGTATACCAGTCCTGATAATTTTGTGAAGAAATACTGCAAAATGCAGTTCTCTGTGCTTATTCATGCGTATCCAATTCAGTTGTGCAAGTCTAGGTGTGATATGATCTCTAATATTCAATGAAAAAATAAATCTTACACAACTGTTTTGAATTTTTTGTATTCTGTTAGCTGTTGCAACATCCAAGCATCGTCCATACAATACATCTCCATAATTTGTGTGAGAAAGTACTAAACTCTCACACATCAAAGTCAAGACTGAGTATATCTCTGTTCTTATATTGCATTCTCAGAGACATATAACATCTTTGTGTTAAAGATGCAACATGCTCTCTGAATCTCAAATCGTTACCTATAATCAGGCCAAGATTTTTTACTGTTTCATTGTAACTCACTCTAGTACTATTGTGATCAATTCATCCAAACAGCAAGGCTCTATTCGACCAAAGCAAATAGCCTGTGTTTTGTTAGGATTAACCCTTAAACCATGATCAACCGAGTAATCATACACCCTTTGCAATGCTAGGTTCAACTCAATCTCACTCTCCCCAAAAGTTGCCAACAATTGCGTATCATCAACAAATTGATACAATGACTCACTAGCAATTACCTCCCCAAGATCCATTGTAAACAAAACAAAGATTAGAGGACCTAAAATAGAGCCTTGTGGCACACCCTGAGATACCAACCTTGAGCTTGAATTGACATCTTTAATACTCACAAATTGGCACCTATTTGAGAGGTACGCCTCAATTAGATTGATTTCTCTTTGCGAAAAGCAGAAGTAGTGAAGTTTAGCTAATAAAAGATCATGATTAATAGTATCGAACACTTTGCTATAACCCAACAATACAAGGATCGACATTTTCTTCGAGCCAATTGAATGCATCACATCATCAATGATTTTAACAAGAGTTGTAATTGCACTATGTGACTTGCTGAAGCCTGACTGACATGGAGAGAAAATGTTTCTTATGGATAAGAAGGACGTTATCTGGTTGAAAATAATTATTTATAATATCTTTGACAACAGAGGAACTTGCTGATAGGTCTCAAGTTAGCGAGAACTTTTGGAGAGGATACCTTCGAAAGAGGAATAACTTCAGCTCTCAGTGGCTATCTAATTGATCCTATTTGAAAATATTGAATATTTGTGATCCACGCAAACCCATCTGGTCATTCAAAATTATCTTTAATTCTGAAAATTTCTGTGAATTCTAAGTTCTTTTTGATATGTCTCAGATTGTTTAACGCGAATAACAATTGACATTGGTGATGTGTGAAAATGCATTTTAAACAGCAGTATACGAAGGAAAACCAATTACGCCTTTTTTCACAGAGTTTGAATCGCCCTGTCGAATTTTTTAGCCACATTTGGTCAGGAAGATACACTTCATTACAAAACTACATTCATTTTCAATGACGTAATTTTTGACTCGTGGAGCTATCGTTCTATTTATAAAAAATATACCAGAATTTATACGAAGTACCAGAAATTTTCAACGCAGCGAGAATATCATTATTTTTCCAATGAGGGTGCTATGGAAAATACGACTCGATGTAAAAACAACTATTATGTAATTTCGACAAACAATGGTATATTTGAACTAAGTACTAACTGTCAATTGTTAAAGGTTTTCTACTATTGTTCTTTCAACAGTTGATGCTCCTCTAGTAGTAGAATTAATAATTGATGGTAGATCACAAAATTATACTGCTTGACAAATTCGTGCTTCAAGAAGCAGCGTATAAAGGGCATGGGAGCGTTTTCAAGAGACTGGTAAATTTATAAGGCGAAGAGGATCGGGAAAAAGAAAAGAAACGACTGCTCGCGATGATTGTTTCATTTAGGCTTGGTGATTTAGCACCGCTCTACTACTGTAAGAAGCTGGTTGGAGAAGGTGAGGCAACAGTAAGGAGGCGTTTCAGAGAAATGAGCTTTCATGCCAGTAACGGGTGCAGAATTTAATAGAATGCACCACACGGCACATCTTCAATTCGCCAAAGAACATTGGGGCAATGAAGAATGGGGAATCGTACTGTTATGAGAAGAATTAAGGTTTACCTTAAATCACCAAATGAGCGTCTTAGAATTTATTGGTGAATTGGTTGGTGAGCGTTTCAATTAAGACAATTTGGTTTGGTGTAGCATAAGTATGAAAGAATTAATTATAGTTGAAAGGAAATCCATGACTGCTGAGTTACATACGGCAAGGTCCTCAAGATGTCCCATTTATTAATAATATTGATGACATATTTTTTTTGTGAAAATCCATTTCAAAATGTAAAGATAAAAATACTTTTGTCAGTTTCAAGTGCTGAATACTAAGGTAAAAAGATGATTACAAGATATATTTTTCCTTAAATGTGAAGTAGGTGGGAGTAATTGATTTCAAGTTGTCTATTTTGAGTGGTATAATGTGGGGGTTTCCTGAGTTTATTAATTTACAACCTTTTCAACAACAGATTCGTTCTTCTTCCTTCGTTGCATTTGAGATTATCTTAAACTTTTGTGTAGTTTGTTGATTAAATATGCTTGAATGTTGGGGATTTCTTGTCTGATGATATAAGTTCGTTGAATCTACATTCAAAATTTCTACTCGTTTGACCTACATAAGCTGAAGGACATTCGTCAGATTCGATTGTGTAAATACCAAGATTATTTGGGTTTGTCTGTTTTCTGTTTTCGATTAAAAAGTAATTTGCTGAGATTAGGACAGCTTGAGAATGAGGTGGTTATTTTGAACTTTGAAAAATTTTTTATTTGATGAGGAAGTGGGCCGACTTAATCAAAACTAGCATATCTTTTTTCGGGTTTTTCTTGAATGCAATTTTATATTCGTGGTGTTGGATTTTATTTATAAAAGAGACTATTGTTGGAGGCTATTCTTTTTATGGTATTTATTTCCGTTTTGAATACTTGAAGTGATAGGGAGATAGTAAAAACTCTGTGGTACATAGAATTCTAGGCGGCGAGTTTATAATTTGAATGATTGAATGATCCCATGAGGATTGTTCCTTGTTTCTTTTAAATAGATATTGTTTACGTTTGTTATAGTAAAATCGAGAAAATTTATGGAGTTATTAGTTTGAACTTCAACTGTAAGTTTTAAATGATCGTGAGTTTTATTGAGGAAGTTCAAAAATGTATCTAATTGTCTACTTAAGCCATGAAAACAACTATAATATCGTCAACGTACCGGTATTAAAACATGATATATTTATGGCTAGGTCGCCGTTCAGTATTGATGTGTTTCGACATAATGAAGAATTTTATTCAAGGAGCAATATTCACCCTTCCGTGGAAAGTTAAACATCCTTCCCTGAAAGAGCTGGTTTTCTGATCCACCCACCATAATCATCGTCAACCAGGGCTACACAGCAGTGGTACAGCTCGGTCAGATGTCATGAATAGGAGCAATAGACTGCAGTTTTGGTACTGACCTCGTCAGTATTGCCTATCCATCCACCTACTCATCTCAATCCGTTGGAGCGCTACAAAACATGTATACGTTTTTGCGCCCTCTAACGGAATTACACAGAGGCTAACCACCATCGCCACCGGGTAATCATGAAAACGAAGAGAATATAAACTGAAACCCTCAAGAAGTCACACTAGTTCGACTATTCACCGCAACGCTACACACAGTGCCTGCAAGAAAGCGATCTGTCGAAAAACTAACACACCTTATTCATATCTGATTTTTAACCAGATATACTCCAAATCTCATCAATCATAACCCGCGAAATTATCGCTGTTTGTGTAGACATAATGAAGAATTTTATTCAAGGAACAATATTCAACCTTCCGTGGTAAGTTGAAAATCCTTCCCTGAAAGAGCAGGTTTTCTGATCCACCCTCCATAATCATCGTCAACAGCAGTGATACAGCTCGGTTTTGTAGCGCTCCAACGGATTGAGATGAGTAGGTGACGGTCTAGCCTGACGTTGTGAATGGGTAGGTAATACTGACGAGTTCAAATGAGACCGAAACTGCAGTCTATTGCTCCTATACATGACATCTGACCGAGCTGTACCACTGCTGGGTGGCCCTGGTTGACGATGATTATGGAGGGTGGATCAGAAATCCAGCTCTTTCAGGGAAGGATGTTTAACTTTCCACGGAAGGTTCAATATTGTTCCTTGAATAAAATTCTTCATTATGTCTACACATACAGCGATAATTTCGCGGGTTATAATTGATGAGATTGATGTGTTTTCTACTTTGTCCATGAAAACATCTGACAATATGTTTTTTAATAAGTTGCAAAATTCAGAAATCAACTAATTTCCCCATACCGCCTTTGAATTTTGCAACCTTTCAAAACCATGTTTGGACCAAAATTATTGCCAATTTCAAAATGTTATTTGAACAAAATTCGAATTTCCTATGGGACCGCCACTTAGCCTCATTGTTAGATATTTTCATGGATAACTTGGAGAACACAACAATATTGAACAGCGGCCTAGCCAAAAAACATATCATGTTCTGGTAGTGGTACGTTGTTGATATTTTGGTTGGTCTTCATAGATCAAATAAACAATTTAATACATCTTTGCCCTTCATTAATAAAACATACAATCATTTAAAATTTACCGTTGAAGTTGAGAGCAATAACTCAGAGCTCGAGGGGGTAACACCCGCTACTGAGTGGTTATTTATTCAGTAACAGTACGTATTCTTCCATTTGTTTACCGCTTCATTTTTTTCGTGAATTAGAACTTTTGCTATACCTACTGATAATGCAAATGAAGAAAACTGTATATGTTGCAAAAAATCATCTAGCCCCATCAATCAAAGACTACGTCATTGAGAATTGATGTAGCTTTGTGATGAGACGAATATTTAGGACAAAATTCAGCTCATAAATTCTACAGGACTATTCAAAATTCGTGGAATAAAAGCATTTTTGGTTAACCCCCGTATATCGCTATTCAAAATGCGTTGAATAATCTGTAATACATTCAAAATTTTAAAATATTGGACGATAAACTAGAGAATTTGAATCTGCTTGATTTGTATTTGCGATCTTGAATTTATTTCTGTTACTTACTGTTAATCTGATAATTATTTGCTTCTTGTTATTATTCTTTTTTTTCGTTTATTTTGGCTATTAGTTAGATAATCGCCTTGTAATACTGGACGATAAATCGGAGTGGGAATCAGACGATGGATTGTCATTGTGAATCATGCTGTAACAAACTGTCGACTGTCCCATAGAGAATTGAGGAATCAGACAACGGAAAACGGTCGTTCAATAAATTCCTTGTCAATTTGAAACCGCGTATCAATTATTTTCGACAAAGATTTCCTTTTCTAATGTTATCTCTTATTTAAAACATGTTGGCTGACTGACGAGCTAACAAAAATTACTTAATATGCCTATATTTCCTCTGTGCAGTGAGCTGATCCTACCAATTAACAGATGCAAATCCCTATATTTACATATTTGTCTATCGATTTAACACTTCATATTTAATATAAATTTCTCAATAATATTTTTTCTTTTTCAGGGTTTCTGGGCCTTATTGCAAAACTGTCATTTATCTCTGGAATATATGCAAGAGATTCTAGTTTTGTTCCTTGAACTTGAAAAGGGTGGAACTTTCAATAAGAATTTCAGATTATGGTTAACCACGGAAGAGCACGAGAAATTTCCGATTAGTTTACTTCAGATGTGCATCAAATTCACAAATGAAGCTCCATCAGGTAAATTTTCTGTTAATGAACCATTGAAGTTGTACGATTTTACATTTTTTGAATGTGTCGAAACGAAAACGTAAGTACTCAGCTATTTCGGAGTTCTGAAATGTTATAGACGTTTCGAATATTGTTTTGAAATTCGGTATTCGATTTCACAGAGTTAAAAAATATAGATTAGCTCTAACAATTAGGCAGTCTAAACGTTTGGATTGAAACGTGCAAAAAAGTCGATTCATTTTTACCATTTTAGTGGCGATCATTCAATTGTAAAAATTACCCTAAATTGAGTGCCTGTAAAACACTTAACATTTTGTTTTGCTAGAAAACAATTTGAAATATGTTCATGCAGGTGTCCCTCAAGTTCTTACACAAACTTTGTGAGATGATTCCTGAAGTAGTTCTAGAACGAATCAGAAGAACAGCACAATCCTAATCACAATTTTCAACATACGAAAGCGATTCAGTGACATTACCATAGATGGAATGAAATACATATGTTGTTCTACACAAGGTGACATTCGTCACCATAGTAAAATGATTATCAAGAATGTTTGTTTACTTTTGATAGATAAATCTCAGGATCTGTTTTCTCCAGAATCTTAACATGCTCACTCTTGAGTTTGAATATTTATTTTGGAAAACTTGTCACTTATGTGTTTTTCATGTGTTTTCTTTGTATATTTAGAAACGAAATGAATATTGTGATTGAACCAAACATCATGAATTTCAAAACAACCTCAGTATCATATGTAAATGTCAAATAATCATTCTCTTCGAAAAAGTTATTGTTTGAATAAGATTATGAGTGAAAAATCGAGGTCATTAGATATAGAACTTGAAAATATTCAACCTGAAATTACAAATTAGGCAAATGATATAATCGAGAATCTGCTGCCGCAAAAATCAAAATCCCACAAAAACATTCTGTAAAAACCAAGCCAAGTCTCGATTGAGCTGCTTGTAATAATAATAATAAAAATGATTTACTGCGCACTGCGCAAATGGCCATCGACCTTGGGTCCTTCAGCCTAGTTTTACAACAAAATTATTCTAAGTAATCATCCAACAAACAAATATATATATATATATATATATATATATATATATATATATATATATATATATATATATATATATATATATATATATATATATATATATATATATATATATATATATATATACACTTTATATTAAAATCTAAAATTTATCTCTGCCTCTTCAGTTCCTCTCTTGTTCTTCCAATGTCAGTATTAATGACTTAGGTGGGTATTTTCTTGCTGCTTGTGCGATATGTTCATGGTGGAAGAGATCCAGAATGTCCTGCGAGTCTTTAAGAAGTGCGTAAAAATTCTCGTTCAACTTTTTAAGTTTTTCTTCTATCGGTTGTATATTCTTTATCTGGTACAATAATTCATTTGGTGGGTTATGTATTCTGTTTTCCGGGTGTCTAATCTTTGTTATTGTACGAAGAAATGTAGTTTCTGCGGTTTTTAGATTGTTCAAGACTGGGCGTCTACAGTTAGCAAATATGGAATGTGCATATTCCAGGACAGGTCTGCATATTGTCTTGTATATTTTAACTGCATTATTTGTGTTTATTCCTCTGTTCCTGACGGTTAGTTTAGTGAAAGTTTTAGCTCTTGATATGGTTCTCTTCTTAATCGCTTTGGTATATTTGTTGAAATTCATTTTGTTGTCGACTTCAACCCCTAGGTATTTTATTTCCGCTGTAGGTTTTTTGGCGATTCATTTAATTGTTATACTAGGCGAATTTTGACTAATTTTATGATGGAAAATTATATATTGTGATTTCCTTGGATTGGGATTTACTCAGCCACATTTCAAGTTTGTTCATCATACTTTGCAATCCATTCAAGCAGGTTGTCAGTGAGCTATCGTGGGAAATTATAAAAGTGTCATCTGCATACTGAAGAGAATATTGCTGGTTGTTTCTTTCTTTTGGAATGTCATAGCAGTAAATTATGTAGAGAAATGGTGACAGGCTAGAACCTTGCGGTGTTCCTTGTTTGGGGAAGAATGGTTCCGACACTGTATTTCTAATTTTCACTGTCAGCTTTCTATCGTTCAAAAAATTTATGATCATGTGTATAAGAAATCTCGGTAGGTTAATTTTGTATAATTTGAAGATTAGACCCCTGTGCCATATGCTATCGAAAGCCTTTTCAATATCGAGACTTATGGCCGCTGTTTTAAAGTTTTTTAGTTTTGCATTTTGTGTGTTCGATACCAAAACGGCCAGTGGATGTGTGGTAGACCTCTTGTTGGTGATATGCTTTTCCATCTTCAGTTTTATTATTTTCTCGAAAAGCTTTCCCAGTACCGGTAGAAGTGTAATAGGTCTGTAGTTTTTAACTGACTTGTGGTTTGAGTTAGGTTTAGGAATTGTTATTATACATCCTGACTTCCATATGAGCGGAAATTGTTGCTTTCTGAGGCAGTCTTCGAAAATTTGTATTATATGTGAGTGTATCTCCGGGTCAAACTGTTTAACTATTCTCCACGAAATGCCATCCACGCCTGGAGCACTATTTCTGGTTGAATGCAGTAGTTGGTAATAATCGCTTTCTTCTATTTTAACAACTTCCTCTGAATATGTAAATTCTTCTTCCACAAATTCGTTGTACCATCTGTCTATATATCTTTCTGTTGTTTTGCTGAATTCTTGGTCATCATCATATGCGTATACAGATTCATAGTAATTTTTAAATACCTCAACCTTATCTTTTTCTATTACATACCATTTTCCATTCTCTTCAAGATCAGCTACTGAGAATGTCTGTTTATATCTGGAAAGTTTTTTGATCTCCTGATAGAAGTTTTTACCCTTGGTTTGATTAATGTTGTTGCATGCTTCAACCCATGTGTGTTCTGTATACTGTTGCACCATTTTTTGTATATTTTTATTGTAGATGTTAATTTGATTTTTAATTAGAGGTTCTCGATTCTGGCAGTATTCCCTCTACATTTTTCTCTTTGTTTTAATCAACTTTATCACGTAGGGTGGAAGTTCGTGTCTAAAGTTATTTGGTTTTTTGATTGGACAGTTGGCTTTAATGCTTGTAGAGACTGTCTTATTGAAGGACTCTATATATTCTTCATTAATTTCTTTTCCCATGTTTTGTTGTATGAAGCTTTTAATGTCCAAATTCACTTTTTTAACATTGCATTTGTTGTAATTATATATAGGCGTTATAAACTATTTCACCACATTACCTCCCATATCAACTGTCAACAACACGCCCAAATGATCTGATCCTATGTCTGGGGTTAAAGTTATTCTTCTGATGTTATTCTGTTGAACATTCTTTATACATTAGTGCAGGGGTGCTGGCGATATACCTCAATATTTTTAGACTACTTACGATCGACTCTGAGAGGATGCAAGTATGTATGATGCATGATGGATTTTTGCAATGACATCAAATGAAGCGGCCATCCAAGTTGAATATTTTTTTGTAAAGGCGGTATGTCGATCTCTGATAGTTTGGTTGGGCTCTTGTGTTTTCTAATCAGGGTCACCAGGTATTCAAGATCTTCGATTATCCTAGTTTTTATAGTTTTCCCTTTAAGTTGCCATTTAACCCTAACTCTGTACCAAATTTCAGCTCTCTGAGTTGATGAGAGTACTAGTTCTATTATGATGATCATGAGTGAGTGAGTAAGTGAGTGTCATAAATGCGAAACTTTGCTTTCGCTTAACTTCGGAACTGAATGACCGACAGACTTGAAATTTTGTATTTCAATATTTCAAATATGTGATTATAGCTCACTGAATAACGATACGTTCTAGCCTCATCCAGAGGTTCTCAAATCGGGGCTTGAAAATGCGGCGAAATGGTTCCAGTAAAGAATGCTACGCCAGTGTTTGCTTCGCTCTCGACTTCGCGGGGGCACACCGTGCCCCCTAATATGAAACAAAGGAAGAAAAGAAAAGGAACTTCTCTTCTTGAATTTAACTTGCATTTTTTGGTGATTCATCAAAAAAAATGGCAATCCTCAACTCTATAGAAAATTTATTCAATCCTAAAAGCAACAATAAATGTGAGACATTATATCGATATCTCGAAGTATAAAAAATTGAAATCTTTTTGAAAACGATTTTTGAAAATTGTAAAGCTAAGAAATCGAAGATTTTTACACAAGAAAATATTAAACAACGTTTAGAAAGTGTTCCGAATGGGATATATTCAGCTACAAAGGTAAAAATAGATGGTCGAGAGACCGAAATTGCAATCCTGATTTTCAATAAATCTCTAGTATAATACATAGTTTAATTCCCTTATGATCATCAATTTCAAATCAAGTTTAGTTTATATTTGTAGGTCGCCCTTGATATTGGTGTTTTAGGGGCTTGTCACAAGAATGAATTTTATTACATTAAAATTTCTGACATATATTGCACAATGCTGATTGCAATTCCTAATACAAAACTAATACCGACACAGTTCCCAATTACAGGTTATTTTTATAGTATCGTAATGAAATATTGGGATCTAAGATGTTGTAATACTCTCTCTATTAAATTTTTCATTCATTTCCAAAAAATGTTAGAGCAAGTAATTGGAATAAATAAACTTGTTAATATGCTTAAATAAATTGCCACATTTCTGAATCTAAGCAATCCAGAGAAATATACTGGCCACTATTTCCACAGTACTTCAACAACAACGTTAATCTTCTCAAGTAGCACAAGGATACTCATAAACTTCTGTTCAAAATCGATTATATATTGCAAATTAATTAGTTTCGTCAATTAATGGAGCTAATAGGCAGCAACCGTCCCTTCATCTTTCAGTTCTTCATGTTACTCGACTGTTAAATTTACCTCAAATAATCAATCCGTTTTGAAAAATATTACTGAAAATGTGTCCAATACACCAATTTTTAATTTCAATAATTATTTATACGTTGTGTGGTTGTAATGCATGTTATATTGGCCAAACCTGTAGAGACTTCCAGGCACGTTTCAAAGAGCATACACATACAGACAAAAATTATTCCGTTTTGGAACATATCACAAATACATATATTATAAATTCTGAAAACCTAAGAGTACTAAATATCTGTAATGAAGGAAAGAAATTGAACCTCCTGGAATGTTTGAAAATTAACAAAATTAGAAAAATTCCACATTATCAGTTAACAATCATTAGATGGATATAATTCCCCATTACTTAATCTATAATAACCTGACCCCCTCCTGAACATAGATATACCGAAACTGTAATGTAGTATAAACACTTGAAAATGTAGTCATATTTGAAACTACTCGTGTACCTGAATAATAAATACTGAAAATTTGATAAAATATAGTGTATCATTTACCCATTTAAATTTCGAGCACTTACAAGAACTGAAGGTAATAGAAAGGATAATGTCTATTATATTATTCTGCACTTCTTCGTAGATGTGAACTATGAATACGAGTTGTAGACGGTTTTCTCTAATGAATTTTCACAACTTCGAAGCATAATATCAGTTTAAAATTACTTTTCGATCTTTTGAATATATTTCATCACCATAAAATCGCTCTTGAATCTTCAGTGTTATACTCTAGCATCTGGTTGTGCGTTTCCAACATAAACATTAATCATATCTTCATATTCATACATTTTCATTTCGAAAAATCCAAAGTTTCAAAACAATTATTACCTATCGAGAAAGATATTCCGACATCTATCTCATTCAGAAGTAACTCAACATTCTCGATAATTATTTATTTATTGTTACGAATGTAACCTTCTGTACAACAAAATATGTATTTCCCATCTATGATAACACCACAGGATCGCTGTCGCATGTTGAAAATTATGATTTCACGATCCATGCTGTTCTTACTAATTTGTCTTAGAACTTCTTAAAGAATCACTTCTCAAAATTTTTCTAAAAGCTTGGAGGACACCTATATAACCATATTTCATGTTATTTTCTAACGGAACAAAAAGTTTAAATCTAATACTCAACATTACTGATTCAATAATTTTTCAGCAATAGTCTTTCATACAATTCATACTTGGAAATCTCTAACTGTTATATATGGTTATAGGTATTCGTGCTGGACTTACACGAACCTACATTTCAATGAATCAAGATATGTTGGATTACTCCGATTCCAAGCAGTACATTCCATTAATTTACGCCATTTCATTCCTCCATACCATCGTCCAAGAGAGGAGGAAATTCGGACCGTTAGGTTGGAATATTCCTTATGAATTCAACTCAGCTGACTGGTTAGCAAGCTGTCTTTTCCTGCAGAATCACTTGGATGAGGCTGATACGAAAAAAGGTCTGAGCTGGACAACTTTAAGGTGAGGAATCTTTGAAATAAAACCAACACAGCATTGGGAAATATTGTGCATTCATATACCCCATTAAATATAATAGCTATAACAATGTTTCATCACTAACCTTGTGACGCTACTTTGTCGGAGTCTCAGTAACAGGGGTCAATTAAACGCCCTTAGCCTTCCAAGGTTGTCTGTCGAGCGCTATTCTTGGGCTGGGCGTAAGTCCGGTGCATTCCAGGAATGCATCTGATTTTCAATTATAGTACTGAAAAGTACCAATTTCCTCAATCGACGGTGTATGGTCCACTTCATTCAACCGACGTCAAAGACGCAAAGAATAGCCGCGACGGTAGCCTGTGCCCAAGCCTCTCAATCCATGCTGAAAGGAATCCGCTGACGCTCCAGGGAACTGCTTTCAACGAGAGTTGACTTCTCTGGGCGGCTGGTCGCTGCTGGATGAATCGGTCTTGAAACTTCACACAACCAAATAAATTCATATGGAATCACCCGATATATTCAATATTACCTCAGGGATTTTGGAAATTTCGAAGAACTGTTAGAATTGATCCTTTTTGAGATATTTCAAATGAAAAAAGAATTAAATTAAGGTTTATTTTGAGAAAGAAACAAATAAAAGAAGATAAGAGACTCTGTCCGCATGTAGTAAAAAAATTGAAAATTGTTTTCTCACAGAGTAGGTATTTTTTTCTCGACCTCAGTAGCTTGTATTACCTCTTCTTGCCCTGATACAAGCCTGAATCCGTCTAAGCATGCTTTGGATTAGGTTTTCGATCTCCTCTGGGGTGATATTCTGCCACTCTTCTGTGGCGGCTTGTATGAGCTGTTGTGGAGTTCTTGGATTATCCTGGCGCGATTTAATTCTCCTTTTGAGATTATCCTATAAATGTTCAATAAGATTTAGGTCTGGAGAGCAATCTGGCCAGTCCAAAGTAGCGATTCCTTTTGTTTCAAATATCGCGCGAGATTGTTGGTATGCGGAGGAGCATTATTCCGCATAAAAATAAAATTCTCACCGTGGGCACCTTGTCATAGCCTCACTATGCTACACTAGCAGGACACTGATCATCATACATCACACTGCCCCCTTGGTATTTCGGAATTTGTCTTGCTACTCGGAGTCTAGTTCGTCCTCCACGACCTCTTAAAACCCGAATCCGGCGGTCATCTGATCAAACACCAATTCTGGTCTCATCCGAAAAAAGAACATTTCGCAAATTCTCAATATTCCAATTTCAGTGCTCAATGCACCAATTAAGTCTATTAATTTTTTGTTGTCTAGTTAGCTCTGGAACTGTTAAGGGCCTTCTGCTGTAGACGAAGTCTTTGTCGTATCGATTCGACTGATACACTGATGCCTGTTGCTTCCAGAAATTGCCTTTGGAGTATGGAGTGCGACGCACTAGGGCCTCTTCTTGCAATTTGGCACAAAAAAAACGGTCTTGTTCTTCAGAAGTGATCTTCCTACGACTTCTCCTTGTAACAAAATTAATTTTTACTGGTTAAGCCCAGAGAAAAATGAGCAATGAGATTCTAATTCAATAATTGTCAATGAAATCTTTGAAGAAAAGTCAATGAAGTTCTACTTAGATATTTAATTACATAAATTATGGTACACAATGTCACAAATGCTTTTATATATATATATATATATATATATATATATATATATATATATATATATATATATATATATATATATAATTCCAATCAAAAGAGGCATTTTCAAGGTGATTCTTTAAGTGCTCTTTGGTTTTGTCTTTGCCTCAATCCATTATCTCATGAATTAAATGCTACTAGTTTCGGCTTCAAAATAAAGAGTCTATTAACTGAATTCAAATTAAGTCACTTAATTTATTTAGATGATATTAAATTATATGTCGGAACCAGATCTCATTTAAAAGTCTACTTGAACTTAGAATTATCATCAAGAGTTATTTAACTAGTAAAACCCTTTTCAGAGCTATCAACTCCTATGCTGTTCCTATTCTTACATCTTCTTTTGGAATTATTAAATGGTCTAAAACTGATCTAAATGAATTACAATGTCAAACGAGGAAAATGCTCTGTAAATATCATAAGCACCACCCAAAGTCAGCTGTTCAGAGAGTTACACTACCTAGACATCTTGGAGGTCGTGGATTAATTGATTTGAATAATCTTCATAGTAAACAGATTTTTCATCTACGTTCCCATTTTCATGATAAACAGAGAACGTCTAAATTACATGATATTGTTGTTGCTTCAGATTATAATCTTACACCTCTGAACTTGACAATGCAAAAGGTAGATTTTGATATATTTGATATTGGATGCAGAAGAAATTACACGGAAAGTACCCTAAAGAATTGAAAAATGATTATATTGATGAAATCGCATCGAATAAATGGTTAGTATCTGGAGAATTGTTTGCTGAAACAGAAGGCTTGGCAATTGCGATCCAAGATCAGGTTGTTTTCACGAGGAATTATAGAAAACACATCATCAAACAAAATATAGATGATTCTTGCCGTAGATGTTTCTGTTCTTCAGAAACAGTTTTTCATATATTATCATCTTGCTCAGTCCTTGCTTCAACATATTATTTAGAGAGACATAATGCCGTCGCTAATATTATTCATTTTAATCTAGGAATTAAACATGACCTAATTCCCAAAAGAAAAAATTTCACGAATATGAACCTGAGATTATTTGTGAAAATGACAAATATAAACTTTATTTTGATAAAACAATTCTGTGCAACAGAGCTGTAAAACACAATAGACCAGATATCGTTCTTAATGATAAACAGAATCAAATAACATATATAATTGATATTGCTATACCCGACACACATAATATACAAAATAAATACAATGAAAAATTTCTAAATATATGATGCTTGGCGACGAGATTAAAAAATGTGGAAAATGAAGAAAATATTTATTCTACCGATTATTATTTCTACAACAGGCGTTATTCCTAGAAATCTTCACAAAAGTATTGAGATTTTGGGTCTGAAGAAAAATTTGTTTCAACAGTTACAAAAGATAACAGTCATCAAATCTTGTAATATTCTTCGTAGGTTTCTTTCCGAAAATAATAATGAGGTAGAGTCATAGGTTTTCTCTTTAGTTTATATTGCTCAGAATCTCATTTCATATTTTATTTATTTGTTTATATAAATGTAATATAATTAACTGACAATTTTGTCATATTTATATTCAGAGCAGTATTCTATTCGATCGTTCACCACTTCACACAAAGGAAACTATTAATGAGTAACATTCAGTGTTACTTGACTAAGGTCCGTACACTGGATTTTTCCGGGGAGAAAGCCTCTAACACTACTCGTTGGTACATTGATATCATTGTCTGATGATGCTATAGTTTGTATATATTCTGGTAGATTGATATATTCTCATAACATTTAACGTTATCCTAATATATAATTATTCCAGGATATGTTTTGACTATAATCATTGCCTGGCAATGGAATTAATTACCGGGTGGTGGATTTATATTTTTCATGAAATCAGTTTGATTGCTTGAACAGATATATGGGCAACTCGTCGGGGTAAAACCCTGTTTTATATATATATATATATATATATATATATATATATATATATATATATATATATATATATATATATATATATATATATATATATATATATATATATATATACAGTCAATAAGACTTATCTTGGTGAAATAGATGAGTCTATGTTATAGTCCCCAATCACTAGGGAGTTCAAATTCCAAAACGTTCTTGTTTTGACTGCTGCATATGTGGGAAAACCTCTATTTCAGCTTCGGATTCATGTGGATTTCTGGACTCCAGATAGAAGTTATATCATCTCAACCTTTGAGCTCCACCTACGACTCTCTACCTAGGAATCTCTATCTACGAGTCTCCACCTAGTAGTCTCTACCTAGGACCTATATTTTTGATATAGGTCACTACAAAGTATTCAAGATAAAGATATATCTCTAAGTTTCACTAGAGAATTTCAATATAATTTAATTATTTCAAATACAATTAAAGAGGATTTTCAAGAACTAATAAGCTCAAGTCGGCAAAGAAAAAAAAGCAAAATGAAGAATCTGAAGGTGAAGCTTAGCTGGTAGCACATATCATCTGATAGCCGGTTATTACGCATCAGACTGTTAACCAGTGGCGTGACACAGATTGAGGGTAGACTGGAATCAGGTGTTTTGATTCAAATTGTTCTAGGCCTATTTTGCAGAGATTGTAGCTCTACTTATCTGGCGTAGGTTTTTGAAATCACCCCAATTGTGGCCGCTATATACCTCTGCGTCACTCCTCTTTCAACGAGAGCAATTATTCGACCCCTCTGCACATCGGACAATTCAACGTAAGGCATTTTCAATTATGATTATAGGCTTTTTTTTTAAATTTGATATTCACAGTTTCAAATCTAAACGACGACTGAGTACAATATCCCGAACATGTGGTGATAATTCAACATTTCTTATCATACTATCCAGTTTTTTTTACAAAAAAAACTTCATTCTTCACAAGTAGTCAAAGATCCATCAATAATGTGAAATACCGAGTGATTCCATATAAATTTGGTTATGCGTACATGTTCATTTATATTATTTCCAGAATGACAATGCGCAGACTTGCGTAAACTCGATATTCTCCCACTTCTAACTCGATACCCTTTTGATCAGTTCAGCTAACTCGATGTTGTTTTTCCATGTTTTCTATTGTCTGTTTCTGTTTGGTCAGTGTGTCTCGGTCTATAATGGTTTCGGTCTACAATGTTGATCATGATAACCGGTCTATTGGAATATCGATGAAGTAAAAAGAAAATAGTACAAAACGGAAAACGGTCTGTTACAACCTCAATACAGAAAGAATATAACTGATAACTTTATCGAAATATTTAGTGTCGGGCAATAATTCTGGTTTATTATTAACAATTTCAGTGTGAAAAATTCATAATATTTACATTGTTGTGACGGAATATCTTGTACTGTAGGTATATGTTAGGAGAAGTCCATTACGGTGGAAGGGTGACTGACGATTTCGACAAGAAACTATTGAATACTTTCTGCAAAGTATGGTTTACGGACCACATATTCGCTGAAGATTTCTGCTTTTACAAGGGATACAAAATAATCGTCTACAAACAGGTTACCGAATATTTGGAACATTTTAAATCGATGGCTCCTACAGATGTTCCTCAGGTATATGGATTACACACAAATGCAAACATAACGTAAGTATCGTTTGAGTACTCTTATATAAATTGTCATATTACCAGAGGGCACTCTGAACCCCTGCCAAATCAATCACTTTTCTTTTCTCGTTACAACTCACGGCATTTCCGACTGCGGGAATTTGGTTTTAGGCCTTGTGGCCAGGCTCTAACTGGAGCACACTAAACAGCCAGATTGAATTGGTTAGAAGCTTGAAGGGAGAGAGTTTAGTTTATAGATGGTTGGAATTTTGAAATTATTATATTAGATGAGAACCCTTCCACTTTTCTTAATAATAGCTAGTATTCAATTTCCTTTACTTCGATTGACAGAAAGATACCAAGAGGTTAACGTACATATTCGTCTTATATCTCATAAATACTCAAGGAAAAATCTGGAAAGAATGAAACAATATCATGAATGCAAAGAAAACACTAACAAAACATGCATAAAAGATCACTACTAGTTTCTAGATATAGAAATAGTTGATGGTTGTTATGACATGAACTAAAAAGAACGAAATTACATGCACACCAAACTGACTCGTAAAAAATATAATGTAAATATAAATAAAACAATGCCTGATTTTAACTGATTTAATTTATTCACTAAAATTCTACAGGTATCAAACAAATGCAACAACTGATATGCTGTCACAAATGCTATCAATTCAACCAAAAGAAGTGAGCGTCGGAGGTGGTGAGACGAGAGAGTCTGTAGTTGCCAACCATGCTAAAGAAATGCTCAGGAAGTTACCTCCACCATACGACCCGTTTGAAGTGAAGGACCGGATCAGAGCGATGGGCAATTTGAATCCTATGAATATATTTTTGAACCAAGAAATCGACAGGATGCAAAAAGTTCTGATCAACATAAGGCAGACTCTTCAAGATCTCTTGTTGGCAATAGACGGGATCATTATCATGAACGAAATATTGCAGGATACTCTGGATAAGATATATGACGCACTGGTACCGGACATTTGGAAGAGAGGCTCCTGGGCGGCTGCAACTTTGGGCTTCTGGTTCACCGAATTAATAGACAGAAACTCGCAATTCAACGATTGGTGTTTCAAGGGGAGACCACCTTCGTTTTGGATCGCCGGTTTCTTCAATCCTCAAGGTAATTAAGTTTGGACTTCCATCCGCGGAGCTATTTTCATTGAAAATTCAATATACCACTTTTTCATATCTATCAAATTTAAAGATCGTTTCGTGTCTGATTCGCTTTGAACGTCAAACGTTAAAATAGACGTTTCATCTCATAGATATCTTTAATTCATTTTAATTGGTGATCGTTCAACTAACAGTGTCATTTTGACTTGATAAAAATGTAATGCATGGGAAACTGGAAATGAAATAATCACACATTCACAATATACAATTTCTGACAAAAAATACTTTTTTCATATTATTTGTATCTCTCAAAACTTTTGGCACGTAATTCTATGAGGCTGCAATACGATGGGTTTATCATATATTATTGAATATTTACGGAATTACAATAAGGAGGATGAAGTGAAGTATAAGCAGTACAGAAACACTTTAAATAAAAAAGTACAGAAATGTAAGCATGAGTTTTACAAGCAAAAATTTTTTTCTGAATGTCGAGGTGATCACTTCAAAGTCTAAAGCTTATAAAATCTTATCTGAAGCAACCAACCTGACAAATGCAGGCAGGACGATGAAGGTTTATCATTTTTGGATAATAAACGATTGGCTAACTATTGTAATTCTTCTTTCAATAGTATTGGAACGAAAATGATGAAGCAGATTAACACCCCCGTAAACAAGTTTCGTGTGAATTCTTCTTTGAAGACCTCCATGTTTTTGACACCAGTGATTGACGTTGAGATCGTTGAGCATATACACTCCCTCAAGCCTAAATGTTCGCCGGTGATAGACGGCATAGATACGCAAATAATAAAAAAATATCATTTGCTCCTCCGCGGAAACATATTATCAACTTGATGTTTGTTAAGAGTTTTCCCCTTTCATTTTAAGATAGCAACTGTAACTCTGTTATATGAGTCCGGTGATAAAGCAAAGATTTCTAACTACAGACCGATAAGCGTGATTAGTAACATAGCGAAAATATTCTAACAATGTTTAAAAAAACGACTTGAAGAATATCTTGTTGAAAATTCTCTACTAATCAGTTTGGTTTCTCATGTGGCCTGAGTACTGAGGATGCTATATATGAGTTTGTGAAGACGGTATCTCTACATTTAATTAATAACAGAAAATGCCTGGTTGTATTTCTTGACCTTGCTAAGGCATTCGATACGGTTGTCCACGAGTTGCTTTTGAACGTGTTGCAGACTTGCTGAATACGTGGTGTGGTGCTGGATGTCTGCGCAAGTTATCTTCATGACAGAGTTCAGATCGCAAAAATTGGTGATGTTCTAAGCGACACACTTAGTGTCTTAGTAGGAATACCTCAGGGAACAGTTATAGGTCTTTCACTGTTCAACCTATTCATCAACTCATTGTCGGGTATCAAGCTTTTGAATGGACGAGTAGTATCCTTTGCGGA
Organism: Cryptolaemus montrouzieri; assembly: GCA_013387265.2. NCBI lineage: Eukaryota > Metazoa > Arthropoda > Insecta > Coleoptera > Coccinellidae > Cryptolaemus > Cryptolaemus montrouzieri. The sequence continues at coordinate 479,090 of JABFTP020000083.1, read as the reverse complement.
TGATACAGCAGCTGTGTTCGATAGGTCTAATTGGGACGAGGCGAGACAGTTTGCTATTCAGGGAATATCGACAATAAGATGCTGGCTTCAAACTTTCGAGTTGACAGTCAATGTGGAAAAAATAAAATTTGTGGCGTTCTCATTAAACTCTGCAAGCCGACCAGACTGGGATACTCTACTACCTGCCTGGGACAAGTGTATCAATAGCTGAAGTGGACTCGATCAATTACCTTTGAGTTATAGATGAACATTTGAAATGGGACAAACATATAGCAAAAAAGTTGGCATACAGATTCTACATCCTTCGTGAGATTCTGGGAAAGAAACTCTTGCTTTGTGTTTATAAGGCTACCGTTGAATCCTCAATAAGATACACGCGGGGCGGTGTGTATCAGAATGCAATTTAGCAGCTGAATACAACCAAAAAATAATTTTTAAAGTCATTCTCAAGAAAAGCAAATACCATCCTATATTGCAGCTCTATACTCCATAGATTGCCTTAATGTTCGTTCACTGTATGTTCTGGGAACATATAGTTATGTTCACAAAAAAGGCATCGCTTCATAGTTTCGTAGGTCATGAGTATAACACCAGAGCTAAAGTTGCGAAACATCTAGAAGTAACAGTGATTCGAAACAACCTAAATAAAAGACTTTTGAATTATTTTGCACCTAAATTTTATAATGCCTACCTTCTTATACCAGGACTATAAAAACATTGAAAAAATTTGCACACAACTGTAAGTTGTTCATTGTAGACAACACAGACATTTCTCAATATCCTAGAATATCTTCTGTAAATTTTAATAACTTTCCTGATTGGCACACTTCATACTCAATGTCAGCATTGTTTTGGCTGATTGCTTATTTTTTTGTTTTTGGTGTTGTTTGTCTCAATTAGTTTTGTTTCGATTTTTATTCATTGATATTCTCATCAATTTTTTTATATTGTCTGGGCACATACAGATGTTCACTCATCTAGGTGCTATAGGTATATGTTCTAGTATAAGTTTTGGAAATATCATATTTATAAATGAATGTATCTATGACAGTGTATAAATAAATACAAAACAATAGCTGCTATCTGTTTTCATCAAACGACTTTTCTCGAAAATCGAGAGTTTTTTTTATTTTCAGTATTTCACATAGTTGTCGTACTTAATCCAATTCAAATGGACTATCAACATTATTAAACCTCTAACCCTGGCCTACCTCTTCAAAATCGTTCTCACAAAGTAATTTACAAAGTATTGATGTTACTGACATATTATTTTTTATTTCACAGGTTTCCTGACAGCTATGAGACAAGAAGTGTCGAGAGCACATAAAGGTTGGGCTTTGGATCAAGTCGTATTGTTTAACGATGTTACCAGCAAAATGAAAGAAGATGTTGCTACAGCGCCTAATGTAAGTAGGCATTGGACTTCCAAGTTATTTCTTTGCTGCACTTAATGACTTTTTCAATATACATAAAACATAATTTCAGGAAGGGGTGTATGTATATGGTCTTTACCTAGATGGAGCTGGTTGGGACAGAAGAAACTCCAAACTGATGGAATCGATCAACAAGGTTTTATACACGTTGATACCTATTGTGCATATATATGCGATCAACGGTCCTCCAAAAATTGCAAATTTATTATATAGTGTGAGTAGGACATACTTAATCATGTTTTCCGAGATTTATTATAATATGCAAAATTGCTCAGACATGTAAAAACAAATTATTTTGAACCCTTACACCCTACTTATATATAACATATAATTTTCAACTTTGCTGAAATAACGCAAATTTGTATTAAATTCTCGAAGCTTTGGAATTCTATGAAATATAGTAAGCACCGGAATAAGTCTCTGCCACTAACTTTTTCTATAAAAAATTATAAATAATAATAATAAATATTTATTGTAAAATAAAATTATATTTGTATTTTACAAAAGGCCATCGACCATAGTCCTTCAGCCCATGATAACTATTACTTTTATAAATATAATTAATAATATTTTGTATACATTTTTTTTTATTTAAGTGTAGTGGAGATAATTTCCCATAATGTCTAATCTCTGCAAATCTTTGTTTGGTGTGTTGTTCATGTCGAGGAATGCGAAATTGCCGTAGTAGCTGTAAGTTTTCTGGTCTTTTTGTGAATTTGTCTAATAGGTCCTGGTATCGTTGTTGAATTGGTTCGATGTCTGTGTTTTTGTAGAGTAGTGTGTTTAGTGGATAGTAGAGTTGGTTGGATGGGTGTCTGATAAGCCTTCGTATAGCTGTTGTTTCAGCAGTTCTCATTCTGTTTAAGGCTGGATTTCTGCAGTTGAGTAGCAGGATGTTGCCGTATTCGATAATTGGTCTGCAAATCATTTTGTATATGCGACTGTAAGTTGTTCGTGATATTCCTCTCTCTTTGTACTTGAGTTTGCGAAAGTGGTTTGCTCGTTTTATAATGTTTCTTTTTGTTGTGGTCGTGTGTGAGTTGAGGTTGAGTTTACTGTCTATGGTGATGCCTAAGTATTTTGTGTTATTTCTGGAGTGTTGTTGTGGTTGTATATAGAGAGAGAGAGAGGGGGGGTGGAATTGTGACGGATTATGAATTCGGAAACCGAAGCTAATAGCCCAAAAATTTTGTCGCCAATAAGTCTTGTCTTGAAGAAACAACTACGAGATTGGGCTTCACTTGTTTTTACTTCAACATTTCACCTATCTACCGAGCAAAATTTGCCCTATTTGTACTTGGTTTTACTTGATTTTGGCGACTTAGAGTAAATAGCTAGAATTGTCTGAGAGGTCCTTGGCTCGATTTTTGTGAATTGCGTTTTCCAATGTCTTTTGTTTTAGAGCAGATTAATATTTGACGAATTTTTTAATATTATTGTAACTCTTCTGATTTTAATTAATTCCAAAACATTAAAATCTTTTGACAGGCAACTTCTCAAGACAAATTGAATGAGGTGCATAAAAATTTTCCTGATATGACTACTTTATTATCTCAAATATAAACCATGACAGATTTCATTTTGGATAAAAGAAAAAATTTGTTGTTTTAAAAATTGTATGGTTCTCTGTTGAGGCTGTGAATAGATTTTTTAGTTCATTGTATGATGACATAAACTCAATTAACAGTTTATGGCAACCCTTGAGGAATTTCAGTTTTAGAAAGTTTAAGCAATAATGGGAAGTTTATTGTATGTACTTTTTCGTAATGTCACGACATTCAAATTAAATTGACAGGTGATATAGTTACATATATAATATAAATTTGCTTTTTTCCGCTAGATAAATGTATCTTGTTATCGCTGCGTTTCCATTTAAAACCTAAAGAAGTGAAACCACCCAAACATTCTCTATGCTCAATGATTCGTATTTTTTTATGCGTGCTTCCCAGGAATAGACGAACCACATGAGTGGGCGCCTGGGAAGAATTGAAATGTTTGTTTACTCGCTTCTTGAAGAAGGACAAATTGTAGGATGTTGGGAAGATATTAGACGTAAGCGAGTTCCACAGCTCACTGGCCCTGTAAACAAAGGAATTCTTATAGAGAGTTGTTCGATGGGTCACTAAATGTCCGCCATATGATGAGAACTCCTTGCCAGCCTAGTGTTGCGGCAAAACATGAGTTTTCCCGGAACAAGGTCTTTCAGCTCCTTGGAGCATCTTCCGTGAAAGTTTCTGTAAAACAGAGAAAGGTCAGCAACTTGTCTTCTGAAAGCCAGCGGTTGAAGATCGCGGGTGATCTCCGGGTGGTCGATGAGGCACACAGCCCGTTTTTGCACACTATCCAACATATGCAAAGAATGTTTGGGCGCAAATCCCCATACATGAGAACAATATTCCAAAGCAGGTCGAATCTACGCCTTATATATAAACAACAGCTGAGATGACGTGAAATATCGACTCTAAAAAGAAAGCTAAGTTTATCTGATGCAGACTTAGCTATTACTAGCAAAACCCGTTGTTCCGAGAAGGTGCATCGAATCTTTGGATGCGATTTGTTGACCTTGCATACTTAGAGGAGGTTCTCCAGAGGGGACCTCTCTAGAAAACGTAGTTGCTTCCGTCTTGCTCGCGTTGAAGCTCACTAGATTCAACTGACCTCACTCCGATATCTTCTGTAAGTCAGAGTTTAAGTTATTGATTTGTTGACATCTCTTACGCTGAGATTCCGCAGCTGTAATCGGCCGCAGACTACTGAATAACGAAACCAGGGTACAATCGTCTGCAAAACCGAAAATCTTGTTCTGTGTAGATGACCGAAGATCGTTTATCTGCAACAGTAACAAGGTTGACGGAAGAATGGATCCCTGAGGTACTCCTGCTTGCAACTGGAAACAATCAAATGTTATACCATCGACCACAACTCTTATTGATTTATTTGAAAGAAAGCTACTTATCCAATCCCACAACTTTTCGGGAAGCTTATATGCAGCAAGTTTATTCAACAAGGCTGCATTCCAAACTCTATCGAAGGCTTTAGAGATGTAGAGGGCTATTGGTCTGGATTTTCCATGCTTTTTCATCGTTGATGTACAAACATGAGTGACGTAGGCGAGCAGATCTTTGCCTGCGAAAACTATACTGACGGTCGTTAATAATTCCCTGCAACTCAAGATATTTGATGAGTTCATCGTTTACGACTCTCTCCATCACATATGAACATTAGGGTGGGTCAAAAAGAACGAATATCTTATTTTCCCTTGATACTCTGAAGAATAGGTTCTTAGACACCTCAAAGGAAGTCTCTCCAAGTATGAGCTCTTAATTGTAATGGGATGGTCCTACGCCTTACAGTTTTCTATTCTTTCCTTATTATCACATAGAAGAATTGATATTTCGCTTTCAATTCCGTGAAAAAATATATCGTTTGATAGATATCGTAGTAAATAGAATGTTCTACAAAAAAAGTCTCCAACCATTTCTTCGTAAACCTAACCGTTTAAAAGATATTAACGTTATTGAGGTTTGATTATTTTCTTTTATGAATTTTATAACTTAATGAAAAAATTATTATGAATCATGAAACTCATAGTTTTGTAGGAAATTTACTGATCTATAAAATGGTCTGTTAAAATATTTCGATTAAGCGTTTGCGAGATATTCATCGTCCAACATAAATGCCTATCAATTTTTCCAGTTTTTGATCAATAATTCGAAAAATTTTTATTTGATTTATGAGTTTTGGGAAATTTACACAAATTTGAATTTCTATTATAAAAGTAACTCCTAAAGAAGTTTTATGTTCAATAGTTTATTTGAATGTTTTATTCTAATAATACTTTTTCAATTTTACCTTTAATAATTCAAAATCTTAGTCGTGTTGTTATTTATTATTATGACTTTTGTTCAGCGCGTATTTCAAAATTTTTTCCACATAAATGAAATTTTTCCGAGGATTTTTATTTTTGAAGTCCATCACTTTTTCTGTTTGTCTTCTGAAGCTAACACCATCTATGTTTTCTTACTTTCAACTATCTTCAGTATCTACCCTTTCAATACCGTATTTTTAATGATCCTCAAACTAATCATCTTGCATATGTTATAAAATAATTAACTCCAAGTAAGTTGTATAATCATCACATAAATTCATTCATCATTAATTAACCTACAATGAATAAATCCGTTTCATTGGTATACTTATACACATCTAACCTAACCCAATGCTCATGACTAAAAAAAGTTTTAAAAACAGTTCATAACATCTTTCTGTTTCAACTTTATGTGAATTTCCCCAAACCTCATAAATTTAATTGAAATTTTTCGAATTATTGATCAAAAACTGGAAAAACAAATAGGCATTCATGTTTGACGATGAATATCTCGTAAACGCTTAAATGAATCGAAAAATTATAAGAGACCATTTTTATAGACCAAAATTTCCTACAAAACTATGATTTATATTGATTTTTTTCATTGAGAAAAATTTACCTTCAAGTAATCAAACTTCAACCGATAATATCTTTTGAACGGTTAGGTTTACGAAAAAATCTTAAGAGGCTTTTTTGTAGAACATTCAATTTCCTATGAAATCTATAGTACGATACATTTTTTCAAGTATTGGAAGCGAAAAATCAATTTTTCTGATAATATGATAAGAAAAAATAGAAAACTGTAAGGCGGAGGACCTTTCCACAACAATCATTAAGATCTCATACTTGAAGAGACTTTCTTAGAAGTGTCTAGGAACCTATTTTTCACAGTACCAAGCGAAAATAAAATATTCGTAAGAAAAAATACCTTATGTGCAAATAAGGCTAATATTCAACCATAGAAACAATTCCCGAATGCAAAATTACTTAAACTCTTCTGTTGAATTTTACGAATGAAAAGATTATAGAAACAAAACTATAAATATGTGAAAAGAAGAACTTGTACAGAGATGTTCGAATTATGCTTCTAAATTCGCTCGACATATTCCAAATCTTTTGACAGAATTCTTAGCGTTCAGTAGTTGAATGGCTGAAATTTTTCCAACGGGAATTCTACAATTTCTGTAATAAATCCTGTCTACTCGAAGCACGTGGTGAAAATTTTATCTATCACAAATCCCTGTTCAAAAAAGTTCAGAAGATTGAGATCAGGGGATCTCCAAATATGTCATGCAATTTATGGACACAATACACAAGCGCGCCTTCCTGTTGAAATCACTTAATCCCTAGGTTTGCTAAGGGAAGAAGAACATATGTCAAATCATTCTTGTCCGATCACTTCATATTCTCACTGCATACAATATTGTTAGAAAAATAAATATCTTCATTCGGACTGAAGCTTTTCGCTATCTTCTCTAAAAATAGGTACAATCCTCAGAATCAAGCAATTCAATCATTATTAACAGTCTCATATTTTTCATGAATTACTAAAATGTTTCTTGGTGTCAGGGGACTGGCGTTTTAGCTTCTGAAGAGCTACATAAGGGATAGGTTTCAGCAGGTCTGTTTCCAGGGTGCAACCTCTCAGTGGCGAAGAGTTGACAGTGGTGTGCCACAGGGATCTATCCTAGGACCCCTTTTATTCATCCTATACGTAAACAACCTCCTGGCAAATGTAAAAGCCGATGGCTTAATCCTCTACGCCGATGACACCGCATTTATAAATATTGGAAGGGACATAAACGATATCAATTGTCAATCTCAAAGTTATGGTTTGACACAAACAAGCTGAAGATAAATGCTGAGAAGACACAGGAACACATATTTCAAACAAAACCGCAAAGTAATAAACATCTTAAATTCTTAGGAATATTGCTGGAACCAGACTTGGTTTTTGGAAGCCATATAGAGGACCTAGCATTTAGGTTGTCAGGGACTATTTTCGCAATAAGAAGAATGAAACAGATTGCTAGACCATCTTCAGCAAAAACAACCTACTTCGCATGTTTACACATCCTCATGACATATGGCATTATAGGTTGGGGAAACCATTATGAAAGTGACAGAATTTTTGTCAAGCAGAAATATGCAGTGCGCATTCTCAGTGATGCCAGAAAAACTGATAGCTGTAGAGAGCTATTCAAAAGAGAAGACATACTCACTCTGCCATCCTTATTTATACTTGCCAGCATACTTTTCATCAAAGATTCTGAAGCGACATTACAGAGAAATAATGCAAATTATACCTACCTTACTAGAAATGCAGAGCAATACCAAATTCCCTACCACAGAGTGAACGCATCTCAACTAAGCGTAAATTATACTGCCCTCAAAATATTAAATAAGCTTCCTAACAAATGCAAACATATGAAAAAGAACACTCTCAAGAAAGAAGTGAAGAATATCCTTATGATAAAAGCCTATTACTCCCTCACGGAATATTTTAACGATAATTTATAAGATTGTTTTTAGCGAAATTTGTGTGATGTAAATGTTTTTTTGAGACTTCAGTCCATTTTATATTATATTTTCCATTTTATGACTCTGCATGTATTTGTAATGGGTCAAATTTATTGTTCTCGCTTCTCACTGAGTAATTTGTAAATGAATGGACAATAAATTAATTGAATTGAAAAAAATTGAATTGAATTGAAAAATTCTACACTTTTGGATACGATAAGGCCTATTCTTATCGCCGAAACTTACAAAATAATTGTTTTTTATCGTATTTTCTTTTCCTTTCAGTCTCCCGTTTATAAAAAAGTACGGAGAACGGATTTGAACTACATAACGTCTCTATACCTCATCACGCTTAAACCTCCCGACCATTGGATTTTAAGAGGTGTTGCACTTCTTTGTGATATACAATAAGACTGAACTGATTTTGGTGTTTTATTGGATTTTGTTAGTTTCTCCTTAAAGTTCAAATATTTTATTCCTCATGTTATTTGGTTCGTTCAATAACTGTCATTATAAATTATATAAAATTATACATTTTCATAATACAGGATGAAATTACACCATTATTTATTGTAAATACAATAAACAAAGAACATTACTGAATTTAATTGATGAGTTTTTAAAGTTTCAATGAACAGTGGAGTTCATCATGAAGTCATCCTTCATCTGTTTATCTGCCTTCCAAGCATGCTTGATTGATTGGTATCCAATATCTATATGAGGTACTGTAGCAATAAGAATCAAAAATAATTTCAAAAAAGTGATAAAAACGCTTTTGTAGCAAGTCGAACTAAAAGGTTTCAATTATTAAGAATTTATCCAATAGCGATAGAAAGACAATTAACTTGATAAAATAAAATGATTTTCGGAGGTTCAGAAAAACAGCAAAGTGATGAAAAAATTTTACAAAAAGTGTGGGGAGTTTTATATGTATTTGTAGATCCTTTAAAATTACATGAATGTAATAGCCTTAAGAGGTTAACATGTTAGGTGTACAAAGGATGGATACAGCAAATTATATACTAATAATAATTTACAGACTAGGTTAATTCTAATAAATGTAAATACTTATTACAATAACAGCGTAGAAAAATTCAAGCAAAAACTTCATAGATTTAATAAATTATTCCAGAAGATACAAAAGACTTTAGTTTGAGTTTAATATTTCTATTGCTTGTTCTCATTTCCATAAATTCTCTAGGCATTTTGTTGAACACTTTTATTGTTTCTATGTAGCTAATTTATCACTAATTTGCTACTTTTAAGGATTTGAATTGGCTGGATCTGTTCTTATTAGAATAGCTTTCTTGAAGATTTTATGGTGATATTCAATGATTTTTAAATGAAATAACTGTCGAATTGAAAGGATTTTGTTTTGCTCTGGAAATTTGTTTTATATATAATTTTTAATCCTTTGAATAATGCGTAGACCATTCTCATAGGCTCCACCCAAGCAATTATACCATATTTAATTGTAATATGGAAAAAGCATAGTATATCATCAAAGTCCTGATATCCAGGAATTTCTACAATTTAGCAAAAATAAGCACGAGGTACCACCTAGTCTTTCTAGCTTTATAATTAATGTGACAGTCCTATTGCATATTATAATTGAAAATAATTTTCAAATTTTTGTGCTCATATACTCTTTTCATTGATTTATCTTTTATTTTGATGGTTACATTATCAGGTATACTGTCACAGTAATTACCAAGTCACAAAAATAGTTTTCTCAACATTTAGACACAATTTGTTCAATTCCAGACAGTCAGTAAACTTGAGTAAATTGAATTTCATTGCATCAACAGTAAGGGATCAAGTTTAACCACTAGCTATAATTATTGTGTCATCAGCATCTAATACTATCTCTACGTTCAGCGTCTCCTCTAAGAGGTCATCGACATTAATTTAAAAAATAGTGGCTCCAAAATTGTGCCCTGTGACACACCAATGGTTATTAATTTTAAATCATTCTTATTTTTTTATTTGAAAAATAAAGCTGCCAACCGCGTAGGGTCATTGGCAGCGCGGTATGTACATTATTAATATTATTAAAATAACATAGTCATGAATAAGTAACAGTATGGTAAATACTAATCATAACCGATTGTACAAATCAGTGTTTTTTAGAAATAATAATACATTTGGTAGATGTGTAGTCAGGGCTGTTTTTATATTGTATGTAGTTCTTTGGTTCGAGTAGATGGGACATTCTATGAGAATGTGTTTGATGGTAATTCTGGTGGCACATGTTTGGTAAATTGGTGGTTCTGTTTTTTCGAATATATGTTTGTGTTACTAAGGTATGTCCGATTCGTAGACGCGCAATGACCACTTGATCGTTTCTGTTTTTTGGTATTTCTAGTTTCGTTCCGATCAGGTTGTGTATTTCGGCAAGTTTATTTTCACTTTGTGACCATTTTATTTGCCATGCGTTCATGATACATTTTCGGATAACCGGTTAAAGATCTAGGTATGGTGTTTTGATACCGTAGATGACCACTTCTTCTATTGCTTTTTTCGCGGATTTGTCTGCTTCCTCATTTCCTGGTATTCCAATGTGGGATGGGACCCATACAAATTTCACGATTTTATTGATGTTACGTAGATGATGTAATTTTTCTTTGATGGTTTGTAGAATTGAGTTTTTTGCGTAAACTTGTTTGATACCTTCAAGAACGCTCATCGAGTCGAAGCTTATCAAGAATTGATGTTGTGGTATTGTTTCAGCGAAATTTAGAGCTCCTAGTATAGCCGTCATTTCTCCCGTAAACACGCAGGAGTGTTTGGAGAGTTTGTATGGGGTCTTGTAATTTTCGCTTATTGCTGCAGCACCAACGCCATCTTCAGATTTCGAGGCGTCGGTGTAAATGATTCTGTGATTTGGTGATACGATAGAACATCGGAAAACTTCCCACGAATGATAAGGTGGCTCGTTTCTGTTTTCGCATAAATCTTGAGGGAAGAAATGACTTGTGGAATAGAGATTATCCAAGGTGCAGTCGGGGTGGTGCAGGATATCGTGGATTTTAGGAGATTGAGGTCAAACTGGGTCCGTCTTAGTTTTTCGAAAAATGGTGCTGGTTTTAGGTTTCCATGTTACGTTGTTGTTTTAGCAAATACTGTAGCATATACGGGGTGCTGTGGGAAGCTTGATATTTTTGAGGCATAGGAAAGAGATAAGAGTTGCCTTCGCATGTGTAGAGGAGGTTCGTTCTCTAGGGCGTCTAAGCTCTCTATTGTACTGGTTCTTAGTGCTCCTGTGATCACTCTTATTGCTGTATTTTGTATTGTTTCAAGTCTGTTCAACAGTCCGTTGTTTGCATTGTCGTAACAGATGCACCTGTAGTCGATTACACTACGTATTTTTGGAAAGTAGATTCTAAGGAGAATAGAAGTATCGTTTCCCCATTTTTTCTGGCAAGTATCTTCAAGAGGTTCAGTCTTTTTTGACTTGATGATATGATTTTATTGATTTGTTCGTCCCATTTCATATGAATATTGAATATTATGCCAAGAAATCTTATGTTTTCTTCTCTTTGTAAGGGTCGGTTGTTTAAAGTCAAAGTAATATTGTTTACAGTGGATCTTGGTTTTTGGTTAATATCATATATTTGATTTTTTCCTCTGAAAATCGGAATCCTGTTTCAGAAGTCCATCTATCAAGTTCGTTAAGACCTTTCTGTAAAATCTTTTGACCGGTTGATAAATTGTTAGTTGCCATGTACATCACAAGATCATCAACAAAAAGAATGTATTTTTATGGTGTTTTGAAGGATTGAGTAACTTTGTCAATAGCGGTTAGGAAAAATGTCGTACTCAAGACGGAGCCTTGTGGGATTCCGTTCTCTAGTGGTCTACTTCTAGATGTTATACCGTTGACTCTAACTCTGATGGTTCTGTTCTTCAAGAAATTGTGGGTGAAAGCTAAAAAGTTTCCATTTATGTCCATGTCAATTAGTTTTGGATAATGAGCATTCTCCATGTCTTATCATAAGTTCGAAGTATGTCGAAAAATATAGCTATCAGTTTTTGATTAAATCATTCTTATTGTTTTCAACTTTAACTAATTGCTTCCTATTAGAAAGATAGTTTTCAATTAAATTGAAGATACTTCCCTAACTCCATACCGTTGTAGTTTTTAAGTAGCATTATATTTTATATTAAGTCAAGTTTTAGAAATAGCTACTATTGAAATATCATTAGAAACATATCGAGCACCTTAAGCTTTCTATATTGAAATTATTATTTATGGCTACTGTTTTTCTAAACCCTCTAAATTATTTTATTTTATTGAGAATCTTACCTTTTTGTCACTGTTCTATAACTTCTCAATAATTGAAAATTCTTTAAAGTTTTTAGTTCGCCCTACAACAAAAGCTGTTTGTAAGTTTTTTAAATTATTATGCATTCTTAAATTTTTAGTGTCAGATGTGGGAAAAACTATCGAATTATTATGTTGTCATCAGTGCCTGATAAGTATGCAATTGCATTTGATGCTTCAAATGGGTTAAAACAACGTTCAAAGTTTCCATTATATCGATAGGTAGATAAATACAGGTCAAGCTAATAAAAGTTTGTTAAAAATAACAATATTGCAATCTTAGCTTATTCTGGTAAAAACTTCATATATATAAAATATCTACAAACCAAGCATGAACAGATATATGGGGTAAAACCCCTTTTTGAATAGTTATTTCCTGAGTACGCGGACTTACTTTAAGTGGCAATTCCCCTGCTAAAATGAAGATGTCAAATAAATTTCTTTTTGAGGCCTTCCTTTTCGAGATATGGTAGCGCAAAGTGGAGATGAAATGTTGAACTTCATTCATGGTAAATAAATAAGACAATCTGCTTAAAATTCTGTAGAGGTCCTCAGTTTAACAAGAGCTTTAATGACAATGATTTTTCATTTATCTACCTTTTCAGGAGAGAGTGAAACTAGCAAGCTTTTCTTGTTTTATTATAACTTTTTTTGGAAAGTATAATTTTCGCTATGAAATAATTATTTTCCCAAGCTCCATTTCAATAGATATCTTTTTGTCTCTTGTGTGCTCACATAATTAATTATGTGATTTAACTACAATCAACGTTTCAACTCTAATCCATTGAATTTCAGCAGTATCCAGTATTTCATCTCTCAAAACCTTCAATAAAACTGATCGACTTTTTTACTCAAGATATTGTTCACCTTGTAAAATGAGCTCAAATATTTCATAATTTGAAGAATATGGCATAATTTTGCTCTATTTTGTTACTTAATAAAAACTTCATTAACTGTAATGAGCTAAATAAAAAAATAACAAAATAAATAAATATATATTTATTCTCAATAGAAAATGGTCATAGTGGATAAACATACCTAATTAGCCACTGTACGCGATTGATGTTCAGAGTAAAAGTGGATAACACCATTACAGTAGTTTGATAAAATAACTCGGGAGGCGAAATACTGATGAGAAAAAAGCACTTTTCAAATAGTTTTATTCATAGACTATTATGTGGAAATATTCAGTAAGGTATTTATGGAAAAATCTGTTTTCTAACGAGGGTTTAAAATTTTTTAACAGTTTAACAATCAGTATAAGTGGGTGTACCAAGTAGCCAATGTTCAAGAATGAATTAAGAAAATTTATTATTGATATTTCAATGTTTTAATTTATTGATTGTATGTACATGGCAGTTTGATTAATGAACGATATTATTATTATTATCGTGGACTTGTGCACTATCTCAGCTGTTAGCTGGATATCATTCACCTTTCCCAGATTCAGCAATCAAATGGAATAGGCTCGATTACAATATACTTGACATAAATTTCCTAACTACCCTACAGGTATTAAGAATTACAGTTTTTGCATTTCTATATAGGTATTCTTATGCAATTCTAATTTCTTAAGGCTTTCATGCAGAGTTTTGAATATCAACCCAGTCGAAGAAATGATGCAGGAACAATATCTATTTTATCGAGGTGCCACATCTGCTTGATCTCAATAAAAGTGAAAATTTGCCAGCAATCTTTTGATTCATGTCATTACAACTGTACTTGAAAATAAAACATACTTGGTCTCTGTTAAAGGCAGTGCGACAGTAATTTTTTTCTAGTAGTCCAATGAATGATTCCACTAAATACTATTGTGTATGGATATTCTATCATCCTCAGATGTATCAGCATATGTACTTACAGGAACTCAACATCCCTTCTTATAGTTCAATTCTGAATAATTTTTGTTCTTTAGGTATCGAAAATTTTTCTCTTTAATCCTTTACCATGTTTTGCATTTTTATCGCTTATACTATTAAGAAATTAAATCTATGCTGCACAAGCTGTAAGTCACTGTAGAATGTGTAGTCATTAACAAAAGTGAGTTTCTTAGGTTTCTTTTAATATATCTTCTGTGGAGACATCAATTTGTACTTTCCTATCCATAAAATACAGTAAATGTGAATTACACAGTTTTAAGAAAACATCCTAGAGTTTCCATTTGATCTTCGTTTCAATTTCTTCATTCTAATTGTGTCCAAGGTTTCAATAATAATCACATTTCAACTGAACATTTCCAATATTCTCGCGTTATTTCTATTTCATATTTCCCCTCAATCGGAGATAACCTATATTTACAAGAATACTGAATAGAACTACTAATATTATATCTACCAACAGGAAAAACTGATTTTCAAATTATAAACAAATTCCCTGATTAAGGAAACAGGAAATGGCCATCAACCTTCAAATGGGATTTGAAAAGCCTTAATGCACCAGAAACACATGAAAATATCAATAATGATACTTAAAAATTTATCTTGAGGATTGCTATAAACATGTTTCTTCCAACACAAAATTTTATGTGTACCTTTTTCTCACTAAATACGCGCTCAGTCTAGTCTATTAAAATGTTTTATGTAGAAGTTGGCATCACTTTTGAAGTCGTCGCAGACCACAGAATATTAGCGCTACTTCGATAGAGGTTTCTGGCACTTCGACCAATGATATGAATGCCTGAATAAATTCTTGCTTTTACACACGCGCAATTTAAGATTTCTCTTATAAATTTGAAACAATTGAAAATATTCATAGATTCCAAGCTAGAAAAATTAATTTCAGTGTAGTCGGACGTGTTTTTCGTGAAAGTGTTGTGTGTGTGTGTGAATTATGGAGAATTGCTGGTATTAGTGGCTGTTGTTGTAAGTATTTAATCAAATCATCTTACAACTTCGATTTGATGAATTGAAATAGAAGTAATTATTTCGGAAGATTTATTAATTTGTTTTTTCTTCTCAGGTTTGGATTCTACAAGGAATGAATGGACGACGAAGGTTTGATGATTGAGGTCTTAATCATGATGAGTATAAATGATTGATTTTGAGAGAAATTTTTCATTTATTCATATCCAGTTAAGGGATCTCCTCTATTATCAGCTTTTGGTTGCAATTCTTCCTGCAACAATCGCAGATATCCAGCCACAATACCACTCAGAAGCCAACGTGAGTCTTAAAAATTAATTTTTGCATGTATTTGTCCAGTTTTATTGCCAACTGATGAAAATTCACAAAATTGAAACGTAAAAATGTAATCATAATTCATTCCTATTGAATATTGAATTAAAATATAAATACCAAACTCTTTAATTTTTGTACATCAAGATGGTTGCCTAAATTCACAGAGTTTAATAAATGAATGGTTGGCGTTTCATTTTATTTTCTTGTCCACTATTCTTTCCAATTGTTAAAAATATGAAAATTTTACACATAATTATTATCATAATTTTGTTCTGCTAAATATTCTTCAGTTTATTCTAAATATGAGTACCAATTTTGTGATTTTTGTGCAGATGACGACCTAAATTTACAAAGAATTCAATAGTTGGCGTTGTATTCAAATTCAGATTTAAAATTTTCCTTGGGTAATAATTAAGTGTGATTTTTGACTTATGTAAAAGTGTTGATGATCAATATGGTATTTTTTAATGGTAACGCATATACAGAGTGGTTAAAAAATAAAAAATAAATAAACAAATAAGCTTGATACGTTAGATATGAATCTGGAGAACATGATTCTAATTTCCGATGTTTTAGTATGGCAGCTAGTTGAAATACTGTACATCCGTCCTCGATTTTCGAGGAAAATTCATTGATAAAGTCAGATGGCAGCGGGTCTTTTGTTTTCGAGTTATTCAGGAATTCTTGATTTTCCAGGAATTCAACATATGTCGATATCTCGGTTAGGTGAAAACTATATTGGCATTCTACAGACACTTGTTGAAATATAACGCAGAGACGTATTTAAATTGTTTTTGTTGAATGGTTTTCGAATTATAATATAAATTTGTTTCATCGTTTTTTAATGCAAACTGTGTGGGTAAATTCGAATGAAATGAGAAGGTTTCTTTATAAAGATAACATATTCCGTCAAAAATATACCGGGAATCGATTATTTAAAGAATTTGCTTAAAACGATTGTAAAATTTTTGTTGTTGCTAAGTTGGCACAGCTGTTTTATATTCTGACGCAGAGTTTGAACGCGATCTGCCATTTAGTTTGTTTACAGTGCTCGATTTTGTCTGTTCTCAAAAGTGTATTTTCGGTGAATCGACTTTATCAACAACACGTGCGTTTCAAACGATTGTTTGGGCATGCAACGCGTTGAACCTCAACTAGCTCCAAAAGACCTTTATTTTCTTCAAAAATTGAATCGCATAAAGGTCGCTGAAGACAGGCTAAAACGAGTCAATTCTGGCTCCACATTCATAAAACGTATTGTAACTGATGATGAGACATGAGTTTTATGAACGAATCAGTCAACAAGCTCCGTAATGGCTCCTTCTAACTAAACCGAAACCGAAACAACCACGTCAAAGGCGATCAAAAATCAATGTAATATCGACTGTTTTCTTTGATTATTTCGGTATTGTGCACTCGGAATTTTTCGCAGAAGATCAGACGATAAATAGAGAATATTACCTGAGCGTTTGAGAGAGCAAATTGGTCGACAAAGACTGGATTTGAGGAAAGAAATTCATGGATTTTGCACCACTATAATGCACCATTTCATAAGGCTCTTATTGTGAATGAATTTCTGACCAGAAACTCAACAAATACCAACGAACAACCACCGGATTCACCTGATATGGCTCGGGTCGATTTTCTTCTTATTCCAAAACCAAATTATCACTTCGAGTCGAGGTACCCGTTTTGGATCTATAGAGGACATAAAAGAGAATTCGCAGCGAGAACTGAAGTCGATTCCTGAAAAAGCGTTTGAAATTCCTGGTACTTTTTTGACAGAATGTATATATAAATGAATGAAGATTCGTCAAATATTCTGTAGGTTTCTAGTATGTTGGTGCAAACCTCATACAGGAAAAATACTTTGAGTTGGGCGAATTTTATCCAAAGAGCCCTCAACTATTTTCTTATTTATTATATCATAATAAAGTTCCCCTTGAAGAGATTTGTCAAAATTGACTTACACACGAAGGTTCATTAAAGCGCGCCAAACATTAAAACCGAATCGCCCTTTGTGTTGAACAAGCAAATCCCAATAAGGCTGATATCGAACCAATAATGTTCATTATTGCGATTGAATAATCCTTCACTGGTCACTCTCACTTCATTAGTCCATTGGGTATACTGGTAGAATTCTCTCGACTTTTACTGATACCTATATTACCTATATGAAATTGAAGAATTTGTAGTAACGGCGCTCAAAACTTCCATTGTAACTTCTTCATCATCTTGTTTATTGTAACTCCTTTTTCTGGGCGCTTTGAAAAAACAATATAGACTTGGGAGGCTGTCCCTTTCAGGAAAACGAAGAGAATGATTTTTTGAAGCTGCATTAGAATCATACCCATTCTGAACGTAGCATTCTAACGTCAAATTTTTCGAAATTTAATGACATTTTTCAATTGAAAAGTTTTCATCTAATTATTTGTGCATCTACAACGTGAATTGAATCTCTCTCTCTTGGTGCCTTCTCAGATTCTGAGGTTGGCTAATAACATGGCATATCTCCATCTATCTCTGGCAGTATGTATTAGTTCTTCTCTATTAAGTCCAGTCCAATTACGCAGGTTGCTCATCCATGAAGTTCTTCTACGTCCTCTAGCCCGTTTGCCCTCTATTTTTCCCTCTATTACAAATTGCAAGATATTGTATTTGTCATGTCTTTCGATGTGTCCAAAGTATGTCAATTTCAACCCTTTTAATTATGTTTTCTATTTCTGGTGTTCTATTCAATTTCCTTAAAACCTCTTCGTTGATTACTCTGTCGGTCCATGGTATTTTTAGTAGGCGACGATATGACCACATTTCAAATGCTCTAAGTCGTTTCATGGTATTTGTTTTGAGTGACCATGACTCACATCCAT
Source organism: Cryptolaemus montrouzieri (assembly GCA_013387265.2). Lineage (NCBI taxonomy): Eukaryota > Metazoa > Arthropoda > Insecta > Coleoptera > Coccinellidae > Cryptolaemus > Cryptolaemus montrouzieri. Next base: position 460,899 of record JABFTP020000083.1, on the reverse strand, counting down.
AGAGCAGTGTAGACCATACGTAACACTTAACAAGACGAACACGCAATGGCAAATTCAAGGAGTTGTTGCAGATCGCTCCCTTCATTTTTATTAAAGCTTGGCGGGCCTGTTCTATTCGAGACTTAACTTCTATGTCTGTATCCACGTGATCATTTATTATTCTTCCTAGATATTTTGTTTGATTCACTTGTTCAATTCTAGTGTTGTTATAGTTTATGTGTATGTTTCTTTTATCTCTACGTTCAAAAGTCAAGTCCCATTTGACGAGAGCTCTGCCCCACAGCGTTTAAGAGAGCTTGTAATTCTTCTTCACTTCGGGCCAAAATTACAGTATCGTCTGCATATCTTAAGTTGTTTAATATCATACCGTTGATTTTCAGACCTTCGGTTCTATTCGATAAAGCTTCTTGCATTATTTTTTCTGAATACAGATTGAACAGCAGAGGCGATAATATGTAACCTTGGCGTACTCCCCTTCTTATTTCAATATCTTCTGTATAGTCGTTGCCGATTCTAACACATGCTGTTTGTTGCCAATAAAGGGTCTTTATTATATTTATGTCCTTTTTATCAAGACCTATCTGATACAGTATGTCCATTAAATATGTGTGCTCCACTCGGTCGAAAGCTTTTTGAAAGTCAATAATACAGACATACAGATCTTGTCTCATATCTAAACATTTTTCGGCCAGAACAGTCAAACCAACAAGAGGCTCTCTAGTCCCCAAACCCGCTCGGAAACCAAATTGAGTCTCGCCTACGTAATTCTCGCACTTCGATTTGATACGCTCATATATTATTCTCAAAAATATTTTTAAGACGTGGCTCATTAAACTGATTGTTCTATGTTGACAGCATTTGTTTGCATTGGCTTTTTTGGGTATGGGTACAAAAACTGATTTTTCCCAATCTTTGGGTATCTTGCCAGAGTTGTAAATGATGTTGAACAGGCTGGTAAGCATTTTTATAGCTTCATCATTCATCAGTTTTGAAAATTCGGCTCTAATGTTATCTGGACCTGGAGATTTTCCCTCCGCGCATAGTCTCACGGCTCTTTCTACTTCTGCTCTCAAAATTTCAGGACCTTCTTCTGCATAATTATTTTTATAGTTATCTGTTCTCGTACTTGAAAACAGTTCTTCTATGTACAATTTCCAAGCGTCCTGTTTTTCTTCTCGAGTTGTTAGAATCTTTCCATTGTCGTCTACGAGCAAGTTGGTAGGGCTCCTTCTAATGTTGCCAGTGATCTCTTTAATCTTCTTATGGAGTTGAAAGTCGTCATGACGTTCTTGCAGTTGTTCTATTTCTTGGCATTTCTCAGAAAACCATTTCTTTGGCTTGTTTAAGTCTTCGTTTAATCTCTCTATCTATATTTTTGTATTTATCTGTGTTTTTGTGTTTTCTTCTTTCGTCCATAAGGTCCAAAATCTCTGGTGTCATCCATTCTTTCTTGGGCTTCCTTGTTTGATCTTTGATAAGGCTTTGTTCTGTCGATATAATAGCCTCTTTGAAATGTTGCCAAGAAATTTCTACATTACCAGATATTTCGATTTGATCTGTTTTACTGGACAGGGTTGTGATCTGACTTAATATCTGCCCCTGGGTAGGTTTTTGCAGAGAGAATATTATTTCTATGCCGGTAATCTATCAGGATGAAATCTATTTGATTTCTTACAATATGTTCCTTAGTGTGTTGAGGTGATGTCCATGTGTATAATCTCCTATCCGGAAGTCTATACCACGTATTACTAACAACCATCTCGTTTTTTTTTGGCAAAACTAAATTAATCTCTCGCCCCTGTCGTTTCTTTGACCAAGACCGAAATCTCCTACAATATTCTCTACTCGTCCTTTCCCTATCTTAGCATTAAAATCCCCCAGTATTAATGTTGCATGGTGTTTTCGAGTGCTTTTTAGTACGTTGTCAAGTTCTTCATAAAAATTATCAATCTCTTGATCAGACTTATCTGCTGTTGGGGCGTACACCTGTATTATATTAATATCTGCAGGATAACATTTTAATTGAAGCATGCATATTCGATTTGAAACTGGGCTGAAACTCTTAACACTTTTTGCTATTTCTTTTGTTACCATGATTGCTACACCGTAGTCGCTATTGTCATCATTTGCAGAGTAATATACTTCGGTGTCGAAAAGTGATTTGAATTTTCCACTGCCCTTCCATCAAGTGTCACTGATGCCAAGGATTTTTATATTCAATCTGTGCATTTCTTTAATGGTGTTAGCAGTTTTTCCTGTGTCACACAGACTTCTCGCATTCCAGGTACCTATCTTGGTTTTTGAATTTGCAAAGTTCCTCCCGGGGATTCTTAGCACCCTCTGGCCATTTAAGGCCTGCCGGGGACTGAGGGCCATTTGTGAATTACTGTCTTCCATGTTACTTTCTTGGGATTATATAATGTGTTGGTTTCCCCTTGCCTTACACATCCTTTAATTGGTTCATCCGCCTTTGGAGCCAATTTCTTAACTCCAGGGCAAAAGGGTACCCTTCACTTGCCAGCTCCTCCACCCGAAGCTGTTGGCCAGCAAGTGGGGACTGCTTATACCGGTGAATTGAATAAGAGCATCGAAAATGGTGTCTTATTACTTTTTGACAAAAAGAAAGATGCCGTGACCAATATATTCGCAACTGCCTTCTTTTTTCAGCTACAGGTTGATTATCAAAGTTTTTAAATATTACCACTCGGTAGTTAATGATGATTGAAACACAAATATCGGATTTTACTGTTTATTTATTCCAAACATAATAAGATCTTAACACTGTGACGTTAGTTTAGAACTCACGTTCATCGTCAGACAGGTAAAACTACATACAAAGTCCAGATATATTTATAACAACAAGAGATAATTGATATTTAATGAAAATATAGAATATTTGGGATCTACATAAGTTGGTGTGGTCGTTCAAAATGAAGGGATAATCTTTACTGAACATTTTGAAGATATCTGTAGATTTCAAGTAAATAAGTTTTGTTTCAAATTATCTATATTGGGAAATAATGATTACAAAACAGGTGACTCCTGTTGATTTTTAATAAAAGCGTTGAAATATTCTGCATATCTAATTTTTAAGGAACAACTAGTCTTATCGATATAAATGCTAGTGTAATCTGGACAAATTAACTTATAAACACTTGATTCATATGTTTTTTACGGGATCTTGGGCATGGAAAAGAAACTAGGATAAGTTTTGCTTCTCGGGAAGATTTGTCAAATAACTTTGTTTTCTTAGGGCAGATAAATTATGACTGCTCAAAGTGGATACATAAAACTTGATTTATATTTTTTCTTTGCGAACATCTTTTCTGGAAATGGTGAAATACGTAACTCGTTCTCGTTTTCCTATTAGAACATCTAATCTGAAAAAAATCTTTGGCATTAAGATAGGAAGATCTGGCTGGCCATTGTTAGGGTTCCACTCGCCCTGTCCAAAGATCTGGAAAATTTAATTCAAATGTAAAGGAGTAATCACAATAAAATGGGTTTTTCAAAAGAAAACTGATTTAAATCAACGCTCAATCTCCAAAGTTATACGGACCAATAAACTGCACAAAGAAAAATCTGCTAGACCAGTATTATCATATATAAATACACCTTCGGGTAAATTAGCAAACTTGTTAAATAAGAAATTTATGATCTCACAAAATTCCATTCCAAACACACCATTTTGAACTCTATTGATATTGTACAAAAACTTTCTAGGCTTGATAACACACAAAATTTTAAATTAGTTTCATTTGATATAAAGAACATGAATTTAAACATTCCAACAGATTAATGCCTACCAATAGTCAGAGAGATATTTAAGAAAATAATACACATTGCTAATGAGCTATGTAGCTGTCTAAGAACCTGCTTATCTCAAAATTATTTTCAATTTCAATCAAAATTTCACCAACAAACATCAGAACTTCCCATAGGATCACATCTTAGCCGATATATTTATGGATAACTTGGAATGAAGAGTACAATAACTATACCAAGTTCATACCAACATTAAGTTTACAGCAGAAATAGAAATTAATACCTGACAATAACTAAATCGACTAACAATTTCTATCATAACATCTATAGAAAAGGTACCTTCACAAACTCAACTATTCCCATGAATTCATTTAATTACATATATCACAAACTAGCAGCTTATAATTCAATGATAGAGATAGAGCCTCTTCCATTCCACTGTCCAGACAGACTTCAAAATTGAAATAAACTATCAGAAAACTTGCCCCGGTTTTTATAAACAAAATTATCCAACGTAAAAAAAAACATGAAATAACACAATTATTATATTCCATAAAAGATACTTCCTTGGCAAAATACGCTAGTTTCAACTGCACTGGTCCACTCCCCAATAACTTGAGCAACTTTTTTTCTACATTCAAAATAACCACCTCATTCTTAAGTAGTCTGAACTTGGGTAAATTATTATTCAATGCTAAACAAAAAACAGACAAATTCAAAAATCAGAAGCTTACAAAGAGTGTATGGTAACTTATATTGGGCAGATCAGAAATATATTCAAAGAACATTTATCCTCTGATAATAATTCTCCAATATGTAACATAAAAAACACAAAACATTCAATAACATTAGATAAAATATCGAAATCCTCATAATTACGACAAAGGAGAGAAGATAAATCAGTTGAACTGTTTTGAAATCAATAAAATTTGTGAAAACACATGTGAAAGGACTCTTAACTTTTTTCTAAATTCAAAATTACCACCTCATTCTTAAGTGGTATGAACTTGGGTTAATTATGTTGATGTTAAGTTGAAAGTTAACTTTCAAAACTTCTAATAACTTAGGTAAACATATTAGAAATAATAAATCTCGTGTTGAAAAATCAAGTAAATCAGGAATATATAAACTCAATTGCGGTTCTTGTGATAAAGTTTATATCGGTAGGACCTATAGGAGTTTTGGCATAAGAACATCTGAACATAAACGTAGCTTCGATAAAAATAAATCTGATTCAAATTATTCAAACCACTTAATGAAAGAAAACCATTCATTCAATAATAACTTTGACATATTACATATAAAATCAAATAGTTTAAAATTTGATCTCCTAGAAGCATTAGAAATAAATAGATACAAACATTCGGACAAGCTTTTGAATGAACAGGTAGATGTGAATTACTCACCCTACTTAACTTGTTTAATTAGTTTTTATTACCATTCATACTAACTGTACAATGGCTCGGTGTGGATTTTCCTGTTATTCATCCAACTTGTTCTACGATTTGTTTATAATACCATACTCTTCATTCTGTTTGTCATTCTTCATAAAGCTGCTGTGTCAGCGAAACGTCGTCGAATTTTTTCAAATAAAGTGTAGATTAAAGTTAAACCTTGTGTTTTTTATCTCATTTATATCATGGATCTACATCAAGTAACGGCCTCCACAGTTCAAAAAATAATATAATATCTAATCTAATCTAAAACTGTGCGCTGCATCAGTATGCGGATGATACTCAGTTGTATAAGGGCTTTTATCCCTTTGATATAAATTCTGCTATCAGCTTGATAAACAGTGACCTGAATGCGATAAGAAACTGATCTCAGGATTATGGACTTCTGTTGAATTCATGCAAAACTGTGGCCCTTTGTGTAGGTAATGCATCATTGCGAGAAAAAGCAATAAGACAGGTCAGTGCGAATGTCATCCTGAATGGATTAATAGATTGAAATTGAGTGACTGTGCAAAAAATCTGGGTGTACTAATTAATGGTGAGATGAAGATCACATCAAGAACTTGCTAAGGGCTGCATACTTAATGTTTAAGATGATCTACAGCTACAAATCATTCCAGTGCAGTGCTGTTAAGGGGAGACAAACTTTTGCATTGATTATGAGTCCATTGAGTTATTGTAGTGCCGTTTATTTTTCATTTGCTACTGGAGTGGCTCAGCCCTTGGTTCAGAGGTTGCAAAATCGATGCTTGCATTACTCCTATGATATTGGGCATCGCGAACATGTAACACCCCACTATAACACTCTTGGATTGTTGAAGTGTGAATATGTGTTTCTTTGTCAGTAGCCTTTGATTGTCTTTAAGGTCTTGAAGTTCTCTGAGCATTCCTACTTGAGTGAGATGATCATGAGAAGAAACCAGTGCCACAATGCAAATGTTAGGCATGGCCATCTTTTATCTATTCATTACACAGAACTGCTAAATTTGAGAATAGTTAAGAGTATATCTCTGCCACAATTTTCAATATGCATTCGAAAGTTTTCCATGTCTGTGATACAGCATTGCCCTTCAAAAGATGCTTCAAGGCAGAACTGCTTAAACTACAGGCAGAAACTGTAGGGTCTTCATATCAACCATATATTTTGTCTACCTTTGTTTCTTGGTATTTTTAATTAGATAAGTTGTTTAGTTTTATGGACCTACTTGTAGTTGAATTTTAAGGAGTGGAAAAATAGCTTCAGCTGTTCCATTTTTTTCGGTGTGTTGTATGTATTTTTATCCTCCGATGCAATAAACATTATTATTAGTTTAATAATGAGCAGATGCTTTTCAGAAGTACTTCCTGATCAACTTAAAAGGGCTAAATTAATTCCTACATATAAGGGAGGAAATGAGAATGAATCAAACTATTACTGTCTAACATCTGACCTCTCTGCCTCATCTAAGATCAAAATAGCCATGAAAAATAGAATCGAAACGCTATTATTTATTTCGCAGAGAAAAGCAGTTTTTTAGAATGAAAGTCCACATCTACTGCACTGATCAATATTTCAAGAAAATAGTGAGTAGTTACTTTTCAGCCTGGACTTGAGTAATGCTTTTGAGAGCATTGTTCATTCCCTTATGCTTGAAAAGCTCAAGTTTTTCAGTATTTGGGGTGTGGTGTTGTAGCATCTAAGTAGTTGTCTATATGGATGATACTTCTTTCCTAACCAAGGAAGATGATGATAAAATAATCAACTGTTGGACCCAAGTGAAACTGAGGCAAGAAGAAGTGTTGTTTGATACAAATAAATTGAACATGAACCCCAATAGAAAACAACTCATATTTCAGACCAAACCACAAATGGCCAAGATTTGAAATTCTTAGGAGTTACTTTGGAACTTATTCTGCATTTCATTCATTATCTTGATGAGCAGTGAAAAAAATGAAATAGATTGCTGGACCACCATCAGCAAGGGATGCCTTTTTTGCATATTTCCATTGTTTAATATTTTAGGGCAACTTTTATGACAGCAAAAGAATTTTCATCAAACAGAAGTATGCCCTGCATATACTCAGTAGCTCCAGATGAACAGATAACTTCAGAAACTTTCTAAGAAAAGTGAGCATACTAACTCTGTCATCAATGTTTATTCTTTCCTACATACTCTTCATCAGTGATTTTGAAAACTTTTTGCCAAGAAACAACACTACTCATTCATACCTCACTCAGAATGCAAACCTCTTCAGAATTTCTTACTACCAGGTGCATCTGACAATTACATTCCGTTAAGAGTTAAGAGTTTTAAGAGGACAATTGCTGTTCACATAAGATGCTGGCACAATGAATACTGAAAATATAAGTTTCATCATTGTGGATGACCATTCTACCTACAATATAAGTTCACACTTATTTTAGCTCATTAAATCTTAATGAACAACAATAGTGAACTATGAAATAAACATACATACATACAAACAACCATAAAGGCAAAATGTGTTGATTCTTCACTGAATTTTGTTCGTCTTTTAAATGCTTATATTCAAGTTTTCTAAATGAAGTTAAGATAATATGCTGATTGAGAAATCCTATATTCAAACTAATAGTATTGAATTCTTGAGAAAATGAAGAAATAGTAAAATATGTAAAATACTTTTGCCCTTAAATGGTATTCAAATTTTATGGCAGGATTACTAGAGTCAGTATCCACTGTTTGGGGTACAATCCAAATTTAAAGTAGATTTTTCCTAGAAACCTGCTGTTCTCATGAAATTTCCCAAATCTTCTTGAAAGGTAGTCTTCTATTTTCATTGAACCTCTTGTTATATTTTCACGGGTACTATATTCGTATGTGTACAATTATCAAGTAATTTTATGATTAAATCTGCTTCATTTTTATCCATAACATGCCGTTTTACCGATAATTTAAGTATTTATTATTGATAGCTTGTCTGCTATATTAAAGATTTTTCAATGCTAATTGGTATACGACATACGGCACAATAAGATCTACAAAAGAGATGGAAGTATTTCCTATCTCGTAACCACAGAACAATAAATCAGTGGCGTATCCAAAATCTCATTAACAAGGGTTTCATGGTACCAATTTTAATCAACCAGAAAATAACTTTAAACATAGGTTACATGAATTGTTGAGATTAATAAGTCGACTTAACTCGTGATTAATTTCTGCTAGGTATATTGCAAAGATCACTGATTCAATTTACGACGCTTATAAATTTAATTTTATATATGTCAGATTGTTAGGTTAGGTTATATTGGGCAAACATAAGTTTGAAAATTTTGCTGACTAGGGAATGAAATTCGATATTACGGGTTTTAATTCCTACCAAGCAGAGCTTTATAACTTACGCTTGAAAAACCTAACCTAACCTAATCAGCAATCACTAACACCGAGTTAGTGATTGAGGTTATCCCCAACGACTAACCTATTTATGAGAAATGCGATTATTACTACGTAAAAAATATCATTGTTTAGGGTGAATAAGTTAATTCAACGTTATAGCTATTTCGAGCTTTCGCTCATTATCAGGCAAAAATGAGTTTAAAACTAAAATACATAGCACTTTTCTTATATAACGGTACAGAGAAATGGGTTAACATATTAAATATTAACACTGGGTACTAATTTATAATTGTACACTACTTAAAATCCCAAATATTTGGGAATAACATAAATCAGTCAGGTCGTTGAGTAATATTTGATTATTGTCTGTATTATGTTTGCCGTTGAATATTTTTAAGAATTCAAGTTGATTGAGTTTTATACCTATTTGATTTGTTGATTCTCATTGGAAGTAGTAAATTTAAACCAGAAAAGTCGATTTATCTTAATGGAATGTCTGATCAGATTAAATATTCTTTCTTAACTACGATTTTAAATTAAATATATTCTACTCTACCTCATGAAATTAATAATGCTCCACCATAACCCAGATGTGAAATTAATCGCCATAATGAGCGCCATCTGTTGAAAAAAAGCCAACGTGGCAATACGTATAAAAATTACCTAATTAGATTTTCTCGATTTTTTAGTAGTTTCTTTAGGGTTTAGCTAACTATTATCTACCTAAAACTCTTCAGTATTGAGACAAATAAATCAAATTATTCAAATCGCTGAAGGCATTTTCTTCAAATAGAGAGACTAATGCACGGCAGTTCGTTTTTCATATGAATAGATGATTATACAGTTATGTTATTTATTTATTAACCAGCTACAGATGAAATTTCATAGTATCATTGACGCCTTACGTTTTTACTAAAGAAAATTTCCGATGAAAAAGTATTTTTTAATCTTTCTAATTTTTCCTTGGCAGCGTGGCACAGATGACCCCTTTACCCGTTTTGGGATACGCCCATGGTAAGAAGAGAAGAAGCATACCTTATTCTATGTTCAATTTTCAATGTTTCGTAAACGCTCGTCCATCATCGTAGTGCTTCCGTTTTTTAGAGAATGCAACGTAGGTCTTAGCTTGGATAAATGTGAATTTGTCGCCTAATTTGTTTGAATTTTCGAATTGAGGCGCAAGCATAAAATGGGTCACGAAACATCGGACATACATGATTATTTCATCATTAAATGAAATGATAAGATGTTTTCATTAAGTACGGATCGAGTTTCAATGAAAATAAAGGACGACTTTCTAAGTAATTTTAGGAAATCGCTTCAGAAAACTTTATATTTGAGACAAAATGCTTCGAGATTCACCTTCTAGTTCCCAAAATTAGTGAGTACTGATTTTGTTTTATTAAATTCTGAATATGACAGCAAAAGTATAACCATTTTCCGAATTTCAGAAACCTGTTCTTGAATTTTAAAGACATTCTTTCACTAATTCTTAGATTGTCCACCAGATGACCCTAATGGTATGTATGGTAGTTCTGCCTAATAAATAAACTTTAATGTGTAGAGCTCTTTGTACTGCTAGATATATCATCCGTACTAGAAAGAAAAAAAAATCATAAAGTTGTATTGTATTTTTCCATAGTTAGTGATACAAAATTATTCACCTTTAGATTCTGTACATAGAGTAGGTAGAAATCTAAGCGGATAACCATTTCTACCCAACTATTGTTTCCTTTCATCTCGTCAGATGGCGCAAGCATCAGCAATTCGTGCAAAAAGACTGCAATTTATATTTTATTTCCTAATATTATCTTGGTACATTATATTGTAAGCTAGCGCTATGAAAGGATAAATGTTCTTTTAATCATGAAGCGTATTAGCATCATTATGAGTCAATTATACTTAGAATATTCAATCCAACAAGACAGGCTGGAACTTCCAATAAAAATATTTCAGGAATGAAACGAATGAGCTTCATGAATAGTTTTTTACGGGTGTTATCAGGGATATTTTCGCGAACTAGAGTATTATCAACACAAATTCACTCATTCCAATGGTAGACCTCCATTCTTCATTCTTGACCAGTGCCTCCGTGAGGGCTACTGGAGCTTGTGTGGAAAAAAGGATTTTGGTGCTTCTTAAGGCATTTTGGATCATGTTTTTTTATTTTTTCTTGAAGGTAGGAGGTAGGTAGGTGCTTGAAGTAAAGCAAAAAACTGAATTTTAGAAATCAAATTTATTTGTAGACTAACATATCAAAATGAAACAAACAGAACAAAATCATAAGAAAATAAATTCTTGTTCACAGCCATTTTAAAACATTTACTTAAGTAATGGGATACAGACACGTTGACTCGTTGTTTATAAATACTAAAAAAAAAGCTACAGATACAGGCAATGTCAAAAGAATTCTTAGTGAAATGCTTACGTTTGGAAAGGTGGAGATTATATTGCTTTCAAATATATATTGTAGAATACTTAAGGGGTCAGTATCATCAGGTAATGAACACAACTTTAACACTTTAATTTCGTTGAACAGATCATTGGAGTCTATATCCTTATTATCCTGATTTGTCGCTCTTCAAGAATAGAACAATGTTTTAAAAGATCTCTGTCGCTTAATGTGAATATGTCGCTGAAAAATCCGTAAATATTATCATACTCATTTAATAAGTCAAATCGGTTTTCTAGAGAGCTTATAGTTTGATGTATAATTTTTAAGAAAAAGCTAATTTTAAAGGCGATTTTTGGATCATGAGGGGTCTCATCTTGGTGTTCATAGTCTAACAGTTTTGGTTTAAATTTCCTCCTAACCGTTGGTAATGGTGGAAAGTATTCTTCAATTTCTAGAGAAGATGCTACTTCTTTCGCTCGCACAAGAATTTCCTGAAATGATTGGTCAGTTCTATATTGCTGGAAGTGATCAACTAAATTTTTTAGGTAGGTTTGGCATACTTTGCATTTGTTTGCTGACAATATTTATATGAAATAAAACGTCATGCCGAATAATAATTTCACAAATAAATTGAAAATTTTGTACAGACGTTAAGAGGGAACTTGCTTAATGTCTTGCATCAATGTGAAAGGAATTATCTTCAGCCGCTTCTAGAAGATTTTCGCAAACCTTAATTAAATAAACTTTAAGGGGCTTTATTGCGTCAATTCTGCTGGACCATCTTGTCACACTTAGAGGCTTTGAACTTAACTCGGAGACACCTTTTTGTGAATGACGAAAAAAATTATATAACCCTTGTACAAGATTAAAAAAGTTTATTGTAGCCTTAGACCTTAGAAGCGTCACATGTTTTCCCTTCATATTTGTCCCATTATCATAACCTTGCCCCCTAATGTGTTTTAATTCTAAGTTTAATTTTTTCAAATTTTCTATCACAAATGTAATTATACCTTCTCCTGTGTGGACCAGTATTGGATTGAACGCAATAAAACTTTCCATAATTTCAACTTTTTTTGAAGTGGTGTTAACGACAACATACCTCAGAACAAGAGTAATTTGCTCAGTATGACTAGTGTCTGGTGTACAATCTAATATTATCGAAAAATATTTTGAACTGCGAACCATTTCTAAAATATTATTTCTTACTTTGAATGACAAAAATTCAATCATTTCTTTCTGTATTTGCACGCATAAATAATGAGTCATTTTAACAGATTCTTTTTGGGAGTTATACACTCGGCTAACGTGCTGTTTCATCACTGAATCAAAAAAGACAATCATCTCAACAGCTTTTAGGAAATTTCCATTATCATGTTCGAAAAGCAATTGAGAAGAACCTTGAAATGCCAAGCATTGTGTAGATAAATACTTAACAATCGCAATAATTCTTTCCAACACGTCTCGCCAATATTCTTTTTTCGTTTCTAAAATCCGCAGATGATGAGCATTAACAGTGATAGATGTCTCCAACATTTTTTTTTAATTTACCGAAGTGTTTATATAACTGTTGTGTAAAATTGACGTTTCGTGTCTCTTCATTAGCAAAGACAAGTGTTGCCAATCAGATACTCCTTTTGTATCACAAAACACGTTAGGAATTTTACATTTACAAAACAACTTACAACAAAAACAAAATACAGAATCTTTAGAAATAGAGTAAATAAGCCAAGCCATTTCGACTTTTTCTCCATTTGCTAGATTTCTTTCAAAGTATTTGCACGAAAACTTTCTCTTATCTTTATTACTAGAAAAGCTAAAACTGATGTCTATCAAGGGCGGACCACGTTTAACCAATATTCGAGCCATTTCATTGGTGATTCTTTCGGGCGACAAACCGGGGTCGGACGGAATTATATCGATACTAGCCTCATCACAGCCTTCATCGAAAGTGTCACTTGCAGCAGGTATTTCGGAAGCTGACATTACCGAACTTTTTACACAAGCTGTATTACCTGAAGTGGATTGTTCAAGTGCTGTAGACGAATATGCTGTCATCGCTTCATCGGGCTCTGCATCAGTAGAAGCTGTTTTGCTGCTACAACCGCTGCCACTTGTTGCAGGACCTGATGTTAATGTTAAAATTTCAGATGGTCCACTCACGGTTATTGATATTACGGATTTAGAATCTTGGGATTCGGACGATTCGGTCGCACCAACATCGATAGTCTTCGTGGAATCTCGTTTGTTTTGCAAGAAATGCTCTAAAGATTCAACCATTTTCCCCCTTTCTTGTAGTCTCAGTTTCTTTTGCTCGCGAAACTTCGCACCTGAAGGTCTCTTTCTTTTATCCCGAAAAAACAAATAAATAATTGGTACTCATGGGAATTAGGAATTAACTTCTTAAGTAACCACAATAATAAACACCATGTGGGTAGGGTAGGAAATATTCTTAAAATGTTAACTAAGTAGCCAATAGTTTTTAACCCTTTATAGGAAAGATTATTATTAAGTAAGATATGGCCGATTAAAGTTTGCATATTTGAGTGAAAAGCAATTTGATCCAGCCCTTTCAGATTAAATCCTTTCAAAAATAAAGGGAAAAAAGATATTAAACTAATTTGATTTTATAGCCCTTAAACAACCCTACAAAATCGTTTTTCAAAAAGATCAATAGCATAAAAATTAAGCGAGTCATAGATAAAACCAGTTACTTTCTTAAACTCGTACATGACATTTCAATTAATAAAAAGATATTTGGCTCAAAAAATTAATTATAACCAGTACTCTATAAAGGGTTAATGTTGATAGTATAAAGTAGGGAACACTTACCGTTTATTTTATTTACAGTCAGCAGGTATTCGGCACTTAATTTAAAAAAAATGTAAACAAAATATTACACAACACAACACCACAGTTGACAAAATGAAAATAACTTTATATGTAAAAATTGATAGGATTACTTGTTTTTATTCATTTGTTGCACGGTCCAGTGAACTAACTGATTTGAAAACGCCTGTGGCGATGCATCGATTTTATAGCGCTCCAGGAGTTATTCATGTCTGAACACGAAAAATCAAGAAACTGCCGCCTGACATGTTCTGGCAACATAGGAATCGGCAGTAACTGGATGATATACTGATAAAATTTCGTGTTATTTTATGACTAATCCTATGTAATTTCTCAACTTCTTCTTTAATATTTTTTTTTGACCCTGGGTTGTGGCGCCCCTAAAGGATGGCGCCCGTGTGTATTGCACACTTTGAACATGTGGTTGCGGGGCCCTGTTCTTGACTATGAATCCTGATTCAATTTTAAGTGTTTTACGTGTTGCATACTAATAGTCTAATATACACATTTCTATTATAGTAAATGTAATATTAAGTCATATGTTTTAGATTTTTTTATATTTTCTCGTAATTCTTGATATTAATTGTTGAAGTACAAGAATTGATACACGAATGATCTTAAGGTGGACGTAATGTGTCGGTCACGAAATCTTGTTTGAAAGACTCATAGTAGAAGCTCGACTTTGGATCTTTTTTTATCTAACATTCAGAGGCTAAAACCAATATTAGATGAGGAGAGCAATCAAATTTTAGTTCTAGCATTTTTGCTCTATTTCGAAATGCTTTAGCTAAACCAACAGGGAGATAAATTTACACATCCGAAATCTATTGTATTTATTTTGAAGGAACATAGTATGTTTCGATATTTCATACGTCTTGTTCAGAATTGGAAACCTAATGTTTTATGGCGAAGGATGAATTTCTCCAAAGAAATTTTTGTTGTTTAATGCTATCGAAATTTGTGGCGACGCGATAAAGTAAAAGCTTTGTTATAAATGAATTTATTAGACAAAGGTATATAAATGGAATAATAATGGTGCAAGAAGACCACTGTTGATGAAATAAATAAAATTTGAAAGATCTAACGATTCTGTTGAATTCGTAGTGATATTATAAAATAAAAACATTTATTTAGCTACCTTTATTGATTTATTCTATTAATTTATTCTATTCATATCTATTGTACAATGGACAAATATATTTTGTACTACAATATGCGAAAGCTCCAAAATCTTTTTCAGAGACCAATGAATTGATATTCTCATGAAATATTTCTTTGAGCAACTCATCGACATTTTGCATTGGATAAAATTGAGTATTTCACGAGTATTCAGGATTTCAGTAGTTTATAAAATAATTGTATTTTGTGAAAACAATATTATGTTGACGTACCTAGTAGATTGAAATGATGCTAATCTGTTACTGGATATAATATTTCTGAACTTTGAGAAATCCAGATCAAGAAGGTACTTTGTTATTTTTTCTATCCTCTAGCGTTTCAAACTATGAGGAACTACATTATATGAACAGAAATGAAAATGAACTGTAATGAAAATAATCACCTTTAATAATTGACGTGTCAATCTAATTGATATCTCCTTTAGTTAATTTGTCAACAATTTCTGATATACAACTATAACTACCGGCTAGCAATCCTGTTATGCCAAAAATAATTAGTGCAATATCTTTAACGAGAATGATGTTTCCTGGTCCCAGCTGGTCTGGCCATTTGACGCATAACTCCATGATTGCTGGAAATGCGATTCCTAAAGCTGATAAACAAAATGCTCCAAAAAGGGAGATGAACAGTCCTAGTAGAGGTATCGTAAGAGCTAGCACAACTGAAATCAAATAAATAGAATTGTTTTATTCAATATCATATAGCATCTGTATCCGGGAAATGTTAGAAAACTATCTCGCAAAATGATATATAGGCTTAGAAAGAAACATGTTATTTTTTAGAATTTACTATTAACGTTTAGGGTCGCGCCGGGACTTTTAAAAGAAAATTAAAGAATAAAGATTTTATATAAATTACTACATTTATTCATGGTAGTGGAAACAAAAAGAAATTGTATTTAATTATTGAATTTTAGAATCAGAATATTTATTTATGAATTCTTTGACAATCAAAAGTAGATATTGCTCTTGGTCTTCATTAATGCTGATTAACTTATTAAACTTTTCCATTAACGGAACAATACGTTCTGCAAATCGTTGACAACTCTCATCGATCACACTATTACTCTTCCAACTTTATACTCCTCATCGGCTGGCTAGTCAGCAACATCTTTTTTTATAAATTGTATGATATCCCAAGTTTCTCAAAGGAACGGAATTAATTACTAGTTACGAACTCTTCGATATTTTTTCTTAACCAGACTTATTTGCTTGGGAGAGAGATCGAAACCTTCGTTATCTAATGCCTTTACAGGGTGGGTAAATTTCGATGTATTTGTACGGCAGCTATGCGAAATATTGCAGAAAAATGAAACCTTCTCTTTCGATCTTATTTTCAGAAACTAGTTCAATGGTGCCAAAATTTTGCTGATATCTCTCTCCGTTCTGGAATTATTCAAAATTTCTCGAATTTTGTGAAAATCGTCCATCGACGATATCTCGATCATCATCAAAGTTACATAAAAATAAGTTTGACATTCTTTTTTAATTAGAATACAGTGCTGTGTAAAAAAACTTTTCAGCTCAGCGGTTTTCGAGTTATAATGCAAACATGCTTTTCTTTCAAATACGAATCATAGGAAATTTTACCTCTATCAGATGCAGTAGTTTTTTATATAACATTTGTAGTCAATTATTGCATTCAATACCTTTTTTCAGAGAAAAACCTGAAATTGCCACAATTCTATTTATTAGGTGCATGCCCATTAACGATTCTTATTGTTCTATGACTGAAAACCACAGATTTTAAAGATTTGAATTTGGGAGGCTTTTACTTGGTAAAATTCCATTATCAATAATAAAAAACAAGTACTGTGTTTTAAGGAATTTTACTTAATAATTGCGATTCGTAACGCGTTTCACTACACCGTAGCTTCTTCAGACGAATTCGTCTGAAGAAGCTACGGTGTAGTGAAACGCGTTACGAATCGCAATTATTAAGTAAAATTCCTTAAAACACAGTACTTGTTTTTTATTATTGATTTTAAAGATCCTCTTTAAGATCATGGTTTGATTCGATTTAGACCATAGTAATTAACTGTAGTCTTAGAGTTTGACACTTACGATTCTAGTCTCAGTAGTGGTATTAATGCCCATGCAGGATTTGCTAGATCTCCCATTGGGCGCCTCCCCAGGTGACGGATAGGGGAAAACCTGTCAGATATGATAGACGCCGAGGAAATTGAATACTCGGTGCGGACCAAAATCTAGCACGGTGGCGTATCGAGCGGCTGAAATTTAAACTCATCTACCCACCTGGCAAGCGTGGTGTTTCAATACCAAAACCTACCAAACTTCCCCAAATGTCGAATTATACAACATCATTACCCCAGGCGTGTAGAGACTCTGGTTCCGAATCTCGCACTGACTCAGTGTCAGTCTGCCTCATGGATTCTGGGGGAGGCAATAACTCGACTCCACAATTTCGAAAGGACAAACAAAAATCCTCAACTACAAATGAGAAAAACAAAGCAAGAGATCATCGACATATCTTCAAGGTCGCCACTTATAACATCAGAACATTGAGATCCCAAGAACATATGCAAAGATTAGAGGAGGAACTGAAAGAGATAAAGTGGGATGTTCTGGGTCCAAGTGAAACAAGATTGAAGGGAGAAGCAACAACCTCTACAAATTCGGGGCATCTGTTGTTTCAAAAAAATAAAGATACAGATAATCACATAAGAAGAGTGGCACTCATAACCAACAAAAGAATGAAACACCTAGTAGATCAGTTTGTTGCAATATCAGGCCGTGTCATATATGTTGTACTTAAACTAAATCAGAGATACAGCCTACAAATAATCCAAATATATGCCCCAACATCTGTTGCTCAAGACGAACAATTATATGAAGATATCACTACTGCAAAAAAATGGGCAAATGCCAGGTTCGTGATAGTTATGGGCGACTTTAATGCCAAAGTAGGCGAAATATTGGATGATGATACCCCACACGTTGGCAAATTTGGACTCGGTTGTAGAAATACAAGAGGAGAAATGTTGATTGATTATTGCAGAAATGAAAACGTATTCTGTGTGAATATCTTCTACCAAAACCTTTCACAAAGACGATGGACATGGCGAATTCCAAATAATAGTGTTAATAATGAAATAGATTTTATTCTTACTAATAGGAAGGAACTCTGCCAGGGTAACACAGTACTGAATCAATTCGATACGGGAAGCGATCACAGACTTGTCAGAGGCACTTTCAAGATAAACCCAAAAATAGAGAGAAATAGCATGATCCTCAAAGGATAACCATACCCAACTTTAGAAGTGTTAACTGAGAGCAAGGAACAATTCCAAAAAAGACTGAGCCAAAAACTATCAAACAGAAAAGAAATCTTTCAGAAATGACCATCAACTACCTAACAGAAATGATAATAAACAGTTTAAAGACATAAACGAAGAGAATATACACAAGACAAAAAGACACTAACATGAAGATCAGTACACATACGAAAATGCTATTGCAGCAGAGAAGAATAAAGCTCCGGAATGAAGAAAATTATAAAGAACCGAACAGAGAGATATCCCGAAGCATTCGACAAGATCTAAGGGACTACAATACAAGACTCATAATGAATACTATTGAAGACAATAAGAATATGAAAGTTCTAAAATCCAAGATCTCTTGCTCCAACAGAAGACCAATACAGAACAGCATTAGAAAAAAAGGGGGCATTTTGGTGAACAATAGATCAGTAATCATTGAAGCAGTTAAGGAGTTTTACACATGTCTTTATCTTTCGGAGACAAGTGACCCCAATACATCTCAAAGACCAGTGGTGAAGAGTATCGGTTCTGAAGAAATCCCAGACATTGAAATAGAAGAACTAAAATTAGCACTTCAACAGATGAAAAACCGCAAACATCCAGGCTAGGATAGGATAAGTTGTGAAATGTTGAGAATGGGTGGCGGGGATTTATTGGATTTATTCTCTTCAATTTTGGATGGAAGAATTCCACAAATGTGGTAAAATGCTGAAGTAATTCTACTTCACAAAAAAGGGGATAAGAACAACCTAGAGAACTTTCGGCCCATGAGCCTTCTTTCACACCTATACAAGCTGCTCACTAAATTTATCACAAACAGACTCACCCACAAATTAGACCTATCCAACCTGTAGAGCAAGCCGGATTCCGAGCAGGTTACAGCACCAATGATCATTTACAAGCAATTCGTACTCTCATCGAGAAGTGTACCGAATACAATATTTCCATCTACTTGGCTTTTATAGACTTCCAGAGAACTTTCGATCTTATAGAAATGTGGGCAATAATGAGATCTTTAGATAATGCAAGAGTCGACTCTCGGTACTCGAATTTGCTGAAATACATTTATGACCATGCTTTCATCACAATTCATTTGGATGAGAACAAGATAACAGACAAAATCCGCATAGAGAGGGAAGTACGTCAAATTTGTTTACGCTGGCCCTAGAAGACGTCTTCAAAGGTTTAGAATGGAACAACAAAGGAATCAACATCGATGGAGTAAATTCAAACCATCTGAGGTTTGCAGACGATATAGTCCTTATTAGTACAAACCCTGAAGAACTCAAAACCATTCTAGCATGCTAGAAGAACTGCACCAAAAATCTAGAGAAGTCGGTCTTCGAATGAACTTGAATAAAACCATACACATTTCGATTGAAAATCAGGCGATAGAAAATGTGACCCAAAAACATATATCTATTCCATAAAATAAAACTTGGGAAAGAAAATCAAACCTGTGAAATTTCCAGGAGAGTGGATTTGGGCTGGGCTGCATTTGGAAAACTGGGCTTTGTTTTGAAGTCTCGAAATATTCCTCTCAACCTAAAATGAAAAGTCTTTGATTCGTGTGTTCTTTCTGTCCATACATATGGCCTTGAAACGATATCTCTAACTCGAAGATCACCCAATAAATAACAAGTTTCCCAACGAGCTATGGAGAGAACCATGATGGCAATTTCATTGAGAGACAGAGTGAGGAATGAGGATATTAGAGAAAGGAAGGAGTGACTGATGTGCTAAGAAGGATAGCACAATTGAAATGGAGATGAGCTGACCATGTGGCCAGGCAGGACCTATCGCTTTGGACCAACAAACTGCTCGTATGGAGACCAAGAGATGAAATCCAGTATATCGCAGGGAAAAACTGGATGCAAACAGCTGCTAATAGAGACAGATGGAAAAATTTGGAGGAGGTCTATATCCAGGAGTGAACAAACCTTTAATTTCGAGTAGACAAATACGCGCTCAGCATTCTGAAGGAGCAGTTTAAACCCTACAAAATGCGAGTCTCCCAATTTTTTCAGCCAGGGGATTCCCTTCGCCGACTAAATTTCTAGAATTGGTATCTAGAAAATATCCAAGAACACCCAGACTTTTTTACAAAAGTCATATGGACAGATGAAGTCCGTATCACTAGCGATGGGATATTCAATTGCTTTAATAAACATTTGTGGTCCGACGTAAATCCTCAACGCCATATTGATGTGCTACATCAAGGAAGATATGGTTTCAATGTGTGCTGTACACTGAAAGATAGTGGCGTTTTGGCGTTAGAAATTTTTGATGAAAATTCGAATGGAGCACGTTGTGAAGGAATCATCAACAATAATATCATTGAAGGATTTTTCGATCAACTTCCGTTAGCACAAATATCAAATATTTTTTCAATACGATGGTGCCTCTTCCTACCAAACAAGGGCCATCACTGATCTGTTGAATTTGAATTTTGGACATATTTGGGTAGGGACTAAAGGTCTTATGAGATGGCCGCCTCGTTCCCCTGACTTGACGCTACTAGGTTTTTTCTTTGGGGTCATGTTGAGAATTCACTCTATAAGAGGAACAGTAACAATTTAGAAGAGTTAAAACAGAATTTCAAGAAATGCCTTGCTTCTGTTAGTAATATTCATATTAACAATGCCTGCCGTAGTGTTTATCGGCGATGTAATTTATGCATTGGAAACAATGGCAACACTTTGGATATATGGGATGAAGTAGTTTTCCCCATTTGTATCGTTAGGACTTTTTGTTTCTGTTGAAGATTTTTGTATCTGTTTTTGGTTTTCGTTTGGGAAAAGTTCAATATCATAGGTCTTGTTTTTCATAATAATATATTTTTTTACTCGCATAACTTTCTAAACATTCTAATAGAATATTACCAAAGCAACATGCATGGACTCATATGTTACACAGATTCCTCGGGTTGGCAAGTTTTGAATTTCAGAAAAATTAATGTTTATCTGTAATTCGATTTATGAAGAGTAGAAGTGATTGTCCAACTCTAAGACTACAGTTAATTACTATGGTCTAAATCGAATCAAATTATAGAAATAACCATGATCTTGGAAAGGGCCTTTAAAATGGATTTTCTGTTTGTTTCGGTTCAGTTGAAAGGCGCAATTTTGGAACTTATTGACTAGTTTGCATGCCAAACTCATGAACCTTGGTCTTATCATCAGTTACAATGCGTTTTATGAATGTGCGGTCGGAATTGACTCGGTCTATCATGTCTTTTGCGACCTTTATGCGATTTAATTTTTGACGAAATTCATGTCTCAAACTATCTAGTTAAGAAGTTAAGGAACACTGTTGTGTCAACAAAAGGTTGTCAAGCATAATAAAATGAAAATCTGCTAGACTCAAGAGACGAAAAAGTTTGATAATTAGGCCGGGTACTCAATGTCTAAAACAGATTTGCTCAGACGCAGATAGTTGAAAAATTATGATTGATTAAAACACGTTCGAGATTTTAGTGACACTTGTAAAACGCCAAGGTCATTGAGTAGATATCTAAAAAACGTGAATAACGCATCCGATTACGCATACCAAATATGGATTCTATCGATCGAGTCGTTTTTGAATTATCTGAAAAATAGGAAAAAAATCTAACCTAGGAGGCCATGGTTCTGGCCCACCCCAACCTATTCATCGGTTGTTGAATGTATTATTCAAGAACTCTCCAGCTTCTCCACTAAAATGTGCTGGTGCCCCGTCATGCATGAACCACATTATATTTCTCACCAAAAGTGGCACATCCTCGACCAATAAATGTAACTCCCCCTCAAGAAATTGCCGATAAGCGGGACCGTTTGGTCTATTAGGCAAACAAATGGCCCAATCAAATAATTTACAATTATTTCGACCCAGGCATTTTGTGAGAATTGTTCTTGATGATGAGATTCTTCTATCAAATGGGAGATTTCCTCAGCCCAATAATGATTATTTTGAAAATTTGTGATAGCAGTTCTCGAAAAGTTAGCTTCGTTTGTGAACATTATTTCACTATCAAAATGAGCATTTTCTCTAATTTTATCTAAGAACCATCGGCAGAAATTCAGTCCTGAAGGAAAATCTCTAGGAAGTAGAGTTTAGACACGTTGCATATGAAACGGTACAATAAACAGTCGCGGAGAATCTTCCAAACTAGAACATGTGAAATATTCAACTGAATTCCAATTTTTCTTTTACTCATATGAGGATTCAAATCAATACAATTCAAAACTGCTTCCTGAATATCTGGAGTTCTCATATTTTGAGTTGCACCTTTTAAATGATTATTTGCAGTAAAAGAACTAGTTTCCCTCAACCTTCTGTAGATATTTGAAAATGTTCGCCTGTCTGGTGTTACTCGATTTGGGGAGCGCACCTGATATAATCGCCTAGCTTCTGTTGTGTTTCCGTCAGCCAGACCGTACATGTAAAGGATATCAGCCAATTCGGCGTTAGTATAATTAGCCATTTTTTTCTTACAGCAATAACTTCAAAAGTCTTAAAACTAATCGTTAATTTAATAAACAATTAGAGCAGACACTGGTTCAAATTAAGCAACTGTTAAAATAAATAAATAAATGAAAAAAATCAAAGCCTACTAGTCATTTTTTTGATAAGAAGTGCTTCCAATTCAGCGAATGCATACAATCGTTTAATAATTTTTTGCTCGAGAACGGTCGGAGATATGAAAACATGACAAGAGTCAAGAAATCTCTAAATTGAACGCAGATGACGAAAATTGACTGTACGCTGATAGATGGCGTATATCAAAATAAAAGCAAATTTTATGCATACCTATCGAGTATTTCTATTATTCTTCTTTTATTCAGTGAATAACATACAATTCAAATAATTCAAATTCAATAATTTTCAGTAGAAAACGGTTGGAGATACGAAAAAATCACAGGTGTTAAAAAATTTCTAAATTGAATGAAGATGACGAAAATTGATTGAACGCTGATCAATGGCGTACTGCAAAGAAGTTTGAAAGGGCAAAAGAAGACATGGCTCTGGAAAAGAAAACACCTTGTAGCTCCGTAACGAAGCTTTTGCGGACCTATGTTTATATGAACTTTTTTTTTTTAATTGAACTTAGATTCACCCCCTTAAGATGTGACATACTATTATGCTACACCCTGTATATGAAGTTAAGAATATTCTTAGGAAATCAGTGTTGCATTCAAAATAAGAAAGTAGGTTATTGCCAGGGTTACATGATACAACTTACATAGAAACGTTTGTGAGAAAATGTAAAAATACAAATGTTTGAGTATTTTTTGAACACTCCCTTTTTATTCACATTCTGTCAAACAAATATCGGGAATTAATTATTTAAAAAATCTGCTTGAAACGATTGTCAAATTTTTGTTTGATGAGTTGGTGAAACTGTTTTCTATACTGACACTAAAATTGAATGCGATTCGTCATTTACTTTGTTTTTAAAATTGATAACAACATTGAACAAAGAATGTTGTTTCAAAGTTTGTATTGCAAATCAAAATGGCTGAAAATGTTACAAAAGGCTTACGGTGAATCGACTTTATCAAAAGCACATAGACAGTTATCACAAGTGTGTTTTGCGATTTTTACAATGGATAAAAATATCGAACAAAGAATTTATTTCAAACTTTGTATGATGCATCATCCCACAAGGCTATCATTGTGGATGATATGACTCTGGCCGACTTTTTCCTTCACTAAAACTCAAATCATTACTTCGAAGTACCAGTTTTGAATCGATAGAAGACATAAAAGAGAATTTGCTCGACGAGAACTGAAGTCGACTCAGGAAAAAGCGTTTGAAAAATGTTTTGATGATTGAATGATTCGTAGGCGTAAATGTATTATTTTGGAGGGGACCGATTTTGAAGGCGATACAATAAGTTGAGAGATAAACATTTCATGTTTCATTGACCAATTCTCGGTATTTTTTGACAGAATGTATTATCGAATAGCTGAACACACTGAATAAACTTATTGAAATGAAATTTCACTCACAAGTTATGACGACTGAACCGATTCGTAGTACATATTCCCACAGCATTAGTTTATCGCTTCCTTCCAGATGTTTCAGGATATAAGTCTTCCACATTATCTCCACAGGAACATAACCTTGTAGACCATATGAGATGAATATTGCAATGGAGTACAAGATTCTGATTGCTTTCGCTAAACTGAAAATGAAGATGATGTTAGAATTTTACTCTTGTGCGATAATTTCATGGATTCAACATCAATTCGAATAACAACGTTGTTGCTTATTCTCGATATAACCTAAAGTTGCACAGTTAATCTGGCAATCTAAATCTTTTTTTAAGTGGATATTCAACTTGCTTTAATAATGAAATAGATTCGACCGTTACTATGTGATATTTAATCGACATTATGAGGATTGCGAATATTATTACGTAAAAAAAAACACTTTAATATGGAAAAGTTTATTCAACGTTATAGCTATTTCGACCTTTCGCTCATCATCAGACAAGTATTCATTTAAAACTAAATACTCTTTTTCTTCTTGTGAGATGGACTGCCAACAGCTTTTCAGCGTTTGGGGGCCTTCCCGGTGGCCGACCTGCTGCTATTGGTTTTTCGTCTCGTATAATACGTACTAGTCTGTGTTCTTTCATCCTGTCTACATGTTCATTCCATCCTCGTCTGCGTTTTCTTGCCCATCGTACAATATCTTCAGTGTTACAAGTTTCTCGTATAACTTCGTTCCTAATTCTATCTCTGAGCGATTTTCCCGATATTTGCCCTCATCAAGCAGCTCGTTCTGTCCACTGCTAGACATAAGCCTCCCGTAAACTATGCCACATCCTTCTGTTCTGTGCCGTCTGTATCCAATTCGTCTGGATGCGTTTTATATCGCCAGACCATCTTGTTGGGGGACGTCCTATACTTCTTTTTGCTTCATGTCTTGGTCGCCATTCTAGAATTTTCTTGGTCCATCTTCCGTCGGTGGTTCTTGCCAGATGTCCGGCCCATTTCCACTTAAGTATGGCGATCCTACTAATAGCATCCTCAACCCCACTTCTTTGCCTGATTATGTCATTTGATATTCGTTCTCTAAGGTATAATCCGAGCATGCATCTCTCCATGGCATGCAGGGGCATTCGAACTTTATTGGCCGATCTCTTGGTCAGAGTTAAAGTTTCCGCGCCGTAAGTCATGACAGGCAACACACACTGGTTGTAAACTTTTCGTTTCAAACAAATTGGGATATCTGATTTTAAGATATTGCTCAGTTTACCAAACGCTGCCCAAGTAAGGCCAATTCTTCTAAAGATTTCACGGGTTTGGTTGTCTCGACTTATTTTGATTTCATGTCCAAGATATTTGTAGGCTTGGACTTGTTCAATTTCAGCATCACCTATCTGAATATTTCCACTTGTAACGAGATTGGTCATATATTGTGTTTTGGACGCGTTC
This sequence comes from Cryptolaemus montrouzieri, assembly GCA_013387265.2. NCBI lineage: Eukaryota > Metazoa > Arthropoda > Insecta > Coleoptera > Coccinellidae > Cryptolaemus > Cryptolaemus montrouzieri. The sequence goes on along the minus strand of JABFTP020000083.1, from coordinate 435,201 downwards.
AGATTTAGTCCAACCCTTTCAGAAGCTTGTTTGAGCCTTTCAAGCATTTCTTTTGCATCTCCTATGCTGTCGGATATGAGGACGATGTCGTCGGAAAATCTAAGGTGGTTCAAGTATTCCCCATTAATATTTATATCCATATTTTTCCAGTCTATCTTTTTGCACATATATTCGAGTAGGGTTATAAAGAGTTTTGGCGAAATCGGATCTCCCTGTCGCACGCCCCTCTGTATTTCGAATGTTTCAGTTTTTGCGTTAAGTTTCACACAAGCTGTGGCATGATCATATATGTACTTTATCTGTGCCATGTATCGATGGTCTATGTGACACTCAGCTAGAGCCTCTAACATTTTACGTTGGTTTAAGGTATCGAATGCCTTTTCATAATCTACAAAGATGAGAACCAGGGGTTTATTGTATTCGAGGCATTTTTCTATTAAGGTTTTAATAGTTTGTAGATGATCATTCGTACCAAATCCGTTCCGGAAACCAGCCTGTTCGTAGGGCTGGTAGAAGTCAAGCTTGACTGTCAACCTTTTTGTAATAATTTTCATATAGAGTTTGTATATGTGCGATAAAAGGCTGATGGGTCTATAGTTGTTAAGGTCAGTGATGTTTCCCTTTTTGTGCATTATCACCACCACGGCGTTGTTCCATTGGGTTGGAGTTATTTATTTACCCTAGCGTCTTCATTTCTGACGTTTTATAATCGGTATAGGCCCTAGTTTCTATTGCATAGGTGGCGATTGGTCATACACACGCTTTGTAAATCCTCGTTTTGCACTCAATGCTCATATGCTCGTTCTTCCATACGACATCTCTCACACATCCGGAAATCGCTGCTGCTTTATTTACCTGCTCTCGGACCTCTCTCGCTAAATCCCCGGTACTAGTTATTTGTACCCCAAGGTGTTTGAAGAACATAACCTACAGTTTTATCATCAATTGTGAGCTTACATCTTTTTGGCTCCTTCGATATCACCATGCTCTTTGTTTTTCGGTTGCTATCATCATGTTGTAATTATCAGTTTCGGATTTGAAAGTAATCAGGAGTCTTCGAAAATCATCTTCATTTTCCGCCATTATTGCAGCATCGTCCGCGTAGCATGCTATTTTCATTTCTCCCGTACTCGTCCTGTATACGTTTCCTACTGATTGATTTAACTTTGTTGATGATTCTGTCCATTATTAAATTGAACAGAAGAGGGCTGAGACTATCTCCTTGTCTTATACCCGCAGTGACAGGTATTTCTGATGTAAGGCTACCTTGAGATTTTATTTTCATGGTTGGTGTTCAGGTCTTCGATAATTTTAATGATTGATTCCGGGATATGTTACTCTCTCAGTATCTGCAGCACATCTTTCACTCTTACACGATCGAAGGCTTTTGTGAGGTCAATGAAGCAGATGTATAAGGGTTTGTTGTATTCCAGAGATTTTTCTACTACTTGTCGTACCATGAAGATTGCATCCGTTGTTGTTCTGTTCCTCCTAAAACCTTGTTGTTCTTCGTTGATGTCTATCACTTCTGTTATTTTGTCTCGTAGAATTTCGGTAAAGAGCTTGGTTAGTGCCCCTAACAGAGTTATTGCTCTGTAATTTGAGAGGGTCTTTTTGTCGCTCTTCTTGTATATAGGTACAGAAAGGCTCTTTTTCCACTCTGTAGGAACACTGGTATTGTCTGGGATTTTTCCAAATAAAGCCTTAATTTCGCTTATTAGAGTGTTTTTTTCCATATTTATTCATTTCGTTAGTGATGTTGTCTATTCCTGGTGCTTTTCGATTTTTGAGTTTTTGAATGGCCTTAGTTATCGACTCGTTGGAGACCACAACAACGACAATTTCTTCCTCCTAAAGCTGATCTGCTTGTCTCTCACTATGGTTTTCGCTCTCTTTGTTATTATAGACTTCTGTGAGGTATTGTTCCCATTGTTTCGCGCTTACTTGATTCAGTTGGACATATTCACTTACTGGTTTTTTCTTCGTTCGAAGCATATTCCACATTCTCCTCTGAGTTCCGTACATATTGTTCTCCATATCCTTGCGATTGATTTGTCTGTTCACTCTGTTCCGTGCCTCCACGTATTTCCTGTGTTCTGTCTGAGTCTTCATACATCTGTATCTCAAACATGCTTCTCTTTTTTCCTTTGCTAAAGCTTTTAACTCCTCTGTGAACCATGATGTTGATTTGTGCTTTGTGGCGTTTCCAAGCATTTCCTTTGCAGTCTCGAGAATGTTTGTTTTTATCGTGTTTCGGCGATCATCAACATTTTGTTCTCGTTTTATTGGATTGTCTGTAATTTTGGTCTTTAGTCTTTCGTTGAACAGCCATTAAGTCGTTGTGTCCTGGACTGCTTCTATATTGAATTTTTCTGTTTTTGATGTCATTGGTGCTGTTTCCTGTGGGTTATGATATTTCGTTGAAGGAGCAGATTTCCGTTAGTAAATCCCCATTTTCGTTGGTCACTCCTTCAACTTGATCTCCAATTCTTGCATTCAAGTATTCCATTATTACGTCTTTGTCGGATGTGGGTATTTGATCATAGGTGTTCTGTAACGATTCGTAGAAATTCGCCGATTCTTCTCTAGGCTTGCTTATATCTGGTGCTTAAACAGATAATACATGCAAGGAGCTATTTTTCAACTTGAATTTATCTCTGATAATGTTGTCATTGATATATTGTATATCTTCTTATCCTGTTCGAACTTTCCATGGATCAGTATTCCCACTCCAGACGCGGCGCGTTCTTCTTTCTTTTTGCCGCTGAATATAAGTTTATAATTCTTATATCGACTTGTTCCTTGGCCCTTCTTTTTAGTCTCCGATATCGCGAAGAGGTCTACACATATCTTATGTTGGTTCATTTCAATAATGATTTCTTGATCTTTGTTAGTCCAAGAGGCTACGTTCCAGTATGCAATTCTGATTGTGTTTTTTCTCCAATAAACTTTTTTTCGTTTCCGTGCATTGGTCGTCATCGTTGTAGGCAGTCCATTTTCCGAGTTTCCTGTTTCTTTGAGCATAAAGCATAAAATTTTCCTATGGGTAGGCTGCTAACCTCGCCCATAAACCCCTTTCCTGGAGGAACAAATACAAAGTTAGTAATTTTCTTATACAGGGTGTCCCAGAATAAGGTATCCATCTCTCGGAATTTGTTAGATCTCGTCTAAATAATGTCACAATTTTATATAATTTTTTTCCTAAAACGCATCCCTGCTGAGATATTTACCCCTAAAGTTTAAAAAAATAAATCGTTTTTTTACGATGAAATCTACGTCTTTCAACGGAATTTTCTGAAGTTCGAGACATTGTTTGAAAAATAGTATTTTATCAGATGTTGTTTTTTATTATGCTCCATATGCGCTCAGGGTGAATTACCCCTTACACTTCTTACCACTCTTTAGGGGATGAGTGTTTCTCAAATCTAATAAAATTCTTAGATTTTTGAATGTTTTATATGTATAAGAGCTACACTTGTTAAATTTCGACAAAATTATCCAGTAACGAGAAAAACGGACTCAAAGAACAACGATATTTGAAATAAAAATATTTTTATTTATTCATTTTATTATATATTTCAATTATTTAAACCTTACCACATAGACACTTTTTACAATTTTTGTTCAAATTGATAATCACTAACTCTTAAGTTGCCTTTTCATTGATGAGTTTTGACGCTCGTTTCAAACGTCAAAATGGTCATGTGATCTATTTTTCTATGAAATCATGACGCTAGCGTGTAAATATGTCATTTGTCACCTATTTTAGATTAAAACACGTAATTGATGAATACGAAGTCTATTTTTCATTGATTTTGTATCATTTCTTGAATCTTTAGTGTTATTGTGAAATTCTGTAGTAGCAGTTGTTGAGGAGCCTTCTACTAGTGCTAGGAAATTGTCAAACCAATTTGATTAATGTAAAAGTACGGTTCACAGAATTTTAAGGAATCAATTGCATCACCCTTACCATCTTCAAAAAGTTCGAGCGCTGTTCCCGTTAGAGTGCAATTTTGCAATTGGTTTTTACACCAACATGAACAAAATAATGCTTTTGTTAGTTCAATTCTTCACTTTGATGAGACAGGCTTTCAGAGAGATGGCATAACAAATCCTCATAATTTACATTTTAAGGCCGATGAAAACCCTCATGCCAAAACCGACACCAACAACAGTTCCATATGAGTATTTGGGCCGGATATGTTGGTCAGTATTTTGTTGGGCTATTTGTGTTGCTTTTCTTTTAAATAACTTGCCAGAACTTTTGAAGGATATTCCACTAGCGAGTCGGCAGAAAATGTGATTTTGTACGATGGTGCCCCACCACATTTTAGTTTAGCAGCTGGAGATAAGATGAGGTGGACCTATAGCATGGCCACCTAGGTCACCAGACCTGAATCCTTTAGATTTTTATTTCTGGGGCCATAAAAAAGGCCAAGTTTATGCTGTACCCATTAAGGTTAGAGATATGCTGCTTGAGAAAATAATTTATTATTCTCATGAAATAAAAACAATCGTCAAATTTATATTAAAATACAAAGATCTTTTGTTTCGGGAGCTAGATCTTGCATTAGAGTTGGTGGTTATCAATTTGAAAAAAAAAATGTAAGCAGTGTCTATGTAGTAAGGTTTAAATAATCAAAATAAGTAATAAATTGAATGAATAAATTTTTTTATTTAAAGTATCGTTGCTCTTTGAGTCCGTTTTCTCGTTACTGGTTTATTTTTTCGAGATCTAACAAGTGTAGCTTTTTTACGTAGAAAACTTTGAAAATATAGAAATTTCATTAGATTTGTAAAACACTCATTCCCCCAAAACTTAGAGGGTAAACGGTGTTAGGGTATTCACCCTGAGCGCATACGACGCGAAATTAAAAAACCAAAAACAACATCTTATGAAATTCTTCTGAAACAATTTATGTCTTGAACTTCAGAAAATTCCGTTGAAAGTCACAGATTTTTTCGTGAAAAAACAATTAATTTTTTCAAATTTCAGTGGTCAATATCTCAGCAGGGATGCATTTTAGGAAAAAAATTTATATAAAGTTGTAGCATTATTCTGACGAGATCTATCAAATTCCGAGAGATTGATACATTATTCTGGGACACCCTGTAAACAGGGTGTCCAGGAAAATGTGGGAAATCTTTCGGATTCAGAAAGAATATAAAAAAGAACATGACAAGTTTTTATAATTTTTTTTGCTACAAAAATATGGCCCCTAAAGAACGCCCCTGAAAAATAGGTTTTTCTTGAATAACTTCTAAAGTACTTTACATAATCTAATAAAAATTAAGAATGATGTCCAGTAGTAAGGACCCCTTAAAATAGTATCCTTGCAATAATTTTAGTTTACCAGTAGCGGACTAAGTGTAACCCTGTAATGCTTATTCTTTTAACACCCTGTATGATAAAGACCTAAAAAATATTTTCTGATAGCTTGAACCTCTACTAAAGAATATTAATACTTGTTTACCATTGATAAAATGAACCATTTTCGGGAAAAAAAATAAACCAACAATTGTTTCACTTTTAATAAAGCGTTGAAAACAAAAATCAAGTCAGTAACCTTAAGACCTAATTTGAAATAATTTATCAAAAACTTCATAAGTAGGTTCAACATGGGTTCCGTTAACTCTAACACTCGCGGGCACGACGGATAGAGAATTGCTGTATCCGCATTGTTTCTTAGCGCATCACAATGAAACGTTAATTTTCCGTAGAAGCTCCTCCCTATTATTGACCGCCGTGGAATATACCAAGATTTTGAGGTATCCCCATAGGTAAGAATCAATCGGAGTCAGGTCGGGAGATCTAGGAGGCCAGGCAATAGGTCCACCTCTCCCAATCCAAGGGTTTGGATATACGTTATTTTGGTGCACCCGCACAGCAATGCTACACTGAGGTGGTACCCCATCGTGCATGAAGTACATGTTTCGGTTGGTTTCAAGTGATAAATGCTCTATTAAATTTTGAAAAGCATTCTGGAGTAACTCCAAATAAAGTTCTCCATTCAATCGCGCCGGCAATACAAATGGTCCAATCAAAAAATGTCCAATGATCCCTGCCCTGATGTTAATTCGTTCGAACTTATGTTGATGATGCGCAACAATGGTGGCATGATGATTTTCTTCAGCCCATACGTGTGAGTTGTGTAAATTTGTGAAATCTGCTTTATCTGTGAAGCGAAGTTTGCGTTGTTTCGTTGCTTTTCCACTAGCCAGTTTGATAACTGCCTTCTACGAAGAAAATCTTCAGGAATCAGCTGGTGCGTTTTTATCAAATGATATGGGTATAACAGCTGCTCTCGAAGAACTTCATGTACTGTTGTGTGTGCTGGTTGAAGTTGTTAATATTGCCTTATTCACTAAAACAACCCCCGTTCTCCCTTAGACGTTGGTCGACTCGTTGAAATGTCTTCTAATTTGGAATAGCACGATTAGGAAATCTTTCATGATACAACCTTCCTGCTTCTAAAGCATTGCAAGATGCAAGACCATACATAAGATGCATACTTGCATACTCAATAAAAGTGTATTCCATATTTCGAATAAGTTCACAATGAAATTAAACACCAAATCCGAAAATCAGTGAATTATTGGTTTTTGAAGAAATGTTAATATCAATTAATGTGTCAGCTAACCTAACCTTCCTGCTTCTAAAGCATTGCAAGATGCAAGACCATACATAAGATGCATACTTGCATACTCAATAAAAGTGTATTCCATATTTCGAATAAGTTCACAATGAAATTAAACACCAAATCCGAAAATCAGTGAATTATTGGTTTTTGAAGAAATGTTAATATCAATTAATGTGTCAGCGATGTGACATTATGAAAATTTCTAAAACCAACTGACTTGATTTTCGTTTTCAATAGTTTATTAAAAGTGAAACGTTTTTCCGTTTATTTTTTCTCGAAAACGGTTCATTTTATCGATAGTAAACAAGTACTACTCTTTTTTAGTAGAGGTTCAAGTTATCAGAAAACATTTTTTTAGGTCTTTATCATACAAGGTATTAAAACAACTTCAATCACAAATGGTCAAAGGAACTATTTCATGTCAAATACGTATTAAAATTGATTATACTGATTTTTTATGTCAAAATGAAAATGGTCTACAATTGTAGACCACGCGAGCAAATAAATTCGAAAAGAGGGCGCGAGTAACTGAGGGTTAAACTAATTTGCGAAACACTTTTGCCACTCCGAATGAGAAACTTCCAGAACATGCCTTAGGTTAAAAAATGTCAAAATACACGACGCAGTTGTCGGATGAGAGCTGTTAATAGTAAAAGTGCTAAAGGCACAAAATTTGAAAGGCAACCAACGTAGTGAAGAGATACTTACAATTCTTCCGCAGGAAAGTTGAGGGTAATACTAGCTTGTGAACCATCCCCATATTTCCAATAGCCAATGAATCCCATACCCACGTATAACACTGTGACGAAAACCATTCCTACATTCAGTACTCCACAATATCCACCAAAACCTTTGGGAGTTTTCATGTTATTCTCTAAGGCTATAACCTGAAACAGAAAATTTTAATATATCACACTACTAACAATTTCTAAGGAAAGTAGAAATATTTGAAAATACTCACCACGCCTACAGCTTCGAGTGCAAAAAGTGTTGTACCAAAGAATAGAGGAAACGTATACAATGTTCCAAAAGCTGGTCGATCACTAATGTCTGGTAAGTCTTGGAAAACATAATAACAAACTACTCCGAACGAAGCGAATGTTATAACATTTGCTAATGTTGAAAATGGCGCCAGAAGTTTCAGGTTTCTTATGCAATTGATCAAAACAAAGGGGACAAAAGTCATCAATATATACTGAGTTAACGTGAAATCTGGGTCTGTATATTCGTCCACAACAGCCTTTATATTTTTTGCTACGAAAACAATATATACACAACAGATGCCCAGTTGATAAATTATCAGAAAGAAATCCACCAATAACCTGAAAATAATTGAATAATATTAATCAGCAAATAAGAATGAAATGTGAATGAAAGTGTATTAACTGTATTATAGGGTGTTACATGATAGTATATCACAACTTGAGGGGGTAAACCTACGTGCAATTTTAAGAAAAAAGTTTATACATAGGTCTGCAAACGCTTCGTTACGCAGCTACAGGGTGTTGAAATTTCCGGAAAAAAATGTTTTTTTCTTCAAAATTACTGCAGTTTTCGGGATATTTAGCCTAAATTTGGAATGCAAGCTATTTTTCACAGCCTCCATCATTACACGTCCTAGATTTTAACTGAAATTCACAGGGCGTTTTCTTTTCCGAGGTCATGTCTTCTTTCAAACTTGTTTGCAGTACGCCACTGATCTGTGTACAATCAATTTTCGTCATCTTTGTTTAATTTAGAAACTTTTTTGACACTTGTAATTTTTTTGTATCTTCAACCGTTGTGAAAAATTATTGAATTTGAATTATTTGAATTGTATGTTATTCGCTAAATAAAAAAAATAATAGAAATACTGGATAGGTATGCCCAAAATTTGCTTTTATTTTGATAGCTTGTCTTATGAGATTCAACTTATTCAATATCAAACTAAAAAAAAAAGAAAAATTAAAAACTAAAGAAAATGCTGGAAGTGTCCTCCACCTGCAGGAGTCTGTCCTTCTTCGCATATTATCACGCACTCTTTGAAATATTCCTGTAGTATTTCTTATCCTGTCACAAGAGGTTACTATTCGATTTCTCAATTCTTCTATAGTGTTCACTGGAGTGGTATAAACTAAACTTTTAAGATATCCCTATAAGAAGAAGTCTAAACTATTTAAGTCTGGGGACCTAGGAGGCAACGGTTCTGGCCCACGCCAACCTATCCATCGGTGGTTGAATGTATAATTCAAGAATTTCCTAGCTTCTCCACCAAAATGTGCTGATGCCTTGTCATGCTTGAACTACATTATGTTTCTCACCAAAAGTGGCACACCCTCGAGCAATAAAGGTAACTCCTCCTCAAGAAATTGACGATAAGCGGGATCGTTCAGTTTGTTAGGCAAAAAAATGGCCCAATCGAATAATTTCCAATTATTCCGACCCAGACATTTAGTGAGAATTGTTCTTGATGATGAGATTCTTCAATCAAATGGGGGTTTTCTTAGCCCAATAATGATTCTTGTGAAAATTTGTGATAGCAGTTTTCGAAAAGTTAGCTTCGTCTGTGAACATTATTCCACTATCAAAATGAGCATTTTCTTTTATTTTATCTAAGAACCATCGCCAGAAACTCAGTCTTGAAGGAAAGTCACGAGGAAGTAGAGTTTGGACGCGTTAAATATAAATTGGGTACAATAAAAAGTCGTGGAGAATCCTCCAAACTAGAACATGTGAAATATTTAACTGATTTCCAAATTTTTCTTGTACACATATGAGGATTCAAATCAATACAATTCAAAACTGCTTCCTTAATATCTGGAGTTCTCATATTTTGAGTTGCACCTTTTAAATGATTATTTGCAGTAAAAGAACTAGTTTCCCTCAACCTTCTGTAGATATTTGAAAATGTTCGCCTGTCTGGTGTTACTCGATTTGGAGAGCGCACCTGATATAATCGCCTAGCTTCTGTTGTGTTTGCGTCAGCCAGACCGTACATGTAAAGGATATCAGCCAATTCAGCGTTAGTATAATTAGCCATTTTTTCCTTACAGCAATAACTTCAAAAGTCTTAAAACTAATCGTCAATTTTATAAACAATTAGAGCAGACACTGGTTCAACTTTAGCAACTGTCAAAATAAATAAATATAGCTTTCCATTCAGGGAATGTATACAATCGTTCAATAATTTTTTGATCGGTTGGAGATATGAAAAAATCACAAGTATCGAAAAATGTTTTTAAATTGAACGAAGATGACGAAAATTGATTGTATGCTGATCAGTGGCGTACTGCAAAAAAGTTTGAAAGTGTGAGAGGGCAAAAGTAGACATGGCTCCGGAAAAGAAAGCTCCTTGTAGATTCTAGTTAAAATTAAGGAAGTGTAATGATAGAGGCTGTAAAAAATAGCTTGCATTCCAAATTTGGGTTGAAGATCTTAAAAACTGCAGGAATTTTCAAGAAAAAACCATTTTTTTCCGGAAATTTCAACACCCTGTAGCTCCGTAACGAAGCTTTTGCGGACCTATCATTATATGAACTTTTTTCTTAAAATTGCACGTAGATTTACCTCCTCAAGTTGTGACATATTATTATGTAATGCACTGTATAAAGGTTGTTCCATCTCAAAGAAGCCACCGTGCAAATTTCCTATCTCGTATTAACAAAATTCCGTTCTTATGGAATATTTCCTCTGGCGAGAATTATTGCATCTACGATTCATACTAAAATCAATGACCTTATGGTATTCTGATCCCTTTCGTTCCAACTTTCAGTCTATTCTGAACCTCGTTCACGATAGCTGGCTGGTTTTGGTATCTTGATCTTCTATTTTTAATAGAACCAGACATGTTCGATGGGATTGAAGTCTGGACTTCATGTAGACACACCATTGAAATTATCTCGTACCATTGAACATTTAGAGTTCTATCATTTACGATGACCAGATCAGTGCATTTGAAGAAATTCCACCTCATACCATTATTGAACATGTACCAAAATCTTAGGTGGGTATATCTCTCATTTCGACCTCTGTACAATGGAGAACGTCGATCACAATGAAAAAGATAAAATCTCGACTCATCTGTAAACAAAACAACAAACGAATTGACATGTTCTCTGTCGAAAGTTAATCGTACTCTTCTATGTGCTGCGATTAGAGCTGGGTCTCGAGCTGGGTCTCGAGCTCGAGACTTCAAAGCAAATTCCCTGAGACGTATCGTTTCAGTACTAATTTGCACTCCATTCTTCTGTCGAAGATGCATTTGAAGGTACCTAGCAATTGCGAACCGTCTCAATGAGGAAATTCTTAAATAACAGTTATGAATCAACGTTATTGCTAGAAATATTTTTTGCCCATATCTCCACTCATGATTACCAGTCTTCCTGTACCTGAGAATCATTCTAGGACACCTCAACCTTTTGGCCTGTGCTAGTATAAGTTATCTAAAGCAGTGGTTTCCGATGACACATTCCTTCCGCGGTAAATTTTCATGATTCGCGTAGCATTACTACCGAAAATTAAGATTTTCATGAAGCATAAACATCACTCGCAAAAATTGATCAACAACTGTTGTTATCAATACGAGGTATGTCAATTAAATTCGCGGAAAAGTGCTCGGACGGTCCGGAAAGTACATAAATACTTGAAAATGCCTTATATTCCTCCGCAATATTCTTCCTCGAGTTTGATGCACCGGCACCACCGTTGAACCCACTATTGGAAGCACACTCAGAACCCCCCGAAGATAGGTCGCTCCGAAACTCCGTCATATCTATTTCCTTTGAGGTACGACTTCAAATGTGGGAACAGATGGAAGTCACAGGTGGACATATCTGGACTGAAGGGGGGGTGTTGAAGTGTTGGAATGCCGTTTTAGGTTAAAAAATCACGAACTGCGAATGACGAACGGGCCGTATCATTATCATGATTGACATACCCATCCGCGCTCCGCCAATTCGAGTCATACACGAAACAGACGGGCCTTCAGACGTTTCAGTACTCCAATGTAGAATACTGCGTTGACTGTCTGACCTGTTGAAACGTATTCGTGGTGTATAACTCCATTAAAATCGAAAAATGCCATGAGTAAAGATCTCACTTTCGATTTTGACATTCTGGCTTTCGTGGGGCGCTTACCCCCTTATCTGCCCACTGCACGCTCTGCCTTTTACTCGCAGCGTCGTATTCGGACATCCACGATTCGTCACCAGTGATAACATTCGTCAATTCGAGAAATCATGTCTTGACAGATGGACAATCGGAGCTCTTTCTGCTCAACTGTGAGCACTTTGGGTTTCGAGAGGTGGAGGAAGCTCACTCGCGAGGATCATCCTCCGCTGACTCTCTGCCGCTTCTGAACCGCTTTGCCCAATCGTAGACAGCTGATTTTTTCAGACAATCCTCCTTATACACGTCGGTTAACTGTTTCATAATTTCCATAGAAGTTTCGCCGCGTTTCACCAAAAATTTAATCACTATTCTTTGCTTAGTTATTTTATCATCCATCTTCACGACTTCGGGTCAAAACAGGTCGATGTTCAAAGGACAATAAAACACGAAGTATACAACCGATCAACACGAAACTTGCACAGCCTGACGCAGAAATGAATTTTGTTCCGAATGAAACCAATGCGAACGCTGCAGAGTTACCAACCGCCGTAGCATTGCCAACTTCCGCGAACTCAATTGACGTACCTCGTATGTGGTGGAATCTTGCAAAATCTCAGTTTCTTTCTTTCATATTAATAATTAGTTGTCTACCAAGAAAATAAATTTGAAATACATTCTTTCGAAAAAGTACTGGTAACTGGTCGATGAAATACGAAATATTTATTTTTCATCCAAATTTACTGTATCGCCTTCATAGCAGGTCCCTTCCGAAATAATTCAATTTACATTATACAATCATCGAAATGTTTTTCAAACGCTTTCTTAGGAATCGACTTTCTCCTTTATGTCTTCTATCGATTCAAAACGGTTATTTCAAAGTAGTTGAGTTTTGGAAAAAGAAAAAAGTCGGCCGAAGGCATATCAGGTGAATACGATGTTCGATGGTATTTGTTGAGTTTTTGGTCAGAAATTCATTCACAATGATAGTCTTGTGAGATGGTGCATTATGATGGTACAAAATCCATGAGATTATTTTTAATTGGCATTTTAATAGGCATTGAACTCGACAATATATAAATATATATATATATATATATATATATATATATATATATATATATATATATATATATATATATATATATATATATATATATATATTATCAAAATCCTTTTAACATCTGAAATGGTGTAGGGTCTACAATATATTAACATTTCATGAAAACTCGATATATCAACAGTATTGTTCATATATGAACGATTGTTTTCGCCTCTGTCCAATTTTTGCCCTGTTGTCCCAAAATTTCCGCTATTACTCCATCTCGTGTTTGTCGTGGTGTCACACTATAACTTGTACACTGCCATTGGCTGCTGTACGCCGGAGAGCAATAGAATCGTGGATGTTAATAAGACCTGTTTATTTAAAATTTGGACGCCACTCAGTTTAAAAAAAAATCTCACTTACGTAATGAAAAAACTGAGAAATTATTGTATACGATAATACGTACTTTACGTATATTCAGTGAGGTGAGTAATATGCTCGATGTTCTCTTGAAAGTTGAAAAGAAACACTTATATAATATCACTATTATAATGAAAAGAAGGTAAGTACTTATATCTATCCCAAACAATGGTAGGACTTATCAAAATCTTACTCAAATTTATGATATTTCAGAGGGTTGGTGTGGTACTTTGGTAGGTTGATACGTAGATAAATATAACGTTGGATAACGTAGCAGGTGTTAGAAATCAAAATGGAGTATACTGGCCTTGTTCATATTGGATGGCAACCTCAGATAAGTGTAACTTCTCCGTAGTAGAAACTTCCACAATTCGAAATTAATTTGTACTTCCTCGATTGCAGGAATATGGAATGAATATACCTCGACTGTAGGTAGTCAGTGGTAATTTGAGACCATCAACTATGGACGGGCCCCAGAAAAAAAACCCTATAAAGTTAGATATGTGAATGTGATCTCGATTTGAGTCAAAGAAGATGAACGATTCATAAATATATGTTGGAAAACTCACCTCAAGAGGGTTTGGCGATATACGATAGGATATCTACTCTATAAGAAACTATAAATGATTCGATATAATTCGAACGATATTTCGTATTTCCGGTGCCTCTCCTCAAGATTCGTGCATCCTCCCAAGGGAATAAAAAACTTACTTTACGAATCGAAAGCGGCAGGTCATCTGGTGTCACATATTTAAATTACTTCTTTCCTTCAGGTGGAAATTAATTAAATTTGAATTGTATATCGCCATCATTCTCATAGAGGGACACAAAATTATATCGAGAGTAGAAATCACACCCATATCCAACAATTACAGATTTAAATTTCATTCGAGAACTCTTTATTCTCAGTTTTCATTCAGAGACGTTCAGGACATTTTCGTACCGCGAAATAATGCGAAAATACATGCGACGTAGTTGATTTAATTTATTTAAGTGTTCATTTCAGATGTATTATAATATAATAATAAATAGTTTCGTTATTGGATTTTTGAATGCTACAGTGGTCTACCTCTTTTCATCTTTCCGTTAGTCTTTGACTCCCATATAGTTTGACTTGCCGTGTATTATCCATTCTCTGAAGATGTCCCCACCAGCTGAGCTGCCTTTCCTCTATAAATTTCAAAGTTGATTCAATTCCTAATTCGTTTTGAATGTCAATGTTCTGTAGGTTATCTTTCTTTGTGACTCCCTTACCCTCCTAAGATATTTCATTTCGATAGCTTGAATTTTACTTTTTTGGTTTTTATCTAGAACCCATGACTAACATCCAAATGTCTGTATTGGCCTATAGATAGATGTGAATACTTTCATTTTTGTGGCTCTTGACACTTCTTTCTTATTTATGAAACTGTTGCTGATAGCATAATATGCCTTCATGGTCTTTTCGATCCTATCATTGATTTCAGCATCTTGCTTTCCAGATTCTTCGAGCTCAACTCCTGAGTACTTATATTTTTCCACTTGTTCTATTTTTGTTCTATTTCTATCTTTTCATTGCTGGCCATTATCATTATATCATCTGCGTATGCCCTTTCTGATACTTGCTGTAAGTTTCTATATCCAATCTGGATTTTCCTCACTTCCATCGAGCAATTTTTTATTATTTCATACATAAAGATTATAAACAACAGATGACTAATCCCACCCCCCCTGTCTAAGTCCCTCCGTTGTCTTGAAATAATCCCATCTCCTGTTTCCGCTTATAATGGAATTTTTATCACTTTCATATATCTTTATTATCAGTCTTATAATCTTTGCTTTGATTCTTGTTCTATGTAGTATTTCCCATAATCTTCGTCTACGCACCCTATCAAAAGCTTTTCCTAAGTCCATGAATGCGAGGTATATTTTCTTCTTCATACTGTTAGTTTTTTCCATGAATATCTTCATGATGAATGATCTTGAAGACTTCTTTCCTTTAGAAATCCACTTTGTGGCCTTAGCTTCATATCTATTATTTGTTTATATATTTTCATAGCGGTGTATAATAGCGTGATTCCTCTATAGTTGCTACATTAATGTTTGTCTCCTGATTTGTAAATTGGGATGTTCATTGAAATCTGCAAGTCTTTCGGTATTTTTTCTTCTTGCCATACCCTAATATTTATTTTCAAAAGTACGTCTTGTCCATATTGTCCCATTCCTGGATCATTTCGGTCGTAATCTTGTCATAGCCTGGGGCTTTTCCATTTTTGAGCGTTTTATAGCTTCCTGTAATTCCTGTTTTGTTATCTCTTCTTGGTCTCTATCTTCGTCTATTCAAACTTCACTATCCTCTAATCCGTTTCCTCCACTTCCAAGTAGCTCATGAAAATATTGCTTTCATCTTTCCATTTCTTTCCTGTCATCTATGAGTATTTCTCCTTTTTGTCCTTGATGTTATAAATGTCAGAGTTCTTTTTCCCTCTTCATGATTGAACTATTTTATAGAACAGCTTTTGGTTTGCTTTGCTCTCGGCTTCTATTTTTTCTCCGAATTCTACCCATTTTCTTCTTTTAGATGCCAAGACTAGATATTTCTCTCGTTTTCTTGCTTGTTTGTATAACGCATATATCTCTATAGTTTTAAAGTTGAGATAATTTGCCCATGCTCTCTTCTTAATTATTAATTCGTTGCTAACATATAAATTATGAGAATAACTATTACTATGAATAGATGAGTAAGTAAACCAAGTAAACTGACATATCTCTCAACGAAGCGATTAATATACTACACAAAAAAACAGTAAATAAATAATCACAAGTCTACAAATTTAATTTATATGTCATAAAAGTTTTGTGAAAAGTACTCTGTTGTATGAAAAGATCTGAATTTTGGTTTGCAAAGTTGCCTCTAAGATGTAAGTAGAAGTCAAAGTCAGAATACTTTCAGCTTCCACGCTGTATATTTATTTTCACAAATATGGCATTTTTTGACGAATTTGCTCTCTCAAATGCTGCAAACGCTCAAGGAATATTCTTTATTTACCGTCTGACCTTCTAACCAGAATTCACAACACAGCAATAATAAAAAAAATGTTGACATTACTTTGACTTTTGATTGACTTTGACCTGGTTTTTTGGGTTTTCTGTTCAGTAAGAAGGCTTGTTGATTGGTTTCCACATCAAACTCATAACCCATGTCTCATCACCAGTTACAAGGCGTTTTATGAATTCGGGGTTGAAAGTGACTCGTTCTAGATTGTCTTCAGCCAGCTTTACGCGATTCAATTTTTAAAGAAAATTCAGATCTTTTGGAACGAGTCGAGCGGCAACGCGTTTCATACCCAACCAATCGTTTGAAATGACACGAATTGATTCGTAAGACGCAGAAAGTTCATTGTCTATTCATCTCAAAGTTAAATGTCGATTTGCAATCACCATTACGTTCATTTTTGGATGTTAACTTCAATTGAAGATGTTGTGGGCCGACCAAATGGAGGTAAATCTTCCACCACATCTCGGCCGCTGTTAAACGCATTGTACCATTCATATTCATGTGTTATTGATGAAGTCGATTCACCGTAGGCCTTTTGTGAAACATTTAGCAATTTTTCGTATGCAATACAAATACAAACTTTGAAACAAAATTCTTTGTTCTATATTGTTATCCATTGTAAAAATCGCGACACACTTGTGAGAGCTGTCAAAATCGAGCACTGTAAACAAACTAAAGGACAGATCGCGTCAGTATAGAAAACAGTTGTGCCAACTTATTAACAACAAAATTTTCGCCAATCGTTTGCAGCAGATGTTGTAAATAATCAATCCTTGTACTTTGTTGAAAGAATGTAATATCATAATTAACTTGTGTATTGTAGAAAAATTGATAAATCATGTGTGGAATATCTTTGAAATATAAATACTTACGGGGAGAATCTTGCGTAGGGTCTAAGGCACTGTGGACCTGATTCTAAAGCAATTTTCATCGATTCCGGATAAGTAAGTATAGGTACCCTCAATCTCTTGCATAATACATATTGGGATTGAACCTAAAAATAACCTGACATTGAAATGTAAAGAGGAAACCGTTTCGTTCATAACTAAGACTACTAAGATAATTCCCGATGTATTCAAATAATGAGTCCCTTTTAATAGTTTGTGAAGTGCATACCTAATGTTGGGTTTTTCCAATTCCAAATAACGATCTATTCATATACAGTGTGTTCCAACGAACACCCTTTATCTCCAGATGGATTGATTTTGTCGAAAAGAGCTGAGACACATCTATTTTTGATCAGAGAGGGACCAATTTCTGAGTCGGTTCGGAGCATGTAAAATTATTTGATTCATTATTCAAATCGTCACCAATTTGAATATCTTCTTTATGAATGTCGAAGAAAAAGATGAAAAACTTCTCGAAACGGCGTCGAAATGTGCATAACAAAAATACATAATCAACAAGTACTTAATTTTCTCCCCTGAATTGCCTCTACTAATTACACAGTGCGTGAAAATGACACTTCAAAATTCTAACGCGCGGGAGACATACCTAGTAAACCTATATCGGGTACGCTGAATCCAGTGGTAACCACCGTTTTTGAAAGTCAGCTCTTGTTTAGGAGATATTCGCCTTTGAAGTTAGCTGATTTTAGTAGGGTTCCTCGCTAATGACTTCAGTACATTATATGCTTGTAATTCCCAAACCGTTCGGAATATTGCTTTTCTGTCTTCGGCAAAGTTTTAGCTATTGTCATGGCCAACAACTTTTCTGAATATACCAATATAGAAAAACCTCATTCAAACACCGTTTCTTAACAAAATGTCTAAAAAACTCCATTTCTTTGCCATTTTTTCATTAATTTTCGTTTAAATTATAAGAAAATCAAGGAATTTCGCTTTAAAATCTTAAAATAAGAAAAGAAAACACATTTCCTATAGATAAATCAAAAAATTTAAACGCACAATCATGATTTTAACTCAAATTTCTCACAGATGTCACTGTTAATACGTATTCATTAGTATTGTCACTGATGTTACTACGTATTTTGCTATGTATTTGTGTGCCATTTTTCATAGTCTTAGTTCTGATATTTCTTAATTTGACATTTCTTGTTGAAGTTTCTTTGTTTACACAAGTTATATATTTGGTAAAAATATCAAAAATGAATTCGTGCAGTAAATTTAACAAATTTTGCTACATTTGTGGAAAGTTTACTATAATGACAAGCAAGCGTTTCTGAAGAAATTGCTGAATCGTACTCACAATATAACTGTAATCAAAGATGAGAACTGGGCTCCAAAAATCGTTTGTACTGGTTGTGTCATAAGATTGAGTGGATGGAAAAGAGGTAAAATGAAATGATTTATCATTTATTTCAAAATTATATCAATTGAAGCTATTTTTATTTCAGGTGAATTCCAATCTATGCCTCTTGGCATTCCAGTAATTTGGACAAATCCTCAAGAACAAAATCTAGATGACTGTTTTACTGGTGTTAATGTAATTGTCGGATTGAACAGAGCTAAAAAACGTAAAGTTGAACTCAGAGAAACTCGGTTTGTTCAGTTGGCGTTACAACATTCGGAATCCATTCCAATGCCGAAAAGACCCAGTCCGACAGAAGAGTACATTCCATCTATTTTTGATACTATTGGCGAAACGTCTGCATCGGTTTATGTACCATCAAATGTATCTCCACAATGTAATCATGCCGAATTTTCTCAAAAAGATCTGGATAAAATTATTCGTCGATTGAAATTATCGCAGCGTCAGTCCATTATTTTGACTCAGGAATTGAAAAAAAAGAATGTCTTAGCACCTGATGTGAAAGTATATGGAGCAATCGGCCTTCATAGACAGTTCACTGCTTTATTCAAATCCATCGAAGACAATTCATTCCCGTACTGTACTGATATCAAGGAATTGATATTAAAAATGCATCATGAGTATAAACCAGAAGACTGGCGTCTTTTCATCGATTCGTCCAAAAGTAGTCTCAAGGCGGTTTTTCTTCATGTCACAAACTCATAAAACAGTGTCCCGATTGCCATCAGCACAAAAACGAAAGAAAATTACGAATCATTGAAAAAAATCCTTGATTTGGTGAAATATGAAGACCATCGTTGGAAGATTTGTGCAGATTTGTGATAACTCTTTTGAGAGGAATGCAGACGGAATATACGAAAAACAAGTGTTTTATATGTTTATGGGATACTCGATATGCCGGCGACCAATATGCCAATAAAAGCTGGCCTATAAGACAAGGATTCAAATTGCGTCTAGAAAACGTCGTTGAAATTCCACTTGTGCCAATCGAAAAAGTGTTGCTTTCACCTCTGCATATCAAGCTTGGGATTGTTAAAAATTTCATCAAGGCCCTAGATCCTGAAAGCATGCATTCAATGAGTTGAAGCGAATTTTCCCAAGATTGAGTGGAATGAAAATAAAAGAAGGTTTGTGTGAAACTATATACGTACCAATCAACCTAACAAATTCAATATTTAACACATATTTTCTCGAATTATTTTATTACAGGCATACTCAATGGACCTAATATTCGACGCTTGATGAGAGACCAACAATTCAAAAACAGTTTGTCGAATTTGCAGCTCGTTGCTTGAGATTGCGTCAAAGGAGTCATCGAAAATGTAGTTGGAATTTGTCGTGCGAAAACTGGCGCATACACGTTGAAAATATGCTCGTTACTTTCCGTAACATCGGTGTAAAAATGTCTCTGAAAATTCATTTTTTACATTCCCATGCAGACAAGTTTGCCGAACAATCACCACGTGAATCAGATGAGCATGGTGAACGGTTTCATCAGGTGACGGCTAGGCTTGAGCACTGGTATAGTGGAAAAAAACTTGATTCTCTATTAGGAGACATTTTCTGGAATTCACAGCAAGATGAAAATGGAGAAGAAGAAGAATGAACATGAATTTATATGTTTATTTGTTGAAAATTGTTGGAATTGGAATAAAAATTTGAGTTAAAATCATGATTGTGCGTTTAAATTTTTTGATATAACTATAGGAAATGTGTTTTCTTTTCTTATTTTAAGATTTTAAAGTGAAATTCTCTTGATTTCTCTATTATTTAGACGAAAATTAACGAAAAAATGGCAAAGAAGTGGAGTTTTTTGGATATTTTGTTAAGAAACGGTATTTGAATGAGGTTTTTCCATATTGGTATATTCAGAAAAATTGTTGGCCATGACAATAGCTAAAACTTTGCCGAAGACAGTAAAGCGATATGCCGAACGGTTTGGGAATTACAAGCATATAATGTACTGAAGTCATAAGCGACGAACCCTACTAAAATCAGCTAACTTCAAAGGTGAATATCTCCTAAACAAGAGCTAACTTTCAAAAACGGTGGTTATCACTGGATTCAGCGTACCCGATATAGGTTTACTAGGTATGTCTCCCGCGTGTTAGAATTTTAAACTAGCACAGTGATTGATCCGTGAACAATGTTGTTATGTTATATTCTCATTGATTTCGCGAGATGAATACTTACTAAAACATGAAGGCAGTATGTACAGAGGGCTCCTATCAAAAATGTACAAACTAATCCATTTAGCATGCCAGCATTCTTGAAAGCTTCTGGCATTGCTAGGATGCCAGTTCCTAAACATCCTTTAAGTAGATGAATGAGAGTTTCCATATTACTGAAAGATATAAAAATTGGATCAACTAAAACATTCATATAAGGTTAGTTTTATTATTATTATTTTTATTCCTACAACTTCGTCTAATAAGTTCATTTATACCGACAATACTACTCCACATTATTATCACGATAACTTGGAAATTATTAAACCACTTCTGATTTGGAAATTCTGAATAAGATCTTCAGAGTAATTCGTTTAGATTCCAATTCTTCGAGAACTGAGGTATCTTATTTTGATCTGAATACTTTCACATCCCATAACAATAAACTGAGGTGAAAACTGAAAACAAGGAAAGATATTCTGCAAAATATAGTTGGTTGGGTTCACTAGGGGTGCCAATATTCATACGCTTCGAACTGTTGTTCTTGGTCTTTTGTACAGCTGTTTATATTGTTTTGTCCTGCTAAATTGTATTTATGTGAATGGTATTGGTTTCTAATGGAATTATGCAATGAGAGTCATGAGTTCATCTCTCATTCCTTAGCTATACGTTCTTTGCAATATAATTTCTCAACATATTCGTAGACAACCAACTTGGGATAAGTATCATTCTCTTGCAAAACTTTTCCCAATTACCCACAAATGTCAAAATCCTCCTGTTTTGAGATTAAAATCGCTTGGTATTATGTTAACTTTTTTCTATGCATCAGCCCTTTGGAAAAGTAAATGGAATGAAGTTGTTATTTTCAATAAGTTCATTGCGTAAAATTATACTCAGAAAGTCTATGGATTTGGTGTTAGTAGAAAAATTTATTGTACTTTAGAATATGTACAGGGTGGGCAAATTTCGATGTATTTGTACGGCAGCTATGTGAAATATTGCAGTTAAAAAAAATTGAACTTATTTTCAGGGACTAGTTTAGTAGTGCCAAAATTTTGCTGATATCTCTTTCCGTTCTGCACTTATTCAAAATTTCTCGAAAAACCTGAAATAGCCACAATTCCATAGGTGTATCTCATCAACGACGAGATAATATTTATTTCTATGGTTTGATTCGATTTTGACCATATTAATTAACTGTGGTCTTAGAATTTGACACTTACGATTCCAGTTTCAGCTTAGGTATTAATGTTTATTGAATATCGAAATAGCTGCTTGTTAGTTGTATGTTCCAACTATTACATTTAAGAATTTGTTTACTTGAGACTTTAGTTGTTTCAAGATTCAGAATAGAAATCATAACTATGAAAATTATGAAAAGTTCGATATGATGGAATGTTATATTCTTAGTGGGTATGATTCAGCAGCAACGGCCGAAACATACTTCAATCGGTATCCTAAAAGACATCAGCCAAATAAATCTATTTTTCGAAGAATGAAAGATAATCTTATAGTGGCTCATTCAGAAAATCAAAAAAAAAATATCATGTAGGTGAGAGGGAGAGAGCAACGATCGAAGTGATAGGTGCTGTAACGGCCAAACCTTCAATTTCAAGTAGACAAATAGAAGCAGAAACAGGAATTTCGAGACGTCAGGCGCTTGGCATTCTGGAGGAGAACCTTTTTATACCCTACAAAATGTGAGTACCCCAACTTTTGCAGCCAGGGAATCCACCTCGCTGACTTAACTTCTGCAGTTGGTATCTAGAAAATATCCAAGAAATCCCAGACTTTTTTAGAGAAGTCATAAGATGTTGATGAAAATTTGAATGGAGCACGTTATGAAGAAATCATCAACAATTATATCATTGAAGGATTTCTCGATCAACTTTCGTTAGCACAAAGATCAAATATCTTATTCAACGCCGAACAAGGGCCATCACTGATCTGTTGAATTTGAATTTTGGACATAACTGGATAGGGACTAAAGGTCCTGTGAGATGGCCGCCTCGTTCCCCTAACTTGACGCCACTAGAGTTTTTCTTTGGGGTCATGTTGAGGATTCATTCTACAAGAGGAACAGTAACAAGTAGAAGAGTTAAAACAAAATTTCAGGGAATGCCTTGATTCTGTTAGCAATATTCATATTGTCAATACCTGACGTAGTGTTTCTCGGCAATGTTATTTATGTATTGAAAAAAATGGTAACATTTCTGAATATTTGCGGTAAAGTAGTTTCTCCCATTTGTATCTTTAGGACTTTTTGTTTCTGTTAAAGATTTTCGTATGGCTTTCGTTTGAGAAAAGTTTTATGTCATAGGTCTTGTTTTTCATAATAATATATTTTTTACTCGCATAACTTTCTAATCATTCTCATAAAATATTACCAAAGCAACATGCATGGACTCATATGTTACGTAGATTCCTCGGGTTGGCAAGTTTTGAATTTCAGAAAAATTAATGTTTATCTGTAATTCGATTTATGAAGAGTAGAAGTGATTGTCCAACTCTAAGACCACAGTTAATTATTCCGGTCTAAATCGAAACAAACGTGATCGTGAAAAGAATCTTTAAAATCTGTGGTTTTCAGTGATAGAATAATAAGATGGGCATGCATCTAATGAATGGAACTGTGGAAGTTTCAGGTTTATCTCTGAAAAATGTATTGAAAAAAAATTGCTTCATTCAATAGGGGTAAAATTTTCTATGGTTTGTATTTAAAAAGAAAAATTTTGGCAACGCTAAACTAGTCTCTGAAAATAGAGAGGAGGTGAGGGTTCATTTTTCTCTATCTGCAATATTTCACAAAGCTGCCGTACAAATACATTGAAATTTGCCCATCCTGTATATTGAAAGTTCGTTATTCGAACTTCGAACTTCCTATATTCCCGTTTTCACTATCCTCAAAAAAAAATGCCACCCAAGTCTTATATTCCCGGCTAAAGATTTCTTTATTCGCGGATCTAATCAGTACATCGGTATATATATATATATATATATATATATATATATATATATATATATATATATATATATATATATATATATATATATATATATATATATATATATATATATATATATATATTTATTAATGAATAGAAATACGATCATAAGAAACAAGTACTGTGTTTTAAGGAATTTTACTTAATAATTGCGATTCGTAACGCGTTTCACTACACCGTAGCTTCTTCAGACGAATGAATATACAGAAAAATATAAATGAGAATATAACTATAAATGTTCTTGAGTAATTAAAAGCTTATTGGGTTGATTCTTCTTAAGTGGTTATTTATGACAGGTATATCCAATAAAATTAAGGAATAGATTGCTCCCGAAAAGATTCAATAGAGGTGAAGGGCTTAAATCGACTTGTTCATTGATGAGTCTACCTGGTGATTGTATTTATTGATTTCTGAAGTTTCCCAAAGATCTACCTTCAATATTTATTATCTGTATGCAAAATTTCAAACTGTGGGTCGAAAGAATGATTATTTTCTGAGAGATGATTCGCGTATTTGAATCTGTAATTTGAATCTGATTTTTATACAAACACTCAGGTAGACTCATCAATGAACAAGTCGATTTAAGCCCTTCACCTCTATTGAAAACTTAATTTTATTGATATACCTGTCATAAATAACCACTTAAGAAGAATCAACCCAATAAGCTTTTAATTACTCAAGAACATTTATAGTTATATTCTCATTTATATTTTTCTGTATATTCATTCGTCTGAAGAAGCTACGGTGTAGTGAAACGCGTTACGAATCGCAATTATTAAGTAAAATTCCTTAAAACACAGTACTTGTTTTTTATTATTGATAATGGAATTTTACCAAGTAAAAGCCTCCCAAATTCAAATGAATAGAAATACGTATCATTTGTTAACGCGTCGTCATATGGACTAATAAAAAAGTAAAATAGACCTTATTACTATTACGCCTAAACTATGTTTCTGAAAGATATCGCCGCTGCATTAATTCGATTTTCCCTTTGACATAAGCCGCCTTCGGTGTTTCACTTGCGTGTTACTTATTAGGCGTTCCGTCCTTTGGTAAAAGCCGCTTTGTGTTTTTTAATGTTTCATTTTTCCATTCATCACTAAAATTGTGATCAAGTGATGCGTCTCCATTGTTTTCTTCCTAATTCATAGAGACGTCAAAAAAAATTGAAAAACGAGCTTCGATACGAAAAAAATCAGTGTTTCCTTTTAAAGTGAAAATAGAAATGCTTGATCGTTTATGCATTGAAGAGTCCTTTGCATGCATAGCACGCTCATTCAATGTTAACGAAATAACTGTACAATCGATAAAAACATCCGAAGTTGAAATAAGGTCGTCTATAACTTCTACTTCATTGTCAGCGAAAAATCGAATACCACAATAAAAAAAGAGTGCCCCTGATTGATCCAATTATCCGAGAGAAGACTAAGCGTCTTCACGCACATTTTAAAGAACCTGGTGGTAGTTGTGGTAGTGGAGGATTTCAAGCATTGGAAGGTTGGTTTAATAAATTTAAGGTACGACAATCATTGCGTAACATTAAACGCATCTGTTGACACTGCTATAGCAGTGGAAGGAAAGATCAGAAAACCTAGTAGCTGATGGATGATACACACCTAAGCAAATATTTAATGCAGACAAAACTGCACTGTTTTGGAAGAGAATATCAAACAAAACATTCATTCCCAAAAGCGGAAAGGCTGTCCCTGGATTTAAGGCAGCAGTGGATAAAGTTTCACTGCTGCTATGTTCTAATGCAGGGGTGCTCAAACTTGTACTGCTGGCGATCTACCTCAATATTTTTAGACTACTTACGATCGACTCTGAGAGGCTGCAAGTATGTGTGATGCAGAGTCGTACACACACGATACACCCTACCTACCTACCTACCTAGGCAGGGTGTACTGTAGCATATATAGATATCAACTTTCCGTACAATATAAATTAATTTAGTCAAGGTTTGGTTTAGGTTAGGTTCTTCTCTATAATACTGATGAAAAAACTCATAGTTATTCAAAATTGCAAGTTTTTTGGTTGTTACAAAACAAAAGAGTTACATACGGTGTTAAACTTAACTAAAAATTGACTTTGGATGTTAAAGCGTGGTACTGTATGTCCTCAGCATACTTTTCATAAGATGAGTGCTAATAGCAAACATGATGACATCTGATAGTCAGTTAGTCGATTGCGATATTTTGACTTAATTATCTTCATTTCAGGAAATGAAGACTCGCACAAGTAAGTTGACCTAAACATTGCCGTCAGTTGAAGGGCAATTCGCCTTAGATTCGGATATTTATCTTCAGATATAAAACATCAGAAATTTGTATCAGATGCTGTAGCTTTGAGATTTATATCTGATATAATCTGTACCAACTCATTTTCAACAGAACATAAGTTCATATTAAAGTGACTTGCTATTTCAGTAGCTAATTCCTCAATGTTTTTACATGAAAAAGGATAACTCATAAATGATGCTATATTTGCCAATTTATTGCAATCATAAAAACTCATTTCGAATTGTTCCAAAATATTTGATAATTCAGCCTCATACGTATCATAATTCAACTGAGGAATCCTTGATTTCAAAGACTTAAAAAATTTCTGATCCTTTCTTTTCAGTTGATCTATCATAAGTTGCAATTCTTTTTTGAATGCGTTTACTACTTTAATCATCTCAATAATAGTTTTGCCTTTATATTGAAGCTCCAAGTTAATAGTGTTTAAGTGCATTGTGATGTCAGTCAAAAATGCAAAATCAGTCAGCCATTTTTCGTTTTTCAACATCTGATTGTCATCACCTCTTTCGTCTAGAAAAGCTGGTATTTCGGGCAATAATTCATGAAACCTTTCTAGGAATTTTCCGCGACTCAACCACCTGACGTCCGTGTGAAGAACTAAATCATTGTGTTCAGCTGACTCCCAGCTTCCAAATGCAACTTAAAGAGCCCCCGTTGCAAGCTACGTTCACGGAAGGAATTTTTGTTGCAATGCCCATAATTTCCTCCGTGTTTAAGACTTTTGAACACAAAACTTGTTGATATATAATGTAATGGAATGAAAAAATGAAGGAAAATCTTCATTAGCTCGACAGAATGCCACAAAACCGTTTTTGTTTCCAGTCATTGCTGGTGCTTCATCGGTTGTAATGTACGCTAATTCATTGTAGCTTGTAGTATTTTACAAAATTGAAGAAAACGCCATATATATCTTCGCCACGGTTCTTCCCCTTCAGACGAATGATTGTCAAAAAATCTTCCTTAGTCAACATCTCATTGAATACCATCACACTAAAAATACACAACTCAGCAGTATCTGTCATATCGGTGGATATGTTTATCTGCCATGTCCTGACTCATGACTTCAATACGCCTTGTGACAGTCGGACGAGATAACTGAAGTTCTCTAATAGCAGACATGATATCTGTTCTATTTTTGAAATCTCTAAATAAAGTCTCACCCGCTTCAATAAATGCTTCGTTCACAATCTATCCATCTTCGAATGGTTTCTTGTGTTTCCCCAATATATGAGATATTTTAGATAACGCGATCGTTGCAGCTTTTGATTGTTTGGCTGGTCATGTGAACATGGTTTGTTCTTTTTTCAAACAAGATATCAAATTATGTACTTTCCGTTTTCTTAATTCACTCTGTGGCGGAAAATCCTTTCCATAGTTTTTATGAACCGTTTTATGGTGCCTCTCTAAGCTACCATGCTTAGGTATTGCAACTGACACACGAAAAATAAGACAAATGCACTTATCCTTCACCATACAAAAGAAAAATTCTTCCTCCCAATAGTTATTAAAATAATACGTTTTAGATTTCTTCGTTGCACTCATTTTGTAAGTCTAGAAAACCGGTAAGAATAAAAAAGGCGGCTTTTGTTTGACAAGTACCGCGCGTTCCTTTGATAAAGCCACCTTTTGCCGTTAGCGGAGTGTTATTTTATTACGTAATGAATTTTTGTAGTTTAGTTATCCACTTAGTAAACATTTTTTTCTTCTCGAGATCTACTCAAAAATCGATCGTTTGAGCACCCATGTTCTAATGCATCTGGAGATTGTGTTTTTGAACAGATGCTTCATAGGTCGATAAATTCTCGTGCTTTAAAGAATCAAAACAAGAATGTCCTGTTTTAGTATTGGACAATGCCCCAGGTCATTTTTGAGAACTTGAAACTATGCATTCAAATATAAAAGTGACATTTTTACCTCTCAACACGACGTCCATGCTTGAACATATGGACCAAGGAATAATCCAGACCTTTGAGCTCTATTACAACAAACGAATCTTCAAAATCATATTGGATAATATGAAATGTGATCCTTATACAAATGTCATGGAATCCTGGAAGAAATTTGACATAGCAAACATAGAAGAATCAGTGGAAGAACTGAACGCATACACATTGAAATCATGCTGGAAAAAACTGTGGTCTATTTGGTCTGCGGAAAATGACGAACTGTCTGACTGTGAAAAATGACGAAGAATTTGTGGAAATTCAAACTTTAACTGCAAACATTGCCGAAATTGCGAATGGAATTGAACGAAACGGGTTCGAACGAGACGAGGCTTCAATAAGCACTAGAAACGTGACATTTAATCTGAAAAATCTTATTGACGGTTTAGGAATAGCAAATGAGCTTTGTGATTTCCATATAAAAATTGATTCGTCTATGGAACGAATTCTAATTTTTAAGCATAGAATTGCTAATAGCACTGCTGAAAATCAGTCTGAATTGAAGGAGCTTTTGAAAACTGCCAACCAAGAAAAAATTACAAAATTCTTCAAACTGTTACCTAACTCTGAAGATAAAGAATAATCAATTTGGTCCAACTTCAATTAAATTGATTTTTTTATTTTGTCAGTTAGGAACGTATCCCTTATAATCCCATATACCCCGCGAATAAAGAGCTTAATATTGCAATTGAATATGAACTATTTCGATTAAATTCAGAAAAGCCATTCATTTAAATTAAGTCATATCGCGATTGAAAATTTCATCGAAACGGCGATTCATACTATTATGGTGGCCAATACTTACGTTGTAGGATGTTCCACTTTTCTGTAGAGATGAGGATCGTAGCTGTCATCTCCACTTCCGTCATCTTTTTCCATTCCATATCTGTGAATTGATAATTTGTGATTAGCAACTCATGTTTTATTGAATAAATTGATTACTTGAATTCTATTGTTATTTATCGATGCGAATGCCATTTATCATACTTATTCGCGGTACTGTCAAATACTTTAAGTTGAGATTAAATTGGATATTATAGATACGTTGTGATATACAATTTCACACCAACGCTATTGATGTAACAAGTTCTATTCTTGACTTTTGTCGAACTAGTTTTTATAGAATACAACTCACTCAGAGTAAAGTAATTCATCATATACAATGCTAGTAAAAGAACGGTATTTTTTATCTTGGTGATTTTTCATTGTATTGAAACGGAATAAGGATCCAAAATTATGTCAGATTAATAATGTCACATTCAATTATACCGGAAACGAAACTTTTGTTTTTCAAATGGCATGATATTTTATGATGAGACAAATGTCTTCCGCGATACACTTCGCAAGGAGTCTACATATGTAAATTTGAGACAAGAAGAATTATTGAAAAATCCGTAGATCAATGAATAATCCTTCCTGATAAGAGCTAGTTCCCAAATTTGCCCGCCATGCACGCAGCCCTCAAGAGTGCAACTAAGCAGGATGCCGAGAAACGAAGCGGCACTCTGCAGTTCTTATTAGGAACTCATCAGTACCGTATATCGCTTCTCAGCATCCTAACATCAGGGTACCCTATCGATTCCAGAAAGGAGACGGTGAACCCGCTTCAAGATTTTCAACGTTCTCACATCTATTTGTTATTGTTCGTATCTTTCTCGAAATCCGGTAGCGGGTTTACCGTCTCGGTCCATAGAGGGCGACTCTCGTACGTATGTACGAGATGCGTCCTTTCTGGAATCAATTTATTCATGGTGCAGGTGAATGAGACAGGTCTATATGAGTTTGGGTTCGTAGCAGGTTTGTGTTGTTTTCGAATAGGTAGGATGAGTGACTGCCTCCAGGCTGTGGGAAATGTTCTCGGTGCCCATATTTGATTGTATATATCGAGCACTTTTCTTTGAGCTATTGGGGAGAGTTGCATAACTTTTCGTGAACTCTCGCCCTCGATTTTAACCAGCAAGAATTGCTCCAAAAAATGAGGCATGATTATATGGATAACTCATTTTTTTCCTTTTGGAAAAATTTCGCGATCAGATGTAACTTACCTTCCTACAAACAATTGAGCGTTGGGTATTTATCGTTTCTGTCCCGGGAATACTTAAGCTAATCCTCTCCCCACAAAATGAAGTCGAGGAAGAATTACAGGGACATATTCCGAATATTATTCTCGATACGATAAAATGATAAAAAATTCAATCAGTTATCCTAAGATTTTAGAGCTACATGAGATACAGGAAGAAAAAATAGAGGAGTTGCCGGCCATTGCTGTGTCTGTTGAAAAATTAATAATAGTATCTGTGTATAGAACGCAAAAAGCTGACCTGAACTTATTTCTTGATAAAATGGAACAGTCGCTAGACTTTATATTCACGAGTGAAAAATTTTGGAGTTACAGATTGGTCCTTGCTGGAGATTTCAATGTTGATGTCTTAGTCGACTCTAAAGAAAAATTAAGCCTATTAACTTTATTTCTATCGTACAATTGTATCGTGTAACCCCTGACAGTGCAGCATGCGTAGATAATTTATTCTCTAATTTCGAAATAAACTCCAAACGCTAAGTAGATCTCCACCTTGGTGATCATTCAATTCATGAAATTTGAATCATTGAATAACAAAAAAACCATAAACCAAAATAAAAAAAAATCAGAAAATCACACCTCATGGAACCGACTGCATGTGACAAAAACTGCATGGTGAAAAGTGAAACCAAATACTCTCAGGGAAATCAGCAAATGATGACTTCACGCTATTTTTCCACAGATTCAGAAACTAGTTCGACTCATACTTCCCCCCAAATTGAGAGATATGCACCTACAAAGCGTTCTACAATTCCACGCAAAACTGTGGAAATTAAACGTGTTAGAGAGAATCTTGAGATCTTGAACACGGTGTTTAGAGATACAAGGTCCCATGAAGTATTTCATGCTTATGAGCATTGCAAAGATTTGCAACGACATGGGGTTCACTGTGAATGATAGAGCACTAGAACTGCTGTAACAAAGTGTACTGTGAAATTGCCGCATTAGTAGTTTTGAATCAACCACCGAATTTGAAGTATTGAACATTATCTCCAATGTGAAAAGTGAAAACACTCAGCACATCTATGGCATGACGACGAAGTTCATCAAGTTAATTGGAAAAGAGATCGCTCAACCACTTACTATAGTAATCAACAAATGAACCGCTGAAGATGGGAAAAGTCATTCCAGTTTTCAAAAAAGGCGATCCAAAGGATCCAAATATTTATAGGCCAATCTCCATATTGCCAGATTTGTCCAAGATTCTAAAAGAACTAATCAAAACAAGACTATTCGTCCACTTTGAAACGATTAACTATAAGGAGAACGACAGCATGGGTTCAGATGAAGCAGATCAACATCAACTGCCCTTCTTGGATTGATGAAGCAGATAATTGACTCATTAGACAAAAAAGCGATTTCTGAGGTTTTCTCGAGAGATTTGACGAATACATCCGACTCTATCCTTCTCGAGTTATTGATTTAAAAGCATGAAGTATATGAAGTGACTGACAATGCTTTACAAATGGTGTCCTCCTATTTAAAAGGAAGAACTCAGCGTGTTTGGTGGAAGGGTGGTTTCTCGGATGAGGAGACTGTAAATTGTGGTGTGCAGCAGGGGTCCATTCTGGGACATTTGATTTTCATCATATTTATCAATGATATGAACATAAATTTGAATAATAATAACGATATATATGCTGAAACGTTCCTGTTTGCATACGACACACAGTATTTCATTAGGGCATCTAACACAAATTCCCTAAGTCAATTAAGAAAGGATATACTCGACAGATCTGATGATTGGTTCAAGAGTAACTCAATCCAAGTGAATGACAGTGAGACTCTTTCCATTACCTTTGGAGCAAATAGCGACCGAGGATCCACTGTGAAATTTCTGGGACTACACTCATACCCTAGATTAGCCTGGGAGAAGCACATTGAGGCGACTAGGAGGAAATTGTCTGTGGCCATTCTTTCATTAAGGACAGTAAAGAGAGTGTGTACTTATGAAGCAGCATTAACAACGTACTAAGCAAATCTCCACTCATACTTTCATACGGTATACTTCTTTAGGAAGTCTCAACGCATGCTGCTGATCTTCTACTGCAACAAAAGAGAGAAACAAGAGTCTTCCTTTATATAAAACCCACAGATACCCGCAGAGACGCCTTCAAGAAACTGAAAATATTAACCCTACCTGCAATCTAGATCTGTGAGTGCACTTTTTATGTACATAACAACAAAGAAAGATTTGTTGCAGAGAGGAGTCGACTTTTGAGGGCCTAAGCTGTATAACAATTTGCCTGAGATGATGAAGATTACAACACCTAGAGGATTCAAGAGGGAAGTTAAAAAGCTACTATTAAATGAAACAGTTGATAGTATGAAAGAATTCATGGAAATCTCATATTGATATGTATATTAAATTTTCTCATCTTTTTTCTGACACGACATGTAAATAATTGATGTCTTCAATATATTTCACTTTCACTTCAACTATCGAGCACCAAAATTGGAATATTGAGAATTGGCGACATGTTCTTCTTTCGGATGAGACTAGAATTAGTGTTCGATCAGATGATCGCCGGATTCGGGTTTTGAGGGGTCGTGAAAGACAAGCTAGACTCCGAGCAGCAAGATCGATTCCGAAATACCAAGGGGGCAGTGTGATGTTTTGGGGGGGCAGTGTGATGTTTTGGGGGGGCATTATGCTGGGAAGCAAGGCAGATTTGATTTCGTTTGCTGCGAGTGTAACGGCTAGAAATTACATGGTCCTAGTGCTGGAGCCAATAGTGTGCAAGGTGCCCACGGACAGAATTTCACTTTTATTCAAGATAATGCTCCTCCGCATACCAGCAACCTTGCGCGACATTATCTTGAAACAGAGGGAATCGCTATTTTGGACTGGACAGCTTGCTCTCCAGACTTGAATTCTATCGAACATTCATAGGGATAATCTAAATAGGATAATCCAAGAAACCCACAACAGCTAATCCAAGCCAACACAGAAGAGTGGCAGAATATCATCTCAGAGGAGGTCGAAAACCTAATCCAAAGCATGCCTAGACGAATTCAGGCTAGTATCAGGGCAAAATGAGGTAATACAAGCTACTCAGGTCGAGCAAAAAACACCTACTTCGTGAGAAAACAATTTTCAATTTTTTTACCACATGAGGAAAGAGTCTCCTATTTTCTTTTATTTGTTTGTTTCTTAAAATAAACCTTAATTAATTTTTTTTTCTATTGAAATATCTCAAAAAGGATCAATTCTAACAATCCTTCGAAATTTCCAAAATCCCTGAGGTAATATTCAGAATATCGGGTGATTCCATATAAATTGGTTGTGTGTAGATAATTATGAACTATCGGTCTATCAGATGCATTTAATTTTCTTTATGAAAAAACACTCGGATCGAAGGCAGTATTTGACATTAATTGATATTGAATTGATGCAAATATTTGTTTGTCGAATCATAATATCCATATTTATTGTTTTGAAAGACGCTATATCATGTTCAGGGGTATTCCTGGGACTTTTTTTCACTCTTCAAATTCTTGTTCTCTATCTTGTCAAAATTGATTTTTTCAATGACAGCTGACAATGTGGTATTAAGAATAAGAAAGATTTGTTAAAATTTGAAATAGTTTCAGTTCGATTCTGGAAAAAAAACATGTCTTGTAACTTCATATCAATCGTAATAAAATAGAATTTGTTTTGTAAATACACAGCTGGTAATGTTAACATTTAGTTTTTGTATTTTTATATACATATATCGGAAATAATATTTTTATCTTTGTTTTTCAGAAGTGGACAACTAGAAGTTGCAGATAAGAGGTAAGCCTCGATTTCTCAAAGTAACTGTATTCAATTCATTGATAAAGGTGTCCCAGACTTGAAACTTTTTCATAGAAATCATTTACTCTTTTTACTTTCATAGAAATCATTTTTTCGATACGTTAAAATTACTTATTCGGAATGTGTATAAAGGTGTCTCAGAATGAGATAGCAATTTACCAGAATCTCATAGAAATGAAAAATGCCACACTTTCATATTATATTTTTTCCTGAAACCTTACCTTGCTGAGATATTCAACTTTAAAGTCGAACAAAAAAATATGATTATGACCAGGAATTTTCTTTCGTCAGTTGAGCCCCATATGTTAGAGATCAATTCTTCCTAACACTTATTTTTTTCTAAGTTTGAAGAAAGTGAATTTTTCGCAAATCTGTTCAATCATGTTCACAGAAAAAAGGTACAACCATTAACAGAAAAACGGAATCAAAAGCATAAGGTACCATAAACAGTCTGACTTAACGAGCACAACACAAAATCTATCTGCAAAAGGAAAGAGTTTTCTGATTCCGTGTAAATTTTTGACAACGCATAGAATTTATACTTCCCCTATATCTTTTATTGAATCACAAGATGATTAAAAAATTGAATACACTTTTGACAAATATACTGATATGCATTCAATAATGTTTTTCCTGTAAGAAGTCTTGATTTTATAATATCTTAGGTCAGGGGTGTTCAAACTTGTCCTGCTAGCGATCTACCTCAATATTTTTAGACTACTTACGATCGACTCTGAGAGGGTACAAGTATGTGTGATGCAGGGTTGTCGTACATATACGATACACCTTACATACCTAATAGATATTAGCTTCCCACACAATATTCATTATTTTAGTCAAGGTTTGGGTTAGGTATAGTTAGGTTCTTCTCTAAATATCGATGAAAAAACTCATAGTTATTCAAAATTGCGAGTTTATTGGTTGTTACAAAACTACCAATATCAGTCGATCGCGTTTGACCTTTTGAGCACCCCTGATGTACATATTGGTACCAGAACACTACATATTTTTTCACTGAGTTATCCATGAATATGTGGGCTAGAAGGGATTTAAGAGTGATCATTTCTTGTCAGTTGATCTATCGTGAGTTGCGATCAACTTTTAAATGGGTTTACTGCGTTTATCATCTCAATATTAGCTTTTTATTTACCTTGAAGCACCAAGTTAATGGTGTGCAAGTGCATTGTGATGTCAGTCAAAAATGCTGAATCCGTCAGCCATTTTTCGTTCTTCAACATCTGAGTGTCATCACCTCTTTCGTCTAGAAAAGCTGTTATTTCGGGAAATCATTGTTGAAACCTTCTTCTTCTAGAAAAAGCGTTAAGAATAAAAAACGCGGCTTTTCTTTGACAAGTACCGCGCGTTCCTTTGATAAAGTGGCCTTTTGCCGCTAGCAGAGTGTTATTTTAAGTACGTAATAAATTTTTGTTGTTCAGTTTCTTACTTACCCCTGTCTTGAGTACATTAAAACGATTTCTTTGTACTTTTGTTCTAGATGAAAGCGTTATAGCCGTCTCAGCTTAGAGGTTAGATAGCATCTTACTAAGGTTTACCTCAACCAATTGATAGCTCGAGGAGGATTTATGACAATCTTAACCTTAATCTTCTTAATTTTAATTTCTGAGGCCAACTAAACTCTAACTTCTCCCACCCTCAATAGAGAAATGTTGCTCGAAAAATAATGCATTTCTTCAATATAATGAAGACCAATCACTACAGTCATTTTAGAAGTTGTAGTTTTTTTCTTTTTGTTGATCCTTTAACGTGCTCTATTTCTGCCTTTCGACTAATGACACGCTGGGGAATTCTGTCACTTCACTAACCCAGAAATTTTTCCGAACCCCTCTAGTGTCGAGGGAAGGGATCTTTAATATCCAACACATCTCTGTTAGACAGGACCGACGGCTTCAAATCTCCTCCAAAAGATGGACACTCAAGCTATTCCCAGATTCCGAAAAATCACATCGACTTTGTGAGGATTGAAGGCAGATAATTCTGTGCAGGGAACGAACGTCATTTCCTCCACGTCACCGAACCGGCAGAGTCGTCGGTTCTTACTATGAACAACTAAAGTACAGAAACTTTTTTCAAGAAAATTATAATGAAGAATGTTTGCACAAAACATTGTTTCTTTGAGTGGGTTGAAATCCCAGTTGGAACCAGGTAGCATTCTTATTCGAGCGAACAATTTATAATTTGAGAATTTCCCATAAATCTTCATGCATGCGTTCTCTAGATAATTGCTTGTTCTCAATCGATATTGGAATTCGATTACTCACAATTTCATGTCAGTACTTTTAATTGTTACTGATTTCGATATGTAACAACAAGATCATTTTTGTGTAATATAACTTATATTCTAAGTGCCTACGTGTAGTATAACTACAGTTAAGCTATGTACGTTCACTCCTGAATCGTATTTGTTTTGAAAAGACCTTTTAAACAAAGTTAATATCATGTATTTTGACGTTTGAAAAAAATTTTCATTTAGAATTATAACTTGAGGTAATTTTAAAATCAACCAGTTTATTTATTACGGGTAGTTCACTCCTATTGCATATATGGAAAATTGAACAATTAAATATGCTGTCCTATTTTTATCGATATTTAAAACATTTTATTCAAATCCGTTGAGCGAAACAGGTATTTTTCTTGAGAGTACACAAAATATCGAATTAGTTTCATTTGATATAAAGAACATGTATCCAAATATTCCAACAGATGAATGCCCTCTGCTAGTCAGGGAAATATTTACCAAAAGTAAGACGCTGCAACACATTGCTGATGAGTTTCATAAGCTCCTAAAAACCTGCCTACATTAATATTATTTTCAACTTCAATCAAAATTTCACCAACAAACATCAGGACTTTCCATAGGATCACCTCTTAAACCCCTACTAGCCAATATATTCGTGGATAACTTAGAGAGTAGTGTAATATTAAATAGTCACTTAGTGAAAAAAATATATAGTGTTCTGGTAGCAATACGTAGATCAGCTACCTACCTACCTAGGTAGGTTGCAGCCTCACAGAGTAGATCGTAAGTAATCTAAAAATATTGAGGTAGATCGCCAGAAGTTCAAGTTTGAGCACCCCTGATGTAGATAATATTTTTGTAGGTTCCCAAGGCTCAAACAGGCAAATTGATAAATGTCTGCGATTGCTGAATGAAGTTCATACCAACATTAAGTTTACAGCAGAAATAGAAATTAATAACTCAATAATTTTTTTTTGACCTTACAATAAATAAACTAAAAATTCCATTTATGACATCTCCAGAAAAGAAACCTTCACACACTCAACTATTCACATGGATTCATTCAATCGTTTAAATCATAAACTAGCAGCTTACAATTCAATGATCCGAAGGGGTTTTTCCATTTCTCTGTCACCGACCGACTTCAAAATTGAAATAAATACTATCTGAAAAATTGTCCTAAACAATGAAAGTCCCCTAGTTTTTATAGACAAAATTATCCAACGTAAAGAAAAACATCAAATAACACAAATATAATATTCCATAAAAGAATATTCCTTGAAAAATGCAATAGTTTCAAATACGCTGGTCCCCTCTTCTATATCTTGAGCAAGTATTCTTAATTTAAAATAACCAGCAAATTATTATTCAATGCTTAACAAAAACAGAAGTATTGAAAAATCAGTTGAAATGTTTGGAAATCAATAAACTTTGTAAACATTCAAATGAAATCACTCTTAATAGCCAGAAAGACATCAATACTTCTCCTCTACTAATATCTATTTGAGTTAGTTCATTTCCCTTAGTTGACCACTTGAAAATTACATGATGATCGAAACTAGTAGTGTTTGTAAAAATAAAATTGTTAAAAGTGTAAAATATATTGAATTTTACTTCATCTTTGTCGATTTCTTTTAGCTTTGGAGAGTGAATATCTCAGCAGACGTGAGTTATAGAAATAATGGTGAATGAAGTTGGGGTATTGTTTTGACGAGTTCTATCAGATTATAGAAGATTGCTTTCTTATTCAGGAATACGGAATAACAATTCCAGCAAAAACATTCCACAAATTGTCTTGGTATACAGGGTGTCTGCGCTAAAGGGCGCTTCAAAAGTATCTGGGAAACAAGTACATCGATCGATTTCAAATGGATACGGATCTACACTTTGCAATTTTCAGAACGGTACCACTTCCGGTTAAACCGGACATCGACTACAACTTTGTTATTTCAAATAGTATGGTGTACCTTTTTTTTCATCCAAATTTCCTGAATTATAGTATCATCTTCTTCACCAAAACAAGTGACTCAGTTTATAAAATTTTCTTTAGGATAGGAAACGTACTTCCATTAGCTATTTTATATACATAGTGCTGAAAAATTACTTGTCAACTTAACAAAACTGAATGTTCACACTTTTTTTTTTCAGATACAAGTAGCAATTTTTTTCACTTCATTAGAACCGTTATTCTGAATTTATCTCGATTGGTATTGTTTCCCTAAACCTAAAATGGCCCATTTTCGTTTAACTCGCGATTTTATCGAAAAACTACAGTTTCTACGGAAAATTAAATTATTAGGCCGTAGAACATAGAAACCGACAGAGTGGATTTAATTCCGATGTCAGTTTCTATGTTCCACAATGTTCTATGTAAGGTTCTATAAATTTTGGCCTCAGTTGGACGTTTGGAAATTATTCAAAAATAGCAGTAACACTAATTTTGGTTGTGTATAGTTTTTTATTACATAAAATGGCAAATAAACACTCAAACCAAACCAGGGTATTATGAATGTATTTATCATTCATGTCAATGTCAATGAATAATAAGTCGAACTTGCAGAATATTTAACGGAACTTACGACCAAGTTTCAGAAACAATTTAGAAAAACAGAATCATTCCAGGTGTTTCCACAAAATTTTCCCAATTTCTACGAGATAAGAAATATACAGAGTCGCTGATTTGCGATGGAATACCCTGTATATACCTTAGACCAAAGTGAACCTTCTTTGATTAACAACGAAGTGCGAATTTTCCACAATATATCGGCGCAAACGCAAAATTGATAAATCATTCGAAATGAATAGGCAGGAAAAATGTCAGCTGAAATGGTGATGTGTTTTGGTCAAGCATAACTTTTCGATTTCTTAAAATTTTTATTGGGGATTTGTCAAATCTAATCCCGAAATTTTCAGTACCAGAAAGCGTCTCGCACTCCGAGATCATATCCTCTACGAGGCTGGTTCGAAAAGTTTACGGCCTATCGAAGATACAGGACATTTTTCGGAATATATATATATATATATATATATATATATATATATATATATATATATATATATATATATATATATATATATATATATATATATATATATATATAACATAGTCTCCTTTCAACTCTACGCACTTTTTGCAGCGATGTCTGTAACCGTCAAAATTGTACCCGGCGTCTTTTTCTGCAAAATATTGGTTCACAAAAGGTGATTGCCTCTTCATTTGAGCAAAAACTCTGTCCTTCGAGCGAAATTTTTATGAGAAAAACATAAAGAAATCACTTGGCTAGATCATGTGAGTTTTGTGGATGATCAAGTAATTCAAACCGTAATTCGTGGATTTTTGCTATGGCAACCGGGATTTTGGAAATTTCCAAGAATTGATGCTTGTCGAGATATTTCAATTGAAAAAAGAACTAAATTAAGGTTCATTTTAAGAAAGAAACAAATAAAATAAAATAAGAGACTCTTTCCTCATGTAGTAAAAAACTTGAAGATTGTTTTCTCACAGGGTAGGTGTTTTTTCCCGACCTCAGTAGCTCTTTTTGCCCTGATACAATCCTGAATCCGTCTAGGCATGCTTTGGATTAGGTTTTCAACCTCGTCTGGGATGATATTCTGCCAATCTTCTGTGGCGTCTTGGATGAGCTGTTGTGGGGTTCTTGAATTATCATGGCGCGATCTTATTTTCCTTTTGAGATTATCCCATGAATGTTCAATAGGATTTAGGTCTGGAGAGCAAGCTGGCCAGTCCAAAATAGCGATTCCCTCTATTTGAAGATAATGTCGCGCGAGGTTGCTGGTATGCGGAGGAGCATTATCCGTCTAGCACGGTGTGGTGAACTTTGGCGATGTTATCGTCGGTAGTTGCAGTTTTTGGACGTCTCGAACTCTCAAGCTCTCACGGCCACGTTTAAATTCAGCTGTGATGAATGAAGGTGCAGAGTCACCATACATAAAAACCGACACATCTTTGATTTGCATAGGACTATTGACTTCCAAAAACAAATATTTAATGACAGCTCGATACTCGATTTTGTCTTTGTTCACAAAAACACTAACATCAACTCACTCAAATGACTGTTCCATAACAAACGCACCATCAAAATGATTCAAACTGAGTAACTGTCAACAGATGAACAATGAAAATTCACTTTTATTAACGAGTGCTACCATCTTCACGTAGAAGACGGAAACTTTTCAGATCATCCTCGTATTGCCTACAGTTAACTGCAAGAATCGTTTTAAATTCAAATTTCGTGTGGTTTTCGGGATACCGTTTATATCAAACATTGAAATTTTCGAATTGGTTGTTGAAGTAAATATTTCATACCGTTTTATTATATTTCGCGTATTATAGTTTGTGCAGAGTTTATAGATTTAATTACAACAGCTATGTGAAATATTGTTGATGAAGGAAAATGATCTCCCTTCCCCGTGTTTCTTTCGCTTCATGAATTTCTTGCTGCAAACAGATTCAAGGGAATCTTTTTCGTTCTCGAGTTAGTTGGAAACATTGAAAATTTATGGAATTAGTCAAGTGCCTCGATTATTTTTGAAGTGTGAAAATGGTGTTGACATTACACAGGTACTTTTTTACGCGAAATCAAACTACATGAGAACATTTTTTTCGTCAAAAGGTTTTTGAGATATAATGCAAAGACACATTGAAGAATTTATATTCAAGGAACAATATTCAACCTTCCGTAGAATGTTTTCCGATCCACCCTTCATAATCATCGTCAATCAGGGCTACACAGAAGTGGTACAGCTCGGTCGGATGTCATAAATAGAAGCAATAGACTTCAGTTTCGATCTCTTTTGACCTCGTCAGTATTGCATACCTATGGACAACATCAGGCCAGACTACCACCTACTCATCTCAATCAAACAGAAAACCTCAAAAAGTTACACTAGTTCGACTACTTTCCGCAACGCTGCACACCGTGTCAGCAAGAAAGCGATCTGTGGAAAGACTAATTTTGAAAAGTTTGATATGATTGAATTTTATATTCGAAATAATTAGGATACTAATACTGCATAGCCTGCCCATTTGAATCGTATTTCTTAGAGGCGATAAACTCATGAAAAATGGTTGTGTATCTGCCAATCTATCGATTTCGAGCTGGCGAATTGGAATGGAAACAGGGGTATTCAAACGCTCAGTAGTTTCAAGAACAATAAACCAAAACCTTATAAAATGAGGATATCCTACTTTTCCCAGCCAGGAAATTTCCAATGTCGAATAGATTTTTGAAATTGATTTCTGCAAAAATCTGAAGAAAATCCGCTATTTTTCCGAGAGTTTATTTATACTGATGAAGTTCACATCAGCAGTGATGGCATATTCACTCATTAAAATGAACGTTGGTGGTTGAATGTAAACCCAGATCGTATGGTAGTTTCGTTATTATGAACGATATTATATTCACACAATAGTTGTAACTTGATGAAAAACATTGGATAATTTATCTGATTCGTTATTGCAAGAATTAATAATCGAACTGTCATAATGTGAACACAGCTATTTCAATCATTTCATGTATATTCTGTGAATAGCTATGGAGTTGCTAGATAAAATTAGAGAAAACTACACAATTTTCGGTATTTCATGAAAACACTTTCTGGATGAAAAAATTGACTTTATAAGTGATAAGTTTTTGAATAGGAAAAAACTCTATTGATTCAAAAGAATCAAATTTACTTATTGTTCATATTTAAAAAATGCAAGTTTGCATTATAAGTCAAAAACCGTTGGACAAAAAATCTGCACGTGGTTGGATTTAACGTACACAAGTGGCGGTAGAATGTCAAAACTATTTTTACATGAGTTAAGAAAACAATCGAGATATTAACACACTGATTTCGAAAATTTTCTAAATTTCCAAATAACCCGAAAATGAAAAACGGCAATAAATATATCACGCGAAAAAAACAAGAGACAGGAGGCTCATCTTCCTGTATCCACAATATTTCATATAGATGCAGTACTAGAACGTCGAAATCTGTCCACCTGCACAAGGTGGATCAAATTCAATGTTTTCGTACAGCTGCTATGTATATTGTATTTAGAGAAAAATGATCCGCCCTTTCTCGAGTTTGTTTTTCAAGAAAACTCCATTGCTGAAAATGGATTTCTGCTAATTTCCCGAGTTATTTCGGAATTCTACATTTTTCGGGATGTCAATGTGAGGAAAATATCTTCATATTCTATAAACTCTTTTTCGAGTAGAGTTCAGGAACGTATTAAGATTTTTTTGCCGATGGGTTCCTGAGTTATGAAGCAAACTTGCGTTCTTCAAATGTAAACTGTAGATGATTTTGGTATCCATAGGGGAGATCACTATTTTACTTTCCAAGTATATCATATGCTTCATAAATTCATTCAACTATTGGCTTTTTTCAAATAAAAAATAGAAAATTTATATCTACTCGGAATATCGCAGATATTCACAATTATATGGTAGAAGAGGGTCGTCTGTGTGCGTCAAAGTTCCCATTTATTCAATTCTGTGTTCACTTCTTGGAACAAAGAGTTTTTTTGTTGAAGAATTTGA
Organism: Cryptolaemus montrouzieri; assembly: GCA_013387265.2. Classification (NCBI taxonomy): domain Eukaryota; kingdom Metazoa; phylum Arthropoda; class Insecta; order Coleoptera; family Coccinellidae; genus Cryptolaemus; species Cryptolaemus montrouzieri. The sequence goes on along the minus strand of JABFTP020000083.1, from coordinate 392,599 downwards.
TTTTGATCTTGGAAAAAAATGTGTTCGTCAAAATGTAATAACTATATACAGGGTGTCCGCGAATTGCGTGTACATGTTATACGGAATCTTCAGCTCGAAATAAGTTGATTTAGGCATACTTACCTATATGTTTCTTCGTTTGGCCGCTAGAGGTTGCCAAATCTGAAGATTTTTTCTTATTTTTCAAATAATTCGAGAACAACACGATCGATAGAAACCATATTTGGTATGCGTAATCGGGCGCTTCATTCGCGTTTTTTAGTGATCCACTCAATGATCTTGACGTTTTACAAGTGTCCCTAAAAATCGAGAGTGTTTTTTTAATCAACCATAATTTTATAACTGTCTGCTTTTGAGCGAAACTGTCTTAGACATTGAGTAGCTAGACTAATTATCAAACTTTTTTGTATCCTGAAAAATAGCAAGTCAAAAATATCACATAATGACCATGTTGGCTTTGGATTTTTTCTGTAGTCTAGCAGATTGTCATTTTATTATGCTTGACAACTTCTTGTTGACAAAATGATGTTTTCTAGGTTACTAAATCGGATCAAGCAAATAGGAAACTCAATGTTCAGAAGTACAAAAATCGAAAAATTCGAAGGAAAAAAAGTTTTTCACTATGACTATTTGAAAATATTAAAGCAGGTTGGCCAGTTGGGAACTAAATAAGAAAAAAACAAATCACTTCAGAATAATGATTAATTAGTTTTACACCCAAAATTTAATTCAACTATAGTAACTGTTTAAAAATTCCATCATTTTGCTGAATGCAAGAGTTAATCCTCTTTAAGAAATTAAATTGGACCCTTGGAATTACTTCAGGGTGATTTTTGAAGGAGTTGGTCGCATTTAAAATTCTCATATGTAACTCTTCTCGGATGTCAATTGTAGAAGTGTATACTCTAGATTTTAAAGCACCCCAAAGAAAGAAGTCGCAGGGTGTCAAATCGGGAGATCGTGCTGTCTAACTTGCAGGAGCATCCGCTCCCTTTCCGATCCAACGATTCGAATACTGTGCATATAAGAACTCGCGAACCTCTAAAGTGAAGTGAGGAGCTGCACCGTCGTACACATAAACCACATTTCTGCACGCACTAATACTAGAATATCGTCAAACGAATTCGGCAAAGTTTCTTGTAAAAAGATTTAAATATGCCTCTTCGTTTAATCGATCTGGAATCATTACCGGGCCAAAAATGAAATAGTCAATTACTGAAATTCATAGGTCAATTTTGAATTGATTCTGATGATGTGTTCTTGAAAAAGCATGTGGATTTTCGACACTGTACACGTGTTCATTGTGAAGGTTAGTGAAGCCAGACCTACTAAAAGTGCATTCGTCAGTAAATAGAGTTTTCCTACTCAAGTGGAGATCCTGAGTTTCTCTTCTCTTGGATAAATCGGCAGAAAGTTAGGCGATTCTTAGGATCGTTGGAAAGTAATTCCTGAACTTTCTGAATGTGATAGGGATGAAGTAATTGTTCCTTCAAGACATCATGGATCATTGTTTCAGGAACGACCAACTGCAAACCTAAACGCCGCGTGCATAATTGTTGGTTTTTCTCAACCTTGTCCAAAATTTGTACTTCGCGTTCTACCGTCCTTACTGTTCGTTGTTGTCCTCGATCCAAATTCCTGGGCTTGAAGCTACCATTCTCGTGGAAGCGCCTCTCCAGATTTCCAAACGTTTGGTGGTTCGGCACTATGCGATCTGAAAGTCTTTCAGCATATACTCTCGCGCTTTCACGTCCATTGCCTTGACAAAATCCGTACACCATAACCTTCTTCTTCTTCTTCTTCTTATGATGCCGTCTCCAAACGAAGGTTGGCGATCCAATTGGCAATAATTGTTTTCGACACTGCAGCTCTAAAAATTTCATTGGACGTTCTTCCAAACCACCTCCGTAGATCTTTCAGTCATGAGTTCTGGCGTCGTCCAACTGATCTTTTTCCTTGGACATTCTCCTCAATAATCAGGCGAAGGATCTCATATTTTTTGCCGCGCATGATGTGCCCGATGTACTGGAGCTTTCTTTCTTTGATGGTTCTCATCAACTCTCGTGATTTTCCTATTGTATTTAGGACGTCGATGTTTGTTCGTCTCTCCATCCAAGAGATACGCAATATTCTACGGTATAGATACATTTCGAAAGCGTCTATGCGTCTCTCCATTTCTGGATTTAAAGTCCAACTTTCACATTCATTAGTAAGGACAGGAAAAACATAACAACGAAGTAGTCGCATACGAAGCCGAAGATTAAGTCCGCGGTTGACGAAAAGGTCTCTCATGCCAACGAAAGTTTTACGGGCTTATTCGATTCGAGATTTGATCTCTATTTTCGGGTCACTTTGGTCGATCACCGTGGCTCCCAAATACCGAAACGAATGCACTTGTTCCACAGGTTGGTTGTTAATGCGTATTACAGCCTCCACTGCTTGCTTAGAAAACACCATACTTTTAGTTTTGTTAACGTTAACAGATAGTCCAAAGCGTTGGCTATGCTCTACAATAAGGTTCATGGCTCTCTGCAAGTTTTGAAGGTTGTTAGCTAGTACCACGATGTCCTCTGCGTAGCGGATATTACTAAGTAGTTTTCCATTTATTCTAATGCCTGTGTCTATGTTTTCAAGTGCTTCTTTGAATATTGCTTCTGAGTAAATGTTAAACAATAGAGGCGACAGCACACAGCCTTGACGTACACCTTTCCGTATTGCTACCTGTTAAGATGTTAGCCCATTAACTCTCACTTGTGCAGTTCACCATAACCATATCAACCAATTCGGACTTACTGTACATCTCCGTGCCTAATGGTGATAAAAAAATCACACAAATATCTAGTTAAAAACTTGAGGAACACGGTTGTGTCAACAATTGGTTGTCAAGCCTAATCAAATGACAATCTGCCAGACCACAGAAATAAATCCAAAGTCAACATGGTCAAATGTGATATTTTTGACTTGCTAGGTGGTTGAAGAAATGAAATCATGAAATTAAAAAACTGTTTTCTATGATTGAACCCCTCATCATACCAAAATTTCCCAAGAGACAAAAAAGTTCGATAATTAGGCTAGCTACTCAATGTCTAAAACAGTATTGCTCAAACGCAGATAGTTGAAAAATTATGGTTGATTAAAAACACGTTCGAGTTTTCAGGGACACTTTTGAAACGTCAAGGTCATTGATTGGATCACTAAAGAACGTGAATAAAGCACCCGATTACGCCTACCAAATATGGTTTCTATAGATCGAGTCGTTCTCGAATTATTTGAAAAATAAGAAAAAAAAATGTTTGGATTTGACGATCTCTAGTTGCCAAACGAAGAAACTTTTCATATAGGTAAGTTGGCCTAAATCGACTTATTTCGAGCTAAAGAATCTGTGGTATAACGTTGTACACGCAATTAACGGACACCCTGTATATAATAAAATGAATCAATAAACAAATTATCTCATGAATTCGAAAGCATTAAAATTGCAACGCCTGGCAACACTTCTGCATGAGTTTCCTATATGAATGTTACTCATATTCTCCAAACATATCCCAAAATTTTTTGAGCTGATTTATATTATCTGTTTTTTCTGTATACCACAAACTCTCAACATGCCCCTAGAGGAAGAAATCTAGGGAAATCAGATCTGGGGAATGGGCTGGCCATTCCTATTCAGTTCACCGAAATTCCCAACAAGTTTGGATATGGTTCATTTCTAGTGTAACGGTGCACCGGCATGCTGAAAATAAATATTTATTTTTGCCCTGATTGTAATTCATCTAAAAATCCTTCCGCTATATTCTCATTTATAATACGATAGTAAATTTCACCATTAAGGCCAAAAATAGTATATGCCAATACACGATTATCTGACAAAGCGCCCCACTTATTGAAACGGTATTGCTTTTGTGTTGAGTATTCAATTGTCGATGGATATTGACATCTGACCAACAGTGTTCATTGTGCCTATTGAAAATTCCATCACTTGTAATACTAACTCCATCGGTCGATATAACGCAACGATAAAATTTTGGGTTTTCTTCTGTTTTCTGAAGATACCAGAGACTAACATTAAGTCGTCGTTGGTTATCATCATGCTAGAGACATTGCGATTTTTTCATCCTGTAGGGTCTGACTTTATTCTCCTTGAGAATTGTAAGAGTCCTTAACTTCGAATTGCCAGTTTCAATTATCAATCGACGGCTTGAAATTTTAGGTTCGGCTGTAACTACTCCTAAAACGTCGACGATAACATCTTCTATATCTTCAATTTTATATGTTTTCGTCCGTTGTACTTCGAAAGAACGTCCAGCAAGAAAATTATAATACAGTCTCTTAAGAATAAATATATGCGACTGTCTCATCTCAGGGAATCTATTGAAATAAGATTTTTTCGCAGCATCCGAATCATATTCTGTATATAACATTCCAACATCTCATACTTTTCGTAATTTCGGAATTGAAGAGCCATAGCAATTGAGTTATAAGTAGCAATTTTCGAAGCAAATAGAAAAGAACGACATAAACTTATGACATAAATAATTATTTTTACAGAATCAATGCTATTGATTGAATATTTCAATTATCCCAAACACAGAATTGATTGAATCCATATATCAATAAGATTGAATAGTTGAAATAGCGTCATAAAAGAAGGAAAAGCTATATTCTAAGGGTGAACTCTATATTTTTTCAATAAATAAATGAATAAATGGGATCTTTGACGCATATAGACAAACCTCCTCTACCATATAATTGTGAATATCTTCTATATTCCGAGTGGACAGATGCCAATTTACGATCTTTTCATGAAAGAATTATTAAGGCATGTGATATATGTTTGAGAAAAAAATAATCGTTTCTATGGTACTGAAATCATCTATAATTCTTATTTGAAGAAACACGAGTTTGCTTGATAACTCAGAAACTTCCCTGCGTTCTATTCGAAATAGTGTTTGTAGAATGTGAAAATATTTTTTACCTAACTACAATAGGATTCGAAATAACTTGAAAACTAAAAAAGATAACTGAAATCTGTCCAACATAGGTTTCAGTTATAAACACACGTTTATGTAATCAGAATTCAACTTACTTGTCTCCTCCTAAACCCCTCAACTTGAGCGTTTCATTCTCCATGATTGCGAACTATATTAGCTCCTCGAAGTTCAAACCTTACTTCTACCTTCTTTAGTCATGAACATCTATTGTAATCCTGAAAGGGAAAATAATTTTTACTTTATCTAATATACGATGATTATACAGGGTGTTTAATAAATACACTGCAATATTTAAGGAGATGATTGCTGAAGTCATTTCAAGAAAAAAATTCTATAAACATAGGTCGGTAAATACTTCGTTACTGTTTACAGGGTGTTTGATTCAAGTTTAATCGAAAGATGCAGTTAAATTTGAATTTTTCTTAAACCGCGTGAGATACTGAGGTAGAGTTTTGGTGGTGTCAAAAACTTTCAAGCACGCATAATTTTCAATACAACTATATTTTCGAATTACCAGCGGCGCGCGTATGGCACAACCCAGGTTATTCTAAAAGAAGAAACTAGGACGCTACTGATTTTTTGTAAAATAAAAAATATTTTTCATTTTTTCAATTGTTTTTCAAGAAGAAAGTTCTCTGCCATTCTTTTGTACGACGCCCAAGTTTTGAGTAAAAAAATGTTTTCTAGGAATCCTTGCGATTCCATTGATACTGATACCTGTTCTATGCTCACTCATAGATCTGTTTAAAAATGACTAACGTCAGTGTCTTTTTCATGAAAAGACTTCAGCAATCACGTCCTTGAATATTGCCGTGTCTTTTTTAAACACCATGTATATGATTTGTAGATTCATAGATCATATATGATTTTTGGTATCTCAGTTTAGTTTTCATTTTGTATTTGTTTGATGAAGGCGGAGTGTCATTAAAAGAGTGACAAATATAGTGAATAAGTGTAAATCAAATTTTTTTTTAATTATCATTTAAAATGATGTTGAAACAAGTAACGGCCATTAGTATTCAATTTTTGCGATAATGTTTCAAACACCCGTATTTACTTGAACATTGAAACTCGGCACTTTTCATACTGAGTTATCGCGGATTTTATTTCAGTCATCGTTTTCTTAATGAAAAAAAATTGCTAATAATTTTCTTCGATTTTGGAAACAGAACAATCAACGAAAATGAAGTAAAATATATTTTATACTTTCCACAATTTTATTTTCACAAGTACGACCTGCTTGGACCATGAGGTTATTTTCAAGTTTATGTCTGGCTGGCTATTAAGGCTGATTTCACCTGGGTTTTACAAAGTTTATTGATTTCCAATAGATTCATTCTCTGTCCTCTGTCGCAATTATGAAGAATTTTGATATTGTCCAATGTTACTGAACGTTTTGTTATTTCAATATGTTCATTGACGTGCCCCACGGTTTTATTTTAGTCTAGTCTATGCATATGTTTATAATTCCACGACTGTATCTATTTTATTATTTTTGGTTTTAGTACATTCATCTTAAACAGTGCAATGTATGTTTAACATAAAACCGTTTAACTTAAAAAGTTTTTTTACCTATTTTTATTTTCTAGTTTTTAGTTTTTATTTCGCATTCTTTTTAATTCATTTAGTGCTTCATTATTGCAAGATTTCTTGCCCGTTAGTTTATTGCAATCCAACTCCTCTATACGTAGTCCCTGCAAAGATCTTACTCTACTAAGAGCCACGTAGGCTTGACCTTCTTCAAACAGTTTCGCACCTAAGTATACGACTGCGTGATCCACAGTGCTGCCCTGCATTTTATGTATTGTAGAAGCCCATGATAGTATTAAAGGCAACATTCTTCTTTCAGCTGTCCTTAGCTGGAAACTGTATGGCTTTCGGGTGTATAAGATGTACTCCGTCTCTTGCGAAATCAATTCGGACGGAAGGTACATCTGTTGCATACATCTAAGTTCGACGAAATTGAGGCCAAACGATTTCGGTAATGTAGCCTATAGCGCCATTTACTAATCCCTTTGAAACGTCAATATTGGACCGTAGCATGACTTTTGCCCCCACAAATATTTCCAGTTCCGCTGGTAAACCCCCAGTTTTGTTGATATCAGCTGGTATTATTGTAGCTATATCCACATTGTCTGCATTTCGTGTGGCGCGTACTAGCTGATCCTGCGCTTTTATTTTTAAATGCGAGCACCATTATTTCTGTACAAATTCAATACAGCAGAGTTGTGGTCGTTAACTTGCTGATTTGTGGGGTATACCCTTAACGCTTTGTCTATTGCAAACTCATCACTCGTGTCTTGAAGAAATCTTCCCATTAAAATACTAAACGCCATCTTGGATTTCAATTTTTTATAGTATATTGTATTCTGATTGTTGAGCCCTTTCATTTGATATCCATATTGATGGGATTGATAAAAGCTATGTTATCCGCCATTTTGTAGCGGCCGCCATCTTGGATTTCAATTTTTTATAGTATATTGTATTCTGCTTGTTGAGCCCTTTCATTTGATACCCATATTGATGGGATTAATAAAACATAAATTATCCGCCATTTTGTAGCGGCGGCCATCTTGTATTTATAATGATAATGAGTAAATATAATTGTATTGTCACCAAAATCCAAAGTGTATACAAAATTTCAGATTAATCGGTTGACAGGAAGAGGGTGAAATTTGAATTACTAAATTTGGCCCAAGAATAAAAAATAAAACAAACGGGGTGAGCTAAATAAAACCGTTTAATAAATTAGTGTGCATTACGACCGATGGATCACCAGCAATGACTGGAAACAAAAACGGTTTTGTGGCATTGTTTCGAGATAATGAAGGTTTCCCTTCATTTTTTTCATTCCATTGCATTATACATCAACAAGTTTCGTGTTCAAAAGTTTTGAACACGGAGGAAATTATGCGCATTGCAACAAAAATGGTGAATTCCATCCGTGCACGTAGCTTGCAACGGCGGCTCTTTAAGTTGTAGTTGAAAGATAGGGAGTCAGCTGAACACACTGATTTAGTTCTTTACACATACGTGAGGTGGTTGAATCGCGGAAAATTCCTAGAAAGTTTTCAAGAATTATTGCCCGAAATAACAGCTTTTCTAGATGAAAGAGGTGATGACACTCAGATGATGAAAAACGAAAAATGGCTGACTGATTTGGCATTTTTGACTGACATCACAATGCACTTAAACACCATTAACTTGGAGCTTCAAGTTGAAGGAAAAACTATTATTGAGATGATTATTGCAGTAAATGCATTCAAAAATAAATTGCAACTTATGATAGATCAACTGAAAAGAAAGGATCTGAAACATTTTCCGTCTTTGAATTATGACACTTATGAGGCTGAATTATCAAATATTTTGGGACAATTCGAAATGCTTTTTTATGATTGCAGTAAATTGGCGAATATAGCATCATTTATGAGTTATCCTTTGTCATATGAAAACATTGAGAAATTAGCAACTGAAATAGCAAGTCAGTTTAATATGAACTCATGTTCTGTTCAAAATGAGTTGGTGCAGATTATATCAGATATACATCGCTACAGCATCTGGTTCAAATTTCTGATGTTTTATATCTGGAGATAAATATCCGAATCTAAGGCGAATTGCCCTTCAACTGACGGCAATGTTTAGGTCAACTTACTTGTGCGAGTCTGCATTTTCTGAAATGGAGATAATTAAGTCAAAATATCGCAATCGACTAACTGACGATCATATGTCATCATGCTTGCGATTAGCACTCAGTGCCAGGCTGCAACATCCAAAGTCATTTCCTAGTTAAGTCTAACACCATATGTAACAACCAATAAGCTCGTAACTTTGAATAACCATGAGTTCTTTCTTTGATATTATAGAATAGAACCTAAATAAACCTAACCCAAACCTTGACTAAAATAATATAATTGTGCGGAAAGCTATTATCTATATATGCTACGGTAAACCCTACCTAGGTAGGTAGGTAGGGTGTATCGTGTATGTACGACAACCCTGCATCACACATACTTGCAGTCTCTCAGAGTTGATCGTAAGTAGTCTAAGAATATTGAGGTAGATCGCCAGCAGTTCAAGTTTGAGCACCCTTGTGCTGGGTAATCTGTATGTTCTAATCCTTGTTATGATTGTTATAAAGAATTTGGACGGATCCTTTAGTATTTCCATTATGTTCAGTGTTTCTAATATTCCTAGCATTGTTTTCTTTGTATTGGTTTTACTGAGGCATACGATGTTGTTGCCTCTATCAGCTTTTGTTGAAAATCAGGTGTTCTTTTGGATTTTAATGATATGGATTTCATTGTACTTCTGCAAGTATAAAATATATATATTTCACTTAATCTTCGTTAAAAATGAATTTCCATAAAATAAATAAATCCTCGATATTACTCATGGGAGAAAAAATCCTAGTAGCCTTGAAAATTGCACGAAATTCATAAACCTTTGGGTCCTGACGGGATTAATAGAATTTAATTCGGTTCTACCTAATTTGCATTCAAAACAGATCACAGTATATACTAAAATACAATTGTAGTCGAAATACTTCATAAGATTGAAGTGTCTCACATTCCATTCGGATAATTTTCTATTTACTTCTTGGACCGTCTATTGAAGTAACCTTGCTAGTTGATATCTCAAAATGAAATACTCTAAATTCTTCAAGATGCTTTATATGACAGTGGGAGGTCGGTCATTGAGCCATTATGTAAATACTGTTAGATATCTCACTCGAAAATTGGATGGCGTTGGAAAACAATTCATTAAATTGAACTCCTAGAGGGTTTCATGAAATGAAATCGATTCTTCATGATTGAAAAACGAAAACTGTTGATTTGTAGTTGCTTCACAGAAAAATTGCGATAATGAACTTATTCGCATTTTCTCTGAAACGCGAAGTCCTATCAAGTTCAAATTAATTCATCAAGAAAAAGACGGAAGAAACAGGATTCTGCTTTTGATCATCGAAGAAGTCATCACATTTACGAGAAAATTATTACAAGATTATAACTTTCAATTACTTGGAGCTTCTGTTGAAAACGAACGAATATACATATTCCTCTGTCTCACGTTTGGAAATAAACTCACGTGGAGAAAACACGGTGGCGTAGGGGATATGATGCTCGTCTCCTGCGCAGTGTTACCTGGGTTCAATCCCCACAAAGCGAAGCGATTTTTTGGATTCTGGGAATCGCTTGAGTATCCATCATTCGAAGGAGATGTAAAGCCGTCGGTCCTGTCTAACAGATATGTGTTGGACATTAAAGATCCCTTCCCTCGACAGCAGAGGGGTTCCGCAAAATTTCCGGGTTTAGTGAGGTGACAGAATTCCTCGGCGTGTCATTGGCCGAAATGTGGAAATACAGCACGTTAAAGGAATAACAAACAAACAACATATAACAAACCTCAAAGCAGATTGCTTGAAGCGTTTGAATACGATCAAAATTGCCGAAAACAACTGGAGTTCTGATAAAACGTTACTTTCAACGATGTACCGTACGCTTATTAGGTTTAAGCTGGATTATGGAGCCATTATATACAGGATGTTACATAATAGTATGTCACAACTTGAGAGGGGGAATCAACGTGAAATTTTTAGAAAAAAAATTCAATAAACATAGGTCCGCAAAGGCTTCGTAACGGAGCTACAAGGTGTTGAAATTTACGGAAAAAATTGGTTTTATCTTCAAAACTACTTCAGTTTTTTAGATATTCAGCACAAATTTGGAATGCAAGGTATTTTTCACAGCCTCCATCATTACACGTTTTGAATTTTAACTAGAATCTACAAGGTATTCAAATTTTTTTGCAGTACGTACAATCAATTTTCGTCATCTTGTATCAATTTTGAACTTTTTTTGATACCTGTAATTTTTTCGTATCTCCGACCGTTCTCGAGCAAAAAATTGAACGATTGTATGCATTTGCTGAATTGAAAGCACTTCTAATTAAAAAATGACCAGTAGGCTTTGATTTTTTTCATTTATTTATTTATTTTGACAGTTGCTAAAAATGAGAACCAGTTTCTGCTCTAATTGTTTATTAAATTATCGATTAGTTTTTAAACTTTTGAAGTTATATCAGGTGCGCTTTCCAAACACCAGGCAGGCGAACATTCTCAAATATCCACAGAAGGTTGAGGGAAACTGGTACTTTTACTGCATGTAATCATTCGAAAGGTGCAACTCAAACTATAAGAACTCCAGATATTGAGGAAGCAGTTTTGGATTGTACTAATTTGAATCCTCATGTGTGTACCAGAAAAATTGGAAATCAGTTGAATATTTCACATGTTCTAGTTTGGATGATTCTCCACGACTTTCTATTGTACCCATTTCATATTCAACGCGTCCAAACTCTACTTCCTCGAGATTTTCCTTCAAGACTGAATTTCTGCCGATGGTTCTTAGATGAAATCAGAGAAAATGCTCATTTTGATAGTGTAATAATGTTCACAGACGAAGCTAACTTTTCGAGAACTGCTATCACAAATTTTCACAATAATCATTATTGTGCTGAAGAAAACCCCCATTTGATTGAAGAATCTCATCACCAAGAATAATTCTCACTAAATGCCTGGGTCGGAATAATTGTAAATTATTTGATTGGGCCCTTTTTTTTGCCTAACAGACTAAACGGTTCCGTTTATTGACAATTTCTTAAGGAGGAGTTACCTTTATTGCTCGATGATGTTCCACTATTGGGAGAAACATAATGTGGTCACAGAAAGTTATTAGTCGATTTCTCACTTCTTCTACAGTGTTCACTGGAGTGGTATAAACTTAACTTTTGAGATATCCCCATAAGAAAAAGTCTAAACTATTTAAGTCTGGGGACTTAGGAGGCCATGGTTCTGGCCCTATCACAAATTTTCACAATAATCATTATTGTGCTGAAGAAAACCCCCATTTGATTGAAGAATCTCATCACCAAGAACAATTCTCACTAAATGCCTGGGTCGGAATAATTGTAAATTATTTGATTGGGCCCTTTTTTTTGCCTAACAGACTAAACGGTTCCGTTTATCGACAATTTCTTGAGGAGGAGTTACCTTTATTGCTCGATGATGTTCCACTATTGGGAGAAACATAATGTGGTTCATGCATGACGGGGCACCAGCACTTTTTAGTGGATAAGCTAGAGAATTCTTGAATAATACATTCAACAAACGATGGATAGGTCGGGGTGGGCCAGAACCATGGCCTCCTAGGTCCCCAGACTTAAATAGTTCAGACTTTTTCTTATGGGGATATCTCAAAAGTTTAGTTTATACCACTCCAATGAACACTGTAGAAGAATTGAGAAATTGAATAATAATCTCTTGTGACACGATAAGAAATGTTCCAGGAATATTTCAAAGAGTGCGTGATAATATGCGAAGAAGTACAGAGACCTGTATTCTTGCAGGTGGAGGACACTTCCAGCAATTTATTTAGTTTTCGATTGTTCTTTTTTTAGTTTTATATTGAATAAGTATACGTTGAGTCTCAGAAGACGAGTTGTCAAAGTAAAAGCAAATTCTGGGCATACCGATCGAGTATTTCTATCATTTATTTATTTTTATTCAGCGAATAACATACAATTCAAATAATCCAAATTCGATAATTTTTCATACAATTACATTATCATGACATTACAAGTGTCAAAAAAGTTCTTGAATTGAACGAAGATGACGAAAATTGATTGTACGCTGATCAGTGGCGTATTGCAAAAAAGTTTGAAAGGGCAAAACGAGACATGGCCGCGGAAAAGAAAACGCTTTGGGAATTTCAGTTAAAATCTAGGATGTGTAAAGAAGGAGGCTGTGAAGAATAGCTTGCATTTCAAATTTGGGCTGAATATTTCAAAAACTGCAGGAGTTTTGAAGAAAAAAACAATTTTTTCCGAAAATTTCAACACCCTGTAGCTCCGTAACGAAGCTTTTGCGTAGCTATGTTTATATAAGCTTTTTTTCTTAAAATTGCACGTAGATTTACCACCTCAAGTTGTGACATACTATTATGTAACACCCTGTATAGGAAAATCGAACAAAATACTATACAGGGTGTTTCCGAATAAGATGTCATAAATGAAGGATGCGAATCCCTGAATGATTTGAGCAAGAAAGTTCGAAAAACCAATGGTCAAAAAATGCTTCGTTGCCGAGATACAGGGTGTTAAAGTTGAGAAAATTTTTCGATTTTCTCTCGATAAAACCTAGACTTCTCAAGATTTCGGGCTCAAATTTTCCACATAAGCTATTAAACACAATCCGAATCACCAGGTGAGGCCAAATTTTGGAACAGTATACAGGGTGATACTTTTCATGGGCCATGTTCCATTTTACCCTCGGAACTTTTTTGGTACGCCACTGGCACTAACAAAAATAAAATCGAATAGATCATTCAATTTGAAATTTTTTGACTCTTGCATTTTGATCGTAACTATCACCGTTTCTGAGATATTAATTATTGAAAATAATCCAATAGTTTTCCCATATCGAAGCCATGGAGATATTGTCTTAATAACTGATGCAATTTTTCAGGAATTGAGCTAAAATTTACATCAGATATCTCCTTATTGTATGTTTATAACAAAATGAGGCAGAAATTCCTGACAGTATACAGGGTGTTATTTTTTCACGTGCATTTTCCTCTTTTTGCCCCCTGAACTTTTTTGTGGTGCGCTACTGGTATATTCTGAAAACAGAATCAAACAGATTATTCAAAGTGAAAACTTTCCTGTTCCTTGTATTTTTCCGTATCTGCCACCATTTTCGAGATATTAATCAAGAAAAAAAAAACGTCAGTTATGCACCGAAAAAATATACGGAGGCAAAGGGGTAGCCTGTTCGGGCGTTGTTGATTAATTTTTCGAAAATGGTGGCAGATACGGAAAAATACAAGCAACAGAAAAGTTTTCGCATTGAATAATCTGTTTGATTCTGTTTTCAGAATATACCAGTAGCGCACCACAAAAAGTTCAGGGGCAAAAGAGGAAAATGCACGTGAAAAATAACACCCTGTATACTGTCAGGAATTTCTGCCTCATTTTGTTATAAACATACAATAAGGAGATATCTGATGTAAATTTCAGCTCAATTCCTGAAAAATTGCATCAGTTATTAAGACAATATCTCCATGGCTTCGATATGGGAAAACTATCGGATTATTTTCAATAATTAATATCTCAGAAACGGTGATAGTTACGATCAAAATGCAATTGTCAAAAAAAAATTCAAATTGAATGATCTATTCGATTTTATTTTTTGTTAGTGCCAGTGGCGTACCAAAAAAAAGTTCCGAGGGTAAAAATGGAACATGGCCCATAAAAAAGTATCACCCTGTATACTGTTCCGAAATTTGGCCTCACCTGGTGATTCAGATTGTGTTTGATAGCTTATGTGGAAAATTTGAGCCCAAAATCTTGAGAAGTCTAGGTTTTATCGAGAGAAAATCGAAAAATTTTCTCAACTTTAACACTCTGTATCTCGGCAACGAAGCATTTTTTGACCATTGGTTCTTCGAACTTTCTTGCTCAAATCATTCAGGGATTCGCATCCTTCATTTATGACATCTTATTCGGAAACACCCTGTATTGAGTTAGTAAAGTAAAGGTGATAAATTCCGCGAATTGTTCTTACAATTTTGTGATATATCGTACAAATTGTTGATAAGGTGGGGGTTGAAAAGTTCGTCCAAAAAAATATCATCCAATTTATAAATTTTCCTACAGGGTGTTTAGAAATTTGACGGCAAATGCAACTCTTGCTTCTATACGGTATAACATCATATCCATTCAAATTTTCCGTATAATCGATGACAAAAATTAAGTAAAAGAGAATACCTGCAATTTGAAAAAATAATTGAAATTAATGCAAAATTATTGGTTATTACATTTGAACGAAATTTTATTTGTCCGGTTAATTTTGCGTTCTAGTGTACATGGGATCATGATGCCATCCATTTGTATGATTTGTCGGTGCCGTTATATCTCAAAACCTTTGGTACTTGTTCAAAATCAAAGTGTTTTACCAGTTTGAATAAATTTTGTTCAACATATTTGTCGAACCTTCATTGAAAAAAAAATTATTGATCAATATTCGTTTAGGTAGTATTTGAATGCTACTAACTTTAAGGTTTTTATAGATGCTATAAATTTTTTCTATATAAAGCTCGTTGTTCAAGTTTTTACGCGAATTCACATTTTCTTAATCTAACAATAACTTTAGTTTATCAGCTGGTGTTAATGTATCACATTCTCGCTATAACACTATTCTGTACTATTATTCAATTGTTTATCGTTCAAAAATCTTGTATAAAACTTAGCCGGAGCCGAAGAAATGCGGATGTTTGTAAACAAACGTGTCATAACTTAATCATATCAATATTGAAACAGTAAATTATTATTGATTGTCCTATTTATTCAGATTATTGAGCTGAAAAGTACCAATTATAGTGGTAAATATCGATAGTTTCGAAGAAATGAAAACTCAGTTATAAATGTCAATCTAACCAGATTTCATAATATACAGGCGGTTCTTAAATATCATGTATCCGAAATGAGGGTTTTGGTTAATTTTATGACTGAAGTTTATAATAAACCAAGCTCTGCAAATGCTACGGATTCACAGGTGTTGAAATTTCAATATTTTTGTTACTTTTTATCCTACAATTTTTAAGATAATTACCTCGAATTTTGAAATTCTACACAATAAACGGGAATACACATGTTAAACTGTTTACAAAATCTACAGGGTGATATTCTTTTCTGGAGTCAGGTCCCATTTTCTCCCCTTGAATGTTCCAATAGGAGGAAATTCCAAACATAGTGGCTTCTTTTAAGAATGAAAAGAATTAGTAATGATGACGAAAGTAGGTCTATTCAATTACTGTCTAGAATCTTTTGTGTATTCATTTCTAATGCTTGATGCTCATGAGATCAAATGAGAGATCTGAATGCCAAGTGACGAAAAAACCTCCTCTGAATCTTTTCTAAAAAATCGGTGTCTCCCAGGTAGAAAGGGGACCAAATAACAGAGCCGTACTCCAATATAGATCGCACAAGTGAACAGTAGAGCAACTTCAAGGTGCCTGAAGAGAACTCTCTGGAGTAACGTAGGCCAAAACCCAGCTGTTTTAGACCTTTCGAAGATGATGACAAGATATGCTCCTTGCAATTTAGTTGGCTATCTAGTGTGATACCCAAATCTAGAACATAGGCCACCCGCTTGATATTATTACTCCCAAGTTTGTAGTTGTAATAGTTTGGCGTTCTAGATTTGTGAAATATAATTAGCTTGCACTTATCGGTATTCAACTTAAGAACATTAATTTCCACCCATAAAAGGAAACTATCAATTTGAGTCTGTAAGTTCATTAAATCACCTGAAAGCCTTACAACTGAGTACAACTTGACATCGTTGGCAAATGAAAGGAATCTAGTGAAAATAAACTCCTTTATGTCGTTGATAAAGATATTAAATAAGAGAGGGTCGAGATGTGATCCCTGAGGCACACCTGCCTAGTCATGAGAGTAAAGGACCAGTTATGCCTATGGCCTCTAGTTTACTTCGCAATATATTAAGGTCCACCGTATCGCAGGCTTTTGAAAAGTCAGTATATATGCAGTCCAGCTGAAATCCAGATTCAAAGCAATCAGTCATTTGTGTAAAGCGCTAGGTTGGTAATGATTGAACGACTCTTTCTAAACCCGTGTTGTTCGTTTATAATGATGGAACAACACTTCCATGAGAGAGGTATGGCAGACAGCAAAGAAATGCCTCTGTAATTCGAAATGAGCAATCTTGAGCCAATTTTGAGCTACGGAATCACGAAACTTCGCTTCCAAAAAGCTGGAAACACACCATGACTCAATGAAAGATTGTACAAATTACTAAGAGGAGAAGCTAGTACAGAGGCACACCGCTTCAGAACAAAGGATGGTATACCATCACACCCAGTCCAGAATACCGGTTTCAAGTTGTCGATAACCTCCAAAATTTCACGTGGTGAAACTTGGCAGCCATCACTATTAACGTAAAAATCATAATCAATCTTATTGGGTACCACGACATCCTCGCTATAGACTTCTGAGAAGAAATCCGCGAATAGGTCGACTACCGCTTCTCCATCGTTAGTGGTTATTCCATTGTACTCCATAACACTCGGAAGCTTCATTGAATTCTTTTTAGAATTTACAAATTCACAAAATGATTGAGGGTCAGAGTGGATTCTGCGCTCCATATTATTGGGGTAATCCGAATAAAGCTGCCTCGAGACTGATTTACAGTTAGAGCGCAACATGGTGAAGTAATTGTAGTCCTCATCCCTGCCAGACTTTCTTAATCTACGGTGAGCTCTTTTTTTGTGACCAATCATTTTTACTAACTCCCCAGAAAACCAAGTGGGATGTTTCCTGTTGCTCCTAAAAACTCTCGGTATAAAGAGATCAAATCCTTCATAAGGAATATCATGAAATCTGGCAACGGCAAGGTTGATATCATCAGAATAATCGACAGACCAATCACGAGCAGACAAATACTCATTGAGGCCAACGTAATTGCTCTTAGCAAAATCAAAAGTTTCATCGCAGAACGTTAAAGTCTTTTCAACAGATATTGGAATGGTCAGATCAAACTCAAGAGCTGCATGATGAATGCTATTGACTTGGAAGAAATACCAGGTTGGACGTACCTGAATATATTGTGATCGAAAACCAGATCTAAATATACATTACGGCTATTGCTAATCTTACAAATTTGAGATGAGTTGACAAAGTTTACACTGTTTCTAAAAGTAGATGCTGAACCAACCTCATCGCATAAAACGAATTCACTATCACGCCACTCACTTCCCGGAGCATTGAAGTCGCCACAGGCACACATTTCCAGATTGGGATATGCTAGGGAAACTTCTTCTTTAGCATACCCGTGTGCAGAGTATACCTCCTCAGCAGTCCCAGGGGTATGTAAACACCACCAACCACAAATTCACAAGTATTATAGGTAACTAGAAGGAATAACTGTTCCACGTTTCTAATTTAGTGATCAATCACATTAGCCCCCAGAGAAGAGTTCACAAGAATAGCGACACAACACCCACCGAGTTTTCCACTAGTCTCTCCGCATCTGTCGAGTCGAAAGACGTTGTATTTGGAACAACACAACGCCGAATCGAGTTTGTCCCCATTCAAGCAAGTCTCAGTCAGAACAACAATATTATATAAGCATTGTTCGAGCCACAAGTATAAATGTTTGCTCCTCATACCTCCCACATTCTGGTAGCAAACCAGGATATCTAGTGGGAAAGTAACTAGTTTTTTTGGTAGTTTTTTAGTAGTTGAGGCTGTTACTAACTCCCCAGAAAACCAAGTGGGATGTTTGCCGTTGCTCCTAAAAACTCTAGCTATATATATATATATAGAGATATAAAGAGATCAAATCCTTCATAAAGAATATCATAGAATCTGGCAACGGCAAGGTTGATATCATCAGAATAATCGACAGACCAATCACGAGCAGACAAATACTCATCATTTTCAGACTATGTGTTCTGATCCTTGATCTTGACAATGGTGGGGCTGCCCTTCAGGAATTTAATAGTGATGTCACTCTCACCAGACTGCTTCCGCTGTTACAGTTCATCCTGCACTTTCTTGAAGTACGAGCGCTGCTGATCTGTTCTGTCATCTTGTATACAAACTTTGCTCCTAGAAAATGTGTGACTTATTTCTCCAAATATTTCAAACAAGCCCCTTGTTCGAAAACACTACCTTGTGCCTTTGCACCTCTTTTCCCAATGTATCACCCTCTCGATATCATCTTCACGAATATTTGCGAACTCAACAAGTTTGGAGATAACACTTCTGTCATGCTAGATCCTTTCCTCGAGACTGGCACTTGCAGTTAGTTGTGCACTATAATATTTCTTGCACGATGTTGTCTTTCCCTAATTTCCGCTACTATATCCTCTGTATTTCTATCCAATTTCCCAACGAGTATAGCCATTTGTTGCTTACACTCTCCAAGTTCGGTTTTCAGTAATTTGTTTTCTGCAGCTGCTCTGTCCAACTTATCAAGTAATTTATTGTAATTTGCCTCCCTTTTATTGAGTTCATTTATTATGTTCTCAAGAGTCGCTTACCTGAGATCATAGTGAGATCACCCTCATCCACATCCTCAACACAGCATGTTTTGTTCATCCAAACTGCATTTCTGGTCTGATAACATTTCAAGATCATGGTTGAAATTCATTTCTTTCTCGCCAAATGTTTGTTATATAATGCTGATTTACTACATGACTGTGCCATATACAAAGAAAGCATCAATATTTTGTAAATCTTCCCTGAAGTCCCACTGCAACTCTTATAGTTTTTAAGCCAACACATATTTGCCATTTATACTCGTTGTAGCTTATTTTATCCAAAACAGCGTAAATTTTCATATTTATTCTTCATCGCCAATGAATGCGCAACTGGTATAGAGGGTTTTAATTTCCATTATGCAATAACACGGCTTTTAAACTGTATTTCGATGAATCTATGAATGAATGCCACTCAGAGGAGGATCGTTGCTATTGTAGACTATCAATGACAGAAAATGAGGGAAAAAAAAATCTTATCTTATCTATGTAGTACCATATGATCTCAAACACGTCTGAAACAAGAATGAATTTATTCGACTATCAGTACTCATTCAATTTCTCTTCAGTTTTCACGCTAAATTAATGCGAGTTTTCTGTGTTCTCTATTTGAGTGTTCATGAAGTGGTGAGAATTGTAACATTTCTAGAGGAGTGGGCGAAGCCAACGTTACGTGGCTAACTTGTTGAATGTTAACCAAAGCACTATTACAAGAGCAATTAATCGGTACCACGAAACAGGAGAATATGGAAGAAGAGCCGGACAGGGAAAAAATCGGATAACAACACCAGTTGATGATCGTTGGATTCGTTTAACTGCACTAAGAGTTCGGCACTGTACAGCTAGAATGAATGAAAATGAACATGCACTTTCCAGAAATGTGCATATTTCATTGCAAATAGTTAGGAACAGGCTCAGAGAAGACGATATCAGACCAAGGGTTGCTTCTACCGGCCTGCGTCTCACCAGAGAGCATCGAGTTGCAAGACTTCAGTTTGCGAGGAAAAATGCAAATTTGGGTATTCCAGAATGGTCGAAAGTTCTCTTTTCAGACGAGTCCAGGTTCTGTCTAGTATCAAATGATAGACGCATGCCTGTATACAGACGACCAGAGGACGATATCAGCAATGCAATATTCGGCAAACCGAAAACATCGGAGGGGGCTCAGTAATGGTGTGGGGAGGCATTTCTTACCATGGTTGAACTGAGTTAGTCCTAGTGAATACTGGAAGAATGACAGCGGCCAGATACATCGCAGATATCCTTGAACCCCATGTTGTACCCTTCGGCCCATTGATTGTCGAAAACTTCATTTATATGCATGATAATGCTCGGTCTCATGCAGCTAGAGTAGTTACAGAATTTCTGCAGAATACCGAAATTGATATTTTAAGATGGCCAGCCAGAAGTTCCGATTTGAATCCCATAGAACATGTTTGGGACAACATGGGGTGGCAAATTCAGCAACCTATGATGCCTTGTAGAATACTCCAACAACTAGAAAATCTGCTTTCTGAAATTTGGAGCTCAGTGACTCAAGAGTACATTCAAAATCTGTTTGAGGGGCTTCCAAGACGTATACTGGCAGTAATGAGAGCCGGGGAAGGAAAAAATCTATTTTGAAAATGATTAGTAACCATTCGATGGTAGTTGCCTAGTCTCATCTCTTTTGAAAGATATCTTCTTATTTCACACTTTTGAAAGTTACCAAGCGACTGTTGAATGACCAACTTAAGAGTTTATATAGTATTGTCGTAAAAGTAGGGTGATGCGACAATTTTTGTGGGGGAGTGTATATTGGAATACGTTTGATTTTACTCCTTATTATTTCCTTTATTGACATTTCAGATACTATCCTGAATACAATCCAAATCTTATGAGTCATGAAACATAAATTGTTCACCGATTAACTGAAACACTCTTATCAATATTACAATATTAAGATGGTTTTAAATGTTTGATACCGGCTGCGCAAGTGAATACAATTTCGTTCAAAAACGATTTTATTTCATATTAGAAACGGGTATTGTTAGGATTTATGACTTACTAGAAGCTAGATATGTAGAGGTTTGCTAAATGTTTATGTTTTAATACGGCATTTATAAGAAATATTGCATATAGATAAAAATGGTCCCCTCATTTTCGACCTTGATTATCTTTGAAAATTCGTCTGTAAAATAGATCGCCGCTAACTTTTTTTGTTTCTGAGATTCATATTTCGGGCTTCTCGATTTCCGGGATTTCGGCCATATGCTGATCTCCCGATTGCTATCAGAGTGAGGTTTAGGTTAACTAGGTTCACAGATACCTCAGTTTCCGTTCGAATTTGTCAGCTCGGAATCGGTGGGTTGGTAGTTACACTACCTATCAAACAAATGTCTTTTCCATCAACTACTTCATATTAATTTTTCCTTGGGACGAAAAATGACTCTTGAGATTTTTCCTCAATTTATCTAATATAATTTTATAAGGTTATCACCTCCCAGCAAATCGATTTAAATGCATCTGCATCATAATTATTTCTGAATATTGAAGCACATTGAATTTATAAACTGTTTCGTACAGCATGGTCGCTTCATTATTACAACTGATTTTTTTATGCGCGCTTCTCAGGAATAGGCGAACCTGTCACACCACGTGTGTGGACGCATGGGAAGAATTAAGGTGTCTGTTTACTCGCTTTTTGAAGAGAGCCAAATTGTATGATGTTGGGAAGATGTTGGACGGAAATTCCACAGCTCACCTGCTCTGTAAACGAAGGAATTCTTATAGAGAGAGGTTCGAGGGGTCGTTAAATGTATGATAAGAACTCCTTGCCAGCCTATTGTAGCAGCAAAACATGAGTTTTTCCAGAACAAGATCTTTCAGCTCCTTGAAGCATCTTCCGTGGAAGTATCTGTAAAACAGAGAAAGATCAGCAAATTGTCTTCTGAGAACCAGCGGTTGGAGATCGCGGGTGATCTCCGAGTGAAGCAACAGCTGAGATGTCGTGAAGTATCACTTAGTTTTGAAAAGAAAATTAAGTTCAGCTGATGCCGACTTAATTATTGCTGATACTTGTTCTTGCCAGCAACACCCAGAGTTGACCGTTATTCCGAGAAGGTGCATCGAATCATTGGATGCAATTTGTTGGCCTTGCATCATTAGAGGAGGTTCTCTAACGGGAACCTTTCTAGAAAACGGAATTGCTTGCATATTGCACGCGTTGAAGCTCACCAGGTTCAACTGACCCCACTTAAATATCCTCTGTAAGTCAGAGTTTAAGTTATAGATTTGTTGAAATCTCTAGCGCTAAGATTCCGCAGCTGTAATCGGCCGCAGACTACTGAAAGACGAAACAAGGGTTAAATCGTCTGAAAAACCGAAGAAATTGTTCTCTATAATGACAGAAGATCGTTTATCTGCAACAGAAATAAAGGTTGACGAAAGAATGGATCCCTAAGGCAATCCAGCTTGCAACTGGAAATAATCAGATGTTATACCGTCGACCACAACTTGTATTGATCTATTTGAAAGAGCTACTTATCCAGCCCCGCAATTTTTCGGGAAGCCCATTTGCAGCAAGTTTATTCAAGAAGGCTGCATGCCAAACGCTATCGAAGGATTCAGAGATGTCGAGAGCTATTGCTCTAGATTCCCCATGCTTTTCCATCTTTGATGTACAAACCTGAGTAATGTAGGGGATAAGATCTCCTGTCGATCTTTGCCTGCGAAAACCATACTGATGGTCGTTAATAATTCCCTAAAACTCAAGATATTTGATGAGTTCATCATTTATGACTCTCTCCATCATTTTGGACATAAGTGCAACACGGCGGTAGTTTTGGAGTAAGGACTCTTTCCCTTTCTTTGAAATCGGTTGAATTCTTGGTATTTTTTTAGCTGCTCGGAAAAGTCTGGCTTTCAATAAGAAATCTGAAACAGACGGTTCAGAATAGGCGCCAATTCGTGAGCACACTTTCTCAGGATGTGTGCTGGAAGTGTACTCCACTTGCAAGAATACAGGCCTGTATCCTTCTTCGCATATTATCACACACTCTTTGAAATATTCCTGGGGTATTTCTTATCGTGTCACAAAAAGTTATTAGTCGATTTCTCACTTCTTCTACAGTGTCTAAACTATTAAAGTCTGGGGACCTAGGAGGCCATGGTTCTGGCCCACCCCGACCTATCCATCGGTTGTTGAATGTATTATTCAAGAATTCCCAAACTTCTCCACTAAAATGCGCTGGTTCTCCGTCATGCATGAACCACATTATGTTTCTCATCAAAAGTGACACATCCTCGAGCAACAAAGAAATTGCCGATAAGCGAGATCGTTCAGTCTGTCTGGGCAAAAAATTGACCCAATCAAATAATTTCTAATTATTCCGACCCAGACATTTAGTGAAAATTATTCTTGATGATGAGATTCTTCAATCAAATGGGGTTTTTCCTCAGCCGAATAATGATTATTGTGAAAATTTGTGATAACAGTTCTCGAAAAGTTAGCTTCGTCTGTGAACATTGTTTCACTTTCAAAATGAGAATTTTCTCTAATTTTATCTGAGAACCATCGGTAGAAAGGAGGCATTGTCTCGGAAAAGAAAACACCTAGTGAATTTCAGTCAAAATCTAGGACGTGTAATGATAGAGGCTGTAAAAAATAGCTTGCATACTGCAGGAGTTTCGAAGAAAATACCAATTTTGCCGGAAATTTCAACACCCTGTAGCTCCGTAACGAAGCTTTTGCGGACCTATGTTGATATGAACTTTTTTCTTAAAATTGCACGTAGATTTACCCCCTCAAGTTGTGACATTCTATCATGTAACACCCTGTAGAAAACGCATGCAGAAGTATAGCCAGGCGTAGCGATGGCTGCTTTTAAAATGAATTTTTTTTAAAGAACTGAACACAGACTTCATTGAATGGGATCTTTGCTTCTTTCACCAAAGAATTGTGAATATCTGCCATGTCCCGAGTGGATACTTGAGAATTTTTGATATTTTTTTGTGAAAGAGGCATCAAATAAAGGAATCTACATAGCATGTGACATATATCTCGAAAGAAAAAATAATCCTCTATATCGTTAACAAAATCACCTCTCCTTTGTATTTGAAGAAACACAAATTCGCTGTATAACTTGGAAACCGATCGACAACCAAATTATTAGAATACGTCCCAGCATTCTACTCAAAAAAATGCCTGTAGAATGTGAAAATAACTTCTGCTCTACTTCAATAGGATTCGAGATATGTCTCACATGAATTCCGACTGCACAATATCTTGACTTTTGATCGAATTTGACGTGGTTTTTTTCGGTTTCGGTTTAGTAGAAAGACGCCATTGCGAAGATTGTTGATTAGTTTGCATGTTAAATTACTAACCCATGTCTCATCACCAGTTACAATGCGGTCGGAACTGTCTCGTTCTAGCATGTCTTCAGCGACCTTTACGCGATTTAATTTTTGCAAGAAAATTCAGGTCTTTTGGAACTTGTCGAGCGGCAACGCGTTTCAAGTTCAAGCAAACGTTTAAAATGTTACGAATTGATTGATGAGACACATACAGTTCATTGCATATCTCCCTCAAAGTCAAACTTAAATGCACATTCTGTATAAACACATCGATGTGTGAAATGTCCCAAATTATTTCGATCCTCATATTTTGAAGTGATAACCTCTTTATTTTGTAATAACATAAATAGACAGTTATCGAGTTATTTATATAACATTTAATCAATATTAAGAGAAAACAAAGGTTGAAATAGATTGATCGAATCATCATCCATCACAAACAAGTTAATGAATTAATTTGTCGAAATAAAAAATCATTTTCAAAATGTAAAATTGATAAGAAAAGAAGACATACGAAAAATAATCTCTATAGACAATGAAAAATTGTAAACTATTCATAGAGAAATTAGAACTACTAACAGTTTTGAAATAACAAATAATATTCTGCATTTGATTTCGAGAATCGAAGTTCAAAACCGGGGTACCCACGTAAGATGGGCTAACCTAACCTAACCTAACCTATAAGAAGATTATGGAGAATGGATTAAGATATTTTCCTTAAATTTTCAGTTAGATTGAGTGTTGAAAAAGTATATTTTAGTTGGAGTTGACCTAAACTTCCTTATTTTAAATATAAACCTCCTGGATATTTTTCTACAATTAAATTGCTCTTTCAATACTGTTTTCATAAAAATAAATTGTATGGATTTCAAAATTTTCCACTTTTTGTGAAGAAAAAGATCTTGTGTCGCAGATAAAGTAGCATAACTCATAAATTACACAAGATAAAAAATAAGTTCCTACACTTTCAGAGAGAAACGATATAGGCGTTTAGCCGGCTCGGTGGCGTATGGGATATGATGCTCGTCTCCTGCGTAGAGTAACCTGGGTTCAATCTCCACAAAGTCGGTGCGATTTTTCGGATTCTGGGAATCGCTTGACTATGCATCTTTCGAAGGAGATGTAAAGCCGTCGGTCCTGTCTAACAGAGATGTGTTAGACATTAAAGATCCCTTCCCTCGACACGAGAGGGGTTCGGCAAAATTCCCCGGTTAGTGGGACGACAGAATTTCCCGGCGTGTCATTGGCCGGAAGGCGGAAATAGAGCACGTTAAAGGAATAACAAACAAACAATATATGCGTTTTGAATGTTTTTGCGAAAAAAAACTTGAAAATATACAGGGTGTGCCAAAATCAATTGAGAAGTTCAAACAAAAAAAGAAGATGACGACTCTATTCTTTCAAATTACAACATAAATTCTGCCAAAAAAGTACCGAGAATTAGTCAATGAAACACAAAATATTTATTTTTCAGTAAGGTGCAAAGTAGGCACATTCCGAAATAATACATTTGCTCCAACGAACAATCCAATCATCAACACATTCCGGAATCGACTTCAGTTCTCGCCGTGAATTGTCTTTTATGCCTTATATCAATTCAAAATGGGTACCTCGAAGTGGTAGTTTGACTTTTGGAAGAAGAAAAAGTCGGCCGGAGCCATATCAAGTGAATACGGTGGTTGTTCGATGGTATTTGTTGAGTGTTTGGTCAGAGATCCATTCACAATGATATCCCGGTGAAATGGTGCATTATCGTGGTGGAAAATCCACCTTTTTTGACGAATTTTCTCTTTCAAACGCCGCACAACGCTCAGGTAATATTTTCTATTTACCGTTTGACTTTCTGCAAAGAATTCTGAGTGCACAACACCGCGATAATCAAGGAAAACAGTCAATATTACAATGACTTTCGATCGCATTTGACGTGGGTTTTTCGGTTTCGGTTCAGTTGGAAGGCTCTATTTCGAAGCTTGTTGCCTGGTTTGCATGTTAAATTCATAAACCCAAATGTCATCACCAGTTCCAATGCGTTTTATGAACGTCGGGTCGGTATTGACATCGGCATGTCTTCAGCGACCTTTACGCGATTCAACACATTTCATGCCCAAACAATCGTGGTACGAATTGATTCGTGAGTCACAGAAAGTTTATTGCGTATCTCTATTGAACTTAGTGAGGATTTTCAATGACTATTTCTTTCACTTTATCGATGCTTACTTTAATTGAAATGTTGATGGCCGACCAAAGGGAAACAAATCTTCCACTACATCTCGGATGCTGTCGAATGCATTGTACCACGCATATGCACGCGCCTTCAGTAAAATTTCGGTACACGAAATTCCATTTGTGATAAAAAATTTGAGATTTTTTTATCCATTGTAAAAATTGCAAGAATGTTTATGTTAACTGACAGTCTAACTTGAGATGGAAAGAGTTAAAAATATTCAAATACAGAGTATGTCAAAATCAAATCTAACTGTAAAATTCAAAGAAAATATCTTTGATATTTAAAAGAAAGAATTTAAGGTATTTAAAGAAAGTAGCATTAATTTAAACAATCTACAGTGAAAAGTACTGAGAAGCAATAAAGATGAATTAATTAATTGACGAATCATTTGTAGTTAGTTGAATATGCATTCATGTCCTAATTGTCTACACGCGCAATATGCAGTTGTGCAGTCAATCAAGTAGCAAGAATTTCAAACTTAAATGAAAGTGTTGAATTGGGGAAGAATTGAGAAGGCCGCTAAATCAAAACTAATTGAATTGAAAATAGTAGAAATAATTAACGGGTGTAGTAACTTACCGAGTGGGATTGCACGCGAAGCACAGGAAAAACTACACGCACAAATTTGTTTCCTAATTATAACGAGAGGGCTAAAGTGACATTAACTTACTTGATAACCCGTTAGGAACGAACTGTGGAACCGCTTAGTTCAGAGAGAATATGTTATCGGGCGCAGTTGCATGTATCGTAATTTTGTTCCTCTCTGGATGAGAAATATGTTACAGACTAACGAGTAGTTTCCTGGCGATTTACTCAGATCTGTTTAGATTCTCTTGTTACCTAATTGTTGTAACTTGACGAAAATACCTTTTCCAACCACAGAATGAGCTCTTTATTCGCGGGGTACACAGGATGTTACATAATAGTATGTCACAACTTGAGGGGGTAAATCTACGTGCAATTTCAAGAAAAAAAGTTCATATAAACATAGGTTCGCAAAAGCTTCCTTACGGAGCTACAGGGTGTTGAAATTTCCGGAAAAAACTGTTTTTCTTCGAAACTCCTACAGTTATTGAGATATTCACCCCAAATTTGGAATGCAAGCGATTTTTTACAGCCTCCATCATTAGACATCCTAAATTTTAACTAGAACCAACAAGGTGTTTTCTTTTCCAGAGTCATGTTTTTTTTTGCCTTCTCAAACTTTTTAACAATACGCCACTGATCAGCGTACAATCAATTTTCGTCATCTTCGTTCAATTTAGATTTTTTTTTGACACTTGAAATTTTTTCGTATCTCCAACCGTTTTCGAGTGAAAAATTATTCGATTTGAATTATTTGAATTGTATGTTATTCGCTAAATAAAAAAATTATAGAAATACTCGATAGGTATGCCCGAAATTTGCTTTTATTTTGATAGCTCGTCTTTTGAGATTCAACTCACACTTATTTAATATCAAACTGAAAAAGGAACAATTAAAAACTGAATAAATTGCTGGAAATGTCCTCCACCTGCAAGAATACAGGCCTCTGTCCTTCTTCGCATTTAATCACGCACTCTTTGAAATATTCCTGCGGTATTTCTTATCGTCTCACAGGAGGTTATTATTCGATTTCTCAATTCTTCTACAGTGTTCACTTGAGTAATATAAACTGAACTTTTGAGATATCCCCATAAGAAAAAGTCTAAACTATTCAGGTCTGGGGACCCAGGAGGCCATGGTTCTGGCCCACCCCGACCTATCCATCGGTTGTTGAATGTAATATTGATTATTTGATGGAATAGAATATGCAGTGTTATAAAATGGAAATAAAGAAATTATGCTTACTCGATGAACACTGAGTTGATGATTAACTGCCGAAATTATTTAAAAAATACTATAGAAAAATTAAACGATAGGAAAATACTTAGTTTATCAGAGCAATTACAGGTACGTCAACACTCATTATGGTGATACCTCAAAAGTTCAGTTTATACCACTCCAGTGAACACTGTAGAAGAATTGAGAAATCGAATAATAACCTCTTGTGACACATTTAGAAATACCCCAGGAATATTTTTTAAAGAGTGCGTGATAATATGCGAAGAAGGATAGAGGCCTGTATTTTTTAGGTGGAGGATACTTTCAGCAATTTATTTAGTTTTCAATTGTTCTTTTTTTAGTTTGATATAGAATAACTATAAGTTGAGTCTCAGAAGACGAGCGATAAAAATAAAAGCAAAATTTGGGCATACCTATCGAGTATTTTTAATTTTTTTTTTTATTTAGCGAATAACATACAATTCAAATGATTTACTTTATTTGTCATGTTTCTTGTGTAGAGTAATTATCATATGCAGAATAGTTATTCAGTAAGAGTTTAGGGGAGTAACAAAATTATTCAAATACATTTCGAAGATCTTTTCCATTTCATCCAGATATCTTCTGCTCTGCTTGCTGGATTCAACAATCGCTTGTTTAAACTCCACATTGTCTTTATTTTCTGAGGAGTGTATTTTCTTTTTTATATAATAAGACTTCAGATAGTGAAAGTAATTGGGAAAGTTTTTCTTCATCATATTTTCTCCAAACTTGAAATCTAACTCAAATATGTCAATGTTTTCTTCCTCGTCTCAATCGATGTTTCCTGTTTCGTTTCAGATCTTTATTGAAGTTTTTCGAGATATAAACGATTTTCTCTCCGCAAGTACTGAGGGTGGTTCAACATAAAACAAAACCGCTTATCTTTTACTAATTCTGGCTTTTTCAATCTTCTCAAATATGGCCAAAATCTCCGGATTCCCTGAAACAACATGCTATAGATTTATCTAAAGTTGGTATTTTGAAGAGATCAAAACCATTCAAAAAATCTTCATTATTTTCCCCTCAAAGGTACTTTATATGTTAATCAAGAAACTGTACACTCTCCGCTTCTTTCATTTGACTATCTTTGGAAACTCTTTTTCCCGTTTTCATACCTTTTTTGATAACTCTCTTCACCATATATATCTTGTTAGGTTTGTTACAAACATGATACATAATGCAAAGATGAGAAGCAATAGTTTCAATAATTTGGCAGTTTAAGTGACAAAAAAAAAAATAATTTTCCACTCAAAAACGGTTGTAGATACGAAGAAATTACAAGTGTCAAAAAAAATCTAAATTGAACGAAGATGACGAAAATTGATTGTACGCTGATCAGTGGCGTACTGTAAAAAAGTTTGAGAGGGCAAAAGGAGACATGACCTCGGAAAAGAAAACACCTTGTGAATTTCAGTTAAAATTTAGGACGTGTAATGATGCAGGCTGTGAAAAATAGCTTGCATTCCAAATTTGGGCTGATTATCTCGAAAACTGAAGGAGTTTCGAATAAAAAATCCGAAATTTTCAAACCATGTAGCTCTGTAACGAAGCTGCACGTAGATTTACCCCGCAAGTTGTGTCATACTATTATGTAACACCCTGTATATTCTGTAAATATGCCGTGAATATGATAATTTATATGGGAATATAGATGATACATTTCTAGCTGACAAAATAGAAAATAAATATATAAAAAATCAATTCAATTGCAGTTTTTGATCATACATATATACAACCAAATTTATATGGAATCACTCGGTATTTCACATCATTGATTAATTTTAACCATGGACCTATGACTACTTGTGAAGAATGAAGTTTTTGTTGTAAAAAAACTGGATAGTATGATGAAAAATGTTGAATTATCAAGACATGTTCGGGATATTGTACTCCGCGTCACTGAGATTTGAAACTGTGAATGTCAAAATTAAAAGAAACCTATAATCATGATTGAAAATGCCTTACGTTGAATTGCCTTATGTGCAGAGGGGTCGAATAATTGCTCTCGTTGAAGATAAGGTGACACAGAGGGATAAGGGGGCACAATAAGGGTATCACAGGCGGTGATTTCAAAAACCTACGCTTGGTACGTGGAACTACAATATCTGCTTGATAGGCCAAGAAGAAGTCGTAGGAAGATCACTACTGAAGAACAAGACCGCTTTTTGTGCCAACTTGCAAGAAGAGACCCTAGTGCGTCGCACCCCATACTTTAAAGGCAATTTCTGAAAGCAACAGGCATCAGTGCATCAGTCGAAAGAGTTCCAGAGCTAACCAGATAACAAAAATATATCAGACTTAATTGGTGTATCGAGAACTATAATTGGAATACTCAGAATTGGCGAAATGTTCTTTTTTCGGAGGAGACCAGGATTAGTGTTCGATCAGATGACCGCCGGATTCGGGTTTTAAGGGGTTGTGGAAGACGAGCTAGACTCCGAGCATCAAGACAAATTCCAAAAGACCAAAGGAGCAGTGTGATGTTTCGGGGTGGCATTATGCTGGGAGGCAAAACAAATTAGATTTTGTTTCCTAAGAGTGTAACGGCTATAAATTACGTGGACCTAGTTTTGGAGCCCATAGCGAGACTCTGGCGAGGTGCCTACGGTGGGAATTTCCCTTTTATGCAAGATAATGCTCCTCCGCATACCAGTATTTTCAATAACAGCTGACAATGTGATATATAAGAATAAGAAAGATTCGTTGAAATTGGAAGTACACTCGGAGGCAAAATTAGCAGAACACTCGAAAATTTAACCAAATTCGAAGTCCGATATTTTTCCTAATTCTCAACCGATTTAGATGATTTTTTCGGCAAGTTATAGATCAACTCTTCTGCTTTATAGAAATTATAAGAAAAAACAAAAAAAAATTGGAAAAATTTTTATACGGGGGCAAAACTAAAAGTGTTTTTCTTATCAAAAATTCGTAACACCCTGTGGAATTTCGTGGTCGGAGTTGAAACGTACAATATCATGGTCTGTCAAGACACATCTTCCTACAGTAACGCCCTTCTTGTTTTATGCATTTATCTCTATTTTTACAAGAGATATCCAATTTGAAGCGAAAAGTCACAAATTTCAAGAATTTATTTTTAATCTTGCATAGGTGCATAACATCGGCCAAAAAATAAAATCAAAATTAGAGAAGCGGAAATCTAACGAAATGAACATTTTTGAAATTCACTGGCCAATTCCACGCTCCGGGAGAACTCGAAGTACACTGGAAAAATCGTTGATTTTGCACATTTATTTTTGAATTTTTTTGTGTGACGCTATAATAATTATCATTCCTGTCCAAAATTGAGAGCAAGTGTGTATCCTGGCGATACACTCGTGAAATGAAATGAACATGTTGGAAAAATGTTCATGATGACCCACAATAAAAACCTTTGATTTTAGTAGCGAGTATGACCACCGTATTGCTCAGTTCCTGCGAAGTTCGCTTGATTGTACCGTTCCCCTCGATGCCTCCATATTCTATCTCTACCATCCACGAAATTCACACAATATCGGCTCTCATCACTAAATAAAACTCGTCTCCACTGATTGATTGTCCATGCTACATGCTCCCTAGCAAACGCCAATCTTGCTACCCGATAGGCTCTATCGAGTCTTGGTGCTCTTGCTTGCGCGTATGATCTCAGACCAACTTCATTTAATCGTCTTCTGACTGTCCTCACACTGATGTTAATGTTATCCACTGCTTGTAAAAGGTTACGTGCCTGAACAGCAGTAAGACGAGGATTTCTTATGGTTTGATTGTCGATGAAACGGTCATGTATAGCGCGGGTTGCACGATTTCTTCCTTGTCCTCGCCTCCTCACGTACAATCAAGTTTCCCTGTAACGTCGGTAGATTCGATGGATAACCGACGTCGAGACACCCAACATGGTACGGACTGAGCGGTAGGTGCGTCCTTCCTCGATCAATGTAACTGCCCTTGCTACTGAGGTTGGTGGTAAATCTCTCATTCTGAATGAAAAATACCGCTTCGAATCGTAAACAGTAAAAGATTCACAAAACACCGCAACTGATCGAATTTGTATCAAATCAAAGAATGGAAAACTCTCATTCTTTAAACAAATGCAAATGTGGTCATATACAAAAAAACGTGTGTTGTATTTCATATTTAATAAAAAAAGGTGTGCACATGTGTAAATGAAAAGTTTGATCAATGGTCCCAGAATTCGGTTGTGTATTTTAATACCTAACGACTGTTATCTCCTATGAATTCCTAATTTTCACCAAATTAACCAAACTGTCATCAATTACTAATGCAATTGATAGACGAATTTTAATGACAATTTCTTGATTCAATGGAATTTCTCCAAAATGGTGATTTTCCACTTGAAATTTAATATATTTTGCAAAAAAAGAGATAAACGCATGAAACAAGAAGAGCGTTACTGTAGGAAGATGTGTTTTGACAGACCATGATATTGTACGTTTCAACTCGGACCACGAAATTTCACAGGGTGTTACGAATTTTTGACAAAAAAAACACTTTTAGTTTTGCCCCCGTATAAAATTTTTCTCAATTTTTTTTGTCTTCTCTTATGATTTCTACAAAGCAGAAGAGTTGATCTATAACTTGCCGAACAAATCATCTAAATCGGTTGAGAATTAGGAAAAATATCGAACTTCGAATTTGGTTAAATTTTCGAGTGTTCCGCTAATTTTGTCTCCGAGTGTAGTTTCAGTTCGATTCTGGAAGAAACCATGTCTTGTAACTTCATATCAATCGTAATAAAATAGAATTTCTTTCGTAAATACAAAACTGGTAATGTTAGCACTTGATTTTTTTAATTTTCATATACATATATCTGAAATATAATTTTTCAATCTTTGTTTTTCAGAAGTGGCCCACTAGAAATTGCAGATAACAGGTGAGCCTCAAATTCTCAAAGTAACTGTAATCTATATTTATTGATAAAGGTGTCTCAGAATTGAAACAAGGTTTTATTTCCATAAAAAACATTTTTTTTCGATATATTAAAATTGCTTATTCGAAATGTGTATAAGGGTATCTCAAAATGAGATAGCAATTTTCCAGAATCTCATAGAAATGAAAAATGCCACGCTTTTATATTACATTTTTGCCTATAACCTAACCTTGCTGAAAGTACATATACAATTTGACAGTTTCCAACAGATTGCGAGGAATAAGTGGCAGTTTGATGTTGTGTTGTGAATGGGTGTGTTACGTTAACAAGATCAAACTGCTGTCTTTTGCTTGTATCCATTTCATCCGACTAGGCTGTATCACTACTTTGTAGCGCTAGTTGACGATTATTACGAGGGTGGGTCGGAAAATCACCTTTTTCAGGGAAGAATACTTAACATGCTACGGAAGGTTGAATATTGTAGCCTGAATTGAAGTCTTAAAGGTGTTTACATATTTAGCGGTAAATTCAGTGTTATATCAGATATTGAGATACGAAAAAAAATTTTTAGACCTTTGTGAAAGATAATTTCTATCTATTCTCAACTTTTTTCTCAGTTGTTATTTGATTTGATATTTGATCAGGTGACGAAGTGGAACTGACCTCTAGTTGATGTGAAATTTTTTCACTTTTGTGGATCGTTTCTTAATTTTTCTCAAATTAGCTCTAGGTTAAGAAGATCTTTAAGGGAAGGTAAATTAACGTTCTGGGGAAGGTTGAATTTAGTCCTCTGAATAAAAGTCCCAAATGTGTTCACACATTTTACGATAAATTTTAAGTGATATCCGTTATTGATATAAACAATGTTTCAGCTAGTAGCGCTAATGAAACATTGAAATTTGTCAACTCTGTATAATCTATCAAATAAACATTTCGTCAAAACAAAATTGGTTGGTTAATCCTGTCCAATTTGGTATTTCACATCACTCTACGGTTGGATGTTAAATCTTACGTTTTAAAACGTTTTTTTGTTAGTTTACTTCAACTATGTATCTACTTCTGAGCTTCATAGCGACTTAACACTTCGCAAATCTATGAAAAGTGGATGGTGGTGAATTAGTTTGGTAATTTTGATTTAATTTGTTGAAAATTTCAAAGATAAAGATCTCCAAAAAGTTTGGGGAGCACCAATTAATAACGATCTTATGAATAAAGAAATATAAAATGTTATTAGAGAACATTTGTATAAGTAATCAAATTGAACATACCCAGGAGGTTCTCAGCTACAGAAAAAGTGCAATTGTAGTGTGGAAAAAAAT
Organism: Cryptolaemus montrouzieri; assembly: GCA_013387265.2. NCBI lineage: Eukaryota > Metazoa > Arthropoda > Insecta > Coleoptera > Coccinellidae > Cryptolaemus > Cryptolaemus montrouzieri. The sequence continues at coordinate 357,878 of JABFTP020000083.1, read as the reverse complement.
TTCCTTCAAGAGGTCTCTCGACTCTCTATATTTAAATGTGCCCTCACCAAGTCGAGCGCGAAGATTGTAGGTTAGGTTAGTTCCAAAGTTGAGCTAAAGTAAAGTTTTGCATTTATGATACTCACTCACTTACTCATGATCATCAGAATAGAACTAGTACTTCCCATAAACACAGAGAGCTGAAATTTAGTACACAGCTAGGGTTTAATGGCAACATAAAGGGAAAACTATAAAAACTAGGATAATCGAAGATCTGAAGTCCCAGCTGAAAAAAATCGACTATCATTGCAGAAATCCAGCGTAGTGGGACACATCTTATAATTTAATCTAGCCTATAGCGTCCCACAGTCACTGCTGGGCGAATGCCACCCCTTCTGCTTCTAATAAGCATAAAAATAAAATCAAATGAAAACTCTGGATAAGATTAGACTTATACCTACAATATTACAAAAAGAAATAGCGAATAGGCAATGCGAAAAACTGTTGCTAATGTACAAGAAGCAGAACTGGAAAAAAAGAAAAGAAAGATTTATAATAATAAAAAACTACTCCTAAAAAGAGAACGACATTGTCAAATAAGAAAATATAATGAAAAAAATCAATAAGCCCACGTTTCTACAAAAAGAAGTGGAATCCCACCAAAAACATTCTGTAAAAAATTAGTCTCGATGAAGCTGCTTGTTTATCTCTAAAAAGTGATGAAATCTAGATAAAGTCTAAGGTTCCGTATTTTGATTTCTTTATTATTATTATAGTAAATGTTGTGTGACTTGGCCGTTGAACGTTACACAAGGGTACAAAACCAGGTGCTCCATGACACTATTACACCAATCTGTCCCCAGAACCGCTACCTATTGAGGATGGAAAATTGCCACTTTGAGAACGTTGATTGAATACCAGTCAATTGTAGGCTTGATAAAACTGCGTATTTCTATAATACCTATGTATAGGCGAGCCTGAAACAAACAGTATAAAAAAATATTTCCAGTACAGACGGACTTCTAGTCATTGAAGTCCGTCTGTAGGTCTATTTTATGTTAGATCGGTAGCCAATTTGACGCTCCAAAGAAAAAGAGAGCAGAAGTCAGCATTATCAATGGGTTGTACAATCAACAACAGCCTAAAATAAGACGCTTGCGTCCTATTACCAATACCAGTATCGGCTATTATCTCGCTTAACAAACATTGGTAGTTACAACAGATATAAAATTATGTAAAACAAAATAAACTTCTACCTACCCACTAACGTATAAAGAATGTTCAACGGATAAATCACACAACATTAACTATAATAAAGAAATCGCACCTTAAACTTGGCAAGACTTTGTCTAGATTTCATTACTTTTCAGAAATAAACAAGCAACTCCATCGAGACTAGGCTAGTTTTTTACAGAGTGTTTTTTGTGGGATAAGTTCAAATAATCAATTGAAATTGATTATTTGAATTGAAAAAAGCCGAAAAAGAAAACCGTAAGAATTGTAATGCCAAATAATCATAGCAATCGCTCGAAATGAGCCTCACGGATCTCCATACTTTCGAATTCGTTTTCTGGCATTCACACAGTTCACATTTATTAAAAACGAAAGAAAGTTCTACAGAGTTTGTTGAATCAACCTTAAGCGGTACCCTTTGAACCAAAAATTTATCTTCCTCTGTTATTTTCTAAAATAAACTTCTTAACATTCTGTGACGAGCGTGATGGGTCCCTCACTCCTTTCATTTGTTTTTTTTTCACGGAACAAATTTTCACTACGAATTATTCTGTTGACAATAATATACGTAGATTATTCTTAGTAACTGTTATATGCAGATCCAAAATTAAAACAGTCATTGATAATTAATTCTTTTGATTTATGTACTTCAATAAGTAAGTATTATCCAGGTCATCGACTTTGGATATAAAATAATAACACTCCTACTAATAAATACGACATGATTCATACAAATATTACTACTAACTTAATGAATGGGGTTTATTATGAATGTTGTTCCATGAAAAAGATAAATATCAACAGGAAATTTCTAATTGTATCACGAATATACAATTAGGACTAAAAGTATGAATTCACCTGAAAAGTTAAGTAGTATTTGAGTTTTATGTAAAACGTCCTTAAACTTTTGTGCAACTCTATTTGGTCGTTTTAAAATTGCAATCGTTCAATTCATTTTTTAATTGTTACCCCAATAAAGAAATTACTCTCATTTTCACAGTAAATAATTAAGAGAACATGAACATGAATGTTGAACATTCTTCCTTGAAAGAGCTGTTTTTTCGATCCACCCGTCAGTATAGCACACCCATTCACAACACCATTTTGAACTGCCACTTACTCATATCAATTCGTTGAAGCGCATCAAGACATGCATTGGCACCCCTCAACGAACTGACGTACACTCATCTGCCATCACCACTGAAAAAAAAATGAAAACAAAGAGTACACTAAACAGGAAACTTGAAGAAGCTATACTAGTTCGACTATTTACCGCAGCGCTACACACTGTGTCTGAAAGAAGCGATCTGTCGAGAAGAAGAGAGACGAATACAACAGTATACCGGAATATTCAAGATGATTTCGGTTTATTAGATTATCCTTGAAACCATTTGGGCACAGTTTTGATTTTGGTGATAAGGCTTACCCTCTCAACACGTTCTTGCAATGCGTACACCATAATTATTTTCAAAATTTTAATCATAACAGCAAAGTAGTAACTGAATGATTGATTCACAATGCATGAAATGATCAACGTTTTGTCACATGAATACCTTGCTTCTAGGAACAAAAAATTAAGTCAAAACGAATGATTCGCATTCATACATAGAATTTTTCTTATTAAATTAAAAAAAAAATTTAATTTGAATGGAACGATAAAATATGAATATTGTTGTAGTTGGCAAAATCGACTTTGAAGACATAACAGCCAGAGCTATTATCTTTATCGTCTAAAACAGGGGTGCTTACACGGTCGATCTCAGGTGCTTTTTGAGTATAGGCAACCCGCACAACAATCTTGCGTTTTCAAGCTGTTTTAGGGTTCTAAAGTCACATTTTTGAACTCTTTCTCTTGTTTTTAGTTGTTTTTTTATGGAGTATAAACGATAGAAGGATTTCGCTGTATTGTTTGTCTTTTTTTTTACTTTTATTGTACAATACAATATTAGAGTTAAACATCATTATAAATTAAAATTTTAATTATAATATTTGCTTTGTTGGGATTAAATGATAATGGAAGATTAATACAATTAAAGCCAATTCAATATTGTTACAAACAAGTGTTAATAAAGCATGGATACAATTTAACGCTAATGTAGCTTTGGTAAAATTAAATTTTGAAAATCAGAATTTCCCATGGGCGCTTCCGCTCTGCTTGTGCAACGGCGTAGTCCTTTTTGGTATGTAGAGATGGCATCCGTTGTCTGGACTCCAGTTTTGCTTCCACGTACGCGTCACGAGATTGTGGCCCAAAAACAGAGGAAGAAGCTTCTGTTACTAATTTTACCAGCCTTTCAACAGCCTGAGTGTGGCAGGGGAAAGTTAATTCCTTATCACAGAATACTCGACTCCTAATATTTTCTTCTATTTCTTCGGGTGATAGTGATCGGGTTAGAGGGGCTCGGTCACAGGGTGTGAAGACCAGTCTATGAGATCGTAGTAGTGCTCAGCGTTGAACTTTAATTTGGGCAATTCGAAGGCGCGTATTCCCTTCCGTGTTGTTTTCGTCGATCTTGCCTTTTTTATTCTTCTCCAAGCAAGAGCTCTCCTATCGGGATTGCCATCGTTGATCATAGCGAACAGTACATTCTCAGGGTGTCCAAAATAGACATTGTTCTGAATGACCTTGTCCACAAGATTCCATAGTTTAAGAGGCAGGTAGCGTGATAGTCGAATCAACTTCCATAAATGTCTGGGCAATCGAGGGTTCTTTTTTTACTGAGTACCAAACGGGAGCGTAAACTTTCATTACATACGAAGCCAACTGGCGAAGCGCCTCCGAAGGCTTTTCGGTACTAATGTATAATCGTAATACTCTACTAGCTGTTGTTAACCACCTAGATTGTACAACAGGGCCTGTTTTCTGCTTGCTGAGTTCTTTTGGACAATGTCCACTTGAAATAGCGGTACATAAACGTAGGAGGTATTTCTGATCGGTGCTAATATCTGTCAAACCTTCCGTGTCTTCTATCCAATCAGCGGGGATGGCGTCAAACTTCGTCACTCGTCGATTTTCGTATTGTAAAATAGCTTCTCCAATGGGTCCACCGGTTGCTTGTGGATTTTTAGTTTCTCCGTCTAAATATCGCATGAGATGTCGGAAAGGTAGCTCGTTCAAATGGAGTTGACAAACAACATGCTACACAGGAGCGTTGATAGCTATCTCTATGAGTCGCATCACACTTTGGACCCGACCACTATTGACGTTAGTGCAGTCACATCCCAGCACTGTTAATTTAGAAATATCGATTTTCAGTAGATCAAATAAAAATCGCATACTTTTGACGATATTATCAGCGGACCCTGATCAAGGTGAATCATGGTCAAGAAACGATGCAGCTACCCCACTGCCAATGCTTGACATTTAATAAGAAAAGAGTAGCCTGTTCCTCCTTGACGCACTTAGTATAAAGAAGCTTACCCAACCAAATACGAGAAAAATAACACTCTGGTATTTATAATTTCTTGTTTTCTTCCTCTAATTCGTTACATCGTAATCTTTTATTCCTTTATACCACAAAGACAACAAATACACATAAACAAACTTCAAGAAAATCGACTTTAGACCTCTGAAAACACTTGAAATCGCGAAATTGTTGTGCGGGTTGCCTATATACAACAGAAGAAACTTTAAGGGCACGCGCAATACCTAGGGGCGCGACCCCTAGGTATTGTTCAAAAATTCTGAAAAAAATCACAGATGCTCGGTGCCACCAAATGCAACTTTTCCGCACTATACTTTTTTGAATTTCGAAAAAAGTCAAAAACGATACGCCCCAGTCTAAAACATTCCAATAAAACAAAAATTGGTTTGTTTTTTCTTTTTTTAAAAATCTGAAAAATATCCAAAGTGATTCGTTAGAAGATTCGTCCGAATTCTTTTCTCATATACCGTTGTAAGAAAGCTTAAAAGAGCTTTCAAATGAGGTATCGCTTGACTTTTTTGCTTCATTCAATTTTGAATGTTTGAAGCGCTTCCTTATGAAGTTGCTCGTTCAAGCTTCAAATATATGTCAAAAGATGTCTTCAAAAAAATCATTCTACGCGTTGCAGCAAATTTCTCCAATCACTATAAGATAAGAAATATATAGGGTGGTTCTTTTTGGCTGGAACTCCCTGTATATGAAACATATACCATAAAAATTTCAACTGACATCCTCAGATACTAATGCTGTTACAAGCCATCTTATTGTTACAGTATTTATATTTTTACCTCATTATTCTAGGAATGCTTTAACAACTCAGTCGAAATTTGTTCCTTACATAATGTGTAAAAATGAAATATACGTTTCTAGAGTCTCCATCACAACTTAACTGTTCTTACTAGAAAAATCGGCGCCGTTTTGTATCCTTCAATAATGAAATCCTTCATTATATTACTTTATATTGTTCTGAAGACCCCGTAAAAGTTGATGAATATAAAATATAGATATATTTTTAGTACCAATAAATAAATTAAAATAATACAGGGTGTAAATGAATAAGTGCGAAAGATTTCACGAGGTGATTTGTCAAGCCATTTTATGACGAAAGTTCCCATCAATATATGTGTGCAAACGGTTCTATACCAAAACGCAGAGTGTTGAAATCTTCAGATTTTTTCTTTTGATATAAATTATGTCAGTTTTTCAGATACTCAGTTCAAATTCGGCACATAGGCGTCTTTTTGAAATTTAGATAATTCAATCACAGAAACAATTATAAAAATCTACAGGATGGTACATTTTCAGAGCTCACGTAATAAAAATTAATTGAAATTTATTAAAAAAATTTCCTAAATTGCCCGGAGTGTACTGTAAAAAAGTTGGAGGGGTTTAAAGGACATCCCTCCAACTTTTTTACAGTACACTCCGGGCAATTTAGGAATTTTTTTTAATAAATTTCAATTAATTTTTATCTTTTTTATATTTTGCGTTTTTTCGTATCTGCTACAGTTTTTGCGTAAAAAATTGATCAATTGCATAATAATCGTTCGTTTTCATTACAATGGAGGTTTATTCAAACGTAGGAATCACCGAAATGCATTTCGTCTACGACCTGTCTAACGATAATTTCTTAGAAACGTCGAGACGAAACGCTGAAAGGTACCATCAACGTGTCGGTCCCAATCAAACTTGGCTTTGATGGCTTCATCAACAATTTCGAGAAACAGGTAGCTTCAAAACTGAAAAATTTGTTTGTGGTCGCCACCTAACTATTAGAACGGTGGAAACAAAATGTAAAGGAAGCGATCATATTAAGTACTGAAAAATCCTTCAGCCCCTACACAGGAGTCTAAATAGAAAATTCCAGGAGTATCTTGAATGACTCTAAGAAATGATAATGTGGTCACTTAAGTCTTCTATGTCTTGCACAGGCGTCCTGTTAACCAACGTCCCCAAAAACTCAGATATTAGGTATGCAATTCATAAACTATTGAAAAGAAGTTATAATTTGAATACATCAAAATTTGGGTTACCTATATCAGTCTGATAGGTCGATATCAGTACAAGGAAAACATTGGCCATTTTGAATGTAGTAGTTAGCTAATGTCGAATCTTGTTTAATCTTAAGGAATGAAGTTTGATGTTCTTTATATGTCATGGAGGAACGACCAGTCTCACTCTGAATCAATAAATGATTTTCATGAAAAAGAACTAATCTAATATTTGAACTAAGCCTAGTTCTTATACAAATATAAATACAACCCTCCACTACTATATAATCTGGGAAAAATCCACAAAGAAAATGCTTCAATCCACCCACTTGTTTCATTTGGTGATATTTAGGTTGCCTTTTGAATTTAGCGCTTGATGAGAAAAAGAAGTAAATTAGGAAAAACAGAATAGCTTCATTGTTTTCCAAAGTATCATCCATGCAGATCGATACACTCTCGCAGGCGCTTTAACTAATTAACGAAACACTTTTGCCACTCCAAATGAGATACATGATTTTGGAAGGTTTCAACTACCTCTTCAGTCGTCGAAAATCGTTGCCTACGCAGTTTTCTCTTGATGTGCGGAAACAAAAAGGAGTCGTTAGATGCCAAATTGGGACAATAAGGTGGATGGCCCATTAATGCAATGTATTGGGTGTTCGAATACTCCATCGTATGCGTTGATGTGTGCGAGCAACCATTGTCATGATGCAGAATAGTTTTAGTTCTATAATTTGATTTTCCCCAACTCATCGAACACTTGCGGCAAACAAATTGTTGTATACCATTCTGAAACGTTCAGAAACATTGCTTGGGTTTGGCTAGTCTTGAAAGAGCCATCCTGTCGATTGTTGTTCAGTGTCGGGCTAGTACGCATATACATGGTGTTACATAATGATATGTCGAAACTTGAGGGGATGAATCTATGTGCAATTTCGAGAAAAAAGTTCGTATAAATATAGGTCCTCAAAATCTTCGTTACGGAGCTATAGGGTGTTGAAATTTCCCGAAAAAATTAGTTTTTTCTTCAAAACTCCTGCAGTTTTTGGAAAATTCAGCCCAAATTTGGAATGCAAGCTATTTTTTACAACTTCCATCATTACACTTCCTAGATTTCAACTGAAATTCACAAGGTGTTTCCTCTTCCGAGGCCATGTCTTCTTTTGCCCTTTCAAATTTTTTTGTAGTATGCCACTGATCAGCGTACAATATTTTCGTCATCTTCCTTCAATTCAGAAACTTTTTTGACACCTGTAATTTTTTCGTATCTCCGACCGTTCTCGAGCAAAAAATTATTAAACGATTGTATGCATTCGCTGAATTGAAAGCATTTCTAATTGAAAAATAATTAGTAGGCTTTGATTTTTTTCATTTATTTATTTATTTCGACAGTTGCTAAAGTTGAACCAGTGTGTACTCGAATCGTTTATTGAATTAACGATTAGTTTTAAGACCTTTGAAGTTATTGCTGTAAAAAAATGGCTAATTTTACTAACGCCGAATTAACTGATATCCATTACATGTACGGTCTGGCTGACGGAAACACAACAGAAGCTAGGAGCGCTTTCCAAATCGAGTAACACCAGACAGGCGAACATATTCAAATATCCACAGAAGGTTGAGGGAAACTTGTACTTTTACTACAAATAATTATTTGAAAGGTGCAAATCAAACTATGAGAACTCCAGATATTGAGAAAGCAGTTTTGAATTGTATTGATTTGAATCCTCATATGAGTACAAGAAAAATTGGAGATCAGTTGAATATTTCGCATGTTCTAGTTTGGAGGATTTTCCACGATCTTTCATTGAACCCGTTTCATATTCAACGCGTCCAAACTCTACTTCCTCGAGATTTTTCTTCAAGACTGAATTTCTGTCGATGGTTTATAGATAAAATTAGAGAAATTGCCCATTTTGACAGTGAAATAATGTTCACAGACGAATTCTGTATTCTTGCAGGTGGAAGACACTTCCAGCAATTTATTTAGTTTTTGATTGTTCTTTTTTTAGTTTGATGTTGAATAAGTATAAGTTGAGTCTCAGAAGACGAGCTATCAAAATAAAGGCAAATTTTGGGCATACCTATAGAGTATTTCTATTATTTTTTATTTATTTAGCGAATAACTTACAATTCAAATAATTCAAATTCAATAATTTTTCGCTCGAAAACGGTTAGAGATACGAAAAAATTACAAGTGTCAAAAAATTTCCTAAATCGAACGAAGATGATGAAAATTGATTGTACGCTGATCAGTGACGTACTGCAACAAATTTTGAAAGGGCAAAAGGAGACATGGCCTCAAAAAAGAAAACACCTTGTGAATTTCAGTTAAGATCTAGTACGTGTAGTGATGGAGGTTCCAAATTAGGGCTGAATATCTCAAAAACTGCAGGAGTTTTGAAGAAGCAAACCAATATTTTCAACACCAGTGACTGTAATAATTTCTACATTGGTAGAAATTCTAACATCAGAATATCGGTACATAAACGCAGTTTTTCAAATAAAAAATCAGATTGAAATTACGCGAATCATCTCCCAGAAAATAATCACTCTTTCGACCCAAAGTATGAAATTTTACATACAGATAATAAATATTGGAAAGTAGATCTTTGGGAAACTTTAGAATACAACAAACACAAACACTCAGGTAGACTCATCAATGAACAAGTCGATTTAAGCCCTTCACCTCTATTGAATCTTTTCGGGGAGCAATATATTCCTTAATTTTTTTGGATATACCTGTCATAAATAACCACTTAAGAAGAAGCAACCCAATAAGCTTTTAATTACTCAAGAACATTTATAGTTATATTCTCATTTATATTTTTCTGTATATTCATTCGTCTGAAGAAGCTACGGTGTAGCGAAACGCGTAACTAATCACAATTATTCAGTAAAATTCCGCTAAAAATATCATTTGTTTTTATCATAATTGATCCTTTTGACTCTAGATATGAACTTCATCAGTCCAAATTATTTCTCCGAAAAGCTGCGCATTTCCTTTAAACTTGCTGAAATAGTTTACAAAAATCTCCTGGCTGTAAAAACTGGGATATTCTCATTTCATAAGGTTTCTATCTATTTTTCTTGAGAATACTGATCGTTCGACTCTTAGATACCCTCGTTTTTGTTCCTATTTGCTTGCTCGAAATCAATGAATTGGCAGATGCAGTACCGATTACATCTATTGTTGCATTTTCTCTAAAAACTACTACATATTCCTATTTCCTTGGTATGCTGAATGTACCATTTATTGAACATACTTTTATGAGTTGACACCTCTCAAAAAAACGATCCAAATAAGCAACTTCTGTAGAATCACATCATAATACTTTGAATATGCATTCTGCCAAAAAGTACCTTCAGAATAGGCCCCTTCTGAAATAGTACATACATTACACCAATGAATTATCCGATCATCAAAATATTTTCGATAACCTTTTTCCGGAATCGACTTCACTTCTGGCCGTGAATTCTCTTTTATGTCTTCAACCGATTCAAAACGGATACCTTTGGAAAATAGTTTTGGAAAAAGAAAAAAGTCGGCTCAAGTCTTCCAACTGAACCGAAATCGAAAAAAACACGTCAAGTCGATCAAAAGTCGAGATAATGTTGATTGTTTTCAGTCATTATCCCGATGTTGTGCACTCGGAATTCTGGTCAGTAGGTCAGACGGTAAATAGAGAATACTAGTGTTTAGGAAATAAGTTTAATAAGGGTGAGTTATTTATGTCTACCTGATCATTGAGAATTTCCGGTGAATACCTAAATCTGGTAATTTCAAATACTTCCAGAAGGTTGAGTTTTATACCTCTATTCTTTGAATGTAGGATTTTAAATTCTGAATTGAAAGAATGACTATTTTCCCAAAGATGATTTGAATAATTTGAATCGGTTTTTCCATTGAAGAAACTGCGACTGTCTTCGTGAAGAGTGTCATTCAGAATTCAAAATCCATCATTACAGATCGCGAAAAATTTAAACTTGTCTTACCGAATCCTCTACCACCTCAACTTTATTCTTTAGTTAAATTGCACAAAAAATGGTTATCTAATAAGACCAATGGCATTATTGACACATGCTCCAGCATTTCAGATTTCCAAATTTTTAATATATATTCTTGTAATTTTAAACCGTCTTTTTAATTCGTAATTCAAATGATTTGATAAGAAAATTAGAAAAATGGTCTTGTATTCCACCGAAAGATCCGTATAATATAATCAATAGTTTTCAACACAAAATATGATGAATCTACAAATTAAGTACAATATTATGGCTTTATTAGATGTTTGCATATCTCAAAATTATTTTTATTTATCGATTGTTTTATAAAAGTGACGAGGGACTAGTAATGGGAAACCACTTAAGCCCTTTTTTAGCAGAAATATTCATGGATAATATAGAAAAAACTATTCATAAACACTAGCTTAATAAAAATTTTCTTTATTGGTATCGATATGTCGATGACATTATTGTGTGTTTCACAGGAACAATCAGACAGTTCACTGTATTCGAAAATGTCATCAACAACCTGCACCCAGAAATAAAATTCACTTCGGAAGTAGAACAGAACAATTCGATCAATATCCTAGACCTAACATCTCATACAGATAGCACAATTCATTATATATCGGCACATCCTTACCAACATAAAGTTGCAGCATTTAATAGTTATATACATAGACTCTTGAGCACACCGATGTCTAATGATAATTATTTCAAAGAATTGAATTTGATAAAACAGATCGCAATAAATAATGGTTATGATACAAATTTAGTTAACAGCATACTACATAAGAAAAAACAAAAATTAGCTTCACAATATATATATATATATATATATATATATATATATATATATATAATCGGTGAACACCAAGACAAGAAATTCAAAAGTTTAACATATATAGGCAATATTAGCAATAATGTGATATCCTTCCTAAAAATTCAAATTTAAATAAAGCTTTCAAAACATCAACAAATTTAGGATCATTTATCAGAAATTATAAGTTTCCAATCAATTAAGAAAATAAATCAGGTGTTTATAGATTGGATTATGCAGATTACAATTGTTTTTATATAGGTAAAATGGGAAGAAATTTTAATGTTAGAATCTCTGAACATAGTCGCAGTTTCATCAATGGAAAAACCGATTCAAATTCTTCAAATCATCTTAAGGAAAACAGTCATTCTTTCAATTCCGAATTTAAAATCCTACAGAGGTATAAAACTCAACCTTCTGGAAGTACTTGAAATTAACAGATTTAGGTATTCACCGGAAATTCTTAATGATCAGTTAGACATAAATAACTCACCCCTATTAAATTTATTTCCTAAACATTACCTGCGCAATATGCGGCGTTTGAGAGAGAAAAAGTCCAGATGTGTGAATAGTAAATTCATGAAATTCGCACCACGATAGTGCACAATTTCTCAAGGCTATCATTGTGAATGAATTTCTGACCAAAAACTCAACAAATACCATCGAACAACCACCGTATTCACCTGATATGACTCCGCCTGATTTTTTCTTTTCTCAGCCTTCGAAAGTGTTGAGATGATTGTATTATTCGTTGGCGTAAATGTATTATTTTGGAAGGGACCATTTTTGAAGGAGATCCAATAAATTTGGATGAAAAATAAAAATTTTGTGTTCCATCAACCAATTCCCTGCACTTTTTCGATAGAATGTACAAAAAGATTTTTTTTTAGATGAATAGCATTGGGTATGAATATAGCTTTGGTAGAATTTTTACAAATACATTGAGGATAAGCTTCATCACATGGTAATTAATTTTAACTATATTCTAATCACTAAAATATACATCACCCGCTTGTTCCTTACATAACCTATAATACTATTTTTAGTAACTATTTTGTAAACAGGGCAGTATCTACATTCTGAATCATATCGCGTTGACCTATGGTGAGAATGGTCAGGAACTGTATCCACAATTGATTATGGAACAAAAAGCCAACACAAGCATCGAACAAACCACAAGTTCATAATTATTCGCTTCAGAAAATAAAAGAATTAAATTATTAGGACAACAGAAACCACACAAAGTAAATGAAGAAAGTGTATGACACTTCGACTCACCAACAATTTCAGGCATTCTCCAAATGGAATTGAACGTTATATTTTAGGCATATTCATTATGCAATTGCACACCTCCTGAAATAGACGTAAGCGTCGCGACGCCATGTTTCACTTGAATTCTGTCCTGACGACGGATCGGTTTGTGCACATGAGCATAGCAGTTTTCATTAGAGAACATTGCTTTCAAGCCAAACAATAGAGATGAAGACTCATTCACTTTTCATGAGATAAACGACGACTACTTATTCATAATTTCTTTGGAATTATTTAGGAAATAGGGAAAGCGAATGTTCTCGAAGTTGTATGTCGATATCAATAAATAGTAAATCTCATGTCTATGTAATTTACGATAGTTATTGATTATTAAGGATTCAATCAATTCATGACTAATGGGAACTGTATTGCATTATGAACTTGGTGTTTTTGAAATGCTTATCATAAATGAATTTGCATAGAATGCGAAAATTATTTTTTTACTCTTTCTAAATATACAGGGTGTAAATGAATAATTGCGAAAGATTTTATATTTTTATGACGATAATACCCCATCAACATATGTTCGCAAACGCTTCGTCACCGAAATACAGGATGTTGAAATCTCAGATTTTTTCAGTTTTTTACTAATGATTAGTACAAATTTTCAGTAACTCAGTTCAAATTCGGTAGACAGATGCCTTGTTAAAATCTACATGATTAGATCACAAAAACAAAGATGAAAATCTACAAGGTGATACTTTTTCACAGGTCACGTGTCCTGCCTACAGCAACAACTTTTTTCAGTATGCAGCAATTTAAAATTTTTTTTATGAATTTTCAATTAATTTTGAATATTTTTAATTTGTTGCTTCTTTTCCGCATTTGCCACAGATATTTTATGTAAAAAATTGATCAATTTCATGTGTTCGGTGGAAACATAATAACTGTTCGTTTATTTATTTCACTAGTAGACGGTTGTCATGTTCATTTCTTTTATTGACAACTCTAAATTAATTGTTATTAATTCACTTTCGTTGATATTGCGCTGATAGGCAGTCATAGTTGCAGTGACTTCATTAAGATTGAGGTTTATTCAAACGCAGAAATGGCCGATTTCATTTCGTCTACGGCAGAGGTGCTCAAACGGTCAATCGCGATTGCTTTCTAAGTAGATCTCGAGAAGAAAAAATTTTCAATAAGTATGAATGATACTAAAGTACAAAAATTTATTACGTAATAAAATAACACTCTGCTAGCGGCAAAAGGCGGCTTTATCATAGGAACGCGCGGTACTTGTCAAAGAAAAGCCGCGTTTTCTATTCTTGCCGCTTTTCTAGAAATTTCGGGTAGCGCGTTTGACGAGAACTTTCGAGACTTTCGTTCACGCCGATATAAATGTTGCGCCTGCAGGAATTGGAGTCATTCTCAATTGTAACTTGAAGGCAATAATACGTCGATACAAAATTTATTATTGAATAGTACAAAATAAGTGCAGCGAAGAAATCTAAAACGTATTTTAATAACGATTAGGAGGAAGAATTTTTCTTTCGTATGGTGAGGGATAAGTGCATTTGTCTTATTTGTCGTGCGTCAGTTGCAATACCTAAGCGTGGTAACTTAGAGAGGCATCATATAACGGCTCATAAATACTATGGAAAGGACTTTCCGCCACAGAGTGAATTAAGAAAACGTAAAGTACGTGATTTGATATTTTGTTTGAAAAAAGAACAAACCATGTTCTCAAGACCAGCCAAACAATCAAAAGCTGCTACGATCGCGTCATTTAAAATATTTCATATACTGGCGATACACAAGAAACAATTCGAAGATGGATCGGCTGCGAAGGAAGCATTTATTGAAGCGGGTGAAACTTAACTTGGAGATTTTAACAATAAAACAGAAATCATGTCTGCTATAAGAGAACTTCAGTTATCTCGTCCGACTGTCACAAGGCGCATTGAAGTCATGAGTAAAAAAAAAAAAAAAGTAAATTGCAACTTATGATAGATCAACTGAAAAGAAAGGATCTGAAACATTTTCCGTCTTTGAATTATGACACTTATGAGGCTGAATTATCAAATATTTTGGGACAATTCGAAATGAGTTTTTATGATTGCAGTAAATTGGCAAATATAGCATCATTTATCAGTTATCCATTTTCCGGTAAAAACAATGAGAAACTAGCTACTGAAATAGCAAGTTAGTTTAATATGAACTCATGTTCTGTTGAAAATGAGTTGCTGCAGATTATATCAGATATACATCACAAAGCTACAGCATCTGATACAAATTTCTAGTGTTTTATATCATAAGATAAATATCCAAATCTAAGGCAAATCGCCCTTCAACTGACGGCATGTTTGAGATCAATGTTACTTATTCGAGTTTGCATTTCCTAAAATGAAGATAATTAAGTCAAAATATCGCAATCGACAAACTGTCGATCATATGTCATCATGCTTGCGATTAGCACTTAGTGGTTACGTACCATCGTTAGTTTTGTAGTAACCAATAAACTCGCAATTTTAAATAACTATGAGTTCTTTCATTGATATTATAGTGAAGAACCTAACCTAACCTAACCCAAACCTTGACTTAAATAATATATATTGTGCGGAAAGCTAAAATCTATATATGTTACGGTACACCCTACCTAGGTAGGTAGGCAGGATTACTCAATCAATATATTAAAATGGATTAAAGTGTTTGTTGTTTTTCATAAGTTAATTTATTTAGGTAGGAAATAAGAATTTCATATTTTTTTTTCCATTGTCATTTTCAAATTGGTATGGCTTTAGGCCCAAGTACCACCAGATTTTTGCTGTTTATGGGTCAGAAATGATGATTTTCGATATGTAAAAAAAAACTAAACTTCTGTGTAATGGCTTAGGAAGACCATTTTCAGCACTTTGAATAATCGCTTCCTTTACATAAGGTATGTATTCATCATACACTTGAAATTGATCCATTTTTACACAAAAACTATGGCAGATGCAAGAAATACGAGAGATTGAAAATTAATTGAAAATTTTTTAAATAGCCCTTACTGAAACAAAGTTGGGGTAGAAAGGACACGTGACCTCTGAAAAATTTTACGCCGTAGATTTTCATAATTGTTTTTGTGATTCGATAATGTAGATTTTTAAAAAGTGCCTATGTGCCGAATTTTGAACTGAGTACCTTTCTATTGTAGTAATCATAAGAAAAAAACTGAAAAGATCTAAAGATTTTAACACCTTGTATTTCGGTAACGAAGCGGACATATGTTCATGGGAACTTTTCGTCATACCTCTCGAAATTTCGCACTTATTCATTTACACCCTGTATATATTTGGAAAGAAATAAATACTGTTCACATTTTACCGAAATCCACTTATGGATTACATGAAGAAAAACATAAATTTATATTATAATTTGAAAACCATTAGACGAAAAAAATTTCGAGTACCTCCTGAATTTTACTATAAAAAGTGACCGAGAATGCCAAAGTTCACCTAACTTTGATAACAATCGAGTTATTGGTATAAGCCAAAATCGAGAACAAAAGAAGATATCTGCGATTTGTTCTCGTCAATGGATTTCGTATATATATATATATATATATATATATATATATATATATATATATATATATATATATATATATATATATATATATATATATATATATATATATATATATTTCTTTCCGAAAAAATAATGAGGTAGAGTCATAGGTTTTCTCTTTAGTTTATACTGCTCAGAAGCTCATTTCATATTTTATTTATTTGTTTATATGAATGTAATATAAATAAAAGACAATTTTGTCATATTTATATTCAGAGCAGTATTCTATTCGATCATTCACCACTTCACACAAAGGAAACTATTAATGAGTAACATTCAGTGTTACTTAACTAAGGTCCGTACACTAGATTTTTCCGGGGAGAAAGCCTCTGACACTACTCGTTGGTATATTGATATCATTGTCTGATGGTGCTATAGTATGTATATATTCTGGTAGATTGATATATTCTCATAACATTTAACGTTATCCTAATATATAATTATTCCAGGATATGTTCTGATTATAATCATTGCCTGGCAATAGTATTAATTACCAGGTGGTGGATTTATATTTTTTCATGAAATCAGTTTGATTGCATGAACAGATATATGGGCAACTCGTCGGGGCGATTCACCAGTGGCGCGGTGCTCTGTAGCTCGTACACTCTTGTAGATTTCATTTTTGTTCGAACGGTATTGTATTCAGAAAGTAAAAATCTACTTCAGCAATTTATTTTGAAGTAAACAGGGTGTCCCAATTTTCTATAAAAAAGTTTGTGAGGTTTCTCAGATTGGAAGACCACTTTTTTGTTGAAGATTCAAGAGCGTCCTAAACTCTGCTATAATGTCTTTAAGTAATGAGTTTTTTTGGTGAGTAGTTCCGTCACAATATTTTTTTTTCCGTAAAAATTTATGAAAATAAACTCTCACATCATCGCATGGTCCTTCGGCCAGAGAGGATGAATATTTTTTCCTTTCGTGTTCTCGTGTTGTTAGTGCCCAAGGATAGCTTTATTGATGAATTGAAATAGATTATCCTCATTTTATACAGGAGTGACTCGAAAAAATTATTGAATATTGTAATTTTAACATTATCTTATCCTGATTTTTTCCAATGAGACATCCTGCATTTTACCATTAATGTCAACGCATAAAATATTGTGCCATATTGTTGCAGAAGTAACCTCATCTTTCTCTTCGACCATTTTCGAAATAAAAAAACTAAAATAATAAAATCAGAGGTTGCGAAATAAGATTTTATTAGTACATATCATTATACTTGATCAGAGAAATGAAGATATTTTAAGATAGTCATGTATGAAATACGTAATAGATTTGTTTTTGGTGAGATGATCTACAAGGTGTTGAACTATTTAAATATGTGTTTGAATTGTTGCCCGTTTCTTTGTAGACACAACTCAATCCTTCTGAGGAAAGACCGTTGAACTCACGACATTTGTGGATTAACTGATTGAAAGGCGTCAACTCTTCTCTGTCTCATATTCAACTGTGTTGTAGAAGGAATCTGGTAAACGACGCCTTCATATAACCCCACAAGAAAAAATCTAGACTTGTAAGGTCCGGAGACCATGCTGGCGATCTAATAGGACCACCACGTCCTATCCATTTGTTTGGAAATACATGATTCAAATGCTCCCTAACCTGATGTGAGTAATGTGCTGGAGCTCCATCCTGTTGAAACCACAAATATTGTCTTATATGTACATATTGGTAGATGATTTTGCAGAAAATCTAAATACACTTCACTATTGAGGTGACCGTCGAACAAGTGCGGCCCAATTATATATCCATATACTATAGCTGCCATACATTCAAGGGCCAACGATGCTGGTGATCTATTTGTCTCATGAGGTGTGGATTTTCCCTGGCGTAATAATGAAAGTTGTATCTGTTAATAAGCCCATTCTTGTGGAAAGTTTCCTCGTCCGAGGAAAGAACTCTGCTAAACATATTTGGATTTTCCGCTACTTTGTCACTTGCCCAATTGTAAAAATTGATTCGATTTTCATAGTCTTGATTGTTCAGTTCCTGGTGCAGCTGTACTTGATAGGCATGAAATTTATTCACTTTCAAGATTCTCTGGACGGAAGTTTGACTTATATCTGTTAACTGAGAAATCTCTCTTTTGCTTTTATATGGGTCCTCTGTCACTGTCTACAAAACTGATCACTGGTTGTCTTCAGCTGTAGCAGTTTTTGGTTGTCCATGTTTTTTGCAAGCGATATTACCCGAGTACAGAATAAAAATCATATCAACCATATCTTCTTTGGAGAACTTCATGGCAGAGAAAATTGGGTTCAAATCTCACTTTAACAATGTTTAATAACGAAACACTTATAAATATAAGTTCACCATGTAAAATGCAGGATATGATATGTTCGGACACTTGACAGAAGGCACACTTAAAAAAAATGACAACACATACCTCGATTTATGATCATTTTGATCTTATCATTCGTTAAAAGAATTATCTTGTTCAGGTTTTATTTTTTACTACTTGAATCATTACAGAAACAAAAACTCCTGTGCGAATAATGATGCATGTTGATGAGTTTGTTACGGTTTTTAGCAATTTTTGCTGAGTAGTTTTCGAGTTATAATTCAAACATTTTTTTAAAAACGAATTTAAGATGAAGTAGTATTTGGTTTTCTTTTCACAAATATACAAATCAAGTAGTCAATTTTCATATTCAGGATCTGTTTTCAGGAAAAAATCTGGAATTGATTCAATTTCATTCATGCCTTTCAACGATTTATGTTGTTCTTTGACCGAAAACCCCAATTTTTTCAGGTCCTATCCATGGCCATAATTGCTTGTATGGTTTGATTAAATTCAAGCTTCACAATTTTCGGAAATTATAATCAAATGAGTATTTCTTTCCCCCGGTCACGCTCTATTGTACGATGCCAAAAATGAAAATTGCTATGTGAATCCCCAAACATGGTGTTTCAAAAAGTGAGAATCATTTTGCTTCATTCGTAATCGTTTTTATTATAAAGATCAGATTCATGGCCGAAGTTATGAAATTAAAGATAATGCGAAATGCAGTACATCTCGATTATGCTGTCGAACCCACTGTATTCTTGGTCTTAAGCCATCTAATCATATATATTTCAAATCAAGTAAGAAACATCCTGTGTATGAAATTTTCTGTCAAAAAATTAAGAACCCAATTTCTAATCAGGATATTTCATTAAAAAACTTGATGATTATGATTTCACAAATGAGCACAAATAAGGAAAATTGTGTGTGATATATTTTTTCATATGTTAGTGTACTTTGCATCTCAAGGGATAGAGCGTTAAAAACATGATAATACATGAAAATCACACGAATACCACACCAGGTGCTGAGTGAATTTGAATAATACAAAGCAGCTTATGTATTTACTCGCTGTTGACGTCGTGATATCAATTTTTCATCTCGGGAAGCGTGAATATACATAATATTTATAAACACCTCAAAAATTCAGGAAATAAATAAATATCGATAAATTATAAGGAAATTGTTTCAGTTTGAAAACTTTTAATCTTACTGAAAACTTACGTTGAGAACAAAGTATGTAAAATAATCACCAAATTCATTCAATGTTTCTATTAAATCAACTATTGAGGAAAAAATGTACAGAGTGGTGCAGTTTCTATAACGGAAAATTGAGGAATCCAAGAATAATATAAGTTTATTATATAAACTATAATCGAAAAATCCTTCGTTAAATAAATTCGGTGTTCAAGCAAGTTTGGTAAAAAAAATTCGAATTTATTAACTGTTACCAAACGATTGCAGATATTTGAATGAAATTTGAAGTCGTAAACTGCCATCCAGAGAGTAGGTTCTGGAACAAAATTATAATTTTTAATTTCATCAGTTGTGTCTGTACTCACACCTCACTGGATATTCTCAAAGAAAAATTGGTACGCCACTCATTTTCACGAAATAAAAATGAAATTGTGATTCTCTATTCGATTTGGGAGGAAAAAGTACTCTTTCGAGTAATTTAAAAAATTTTTATGTTTTATTTTTAATTTTTTTGACGAATTTCTGGAAGAGTTTTGTGTGCCCAAACACGTCTAGTCAATGGGGATTCATCTATTCAAAGAATTTTGTTCAAAAAACTAGAATTTTCTTCCGTTGAGTTCATTGGAGAAAATCCCATTCTCTTTTCAGGAGTGAAGTGTAAATCCCTAATTCTTCTAGTTGGAAAACTATTTCGATATTCACAAACTACCTTATTCCCATCAGAAAATCCAAACCACATATAAATTTCTGCGTATTTGTTTTTACTGAAAAAACTGAATTGAAAAACAATTGAACTAATTTAATTGTCAAAATTGACACAGACAAAGACTGAGTCCAAATTAGTTAGCTATCTAGTAGTCTGATTTGTTCTTATTGGTATGGTGGACTTGTGCACTATCTCAGCTGTTAGTTGGAAATAATGTACCTTTCCCAGATTCAGCAAGGGATTACAATATACTTGACATACATTTTCTCATTATTCTGCATGTATTAGGAATTACAGATTTTGGATTTTTATATAGGTAATCTTGTTCTAATTTCCCAAAGCTATCCTGCAAACTTTTGGGTATTAACCCAGCCGAAGGAATGATGACGGGAACGATATCTATTTTGTCGAGGTACCACATGTGCTTGATCTCAATACCAAGGGCTATGTATTTGGACTTTTTCTGCTGGAACTTGTTCAGCACGTTGTGCGACATCCACCAGCATTGCTGTTCTGGCTCTCTTATCATGCACCACTATGTCCAGCCTATTATTCGTCACCATTCTGTCAGTGATAACAGGCCTTTCGTAGTATAATCCGATAGAGTCATTTTCCAATACGGGCGCCGGTTGATACTTGTAATATGGCTGGAAGGCATTCAGAAGTCAGTACTTGTGTGCAAGTTTCTGATGGATAATGTTGCACACTTGATTATGCCTGTGAAGGTAGTCCGTATTGGCCAGTTGTTCACAGCCGGACGTAATATGTTGTATAGTCTCCGATCTTATATGGCATTTCCTGCATTTATCGGAATAATTATCCTTTCATCAACCATTCGTTGGAAGCTTCTTTGTCGATGTGTGGTTCATTAATCTAATGGTGATGTCGTCCGTGCAATTTCTTCCTTGACCATTGCTCTTGTTTTTCAGTATCTGATAGGAACTGTAGATTCAGCAGGTCATCTCTGGTAGCAAGATTTAGAGGTGTATATCCCTTATCAGCCAACGATACTACTCTGTGAAGATCAGAATTCCAAATTTTTGCAGAGAAGAATTATATAAGTTGACAACATCCATCAATCCGTGTCTTCCTTCTTTCCGCTTCAAAGTTGTTCTTATCACAGATGTTTTTGGATGGTTATTGTTGTACTTTGTCTGTCACAATCGTTCGGGTCTGCCTTTGAATATCATTTAGTTTTGTCTCAGTCCATGTGATTATTCCAAATGAGTCAAGCAACACTGGAATGACATAGGTGTTAATTGCTTTGACTAGATTCCCCATGTTTAACATTGACTTCGGCACGGTCTTCAGACGCAAACTGTACTCTGACTAAAACCTCTCCTTTAACTGTTTTTGGTCTTGCAATCTGGCGTGTTGGTATTCCAGATATTTGTACGTTTCGCCATCCCTCATACACTGTATAATATTACCATTTGCCAGTTGTGTTTCACCATCTATGACTTTCCCTCTTTGAATGTTAGGGTCTCACATTTTTCAATCCCGAATTTCATATGAAAATCTGCCGAGAACTTACTGACAGTTTTCAGCAGATCATCCAATTGCTTCTTGTTCGAATAATATAATTTGATGTCATCCATATACAGCAGGTGGGACATTGTGTGATATTTCTTATCTGTTCTTATCCTAAATCCGTATCCTGTTCTATGGAGCATTGAAGACAATGGCTTCATAGCCAAACAGAACCATAGTGAACTCAAAGAGTCTCCTTGAAAAATTCCACGACGTATGGGTATCTCGTCGGTTTTAATTGACTTATTGTTCATGTTGACCTGCAGAGACGTGCGCCAGTGTGTAATTGTTGTCTTCAAAAATTCTAATAGGACTGGATGAATTTTCTATATCTGTAATACTTCGACGAGCCAAAGAATGTGTGGTACTATCGAATACCTTTAGATTATCGAGAAAAGCTGAATGAACATTCCGATGCCCCCCGTGTGCCTGTTTCATTATCACTGAATAGATGATGAGTTGTTCTTTGCATCAGTGATGTTTCCCTCTGTATCCCTTCTACTCCACCGCTAATATTTTTTTGTTATCGAGGTGTTGGTATATTCAATTGGATATGTATGAGGTGAGTATTCTGTAGAGCTTTGGCAGACAAGTGATTGGCCTATACTAAGACGGATCTTAGTATAGGCCAATCATACGTAAGCTGTTTTGCTAGGGCTTCATGGAGCTTATTAAATTTCTTCTACCAGAAGTTGTGGATATTATCTATACCTATACCAATTGTTGGTAGCTCTAACTGCTGTTGCGATTTCTTCCTCCGTTATTCCTTCGAATTCCATATGTTAGATATCAAGGCGTTGTTTTTCATTCGTGATCCATTCAGCATCTTTATTGACCGATAATCGGTCAAGCACTGTGCGTCAGGTACTTCTCTGTTATTTTTGTTCGCAGTTTTGTTATTTGTTCTTTCCCTTATGGAAATTGGCCCCTCTTTGGAGGAACTTTTGTTTTTGGTGTTTCCTTCCAGTATAGTGGATGTATTTTGAGGGCGTCTTTGCTTTTGCTTGGAGTTTCTTCTTCAAAGTTTCCATATACACTTATTGTTATTGTTATTATTAATTTTTGCTATTGTCATAGTTATTATTAGTGTTCTAAGTATTATTCTGAAAATGCGTTTTACTAACAACGAATACGTAGATATTCATGTTTGTTATGGATTTTCTGATGGAAATGCGAAAGTTACGTGCTAATCATGAACAAAACACAAACCGCCGAAATTACAATCGCAATCGCATAGCTCGTATCCTCGATCAGGCTCAACCCTTGCAAGGCAACTAAGCAGTTACAAATACTAAAGTTCCAAATATTACGAACATAACGGGACGACCACATGAACTCGTATCAACTACAACCCGTACAGGATTGACATCCTGAAGGTGATGAAAAAAGAATGAAATTTTGTCACTATTTTTCGAATTCCACATAAGAAAATCCGAACTTTTTGCGTGAAATTCTTTGTACTGATGAATCTTCTTTCACTAAACTTGGAGTAACGAATAACCATAATATCCATATTTGGGCACAAGAAGATCCTCGGGAAATTTGAACAAAATCATTTCAAAATTAATAGTTGGTAAATGTTCGGTGAAGAGTTTTTAATACCAACCTTGATGTGATCATCCACACTGTCTACCACCATGAATAACTTACAGAACTACATTGAAGTTTTACCTATTGATTAAAGATATGAATGTAGGACACTTTGGAGTAGCAGTAAAGCATTGGTTAAATACTAGTTATCTGCAAACTTGGATTGGTCATCTAGAGAGAAATGATTTGTATTTGTGACGTGATTAATGGAATTAGATCAGTGGCTTGGCCATCCAGATCACCGGATCGTAATCCAGTGCACTTTTATGTTTGGGGAAATATATGAGAAAAATCGACGCTACTCCAGTATGAACAAAAGACGACTTAGTTTTAATGATACAACAAGTCTGCTATGATATTCGTAAAAATCCGAATGGAATATCTGTTGTATTAAATTATTTTATCAGGCGCTATCGCAAATGTATCGAGATGAGTGGACTACATTTCGAGCAATTGCTTTCTGATTTGTATTGAATTTATTTTGTTGTTGAATACCATCAATTAATCGGTTTTCCTTGTAGTTTCATTGACATGAAAATACTCTTAATTCTAATTTTAATTTTCCACTCGCAAATGCAGAGTCTTACAGAAAATTAGAAAGAGTACTTTTTTTTTCCACATTGAATGGAGCATCCAAATTGTGGCATACAATTTTTTCTTTATTCAGTTACGTGTTAGTTCGGACACCACTGGTAAAATTAAAAATAATATTTTCATTGCAAAACACACTCCTTGGATGTATGTATTCATTCAAATATTTGCAGTCGTTTAGCAAGAATTCGATTGTTTTTAGCCTAATTTGAACACCCGGTATTTCTCTAACGAAGCATTTTCCGAATATAGTTTATATAGCAAACTCATATAAATTCTCTATTCTCTATTGGTCTGTAAATATTCTGCTATAGAAACTGGACCATCCTGTATATTCTAATGAAAACGAACATCCCCGAGGGAGGAATTTTCATTGATGAAACATTTTTGAAAATCAGCGGAATCCTTAACCCCCTTTCGTTTCTTCATCAGAATATTTCTGAATGATACACATTCACCCTGATTTATTTTGCCAAGCCCAATTTTGAAAGAAAACTTTTTGTCTGTTGTGCCTTTCTCGAAAAATGCATAATCTTCGAGAAAGAAGTAATTAGTTATTTATTTAAAGGACTTTTTTTGATAATTTCTGTTCAAATACAGGGTATAACATAATAGTATGTCACAACTTGATGGGGTAAATCTACGTGCAATTTTAAGGAAAAGAGTTTATGAACATAGGTCCGCAAAAGCTTCCTTACGGAGCAGCAGGGTGTTGAAATTTTCAGAAAAAAATTAGTTTTTTCTTCAAAACTCCTGCAGTTTTTGAGATACTCAGCCTAGATTTTAACTGAAATTCACAAGGTCTTTCTTTTCCGAGGCCATGTCTCATTTTGCAATCTCAAACTTTTTTGCAGTACACCACTAATCAGCGTACAATCAGTTTTCGTCATCTTCGTTCAATTTAGAAATTTTTTTGACACTTGTAATTTTTTCGTATCTCCAGCTGTTCTCGAGCAAAAAAATAATGAAAGCAATAATTGTTCATAAAATTAACGATTAGTTTATAGACTTTTGAAGTGAAAAAAGTGAAAAGATGAAAAATTATTGAATTTGAATTATTTGAATTGTATGTTATTCGGTAAATAAAGAAAAAATAATAGAAATACTCGATAGGTATGCCTAAAATTTGCTTTTATTTTGATAGCTCATTTTCTGAGACTCAACTGGAATGGTATAAACTAAACTTTTGAGATATCCCCATAATGGGTTCTGGACCACCCCGACCATCCATCGGTTGTTAAATGTAATATTCAAGAATTCACTAGCTTCTTCACTAAAATGTGCTAGTGCTCCGTCTTGCATGAACCACATTATGTTCCTCACCAAAAGTGGCACATCCTCGAACAATAAAGGTAACTCACCCTCAAGAATTGGCCGATAAGCGAGACCTTTTAGTCTGTTTGGCAAAAAAATGGCATAATCAAATAATTTCCAATTATTTCGACCCAGACATTTAGTGAGAATTGTTCTTTATGATAAGATTCTTCAATAATCAAATGGGGGTTTTCCTCGCCCAATAATGATTATTGTGAAAATTTGTGATAGCAGATCTCGAAAAACTAGCTTCGTCTGTGAACATTATTTAACTACCAAAATGAGCTTTTTTTCTAATTTTATCTAGGAACCATCGGCAGAAATTCAGTCTTGAAGGAAAATTTTGAGGAAATAGAGTTTAGACGCGTTAAATATAAAACGGGACAAATAAAAAGTCGTGGAAAATCCTACAAACTAGAACTAGAGCATGTGAAATATTCAACTGATTTCCAATTTTTCTCGTACCCACATGAGGATTCAAATCAATACAATTCAAAACTGCTTCCTCAATATCTGCAGTTCTTATAGTTTGCGTTGTACCTTTTAAATGATAATTTGCAGTAAAAGTACCAGTTTCCCTCAACCTTCTGTGGATATTTGAAAATGTTCGCCTGTCTGGTTTTACTTAATTTGGAAAGCGCACCTGATATATTCGCCTAACTTCTGTTGTGTTTCCGGCAGCCGGACCAAAGATGTTATGGATATCAGCCAATTCGGCGTTAGTAAAATTAGACATTTTTTCTTACAGCAATAACTTTAGTCTTAAAACTAAATTTCAAAGTTAGATTATCCGAGCACAAACGTAGTTTCAATTATCATAAATCAGATTCCCATTATTCAAATCACTTACTCGAAGGAAACCATAACTTTAATGATAATTTCAAAATTTTACACAATGAAAATAACAGACAAAAACTCAATCTATTGGAAATTTCAGATATCAACAACGAAAAGAATTCAGGTAGGTTACTTAATGTCAATTAGATCTAAATCCTTCTCCTTTACTCAATCTTTTCAATTCATAAAGTAAGTAACTCCGATGGGTTTTCCAACATACCTCTTGTACCTATTGACTAATATATAAGGAATAACTCTGTTCATTCATTAGTTTGTATCTATCTGATGAAGCCACAGTGTGGTGAAACCGGTCATAGTTTTGTTAATATAGTGAAAATCTGAATACTTTAGTTTTATTTTAATGAAAATATATTAAAACTTATCGTTAATTCAATAAACAATGCGAGCAGATACTGGTTCAACTTTAGCAACTGTCAAAATAAATAAATGAATGAAAAAAATCAAAGCCTACTAGTCATTCTTTTAGTTAGAAGTGCTTTCAATTCAGCGAATACATGCATTCGTTTGATGATTTTTTGCCCGAGAACGGTCGGAGATACGAAAAAATTGCAAGTGTCAAAAAATTTCTAAATTGAACGAAGATGACGAAAGTCAATTGTACGCTGACCAGTGGCGTACAGCAAAAAAATTTGTATTGGCAAAAGAAGACATGGATCAGGAAAAGAAAAAACCTAATAAATTCTAGTTGAAATTTAAGACGTGTAATGATGGAGGCTGTAAAAAATAGCTTGCATTCCAAATTTGGGCTGAATATCTCAAAATCTGCAGGACTTTTTGAAGAAAACACCAATTTTTTCCGGAAATTTCAACACCCTGTAGCTCCGTTAAGAAGCTTTTGCAGACCTATGTTCATATGAACTTTTTTTTTTTAAATTAGAAGTAGATTTATCCCCTCAAGTTGTGACATTTTATTATGTAACTCCCTGTATAAAAACTTTATGAAGATTAGTGGTATTTTATTCAATTTTATATAAAAACGAAAGGACTGCATTAAGTATTGGTAATTGCTCTTTTAGCATACTTCACATCTTCTAAGAGATTTGTTTAGCAGCCGTCTATAATGCGGGTTTTAAATTCATTAACCTCATTTATTGATGTACTTTAAGCTTTGAATTTTAAATAACGTTAAACGAGGGATTAAGACCTCATGATCTGGCTCGTCCATGTTGGGGTTCTAGTCATCTATTCAACGACTCAGAAAAATTTTCGTTCAAACGTTGACACGAGCCGTTAGACTAAATTTCAGCCATTATCATAAAAGATCGATGAATGAAAATACTGATCTAACTGAACTGAAGATCTCGGTGGTTTTGCATCTTAGCCTATCACAAATAAGATTAAATAAAAATATAAATATTGTTGGTATTACTAATTCATTGAACATATATGTAATAGAAGGACGATTTTGGAACGGGTTGTACGCGTAACGGTGAGTGAGTAGAGGAGAGCGGTTAAGGTCGTTCGACTTAGGAGGAGTTACCATTTAGTTCACAATGGTTATCTCGACAAGAAAGCACCGTGCGTTTGCAGTTGAAGAGTGTTAAAATCGGGAGAGTCTTTCATTGTCATGCATCGGCGCTTTCGCCAACGCTTCACCATTGGTCGTAACGCTTCAGTTCCGAAACGCGACACAATCATCCAATGACAACAGAATTTCAGAACGACTGCATCAGCAATGAATCCGAAATCTCAAAGTCGTCCCCTAAGTGTAAGGACACCAGCTTCGTGGAAAGAGTAGAACAAGCTGTAATTCAAAGCCCACGGCGCTCCGACCGAAAACGAGCTGCAGCACTCCCAATGAGTAGTCGAACTGTTCACAAAATTTTACACCAAATTCTCCGCTTTCACCCCTATAAGATCATGGTTGTCCAACACCTGAACGAAGGGGAGATAATGCAAATGATTATCGCTAATGAAAATGAGCCAGTGATAATGGTGAGTGAGTCTAATTTTCATTTGAGCGGTTCGGTTAATAAACAGAACTGCCGATGTTGGGCAGCACAGAATCTCCGCGAACTGCATCAATCCCCACTTCAATATGAGGAATTCACTATTTCGTGCACAATGAGCCGTCTTGAGGTGATTGGACTGTATTTTTTCGAGGATGAAAGAAGGGCAACCGTAACTGTAAACTCTGAGCGATATGTTTTCATGCTGGAGAACTTTTTTATCCCAAGATGGTGACGACGAAGAATGAACAGAAGAACTGTTTGGTTCTAACAGTATGGTGCCACGGCTCATGTAGCTAGAGCCTCAATGGAAGATTTCCTGGTTATGTAATCTCTCATTTTGGTTATGTGCCGTGGCCCATCGTTCCCTGGATCTCAATGCTTGTGATAATTTTTTGTGGAGAAACCTAAACGCTCTCGTCTACGTCGATAAACCTCGAAATCTGCTTGAATTGAAAAAAGCCATCACAAGAGAAGTTAGGGCAATCGACACCGATTTGTTAGACCGAATGATGCGGAATTTTGAGAATCGACTACAGCAATGCATTGCAGAACACGGATGTCTTCTGCTTGATGTCATTTTCAGAACATGATTCTTTTCTTTTTTCCATACTAAATGGTAACATTTAAGCTTTCATTTCACGAAATTAAAAATGTTCTATGTTGACAAACAGCTGAGTTATTCTCATTTCAAAAACTCACGTCCATTACACCCCACCCTGTATAATAAATTATCATGATGGTGAAAAACATTGGAAATCTACTGTAATTATGATATTTCTTTCTGTGGATAATCTCGAAATACCCGATCTAATTTATATCGTTGTGTAATCTTTTCAATGTCAGTAGTATAATGTATTATGTTATGTGATAAATCACTGCTTAATATAATGTGGGTATCACTGAATATTTTTTCAGAGGAAGTATCATTAAACTCTTGAAGCTATTCTAAAAATAGAGAGGTGACAAATTCATGTAACGAGGTTGGAGTTATTGTTGATATAGACAGAGAGTGGGCAAGCGTTTTTTTTTGAACTCATAAAGAGTGTCCCAGACATTTCAACATTTCTTGACGAGATAAAATGGAAAGTATAAGATTAATTGTTGTAAGCCTTTTTTACCTGATTTCACCAATTTTTGAGCTTAGCCCAAGATTGGGTCATAAATTCTTGTTTTGATGCGTTGTCCTGTGTTCTAATCTGACAGATACAGCTCCTAAATTGCTTAATATACATGATAAAAAACGAATTTATTGTGTGTGATCACTAAAGGTTCCTTTTCATTGGAGCGTTGATTCGAAAGGTCACGTGATTATAAGATAAGGTAAACAACTTAAATAAAGGTAGGAATATTATTTTGAAAACTATGCATTCATATAATACACAAAATACATCTGAGGGATGTGACATTTCCATTTGTTCTATCTATTTTTCAAACAACAAAAGATTTGATAACTGTTATCATCATGTAGAATCACCTTGTTCCTCTAATATGATCACATCTTCATCACAGATCTTCACAAATCTGATAAAAATTTAAAACGCATGAAATGGACTTATAAATGAATTGTCTGTTTGTTATTCCTGCTCTATTTCCGCCTTTCGGCTAATGACACGCCGGGGAATTCTGTCGCTTCACTAACCCGGGAATTTTGCCGAACCCCTCTCGTGTCGAGGGAAGGGATCTTTAATGTCCAACATATCTATGTTAGACAGGACCGACAGCTTTACATCTCCTCCGAAAGGTGGACACTGAAGCGATTCCCAGAATCCGAAAAATCGCACCGACTTTGTGGGGATTGAACCCAGGTAACTCTGCGCAGGAAACGAGCATCATATCCCCTACGCCACCGAGCCGGCTATGGTCGAAATTGTGAATCAAGATTGCAAGAATATCTCTCCTCAGATAACAAATATGCAGTTTTTGAACATATTGAATCAATAAGCCACATGATTACATGAGATAATCAGGAAATTTCCACGAATGCAATAAAGGAATGACAATGAATCTGTAGAATATGCACACTTGAAAAAGACGTATCTGTCGAAACCAGTCGTGCATATTGAAAGCGAGCATTTTGGAATAAAGACAACATATCCATAAAACAAACTCATCAACAATATCATTAATTACAAATTTCAGGACTTGCAAAATGAAAACATACCATTGCGTTATCCGATAAACTGTTTATTATACTCAGCGTTGCCGTAACAGGTATTTTTCTCTCGATGAGCATTTCCAACCACGAACTCATGGTGCATAGTGAAATACAAGAGAGAATATTATCATTTCGCTTTCTGTGGTGAAAATGCAAGGACTTGTTAAGATCATACAGGAAATGAAATAAAACCAATAGAACATTGGATCGAAGAAACTGAAGCTATATCAGAGAAACTGAAAATCGAGCCAGTCCTCGAATCTCCAAAAAAAAAGGTAATACGACAAGAAAATCCAAGAACTCTAGACCCGAATGGGCTATTATCCAAAGGTATAAAAGTAGTTTTTGACAAAATTTTTACAGAAAAAGAAACAAGGGTAGAGAGCGCAAAGAGTCTACATGAAAATTCCGCCTACCGCAGTGGCCACGCAATTTTAAATATGTCGACTGATGATCTGCAGAAAAATGGAGCCGATCTAGCACGAAAATATTCAAGAGACTTGAATGCAGTTGATTTTTGCCAGGAACTTGCTGTATACAAATCGAAATTAATGAAAAATCCAGTGCATTCGACCTGTTACAACATCTGTTTAAGAATAACTTGCAAGAAGCGTTTCCTAATGTTACTAAAGCTTTGGGGATATACTGCACATTACCGACGACATTTGGAAGCTGTGAGCGAAGTTTCAGCAAATTGAAAATAATTAAAACCTATCTGCGCTCAACAATTTAGCCATTGAAAATAAAACTGCCATTGAAACGTACTTTGATGAGCTAATAGATTCTTTCGTGAAAAAGAAAGCACGCCTTGTAGAGCTGTAGTAAGATGAGAGAGAAAACAACGATGAGAAAAATTGAAAAAATGTCTTGGTTGTATGATTGCTATATTTAATTTGATGTCACACTCAAGAGTATTCTTTCGATCATAAAAATTCCACCTATTATACTGGGTCATTCACCAGTGGCGCGGTACTCTATAGCTCGTACACTGTTGAAGAGTAAAAATCTACTTCAGCAATTCATTTTCAGTAAACAGGGTGTCCCAATTTACTATAAAAAAAGCTTGGGTGTTTTTTTCATATTGGAAGACCACTTTTCTTTCAAGATTCAGGAGCGTAAGTAATAAGTTTTTTTGGTGAGTAGTTTCGTCACAATATTTTTGCTTCCGTAAAAATTCATGAAAATAGACTCTCAAATCATCGCATGCTCCTTCGGCCAGAGAGGATAAATATTAATTTCCTTTCGTTTCCTTATTGCCGAGGGATAGCTTTATAGATGAATTGAAATAGATTATCCTCATTTCATACGGGAGTGACTCAAAAAAATTATTGAATATTGTAATTTGAAAATATGATATCTTGATTTTTTCAAACGGAACACCCTGTATTTCATTATTCATGTCAACGCATACAATATTGTGCTATATTTTTGCAGGAGTAACCTTATCTTTATCTTCGATCATTTTCGAAATATTCGATTATTTGTACAAATCTTTGATGAAAATTCTACAAACCGTATCAAACTCATCAACATGCATCATTATTCGCACAGAAGTTTTTTTTCTGTAAAGATTCAAGTATTAACAAAATGGAACCTAAACAAGATAATTCTTTCAACGAATGATAAAAACAAGATGATTAAAAAGTAAATCGAGGTATGTGTTGACATTTTTTTTTATTTGTGCCTTCAGGTGTCCGGACATATCATATTCTGCATTTTACATG
The DNA here is from genome assembly GCA_013387265.2 of Cryptolaemus montrouzieri. Lineage (NCBI taxonomy): Eukaryota > Metazoa > Arthropoda > Insecta > Coleoptera > Coccinellidae > Cryptolaemus > Cryptolaemus montrouzieri. Next base: position 325,664 of record JABFTP020000083.1, on the reverse strand, counting down.
ATGAACTTATCAGTGTTTCGTTATTAAACATTGTTAAAGTGAGGTTTGAACCCAATTTTCTCAATTGAATGCCATGAAGTTCTCCAAAGAAGAAATGGTTGATATGATTTTTATTCTGTACTCGGGTAATATCGTTACAAAAAACAACCAAAAACTACTACAGCTGAAGACAACCAGTAATCAGTTTTGTAGACAATGACAGAGGACCCATATAAAAGCAAAAGAGAGATTTCTCAGTTAACAGATATAAGTCAAACTTCCGTCCAGAGAATCTTGAAAGTGAATAAATTTCATGCCTATCAAGTACAGCTGCACCAGGAACTGAACAATCAAGACTATGAAAATCGAATCAATTTTTACATCTGGGCAAATGACAAAGTAGCGGAAAATCCAAATTTGTTTAGCAGAGTTCTTTTCTCGGACGAGGCAACTTTCCACAAGAATGGGCTTATTAACAGGTACAACTTGCATTATTACGCCACGAGTGTGATAGATATTCTTTGTTGGCAAGCAGAGTTAATGCACAAAGGTTTCCTGATAAGAGGCATCCTGATGCATGATGCTTTGAAAAACTTCTAATTAGATTTATAGAAACGGGTAATATCGCTCACAAAAAACATGGAAAACCAAAAACTGTTACAGTTGAAGACAACTAGTTATCAGTTTTGTTGACAGTGACACAAGACCCATATAAAAGCCTAAGAGAGATTTCTCAGTTGACAGATATAAGTCAAACTTCCGTCCAGAGAATCTTGAAAGTGAATAAATTTCATGCATATCATGTAATCTAAATATGTTTAGCAGAGTTCTTTTCTCGGACGTGGCAATTTTCCACAAGAAAAGGCTTGTTAACAGGCACAATTTTCATTATTACGTCACGGAAAATTCACACCTCATGAGACAAATAGATCACCTGCATCCTTGGTCGTTGAATGTATGGGCCGCTGTAGTAGATTGATATTAAATTGGGCCGCACTTTGTCGACGGACACCTCAATAGTGCAATGTATTTAGATTTTCTGCAAAATCATCTACCAATTTTAGTTGCCGATGTACCAGAGCATATAAGACAAGTTTTGTGGTTTCAACAGGATGGAGCACCGGCACATTACTCACATCAGATTAGGGAGCATTTGAATCATATATTTTCAAACGAATGGATAAGACGTGGTGGGCCTGTTAGATGGCCAGCTAGGTCTCCGGACCTTACAAGTCCAGATTTTTTCTTGTGGAGTTATATTAAGGGCATCGTTTACCAGATTCCTTCTACAACACAGTTGGATTTAGTCGACGCCTTTCAGTAAGTTAATCCGCAAATGTTGTCGAGAGTTCAACGGTCTTTCATCAGAAAGACTGAGTTGTGTCTACAAAGAAACGGGCAATATTTCGAACACTTATTGAAATAGTTCAACACCTTGTAGATCATCTCAGCAAAAACTAATCTATTACGTATTTCATACACGACTACCTTAAAATATCTCCATTTCTTTGATTGACTATAATATGTACTAATAAACTCTTCTTTCGAAACCTCTGATTTTTCTATTTTAGTTTATTTTTTTATTTCGAAAATGGTCGAAGATAAAGATAAGGTTACTTTTGCAAAAATATGGCACAATATTTTATGCGTTGACATGAATAATAAAATACAGGATTTTTAAAATTATAGTATTCAATAATTTTGAGTCACTCCTGTATAAAATGAGGATAATTTATTTCGATTCATCAATAAAGCTATCCTTGGGCAATAAGAAAACGAAAGGGAAAAAGTATTCATCGTCTCTGGCCGAAGGAGCATGCGTTGATGTGAGAGCCTATCTTCATGAATTTCTAGGAAAAAAAATATAGTGACGAAACTACTCACCAAAAAACTTATCACTTAAAAACATTATAGCAGAGTTTAGGACGCTCTTGAATATTCAACAAAAAAGTGGTCTTCCAATCTGAAAAACCTCCCAAGTTTTTTTATTGAAAATTGGAACGCCCTGTTTATTTCATAATAAATTGTTGAAGTAGATATTTATTTTCTAAATACAATACCGTTCGAACAAAAATGAAAACTTTAAGAGTGTACGAGCTACAGAGCAGTATATTAGTATTAATTAAATTTGATTTTTAAATGTTTTATTTGAAAATTTGAAATTTTTTGAAGCTACGTTTATGTTCAGATGTAACATAAACGTAGCTTCGACAAAAATAAATCTGATTCAAATTATTCAAACCACCTAATAAAAGAAAACCATTCATTCAATAAAAACTTTGACATATTACATATAAAATCAAAAGTTCAAAATTAGATCTCCTAGAAGCATTAGAAATAAATAGATACAAACATTCGGACAAGCTTTTGAATGAACAGGTAGATTTGAATTACTCACCCTACTTAACTTGTTTAATTAGTTTTTATTACCTTTCATACTAACTGTACAATGGCTCGGTGTGGATTTTCCTGTTATTCATCCAACTTGTTCTACGATTTGTTTATAATACCATACTCTTTCATTCTATTTTTCATTCTTGATAAAGCTGCTGTGTCAGCGAAACGTCGTCGAATTTTTTCAAATAAAGTGTAGATCAAAGTTAAACCTTGTGTTTTTATCTCATTTATATCATGGATCTACATCAAGTAACGGCCTCCACAATTCAAATATTAGTATTAATCAAACGCACAAGAGAGGGGGCGCTATATGAAGCTCTTGCCCCGGTTCGAAAAAATCGTAGATCCATGGTTGTATGTTCTAATGTATCTGGAGATTGTGTCATTAAACCACTGATGCTTTACAGATCGTTGAGAATGACCTGCCAGTGTTTAGAAATAGAATAGAAGAAAGTCTGGGTTACGAGCGTTATTATTTGAGACTGGTTCCGGAAGTTTCAGAAGTTAAAAAATCTTAAAGAAAAGAACTTAGACCTTGAAGTTAGTTTAGTTTTAAACTATGTACCAAGCTACTCTCGCGAAATTGAAACTATGAATCAAAGTATAAAAGTGGCATTTTAACTCCCAAAACGACGCATCTGCCTCAGTCTATAGACTAAGGAGTAATACAGGCCTTTGAGCTCTATTATATTAGACGAACCTTCGACATTATATCGAATAATATGAATTGTGATCCTGATATAAATGTTATGGAACACAGGAAGAAATTTGACTTAGCAAAATGTATCTCAAACATAAAATATTCAGTGGAAGGATTGAACCCATACACATTGAAATCATGCTGGAAAAATTGTGGCCTGTTCTAACTACAGAAAATGATGAAAAATCTGTGCGAATTCAAACTTTAACTGCAATCAAGTGACATTTAGGAGTTTCTTGAATCTCGAGAGATTTGACTGAAACCAACATGGAGGAAATGTTAAATTCACAAGCTATTGAAGACGAGGCTTTAACAAGTACTGAAAACGTGACATTTAATTTGAAAAATCTAAGTGATGGTTTGAGAATGGCACATGACCTTTGTGGTTTCTTCATGGAAATTGATTCATCTATGGAACGAAACCTTATTCTTGAGACGCAATGTCCTAATGCCACTGCTGAATATTAGTATGAATTGAAGAATGCTGAACATGAAAAAATTACAGTAATTTTTAAATCTAGAGAAATATTAATCAATATGGTGAAAAACTTCAATTAAATTGATTTTTTTATACATTTTTTCATTTTGTCTTCTAGGAACGTATCCCGCTCGTCCCATATATTCCATATTCACTGTTCCTGTATTGTTGGTATATTGTTGGAACATATTCTCCCGCATACAAAACTTATACTGTATACAACACTAAAGATTCCAAAATGATCTCAAACCAAAAGAAATAGATTCAATATTTTTCACTTAACTATTTTAACTTAGAAAAATGAAAAATGACAGCTTTTGCCACTGAACATCTCTTTCTATGCTGACATCAAAATTTCATAGAAAAATTGGTCCTGTAACCATCTGATGCTTACAACGAACGTCAAAAAGCTCTAATGAAAAGGCACCTAATTTCTGTTTGGTATCTTTATTTTTCAAGGGAATAATAAATTGCTTGGAAAAGGATTAAATAAAAACACATAGTCAAAACATTAGCTTTTAATTTCTCTTCGGAATATCTATATCCATCTGGTCCTTTTTCGTACTCCTTCGGCAGTCAGTCTGCCGCTTTGTTTGCAGTAAAAGTCTACAAAACTCAACTATTTTATAATACTTAAACAAAATAAATAAGATCACCACAAATTAACAAGGAACATTTTTCTTATATTATTTTTGGCACTTCTCTATGATACAGTCTTTTCGCATGTAAACAACTGGTATCTAGAAAATTCAGTACCCATACAATTAATTCCATTATTAAGCACTTAAGGTGTTTCAATTCATTTTATATTATATATTCTCACTATATGCAATTCTCAAAATTTAATAATACTGAACGAAATATATTTCTGTCACAAAATGGATATTTGTTTGTCAAACTGTTATTGTCCAGTTGTATATAAATAAGTACAATTGAATATAAACAATATTTTAGAGTGAAAGATAATATTCAAATACCAAAATATTCAAATAATATTCATGAATTGAAATCGATTATGAATAGTGTTGAATTTGGTGGATGGACTATAAAGTTGAAAGAAACTCTTGAACTGTTATGCTCTATTCCTGAAATAAGTTTCTAAAAATTAAATGATTCATTATTTATTCTGCACTCATTGAAATATTCTCTATACTATCACAGCCCTTTCAGTATAGCCTCAAAACGCCCAAAATATATTACTGTATGTATGAAAAATTGCTCCTTATAAAATAAATTTTAATATAGTTTTTTTTCATAAAACGCTCTATATACAACTTTCATTTTGTATTCAGTGTCCATGAATACTTCAGTGTTGAAAGTTTTATAAGAATTTCATTTTGTTTGTCCTTTTGAACATAAGTTTCCACATCCATACGAAAGTTGAATCAGAAGATCTGAGTCTGTCAGACGGACTCTCTATTTTCAGAGGAGGACAATCTGAAGTGTAGAGCAAGAGACTCTTAGGTCATTATATGGGTTGCAATAGCAATAATAATAATTACTCGAAAATAATGCACTGATAATTATTGTCAGATACTGCAATTCTTGGAATCAGGTCTTCAAGAATTTTGAGGTTACAATTCCTACAAAATGGAGTGATCTGTCACATTGTCACAGTTTGTCTAGAACTGTTGAAAGATATATTCTGAGAAACTCACTTCACGAGGAGGAAACATTCAATGACCTTCATGAAGGTCAGATCTCATTCTAAATGATAATTTTCCAAGGAGAAGCTTGAATCCGAATCGATGCCACCTTGAATTGTATTCTAACAATAAGTTTTTGTGAATCTACGAGTCTAACTTGACTGCCGAATCTTGAATGAATTTTTAATCTGTTGATATATATATATATATATATATATATATATATATATATATATATATATATATATATATATATATATATATATATATATATATATATATATATATATCAAGCTCTTAAGCCGTGTAGCTGTATTTCATTATTGTATAAATTCTGCACAAAAGGTTATTTGTTGTTGTTTCGTCTTTTAACAATGTGCTCGGAAACTTAGCCCAGTTACACAGGACCTACAGCTTATAGTGGATTCCGAACCAATCTCCTAGACCATGTAATGATTACTTCCACCACAAGGATTACAAGTTATCTGGTCTTCGTAAATTTATGCCTCCTTTAGGCGACTCTCTCCAAGTATCACTTTCTTGTTCAATGACAACATCCATAACTTGAACCCGGATTCGAACTAAACATCTGGGCTTAGCAGTTCCAATATGCTTGCGCATTAACCGTGCAGCTACCGAGGCGGTTCTGCACAAAAGGTCGATCGAATCTTCATTGGACAGATTAGAAAAACCAATTATTACTTTTCAAATTCAAATTAACTATTTGGTTCTTGTAGTAGGAAATTCCAATCGATACCTCCTATGATATAAATACAGAAAAAGGAGAAAAGTTTGTGAAAATTGGAACTTATTTACTGGTTATTTTCTATTTAAATAATATACGATTTTTTTCCAAATTCAGAATTTTATATCTTAAGATATGATTGATTTAAATTTGTACTACATATTTTTGTAGAGAACTGAGAGTCCTACAAAAATCGTCTCCTATCATTCTTTGATGATTCTATCTGTTCAAAAATTATTCAAACTTAAGTCTCATTCATATCGTTTCATTTTTCTCCGATTTATTGAAGTTATTCTCAAATCTTATAAAAGCAGTTCTACAAATAGTGATTTCCTTTGAAAATATCATTGAAAAATTTGAAATAATTAGTGTTAAGTCTTCATGTTTATATTTGTAAAATGTATTGTTTGAATACTAATGAATAATACAACTGTGATACAAAAGACAAGCTGATGATGACAATAATATTATTTAAAATTTACTGAGTTATTACATAAATATTATTATTACGAATATATAAATAATAAAAACAATTGTTATTATTTCAATTCAATCGATTAGTTTTTAATTTTGGTGTTCTGTTATGGAGAGGCAGAAGGATATTTTGGACCACTTACAAAAAAAGCAAGAGCCATTAACTACAGAATGTTCTTTGAACATTTTCAATATGATCCAGTATTAAACTATTGCAATGAGCATTAATGATGCTAAGTCGAATTCACCCAAATTATTTATAACAATTGATCTAATTTCACTTACATTCGACGAATTTACTCTCTTCTTCTTTCAATTTCTTCAGAGACATTGTTGTCGAATAATGCCCCAGCATTGTCATCGTTCTCCACAGTGCAACAAAAAACCTTGAAATTGTCGACTGTTTCTTTTATTATTTTTTAAACTTGATAGTTAATTCAAAAAATGTAATTTTACAGAAATAAGCATGTAGAACTTTGAACGATTGAGACAATTTGAGAGTTTGATAGTTTTCATTTTTTTAATGAATCACAATTTGTAGAATTCTTAAGTAATATTTTATGATATTTTATTATGGTTTTAATTATTTTTACAGAATTAGGAGAAAGTCAGCACTAAATTTTTATATCACATCTGTAACACAACATGAAAAATTTGAGAATGTGTTACTAATTTATTCTTAAATAGGGTCTTAGAAATGATTTTTTCGCAAACTAAAACTTCATTACATTTGAAAGGATGTCTTCTATGACTAGACAGTATTATTAATCGTGAGACAGTCCAAATCTTGGTAACAAATATAGTTCGATATCAATAATTACATAAGTAAAATTACTGGAGTGAAGCAGCGGTTGGTACCTGTATGGTGACAGCAAAAGATATTTTGACTTTTTTGTTTGTTAATCAGTGAATATATTTTGGTCTTAATTGTTGAAATTTGTAATTATGTAATACATAGGAAAACACTTTTTCAATTTGGTTCATCTACGACATTTTACCAGTCTTTTTTCTGCTCGGGGAGAAACAAACATTGAAAAAAATGCCTTTTGGACGTTATTGATAACAAACTTATGAAGATAAAGTGTTCGAAAATCAAAATAGTAGATCGAAATGAAAAGAGAATTCATTTAAAAAAATGATAGGTATCCACGAACATTTTAATAGCATATCTGGAAGACGAGAAGAAATTTTGTTCGGAGGGAAGTGAAGTATTTAATTCGAGTGAGCTGCGCTTTGTACTGTAATGATGGGAAAAGCAAATAATATTTTTCAATATAATTTCAAATTTTTGCTATAATACAGTCTAATGTTTAAGAGTGGCGATTCGAAATCGATAAGTAGACGAAAATTCTACGTATGTATCACGTTACATGAGAGAGAGAGAAAAAAGCACACTTATTGAGATACTTCGTCACGTCTTTTTTTATTTCAAAGGGTACTTAAAAACACGCATCGTATTATTATTACACATTCAAATCAATCATACAATAAAATTGTGAAATAAAAATAAATTCTCTTGTTATTTAAATGGAAAATAGAAATTAGTGATGCGTAATCTTTGAATGGTAATATAAGTTCCAATGTTTGAAGGTTTCTTTTCTCCTTTGTCTGAATCTATTTCGAATGGAATTTTCGAAAAAATGGTCGGTTTCTTGAATCAGTCTAATTGTGATGAATTTTTCCATGGTTTGCAAGAATACAATGAGAGAGTATGATAGTCTAACGTATCTTGTTAGTCTTTCACTTTCCACTTTATACTTCCAAAAATTATCATATTTTGTATATTGAAAATTTCTTAAGTGTAATGATGACTAAGAGAATATTCCCTCAGTTTTTAATTTTGGTGATATATACAGTTGTGATGAATATAAAAATATAAAATTTATATTCTGAATATTTTTTCTATTTTGGTACACTATCTACTTTGTCAACAGAAATATATCAGTTCATCTTAAACTGAAAGAAAATACTGAATTGAAGGTCGAAAAAGAAATTGTTCTTGATGTTCTGAAAATCACAGATACAACTTAGCAGCCTAATCGTTATTGATAATTTTGACTAAGCAAGCGTCTCTTCTAGCCTTCACTGGTTAATAAAACATGTATTTAGCTATTATGTCATTCTCGTCCGAATTTATTTTGGATCCGATCCGATCGAAAAAATCTACCAGGTTTCAGCTGGTAGGCTGGTGTAACTACTTCTTTTTTTTTATCTACAACTTAGACGATGAATTTTAAATTCGATGATGGTGCAGTTAGAATGACGCTTGAAACCTACGTTTTATACCTCAAGATTCGAGTATTTCTATAATACTGACGTACGTTCCTGTGATAAATCCGATTAGACCGAAAATAATAAGGAATATATTTTTGTATAATTTCCACGAATATTTACCGAAACCGGGTTCTTCGTAGATAGTAACCGACTCGATTATAGCTGGGAAAATTAGACCCAACATCGAGAGGCACACAGCCCCAACTAAAGAAATAAAACCTGAAAGATTGGGAATAACTATAGCTAATACTACTGTTAAAATAATAAGCGAGATCCTTATTACATATTCCGATAAATTGGGTCTGCTAGTAAATTTTGTCTTCACGTTCTTCCAGATGATTTGCATTGGAACATAAAACTGGAGCGAGTAAGTGAAGAAAATTGCCACAGCTATCATCAGTTTCACAGATTGAGCCAACCTGAAAAGAAAACGAAAATAGTTTTAATTGCTTCATCATTGTACTCCAACGAAAAACTCTACCATAATATATATAATTACGATGTTATGATTATCCCTTTTTATTGGTTTTATAGTATTTAATTGGTTGGACCAGTTTTGGGCAATACTCATCCATTTTAACATTGAAGATAAACTCTTATCTCTAAAATTGGTCGACAACATTTTCGTAACACAAAGCAGATCTTTATTTTTGAATAGAAATACCCATCTTATAATAATACATGTAATAAGGGACAGTTAGCTCGAAAGAATTTCATAACTGAACCTTGTTGTTTACAATAGTATACTTAAAAATATGATTATAAATCAGTTTTCTGTAGAGTGTGAAGTTTTTTGTGTGTAGAGAAGAAAGTGTTTTATATATGGAAATTTATTGTGAAATCACAAGCCAGACGATTCTCTAAAATGTTAAAGAAGCCTCTTGCAGTCCCTATGGTATGGCCAGATCCCACTGATCATTCAGACGATTGCTATTTATGCCTGTCAAAGACTGAAGGGGATTCCAAAAAGGCAAAGCCAAGATGGACTATCTTAATTTGCGGTTTGGCGTGCGACCTGTTCCTCATAATTCAGATTTATTAGTGCCGATCATACCTTTGAATCCGTAAAATGTTGTTTTGAAAGATATTGGAGACAATGCATGATCAGGCATCTCTGAAGAACAGTGCACAGATTCTACTTTCACTCCAGGTCCCAGTTCTGGCAAGCCATATTTAATTGTTCAAAGTGAGTTCAATGAGTCGATACGTGATTTGGGGTTGTCAAAGCAATAGTTAGAACTTCATGGTTCCCGTCTTAAAGAATGAAACTTATTAACAAAAATTACGAAATTCAGAAGAAGACATGCTTGATTTTCTGCATTCTACAGTATGGAAAATTCGTTATGTTAATGCAGCAACTTGATATTGAGCATTCCCCCTCTGAGTGGCGTTTATTTATAGACTCGCCTAAATACAATTTGAAAGTTGTGTTGTAGCTAAATAAAGATTTGAAAACCTTTATACCAGTTGCCCATTAACTGACGATAAAAGAAAATTTTGAAAATATGCGCAACGTTTTAGATAAAATAGGCTAAAAGGAGTGTAAATCGCAAATATGAGGGAACTCAATAGAAATTTTATTGCGATTTCAGAGAGAATTTCCTAAATATTGTTGTTTTCTTCGTCTATAGGAAAAAGGTGCAGTATATTAGCATTATATAACAAAAATTGGACAGAAAGAAATTAAAATCTACCATTTTATTAAAGTTTAATATCTTCGAAATATTCTCTGAAAATTTTAAGTGAATCCGACAAATCCTTTTCCAGTTATTCGATAATTAGCTAATATTAATTTGTTAAACTCTAAATATTTTATATGCGTCACTTGTTGTTACTTGTATTAGAATTTAGATATCAAGTTTGGGCCCATAATACTTATGAATTGATCTATATACTTGTAACTGTACAGAATAGATTTTTGTTATTTCTTTCAAATCTGCAATTGAACGGCCTTTTCTGGTGCCTCAATGCTCAATCTTTTGGAATTGCCTACTTTCAAATTACGACGCATTAGTGCAGATGATTAATTCTTTTGTCGTTTCCGAAATGCTGCACAGAGATTGATGCAGTGTTCAAATCAGATAACGCCCAACTAGTTGATAGGCTGTTAAACCAAATCTACATTATATCTCAATATCAGATAACACGCGAAGAGACATTTATTCAGGAAACAATTTTTCACCTTTTTTAGATGACAAAAATCCCTCCCTGAATAGGCTGGTTTTTCGATCCACTTTTCATTATCATCAACCAAGGTCACACAGTGGTGATACAATCTAGTCGGATGTTATGAATTGCAGCAACAGACTGCAGTTTCGGACTCGTTTGACCTCGTTAGTTATCAATTCGTTGGAACGTATCAAGTACATAAATGTTTGTACATATACTAAGGGCGACCACCAACGAACTGACAAAGAAGACCAGTGCCACAAGAAAACGGTGAAGAGATCTAACGGAAAAATTTCAATAATCCAGACTACTTTGACCATTCACCACAACGCTGTACACTATGCCTGCTCGATGCAAGTCAAAATCAGCTAATAGTCCAGTACTTCTTTATTTCATAACATTTTATCCTAAATTTCTAGAAAGGGATGTTGTTCTTCTACTTAATGTATCGCAATAGCAGAGTTCTGTTTTTATGCATGAAAGATCTCATCTAGAGTTGGAAGAACGACTAGTCTGTTCTATATAACGGAAGTTGCTAATACCAAAAGTTAGTTGGTACACGTCTAATTATTCTAATTTGTCGATCTCATCTTCGCCGTTGAAAGGAAGACCTGATAATTCAGTGGTTGGTTTAGCAACGACGCTGATATTTTCATTTGATAGTACCATAGTACTATATGAGTTTTTCCGAGATAAGTTAGGCAAACTAACTTATCAGGTTCTTTCAGTTAGGAGGTGACTCATATTGACGGCGATATTTTGTATTTCATGAATACTTATCAATCAGTTTGATTCTTTATTTCTTCAACACTAGATACAAGGACGATTTTAGATCTCATATGCATAAAAAGTAAAATGCTGTAATTGATTATGCAATTGTAAATTTCGAAAGCATCTATAGTTGAAAGGGTTAGGCTTCCCAGCAACCAGGTACAGTTAGCGGCGGACCAATTACCTTTCTTTGAGTTATTATAATTCTCCATCATTATATAATTCATTTTACTTGGTATTTATCAATTATAAATGAGAAAATTTTTATTGCTAAAGATGAACGAATGTAGTTCAAAACCGGTCCAACCAATTAAATAATATAAAACCAAAAAAAAAAGTGATAATTGAAACATACCTGATCATAATGGTCAACTATCACATAATAAAAGGCTTTGTCATTCAATTATTTCAATAATTGAACGTTTTCTTTCGTCATAAATACACACTTGCACAAAATCTAGGCATATGAAACAGTTTTACTCTGAACAGTATCAAGCTTTGTTGAACTCTCTTTCGATTTTCTTAAAAAAAACAGTTAAATACCCCAAAAAGAATACATCAATCAAATACTAAATAAGCATATGAGCGCCTGTATAGTATTCAATCTGTTTGGCATAACCTGTCGATTTAAAACTGCCCAATAAGAAAAAATCGGAAAGATTGAAATCGGGTGACCTAGTAGGCCACTCAAATATTCTTATACCAATTCACCGATCTCGACAATTATCATTTAAATATTCTCACCCAAGAACATCGCAGTGCGAAGGAACTTTCTCGCGGAAAACGTATTTCAATCTCTGACATTTCAGTATATGATTTAATATCATTTGCAAAAACTGCAAATAACTATTTCTGTTTAGATTACTTCTGAAGAAAAAAGACGTAAGGTTTCATGAATTCCTGCACAAACCTTCAATTTCTGAAACGTTTGTGTATAAGTTTACCTGAATCAACGGAAATTGTTGGTATTATGATACAACAATTACGCCTATTAACTTCACCATTTGGCATTAAAGCGCTATCATAAAATTGAAAGATGATATAGACAAGATGTGTTCTGCTTCGTCACACGAAATAATTTCCTGATAGGAGTAGTGTTATCATTCCGCAAGTTGCCCATTGCAGTCGTTTCTATTCCCCTGTTTTCCTTCGTAGCATGTTTTCTGTTAGCTTCCAACCCCTAGTTGAAAATTTATTGATCACAAATTTAACGTACCTACTGGTGACTAATATGATGATTCATATTGACTAACGTTGCACTTTCTATGACGTTCTCGCGATTGTAAAAATATTTCGAAAGTAGTACATCTTCAACTGAAGTTATCATTGATAAAGTGAAGAAAATGGTCATTTAAGTTTGGAAAAGATAGGCAGAAAACTTTGTGTGTCTCACGATTCAATTCTTACCATTTTAAACGATTGTTTGGGTATGAAACCATTGTGGTTCGACTAGTTTCAAAAGACCTGAATCTTCTTCAGAAATTAAATCGCTTGAAGATCGCTGAAAATATGTTAGAATGAGTCTATTCCGAACCCACATGCATGAAACAAATTGCAACTGGTGATGAGATATGGGTTTATGTCAACAAGCTTCGAAATGGCGCCTTTCACTTGTACCGAAACCGAAAAACCACATCAAAGTCGGTCAAAAGGCAAAGAAATGTTGACTGTTTTCTTGAATTATCGCTGTGTTGTGCACACTATTTTGTATTTCATTGACCAATTCTGGTACTTTTTTGACAGAATGTAAACTGGAGTTTTTTTTCGATCAAAGATATGTTGTGGAAAGCCGTAAAAATGGTCTAGTTCCTGGACACTTCATGAAATTGACCAATTCATTTACTTTACTTACAACAGCAATAAGACGTATAAAATGATGATGCACAGACATTTTCACATCTGTGATGCTACCATTGGTTTGAATTCATTATCTTGCAAACTGTTGGTGTAGCAGGATGATTGTGAAAGCTAATATCTCCTCTTACATCGTGAAAAGTACCACGTTGAAATCAGCACTTCGAACAATTTGAAGACGTTGTTTCTTGGACGATCAGATCAGAATTTCCTGCTGCTGCAATGATGCTAAAAATCACTTGGTTGTCTAGGAATTCTCAGATACTGATTTTCCTTCAACCACGTAATTTGTCAAGAATTTTTCCTGTTTTCACATATTTCAATTTCATGTTCATAAACATTGCACCAGAACACATTTCTAAGGTTTTACGAGTGGGTAGAAAGGGAAAGAGTACGAAGCTTCAACCAACAAAAGTTGTTTCTACTGATTCAGAGGTCGCGCCTAAAATATTGAAGCTCAAATCGAGCATACTCAGTGCCTTCAAAAGTAGGATATTTTTTCAGTCAGATCAAACTATAATGCAACGCGATTATCTCAAAGCAAAACGCAATGAATTGGATCAACGAACGCAAAATATTTGAGGTAATCTCTACCATGAATTTAGTAGTTGAGTACTAGTTGAGTAGTGGGCCTGATGGTTCACCCAGTTTCCTATTAAAAAAGTGTATGAGTGTTTTGTCTGATCCAATTAGTTCCTTATTCAATATGTCTCTCAGTCGTGGTCAATTCTCATCATTCTGGAAGCGGAGTTTCATCATTCCGATATTTAAATCCTGTCAGAAATCCAATGTTAGGAACTATAGAGGAGTAGCTATTCAGTCTGCTATACCCAAAATGCTCGACAGATTGGTTTGCAGCTTTCTGTCCTGGGATTGTAGTGGAATATTAATGAATGAATAGCATGGATTCAGGAAGAGATAATCTACCATCACCAATTTGGTTCTGTATGTCAAGGATATATTAGATTGCTTTGAACGAGGCTACCAGATTGATTCAGTTTATACTGATTCAAAGGCCTTCGACAGAGTTAATGTCAACCATCTGATGGTCAAGCTGGAGGCATTGGGTATTTCGAGACCTCTTTTATCATGGATGAGAAATTTTTTGTTTGGCCGTTCCCAAATGGTGGGATATTAGGAGTTCCTATCTAAGGAGTTCACCGCGCTGTCTGGTGTTCCCCAAGGTTCGCACTTGGAGCCTCTCCTATTCAATCTGTTCATCAATGATGTCAGTAGCGTACTGACTACGAAATTTTTACTCTTTGCCGATGACATGAAGATATATTCGGTCATTCGAGATGCTTCAGATAAAGCATATTTACAGGGCCAGATCGAGTGCTTCTTCCAGTGGGTTAGTTCGAATTCTTTCGGTCTGAACGTGGAGAGGTGTCGAATGGTCACCTTTCAAAGATTGAAATCTGCACTCATAGCGAATTACAAATTGAATGATCGAATGTCGAACAGCGAGTCTACGGTGCGTATCACCCTTGACTATGGGCTCGATTTCAAAGAACATATTCGTTGCATAACAGCTAAGGCTTCATTTATCGTAACTCAGAAGGTTTTTCCGCTGCAACATCAAAACTTCTGTACTGCTCATTGGTCAGATCCAACTTGGAGTATGGCTCATGCATTTGGTCGCTCTAATACTTTTGTCATATAAATAGTCTAGAAAAGGTTCAAAGAAAATTTTTACGCTTGCTATCATATAGGACCCATTTTAATATTGCTGTCCTTGGTATTGATGTTCTGCGAGAACAGCTAAAATGTGATACCTTGATGACTAGACGACAGGTTTTGGATTTATGTTTCTTTTTTAAGGTTTTAAATGGGCAGGTAGACTGTTCCGATTTGTTGAGGATGATCGATTTTAATTTACATAGTAGACTCACTCGATACCTTCCTCTGTTTCTATCTAGAATGTGCAAATGCAATTACATCTCAATTTTTTTTCTTGATCGTTGTTTCGAGCTCATGAGGAATATTGGTAGAGATTTTGCATTATTTTCAGTTTCTCTAGATAGTTTTCAGGCACAAGTAGGTTTCTTAATGAGGCAATTGAGATTATGTATTCGTTTTGTTGTAGTTTTTATTTTATTGTTACTATTCTTCTTATCGATATATTTCTTGTAATTTTGTTTAAAGGGGTTTCCGTACACTCTTATACCAATTGATGTATACAATTTTGTATTTGAACTTAATAATTGTGTGATGATATTTGATAGTTGAACTTTGTAATCAGTATTTTCAAGGGTAAAAATTAATATAAATCATGTTACTTACGGTTCGTCTTTAGGCAAACTGAGCGTGATACTGCTTTCAACGCCTTTTCCATACTTCAAGAAACCTAGGAAACCAGTTACTGAGTATAAAATTACAACAAAAGCCATTCCAAAATTCAGTACACCAGGACAGCCGATGAAATGTGCGGGATTTTTCATGTTATTTTCTAAAGGCATCACAACGCCGATACCTTCCAAGGCAAAAATGGCGGTTCCAAAGAACATTGGCAATTCATGAATCTCGACAAATTGTGGCACGCTCTGCACTGAAGGGAGATCTTGAGAGATATAGTAAAAAGTAATTCCCATACCAGTACCAATCAAAATATTGGCCAACATGGAAAATGGCGATAAGTATTTCAGGTTTCTTATAAGATTAACTGCGATCAAAATAGGAAGAAGAGCAGCCATATATATTCTAACATCGTAATCGGTATGTGTATAAAAATCCATGACCTGTTTCACATTTTTCGAAACGAAGCCGATATAAACACAACAACATCCGAGAAGATCGATTACTAGAAAAAAATTTATCATTGCTTTGGCAAACTGGGCCCATGGATGGAATGAGGGCGGGCCAGCTAGGAAAGATGCATGAGCCAGCTCTGCAAATCCGAGGGCAGGAACACGATTTCTTTTGTATAGTGTATGAGCACTTTTTACTAGAATGTGAACGCAGTAGGTACATATGACACCAATGAGTATTGTACAAGCTAGACCCATACCCAGACCAGCATGGGAAAAGGCTAGAGGCATGGAAAGGATCCCGCTACCCAGACTTCCTTTGAGCAGATGAATTAATGTGTCCAAGTCTCTGAAAGAAAAATGGATCTTACAATTTCATGAAGAATGAAAATCATATTTATTATGATCACTTCACTAGATTCATCATGAGATATTTATGCCTTCAGGAAATATTTGATTGAACACGGAAATTATGTGATAGTTTTTATAAAAAAGATAAGGAGTAGAGAAATGCAAACTTTAGTCAAGGATAAATAAGTGTAGTGAAATATAGACTTAGAAAGAAACAATTTTTTTATTTTCATTCATTATTAATATTCAGGGGTCGCGACGAGACTCTTAAAACGGGAAATTGAAAATAGAGACTTTTTATGTCAATTACCACATTCATTCTTAGCTGTGGAAACAAGAAGAAATTAAATGTCGAATTATTCAAATAGTCATATTTTCACCTTCTTCTTCACGTGCCATGACCACCTAGAGCGTTGGCGATCAAAAGTATGACTTGAATTTTGTCGGCAGCTTTTCTAAATGAAGATGTGGTACTTTGTTCGAACCAATGGTGAAGGTTCTTAAGCCATGATGTTCGACGACGGCCTGGCCCGCGGTAACCTTCGATTTTCCCCTGAATTATTATTTGTAGTATATTGTATTTGTTGTTACGCATAACATGACCAAAATATTCGAATTTCCTCTTTTGATTGTATTTGAATCCTCTGTTTCCTTATTCAGTCGATGTAAGACTTCAATGTTTGTAATTCGGTCAGTCCATGAAATTTTTAACATCCTTCGATAAACCCACATTTCAAAGGCTTCTAGTATCTTACACATGGCCTCTGTAAGGGTCCACGCTTCAACACCTTATAGGAGGATACTGAATACGTAACACCGCAATAATCTGATCCTGAGGGAAGCTTTAAGCTGTCTACTGGTAAGAACTTTTTTCATGTTTGTGAATGATCGTCTAACTGGTTCAATGCGGCTCCTGATTTCATGTGCCATGTCCCAATCCTTGTTTATATGGTATCCCAGGTATCTGTCAGAGGCAACACGTTCTATAACTTCGTCCCCAACTAAGAGTTTCTCTTGGCAGCCTATGTGTCTTTTACTTACTGCTAGCCATTTTGTCTTTTTCACATTTAGTTTTATTCCCATTGATTTACTGTGGTCCGACACAGATATTAAGAGTTCTGGTTTGTAACCATTAGATTTGCGTCATCAGCGTATCTTAAGTTATTGACCGTGACACCGCCGACGATTACTCCAATAGCTTTATCATCCAGAACTTATCTAAATATTCTCTCTGCATACAGGTTAAAAAGCAGTGGCGAAAAAACGCAGCCCTGACGTCCCTCTCTTTGTTTCTATATGTCATATCTTAATCATCAAAAAATACACAAGCTATTAAAAAAATTACTTAACAAGGGTTGATTTTTTAGAGAGTCAGGACAAAGTTTCTAAATTCTTTGGCAATCACAAATAGAAATTGCTTTTGCTCTTCATTAATTATTGGTGATTAACTAATTAAATTCTTCCATTAATGCAGCACCAACATTCTGCAAATCGTTGATAGCTCTCATTGACCGCTCTATGTCTCTTCCAGCTTCATACTTCTCATAGGCTGACCAATCAGCAACATCTTTTTTCAAAAAATTGAATGATATTCCAAGTATCTCAAAGAAATGGAACGAATTACTGGACACGAAGTCTTCGATATTTTTTATTGCAATATCTTCGGTAACCAGACTAATTCGCTTCTGACTGAACTGAAAATTATATGAGCTCCTCCGACAAGTACCACAAGTGTCCCATAAATTTATACAAAGCAACTTTGGATGGTGCTGAATTCATATTTTCGAAAGTCATTTCTGGGGCTGACGAAGCAGCACAAGCTTGATACCAGTATTTAACGTAAATCATTTCACTAAGGAACTCCTCCTAGGAAAATTTAATGGTGAGATTGAGTAGCACGTCATAATCATCTCGAGGCTATTACTGGTTGAGTTGATTTTGAGCGAAAGAAATCATATCCTGAGCTACGTTTTCAACTAATTCCAGCGAATGAGGATCAGATGTTACTGTTCTGTAGTCGGCCTGGACAATTGGCTCTAGTAGTTCTCAAAGCCAATTGAAGCGTGCTGCGCTCACGACAGCATCTAACATTATTTCTAGTATATGAGAGCGACATGTAAAAAAAAAAAAAAAAATTGAGAACCTCTTCACCCTCTGTACTGTTGTGTCGAGTTCAAACGGCTTTGACCTGTCGTAATTTGTACCTCGTCATTGATAGATATGTCGCAAAGGTTTTTACATTGTGATACTCCAGAAGTTCCCTAGTTATCATACAGCTTACACTTTAAGCTCATATAGTTCTTAACTTTTCTAGGATGTGGTCTGTTTGCATTTGTGCTTTCACTTGTCTCGATGGCAGACTGAAGCACTTTAGGATCTTCTGCCTGGTCGCCGAATCAGTCATCTGGTCCGCTTTGACAATGAACTTGCTCTATTCATGTCCTTTCAACCTTCATACCGTTTGTTAGAGTGACCTCTGTGAATACTTGATAACATTCCCTTGTTCCTTAAACCGTCTGTGTAGATGTTGACAGACTCTTCGAAAGCGTGAAAATATGACTGAATATGAATGTAGCAAGAAATAGGGGTAAAATCACATTCATTTGACTCATCAAAACAATCCATTTTATTTTTATGAATGCATTTAATTGTTTCTGATTAGTTAAAATATAATAAGTGACAAGAAAATATACTTACGATGTAGGATGCTTCAACTTTCTGTGTTCTGATGGGTCATACGGCCCCAATTCTTCATCCCTTTTGGTTCCATCAACCAAAGGTACTGTCGATCCGTTACCATTCTGTACTGGTACGTCATTTTTTTCACTCTTATAACTGCAATTATATCAGAATTGGATTATGAACTGAGCTTTATTTCCAAAAATCGATTGAAACTGAGTTTAATCTGAGTCTGAAAGTGTGAGAACGTAAACCGGTAAAGTGTGAAATGTGTGTGTTATACGAAATATGCACCACTACCTTTATGACTAATTTTCAATATTGGTATAACATGCATTATTTGATCTAAAGAGTTAAATTCACAAAATATTCATATATTTATTTAAAAAAACTGTGCTTTTCTAATAGGTCAGACTACTGTTTTTCGAAGTATTCAAAATTTTGCTATCAAAATGTGTTCTATTCAACAATTCCACGATTAAATGAATATGAGTCCATCTTCAATAATAGCCAGAGAGTCCATGAACTACATTACATTGTTGTAATTGCAGATAAAACACGTACACCTCTAAAATTGATAGAACAATTAATTTATTTCGATTATTGAGAATGTATTTGAGGAGAGAGCTGCATGCATTTAACATAGCAAGGAAAATATAAAAAAAATTATATAGATTAAATTACCTTTCATAGGTGGTTCATTTCTGGTGGATTGTTTGCTGAAACTTCAGACTTTTTACTTATTCAAACAAAATATGGAAAATTCATGCCAAGGTGTTCTTCTTCCTTCGAAATTTTGTATATTAGAATGTTTTTTTTTCATATTACTCGAGTATATCGAAAATTTGGGATTCAAAATCAATCTGATCGTTTAATATCTGTGAGTAGTCGTTAAGAAGTGATTTGAAAATTGCAATACATTCTAGGTTCTTGAGGCAATGTGCAAATTTTCAAATTATCAGTATTAAAAAAAGCATGACCGTTTTGGTGCAGTGGTAGGCCAACGTTGAATCTAGTGTATTTTAATGAAAGAAGTTTGTTGTTCTCTGAATCTAGTTTCTAGAGAACGATCAGTTTCAACTAAATAGAAGTTATTGCAGTATGGACGAGTTAACTCATAAATCTAACGATTTATTTGAATTTTGAATAGGATTTTTAGCGTAAATGATTGCAATTGCTCTCTCAAGAATTTCTAATAGTAAAGGAAACGAAAATGCTTTGTGAATTGTATGCCGAAATTTTATGTGAATGGCTATTGCATGTTATGAATCTTCTCGAAAAACCAAACCAGATATCATCAACCCTCGAAGTTTCATACTATAATTAGAAAACACCCTGTATACATCGTTCCCAGTAGGTTGAAGATAATTTTACTATCTGAGCGAGAAAGAAAGAGATCTAGAAATTTCATTTGATAGTTTTTTTTTAATCTACATTATACCAAAAAATTAACGCTCAATTTCAATAATCCAAATTTATTTTTCGGTAGGCAAGTAATTTTAAACACATTTTTGTTTCTGATAGTTCCGAAAATATGCCAAATTAATTCTATGTTTTTTCTTGGCGCACATGTTTCTCCAATGAAATGAAAGAAACAAATTGAAATTTTTCAAGAAACCAGTAGATATTGAAACCATTTTTGCCAGTAACGTTTGTTCTTCTTGAAAACTATAATTTTCGGTGATAGTGCAACGTGAATCATGAAATACAACCCTGGTAAAATGTACTGAAGCAGTGGTGTTAGATGACCTAGGTTGGACTTATATACGACCAAAAGCTTGGGGTGTTCCATACAACTATTTTTAGAATGATCTGCAGGTACAGGAGTATCAAGATGCAGAAAGGAGTGATTGTCTCCACACTGCGGACTCAATAGAACTCGAGAAGATTAGAATAGCTGTTGTAAGTATGAAGACGGGAAAGGCCCAGCGTTGGACGGGGTGCTATCGGGCGTTGTGAAGTGGCTTTGTGAAAATGAAACCGAGCTCATGAGAAACATGATACAAAGTCATTGGAGGATGACTCGATTACCGGAAGTATGGGAGAGGGGCAGAGTGCTCTTCATTCCCAAAACCGGCAAGGACCCCATTGAGGCGAGGAGTCTCAAATCCATCTGCCTGGTCTTCGCGGTCGGTAAGCTTTACGAAAGGGTGGAACTGATTCGCTTGACTGACGAACTCGACAAGGCGGGCTTGCCATCAGAAAGCCAACATGGCTTCAGGCCGAGAAAATCGGCCCTAACCGCAGTGGAGCAGGTGATGGAGACTGCACGCAGCTCGGTCGATCATGTCTTGTTTGTAGTGCTTGTGGACGTAGAGAGCACGTTTGATTGTGCCAAGTGGTAGGAGATAGATAACATATTGGATACTGCCGGTATCACGGAAAGAATTAGGAATTCGAGGTTATTTTGCTGAACGTAGTGGGAGACGTCGTCGTGTCGTATGAGCTACCACAGGGCTCGGCCCTCGTATCAACCCATGTGGAATGTATTGTACGATGAGGTATTACACCTGTGATACGGCTTCCCTGGCCTATGCAGATAATTTGGTACTGTGGTGGAGATTCAAACCATGGCGGATTTTCAGTTAAAGCTGAATAGCATAGGTGTCATTGTAGAGCAATTTAAGACCAGAAACGGATTGCAAATAGCACAGGAGAAAAAGAGAATAGCCATGCTGAAAGACCCTAAGAGTTGTGATATGGAACCAGCCTGTTATTCTTGGGAGTAGGATTGAATACCTGGGTGTTGTAGTGGAGAAAAGACTGCGGCGCTATCCATGCTGATGCCAAATTGACAGCAGCGGTGCAGGCAGTTGCCGGAACACCAAATTTAGATCTCTCAGCGGAAAAAAGATGGAGAAGATGTGCGCATAGAGATTGCCATCAGCAAGGAGTCAGGGATCGAAGCCGCAAAAGAATAGAGGTTCTCTGGCAGGCGAGGTGGGATGCAGCACAGGAGGGATCATGGACTAAGACAAGTTGGATACCCAACTTAGTGGAGTAGACCAATTTAAATTACAAGGAGGTGGATTACTGGCTGATGCAAATCCTGATTGGACGTGACTCTTTCGAGGCTTATAGGGTCAAGACCGGAGATGCAGTGGTAGGCAATGTGCAGTACATGTTTCTGGGGTGCTATAGATGACACACACAGAGAGAGAGAGAGAGAGAGAGAGAGAGAGAGAGAGAGAAAGAAGGGAGAAAATAGGTGGGAACAAGAAGAGGAGGCAGTATATGTGAAGTTAAAAGCACGAGGTAAGGATTATGTTATCCAGTTGTCTCAGAAAATGGGGGTTTTCCAGAAAGAGGTCCACCCATCCCCGAGTCGCCCGCAGCCTGGTCATCTGGCTGCAATAGTGGTCTCTGTTTACAGATTCCCTAAACGTCATTGAAAGAAAAGTACAGAGAGACTGGTAATTATGAAAAAGAAAACTGAGTTGGGATGATTTCGAGCAACAACGGCGATGCATTACCGTTATTTAAGTATTTCCTTTTTGAAACAACGGTTCGTTACTGCTAGGCACTTCCGAATGCAGCTTTGACAGAACAGTTGAGTGCGAATAAGCACTGAAAAGATACGAGAACGTCTCAGGGAATTTGGTTTTAGACCTCATGTTGCAGCTCGAGGCTCATCTCTGATCGTAGCACATGAAATAGCCTCATTGAATTTTTCCAGGGACCATATCAATTGGTTACAAGCTGACTGAGAGAGAGTTTTGTTTACAGATGAGTCGACATTTTGTCTTTTTCATTGCGATCGACATTCTCTAATGTACAGACGTCGAATGACAGATATGTCCAGTGCAACTATTTACCTACCACTTGTTTTGATGGAGGTTTTAATGGTGTGGTCATCGGAAATAATGGAACACTGACGTTACAGACATTTTAGAACATCTGCCATTTTCGCAAACATGGATGAAAATTTTTCGTTTATGCATAATAACGGCGGACTTAATCAAGCTGATATCGTTAGGAACTACCTTCAAGAACACGGAATCACCTCAATAGAGTGTCCTGTACGATATCCATACCTCAATCCGATCGTACATGTCGTTGATATTCTTGATAGAAGATTAAGAATCCAGTAAAAACGGCCAGCTACCGTGAATGAAGTTCGGAAAGGACTCGAAATTTGCAATGAAATGAATCAGAATAAAGTAATTGATTTTGAGTATGGATCGTAGATGTCATTCATTAATTCTCGCCAAAGGTGGAAATATCTTATATGTTTTTAGGGATTTTGATTCTTTCCAAGTTCTACATTTTTCACTATTAGTTTTATTTCATTTTCTATGAGTTTTATTTCAACTTCTGTGAGTAACATTCCTTAGTACTGGTGCTTTCTTGAAATATCAATAACTTCCTTCGAATGAATTTGAATTTTCGATTTTATGCGTTATTTTTGTTGGCGCAGTGTATTATATTTTAATATGGCTAACCCTTGTATTGCTAACGAGTTTAATTTTCATCTAACTGGATGAATGTTTTCTTCAAGAGCAATAATTGCTTGGGGATCCTTGAAATTACTACTCCCCATAAAAATAATCATCAAATGGAAATGCGTTGTTGGCCAATCAAAATCTTTGATAAAATAATGTGAATATCGATTTTCCATGGCAAGTGAAATGGCAAGATGTTCTATCCAGTTGGAATGAATAACTTTTGTTATTTCCAGTATTTCACCGCGCTCGACTTGGAGGGACCACCGTGTCCCAAAATATGAAATCAAAGAAGAATTGAATAAAATTACGAACCAAAAATGAAAAAGATACACCCTCAATTCCAAAAGTAAACGAACTTTACGAAAATACCAGTACGAATTTTGATGACATTATTTTTTATTAATCATTGTATTCATCTTCTTATATTGATACACAAATTTGCAGGCTCCAACAGGTTGGCAAACGAGTTCTTTATCTCATTGTTTGAAATAGTCCTTAGCGCGTCGGTCGCCGCTTTTCTTTCATCGTCAAATGACCTTAAGGAACAGGTAGTAGTCCCGTCTAGTAATGATTTTGTTATTTCCTCGGGATATGTGTTTTCGATAAATCACGTTTGAGAGTATATTCAACTTTTTTCATAGTTGGAGTGAATAGTATAAGTTCCTGATCAAAATGTTCAGAAACAGACGTGTTTAAAACTTTCGATTCATAACAGTTCCTCTCGGCACAAGAATATTATCCAGAGTTGTTCTGGATATATCCGTGATACGAGTAAAATCGTTTATGGTGTATAACGAATTGTAGGAGTTCAAGATATCTCTAAAAATCTGAACGCGACTGTCTAGTAGAGCTACATTTATGTTAAAGTCACCTAATATAATAAAGAGATTGTTTTCTTTCGTTAAATTTTCAAAAAGTTCGTTAAGAGTATCGAAAAATATGTGATGTCGCTATCAGAAGTGCGATATAATGCGACAATAGCCCATCATTCACAGAAACCGCGGGGCTGTTAATATTCTGATGAGGAGTTACCTTCATGAAGACACCGTCCCTCAAATACATGCCACTTCCTCCTAGCTCGTTTTTTTTGATCTGCAGTAGCTTGAAGCCAGAGTATAATTGCTCAAATGTATAGCCTTCACTTGCTCGCCGTCACACCAGTGCTCTGTGACAGCGAAGCGGTCATATTTTCGTATTTCCATGAAGTGTTCAAGCTGAGCTATGCAGTTTCTTATTGATTGAACATTTTGGTGCATGATTGCAAGTCTGTCCGCGGTTTTCGTATCATCATTTTTGGGACTTCTGGGTTGTTTGTTTGTTTGTTATTCCTTTAACGTGCTCTATTTCCGCCTTTGGACCAATGACACGCCGAGAAATTTTGTCACCTCACTAACCTGGGAATTTTTTGTAACCCATCTCGTGTAGAGGGAAGGTATCTTTAATATCCAACACATCTCTGTTAGACAGGACCGACTGCTTTACATCTCCTCCCAAAGATGGATACTTAAGCGATTCCCAAAATCGAACCGACTTTGTGGGGATTGAACCCAGGTATTTCTGCGTAGGAGACGAGTATCATATCCTCTACGCCACCGAGCCGGCTAACTTGTGGGTTCACTTGAAGATTCGTTTATCTTCTTGTTGTTTTTTAAATCCTCCAGTCGAAGAGCTTCGTCTATTGCTTGAGGATTTGGTTGTCCTAACAGTTTGATTTCGGACGCAGGATCCTCAATGTTGAAATTTTCCTGCGCCTCCATTTGATCGAATTCCAATGCTCTTCATTCAGGACTTTGCCGCTTTGTTTTGGGCCCATACTGAAAACACCGTACACCACATAGTTTTCAAGAAGCTTTGGTCCTTCCGAGCACGGATTAGTTTACGTACGTTTTCTTTCGCTAATCTAGTTTTGGTACGGTCTGATCTTTCGTCATCATTTAGAGTCTTTATACCCGATTCAAATCGTTTGAACCTTTCGTACACCTGCGTAGGGAATAGACAATTATAACTATATGCAGTTTGTTTTCATTTGGTGTTTAACACAAAACTCAATTGCGGTTGTTTGCTAAAAACTCATTTTTCGATCGATGTACTGAACGCACCAATAAACATTGACGTAATAATAATCGAAATGTCATGAAATCAACAACTGTCAATGAAGTACCAAGTTATCGACGGGTACAATATTACAACAGATGGCACTATTAGTACTGTTTTTTTAAACAGTTCGATAACTTTTTGAATGGAATGTGTGTAAGTTTTAATTTATTTGTTGTGGAGATATTATCTACTAATATCATGAAAGAAGAACCAGAAATACTTCACAAGATCTAATATGTTTCGTTATGACTTCATGAGTCATAAACATTTTCATGTTTCAACCCACGCGAATAATAGATCCCAATTAAAGTGCACATAAATATTTGATGAATATAACGTTATATGACTTCATCAACAGTTATTATATCGGGACTAAAAATAATGCGATGAATTTTTATAAGTGTCTTTATTTTTCCGTAGAAATATTGCTGATAAGCTTGCGGCAAACATAAGCATATGACCAGAATGAGAACGATAGCAAACAAACTGAATGTTTATTGAACCTTATTAATAAATTGAAAAATTAATTTATACCACATTGAAAAACAACGTTTAAACATACTTTCATATTATCAATGAAAATAATGGAGTATTGTACATTTAACTTGCCGTCAAAAACTATCAAGAAAACTGAAACTGAATTTTAATAAAATATTTACATAAAAGGATAATCAACTTGAATTGACGTCACAACAGAGAAAAAAGGGTTCTTGTTTTTCTAGCAGCCGAAGTATTTAAAATATAAGATCCAGATAGCTTACGAACAAGAATCTATAAATAAATCCATAAAAATAACGACAGTGAGGCAAGAAGAAGTTCAAATAATATGAATATCAAAATTGTTTGAATATTTTCACAGGATTTTTGCATTTTATGATAGGGATTCTACACGTGTGAAGAAATATGAGACTTATGATACCGTTTTATCGCATTGGAAATTATGTTTTCATACTGAATTTTCATGCGTAATAATTTGTTTTATAATGTATGAAAATAATTCTATTACTCAATAGTGGCGTGATTATTATAGATCGAAGACTGCAACAAAAAGAGTGATTCTAAGTGGTCCAATTATTCAGGAGAAGACAAAGCGTCTTCACGCACATTTTAACTTTCATGAGGTCTTCGGGTCAATTTTGACCCATTTTGAGAAAAAATGTAATTTTCACAGAAAATAAGCGTTCAAGAAGTTTCATATTCTATGATTTTTATTCAATTTACTTATTATTGGAATGAGTTTATCAGAAATGATGAAAATATTCCCCATATGTTTTGTTTACTCCAACTAATAACAAACGCACAGCGCATCTGTTATCGTCCTAATTGTTTATGTATCGTATAACTTTTTGAATGAGACTTTTTTTGTTCTACTCACACAAGTCTTAGTGTTATATTATAACATCAATCGAACAACACATACCCTAGTTTACAGTGGTGAAAACGTTATTTGATTATAAAAATGATAGACAATGCAATAGAAGCGGCGTTATTAGATAAAACGTCGGATAGTAATGAATCTTGTTCTGAAACAGAATATCATATCGAAGAAGCTTAACCATCTGATACTTCGAATAATGACAGTGAATTAGTGCTTGTACCAACAATGACGTCAAATAATGGACAAATAAAATATTCCAGAAACCCCATCACACGTCTTTTGGAACAGCTTTCAAAGAAAACATAATGAACTTGAGACCAGGTTTGACACGACACTCTTGCTTCTAAGGATTACCTTAAAAGAAAAATCCAGTTTTGAATTACTTTTTCCTCCCCCTTTGATACTCACCATATTGAAATATACAAATTTGGAAGGTAAGCGTGTTTTCGGTGATGATTGGAATGACATTTACGATGTTGACCTGTTCGCATACATTGGGCTACTATTACTATATGGTGTATTTCGTTCAAATAATGAGAGTACCGAAAGTTTATTGGATAGGCAGACCTATTTTTGGGGCAGTCATGTCAAGGTTGATTAGCTTCGACAATAAAGAAACTCGATCCGAACGGCGAATGCAAGATAAATTTACTCCCATTCGAGATCTGTGGAATCAGTGGGTTAACTTTTTGCCAAGATTTTATAATCCTTCTGAAAACGTTACACTAGATGAGCAGCTTGTAGCATTCAGAGGAAGATGTCCATTTTGACATCGAAACCAGCTAAATATGGCATCAAATTTTGGGTTCTATGTGATTCTGCCACAAGTTAAGTTTGGAATATCCAACCCTACACGGGCAAAGAAATAGGAGGTGTGCCTGAAAAAAAACAAGGCATGCGTGTAGTCCTTGATTTGAGTCGCAGTCTGAAAGGGCATAATCTTACGGTGGATAATTGTTTTACATCACATCAAGTTGGACTGAAACTATTAGAAAGGCAGATTACTGTAATAGGGACTATACGTAAGAATAAACCGGAATTGCCTCCAGAAATAGTAATAACAAAGGGAAGACCGTTGTATACATCATGTTTTGCCTTTACCGAAGATACTATAATTGTTTCTTTCATACCCAAGAAAAATAAGTCGCTGAATCTTCTCAGCACTTTGCATCACAACTCAGACTACAACAAATATAAAGGTGACGTGGATACACTGGATAAAGCTGTCTCCTGTTAACGTTGAAAAAAAAAACGTTGGCCTCAAGTGGTATTTAGTAACATGGTAGACATAACAGCCTACAACGCTTTCAGATTATTCATGGCTGCCAATAGCATCTGGGAGGAAGGCTGCCTAGTAAAACGGCGACACTATTTGGAAAATTTAAGTATGCAATTGGAGACACCGTATATAAATAACAGGAACTCATTCCTGAGGGCACTTTTTTCAATATAAATTGCAAAAAAGCTCCGTCAATCTAGTGACAATGTACAAATTTCATCAACTTCCACCCAACGAGAGGAAAACAACACTTGTGCAGCTGAAAAGTTTCCCAAAAATATGTCAAATGAATCCTTTAAACAATTTATCTTTATTTTTTGTTAATTTTCAGTATAATTTTACTACTTGGGTCAAATCTGACTCAAAGCACGACAACGTTTGTAAAATTAAAGACATTACGAAAGTTAAAGAACCTTTGGTAGTTGTAGTAGTGGAGGATTTCAAGCATCGGAAGGTTGGTTCAATAAATTTATGGTGGACAATAAATGCACAGTATTGAAATCGTTAAAGAAGCTTCATCTGAAGACATTGCTGCAGCTGAAACATATCCAAAAGAATTTGCGAGCCTAATAGCTGATGGAGGATACAAACCTGACCAAGTATCCAATGCAGAGGAAACAGAACATTCATTTCCAAAAGCGAAAAGCCTGCCTCTGGATTTGAGGCAGTAAAGGATAGAGTTACACTGCTGCTATGTTCTAATGCAGCTGGAGATTGCATCATTAAACCACTTATGCTTTACAGATAGCTAATCCTCGTGCTTTGAAAAATCAAAAGAAGAACGACCTGCTAGTTTTTTGAGTGCTAATAAGAAAGCGTGGGTTACAAGCGCTATTTTTTGTGACTGGTTCCGAAATTGTCCCGTTTCCGAAGTTGAAACTTATTTAAAAAGAATTTAGATTTTAAACTGTATTAGTTAAAGAAAACTCTTGCAATTTTCGGTTTTTCATAAGAACACGTCCTGGCTGAAGAAGTTGAGTGGACGTGTGATATATTTTGAAGGCCAAAAAACTCCATTCATCGAAATCAAAGTTGCCTATAGTTCATATTTACAAAACGCAAATTAGTATTATAACTCAAAAACCTTTGAACAAAAAAAATTCCGTACATATTCTACGATTCTACCTTTGGGATATCAAAACTCCTGATACGTAACTTCCAAAACAACGTACATGTGTATAAACATAGAATCTCTATTTTTATAATAAAACACATCACAATACCAAATTATAAACTCAATAACTTTTTCATCCCCCAACCACTTTTCAAATTTTCTGTAAGGACCATCGTTCATGTTTTTACATGATCTGCCAGCAATAGAAAGCATGATCATTTAATATGTAACATCCTGTTCATATTTTTGCCGTGAAAGAAAAACTTGATATAAAATATTTTTGCTGCCAATTAATATTATACAAAATTTGTCTAAATAGTTTAATACTTTTATTTCCCGATAGTGAGTATTCGGTTAAGATTGATTGAAGTTCGGAATACAATTAGAATTCATTTCCATTTGATTGCATTCAATCAAGAATTAGCATAAAGAATATCCTTATACTCTATTGGTTTTGAAGTGAATTTTGTGGCGTAGACGATTATTATGATTATCGATTTCTTGTAGAAGATGCTGTTTTTCCTTGAAATGGTAGCTCCAGTTTTGTAGAAACATGACAATAAAAATACAAAAATAAATTTTCTTCATAAACGTTGATTCTTCATTCATTTCGCTGAGTATTAGTTTGTATCTTACAGCAAAAGAAATGAAGGAGAATTTGATTTTTTCCTTTAAATTAATCACAAAATCATGTTGCCAAAAATCTTGTAACTCAATGAAAGGTTCACTTAAATATTTATTTGCTTGTTTGTAACTTCAATTCTAAATTTTATTAACTTTAAATGGTCAGATCTAATTGAAAAATTATGAGTTTATTTCAATATCTGAAGTAGAAAATTTAGGATTAAGTATTAATTCTTGATTCAGCCTATATATTGTAGTTAGTATGCAACATACATTACGTATAAAAGTGACGAGAACCTCATCGACTAGAAATATTTTCATTGCACAAGTATTGAGAGTGAAGAAAAAAGTTATACTTATACTCAATCTGCTTTGGAGAAATAAAATTCTTTCTTTTTAGTGTCTTCTAGAAATACCCAGACAATATCTAGAAATTCAAATTGAATACTTCGATCCACAAAAAACATTCGTCCAAGGTAGTGGTGATGATAGTGGATTTTGACGAAAAAACTTTAAATTTACTTGTGTGTAAAGTGAAAAAATAAAAAGGAATATTACGTTCAGCTATAAAATTATAACTCGACTCTGAAGTGTATTAATTCTGAACAAAACGAGTGCTTTCCAAAATTGAATAAGGAGAGAAATATGATTGTACCGTTGATCGTCCTCTTTCAAATCGGCAGCTCCTCATTTGACAACCACTCGCAACAGGTTGCGGTAGCAGCACTTTGTAGCAGCTCCGGTTTTGCCAAAATCTTACAAAACTGACAAAATATAATCAAAACAACACTTTGAAGGAACCATGTATAAATGCAAGACGCCTATTTGAACTTCAATCAAACCTATCGCAGTTAAACTTGTTAATAAAGATTAAATTTCAACTACGTGATGAAAAATTCAATATTTTGGGTGTTTCAATTGAAAGGATAGAAGTTTAGTGTATAGCAAACATTTATACGACATTTACTAACATAATTCCTAGGCAGCTTTAAAAATTCCAAATGACTATCTAGGAACATGTGAAAATACCATTATGAGCTAGTATACAATGGTCTGTAGACCTCTAGTCGTTATCGCGGCAAGAAATTAACCCATTCATGATGATAACATTGCACCGAATTCTAACGGCTGATTCACCTAGCACTTTATGAATCTAAGGCTAAATAACACGGAAACACCATACGTTCACTAATTGAAACGACCACAACGATTTTTCGAACAGAATTTTGTTCATTCGCGTCGAATGCAATTCTAGATCGATTATCAGAAAACCACTGTATTCGCGAAAAAAATACGTTATCGAAGTGAATAACGCAGGCGGCGTTATTGAACGTTTTTTTCGATAAATACACTGGTCGACAAGGTTTTCGTAACACAAAGCGGAACTTAATTTTTTAGATGGAAATAAACTTCTTATAATAGGAAAAATATTCCTAAAGCCCTAACACGTACCACTTTTCAATACCGCAAAAATATCCTTCTAGATTTGCAGGTAATAAATGTAATGAGGGGACGGTTAGCTAAAATGAATTTCATATCTGAGCCGTGTTGTTTACAAACACATACAAAAAAAGAAGATTACAAATCAGTCTCTTGTTGAGGTTCGAAAGGACAGGTTCTCTGTGTATAGGGAAGATGTCGCAGTGGTAGATTCTCTTCTGACAAATTTTGTTGTATTTGTGAGGAAAATATGGTGAAATGACAAGCCAGACCATTTTACGAAAATATTGAAAAAGCCTACTATATTTTGGTGTTTCAATTGGAGATCAAGACAAGCAGAAGGCACTCCAAGTATGTTGTGTCAGTTGTAGCTCATAATTGGTGCAGTGGATGAATGGGAGGAGAAAGAGCACGCGTTTTGCAGTACCCTTGGTATGGCGACAATCCACTAATCATTTTGACGATTGCTATTTTTTCACGACAAAAACTGAAGGGGATTCCGAAAAGGCAAAGCGCAAGATGGACTATGCAAATTTGGAATCTGGCATACGGCCTGTTCCTCATCATTCAGATTTACCAATGGCGATAGTACCGTTAAATCAGCAGAACGTTGTTTTGAAATATACTTCCATTTCCTTTTTTAAGGCCTCTAATTCTGGCACAATGTATCGTTCAATGAAGAAAGCAGAAATTTTCGAAAACAACACTTATCATTTCTGCTTTTAACATCTATCCTTTCAATGAATATCCTTTACCTTGCACTTAATTAAATTATGTAGATTAAGAGTTTTAGAAAAATGTAAGTAATGGTACAAAAAGCTTCAACATATATTAAACAGTAAACTGGGGTTTTGTTTTGACAATGACTGCTCGGTACAGTTCTATCAACACTATTGTTGCTAGTCAATCATTCAGAAAACTAAACAACATGACCATCAGTAGAAAGGAATCATACGCCAATTCTGGGGAAGGTGAAATGAGTCTGGACTAGTTTTTGTCAATGATGATCCCTCTTTCAAGGATCCAATATATCAATTCAAATCTAGTCTGAGAAGAAACGAACATAAAACAACGAAGACGAAAAAGATCGAATACTGTGTGTTGGATGCAAAAAGGTTCAACCTAACGTGAAGAGACTGATCGTGTGGAAAGTCGAAAGTGAAATCGTTTCTTCTAATTGAACTGTAAACCTGCATAGTATATGACAACAGGTAGAACATCTGCAGAAGACAAACCTTGTGTCTTGCTGAAAGGAGGAATTGCACCTTTTCCCACTCAAATAATAATTATGCAAGACCTACTGGTTGAAATGTAATAAAGAAACAATGAAAAGATCATCATTCAACTACTAGAAGACCAAAGACACATTGAAATATGCAGCACTTTGTAATTGGAAAACAGTAAGCTGTAGAAACATCAAAATTAAACAATTGATGCCTGAATTCTTCGTACCACTTAAATAAAGGGCGTGGACTCAGAAAACGAAAACTGTCAAATGTCCAATGGTAGCAGGAACCAATTGCAGGCTTTAGATAAATATAGATAGATATGGATAATGAGTGAGAACTGCCTGATAGCCTAGCCACTGCGCGTCAGTGATCTATTGTCTCCTAAATCTCAGCCACAAGCTCCATCCTTCTTGTAAAATATATAAGCTTTGTGGATGAAACGTTCAGTCAGTTTCAGTTTGTTAGATCCTCCAGCTTGACTCTGAACCAAGCTGGGAACTTGCTCATAACGTGTTCCATTGATTCTA
This sequence comes from Cryptolaemus montrouzieri, assembly GCA_013387265.2. NCBI lineage: Eukaryota > Metazoa > Arthropoda > Insecta > Coleoptera > Coccinellidae > Cryptolaemus > Cryptolaemus montrouzieri. Next base: position 292,267 of record JABFTP020000083.1, on the reverse strand, counting down.
TATCTTCCTCACATAGTCTACATGAAGGGCCTTCAATCAATCCTAACTGATTTCTGAGGCAAAAGTGTCCCATTAATATGACAGTAAGAACTTTCAGGTCCAGCCTGGAGAGTTTAAGCTAAGCCTCTCTCGCAGTGAAAGGTCCACCGATGACAAAAGTGTCTGAGACCTCGTATCTTCAGGTCTAACCACCGGTTATTTTCCATCCTTGCAGTATATCCAGGGAAATTCCAAGGCTCAATTTCTGTGAATCCCAAGCCTGTTTCTAGAGTTTGGCGAGGGTCATTCCTACACTTATTCTGAATTCTTTCGGAGATATCGTCGTCATCTCCGACAGCCATAATGACTATATATTCAGCGTGCGCGTGTATTTAAACTTCCAGTGCGTTGATTATTGCCAAAACTATTGAAAACTAGCAATGGCCACAGCAAAGGGGATGATTCTACTCCCTGAGGTTAGCCCTTGTCAGCCACAAAACGGACTATTTCCCCTTCCGGGAAAGTGCTGATCACTGTGACATTTATCATGTTGCTTATTCATTTCACACTAATATTTGGTACTCCCCTAGCTCTCGCAACCACGCATAGTGAACTAGTGGGGGCCTCATTGAATGCGCAAAGAGATAATCCTGAATAATCCATCTCTGCATAAATCATCATCCAAACTAATACACATAATACAAAAAAGTACAAGTTGAGATTATACGGTTACTAACCAATGGCTATCAACAACGAAGAGGTACAAAACATAGTGAGACGACTAACACATTTATCTACCAAAAAAAAAGTTTGCAAACAAGGTATCACTCGATCCATGCTTTGCTCGAAAACCATATTTTGTCGTTGAAAATATATACAAATAGCGAGTCATGACTATATCTATAAGTTTGTTTGAGGAGAAACTCCCGTTCAAGTTAAGACAGAAGAACTTATCCTTTTTGTGACATTTAAAATTGAAATCAAGTCAAATTCACAAATCTGTTTTCGATAAATGTTGGTCTTCTGTTGACGCGAAAGCCGCAGATCGACGAGTCATCATTTTTTGCACTGTTTCATGAGATGTGATTTCCTATTGTAATTCTTTTGAAATATTTGTTTTCAGGAAATAAATGTTTCGAGATCTGACTAGATGCGGGATGTCGCCTATCGGATCTTAGAGGTAAGTAGGAATTAGTTTTCTACAAGATTCAAGTTGAAAAACACCATTTTGGTGATTATTCCGCAATAAGCATGATCAACTTCACAAAAGAGAAATTTGTTCCAAGTCGATAAACCAACAGGCATAATAGCCTCGTGTAGTGAAGCTTTAGGCGGTTTTTGGTATATAATAACGACGAGGTCAACTAACGTGAATTAATTTACTCAGAAGTTTTGGCATGAATATTTTAACACATGGGACATAAATTTCGGGAGATAAGTTGAACACTTTCTCTATCAAACTTTGAGTTCTAACAAAGTAACAACTAAACTTCATCTATTGGTTGAACTTGAGGAACAAAGATGATTATATTCTTCTGGTACATAATTAACAAGATCCGACCAGAAAATTGAATAACCGTTGTGATGTTGCATACTAATGAAATTGAGGAGTTTTGGTGAGCATCTTTGCTTATAAAGTTCAGAGTTCACAGCTTATCCTGCCAACATAGGGAGCTGAAACTCCAGCCTCCGAATCAAGCATAACATTCAAACTTCGTCAGCAACTTTTGCTACCGCTTCGAATTTCACTTGGATAGTGTAAAATCTATTATAACATTTCAGATTGTGGAAGATTGAAATATTTTTCATCATACATTAGGATCAGATGATTTCTAACAAAATGCCTTTTCTTCTAACCTCTGTAATATCTTGGCATCTTTTCGAGCGGCGCCTATGTGTACTTGGGATACTTTCGTACTTTGCGATATTTTACACCATTTCTGGACCAAATTCTTCGACTTGTCTTGTACGAATCCCCACATTGGCGGTTTAGCTTTCGACTAGAGGTTCCAATTCAGTTCTGCGCCGCTTCTATGAGCCTACCAATACTGTTCTCATCTTCCACATCCCACCTCCGTCATAGTCATTAAATCTAACATGAAATTCAAGTAGAATTCTTGATGAGAATTTACCCAAAACTAATGTCTCACACGTTATTCTACCTAATACTCAACACAAAATAATAGATGAAGTTTCTGAATCCAGCGAATCCACATGCAAAAGACATCCATGTTCGATCGTTTGTTTTTTGAAAGGATATCTATTAAGCTTGAAAGCATTTGAGGTTACGTCAAATTCGAATAGTTCCTGATATACACCCTCCATTTCAAAAATATCCGAACTTTTTGAAATTAGAAACAACCAGTATTATTTTTGATACAAATCTTCTCAAATGATTAATGTATTCGCCTTCTGCATTGATACTCAAATTCGCACGCTCCAACAGATAGTCAAACGACTGTCTTATCTCCTTTTTTGAAATATTCTTTAGCGCGACAGTCACCGCACTTTGAATGGCTTCTATAGAATCAAGTTTCGCCTCTTGTACTTTAGAAATGTGCGTCATCTCTCTCATCTCCACTATTCGTCATCTTCACCCGATCTTTTGCTGCAGGTTCTATTCCATCTGCTTTCCATGTGCTTTGGTTACACCCATTTTCAAGAAAGGGGACAAATTGAATGCGGAAAACTATCGGCCTATCAGTTTCGTCCCTATTATAGCGAAAATCTGCGAGAGAATCATTATCGAGAGAATTCTAGTATTCGCCCTTTTGAATAAAATAATCCCTAAAAACCAGCACGGTTTCCCCCCTGTCCGTTCAGTTATTACAAATTCACTGAAATGCGTTGATGCTTGGACGAGGATGCTTGACGAGTTCACCCCAGTCGATGTGTTCTTCACAGGCGTCTTCTCCTCAAGCTCGAGCTTCTAAGAATTCGTGGCAGACTTCTTTCTTGGCTGGATAGTTTTCTATCGGGCAGAACTTTCCGAGTTCATGATGGTGATTGTATCTCATCTGTGCGATTTCTGTGTCCAGCGGCGTCCCCCAAGGCTCAGTATTTGGACCTATGCTATTTCTTTTATATACGGCTGACCTCTTCTCGATTATCGCTTCTGCCTGTTCTTTATTCGCTGATGACTCAAAGCTTTATAACAATCCTCTCACCAACGCTACGACTATTCGAGATGACCTGAACAGAATTTTCGAATGGTCTAACGACTGGCTTCTACCATTGAATCTTTCGAAGTGTCGTACTCTTCACATGGGGAGGAATAACCCGACGAATTCCTATTTCCTCGCGGGTCAACCCATCACTAGACCAATTCTCGAGTATGGGGGTCCTGTATGGTGCCCATGGCTGGTTCGAGAAATCGAACTTCTCGAAAATATCCAGAGAAGAGCAACGAGGATTCCATATTGTGTCTCACGTCCCTGACCAAACTACAACCAAAGGCTGAAACTCCTTGACCGTTCTTCAAAAGAATATATACTACGTGGCTATCTCATAATAACTTATAGAGCCCTTCACTCGTTCTTCGATGTTGACCTCAGAAGTCTCTACCAACTTAACCGGGATAATCGCTTACGTGGACATAATTTGAAATTTACGAGAGAAAATATCAAGCTTCTTTGTCGGGAGCATTTCATATCAAATCGGGTGTTTCGTGTGTGGAATAGTCTGCCTGAATCAGTAATAAAGGCTTCCTGATGTAAATAGTTTCAAGAATGCTTTAGACTCCAGATCGCAACTCCAGAATGCAGCTATTGCTTAAACTCTATGTGTTCCTCAGTTTTAGCATATGTATTTTTTTGTGAGTGAGTTTATGGGTTCTTACCTAAAATCTCATCTACTGTTAATAATAATAATAATGCCGCTTTCCTTTCATGGTCAAATGCACCTTAGGGAGCAGATAGTAGTCGCACGGAGCCAGATCAGGTGAATACTGTGACTGTTACAAATCAATGATGTGATTTTGATCAAAAAAGTAGTTACAACTCTTAAACGATGTGATGGGGCATTATCATGCAAAAGAGTCCAACTGTCTCTTTCTGACACTTCTGTCAAAATACAGTAAACAGTTGATTGAGGAATGTCTAATTCCATGTCAATGAATTTCGCCGATGATGGCAGATGGCACTAGTAGTACAGTTCGGTTACTTTGAATGGAGGTGTAGAGCTCATGTTCCTTTCAGATTGAATAAAACAACCCTCAATGCTGAAATATCTCTTCTTCATGTTTCATCTCAATAAATGTAGAAATCAAAGTAGACGAATACGCTTCCATATCTACCGTGCAGAAATTGACCCTGGATCAATGGTAACACTTACGAATATGACAACCTACGGCATTTTTTTTCGCATCTAAACATTTTCAATTATATGGAAATAATCACTTCAATCTATTCGAAATTCAAATGCACTACTTAAATAATTCATGAAATATGAATATACGGTATTCATTCAATATTCATCTACACATGAACATTAGAAATAGAAGTGATAAGTTGGAATGAAGGGAACTGACTGAACATTTATATTGATTTTTTCATCACTGCCACGTTGTCTGCAAATTTACATGGTTCTGAATCATACAAGTCCAATCACCAGTACTAGAATATATTATTGAATTTATTCTTGAACAATGACTTGATACCTTCATAAAGAAGCTATGGGATGTCGATGAATGATAGAATGTCTGTCTATCGGAATTCTCATTACTTACTTATTCATTACAACTGTGTTAACACCACCCTTTTTCTTGTCTAGTTGTGCTATCAATTGGGGCTGCAACCAAAAATATCAAATTAACAAAATACAATCAACATACATATGTGTATATTATAGTAATCATAACATAAACTTTTAATTGATATAAACAAATAATTATAGTAAACAAATGTCAATAATAATAAAACATAATGACAAATATCAATAACACCACGATGCGTGGTACACGCGTTCTTTCTAGGTAGTGTCAGAGGCGAACGTCTATAGCGCACGTGCATGACGTTGTCTTATTTTATCGCTTAGTATGTGTAAGTCGCTCTTTTTTACCCAACTTTCGAGGCTTAGGAATACATAATTTTCTATAATAAAAAACAAGTACTGTGTTTTAAGGAATTTTACTTAATAATTGCGATTCGTAACGCGTTTCACTACACCGTAGCTTCTTCAGACGAATGAATGTACAGAAAATATAAATATAAATGTTCTTGAGTAATTAAAAGCTTATTGGGTTGCTTCTTCTTAAGTGGTTATTTACGACAGGTATATCCAATAAAATTAAGGAATAGATTGCTCCCCGAAAAGATTCAATAGAGGTGAAGGGCTTAAATCGACTTGTTCATTGATCTGTCTACCTGAGTGTTTGTATTTATTGATTTCTAAAGTTTCCCAAAGATCTACCTTCCAATATTTATTATCTGTATGCAAAATTTCAAACTGTGGGTCGAAAGAATGATTATTTTCTAAGAGTTCTACCAATATAGAAATTATCACAGTCATTGCAATTCAATCGATAAACACCTGATTTATTGTTTTTACCTGGTTTGGTTTTATTATTTTTTATATATTTGCCTAAATTATTCTTAGTTTGGAAAGCTATGTTGAAGTTATTGCTACTTAAGAATGATTTCAGTTTCTCACTTGTAATGCCAACGTAGGTTAAGGTGTTGAATTTTTGTTTCAATTTTCGACAGGGTAAACTTCATTCAATGCAATTCTACTTTGTTTTTATTTAAAATATTATTTATTAGTTTGGGATTGTTACCATTATTTTCGACTATTTGTTGATTCAAATTTAGTTCTTTGTTGAAATTTTCTGGTGATAACGGGATGTTAATCAATCTATGAATAAAACTATTGAATGCTGACATTTTATGTTGATATGGATGACACGACGAGTTATGTATTATAATATCTGTATGTGACGGCTTATGGTATACAGATATTATAATACATAACCTTCACCTCTATTGAATCTTTTCGGGGAGCAATATATTCCTAAATTTTATTGGATATACCTGTCATAAATAACCACTTAAGAAGAAGCAACCCAATAAGCAAGAACATTTATAGTTATATTCTCATTTATATTTTTCTGTATATTCATTCGTCTGAAGAAGCTACGGTGTAGTGAAACGCGTTACGAATCGCAATTATTAACTAAAATTCCTTAAAACACAGTCTTTGTTTTTTATTATTGATAATGGAATTTTACCAAGTAAAAGCCTCCCAAATTCAAACATAATTTTCTCTGCGTCATATATTTCTTCTTTCTCATGTAACGTGACGTCACTTCAAAATGTTAGTCTCTTCTCGTCTACTAATCGATTTTCAAATCGTCGCCTAAATTCAGTATTTTTGAGGATATTTACGACTTTTACCAAAGTCTGTTAATTTTTGTGTCAGCCTTTCAACTCTATCGTCGTATTCATTGTGTATTGTGAAACGAGAAGTAGTAAATTCCCAAATTCAATTTCGTTTACTATGATTGTAAGTAATTTCATAAAGTGGTGAGGTTAATTTAAAGGAAAGGTTGAAAACACTTTTTCCCACTCAACAAATGAACTAAAACGATCTATACTCATTTCTTGAAAGTTATTTATTTCTTCCAACGGGCAGACAGTTGCAGCAACCAGACAAGTTGAACCGCTTACTGGTAGTATTGTATAATATGTGAAATGCAAAGTGTAAAGTGCAGACTTGCCGACTCGCTGAAACTTATTGGGGTAGTCTAGAGTTTGTTAGAGAGAGAGTTATTACTAGATCGTCATCGCACACATTTCGTGCATGTATCGAGGAGAGCATTATAAAAGTCCATGCCCCATGACACCTGATCTAGAATTAAATAGGTGAAAGTGAAATTTATAGCACAAAGGACATGGTTGCATTGCTGAGTTTTTAATGGTCGTAATTTTTTTAAATTATGTGTTTCGAAACTGTGCACATTGTATCGTAGGCTAGATTTATTTATTTTCTGGAAATTCATTTTCAATGAAGATGAAGTAAAATACACGACCAGTTTCCACCGTCAGGTCAACTACAAGAAACGAATTTACTTATATAGATACTAACCTGATTTCATATTAAGAAGTGGAGAGGTATTAATGTCTAGCTGACTATTAAGGCTGATTTCATTTGGATTTTCACAGAGTTTATTACATTTGAAATTATGTAATATTGTTGAATCTTTTGCGGTTTTTACATGTTCACATATTGAAGAATTATTGTCAGAGGATAAATGTTCTTTGAACCTGGTTTCGAAATTCCTACCAGTCTGTTCAACATAAGCTACCGTACACTCATTGCAAGCAATTTTTACTCCTGACTATTTGAATTTGTCTGTTTTTTGCTTAGCATTGAATTATAATTTCCTCGAGTTCAGACCACTTGCATAAGCAGTGGTTATTTTAAATTTAGATAAATAGTTACCCAAGTTATTGCTGGGAGGATCAGCTTAGTTGAAACTAGCTTTTTTTTTCAAAGGAAATATCTTTTATGGAATATAATAATTGTGTTATTTGATGTTTTTCTTCACGTTGAATAATTTTGTCTGTGAAAACCGGAGGAATTTTGTTATTCAAGCATAGTATAAGGTCACGTATTTTGAGTATGAATTATAGATGTCATGCAGTAATTTTCCCAAGAAAAACATACGGTATTAAGGGGGTTTGGGAACTTTGGTTTTTTCTAAAAGTTTTATATTCCTCATTATTAGGTTATTTCAATTTCTATGATTCATTCATTCATTCATTCATTTCGATTGTTCTCAAGCATTCCTTAGTGGAGATGGATTACTCGAAAAATAATTATTCAAAATATCAAGCTTCCTTTGAACCAATTTGAATATTTTCGCCTTTGTTCGTCAATTGTTTAGCACAGTGTAAATATTTCGATTATTCAGTACTGCATATATATGAAATAGTGCAAATAGAGAAAAATGAGCCTTGATTTTGACAGTTTACATTTAGTTTGTATAGAATGCAGATAAATATTTGAATTCTGGTTGAATAATTTTCGAATACAATGAGAACTTGTTTCGGTATAAAACACAGGTGAACTTGGATGAAATGGGAACTACACTTAATTCTTCTTTTCAAATATAGAAATCATGCCTGACAAATTTCCTCAAGAATATGAATTTTTCCAAAATGAACGAATGAAGTCTTTAAACATTCTGTGTGTTTCATCTAGATTGCTGATTCAAATTCACTCGAATATCTCAAATGTTTTCAATTCTATGTTCACAATAATGAAGCTCACTTATAATAAAACAAATGAAAGTTACTTATTATTCATGAAATATCAGTAAAGAAATATCAAGAATAATTAGTAACAAAAGTAAATAAGAATCTTAAATACTCAAAAGTCATATTATTATTCAAAATGCAAGAATCGAAACATGCACTGGGTTTGTCTACACACAACCAAATTCATATGGAATCACTCGATATTTTAAATATCACCTCAGGGATTTTGGAAATTTTGAAGGATTGTTAGAATTGATCCTTTTGAGATATTTCAATTGAAAAAGAAATAAAATAAGGTTTATTTTATAAAAGAAACAAGTAAAAGAAAATAAGAGACTCTTTCCGCATGTAGTAATAAAATTGAAAATTGTTTTCTCATGGAGTAGGTGTTTTTCTCGACCTCAGCATTACTCTTCCTGTCCTGATACAAGCCAGAATCGGTCTAGGCTTTGGATTCGGTTTTCGAACTCCTCTGGGGTGATATTCTGCCACTCTTCTGTGGCCCCTTGAATGAGCTGTTGTGGGGTTCTCAGATTATCCTGGAGCGATCTATTTTTCCTTTTGAGATTATCGCATAAATGTTCAATAGGATTTACGTCTGGACAGTGAGCTGGCCAGTCCAAAATAGCTACCCCCTCTTTTTCAAGATAATGTCGTACGAGGTTTCTGGTATGCGGATGAGCATTATCTTGCATAGATAGCCGTTACACTCGCAGGAAACGAAATCAAATCTGTTGCCTCAAAACATCACACTGCCCCCTTTGTATTTCGGAATTTGTTTTGCTGCTCGGAGTCTAGCTTGTCTTCCACGAATCTAATCCGAATCCGGCGGTCATCTGATCGAACACCAATTCTGGTCTCATCCGAAGAATGAATATTTCGCCAATTCTCAATATTCCAATTTTGGTGCTCGATACAACAATTGAATCTTTCAATTTTTTTTTGTTTGGTTAGCTCTGGAACTCTTAAGATCCTTCTGTTATATAAACCTCTTGAATGAAGTCTTTGACGTATCGTTTCGACTGATACATTGATGCCTGTTGCTTCCAGAAATTGCCTTTAGAGTATGGGATGCGACGCACTTGGATCTCTTCTTGGAATTTGGAACAAAAAGCGGTCTTGTTCTTCAGAAGTGATCTTCCCACGACTTCTTCTAGGCCTTTTTTGCAGAGATTGTAGCTTCACGTATCGGGCGTAGGTTTTTGAAATCAACCCCTGTGATACCCCCATTGTGGCCGGTATATCCCTCTGGATATCCCCTTTTTCAACAAGAGCAATTATTCGACCCCTCTGCACATCGGACAATCCAACGTAAAGCATTTTGAATTTTGATTATAGTGACGACTGAGTACAATATCTCGAACTTGTGGTGATAACTCAACATTTATTATCATACTATGCAGTTTTTTTTATAACGAATAAATTCATTCTTCACAAGATCAATGGTTAAAAACAATCGATAATGTAAAATACTGAGTGATTCCATATAAATTTGGTTGTGTGTATACAATAAATCCCTTACATAGTACCAGAGAACAAAATCTGACGAACGAGGTGTCCATCTCACTGGTCCTCTCATTCCCATTCAGTTATGCTAGTTATCCTGGAAATATACTAATCTTTGAACCAAGACTATTTCATCCAAGAAATGTTCGACTATGTTCTCATTTATCATATAATAATAAAGTTCCTCACGAAGACTTTCATCGAAAACGACGTACGCCTCAACAAGGTGGTTCTTAACGCGTACCAAGCATCACTTACACATGAGGATTGACATCAGACCAGTAATGTTCAGTATTGTGATTGAATATCCCGTCACTGGTCACCCTCACTACATCAGTCCATATGGTATACTGTTAGAATTTGAAAGTTTCGTTTGATTTTTCCTGATATCATGGGCAAAATTATAGGAGTCGCTCGTACAGGTCTGGCTGTAGATACTGAGATTTCCTTATTTCATGAGGTTGAAACTTTTTCGAAACCTTAGGTTTTGGTAACGCACTCTCTTCTTCAAGTTCCTACATGAAATTGAGGAATTCAACTCCCACAACTTTTGTCTCAACTTATTCTTCTGAGTGATTTGAAAGAACCAGTTTCTATGAGATTCTGTTTCATTCTTTGAAATAATATAATAATAAGCTTATGAGGTTGCCTCCTGTATGGAAAACGAAAAGAAGCTATATCAGAATGATACCCATTCTAAACGTATTATAAGTATTCTAGCATGTCAAGTTTTGCGAAGTGTTCAATATTGCAATGCGAATTTGAAAATGGACTAATTTCAACATTTACTGTTGTGAGCATAGAATTGAAAACATTTGGGTTAGGTTAGGTTCTGTGTAAATTGGCAACAGCGTACTAGATGATACCACAAAATGTTTAAACAATTTTTATTTCCGGAAAAATTCATATTTTTGAGGACATTTGTCAGATATGTTACATATATTCAGAAAGAGGCAAAAATACAACGAACGTTTGTATATAATTCGAAAACCTTTCAACAGAAAAAAAATTAAATACGTCCCTGCATTGTACTCAAAAAATACTCTGTAGAATGTTGAAAGAGTGTTCAACTAACTTTGATAGCAATAAGGGGTCATTTTTTCCTATTTGTAGTATCCCACACAGCTGGACATCCTGTATACTCAAACTAGTTTATCATACATACCTCAACATATAATAATGTCAGCAATTATATTGCCTTGCCACATAAATCAGCTGATTGTTTGCAGCAGTACTAGCAGTATATCAGACTCAACAATTTATAGTTTGACAGGAATGAAATTACTATACACCTTTAGTTATTAGCGTCTAGTCGTATTTTTCAAAAATTCACCTTATTGTTTAATACATTATATGTGTAACTATCCAATCCACACACTAACTTCATCTAATAGACAATTCAGTTGTATTACCGATTCTTACCATACCGCTGTCACTGCACTAACAAAGTTACAACTTAAAATGTTACAAACTCAACATATAAAACAAATTAATCTCTATTATTATGTCATCCACAGTTATCCAACAGTCCATTATACAAATTACTCAGGTTTTTTTATCAGTATTGAGAATGATCGTGTCGTTGAGGTAGATGTGGATCATTTCACTAAAATTGCACTTCAATTTCAGCATCGCAACTTCATCCACCAAAAAATTGAACAGTTTCACATAGTGTTTACCCAACACAATTTCTAGAGGCTTCAAATAATTAATTGGTTTGCAGAGTTATGCAAATTTCGATGTATTTGTACTCAACTATGTGAAATATTGCAGATAGAGGAAAATGAACCCCCTCTCTCGATCTTATTTTCAGGGACTAGTTTAGAGGTACGAAAATTTTGTTTTTATCTCTTTCCGTTCTGGAATTATTCAAAATTTCTCGAATTTTGGGAAAATCGTCCTTCGAGGATATCTCGATCATTATCAAAGTTACATAAAAATAAGTTTGACATTCTACAGGCACTTTATTCAGTAAAATACAGTACTGTGAAAAATTTTTTTTAGCTCAGCGGTTTTCGAGTTATAATGCAAAATGTTTTTTCTAATACGAACCATAGGAAATTTTACCCCTATTTGATGTAGTAATTTTTTCCTTTTCAATAATTTATAACACTTGTAATCAATTACTGCATTCAATACCAATAACTGTGGTTTTAGAGTTTGACACTTATGATTCCAGTTTCAGTATAGGTATTAATGTTTAGTGAATATCGAAATAGCTGCTTGTAAATTTATGTTCCAGCTATTATATTCAAGAATTTGTTCAACTGAGACTTAGGTTGTTTCAAGATGCAGAATAGAAAGCATAACTATGAAAATTATGAAAAGTTCGATATGATGGAATGTTATATTCTTAGTTGGTATGATTCAGCATCAACGGCCGAAACATATTTCAATTGGTATCCTGAAGGGAACTATCTGAATGAATCTATTTTTGGAAGAATGAAAAAGAATCTTAGCAATAGTGGCTCATTCAGAAAAACAAGAAATAAAAAATATTATGTAAGTGACAGAGAGGAGGCAACTATCGAAATGATAGGTGCTGTAATGGCCAAACCTTCAATTTCGAATAGACAAATAGAAGCAGAAACAGGAATTTCGAGACGTCGAGCGCTCGGTATTCTGTAGGAGAACCAGTTTAAACCCTACAAAGTACGAATCTCCCAATTTTCACATCTAGGGATGTCCCTCGCCGACCAAATTTCTGCAACTGCTATTTAGAAAATATCCAAGAACGCCCAGACTTTTTTACAGAAGTCATATGGACAGATGAAGTCCGCATCACTAGCGATGGGATATTTAATGAACATTTGTGGTCCGATGTAAATTCTCAACGCCATACTGATGTGCATCATCAAGGAAGATATGGTTTCAATGTGTGGTGTGCACTAAAAGATAATCGCGTTATGGCGTTTAAAATTTTTGATGAAATTTTAGTGGAGCTCGTTATCAAGAAATCATCAACAATAATACCATTGAAGGATTTCTCGATCAACTTCCATTAGCACAAAGATCAAATATTCATTTTCAACACAATGCTGCCCCTTCCCACCAAACAAGAGCCAGCACTGAACTGTTTTAATTTGAAATTTGGACATAATTGGATAGGGCCTAACCTAAAGGCTTGTGAGAAGGTCGCCTCGTTTCCTGAGTTAACACCACTAGATTTTTTTCTTTGTAGTCATGTTGAGGATTCGCTCTACAAGAGGAATAGTAACAATTTAAAGAGTTAAAATAGAATTTCAGGGAATGACTTGCTTCTGTTAGCAATATTCATATTTACAATGCCTGCCGTAGTGTGTCTCGGCGATGTAATTTATGCATTGATAACAATGGCAACTTTCGAATATTTGCGATTAAATAGTATCCCCGATTTTTTCTTCTATTAAAGATTTTCGTATGTCTTTTTGGCTTTCGTTTGAAAAAACTTTAATGTCATAGGTTTATTTTCATAATAATATATTTTTCATTAGCATACCTTTCTATCATTCCAATAGAATATTACCAAAGCAACATGGGTTCGCAAGTTTCGAATTTGAAAAAAATTAATCTTCATCTCTAATTCGATTTATGAAGAGTAGAAGTGATTGTCGAACTACAAGACCACAGTTGAATACTATGGTCTAAATCGAATCAAAGCATAGAAATAACCATGATCTTAGATAGGATCTTTAAAATCTGTGGTTTTTAGTCATAGAACAATATGAATGATGGGCATGCACCTAATGCATGGAATTGTGGAAATTTCAGGTTTTTCTCTGAAAAAAGGTATTGAATGCAATAATTGTCTACAAGTATTATATATTCCTGAGAAGGAAAAAAATTGCTGCATCTAATTGAGGTAAAATTTCCTATGGCTTGTATTAAAAAAAAGCATGTTTGCATTGAAATACGAAAACCGCAGAGCTAAAAAATGTTCTCACGCAGCATTATATTGTACTCAGAAAAGTGCCTGTAGAATATCAAACTTATTTCTGTTACTTTGATGATGATCGAGGTATCCGCGATGGACGGTTTTCTCAAAATTAGAAAATTCTGGATAAGTCCAAAACGAAAAGAGATATCAGAAATGTTTTGGCACAACTAAACTGTCCCTGAAAATGAGATCGAGAGAGTTGGGGTTTATTTTTCTCTATCTGCAATATTTCACGTATCTGCCGTACAAATACATAGTAATTTGCCCACCCTGTACATTAATTTGTCCCACATATCACTTCCTTCAATAAAATTGATTGGTAGTAGAGGATAATAACAGAATATCGTTTTTAGATATGATGGTAATTTAATTGGCGTTTAAAAAGTTAATCTCCAAATGGCACTCTAAGTCCATTAGAGCTTGTCTGGTGTTAAATTATTACACCAATCACCTTATAGTGCAGAAACCTCGGTAGTGCTTGGACCACTAAATAGGGCTTTAACGCTGAGCCCCTTAGACTTTTCACGTGTAAAACCTTCATGAATCGAAACACATCCTGAAGCTCCATCTTTATCTGATAGTGTTTTTGAATAAATGTATCAAGAATTTCGAAAGAACTCATAACATTGTGAGAAATAGAGGAAGAAAATTATATTTCTTCAAATTTTCATCAGAGTCGTTGTCACATATAAAACAGATTGTTTCACTGGCATCGAATAAAAAGTAATTTTCTGGAAAGGTTAGAATTGCTATCCACAAATCTGAAAGATAAGTCATGTCGACGTTGAAAATCTCCTGGTTGCAAAAACTGGAATAATTTTATTCTATCTTTCTAAGCATTCGACTCTTTGATACTCCTGCTTCCATTTCAATTTGTCTGCTCGAAATCGATAGGTTTGCACGTATATCATCAATTGTTGCATCTTCTCCATCAACTACTACATCTACTTGGACGTTGAATGTACAATGGTTACATGATTTTTCCCTCAATTTATCGGATATACATTCTAACGAAAAAGTATTTGAAACACAACACAATCTTTTTTCATCCAAATGTATTATATCACCTTCAAAGAAAACCCATACCAAAATAATACATTTACGCCCACGATTAATCCAATCATCAAAACATTATTTCAAACGCTTTTTTCGACCTTAGTTCCCATTTATTCAAAAGCTTTGTGAGAAGGTGCTCGACAATGGTTCAAAATCCGTTCTCGACGAATTTATTCTCTCAAAAACCGCATAACGCAGAGACCACTTGATCTCCTGGCAAGAATTTCAAGTACAAACACCGCTATAATCAAAGAACAGTCAACATTACATTGACTTTTGATCGACTTTCACGTGGTTTTTTCGGTTTTGGTTCAGTTAAAAGGCCCCATTCCGAAGCTTGTTTACATGTCGAACTCATAAGCACTCTCTCAAACTTAAATGATGATTTTCATTTATACCATTTCCTTCCTTTTATCGATGTTTACGTCAGTTGATGATGTTGATGGTCGACCAGAGCGAGACAGATCTTCCACTAAACCTCAGCTGCTGTTAAATTCACTCTATTACTCATGTGCACGTGTTTTTGATAGGTTAGATTAAACGAAAGCCTCCTGTAATATTTTCAGCGACTCGACTCACGATATTCCATTCGAAGTACAAAATTTAAGACCAATTCTATGTTCGATATTTTTATCCATTGTCAAAATCACACACCTGTGATTAGTGACAAAATAGAGCACTGTAAATAAAATAAATGATAGAAATCAAACTCCGCGTTAGTATACAAAATAGTTGTGCCAACTTAGCAACAACAAAATTTTGACAATCATTTCAAGCAGATTTTTTAAATAATCAATTCCCGGCTTCTCAGGAAAATAATCCAAATGAACAGCTTCTGCAGCATCCGCTTCAAAAATTATTTGGAATATAACGATCATACTGAATCTTTCGAAATTTTCGTACGACATGGTCGCTTCGTTATTACAAACGATATTTTATATGCATACAATAGCTGTGACTTGATGACGAAACATTGAATGAATTATGTGAATTTTCATTGCAAGAGTTAATTCTGAAATTGATGGGGAGAACACAGAACTCCCTTTCGATCATTTTGTGTAAATTCTGTGAATCGGCGTAGAGTTACTGAATAAAATCAGGGAAAAGTTATACAATTTTCGGTTTTCATGAAAACACATCCTGGATGAAGAGGTATTTCACAGGTAACTACGTAGCAAATATCAGAAATTTTGTGTTTGAACAAGCAGAATATAATAAATTTAAGTAATCTTCGTATGAAGAATTTAATCTTTCCGACATATTTGTTTACCATATTCAAATATCAAATAACATTTTTTTAGCCCTTGATTATTTGTTGACGTCACGCCAGCATGATTACTAATACTAAATGAAACAATCTGATCATGAACGAAACGCATGGCATTTTAATGCTTACTAAGGTACTCATATTTTTTATGCTGAATAATATTCAATATATATATCAAAACTATTTTTGATAGTTTTTGTAGTTTTTCATGTGTGAAGTGGGCATAAAGTGCATTGACGAATAACATGAATGTATTGTCTGGAAGATGCGATTTTTAGGGTAAAAATAGAAATATTTCAAAAACGGTTAAATTGAAGCATAGCACATTACACACAAATTTGATTTGAAATTCAATGTAGCAACTGAAAATTGAATTACAGGCTGTGAATGAATGAGTGCGAAAAATTTCAAGAGGTGATTCCTCAAACAAGTTTATAACGAAAAGTACCCATTACATTACATTACATTCGTGGGGGTCGATTGACTTTGCAAGCCTTTCCGAACTGCGACCAAATTGGTCTTTTGTTCGTAACCCTTCTTATTCATTTCCCTGTGGGTCTAAATCCCTTACAAAATTAAGCTTTCGCTTTTACTTCGTGCGGCTCTATCTTGTCGCTACTGAAGTGTATATGTTTGACGGACAGTTGCGACGCAACTGCAAAGAATATGTTCGGCAGTTTCATGGCCCTCTTTACACATTCTGCATGTTGCCGTTTCCGATTAGTTCATTTTATTGAGATGCTATTTCAGTAGGCAGTGTCCAGTAAGGAGGCCTGTTATGATCCTCAGCTCGTCCCTAGGGAGATCGAGAAGATTGGCGAATAGTCAATTAACTTTTTCGCTTGCCTTTGGCCTGGAGTTTTCCTCCAGTATTCTTTTTTGCTAGATTCTTCATATCGTTCCAGTTCCTGTCGTCTGTGCGTCTTACTTAGACTGCAGAACGGTTCAGATCCGATGGGTGGGATTCCAGCAGCTGATTCGGCCAGTTCATCAGCGGCTTCATTTCCTTGTATGGCTTCGTATCCAGGCACCCACCACAGGAAAAGTTTGTTCCCCTCAGCAAGTTGCTTCAAGGGTTGACGGTATTCCCTGACAGAGATGCTCGGATAACTGTAAGAGTCCGTTAAAATGTAAATCTTTGCACCTCTGAGTTTCCTTCGTAGTCTCTCCTGGCAGCAAAGGTTTACATGAAGTGTTTCTGCTTGCATGATTGTGGGAGTAGAGCCCAGAGGCACTGATGAAGAGTACTTGGCTCTATATATTCCTGCTCCTGTTCCATCAATCTTTTTTGATCCGTCCGTGTATCAAATGGAGGATTTTTGGTCCAATTGATTTATTTTTTCCTTTACGATGGTGCGGTCTTCTATGCCCACTTCGAAGGATGTGTGAAAATCGAACTTAAGCGGCATTATATCCGATGGTTGTGATAAAATTTCTGGCGCTGAGTAATCCAGAATCCCCAGGTGTCCCTTCAGATCACCAGGTAATAGTCTTTTTGTGTCTTGGAGCCGTAATGCCGCCATCAAATCCTCCTTTTTCAATTTTATATGAAGAGGAGGGGAGATTTAGGATTACCTCCAGGGTAGTAGTCGGGATGCTTCTCATAGCACCTGTTATGCCCACGCACGCTATCCGCTACAATTTTTGCAGCTTGTTTTGCGTACTTATTTCTGAAGTTTTCGTCCACCATACTAACGATGCATATGTGACAATGGGTCTTATAACCGCTGTGTATAACCAGTAGGTTATTTTTGGCTGTAGCCCCCAGGCCTTTCCGAAGAGTCTACGGCATGCCCATAGGCAAGATGTAGCCTTGGAAAGCGTTTTGTCAATGTATTAATTCCAGTTGAGTCTCTGATCTAGGGTTAACCCTAGATACTTAGTATGTGCATAAAATTTCAGAGTATGTCCATTGGGAAAAGGGGGTTTTAAGTTCAACTTTCTACTCCTTTCTACGTCTTGTGAATGGAATTAGAATGGTTTTGTCTGGATGGATGCTGAGCCCCTCTTCAGCACACCATTCATTTACGATGTTAAGGGCTTTTTGCATCAGGTTCGATAAGATTCCATCATGATTTCCCTTAATGATGATAACTAGATCATCAGCATAACCTTGTGCGTTGAAGCCAGCGTTGTTCAGTCTTTCTAAGAGGCCATCAACAACTACTGACCATAGTAGCCGACACCGATATTTCGGTGTCTCCATTTGTGGCCGTTATGATCCAGCCCTTGATCATTTCTTTGATCTATTTGATAGTGGGTGTTTCGACACCCTTGTTGTTTACACCATTGCTAATGGATGTATAGGAGGTATTATCGAAGGCTCCTTCAATGTCTCCAAATAGAACTAAGGCTATTTCTTTAGTACCCATGAAGATATGTTCGAAACGCTTCGTTACCGAAATACGGCTGTTGAAATTTTCAGATTTTTTCAATACCAGGGTGGTACTTTTTCAGAGGTTACGTATCTTTTTACCCCTAGAACTTTTTTCAGTACGCCCCGGTCAACTTGAATTTTTTTTAATGAATTTTCAATTAATTTTTAATCTTTTTTATATCATGCATTTTTTTCGTATTTGTCACACAATTTTGTGTAGAAAATTGATTTCATGTGTACGGTGGAAACACAATAATCTTTCGGTGATTTATTTTACTAGTAGACGTCATGTCGATTTCTTTTATTGACATTTCTAAATTAATTGTGATTTATTCACTTTCTCTGATAAGAAGTGATAGTTGCTGAGACTCTTTCGAAATTTCATTAAGATGGAGGTTTATTCAAACGCAGAAATGGTCAACATGCATTTCATCCACGGCCTCTGTATTGGTAATTTCTTAAAAGCGTCAAGAAGATATGCTGAAATGTACTCTCAACGTGTCGCTTCTCATACTTTGTTTGGATGGCTTCGAGAAACATGTAGCATCAAAACTAGGAAACATGATTATGGTCGCCACCAGGATATTAGAACAGCACACTTAGAAGAAGCTGTACTCAATTTAATTGACTAGTAACCCGATATTAGCACTGAGAAAATTGCTTTACATGTAAATCATTTGACGGTATTTGTCATGTAAAAGGAACAGCTGTTATATCCATATTATGTACAACTATCTTGTATATTCGCTTTGGATGCTAGATATGATTAGAAAACAACTTGGATTTCTGAAGCATATTTTATTGACGAACAAAGCAAGTTTTTTGAGAGATGTCGTTATTATTAACCATAACAACCACATATGGACGGAAGGAAATTCTCATGCTTTCATTCAAGCTCATCACCATGAACAATTCTCTTTGAGAGAGTCCACTGTAATAATGAGGAAATCACCGAATTGATCTTCTATCTAGATTGAATGGAGATTCATACACTCGGTTTCTAACCGAAAAGCTGGCGAATCTACTTGATTCTACTCAGGTGACAGGGCGGTAATGTGGTACATCCACGATGGCACTCCTGTTCATTTTAGTATAAAAGCACGTCAACTTTTGAATGAAACATATCCAGATTGCTGGATAAGCCAATTTTGGCCAGCTCGTTCACCTGAACAGAATCCAATAGATTTCTCAACTAGGGAACATTTGAAAATGTTAGTTTACAGAACTACTGTACAAGACGTAGAAGACTGAAGAAACTGCATTATCATTTGTAGTCACTCAAAATACTCCTGGGATCATCAATCGAATACGAAGATCTATGTGTCGACGTCGACGTGTGGCCATTTTCATCACTTACTATTATCGCTTCCTTTAGATCATTTTGTCACCAAACACAATTTTGCTCAATTTTTCACACAAAAACTGTGACATATACGGAAAAGATGCAAGAAAGAAAAAGATTAACAATTAGTTGAAAAATTTGTAAAAGAAAATTTTGAACTTCCCGTACTGAAAAAAAAAGTTGTAGAAAGGAAACGTGAGCTCTAAAAAAATTCCACCCTGTAGATTTTTATGATTTTTTCTGTGATCTAATTATGTAGCTTTTGAAAAGGCATCTATGTGGCGAATTTGAACTCAGTATCTGAAAAACTGAAGTAAACATAAGAAAAAAAACTGAAGAAATCTTGTAGCGTTTCAGGACATATGTTCATTGGAACTTTTCGTCATTAAATGGCTTGAGAAATCTTTTGTATATAGGTCGAATTCAAACATTGCAGTTCCTAATTCCGTCGAAATAATCATTCAGATTAGATCAAAATCTTCCAAGGAAGACGAATTTTGGGAATTTAATTAGATAAGATATGATTTCCGTTCATGAAATAATGATTAATACTTAGAGAAACACAATGACGATATCATTATTTAATTACATATCAATTGTCTGATGAATCATTCTTTCACACCTTCCATTAAAGAATTCCATACAGAAATGGAATTTTCCATCGCAATTCATCAATGATTCACATAATTAATTTTAGTGAGTCTCATAAAAAAATCAAAATCAAAAGATTGCTAAATTTTGTTTAATACTTTTTCATTGTCGAAGAATATGATGGGAGCGCGAAAATTTGTCCTTATTTAGTTTGACTAGCAGTTTGTAAAGTTATGTCCGAAAGAAAGGGGATAACCGAAAATAAAAGTAAAATGTTCTTCATACACTTATTTGAGTATCTTACGAACAGTAATATGGCTGATAAAAGTTTCATTAGCGATTTTACTTTCATTATTGTAAGTTTCTCTTTGGGATGATCTAGACCACGGAATTTCTTCCTTTAAACTAAAAAGCAATTTTCCAAGCACTCATCTATCGCCTAAATTATGTATCACAGAGTTTTTCAAGTATTAATGAAATATCAGTTGATAACAACAATACTATTCTACACTTTTTCTTCATGACAAGTACTAACTCGGTTGAAGAATTTTGATTTGGAAGAAATGATATAACATTTAAATTAAATCATTCCTAAGATGAAAACCAATGAATTTTAGCTATAGAAAACCATAATACTATTTGAAAAGTAATTTCTTGAATCAAAACTAAACCGAAAAGGTTTCTATTTGAAATAAGAAAAATATTACTATTTGAACTTTGAAAAATTACTACAATATTCTGCACACTCTGTATGAAATCAGTTTATGGTAAATGTGGCCATGACTAGTCCAAGACATCTAGATTACGTGATTGAAAAATTATTCCCGAAATTTGAATCGTTTAGGTTAGATTCAGCAACTTAAAAAAATATCGAAAAAAAAACTCGAAAACGCCAAGAGTTAGGTGTAAGGAAATGATTATGAAATTCAATTTGATTTCGCCGTAACCTCCAGAAATACACTAAAAACTATGGTATTCAATTGAAAAAATTTCAAATTTCTGTGCCTCACAATTTTGAAACATCTCTATAGTCAAAAGTAATTTTGAATTGTAGCATGTCTTCTTCTTCTTCTTCTTTAAATAGGACGATGTCCTGTTTTTCTGTTACAGCCCCTGCAGCGAACCGGAGCTCCAGCACTCATGCCATCGCTTTTTCGGCCTTCCTATGGGTCTTCTAGTGTTGGGTTTTTGTGTTTTTGCCCACTTCGCCATACGTTCGGGACCCATTCTGTCTACGTGATCTCTCCATAGGCGTCGACGTGCTCTTGTCCACCTCACCACATCCTGGACACCTAGGTCCCTTAGCGTATCCTCATGCCTTATTCTATCTCTGCGTGTAATACCTCTTATAGCTCTTAGTGTTCTCATCTCTGTTGTCCTCATTAGTTGTTTTGTTTTTGTTGTCTCAGCTCTTGTCTCAACCGCATATGTCATCACGGGTCTCACACAGGTTTTATAGATTCGGACTTTGCTTTCTGTGCTTATGTACTTATTCCGCCAGATTACATCTCTCAGGAAGCCAGATATTCTCGATGCTTTCATTGCCTGCTGTTTTGCTTCTTGTAATAGTTGCCTATCGCTCGATACTTCTACTCCTAGGTATTTAAAGTATGAAACTTGCTCTATTATATGGTCGTTCACTACTAGTTTGCATCTAATTGGATCTTTCGCTATTACCATCGATTGGGTTTTCTGTGTTGATATTACCATGTTATATTTTTCTGCTGTTACTTTGAACTTTTGTAGTAGGCGTTGTAGGTCGTCCTCATTCTCGGCTATTAGTAAAGCATCATCTGCGTAGCACAGTATTCTCATAGTTTTGTTACCCATCCTATAGCCTTGGTTCATTTGGTTAACACCTACTTTTATTTCATCCAGGATTGAATTAAATAGACATGGACTGAGGCTGTCACCTTGTCTAATGCCTGCGTAAATTTTGATCTCGCTTGTAAGACCCTGTGTAGTTTTTACTTTCGTTTTATTAGAGTTATTTAGTTCTTTGATTATGTTTTCGTATTTATTGCTTAAGTTTTTATTTCTAAGGATAGTGATCACATCGTTCATTCGAATTCTGTCGAATGCCTTTTCCAAATCTATTAAACATATAAACATCGGTTTGTCAAACTCTATGGACTTCTCCACCAGTTGCCGCAATATAAAAATTGCATCCGTTGTTGATCTATTTGGTCGGAATCCCTGTTGTTCTTCAGACACACCTACTTTGTCATATATCTTTTGCGATAGAATTTTAGTGAGTAGTTTCGATGCAGAGTTAAGGAGTGTGATGCCTCTATAATTTACTGGGTTTGTCTTCACGCCTTTTTGTATATGGGTATTGTTATGCTCCCTCTCCATTCTTCTGGTATCTCCTTGTTGTTTTCAATTTTTTGGAATAGTTTTGTTATTTCTTTTGTTATTTCTGCTCCCCCATATTTAATTAGTTCGTTATTTATGTTGTCCGGACCGGGTGATTTTCTATTTTTTAATTTATGGATTACATGTTGTACTTCTTCTGGGCTGATAATGTCATTTTCTGTTTCTTCGTAGAGTGTGTTTTGTTGTTCGATTTCTCGTTCCTCATTGTTACCGTTATCATTATCTCCCAGGTATAAGTTCTGGGTTGTCGACAATGGGTGGATTGAGTAGCCCAAAGTCGACTTCACTGCCGGTCCCAAGCCCGGATGAAGGAGGAGGGTTGAAGGGCAAGGTTAGCACCCTACCATTCTATAAAAAACTAAAATTGCTCCAAGAACTGTTACAACTGTTTTGTAGCATGTGATGAACATTATAAATGTGAGGTTTAAAAAGAAAATCTGAAGCGTACGGTTTGAGACAGACCGTTCCGCACCTTGTGGCTCACCCTGTATATATTTGAAAAGTATGTTATAATTGTAATTCGTTCAAATATACAGGGCGGTTTAAAAAGACAGGGTAATATTCTATAAAAAAGTTTATATAAACATCGGTTCGAAAATACTTCATTACCGATTTACAGGGTGTTAGAATTCAATCAAAGATGCAGTTAAGTTTGAATTTTTCGTAAACCGCTTGAGATATCGAGGTAAAATTTTGAGGGTGTCGAAAACTCACAGAGACTCATAGTTTTCAATACGAAACAATATTCTGGACCTACCAGTGCCGCTCGTATGAGCACAACGTAGGTAAGGTTAGGTTAGGTTAGGTTAGAATTCAATCGACGATGAAGTTAAGTTTGAATTTTTCGTAAACCGCTTGAGATATTGAGATAAAATTTTGAGGGTGTCGAAAACTCACAGAGACGCATAGTTTTCAATACGAAACAATATTCTGGACCTACCAGTGCCGCTCGTATGAGCACAACGTAGGTTACTCTCAAAGAAAAACTAGGACGCTATAAATTTTTTCGAAAATAAAAAATTTTTTTTCGAATCTTACAATAATTCTTCAAGAAAAATGCTCCCTTCACATTTTTTTGTAAGACGCTCAGTTTTTGAGTGAAAAAAATGTTGAAAAGTTTTCTAGGAATCCTTGCCAATCCATAGATAATACCTGTTCTATGCTAAGTGATACATGGATTCAAAAGTTATTAACGTCAGTGTCGTTAGAATGTTTCTGTTTCCAATAATTTTGAATCCATTGAATTTGGATTTCAAGTCGGCTATCATAAATAATTATACAAATGTAGAGATGACAGATATGCACTTCATGTATGGACGTGCTGACGGAAATGCATTAGAAGCTCGGCGGTTGTACAGTAAGAGATTTCCAAACCGTATTGCTCCCGATAGAAAAACTTATGAAAGCATTTATCGACGCTTATATAAAAAAGGCATATTAAAATGATACAAACGGGCGGGAATTCCAAGGAAATAAGAACGATAGAGATGGAAAATGAGGATCTTGTAATAATTCAAGACTCCACTCGAAAAACTTTGTTGTATACATTCCACCTACAACACTCACAAGCACTTTTTCATACCCGTATTGCGTATTGTCAATGGCTTTTGCATAAGTTGATTCAAATTTCTGAATTTTTTATACTGATCCTGTTCACTGATGAAGCTTCTTCATGAAAGTCTATGAGGATGTTTTATAATGATCTTATGTGGTGTGAACAAAATCCACGTCAAACATATGAAGATCGATTTCAACAGCAGTTCTCGTTGAACGTTTGGATCGGCATCTAACCTAGCCTAATTAGACCAATATTTCTATCAGAGACTTACGGGGAAGGTATACCAATACGCTTTGGAACTCGCGCTCTAGAATTTTTCGAGGATGTACCTTTGGCAATAAGGCAAACTAGTGAGCCCTTTAAGATCGCATTTTATATCTGAATAGCAATTATACTAAACGTCTAATATACAAAAACACCTAATAAAATGAAAGCATCAAATACTTTACGCCTAATATACTAAACCCAAATATACTGAACTCTCATATTCAACTCTATCTATACTGAATACCTCATTATATTCACTGATATTTGTTCTTAATAGTTCTTTATTTTACATGGAAATCTCTCATATATTGCCTTATACATCCTTGGAGTAACGCAGCTTTCAATATTGTTTTATGGATTCTGACTCATCAACCATACAAATTTCAATACATTGATTCAAAAAAACAAATTGTTCAATCACTCTTTAGGCATAGAAATTCAATCATCAACAACTCAAATATTAATTCACAATATCCCAAATTTTCAGTTCCAAAAGTATTGAATATATACTTCAGAAAGATCAAGATATACAGATCTATAGTTTCAAATTATTAATTTTACCCAACAGTTCTGATTCGAATTGGATCAGATAAGAATCGAATAAGAATCATGAATTATAATAAACAACAAATATGAGCTTGAAACAGCAAGATGGAAAAATTACTTCTCAAGTATATTAATGAAATAGAAAATAAAAGTTTTTCTCAAATTAAAATTTCTTGGGAGTATCCAAAACACAGAAGCGAGAAATTAGTAATCAAATAAAGGAATACTACTGAATACCTGGAAATTTCACCTTATGTGATTGCCCTATACATAACTATAAAGTATAAATTACCAGAAAGAACAAACATCTTCAGAATTGAAGTGTAAATTTGTAAATTACGTTATGGACCTTCATATACAATACAATGATGTTAAGTATATATCAGTTTCAGTAAAACTTTTTCTTGTAACTGTTAATTTCCTAAATCTTTAACTGTCGACTTGGCAGTTGATTTCGAGCAGTCAGTTTCTTGTAAACTTGCTTTCATAATTGAAATTTCTATTCTTTAATTCAACTTCTCTTCAGTTCATGTTCTTGTGAAACATTATAATATGCTGTGAAATGAAAATGAGAGGAAAAATTGCATTAAAACAGCTTCATATTTCCATATCACTTGATGAACGTACTCATTTTACACAATTATATAAAAAATACCAATAGTACAACTACCTATAACGAAAATTGTCAAATATGACAATATATTTCCTCTTCATTATGTGGATTGTAACCTAAGAATAAGTTGTTGAAAAATAATAACTAAATTTGTATTAACTATAACAGCTCACCTTTAAACCACTGACAGAATAATAATTCACTTGAAAGATACATTAATCACACTTTGGATGCATCTCTTCCATATTTCCCAAATATATTCGTAGGTTAGCTTTTATAGATTCATAACCACTCAAATTGAAATTTTACTTACACTACCCCTATGGCAAATTTTGAGGACTTAAGAAATATAATCATCGCTGGGTGCAATTCGATAAGAACAGATCCTGGTAAGAAAGAGTCCGCCAATCAATGAAGAGAAGACTGGAATCTTGCATTCGAGCTATAGTAGGTCACTTTGAACAGTTTTTTAATTTTTCAAGAGTTATTGGTGATATTCAAAAGTGTTTGTTTTGCCCTTGAATTAAACTTTTGATTTTCAAACATAGGTTATTTAATGATAAAAATGAATACACTACAATGGTTCTTATATCGAAGACTACGTATGGTACAATGAAATGTATAGACTTTCTTTTCTCATTCTTTCTAACATTTTCTACTCAAAAACTTGGCATCATACAAAAAATGTCAAGAGAGATTTTTTTTAGAAAAATAATTGGAAGTTCTGATATTATTTATTTTTGGAAAAATCAGTAGCGTCGTAGTTTTTTCTTTGAGAATAACCTGCGTTGTGCTCATACGCGCGCTATTTGTGAGTCTAAAATATTGTTTTGTATTGAACTTTACGCGTCTTTGAAAGTTTTCGACACCTCCAGAATTTTACGTCAATATCTCAAGCGGTTTACGAAAAATTCAAATTAAACTGCATCTTTCGATTAAATTTCAACACCCTGTAAATCAGTAACGAAGTATGTACGTAACTTTGTTTATTTGAACTTTTTTCATGAAATGACTTTAGCAATCACCTGTTAAATATTGCCGTGTCTTTTTTAAACACTCTGTATACAGGTTGTGACATTGTAATAAATATGAACTTATGAACAGAATATACTCTGTTTTAAAAAAATGTGAAAAAAGAATAATATAATTCCTCACATTCATTCAGATCTAATATGAAGAGGGATCGTGACAATTTTACAAAATCGCCCTATACCACAGAAACTAAGTTGGGGATGACGATTTTGATTTCGAAATAATTTAATAAAAAAGAGACAGTATATTGCTATATTGAAATGGATACCAATTAAACGTAACATGGAACACCCTGTACAGTTTTAAATATTTAAACAATGGAAAGATAACAACACGCGACCTTGATATTTCGAATATTTCATATCAAATTTATGACTCTAATGTGCTTACCATTGGGAAAGGTGGAAATTTTCCACAGTCCCAGTGAGGCATTCTGTATTACTCATTTATGAAGTAGCATATTTCAACGTAAGTATAAACAATTCAGCAGATATGGATGTTTACAGTTGCATTCACGCTTTTATTATTATTCGTCCGTTTACAGATCAATAGAATTAATGCAAATTCGAGGAAGAAGTTCTATGAACATTCAGAAGCTATTTATATTTTTAAGATCCAAATTATATACAATTTCAACTTTCATAAGTGTAATTATTTATAAACGTTTCTTAAAATGATTTACTTCCAATGATAGTGGAAACATTCTATACCAGATGTTATTAATTTTCATAGATTCCATACTCTTCTGTACGTGTGATAAGGTTAATCGAAAAATTGTCAAACTGAGAATTTGGTTTGGTTGATAAATGATTGATTTGTTTGCTCCCATCATTATCATTTTTATCATAAAATAAATGATAATATTGCGTCGAAGATAAAACTTTTTTCAGAAAGTGATTTAATGATTTAATTGATTAATTAATAATTATAACAAGAGGTGTCTGAAAAATCGCTTTTATGTATTTACTATCATGAATATGAGTTTGTGTTGCAAATACAGATTTGCGTTTATCTTCAGGCTCATACCATGATGATATGATAGAAGAAAATTTCACTATGTATTGTACTATCACAAGAGATTTACCGAAAATTAGGATTCCAATTTCGTTCTCTCGACCATCTTCAGTTGACTGAACTAAGGTTGAAAATGGCTCTGCAGCCGATTACTATGAATTATCAGTTAACTTATTGAAGCGCTATATTAACCCAACCATTTATCCGTTAACAACATTGATTAACAATTGTATAAGAAGTGGAGTATTTCCGGAATGTTTGAAAGTTTCGAGAGTTCTTCCGACTTACAAGAAGGGAGATGTAGAGAATATTGAAAATTATCGTCCTATATCCCTGGTCCCAGTTTTTTCTAAGTTGATTGAGAGGCTTATGTGTGATCAATTAAGAGCATATTTTGAAAATAATAATCTCCTCTCAAGGAGCCAGTTTCGCTTCAGGCGGAATAGGAGTACAATGGGTGCCCTGATTGATTTGGTGAGTGGTACTCTTGACTATTTTGAGCAAGGTTTTCATTATGTAGCGTTTTTTCTGGATCTAACCATAGCTTTTGATGGTGTCCATCGTGATAAGCTGATGTGGAAGTTGGAAAGGTACGGTTTGGGTAGAAGGAGTTGTGATCTCATCAAACCATTTTTAATTGATAGATATCAGGTTGTTTTCGAATGGTGAGTACTCTGATAGAGTGAAAGTCATGACCGGAGTGCCGCAAGGTTCTATCATGGGTCCTATTTTATTTTTAATTTCTATTAATGACTTCCCTGGTTTTATTGATGATGCGGACAGCACTCTCTTTGCTGATGATACAACTCTTTCTATGGGATCTAAAGATATATGGAGTCTGAAGCATTTGTCGGACAGCTTACATGAAAAGGCGTTGGTCTGGTTTTCTGTGAACGGGTTGGCGATGAATGGTGCTAAAACTCAGAAACTGTTGCTGAGTTTGAGGGATACTCCAATGATAAATTCGAGGAAATGGTAATTCAAAATCGTCATTTGAGTTTGTGGAAGATAGGCAATGGACTTTCTGCTTCTCCTGAATCTATTCGTACCAAATTGAATGGCGTAGAGGTCGCTGAAGACATGCTATAACGGGACAATTCCGACTCCACATTCATAAAACGCATTGCAACTGGTGATGAGACATGGGTTCAAAAGTTTGATATGCTAACCAGTCAACAAGCTTCGGAATGACGTCTTCTCCCTGAATTGAAACCGAAAAAACCATGTCAAAGTTGACTAAAAGTCAGATTGTTGTTGATTGTTTTCTTCGATTATCGCGGGGTTGTGCACTTGCACATCATTGTGAATGAATTTCTGACCAAAAACTCGACAAATACCATCCAGCAACCACCGTTTTCACCTAATATGTCTTCGGCCGACTTTTCTCTTTTTCCAAAACTCAAACTACCACTTCCAGGAATCCATTTTGAATCGATAGAAGACTGAAAAGGGAATTCGCGGTGAGAACTGAAGTCGATTTCGGAAGAAGCGTTTAAAAAATATTTTGATGATTGGATTATTCGTTGGTGTAAATATACTGGGTGATTGACCAGTGGCGCGGGGCTCTGTAGCTCGTAGACTCTTGAGGATTTCATTGTTGTTCGAACGGTATTGTATTTTGAAAATAAGAATCTACTTCAGCAATTTATTTTTCAGTAAACAGGGTGTCCCAATTTTCTTTAAAAAAATCTTGGAAGGTTTTTTTCAAATTGGAAGACCACTTTTATGTTGAAGATTCAATAGCGTTCTGAACTCTGCTATAATGTCTTCAAGCAATAAGTTTTTCTGGTGAATAGTTTCGTCACAATATTTTTTTTCCTTAAAAATTCATGAAAATAGGCTCTCACATCATCGCATGCTCCTTCGTTCAGAGAGGATGAATACTTTTTCCCTTTTTCTTATTGCCCAAGGATAGCTTTATTGATGAATTGATGAAATCCTTTCTTTGTACAGAAGTGACTCAAAAAAATTATTGAATATTTCAATTTTAAAAATATCATATCTTGTTTTTTTCAAATGTATATTTTATTCATGTCAACGCATAAAATATTGTACTATATTTTCGCAGAAGTAACCTTATCTTTATCTTCGATCATTTTCGAAATATTCGATTATTCCTGAAAGTTTTGATGAAAATTTTACAAACCGTAATCATTGGTAATGATTCGCTTAGTAAAATATGAAACCTAAACAAGATAATTCTTTTAACGAATGATAAAATCAAGATGATAAAAACGTAAATCGAAGTATGTGTTGACATTTTTTTTTATTTGTGCCTTCTGTCAGGTGTCCGGACATATCATATTCTGCATTAAACATGATGAACTTATCAGTATTTCGTTATTAAACATTGTTGAAGTGAGGTTTAAACCCAATTTTCTCAATTGATTGCCATGAAGTTTTCCAAAGAAGAAATGGTTGATATGATTTTTATTCTGGGTGAGTTTGATAGAAATTCTTTGTTGGCAAGTAGAGTTTATGCACAAAGGTTTTCTCATGCAAGGTGCTTTGAAACACTTCTAAATAGATTTATCGAAACGGGTAATATCACTTACAAAAACATGAAAAACCAAAAACTGCTACAGCTGAAGACAACCAGGTATCAGTTTTGTTGACAGTGACAGAGGACCCATATAAAAGCCAAAGAGAGATTTCTCAGTTAACAGATTGAGTCAAACTTCCGTCCAGAGAATCTTGAAAGTGGATAAATTTCATTCATATCATGTACAGCTGCACCAGGAACTGAACAATCAAGACTATGAAAATCGAATCAATTTTTGCAATTGGGCAAGTGCCAAAGTAGCAGAAAATCCAAATATGTTTAGCAGAGTTTTTTTCTCGGAAGAGGCAACTTTCCACAAGAATGGGCTTGTTAACAGGCACAACTTTCATTATTACGCCAGGAAAATCCACACATCATGAGACAAATAGATCACCAGCATCGTTGGTCCTTGAATGTATGGGCCGCTATAGTAGATGAATATATAATTGGGCCGCACTTTTTCAACGGGCACCTCAATAGTGAAATGTATTTAGGTTTTCTGCAAAATCATCTACCAATGTTACTTGCCGATGTACCAGAGCATATAAGACAAGATTTGTGGTTTCAACAGGATGAAGCACCGGCACATTACTCACATTAGGTCAGGGAGTATTTGAATCATGTATTTTCAAACAAATGAATAGGACGTGGTGGTCCTGTTAGATGGCAAGCTAGGTCTCCGAACCTTACAAGTCTAGATTTTTTCTTGTGGGGTTATATTAAGGGCATCGTTTACCAGACCCCTTCTACAACACAGTTGGATATCAGAGAATAGTCGACGCCTTCAGTCAATTAATCCGCAAATTTTGTCGAGAGTTCAACGGTCTTTCCTCAGAAAGATTGAGTTGTGTGTACAAAGAAATGGGCAACATTTCGAACACTTATTGAAATAGTTCAACACCTTGTAGATCATCTCACCAAAAACCAACCCATTACGTATTTCATACACGACTACCTTAAAATATTTCCATTTCTCTGATCAAGTATAATGATATGTACTAATAAACTCTTCTTTCGCAACCGCTCATTTTATTATGTTTATTTTTTTTATTTCGAAAATGGTCAAAGATAAAGATAAGGTTACTTCTGCAAAAATATGACACAATATAATATAATACAGGATGTTCCATTTGGAAAAATTAAGATATAATATTTTTAAAATTACAATATTCAATAATTTTTGAGTCACTCCTGTATATAATGAGGATAATCTATTTTAATTCATCAATAAAGCTATCCTTGGGCAATTAGAAAACGAAAGGAAAAAAGTATTCATTTTCTCTGGCCGAAGGAATATGCAATGATGTGAGAGCCTATTTTCATGAATTTTCACGGAAAATATTGTGACGAAACTACTCACCAAAAAACTTATTACTTGAAGACATTATAGGAGTCTATAATATATAATAATAATATTATAGTCTTCCAATCTGAAAAAACCGCCCAAGATTTTTTTATAGAAAATTGGGACACCCTGTTTACTTCAAGAGTGTACGAGCTACAGAGCACCGCGCCATTGGTGAATCACCCAGTATTATTTCGGAATGGGCTTTCTTTGAAGGCGAATTAATAAATTTGGATGAAAAATAAATATATTGTGTTTCATTGACCAATTCCCGGTATTTTTGAAAGAATATACATTCAATTGCAATTATAAATTTAATGTGGGAAGAAAATAAGATACTTCAGATATTGCAATTTACATAAAAGCAAGGTATTTTGCATTGTGTTTCATAGACTGGGGTATCGGTTGTTTCAATATCATGAATATAAATATCATACTTAATTAATGTAAATCTATCTAGTTAGTCTAGACCAGTTTGAGAATAAAGAAAATATGTCGATATCATAATCAACACTATCTGGAACGTGTCAATGTAAAGTTCCACATCAAAATGACGAGCCATTTAATAGGTCCGTATGTTATTAGGCAGCATGCGATATAGTCAATTTTGAGTAATTTTGGTCCACTCAACTAATTTCTTTCTTTATTTAATTTATTAAACCCAAAATGATTACATAATCTATATCAGGTAATTTAGATTTAACTTTCGAATGAATATTAAAAAACATATTTTTATTAGATCAAATTATCTCTGATTCATGATATGAGTCTTTGCCGATAAACTGAACCTCCCAAATGATGGAGCATCTCTAATACTCCTGGGAAGCTCATTAAACCACAGTGCTCCCTGATGAGTGAGTTTCTCTCTTCCTGCATTTTTCGCCGTCGGTAATATGTGTATATGTTGTCTGGTTCGTGTATTGCATATGTGTATGTTAATGTTTAGTATTATGTCTATTCCTGTGATTATGATTCTTCATCTTGTATTGTACTGAATGTACTTCAAAACTATTCTGAAATTCTCTAAATTTCATAGACAAATGAATTCATAAAATGCCAAGACAAGTTATGAGTCCGTACGCACTCGTGAAGGAAATTAGGACTTCAAAAAAGATGTTCGTAAAATATTCACTAGTTCAATAGCATATGATATTATTTCCACGATTTCTGAAAATTGGTGATTCCCAACAACTGATGAGGACTATATTATAAAGATTATGATTACCATAATCATCATAATCATATCTAATAGAAAATGGTCTAAAAATTGATGAAATCATCTTAGTAACAGTCAATAAAAATCATCGGATTCATGTCGCCCATTTTGCATCCATATCGAAAATTGAAAGCTCCTATTTTATCAAACGATATAATGATCGCTAAAATCGAGTAACCTTGTGATGCCACCGAACTTATTGCGCAACTGAGTCAATATTTACTTTATGAACAATCCTTTCTGGAAATATAACAACCATGACATCAACGAATTAGCAATAATGTTACCGATTTATAAATAACTACCGTCTTCTCTCTTGAAATAAAAAAACGAGAAATGCATGTGACTAATTAATCTTTTTTTTCGTGAAGATTACGAGTACATACGCATCTGTTTCTATCATTTCGTTAAATTAGATAATGCACCTCAAAACATGGAGAAAGCAACGCGAATATTTCGTTTACGAAATAAAATTTTGCTTTATATACCGGGTTGCGCGAAAAACCTTCAATAAAATTCAGAATTCATTGGTTGTCGGTTTTTAGCAAAAACGCTAGCAGAGATCGATTCTTGATACCCTACTTTTTTATGATACCTATTTTCATGAGGGTTTTACCTCAAATACCCCAACCCCCGCCACGCTTTCAGAAGGTAACCCCCATCTTGTGATTGCTCTTTTTAAACCTCTATGAAGCTTCTAAATGCAGAAAAAACGATTCCCGTCTTAAATAAAGGGTGTTGAAATATCAAAATGCATGCATAATATTGATATTGTTGCGAAAGAAATCTTGAATCGCATTTCTCATGAAATATGAAACCCCTCATATTTCTCAATCCATTAAAGAAATGATTTCCGACAATTCCAGTGAAAGATAACCAACCACATTCTTTTATTGTAAAGCTTTGGGCGCTTTCATAGACAAAGAATGTATATTCCGATAGATACCCAAGGCCGTTTACCGTTTTCGTTCAGTGAATTGGCATAACATATGAAATGTTATCGAATGTTAACACCCAAATTCTTGCCAAATCTTCTTCCTGTTTGACTGTTACGCAGATATGTTAATTTCAAGGTTGATGTCTGGTACTGATGCGGGTTCCGATAAAACTGAACATTACTAACACTTCTTAGAAAATGGCAATAAACTGATGGTAATATCTTGAAAGGATTTGTAGAAATTGTGGAATCTGTTAGTTGATTAGAGTTTATTTCATTGAGGACGTCTTTAGAGAGATTGTCGGAAAATGTTCGAAGTTTTCAAATGGAATTGCGGCTCAAAAAGAATAATCAATCAATCAATTTCTCTATTGTTGAATTTTTGTCATGAAATTATAGAAAGAATGCTTGAATATTGAAACACAAACACGAATTGAAAGTTGTGCTTTCTTCTTCCAAATTGAATGGAGAAACGAAAACTGAATTCAATTCTGTGAACATTCGAGGCATATTTCTTCCGCTACTGCGATCAGGCAGTCTTTTATCATTTCTCCATCGGTGAATGGTTTTCCACGTTTTGCAATTTCAAGAGCCACACGAAAGCTAGTGCGAGTTGCAGACTCTTGCTCAGCTTTGGTAAACCAAGATTGTTGCGATTTCAGTCCGCGCTTCAAAGTTCCAAATTTTTCCGTCCGCAAACTTCCTGTATATTTAGAGTAATTTTGAAGATGTTTCGATTCATACTGACGTTTAATATATTCTTTGAGAACAACTAAGGTCTCATTACAAATAAGACATAGCGCCTTATTATTGCACTCAATCACAAAATACTGAAAGTTCCATTTATCTTGGAACATTCTGCGTTCACTGTCTATTTTTCGCTTCTTTTCCATACTAATAAATCAAACATAAAACAAGTCTAATCAAAATACTCTTACTTATGCACGGGTGTTACTTCATTTCACAATAGACAGTTTCGATTTTCCCGCGCATATTGACTCGCAATAGCGCCGCTAGCCTTTTTATACCTATGCAATTATTACCATCTAGAAGTGATCGAAAAAACTAGTCAGAACCAGAACTTTCTCGAACCATTGCGGAAATTCTCAAACATGTCACCTGTTAGTAGTTGGTAGGTAGCCGAAATAGATAGTACCTGCATCACAGACCTGCATACAATCAATAGTAATTGAAATGCAAAACGCTTATTTGCTTAGGTGGGCAGAAAATTTGAATTGTTTTGGCTGTTGGAACGTACCGAAAATAAATATTATGGCTTTAAGGCTTCGAAGTTTGGAGAACCCTGTTCTAAACGATGAAATGAAGAGATTGTCAAAAACTAAGTGACGTGTGTATTTTTCCTTACAAAAAACGATAGAAATTGTCTATATTTACTCCATTGATATGATTGAAAATGACTTGGTTTTCTTAGAAGTGTAGCGTTAGAACTCCAAATTACGTACTCTGCACCTAATAAAGTTAACATTCTGTCATTATTTTTGATGACATTTCGAACAGTGGCATCTAACTGAAATATTAGACATCCATGAAAACGTTTTTCTTATTTTATGCGATGTTTCATCAGTTCATCACTCAAAAGAGCAAATTCAAATCTTGGAAAATTTTGAAATGTCTCTTAATTGTGTTGTTAAGTTATTATTCTAACGATCCATGAACGATTAACGAAAAATATGCGTCAAATTAAGCTCTTATATGATTTGGAGAAGTAACTACCTGTTAAAACAACAATGTTTTGAAAATCTTTGAAAAACTTTCACTCATTACTAGAGTCAAATAGTAAAAATTATGAGAAAAATCTTTTTACAACTTTCCGTCTTTCGTTACCCACGGAAATGACACTCAATCAAATTTCAATGTCATGATTATATTTAAAGGCGACATATAAATAGCTCGAACTTATAGAAACGATAATTATTGGTATTGAAACGGAACCTTTAATTACAAGTCGGCTTGTTAGAAACGAAATAATTTTATTGCAAGGCCATGAAATATGCGACAAATGAAGTTCAACTTGTTCGTTGAATTTCACTCGAAAAACCGTGATGCAGAACAAAAGCATCGAGATGATATGAATTCAATGTCGAGTCTGTTGAATATGGTAAGATATAAAAGAATCTGGTTCACCTATAGAATTGAATGAACAGAAAATGCCTTTGATTTTGCATAATGGTAGACTATAATATGTTCTCAAAGACGAAATCATTGTCCTAACATTCAAGCAGGCTTGAATTTGTCATTTGAGCAGACACGTTTTGGCAACTGAAAGAAAACAGCTTGATAGCTGAGGGGTGGTGACAAGAAAGGGAATGACGTGTTTACAATGATGA
Source organism: Cryptolaemus montrouzieri (assembly GCA_013387265.2). Classification (NCBI taxonomy): domain Eukaryota; kingdom Metazoa; phylum Arthropoda; class Insecta; order Coleoptera; family Coccinellidae; genus Cryptolaemus; species Cryptolaemus montrouzieri. The sequence goes on along the minus strand of JABFTP020000083.1, from coordinate 256,184 downwards.
ACAATATTTTTAAAATAAAAGAAGTTTGACAAACGCTATTCACAAATTCAGTTGAAATATTGAACTAACTTTTGAATAATAAAGAGGGGTCATTGAGATATTCAAGAAAACGAGATCAGTTGGAGAAAATGTATTGACCTTCCTTTTGTAAACTTTTGAGCTGTTGATATAGAAATGGAATCTGATGCAAGAATTAAGTGGATGCTGCTTTTCGACCAAATCCTTATAACGACGATAAATCATTTTCAATTGCGATTTCGATTATTGAATCGATTCATTGAACTGAACTTTTACAGATTGAATTGCTGTTATTATTATTAATGGAAATTTAATCCGGATCTAGTAAAATATTAAATAGATTCGGTCATTACTATGTGACATGGAAATGACAATATGAGGATTGCGAATATTACTACGTAAAAAATATCACTGTTCAAGATGAAGGAGTTTATTCAATGTTATAGCTTTTTCGAGCTTTCGCTCATTAAACAAGTATGAATTTGTAACTAAAATACAAAATTTGCAAGTTTCTTGATGGTGTCCGTGAATTGATTGTACAATGTTATACCACAGATTTTTTAGCTCAAAGTAAGTCGATTTAGGCCAACTTACCTATATGAAAAGTTGCTTCGTTTGGCCGCTAGAAGTCGCCAAATCCAAAGATTTTTCTCTCATTTTTCAAATAATTCGAAAACGACTCGATCGATAAAAACCATATTTGGGATGCGTAATCGGCTGCATTATTCACGTTTTTAGTGAATTTCATGATTTGACTTCTTCAACCACCTAGCAAGTCAAAAGTATCAAATATTGACCATGTGGGCTCTGGATTTATCTCTGTAGTCTGGCAGATTGCTTGATTATTATGCTCGATAACCTCTTGTTGATGTTTTCTAGGTTGCTAGATCGGATTAAGCAGATAGGAAATTCAATGTTCACTAGTACAAAAATCGAAAAATTCGAGGAAAAACTTTAATAAGTTTTCACCATGACTATTGAAAAATATGAAAAGAGATTGGACAGTTGGAAACTAAATAAGAAAAAACAAATCACTTCAGAATAAGGATTAATTAGTTTACACCCAAAATTTCATTCAACTATAGTGAATGTTCAAAAATTCCACCATTTTGCTGAAACCAGGATTGAATGCTCTTTAAGAAATTAAATTGGACCCTTGGCATTACTTCAAGGTCATTTTCGAAGGAGTTGGTCGCATTTAAAATTCTCATATGTAACTTTTCTCGGGTGTCAATTGCAGAAGAGTATATTCTAGATTTTAAAGCACCCCAAAGAAAGAAGTCCTACGGTGCCGAGTCGGGAGATCTTGCTGGCCAACTTGCAGGAGCATCAGCTCCCCTTCCGATCCAACGATTCGAATACTGTGCATGTAAGAACTCGCGAACCGCTAAAGTGAAGTGAAGAGGTGCACCGTCGTGCATAAACCACATTTCTGCAAGCATTAATACTGAAATATCTTCTAACAAATTGTGGGTTTTCCTCAACCATCTCCAAAATCTGTTCTTGGCGTTCTACCGTCCTTATTGTTTGTTGTCGTCCTCGATCCAATTTCCTGGGCTTGAAGCAACCACTCTCGCGGAGGACCCCTCCAGATTTCCAAACGTTTGGTGGTTCAGTACTATGCGATCTGGAAACCTTTCAGCAAATACTCTCGCGATTTCACATCCATTGCATTGACGAAATCCGTACAGCATAACCATATCAACCATTTCAGAGTTACTGTACATCACCGTGTCTAGTAGTGATGAAAAAATCACCAAAATATCTAGTTCAAAACTTAAAAAACACTGTTGTGTCAACAATTGGTTGTCAAGCCTAATAAAATGACAATCTGTCAGACCACAGGAATAAATCCAAAGCCAACATGGTCAAACGTGATATTTTTGACTTGCTAGGTGGTTGATAAAATGAAATCATGAAATTAAAAAACTGTTTCTTGTGATTGAACCGCTCCTCATATCAGAATTTCTTAAGAGACAAAAAAGTTTCATAACTAGTCTAGCTACTCAATGTCCAAAACAGTTTTGCTCAAACTCAAACAGTTGAAAAATTACGGTTGATTAAAAACACTTTCGAGTTCTCAGGAACACTATTGAAACGTCAAGGTCATTGAGTGGATCACTAAAAAACTTGAATAAAGCACCCGATTACGCATACCACATACACGCATCAATAAAAAAATATCACAAATAGCATCCAAATCTCCAATGTAAAATTAGCCTATCAATCCACTACCAACTATAAAATAAATTCTTGATATAATATGATGAAATGAGATTGTATAATTCAGGAGTGTATGAACTGACACGTCCCAATTGTAACGGAATTTATATTGGTCCAACAGGCAGGTCGTTAAGAACTAGATATAAAGAACATCATTCACATTTTTGAAAAATCAAAACAGATTCCACTCTGACACAATATTGCATAGAAAGCAACCATCAATAAATAGACAATCTACAGATTCTATAGCAAGCACAAAAAAGTGTAAAAGTCATCTCGAATCTTTAGAAATATTCAAAGCCAAACACCATACAGATAATAATCAAATATTACTTAACGACCTAATTGATTTATGTTATTCCCCATTATTTGGGTCCTTCAAGTTGTTCTCAATGCTAATTTTTAATATGTATTTTACCTGTTCTGTAAACCCTTTTCTCTGTACGTATATATAAGAAAATTGCTGACTTTGTATTTCAGTTTTAAATTCATATTTGTCCATCTCAAATAGTAATACTTAGTATTTTTTACGTAATAGGTATTATTCGCAATCCTCGACTCTAGTACTTTTAGTTTATACAAATTGAATATTTCAAAAAATTCTAGAAGACACAAACCAAATTGGCACAGACTTCAATCACAATATAATTTGCTTCATTTATTTTGTGTATAACAGAATATTCGTTCTGCACGAGGTGCAGGAAAAGTTATGGCTATTTTACAACAGGAAAAGCAATTAAAATTGAATTCATCACAAACCTACTATCTCTGCATGAAAACTAAATAATTATGGTCGGTCACGTTTTTACCTACTTACTGGAAACTCAATAAAAATGATATAAGCTCATCATGCAACATTGAAATTGTAGAATTAATTATTAAGGACTATCTATACTAGTAGTAATGCGTTTACTCTTATAACTACCAATTCAATTTACTTCATGTTTTCATAACAGATTAATTCAAATAGCAATCATCGTCAAGCTGTGTGTTAGTCAAGTTCAAAACGACTATAATTTGAACTAGAATTTTCGATATGGCCTATAGAACGTGAAAATAATTTTTGCCTAACTTGAATGGGATTCGAGATATCGTCATATGTCGAAATTTCGGAATAACTCAAAAAAGATAGCACCAACGAGTTTTTCTCAAAACTCGAGCTCAAGAGAGGGGGAATCATTCTATCCTATGTACAATGAGGCTACATTCGACTTCGGAATATTCGAGAAACTCAAAACACCGTTCCTAAAACATTTCCATTATTAGACAATAAGGGAGAATTTTTCATTTTTCAAGCTACTACACTATTCGCGGTTTAATTTGAACACTTTCAAATTGGAGAGATTAGATAGTTCACCTATTTTGTTTCATCATTTTGGTTGATCGTTCAATTTTCAAATTTCAAACTGGAATTCAAATGGATAATGGGAGAATATTCTCAAAAAATGAAAATTACCATGTTCAATAAAATACAGTAAGCATGAATTCATGTTATCAACCCTAATCATGATTTCATCAAGAAAAATTCTTTCAATTTGCCAATACAAATTGGTTTATCAACCAATTATATTATAATGGATATGTAGATTACATTGAACAGATACGATATTGAGAAAATATATTTCTGAGAAATTGACGACAGATATGATATCATACTTGATTTCATTCAAAATTTCCACATCTGTCGAATTTCCGTTTGTGGCACGCAATCTTACTAACGATAAAATTTGCTAATTTAACCACAAAAATGAGAACATTTGTATACACAGAACTTTATTATAAAATTTCATTTGGAAAATAGAAAAAGCAACAAACACAACGAAATAGTTAGGGTTGAACAAGTTCGATGTTTACTTAAACAATCTCCATAACCATAAGAGATAAAAAAATTTATAAAACGTAAGTTTTAAAAATTGGTGAGAACCACAATCTGCTCAGGTACATATCTTTTGGAACTATTTATTTTTATCCTTGATATTAGTTAAATAAGAGTTTCGACACAAATACTTCATGTAAGTATGTAATTAAGTGACACATAATTTTTCTCAGGGTTCATTTTAACAGTTATGACATAATGTCAAACAAATTACATTAAGGAATTTGAACAGAATTGAAACCGAATATTAAGTTTTGTTCATATTAAACTAACTATATTACAGGTGCGACCATTCGTATCGGTAGATTCAATATAACTGTCTTTCACTTCCGATAGAATAAAAAAACTACCATAAAAATGGCAAATACTTTTTCAAATGTATTGGAATATTATATCAGTGCGACAACAAAGCAAAAGCTATCATTCCCATATATCAAGAATTGTTTGTTATTCCTTCAACATGCTCTATTTCCGCCTTTCGGCCAATGACACGCCGAGTCACCTCACTAACCCGGGAATTAGGTCGAACTCCTCTCGTGTCAAGGGAAGGGATCTTTAATGTCCAACACATCTCTATTAGACAGGACCGACAGCTTTACATCTCCTCCGAAATATGGACACTCAAGCGATTCCCAGAATCCGAAAAACCACACTAACTTTGTGGGGATTGAACCCAGGTAACTCTGCGCAAAAGACGAGCATCATATCCTCTACGCCACCGAGCCGGCTATCAAGAATTGTATTCTGAAAGAAGGGAACCTCCCCCAAGTATAACTATTCGATAAGATTATCCACAATCTCAAACAACTTTGGAGCACTTTGGAAAAAAATGGTCCAGAAAACTTCAAACGAATTATACTTACAAGGTATCTTTGTTTCTAAACACTAGTTTGACTAATAACAAAAATATCAACAGTTGGATAAATTCCAAAAAAATTCAATTCTAATTAACCAAGTAAACATGACTTTGGTCCACTCTGAATATTTAAAAACTAAAGCGTATCAACACAAGGTACGGAACCTACTATAATTTAAACATTTAGAAAAAATTCGAACAAATCCTAGAAGCAATATTTCTTCGGAACCGGAAACTTCGATCGTTCGGAAGGCGATTGGACCGAACGATCGAACGAAAACTCCGAGAAAAAGTCCCGAAAAGCGAAAATAAAAAAGGTTCCGAATTTTCGCGACTGAAGAGGATAATTTCGTCGGACTTTTTTGTCTATACTAATTTTTCTATTACCTTCGATCGTTTCGAAGCCGCGACAAGGACGAAGCCTCGAGTTTCGCATATTGCGCCGCGAAAACGGGAAAAACTTCGATTTAACGCGAAGAGTTATCGGCGGACTCTTGCAACATTACGCTCTATTTTCCTTATTCCGAGAATCTCTGACGACAAGAAATCAACGAAATTAACAAACGTCGATCAATCCAAATAGGGGACTTTCTTTCTTCCGTCATACTTGTACGAGGTTAGCAGGAGAAAGGATTCGGGTGTCAAACGATTCCTACATATTCGAGATCGAGTCCGCGAAGAGAAATCGTCACTCTACGACTTAATTTTCGAATTTGGGACAATTTTTGTGACCTAGATTGTTGAAAAAAATTAAGAGGGGGTGAATTTCTCTTACCCCTTATATATTCGTTTAACAATCAGACACGACAGAGAAGAAAATGTAAAGGATACCGTACGCGATGGAGCACCATACCGTTCGTTCATGCGCGTTATATTCTCTCGCTAAACGATCGGTCATGTATGTTCAGAATGGCGGACTTTGCACAATGTGACAATATTGAAATTCCGGATTACCAACATTTAAAATCTAGTTTTATTTAATTTGAATATTTATTTATTTGGAATTATGAAGTTGTAATGATAATATATAGCAAATTAGTTCACTATATTTGTTTTGGAGAGACTTTTTGGGAGAGGTGTAACATAATATATCCTGTCATTTAAAAGAGAATAGAGGTTGTTCCCACCCCCTCTGTTTATATGCAAAACATAACGACGTGTCTTATTAAATTTCAAGGACAATATCAACCGACGTTTTACTGAATGTTTTCGAATTAAAGTCAGTATCAGCAAAAATATATATTCTGTTAAAAAAGTACCGGGAATTGATTATTAAAAAATCGGCTTAGAAGGATTGTCAGAATTTTGTTGCTGCTACGTTGGTACAACTTTTTTCCATAATGACACAGAGCTTGAACGCGATCTGTCATTTACTTTGTTCACAAGTGTGTTTTGAGATTTTTAAAATTGATAAAAATATCGAACACTATATTCTCAAAAAGAAAGAAATATTGCATAAATCAAAAACTGAAACTGAAGAAGAGACATGTAAACGTTATAACTCGAAAACCGCTGAGCCGAAAAAAAATCACGCCACTGAATTTCACTCAAAAATTGTTGAACTCATTTTTACGTAACTTTGATTTCCTAGATATGAACGAATGAGAGTTTCCCCAAAATTCTAGAAATTTTGAATTCTTCGAAAATTACAAAACGGTCACAAAATTTTTTATTTCCTGTTGATAATATTATGATTAAGTAATTATTTCTGTACTTAAGATCGATATTGAAAACGTCTATTTTAATTGGCAGCCATGGCTGTCTAGACAGAACACATCTGACCCAATTCTATAGTAAAATGTAAATTGTTTGTGGCTTTATTTCGAAAAAAGGTCGATGAATCTTTTCTTTAAGTGCGTCAATTATTTGTGGAATGCTGGCATAGCGCTCAGTGCGTACTAGGCTATTTGCAATCGCTGATAAAATTTAACTAGAAAAAAGGTCATTTCACATTTTATCTGCTTACTCAAAGGAGAAGAGGATGGTTTTGTACGGTACACTTCAATTTGAAATGATAAAACAAATATTCGAAAGGTGTCAAAAAATCCTTCAAAGTAAAGTGAATCTCGAAATCGACATTGAAGATCGCTAGCCATTCGATTTCATAAATTATTCAAACAGAAGTTTACACCTATAACTGAGTTATTATAATTTATAATTCCATAAATTATCAATAAGGTTGAACATAAATAGATTGAAACTTCAGTAAATGTTCCAGTTATTTCAGTTTTAGTGTTCTTGAACTGTCTCAATTAATTAAATTGTTCGATTGAAAGATATCTTCATGTTCTATATACGAATTGTAATGTTAAATCAGTTTTAAATTGTTCATAGAGGCTCTGTAGTTCTGGATGTAATAGTTTCTTGAACACTGACTGATGGTTCATACTTTTATTGAAAACAGGTAGAAAATGTTAAGTTAAGCAACAAAAGAATTCCGGAATTCTGCCGTGCTGTTTTCGTGACTTTGAAGATCATCTATTATCACAAATTCCAGATCTGGGATAAAAATATTCAAGACCACCCTGGTTAACACCAATCTTAACTCTCTCACACAAAATTTAGATAATTTTAAAAGTTTTTACTTGAATTCTTCCTGAATATGAAAAACTATTTTGATCGACAAAACTTTCATAAAGAAATTTTATAATGTATTAATTTTTCCAATTGTAACGTAATTAGTTTTTGAAATTATTTGTGGGTTCAAATCAAACACTTCAACGTTACAAAACTCCAACTAGTTTATTTGAACGTAGACTGAACAATTATAACACTAAGCTGAATGACTAATTTATATAACACAATCGATTCTGCTTAATTTATCTCTAACACTTTGTCCACTTATTCGCGCTCTGTATTCAAACTTAATTCTCTGCGCTTTGCGCTCGCTCCTTATGTAAATGTACGAATTGTTCTAGAACATTTGCGTAACTTCGGCTCTGTTCCAGATCCGGAAACGGCAACATTGATTTCTTTGTAATACGGCGCGCTGAAACCTTTGAATCTTTCTCGAATTCTCCCGAAAGTGCCCTGCACTCGTCACTCCACCGGGCCGAGATAGGGTCGGCTTCAGGGACGATTGGATATCGGACGCTTCGCTAAGTACATAATGTTTGCTGATTTTGTCGGCAAACATTTAAATGTTACTTGAAGTTACTAAGTTGTTACTTTGATAACTTTGTTATACATTCTATCAAAAATGTACCGGCAATTTATTATTCAAAAAATCTGCTTAAAACGATCGTGAAAATTTTTTCTGTTGATAAATTAGAAACAACTATTTTCCATACTGACGCAGAAATTGAACGCGATCTGTCATTTAGCGTGTTTACAGTGCTCGATTTTCGATTTTTACAATGAGTAACATATCGAACGAAGAATTAGTCTAAATTTTTTTTATTGTAAATGGAATTTCGTGTGCAAAATCGCTGAAAATGTTAAAGAAAGCTTACAGTGAATCAAGTTCATCAAAAACACGTGTATATGAGAGGTAAAGTGCATCCAACCGCGGCAGAGATGTTGGGGAATATTTCCCTTGTTCTGGTCGGCTATCAACATCTTCAACTGAAGTCAACATCGATAAAGTGAAGGGAACGGTCATTGAAAATTGTCATTTGAGTTTGAGAGGGGATAGACAATGAACTTCCTGTTTCTCATGAACCAATTCGTACAATTTCAAATGATTATTTAGTTATGTAACGCATTGCCGCTCGACTAGTTCCAGAAGACCTGAATTCTCTTCAAAATAGAATCGCGTAAAGGTCGCTAAAGACATGCTGGAATGGGTCAATTCCGACCCCATATTCATGCAACGCATTGTAACTGGTGATGAGACATGATGGGTTTAAGAATTTCGCATGCAAACCACTCAGCAAGCTTAGGAACTGAACCGAAACCGAAAAAAAACAAGTTAACATAGATCAAGGTAATGTTGATCATTTTCTTCGAATTTTGCGGTGTTGTGACTGAATTAATGAATGAATGAATGATTTATTCGGTACGTAAGGCCACAAAAAAATGGATGTACACGTCAAGTGATAAATAACAAATAAATAAAACAATAACATACGAAAATACAAATAATAGGATCGAAAAAAGATAATTAAATCAAACTTCCAGAAATTCTGCTACAGTGTAATAACTCTTTGAAATCAATAGTTTTTTAACGTTTCTCCTAAATGGCTCATATGCCAGAACTCTGTACCTAACTGGCAATTTGTTGAAGAGTTTTGATTCCACATAAAGTGGTGACTTTTCGCTAGTTTGATGGAGCGTGGTTCTAAGCATATTTCCAGATCGAGTACTATAACCGTGGCTGGCCGAGTTCGTCTGCAACTCATTCAGATGTTTCTTAGTTAACAAGAGGACAGCCAACATGTAAATACAGGGAAAAGTGATAAATGAATTTTGCAGAAAATATGGTCTACAATTATCTGTAGGCTGTAATCCAAAAATTATCCGCATGAGCTTCTTCTGACACCTAAACACCCAGTCGCGTTTCGCCGAGTCCCTCCATAGAAATACATTACTAGACAGATGACAGTACGCTAAGGAATAATAAATTGATAACAAAGTCCTCTGATCCAGTACATCCCTCAATCTCACAATGGCAAAGTGAGCAGAATTGATCCTTCCTTTTGCACACCATCTATATGAACATCCCAACATAGGGTTTCGTCGATGTATAGCCCCAAAAATCGAGTTGAATATTACTACCATTCAACTGAAAAATTCTTCCTTGACCTGATTTGAGGGAGAACCTCATCCCAACAGTTTTGCTCTGATTCACCACCAGTCCGTTTGATCGACAACATGTGAAGAACCGCCCCGCCGCACTCTCCACTTTCGCAACAAGCTCTTCAGGAGTTTGCCACTGAGGTATCATCAGCAAACATAACCATAACATCACTTAGAATCACCTCGGGTAACTCGTTGACGAACGATAGAAAAATGAGTGGTCCCAGCACAGACCTCTGAGGAACGCCTGTACGCACTTCATAACTCACAGAATGTGAACTGCCCACCTTAAAGTAAGAAGACCTATTACTCAAATAAGATGTAAGCCAGTCCTGCATAACACCCCTGAATCCCAATGTATAACATTTATTCAGTATAAAGTTGAAAAACAAAACCTGCATGCAATTGAAAGATCGAAGAAAATTCCTGCTACTGTTAGACCCTGATCTAGATTATTGTAGACAAATTTCATGAATTTAAGAGTTGCTGTTTCGGGTGATCTCCCAGCTCTATAACCAGCAGATTATACTCTGCTAAAAAAACAACATTTTATCACAAAAGACTCTTTCCATCACTTTTGTTAGTGCGTTTAAGATCGAAACAGGCCTGTAGTTCATCAGATCGGTCTTGTAAATAGGTACAACAGCTGCCATCTTGAGCAGGGATGGAAAAACCCCCGTTCGGTTCAGCTATGACTTCTCCTAAAGCTTTTAATATCCTGGAAATGATCCCGTCGGGACCGGCGCTTTTAGTATTTTCCAAGACCGGAGGACAAATTTGACATATTTTTCGTCAATGGGACTGAAGAAAAAAGCCTTTCAAAAATTGTGTGAAATGTGCAGGTTTTTGGCCTATCATTGCCGAAATGTTTTCGAAGTTTGCACTAAGCGTTTTTTGAAAAGAAATCCACGAAGAAATCAGCTATCTCACTAGGGTTGTTGATCGTATTTCCTTCTTTGACAACTTCTTTTATATTCTGTGTCCTACCCTCACCCCCCAATGTACAGCCAACTATCCTCCATATCGATTTAGTTCTGTTCTCACATGAAGCAATCACGTTGTTATAGTATTCTCTCCTCTTAAGCCTAATAAAATTTTTATGTCTTTTTTTGGAAGGTCTGAAGATTAAAGAATATAACCTGTGCGTTATGTGGCGTTTGAGAGAACGAAAAACATAAAAGAGCATTCGCGGAGAGAACTGAAGTCAATTCTGGAAAAAGCGTTTGAACAATGTTTTGATAATTGGACTATTCTTCTTCGTGATTGGGTTATTTCGAGAAGATCTTACTTAGAAGGCGATACAATAAATCATCGACCAACTTACTTTTCAATACCATTTTATATACAGGAAGCTCAAAAATCAAGTGTCAACTCAATAAAAATTGTCAAAAAAACGTTTTTCTCAAATGGAGTACCAATTTTTTTCACTATTAGAACTGTATTTGAAATTAGTATTGATTGGTGGTAGGTTTCATTTCATTCAAGTTTTTATCAACCCTGTAATTCTTTTGGAAAGTTAAATCGTTAGTCCACGAAACATACCAACAGACAGACTGGAATTAATTCCGATGTTTTATGTAAGGTTGTATGAATTTGGACCATAAACATTTGAGAATTATTCAAAAATTGCAATGATTTGTGTATAGTTTATTTGTGAAATAAAATGGCAAATAAATAGTCAAACGATGATGTTAAGAATTTATTTATATTATAATTCATGGTCAATGTCAACGAATACTTAGTCGAATTTGAAGAAAAATAAACGGAAAGTAACCGAATTTACGACCAATTTGCAGAAAACAATATCGAAAATTGAAATCTAATTTTGTCACTTAGAGAAAAAAGGAAAGGTGTAGAGTTAGTTTCATTAACAACGATGAAGACATTGTAGTTACCGTCTTTGGTCAGTTTTATGCCAATCTGTATGCGTCATCACGTACTGCTGTTGCAGATTTGAAGATAGCACGGACATCAATTAATGAAATTTTCGACAAAAATAATTTCACCCTTACAAATTCTCATTAGTTTCATCGATAAATCCAGGAGATGCGGCGGTTAGGATTAATTTCTAAACGTTGATGTTTCACATTCAAGAAAACCCAGACTTCTTACGAACCATTATATGGACCGATGAATCCAAAATTCTGAGAGATAATTCTCATATCTGGGCCGTCGAAAAGTCACATCAAACACGGAAGCGAAATATTCAACATCGTTTCAGTTTCAATGAATTCATTTTAATGTACACAAAGCAATGTTAATATTTAATTTATGTAGAAAGTTTAAATGGTGTGAAATAATTAGAGACTTTAACGACATTTGTTTCGGAACTCCTCGGAATCTCCTATTGAATGCACATGTTTCATGTGGGTAACAATTGATTAGGGTTCCGGTCCATTGCACACCTCAAGTATCGGTAGAATTAACAAACTTGTTTGACGACAGTTAGATTAAAAGACTGGGTTAATGGAGTTATCCTTCAAAATCTCCGGTTTTACTCCTTCAGATATTTATCTATGGGGGCACCTAAAGAATAAAGTTTAGAGTTCGCCGATAAATTGGTGGAAGGATCTCGAATTAAAAGTGAGACGTCCTTTGATAGTGTCGATCCCAATTAAATGAAAAAGTAACTATGAATACATTGCGTTCCCAGATTAAAAATGTTTAGAAAACAATGGACGATTCAAACATTCAATTTGATTTCATTTTTACTACGTTCTTTATGTTTATAGTTTTTCAAATTTTATTTTTCATAAATGTTAGAAATTCTGTTTTATAATTCATGTCACCAAAACGACATAATCATCGTTTGAAGTTAGTTAACGTAACTCATTTCAGTTTTCAATAGTTCATAAGTGACAAAATTTGATTGTAATTTTCGAAATTGTTTTCTGCAAATTGGTCGTAAATTCGTGTACTTTTCGTAAAATGTTATGCAAGTTCGACATAGTATTTGTTGAAATTGACCATGAATGATAATATACTCGTTTGAGTATTTATTTTTCATTTTCTTTAATAAAAAGAACTATAAACGAACAAAATTAGCGTTATTGCTATTTTTAAATGATTTTCAAGCGTCAAACTTAGGCCGAAAATTCACATGTTCCACGGACTAATGATTCAATTTTTCGAAGGAACTGCAATATGCAGGATAGGAAAACCTAATATCAATCGAAACTTATTTAAGATACGATTCTAACAAGTAAATAAAAATAGGTATTCGTAACGTTTGACTATTTAGTTTTATTGAGTTGAAAATTGATTTTGAGCACCCTGTATATAAAATAATATCGGGAAATACGTTGCCTCAAAAAATAACACTTCTCGTTGAACTAAAGAAACGTTATAATCTTACTCGAATCTGAGTCAATTTTTTTAGGCAATGAAGACACTATAATTAAGAAAATTTTGATGAAAAGCATCATAGCTCGCTGGTGGTTAATTTTAGGTAGGCTAAATCTTAACAAACGATGCTTGAAAAAGTACACCAAGTCATTTGAAATAGCAAAGTTGTAGTCGATGTCCATTATAACCGGAATTGGTATCGCTCTGGAAACAATTACAAATTGTAGTATTCATTTACTATAATGCCAGAATTTGAAATTGATCGATTAAGCCGTTCCAAGATACTTCTTATTGGCCCTTTAGCGCTACTCCCATTATCGGCATTATTCTTTGTATGTTACATTCTGATAGCTCTAAATTGATTTATTTTTGGCATACCTACATTGTATTGTAACGATATCCAATCGTACCTGAAGCCGAACTTGTCACGGCCCGGCCAAATGACAAGTACGGGGCACTTTCGAGAGAATAAGAGAAAGATTTAAAGGGTTTCAGCGTGCCGTATTACGAAGAAATCAGTGTTGCCGTTTCCGAAAGGTTCTCGAACGAAGATCTGGAACAGAACCGCAGTTACGCAAATGTTCTATAACAATTCGTACTCGTATATAAGAAGAGAGCGCGAAGCGCGGATAATTAAGTTTAAATACAGAACGCGAATAAGTGGACAAAGTGTTAGAGATAAATTAAGCAGTATCGATTGTGTTATATAAATTAGTCATTTAGTTTAGTGTTATAATTGTTCAGTCTACGTGTAAATAGACTAGTAAGAGTTTTGTAACATTGAAGTGTTTGATTTGAACCCACAAATAATTTCAAGAACTGAGAAACGTTACAGTATGAATAATATCTTATGCTCCTTTTGTCTCATTTTGAACACATTCACTATTTCCTTCAAATTTCACGTTCACTGTCTCTGCCATATGGTTTTTCATGAGTTTCACTTTGGGCAAACTTTCTATTTATTTGGGATCTTTATATTTTGCCATCTTATTGAATATAGGGCGATATCATTTATTTAAAGTTTTTATTATAATTCTCAATACTTCACATTTATATTTAAATGAGTAATCGATAGAACTTTAGATAGTAAACGATTTAAACTCAAATGTAGCTTTCCAAAATTAAAGTTTATATTAAACAGAAACGACCAGAAAATAGCTTCAACGCTAAACTGTATCCCTCGATTTTATTATCATTAGTTTATGAATTACCTTCCACCAATTGGAAGCAAATTGATATTCTGAAAATTGAAATTTCAATCGATATTCAATCAACAAATATTCTGAACGAAATTAATAATTGTTTCTATTGGCACTAAGTAAATGTAACTGACTATAAATAAAAAGTGTACGTTCTATTTCTTGCCTTCTATGTACTGTTTGAAAAAGAAGACTCACCCTAATAAATATTTAGTTCTCTAGTTTTATGGAAAAGACTGGAGCAGGTCGATTTTGTATTTCATTTAAGCACCTTCTGATGAAGTTTAATCGGTTTTTTGATGACACTTACCGAAAATATGACGCCATTTTTTGGGTGGCAATATACTCTTGTGATGCATTGTACGTTCCTGAATTCTTATGGGTTTTCGTCGTTACAAAATGACTACCATTCAATACTGCAATTTCCCCTTGATGAGATTATAATAAACAATGCACTCTTTCTTGTCAAATCAGAAAAGAATCATAATTAAGGTTTTATTATCAAGAAATGAAATGAAAGAAAACTACAAAAATGGAATCAAAATGATAATGTTTTACAAGTTTTACCAACATAAAACATAACACTAAATGCTTAAAAAAGAATAGCAAAATTTAGATCCGTTTTGACGTTAGATTTGAAGTGAAATATATTTAAATAAATCCACATGTCAATCAGTGAAGAACAAACCTTAAAATTTTAAGCACGACAATGTTCGAGAATTTTCATTACAGTTATTTGAAAAATGACATGTGAAAGCTTGCAAATGAAGGTGATTCAAAATCTAAGAGCTTTGAGTTTGCTGTCATTTCTGCTCTACAGTGTTAGCAGCCTTAAAAAAAGAATTTGTCAGCTGACAGCTTAGGATTGAAAAATGGAACTTTGCTTGATAATTAAAAATGATGAAACTTTCCATTCAAAATGTAGTCAAAATAGTGTTTCAACTTGGTAAACCGTGAAGAAAAAATGGAAAATTCAGCAAACTGAATCAGTTGGAGAAGTTGAACAACCATCATTCAAAAACGAGTCGTTCAATATCAATATCGAAGAGAGTGTTCGTTGGAATTTGGAATGCAAGCTATTTTTTACAGCCTCCATTATTACACGTCCTAAATTTTAACTAGAATCTACAAAATGTTGTTTTCTCCGGAGCCATGTCTTATTTTGCCCTTTCAAAGTTTTTTGCAGTACACCACTGATCAGCATACAATCAATTTTTGTCATCTTCGTTTCATTTAGAAACTTTTTTAACACCTGTATTTTCTTCGTATCTCCAACCGCTCTCGAGCAAAAAATTATTAAACGATTGTATGCATTCGCTGAATTGAAAGCACTAAAAAAAATGACTAGGCTTTTATTTTTTTTATTTATTCATTTTAACAGTTGCTGAAGTTGAAGCAGTGTCAGTTCGAATTGTTCATTAAATTAACGATTAGTTTTGAGACGTTTGAAGTTATTGCTGTAAGAAGAATGGCTAAATTTACTAACAGAAACACAACAGAAGCTAGGCGATTATATCTGGTACGCTTTTCAAATCGAGTACCACCAGACAAGCGAACATTTTCAAATATCCACAGAAGGTTTAGGGAAACAGGTACTTTTACTGCAAGTAATCATTTAAAAGGTGCAACTCAAACTATGAGAACTCTAGATATTGAGGAAGCAGTTTTAAATTGTATCGATTTGAATCCTCATTTGAGCACAAGAAAAATTGGAAATCAGTTGAATATTTCACATGTTCTAGTTTGGATGATTCTCCACGACTTTTTATTATACCCGTCCAAACTCTACATCCTCGAGATTTTCCTTCAAGACTGAATTTCTGCCGATGGTTCTTTGATAAAATTAGAGAAAATGCTCATTTTGATAGTGAAATAATGTTCACAGACGAAGCTTACTTTTCGAGAACTTCTATCACAAATTCTTACAATAAGCATTATTGGGCTGAGGAAAACCGCCATTTGATTGAAGAATGTGCCACTTTTGAGGAGAAACATAATGTGGTTCATGCATGAGGGGCACCAGCCTAGAAGCTATATATATATATATATATATATATATATATATATATATATATATATATATATATATATATATATATATATATATATATATATATATATATATATATATATATATATATATATATATATATATATATATATATATATATATATATATATATATATATATATATTCTTTCGAAAAGAGAGGATTTACAGAAATTTGAATAATTGTATTTACAATAAATGCTTATATCTATAATTTTGGTGTGTCAGAAAAAAACACAAGTGTGAGCTCAGGAAATGTAGCAGAGGAATCATACTATCTTGTATATGATTCAATAAACGAATGAAAAAACCTGAGTAAAAAACTCGTTTCCCTGTCGCTATTGCACTAGCAATAGCTTGTCTGTTTATGTTGTGTTAGTGTCGTGTGTACAAAAAGAGTATCAAAGATTTTTCTGCTTAGCCGCTTCATTCTCTCTTGCATTTCATGATTTCCAAACAAAGACAAGGGTGAAAGGAAGGGGGTTTGGGACATAAATCTAACAATGGAAAAAGAAAACCAGCAGAAAAATATTTCAACAATCATACTTCTTATATGTCTAAACAAATCTAAGAAAAGATTTTACATATCAAGCAAGGTCATAAAAAGGACTAAGCAGATATTAAAAAAATACATAACCTGCGATATTTCCTCAAATTCCCTCTCTGTTTGATTGAGAGAGTCCCGATGGCCAGGTTCAGTCTTCCAAGTGATGCCGATTATGATCTATAGATGTTTTAGAATCATTATGGACCCAATAATTTGGGTTGACATCGCCCATATATTATTTCTTCTATAACTTGTTTAATTTAGAGAGAAATTTGCGAAAAAAAAATTTTTTTTAATTTAGCGAATAACATACAATTTAAATAATTCAAAGTCAATAATTTTTCACTCGAAAACGGTTGGAGATACGAAAAAATAACAGGTGTCAAAAAATCTAAATTGAACGAAGATGACGAAAATCGATTGTACGATGATCAGTGGCGTACTGCAAAATAGTGTGAAACGGCAAAAGGAGACATGGCCTGTGAAAAATAGGTTGCATTCCAAATTTGGGATGAATATCTCAAACTTCAAAGAAAAAAACAATTTTTTCCGGAAATTTCAACACCCTGTAGCTCCGTGACGAAGCTTTTGCGGATCTATGTTTAAAAACTTTTTTCTTAGAATCGCACGTAGATTTATCCCCTCAAGTTGTGACATACTATTATGTAACACCCTGTATAATTGCGAAAGTTTCCTTCATAAATGATCACTTAATGATACGTTGCAAACTACAAAACCGTTATTATCTATATGTATGCAGAAGCAGACTGCAAGTTTCGACGAGTCTATGAAAAAGGTTTCTGTTAAAATGAAACAAAGAAGCCGACATTTCGAATAAGCAATATATCCATTCAAATACAATACTAAGGATTGTCTAGCGCCAGACCCGTCTGCAAACGACTCTCCTACTCACTCATTCTAATCGTATTGTTAACGCTTTTAGTTTACTCGTACAATACCTATTTGTCATTTGATAGTTGTTGTAAGTAGGACCAAGTCAATTTTCGAAACCTTGAAGCATAATTAGTTCATTGCATTAAATCGTTTAGTTCCATTCAGTTTGAAACATTATATCTCAACTGATTCGTTGCAAGGAATTTTATTTTGTTTTCTTTCTACACACATGAACTCTCGTGAATGTTGAAAAATATTTATTTTCATACTTCTAATTGGATGACGCGAATTTATTTCGAACACTCGAAAATAGAGCTAGAAAGAGTCTTCGTAAACTTTCGTCGTGTTTTCTAAGTTCTCCTGATTATGGAATCAATTGGGATTTTTTCGAAAATATATTAATATTGTTGAAAACTATTTGTGAGAAATGTCATTTCTTAAAGACCTTTCAGAGAGTTATAAAATTTCATTTTCATTATTACAATCTCAAATATCAAATACGGTAGATTAATGATCTATTGTGTTTGCTGATTCATGTAATAATTCCTCAGTTGAAATAAGGAAGATTTGTCGAATAACTTTTTTCAAAACTCTTCTTTTCGAATAATTAATTGATTTCACCGTTACGTGATAGTTCCTCACTTTATCGCATCCTAATAAATGGCGTTAATTAACTTAGAAACAGCATTATTGATGGTTTCAAAACTATTCCAAATAGCCCTGGAATTTTTCGAAGGGATTAGCCAGTATCTCAGAACATAGTGTGAAAAAAAAGGATTTTTTCTAGAAGAGGAAAAGAAATAAAAAAATCTACTAAAAGAGGCGTGAAAAACGATTTCATGATCAAATTATTCTTTCCAAAGAATTCTAATGAAAAACGAGGTTTGGGAATTTCACGCAGTTCTAGAAAAGGAGAATAGAATATATATATATATATATATATATATATATATATATATATATATATATATATATATATATATATATATATATATATATATATATATATATATATATATATATATATATATATATATATATATATATATATATATATATATATATACGATGATTACTCAGAAATGGAGTATTAGTAACATAATTTTGCAAAATTACAACAAATTTCGAAAACCACTGAGTTTTAATAAAACATAACTTTGATTTGTTCCTCAGAAACTGTATATATATATATATATATATATATATATATATATATATATATATATATATATATATATATATATATATATATATATATATATATATATATATATATACACATATAGAGGGGTTTTACCCCGACCAGTTGCCTATATATCTGTTCATGCAATCAAACTGATTTCATGAAAAATATAAATCCACCACCCGGTAATTAATACCATTGCCAGGCAATGATTATAATCAAAACTTATCCTGGAGTAATTATATATTAGGATAACGTTAAATGTTATGAGAATATATCAATCTACCAGAATATATACATACTATAGCATCATCAATGATATCAATGTACCAACGAGTAGTGTCAGAGGCTTTCTCCCCGGAAAAATCCAGTGTACGGACCTTAGTCAAGTAACACTGAATGTTACTCATTAATAGTTTCCTTTGTGTGAAGTGGTGAACGATCGAATAGAATACTGCTCTGAATATAAATATGACAAAATTGTCAGTTAATTAAATTACATTTATATAAACGAATAAATAAAATACGAAAAGAGATTCTGAGCAGTATAAACTAAAGAAAACCTATGATTCTACCTCATTATTATTTTCGGAAAGAAACCTACGAAGAATATTACAACATTTGATGACTGTTATCTTTTGTAACTGTTCAAACAAATTTTTCTTCAGACCCAAAATCTCAATACTTTTGGGAAGATTTCTAGGAATAACGCCTGTTGTAGAAATAATAATCGGTAGAATAAATATTTTCTTCATTTTCCACAATTTTTTAATCTCGTCGCAAGCATCATACATTTAGAAATTTTTTCATTGTATTTATTTTGTATATTATGTGTGTCGGGTATAGCAATATCAATTATATATGTTATTTGATTCTGTTTATCAATAAGAACGATATCTGGTCTATATATATATATATATATATATATATATATATATATATATATATATATATATATATATATATATGGCCCACGAGTCATTGGAAGCAGCATAATGCCAAGAAAACGACGGATTTTGAAATTTTTTTTCTCGAAATATGATACAGCTTCTGAGGAACAAATCAATTGAAATTCAGTGGTTTTCGAAAAATTTGAGATTTTTCGAAATTTGATGATTTTACTGAAATTTTTTTTTCTTCTCTCGTTGTGACTTTCCGATTGTGATTTTGCAAAAATTATGTTACTAATACTCCATTTCTGAGTAATCATCGTTGGGAAACTCTGAAATTGATACAGAGTGCACAGTACAAAATTTCCGATTCCGCCTTTCTTCAAGCCTCATTTTTTCAATTTTTTCAAATGACACACCCTGTATCTCATACTCTGTAATGATCGGTTATTTTTAAACCTATCGAACGATAACCACGGTTTCCTAGATTTCTCAAATTTTCCGATATTTTGTTTCTCAATATTTATCTTGAAATATTTTCCTTCGTTTTTGAAGAGGGGTGCATGCCACTCGATAAGACAAAACAGGAGTTTGTACGATGTGCTTCCCAATACACCAGTTTCAAGGTCATGAGTCGAAAGAAATATCTAATATATATATATATATATATATATATATATATATATATATATATATATATATATATATATATATATATATATATATATATATATATATTCTTTTGAAGGGTTTACAAAATTCGAATAATTGTATTTACAATAAATGCTTATATCTATAATTTTGGTGTGTGTCAGAAAAAAGACAAGTGTCAGCTCAGGAAAATGTAACAGGGGAACCATACTATCTTGCGCATGATTCAATAAACGAGTGAAAAAACCTGAGGAAAAAACTCGTTTCCCTGTCGCTATTGCACTAGTAATAGCTTGTCTGTTTATGTTGTGTTAGTGTCGTATGTACATAAAGAGTACCAAAGATTTTTCTGCTTAGCAGCTTCAATTCTCACCTTGCACTCCATGATTTCCAGACGAAGACAAGGGTGAAAGGAAGGGGGTTTGGGACAGGAATCTGTAACAATGGAAGAAGAAAACCAGCAGAAAAATATTTCAACAATTAAACCTGACTCTTATATGTCTAAACACACTTGAATTTAAGAAAAGATTTTACATAGCAAGCAAGGCCATAAAAAGGACTAAGAAGATAATCAAAAAGTACATAACCTGCGAAATTTCCTCTTTCGCGGAGATGTTCTTCTGTCGCAGTGTGATTCTCCTAAAACATAATCACTTCCTTGTTCTTACTTGCCAGTTTTGAAGTATAATCGCAAAATCCCTTCAATATTCAAACTCAACAAAACAATTCCCTCTCTGTTTGACCGAGAAAGCCCCGATGGCTAGGTTCGGTCTTCTAAGTGATGCCGATTATGATCTATAGATGTTCTAGAATCATTATGAACCCAATAATTTGGGTAGACATCTCCCATATATTATTTCTTCGTGGTTTTTGTTTAATTTAAAGAAAAATTTGCGAAAAAAATTTGACAGTCGTTTTAAAAATATGACAAATGTCATATAAAAATACTGACAAGTCTCTTATTGAACTGGAGATTTCTGAAGAATTCCTTGCGTCTTTTAGCGAAG
This sequence comes from Cryptolaemus montrouzieri, assembly GCA_013387265.2. Taxonomy (NCBI): domain Eukaryota; kingdom Metazoa; phylum Arthropoda; class Insecta; order Coleoptera; family Coccinellidae; genus Cryptolaemus; species Cryptolaemus montrouzieri. The sequence goes on along the minus strand of JABFTP020000083.1, from coordinate 234,709 downwards.
AAAAGATTGAAATCCATGTTTTATGTTATTTGACAAATCTTTCGTATTTTAGTTGAGAAATCACAAATTGTAGTTGGAAACGCCTGTATAATTTCAATAGCTCGAATTTCTCGAATTTGTTCAGCACTGATTATATTAACTTTTTTGTCGAATTCAGATCTGTCTAGCCAAACTTTTCTATAAAAAGTTCCTTTATGCTACGTTAACTAGAAGATTTCATATCTTTGTTAAATATTTAACTTCCTCGAGTTGTTCAGGGATATAAAATATCATGCGTTCAACGCTATGCTATTGTGAAAAAAACGATAGATATGATGCAATAGAAGATAGTTTTTAAATTATACCAAGTGGCATTCAAACTAACAGGAAAAATCATAATATCCTCCAGAATATTTGCACATTTATTATAGAAAGTAATCTGAAGTGATTGTATTGAGACAACAGCGGTTAGTGGTAATGATTGATGCAGATTTTAATCCCCGTTATTCGTCATCCTGATATTCTATGAAATGATATTAAACAACACACTCATTTTCATTCAATTTTCTTTCATATCTACTGAATGATATAGAAATATCACTGATGAAAGCAATTTCTCATTAATGAATTGTGATAACTGTCTGCGCTCATCATAATTCCTAAAGTTGTACAGATTAGGAAGGTATAACATGAGTTCGAATAATGTATGACATCATATGAAAGTATTATTAGAAAAATTTGATTCATTCGAATATAAATTCAGTGAGAACGGAGTTTATACATTCAAAATATTTATTTTTCATCCAAATTTATTATATCGCCTTCAGAGTAGCCACCTTTCGTAATAATTCATTTACGCCAACAAACTATCCGATAATCAAAATATTTTACAAACGCCTTTTCCGGAATCGACTTAGTTCTCGCCGCGAATTCTCTTTCAAGTCTTCTATCGATTGAAAATGGGTACCTCGAAGTGGCAATTTGAGTTTTGGAAAAAGTCGGCCGGAGCCAAATCAGGTGAATATAGTGGTTGTTCGATGATATTTGTTGGGTTTTGCAAATACAAGTAAACGATGATTTCTACTAAAATATATCATTAAATGCTTGACGCGTTTCGATACACAGTATCTTTATCAAGAGCGAATGAATACTACAAATATATCTTACTAACAAATTTTTATATATACTAAAGGGGCAATCCACTCAGAGCTATCCGTACTTGAACTAATGTTTAGGAAATAAATTTAATAAGGGTGAGTTATTTATGTCTACCTGATCATTAAGAATTTCCGATGATTACCTAAATCTGTCAATTTCAAGTACTTCCAGAAGGTTGAGTTTTATACCTCCATTCTCAGAATGTAGGATTTTAAATTCTGAATTGAAAGAGTGACCATTTTCCTTATAATGATTTGAATAATTTGAATCGATTTTTCCATTGATGAAACTGCGTTTATGTTCAGAGATTCTAACATTAAAATTTCTTCCTGTTCTACCTATATAAAAACAATTGCAATCTGCACAATGCAATCTATAAACACCTGATTTATTTTCTTTATTAATTGCAGATTTATAAATCCTGATAAATGAACCTAAATTTGTTGATGTTTTGAACGCTATATTTAAATTTTAATTTTTAAGAAGGATTTCACATTATTGCTAATATTGCCTATATATGTTAAACTATTGAATTCCTTGTCTTGGTGTTCACCGATTGGATATACATATATGTTGTAAAGCTAATTTTGTTTTTTCTTATGTAATATGCTGCTAACTAAATTTGCATCATAACCATTATTTAGTGCCATCTGTTTTATCAAATTCAATTCTTTGAAATAATTATCATTAGACATCGATGTGTTCAAGAGTCTATGTATATAGCTGTTAAATGCTGCAACTTTATGTTGGTAAGGATGTGCCGATGTATAATGAATTGTGATATCTGTATGAGAAGTCTTATGATGAATTGAAAACTGATGTTTATTAGTTGATCTTGTCATTGTGAGGTCTAGGAAATTGATCGAATTGTTCTGTTCTATTTCAGAAGTGAATTTTATTTTTGGGTGCAGGTTGTTGATGAAATTTTCGAATACAGTGAACTGTCTGTTTGTTCCTGTGAAACACACAATAATGTCATCGACACATCGATATCAATATAGGAAATTTTTACTAAGCGGGTGTTTACGAATAGTTTTTTCTATGTTATCCATGAAGATTTGTGCTAAAAGAGGGCTTAAGGGGTTTCCCATCATAAGTCCCTCATCACTTTTATAAAAACAATCGTTAAATAAAAAATAATTTTGAGATATGCAAACATCTAATAAAGCCATAATGACGTATTTAATTCGTGGATTCGTCATATTTTGTGTTAACAAATTATTGATTATATTATACGGATCTTTCGTTGTAAAACAAATTCTTGACATTAAAAGAGACTAACTTTGCATTACTTGGAATGACATATTTTCTATTTTTCTTATCAAATCATTTGAATTACGAATAGAAAAAGACGGTTCAAAATTACAAAATTTTTCCAGAATATGTATTTAAAATTTGGAAATCTTGAATGCTGGGGCATGTGGAAATAATACCACTGGTCTTATTGGATCCATTTTTGTGCAATTTAACTAAAGAATAAAGTTGAGGTGGTAAAGGATTCGGTAAGATAAGTTTAAATTTTTCGCTATCTGTAATGATGGATTTTGAATTCTCAACGACTGTCTTCACTTCCTTATTGAATTTATTAGTTGGATCTCGGGATATAACTGAATAATTAGAATCATTAATGAAATCTAATGTTTTGGAAATATAATCTTGTATATTCATCGCTATAACTATATTGCCTTTATCGGCTTTTGTGAAAATAATGTCATTCGATGTTGATTTAACTTTTATATTTTTGATTAATATGTGAGCTCTAATTGGTCGATTAAGCTTTTTTAGGTATTCTTTCTTAATCACGGACGCAATTTGGTGTTTCAGAGATTCAAACACAATATTTATCCTAAACATCATACATCGAACAGATACGAAAAAATTGTGTCAAAAAAGTTTCTAAAATGATCGAAGATGACGAAAATTGATTGCAAAAAAGTTTGAGAGGGCAAAAGGAGACATGGCCTTGGAAAAGAAAACAACTTGTAGATTCTTGTTAAAGCTTAGGACGTATTATGATGGAGGTTGTAAACAAAAGCTTGGATTCCAAATTTGGGCTGAAAGAAAAAACCAATTTTTTCCGGAAATTTCAACACCCTGTAGTCTTTAAAAGCTCTCAATTGTTTACTTGTAGCTGTATATGCCAAACTCAAAAGGCATCCCTCGTACATTAATTTGTCGTTGAATAAAGTGTTATTTCAAAAAAATAAAAACGGAATTTCGTTCCATATGGTGTTAGATATTAATGTCTTAACATTTTGCCATGTGTGTGATGAATACTGCAAGATGTTATTGTTCAAAACTTCTTCGTAGAACGGGCTGACGTTTTTATTCTGCCTTATGAAGATTCTGACAAAAAATAAATTAATTAAAATTAAACGTAGAAGAGATTTATTTCTATGATAAATGAGCAACTTGCCAAAGTAAAGTTCACTGGACTGATTATTCTAAAATATTAAATGTTAAACTGCATAACTGATTGAGAAATCAACAATTTGAAAATGTTAATCAGGAAATCAATTAATGGAATACCTAAATTTCATTATCTTGTAACATCTAATCAATTCACAGATTCTATTTTTGGATTAAAACTTCAGTTATCTTCGAAATTCATCTTTTCTCGCATATTTTAACGATTGGTCCAGATTCCATGCATGCTCCAATAACTGGATACATAATCAAAGAAGAATGAAAAGAATACATTTCGGTTTGCTTTAATATTATTACATTTGAGGAAATTCGCTCGATGATGGGTTAAAGGAATTTAACAAATCAAGTGAATGAAAAAAATGCAAGAAAAAGTTCCAATAAGAATGCAAAGGAGCTGTTGTACATTTTTCATTCAAAAAAGAAGCAATACATTCTGTTGAAAAAGTAACAGGAATTATTATTTGAAAAAATTTGTTTAAAACGATTGTCGAAATTTTTGTTGTTGCTAAGTTGGCACAACTGTTTTCTACAGGATATCCCAAGTTTAGTGGCCTATTAGTCGTTTATGGAGAATTATAATGATTCAGTTGATCCGAAACTCTATTTCTAAAATATATTCACTTCAATGGCACTTCCGATTATATCGGAAGTGCATACCAACTTTGTTATTCAATATAGAACACCCTGTATATTGATGACTGTTTTGATAACACTTGTTATTCCATATACAAAAACACCTGAAACATAAATCTAGCTTGTTAGGTTCATGAAATATTCTAGTTTTACTCGAAAATTATCGATTTTTTGCTTTTCGAAAAAATGTATATATCTCGAGAACAGCGTCAGTATACAGAGTGCCCTTTTTCCGCCGCACATTACGAAACGAAGATTCATCGAAATCAGTTTACAGTTGTTGTCAAAAGTCAAATTAAAAAAAAAATATCAAAACGAATTATACTCTATTTTCTTAAATTTCATAATAATTGTTCAAAGGGATGACCATGATATGATCGGACCACCTGAATCAACAACTAAAATTTCAGAACGATGGCATCATTAGTTCCTCATAAACGTCAAATAGGCCACCCAACTTGGGATACTCTGTACGAGGGTGGATTGATTAGTTTCCGGCCTGACCAAGAAAAACAACGTTTTCAAGATTTTTTTATTTCTCAACATAATCTCATTTAAGGCTAATACATTTCTCATAGCGGTGTTCTAGTCTAGTAAGGCCATCTCTATAGGCTGATTCGTCAAGTTCCTCAAAATACCCATTTACAGCTTCGATTACTTCTTCATTGCCCGCAAATCTCTTACCGCCAAGCCATGTTTTGAGGTTAGGAAACAGATAATAGTCACTCGGGGCTAGGTTTGGAGAGTAGGAAGGGTGCGGCATCAATTCAAACATCAGATCATAGATTTTAGCCATGGCAACGTGCGAAGAATGCGCTGGTGCGTTATCGTGATGTAACAAATTTTTTTCGTCGCCAAATGAGGTCCTTTTATTTGCACCTCGTGGCTAAAACGTTGCAATAAGTAATATTGACCAGTGATAGTTTTACCATTTTCAAGTTAATCAATGTCTATAATACCTCTTGCATCCCAAAAAACAGTAGCCATAACCTTGTTTGCCGATAGAATTGTTTTTTCCCTCTTCGGAGTTGGTTCCCCTGTTCCAATTCACTGTTTAGACTGTTGTTTGGTTGAGGAGTTTCGTCAACAGTAACAAATCGACGCGAAAATTCGCTTGAATTAAGCTCATACAGCGCCAAATTGGCGGCAGAAATAATTTTTCGAATCAATTTTTAGTAAACGCGGCAACCATCTTGCACAGAGCTTTTCCATATGCAAACGTTGTTGCAAAATATTTTGTAAGCTTTCATATGACATCTTACAGGTCTAAGCTATCTCACGCATTTTTGATCTGCGGTCTTCCAGCACTATTTCATGAATTTTTTCGATCATATCAGGAGTTGTGATTTCCACGGAGCGTCCTGAGCGTGGCTCATCGAGGTGCTCACACGCCCCATTTTAAACTCGAAAACCCACTGCTTAACGGTTGAATATGATAGGGAGGATGTCCCCAGTGTTGAATCGATCTCTTTAATTTCCTTCGGCGTTAACCCCTTCATATAAAAGTATTTGGTGACAGCACGCTTTTCGAATTTTTCATGGCGATCGGACTGAAACTATACCTACAAGGTATCTAAGGATGGCACTGTAGAAAGCCACCTCCGAAGTAGGCCTAGTGGCGCCATCTCTTGGTCAGGCAGGACACTTATCAATCCAGGCTCGTTCACTGACTCTTAGTTTGAACGAGATCTGTCATTCAGTTTGTTTACAGTGCTCGATTTTGTCAGTTCTCACAAATGTGTTTTGCGATTCTTACAACGGATAAAAATATCGAAATTGTCTCAAATTTTGTATTGCTAATGGAATTTCATGTGTTGATCCGCTGAAAATGTTATAGACGGCTTGTGGTAAATCGACTTTATCAAAAACACATGGTGCAGTGCATTCAATAGCGGCCGAGAGATGGTAGAAGATTTACCTCGCTCTGATCGGCCATCAATATTTTCAACTAAAGTTAATATCGATTAAGTGAAGAAAATAATAATTGAAAATCGTCATTTAAGTTTGAAAGGGATAGACGATTAATGAATTCGTACTATTTTAACCGATTGGTTGGGTATGAATCGCGATGCTGCTAGACTAGTTTACTGAATTTTCTTCGAAATTTGAATTGTGTAAAGGTCGCTGAAGACATGCTAGAACGAGTCAATTCGGACCTAAGCATCATAAAACGCATTGTAATAGGTGATGAGACATGAGTTTATCAATTTGACATGCAAATCAGTCAACAAGCTTCGGAAGAGCGTCTTCTAATTGAACCAAAACCGAAAAAAACACGTCAAAATCGAACATAGGTAATGTTGACTGTTTTTTTTCATTATCACGGTGTTGTGTACTCAGAATTCTAGCCAGAAGAATATTACCTGAGCGTTATGCGGCGTTTGGAGAGCAAACAAGACTATCATTGTTGAAAACCATCTCACTAAACTATCATTGTGAATGAATTTCTCACCAAACACTCAACATATACTATCGAAAAAACACCGTATTCATCAACCGATACGGCTCCGACCGACTTTTTACTTTTTCCACAACTCAAATGACCACTTCGAGGTACCCGTTTTGAATCGATAGAAGGCATAAAAGAAAATTCGCAATGAGAACTTGAGTTGATTCCGGAAAAAACGTTTGGAAAATGTTTCAATGATTAGATCATTGGTTGGCGTAATAGGAATAGGCTAACTTTGAAGAAATGTATGTCTCAAAAATTATTTGGAGAAAAAGATCGAGTTAATATTCTATAGATACAAGACTGCTTGATGTATACAGTGCGTTCCAATGAAAACGAACCACGATGAATAACTCGACTAGTTTGATCTTTGTGTCGATTTCCTGAACCAGGTCGATTTTTGATTGGTGGGGGCATTTTCGGTTACAGGTTTCGTTCTCCCTACAACCCCTGGTAGCTTTCACCCCAAATTTTTGAATAGGCAAAGGAGGTCTTGTGATACATTTTCGAAAGGGTGATTCATTTCTCTATACGACCACGTAATTATTAAGAATTGTTTATTGGCATCCCGAATTCAGGCGATAAATTATTCGGAAAGTTTACTTTCTAAAATAAGATGTGACGAATCGAAATCGAGAATTGTTTGGAAAAATTCCAAGTTTTTATCAATCCGTTCAATCTTTGTTTCAAAAAACACTTATTCAGAATCGATTCTGTGGGTTCAGAACAAACTTTCTCTCTCATTTTAAGGTTTGCGCATCATCCCTACTCCTGTCAACTACAACCCGGAAAATGAGAAAGTGATTGGCTCTTTGGAAATTTTAACCGAACACCCTTTCCATGTTTAAACATTTTTTCAAGATCTGGTAGATTCATTTATTTTTGGATATTCGTTAAAACACAGGTTTTCACGAATTAATTTTCCTTGAAAATCGATGACAGCGATTATTTGCAGTATTTCACATAGCTGCAGTACTAAAACAGTGAAAATGAGACACCTGTACAGCTCCTTACGCAACCAATTAGGAGAATCCATGGGACCTCACGTTCTCGAGATTCGTTACATTACATAATAGTATGTCACAACTTGAGGGGGTAAATCTACGTGCAATTTTAAGAAAAAAAGTTCATATAAACATAGGTCCGCAAAAGCTTCGTTACGGAGCTACAGGATGTTGAAATTTCCGGCAAAAATTGTTTTTTTCTTTGAAACTCCTGCAGTTTCTGAGATATTCATCCCAAATTTGGAATGCAAGCTAGTTTTCACAGCCTTCATCATTAAAAATCCTAGATTTTAACTGAAATTCACAAGAAGTTTTCTTTTCCGAGGACATGTCTCTTTTGGCCCCTTCAAACTGTTTTGCAATACGCCACTGATCAACGTACAATCAATTTTCATCATCTTCTTTCAATTTAGAAACCTTGTTGACACCTGTAATTTTTTCGTATGTCCGACCATTCTCGAGCAAAAAATTATTAAACGATTGTATGCATTCGCTGAATTGAAAGCACTTCTAATTAAAAAAATGACTAGTAGGCTTTGATTTCTTTCATTCATTTATTTATTTTGACAGTTGCTAAAGTTGAAGCAGCGTCTGCTCGAATCGTTCATTAAATTAACGATGAGTTTTAAGAAGTTATTGCTGTAAGAAAAAATGGCTAATTTTACTAAAGCCGAATTGGCTAATATCCATTACATGTACAGTCTAACAAACGGAAACATAATAGAATCTAGGCGATTATATCAGGTACACTTTCCAATCGAGTACAAGAAAAATTGGAAATCAGTTGAATATTTCACATGTTCTAGTTTGGAGGATTCTCCACGACTTTTTATTGAACCCGTTTCATATTCAACGCGTCCAAACTCTACTTCCTCGAGATTTTCCTTCAAAATTGAATTTCTGCCGATGGTTCTTAGATAAAATTAGAGAGAATGCTCATTTTTATAGTGAAATAATGTTCACAGGCGAAGCTTACTTTTCGAGAACTGCTATCACAATTTTTCACAATAATCTTTATTGAGCTGAGGAAAACCCCCATTTGATTGAAGAATCTCATCGTCAAGAACAATTCTCACTGAATGTCTGGGTCGGAATAATTGGAAATTATTTGCTTGGGCCTTTTTTTTGCCTAAGAGACTAAATGATACAGCTTATCGGCAATTTCTTGAGAAGGAGCACATTTCAGTGGGAAAGCTAGGGAATTCTTGAATAATACATTCAACAACCGATGGATAGATCGGGGTGGGTCAGAACCATGGCCACCTAAGTCCCCAGATTTAAATAGTTTAGACTTTTTGTTATGGGGATATCTCAAAAGTTTAGTTTATACCACTCCAGTGAACACTGTAGAAAAATTGAGAAATCGAATAATAACCTCTTGTGACACGATAAGAAGTACCCCAGGAATATTTCAAAGAGTGCGTGATAATATGCGAAGAAGGACAGAGGCCTGTATTTTTTAGGTGGAGGACACTTCCAGCAATTTATTTAGTTTTTAATTGTTCTTTCTTTTAGTTTGATATTGAATAAGTATAAGTTGAGTCTCAGAAAACGAGTAATCAAAATAAAAGCAAATTTTGGGCATACCTATCGAGTATTTCCATTATTTTTTTCTTATTTATCGAATAACATTTCAATTCAAATAATTCAAATTCAATAATTTTTCACTCGAATACGGTTGGAGATACGAAAAATTACAAGTTTCAAAAAAACTTTATAAATTGAACGAAGATGACCAAAATTGATTGTACGCTGATCAGTGGCGTACTGCAAAAAAGTTCCAAAGAGCAAAAGGAGACATGGCCTCGGAAAAGAAAACACCATGTGAATTTCAGTTGAAATCTAGGAAGTGTAATGATGGAGGTTGTAAAAATAGCTTTCATTCCAAATTTGGGCTGAATGTCTCAAAAACTGCAGGAGTTTTGAAAAAAAAAATTTCCGGAAATTTCAACACCCTGTAACTCCGTAACGAAGCTTTGGCGAACCTATGTTTATATGAACTTTTTTCTTGAAATTGCACGTAGATTTACCTTTTCAAATTGTGACATACTATTATATAACATCCTGTATAAATAGATTTGTTTCCAATAAGAGAAATTAAAGTCTTCTTTGAATTGAGGAAAGTTCATACTTTCTCATAACACGTAACCCACAAACAATTATCATGGTATTGTTCTTGAAATAGGATAACTTTCTGTCATTTACTACAATTTTTTTTGCAAGGAAAATATTAATTTTCATTGACTTCTCCTTAATCGATTTATACATGTCTATTACATCTGTAAAAACTGCCAGCTGAAAGCATATCTTGAAATAAAATTAATATTGTGAAATTTTCAAGCTCAAATCGACGGTTAGATATTGTAATCGAAATTTAAAATTATTTCTGGGTTGGAGTCCGGATGTTGCGAACAGTTCCGTTGAGCAGAGATTACGATAGACCCATAAGGTGTGAGTAGACGGAAATTACTAGTTTCATTCTGACAATTATTACGATAAAAATTCATTGTTTATTCGATTTATTCCTCATCAATTTTATCGTATGTAAATAATTCAATATAATCTTTCAGGACTGAGTGAAATATTTGATGATTTAGTTTTCGCAACAATCTAATTTCCTCCCAACTTATTTTACGAGTAGGTTGCAAATGTTTTCAATTGAATCTGAACGGTGAATTTTTATTACAAGATTTTATGTAGTGCCGCCAAAAATATGAATTGCACTAGTAATGTGTTTGTTTTCAATCAAAAATGAAAATTCGTTGACGGGGATGCAGACAAAGGTAATACCTTTCTTTCGAGGTATCACTCGACCCATCTAACCTCTTCCAAATTTTCAAGGTTGGTCACCCCTGCTCTAGGGGTTGAAATTCGAGATGAGGATGGTACTTGATGATGACTGCCATTCATCAACATGGATCTGTTCCATTTCACTTCACTGAAACTTGAATAGTCTCAGGGAAATAGTCTTCCCTATCTTTCAGTTGCTCACCCTGTATCTTTTACAGTTTTCAATTCAAAATGGAAATGCGTTCGAGGCAATGTAGACAAACATACCACCTTTCTTTTGAGTTATTACTCGACCCATCTTCCCTATTCAAAATGTTCAAGGATTGCAACCCCCGCTTAGGGGGTTGATATTTCAGGCAAGTTTTGTACCCCAAAAGATGTCCCCCTTGAAACATAAATTGATCTGTTTATGCGTTTTGATCAGAAATGAATATCTTGGTAGATATAGCCTCTGTTTAGTTTTCGTTGAAGCACCCTGTATTTATATATCCAGTCAGATAGTGTCATTTTATTCACTATCATCATTCTCATATGACATGTTCTGGCACGACTAAGTATAGGTTAGATTATCATTTGAATCCAGAAAACAAATCCTTTGAACCTTTTGGAATAAAATACAAGGTGGAAAGCTGAAAAGAAACGAGCACTTGTTCGTACAATTCAACTCAATAAATTGAAAAGTTTTTATTGAAACTGTACGAGACAATGGATTATCTTTATCTAGTATTGCATCTTTTTATATAGGGTGCGCCAGAGAAAACCGAACAATTTTTTTTCCGTTATAACTTTCGCAATTTAAGAGCTAGATCATTCGTTCTTACTTCATTGGAAAGCCAAAGCACTAAGTTTTCAGAAATTGTATCGAGACTTCACTTCCGGTGAAATCCAATATGATGATGAAATGGCAATATGGAATTTCATTCGAGAATGAGTAATATTTCAAGATCGCTGGAATTTTTTTCTCACGAATGAGGCATTTGGGCGATAATTTAGTCCTTTCTGAACAATTTGACATGTTGATCTTAAAAATATTTCAAGAATTGGTAAAAAAGTAGGGTGAAGAATTTTTTTCATTCTGATTTTCAGCTAAAATCGAAATATTTTTTCACCTCATGGCGTTGGCACTCCTGAATTGTCGTGTTCTTCATGGATGTTCTAGGAAGACAAAGAAGTATTTCTTACTAAAACCAACCTAAAATTTGATTTCAGTTCGAATTCAAAATGGCCGACTTCCTCAAATATTAACAATTTTCTCGCGCATTAAAAAACATGAACATAGATTGCATGAATTGACTATATGATAAACAAGAAATAATGAAATGTCATCGAGTTTTAACCGACACCTGGTTTGAAGTCGAATTTTATCTTGGTGTTGCTTGTTTTTGACGCTCGAAATTGTTGACAATGGTTTTAACAAATGAGAGTGAACGTTTCATTGAATGTTTATTTGTGCGTGGCTATGCTTCTAGGCAAATATTACCCAATTTCCAGCCCCTAATTACAAAAGTACAATCTATGATCTTAAGGAAAATTTTCGGACAACAGGGTCATTAGGAAGAAGATCAGGATGACTATTTCCCAAATATCTCAGACATGCCAACTGTTAAAAACAGCTTCGAGAATAATAATACGACATGATTTTGTTTAACAAATTACTTGAGTAAAAACATTCAACAAAAAGAATCAAGTACTCAGAATGGAGCATGACCTCCATTGGCATCCACAACCATCTGCACCCGTCTCGTCCTGCTCTTTGTGGATCTCGAATTTACTTCTTGATCAAGAATGTTCCAGCATTCTTGAATTTTTTGCCTCAGCTCCTAACAATTATTGAAAATAATACTATTTTTATCCACCATTTCTTCGAAATGACCCCACAAAAAATAGTCGCACGGATTAAGATCGGTACTATTTGAGGGCCATTGTTCTGGTTCGATAATATCGTCTACGCGTTGTCTTAGATCATCCATAGTATAGTGACTAGTATGACATCTGTCTCCATCCTAAAAGCAATTGAAGTAGATTTCATTTAGATAGATCTAATTTGGGACACCCTGTACACTGAGTTGAGTGTAAGTAGCGTTTTTTTGTGATATAGTACTGGTTGTTCATTTCTTTGAAAAACGTTGTCAGAAGAGTATCGAGAAAATTGAAGAATTCCAAAGAAAATTTGAACCAGTAAAAATCATCCAAAAAGCTACTCAATTTCTCAACCGTTTATTTTCAGCTGGTGGCAACCTTACTTATTCATGTCATACAAAAAACAGCAATCATTCCCCTGCATGAAAGTGAACTGAGTAGTTGGTAACATATGATCGAAAATTATGTGACAATAATTCTCCGAATCTAATCTTCGATTTTCTCGAAATACCGGCAGAGACCATTACATGCCTGGAAAATGTTTGTCTTTCCCTCTGCGAACGAATTAAAGGCACATTCCTCTTGATTCAATTCGTCGGAACACAAATTCTGTCATTCTGGCTGTTTTTTGGTGTAGCAACACTTAACATTTTTTCGTCTGTAAGCCAGATATTTTCAATTTGTCTACGTGTTCTTCTAAATCTATTTAATAAATTTCTGCATCGCTCGAATCTGAGCTCATTGACAGCTTGAGTCAATTGAAAATTATAGTGCCTCCGAAAATACTGAAGACCCAAATCGTATCTTAATATTCTTCTCACAGATATTTTTCTGATTTAGCATCTCTGAGACATTTGGGGAAGAGTCAAGCTGGTTCCTGGAGTTCTGATAGGGCTGACTGCTGATGCAGAAATTCGCTGAATATTATCCTGAAAATGTCAATTGAGTTTGTAATGTAAAAAAAATGTAAAAAATGTAGAGTTGATGCTTGAAAGAGATTATGAAAAAGGCGGGTACCTGTGTTCTAACAGTTCTAGCTGCACCAGTACCTGGTCTTCGTCCTAATGACCCTTTTGTCCGAAATTTTTCCTCAAGATCATAGATTGTACTTCTTTTGTAATTAGGGGCTGGAAATTGGCGTAATATTTGCCTAGCAGTATAGCTACCTTGATTAAACCAAGGAGCTACGAAATTATTGATTCACCAAAGAAAAGGAAAGATCAAGTTAAAATATCGAGACTTCGATTAGAACATACTCGTCTAACCCACCAACACCTAATGGCGAAGGAACCTCCTCTAAACTGTGAGCTATGCAACGTAAGGTTAGACATCAGGCATATCATTGTAGAATGTCCGAAATATGACCAGGAGAGACTTGCATCAAACTTAAAGCCGACACTACAAGATGCTCTTGGGAACAATGTCACCAATATATATGATACTCTCAAATATTTCAAACTCATCAATTTATATGATATGTTATAGTTTCCATAACAAACTAATAAAAATATGTACCGTCAGTGCTAATGGTCTTTGCAATCGAAGCACTCAATCTGAAATAAAAAAAAAGTATAGCCACCCACAAATAGACATTCAATAAAACGTTCATTCTCATTTGTTAAAACCATTGTTAAGAATTTCAAACGTCAAATACAAGCAACACCAAGATAAAATTCGAGTTCACGTCAGATGTCGTCTAAAACTCGATGACATTTCATTATTTTATATTTTTCATAGAGTTGATGCATGCAGTCTATGTTCAGAGGTTTCACAACGGGAGGTGTATATGATGATGGCAAAGAGAAACATTATTGACGACAATTGGCACAATTCTGAATCAATATTCGATTTTGACCCCTCAAAATGATGGAAAAGGTTCAATCTAGTGAATTACGCAGTTGATTCATTAAAACTGAGAAAATTTTTTTAATACGCGGGTAAAATTGTTGATATTTGAGGAAGTCGGCCATTTTGAATTCGACGGAAATCAAATTTCAGGTTGGTTTCAGTAAAAAATGGTTCTTTATCTTCCTAGTACATCCATGAAAAGCACAACAACTTCCGGAGTCTCAACGCCAAGAGGTGAAGAAATATTTCGATTTCCGGTGAAAATCAGAATGAAAAAATTCTTCACGCTACTTTTTTACCAATTCTTGGAATATTTTGAAGATCAGTATGTAAAATTGACTGAATTATCGACTGAATACCCCATTCGAATTTTTCAGTGATAAAAAAAACGGTGCAGCGATCGTGAAATATTGCTCATTTTCGAATGAGTCAGCCATATTGGATTTCACCGAAAGTGAAATTTCGATACAATTTCTGAAAAACATAGTCCTTTAGCTTTCCAATGAAGCAAGAACGAATGATCTAGCTCTGAAATTGCGAAAGTTATAACGGAAAAAATTGTCGGGTTTTCCTTGGCGCACCCTATAGTTCTCTTAGTAATTAATTAAATTGTTCAAAAAAGACAACTACTTTTCATACGATTTAGTATAGTAGACTTTACATAAAAACAGAATTATTTTATTCGTTATGATAATCAGCTTAGACGATCTCCTGTTTTTCAAAACAGTTTATATACATTTTATTTATGTCACATGGCAACATAAATTCAAGCTATCACTTATTCTTTTTCCGTTGAATTTTGATATGAATAATGTGGTAAATTTACGTTGAATTCTTTCAAATTATATCACTGAAAAAGAAAATAAGTTTGTAGTAGAAATCGTATCCTATCCTACACCCAACTAATGACGTAACATCAGATAACATACAAATGATACCACTTATCGAAGCTATCGGTGTCTACTTGAAATTTGCGAATGCATGTGTATTCTGTTATTAACATACTTATCATGAGTTTGTTATGGTAGTATTCTATCAGAAGAAACATACATAATTTACGTTTATGTGAATGCATACATAAAAATCAACTAAATTGACGAATTATCTTCCATTGATAATAAAATGTATTCTTTAATGCATGCAGGTATTTTTCAATTACTAAATTTGAAACCAATAATTTCGTTTTGTTATACACCGTGTATCAGCATCATGGAAATGGCAATGTGTTCAGTGACCAGAACGGAGTTATTCATTTCAAATGCAACACATTAATATTTTACATACAATATTCAATAGATATCTTCAATTGTTTCGAAAATACACTGCGCTAAGAAACTAACAAGCAATTTCAATATTTCAAACTTCTCATTCGATAGGCAACTAATTGTTAACATATATTTTTTTTTCGATATGTTCGGACGATGTTCGATGTTTGTTCGAAAGAAATAGATCTCTATTCATCTTGAAACTTTTGTATATGTTATATGACCTAGTTGGACTCCTGCAAGAATAGGTCAAAGGCTTGGGGTGTCCGATTCAAGTATTTTCAGAATAATCCGCAAGTACAAAAAGACTGGTAGTCATGAAAGGAGATGTTATTCAAGAATTTCCTCATTAAGACGGTATACTACTACTAGCCACCTTCCAATGCAACGTTGACAGAACGGTGGATTGAAAATTTGGTTTGGGGTCCCTTGTATCAGCTGGAGGCCCAACTCCAACCACAGCACATTAAAGAAACCGATTAAATGACGATAGGGAACATGTCAATTTGTTAGAAGCTGAGTGGAAGAGAGTTTTGTCAACAGCGTAGTCGAGATATTGTCTTTTTCATAGCGATCGACGTTCTCTAGTATACGTACGTCGAAATGAAGGATTTATGAGATCTTGGCCTGGGTGCAATAATGGCGTTGGGAAGAATTTCTCGGAACTACCGCATTGATCTGGTCATAATAAATAATGGAACCCTGAATACTCAGAGATACGTTACAGACATTCTAGAAAAACATGTTGTACCATTTGCGGTAAACATGGGTGAAAACATTTTGTTTATACATGAAAACGCCAGACGTCACCAAGCTCATATCGTTTGAAACTACGGGTCCACAAGAACATCTGTGCGGGTAAAATAGCCCCTCCCCTTGTTGCGCGTTAACTTTGCCGGTCACGTGGCCAAGAGCTCAGTTCTCAATGAACCTTTGAAGCTTCAAGAAGAGCAATGCGAACAGGACCGAATCTTGTCAATTTCATTTCAATATTTCTAGGTTTTGGTAGGGATGGAGTTCGTTTCCAATTTGAAAGGGAAAAAATTGAAGGGGCAATCCAAGGAAATGATTTCCAATGTCATTCATTTTATGAAGCAAGAAGGGGTGCAGAGCATAATGAACCTTTGAACAACAAGAACGTGTAGCTGTCGTATAAGGAGTAGGCTTGCGAACTGTGCAAAAAATTTCGAGCGAAATGTTCGATGGTCAGAATTAATATGCAGGATCACGGGAGAGCATTCGAAAAATTTTCAGAGGAATGGGGTTCCGTTGGATTAAGACGAAAACGAATAGAAAGCTACTTAGAAAAACCTAAAATACAGCAACTGCGTTTGAATCATTTAAAAAGCATCAAACGATACCGTCAACAGAAGAGACCAATAATCTACATGGAGGAAACATATATTTATTCCTCCCATACACACAAGAAGGCTTGGAGTGACGAGACAAACGAAGGTCTACGTCAACCTGACTGATAATTTGGAACGCCGGTAGTAAATGTGGATTCGTACGAAATGCATATCTGGCTTCTAAGTCTAATTGTAACACCGGTGATTATCACGATGATATAAATTTCGCAAACTACGAAAAATGGTTGAGAGAAAACCTCATTCTACATTCACCACCAAAAAGTGTGTTAGCGATCGATGACGCCCCATTTCCCAATGTACAAACAGAAAAACACCCGAACATGGCTTCCCGAAAAGAAGAAATGAAAGAGTGGCTGAAGTCGAAATATTACCTTCGCAAATGGGATGCATATAGCTGAACGAAATCTAATCAAGTTGCACCTCCGATATAAAACGTATTCTATTGACAAACTCCTGAATGATCAGGGCCACGATGTACTTAGACTACCCCATATCATCCTGACTTAAACCCGATTGAAAAACTTTGGGCTGATATGAATGTTGATTTTTCAATGAAAAATGTGTGTGGTGAGTTTTTCTCTTCGTGTTCCCCAGATCAGTGGGAATCATTATGCGACAATACGCAGAAAATTGAACAATCTTTTATGGAACAAGAACCTATGTTGAATGACGTTATCGACATTTTCATAATTACTTTGTTTTATACAGGGTGTTATGTAATAATATGTCACAACTTGAGAAGGTAAATCTACGTTCAATTTTAAGAAAAAAAGTTTATTTAAACATGGGTCCGTAACAGCTTCGTTACGGAGCTACGGGGTTTTGAAATTTCCGGAAAAAATTGTTTTTTCTTCATTATGTTTGTCAGCAAAAGTGGCACATCCTAGAGCAATAAAGGTAACTCCCCTTCAAGAAATTGCCGATAGCGGGACAGTTCAGTCTGTTAGGCAAAAAAAATGGCCCGATCAAATAATTTCCAATTATTCCGACCCAGAACTTTAGTGATAATTGTTCTTGATGATGGGATTCTTCAATCAAATGGGGGTTTTCCATAGCCCAATAATGATTATTATGAAAATTTGTGATAGAAGTTCTCGAAAAGTTAGCTTCGTCTGTGAACATTATTTCACTATCAAAATGAGCATTTTCTGTAATTTTACCTAAGAACCATCGACAGAAATTCAGTCTTGAAGGAAAATCTCGAAGAGTTTGGACGCGTAGAATATGAAACGGGCACAATGAAAAGTCGTGGAGAATCCTTCAAACTAGAACATGTGAAATATTCAACTGTTTCAAATCTTTCTTGTACTCACATGAGGATTCAAATCAATACAATTCAAAACTGCTTCCTCAATATCTGGAGTTCTCATATTTGAGTTACAAATTTTAAATGATTATTTGCAGTAAAAGTACCAGTTTCCCTCAACCTTCTGTGGATATTTGAAAATGTTTGCCTGTCTAGTGTTACTCGATTTGGAAAGCGCACCTGATATAATCTTTTGTTGTGTTTCCGTCAGCCAGACAGTACATGTAATGGATATCAGCCAATTTGGCGTTAGTAAAATTAGGCATTTTTTCTTACAGCAATAACTTCAAAAGTCTCGAAACTACTCGTTAATTTAATAAACAATTCGAGTAGTAGAAGTACTTTCAATTCAGCGAATTATTACAATCGTTTAATAATTTTTTACTCGAGGGTGTCAAAAAAGTTTCTAAATTGAACGAAAATGACGAAAATTGATTGTACGCTGATCAGTAGCGTACTGCAAAAAAGTTTGAAAGGGCAAAAGAAGACATGACTCCGGAAAAGAAAACACCTTGCAGATTCTAGTTAAAATTCAGGACGTGTAATGATGGAGGCTGTAAAAAATTTGAGCTGAATATCTCAAAAACTGCAGGAGTTTTGAAAAAAAAACAATTTTTGTCGGAAATTTCAACACCCTGTTGCTCCATTACGAAGCTTTTGCGGACCTATGTTTATATAAACTTTGTTTCTTAAAATTGCACGTAGATTTACCCCCTCAAGTTGTGACATACTATTATGTAACACCCTGTATTGTTAGGTAGATATTCTTTGAAAAAAATAGATAAACCTCTCAATCATTCTCCATGTTTAAATTCAAACCAGTCGGAGTTAAACTGAAAATCGAAAGAAATGTTGTTATATTCGATGAAGAAGGCCTTGATTTTCTTCTTGGAAAAGAAGAAATATAAAGAAATGAGATAATGCTTATAACATTTTGAAGTAAGTGATAGTGGTTTCTCATTATCTGATCGAATTGTATTTGATTAAATTAATTAAAACCAATACCACAACTAAACGATATACAAAAAATCAGAGAAGTATGAATTTATTTATTTGTTGTTTATGGTCAGTGTCATAGGAAAAACTTTTGGTCTAACCTGCAGATCCCTGAATGAAAACAACCCAAATAACTGAAATTCGGAACAAAATCAGAATCTGGAAATAGTTTTCTTGTGCCAGAACACAGAACAATATTAATAGATTCAAAATTTCTAGTAATTATCCAAAAAAAAAGACTAACGAATATATTTTTACTCATGGTATGTTCAATGAAATCTTCTGTGATCAATTTAATGGTGATTGGTAGAAAGATTATTCTTATATCGCCATTCGCTTTTTAGTTCAAGATATCGAACAACCGGTCGTTTATTTCTGTATGCATCCAAATTTTACATAGCAGTATGATTGGTTATTGATAAAAATCTAAGTAGATCAAGTCAGGGGATTTTGGAGGCCAATTTCATTATTCGTTTCTGTCATTGAAGAGCTTAATCAATTTAGTGACAATTTGTACCGTTGAATGTACAGAGGCACCATCAAATTGGAACCAAGGATAATGATATATACAAGAGTGAATTGGCGGAAAAAGAACGAAAGAAAGAAATTTATTCACACACCATATACAACGTGGTAATGTAATAAGGACAAATCTGTGAATCAATGTGGTGAGGTACTGTGGTCCTGTCATCTAAAATAAAATTTTGTGTATGACGCGATCACAACGACTATAATCTATAATTTAGAAGGTACATGCAACAATTCTTTATTATGCTAGCCGAAAACTCATCAGGACCCGGAGATGAGCTCAATTTCAACTTTTGAATTAAAGATACTATTTCGTTTTCCGTTACAGGGTTCAGAAATATCGCCTCACGAATTCGCATTTTTGGCAGAAAGTTTCCTCTGCCCTTGACTCTTTGTGTCATTTTTGACCAATACTTGTGAAGCAGCTGTTGAAGCAGTTTCGATTTCTTTATCTTCTGTTAGAATCATATCTTCATCGTTTTCCAATTTTATGTTTTTTTTTCGTCGGAGTCTTAATGTAGTTAGAAGCTTGATTTATTACCTGTCATACCTTTTTATAATTTTGCCTGGCATTAGGAATTTTCCCCTTATCATAGTTATTTTTTGTAATGTTTATTAGATTGTTTATTTAAGTAGTCACGATGTCATATAAATACTATCAATTCTTGGGTTATCCAAGGTTTCAACTTTATTTTCTTCATTTTTGTACTTTGGTCTATATGCATACAAATAAATCATATGCTTTTTGCGGGTTCTGTTCACTCAAAACGACCTCCCATTTTTCTTTTTCCAATAATACCATCCCCACAAAAATTGTCGCATCACCCTACTTTTACGAAAATACTATATAAACTTTTAGGTTGGTCATTCAAGAGTCGCTTAGTAACTTTCAGAAGTGTAAAATAAAAAGATATCATTCAAAAGAAATGAGTTTATGATGGAAAATATCAACAATTTTCGAGTTAATGAAAAATTAAAAAATTCTACCATCTTCAAACATTCGCTGAGAGACCAATCAACTAGCATCGAATGGTTACTAATCATTTTTAAAATCGAGTGTTTCCTCCCCGGGCCCTAATTACTGCCAGTATACGTCTCGGAAGACCCTCAAACAAATTCTGGATGTACTCTTGAGTCACTGAGTTCCAAATTTCAGGAAGCAGATTTTCTAGTTGTTGGAGCGTTCTACACGGCATCCTAGGTTGCTGAATTTGCCACCCCATGTTGTCCCAAACATGTTCTATGCAATTCAAGTCGGGACTTCTACAAGATCAATTTCGGCATTTTCCAGAAATTCTGTAACTACTCTAGCTGGATGAAGCTAACTCAGTTCGACAATGGAAAGAAATGCCTCCCCACACCATTACTGAGCCCCCTCCTAAGTTTTCGGTTTGCCGGATATAGCATTGCTGATACCGTTCCCCAGGTTGTCTGTATACAGGCATGCGTCTATCATTTGATACTATACAGAACCTGGACTCGTCGGAAAAGAGAACATTCGATCATTCTGGAATACCCCAATTTGCATGTTCCTTCGCAAACTGAAGTCTTGCAACTCGATGCTCTCTGGTGAGACGCGGGCCGGTAGAAGCCACCCTTGGCCTGATATCGTCTTCTCTGAGCCTGTTCCTAACAGTTTTCAATGAAATATTCACATTTCTGGAAAGTGCAGTTAAACAAAGCCAGAGATTATCAACTGGTGTTGTTATCCGATTTCTTCCCTGTCCGACCCTTCTTCCGTATTCCCCTGTTTCGTGGTACCGATTAATTGCTCTTGAAATAGTGCTTTGGTTAACATTCTACAAGTTAGCCAGGTAACGTTGGCTTCGCCCCTCCTCAAGAAGTGTTACAATTCTTACCATTTCCTGATCACTCAAATAGCGTCCAACGTTCAGCAGCCATTACAATAAACTCAAATATTCGAAAATCAACAAGAAACACAGAAAACTTGCATTAATTTAGCTTGAAAGCTGAAGAGGAATTGAATGAATACTGATAGTCAAATAAACTCATTCTTGTTTCAGACGTGTTTGAGATCATATGGAAACAAGTGTTACTACATAGTTAAGATTTTTTTCCCCTCATATGTCCAAAAACATGTCAGCAAATAAACTGCGATCGAGCTGCTTAATCGATTGTGGAATTCAGAATACCATGAGATGCGACAATTTTTATGGTGTGTGTATTTTCAGATGAGCTAAATCTGTCGCGCGGTGAGTACTCGTGAAGGGAATGTCTTTGACTGATATTTGGTGAATTAAAATGAAAAAATAGCAAGTAATGATCAGTTAGTGCAGATTTTATAATAGATGGTTCCATAACTGTTCTATACATGTACTTCGAATATGTAGATATCTCTAAGCAGCCAAATTTCCATCATACATTCTGTCAAAAAGTGCCGGGAAAGGATTATTTAAAAAATCTGCTTAAAACGTTTTAAAGAAAAAAATTCGTTGTCGTTTGAAAGCTGTCTGTAGTTTAGTTTGTTTAGAGTGCTCAATTTTGTTAGTTCCTACAAATGTGTTTAGTGAATTTTACAATAGATCAAAATATCGAACAAAGAATTCGTCTAAAATTTCGTATTGCAAATGAAATTTCGTGTGCCGAAACGCTGAAAATGTTACAGGAGCTTTACGGTGAATCGACTTTATCAAAAACACCTGTATATGAGAAGTACGGTGCATTCAATAGCGGACGAGATGTAGTAGATTTGCCTCGCTGTGGTCGGCCTTCAGCTTCTTCAACTGAAGTTAACATCGATAGAATTAAGGAAAAGGTACTTGAAAATCGTCATTTGAATTCAAATGAGATTGGTAATGAACTTTCTGTGCCTCACGAATCAAGACCTCAATTTTCTTGGAAAATTGAATCGAGTAAAAGCCGCTGAAGGCATGTTAGAACGAGTCAATTCCGACTACACATTCATAAAACGCATTGTAACTGGTGATGAGACAGATATGGATTTATGAGTTTAACGTGCCAACCAGTCAACAAGCTTTGAAATGGCGCCTTTCAACTGAACCAAAGCCGAAAAAACCACGTCAAAGCCGATCGTTTTTGATTATCGCAAAGTTGTACACTCTGAGTTCTTGCCACAAGGATAGCCGCTAAATGGAAAATATTACATGAGCGTTTGAGGGAACAAATTTGTCGAAAAAGGCCAGACTTGTTGAAAGAAATTTCATTGGATTTTACTTCACGATAATGTACCGATCCACAAGGCTATCATTGTAAATGAATTTGTGACCAACAACTCATGAAATACCATCTACAACCACTTAATCACTTGATATGGCTCCGGCCGACTTCGTTCTTCATCCAAAACTCGATAGGAAACATAAGAGAGAATACGCGGCATTCCGGAAAAAGCCTTTGGAAAATGTTGTTATAATTGGATTAATCGTTGGCGAAATGTATTACTTCGGCAGAGGCCTACTTCGGAGACGATACAATAAACTAGAATGAAAAATAAATATTTGTTTCATTGACTCGGTACTTTTTTGATAGAATATATCAAATATATTCAAACTAAATCTATTCAGATATCACGTTTCCCAAGTCAAATCAGGGTTGTGAATCTTCTTAGATTTAACTAATATTGTTTCACAAAAATAAATCCTTATTTCAAGTTCTAATCGAGGGTTGTGGATGAGCTTCAAAATAATTTGAATTCTCAATAATGTTGCCTTCTGTCCTCGCTGATTTTGGAGCAAGCAGTCTTTTCGAATAAGAAACGAAATGTATGAATTTTCTTGTTCGGAATTTCTTTTCATGTAGCGATCTCAAGTTTCGTACTTTTGTCAATAATTAACTCAACTGAACACTTGTCAAGCAAATGATCAGTATTGTTGTTACTTTAAAATTTCAAAAGAATATCTTTTCTGTGTTTCTTTCATTCTCTGAAGAAAAGTAAGACCTTTTCACCGAATGTAACAAAATTTCTTTCAATTTTTAGTTTTCGAGTCAAACTCCGACTGATGTAGAGAATGTTCGAGAAGTTTATCTATTGTTTCAAAGGGAATCCCCCTAAACAATGAAAAGCCAAAGTTGTAAATTGAAAACAATGGAGTTTTTCCACATTTCTAGGTTCAGATTTCACAATAGATTTTTGCACATACTGTATATGCTTGTTTCTGGTAAATGTATTCAGAACACCAATATATTCTCCTTCTGAAAGTTTCTGAAATTTTTCAATAACTTGTGCAATCTCAAGTTGTATTACTTCATCTGCGATACTTCAAATTAATTTTTTTACGAGTGCAAATTTTCTAAGCAGTACAATTCGTACCCTAAAAGTGGTACATTTTTAAAATCAGTATTGAGAAGTCTATGCAAATGTGGTAAAATATGCAGGATGTTCTATTCAAAATAAGATATTAAAATTTCGGTCTGACTGACAATGACAAAATGTTTGAAATATAGGGTGTCCGAAACAAATCCTACAGTGAAATTTCAAAAATGCATCGCGATCCACTTTTCCTATACTTCTAATAAGCCATATAACTTGAATATCCCGATATTTATATCTAATAAGCCTTCTCTATCTGAACGTTGAAATTTGGTCAGTATAAATTTCATGAACTATTTTCGTTAAGAACTTTGTGCGATGCGATTTACTTAAAAAATTTCATCACCTTTTTCAACAAATATTCAATTCATGCTACATCTGCTTTTTTTCGTATAAAGTAATTCCAGAACGTGAATTGAGTATATGCGAATTTCTATGGTGATTTTCAGTAGAAAACATGAATTAAAATCGTCTATTTAGGAGTTGAGGAGGTAGTTAACCGCAGCTGTAACTTATTACTGCATGGTAAGCGCTGGTACTTTTCCATTCGAAACCGGATAGGTATGCAATAAGTATCGGACCAGCATTATTACGCTTGAATAAGCGAATTCTGAATGAACCCGACGAAAACATCAATATTTTTATTTATTTCATTCTATCCGCAATAATAGTAATCAAAAACAATAAAAGCAATCGTTAAAATCTAGTTTTAATCAAGTAGTTAATATTCAGCCGCACAATTCCTAATTGAGAAAAGTGCGGTGGGGGTAATATCGCGACACATCTTAAAGTTACAAACAAGCCTGAAGCACATGAAAAAGTCCTGAAACGATTTTCTATTTCTAACCGAAATATTTCGAACAGTTACGTTGGCATCTGACAATCCAGATAATTATATGAAAGTGGCGCCGCGTGTTTCTATTTTCAATTTGAAATTAACTTACCTTGAAAGCACCATGAAGTGGAGGAGCCTGAGATTCTTTCTTGTGAGACATTTTGTAAGAAAATGATAATAGCACTACACTTATCACGAGCGATTTGTATCCAAAATTTGATTCGTAATGATAATAATACTGTTCTTACTCTATGACGTAGAATCAGAATGAAATAGCAAATAGCAGTAGGAGTAGAGTAAACGCAAGTCTGGGACATGCGAGGATCGAGGTTCGGTGGGGGAGAGAACCAGCGCAAGCTCAATGGGCTCCGTCACCTGTTAAAATCATGGCTTGAAATTGAAATGAATTTCGCCCATTGCTTTTAAGAATCATTGCATTTCAAAGTCCAGTTCATTTCATTCATTTCATAAATAATTCAACGTACTAAAGAATTGCCTCTGCAACTCCATGGGCTGTAATGAAAATGATTTGCTAGAAGAACAATTAAAAAATTTATAAATAAACTAACTAACTAATCGGCTTACTTGACAGAATCTATCATTTCGATCAAAAAATTAAACTAAACCTCTGTTTCGATTATAAAAGTGCATCAATCAATAATCTTTACTTTATAAGTTCAATGTACGAATAAACGCTATAAAATAGATTTTTGAATACTATTTTAAACTTTATTGAAAATAGACGAAATGATTGACATGTTTAAAATTTGAACTGTTTATCGTAAAACGATATTCCTTAAAATTGCTAACAAAATTCGCGTGTCTTTTCTTCCTTCTTTATCCCACCTTATTGGAAAGCGTTCACCGCTTCTACACCAAAATTTCATCATACGGAATGGAGTTCACTTTTTTACCAATTTGAAATTTAATTCATATGTTTCTATGCGAGGTTATTCTTCAAGCCATTTTAAATTCTGTCAAAAAAGTACGGACAGTCGACTATTTAAAAAATTTGCTTGAAACGATTGTCGTAAGTAATACTACAAGAGCTGAGATTTGGCCGGATATTTTTCTATGCTCGTTTTCGAATACTTACGTGCAGGCAATTCAACGAAAACTGAGCGACAAAATCACAAGAACGTAGCTCGAGTGATTTTGTCGAGCAGATGCAGTTGAATTACCGAAAAGTGAGTATGAGAAAACAAGCTTAGAAAAATATCCTGCCAAATCTGAGCTCGAGTGGTATTTGCTGAGAAAATTCCGCGAATGACAAAACGTACGAAATGAACTTTATTGGGAAATGCACACAAACTCAACGAGAAAATCATAAAGCATTCATTACAAATATGTTTAGTTATTATTGGAATGAGCAGTTATTGAAAATGCAATTAATATATACAATTTTTTCACTCCGGATCGATTCTATATGGGACGATGCCTGAGGAATTATGGAAGATTCAGCATTCGCAGAAATTTATCGAAGATTTGAAACAAGATTCAAATGATGCTCATTTTTCAGTTGCAGGTAGGGCTTAATAGAGCTTGCCATAGAGTGTCCAGTTAGTTTGATCTATTCTTGTTCACTGTCACCTGCTTCAAATAGGTTCGAAACAGCACTGGATCTATGAGAATGATTTGTGATCTTTTTATTTTTTGTATCCAGTCCAACTTTCTCTGCTGAAATTTTTGTTCATTTGGATATTTAATTTATTCCCAAAGGCATATTTTTGTACCAACCCTTAGAAGTACTGTTTTTCCAAAATTGATTGGGAGCCAGAAATAATCTATCTATCCCTAAATGAGATAAAAAACACAAGGTTTAACTTTATTCTACACTGTATTTGTAAAAATTCGACGACGTTTCGCTGACACAGCAGCTTTATCAAGAATGACAAACAGAATGAAGAGTATGGTATCATAAACAAATCGTTGAACCGAGCCATTGTACAGTTAGTATGAAAGGTAATAAAAACTAATTAAACAAGTTAAGTAGGGGTGAATAATTCACATCTACCTGCTCATTCAAAAGCTTGTCCGAATGTTTGTATCTATTTATTTCTAATGCTTCTAGGAGATCTAATTTTAAACTTTTTCATTTTATATGTAATATGTCAAAGTTTTTATTGAATGAATGGTTTTCTTTTATTAAGTGGTTTGAATGATTTGAATCAGATTTATTTTTATCGAAGCTACGTTTATGTTCAGATGTTCTTATGCCAAAACTCCTATAGGTCCTACCGATATAAATTTTATCACAAGAACCGCAATTGAGTTTATAGATTCCTGATTTACTTGATTTTTCAACACGAGATTTATTCTTTTAATATGTTTACCTACGTTATTAGAAGTTAAGATTTTGTTTGACGAGAAAGGATTTAATATTTGTACTTGCAGAACCGCAGAATGTTAAACTGTTGAATATTTTATAGTCTTTATGAATAGGATATACTTCATTTATTGCTGTCTGATACAGTTTTTACGAATGATTAGATCTATCATATCCCGATTATATGAATTATTAATGGCTATCTGTTTGATGATGTTTAACTCTTTATTATAATCTTCTACTGATAAAGGTAAATTGAGTAACCGATGTACCATGCTGTTTAAAGCTGCAACTTTGTGTTGAATTGGATGTAATGAGTAGTTATGTATAATTGTATCAGTATGTGTTGGTTTACGAAAGACCGAAAAACATGATTATTATTTCGTTTAGTGATTTTCAAGTCCAAAAATTAATGGAATCGTTCTGTTCAATTTCTTTCGTGAATTTAATGTTCAAATGAATGGAATTAATGAAATTAAGAAATAAGTCTAATTGTCGAGTAGTTCCAATGAAACACACTAAGATGTCGTCAACATATCTATACCAATAGAGAAATTTGGAAATGAGTGGATGTGTATGAATTTTCTGTTCAATATTATTTATAAAATCTCTGCTAAAAGTGGACTCAAAGGATTTCCCATGATCAAACCATTTTCACTAATGTAATAGATGTTGTTGAAAGAAAAATAATTTTGTTCAATGCAAACGTCCAACAGATTCAATATTTCTGATTTAATTATATAATATTAAATCAAACAAGATAAAATCTGATTTAGAGGAACTTGGCATAGATACTGAAATTTCTCTGAAAAATATTCCTAATAACACTCACCTTAAATATTTAGCATCTAACATTATAAAAAATGAATCATTAGCTGACTTCAAACCGAGTAAAGAACAAAATATTTTAAAGGCCATCAAACAAAAATCTCAACTAAATGAACTTATTTTTACAAAAGCAGATAAGGGTAATACTATTATTGCGTTAAATAAAAATGACTACCTATTTAAAACTCTAAATTTCATTTCGTCCGGAAACTATACAATTTTAAACAAAGATCCAACTATTACATTTCAGAAAAATATTAAAATTGCAATAAATGACGCAAAATCTTTAATTAAAGCAATAGATAAATACAAATTAATTTTACCAAACCCTCGACCACCTCAACTGTACTCACTCATTAAATTGCATAAAGTATATAACCCCGTTAGACCAGTCGTATCTTACGTTACAGCCCCAGCCGTGAAATTGTCGCACTACCTTATAGATATCATTAAAATTATTGTTCATTCAAATCAAAATTTTCTATAAAAATTCTTTCGAATTGATAAATAACATAAAAACGTTAACCTACCACCTAACGCAAAACTTATTTCGTTTGATGTTGAGAATTTATACCCAAGTGTTCCTCCAGGTGATGTCAAAATATTAATCGAAAACATGTTGAATTCGAATCATGTTAACCACATAACTAAATCAGAAATATTGAATCTGTTAGACGTTTGCATTGAACAAAATTATTTTCTTTCAACAACATCTATTACAGTAGTGAAAATGGTTTGATCATGGGAAATCCTTTGAGTCCACTTTTAGCAGAGATTTTTATGAATAATATTGAACAGAAAATTCATACACATCCACTCATTTCCAAATTTCCTTATTGGTATAGATATGTTGACGACATCTTAGTATGTTTCATTGGAACTACTCGTCAATTAGACTTATTTGTTAATTTCATTAATTCCATCCATTTGAACATTAAATTCACGATAGAAATTGAACAGAACGATTCCATTAATTTTTGGACTTGAAAATCACTAAACGAAATAATAATCATGTTTTTCGGTCTTTCGTAAACCAACACATACTGATACAATTATACATAACTACTCATTACATCCAATTCAACACAAAGTTGCAGCTTTAAACAACATGGTACATCGGTTACTTAATTTACCTTTATCAGTAGAAGATTATAATAAAGAGTTAAACATCATCAAACAGATAGCCATTAATAATTCATATAATCCGGATATGATAGATCTAATCATTCGTAAAAACTGTATCAGAAAGCAATAAATGAAGTATATCCTATTCATAAAGACTATAAAATATTCAACAGTTTAACATTCAGCGGTTCTGCAAGTACAAATATTAAATCCTTTCTCGTCAAACAAAATCTTAATATAACTTTCAAAACTTCTAATAACTTTTGGTAAACATATTAAAAATAATAAATCTCGTGTTGAAAAATCAAGTAAATCGGGAATTTATAAACTCAATTGCGTTTCTTGTGATAAAATTTATATCGGTAGAACCTATAGGAGTTTTGGCATAAGAACATCTGAACATAAACGTAGCTTCGATAAAAATAAATCTGATTCAAATTATTCATACCACTTAATAAAAGAAAACCTTTCATTCAATAAAACTTTGACATATTACATATAAAATCAAAAGTTTAAAATTAGATCTCCTAGAAGCATTAGAAATAAATAGATACAAACATTCGGACAAGCTTTTGAACGAACAGGTAGATTTGAATTACTCACCCTACTTAACTTGTTCAATTAGTTTTATTACCTTTCATACTAACTGTACAATGGCTCGGTGTGGATTTTCCTGTTATTCATCCAACTTGTTCTACGATTTGTTTATAATACCATACTCTTCATTCTGTTTGTCATTATTGATAAAGCTGATGTGTCAGCGAAACGTCGTCGAATTTTTTCAAATAAGGTGTAGATTGAAGTTAAACCTTGTGTTTTTTATCTCATTTATATCATGGATCTACATCAAGTAACGGCCTCCACAATTCAAACTATCTATCCCTTGTAATATGATCGGGTCTTTTCGACAATATCTTATGAAACAACAGGACATAAATCTGGGTTTTCCTTATACTGGGTTATATTCAATACGACCAGTCACTTCTCCGTTATTAAATTTTTCCTCTTTGAAAAAGTGTAGCTTGCAAATTGCTGCATCACCGCCACGCCATGCTAATTCATAAACAACAATATGGAAAAAATTTTTCAATAAACCTATTGGTGCATTTTCGTCCCAGTACAGAGCCATGCTATCAATTTCAGTTCATGTTAATACAACGGAACTTTGTTTGCGCTTTGTAATCTTATCCATTCATTTGTTTCATATTGAAATCCCAATCCATAAGAATTTCTGCAATATCTTCAATAGAATGCTGAATATCCATATGGAACGTTCGTTCCTTGCAGAATATACTGAATTGATTCCAAATCGAGCTGTGCGTTTTTCTTGTATTTTTAGGGAAAAAATTTTGTAAGGAACTATTCATTTCTGCTTCACTGGTGCTTCCAAAACGAGACATTTTAATTTATATCGGCCGAAACTTTACAACAGGTACTAAAATGACTGTTCTTAACAGTTTCAAAACCGTGCTATTCGTTGAGAGATTCTCTATGGGCAAATTTATCTAGTAATATCCTACCTTCCTTCCTATTTCTATGCAATTTATCCGTTAACAAACTCGAATTTCTGTGTTCTTAAACGTACATTTTGACACATGAGTGGAATTGTCAAAATTATCCATTCTTACAATGGATAAAAATATCGAGCACAAAATTTGTCTCGAATTTTATATTGCAAATAGAGTTTCGTTTGCCGAATCGCCTAAAATCTTACAGAAGAATTGCGGTGAATCTAATTTATCGAAAACACATGCATATGAGTGGTAGAGTGCATTCAACAGCGGTCAAGATGAGGTCGAACATTTGCCTCGCTCTAGTTGACCCTCAACGTCTTCAACTGAAATTGACATCAATAAAGTAAGGAAATGGTAATTGAAAATTGTCATTTGAGTTTGAGAGAAATAGGCTACCTCACGAGTCAATTCGTTCCATTTTAAACGATTCTTGGGCATGAAACACGTTGCCGCTTGACGTTCCAAAAAACCTGAACTTTCTTCAAATATTGAATCACGTAAATATTGCTGAAGACAATCTAGAACGTGTCAATTCCGACACCGCATTATTAAAACGCATTGTAACTGGTGATGAGACATGGGTTTATGAGTTGACATACAAACCAGTTAACAAGCTTCGGAATGCACCTTCCAACTGAACCTAAACCGAAAAAACCACATCAAAGTCGAACAAAAGTCAAGATAATGTTGACTGTTTTCTTCGTTTATCGCGGTGTTGTGCACTCGGAATTCTTCCCAGAAGATCAAACGATTAATTAAGAATATTGAGAGAACAAATTCGTCGAATAAGGCCAGATTCGTGGAAAGAAAACTGATGTATTTTGCACCATCTCATGAGGCTATCATTGTGAATGAATTTCTGATGAAAAACTCAACAAATACCATCGAACAACCACCGTATTCATGTGATATGGTTCCGGTTGAATTTTTTCTTTGTCCAAAACCCAAACTTTTGAATCGATAGAAGACATAAGAGAGAATTCGCAGCGAGAACTGAAATCGATTCGGGACAAAGCGTTCGAAAGATGTTCTGATTATTGGATTAATCGTTGGCGTAAATATATTATTTCGGAAGGGGCTCAGTTTCAAGTCGATACAATAAATTTGGATGAAAAATAAATATTTTGTGTTTCAATGACAAATGTACTCAATTTAATTGACGAGTAACCCGATATCAGCACTAGGAAAATTGCTTTACAGCTACATGTTAATCATATTACGGTAATAGCCAACAAAAAACAAACAGCTCTTATACAGAATGTTACATAATAGTATGTCACAACTTGAGTGGATAAATCTATGTGCAATTTTAAGAAAAGAAGTTCATATAAACATAGATACGCAAAGTTTCCTTACGGAGCTACAGCGTGTTGAAATTTCCGGAAAAATTGATTTTTTCTTCAAAACTCCTGCAGTTTTTGAGATATTCAAACCTAATTTGGAATACAAGCTATTTTTTGCACCCTCCATCTTTACATGTCCTGTATTTCATCTAGAATCTACAAGGTGATTACTTTCCTGGAGCCATGTCTTCTTTTGCTCTTTCAAACTTTTTTGCAGTAAGCCACTGATCAGCGTACAATCAATTTTCGTCATCTTCGTTCAATTTAGAAACTTTTTTGACACTTGTAATTTCTTCGTATCTCCGACCGTTCTCGAGCAAAAAATTATTTAACAATTGTATGCATTTTCTGAATTGAAAGCACTTCTAATTAAAAAAAATGACTAGTAGGCTTTGATTTCTTTCATTTATTTATTTTGATAGTTGCTAAAGTTGAACTAGTGTCTGCTCGAATTGTTTATTAAATTAACGATTAGTTTTAAGACTTTTCTTTTCTTGTTGTAAGAAGAAATGACTAATTTTACTAACGCCGAATTGGCTGATATCCATTACATGTACGGTCTGGCTGACAGAAACACAACAGAACCTAGGCGATTATGTCAGGTGCGCTTTCCAAATCGAGTAACAGCAGACAGGCGAACATTTTCAAATGTCCACAGAAGGTTGAGGGAAGCTGGTACTTTTACTGCAAATAATCATTTAAAAGGTGCAACTCAAAGTATGAGAACTCCAGATATTGAGGAAGCAGTTTTGAATTGTACTGATTCGAATCTTTATGTGAGTACAAGAAAAATTGGAAATCAGTTGAATACTTCACATGTTCTAGTTTGGAGGATTCTCCACGACTTTTTATTGTACCCGTTTCATATTCAACGATTCCGAACTCTACTCCGTCGAGATTTTCCTGCAAGACTGAATTTCTGCCGATGGTTCTTAGATAAAATTTAACAAAATGACCATTTTGATAGTTAAATAATGTTCAGAGACGAAGCTAACTTTTCGAGAACTGCTATCACAAATTTTCACAATTATCATTATTGGGCTGAGGAAAACCCGCATTTGATTGAAGAATCTTATCATCAAGAACAATTCTCACTAAATGTCTGGGTCGAATAATTGGAAATTATTTGATTGGGCCTTTTTTTGCTTAACAGACTAAAGGGTCCCGCTTATCGGCAATTTCTTAAGGAGTTACCTTTATTGCTCGAGGATGTTCCACTATTGGGAGAAACATAATGGGGTTCATGCATGACGGGGTACCAGCACATTTCAGTGGATAAGCTAGAGAATTCTTGAAAAATACATTCAACAACCGATGGATAGGTCGGGGTGGGCCAGAACCATGGCCTAACCTAGGTCCCCAGACTTTAATAGCTTAGACTTTTTCTTAAGGGGATATCTCAAAAGTTTAGTTTGTACCACTCCAGTGTACACTGTAGAAGAATTGAGAAATCGAATAATAACCTCTTGTGACAAGATAAGAAATACCTCAGAAATATTTCAAAGAGTGCGTGATAATATGCGAAGAAGGACGGAGGCCTGTATTCTTGCAGGTGGAGGACTCTTCCAGCAATTTATTTAGTTTTTAATTGTTCTTTTTTTTAGTTTGATATTGTATAAGTATAAGTTGAGTCTCAAAAGACGAGCTATCAAAATAAAAGCAAATTTTGGGCATACCTATTGAGTATTTCTATTATTTCTTTTATTTAGCGAATAACATACAATTCAAATAATGCAAATTCAATAATTTTTCACTCGAGAACGGTTGGAGATACGACATAATTACAAGTGTCAAAAAAGTTACTAAACTGAACGAAGATGACGAAATTTTGAAAACTGCAGTTTGAAAAAGCAAAAGAAGACATGGCTCCGGAAAAAAAATACCTTGTAGATCCTAGTTAAAATTTAGGACCTGTAGTGATAGAGGCTGAATTTCTCAGAAACTGCAGGAGTTTTGAAGAGAAAACACCAATTTTTTCCTGAAATTTCAACACCCTGTAGCTCCGTAACGAAGCTTTTGTGGACCTTTGTTTATTTGAATTTTTTTCCTTAAAATTGTACGTAGATTTACCGTCCCAAGTTGTGACATACTATTATGTAACACCCTGTATACATATCATGTACAACAAGTACAGGCACTGTTACCTCTTGATTTTAATAAACGTTTTGCATTTTCGCTTTGGATGCTAGATGTGATTAGACAACAACCTTAATTTATGCAGCATATTTTATTCACGGACCATTATTAATAACCACAACAACCACGACCACCTATGAACGGAAAAAAATCCTGATGTTTTCATTGGAACTCATCACCAAGAAAAAATCTCTCTGATGGATTGGATTGATTAGAAATCACCTAATTAGTCCTCATTTCCTTCCACGTCAATGAAATGGAGATTCATACATTCAGTTTCTAACTGAAAAGCTGCCGGATCTACTCAATCCCAGTTCTTTAGGTGACAGGGCGGGAATGTGCTACATGCACGATGACATTTTTATATAAGAACACGTCAACATTTGAAGGAAACATATCCAAATCGCTAGGCCGAAGTGGGCCCCAATTTTGGCTTGATCGTTCACCTGATCTGAATTCAATCGACTTTTCTACTTGGGGACATTTGAAAACGTTGGTCTACAGGACTCCCGTACCAGACGTAGAAGACTTAAGAAACCGCATTATCATTTCTTGTAGAGTCATTCAAGATATTCCTGGGATCTTCAATCAGATACGAAGCTTCATGTGTCTACGTCTAGATTCCTATGGCTGAAAGAGGCCATTTTCAGCCCTTAATATGATCGCTTCTTCCACATTATGTTTTCATCACACATAAATTTGATCAATTTTCTACACAAAACTGTGGCAGAAAAAATGCAAAAACTGCAAAGTTGAAATATTAACCAACAAAATTCAAATTGCCTGAGGCATTTAAAAAAAAATTATTGGTGCACCCTATATGTGTAAACACATTCATTTCAGGAAACAATATTCAACCTTCTGTAGAATGTTCCATTTCCTTCAGGGATCATCGTCAACCAAGGCCACGTAGCAGTAGTACAATCTGGCAATCTGGTACAACTGCAG
Source organism: Cryptolaemus montrouzieri (assembly GCA_013387265.2). Classification (NCBI taxonomy): domain Eukaryota; kingdom Metazoa; phylum Arthropoda; class Insecta; order Coleoptera; family Coccinellidae; genus Cryptolaemus; species Cryptolaemus montrouzieri. Next base: position 199,753 of record JABFTP020000083.1, on the reverse strand, counting down.
TTTCGGTCACATTTGACCTCGTCAGTATTGCACAACTATTCACAACACCAAGACAGACTGCCACCTACTCGTTTCAATCCGTTGGAACGTGTCAAGTACATAACTGTTGATTCTATTCATGACATTCGACCAGATTGTATCCCTGCCATATGACCCAAGCTAATGATAGAAAAAGTCTCTGATAATACTACGAAGGTACAGTAAAGCTCCTAATTCGCACTTCCTACATTCGCGGGAAAATGCAATTTCTATATTCATGGCTAAGGATTTCTTCATTCGCGGATTTAATCAGTACATACACACACCACAAAAATTGTCGCATCACCTGGTATTCTGAATTCCACAATCGATTAACAGCTCGATCGCAGTTTCTTTGTCAGCAAATGTTTTTCGACATATGAGGGGAAAAAATCTTATCTATATAGTAACATTTGTTTCCATATGATCTCAAACACGCCTGAAACAAGAATGAGTTTATTTGACTATCAGTATTCATTCAATTCCTCTTCAGCTTTCACGCTAAATTAATGCAAGTTTTCTGTGTTTCTTGTTGATTTTCGAATCTTTGAATTTATTGTAATAGGGCCGGACAGGGAAGAAATCGGATAACAACGCCAGTTGATGATCGTTGGCTTCGTTTAACTGCACTAAGTGTTCGGCACTGTACGGCTAGAATGCTACAAAATGAACTTGCACTTTCCAGAAATGTGCATATTTCATTCCTGTTAGGAACAGGCTCAGAGAAGATGATATCATACCAAGGGTAGCTTCTACGCGTCTCACCAGAGAGCATCGAGTTGCAAGACTCCAGTTTGCGAGGGAACATGCAAATTGAAGTATTCCAGAATGGGGAACGGTATCAGCAATGTAATATTCGGCAAACTAAAAACTTCGGAGGGGACTCAGTAATGGTGTGTGGGAGGCATTTCTTTCCATGGTCGAACTGAGTTAGTCCTAGTGAATAATGGAAGAATGACAGCGGCCAGATACATCGCAGATATCCTTGAACCTCATGTTGTACCATTTGGCCCATTGATTGGCGAAAACTTCATTTATATGCATGATAATGCTCGGCCTCATGCAGCTAGAGTAGAATTTCTGCAAAATGCCGAAATTGATATTTTAAGATGGCCAGCCAGAAGTCGCGACTTGAATCCCATAGAACATGTTTGGGACAACATGGGGTGGCAAATTCAGCAACGTAGGATGCCGTGTAGAACACTCCAACAACTAGAAAATCTGCTTCCTGAAATTTGGAACTCAGTGACTCAAGAGTACATCGAAAATTTGTTTGAGGGGCTTCCGAGATATATACTGGCAGTAATTAGGGCCCAGGGAGGAGACATTCGATTTTGAAAATGATTAGTAACAACCATTCGATGATAGTTGATTGGTCTCTTCGCGAATGTTTGAAGATGGTACAATTTTTTAATTTTTCATTAACTCAAAAATTCAGAAACGCGTTCCCTCGTCGCGGCGAAATTGCTGTTTGAGAAAATATCAAATGGTGTCTGCGATCTTGAATACGAAAGGGTGTTTAATAAGTATCGGTTATAACGTCGAATATCGTTTACGCTGGATTTCATATCTAAGTTTAGACTTCTTTCGTCATAATTTTTACGCTTTTGGCCGATTTTAAGCTGCCCTAAAATACTTAATATTTCACTACATTGAGATCTACACAATACAGTTATCACAATTGGTATTTAAATGCAATTAGATCAAACTCGAGAAATATATGGATTTTTTTAACAAAAAACGTAAAAAATAGACCCGGTTCTGGGTCGTCTCAGTATCCCTATATCGAGAATTATGCTCATTCATTTCACCATTGAGAGTAAAGGTACTGTCGTCAGAAAAACATGTATTATATTGAATATGTGCATTTTTGTTAATATTTTCCCTTAACATTTCACAAAATTGCAATCGATGTTCAGGATCGTCTTCGTTTATTTAGTGAACTAGTTTCGCTTCATAAGGGTGAAATTGGTAATGTTTCACGATCCTGTAGACTGTTGAAACTGAAGCTGATACACCAGACACGTGATAGTTTTCTGAGGGATGTAGTGTTTTTCATTTATAGACGGTTCAAAACTTCCATCTCAATCCCTTCGTTCCAGATAGGCCGATGTTGAACTTTATTTGTTTTGTTAGCCACCGAACGCGTAGTTAAAAATTTATTCATCAAATATAAAACATACTGGTGTCCTACCTGTTTTTCTGGATGGTTAACATTGAAAATCTGTTCCTCAGGCACATCTATTATTTCGATAATAAATAGAAATAATTTCGAGCCGCTCATCAGTTGACAAAATCATTTTCAAGGATTGTCCAACAAAAGACAACTGTGATTTAAACCATTGCGAAAATGAGAGATAAATATGAAACACATGTATTATTACCATACGGTTGAGATAAAAACAGTTGTGCATTCCCTACAAAACATTGATGTTTATCGATATCTCAAATTATTATATTTCTTTGAGTATCAAAAAGTTGGAAGTCCTGAAGACGAGAATCGTTACTTGAGGATGATAGCAGAAAATTACAATTTTATCATTGAATGGATGTCGGATAAGATAATTTTGAGAATTCTATTTAATTTTAAGCATCGTGAAATTTTTCATGGAAAACTAACTATTGTTGTGTTTGGCCTGTTTATATGATATTAAACGTCCGCAAAGATACTATTCTTGAATAGTGAATTAAAAGACCTTTCCAAAGATATATGATTCGACCCAGTTTCCCTATAATGACTTTTGACTTAGGTGCTGCTAAGGGTCGATTTTACAAGCTGCTAACCAATTCAGAACTTGGTCCTCCTCCAATCAAAGATTGATGTGTAAATGGAATTTTTCTTTTGAAAGTATTTATATTTATATCGTTTAAAATTCATATCAAAAAGAGGCCGTGTACCATTACACCGAAAGAGTTTCTCTTCTATGTGACTGAATCATACGATGGGGTTTCAAATGGAAAAAAAATGCTTAGTTTTTGCATCCATGTAAATTTGTTTCGTGTTTTCGGTGTACGACCTTGCAAACAATCCACAGGTGGTAAATTTGATAGTAGTCACTCGAAATTTGGCACGCTGTAAGACTTCCGATGTACTAATTTTTGTAACCGTATTTTACATTTACCTTGTTAAACATAAATGAAAAACCGTTTGGTTATGTCATAAAATATATTTTTAGATTTTTGTATTGAGCCAATTATTTTAAATTTATTATACTAAACAGATGTTAGAGGGCAGCCTTGAATTTATTGTTTAATGTTCGGATCGTTTGAAAGTGAAGTTCTGAAGTTGTTAAAAACAATAACAGAGTCTTTCAACTGGCGCCAATTTGGCATTACTGGATCAAATGTATACTTATTTTTTCCTCGTAGTGATTGTATCAAATTGTCTCTATCCTGAAGAGATCTATGTACACTCTGTCAAAAAAGAACCGGGAATTGATCAATGAGACACAAAATATTTATTCTTCATTTAAATTTATTGTATCGCCTTCAAAGTAGCCTTCAGTTCTCGTGGCGAATTGTCTTTTATGTATTCTATCGATTCAAAACGGGTACCTCGAAGTGGTAATTTGAGTTTTGGAAAAAGAATAAAGTCCGCTGGAGCCATATCAGGTTAACACGCTGGTTGTTCGATGGTATTTGTTGAGTTTTTGGTCAGAAATTCATTCAATGATAGTCTTGTGAGATTGTGCATTATTGTGGTGCAAAATCCATAACGTTAAGTACGTTTCGGTAAAGGATTTACCAAGTACAACACAAAACTCAATTGCAAATCTTTGTTTAAAACTCATTTTCCGAGCGATGTACTAAACGTACTAACAAACATGACGCAATAAGTTGTTCACATACCAATGTCATGAAATTTCTAACAGCTGTCAATGACACTAAGAGTACTGTTCTTTTAAAACAGTTTGATAACTTTTGGAATGCAAGGTATGTATACATATACAGGGTGTTGCAAAAAAATAGTATGTCACAATTTGATTGAGATATTTACAACGAAATAAAACTATGGTATATAGATTTTCATTGTATTAACCAAACTATGACCGGTTTCACCACACAGTGGCTTCATCAGATCGATATGTAATCGGTCATGGTTTGATTAATATAGTGAAAATCTAAATACCATAGTTTTATTTCATTGAAAATAGTATGTCACAACTTGAGGGGGTATATCTACGTGCAATTTTAAGAAAAAAGTTTATATAAAAATAGATCCGCAAAAGCTTCGTTACGGAACTACAGGGTGTTGAAATTTTTCTTCGAAACTTCTGAAGTTTTGAGATATTCAGCCCAAATTCGGAATGCAAGCTATTTTATACAGGCTCCATCATTACACGTCCTAGATTTTAACTGAAATTCACAAGGTGTTTTCTTTTCATAGGCCATGTCTTCTTTTGCCCTTTCAAACTTTTTTGCAATACGCCACTGATCAGCGTACAATCAATTTTCGTCATCTTCGTTCAATTTAGAAACTTTTTCGACACCTGCAATTTTGTCTTACATCCAACCGTTTTCGAGGGAAAATTATTTGAATTGTATGTAAATAGAAAAAAATAGAAATACTCGATATGTATGCCCAAAATTCGCTTTTATTTTGATAACTCTTCTTCTGAGACTATTATTATTCAATTATTCAATATCGAACTGAAAAAAAGAACAATCAAAAACTAAATAAATTGTTGAAAGTGTCCTTCACTTGCAAGAATACAGGCATCTGTCCTTCGCCGCATATTATCACGCACTCTTTGAAATATTCCTGGGGTATTTCTTATCGTGTCACAAGAGATTATTATTAGATTTCTCAATTCTTATACAGTATTCACTGGTGTGGTATAAACTGAACTTTTGAGATAGCCCCATAAGAAAAAGTCTAAACTATTTAAGTCTGGGGATCTAGGAGGCCATGGTTCTGGCCCACCCCGACCTATCCATCGGTTGTTGAATGTATCATTCAAGAATTTCCTAGCTTCTCCACTAAAATGTGCTGGTGTCCCGTCATGTCCGAACCACATTATTTTTCTCACCAAAAGTGGCACATCCTCGAGCAATAAAGGTAACTCCCCTTCAAGAAATTGCCGATAAGCGGGACCGTTTAGTCTGTTAAGCAGAAAAAAATGGCTCAATCAAATAGTTTCCAATTATTTCGACCTAGACATTGAGTGAGAATTGTTCTTGATGATGAGATTCTTCAATCAAATGAGGGTTTTCCTCAGCCCAATAATGATAATTGTGAAAATTTGTGATAGCAGTTCTTGAAAAGTTAGCTTCGTCTGTGAACATTATTACACTATCAAAATGAGCATTTTTTTTATTTTATCTAAGAACCATCGGCAGAAATTCAGTCTTGAAGGAAAATCTCGAAGAAGTAGAGTTTGGACGCGTTGAATATGAAATGGATACAATAAAATTCGTGGAGAATCCTGCAAACTAAAACATGTGAAATATTCAACTGATTTCCAATTTTTCTTGTTCTCACATGAGGATTCGAATCAATACAATTCAAAACTGCTTTCTCAATATCTGGAGTTCTCATAGTTTGAGTTGCACCTTTTAAATGATTATTTGCAGTAAAAGTACCAGTTTCCCTCAACCTTCTGTGGATATTTGAAAATGTTCGCCTGTCTGGTGTTACTCGATTTGGAAAGCGCACCTGATATAATCGCCTAGCTTCTGTTGTGTTTCCGTCAGCCAGACCGTACATGTAATGGATATCAGTCAATTCGGCGTTAGTGAAATTAGCCATTTTTACCTTCAAAAGTCTTAAAACTAATCGTTAATTTAATAAACAATTCGACCAGACACTGGTGCAACTTCAGCAATTGTCAAAATAAATAAATGAAAAAAATCAAAGCCTACTAGTCATTTTTTTAATTAGGAATGCTTTCAATTCAGCGAATGTATACAATTGTTAAATAATTTTTTGCTCGAGAACGGTCGGAGATACGAAAAAATTACAGATGTCAAAAAAGTTTTTAAATTGAACGAGATAACGAAAATTGATTGTACGCTGATCAGTAGCGTACTGCAAAAAAGTTTGAAAGGGAAAAGAAGACATGGCTCCGGAAAAGAAAACACCTTCTAAATTCTAGTTAAAATTTAAGTTGTGTAATGATGGAGGCGGTAAAAAAATAGCTTGCTGAATATCTCAAAAGCTGCATGGTTTTTGAAGAAAAAAACATTTTTTTCCGGAAATTTCAACACCCTGTAGCTCCGTAACGAAGCTTTTGCGGACCTATGTTTATATGAACATCTTTTCTCAAAATTGTACGTTGATTTACCCCCTCAAGTTGTGACATACTTTTATGTAACACCCTGTACAATTGACGCCCTCCAACGACACAGAGACTACGACCAGCGCCACCGGAAAATGATGAAAACAAAAGATAGATCAAACAGTAAATTTCAAGAAGCCATACTAATTCATCTATCTTTAGGATGCGATCAGTTGTAAAGCTAATGCTTCAAGTACTTGTCCTGTTAACAAAGTGTACATCATATCTCAACGAATTTTTCGCTATGTGTATAAACATATAGAAGACTTTTATTCAGGGAGCAATATTTAACCATCCTTAGCATGTCAAATACTCCTCGAAGAAGGATAGACATTCGAACTAGTATGATTTCTTAAAGTTTTCTGTTTTATCTATCCTTTGTTTTCATCATGTTCCGTTGGCGCTGATAGTTGCCTCTGTGACAGTTCATGTGGCCCTGGTTGACGATGACCAGGAGGTATTTAACACTTTGCAGAAAGTTGCCTATTGTTCTCTGAGTAAATCTCTTCAAAGTGTTTACACATATAGCGATATATTTCATCATTGTTGAGATGACAAACTTATTTGCTTAAACGGTTTACCCAGGCTATTTGATAATATTCTCAAATTAATAAATAGTTTCTATCTGAAAATAAAATATCAATCTGAAAACGAGAAAAAATGAAATATTATTTTTAGATCTGATATTTTTCCTCAAATAGTAAGATTAACTTCAGCATCTTCAGAAAATCTTTTAACACCCAAAGATTTCAACCTATATCGAATTCAAATCTTGACATTTAATTCAATGATCTACTGAGCATTCGGATCAGAAAATTTTAAAAAAGAAATTGAAATTCGTAAAACTATAGTTCCCAACAATGACTTTGATCGTGACAATCACGTCCACGTAACTATTAGCCAAATTTATTCCATTATAGCAGCAAATTCGAAAAATTCATTCTTATAACATATTTTGGGAAAATTATGTTAATTTAGCAAATAACCTTCTTAAATTGAAATCATAAATAGCATTCAGACCCCAGAACAAATTGACTCTTATTCAACATTCCTATTGAAATTTTAAATTAATCAGGAGTTAACAAGTTGGTTTGTCAAGACTATAAGAAATAATTTTTACATTTATATAGATCGAACTAGTTTTTTTTCGAAATCAGATGTAGGGACTATCGAATTTCGTTCATAATGAATCAAGAAGATTCAATCTTCACCACTGCATTCAAAATGATTACTCTTTTCCTAGTATTGATAATTTGTAAACTTTCAGCTAATGAACGTCCAGATGGCTCTATTTGAATTCAAATAGTCTGTGGCCGATTACATCTGCGGAATCTCAGCGTCAGAGATGTCAACAAATTAATAACTTAAACTCTGACTTACAGAGGATATCTGAGTGGGGTCAGTTGAACCTGGTGAGCTTCAACGCTAGCAAGACGCAAGCAAATATTTTTTCTAGAAAGGTTCCCGTTAGAGAACCTCCTCTAATGATGCAAGGCCAACAAATTGCATCAAAATATTCGATGCACCTTCTCGGAATAACGGTCAACTCCGAGTTTTGCTGGCATGAACCCTGACCACCCTGAGATCACTCACGATCTCCAACCGCTGGCTCTCAGAAGACAAGTTGCTGAGCTTTCTTTGTTTTACAGATACTTCCACGGAAGATGTTCCAAAGAGCTGAAAGACCTTGTTCCAGGAGAACTCATATTTTGCCGCAACGCTAGGCTGGCAAGGAGTTCTCAGCATATGGCGGTATATTTAACGACCCCTCGAACCTCTCTCTATAAGAATTCCTTCGTTCACAGGGTCGGTTAGCTGTGGAACTCGCTTCCATCCAACATCTTCCCAACATCCTACAATTTGGCCCTCTTCAAAAAGCGAATAAACAGACACAATTCTTCCCATGCGTCCACACATGTGGTGTGGCAGGTTCGCCTATTTCTGGAAAGCGTGCATGAAAGAAAATAGTTGTTTATAATCTGTATACATATTTGCCACATTGTTTTCCTAATGCAAAAGGGATCCATTTATGAATACCAATGCATTTTATATTCAGTATTATACTGTCCAACGACAAAGGAGAACTCGAGGTAACAGATCCCTGTGGAAGACCTTATTAAAAGTGCGAAAACGACTACTTTTCGCTCCACCAAAAACTTATACAGTTGTATAATCAGATCTTTTCACACTGTATCATAAACACCTCAAAAAAGTCTAAGCAACACTTACCAATATCTTTAAAATATGAATTTGATGATTCGAATTTATAGAAATCTTTTGGTATTTGTTAGGATGTATTGTATATAATGTATTCTCAAGAAAACAAAATAATATTTGACTTCTCCAAAGCACCTTTTTTGAAAAAAAAATTGAAATTTGAAAATGACGAAATTTGGTAAAACACAAAAAAAATCCTGAACCTGAAAATATTTTCGAAACGATATGGAAGCACTTATATTTTCCAGTACCCAGAAGGTCCACCTCTGTAATTAATGACACTTTGGCATCGTCGCGGCATGCTCAATATTAAATTGTCTATTACATTTTGGCCTAAGTCATTCCAAGCCCCCTGAACTGCTAATCGAAGCTCCTGTTCGTGATGGAAGACGTTTTAACGCAGGAGATTTCTTTTTAGGGTGTCCCACACATGCTCGATGAGATTCAGATCTGGGGAGCAGGATGGCCACGGTAGAAGATCGATATAATTCTCTTCAAGAACGTTCAAGACAACTCTTGCACGATAAGGAGGGGCATTATCTTGTTGGAAGAGTGGATTTTGACCCATTGTTTGGAGATACGGTACCACTACAGGTAAAACTATCTCATTTGCGTAAGAATTTCCCGTGAGGTTGTTCTGTATGAAAACGAGGTCAGTTCTTCCACGAAGGCGTATACCTCCCCAAAACATCACTGATCCGCCTCCCTGTCTAACAACTTCTCGAGCATGCTGGAGACGGTTTTGCTTTCCAGGTTCCCTCCATATTCGAATTCTTCCCGAATCGGGATAATAACTAAATCTAGATTCATCACTGAAGAGAAGTGTGGCCCACCTCTCTTGATCCCAGTTTACATGTTCTTGGCACCAATCTAAACGAGCAGCGCGATTTCCATGGGTCAGTTGTGGAACTTTTAAAGGACGTCTGGAGTGGAGTTGACCTTCGTGCAGTCGATTTCTCACAGTTTGGTCGGAAATTTGTACATTATGAACTCGTGATAGCTCTTGAGCTAATTGAGATGCTGTGGTAGTACGATCTCTTCTGGCTTATAAAACCAAAAATCGGTCTTGGGCGACTGTAGTAATCCTGAAACGACCTGTATGGCGTTCTTCTACGCTACCTGTTTCATTGAAACGCGACCATGAACGGTTTATGACACTTGGGCTACTTCCCAGAACCCTGGATACTTCCCGTTGTGAGCTCCCAGCTTGGAGCATGCCAACGGCTCGTAACATCTCTTCTCTAGTCAAATGTCGTCTTTCCATGGTCGAATCACAAAAATTGAATCTTTTATTTGTGCTTACAACAGAAACAAAGTGCTAACATAAACAAACTAACTGATTTCAGACAATGAATACATGAAATGATTATAAAGCAGCGTCGCATCTGCTGCATTTTAGTTTTTTATAAAAAAAAAACTGAAATCTGATGCGGCTCTCCACATAATTTGGTGAGAAATTGATGCAGGTGTTCATTTCCTAAAGAAAATCATCCATATTGATCGTTCTGGATACGATATATCGATATTCAGAAGTATTCCCTAGACATTTTTGAGGTGTTTATACTGCATAAAGACCCAAAAATACAACTTTTGTTTTCATTCTACTCTGAAATTGTAACTCATTGAATGTTGAGACATGATCTGAACAATTGAACTTTTTTCTGAAACCATCTTACAAATGGGACAAAGCTTCATATAATCTCTGATATAAAAGTCTCTCTAATGTTTTAAAAAGAATTGAAACTAGACTAATAGGACGATAAATATTCGGAATTTCTGAATTTTTACCTGGTTTTCGAACTGCGATAACCTTGGAATTTCTAAATTCTGCAGAAATTCTACCTGAAACGAACTAATTATTATAAAAAGACAATAACCAACGTGAATCCGTTTTCCAAATTGTTTGAAGAATTCGGGGTACGAACCATCAAACCCGCAGCTTTAAGTACTTGTTTGATTTCAAAACTCTCCAATAGGAATGGTTCAGATATCATTTGGGGTCGAATTTTTTCGAAGTTTATGAAGAATACGTTTGGTTCGCTTGATATCTTCTTCATTCATTTGAACACCGTTCAGATTATATCGAAACAGAATTAATAAGAGCTCACAAAGGCGGTGTTATTCAACGTTTTCAACAATTTCAATTTAAGATATTCATATTCTTTGTTTGGAATTTGGCCATGTTTCTAACCTTTAAGGAGCAGTTTAGTATCTGTTCAGTGATCCTTATACCGGCACTGGTTTATAACGGACGCTAGTCCGCTGTGTTTACGTCTGAGGCAAAATTTGGCAAACTATTCTGAAAGAGTTTTCTCATTTATTGATTTCATGCTACGCCTCCGCTTTAGCCCCTACAATAACATTCACTTTTTGAATGAGAAATAAGTTTTATTGGCCTACAGTTTCCAGGTCAAGGACATTAAGTATGATTTATTCAAGTTCATCATAATAGAAAAATCGCTAATGAGGATAATTTTCTTGAATTTAATTTTCGATATCGCGTTTTGGATTTTATGCTGTCAGAATTAAATACTTATCGTCTGTACATAAATAGTCCTTGCAAATTGAAACCACTGAGAATGGAAGGGCTAGTTTTCATTTGGGGACATATCTAATTCCAATTATTCGAGTTTTTTGGATTTTTTTGGGAAGAGATGGAGAAATAGATTTGCGTACAACTCCAGTCGGCTTGACGCCATCCTGGAGTGCGGGATTATTCCAGCAGAGGGCTTCGTGGCCGGAACTACCCACTAATATTGATATTAATATTCTGCCTATTTTTTTCTTTTAGTCTTGCCTTTTGATGTTTCTCTCCCCTTTTTTCATATAGGCGATTTCTTAGCTCACTCAGAAGTCAGAGGCATCACTCACCGCGTCACACTATACTTATATACGCAGATATTATTCGTAGTGCTAGTGTTTTGTTACTGGTTTAGCATTTGGGCGTTTTTTTTGTATATTAGTACGTAACGTCATATTGGTAAAATAAACAAGAGTCTTAAGATAACTGCATTGGCCAATATTTTTCTCTTTGTGGCTCACCCATTAGTAGCATTAGCTGTCCGATGTTTCTGATACCTTGTGCAGCTTTTGCAGAAATTAGTCTTACAGGTGTCAATCTGCAATCCTTAGCAATGTGCAGTTTCATACAGTTAACATATAGCACGTTTTCTATCCTGTACTGACTTACTTTGATAGTAATAGTTCTCAATTTCCTTCTTCCTTGAAGTATGACTATATTCGTCTGTTCTGGTACTATTTGTATGCTCATTGCTTATGTCGTTGAGTTTTTCGCTCATTTGCTTTATTGAAAATTCCACATTCTCTACAATTTCTATTTTTCTTCTTCCTTCTACGATCACCCCAATATTTGTCGCATATGCTATGACTGACGTTGCGGTAAGACCTTCCAAACTAACTGTCTAACTGAGTTCGTCGGAGTAAATATTTCCCTGTGAAATGCAACGAGCCCTGTTATAATCCTTCGGTGACTCTTATCCTATTTCCTGTATTTGTTTTCAATATTGTTATTCATCATCTTCATAAGTCCCAACAACTTCCACATAAGCCCCAATCACTTCCACATAAGTCCCGGCCAGTTCCTCATAAGTTCCACATACTCCTTCATAAACACTGCCCACTTCATCATGAACACCAACTCCTCATCCCCCTAAAGCCCGGCCTACGTCCTTATAAACCCCGCCCAACGCCTTATGAGCTCCGCCTGCTTCCATGCAAGCCTCGCCCATCTATCGTATATCCCACTTCCGTATAAGTCCCGCCCATTTTCTTATAAGCCCAACCTATTCTCTTATAGGCCTGCCCACTTCCATATAAGCCACGACCATTTTCGTATAAGCCACGTCCATTTCCTCATGAGCCCCGCCTAGTTATTCATAGGTTCCGCCCACATCCTCAGGAATCTCGCCTACAACATTTGATATTGATGCGAACTTCATCGGCCCATTTAATGCGTCGGTAAAATTTTGGGTATTCTCCTGCTTTCTGAAGACTGAAACTAAGTCGTCGTTGGTTATCACCAGGCGGAGATATTGCAATTTTCTAATCCTATAGGGTCTGAATTTATTTCCCTTGAGAATTCTGAAAGCCTTTGACTTGCTAGTTTCAATTCATTTCTTTTGCTCCATTGTGCTCTGGAAGAAGCTTCAGCGATTGAATTGTCTTTTAGTCTAGTCTCCTTTCAGGGAAGCTAAGATAATTCCGCTGCATCCGCGTTATACCCATTTTGTTTATAACATTTCAACATCTCATACTTATTCGTAATTTTGGAACTGAAGAGCCATAACGATAGAATTATAAATAGAAATTTTCGAAGCAAATGGGAAAGAAAAACATAAACTTATTACAATAATAATCGTTTTCCAGAATCAAACCTATTCATCAAATATTGAAATTGTTTCAAACACATAATTGAATGAGATTAAATACCTGAAAAGAGCCATAAAAGACGGAAAATCTATGTTCTGAAGGATGAACTTTATTTGTTTAACACCGAAATGAATTAATGGAATCAATCTTTGATGCACATAGACTTTTCTTCTTCCATAGAATTGTGAATACCTGCAATATTCCGAGTGAATGGATAAGAATTTTCGATTCTTAATGAAAGGCGGATGTTGAAGGAATTGATGAAGTATGTGATACATTTGGAAAGAAGAATATAAGCCTTTCTTTTGATACCAAAAACACTTACAGTTCGTATTTCAGAGAACACAAGTTTGCTTCATAACTCGGCTAAAAAATTTTTGGAATACGTCTACTCAAAAAAACGCGTGTAAAATATGGAAATTTTTATATTATTCATATCCTCAGAAGCCCGGCCCACTTCCTCAGAAGCCCGGCCCACTTCCTCAGAAGTCCCACCCACTTCCTCATAAGCCCCAACCACTTCCCCATAAGCCATACCCACTTTCTCATAAGTCCCCGCCCACTTTCCTATAGGCTCCTGCCCTTTTCTTCATAAATGCTACCAACTTCCGCACATGCCCCACTCACTAACTGAATGAATTTTTCAATGAATGAAATAATAAATAATAAACTAACCTACTTTTTGTTGCGGACACTAAAAGCGTGGACAATTTTACGCCTAACCCACTTCCCTATAGGCTCCCGCTCTCTTCTTCATGAACCCCACCAACCTTCCACATAAATCCCACCCACTTCCTCATAAGTCCCACCCACTTCCTCATAAGTCCCACCCACTTCATCATAAGTCCCACCCACTTCCTCATAAGTCCCACCCACTTCCTCATAAGCGCCGTCTACTTCCTCATAAGTCTCACCCGCTGTCCCATAAGCCTCGTACACGTCCTCATAAGTTCCACTCACTTACTCATAAACCCCACTCTCTGCCTCATATGCCCCGCCCATTTCCGTTTAAGTCCTACCCACTTCCTTTTAAGTCCCCGTCCACTTCCTCATAAGTCCCACCCACTACCTGAAATTGAGTCTTCTCTATCTTCAATTACATATGTTCTGCTCTGTTGTGCTTTGAAAGAACCTTCAGCGATTGAATCGTCCTTCAGCATTTTGAAAGTAGACTTATGCGGCTGTCTCCTCTTAAGGAAGTTATTGAAATAAGATTCTTCCGCAATATCCGAATTATACCGATTATGTATATAATATTCCAACATCTCATACGTTTAGTAATTTTGGAATTGAAGAGCCATAACAATTGAGTTATAAGTAGAAATTTTCGAAGCAGTTGAAGAAGAACACCATAAACTTATTACATTGATAATTGTTTTCATAGAATCAATGCTTGCTATTGATTGAATATTTCAATTATATCAAACACATAATTGAATGAATCCACATTAATAAGATTGAATACCTGAGAAAGTGCAATTAAAAAGGAAAATCTGTGTTCTAAGGGTGAATTTCATTTCTTTAACACAAAAATGAATGAATGGAATCTGTGACGAACATAGACAATCCTTTTCCTCGTAGACTTCTGAATATCTGTGATATTATATGAATTTTCGATTTTTTAATGATAGAGGTGAATATTGAAGGAATTAATGAAAAAACAAGATATTTCGATTTCAAAATGTGACACTATTCATTGGGCTATTGAGTCTGAGAAAAATTAAAATTCTATTTATTTCTGACTGTTTTCTTTGTTTCAGGTGAGTTCTCAAAACGACTTCAGAGACTTTCTAACAAGTAAGTTGGCACAAATGAATCTGTTCTCTTTTTTTTTGAACTGTCGGTATGATTTTTTGATCTTCACTCTGTTAAAATCGTCTAGTTAGAGAAACGATTCTCAACCTTATATTGCCGAGCATCTCAATATTTAAATTTTTCTAGAAATCAAAATTTTCTAGAATATACCGGGTGTGCCATTACAGATATTCATATGAGAGCGATACTTTTTTAAATAGGATGCCCTATCATATCTTAGAATTTTATTGCAGTATTTGATAAGATTGTGTGAAAATTCATAAAAAGTTTTTCTAATTCTGGATCTTCAAGATTTTTGCCACGTTATTTGAAGGTGACATTGACCTTGGGCTTGAATGCCATGTCAAGATTAATTTCGATTACGGATTTCGAAAAACCGAAAAATTTTACGTTCAAATATTACCTTTGACCTTGATCTGATATTTAAGGTAATGATCACTGTAAGGCAACAAAACGGAATTGGAGGAATAATGTTCGACAAGAGCTTCGAAGGAAAATTATTTCGGGCTTAACTGCTAGGATTTTCGACAGGGTATTTAATGGTGACCTTGACCTTGACCTTATAAGGACTACATTGATTTTTCAATGAAGATTCCTATTCTTTGTTGCGGACACTAAAAGCGTGGACAATTTTACGCCTTTGACCTTAACCTAACATGAGCATAAGCCCTTTGTATCCTCTCGTTTGTAGCTAATACAAAAATAGCGAAAATTGTGGAGATGTTCATAAACTTCACCATTGCCTAGATAAAAATACAAGATGTGATATAGTTCCAAATGCCCTATGATAGTAACATACGTGGAATTTAAAGGATCGGTTATTATTTCAGGACATCGATCAAAACTCCATTCAAATTTTCATAAAAAATTTCAAACGCCAAAACGCGACTTTCAGTGCACCCCACACATTGAAACCATATCTTCCTTGATGCTGCACATCAATATGGCCTTGAGGATTTACATCGGACCACAAATGTTCATTGAAGCGATTAAATATTCCATCGCTAGTGATACGGACTTCGTCTGTCCATATGAATTCTCTGAAAAAGTCTGAGATTTCTTGGATATTTTCTAGATACCAATTGCATTTAGTCGACGAGGGGGATCCCCTGGCTGTAAAAATTGGGAGACTCGCATTTTGTAGGTTTTGAACTGGTTCTCCTTCAGAATGTTTCTGCTTCTATTTGTCTACTCGAAATTGAAGGTTTGACCTTTACAGCATCTATCACTTTGATCGTTGCTTCCTTTCTATCACTTAAATGATATTTTTGCTGGCTCGGTGGCGTATGGGATATGAGGCTCGTCTCCTGCGCAGAGTTACCTGGGTTCAATCCCCACAATGTCGGTGCGATTTTTCGGATTCTGGGAGTCGCTTGAGTATCCATCTTTCGGAGGAGATGTAAAGCCGTCAGTCCTGTCTAACAGAGATGTGTTGGACATTAAAGATCCCTTCCCTCGACACCAGAGGGGTTCGGCAAAATTCCCGGGTTAGTGAGGTGATAGAATTTCTCGGCGTGTCATTGGCCGAAAGGCGGAAATAGAGCACGAGGAATAACAAACAAACAAATGATATTTTTAATTTTTTGATTTTCTGAATAAGCCACTATTGATAAGATTCTCTTTCATTCTTCAAAAAATAGATTTATTTGGCTGGTGCCTTTCAGGATATCGATTGAAACATGTTTCGGCCGTTGCTGCTGAATCAAACCCACTAAGAATATAGCATTCTATCATATCGAACTTTTCATAATTTTCATAGTTATGATTTCTATTCTGCATCTTGAAACAACCAAAGTCTCAGGTGAACAAATTCTTAAATGTAATAGTTGGAACATACAACTAACAAGCAGCTATTTCGACATTCAATAAACATTAATACCTAAACTGAAACTGGAATCGTAAGGGTCAAACTCTAAGACCATAATTAATACCTATGGTCTGAATCGAATCAAACCATAGAAATAACCATGATCTTAGATAGGATCTTTAAAATCTGTGCTCTTCAGTCATAGAACAATATGAATCGTTGATTAATGAATGAAATCGTGGTAATTTCAGGTTTTCTCTGAAAAAGATATTGAATGCAATAATTGACTACAAATGTTATATATTTTTGAAAAGGAAAGAAATTACTGCATCCAATAGGGTTAAAATTTCTTATGGTTCGTATTTAAAAAAAAAGCATGTTTGCATTATAACTCAAAAACCGCTCAGCTGAAAAGAATTTCTCTGTAATTTACTCAAAAAAGTGCCTGCAGAATGTCAAACTTATTTTTATGTAACTTTGATGATGATCAAGATATCCGATTTTCTCAAAATTCAAGAAATTTTGAATAATTCTAGAACGGAAAGAGATATCAGCGAAATTTTGGCACCACTCAACTAGTCCCTGAAAATAAGATCGAGAGAGGGGAGTTCATTTTTCTCTATCTGTGATATTTCATATAACTGCCGTACAAATACATCGAAATATGCCCACCCTGTACTTTGAAAGAACGGTGTTTTCCCCATTTTTCGATTCGAACTTTTCTATTTATAAAGACATACTTTGCATATTTTCAAGATTTTTCGCGAATGCATTTATAACGTCGATATTTTATCTTTAACTTGCCTAATTTTCGAGTGATCATTTTTTCCACAGAATGTGATATATTTTCAAAACCGTACAATTGATTCCTATGAAAAGGTACATTTCTGAAATCAATATTAAGAGACCAATACAATTGTAGAAAAGTATACAAGATATTCTATTCAAAATGAGAAAATTATTAAATTTTAAAAATGTAGTTTGCCAAAACCAAATCTAACTGAAAATTTCAGAAAATATTTCAATCCATTTTCCACTAACTTCTAATAGGCCATCTTTCTTGAATACCCTAGTATATTCAACAGTAACAAAGTTATGGACCGATTATGCACTAAATGGACATCTGGTATATTTTCTACGTCTACATACATATACTTAGTTTAGACGTGACCATGACTTTGAGTAAGTTTAACGAAACATCTAAATCATTTTTGACAACGATCCAACATTGAAAAAATTCGTAGAAGTGATTTGTTATGAGCCAGCAATTACAAATCACGAATCGACCACGGTTACTTATAGGAGAACTGCCAAATATATCTGGACGGAGTATGAAGGATATAATTGAAGAGAATTTGAAATTTTAAGAGGTTCGTCTTGTGTATCAATTTACAAATTTCTTTATTCTATTTCTATCGGTTTTTTCAATTGAAAGTAAGTTGAATGTATACAATGGTCAAAAATGACGACTGTTTTATTCATACAGGATGAATCCGGATGAACTGTACATCCTTGTTGGGGGCTCTACAGAGTGTTTTTTGGAAATTGCCAAAATGTTTAAATCCCTCTAAAATTCCAAATAAACAATAGAATGGAACGATCTCGAAAGCATTATAGGCATTAATCATTAATAAACATTAAATATTGCCAAAAAATTGGTAAATTCCAGGACCGGACTGGAACAACTTCATTTTCAGTGTCCAGGCAGAAATATCACCTTTATATTGAATTTTTAACTCATACATTTTTTTCTAAAAAAAAGCGTATTAAGAATTTGAATAATCAGTTATAAAATCTTATTTTACACCTACACATTTTTTCTACCGTGAGTTTTCACGAATTTTACGTTTTTCGTCAGAAAATTGGGAGAATATTTCTGAAACCGAGTAAAACAGAAAAACACCTTTACAATTGAAGTCGCTCAACGCCGTATTGACTGATACGTTGAATTCCTCATCAGATTCGACTATGAAGATCAAAAATACGCAGGGTCGGACTCAGATTTTCTGAAAATCTTGTGTCGAAACATAAGGAACGTTATCTTCCTGCTCTTTTTCGATTATCTCACGAATTCGCCAAAAAACATTGTGACGTTCATTTCGTCGAGAGTTTACATTCATTCCAATTTCCACTTCAAAAAACAGACGAATGAAATTCTGGTTGAACTCTGAATATTATGAATCAATAAAGACTAGGAACTCAGTCAATTGTCGAGAGAAATAAAAGGAAAAGTCCATAATTGAGAAAAAATTAAGAAAATTACAGAAAACGTGCCAAACTAACTCGAAAATTTTATACTAACGTAGAAAATTCAACCCAGCGTGAAATATAACAATAATCTTCAAGGTTCCCATAAAATGTTCAATATGTCTTCCATCAGGATCAAACCATTTTCTGGCCCGAATCAAGAGGTCATTAGAAATAGAAATAGAAATATCGATTCATTCAATAGAATAATTGCAATATACAATTATAAGTTGAACAAGTCACAAATACATAAATATCCATTGAAATTACTACTTACATATTTTACAATGGTCGAAAAATTCATCAAATGAGTATGGTTCACAATTTAACAACAATTTGTGAACCTTTTGCTTGAAAATTTTCAAATTCAACACCGACATAACCTTTGGTAAGGCGTTAAATAATTTAAGTGCAGAAAACTCCACCTGTCTCTGTGAGAGAGTTTACCTACATTTAGGATAGCGGTAAGTTGACATCTTTCTTGTGTTATTCTGCTGAAAATGTTCAGAAAAATGTTGTTGCTGTTTAACAAAAACCAAGCGTTTGAATATATAGAGACCAATAAGAGTCGTATGGCCCTTAGTTCGAAAAAGATTCCTGCAATTAATTGATTTTCTGATAACATTAGGCCGATTTCACATCTCATTGCAAGTTTCGCGAGTTTTATAAACTGAATCCCTTAGGAATCCATATAAAAATTAATCAATGGGGTTCAGAATTGAAGACCTGGCTGGACAAGATATCGGACCTCCTTGGCAAATACAATGATTCGGGAATTTTTAATTCAGGAAATTTCTCAATGGTAAGCCATGGTGAGGTGTAGCACCATCCAACTGAAGATAAACTCCTCTATCCGCAATATTCTCCATGAGCACAGGTAGATTATATCGAAGGAAAAATTTTCCGAGGTTAGAATTCCTTCGAAGAAATGAGGACCGTTCAATTAATCTCTATATAGGACTCACCATGTATTCAATGAAAACCGTTCGAATCCGTATCGAATCCCCACAGGGAAATTCTTCACATTAATAATTCACGAGTGACTCGCATCTCGTCAGTGAAAGTAATTCTGAGAACGGCTCTTCTGTTACCTAATAACCACGTAGAAAATTGAGCTCGTGGAGCATGGTCTGCTAATTCTAAACGCTGAACCTTTCAAAAAAATGATTCGAATGGAATCTCTACTTTCTCACTGTACTGCATACTCGTTTTTGAGGTACTTCTACTGTTCGGCTACTATTTTTGTGCCTATTACAGGTTCATTTTCGACAATTTCTAAAATCTTATCATCTACTTCAACTACTGCTGGATTAATTTCAGTCTCTCGTTTCCCATAGAGGAATCTTACATATTCTCTGCATACCAAATATGGTTTCTATCGATCGAGTCGTTCTCGAATTATTTGAAAGATAACAAAACAATCTTTGGATTTGGCGACCTCTAGCGGCCGAACGAAGATACTTTTCATATAGGTAAGTTGGTATAAATCAACTCATTTCGATATTTGAATTTGGGAGGCTTTTACTTGGTAAAATTCCATTATCAATAATAAAAAACAAGTACTGTGTTTTAAGGAATTTTACTTAATAATTGCGATTCGTAACGCGTTTCACTACACCGTAGCTTCTTCAGACGAATGATTATGCAGAAAAATGTAAATGAGAATATAACTATAAATGTTCTTGAGTAATTAAAAGCTTATTGGTCGGCTCCTCCTAAGTGGTTATTTATGGCAGGTATATCCAATAAAATTAAGGAATAGATTGCTCCCCGAAAAGATTCAATAGAGGTGAAGGGCTTAAATCGACTTGTTCATTGATGAGTCTACCTGAGTGTTTGTATTTATTTATTTCTAAAGTTTCCCAAAGATCTACCCTCCAATATTTATTATCTGTATGCAATATTTCAAACTGTGGGTCGAAAGAATGATTATTTTCTAAGAGATGATTCGCGTAATTTGAATCTGATTTTTCAATTTTCAATTTTGAAAATCAGATTCAAATCAAAAAATTCAAAAATAAGAGAGAAATTCCTCGCGAGTTTCTACCAAGAAAAAACTGAGCACTGGATGACACCATCTACGTTTTTATGTTATTAAAATGATGACATTCATTTCACATGTTCCTATGTTTTGTAACAATAAATAAACAAATAAATAATCAATTCCCAGTATTTTTTAGACAGAATGTTCTTCCAGCACTTCTTGGGTTAGATAGCTTCGATCCAAAAACCTTATAGTATGCATACTTCGTGAATTCTAGCCTTTCTCATTGTTAGCAAGCATTTTTATTCCATCATTTATAATATTTTCCACGTATTCTCTGCATATTTGTTCCATTTTCACCTGAAATTACGAATACTCGCAGAAATCTCTTGTGTATATGTTTAATTTGCAGAGTATCAGTTTGATCTAACTTTGTTTTAATTCAGATTTGTACTAATTAAGTACATATTGCCAAAGATACAGTGATTATTCTCTTGATGTATTATTTCTATATGTTTTAATTACCCGGAGTCGAATTAAATGAAACGATAGTTTGATTTATAATGCTTCAAATTTGGAGTATATACTTGTCTCAAAATTTGCCGGAACTTGCAGATATACTTCAACTCGCTAAACAATAGGAAATCATTAGATATCGCATATATTTTGTTCACTTATAAGTATCGTCTGGGTGGATGAGTGGAATATACTTTACCCAACTGATTAATTTTATATACATTGAGTTCCAACGGAAACGAACCACCTTGAATAACTCGAAATTTCATATCTTTCTGTGTATTTCCTGAAAAAACGATTTTTGATTCGAGGAAACATGTTTTGTTATATGTTTCATTCTACACCTTCCCGGCAGCTTCCACCCCAAATTTTTGAATATGGAAAAGGGGTCCTGTGATGCCTTAATGACAAAGTGATTCCATTCTCTACACGACCGCGTAATTATTGACTTCCTAAAATAACATGTGACGAAAAGAAATCGATGATTGTTAGGTTTTCATGGATCCGTTTGATCTCCGCTTGAGGAAAGTACCCGATCAAAATCTATTGTATCAGAAAAATCTTTCTCTCTCATTTGAACTTTGTGCATTATCTCCCTATCTCTGTCAATGTAATGTGAACTTAAAAAACTCGGAGCTGTTCGCATTTTCGAAATGTTCACACCAATGAATGTATGAATAAAATAAAAGAAACACATTCACATACTCTTCAATTTCTATTAGGGATGTACATTCATACATACTGGCAAAAACTACCGGGAATTAGTCAACGAATAATTCAATCATCAAAACATGTTTAAAAGGCTTCTTCCGGAAGCGACTTCAATTCTCGCCGCGAATTTTCTTTTATGTCTTCTATCGATTCAAAACGGGTACCTCGAAGTGGTAATTTGAGTTTTGGAAAATGAAAAAAGTCGATCGGATCCATTTATTATTATTATTTGAGTAAGGGCTGCTTAGCAGTCCAGCCATTGCGACCGAGTGGTCTATGTGGTACACACTTCCTACATTTCATCCACGAGCTCCATCCTTCTCGTAAAGGATACGAGTTTCGTGGGTGAGAACTTAATAAGCTCAGTCAGCTTCAGTTGCAAGATCCAAGTTCTTCCATCCTGACCCTGTCCCCTGCTGGGCACTCGCACATAACATGTTCCATTGATTCTGTATCTTCTTCACATAGTCTACATGAAGGATCTTCAACCAATCCTAATTTATTTAGGTGTTTCCTGAGGCGACAGTGCCCCGTTAGTATGGCAGTTAAAACTCTCAGTTTTAACCTAGAGAGTTTAATCCAGGCCCTGGATTTTGTAGTGAAAGGTCCACTGATGTCACGTCGAGCGTGTCTGAGGCCTGAGAGGCTCATACAATGCTCACGTACCCTCAAGTCCAGCCATCGGTTGTTTTTCATCGGTGAAATTTCCAGGGGAATTCCGAGCTTAGGCTCCAGTCCTATGAGCTCCAGGTTAGTTCCACGAGCGAAATTAGTCCGCCTTCTCATTTCCCTCAATGCCCGAGGGACCAGGTACCCATATTAGACGGAGCCTGCTCCACTCTTCTAGTTTGGCAAGGGTGAAGCGACATTCCTGCACCATAAGTAACGTACAGGTATTGGATGCCAATGCTTTCAGTTCAGCTTGGCTATCGGTGAGGATTTAAATTGACCTATTTGTTAATCCCCCCGCCAGCAAGAGGTTATCACAGTGGTCAATGGCGAATATTTCTGCTTGAAAGACAATCGCATGCCCACCAAGACAGATCGACTGTTCCTTGGCAGCACCTCGACCGTAGACACCAGCTCCAACACCTTTTTCAGTTTTTGAGCCATCCGTGTACCAACAGGGAGCCTCAAGTAGACGGTCCTTGGAGCTGATCCATTCCTGTCTATCGGGAATGATGATCTGAAATGGCCTCTCCATGTTGGTTTTAGGTGTTGCTATGTCTGACCTCATACTCGGCACTTCATTGTCCTCGATTTCAGACTGTAAGGCGCCAGGCATAAAGCCGAAGTTACCCGCTTCATTACAGGAAGGATGATGGAATCTGTAGAAAGCCATTCTAGCCACTCCTCTTATCACCAGATGAAGAGGTCGGATCCATAATAGATGATTTTTCGTTTCAGAAATTAAGCTTTTTTTTGACTAATTTGCTTTCTCGAAAGCCGCATGACGGCTTTCGACAGATAATATTCTTTAATTACTGTGTGATCTTCTGGCAAGAGTTCCAAGTGCACGGCACTGCGATAATCAAAGAAAATATTACCTCGAGTTCTTATCGACGTTGGCGTTTACTCAATTTCGTTTCAATTGGAAAGCGCCATTCCGAAGCTTGTTAACTGGTTTGCATGTCAAATTCATAAACCCATGTCTCATCACCTGTTACAATGCGTTTTATGAATGTGAATACAATTCAGTTCTTTCAGAACTAGTCGAGTGGCAACGCGTTTCATGCCCAAACAATCGTTTAAAATGGTACAAATTGATTCGTAAGACACTGAAAGTTCATTGCCTAACTCTCTCAAACTAGAATGACGATTTTCAATTACCATATTCTTGACTTTATTGATGTTAAATATAGTTGCAGATGTTGATGGCCGACAGTGCCAGGCAAATGCTCCACCACATCTCGGCCGCTGTTGTCGAGTGCACCACTCATATGCACGTGTTTTTAATCAAATCGGTTCTCGTAAGCCATAAGGGGTCGTCATTGAACTACTGAATAATATAGTAAAAGATTACTCGATTGAAAATCACATTGAAATATGTGCTGTTAAACTTCAAGACCAAAATATATTACATATTCCTATCGCAGATGAATTTTGTCCTTGAGAAGATTTTTTCTACCTTGGAAAATAATTCGTTAGTATCAGGCGATTTTAACATCGATATTCTGAAAAACACAGCCGACAAAAAGAAATTGTTGGATCTGCTGGACTCGTATAATATGCACCACATTTTCAACGAAGCGTCAAGGATAAAATCAATATCGCTCAGTTGCATCAATAATGTTTTTACAAACATCAATGCAGAAACATATACTGCGGCTACGATAAACCCTCACATATGAGATCACCACGTCCAAAAAGAACACTGTTCCAGAAGTGTACTCTTCCAAAACGGACGGAAATGTTACTCAAAAAGAAAATGAACGATGTGAGTGTTAGTCGATTTATAAATTCCCTTGAACGACAAAATTGAAACCCCATCGCATGAGCAGATGCTCAAACTTCCTATAGTGTATTCCACTCCATCATAATGGACTACTTTAACGAAAATTTCCCTAAAAAAAGAGTAAAAGTGAACTATAATAATAACCAAGTGTCCAGTCCTGAAATTGCAGCACTCAAAAATCAAGTGGACGTATCCTACACCGTATTCAGTGTCAGAAGAGATAATGCCTCTGAACAACAAATCTGGCCACTGTGAACAAATAGCAAATGCTTCAAACAAAAGCAAAGATTTTGAAGAATTTGGAAAATCATTAACGTTGAGATGAAGGAACCAAAAAATGTGAATGTAAACTTTAACCTGAGCACTCGTATCCTCTGCGACCACTTCGCAAATGTTGCTATGAGATATACACCAGAAAATCCTGACCAGAATGAATCTCCACAATCCTATTCCAAAAAGACAGCTATTTCTAATTACAACTCGATGATGCTAAAAGATACAACAGCTATAGAAATAATGACTTTGGTGCATGGCATGAAGGAAAAAATTCTGTAAATATCTTCGGTTTCAGTGTTAGTCTTCTCAAAAATATAATCCACGCTGTGGCTGTACCTCTCAGTATAGTAATAAACCAATGTTTTGAGCAGGGTGGTCTTTCCGGTGGAGTTGAAGTATGTTAGAATGGTGCCAATATTCAAAAAGGGGGACCCAAACGACCCATATAGCTAGAGGATCATTTCTATTCTGCCTGCCTTCTCTAAGGTTTTCGAAGCCTTGCTTAAAAATAGAATAGTGGTTTACCTTGAGTCCAAATCAATATTGATACCATACAAACATGGATTTAGAGAGGGCAGGTCAACAGTCACCGCCATGGCTGAGCTAGTCGAATATCTGATGAGAGCCATGGATGATCAGGAAGATGCAGAAATGAATTGTTGTGATTTGAGTAAGGCTTTTGACCTGATGTTGAGACCTGTGCTTCTTCTCAAATTAGAATATTGCGGAATGAGAGGGAGGAATTGGAATATTCTCAATTCTTACTTAGAAGATTGGTACCAATCAGTATGTTGGAAAAACGAGCTGTCTGCGCCAAACCTTGGAGTTCCGCAGGGATCAATATTGGGACCAGTGCTTTTCATTCTGTATATGAATGATCTCCCATCCAATATTGAAGCAGATAAAACATCTGTTCGCGGAAGACACAACATTTCTTGTCAAGTCTAATTCTATAGAAGAGTTGAACAGGCGTTCTGGGTCTACCATGCAAAAGGCACATAAATAGTTTAGCGCTTAACATGGAGAAAAATCAAAAATTGACCTTCGCGGCTAAACGTAATCACGAGAACAATGATTACTCGACTAACAAACTGTTGGGCTTTTATATGGAGAACACTCTTACGTGGGAAACACACATAGCTGAAATGAGTAGAGAATTATACTCAGCAATTTATTCTATCCGCCGAATGCGTTACATCGCCAACGAAAGGGCCTCTCTCTCAACGTACTTTGCGTCTTATGGAATACTCCTCTGGGAGGCATCTTTAAAAGCTCAACGAGTTTTCTTATTGCAAAAAGGGCTGTCAGAACAATAGTTGGAGCAACGCAAGAACAAAGTTGCAGGATTATAAACAAGACATTGTGCATTCTCCATGTCCCTTCAGTTTACATCCTCGAATGTCTCAGCTATATTCACCGCTTCCGTGATCAGTTTGCCACTCACAGCAAAGTTCATAATTACAACACCAGAAATAAGGTAAACCTTATATTACCACAACGTCTATCGCGTTCACAAAAATATTTCACTTATTTGGGACTGAATATAATCGACTCTCTGAAAGATACAAAAAATTGAGCAGTTTTGTTTTCAAGAAGAAAATTAAGTCTTTACTTTGAAAGAATATACAGGGTGTTCCCGTTTTAATGCCAAATGCACAGAATGATAGAAAACCTCAGAATATTGACAGTTTCCTCAAGAACATACCATCCCTGACCTGTCGTTTTCGAGATACAGGGTGTCAAATTTTCGGAGAAAAAAGATTTATATTTGAATAACTCGCTCAGTTTTACAGATATCAAACTGGAATTGGACATTCGACTGTTTTTTATCCACTACACGACGACGTATTAAATATTTGTCAGCTGCTTTACAGGGTGATGTATTTTTCGGTGTCTCGTCGCCTTCTTTCCCCCAGAACTTTTTTGCAGCACGCCACTGACCACATTTTCTCATATTTTCAAATTACTCGTATAATTTAAAATTCTTTTTTTCATTGTATTTTTTTGTATCTGTCACCGTTTTTGAGGAAAAATTGAAATATGATCAAAGTTCCGAACTTTTCAATAGATTCTGGCCGATTTTCGTGTCGAAACACAAGCCAGGGTGTTTCCGTTTTAATCTGCCAAACACTGGTCGATCGTGAATCAAAATTTTAAGTGACTTTCAAAACAAATTATGCCTCAAAAATGTTTGGTTGGCCATAATACAGGGTGTCAAATTTCGAATTTTCAATAAAAACATTTACTAAACTTGATAATTGCAAAAAAAAAAAGAGTTGCAAGTGTATTATTTGTTAATTTGCGGTCCGTGGTGTTGAACCACAGTCTCATCGAAATGATGAAAAAAAGGGAAGTACGTTGTTATTAGAAGTTACAATGAAAAATCATTTAACACAGAACAAAGAAGAAAACATGTCGAATTGAGCTGCTAAAGAAACCGTTCAAAGTGTGGTTCGTTCTGTTGAATGTATAATCTATATCTCCTCTCAAGGGACATTATAGATTTTGAGATTGCATTGCTGTTATTATCGCACGAGAAATTACACCAATCAATGATCCTATTCCTAAAAGTTTCGACATCATTTACATTTATTGCGTACACGAAGTCTTTGAGTGCGCCCCAGACAAAAAAATCTAATGGGTTCAGGTCTGCGGATCGCAGTGGCCATGCAACAGGTCCATTCTGAGGAACATCGTCAAGATTCAGGCGATAACATCTAGCTATCCAACTGTTAGGTTAGTTTTCGTCTAGCCAATTATAAATAATTCTCGCATTATGAGGACCAGCCCCGTCCATTTGAATCCATCCATGCCTTCTTTGTTCTAACGGTTCATCTTCTAATGACTCTAGCAGTTCTTTTTCCGGAAAATCTAAAAAGTTTCTCGAAGTCAATCTTGCTGGTAAAAAAACTGGACCGATTTGTGATCGGTTTCTGACTTCAATCGAAACAAAAAAGGCTGAATTACCTTTGAAATTTGCGGGCTCTAATCTCACGTGGATTTTCTTCAGACCAAGCGTGAAGATTATGAAAGTTCACCACTCCATCACAAAGCTTCTTTTTGTGAAAACATGCAAAAATTTACCCTTTTTGGCAGATCCGCAGTTCCGAATGTTGAACTGGGCTCAGATGATATGGTTTCCTGTGGTTTCGCCTTAGGATTTTTCTTATGGTAACAGAACTTATATTAGATTGTTGCTGCGCATTTCTTAAACTAAGCTTTGGATTATTCGTGAATAAATTTAAATTAAATTTTCGTTCAGAAGAGAGAGAGCATTAAATTTTACACGCTGGTAACGCTCACTTCCGACATTGAATAGCGATATAAGGGGCAGAAGCAGCGGTGACTCCGCCCTCGTGTTTCCGGTCTTTTTCTCGAGAATATAGGTCTCAAAAATCGTCCCAAATTCGAAAATTAAGTGTTACAGTAACGATTTCTCGTCAAGGACCCGATCTCGAGATATGTAGGAATCGTTCGAAGGTCGAATCCTTCCTCCCGGTGACCCCATTTAAGTAAGATGGTTAAAATAAAAACCCGTATTTTGACATCTGGAGGTTTGTTAATTTCGCGAATTTCTGGCCGTCGGAGATTTTCGGAATGAGGAAAGTAGAGCGAAAATTTGCGAAAGTCGGCCGATAGCTCTTCGTTCGATGGAAGATTTTCCCGTTTTCCTGTGGTTTTATGAGAATCTAACAATTGCGGCGCAAAATGCGAAACTCGAGGCTTTTACGTTGTCCAGCTTTCATAGCGATCGAAGGCGATAGAAATATTTGGTATAGCTACAAAAGTCCATAGAAATTATCCCCTCCATCCCGGAGATTTCGGAGACGTATTTTATTTTCGCTTTTTCTAAACTCTTTCCCGGAATTTTCGCCGGATCGACCTCTCCGATCGCTTTCCGAAAGATCCGACGATTTCGAAAAAATCTCGCCGTTTCGCCCAGGGCGACGTTTCGGCGAAATTTTTCGAAAAATCGTCGCCCTCCGTCGTTTGAGCTACGAACTCCGAATTTCGCGCTGATCTTCCTCAGACGTTTCTCTACCGGAAAAAAATTACTTGCGGGTGCCTACGAATGTGTATGATTTTGTAAAGTTTCAATCAATGGTTTTGAACCACAGAATAAAATCATGAGCCGCATTAAATCATGAACTACATCATGTTTTTTTTGACACCCTGTATCGCGAAAACGAAACGTCGGAGAGGGTCTACTCTTTGAGTAAGTATCAATATTTTTCAATTTTCTATCATCCTGTGCGTTCTAGCAGATTATGGACTTGTGTCTCGACACGAAAATAGGCCTGAATCTATTGGAAAATTCGGAACATAAATTATATTATTAATATTTAATTTTTTCCTCAAAAACGGTGACAGATACGAAAATAATGCAGGAAATAAAAAAGTTTTTAAATTGAATGAGTAATTTGAAAATATTAGAAAATGTGATCAGCGGCGTGCTGCAAAAAATTTCTGGAGGAAAAAGACGACGTGACACCGAAAAATATATCATCCTGTAGAGCAACTAACAAATTTTCAATTCGTCGTCGTGTAGCTCATTAAAAAATACTCGATGTCGAAATTCAACTCGATATCTGAAAAATTGAGCGAATTATTCAAAAATAATTTTTTTCACAGAAAATATGACACCCTGTATCTCGAAAACGACAGGTCAGAGAGGGTATTGTAATGGTTTTGTTTATAATTTTATCAATAATTGGAGAAATATTTAAATTCTACTGGAACTAAGAAATTTAACTAATGACGTGTAATGAGATTCAATTATAGAAAGGCTAGTTGAAGAAAATTACAATTTACCTATGCCTAGCTAGATCAGAGTCCCTTAATCTCAGTGTGTGAGATCTTCGTCTAGAACTTACATCCTAGATATAGCCTTAGGAATAATACTCAACACTTCAATCAACTAGCTTTATTACAAGACAAATATCAAAATCACAGTATCTGATTATTAATTTACTAACTCTAATCAAGGTAACTAATAAAAAAATAACTTAACTACAAAGATTAACCATTAACAATAAAAGGAGTCTCAGATGAGATTAATTCAAATTACATAGTACAAATTCTCAATTTAAAATAATCTGAGCTTGTCAACAAATCGAAACTCAATGATATAGCTCAGTAAACAATTAACGAAGATAGAAAAGAAGAACTTGATGATTAAGAGAAACACTTAGCTTTTTGGGAATGAGATTAATTCCCACGATGATTGGATTTGGTGTTTTACATCAGTTTTCTGGTATTCCTGTATCTTATAGCTTACAGGTTACTTGTTTGGCTGAATATGGATCGCTAGGTGACTGCCCCAGGTGGCAAGACTAGTTCCCTAAAGACTTGGTTAACCCAGTCGTGAAATATCAAGGTTTGGCATAAAGATGAAAACTCAAAAATCCTTGGAATAGCAGATATCGATCTAGGTTAATTTACCAAAGAAAATTCGAAATCTCTCCTCTCGCTGATTGAATTGGTTGTCGAGGAAATCCGGCAAAATTACCGACTACCTATAACGCCTCAGACGATTGGAATTTATCTAGAAAATCAAAGACTACTCAATTTCTATTAATGAAAATTTTTCACTACAAACGCTACAACACAGCTCCAAAAAAATTATAATTTCTAAATGGAAAAGAGAAAGAATCTAATGAATTCCGAATTTATATAGACTCGGTTCTATCAAAAAAACTATTGATATTCGAAAAAATTAATAAAAAAGCAACATTATTTTCTTCACAACAATAAAGTGGAAACGAAACATAGAATGAGTTACTGTTTTCCGTTCTCCCACAGAAACGAGAAAACGATCTACTTTCAAGTACTGACTTCACAATTAACCATCGAACATCCTAGATTAATAGCAGCGACACCTTACGGATATAACTATAATTTTCATTGGATATCATTACCTGTAGATTCCTGATTCGAATTTCAAACTCTTTGAATATTTAACTTGATGAAATGAGATTGAATTATTAATAAAATTATGAAAACTGAGTTTAAAAGATATAAATGATTAATCCGAGAAATCGGACTGTTACAGTATGTTCTTGAGTGTCAATATTTAAAGATTTTCTATCATATTGTGCATTTTGGCAGATTAAAAAGGAAACACCCTGTATGTTACAGTATGGACGAATTTATTGATATGGGATCACATGAGTGCTTTATCTGATGTTCCATTTTGTTTCAAATGTCTTGTCTCCTCTCGCTTATTGTGATTTTATCCTTTGTTTATGTCCATTTCATTGGTTTTGTTGAATTATTACTTAGGAATTAAGATATTAAATAAATAATTGATTGATTGATTTCCATTGTAAAAAACGCAAAACACACTTGTGAACGTTCATAAAATCGTGCACTCTTAACAAACTAAATGACAGATCGCGTTCAAACTCTGCGTCAGTATAGAAAACACTGGTGCCAACTTAGCAAGAATAAGTAATGTGACAATCGTTCTAAGCAGAATAGTCAATACCTGGCACTTTTTTTGACAGAAGGTAAATATACCAATTCAAAACTCTTGTCATGATCAATAGTTACATATCTTCCAAAAGTATTGATTTTCCAATAATGAATACTTATACGGTTCACATTGGGCTCAATATCTTAGGTAGAATATTGAGTATAAAATAAAGCATTACAACATTATCGTTAGTTCAGAAAATGGAAAAACTTACTGAACGTATTATATTTTTATTATTGAAACAACAAATTGAAACAAGAACTCACTTTTCTCTACTGACTGTCATTTATTTTTTAACTTAATCCCCTTTCAGGGCTAAACACTTGCTTAAACGAAGCTAGTGCTTTTTGATGCCTCTTTGTAGTTGTCTGTTCCAAGGCCTTCGAAATATGCCTTCGATTTGGAGACGACTTTCGAATCTTTTCGTGGACTCCGTCTTCCCAGATATATTTTCATCGTTTAGTAACAAATAAAAATCACTGAGAGCTAGGTTAGCAGATTATAGTGAAATTCAAAATTCATCATAATTTCCTATCTTATATAGTAACCGCAAAAAATAATCTAACCTTCATGATATTTACTTCTAAAAACCACTAACAATATTCTAGTAGATTTGAAGTCTACATTTATCTTTAGGTTGTCACCTGTATAACCAATCCAACCTGATAGCATTTTCAAGATCTAATTTTGGACTGCCATCAATGCAATATCACTACAAATTTTAGAATGTTGAGTTTTATTCTGTTGGCATATATTTCCTAAGCTAGAGTTGCGCATACTGCCTGTAGTAACTATGCAAATCAGGATCAATATGCCGTCATCTATTACATCTCAATTATTCACTTCGACTTATCTAAACATAACTTCATTACATTAGCGTTTCAAATATTATGTACGTAAATTTTTATATAATATAAATATCATTTTATTTAGAGAGAAAGTTGAGACAATGTTCAAAATGAATGGATGTTTGCATTTTTCTTGAAGGGAGCTCTTCAACAGGTTGAATATATCATTTGTAAAATAAAATTTGAGGCTTATTTCGACCACTTATATAAAAAACATAAATGATCGAAAATTTCATTCCCGCAACGAAATTCTAGCTTCAAACAGTATACAAAGCAGGAGCTTATACACTGTGTTTCAACGAAAGTTTTACCCTTCTTAACTCTGGAAGGGGTGATCTTAGCAAAAAACTTCGGAACATGTCTATTTATATTTTAGCAGGAACGTTTTTGAGGTTGATTTGAAGCATGTGAAATTAACCTTCAACCCTAGCATCCTCCAACTCTAAAATTATTATAGTATAGGAGGTCGAGCGGCACTTCTTTGTAAATTTTTTCCATTTCTTTACTCGAATATTACTTCTTTGCAAAGTTAAATTACTCTGACCGACAGAAAAAAATTGTTGCAGATGTAACATAAAGCATATTATGGTAGAATGGATGTATCGAAATACAAAATTAAGAAAAAATAAGTTGTAACTCGTAAGGTTTTCTCGTTACATTTATAGAACCACATTTAACGTTACATCATCTAATGTATGCAGGGTGTTACATAATAGTATGGCACAACTTGAGGGGGTAAATCTACGTGCAATTTCAAGAAAAATTTCATGTAAACATAGGTCCGCAAAAGCTTTGTTACGGAGCTACAGGGTGTTGAAATTTCAACACCCTGAGATATTCAGCCCGAGTTTGGAATTCAAGCTATTTTTTATAGCCTGCAACATTACACGTCCTAGATTTTAATTGAAATTCACAAGGTGTTTTTTCCGAGGCCATGTCTTCTTTCGCCCTTTCAAACTTTTTTGCAGTACGCCACTGATCAGCGTTCAATCAATTTTCGTCATCTTCGTTCAATTTAAAAACTTTTTTGACACTTGTAATTTTTTCGTATCTCCGACCGTTCTCGAGCAAAAAATTATTAAACGATTGTATGCATTCGCTGAATTGAAAGCACTTCTAATTAAAAAAATGACTAGTAGACTTTGATTTTTTCATTTATTCATTTATTTTGACAGTTGCTAAAGTTGAACCAGTGTCTGTTCGAATTATTTATTAAATTAACGATTAGTTTTAAGACTTTTGAAGTTATTGCTGTAAGAAACAATGGCTAATTTTACTTATGAATTTCAGTTAGAATATAGGACGTGTAATAACGGAGGCTGTAAAATAGTTTGCATTCCAAATTTGAGCTAAATATCTCAAAAACTGCAGGAGTTTGAAGAAAAAACAATTTTTTTCTGAAAATTTCAACACCCTGTGGCACCGTAACGAAGCTTTTGCGGACCTATGTTTATATGAACTTTTTTTCTTAAAATTGCGCATAGATTTACCCCCTCAAGTTGTAACCTATTATTATGTAACGTCCTGTATAGAGAAAAATATTATTTTTGAATGGTATATATTGACTTTATATACTTTTACACCCACCAAACGTACTTATTATAACTTCTCTTTTCAAAAACCGGCATTAATCACCCATCATGACTGGTTCCTATAGTCCTTGATAGCGAATTTACATTGTCTTAATATGTTGGTGGAATCTCTCACCCTAGTCGTCACTGACAGCTTCCAAATTTTGAGGAAAAAATGACAAATGTGAATAGAGGTGTATTGGGTCGGGTTTCAATCAATCAAATTCTTTTTGTTAAATACAAAAATTTAATACATGTAAACACTTTAATTTTCACACTATATTACTTTTGATCACAGAAGAATATGTACATTTGTAGGTCGTGCTTATGACAACTACCCTGAACTTGAACAGAACTGTACGGTAGTATGAATGTGGAAAGAATGAATGAGACTGAGCAAATCTTTTGAATCAATATAACTGTAGCCCATATATGCCGCTCACTGAATTATCTTTTGAAATACATATGGTTCTCGCAAAGTGTGGGGTCAACAGGCGCCACATAATTCATGGCTGAGTTGACAAGAATTGTAAAGAATTTTCTACATTTTGAAAGTTCTGGATTATATATTTCCCTTAATCTAAGAAGTGCATCATTAAAATATTCTGAGTGACTCCATTTCACATGTTATGCCACGTAATATCATAACCCGGACAAATTCAATGAGAGGAAGATTCCTTTTAATTACATAGTAGATAGGTGAGCACCAAGCGAAATTTCATTAACTAACTGTGGGTAGTTTGCATCCATATTGTTGCCCAAAAATCCTCTTATAACACTAACAAATGAGTTCTATGCTCTGAGTTCCTGACTAGTAAACTTTTCTGTAACATTAACATCATCCAGCAATTTTCTGATTTGTGTTCCAATAAAAATGCTTTCCTTTAATTTGGTATAACTTAATTTGGGAAATATTTCTTTATTCATAGCCTTCACAAAGATTTTCACCAACCCAAGATCGATGTGAAGAATAGGCAGAGGGACATTTTTGGGGCCTACAAGATGTTGTAATCTCCTACCAGGTTAAAATTCATTCCTTTCTGGTCAAATTTTTATCATATAATGCTGATTTACTGCACGACTGTCCCAAAGACAAAGAAAGCAGTAATATTTGGTAAATCCTCCCTGAAGTCCCACTAAAAGTCCCCACATATTTGTCATTCATAATTGTTATAGTTTATTTTATCCAAAACACTACGCATATTTTCATGACCTTCTTTCATCGTCACTGTATGGTCAACTTGTATAGTGGGTTTTGATTTTCCATCATGTAATAACACAGTTTTTAAACAGTATTTAGACAAATCTATAAATAAACCACATTCAGAGGAGAAATGCTCAATATCAAGTTGCTGTATTAAACTATCAATATCAAAACACGAACACAACGATTTTTCCATATTGTAGAATGCAGAATACCGGGCGTGTCTTTTTCTGAAATTCGTAATTTTCATTTCATTGGCTACTAAGTTCCATTCCTTAAAACGGGAACCAAGAAGTTCTGATTGTTGCTTTGATAACCCCAAATCAAGTACTCGCTTCGAACAAATAAATGTGCCACACTTCTCTGTGGCCCCCGTTGACGGTGAGTTTGAAGGGTGGATCGGAAAACCAACTCTTTCAAGGAAGGATATTTAACATTCTACGGAAGGTTGAATATTGTTCCTTGAATAAAATTTTTCATTAAGTCTACACATACAGCGATAATTTCGCGGGTTATGATTGATGAGATTTGAAGTATATTTGGTTGACAACAAGCATGAATCAGGAGCATAGTCCTTCGACATACCGTATTCTTGCAGACACTGTGTGTAGCGTTGCGGTGAACAGTCGAACTAGTGTGACTAAGGTTTTCTGTTTATTTGCTCTTCGTTTTCATAGTTTGCCCGTGGCGCGGTGGTGTGGGTAGCTTCTGTGTCGGTCCGTTGGATGGCGCAATAACATACGCATGTTTCGTTGCGCTCCAACGGATTGAGATGAAGTAGGGGCGGTATGAAATGATTGTTTTGAATAGGTGGGCAGTGCTGACGAGGTCCAATAACGCCGAAACTGCAGTCTATTTCTTCTATTCGTGACAATTGGTTGACGGTGAATTTGAACTTGAAGGGTGGATCGGAAACTCAGTTCCGTTAAGAAGGATATTTAACATTCTACGGAAGGTTGAATATTGTTCCGTGAATACATGTGACTCGCTGGAACTGGGACCTAGAGTAAAAGTGGGGTCGGGGCACTGTTCTTCGTAGCTGCTGATAATGCATTGTCCCAAGAATATTCCAAAAAAACATTTTGCGGATTCAAAGATACCATCAACACTGGTAAATCTCCATTATGAGGAACAGGTCGCTGGCAGAGCGCAAATTTTGATAGTCCGTCTTGGGCTTTGCCTTTTTTAGAATACCTTTCAGTATTTGTCAGGCAAAAATAGCAATCGTCTAAATAATTAGTGATTTCTCGCCATATCATAGAGACTACAAAAGGCATGCTTTCTCTGTTCCCATTAATCCACTGAACCAAAGTTAAGCTACAACAAACACAGCACACATGGAGAATCCATTACTTGTCTTGATCTCCAAGTGAAACACCAAAATATAGGAATTAGGCTATTTCAACATATTCAGAAAATGGTCTGGCTTGTGATTCCACCATAAATTCTCCACAAATGTAACAAAATTTGTGAGTATAGATTTTGCAGTTGCAGCTCTTTGGTCCTGACATTTCCATAGTTAAAACACTTTCTTCTGTACGCACAGAGAACCTCTCACTTGGAAACTCAACAGAAGACTGATTTATAATCTTATTTTCAAGTTTAATATTGTAAACAACACAACTCACACAACAGTATAAAATTCATTCCAGCTAACCTTCTCCTCATTACATTTACTATCTGCAAATGTAAAAGGATCCTATTGAGCTATTGGAAAGTGATACGTGTTAGGGCTTTAGGAATTTTTTTTCCTATTAAAAGAAGGAAGTTTTCATGTAAAAAATAAAGATCTGATTTTGTGCTACGAAAATCTTGTCGACCAGTATTATTATTCAAGTGTCCTGTCGCAACAAAAGTTATTCATTCGATTCGAAAAACTTTTAAAAATTGATTAATTTTGATTAAATATCAGGATGGGCTCCAGTCAATATTTAGAATTTGAGGGACAACAAACTCGAAGTTGCATCATTTCCTTTTATTCTCATCCTTTCACCAGAATAACAAGTTTAATTGTGCTGAGCATTTTCAATAAACAATTTAGGAGAGATATCTTATAATCAGGGTAGTGTAACAAAATTTAACTTTTCTACTGGTTAAACCCAGAGAAAAATTAGCAATGAGACTCTAATTTAATATTCGTCACTGAAATCTTGAAAGAAACGTCGAGATAGTTTTGCTTAGATATTTAATTAATTACATAAATTATGATACATAATGTCACAAATGCTCCTTTATATCTTATATATAAGACTTATCTTGGTGAGATAGTTCCCAAACGTTCTTGTTCTTACTGCTGTCTTTGGTGGAAAACCTCTATTTCAGCTTCGGATGAGGATTTCTGGACTCCAGATAGAAGTTATTACATCTCAACCTCTGGGCTCCACATATGAGTCTCTACCTTGGAATCTCCACCTAGGAATTTCAGTCTAGGACTCTCCACCTACGAATTTCTGTCTAGGGCTCCCCACCTAGGACTTTCTATCTAGGGCTCCTCACCTAGGACCTATATTTTGATATACGTCACTACTCAGTATACAAGATAAAGATATGAATTTTAATATAATTTAATTATTTTAACTGCAATTTAAGAGGATTTTCAAGTTCAACTAATTAGCTAGAAGGTCTGCAAAGAAAAGAACGCAGAACGAAGATTCTGAAGTCGCTAAGCATAACATCCAATTATCTGAATTATCGCACCAGACTGTTAGCTAGGGGCGTGACACAGATGGAGGGTTGACTGGAATCAAGTATTTCAATTCAAATTGTTGTGACGTGATTTTAGCACGTTACAGTAGGCCTGAAGATTAATTCTTGCAAGAGGTTTTATATAAAAGCGATTTGGCTCGACTGTGCCCGCGCAGTAGAGCTTGATACCAAAAAATGAAGGAAGATTTGAAATCGATGATGTACGGTAAAATTCAGAACGAGAAACTACCTATTGATCATTATACATTCTGTCAAAAACGTACCCATTTTTAGTTCTTCAGAGAACATACCACTTTCTAAAATATTATTTATAAGTCTAACTAAGGTTTCACCTATGACACGCATTAAACACACAATATCACTACTCTTGGTGATATTATCCGGTCCAGGCGCACAATTATTTCTCAAGCTTGAAACTGTCTTTTCGACTTCTTCCAAGTTGGTTAGTGTCAAAAATATATTATCATCTATATGTTCTTCCTTCATCTGTACTTTTCCTCGTCTTTTGATCTTGATAGCTAACTTTATTCCTATTTTAGAAAAATAATCATTCAGTGAGTGTGCGATTTCTTTTTTGTTTGATATTATTTGTCAATTTGCCTTTGCGATCAATTTCTCCTCTGTCACAAATATTATTTAGAACTCATATGATCTTCCATCGTTATTTCACAATGGATGTTATCAGTAGTTAAAACATGATCTATGATATTAGCACTGTTTCTGGATGTTCTAGTTGCATTTTCTATTGTTAGAGAGTTTCTTATGTTAAAAGTGTTAACTTGAATAATATTTTTGTATTCTATTATGGTTGAATCGTTATTTCTTCTTCTTCTTCTTCACCGTGTAGAAGGCGTAGCGCCTGTTCAGTTCCGGTTTCCCTGCAGCAGTTCTTGTGAAGTTGATTGCAAACTGTCCCGCCATCGTTTTGGTGGTCGTCCAACGGGTCTTCTTCCGTGTGGTATAATGTTATATACGATTTTGGCTATTCTATCTGTGGTCATTCTGTTTACATGCTGGTTCCATTCTCTTCTTCTTTTTCTTACCCATCTTACAATATCGTCTGTTTCACATTTTTCCCTTATATCGGTATTTCTTTGTCTGTCATTCAATGTGTAACCGGTTATAGTTCTTAGCGTTTTCATTTCTGTTGTTCTTAGTATCCTCTTTGTTACCGACGTTTCCGCTCTTGTTTTTGCCCCGTATGTCATAATTGGTCGCACACATGTTTTGTAGATTCTGGATTTGCATAGTATACTGAGGTGTTTATTTCTCCAAATTGGTTGTTTAAGATGTCCCGATACTGCAGCTGCTTTGTTCACTTGTCTCCTCACTTCATCTTCAAGGTATCCTGTGCTTGTTATTTTGCACCCTAAGTATTCGAATGACATGACTTGGTCTATAGTGGCGTTGTCTATTGTTAACTTGCAGCGCAGAGGTTCCTTAGCTATGGTCATGCATTTTGTCTTACTTGTTGAGATTTCCATATTGAAATTTTTTGCGCGTTTGCTAAAGGCGTATAACATTCTTTGTAGGTCGTCTTCTGATTCTGCAATGAGTACGGCGTCATCGGCATAGCATAAGATGTTAATTTTGTAGGTTCCCATGCGGTATCCTAGTCCCAAGTTTTTAACGGTCTCTACAAGTTGGTCCATAACAGTATTAAATAGTAGAGGGCTAAGACTATCACCTTGGCGGATGCCCGAAGTTGTTCCGAAATGCTGCGTTAGGGTGTGATTTGTTCGTATTTGCGTTGTTGTATTAGAATCGTTATTTAAAAGGTTCAAATTAATATCACTGATGATAATACACTGTTTCTTCCTTGTTTCCATTACCTTGTCAATTTGTTTCAAAAACTGTTCAGAACTAGTATGTGGGGGGGCCTGTATATTGACCATAAGGAGTATTTATATTTTGTAAGATATATGGACAAAAAATTAGAATCACCAACTTTAAAGAAGTCGATATTGTTACTAGTGAAGTGTATGTTTTTTCTCACATAAATGCTTGTGCCGCCACCTCTCGTATTTCTACAGTTATGTACCGAATTGAAATTGTCGAGATTAAAAAGGTCAGTCTCATATCCATAAAGCCATGTTTCGGTAAAATCAGCAATATGAACTTCTTGTTCTCGGTTTTCTATAATATCCTTGCGATTATCCAACTTATTTCTTAAAGCCCTAATATTAATATGAATTATATTCAATTTCCCTTCATTATTCATCACAAAAAAATAACACATTTGTATAGCTGCAACTTATTTCACCGCGTTATCAAGCTTTTATAGTTTTTGGAGGCCCTCCTAAGCAAGAATTTTAATAAGGGGTCCCTTAGCAACTGTCTTCATGTATATCATGAATAAGCTGCGAGGTCATTATTCAGAAAAATACTATTGTTTTTACCCTCTAGGCCACATTCATCTACCTCTGATGACTGGATTATTTAATGGCTTTAATGTATTATTCAGGAAGGGGCCTACTCTAAAGGCGATATAATAAATTTGGATGAAAGATAAATATTTAGTGTTTTAGCGACCTATTCAATGTAGTTCTTTGACAGAATGTATATATTATTTTACTCGGCTGCACTTTCTAACTCAAAAGTGAATGTGTACCAACTCATCCCCTCTTTTCCAACTTACGGTTTTCATGGTTATCATAATGATTTTCCACTTCATGACTTATTAATGGATCAATGACATTTTCCAAAATATTCAAGTAAACCTCTACATTGAAAGAGTTACTGGAGAGGCCCACACACATTCAATTTTTAAGGATCTTACGTATTTACTTTTCTTGTGTTTCTTTTGTTTCACATAACCAAAAAAAATAATGTACTCATTGCTGAACCAACTTTGTGAAGACGACTTAGTGCATATCTCTTTCGAGTCATAAAGTGACTTCTGAAAAACTAAAGTTAACCTATTTTTGCAAATTTATTGGTACAAAAATAGTTCAAGAGATATCTTTACTTTCGAGTAATAGAGTGGATGCCTACAAACTCAAGTTAATTTTTGGCATAGAAATAATTCAAGAGATTTTGGGTATAAATGTATAAAAAAATTTTATCACATCTTTCATCCTCCTTGTCTAGTAATAGAGTAATGTCCCACAATTAACAGAATATTGGCAAAATTAAAACCCTTTTTCATTAAATAAAAATCCAGAAAAATTCATACTACTTCAGTAACTTCATGAAGTACTGACAACATTGTTTTGGGTTTTCAATTTTTGAAAGCACAAATAACTAAAAGTTATTTCACTATGTGAAAAAAATTATATTACATAAAAATATTGAACTCTGTGCTTTAAGCATTATAGTAATCACTAATGTAGTACTTTTCCAGAATCATACAACTAATACTAATTGAACATAACTTTATTGAATATAACAGGAGCAAATGAGAATTAATTAATAAGAAACCATAACACTTAAGAGTTTTAACAATATAGAAAGCTCTAATGTACTACTTCTCAAGAAGCATTTATAATAATAATGAAAGAGAATTAAAATGAACTTATACAAAGAAAACCATCAAACTTTTTTCTTTAACATCGTGGAATCTCTAATGTATCTTTTCTCCAGAACCAAAGAAATAATGATAACTTGATTAAAAATAACAAAGGCAAATAAGGATTACTTTACATAAGTAAACTTGAAAAATTAAACTCATCATTATGCAATTATTCTATAATAATTCCATTAACACTAACTAAAAATAACTTGATTAAGAATAATAAAGAATGTAGATTCACATAAGAAACTATTAAACTTGGTCTTTTACGCATTATATCAATCTGCAAGTAATAATAACTGAAAAAGTGATTGATGATCATTTTATATATTTAACCATTTAGTGTTTTGAACATTATAGCAATCTTAAATGAATCGTCTACCTAGAATTATACAACTAATAATAGAAACGAGAAAGAAGGGTGATAATCAATATACGTAAGTGTTTCAAGTATTACTCATTCATAGGAATCTAGCATATATACTAGAACTATAAGGCAAGTAATATTACACAGATTCAGAAAAGAAAATGATGATCAACCTCTCTGGAACCATACATCTAATAATAACTTAAAATAATCATTCTGACATGGAAAATAAATGATTTCAAACATACAATAAAAGTATTACATAAACATTAAAACAGTTTCTACTGTATTATCTCTCTAGATCCATTTGACTAATAACAACTCATTTGAAAATAACAAAAGTACTAAATTTATATTTCAATCATTATAACAATCTATGATAAATCAAGAATCTAATGATGATCTTTTTGAAAGTAAGGAAAATGATAATCAATTTACATAAAAAGGTATTAAATTTAGTACCTAATCAAAGCCTGCTAGCAAATTCTCCTGCAGTAGCTTTCTACAACCATCTAACTGAATCTGTTTCACAGTTATGAAAGAAAATGACAATGGTGAAGTTTTGAATTGTGCTGTGACCATTACAACAGATACCTTAGAACCAATTATAATACAACTAGTATTAGAAAAAAATATATTTATTCTAATCTTGTGTGTTTGCTATCACTGCCCATAGATACCTTGAGAGCTTGTACCTAACTCTTTAAAATTATTCCAGATACTTAATTATTAGATAGCAGGTTTGATGGAATCACTAAAGGCTGCAATAAGATTTAACAGATCCTTATTTGATAGATATTTAACGATATAGTATATTTTCCATGGACTTCTTCATTTATCATCATATAAGTATGAAATTGAAACTCACTTAATTTTTGTAATAAACCATCTCTTGCAGCAGTCAAGATATCTCACTGCTTCCTTATGGTACATGCACCCTTCAAAATGTAGATGATACCAGCTCCATATTTTAATAGTTCTTGAATTACTTCATCTTTGATAGGTGTTAAGAGTATCAATCAACGGTTTTTTTTTACAAGTTGCATTTACATCAGCTCCAAGTTTCAAAAGTTCTCTAACTCATTCTAATGGGCTACCTCTTTTTATAACAATATGTAGTGGAGTTTCATGCCACATGCTTGTTGCATTAACTTTGGCTGCATCTAACAAGAGCTGTCCGGTAATTTCTACACTGTTAGAAATATGAAGTAATGTATCGTTATTTCATTACTCTGAGGTTGGGATTGATATCTCTATTAAAAGTCTTTAACTAGTACCACGTTCCTTTCATTTATTGCTCGTTCAACAAAATATATAGTATTGTTTTGCATATTTTATATTTCTCATATGTTTTATTATAGGAACTATAAATTCAAACTCAACTGTAAAAAGTATATATCTTTCATAGAACGGTGTATCTGGTGAAGTGTAAGTTATGATTTGCATTTCTTATAACTCTTCTATCAATTCATACGATGACCGGTGATTTACCGACAAGTTCTTCTTCTTTTTGAATTTGGACCCTTTCTCGCTTAATTACCTTCAACGCAAATTAAGCTTAAATATGGGCTTGGTCTGTCCCTTTGATCTCGAGTAGCATTGTAGTCTGTATGTGTTCTCCAAGTTCAATTCCTCGTGTGTTCTTCTACTAGAACTAAAACCTCTCTCTTCAGATTACTACATAATATTTTATCTCTTCTGTTTTTCTTCACATCTTTACTATCTCCCCTTTTTATTTTTTATTTTAGGAGGAAATTCCTTTCCTTTAAAACGACGATCGTATTATCTCCTCTGTTTTTCATTCGATTGGAAAAAGTTAAACTTATGGTGAAACAGTTATTAGATATGTACAATTCATCAGATCTCTGATAATATCCAAGGTAAGCCTATATGGTTTTCATATTATTTTAGGCGTGTTATCAAAAGCTTTCGATAGGATCCTTACCTCTCGAATTGGGAAGGAGGGGATCGTTATCAAAAAATTTTGATAAATAAAATGTTTGATTCGACCTTTAAGTGTCGAAGCGGAAGAGAGGGTGTATAAAATTTTCCAATTCCCATTTCTCCATTAATAACCAGGATAAACCAATGCGATTTTCATATTATGCTTTGGCATTATTATTATTTCTTATTATTGTCAAAAACTTTCAACAACTTTTTGATACAATCCAAATCGGGAAGGAGGAGTTGAACATTTTCAAATCGCACAGATACACTTAATTTTTTATAATATTTTAGGCATATTATTATAAAATACCTTTGAAAAGTCTCCTTTCCTTCTTGACCACAAAAGTTAAATAATTTACAAAAGTCTATTTAGTTTTCCTAAGATGGTTCCCCAGACTGGAAAACAAAATCTGCCTAAGCCTGTAGGCTCTGCTGCAAGGTAATTTTTAAATATCGGTTCGGTGTATAAAAAATAGGAAAACAGTAACTTTTATACATTGTTTTACCAAGAAAATAATTTCTACGAAAAAAAATGTAAGCTCACGACACTAAAAAATATGGTGTATTAATTTTAAATAGGCCTTAAAAAATCGATCAACTATGAGTTTAATTTTTCCATTCGAATGAAAAATAGAGGAGTCATAACAATTGGAGTTTTTTTAGAAAATACCACCCCCCTTGCTGTTTACTTATTGTTTGCCATTTGCGCACTCCAAAAATAAAAGAGGAAAAATGAAAGACAGCAAAGGAGTAAAGAATAACAATTGAGAAAATATTATGCGCCATGCGGTGAGGCAGTTCAGATTTTAATTCGTGCAGAAAAACACACGTGAGATTAAGCATGATGAAGAGCATAGACTAACAAAGACACTGAAGACCAAACTGAGAGACCGAGTCCATACTTTTGACTGGATGTACAAAGAGATAACTGAGCGGGAATTGGGTTGAAGAAGAAGAAGAGTAATTCTGTTGTTTACGCTGACTACTTTCGCGCATGCAGTACCGAGTAGAACAGATATTTCCCGAAAGTATTCGAATAGTAGCCAGTGTTGCCACAATTCAACTCACGTCGGAGATTTGATTACCTATTGTTGAAAATGATATAGCGAAGGATAAGATATACCATTGACGTGAAACCGATAGCAAAAAAACTCCTATTCAGGGGCGTAATTTCTCGGGAGCGGAAGGGACATGTGTGACTCGTACTTTTTCGCAAGTAGGCATAGGAACCCGCGCTTGATTATCTAAATAAACAAATACATATTTTGAGTTCTTTCAGACAGGGTAGTGCGGTATAGGACAAGATGTTTTCAAAATCTAAAGGCTTCCCAAAATATTTATATGATATTCGAATCTGACCTTTTATTTCAGAAATTCAAAATAAGTTCAACATGATGAATGAGGTTGACAGAAAATTTTTCCCCTTGTTTGGTATGAATTTTCTGGATGCTGAATATGAATTGCTTCAGAGTTTTTTGTAAGCTAGGACCTATACTATTTTGCAAATGCTGTACAATATATTCTTGTCATTCATTTGGTGGGTGCCACTAACAACAC
Source organism: Cryptolaemus montrouzieri (assembly GCA_013387265.2). Lineage (NCBI taxonomy): Eukaryota > Metazoa > Arthropoda > Insecta > Coleoptera > Coccinellidae > Cryptolaemus > Cryptolaemus montrouzieri. Next base: position 154,854 of record JABFTP020000083.1, on the reverse strand, counting down.
CCCAGTTACATTAATTCATTAGTATTCATAAATCTAACAAGATATTTTTGATGTGGTTTTCCAGTTATTAACGAATTTTGACAACTTCCTAATTCAACCCATACTCGACATATCAGTTATGAAATTTACGTCAAATATGTTTTCACATTATTATGACTTTTTTTGTAAATTGCCGAAATTCTTTTTCCTCCTTAGTTTGACAGATGAAGACATAGGTTTCTATTTTTTTTAAACACTCACATTCATCTACGAAATATCTAATATAATCATATTATTCTCATCACATTTTTTCATGCAAAAAACTCGATATTTTTCGCATTTCCTCCCGCAAAATTGAATGTTGACTTTCGAACCATAGAAATTCGAGACTTCTCCAAAGGATAGCGATCGTTATAATACAATCTGCGAGATTGTTTTCCACATTCCAATAGAAATTAAAGCTTTCATTGAATTATTATGCTCATTACATGATTCTCAATATTTTACGGTTCTAAAAGCTACTTCAACAAAAATTCAAAAAAAGAGATCTCCCTACTTAAGTCAGTAGAGGTACTGTCTACCACTACTTGACTAAGATCCGTACACTAGATTTTTCCAGGTAGAAAGCCTCTGACACTACTCGTTGGTACATTGATGTCATTGTCTGATGATGCTATAGTTTGTATATATTCGGATAGATTGATACATTTAACGTTATCCTAATATATAATGATTCCAGGGTATGCTTTGATTATAATCATTGCCTGATAATGGTATTAATTACCCGGTGATGGATTTATATTTTTCATGAAATCAGTTAAATTGCATGAACAAATATATGGGTAACTCGTCGAGGTTAAACACCTTATATATATATATATATATATATATATATATATATATATATATATATATATATATATATATATATATATATATATATATATATATATATATATATAAATTTAAAATTTAACATAATAAACTTCTACGGGGAGGAGATTTTTCATAAAACCAAAAGGTACGAAAAAATGCGTATCAAGATATCCAAACTCCTACCGGAATTTTCATTCCTGAAATGCCGAGATTCGAACACACTACCCACATGCACTAAATTGAGGTTCCACATGAAACAGCCAATATCAGAACGAATTCTACGAAAAGCCAGCGAAGCCCTACTTAGGAACACCATTCACGATAAAAAAAAGAGAAATCGACAGATGCAACATCCTGTTACGGGACCTAGATCTGAAATTAAGTAACATGACACACCCAGCACTGTGGATGGGAATAGAGAACGCTGCCTTTACCGAATTTGAAATACATTGCGAAGAGAAGACGACGAATTTAGAAAACAAATTCGTAAAACTGACAGACCAACAGAATAAACATAGTCGTCATGAACGCACAATCACAAAAAGTCATGAACCCAACGTGATTCGCAATACATCAAACTACCACCTTTCGGAAACAGAAAAATCAATCTTGTCCAAAGGTTTCAATTTTGCAATAGCTTCGAAGAACAATCCATCACTACTCTACCGACTAATGATGCAGAAACGATAAGGGACTAAACAACCCAAACTCTAATAAACCACAAACCTCCTACCACAAACGTAAGCAGAGAAGAGAAACAGGCCATTAAACGATTAAGATCCAATCAAGAGGTTATAATACTACCTGCTGATAAAGGGAACGCTACAGTAATCATGAACACAAAGGATTACGAAGATAAAATGGCAAAGATCCTGAATGACGAATGCTATAAAGAAACAAACACCGACCCTATAGAAGAAAACAAAGAAACTGATAAAAAGTTCGTCAATTCCTATGGAGATCAAAAAGGACCTGATTTCCAAAAAAAATCTTCTAGAATCCCCAAACCATATGGTTTGCCGAAAATCCACAAATTCGACATCCCGTTTAGACCCATTGTTAGCGCAGACAATTCAACGACACACAGCCCGATATCTTGCTAAACAATTACAGCCGGAAGTACAAACAACGGAATTATATGTCAAAAATTCAAAACATTTCATAGAACTCACAAAAATATCATTCTGGACCCCACAGATATCATGGCAAGTCTAGACATAGTATCTTTAATTTCCGAACGTTCCCAGGGAAGAGGCGATAGAGACATTGTACTCCTTTCCGAACACTGCCTGAATTCTACATATTTTTCTTATAAACACAAACGTTACAAGCAATCATCGGGAGCACCCATGGCTGAGATACGTCGATGACATCTTTATCATATGGCCCTACGGTGAAGACTCCCTAAGCTCGTTCACAGCTCACCTGAATTCAATTCATGCGAATATAACATTCAGAATTGAAAAAGAATCAAACAGATAGTTGCCATATCTGGATCTCCTCTTAACAAAGTCACAAAACGGACATTTACAATTCTCAGTATACAGAAAATCAACCCACACAAATAGATACTTACATGCCTCATCACACCATCACCCAGCTCAATTAGAATCAGTGGTGAAAACGCTTCTAAGCAGATCGGTAGCACTCACAGATGACAGCCACAGAGAAGAAGAGTTATCTACAATAACCAACGCTCTTGAAAATAATGGATATAACAACAACACAATAAAAGCACCTATAAGGGACACTCTCAATAGGCGAAACACGATATGCACAGGAGAACAAAAAAAAACACAACTATTTTACCATATATCAAAGGAGTAACAGAGAAAATAGGAAGGAATACAAGGTTAGAACGGCATGCAAATTATACTTAACTATCGGAAAAATTCTCAGAAACACGAAAGACAACATTCCTTTAGAAAATCATCGGCCAAACTAACAGAAGAATAAAAGAAAGAATAGCACTAAAAAATAAGTCCATATCATCCGCCATTTATCTACATAAGTTACCTACAGGTCATACAATAGATTTCGATAACTCATTGAAAGAGGAGGAAGAATGAACAAAAGAGACGAAACCCTCAACCTATTAAATGGAAACCGGCATCATCAACACATAATAATGAACGCATCCCCACCACCAGGTCCACCGACGCCCACAACGCGGACTCAAAAAGTGAACCACCAACAAACTTGTCCTTGCTGACAAGAGCTACTTCTCAAATCTGCCAGCCATAGACAAGAGCCACAATAGTGCTACTAAGCAGGATGCCGACAAACGAAGCGGCAGACTGCAGTTTCATCCTTATTGTGATCTCATCAATGTCGCATATCGCTTCAGAGCATCCTGACCAGCTACATCGGGGTACCCTAACGATTCCAGAAAGGACGCATCTCGTGCATACGTACGAGAGTCGCCCTTTATGGACCGAAACGGTGAATCCACTACCAGACTTCGAGCGGGATAGTGCCAGAGCATCAAATCCAACGGGATTATTTCGCTCATGACATTCTTTGCATCGACTCGGAAAACGCCTATCGCAGCTAGAGGTTAAATATCAAGTGAAAATCTTTCGAGATCACCGTGAACAAGCTCTACACCAGAAATTCAATGACAAAAATTGAAATTACACTTTTATATCAACGTCAAGCCAAATAGAAAAATCGGCTCATCCACTATAATCTATTCAAAACATTTTACGTTACTTCAATAATAACCGAGATATTGTATATTTTAAAAATCACCGAAGTTGAAGAAATCGACTGGGAGAAGGGATCTGGCAACAGTAGCTGAAATTTAAATGGTCGGCAAACATTTCCGTCGACTCGGTACTGGATGCGCGAAAGTGGTCAGGGTAAGCAGCAGGATTACCGTTTTGGAAGAAACTGCACCATAAGCTGTTTTGTGAAGATATCCAATCCATATCGAACATTTCATTCAGTAGTTGAGAAGCTGATGTTTACATCAACGCGCTGTAAACGCTGAAGTGTATTAATTAATACTGTGAGTAGAACTTGTGAAAATATGGATGTAATTGAAAAAATTTTGGAATATGGAGCTAGGACCACAATAAATTGCAATATGAATTATGCTGTGAGTTACTTGACATGTACTAAAACGATGATCAAATTCACATTGATAATGTATTTTGATAAATGTTACGAGAAACTTATCGACTTATCTCGTTTCAAAGGACGCACATACCTTAAGGAAGCAGTGAGATATCTCGAATGCTGTATTAGAGAAATTCTTCAAATGAAAACAGAGAAAATAAAAGATGGCTACGTGTTATACGACGTATTCTCAAATAACTTCAATATATATGCACTATGTGATATTCAGTTTTATACAAAACTAATGGAAATCGATTATGCTGAACGCTATCCAATTTATCATGATATGATTGTAGATAAAGTGGAATATTTCGCAGAAAGAGTTTTTTATTACAAAAATTAAATAAGATACAATTTTTACTGATGCCATGATAAATCAAGATGCCCTTGGAAAAAGATTTTATTTAGATTATGATTCTACATATTGTATGGCGAAATATATGTCCAATAAGGATCTATTTAATTTTATTGTAGCCTTTAGTCTTCCCATTGTACCTACTATGCCGATTGAGTCCCTTGAACCATCTTGAACTAGGAGTCTCAAGATGTCTACAGGTTAGATTTCTGAAGAGGTTGTTGTAATGCTCACAACACAAATAACTATATTTAATGTTCATAGCAAATGAATTATTAATGAAGGAAGAAAAGACACATAACAATGGAAAAGTCTGAAACTACTTGGGCTCCATATAGACAGTGTGTTATCCTGGGCACCACATATAGATGCACTAAGTAAAAAACTGGCATCAGCCATTTTCATCATAAGGGGAATTAACAGTGGGAGTAACTAGTGCAATATAAGCTTATTATGCTTTCCTCCATAGTACTCCAACCTGTGGTATCTTGTTATGGGAAGCATCAACTGTACAGAAAGCTGCTATTAGAACCATCATGGGCACTCCCCATGTCAGTTGTAAGCAATTCTTCAAATCGTTGGGAATACTAATTGCTCCATATTGCTACATTCTTGCTTGCCTTGCTCACTTCCATGGAAATAAAAGGAACCACATTCGATATAATGAAATTTACAACTACAACACAAGAACTTGTGAAAACTACATACTCCCAAGATATTTTTAACAAAAACCCAGATGTCTTTCTCCTACATTGGCACCAAACTGTACAACCTATTGCCTCATTCAATCAAGACTGCAAATATGGTTTGTTTCAAGAGAAAAGAGGATTCTCATTGAAGAAGCTTTCTATACCCATGAAGAATACACAGAATTTTTCAGGGATCACCTTGGCAGGTAATCTCTTTATGTACTCTGTCGGTGATTGATTGTTTTAACTTGTCTATTTTTAGTGTCTTGTAGTTGTAATTATTTTATATTATTCATCATTTGATGCATCTTAATGAGCAAGTTAAATTTTTTATATTTTACCTAGACCCAAGATTTTATTTTGTATATTTTTTTTGAAACACTACTTCACAAGGGGTATATCTGTGTAAACTATGAAAGTCATCAAGTTTTTGAACACACTCCTATCAAGAGGTAATTTAAGTGTGGTGGTTTCGATCATCTAGCTAAGGAGAAATGTATCCATTCTGTCCGAGGTTACCACAAAGGACAAAAGCTATGTGGACATACTGAATGAGATGAATGGATATTTTGTGAACAGTGGAATATTTTCATGTGATGTTGTGAACACAGCTGATTGTGCTGGGTTTGGATGTGAAACTTCCATAAGTAATAGTCTAGTATTGAAGAATACCGATCCGGTAGAGATTTACAACATTATTATGTCTTTGAAGAACACCAAGTCGACTGGCTTTGACGACATCCCAGTAGCCTTGATAAAGATAATGGCGGAGCAGATATCTCCTGTATTGAGCCACATAGCAAATAAAATGTTTGGGAGTGGAATATACCCCGAGGAACTGAAAGTAGCAAAAATAAGGGCTATATTTAAAAAGGGAAACAAACAGCAAATGAAGAATTATCGACCAATTTCCCTACTGAGCAATATAAGTAAAATATTTGAGAGGTTGATTCACAATAGGATTGTTGGCTTCTTTGAAACATTCGGAGTACTGACAGAGCACCAGAATGGATTAGGGAAGGGAAGAAGTACAACAAGAGCAGTATATGTCACTATCAAAAATATATTAAAGAAACTTAATAATGGTAGAATCACAGCCTTGGCATGCATGGACCTAAGCAAAGCATTTGATCGTGTTAATCACGAGAGGTTACTTGACAGACTGGGTGTCAGGGGTACACCCTTGGAACTTATTAGATCATATTTAACACAAAGAGCACAATATATTGTAGAGAAGAATCCAGTAACAGGAGATGACGTTAAATCGGCAACAATTATGAATGGATCCAGAGTACTCCAGGGTTCGGTCTTGGGGCCATTGTTGTACATTGTTTATACCAATGAATTACCTGAGTCTATCCCTGATTTCCTTGTACAGCATGCGGATGACACATCGGTGGTTCTCTCTGGTGCCGATCCAATAGAGGTCCAAGTGAGTACAGTTCTGACTGCACTGACCAGCTGGCATGATCTCAAGCTGAATGATTCTAAGACTCAACTACTCAAGGATTTCAAGAGTATTGAATACCGATACAATGACATTATAATACCAATTTTGCCTTCACTAAAGTTTCTTGGAATCTGTGTGGATCATCGGCTGAGCTGGGATGACCACGTTGACTATCTAGCTGAAGGAATGTCTAAGTATGCGTATGCATTGAGAGTGCTCGCGAGCCATGTCAGTAAAAAATCTGCTCTGATGGCTTATAACGCATACATATGTAGTAGACTTCGATGTGGAATTGTGATCTGGGGAAATTCTGCTTCTGGTGCTGCAGAAGAAATGCTTGAGGGCAATGCTGAGTCTTGCTTGGACTGAGTCTTGTCGTGAGCATTTTATCATGACCTCAACCCTTACGATTATCGGCCTTTACATACAAGAATGTGTGATGTTTGTTATTAAGAACAAAGAGCTTTTCGAGGAAAGAGGACATTTGAATCCCTATTGTGCAAAGGGAGGAAAAAGTATACAGCTGGCACAGATAAAACAAGCATATCTCCAAAATAATTGTACTTTTATGATCGCCAAGGTGTATAATCATTTGCCTCAATATGTTGGGCCAAGGCCGCTTAGCAAAATCAAGACTAGATTAAGAAAGCATCTCACTCAGAACCCATATTATAACCTGGGTGAATATTTCTGTGATCCTTTGAAATAGTAATCCTTTTTGTTCAAATGTGAATTGTTTTATGTAGTATTGTACCTGTTTATGACATATATTATATTTTCTGTGTTTATGTATTGACTATAGTATTGTGTTGTCAAGTTCTACAACTTATTGTTTTATGGAACAAATGAAGAATATTATTAATAAGGAATGTAACCTCAAGCAGATATGTCTACGTTTGGTGGTACAGATCATGCATCTACAAACTGTGAAAGTACAAATAGAGAGTGTTATAACTGTAGGTCATATAATGTAAAATTCCGTCTGAATCTTCAAACGGATCACCACACATTCAACAGAAACTGTGAATTGTTCATCCAAAGAATTGATTATAAGAGAAAATATATGACAGATCCTCAATAGCAACCAGTAAATGCCAATTGTGAAGCTAATGAAAGAGTTCCTCCCCTGTCATCTGGGGAATCAAAACTGAAAAATCTAAACGTTTATTACCAAAATGTGAGAGGGCCCAATTCAAGAACCCACGAATCGTTTTGTAATGTATGTGATATTGATTATGACATAGTTTTATTGACCGAGACATGGATTCAAGACGGTGTGTCTAATTCAAAAGTGATAGAGATCTTATAGCCACTGGAAACTCCAAGGGTGGAGATGTACTGCTGGCAGTTCGCGATAGTTTTTTGTCAGAGTATGTTGATCTTTTATTTTAACGGAATATTTTGCCTTCCATCGGTGTCGTAGGCTGTAAAATGAATACTGGCTCAGTTACATTGTTAGTTCTTGTTTTATATGCTCTCCCCGCCACTGATAACGTGACTTATGAACTATTTTTTGATAATTTGTCATCTTTAGATGTCATAATAGACGAACAGTTCCTTATAGTTGGGGATTTCAATACCCCTTCATACTGGAACCAAATACTCTCAGGGAAGGCACTTAACCTAAGAGTCGTTGATTTTCTCGAGACACATAAGCTTCTGACTGAATGTCAAAATGGTTTTAGAAGAGGAAAGTCTCCAACGCGGGCTCTCTATCAAACTTTGACCAGAATAATCGATTCTCTCAATGATAAGAAGTGTACAGTCTTGATGTGTGCTGATTTATCTGAGGTCTTTGACATGGTGGTTCATGATATCCTCTATCAAAAACTGAATAAATTGGGAATAAGAGGCTTGACCCTGGTATTAGGTCCTATCTTACTGGAAGATCCCAAATTGTAGTTGAAACGGGTATGTTGGTCGAGTCAGATGAATTGTCGGTCACAAAGGGGGTGCCTCAGGGGTCTGTGCTTGGGCCGCTTCTTTATATTATATACACTAACGACTTGCCTGAGTTACTGCCTTACAGGGTTGTTCAGTTTGCGTCAGTTGTGTTGTCTGGCGACGACAGAGGCATGGAAGACATGATATTCGATGCTGTATCTGAGCTCCTCCAGTGGTTTGACGAAAATAAAATCAAAATGAATACTGAAAAAACGCAGCTCGTTGAGTTCGGGTACAGTACAGATTTCCTGAGTACAATTTACACCAGAGAATCAGATGCATACAAAACATCAAAAAAGATATGTTTTTTGGGAGTCCATGTCGACTACAGACTGAGCTGGAGAGATCACATAGATAAGGTGGCTGGGAGTATGGCAAGATACGTATATGCGCAGAGAACTTTATCAGATACTGTGAGCCAGGGAGCAGCGTTCATGGCTCATCATGCTTATGAACACAGTATACTCCGATATGGAATTGTGTTGTGAGGGAATTCGTCAGAGGTAGATAGGATACTGTCGTTGCAGAAGAGGTGTCTTCGTGGCATGCTGCGGCTTCCATTCACAGAAAGTTGCAGGAAATATTTGGTAGAGAAATCAGTGCTCACACTAATTTCACTGTATATTTATGAGTCAGTTATTTTCGTCGCTACTAACAAAGTGCTACTAGAAAAACAGGAAGCGACACATGATCACAATACACGACGAAGACGAAACTTGAATCCACCTCACATGAAGTATACCTATCTCCAGAAAAATGCAAGATATATGCTGGTGAGAATCTTCAATAGAATCCCTCAGAATATCAGATCTCTCCCTGCTGAATTAATGAAAAAGGGTTGATGAAGTACATCGAGACAAAACCATATTATACGCTTGAGGAGTTCCTTAATAATAGACTGATATTCCATTTTTTCTTTATTTTTTGTTTCTGTGCACTGTATATGTATGTATGTAAATGTTCGCCTCATAAGTCTTATATTTGTTTTTTATATACAATTATGATTTTTACACAGTTGTGAATTATTATATTCATATTATGACATGCTCTATAACCCTAGGGGTTATTATGGAGTAAATAAAGTTGAATTGAAATCAGCTAAAGATGCCTTCTCTCTATTTTTCCACAGATTCAGAAACTGGTTCGAGTCGTACTTTCCCCAAATTCAGAGATATGCAACTACAAAGCGTTCTACAATTCCACACGAAACTGTGGAAATCAAACGTGTTATAGAAATTGTTCAGATCCTGAACACGGTGTTTAGAGTTACACGGTCCCATTAAGTATTTTTTGCTTATAAGCATTGCGAAGATTTGCTAGGGCGAACAATCGATGTTCGAAGTTAAGAGAAAACGAAATGAAGAAAAAATTCAATCCGCAGATTACAAAACGAAGGCTATATGGGTAGTCATTAAGGATGAGATAACTAAGCCGAAGTTTGAAAAGCACTCAAGTATCACAGCAAAAACTCTCAATAAATTTTTCGCAACTATAGGTGAGAAAATAAACAACGAAATGGGGTTCACTGTGAATGATAGAGCACTAGAACTGCTGAAACGAAGTGTACTAAGAAATTGCCGCATTAGTAATTTTGAATCAACCACGGAATTTGAAGTATTGAACATTATCTCCAATCTGAAAAGTAAAAACACTTGGGACATCTATGGCATGACGTCTAATTTCATCAAGTCAATTGGAAAAGAGATCGCTCAATCACTTACTATAATAATCAACAAATGTATTCCAGAGGGTATTTTTCCTGAACCTCTGAAGTTTTCAAAAAGGGTGATCCAGAGGATTCAAATAATTATAGGCCAATCTCCATATTGCCAGGTTTGTCCAAGATTCTAGAAGAACTAACCAAAACAAGATTACTTGCCCACTTTGAAGAGAATGAACTCTTAGAGCAGCAGCATGGGTTCAGACGAAGCAGATCAACATCAACTGCCCTTCTTGGATTGATGAAGTAGATAATTGACTCATTGGACAAAAAAGCGATTTCCGAGGTTGTCTCGAGAGATTTGACGAAAACATTCGACTCTATACTTCACGAGTTATTGATTAAAAAGCATGAAGTATATGGAGTGACTGACAATGCTTTACAAATGGTGTCCTCCTATTTAAAAGGAAGAACTCAGCGTGTTTGGTGGAAGGGTGGTTTTTCGGAGGACAAGACTGTAAATTTTGGTGTGCCGTAAGGATCCATTCTGGGACCTCTGATGTTCATCATATTTATCAATGATATGAACATAAATTTGAATAATAATAACGAGATATATGCTGCAACGTTCCTGTTTGCAGACGACACACAGTATTTCATTAGGGCATCGAACACAAATTCCCTGAGTCAATTAAGAAAGGATATACTCGACAGATCTGATGATTGGTTCAAGAGTAACTCACTCCAAATGAATGACAGTAAGACTCAATCCATCACCTTTGGAGCAAATAGCGACCGAGGATCCACTGTGAAATTTCTGGGAGTACACTCAGACCCTAGATTATCATGGGAAAGTACATTGAGGCGACTAGGAGGAAATTGTCTGCGGCCATTCTTTCATTAAGGACAGTAAAGAGAGTGTGTACTTACGAAGCAGCATTAACAAAGTACTAAGCAAATTTCCACTCTATACATTCATACGGTATACTTCTTTGGGAAGTCTCAACGCATACTGCTGATCTTCTGCTGCAACAAACGAGAGCAATAAGAGTCCTCCTTGGTATGAGACCTACAGATACCTGCAGAGACGCCTTCAAGAAACTAAAAATATTAACCCTACCTGCAATCTATATCCGGGTGCACTTTTTATGTACATACCAACAGAGAAAAATTCGCTATCAACGGCAAATTTCATGAATATAACACCCGAAGCAGATACTACTTGAGTAACCCCCTTCATAAAAGGGCAATGTTGCAAAGTCGAGTTTGGGGGCCTAAACTGTATAACCATTTGCCTGAGAGGATGAAGATTACAACACCTAGAGGATTCAAGAGGGAAGTTAAAAAGTTACTATTAAATGAAACAGTTTATAGTATAAAAGAATTCATAGAAATCTCATATAGATATGTATGTTAAATTTTCTCATCTTTTTTCTGACATGACATGGGAATAATTGATGTCTTCAAAATATTTCACTCTCACTATGTTGAGAGCTACATCAGTTTAATAATGCAGACTGGACTTCAGTGTTACAAGTCAAAGATGATGTAGACTGTGCATGCAAAGAATTCTATTCTGTCCTTCAGATAATTTTTCCATCATGCTACAGTTCAGCTACTATTGAGAATATATTGAGAAAGGAAAACCGTTCAGGAAATATAAAAAATATGGTTCGGAGTTACATTTGAGAAGATACAAAGAACTGAGAAATAAAGTCAAGCTCCAGATCAGGTCTGCCTATCTAATTTTTATTAATGTCTCTGAGCAACAATTGAATCTGGATCCATCCGATTTCTGGTCCTTCATTGAGGAAAAGAAAGTTAACTCACGAATTCATGGCGAAATGAAATATGAAAACGAATTTACAGGGAGCCGAAAGAAATTGCTAATACCTTTGCAAAATTCTTCAGTTTTGTGTTTGATGCACCCAATAACAGCTTATTGGATGATGGTGGTGTTGCTGTGCAGGGTGTCAAACTTAAAGTCTATTTCTGTTAAGGACATCTTCCTTGCTGCTAAGAAGTTAAACAATAAGCAAACTGCAAGTCCTGATGGCATTCCAAGTTTTTTAGTGAGAGATTGTATATCTTGTTTTGCACACACCTTGCGTCATGTATTTAATTTGATTTTAAGTACTTGCACTTTTCCTTCTGAATGGAAAGTGGCTGAAATTATTCCTGTCTTGAAAAAAAGTGATCCATCATGTATGAATAATTATAGACCTCAATACTATCGAACTTGTCTAAATTATTTGAGATTGTTGTATACAATTTTCTTTACTCTGAAATTCGTGGTCAGATTAGTGTGAAACAGCATGGCTTTATGTCTAAAAGGTCATGCATATCTAATTTAGTTATAATATCGCAGTATATATGCGAAATTCTGGATCAGGCAGGCCAGGTTGATGTGATATACACAGACTTTAAAAAAGCCTTTGATAGAGTGTGTCATCAAGTATTGCTGATGAAGTTTAAGAAAAGGTTTGGATTCTCGAATAGCCTGGTAGCTCTTTTTGAATCGTATTTAACATCAGTATGTCCAGATTGAGAACTCTTGATCACAAGAATATATTTCCACCTTGGGCGTTCCGCAGGGTTCAAACCTGGGACCACTTCTCTTTATTATGTTCATAGATGATCTTATGGATTTAATTGATGTCTCTAAGTTAGTATATGCTGATGACTTGAAATTGTATCGTAGTATAGATAATGAGACCGATTGTTTGAAGCTCCAGGAAGCTGTCCACGCTGGTGTCAAGTCAACCAACTTGACCTTAATGTGTCAAAGTGCAATGTTGTGAGCTTTACTAGAAAAATGAATTCTCGGGTTTTCGATTATCAAATTGATGGAAACAATTTATGTCGTTTGAGTGAGATAAGACATCTTAGGCTTATTTTTGACAAAAATTAACCTTTGTTCCTCACATTGATAGTCTGCTTACTTCTGCCTCCAAGTTGTATGGATTTATAATACGAAATGGAAAACATTTTTCCAGCTCACTCATTAATTCGTCTTTTTCAAGCCTTGGTTTGGAGCAAGCTAGAGTTCGCATCTATCATTTGGCATCCAATTTATTTTTGCCATCAACATCATTTGGAGTCTGTCCAGAGGAAATTCTATAAATACTTGGTTTGGAAGGAGGATGGTTCTTATCCTATTAGAGGATTTGATCATTCATCCCCTCGACATAGATTTGGTGCTATACCACTGGTGACTAGAAGAAGTATACTAACTTTAAAATTTTTGTACAACACTGAATAATCTTGTGGACTGTCCTCCAATATTATATAATCTCAATTTTCTAACACCGCGACCAAACTCAAAGGTTCAATAGCTGTTTTATCTGGCTACCCCAAGAACCAACTTGCTCCTGCGTTTTCAATTCAATTTCTGATATGTGCGACATTTGCTTTGATTCTTTCACATCTATCAGTGGATATACCGGGCGAACCACAGATATTGTGGGTCTCTTTGAGGTTTCACAATGTTTCTTACATGCTCTGGAGCTTTTGAATTATGAGTTAGTAATTTAGTTATTATTTTATATTTCCTTTGATTGGGATTTTCCTGTTGGAAATAAAGACATCATTATTATTAACACGCCATGTAATTCCTTTTGATGGCTTATAAATATATCATATCATGTCATATAATACTGTTTTATGCAAATTGATTATCATTTCCTTGTACACAAAAGATCATTAGATCCTCGATTCTGAGAGGATTTATTATAAATTATAAGTACAATTTTCAGTGGAGAGCAAAAATGATTTCTCAATATGTTGCTAAGAACTACAGAAAAAATTCAAACACTAGGCTTAGAATATAATCTTCATTCAAAATTGAAATAACAGGAGAGAACGACTAATTCTTGCAAATGCTTTGTTGACGCAATCTTGAGAATAATAACAAAGTATGCAAATGTTCACCTCATTCCATAAGTACTTACTGGCTAATCCAACTGTATCTTAGCTATCATGTCCAAATTTCTTGAATGCTTATCTAAGCAATTTTTCTGATGGTATTTATTTCAGTTTTGAAGTCTATCGGTGACAGTGGAATAGAAAAGGTCCAATAGATCATCGAATTATAAGCTGCTAGTTTGTGATTCAAGTGATTGAATGAGTCCATGGGAATGGTTGAATCTGTGAAGGTTTCTTTTCTGTAGATGTTATAAATGAAATTGTTAGTGGATTTTGTTGCTGTTAGGTCTAGAAAATTTATTGAGTTATTAATAATAGAGTATACAAATGTTCACCTCATTCCATAAGTACTTACTGGCTAATCCAACTGTATCTTAGCTATCATGTCCAAATTTCATGAATGTTGATGCTGGTTCATATTCTTTAAATTCTGCTTTCTTCGACAACATCCTACACTTCTTCGATTTCTCTCCTACCAATCGATTTATTCATTGCAGGAAATTCGCTCCAATCTACATATGCAAACAGTTTTGATTAATAACATGGTACAAGACATTACAATACGTTGCTTTAGATTAGCAATTCTTATATTTCAAAACATAATTTTCAGATCAAAGTTTGAATCACCCATCTTAGTTATTTAAGACTCATCTTTCTATAATTTATGCTTTTGTCTTATCATTTTTCACGCTATGACAAGTCTTTAAAAAGAGCACATACGACTATGGATGTCTATCCATATATATATATATATATATATATATATATATATATATATATATATATATATATATATATATATCCTAGTTCCAAGGAATTCAGGAATGCAGTACTCTTTGGATTCATATCGGGTTAGTAGGTTTTCACTTTTTAATTGAAACCGCAGAAAAATCACCAGAGCTACTATTTTATTGGGTATATCAATTTCTTTTACTGTTACCTTCTGTTCAACAGATTCAAGATATATTATAATGAAAACATGAATTTAATACTTTTTATTATTTTTGTTGCAGTTCGTCAAATGGATATAGAGAATTAATACATTGAATTGCTATAATGTTTCGAATACTTTTAATGTATATTGGTTATCATCTTTCATTTTAAGAATTATTATTGTTATTAATTATAAGTTATATGCTTCCAGAGAGATGTTGATCATCATTTTCCTTTCTGGTTTTTCAAAATATTATTTGCTGTATGATTCTAGAGATAAATGCTAGATTGCTTTGATGGGTAATACATAAAACACTTATGTACATTGATTATTATCCATTTTTTTTTCTCATATAATTATTGTATAATTTTAGGGTGGTGATTCATTTAAGATTGCTATAATGCTTAAAAACAGAGATTACAGTTATTCATGTAATTCTCAGTTGCGTTTCTAATTTTCAAACTAGTCATTTTTAATTATTATTAGTGGTATATGACTTTATAGAGAAGTGGTACATTGAAATTGATATAATACTTAGAACTCAAAATCTAATAGTTCCTTATGCATTAAACCTTATTAATTAGTTATTACTATAATGTCTAGAGCACTAAGTTTAATATTTTTATGTAATGTGATAATTTTTTATGTTGTGAAATGAGAAGCTTTTAGTTAGTTGCGCTATTAAAAATTGAAACTTATTACTGAAGTTGTGCATATTTCTGTGGAATTTCATTTTGATGAAAAACAGTTTTTCAATTCTGCCAATATTCTGTTAATCCTGCCATTATAATATTGGTGACTACTCATAAGTATAGTAAAGTCCAGTTTATGTGTTGAGATCAGGAAATTACTGTATTACCTGACAGTTAGGATGAAACATATGATAATGATTTTATACATTTATACGAAGGATCTCAAACTATTTCTATGCCGAAAAATTAACTATGTAAAATAATCCTCATTTGCCTTTGTTATTTTCAATCAAGTTATTCTTAGTTAAATGATTCTAGGAAAGATTTACATAAGATATTGGCACAATGCGTGAAGAATAGTTTGTTTTTTTTTTATTTAAATTAGTCGTGTTTTCCGTTCATTGTTTTCAGTAATTATTACTGGTATATGGTTCTAAAGAAATGGTACATTACAAATTCAATGAAGATGAAGCGGAATATATTTTATACTTTCCACAGTTTTATTTTCACAATCATGACCGGTTTGCTGCTGTCAGTCATTTTCAACTACAAGAAATGAACCTACTTCTATAAATATTAACCTACTTTGATATTAAAGAGTGGAGAAATATTAATATCTAGCTGGCTATTAAGACTGATTTCACTCGGGTTTTTGCGAAGTTTATTGATTTCCAAACACTCCTACGTATTTATTTTTTCCCTTATCGCAAATATGAAGAATTTTAATGTTATGGATGGTTTTGTCGTCACATATTGGAGAATTATTTTCAGAGGATAAAGGTCCCTTAGATCTGGTTTCGAAATTCCTACTAGTCTATCTAATATAAGCTGCTGTACACTTACTGCCAACAATTTTGTGAACTGCTGATTTTTGAATTTGTTTCTTTTTTGTTCAGCATTGAATATGAATTTACACAATTTCAAACCACTTGAGTAAGAGATGGTTATTTTAAATTTAGAAAAATAGTTGGTCAAGTTGTTAGACAGGACCAGCGTAGTGAAACTAGGGCAATTTTGAAGGAATTATCTTTTATGGAATATAATAATTGTATTGATTGATGTTTTTCTTCACATTGGATTATTTTGTCTATAAAACCGAGGGAGTTTTGTTATCTAAGCAATTTTTCTGATGGTATTTATTTCAGTTTTGAAGTCTATCGGTGACAGTGGAATAGAAAAGGTCCAATAGATCATTGAATTATAAGCTGCTAGTTTGTGATTCAAGTGATTGAATGAGTCCATGGGAATGGTTGAATCTGTGAAGGTTTCTTTTCTGTAGATGTTATAAATGAAATTGTTTGTGGATTTTGTTACTGTTAGGTCTAGAAAATTTATTGAGTTATTAATTTCTATTTTTGCTGTAAACTTAATATTGGTATGAATTTTATTACGAAATTGTAGAAACTCATCAATTTGCCTGTTTGAGCTGTGGAAACCTTCCAAAGTATCATCTACATATCGGTACCAGAACACTTTATATTTTTTCGCTAAGTGGCTATTTACTATTACTTTTCTTTCCAAGTTATCCGTGAATATACCGCCCTAAAGGGAGCTAAGAGGTAATCCTATGGGAAGTTCTGATGTTGGTAAAATTTTCATGAAATTTATAATAATTTTCAGATAGGAAGGTTAGAAAACTCATCAGCAATGTGTGGCAGCGACTTATTTTTGATAAATATTTCTCTGACTATCGGAGGGGATTCATCTGTTGGTTCTTTATATCAAATGAAACTCATTTAAGAATTTGTGTATTTTCGAGCTTAAAAAGTTTTTAAGCAAGATCGATGGTGTGTTTGGAACGGAATTTTGTGTGATCAATAAATTTCTAATCTAACAACTTTGCTAATTTACCTGAAGGTGTATTTATATATGATACTACTGGTTTAGCGAATTTTTCTTTGTGCAGTTTTATTAGTCTGTATAACTTCGGAGATTGAGCATTCATTGTAATTAGTGTTCATTTTTCTCATTCTGTAAGTGATAAGCAATCTGTATGTTCCAATCCTTGTTTGGTGTCTGTTATGAAGGATTTGCCTGATCCATTATGTTCAGTGTTTACAATATATCTTACATTTTGCCTATACTGAGGCATATGATGTTGTTTCCTTTATCATCTTTTGTTAAAATGAGGTGCCCTTCTGGATTTTTAATGATATGGATTTTATCCTTTCTGTACATTAGAAAATGATATAATGCTTAGAAATCAAAGTGAAATCGTTTTTATGAATAAATCCTCATTAATTATTAATTACTATAATGGTTAAAGCAATACTATCAGTTATTTATGCTATTGAAAAACCGAATACTTTTCCTACATCCAAAACAATGTAAGTTTTTATGAATTTACTGAAGTAGTAACTATTTCTCTGGAATTTTATTTTAATAAAGAACGGTTTCTTAATCATGGAAACATTTTATTCATCTTGCCATTATGATATTGGTGCTTACTCATAAGTAATAATAAAGTTCAGTATTTTATATGTTGAGATCAGGAAATTATTATTGGACAATAAAGATGAAACATGTGGTAACGATTTTTTTATACATTTATACCAAGGATCTCTTGAATTATTTCTGTGCCAAAATATTAACTTCAGTTTTTGGGAGCCACTTTATGACGCGAAAATAAATTTGTTTGAGTTTAATGGATACTTATGTAATCTTTATTTACCTTTGTTAGCTTCAATCGAATTGGTTAAAGTAATATAATTCTAGGAAAGATATACATAAGAGATTGTCACAATGCTTAAAAAGAAAACTTAATTGTTATTTGTATGAATTAATCATTTGCCTTTGTTATTTTCAATAATTTTTAGTGAATAATGATTCTGGAGAAGTGGTACATTAGAAATTGGTATAAGGCTAAGAACTCTCATGTAATCGATTCTCATGAATTAAGCCTTATTTGTTTTTATATAATGATGTATTTTAAGGGTCCGCAGATTTACCTTGAAGTGTTATAAATGAAAAGGGCGAAACTCGAATGTACTTTCAATTCACCGTTATTTTTTGTTTTTTTTACGCCTGGTATGAAATAATTACACATACAATGAAGCTTTTTCCGTGGTTCAATCACAAAAAATATTTTAGCAATACTTCCTCATTTCATTGCTCCTGCTCAAATCATTTTGTTTCCTGGTCTGAAAGATTGGCGTTTTAATAAGCTTGAAGACAAAGATAATACCTTTCTTTCGAGTTATCACTCGACCCATCAACCTTCTTCCAAATTTCAAAGGGTTGTCACCCCTGCTCCAGGGGTTGAAATTCGAGATGAGGATGGTACTTGATGATGACTGCCATTAATCAGCATGGATCTGTTCCATTTTACCTCACTGAAACTTGAATAGTCTTCCCTATCTTTCAGTTGCTCACCCTGTATCTTTTACAGTTTTCAATTAAAAATGGAAATTCGTTCAACGCAATGTAGACAAAGATACCACCTTTCTTTTGAGTCATCACTCGACCCATCTTCCCTATTCAAAATGTTCAAGGATTGCAACCCCCGCTTAGGGGTTTGAATTTGGGAGGCTTTTAGGGGCTTTTAGGCAAGTATTGTACCCCAAAAGATGTCCCCCTTGAAACAAAAATTGACCTGTTTTTGCGTTTTGATCAGAAATGAATATCTTGCTAGATATAGCCTTTGTTTAGTTTTCGTTGACGCACCCTGTATAAGCATGTCTGAGTGAACATGAAAAATGTTTTTTTTTTCTACTTGCGTGTAGTTCCCGCGATATAGGAAACACGGCGATGATGTGTTTCCACATCCTGTATAAATGTATAGGCGACAGCTACTTGAAGAAAACTTTTCTCGTTACTTCAATGAACTCACCATGTGGTGGAGAAAGAAGTTAAATTTTCAGCTATACAGCCAGAACGATAGGCCAAGGGCCGATCAAGATTCTCACCCGAAAGAATAAACGAAACTAATATGCCTCACAGGCAAAAAAACTATGTACGCATAAAACCGCGAAGGAATAAACTGAATTCAATGTATGGATATGAGCATTAACTTACCCCAAATTACTTCTGAGAGTTTTTAATAGTACAGGATTCTTTACATGAACAAAAAAACAATCCGAAAGTGCAATACTGAATATTGCATGAATATGGCACACCAACTTGTCAAGAAACTTCAGAAAAATTGAATTAACTTCTCATTCATTCAGCACCAGCCAACAACAAAGTTTCTGAATGAAGTAGAATATCGAGCATTTTATCATCTCTCTTGATATCCGATAACCAAAAAAAAAACACGAACAACATATTTTTTGCGCGTCGGCACTCGCATCTGCGAAGTGAAGAAACGTTTCTAGATGGCAACCAACAATACCTGACCCTAAATCAATCAATTAAATTTATTCATCAATTAGAACAACATATGGGCTTACGCCCGTGTGCAGAAAAAATGTGTGGTTGACTAATAAGAAAATGAACGAATTCATACAAATATTGTTGTTAGGTTTAAAATAATTTTTTAAACGTAACACTATTTGAATGCTGGAGCAAGTAGATGTTGTGGACGTTAAAGTCTGCTTAAAAATAGAATTTTAAATGAAATTGTTATTACAGTGAAATACGAAAATATGAATAGTAGCATAGATAACACGAAATTATCATAAATGTATGTATGTAAAAAAAATGGTTACAACAAAAAGATAATACTCGAATCTAGCAGTTCGTCTTTATGCCAGGTATTAAGTATATATGGAGCCTTCAAGAAACCCAAAATTACGCAACGTAAATTCAATGAAGATGAAAAATCGGTTGTGCCTTTACATGTACCAGAAAAAAGAGTCCAAATTTTTAGTTCCCAGAAAGTTGTTTTAGAAAACATTGAACCAAATCGCAGACTTTAATTTTGTGATGTTCAATGAAAACAACGCAAACACAATTCTTGAAGAAGAATTATGTGGACCGATAAATGATCATTTACAAATAATGATACTTTAACCGCTTCAATCATCGATGCTGATATCAACAAAACCCGAGATATGTAGTAGAAAACAACTTTCGAAAGAAGTTTAACGTGAAAGTTTTTTTCTTGTTTTTTACAATGATGAAATATCAGACCCATATTTCACAGACGCAATTTCAGATTGAATTAGGTACAATAATAAAAACAATATCTTGACGATGTTCTCGACAACATTCCGATGGTGAATTTGATTAGAGTATACTTTTAACAAGATATTATACCTCCTCCGCATACTGCGAATTTAAACACTAATTGGCTAAATGTTACATTTGGTAGATTGGTAGGAACGAACGATCTCGTAGTCTGCTTGTTCACCAGATCTCACTCCCTTTTTGATTTCTAGTTTTGAGTGTAGCTGCGAGATTTGGTTTTCATTTCATCACCAATTAACAAAGAAGGATTGGGTTGAAGATTGTTAATACTTGTAAGTATCGGCAAATTTTATTTTAAATGCAACAATAATAATTATGGAGGAAGAAAAGATTTGAGTATAATATTTTTCACATATTTTCAACAATTTCAATTAACTACATCTAAACCGAAGTTATCTCAAAAGCATTTATACTCACAAAGTCACTTGTTTGTGAGATGCTTCTATACTAGCACTTCAACAGCAAAAATAAACTATATTAATAGCACTTATCTACATTGATATCATCACAAACCTAGATCAGTTCTATCCAAAAGATATTTCTATTTGTGAATTCCTCAATTGACTGTGTTGACCATTTTTATCCACACTTTGACCTGTTTTCTATTGCGATTTAGAGATTTTACATCTCTGATATTTGGTGGTAATTAGTTATATAATAGAGGACCAAGATATGTAAATGATTTTTCATCTTAGATATATTTATATTTCCATCCATCCTCAAAATATATTCACGTTTTTTATCTGGAAGAGTATGCTGTTGTTTGTCAGCTATATCAAATAGATCTTGAGTGGGATAGGTGTATTATATTCTTTTTGTATAATATTTTGAAAATCATTTTTGTCTTATTTCTATTTGTTTGTACAGATTTTTCGACAAGTTTCCCCATGCCATCAGTCCATATGAGAGATGGGGTTCAATCAGTTCATAATAAAGTTTACTCAGCCTCATCACATTTCCCTTCTAAGAATTTAGATTTAGGTAGTAATGCTCTCATTTTTTTGACCATCGTTTCAGAATGTTCTTACCATCGCATATGACAATCAAGTTTTATTCCTAGGTACTTGATACTTTCAGCTCTAGATATGTTAAAACTGTTATTTTTGTGATGTAATTCGTCGTTGTAGTGTTGTAGGTTCCCTCTCAGGCTGAAAAATGATATATAGTGTATTTTTTTCATATTGTTAGTTGATTTTTTTTCCTAAAAACATTCAATGACGTGAGTGAACTCGGAATTGACTTGCTGTTCCAAACGACTTCATGACTGAAAAACAGAGTGTCGTACGCAAAACTGATCATATCCACTTTAATATTCATATCATATTTCATTTGCATAAATAAAAAATAACAACGGGTCCAATACCGTGCCTTGGGGACACTAAACGTAATTAATCGTAAATACATGTCTCGTTTTCAATTTTGAATGTCTGACGTCTATCTGTAATGTAATTTTTCATTAGGTCGTATGCAACCGTCTCCATCCCAATCGTTCTAGCGTTTCCAGTAGTTCCTGGTGGTCTACCGTGTCGAATGATTTGGCTAGCTCAACGAAGATACAAAGCGCTGTTATATTTTCGCCAATTGCGCCTGTTATTAAAGCAACAAGTTCCGCAAGTGCATCTTGAGTTGATCTGTCTCTCCAAAATCCAAACTGTCTATTTGATAGCACGAAAGCATAAAGCTTTCAATTCGTGTTTTTAGCACTTTTTCAAAAATTTTTTTTATGGGAAAATGAGAGATAATGGTCTATTATTCTTAATTACTGTTTTAGCAGAAGATTTATACAACGGTGTTATAACAGCCTGTTTTAGGGCGCTACTGTTGTTTTAGTTCTATTTATCAACTAGCAGCCCGCTTTGGCTTCGCACAGTTATTAAACAAACATTTCAAAAGTTATAATTTTTTACACACTCTCCCATAGATACATCCTCGTTCTTGCGGGTGGTTTTTGAAAAAGAGTAGAACGAAGAAAATTCGAATATGAAATATTAATTTAATTATTTTTGGTATAATTTTTTTTAATTTCTTTTGTTTTATTCTTATTTGTTTTTTTATATTTAATTATTGTAAAAACGCCTCTACTATACACCTTACTTTCTCTGATCCTGAAAATCAATTTATTGGGTCAGAGCTTTCCCAGAGATTTTTGATGTTGATTTATTTTGTGGCAGCAAAATAAATTGATTTTCAGGACTTCCGACCCGCGATAGACCTACTTACAGTTGGCCACGAGTACAACATTCTTTTCGTAGGTCAATACTAACTAATTCGAAATTTTGAATAAACACTTATTGTGATTACTATAATAGTTACAAATATGCTGTCGCGATATTCTTTATAGATAATTATATGATCTGCACAGTCGTTCTTTTGTTCCATAATCAATAATTTTCGCAGCGCACGCGATGTAAGAAATGGTAATTTTTTCACACCTTGGGTTAAATTATTGGAATTTAATATAGTCTGTTTACCGGAGATAGTGTAGCTTCTCAACAGTAAAAGAATTTCGACATTTCTAGTACCTACAAATGACTGAAAATTTTATATTTTTTTCGGTCTATCTTTTCGAGAATATTTTTTCAATTCCAACTTCTTTAACATAGTCTCTAACACAAATGAATTATATATATATATATATATATATATATATATATATATATATATATATATATATATATATATATATATATATATATATATATATATATATATATATATATATATATATATATATATACTATATATTATATATTTGCAAAACTGAATGCAATTTTCACCGATTTTTTCGATATATGGAAATAAAAAACATAAATTAAGAATTCATTTTCTTATTTTTATCTTTAACTTTCTCATTTAATCTTTCTTTTTGATTGATGCTATACTCTTAGTTTTATTCACAAAAACTGTTGTTTTGGGATAGGAATTTTCGAAAACTCATGAATTTTGCACCATCTCATAAGGTCATCATTGTGAATAAATTTCTGATCAAAAACTCAACAAATACTATCAAAAAACCACCGTAATCACTTGAGATGGCTCTGGTTGACTTTTCTTTTTCCAAATCACAAAATACCACTTCGAGGTACCCGTTTCGAATCGATAGAAGACATAGAACTCGCGGCGATACTGAAGTCTATTCCGGAAAAAGCGCTTGAAAAATGTTTCGATGATTGGATTATTCGCAGGCGTAAATGTATTATTACGGAAGAGGCGATACAATAAATTTGGATGAAAAATAAATATTTTGTGTTCATTGATGATGAACAGAATGTATACTGAAACATGTAACTCAATACTAATCAAGAATTTTGAAAATTATACAGATTCATGCGCCAGGAAGGCGAAAAATTTCTCAAGTTTTGCTAAACTATAAATAAGACTATAAGTGCTAGATCAAATAATTTTTACTAGACTAAAATTCTGGTCAACACCAGGCGCAAAAATTACATTATACAGATGGAAAGTGAGAAAAACTAGTTAGTGAGAGTTCCTAAATCGTTGAAACTTATCTGCAGGTTTTCTTGCTGAAAAGTTAGATGCCTACAGGAGTTGAAAGAATCCCTTTCAGTAGATAGACCAGAACTGCAAAAACTCAGTCTCTTCCACATGAAATAACTGTATCTCCCAAGAGTTATTTTCATTACAATTCAAATACGTCCATAAGATTTCTCCTCCATAAGATAGACTTTACCATATTCGGGTTCCTCCAAAAATCTAAAACAATTCAAGAGAATCACAATCTAATCAACATTAACATAATTTAAATCTCCAATTGACTGAATTACTCAAAGACCTACAAAAACGAAACTAAAGTGAAACAATTCATTATTTAATTCTGAAAGGAAACATTAACAAGAATCTGCTTTATGGCTCGTTAATGATATCGAAATTAAAACTGAAATGTCAAACTAGAATTAAATGATCCAGTTGATTACACTTTTGAATGAAGTGTGATAATGTAACTGGAAATCTGAAGAACAGAATTTCAGAAAAATTAAGAGTGTTTCAGTTATGCAGTCATTAATTTTACAGGACATTGTTCATCAAAAACATGAAAAAATCTCAACTTCAACACAATGTATCTCGAGAACAGAGGACTTTTGAACATATATTCATGGGCAATAATTTCATATTTTTTGATAAGAAATCTCATATAGAAGATAAAATCATGCCTGAAATACTCTGTATATAAATGCAATCATTAAACAAATCATGTAAATAATAAATACTTTGAAGTAAATCAATGAAATGGTCAGAAAAAAGCTGCAAAAAAGAAAAGAATAAACTGTTATCAAATTGAAGAAATTTCAGCAAAATTAACATTTTAGGTAAGGACTCGGATTTAATCATGGTTGAGACGTCTGAAACATGAAATAAAACAGACAGAAACCAAAAATGCCAACATCGCCAGGTCGTGAAAATATACAACGACAAAAAGATATCAAACGAGCCAAATAACTGGAAATTATGTGTAAAACTTATCCTGTATAAATTGAAGAAATACACGAGCTTATTTTCCCAAAATACAAAACTTTAATAATTATATCGAACACTTCATTTAGAGCTAATCTGAGAACTGAAGTTCTCCAAGATGTTAACTCAAACAAAGCAAGATGAAAAGGGAGCAAAATTGAAAAATCACATATTTGGAACGCTACTAACACGTCAATTGTTTAGA
Source organism: Cryptolaemus montrouzieri (assembly GCA_013387265.2). Lineage (NCBI taxonomy): Eukaryota > Metazoa > Arthropoda > Insecta > Coleoptera > Coccinellidae > Cryptolaemus > Cryptolaemus montrouzieri. The sequence goes on along the minus strand of JABFTP020000083.1, from coordinate 129,426 downwards.
AAGTGGCGTGTTTCAGTTTAAGATACTTCAGGAGGATATACCAGCTATTCGAGGGTGGTTTGAGAATGAGAAAAGTAGCATAAGCCCCCACAAAACCCTTATGCAACCATTCACCAGGAAAATGAAGATATTTATTTCTCTTCCGACCCTGGGTGGAGTGTATATTCCAGTTGCGGAGAAAGCTAAATATATGGGGCTTACCTTAGATAATAAGCTCACGTGGAACTTGCACCTGGAAAGCAGAATACACAAGGCTAGACATTCCTTATGGGCATATCAAATGACTTCCGAAGATAAATGGGGTCTTGCTCCAAACCAACTTCAGTGGCTATATGTGATGATGGTGAGACACGTACGTATATGTATTGCTTGGTGGGAGTGAAGCCTTGAGAAGCAATCCCAACTCAAGCTCTCTAAATTGCAGATAACAGCCTGCATGATGGTTCTTAGAGCTTTTCGTTCTACATCCACTGCGGCCCTGGAACTGATATTGGCTTTGCCCCTCTTCACTGGTGATTAGAGGAGCAGCTACAGATTCCATTACTTCCTGAAATGGAACAGGCATGTTCGGCTCCGTACCTGGCACTTCACAGTCGGAAATCGAGAACAACGAGATGCTGAGTATGAAGTTTGACATAGCAATATCAAAACCAACATGGAGCGACCATTCCAGTTCATCATTCCTAGCAAACAGGAATGGAACAGCTCCAAGGACCGTCTACTTGAGGGTCCCTGTTGGTACGTAGATGGCTCAAAAACTGCAAAAGGTCGTGAAGCTGGTGTCTACGGTAGAGGTGCTGCCAAGGAACAGTCGATCTCTCTTGGCCGGCTTGCCAATGTTTAACAAGCAGAAATATTCGCCATTGACCACTGTATTAACCTCTTGCTTGCAAGGAGACTAACAATAAGGTCAATAAAAATCATCACCGATAGCCAAGCCTCACTAAATGCTTTGGCATCCGATACCTGTACGTCACTTATGGTGCAGGATATCGCTCCACCCTTGCCAAACAGGGAAACGGAGCAGGCACAGTCTGATGTGTGTACACAGACACTCGAAATTCCCCTGAAGACTGCAGAGATGGAAAATAACCGATGGTTGGACCTGAAGGTAGGTGAGCACTAGTTGAGTCTCCCAGTTATCAGACACTCTCGACTTGCCATCAGTGGACCTTTCACTGCGAGAACTAAGGCTGGACCTGAGAGTTCTAACTGCAATACTAACGGGGAATTGTCGCCTCAGAAATCACCTAAAAAAGTTCGGATTGATTAAAGGGATCCTTCATGGTGAATATGCAAAGAAGAGATAGAATCAATGGAACATGTTATGTACAGAGTTAGGATGGAGGACAGTTTGATTGCATGAACAACTCGTCGGGGTAAAACCCCCTATATATTATATTAGTTTTTTAATGCTTCAAACTAATATCAAAAAAACTTTTTGATGAAGCTTGCAAGACTTGTATGGAGCCTTCTAGATCATCCGGACGCTAAGTGTTTCAGCGCCCAAGGTGTTCAGTCTGGTCACCTGCAACGAGACATTCGAAGAGTAGGTGCTCCGTTGTTTCGTCATTTTTTAGGCAACCACGGCATTGTGTGGTTTCCAATAGTCTCACGACGTGCAAGTGTTTATTGAGCTGGTGTCCCGTCAATAAGTCAACTATCATCCCAATAGACTTTTTATCAAGGGACAATAGTTCTTATATCCTCTTCTTTGATTGCGGCCTGTCTATGAGCCTTTTTGACTGTCTCAGTCCCGAGATCCTGCCCAATAGTTCAGGGCATCAGTGGTGTTCCTGTTTTGAAAGAAGGAGCGCACGTGGGTCCATGGGATGGTCAGAATAGGTTCTAGTCCCATCGGCCTAACAACTATTGCCTTTTTGGTAAGGATGTCTGCTACCTCATTTCCTTCGATACCCTGATGGGCTGGGCACCAAAGCAGAGTAACTCTGTTTGTAGCACTGAGTTATCGAAGTGCTACTTTGCATTCGTAAACTATCTTTGAGATATCCAAGGGCGCTTTGGGTATCAGAGCATATGTAGATGTATGCGTCTCTATTGTTCCTATGTAGGTTTTCCTGTAAATACCGGACCATCATGGTTTTGGATCCGTCTGTAAACCAAATGGGGCCCTGTGGGATGAGTAAGGCGTGGAGTGTGGACCAAATTTCTTTTGGTAGAATGACGCCCTTAAAGTGTTTGTCAAAGTGGTTGGTGGCTTTCACCTATTTTTGGGTCTGTCACCGGTTTTTTCAGGCCCATCGTGTCTGAAACCTGGAAGAATCCCCTCAGTAAGAGGCTCTTTTTGGTTCTTGGTCACTACACTCCCGGATGTACCTGATTTCCCGTTTTGCTCTAGACAATTGAGGGCTGGACGTTGAAACAGAGATTCGAAGCTATGACAACGCTTTTGAGATGTGGATTTATAGACATCTACTGAGAATCTCATGTCACTGATGCAGAGGTCTCAGGCGCATAGACAAGATCCCCGAATTACTCATCATTGAGAAAAATAAGCTCCAGTATTTTGGCTGTGTAATGAGAAACATAAACTACCAGACCTTATTATCCAGCAAAAAATTGAGGACGCAGAACAATCTAATGGCTAAAAAATTTACATCTGTTGTTCAGAAAGAGTAAAAACATTCTTGTTTGGAGCCGCTCTATCAAGAGTTCAACTCGCAATTAAGATCTTGAAGTTGTGAAGAAAAACAGAAATAGTTCTGAGAGATCCTTTTTTTTTAGTTTCTTTATAATATAAATCATTAGATATTATAAAGTTTTATATTTCTGCACTTGTATCCTTAGAAGTAGGAAATTTTTGTATTTGGCAATATTTATGCTAGCCTTTTGCATTACATTCAAGGAATTTTGATTTTGGGATATATTATTGAAGAGTCAAATTCTATTACTATCAAAATCAACAATTGAAAAGTTGCCAAGTTCTAATAATACAAAAGCAGAAATATAAGTTTTTGTATTTATTATGATTTAAATTCTGTAGAAACTTACAAAAAGGACATCTGAGAAGTATTAGAAGCTTTTAAAACTAATTAAGTTTGTGCCTATTATGTGTACCTCTATTTCTGTATTTATAATATTGCACTCGGTAAAATCAAATATTTGAACAAGTAATATTACCCTGACTGTAAATAGAGTTTTATTACAATTAACAAAAAATATTGAATATAAAATTTTACAAAAAGTTGGGAAAAGTGTTTGCAATATGTTCATGAATTTTAATGGATAAATGAATGGTAATTTATACTTCAGTGTACATTGAGTAAAAATTTAATACTTGAGACCATGTTAACAGATTAAGATACAATACTTTCAGCAACTACCTCAGCTAAAAACAACTTTTTATGATCCTAAAAGGATGCTGCTTTGTTCGCCAGCCAACTAGTTTGAAGTTTAGTTCATGTAAAATAAAAAAATTTGGACTCTCTACTAATACAATATCAATTTATGGATATAATTAGTTTTCAGCAAGCTTCGTTATTGGAGGATATCCCATGCATGTTCTATGAGATTTAGATCAGGGATTGCAACAGCTATTCCAGGGCATTCATATTATTTTTGTTCAGAAAATTTTGTTGATACTACTGCGGTGTGAGGACAAGCATTATAATACATTAAAATGAAATTCGGGCCCAAGTGTTCTGATGAACCAACAACAACAATCTGCACATGTTCATTTACAGTGATAAAATGATCTAACAAAATGATCATTGACAAGTGGTACCACATACCATGACTGCACTGGCTCTATAACTGTGAATTTGCCATCTAATTATCTTCAGGAGGTATCCATATCTTTTGTCTTTTAGAATGTGGGTGCTCTACTCATCACTGAAGGGCACATTAGCTCAGTGTTCATTGTCCCATAGAACATGTTCTTGAGCCCAATGAAGACAGTGTGCATGATTGCCTCTGTTTAGGGGTTAACATCTCCAAGGCCTCCTAGAGAATGAATTATAAATGGTTTACTACAAAATCCTTCGTCCATCTGTATGTTGAAATGTGTGAATAATAATTACTAATGTCTAGGAGGTTTTAATAGGTGAATAATTAATTGCAGTAAAAGTCAAGAGTAGAAAAATGGTTAACCATACCATACTTAATAAATAAAATCCTCATGCTTTCAAATCATCTCACATGGTATGAGTGAAGTATTCAAAATGTTCTGTCTTGTACGCCCTCTGGATATCTAGCATTTACATTGGTTACTCTCAGATTCACATCACATATTAGTTAAATATTTATGATAGTGACAATTACTGTTCTGCACATGAATGTGTGGTAAAGAGGATCGTGGAGGGAAATATTGCCGCAATTCATACTGTTCAAAAAATCTGCAAGAATAAGGACTTTTTTTATTTTGCTATATATAAGTTTTTGGTAGCAATATTGATAATATGCAATGATGATTTGTATACTCACTTAGTCTATGTAATATGGTTATTCGCCTTCTTATTATTCAACAAATTCACTTTATTTGAGTTCAGATATTCGGATCTGTTAATACTAGATTAAAATGAAATATTATCATATCTCATATAGCATCACTACAAAATCAAATCAGAAAGTAGATAATTAAAACTGCCTCAATTAAGCAAATTGACACTTTATGTGAGTGTTTGAGCTACGATAACCTGAATCTATTTTTTTTTCTATGGACCTACAGTTTATAGTGGACTCCGAACCACTCTCCTAGACTGTGCAAAGATAACTGCCACCTCTCAGGATTACAAGTTATCTGGCCTTCAGAGGTTATGGACCAACAACTATGTTATGTATCCAATCTCTATGTACGTCTTTGTCAAATTCACTTTTTTGTTCAAGGACAACATCCATGACTTGAACCCGGATTCGAACCAGGCACCTCGGCTTAGCATATTCCTACATACTTGCTCACTAACCGTGCAGCTAACGAGGCGGTCATCCTGAATCTACTTTACCTAAGATCAACAGCTACTTTGCTGGAACATTCTATGTTCGAAGTCATGTAATCAGCTCCACTTCGGTAAAAAAAAGGATGCTCTTTTATTTCAAATGTGTCTACAACAATTCAATGTTCCACTTTCCAGGAAGATTATAAAACACTACCCCATTAAAATACTAGAATTTTGAACCTGATTTCAATGCCATAGTGCCTAGGACTTAGATTGAAAAGATGAAGATTGAAGAAAAAGTTTCATATTCGACTTTAACAAAAAAGGTTCTGCTGGGTAACAGATTCTAATCATGGCAAAGTGTTTTTGTTGAAAATAAGATAATTATTTAGTATAGTGTCGATGGTCAAAATTCACTGAAAAAGTGGGTGCTTACTAATTTTGGGTCCCAGAATCCAAATCTGAAATCATTAGGCCCCGGAAGGCTATCGTTTAGGAAAAAAAAACCAAAACTTTCTTGAAAGTCCTCTTGTCTATATCATTCAAACTCTATAATTACTTCATTGAAAAGCCTTGTTACTGTTGCTATGGATAAAATATACACACATGTACTATTAATCAGTAATTCTACGTTCAAATACACATTAATTTCTTGTTGAAATACTTTTTAATTCGAATGTTTATTTTCTAGACAGTCAACCCGCCATATTTACAATAATTTCATGTTACATATTATACGACGTACGGCTCAAAACGGTGCAAAAAAGAGATAGAATCTATCTCTCTCGTTCGTAATTGAGACCGAAATTCAAATGGGAATATTTCCAGACCTAACATAACAAATCTAATTTTACCTATAACCTAACCTACTAACCTATTCAATTCAAAATTATAAATTTAAATTAGGTTTGAGGTTCGGTTAGGTTAGTTAGGTTTGGTTTGAAGAGATTTCCGTTTGAGTATCCCTCTCTGTTATGACGGGAGATAGCGAGTGCGTCACTGTTGACAGGTTCATGTCACGTATGTCTTGGACTGTAAATATGTGAAATTGTTGTCTCATATTGAGCATTGTGTGTGTGTATATATTATCCATTGTAATAGTAACAAGGCATTTTAATAAAGCAATTATAGAGTTTGAATGATATAGATGAGAGGACTTTCAAGGAAATTTTGTTTTTTTTTTAACGATAGCCTTCCGAGGCAAAATGATTTCAGATTTGGGTTCTGGGACTCAAAATTACTTTTTCAGTGAATGTTGACTATCTACACTATACTAAATAATTATCAAGAATAATAATAATTAAATGAGTTCAAAAGTATTAAAATATTTTAATATTCATTTAATGTTAAAAAGTGAAGGTATAATTGGGCAACTATAGCAGTTAGATCAGATATTAAAAGGAGAGAGAATGAGCTTCCACAAAGAATAATTTGCATGCGATTTAAAAATAAATGCCATTCTTAACATTATAATCGACCTAATTGACTATAGAACTAGGATAGAGTACAGAACATAAAGTTATAGAGTTGACAGTTTTTATGAGTTTAACCTCACTTTTTATTTACATTGAATAGTGTTCGTTTGAGGTGCTTTGGAATGTTAATTTAATAGATAATTATCAACAATATGTGTTGTTTTGTTAACGAACAATAATCCAAGTTGCCTTCAGTTCATGAAGACTTTCAGAAGCCTCCTACTTCACACCAAGACCTCGCCGAATGGTGGAAATAGTAAAGTTTTGGATGCTAGCTATTACATAGCTAGATATTACTTCATGTACCCACCTGCAATTCTAATCGATCATCTAGAGTTCTCGACATTTCATTGCTTCAAAAATATAAGTTTGAAGTTGGAAACAATTTATAAGACCATGATTATGACAAGATTTGTTGTCTCTAAGGAAAGTTCTGATGTTTACCATTTGCTTGGAGAGGTGTGAATCAGCCTGTCATGATACTGTACAGTTTGCTACATTTTGAAAATAAAGGTAATGCTACTTCTCAGTAATTATAACTCGAAGGAATTATAAAATACATTTTCACAGAAGCGTTACATTTACCATATTTTGGAGTAGTAAAGATTTGCAAAAGATCTGAGGAAACTTTAAAAACTTTGCTTCAGAAAACGAGAAATAGATTAACTTTTGACGATAATTTAATGGAATTGATAGTTATGGCCAAAATTTCATCATCAAGCCTTACTCTTCTTTCCTACTTCAGATCACCAGTTGGTTGGAATCATCGGTGATGAAAATCACTGTTTCTTATCAGTAAAAAACATTGTATAGATGTATTTCAAGATACACAACTTATCAAAAAAATAGTTCCAATTCATCCAAGGTCCATCTTTGAGAAGTAAACTTACAAAATTAATTCTGTTTAGCCATCAATAACACTGAACGTCTCAAAAACAAAAATTGTATTTATTGTGACTGAGTCTTTTCAGAACACGGCCAAAGTTATTCTTCAATAATTTGATCATATGACATGCATCAAGAATATAAAATATTTTATTGCTAAGATTTTTAATAATAATAAACAATTTTTATTAGCCAATAAATAATAACATAATATTGGCCAATTGGCCATCGACCTAGGTCCTGCAGCCCGTAAATTTTACATTTAGATATTATTTCCTACTACTGAAATTGAACATAGAGATTTGTTTTCCCAATTTTGATTTAAAAAAAAAAAACTATAAGTGATTATTTATATGCACAGAACTATTTTAGTGCCCTTGAAGCTGCTCTATAACTTCCAGTAGTGTGTGCGTGGGGTATTTTCGTCGACTTTGTATATGCATATCTCTTCTTCTTATGTGGGGTTGTAGTATTTCCATATTATGTGGTCGTTTTGCAAACTTAATTGAAAGCATCCTTAATCTATCAGTGATGGGTTGAATTTTTGTCCCCTTGTAGAGTAGCTGATTTGAAGGGTTGTGGAGTGGATTATCTGGGTGGCCCATCTTGGTAATCGTTCTGAGGGCAGTAGTTTCAGCAGTTCTCAATTGTTTTATTGCTGGATTTCTGCAGTTTAGAAATATAGTGTGGCCATATTCTAGGATTGGCCTGCAAATGCTTTTATAGATTTTAGCAGCTGTTTTTTTGCTTATTCCTTTGTTGTTGTAGGTCAGGCAGCGAAAAAATTTAGCTCTGGTAGTAATTTTTCTTTTACAGAGTTTAGTGTGATAGTTGAAGCTAAGTTTGTTTTCGATATTTATGCCGAAATATTTTGCTGTGACGTTAGGTTTTATGTTGTGCTGGTTGATCGAAATTTGCGGGGAAGCATGAGATGGGGTATGATTAAAAATAATCAGTTGACATTTAACAGGATTTAGCAGTAATTTCCATTTGTTAAGTCAGTTCATAATTTTATCCACCAGGGCTTGTAGCTTCTCCATAACTTGTTCTTTTGTTTTAGCGTGTACTATGAGGGCAGTGTCATCGGCAAACTGTAGAGCATATTCGGCCTTTTCCTGATGGTCGACATTTTCATTTATATCAGTGCAAAAAAGGTTAGTAGAATAAACTACTCAACAAAAATGAGGGAAATTACCAACAAGAAATTTATCAACTTATATTATATTAATGTATCAACAAATGTTGAGTCAAGACTCCAAATGGCTGAAATCTGGGAAAAAGCTAGAATTAATAACAAAGATACGATATTAAAAACCAAAAAAGGATTTCTTCTCAAAAGCGATACCCCAAAAGCCATCCTCGAAAAAGCTCTAAAAACCCTATCAAACAGTAACATAATTTATATATTTATACGGTTATACGGCCACATCCTCTTATAACCAAAACAATAATGAAAAAAAGTTACCTCCACCTAGCTATGCCTGCGTAATAGCATCAGTGGAAAAAGAAATATCAGATGAACAGATAAGCGACCACATAAAGAATACAGGAATGGATTTCAGATTTTGCAAGCGAATAACATCCAATCAAACTAAAGCACCAACGCCCTTCATCAGATTGATTACAGGCTGTATCACCTCCTATGAGAAAATTCTTGCGGAGGGAATGTTCTACAAAAGCCGACACTATGCAGTTTACACTTGTGGTGCCCCACAACCAGCCCCACTGCCCTGCTCAAGGTGCCTTAAATATACCCATCGTATAGAAGATTGTAACGAAGAATTAAAGTGCCTAAAATGTCAGGAAAATCACGCTACCAATAAATGCAAAACTCAACTACCGCCAAAATGCAATGCTTGCGGAGCCCTGGACCACCAGGCATGATCTTTTAAGTGCCCTAGGCGCCCAACAGAACCCGTAAAAGGTATTCCTAATTTGCCAGTTGAAACTCTTAATAAAGAATCTTATCAAATAAGCTCTGATGAAAACAAAAAATCTCGAATCCATACTCCAGTTACCATGCATGACACGATAATAAATACTTACGTCTCAAAACTCAACAAAACGAAAAATACCAATCGAGCGGAATTACTCGACAACCTGAGGAAAAAATACATAACAGAATATAACATTGAAACGACTGTGTCATTTGTGGGAAACAATTGGATTTATATTCTCATGTTCGATCTTGAGGTCAACAATTTCGAATCCCCCGCTGAAATAGTTCACGGAAGCATTTCGAGCCATCCTCTTCACATGTCAAACTGAAATCCTTTACTGCAATCTTAATAATTATACATCAAAAAAATATCTAATAAACAATACTATAGAAAATTACGATATCAATTGTGCACTTTTTGTAGAAACTAAAACGAAAGCTGAAGACAGCGTACAATACAAAGATTGGAGCATTGTAAGACATGATGGTAATATAATCAACCATAACATCAGAGGGGGAAGCTTGGCTCAAATACATTCATCACTAGGAATGAGAAAAAGAAACGCACCCAGGATAAATAATCCTTTGAACGACTCCATACATTTCATTATTCCCATTGAAAACGACGAATTACACATTTTCCTAATATACAACCACCCAACATCTTATCTTGAAGAGACCATCCTAAATATGGCAGTAAACTACAAATATTCACTGATAATTGGAGACTTCAACATCAACAATAGCAAGAAACGCAGAAACTTAAATAACTTTCTGCAGAGGTCCAGTTTCAGCATGGCAGAAACTCCGCCAACTTTTATAATGCCCAATAATGAGGACACTACGCCTGATTCGATATTATTCAGCCCAAATATGAAAAATTTTATTGAAAACATTGATGCCATACCAGATCTGGGAAGTGAACACTTGTCTATTATTCTAAGCCTAAACGTGGATATAACTATGAAATTGGACAAATTTTACTGTTTCCGCAAGGCAAATATGGAAAACATCAACAAACGATTAGAAAACTACATAAATATCAATAGACTGGTGCCTATTTCACCTAATACTATATCTGATTTTTTTAAAAACTTTGGAGGAGACTGTCTTGGACAACACACCCAAAACTACAAGGACATATGGGACGCAAGAACTTCCACCATTTTTTATTAGCTTAATGAAAACTAAAAGAAGAATGTATAGAGAATACAGACAAAACCCTTCACCTGAAATCAAAACAAGTATTAACAATTATAGTAAAGAAATCCATAAGCTTATACACCAATACAGGCAACACAGCTGGGTCAGGACTTGTGAGGAAATAAATGAGATGAAGGGAAGGATGTTTTACCAGAAAATTAGCAAGCTCTCAAGATACAAAAACGCACAAAAAACTCCACCCATAGAAGAAAATGGTGTTCTATACGAGACAGAAGAACAAAAAGTTGAGGTATTTGCGAAACACTTTGAACTCCATTATGAAGAAACTCAGAATCCCCAATTTAATAAACACATAGAAAACGAAGTAGATCAGTGGTGCGAAAACTTTTTTGATGAAAATCACACTCCAACAGAAGAAAGAGAAATCGAAGAAAGTGATTATTTCCAAATTTTACAAAATCAAAAGTGTACAGCACCGGGGGCTGATAATATACCATGGGTGGTGGTCAAAAGATTTAGCATTAATATACACATTTTTATTATGAGCATATTCCACTTCTGCCTCTCCAATCACTATTTTCCTCCCGAATGGAAAATAGGAAATATTGTAGTAATTCCTAAACCTAATACTGACCATAAAAGAGTTAATAACTATAGACCTATAACTTTGCTTCCTGCTCTTGGCAAGATGTTCGAAAAGATAATCAAAAGAAATCATTGGGGATCAGTTTGTCCAGGCTGCCAAACTCAATAACCTCTCATCTGCAGCAATATTTCTTGATATAAAAAAGGCATTTGATAGTGTATGGCACAAAGGGCTTCTATACAAGTTGAAAAAATTAGAACTGCCCAACTACTTAATCCACCTCATAAGAGAATTTTTATTAGACAGGAGCTTGGCAGTAGAAATCAAGAATGCAAGATCAGAATCCTTCAAACCTAAAAAAGGAGTTCCCCAGGGTTCACCTTTATCGCCTTTACTATAAGATTTTTATAATGTTCAAACTGTGTTTTTAAATTATTCATATTTTGTTGATTGCACCCCAAAAAATTCATGAAAACATTTGTAACTTTTGCATCCTATCTTGGCTTTTTTTTATTGAGGAAGCGATGAAGAAGTGAGAAAGATAATTTCCCATGGCTTAGGAGAAATTCAACTTTTTAGTACCAATGGTTAAAGATGAGGATCACTTTCATAATATATGATTGTATTTATTATTGAAATTAATTCATAGTTTGAAAAGCTGTACTGCTTTTCACACTTTCAGATGAAGTTTCAGAAGCTGAAGCTTAATATTCTGGCGCAACACATAATTTGATAAATGCAATTGCTATATAGTGTAAAACAAAGTTGCTTTCGTTGTCTGTCTGTCCCTATGTATGCTTAAAACTATGCAACGGATTTTGATGCCATTTTTTCGAAAAGATTTTGTGATTCTTAAGGAAGGTTTATACGTATAATCCATGCATAATATAATAGAGGAACACTGATATTTCTCGAGGTTTCTAATGTAATATATAAATATATTTGCATGTGCTGCACATGTCTGTATTGCTCCCAGTTATTTTCTTGTTTGAATGAGAAAAAGTGGATACATTAATACATGTTTTAGAAACCATTTTCTAAGTGAAAGTGTGCACGATATATTTCCTCTTGAGAGAGAAATTTTTGTGGCGAAAAACTGAGTAAAACCAATTTTTCATCGTGGATTCTCATTCGATGTTTCATTTCTAAAACTTTAGCATTTGTGAAAAAACGAGTGCGATAGTGAACATATGATTAGGATCCGGCACCTCGCCCTGTAATTTTGGCATCTTGCACTTGCTAGCCACAGAGATGTTTCAAATAATAATAAACGATTTTTATCCAATAAATTAAATTCTTAGCCAATAAATAATAACATAATATTGGCCAATTGGCCATCGACCTAGGTCCTGCAGCCCGTAAATTTTACATTTAGATATTATTTCCTACTACTGAAATTGAACATAGAGATTTGTTTTCCCAATTTTGATTGTAAAAAAAAACTATAAGTGATTATTTATATGCACAGAACTATTTTAGTGCCCTTGAAGCTGCTCTATAACTTCCAGTAGTGTGTGCGTGGGGTATTTTCGTCGACTTTGTATATGTATATCTCTTCTTCTTATGTGGGGTTGTAGTATTTCCATATTATGTGGTCGTTTTGCAAACTTAACTGAAATCATCCTTAATCTATCAGTGATGGGTTGAATTTTTGTCACCTTGTAGAGCAGCTGATTTGAAGGGTTTTGGAGTGGATTATCTGGGTGGCGCATCTTGGTAATCGTTCTGAGGGCAGTAGTTTCTGCAGTTCTCAATTGTTTTATTGCTGGATTTCTGCAGTTTAGAAATATAGTGTGGCCATATTCTAGGATTGGCCTGCAAATGCTTTTATAGATTTTAGCAGCTGTTTTTTTGCTTATTCTTTTGTTGTTGTAGGTCAGGCAGCGAAAAAATTTAGCTCTGCTAGTAATTTTTCTTTTACAGAGTTTAGTGTGATAGTCGAAGCTAAGTTTGTTGTCAATATTTATGCCCAATTATTTTGCTGTGACGTTAGGTTTTATGTTGTGCTGGTTGATCGAAATTTGCGGGGAAGCATGAGATGGGGTATGATTAAAAATAATCAGTTGACATTTAACAGGATTTAGCAGTAATTTCCATTCGTTAAGCCAGTTCATAATTTTATCCACCAGGGCTTGTAGCTTCTCCATAACTTGTTCTTTTGTTTTAGCGTGTACTATGAGGGCAGTGTCATCGGCAAACTGAAGAGCATATTCGGCCTTTTCCTGATGGTCGACATTTTCATTTATATCAGTGCCAAAAAAGGTTGTATAGTAAAAGCGATAAAGGTGAACCTTGGGGAACTCCTTTTTTAGGTTTGAAGGATTCTGATCTTGCATTCTTGATTTTTACTGCCAAGCTCCTGTCTAATAAAAATTCCATTTTCTAAGTGAAAGTGTGCACGATATATTTCCTCTTGAGAGAGAAATTTTTGTGGCGAAAAACTGAGTAAAACCAATTTTTCATCGCGGATTCTCATTTGATGTTTCATTTCTAAAACTTTAGCATTTGTGAAAAAACGAGTGCGATAGTGAACATATGATTCGGATTCGGCACCTCGCCCTGTAATCTTGGCATCTTGCACTTGCGAGCCACAGAGATAATTCATTATCTGAAAATAACACATTTTCATCGTTTTATTCCCGAAATGGAATGCGATAAATGCAGTGCCTCGAATACGAGGATGTGTAAACCGTGATCTGGTTTATATAGTAGGGAAATGTAAACATAATGAATTCCATTCTGAGAGAAATATATACTGAAAAGCCTTTCACCTGTCAATAGCGTCTTGGTAAATATCCTATTCTTCAATGAAGATTAGCTGGATTCATTTTATTCAGAATCAGAAATATTTTGTTTATTATTGGTCCTGACTTTTTTGTTTTATTTGAAGTCAGAAATAATTATAGATATTCACTTCCAAAACAGGTAAAATTTAGCTGGTTTGAAATCATTTAAACTCCCCTCGAACATCACCAAATTCATAATTATGAAATTTTTTTATCTTATAACAGGCTCGATATCCGGCCGTTTAAGCTAACACCTCCCTCCCCTACCAATTCGGTTAAAAAGCGTAATCCTCGTTCGGAAGGATGGAATTTTCGTTTTTCGGCGGAATTTTCGTCCGATTTCACCTGCTGCGGCCCCGGCGCGCTCTCTTCCCTTTTTTTCGAAAGGCCTTAGCGCCGCCACCGGACGTCGCTCGGACTTGAACGGGGAGAAAATTGCCCGCTTTTCGAAAAAAAATTTCCATGCCGAAAAAATCGCCTTTCGATACTCCGTTCTTTCCTCGCCGAATTCTCTCATTTGTCTACGCCCATTCCTTACGTTTTTAGTATAGTTAAATAAATTTTCTATTGAGTTTACTATTCCTACTTTTTTAATGAATCACAAAAACATTTTCATAAAAAGAGTTCGTTGTCTTTTTTTGTTGCCAATCTGTGAACAGTGCATGAATTTTTTCGTATTTATATTTCGATTTTTGTGGCAGTAAGTTCTCGATTATATTATTTGCATAATTTGTAATTTCTAGTGGAAAATTTTCATATATCTAATGCACTCGATTTTTCACCCAAAATCTTATTGGAACAATAATTTTTCCGAAGATTAGTTTGCATCAGAGACACGCTGTTTGATTCAATTACGGAGTATTCATTCCGTATGTAGTTATAAAACGAAAATACATAAAAACACATGAGTCAAGTGTTTTAGAATAACTATTCAAACTCAAGAGTGAGAATGTTTATATTGTATTATTAAAAATAATTTCAGAATCATTACATTCAGTGATGGTCGTGGAGAAACACAGATTGAATCCAAGATACAAAAAAATAGTCTTGCAAACTCAATGTTACTAACACAAAACATTCAGAATACGTTCTGTGGTTGCAAAAAATTGATGATATCGCACGTAATGGTTGTAGAAATCACGCCACTTGCCGCTGATAGGCTGGCGAAACACTAACACGTGCGAATGCTAGTGTTGCGTTTCGGAAATTTAGAATTTTCGGCGATTTGCTCATATCGGTTTTCATTATTGCGGAATATCTGTATAGCAAAGAAATTTATAGAACTGAAACAAAACTCTAAATGGAAATGTAATTGTGTTGAGAAACCATGTAAATCATGGCTGGAAGACGACTGTGGTTGAAAAAACATTAATCAAATAAGTCTCTGTAAAGTTTTCAAAATTTCTCTCAATACTTTATCAATGATACATTTCATAATTTTCAGGATGTAGTACCAACGGGCACATGAATAATACAAAAAGACATTTTCCTTATCATCTCTCATGATTAAATATGTGGATTTCGAAAGCCAAGAAAAGTTGCAGGCTATGAATGTTTCGAAAAGAATGAAACAAAGAGAACATGTGATTGCGGAAGAGATAAGCACAAGGAGTTTTTGTTAAAGGTAAGATTTTTTACATTGTTTCTGCAGTGAATGAACTATGAGTAGATATTACTGATAAATATTTTCATTTGAATTGAACAATACATGTCCCAAATATTCAAAAGATTTGAACATTCAGAATGAGTAAAAACATTAATTAGCCATCCTTTGATTTTATCATATTCTTAAGACTTATTGAGTTTTTTAATGGGTAGGAAGTTCAATACTTTATTTTATGAAGTTTAAATATAGGGTGTTTCGCTACATAACGGACATGGAGAAACCAGAGGTATAACAGATCATGGGCTATCTCATGCCATATTCCAATTTCATTTTTGAACATACAGGCTGGTTTTTCGATTTCGCTCAAAATTTCTCCTATCAATAACTTCTGTTCCCAGGAAGTGAGTCAAGAGAAATTTGGACAAAGTATTTTGGTTGCCTGTGCGAATCGGCGGATGAAAAAGAAAATCCAAAAAATACAGGATCGGGCTCGTAATCTTCTTCATTCTTTCAACGCATCCTAGATAGTATATTGTTTAGAAAAATTTCAAAAATGATTCCAGAATGTACACATATCACCTGTTTTTCTGACATATCTGTCACATTTGACATTACAATTGTCATATAGTTCGAAATAGAAATATTTAAATGACAATTTTATGGTGACGAAGTATCAGAATCATGTTTCGTGGTTCTAGAAGTCATTTTTTATATGAAGTTTCGCTACTTTATTGTTGTGCCTCTCTTAAATTTCAAAAGTCGCAGGGTCGGAGCAGCTATTGCAATGTCTTCAAAATTTTCACCTGATCTTGTATCAGTGACTTCAATTTTCCGAACCGAATATTTATCTTCAACTCGAAAATAACGATATTCTGTTGAATTCAGTGCATGAAAATTCTAATTATTCTTGAATTTCTTCCTAAATAAAGTGAAACTGTAGTAAACGAAGAGGCAGGGGAAATAGATTTATAACAAATGCTCAAAATAATTTCCATTCGTAACGATGAATTTTCTTATACTGGGTGGGCAAATTTCGATGTATTTGTACGGCAGCTATGTGAAATATTGCAGATAGAGAAAAATGAACCCCCTTTCTCGATCTAATTCTCAAGGACTAGTTTAGTGGTGCCAAAATTTTACTGATATCTCTTTCCGTTCTGGAATTATTCAAAATTTCTCGAATTTTGTGAAAATCTTCCTTCGCGGATATCTCGATCATCATCAAAGTTTCATAAAAATAAGTTCGTCGTTTTAAATTCACTTTTTTGAGTAAAATACAATGCTGTATAAAATTTTTTTTGGCTCAGCGGTTTTGTAGTTATAACGCAAACATGCTTTTTTTCGAAAACGCACCATTGAATGTAGTAATTTTTTTCCCTTTCAGAAATATATAACACTTGTAGTCAATTATTGCATCCAATACCTCTTTTCAGAGAAAAACCTGAAATCGTTACAATTCCATTCATTGAGGCATGCCTATCAATGATTCATTTTGTTCTATCATTGAAAACCGCAGATTTTAAAGACCTTTTTTAAAATCATGGATATTTATATGATTTGATTCGATTTAGACCATATTAATTAACTGTGGTCTTAGAATTTGACACTTACGATTCCAGTTTCAGCTTAGGTATTAATGTTTATTGAATAACGAAATAGCTGCTTGTAAATTGTATGTTCCAACTATTACATTTAAGAATTTGTTCACCGGAGAATTTAGTCGTTTCAAGATGCAGAATATGAGTCATAACTATGAAAATTATGAAAAGTTCAAAATGAAATGAATTTTTGCAGTAAGGGGATCCTCCTCGTCCACTAAATTTCTGCAATTGGTATCTAAAAATATCCAAGAACGCCCAGACTTTTTCAGAAAAGTCATATGAACAGATGAAGTCCGCATCACTAACGATGGGATATTTAATCGCTTTAATGAACATTTGTGGTCCGATATAAATCCTCAACGCCATATTGATGTGCTGCATCAAGGAAGATATCGTTTCAATTTGTGGCGTGCACTGAAAGATAGACGCGTTTTGGCGTTCGAAATTTTTCATGAAAATTTGAAATGGAGCACGTTATGAAGAAATCATCAACAATAATATCATCGAAGGATTTCTCGGTCAACTTCCGTTACCACAAAGATCAAGTTTTTTTTTTCAACACGATGGTGTCTCTTCCCACCAAACAAGGTCCATCGCTGATCTGTTGAATTTGAATTTTGGACATATTTTGGTAGGGACTAAAGGTCCTATGAGATGGCCGTCTCGTTCCCCTGACTTGACGCTACTAGATTTTTTTATTTAGAGTCATGTTGAAGACTCACACAAACAGAATTTCAAGAAATGCCTTGCTTCTGTTAGCAATATTCATATTTACAATGCCTGCTATAGTATTTCTCGGCGATGTTATTGAAAACAATGGCAACACTTTTGAATATTTGCGATAAAGTATTTTCCTCCATTAGTATCGTTAGAACTTTTTGTTTCTGTTAAAGATTTTCGTATGTGTTTTCGGTTTTCGTTTGAGGACAGTTTAATGTCATAGGTCTTGTTTTTCATAATAATATTTTTTTTTACTCGCATGACTTTCTAATCGTTTTAATAGAATATTACCAAAACAACATGCATGGACTCATATGTTACGTAAATTCCTCGGGTTGGCAAGTTTAGAATTTCAAAAAAATTTATGTTCATTTGTAACTCGATTTATGAAGAGTAGAAGTGATTGTCGAACTCTAAGACCACTTTTAATTACTATGGTCTAAATCGAATCAAACCACAGAAATACCCATGATCTCAGATAGAATCTTCAAAATCTGCGGTTTTCAGAGATAGAACAATATGAATCGCTGATGGGCACGCACCTAATGAATGGAATTGTGGCAATTTAAGGTTTTTCTCTGATAAAAGGTAATGAATGCAATACTTGTGTTATATATTTTTGAAAATGAAAAAAATTACTGCATCCAATATGGATAAAAATTTCCTATGGTTCGTATTTTAAAAAAAAAGCATGTTTGCATTATAACTCGAAAACCGTTGAAAAGAATTTTTTACACAGCACTGTATTCTACTCAAAAAAGTGCCTGTAGAATGTCAAACTTATTTTTATGTAAATTTGATGATGATCAAGATATACGCGAAGGATTTGCGAGAAATTTTGAATACGTCCAGAACGGAGAGAGATATCAGCAAAATTTTGGCACCACTAAACTAGTCCCTGAAAATGAGATCGAGAGAGGGGCGTAAATTTTTTCGTATCTGCAATATTTCACATAATTTCAGTACAAATACATGGAAATTTTCTCACCCTATACAGTGAGTTGCATTTATTACCGCGCTCCTTAATGAATTATCATCATTTCTATAGGAAGGAAAACAGTTAGCAATGAATAAATAAAGTTGTAGGTAGGGATTTAACAAAAATTTTTGAGAATGTATTTACAATAAAAAAAAGATCATAAAACTAAGTTGAACATTTTGTTTTGACCGGATTCTCATGAGCATTGACAAACCCGGTCAATTTTGGAGCGATGTACCAGCGTTTTGAATAAATAAAATTTAAAAAAAATGAAAAAGAAAAATTTTGCTCAAAAGACGATATACAAGATTGGTTTGAGTAAGTAAAATTTATAGAAGCAAAAAGAGGAAATTTCTATAAAAATGTTTTTTTTGGCTCTATAACTTCTTCAATTTTGAATTTAGGCTAAGAATTTATATGAGCATATTTGTAGGTAAAGCGATTTACTACAAATTGGGGTTAAGCTTCTATTGACACATGTCCCAAAAATAAAATTGCTCTGAGAGTTGTTCGTATGCCAGTGTGGAAAACTCCAAAGAATGAGAGTTACTATGCTTACCATGTGCAGTACGTGCAAGAATCGTAACTAGTAGAAGATGCCAAAAGACTTACATTTTGTCATTGAATTTCGAGGAATCAACCTATTATTTACAGAATTTTATTTACTGACAAATCTCAATTTACAAAAGATGGCACCTACTGATTTTGCGCAAGATGCTAGACAGTTTTTAGATTTGACATATCACCAAAGATGGATTGTGAAGAGAGGACCTCGAGAATGGCCCCTTAATTCCCCGGACCTCAGTTTGCTGGATTATTCTCTATGGGGATGTCTGAAAACTAAAGTTTATGCCTTACGAATCAATTATAGAGAGCAATCAATGAGATTGATTGTATTCAACTTCGAAACGAGAGAAATTTAATGAGAAGCGCAGTTACAAAGTTGACTCATTGTATCACTAAATGCTCGACACCTTTCGAAACACAGTATCTTTGTCGAGAGCGAATAAATGCTAAAAATATATCTTACTAACATATACTTATATATACAAGTGAGGCAATCCACTCAGAGCTATATGTATTTGGACTAGTGTTTAGGAAATAAATTTAATAAGGGTGAGTTATTTATGTCTACCTGATCTTTAAGAATTTCCTGTGAATACCTAAATCTGTTAATTTCAAGTACTTCCAGAAGGTTGAGTTTTATACTTCTATTCTCAGAATGTAGGATTTTAAATTAGGAATTGAAAGAGTGACTATTTTCCTAAGATGATTTGAATGATTTGAATCGGTTTTCCATTGATAAAACTGCGTTTATGTTCAGAGATTCTAACATTAAAATTTCTTCCTGTTCTACCTATATAAAAACAATTGCAATCTGCACAATCCAATCTATAAATACCTGATTTATTTTCTTAATTAACAGGAGATTTATAATTCCTGATAAATGAACCTGAATTTGTTGATGTTATGAACGATATATTTAAATTTGAATTTTTAAAGGGATTTCACATTATTGCCAATATTGCCCATATCTGTTAAACTATTGAATTTTATGTCTTGGTGCACCGATTGGATATATATATATATATATATATATATATATATATATATATATATATATATATATATATATATATATATATATATATATATATATATATATATATATATAGTATATAGTAGAGCAAATTTTGTTTTTTCTTATATAATATGGTGCTAACTAAATTGCGATCTTTTGATCTTTTTATTAAATTCAATTCTTTGAAATAATGATCATTAGACATCAGTGTGCTCAAGAGTCTATGTATATAGCTATTAAATTCTGCAACTTTATGTTAACAAGGATGTGGCGATATATAATGAATTGTGATATCTGTATGAAAAGACTTATGATAAATTGAAAACTGGTGTTTATTATTTGATCTTGTTATTGTTAGGTCTAGGAAATTAATCGAATTGTTCTGTTCTATTTCAGAAGTGAATTTGATTTTTTGGTGTAGGTTGTTGATGAAATTCTCGAATACAGTGAACTATCTGTTTATTCCTGTGAAACACACAATAATGTCATCGACATATCGATACCAACATAGGAAATGTTTATTAAACCGGTGTTTATGAATAGTTTTTTCTATATCATCCATGAAGATTTCTGCTAAAAGAGGGCTTAAGGGGTTACCCATTATAAGTCTCTCATCACTTTTATGAAAACAATCGTTAAATAAAAAATAATTTTGAGATATGCAAACATCTAATAAAGCTATAATGTCGTATTTAATTCTTGGATTCGTCATATTTTGTGTTAACAAATTATTGATTATATTAAACGGATCTTTCGGTGGAATACTTTGAAACAAATTCTTGACATCAAAAGAGACTAACTTTACATTACTAGGAATGACAATATTTTCTATTTTTCTTATCAAATCATTTGAATTACAAATTGAAAAAGTCGGTTTAAAATTACAAATTTTTTTCCAGAATATGTGTAAAAATTTAGAAATCTTGAATGCGTGTGTGAATGATACCACTGGTCCTATTGGATAACCATTCTTGTGCAATTTAACTAAATAATAAAGTTGAGGTGGTAAAGGATTCGGTGAGACAAGTTTAAATTTTTCGCGATCTGTAATGATGGATTTTGAATTCTCAATGACTATCTTCACTTCTTTATTGAATTTATTAGTTGGATCTCGGTATATAACTGAATAATTAGAATCATTAATGAATTCTAATGTTTTTGAAATATATTCTTGTTTATTTATCGCTATAACTGTATTGTCATTATCTGCTTTTGTGAAAATAATGTCATTCGATGGTGATTTAACTTTTATATTTTTGATTAATATGTGATCTCTAATTGGTCTATTAAACTTTTTTAGGTATTCTTTCTTAATCACGGACGCAGTTTGGTGTTTCAGGGAGTTATTATTTTCAAAATTTCTGAGGCAAATTTCAGTATCTATTGCTAATTGTTCAAAATTTGATGTATGATGTTTAGGGTAAATATTCTGTTTGAATACTTTCTCCAATAACGCCGCCTCATCAATGGTGAAATTTGTTTCGGTTAAATTTATGAACAATTGAAAAATTGATGATTTGACAAGTTGGTGTTAATTTCTTTATTTTTTTGTTTATTTTTGATGAGGTTATTAAGTTTCATCAATTGAGTTTCATATTTACTCTGGATAATTTTATTGACTTTTTCTCTGATTTCCCGGTCTAAAATATTGAATTCAATTTTATGTAATCTAAGGGGAAGCTCTGAATGGATTACATTAACATAAGTATAACAAATATCCCGTTTGTTATATTGGATTCTTCTGTCTTCTTTCATCCACGACAGCTTTCCTTTCAATGCCCCTTTGATGGCCGCTGCACTGGTGTTCTTTATCTTCAGGTTGATGTATTTAGGGATCACTTCATTTTTCAAACACATTGATTATGATGCAAATTTAGTTAGCAGCATATTATATAGGAAAAAACAAAAATCAGCATTACAACATATATATCCAATCGGTGAACACCAAGATAAGAAATTCAATAGTTTAACATATATAGGCAATATTGGCAATAATGTGAAATCCCATCTTAAAAATTCAAATTTAAATATAGCGTTTAAAACATCAACAAATATAGGTTCATTTATCAAGAATTATAAATCTCTAATTAATAAAGAAAATAAATCAGGTGTTTATAGATTGAAATGTGCAGATTGCACTTGTTTTTATATAGGTAGAACAGGAAGAAATTTTAATGTTAGAATCTCTGAACACAAACGCAGTTTCATCAATCTGAAAACCGTTCACTCTTTCAATTCAGAATTTAAAATCTTACATTCTAAGAAGAGAGGTATGAAACTCAACCTTCTCGAAGTACTTGAGATTAATAGATTTAGGTATTCACCAGAAATTCTTAATGATCAGGTAGACATAAATAACTCACCCTTATTAAACTTGTTTCCTAAAAACTAGTTCAAATACAGATAGCTCTGAGTGGATTGCCTCTTTAGTCTATAGAAGTATATGTTAGTAAGATATATGTGTAGTATTCATTCGCTCTTGACAAAGATACTGTGTATCGAAACGCGTCGAGCATTTAATAATATATTTTAGTAGAAATCATCGTTTACTTGTATTTATAAATTTATTTAACTGAATTTTTTTCGGCTATTCATGTCCTCTAATCAATAAATTCAGCAGAAATTCATTATTTCTATATTGAAAATGAATATTCTATTCGGATAATGGAAGTCACTGATACAAGATTAGCCAGAAATAGAAGGTGCATATGAAATATGACTTTTAGAATCACCGAGCATGTTTCTGATACTTTGTCACCATGAAACTGTCATTCAGATATTTCTGTAATTTTATCCCACTTTTTTCAATATTCGAACATATGACAATTCAAAATGCGAAATGTGACAAAAATGTCAAATATGTCATAAGGACCGGTGTGAGCACATTCTGGAATCATACTTTGTACAAATTTCTCTTGTCTCACTTCCTAGGGACAGAAGTTATTGATGAAAAAATTCTTGAGCAAAATTGCAAAATAACCCTGTATATTTATACCGTAAGATGCAATATGTGACTCCATGTAGTGGTGCTATAGCGCCTGTCAAATTATAATAGTTTTGTTCTTTAAAATTCAATGATTTAGAACAAATCATTTTGCGGAGATCAAAAACTTCCTCTAATCAAAAGTAAATTCTTCTACACTCGATTCTTCAACCTTCCATCTTCTTTTTCCTGTAAATTTGCCGATCCCTATTTTATCTTACCTGAAGGCTCATTGCTTTTTTCGAACCCTTCGTATTTATGCCATAAATCTTGGCATATTGGAATGCTTAACGAATTCTATGTTGTAATATGACAATACACACGAAAAAAAGATTTGAAATCACCCTAAAATGTAAATTATATAAATTATCTATAAAAATAATATGAGTAATATTGATGCGGTAAAATATATTCTATACTTTCCAAAAATTTTATTCTATACTATCCAAAATTTTATTTCCACAAATACGACTGGTTTCGACCGTCAGGTTATTTTATTATTTATATTAACTACAAGAAATGTAATAACTTGTCACAACTATTAGGAATTTAGACATTATCTAATGTTATTGAATGTTTTGTGGTTTTAGATGTTCTCATATTGGAGAATTATTATTAGAGGATAAGTGTTGAATAATTTTTCTATAAAAACCAGAGAAATTTATTTATTTAGGGCAATTTTCCTGATAGTATTTATTTCATTTTTGGAGTTCGTCGGTGACAGTGGAATGGAAAAGGCCAAATGGATAATTGAATTATAAGCTGCTTATTTGTGATTTAAATCATTGAATGAGTCAATGGGAATAGTTGAGTCTGTAAAGGTTTCTTTTCTGTAGGTGTAATAAATGAAATTGTTAATAGATTTTGTTATTGTCAGGTCTAAAATACTTATTGAGCTATTAATTTCTAATTCTGCTGTAAATAAATACATCTTCAGGTAAATTAGCAGAATCAATTGAACTTACAAAATTCCTTTCCGAACACACCATTTTAAACACTATTGATCTTATACAAAAACTTTCTTGTCTCAAAAACACAAGAAATCTCAAAATAGTTTCATTCGATATAAAGAACCTGTATCCACATATTCCAACAGATGAATGCCCTCCGATAGTCAAAGAAATATTTACCAAAAATAAGATGCTGTCACACGGATCTGATGAGTTTTGTAACATTCCAAATACTTGCCTATCTCAAAATTATTTTCAATTTCAATCAAAAGTTTACCAATAAACATCAGGACTTCCCATAGGATCACATCTTAGACCTCTTTCAGGCGATATATATTCATGGATAACATAAAAGAACAATAGTATTAAATAGCAATTCAGCAAAAAAAATAGTATTTTAGTACCGATATATAGATGATATTTCGGTAGGTTTCCATAACTCAATGAGGCAAATTGATGAATTTTGAAATTTCTGAATTAAATTTAAACTAACATTGAGTTAACAGAAGAAATTGAAGTTTAATAACTCAATAATTTTTTAGACCTGACAATAACAAAATCTACTAATAATCTACAGAAAAGAAATCTCACATACTCAACTATTTCCATGGACTCATTCAATCATTTAAATCACAAATTAGCAGCTTATAATTCAATGATGCATTTGGCCTTTTCCATTTCACTGTCACAGACAGCGTTCAAAATTGAAATAATTATTATCAAGAAAATTGCCATTAACAACAGAATTCCTTTGGTTTTATAGACAAAATTATCCAACGTAAAGAAAATCAACAAATAATACAATTATTATATTTCATAAAAGATACTTGTTTGAAAAAAATACGCTAGTTTCAACTACGCTGGTCCTCTCTCCAATAACTTGAGCAAATTTTTTCCAAATTCAAAATAACCACCTCTTTCTCTAGTAGTTTTAACTTGAGCGAATTATTATTCATTGCTTAACAAAAAACAGACAAATTCAAAAAAGTTTACAGAATTGTTTACAATGAGTATATTGTAGCTTATGTTGGACAGACTGGTAGGAATTTTGAAACCAGATTTAAAGAACACTTATACTCTGATAATGGTTCTCCAATATGTGAACATATGAAAACCACAAAACATTCAATAACATTAGATAACATCAAAATTCTTCTATAACGCAAAAAAAAAGAAAATGAAATGGAATGTTTAGAAATCAATAAACTTTGTAAAACCCAAGTGAAATTCTCCTTAATGACAGCTAGATATCAATAACTCTTCACTACCCAATTTATTATTAGGCTAGTAATATGAGTAGTTTCTTTCCTGTAATTGTCCACTTGAAAATGACTTGACGGTCGAAACCGGTCGTGTTTGTGACAATAAAATTTTTTCGTTTCATATTCGTTTAATACAAAATCGTTTATTGCATTTTGAAATATATGAATTAGGATTTCATTTTTTGAAGAATTGATGACTCATGTTTCATTTTTCATTATTTTTACAGTACTATCCGTGGGGTCGGAGTTTCTAGACAGGCGGCGATTGAAGAAAGTATCCTTGAGGTGACACCGGTGACGCTGGAAGAGTTGACTAGAGCTGTCCAGAAGATTGGGGACACGAAAGCTCCTGGACCGGATGCGATCCCGAACATAGCTCTCAAAGCCGTCATCAAACGAAGACCAGACTTGTTCCTTGACGTCTACAATGTCTGTATTAGGAAAGGTAACTTCCCAGACTGCTGGAAAAAACAGCACTTGTTTCTTCTCCCGAAGGGAGACAAACCTCCGAACGATCCTTTATTGTACCGCCCAATTTGCTTACTGGACGCAGCAGGTAGAGGCCTGGAGAGAATCATTGTCACGGAGACTTCAGCGAGGTTGAACTGGGCCTTTGAAAACCAGTTCGGCTTTCGTAGAGCGAGATCTACAGTCGATGCCGTGGAAAAGGTCGTGGGTATTGCTAGGGAGGCGATTTCAGGAAGAAGTTGGACAACAGGCTCGAAGGAATACTGCGTAATTATGACCCTCGATGTCAAGAACGCGTTCAACTCGGCCAGATGGAACTGTATCCTGTACGCTCTGCAGCAGCTGCAGGTTCCAGCGTACCTACGGAGAATAATCGGCAGCTATTTCTCGAACCTCTCAAATGACACGGATTCGGGAACGCGTTCGTACAACGTTACCGGTGGCGTCCCGCAAGGATCAGTCCTCGGGCCCCTCTTGTGGAACATCATGTACGACGCCGTGATGAAACTGACGACACCCGGACACTGCACGACAGTAGGAGTCGCCGACGACGTGGCAGTCGTAGTAGTCGGCAAGTATCTGGAAAGGTCACTCTCAAGGCCAATCAGGCAGTTTCATGCATACGCCAATGTTCGACAACGGTGGGGCTGCAATTGACCGACCACTAGACCGAAGTCACTCTGGTAACCGGCAGAAGAGTAAGGGAGGCCATCACTCTATTCATTGGAGACTGCGAGATAGAATCGCAAAGATCCCTGCGATATCTGGGGGTCCAAATAGATGCAAAGCTCCGATTCGACGAACACCTCCGAATCGTGAGCCAGCGAGCATCCCAGGTAGTGAAGGACTGACCTGGTTATTGTCAACTAATGGTGGACCACGACAGAGCCGCAGACAGCTCCTCTCGACTTCGGCAATGGAAACCGCAGCATATGCTCGCCCGATGATCAGTGTCTACAGGAGAAGCGCACTTCGTGTCGCATGCGTTTACCGCACAGTATCTTAGGATGCTGTGTGTGTAGTAGCTAGTCTTCCGCCAATAGACATCTTGGCGGACGAGCGTCGGCGAATCTACCTACGGAGGCTAAGTGACAACGACGATGCAAGACGACTACTCGCAGCTGAAGAGATAAGCCGCACGATGGAGATATGGCAACGGCGCTGGGAATCCTCTTGCAATGGAAGGTGGACACACCGTCTGATCCCAGACATCGCGATGTGGAACAACAGAAAACAAGGACGACTTCTACGTCACGCAGCTGCTCACAGGTCATGGTAACTTCCGAGCATACCTTGCCAGGTTCGGTCTGGACATTGATCCATCGTGCCCAAGCTGCCCCAACGAAGAGGAAACCGCGGAGCATATTTTATTTTCGTGTCCGCGGTTTGCCAGAGAAAGAACGGAAATGGCGACAGTGCTCCAGTGCCATGGTACAATAGAAAACCTTGTTAGCCTGATGGTCCACAGCGAGAAAAATTGGAGGGCTGTGGCCGACACAGCGGCCAAGATGATGAAAATTCTCCAACGAGATCGACCACGGAGATGTCCACAGGGATAGTTAAAGTAGGCAGCAATTAGCCAGCCTTCCCCGGGCGAAGTAATGCCTGACGGCAGTTCCGCGCTTGGTACATTGGAGTATCCTCGAGAGTTAGGGTTTTAGCGGGTATGTTCTAGACATGAGAAACTAGTCCGAACCCCCATACTTGGAAAGTCACGCGACTTCTCCGGTTAGTGCGTAACGCATTTCCCCTCTCGATACGATAATATATATATATATATATATATATATATATATATATATATATATATATATATATATATATATATATATATATATATATATATATATATATATATATATATAAATAATACAGTGTATGAGCTTGAACCTCGTTTGTTATCTTAAAAATCAATAAAGAAATTGTTTGTTGTTTTGTTTTATTTGTAGATATTTAAGAATTTTCATGCGTAAGAAGAATATCGCGGACGAAAGGGTGTTCAGAACGAAGAAATATAGATAAGATGTTGGAATATTAGAATAGTTGTGGAAACAATACGTTGTCGAATAGACAACTGCAAATTTTTGCAGCAGGTATTGGTGTAAGCTGAAATTTGGTGTTTTAACATTTTTTGTTGAAATGTTGTTACCTTTTCATCAGTCTGTTTTTGGTGGGAAACGAATATGGCTTCTTTCAATTTCTGTGATTTCATTTTATTGCTCGAAGAATTCTTGAAAATTTTAAAATCAGTAGATATAAGAGAAATTAGTCATTGTTATAGTGAAAACTGCAAAATTCATTCATAGAAGTTATTGGTGAAGTCAAAAGGAAGAAGTCAGTTTGAACATTTTTTTTCTCGTTGGAATGTTGTTTTTGTTGTTTTGTCTATCAATGAAGGTTAGGGCGGTTGACCAATAGGATGACATTTTTAAGCAAGCTCTTCTAAATTATTCTCTTTGGATTATTATGGTTAGATTATGGTATATTTCATTTGCACAAGTTATTAGGGAAAGCCAAAAAGCAGTTTCGAATTTCTTGTTGGTATGTTGAGGTCTTTTTGTAATTATTTGATTTTGATGAAGATCGAATATTCTGTTTTTCAATGAAATGCCTGTGATTTGATACTATTGGCATGAAGGTACTATTGGCATTCTCGAACTGACAACTGCAAATTTTATTTGCAGAGCTATGCAAACGTAAAATACTGTTTTAATATTTCTCGTTTGAGTACTGTGGTCTCTTCGTTATTGTTGCTGGTGAGAATCGAATATTCCTTGTTTCAATTTCTGTAATTTATAATAGCTTGAAGAATTCTTGAAAATTTTAAAATCAGTAGATATAAGAGAAATTAGTCATTGTTATAGTGAAAACTGCAAAATTAATTCGTAGAAGTTATAGGTGAAGTCAAAAGGAAGAAGTCAGTTCGAACATTTTTTTTCTCGTTGGAATGTTGTTTTTGTTGTTTTGTTTATCAATGAAGGTTAGGGCGGTTGACCAATAGGATAACGACATTTTTAAGCAAGCTCTTCTGAAATTATTCTCTTTGGATTATTATGGTTAAATTATGGTATATTTCATTTGCACAAGTTATTAGGGAAAGCCAAAAAGCAGTTTCAAATTTCTTGTTGGTATGTTGAGGTGTTTTTGCCATCATTTGATTTTGATGAAATGCCTGTGATTTGATACTATTGGCATGAAGATACTATTGGCATTCTCGAGCTGACAACTGCAAATTTCATTTGCAGAGCTTATTAATGCAAATGTAAAATACTGTTTTAATATTTCTCGTTTGAGTACTGTGGTCTCTTCGTTATTGTTTCTGGTGAGAATCGAATATTCCTTGTTTTAATTTCTGTAATCTATAATCGCTTGAAGAATTTTCGAAAATTCTAACTTTGTTGAATATAAGAAAAATAAGACATTGTCGCACCCACTTCTGTTAAATTTATTTGCAGAAGTTATTCATGTAGTCAAGAGTAGAAGTCGGTTTGAAAATTTTCTACTTCTTAAAATGTTTATTTTGTTATTTTGTTTATCGATGCAGGTGAGAGCGGCAGTGAATTTGAATAATGATATTTTCAAGCATGTTCTTCTGTAATACTCTCGAGATACCAACCAAAAATTATTCTCGTTGAAAAGCTGTGGTTTTTTTTGTATTTGTTCGATTTATGTGGAAATCGAATGTTCCCTATTTCAATTGAGTCTTTGTGTGATATCATTAAGAATTCTTGGAAAATTTGACATCAAACTTATAATTGTAAAGGACCCCGAACGTTTTGCACTAAAAAGTGGTTCTCGTTCATTTTTCTCTTTTTTTGATATTTCATATTAGGGATCTTCCTCTTCAAAGTTCCGTTAATTTTATTTTATGCGCGCTTCCCAGGAATAGACTTGTGTTACATCACATGAGTGGCCGCCTGAGAAGAATTGAGGTGTCTGTTTGCTCTCTTCTTGAAGAGGGCCCAATTTTAGGATGTTGGAAAGATGTTGGACGGAAGCGAGTTCAACAGCTCACCGGCCCTATAAACGAAGGAATTCTTATAGAGAGAGGTTCGATGGGTCGTTGAGAAAAGTGTACGAGAATGTCTAGTTCAAGAGATACAGGGTGTCAAAGTTAGCAATCCCATTTGGTGTGTTTTCGCCATTAACCTATTTAACACTTGAAAATTTGAAACCTCAGTTTTTCCTGTTTTATCTACGTATGGTCTTTGACTCACAATACAGGTCCGGACTATCAGTGGAATATTTCATTGCTTGAATGAAGACTGTTGCTATCAAAATGATGAGAATATTGATGAATGAATGATATCATTTATTCAGACTCTACTACCAATCTTACTTGTGATGTGTTAATTCGGTATTTAGCTCTGGTAAAGGTGCTGCAGTTTGATTGTTTTAAAATTCAGACTGAATAAGGAAGCGAGGGAAAAATTATTTTTAATTATTGTTGCACACGGAAATTAATGAATAATAACACATTATAAGGAATATAAAAATACATGTCGTTTCAACTGATTGCAATACTGTCAATATTTCAGAATAATAACACAATAACAGAAGGAAAGTACTGACCGCTAAAACTAATAATTTTCTACACCCAATTTCAGAGTCTATTCTCAAAATAGCTTTACCTTCATTAATACATATTTCAGAACGTCTGAAAATATGCCTTCTGAATAATTTCAGGGTTTCCTCTGACGAAATCACAAATCTCTGTGATTCTTTCTAAGAGTTCTTCCCTTGTGTGAATTTCACCCTGGTAAACTCTTCCTTTTAGAAAGCCCCAGCGGAAATAGTCAACCGGATTCAGATCCGGTGACCTAAGGGCCAAGTGATGGGATCTCCTCTGCCTATCCATCGATCCGTATAGTGTTGATTTAAACAATTCCTCACTGGAAGTGCGTAATGAGACCTGCCCCATCATGGTGGAATATAAGACCCCTCATATCAACTTTCGCCACAATTCTGTGCAAGTTGTTTCTCAAAAATTCGAGATACCGTTCCCCATTAAGAGTTTCATTGAGAAGATGAGGTCCTATTAATCGATTATTGGGAAGTGCACACCAAACACAAAAGTTCAAAGTAACAGCAGAAAAATATAACATGGTAATATCAACACAGAAAACCCATTCGATGGTAATAGCGAAAGATCCAATTAGATGCAAACTAGTAGTGAACGACCATATAATAAATCAAGTTTCACACTTTAAATACCTAGGAGTAGAAGTATCGAGCGATAGACAACTATTACAAGAAGCAAAACAGCAGACATTGAAAGCATCGAGAATATCTGGCTTCCTGAGAGATGTAATTTGGCGGAATAAGTACATAAGCACAGAAAGCAAAGTCCGAATCTATAAAACCTGTGTGAGACCCGTGATGACATATGCGGTTGAGACAAGAGCTGTGACAACAAAAACAAAACAACTAATGAGGACAACAGAGATGAGAACACTAAGAGCTATAAGAGGTATTACTCGCTGATATAGAATAAGGAATGACAATACGCTAAGGGAGCTAGGTGTCCAGGATGTGGTGAGGTGGACAAGAGCACGTCGACGCCTATGGAGAGATCACGTAGACAGAATGGGCCCCGAACGTATGACGAAGTGGGCAAAAACACAAAAACCCAACACTAGAAGACCCATAGGAAGGCCGAAAAAGCGATGGCATGAGTGCTGGAGCTCCGGTTCGCAGCAGGGGCTGTAACAGAAATACAGGACATCGTCCTATTTAAAGAAGAAGAAGCACACCAAACATTGACTGAAAATTTATACTATGATCTTTTCTTCAAGATAGCTCTCGGATTTTTATAGGACCATAAATGTCTGTTACGAGAATTGTATATTCCATCTCTCGTAAACATTGAATCGTCTGTAAAAAATATCCTAACGATGAATCTTCTATGGTTGATAATAATTCGTAATGTCCGTTATTTACAGTGAAAGCCATTTTTTCGATTGATTCGTCGTCTAACTGAATTTGGTAGAAGTCACTGGCTCAATCTAATATTGTAAAATACTTTGCTCCTTTGAGCTTATCTAAAATAGCATCAATTTGCGGCAATGGGTATTTGTCATCAATAGTTTTGCCATTCAAAGGGCGATAATCCATGGCCATTCGCCACTTTTGTATTCTTGATTGGTCGGGTTTCTTTTTAACCATTACCACTGGAAAAGACCAGGGAGAAATGCTAAGTCGTATAATTTTCTTTTTTTACATATCATTAATTTGGTTTTCGACTTCTGTCCGATGTTTTTCTGGATATCGATAAATTTTGGAGTGGATAGTGATTTCGTCTTTGGCACGAATATGCTTTATCTTGCTTGTAAATTCTAAGGGATGGTCTGGAAGTTGAAATGCTTTTTCAGTTAAATTGAAAAATTTGATCAATTGATTGCGTAATTTAGGGGAAAGATGTTTAAAATCTATTAGATAAATATCATGTCATGTGATTACTTTTTGAAAATATATTGGTAGTTGACAATTTGGAGATCAATAACAAAACCGTTCTCTTCTAAAAATTCACATCCAATAAGTCCATCATAAAGTGTACGGAACTTATGTAAAACGAATGGATAATCCCCATTAAGTCGAAAATCATTTAGAGGCATTCTTATTTTTTCATCACTCATTTCTGATCCATGAGGGGTACCGATAGAAGTTTTTACGGAATAAATTTTGTTTCTTAAATTACGATATGCTATTCGAGAGTCAATTAAACATACTGAACAGCCACTATCTATCAAAAGTTTGCGTTTTGGATTTTCTAGTATTATGTATTTTAAATGCGTATTTTTGAGTTTTTCCTGAACACTATTTATGTATCCAAAGCTGGTGTATAAAAACTTTTATCTTGCTTATCGAAATCAGTGTTTTCTTCAACGTATTCACCCAATTCTTCAACTTTCAATTTCAGGTTCATTTTCCTGAATGTTAGTTAGTTCTTCAGAAATGAAATTTGGTTAGATTTATTTGTTACCAGATTGAAAGAAGTTAGGTGAATTCTTGAATTTTAATGTTAGATTACGAGTAGAATTAATATATTGTCTTTTCTGGATAATTCCTATGAGTTTGTTTAGACATAGGCATACATTGATAATTCGGTGTCACGTTTCTAGGTTTGAAAACGTTTTCAGTTTTTGGTTGATTACCAAATACTTGTCTTTTAGTTAGATACTAGTTGGTAGGTATTCTAATCTTTTGATTTACTTGAATAGGTTGTGATGGAAAGCTATTCAAATGTTGATTCTGATTCTGAAAGTGCTTATTCAATGTTTTATTCTGGTTGCGAACAAGATCTAATTACTCTTTTTGAATGATATAATTTTCAATGATATTTACTGCTCTATCAATGGTTAAATTATAGGTTGTTAGCATAGCGGTTTGTAAGTCTATAGGAACATTACTCATCAAACCGTTCTTAGCTAAGCCTTCTACTAACTGTTTATGTAACAATTTGGGCGCAGGGTCAAAAAGTACCTCAGCGTCAATTGTATAATTAATGCGTATTCTATATGCCTTAACTCTTTCATTGAAAGCAAACAAATTTTTGTTTTGCGCTTTCCGTAAAAATTCAAATTCGTTCTTCGGAACATCAAGACTAACTCTATCGCCAAATTTCGTGTTGAGAATTTCTTTCAATGCGACCCAAGTGTCTGCTACAGCAGATAAATGAAGCTCATCCGCTGCTTCACTAATTAACATCTTTAATTATAGCTAAACAATACGTTTTTACGATTAAATCACTAGCGTTGAATTGTGCCAAATACATATCGCAAGTTTTCACGAAAGCATTGAGTTTCTTTGAATCGCCATCAAATTGGGGTAATGAAGCTCAAAATGTTTAATGCAATGTCTGAATTTTGTGCCATTGTTGACGCTTTTTGAGTCATTTCGTGCGTTTATTTGTGTGTTTGGGTGTGTGTGACCTGGTTTGTCCCGGTAGGAAAAGGAAGTCTTATGTTCCAGGCTAGGAATCTTTCAAAAACTAGGAAGTATAATGCACTAGTACTTACGGTTGTCTTCAATTGTTCCAAGAGGTATCGGGCTTGCTAGGCCTCGATTTGCCACCTGTTCGAATCTCGCTTTGAAGGTTGGTCACTACGGGTCGGGTTGTAACTTCGTTTCGCACTTTCGTGAGTTTTTGTGTTCTGGGTTTTTGGATACTCTCTTAAGAATTGAAATTCACTTAACTCGTGGTGCGGTTAAAGAGAATATCCCATCCTCGTCCCAAATAATATTTTTCGAACACTTGAGATTCTTTTTAAAAACAATTTTATGTTGAACGTAAGTTACAAAGAGTATGTTTATGATTCGATACAATGCATAAAACTAAACGGCTAACTACGCTGCAGCTCTATTTATCTCCTCCCGCAAGCGGTAGGCGTCTTGATCCATGAAATTATGTGTCATCATTTTCTTTAGTATGGTTGAGGGTTCAAATCTTGTAATTATATATATATATATATATATATATATATATATATATATATATATATATATATATATATATATATATATATATATATATATATATATATATATATATAAACACCTCAAAAAGTCTAGGGAACACTTACCAATATCTTTAAAATATGAATTTGATGATTCGAATTTATAGGAATCTTTCGATTTTGTTAGGATGTATTGTATATAATGTATTCTCAAGAAAACAAAATAATATTTGACATTTGAAATTTGATAAAACACAAAAAAAAACCTGAACTAATATTTTCGAAACGATATGGAAGCATTTATATTTTTCAGTACCCAGAAGGTCCACCTCTGTTATTAATGACACTTTGGCATCGTCGCGGCATGCTCAATATTAAATTGTCTACTACATTTTGGCCTAAGTCATTCCAAACCCCCTGAACTGCTAATGGAAGCTTCTGTTTATGATGGAAGACGTTTTGACGCAGGAGATTTCTTTTTAGGGTGTCCCACACATGCTCGATGGGATTCAGATCTAGGGAGCAGGATGGCCACGGTAGAAGATCGATATCATTCCCTTCAAGAACGTTCAAGACAACTCTTGCACGATGAGGAGGGGCATTATCTTGTTGGAAGAGTGGATTTTGACCCATTGTTTGGAGATACGGTACCACTACAGGTAAAACTATCTCATTTGCGTAAGAATTTCCCGTGCGGTTGTTCTGTATGAAAACGAGGTCAGTTCTTCCACCAAGGCGTATACCTCCCCAAAAGATCACTGATCCGCCTCCCTGTCTAACAACTTCTCGAGCATGCTGGAGACGGTCTTGCTTTCCAGGTTCCCTCCATATTCGAATTCTTCCCGAATCGGGATAATAACTAAATCTAGATTCATCACTGAAGAGAACTGTGGCCCACCTCTCTTGATCCCAGTTTACGTGTTCTTGGCACCAAGCTGAACGAGCAGCGCGATTTACCTGGGTCAGTTGTGGAACTCTTAAAGGACGCCTGGAGTGGAGTTGACCTTCGTGCAGTCGATTTCTCACAGTTTGGTCGGAAATTTGTACATTATGAACTCGTGATAGCTCTTGAGCTAATTCAGTTGCTGTGGTAGTTCGATCTCTTTTGGCTTGTAAAACCAGAAATCGGTCTTGGGCGACTGTAGTAATCCTGAAACAACCTGTATGGCGTTCTTCTACGCTACCCGTTTCATTGAAACGCGACCATAAACGGTTTATGACACTTGGGCTACTTCCCAGAACCCTGGATACTTCCCGTTGTGAGCTCCCAGCTTGGAGCATGTCAACGGCTCGAAACATCTCTTCTCTAGTCAAATGTCGTCTTTCCATGGTCGAATCACAGAACTTGAATCTTTTATTTGTGCTTACAACAGAAACAAAGTGCCAACTAACTGATTTCAAACACTGAATACATGAAATGATTATAAAGCAGCGTTGTATCTGCTGCATTTTTAGTTTTTTATAAAAAAAACTGTAATCTGTTGCGGCATTCTACATAATTTGGTGAAAAATTGATGCAGGTGTTCATTTCTTAAAAAAAAAACATCCATATTGATCGTTCTGGATATGATATATCGATATTCAGAAGTGTTCCCTAGACTTTTTTGAGGTGTTTATATATATCACAGAAGAGTATAAGTATCACAGTATTATAATTATTCAATTGGTCATTGAATCTATGACAGTATTCAGTCTTATAGGTGGGTACAGTACTAGACTGTGATGGGCGCATTCATGTAGCAAAAACGCAACGGAAGAATTTCTGAATGGAGAAAACTTCTGCTAGTGTCTTTCAAATCAGAACTATTCTATATCCAATATCATTATTGGTTGTTGAGAAAATGAAAGAAAGAAATCATTTCAGGAACGCACGACCACACAGACACATGTCCTGAAACTTGGGAATTTGAATATAAAGACCGAAATTCGTCGAGAAACATCAAATAATCGAATACGAAAAGTCGAAACGATTTCGATTTGATATAAATCAAAGCTGGAACGACGAGTGTTTTTTCTGTTTCGGTATCAATGAAATGAAACTGCATTATTCAATTTGTTAGAAACTTTTGTGGTTTTAGTCGCATGATATAATTTTTTAAAGTCCACTGAAGAATCACACTAATAGCACGAAGTGTTTAAAAGATATTAGTCATCAAAATCAACAATCAGCTCAGTGTCATGCTGATTCAATCTATTTCCTTCATATTGTATGTAATTCAGCATGGCTTGATAGGGGTATTTTATTTTTTGCTGTAACATGGCGTACCCTAAATACCACAACACGAAGGCACCAAACTTACAGGTGCAATAGTGCCCCGAAATCGGACTTTCTTCGTCCATATTATCTTTCCTGTTCGGAACGAAGGACATCCAAAGTTGGTATTTGGTGACGTTACGGAATCTAGAATAAACCCTTATGCGTAGGTGGTCTGGGACTTCTCTATTTGAATCAAATTCGAAAACCTCTGTTCCATCGTGGTCTAACTTATCTAGCAGGTAAGATGGTGCTAAACCCAACTGATAAATGCCCAGAGTGAATCTTCTTGAATATTCCATATCCAATATGGGGAATTCCTGAATATCGTTTTCGTTTACTTGCATCCAGATTGCATTCCTTCGTTCCAAGTTTTCCGTTGTCGCGTACTCTTGCAAAATATTATCTTATTCATTTCGTTTTTGAGAATTTCTGCAAATTGTGGAGTTTTTCCATCTATTATAATAGGCTCATGGTATTTGTTAATCAGGGCACCAGTTATCAAATGAAAGTTTTTCAGATTAAGGACATGAGCTCTTGGAGTAACTTCAATCAGGAACTTGAAAACCGATTTAATATGCCCGTTTCGTGATTCAACAATCCATCTTTGCATCGGTATAAGCCTTGCCTGGTTTGTTGTTCTGTTGTTAGTTGTCTCTGATTTGCTGCGAAAGATAGAGGCATTTTGCTGATCAAATTCAGTTCGTCAAGATATCTCTGTATCCACGGTCAACTATAAATATATCCCCTTCTCCAAACCAATTCCTGACGTCATTTATATTCTGATTTACTTGTATTTGTTGTATTGTAGCATTTGTAGCATTTGTAGCTACGAGTAGTGCAAGCTTAACTAGATGCCGACCTTTGTGTAGGGTAAAGATGCCTATTATGAGATACCATTTCCATTTTTGGGTATAAAAAAAAAACTGTTACATTTAAAGCTTTCTAAGATATACTTTTAGATAGAAAATTTAATGTACTTTAAATGTATATTAGCTATTTTAGGCTAAATTATATTATTTTTTGGCTATGCTGTAAAAAGTGAAAAATATCAGAAAAAATTCCAAGGCAAAGGGCGCCTATTATGAGATATTAGGGGTTCTAAATATAAGATACTATCTTATATTAGGTTCCATAAATTTTAGGGTCAACAAACAAAAAAACAATATTAACGTCATAATCACGTTTTTATTGTAGGTAACTTATTAATTAAATATTAAGACAAATCAGTCTTAGCAGTTTGGTACATTAATTATTAAATTTTAGACTAACATCAGTCTTCAAAATTTTTACTTTACTTAAACTTAACAAAGATTTGAGCAGAACTCAGTTATCATAATAAAATTAGCATTTTTAATAAAATTTTAAAATAAAGGTTATCAAACAAAGAGAATATAATAAACAATAAAAAATTAAAATCTTTTCTAAATTATTTTTAGTCTTACCATGTCTTACACATCTAAACATAATGAACACAAAAACGATTCGATGCTACATCTCCACAATCTTCATGAGCCCATTTAAAACAACTATCACATTTGGCCCATTTTTCTCCTCTTGTATCCTGCGAAAAGTTACCGCTACAGTAGGGACATTCAGCATCATATTCATCCCCACTGCTATCTGCCAACTCAGGCATGTCATCGTCTT
The DNA here is from genome assembly GCA_013387265.2 of Cryptolaemus montrouzieri. Taxonomy (NCBI): domain Eukaryota; kingdom Metazoa; phylum Arthropoda; class Insecta; order Coleoptera; family Coccinellidae; genus Cryptolaemus; species Cryptolaemus montrouzieri. The sequence continues at coordinate 91,185 of JABFTP020000083.1, read as the reverse complement.
CGGAACTGGAACTAACTTCTTCAGCTTTTTTCTTTTTAATAGGATTTTTTTCTTTGTCTGCTGTTTTTAACTGATTGTTTCTTCTGTCCTTTCTTATTTTCTTTTTCTTGTTTTTTATTTAGGATTCTTCTAATGACTTCTTATACGGAGATGCCGTGATTATAGAAGCTGCTCCAGTTCGGGTTTTCTTAGAAGAAGAATTGTTCTTAGGTAGCCTGGGCACTGGCTTAAGTGCAAACGGGGAGACAGAAGACGATGTACTGGGTACTGGATTGTCATAAACACTAGCTGTTGAGGCTGTTTTAGAAGATGCTAATCCTTGGTACTCATCTGAAGGATTGTCATTTGTAATTCCGCTATTGGGTAAGATTTCAGTTGGCTCTGATTGGTTTTCAATCGAAGTAAGCACACAACTAGTATCTTCCAGATCTGCGTTCTCATCATTTCTCTGAACATTAAGTAAATCTTGCTCTTCATCCCCATCATTAAAGATTGAAAACTCTTCGTCTGTAAAAATATGTCGATTGCACGGAAATAACCCAGCTTTGCGAAAACCGTTAACGGAGTTGGTCATGGTAGCAGCTTTTTCATAAGCCGCACCAAACAATCTAGCCACATATTTGTTTGTTAGAGTGCGCCCCGAATTATTACGCAGCCAAGTTTCAATTTCTTGGGAGTAGTAAGCTTTTAGTGGCTTCATAAATGCTACATCCATTGGTTGCATTCTATGAGTGCAGTGTGGCGGTAAACAAACTATAATTACGTTGTTGTCTCGAGCTAAATTAATAAGATCGATGTTTCTCGTGTGTGTGTAGTGGCCATCTAAAACCAATAAAACTGGATCATCTTTACTTGGCTTTGTAAAGTTGATAAAATGCTGAAACCACTTTGTGAATAGGTGTGTCTGGATCCAGCCTGACGGATGACAATCGCCAATGGAACCTGCTGGTGCACCATCCATTAGGTCTTGAGCCATATTTTTCCTTGGGAAAACTATTAATGGCGGCACGTAGGTACCACAAGCGTTCATACAGGTCACTATGGTCATGAGCTTTCCTCTTTCCAGGGATGTCAACGCACCGACCTGTTTTTGCCTTTCATACTGACAACTTTGGAACGTTTATGTTGAACTACTGTTATTCCTGTCTCGTCAACGTTGTATACCCTATGTGGAGCGGATTTTATCTTATCAAGTTCAGGCTCGTACAAATCAAAAAGTTGGCGACTGCAACTGGATTAAATCCTTTTACTCTAGCAGCAGAAACTGCTTCAGGTGTCCTAATAGATAATGTAGGATGTCTCCTCAAAAATCCACGAAGCCATTTTTACCAGCAGAAGCTTTAGTAACACTGAAGGATGCCTCAAATTATTTTTAATTGCCAATTGAAACGCCATGTATTTAATGTCCTGCAGACGTAAGCCATAAAATCTTCTATCCATTTCTTTGCAATAGCTTTCCAGCTCGGCTTCTAAATCAATAGGCAAGGCTGGCCGTCTTCCCATACGAACCTGGACAAGATCTTCTGCGCGGACATCCTTTTCACATAGCGCTCAAGGGTACCCTTAGGAACACCAAATTGTTTCGCTGCTCTTAAGTAACCAATTTCTTTTCTTCGTACTGCATTCACAGCCTGTATCATGGCAGCGTGGTCCCAGGTCTTTCTTTTGATGGGAGGCATCTAAAATAAAAAATATACGGTTTAACCCAACACCCATGATAATTGTTCTTTTGTGTACCATAATATGAGATATCTCAATTTAGGAACCCTAGCATATCTCATATTAGGAAAACAACAGTTTTAGCAAATGGCTGCCTTTTTTTTTGTTTCCAAAAGAAAATACAATTTAACTGCATTCATAACTTAAAATTTACCATATAAGCTACAAACAAAACATAAATTAAATGCGTTTAACGTAATAATAAAGTTGTTACGTACCTTGTAAACATTTGATGAAAAATATTTGGTTTTACGATGTTGAAATAACCAACACGCACACGTTCTTACATTGCCGTTAGCCGGCGCGAACTGACAGACGTTTAGCACTGTTGATGTGTCAATCCGAGCCACACTAGCGCCAAATGACTGACGTGAGTAGTTTGACCAATATCTTCCTATCTCATATTTAGCGCCTATCTCATATTAGGCATCTTTACCCTACTGAGTATGGCTGCCGCAATGTTCTATAGTTTCCTGATATCTCTATGTAGCTTTAAGTTCCATCAACAATAACTTCAGCCTTTGGAACATTCGGGTTTCGTTATAAAGTTTATTAGTAAACCCCGTCACATCTCTATTGATGAATGGCTCACGGGTTGAGGCGTTCAATCCAATATTTTCCCGTACGCAACGAGCCATTGAAGATTTTCTTACGGTACTCATCTGATTTTTAAGAAGGAATCTGACAAACCTTGTCTTAGTTTGCAAAAAAAAAAGAATGAGATCCTTTCTTTTCACATACCTGAGAAAAGTTCCATCCTCTACCGGATCACAATAAGTGAAAAGCTCTTATAATTGGGTTTTGGTCAAGGAAATCATAGTTTGTAAATCATCTTCTGATGAGATCAAACATTCTCCTATCGGAAGCAATGCTCTATTTCGTAGCTTTCGGTGATTTTTGAACCCTGAAGAGCTATTGTTCTATGTATGGCCTTTAGATTTTGTTGAAAAACTGCCAATAAATACCCATCATAATTGAGATGACCTTGACATAATACACTGGAGCTGGAACATAGATATTGGTGTTCAAGTATACCTGAACTCTCGCTTTGAGAGGTATACGATTTGAAAGACCTCTTCTTCTATTTTCACAAATGCAGCAGGAATTAGTTGATTTTGTTTTCAAAACTCTCAGTCTTAAGCAATCGAGTTTATTCGCATTCTTTAGATCAATCCTCAAAAGTTCATAACAATTCATACATATTCGAGTGTCTTCTTCAATCACAATAAACGGATTATCTAATTCATTTCTATAGCGGACAGTGATTTCAACCCTATCAGCATTGAAATTCCCCATATATCGCGAAGTTCTTCGATGAAAACGATGATTACACATGAAAAAATTTATATTCGGTGCCATTATAGTCTGGTCGAAAGCTTAAATTATAAGAAAAACTTCACAATTCAAGATACTGAAACTACGATTATTCGTTTAATTATGAATATTGACAAGTAACAATTGAATACTTTTAAACTCTAGGGGCCTACATAGCCAATAATCGGTGCACAAAATATATCGATAATATAGATGAAATATCCGTCAATTAATTATCATAAAAAATAATATACATGTCTTTATATTATCCCTGCTTCCTCAATTTCACCCTTTTGTCTTAAAAAACACAGTCAAAATGTTCACAACGATGCTGATTAGGATTTTTGATAGCGAATTTTCAGTTTCCGATGATTCAAATATTATATATTATATTAGTGGCTTCGCAAGAACATATAGGCCTTTATTTGAGAATCCTCAAGTGTTGAGTAGGTAAACGGCGAACACACCAAATGGGATTGCTAACTTTGACACCCTGTATCTCTTGAACTAGACATTCTCGTACACTTTACTCAACGGAACTTTGAAGAGGAAGATTCCTAGTATAAAATATGCAAAACAGGCGGGGTCCTTTCATTATTTGCAGAAGATATTAGTGTACTGAGTGGGTTTAGGAGGTTGAGAAAATACCACAGCAAGCTTTCGGGGAAGTAGAAGTGTTTAATGATTTATAGTAGAATAATATAAAATCTGTAAAGGACAAAAAATATTCTATATAAAACTATTCTGTTACAAAGTGTTATACCATTCTTACCTGTACCAAGCTAATCAGGGTTGATTCTATAAGATAGAATTTACTGAATCGCCTAAGGGCTACGAATTTCAATTAAACACTATAGATATCGTAAACAATTGTAATTTACTACGATGTAGCTTCCTCAAGCGATGTCGTGTGAAAGAGTCTCACAAGTGTTGAACAGAAAAACATATTAAGCAGTAATAGTTTTAAATTCCTGATATGATACCGGTAGTGTCATCTGTATAACATTGGTTAAATAAAATGATTTTGTAATTTATAGGAATCTATTGAATTTACTGAATAATAAAGAATAATAAATTTCAATACTGAAATACTATTTCAGTACATTAGGTTAGATAAAAAAACAATTTCAAAATTCTCGTTGGTATGTTGAGGTCTTTTTGTCATTATTTGATTTTAGCGAGGATCGAATATTCAGTTTTTCATTTAAGTGTTCTTAAAACTTTTGGGTCAGTTGGATATCAGAAAATAAGACATTGCCGCACTGACAACTGCTAAATTTATTTGCAGAAGTTATTGGTATATCAAAAGGAAGAAGTCAGTTTGGAAATTTTTCTTCTTAGAATGATGTTTTTATTGTTTTGTTTATCGATGCAGGTGAGAGCAACAGCGCATTAGAGAAATAATATTTTAGAGCAAGTTCTTCTCTAGAAAAATTCACTTTATTCCTTACTTCCTTCATTATTATCCGTTAATTGGCAATTAAGATCCTGCCCTCTAATTCGTCCGATTCTTCCTTTATCCCCTCATCATGTTCGACGTTAGATCTCGATGAGTTATCATTGGATGAAACATCTTCAATATCTGAGAAGTCAATATGTAGTTGAATTAATCCACCCAATTGTGTCAGTCTTTGGTCTTTGAGCACACTTATTAAAACGGTGACTGATTAATCTTGAACAGTATGCAATAATTATAAACTTGATGGCCCCGGAGGCAAGTTTTCTTCTGAATGCCCGCGTCAGGCGTTCCTAAGTCTGAAAGCGAAGAGTGTTACTTGTATAGTTTCATTAATGCTCGAAGCCAATTTTAAGTAATTGCATATCATTTTTCGTAGTACTACAAATAAAACCCAAAACAATAAAAACCTCAACTTAATTCTCTGTTCATATTTATTCATCAACACTTTACTGTATTCATCTCTTCAGTTTCAATAAATGAATAAATAGAAGACAAGTTGTTAACAAGAACTGAGGCCAAACCATCCAGGTTTATGATCACTCCTTCATCAAAAATAGTATGTGAGGCAGAAGTTATTTCCTCCCTATAGAGGGGATCACCTTCAGACATGTTTTCATTGTTGAAAAGACAAATCTTCAAAATCGCGGAAATTATAGAATGTAAACAATCGATTAATTCGTTGATAAAACACCTGCGAACTTTCGAAACAGCTGTTGCTCATTTGATTATGTATATTGTGGACAGAGAACAGAAAGATGAATCACGTATTAAAAAAAAGCGAATTTGTACAGATGAACGCTTACTTGCCACGTTGCGTCATTGACTCATTCGTAACAAGTGTCCTGCATCAACTAGATGCAGAAAGCAAAGAGCTCGTCTCTGCATTTCGAATATCTCAAAGCTTTAAACCAAAATGTGAATTCTGTCGTGAGAGTGGCGATATAGGCACGATTATAAAATTAAAAAAAAATTTGTTACAAAGAAGAAAAAAAAAGTTGGAGTTTTACTTTTCGGAGTGACGGGAGTGAAGTGAACATCACAGCATACGACACAAAACGATTCAAAACGTTTTTTACGGAGTGACGGGCGTGAAGTGAATTTTAAAACATATAGACATGAGTCGATTCAAAATTTTCTTTTAAGGAATGACGGGAGTGAAATAAATGTTGCAGCATTTCGACCAAAATGATTTCTTTTTTTTTACGGAATATCGCGAGTGAAGTGAATGTTTTTCAAAAGGAATAAGCAACTGAATGGCCTTTGAAGCAGAGAAAACAATAGAAGGTAAGTGTTAGTTAGCAATGTTGTAATTATTTATGGCTTCTTATAACTTAGTGCAAAATTTGTCAGCGTTGAAGATGGAAAGAAAGAAATTAGGGTAATTAGGCGGGGCGTTACTTAATGATAAATCATAAATTGAAATTCAGATACAAAGGTTTATATAAATATGTGTCCTAGAAGGGCAAACTGTCTAAAAGTCACAGGTCATTCTATGATACTTCAGGCCAAGATCTATTGAAGAAAAATCTCGTATGACCAACAAGATTTCATTTCTCGAGGTAATCTTAATTTTGTGAAATAAAGAAGTTGTTCACTAAACTTATACTTCTCGTGAACTCCTACTAGGCCAATAAAGGGATCGTAGGTGTTTCTGAGTTATGACGCGAGAGACGATGTAGTCTCAGACTCGCGGAGTATTCGACTATTTTTTGCGTACACTGGATATCAATTGTAAGACTTGAAAGGACTTTTGAACACTTCAACATATCTTAGTAAATTTTCATTATATGAATACTGACTATAAAAAACTGGGTTAATGGTTTTAAACAAAATACAGCGACTTCCCAAAGAGTTAGAAGATATTTTTAGATGGAAAATCACTGGCACTTACCCAAAAGTTGGGGGTAGAGAAAACATCTCACTGTAATGAATTATTTTTAAATGGAGGAAAATAATATCGATTCATTTACCTTTTCCATTTTCATTTCATAAATTTTTATCGAAGTTATTTGTTTCCCCATTCATGTTTTCTTCTCCTCCATATACTTAGATGTTTGAATAGGTCATACTATCACTATCAAAGCTCACCTCTCTCTCAGAATCATCACTTTTGTTGTAGGCTAACTTTTTTATTTTTTTTTAGGTTGCCTTTTACCTCTTCCTTCAAAACTTATGTCACTTAATGACAAATCACACTTGCTTTCTTAGCTATTTCAGCTTTCCTCTTAGCTGGTCTGAAATCATCTCATTGGTCGGCAAGAATTGTAGAAAATTCCCTAGTTTTGGAAAGTTCCGGTTTCCGTCTGAATTTTAATTTAGGATTTAATTGAACAATAAATACATTCTAAAGGGTTCGATTTCACATATTGTACCATGTAACATTATAACCCAGATAAATTCAAATGATAGACAGATCTCTTTTTAATACTAATACATAGTATACCCCATGTTGAGAAGGTTAGTTTAGGATAGGATGAGTGAAACAATTGTTACTCAAGATTCGGAATCAGAGAAATTATTGAAAATGTGGGTTCATAAACTATGAAATGGAGTTACCAGAAATGAGATGTTCGTGAGTAGATATACAGGGAGGGCTGTACTTAAATAATCAATTATTTTACTCTTTAGTGAACAGAAGTTGTGGTAACATATCTTTCCCATTAATCGTGAAAAAATGATTCTTTCGAGAATATTGAATCTTCATTATACCTTAATCGATTCGACATATGTTGGAATTTTCGTAGAAAACATTGAAAATGTGTGTATTGTGTTCCTGGAAAACTCTTTCAATTCTATTCATACTGATATAAAAACTATCTGACATATTCAATCAAATAAGGAAAACTTCCTCTCAAGATTTAGGAAAGAATATTCCTTTCCATTTTCTATTCTTTTCCCACTTATTATCTATTCTTTATGTCAGCGAATCTAAAATAATTTCAAATTATCCTGTTTGGAATCGAATACTAAGTTTTCACGAATATCTAATTCAAATCGGAAAGGTAATTTGATCTAAAAAATTGCTTGAAATGCATTCTTGTTTTTAGTTGTCTACTAGTTTCAATGAAATTATTTTTTCAGATGTGGGTATGGAATTTTTTTCTGAAAGGAATGAAAGTGTAAGCTTTTCTATTATTTCGTGAAAATCGACCCTGTAATTGAAGATATCTTTTATAGAAAGTGATATTATTGTTTTCCTCATTTCAGTTTCTTTTTCGAAATTTGACAAATCTGTAGCGAAGCCAATTTTTCTTAGGTAAAGAGGCGTCTAATGATTACATTACTTTCGTGTATGTAAATTTGACTAAACTCATCGAATGTCACTTGAATATTTTTTAACCCTTTTAGTCAAAATACTAGTTCATATCTTCAAATCGCCTAATAAACTGAACGCCTAATATATTAAATACCCAATCTACTAAAATCCTAATATACTGAATGCGCTTCCATATCAATCTGTACTAAACGCCTCATTCACTGGCATTAATACTAAAATGCTCTTTATGTTGTATTCAATCCACTATATAAACTATAATAATAATAATAATAATAATAATACTTTGGCCTCAGGGGCTCAGGAACATTGTTTCTGAGTACGGGCTTAGCGAACCCGAGGTACCCAAGCTGAACCTGGCAGTAGGTATAAAATGCAACCTATCCAATGATGTACAATCTAAGGAATAAACGGGTGAATCGACATTGTACCACCATAACCTCTTGTCGCGTTCAAGATTTAGGAAGAGGGTCTTGTTCGGAAAGTGAGTCACAGTCTCCTCGGTTAGCGACGGAAGCAGCGTGATATCGAGTAGGGATACTGCAACACAAAACCGAGTGGGAAATAACATCAACACCTCTCAACCGACTCTTGATGTTTCAACGGCGGCGCAAGCCATTATGCCTACGACCACGAGAGCCGGACTCCTAGGAAACGCATGAAGTGGACTCCAGAAATGAATACCTTCATTATGCGTTCCTATTACAAGATTACAAACTTGGAATCGGAAATGACAGCATACAGATACGCGTTACATCTTGCGTTCATAGAAAAATATCCTGAATAATACTTTAATAAATCAAAAACCATACAGGTGTAGATTCAGTCAAAATACAAATAAACATGTAGAAAATACACAAAATTCAGATCACAATAATTTCTTGAAATCATTTTCTTGTAGGAACTCTCCTATATTATAGTAACTTTTATCAATAAGAAAATATTTGAGTTTTTGTTTTGCACTTTAATTGATAATGACTTAAATTTTTCTGGAAACTTATTCCACACTGACACTAAACTATAAGTTACATTTTTTGTAAATATGAATAGTTGGGCTTATCCTCTTGAAGAATATTTTTCCTCTTGTATTATAGGAATGTTGGAGTTGAAGATCTTTGAAATCATTATAGTTATTTAAAATGAACATCACTGATTCATAGATATATAGACCATACAGTGTTAAGATGTTGAAATTCTTGAATATGTTCCTGCACGTTTCATATTGATTCATGCCAAAGATGATTCTTAGGCATCTTTTTGTAAAGAAAAATTCGCTCCGCTTCTGTAGATCTTCCCGAGAAGATGATTCCATATCTTATCCTAGAATGAACGTAGGCGTGATAGGCAGTCAGAGCAGCATCCAGCCCTATCATCCGTATAGTCCGCAATGCATAGCCATAGCGTGCTATCATTGGTGAAATCTTCTCAACGTGACTACACCAGTTGAGATTACGATCAATATTCACTCCTAGAAAAGACAGGTCTTCAACTGACTCAACTTCACAGTCTTGGAATCTTAAATTAAGTTGTTCTTTCTTTTCCCTGAATAACAAAAGTTTTGTTTTTCCAGATTTAGCATCAAGTTGTTACTAAGGAACCATTCATTCATATTTTTCATGTCAGTCTCAAGACTTTTCATACATTCATTTTGATTTTCAGCTTTACATATTACTGATGCATCATCTGCAAACATTATGACATCGTTGTTGGTAGTCTGAACTAGATCATTTGTATATATTATGTAGAGCAAAGGTCCCAATATAGAACCCTGCGGTACACCGTTTAATACTTGTTTGGAATCAGATCGTATTATATTTCCGTTTTTCCTCTACTTATTGTCTTTTGGGTTCTTTTGGATAGATATGATCCAATGAGCTGTAATGCTACCCTCTTATACCATATTTCTCCAGCTTATTCAGTAACTTCTCATGGTTGACTCTGTCAAAAGCTTTTGACAGGTCCAGACAGAGGGCCGCTGTAGTATTATTTTGATTTAGTGACCTGATGATAGAAGTAAGTGCTTGATATATTGCATTCAATGTTGACCTTCCTGTCTAAATCCAAACTGTTGTTTCACAAGTATGTTGTTTGCTTCAAAAACTGCATTAATTTGTCAAAATTATACGCTCAAATATTTTATTCACATTGGAAAGCAATGATATTGGCCTATAATTATCAATATTTTCTTTGCTACCTTTTTTATAGATGGGTTTCACCATTGCTTCTTTTAATCTTTGTGGATACTTTCCTGTTTGTAGAATCTGGTTTATAATGTGAGTAAGTGGAGTTTTTATAATTGATGCACAATTCTTGAGCACTTTTACTGGTATGTTATCACTTCCAACTGAACTTTTATTTTTAATTGTAAAATATATTGGTACGTTTCTTGCTCTATAAGTGGACTTAAAAATATGCTATTGTTGCAGGATTTGATGTTATTGTTGTCCGCATCAATACCACTATTGCTTGTATTTGAACTGATAAAATGGGAATTGAATTGGTTGAGTACAGTTTCTTCATTTTGGTGGGGAAATGAATTGAAAATTACGTCATTATTATTATTCTTTTTGTTTGTGATAGTGTTGACTAACTTCCATGTGGCTTTTGTTTTGTTTTCAGACTGTGTTATATAGTTCCTATGACTTATCATTTTAGCCTGTTTCACAACCTGCTTCAGTATACTGCAATATCTTTTGTAATAGTCCTGTGATATTATTCCTTCTTGTACTTCTTCCCACATTGATCTTTTTCGGTTACTTGAAATTTTTATCCCTGTTGTTATCCATGTATGTATTGTTCTAGTCATTGAGCACTTCTTCTCTGGAAATATCAGATTCATATACATTTGCATTATCTCTGAGAAACAGTTGTATGCTTCGTCTGGATCCGATCGCCCCAATACACCCTGCCAAGATACATCCTCCAGACTGCTGAAAAACTGCTGCATTTTAGAATCAGTGAAAATCTTTTTCTAATCCATTTTCTTCCACTGGCAACATTATTACACTCCATTGTTATGAATTGAGCCATATGATCCGACAAAAGTGAGTTTATATTATAGTTATTTCTATATGTTGGAGTGTTGGTAAAGATATTATCAATTAATGTTTTTGTTGTTTGTGTAATTCTTGTTGGTTCGTTTATTGTTTGCTGTAGATCATATGTGCAAAGTATATCTACAAAATTATTTTTAACGTGGCTATCTTCCAATAAGTTGATGTTGAAATCTCCACAGAGTATCACATCATATTTATTAAATTTCATACTTATTTCATAGAGTATTTGATCAATTTTATGAAGAAATACCTGTGCATCGCCCAAACAGGTCCTGTAGACTGTCAAAATTATCATTTTCTGGTATTACTGATTGCACATGATACCTCTATTTCCTTACCCACACTCAGGTTAGTGATCCATTGGACGTTCTCAAAGTCGGTAATATTATCACGGATTAAAATAGCTGTTCCTCCATGTATAAATTTCTCTCTTGCGTAACTTGATATTAACCTGTAGTTGGGAATCTTCAAAAATGGAATTTTATCTTCATTCATCCAGTGTTCACTGAAACAAATTACATCTGGGATCTTTGTGAGTGAGTTGATGAAGAGTTCGATTTCCGGAAGTTTGTTTTTGATACATTGAATATTCTGATGTAAGATATTCAAGCAGTTACCGGATTCACTTCTCTGTTGAAGTTTCGTCTGATGTGTAGAAAATGGTTGATTACTATCCCCTTTCCCCACATATTTTCATTCAGAACTTGTTGTTTCGAATCAGTCGGTACATATACCTTGAATATATATATATATATACTAGCTGACCCGGCAGACTTCGTACTGCCTCATCGATAAATAAAAGACCTAATCTTTTGTATAAAATGATTTTAAAACAAACAAATCGAATCCGTATTTAATAAAAAGCATTTATTGAATAAAGCATGAATTATTATATTATATTATTTTCGATACATCATGTTGCTTACTTACAAAACAGAGTTTTCCTGAAATACTGGCTATTTATAAGGTTTAAATTTGATATTCACAGACACACACTGTTAAAATACAGTCTGTTAATTAATTTAAAGCTTTCTCATAAACTATATTTTTGTTTTGTTTTGTGGTGCGTAAATAAACAAAGAAGACGGTTTTCCGACGCGCGAACACGCGACGTATAATTGTCCATGCGCGAAACAGGAAACTCCAAGTTGATTCCACAAACTTCTAACGACTGTCCTTGCGATTTATTTATGGTCATCGCAAAGGCCAGACGCACTGGAAATTGTAACCGTTTAAAATCGAATGGTAAGTCCGTTGGAATCATCGGTATCCGCGGGATCAAGACATCCTCTCCTTTGTATTTTCCTTTTATGATTGTCGCCTCAATGACGTTATTCATCAGTCTTTTCACAGCCAGTCTTGTTCCATTGCATAGTCGAGGTTGATTAATGTTACGCAGCATGATGACAACTGATCCCACTTTTAACTGCAAATTGTGAGGTGGTAATCCAGGCAATTCCAGTGAATTTAAAAACTCAGTGGGATAGTTGACTACGTCATCCTGGTTCATTACGGTGTCGACTGATTTGAAGGAAACCAACTGTCCTGGAAGAAAATTCTGAATGGTCGCATTAAGATCCTCGACATCTTTATTTTTCGCTGCTAATATTGCTCGTTCACCCAGCCAATTATGGTTATTGAACTTTTGCGCTATATCTGGGAAAACTCGCTGAATAAGCTCCACTTTTGAGTCTGTGATGTGACAGAAATCTGTAGGTAATGTGATGAATCCGGTCGAGGTGTCCACTGCAACTTTATTATTTCCAATGTCTAACAACTGCTTCGCAAACACATTTGCAGTTTCATCTTGTTGCAAAAATACTCGCATGTTAGTTGTTAAGTGGAGTGTCTTTACGTACTGCCACAAATTTGATGATTTTAGGCATGCATTTAGTTCATCAGCAACAGTTGATCGGGGAATAACTGGAAGAGTCTGACGAAAATCACCTGACAACAGAATCATGGCCCCACCAAAAATATTTTGGTTGTCACGAAGATCTTTCAACGTTCTGTCCAGTGCCTCCAGTGACCTCTTATGGGCCATTGTGCATTCATCCCAAACAATCAATTTGCATACCTGTAGGATCTTGGCCATTGCGCTATTTTTGGCGATGTTGCAAATTGGTGTTTCGGTGATTTGCATGTTTAGTGGTAATTTCAAGGCAGAATGTGCAGTCCGCCCGCCTTCTAGCAGAGTTGCAGCTATTCCAGATGAAGCCAACGCTAGAGCAACATCATTTCGCGATCTGATCCTCGCCAAAAGCAATGAAATTAAAAACGTTTTTCCGGTTCCTCCGGGAGCATCAAGGAAATAAATTCCACCAGATCCACTGTTCACAGATTCTATCAAAGTGTCGTACGCAATTCTTTGTTGTTGATTTAATTGTGGAACATTTGTACGAACTGTTTCGGCCAATGCTTCAATGTCGTACTGATGTTCTCTTTGCAACTCGTGGTTTAATGCATCGTGCATATGACGATTGGTTGCTGTCATTCCCAAACACGACAATACTTTATTTGCCATCAATAAACACATATCTTCTATCATGATCAATGTGTCATTGTAAATTTTTCAGTCATTTGTAGTGTATGATTCAAAGTTTGACGGCGCACACGATGCAAAACATCCTCAGACATGTCATCTCTATACTTAACCCACAAATCTTTTGGATTCGAGGGAAACATGTCGATATGATAATCGCAAACAATGTACGAATTTGATGCGGCGATGAAGATATTACGGAATCCTTGAGCGTATCATCCCAGTGCGAATCATTCTCAAGTAAATGTAATAGTTGACATGCCTCACGGTAAGTCGCACACAGCTGTCCATTAACTGTTCTCAGTTGTTGAAACGATGTCGGACCACGAACATTCACCAACAACAACCGCAAATAATAACATTCATCGTTATTTGGATGTACTGTGTAGATGCGACCCAGAGCATCTGAAGCAAATACATTTGGATGTCCTTCAACTGGTGTTCCTTGTTTTCGACGCTGAAACGATTTCGATGATGCGTTCCATGTGTAATAGCGTGGCATGTCAGCATACAGCAAAGTGCGAGCAAAATCATCAGTTTGACAGACTGTGAAGAAACTTGTTAATGTTGTCGACGGTGGATGTGCCGCCCTGTCTGCCGCGTTAGATGCATTAAAATAAACTCGTTGACCATTTTCTAAATGGACTGCCAAATGGACTACTGTAGGGTGTCTTTCATGGATCGCAAATGAAAAGATTCGCCAAATAGCTTCATTGCTACTTACATAGCGACCCATCTGGTACTGTGATATTTCATCATTTGCATTGGTTACACCGAAGACAGCCATATCACTACCTTTATTAACATATTTACATATGTACTTTATCGACTTCACAGAATTACAATATTCCACATTGATGTGAGTCTCAAAAGCTTTGGACAATATTGGCGAGTATGGCACAATCCAACGATTGTCTACATCAACATTTTGTCCTCTTACCTTCACAACTACCGATCGCCCACTGTCTGCAACTGATCGCCGACGATACAATGGGTATCCATCATTTCCCGTTATGGTTTCAGCAAGCAGGTCTCTTGGGTATCGCTTGGAACACCTACCGTCGACCATACAGTGTGAATTGTAGTTGAAATGTCCGCAAGGTCCATGTATCATGTGTTTGGTAACTACTGCATGCAATTTTGGGTCAACTATTTCATCTGGAATTTCAGCTGAAATTATGGAATCAATCTCATCTGGCCTTATTTTGTCCACTAACCAGACTAAAATGTGCGCATGTGGCAATCCACGCTTTTGCCATTCTACAGAGTACATCCAACAACGGACTCGGCCATACACACAATGCTTTATTAAAAAATTCATGAGAGATTTTAATTTTTGTTTAAAAACTCTGGCGGTTATGTCATGTCTATCAACTGGTGTTTGGCTATGCAGTAATTCCTTCTTGATTTCGGACCATTTTGGGTTACATGTGAATGTAACAAATAAGTCTGGACGGCCATAATGCCTAACATATGACATAGCATCCTGAGCATATTCATGCATGTGGCGTGGGCTTCCTATATAAGTAGCTGGCAAAATTGTCATTCTTCCTACATTATTCACATTGCCATCAGCATTTATAGCATCGCGGAGATGAATGTATTCCTCTGACCGTAGCCGTCGTTGGTTCAAACGGATGTATGTCAATCGTTCAGTCTCAATTTTGACATACATATCAACTGCAAACTGATGAAAAGTCGTTGACACATCAAAATATGATTTACTTCACCTTGACGGATCATGAGTCTGTATGAATAGAAATTCATAGCACTAACTTTTTGTTGGTTTCAGCACCTGCAATCAAAAATGATAAATGTTTAAATTGTTACTTCGATGAATTGAATTTAAAAATATTATTTAATCTTGTTCAATTCATTTACCTGTTACTTGATTTACCATTTTGATATTAAAATGGTATCCATCTTCCCCCTGCCAGAAGATCAAAGGATATTGTAGTGCATCATAACTCCTGTGTGTTTCAGATACACGTTTTAAATCACTATTCCGACGATGAAGCACAATATCTCTAGATTGTAAATTTTCTCCCACAATGACAACAGCCACTTCATCAATGGTAGGTGAATTGAACCTCCTTGTGTGTTCACCGGCAGGTGTTTTGTCAGCTCGAATAATAATGTTATGGCTATCAGATGGCATCCGATCCAATGCTATTTTGAACATGTTTACTAAATTGTTATTCTGATGAAGAAACATTTGTAATTGTTGGACAATGGTTCTCTTCACTGTTGGATTGTGAGCACAACGATTATTAATTTCCGCATCTGAATTGCCCATAAAATAAATTTGTAAAATTGATGATCTGCATCAGGTAGTGGTAACAGAGTTCCCAGTAAGTGATAAATTTGTCCTTGTATCTGTAATTTTTAAAATTTATCCATTAATTATTTCCGATATATATTTATTTTAGTACAAACTTGAATAATATAAAAAATATTCTTATATAATACCTTGAAAGTGGGCATGAAATTGTCTTGTATAATATGTGTAGCACCAAATGATGTCATCTGGAAACAGTTGTTATATTTCTGAATGTTGGTCAAAAGTGCTTAGAATCATTTCCAATCCCAGAAACTAAAGAGCGTAAAGGATCTGGTGGTGGGACCAATTGTGGCAATTTTACTTTGCCTTCAGCACAACATAATCCAGTAGATTCACCAGTGTATTTTAACGCCTTACAATATTTACAAATTGTTTTCATTTCCCCAATTGTTACTGATTTGTCGGCACAATAATCAATTGCCGGATCATAGTGGAATGCAGCTCGTTCAAGAATCACAGGAGCACTGCGTCTGCGGATTCGCTCAATTTCATTATGTCTAGCTTGCTGTTGTTGTGTTTGATGTGCACGAACTCGTTGCATTCTAAGCCTATCTCCTACATTGTCACTCACTAAAGAACGCAATTCTGACATAGCAATACGACTATTTTCTTGATCTCTCTGTCTCTGGTCATCAGTGCGGTTAGCACGTGAGGTAGCTCTTCGCACATTTGATTGACTACGACGACCTACGTTAGGTCGTCTTCTCCTCGGCATCGTAAATTGTAATTGAGAAAATTTCCGCTTATTTAGCAGTAAAGTGTCACTATCACAAAAAGAGCACATTACTTGGAATGTCACTATCACAAAGGATCACCAAAGTAAAGAAAGTTCTCGCGCACGTAGCCACAAAGATAGAAGGATGCACTCATAGATATCGTAACTCGTAACACAATATAATATCGTAATACTTTTTTCCGTGCTCTGACTGAAAAGCGACAGACAGGATGGATTGACATATTAGTTGGTTGTCAAATCTAATGTCAAATATTATGATTGCGTTCAGAAATTTAACTTAAGATTTATAATTTAACGTTTGTGACAAAACTTAAGATTTATCTTTCGATTTCTATATAGTCTTATTAAAAAAATAATCTGACAGATTAACAACTGAAGTTAGCTAAAATTAATTTTCTCGAAGCTATATGAAGCTGTGAGACTATGCAATTTTGTCGCGGTCGCGATTCACTTTCACTTTTTTTGAGTTTCGGAACGCGATATTAGATCCTCCAACGCGCATGCGAATTTGAACTTTATACAGCGGTAATAAATTACAAATTAACTCTCCATTTTATTTAGAAAACGTTTGTATGGGAAATAGAAAAATACTGTTTTGAGGATTTTTCCGGCAATTAATCGAATTTTTCTCACCTTTTAAACCTTCCCTAGACCTCCACGAATAATTCAAGACCAAGATAAGATAAATCCGTTCAGCCATTCTCGAGTTTTAGCGAGACTAACGAACAGCAATTGATTTTTATATATATATAGATATATATATATATATATATATATATAAACACCTCAAAAAGTCTAGGAACACTTACCAATATCTTTAAAATATGAATTTGATGATTCGAATTTATAGAAATCTTTCGGTTTTTGTTAGGATGTATTGTATATAATGTATTCTCAAGAAAACAAAATAATATTAATAATATTTGACTTCTCCAAAGCACCTATTATAAAAAAAAAATTTGAAATTTGAAAATGACGAAATTTGATGAAACACAAAAAAAAATCCTGAACTAATATTTTTGAAACGAAATGGAAGCACTTATATTTTTCAGTACCCAGAAGGTCCACCTCTGTTATTAATGACACTTTGGCATCGTCGCGGCATGCTCAATATTAAATTGTCTATTACATTTTAGCCTAAGTCATTCTAAACCCCCTGAACTGCTAATCGAAGCTTCTGTTTATGACGGAAGACGTTTTGACGCAGGAGATTTCTTTTTAGGGTGTCCCACACATGCTCGATGGGATTCAGATTTGGGGAGCAGGATGGCCACGGTAGAAGATCGATATCATTCCCTTCAAGAACGTTCAAGACAACTCTTGCACGATGAGGAGGGGCATTATCTTGTTGGAAGAGTGGATTTTGACCCATTGTTTGGAGATACGGTACCACTACAGGTAAAACTATCTCATTTGCGTAAGAATTTCCCGTGCGGTTGTTCTGTATGAAAACGAGGTCAGTTCTTCCACCAAGGCGTATACCTCCCCAAAAGATCACTGATCCGCCTCCCTGTCTAACAACTTCTCGAGCATACTGGAGACGGTCTTGCTTTCCAGGTTCCCTCCATATTCGAATTCTTCCCGAATCGAGATAATAACTAAATCTAGATTCATCACTGAAGAGAACTGTGGCCCACCTCTCTTGATCCCAGTTTACGTGTTCTTGGCACCAAGCTAAACGAGCAGCGCGATTTCCATGGGTCAGTTGTGGAACTCTTAAAGGACGTCTTCGTGCAGTCGATTTCTCACAGTTTGGTCGGAAATTTGTACATTATGAACTCGTGATAGCTCTTGAGCTAATTGAGATGCTGTGGTAGTTCGATCTCCTCTGGCTTGTAAAACCAAAAATCGGTCTTGGACGACTGTAGTAATCCTGAAAAAACCTGTATGGCGTTCTTCTACGCTACGTGTTTCATTGAAACTGGACCATATACGGTTTATGACACTTGTGCTACTTCTCAGAACCCTGGATACTTCCCGTTGTGAGCTTCCAGCTTGGAGCATGCCAACGGCTCGAAACATCTCTTCTCTAGTTAAATGTCGTGTTTCCATGGTCGAATCACAAAACGAATCTTTTATTTGTGCTTACAACAGAAACAAAGTGCCAACTAACTGACTTAAAACACTGAATACATAAAATGATTATAAAGCAGCGTTGTATCTGCTGGATTTTTAGTTTTTTATAAAAAAATACTGAAATCTGTTGCGGCATTCTACATAATTTGGTGAGAAATTGATGCAGGTGTTCATTTCTTAAAAAAAAAGCATCCATATTGATCGTTCTGGATATGATATATCGATATTCAGAAGTGTTCCCTAGACTTTTTTGAGGTGTTTATATATATCACAGAAGGGTATAAGTATCACAGTATTATAATTATTCAATTGGTCATAGAATCTATAACAGAATTCAGTCTTATAGGTGGGTACAGTACTAGACTGTGATGGGCGCATTCATGTAGCAAAAACGCAACGGAAGAATTTCTGAATGGAGAAAACTTCTGCTAGTATCTTTCAAATCAGAACTATTCTATACCCAATATCATCATTGGTTGTTGAGAAAATGGAAAAAAGAAATCATTTCAGGAACGCACGACCACACAGACACATGTCCTGAAACTAGGGAATTTGAATAAAAAGACCCAAATTCGTCGAGAAACATCAAATAATCGAATACGAAAAGTCGAAACGATTTCGATTTGATATAAATCAAAGCTGGAACGACGAGTGTATTTTCTGTTTCGGTATCAATGAAATGAAACTGCATTATTCAATTTGTTAGAAACTTTTGTGGTTTTAGTCGCATGATATAATTTTTTTAAGTCCACTGAAGAATCACACTAACAGCACGAAGTGTTTAAAAGATATTAGTCATCAAAATCAACAATCAGCTCAGTGTCATGCTGATTCAATCTTTCCTTCATATTGTATGTAATTCAGCATGGCTTTATAGGGGTATTTTATTCTTTGCTGGAGCCTGGCGTACTCTAAATACCTCAACACGGAGACTATGTGGGCGCAACATCGAAGGGTTCGAGCACCAAACTTACAGATGCAATAGTGCCCCGAAATCGGACTTTCTTCATCCATATTATCTTTCCTGTTCGGAACGAAGGATATCCAAAGTTGGTATTTGGTGACGTTACGGAATCTAGAATAAACCCTTATGCGTCTGGGACTTCTCTATTTGAATCAAATTCGAAAACCTCTGTTCCATCGTGGTCTAACTTATCCTGCAGGTAAGATGGTGCTAAACCCAACTGACAAATGCCCAGAGTGAATCTTCTTGAATGTTCCATATCCAATATGGGGAATTCCTGAATATCGTTTTCGTTTACTTGCATCCAGTTTGCATTCCTTCGTTCCAAGTTTTCCGTTGTCGCGTATTCTTGCAAAATATTATCTTATTCATTTCGTTTTTGAGAATTTCTGCAAATTGTGGAGTTTTTCCATCTATTATAATAGGCTCATGGTATTTGTTAATCAGGGCACCAGTTATCAAATGAAAGTTTTTCAGATTAAGGACATGAGCTCTTGGAGTAACTTCAAGCAGGAACTTGAAAACCGATTTAATATGCCCGTTTCGTGATTCAACAATCCATCTTTGCATCGGTATAAGCCTTGCCTGGTTTGTTGTTCTGTTGTTAGTTGTCTCTGATTTGCTGCGAGAGATAGAGGCATTTTGCTGATCAAATTCAGTTCGTCAAGATATCTCTGTATCCACGGTCAACTATAAATATATCCCCTTCTCCAAACCAATTCCTGACGTCATTTATATTCTGATTTACTTGTATTTGTTGTATTGTAGCATTTGTAGCATTTGTAGCTACGAGTAGTGCAAGCTTAACTAGATGCCGACCTTTGTGTACTGAGTATGACTGCCGCAATGTTCTATAGTTTCCTGATTTCTCTATGTAGCTTTAAGTTCCATCAACAATAACTTCAGCCTTTGGAACATTCGGGTTTCGTTATAAAGTTTATTAGTAAACCCCGTCACATGTCTATTGATGAATGGCTCACGGGTTGAGGCGTTCAATCCAATATTTTCCCGTACGCAACGAGCCATTGAAGATTTTCTTACGGTACTCATCTGATTTTTAAGAAGGAATCTGACAAACCTTGTCTTAGTTTGCACAAAAAAAAGAATGAGATCCTTTCTTTTCACATACCTGAGAAAAGTTCCATCCTCTACCGGATCACAATAAGTGAAAAGCTCTTATAATTGGGTTTTGGTCAAGGAAATCATAGTTTGTAAATCATCTTCTGATGAGATCAAACATTCTCCTATCGGAAGCAATGCTCTATTTCGTAGCTTTCGGTGATTTTTGAACCCTGAAGAGCTATTGTTCTATGTATGGCCTTTAGATTTTGTTGAAAACTGCCAATAAATACCCATCATAATTGAGATGACCTTGACATAATACACTGGAGCTGGAACATAGATATTGGTGTTCAAGTATACCTGAACTCTCGCTTTGAGAGGTATACGATTTGAAAGACCTCTTCTTCTATTTTCACAAATGCAGCAGGAATTAGTTGATTTTGTTTTCAAAACTCTCAGTCTTAAGCAATCGAGTTTATTCGCATTCTTTAGATCAATCCTCAAGAGTTCATAACAATTCATACATATTCGAGTGTCTTCTTCAATCACAATAAACGGATTATCTAATTCATTTCTATAGCGGACAGTGATTTCAACCCTATCAGCATTGAAATTCCTCATATATCGCGAAGTTCTTCGATGAAAACGATGATTACACATGAAAAAATTTATATTCTGTGCCATTATAGTCTGGTCGAAAGCTTAAATTATAAGAAAAACTTCACAATTCAAGATACTGAAACTACGATTATTCGTTTAATTATGAATATTGACAAGTAACAATTGAATACTTTTAAACTCTAGGGGCCTACATAGCCAATAATCGGTGCACAAAATATATCGATAATATAGATGAAATATCCGTCAATTAATTATCATAAAAAATAATATACATGTCTTTATATTATCCCTGCTTCCTCAATTTCACCCTTTTGTCTTAAAAAACACAGTCAAAATGTTCACAACGATGCTGATTAGGATTTTTGATAGCGAATTTTCAGTTTCCGATGATTCAAATATTATATATTATATTAGTGGCTTCGCAAGAACATATAGGCCTTTATTTGAGAATCCTCAAGTGTTGAGTAGGTAAACGGCGAACACACCAAATGGGATTGCTAACTTTGACACCCTGTATCTCTTGAACTAGACATTCTCGTACACTTTACTCAACGGAACTTTGAAGAGGAAGATTCCTAGTATAAAATATGCAAAACAGGCGGGGTCCTTTCATTATTTGCAGAAGATATTAGTGTACTGAGTGGGTTTAGGAGGTTGAGAAAAATACCACAGCAAGCTTTCGGGGAAGTAGAAGTGTTTAATGATTTATAGTAGAATAATATAAAATCTGTAAAGGACAAAAAATATTCTATATAAAACTATTCTGTTACAAAGTGTTATACCATTCTTACCTGTACCAAGCTAATCAGGGTTGATTCTATAAGATAGAATTTACTGAATCGCCTAAGGGCTACGAATTTCAATTAAACACTATAGATATCGTAAACAATTGTAATTTACTACGATGTAGCTTCCTCAAGCGATGTCGTGTGAAAGAGTCTCACAAGTGTTGAACAGAAAAACATATTAAGCAGTAATAGTTTTAAATTCCTGATATGATACCGGTAGTGTCATCTGTATAACATTGGTTGAATAAAATGATTTTGTAATTTATAGGAATCTATTGAATTTACTGAATAATAAAGAATAATAAATTTCAATACTGAAATACTATTTCAGTACATTAGGTTTTTTTTTTTTTTTTCAAATCAAAATGGTCTCTAATACAGAGAGACCTGAATTGGCTTTGACTGAAGTCATTAGCCATCATATACACTAAAATTTGACTAAATTAATTAAAGGAACCGTGCGATTATACATTGATCAGTGATCCACAAAACTAAACCCTTCCCATTGGCGAACAAGATTAGATGATGCAATTACTCAGAGGATAGACAGGGATACATAACGCCAAGGGGCTCGTCAAGGCGATTTTGATCTTCATACACATTCAGAATCAAGCCACGGATTGTAGGACAAAAATAAACACGAGGATAGGTAATACATAGGAATTAACACAAGTATTAGAATTTTAGATCAGCTGATCTTATATAATCATAAAGTTCTTTATACACGTTCAAGTTTTTCTGACACAATAAAAATTTAAATTATACGGTTGGTTAATTTTAATAATTTCCGTGATTTTTGAGTTCATTTCTACACACTGGTGACGAAAATTACTACAACCCAAGATTAGATGATCTAGGCTGCCGAACTCACCACAGCTACAAAAGGGTCATCCCTAAGACCATTACGATGTAAATAGGATGGACATAAAGCATGACCACTCCTTAAACGACAAAAATTCTAATAAATTCTCTTGAACCCCGACGTTTTTAAACCAAACTACTGATGGTGGAATGTTTTGGATATTCTTATAAAAGGCTCCTCTATCGTTTTGTTGATATTCACTGCACCATCTACCAACGACAATTCTTTTAGATATTGAAAAAGATCTGATGATGTGCATTTCGAAATTTGGACTCGATTCTTAGAAGCCAATTTCGCGGCTTGGTCCACTTTCTCATTGGCAATTATACCCACATGAGCTTTAACCCATATGAACCAGACGGAAATATTGTTTTGTTTAATTCGATTCAACGAAGAAAGAATTTTTTATGAATAAATGTGAAGGAGGCGTCATATTTCATATTTTTATTGAAAGGAGAGCACTTTGACTGTCTGAAAGAATGAGGAATTTTTTGTTGAAGACTGAACCAATTGTCCTCTATATATTCCAAAGCCATTGATATAGCATAGAGTTCACCGTTGAAAATGGAATATTTTTCACTTAAAGTTGAAGTTGAAGTTATATCTTTGACTGGGATGTAAATAGCTGCACCGACTGCTGAGAAGCATGTTTTGGAGGCATCAGTATATATGTGAAGAAAGGAAGAGAATCTTTTTCTATATACATCATAAAATCCGTTTTGACTGAAATAACATCGTAGTTAGGAATATACACATGTACTCCTATAAGGAAGAAACTATAGTCGATTGTAAAATGGGTAGCTTATTTTCCCGATTAAGTTCCTCTGAGTGTCGTAGTAATGCATTGTAGGCTGTTATATAAACATGATCTTTCTTGACAACCCAAAATTTGTGAGTCAAGGTTTTTAAAAAAAGTTCGTGGATGGAACATATGACTGAACTCGAAATTGACATCCTTTTAAGAAGAAACTTACTTGCTAGGATTTCACGGCGATGAGACAAAGGGAGTTCCTGAGATTCTGCCAACACCACGTCATTCGGGGTACTCTTAAGAAAGCCTATACACAATTTCAGACACTTCCTTTGCAGTACATCTAGACTCTGCAAGTTGCAGGAAGTAGCACTGCCATAAAGAAAACAACCATAATCAAAAACCGACCTAACAAAACTACGATAGAAAAGCAGAGCGATATTTTGATCTGCACCCCAATAATTGTGACAAACGTATCTTAAAATTTGAATTCGTTTTTCAGCTCGTTGTTTGACATAAGTAATGTGATCCCCAATTTAATTTTGTATCTAGATAAATACCTAAGAATTTCACAGATTTTTATGCTGAAAGGTATGATGGCCTATTCTGTAAGCATTGCGAAATTCAATGCGTTTTTGGTGAAAGAACACATTACCGTTTTGGAATCTGATAAAGATTGACCATGTGAATGTAGAAACGATGTAAATTCTGCCATTGCTACGGTGAGAAGTTGAAGACAGCCTGCTATACTCTGGTTAATACAGTACAGAGTTATATCATCAGCAAATTGTACCAACTTGATATTTGGATTACTGAAAATTTTTGCAATCTGTGAAAATAAATTATAAATAGAATAGGTGAAAGGATGCCACCTTGGGGAAGACCACGACTGGTGAACCTTGGACCTTCCAAAGTATTTTCAATTTTCAATAAAATTTTTCTATTTATATATAAATTAAAGATGAACTCAGCAAATCTAGGACTAATCCCTATTTCAATCATTTCTTGTTTCAGCACACCCAAACTAACATTGTCATAGGCACCCACAACATCGGCAAAGATGGACATTAAAATTTTTCCATCTGTATGAGTTAGATAAACATCATTAATGAATTGAATAAGACCGTCGGTTGTACACATTCCTCTTCGGAAGCCATATTGCGAGAGTGGAAATTTTCCATGGTGTTCCATCCACCATTCTAAACGAAATTTAAGCATTCTTTCAAACGTTTTCAGTAGGCAAGAACCTAAAGATATGGGCCGATACGAATCGGCCAAGGAAGGATTTTTGTTTGGCTTTAGAATAGGCACAATAATATATGTTTTCCAGTCTTCTGGAATATTTCCTGTTCTCAATATGTCGTTGAAAATATGAAGAAGTATGAATTTAGATCGAGAAGGTAAGTTATATAACATCGAATATTGAAAATTGTCAATACCAGGTGCCGTATTTGAATTCGATTTCAGAGATCTTTCTAGTTCATGAAAATCAAAAGGTTTATAAAAAAAATCTGAATCATTAGTTGGAGAGAGCTGTATCTCCTGATGAAATGTACAAGGAGGTGTTAATTTAGAAAAAAATTCTTGAGACCAATCCCCTTTAAAAATTGGTTGGCTTTGTGACTGAATATTTCGAATTTTTTTAATATTCCTCCATACTTCTTTGATTGGTGTGTTATTATTTAGAGTCGAACAAAATTTTTGCCACGCTTTTCTCTTTTCATTTTTATGGTGTGCCTGGCTATCGCTTCTTTATTTTTGAATGCTAAGAAATTTTCGAGAGTTGACGATTGTAAATATGATTGGAACGCAAGTTTTTATTTTTATGGCACTTTCACACAATTCATTCCACCAATATTTAGAAAAATTTTTGTTAATCGTTTCCTTATACTTGGGAATACTCATTTCGATAGCTTCGGACAAACTGTTTTTGAATTCTTCATAGCAGATATGCTCTGTATTTGTATATGTGTACTGATTCATTGTATCCGAAAACCTAACCCAATCTGCTTTACTTGTGTTAAAAATACGTGAACGGCGCCTAATTGATTTCTCCACACGTATTAACAAATCACACCTGATTCCAAAATGGTCAGACCCAAAAGTATCGCTCACCGTATACCAATTCAATAGGGCCTTATTGAGCCAGAACAAAAGTGATATCAACTGCGGACTTATTTTGACCAGGGGGAGTTAGTCTGGTAGGAGACCCGTCGTTCAGAATAAAAAATTGGTTTTGCTCAGACGCTGAAAGTAAGTGAACGCCCTCCTGACTATCATGAACAGAACCCCACGCCGAATGATGAACGTTGAAATCACCCCCAACAATGACTGACCCACTTAATAAACCGAAAAAACGATTCCATTCATTTTCTGGTATTTTGGATTTAGGGGGGTTGTAAATAGAAACAACCGATAATTTTGATCCATCAGATATTTTGATAGATACCCCGAGGCTCTCAACCCCATTAATAAGTGGAATGTCGATGTTCTCGCAAGCTATAGATTGTTTAATTAAAATTGCAATTCCACCAGAACAATTATTTCTGTCACTTCGGAAAATTCTATAGTTAGCTAATTTGAAATTAAGACTTGGTTTTAACCAAGTTTCGGAAATTAGACACACATCTATATCGTGTTGATATATAAAAATTCGAGAGATCCTTTATTCGATGATATTGACCGTGCATTCCACTGTAGAAACTTGATTTTATTGTCCATTGAAAATATTTTTCAATTTATGCATTATAACATCTTTATTCAAATTAGAAAATGTATTAAAAGAAGAACCACTGAAATCTCTTAAAAGTGACAGAACCACTTCAATTACAATGTTGATAATGGAGGAAACGTCCTCTGAATCTAGATTCAGAGGATTGGTGGCAATTTGAGAGGAACTATTAGATTCCTTGCCATTCAAACACACCCCATTCCCAGACGTAGATGGGATTGGTTTTATAATTTCTGCATGTTTTCTTTTGACCTCAATATTCGAATAATCGGGTAAAATTTTACGCTTAGTTTTCAGGAGAGCGGAATGTTTTTCGTTCCGAGAAGAATTGTTAAGGAAGGAAAATGTGTTTCATTTCGCGAAGAACTATTCAAAGGAGTTTCCACATGTGTAACTGAGGACAATTTATTTGCAAAACTATCTTCCACTGACTTGAGGGCATCCCTGTAAGATATATTTTCAAAGGCCATTTTTTCTTTAATTTTTTTTTGATTGGCGAAATAAGGGCAATTTTTATTATCATCGGATGAATGACTACCACCACAATGAACGCAGGTAATAACCTCCGCCTTACAGTCATTTTGAGAATGATTTTCCCACACTTGGGGCATCGAATAGCGCTTCTACACATATTTTCTACGTGTCCGAACCTAAGACATTTTTACATTGTATGACCCTCTGTATAAATGGAAACACTTCGCGAGTACAATTGAAAATAGCAACCCTGTCAGGTAAAGATTGACCCTTGAAGGTCACTAAAATGCTTGTAGTAGGAATAAATTTCGGAGACCCATCCTCAAAGATTTTTCTTGTCATTCTTTTAACCTCTAAAATTTTGAAGGAATTTCCTCCTACAGGTTCTATACAAGACTTAAGTTCGTTATCAGATATATCTAAATCAATCGCTTTCACCACCCCTTGCCTACGAATTATAAATTGAGGAATATATGCTTCAAGGTTATTTGAAACCAGAAACTCTGAGTTCAAAAATTTATTCGCAATTAAAAAAGACCTGAATGTTAACTTTATTCTGTTTCTTCCACTTTTTTCTATAGATAATATATTGTTAGAAATGTTTGCATCGTGTCTGAAAATAAGTTTTCCAATCGACATCGCGTGCAAATTCCCAATATTTTTATCGAGACTTTCGACAAAAACAATGAACGGGCCACAATCAGATAAATCATATCTGATAGACACCTTTTTTATAATCTTGTTATTATTAGGCGTCTTTGGACTAGAAATAAGTTGAGATTTTTCGTTCGATGATAGATCATTTTTATTTAATTCAATTGAAGAAGAAACAGAATCTTTATGGAACGGACTCACCGAATCAGAATCCACGTTTTGCATCGGAAAATCATCGCCAAATTCTTGCTCCTCTAGAATCATTTTAACAGCACCTGATATTATATCAGTATTTATAACACCTCCCCCTTTATCAGGGGGTTCCGAATTAGATGACATATTAAAAGATAATATGCCCGAAAACTACGAGATCAGTTAATGAAAGAATACGCGATATCGAAACCAAATTCGCAGAGATAAGATTAACATCCGTTCGACACGAAATCTGGAATGCAACTGAACGTAGATTAGAACACAGAATGTAAATATGAAATATGTGGATTCTTCATTATGCTGAAAAAAAAAAATATTACGATGCATTAAATATTCATTAAATTACGTTCACTTACCTTGGAATGATTATTTGAGGTTTCGTTAATTAAACATAAAAAATCTCACATTATAAACAATTCTTCTTCTTTTCTTCTTTTTATTGCCGTTGGTAGGCATTATCAACTTATCGACAGTACACCGTACACGTCAATGTCCGTCGTACGGGACGGATATTTGATCGTTTAGTGAGAGAATAGACGGGATATAAAAGGTCGTTTATATTCAGTCTCTTCTTTTCACGTACGTTTCCGGGTGTGATCCCCTTTAAAACTTCTTTTCCTTTGCCTTGACAAATAGTAAAACGGTTTCTCAATTAGAGTAAGGGAGGGTAACTGGCTCCACCCCCGTTTTCCGGTTTTTTTTTTCGAAAATGTTCGACGCGGGGACCCAATCTCGACACATGTAGGAATCATTCGGCGGTCGAATCATTTCTCCCGGTGACCCCGTTTAAGTAAGATGGTTAAAATAAGAACCAGTATTTTGACAGCTCGAGGTTTGTTAATTTCGCGAATTTCTGGCCGTCGGAGATTTTGGGAATAAGGAAAGTAGAACGAAAATTTGCGAAAGTCGGCCAATAGCCCTTCGTTCGATGAAAGATATTTCCGTTTTCTCGTGGTTTTATGAAAATCTAACTATTGCGGCGCAAAATGCGAAACTCGAGGCTGTTTCGTTTTGCGTGTCATCATGTCCTGTCGTATTCTCCTCCGTTATGTATCCTGTGGTAGTTACTCCTGCATACGTATTTGGCACAGAGGTTGTTCCTTTTGTATGTGCACTATTTTCAATGTTATTTAACCTATTGGTTGGTTTCCTAGGACATTCCTATTTCATGTGCGTGTCTTCATCACAAATCATACATGTTTTTATATGATTCATGTATGTCACTAAGGTTCTCCAATCGTCAATTGTAACAAAGGATGGTACATTTTTAACATGACTAATTTCACTGTTCTAACCCCACTTTCTACAGGAAACATATCTTCATGGCCGGAACATTTTTCTCTAATAATTTCTTTCACAATTCCACATTTTTCCAGCTCTCCTTTCATCCAATAATCATGAAATTCAGCAGGTACTTGAAATATTCTTATGAATGTTTCATGTACATCTTCACTTACGGAAATAACGTATTCAATTCCATCCTCATCTTGAAACCAAAGTTCTTCAATTTCGAATTTTTTAATTGCCAATTTAACTAAATTTTGCGAGATAAGTTTTATGTAAATTTTGTACTTCACGTTGTCAAATTGGATTGCATTCACTTGTTCGTTGGAAAATTTGAATTTTTTCAAATCCTTTTATGTATCGCGAGGGGGATTGGTTTCCTTCTCACAAATTTAAAATCTAGGATAATCGTATTTTCCGTTGAAAATACATCGTTTTCAGAACAATAACTCGATTTTTATGTTTGAACAGAATAATTCATATAAGTCTTCTGAAATTAAAAGAAGTTATTTCAACGGATATAGAACGAACTCATTCTCACAATTATTATGAGTTGCTTACATCGATATTCGTGTAAAATGAACTCTCTAATTCTCGGGTGACGAAATGGTGCGAAATCTCAGCGATATTTTCAACTACCGTCCTCCTGTTAGTTTCAGCAGATTCGGCAATCTAGTGGGTAGAATTGAACATTGGTTTCCAAATAAACTCAATGTCGGATTGTTCAGAAAAAGTTGTGGTTCAGTAGAAATAAAAAATTTCGAATTTGGTTGTGTAGATCCGGAGCTTTTTAAGCATAAATTTCTGAAGAAATTATATCAGATGTACAACCCTCTTAATGAAAATCATGGAATTTATAGGATATAGGAACATTATACTGTTTCAAAGATAATTTAACGTCTTATTCGTATTACAAAAATGAAGAGTGTTCTTTACGAAATGAGACATGCTGTTCCTAGTTGAAATTCTAAAAATTACCACACTGTATAATAATTGGTTTATAGCAAATGTGGTCAAAAGTACTTCAAAATATCAATATATGGAAATTATGCAATTTCATTGAAAAATTGAAAGAATGATTTGCCACACATTTTTGGACCCCGTATAGTCCAAAATAATTTTTAATTGTAACCCGTAATGAACTGGTGGGAGCTTCAAAATATCTGGAAATTACGTTGTAACAAAGAGAGACCATCCTGTAAATAATAGTTCCTCCTTCTCTGCAATATGTTACCGTCGAATAAATGGATTTTTAATGTCAATTCCACAAGTGTTCCGTTGCACTGAACGATGAAATCATCCATTCAGAGTGAATCATGTACCAAAAAACCGCCAGCTACGCACGGAAATAAGGAAATAAAGTCAGTCTATTACGGGATCGTGCGGGAAACGTTTGTTGAGTAAATTCGTCGCGAATTAGAAAACGGCGCTGAGAGTGATTATTTGTGTTGTGTAGTGTGTGGATTTCCCAGCTGACAAAAGTTGGTGGCACGATGGTAATTTCTAGTACTTGTAGTCTCGGTAAGTTTTGGAAATGAAAATATAAATTCAATTGAAAGATTTGTCTGTACGTTACAATATTTGTCGATGTTCTTCAGTCATAGAATGCAACTTTCATGAAATATCAATCAATACTAATAAATTAATTATACGAATACGAATAACAAATCGAGTTCTCGAAAAATATAATTTTGTTATAGGAAATCTAACTGCAAAAACTATAAATTAAATAAAAATATCATTTGATGCATGCGCATGAGGTTTTCCAGTCGCTTAAGATAGGCGAACATAATTAATTGCAATAAATTTGTTACGTTAGTTCGAACACCTGAACCAGCGACAGAATGCAATATTCAAAAAATATAAGCAACTAGCTAGACAATTGGAGCTAGCTGTTTTGCTTGTTCACATTAGTTTTATGAGGTAAAGGATATTTGGGATATTAAACATTTTTTCTGTTACCAAATTGCTCACAGTTTGAAATGATATAAACAAGGTGATCCAAAGAAAGAACTTTTTAAATATCTTCTCTTCCGAAAGGTAACTGTAATATTTTCAGATAAGAGTTACTACTTCGGATATCATCAAAAGCTTTCTACTTTATATATTCGTAAGATCTCTAGTTTTTCTGTTCGTTTCGTTCTACTAAAATGGTCATACCGATAATTGAATAAGATATAACAGATGACATAAAAAGCATTTTATGAATATAGATGATTCCTTGAGACTCTTAACAACTCTCTTCAATATACAGTGTGTTTCGCTACATAACGGACATGGTGTAACCAGAGGTATAACAAATCAAGGGCTCTTTCATGCTATATTCCAATTTCTTTTTCGGTCTTCCTTCACGATATACAGGGTGAATTTTCGATCCAAAACAAAAAAATCCAAAAAATACAAGATCGGGTTCGTAATCATTATATTCTCAACCCACTCTAGAACAACCACTCTACTTATTGTTCAGAGAAATTTCAATAATGATTCCAGAATGGTGACGTATCAGAATCATGTTCGGTGATTCTAGAAGTTTTTTTTCATAAGCAGTTTCGATAGTTCATTATTGTGCCTCTCTAAAATTCTGAAAAAACCAGAACTGGATCTCCTATTTCATCGATCCCCAATTTTTAGCTAACCTTATATTAGTTACTTCCATTATCCGAATCGAATATTCGTTTTTAAAATGAAAACAATGATATTCTGCTGAAAGCAGTGTCACAAAGGACATTCAATAACAGAAAAAAAATTTTCAAATGAAAAACCTTACTTTCGTGAAATTAATTAATTAAGTACTTGTTGGATACACTAATATAAAAATGAAAAATTTTAATTGTTCTTGGATTTCAGTAGTAAATCAATATGCAGGTGAAACAGATTTACAACAAATTCTCAAGATGATTTTCATTCGAAGCGATGCATTTTCTTGCTTGATGAGTAAAATTTGTTAAAGTTCTCTTATTGAATTTCCATCATATACAGTGAGATAATCCTGCATTTCACGAGGCCCGCACGCACATCGAGTCGGTTCTTTCGACGAGAAATGTAAGCCAGTGTTGCCACGATTTATCTCACGTCAGAGGTTTGAGTACCTATCGTTGAAAATGAAATAGCAAAGGATAAAATGTATTACTGAAGTGAAACCTATAGGTAAGCACTCCTAATCAGGGGCGTAACTTCTCGGTAGCGGTGCTTGATTATCTCAATAAACAGATACATATTTTGAGTTCATTTGGACAGGTTAGTGCGGTATAGCAAAAGATGTTTTCAAAATCTAAAGAGTTTCCAAAGTATTTATAAGATATTCGAATCTGACCTCACATTTCAGTAATTCAATAAAGTTTAACATGACAGATGAAATTGAGGGAAAATATTTCCCCTTGTTCGGCATAAATTTTTTGACAATCTGAGTGCAGGATCTGTGCGCTCCAGAATTTTTTGTAAGCTAGAACCTTTACTATTTAGCTCATATAACAGGGTAATAAATTGAGAATTGTACACTGTACAAAATTTTCTTTTCATTCAATCTTCAATGGATATCGATCGTTATAATACAATTTGTGAAATTGCATAGACTGAGCAGTTTTCCACAATCCAATAGAAATTAAAGCTTTTATTGAATTATTATACTCATTGCTATTACATGATTTTCAATGTTCTATGGTTCTGAAAGCTACATCTCCTTTTTAATCGACTTCAACAATAATTAACAAAAGGAGGTGGCTGACGTGAGTCAGTAGAGATACTGACTCCCACGCCGAGGACCCGGGTGCAAATCCCAGGTAAGATATAGTCTTAGTATGAATGTTGGTGTGTTTTCCCAGAGTCGGGAACATAACCGATAGGTTGAGTCTATAACCTCCGAAGCCAGATAACTTATAATCCTAAGAGGTGGCAGTTATCATTGCATGGTCTTAGTGAGTGGTTCGCAGACCACTACCACTGTAGGTTTATAAAACAAACAGAAGGTTCATAAAACAAACAAAAAGGGGGAGGATCTCCATTTGTGGAAGTTTTTTTGCATAACAAGTTGGGGTAAAAATTGAGCAGCAACCTTTCTGTCTGTATTGACATAAAAATAGTAGGAATTCTTGTTAAAGCCCTTTGTATTGTCTGGGAAGATGCCTACCGCAGCTAGAGGATAAACATCAAGTGAAAATTTCGACTCATCCACTGCAATCTGTTCAAAAAAGTGGCTCAACAATGTCAATATACTTTTTACGTGACTTCTATAATAACCGAGATATCGAATAACTCAAAGAATCACTGAAGTTGAAAAAATCCTCAACTCTCTAGTGTCAATAAATAGTAACAGAGATGCCGTAAGTGGCTCCCAAAATTGGATAAGCTTTATAGTGTGGGTTTTCACTGTCGAGAAAAACCATTTGGTTCACGTTATTCAGGATAGGTTGGTAGGTCTGAAACGATTGTAGAATTTCCGAAATTCCATTTACTGTCGGTATCTTAGATGTCATGATGTATATAACTCAAGAAATTCCCTTATCGAATGTAGATATAGGTGCTCTTAAATTTTAGTAGAGCGTAGGATTTCTTCGTACAACGGTTTTTAATTCTGTGTAATTAACCATATGCTCTTTGAAATGTATGCCAAATCAATGTGAACTTTTGCCTTCCGAAACAATACGTAATACAATATTTTAGGTATTCTTATCGCGGTTATCAAAAACAAAATATTCGACTTTTCGTTATACAAAGGAACATATAATAATATAATATATGATAGTGCTTAGACCTGAGAATACAAATACATTTTTTTGCTGTGTAAACGATAATCCGTTAAAGATAGTTAATGAACCGTGTACGTAAATAAGTATGAGAGAGAAAGAGAGAAAAGGCAGGAGAGTAAATTGTAGGAAACAAATGAGAATCAATAGATATAAAACTCATTTAGCGGGCTAATCGGAGCAGCTGTCCATCGTTACAAAGGGACGTTATAATTCTAGGAAAGTTGTCTGTCTATACGACCAGCGGCGTCTCGTTCCATCAATTAAGCTGTATACATCATGTAAATGTTTGCAATAAAAAAATTGTTTTTACTGAGTTTCTATTAAGGTTTATACGATTAGTACTTATAACTGAATAAATGTTTTTAAAAACTTTGTCAATCCGGAGCAATCGTTGAAACGGTTGATCCGATTTCTATGGGAGTTTCACTGAAAAGTAACCAATGATAATTTCAGAGTATTGAAAATAGTTTCGGGCTATGTACGACAATTACATATATGAAGTCCGATTTACTGAACCGATTTTGATTACACTTTTACTTACATTCTCTTTCCAAAATGATATTGAAATTGACCTTCTCGGATATTTTATGACATGAAAACAACCGTCACAATAATAATTATAAAATAAACTAATATAGATTTGTCGTCAACTTTTTACAATATATTTTTTTTTTTTGATATTTTTGTAAGACAAGAGGATAGGGCTATTGGTCTGCAATTAGCACCTACGTTAGGAGACTTTCCTGGTTTACATATGCGGATTATTACTGTTTTTCATTATTTGTGGGATATCTGGTTGAGAGATTTGATTGTTAAATAATTCTAGAAGTGTCATTTTAGTATTTAGGGGGGCTCTTTGATCTTGGAATACGTAATACCGTCCATTCCTGCTGGTGTTTCTTTTTTTTTCCTTATATTGTTGTGGAGTTCGTAGAGGGATATTGGAGGAAATGAGTGAGGGTCTGGAACATCGTAGGTTTTGGTTGGGAGGGGGATATATGTAATTACAGCTTTGAATTTTTTAATGTCCTGCCATAAATTTTTGGAATTTTGAAATCGCAAGTTTTCAACAAATTTTGAAAAGGATTCGTTTTTTTGATCTAATTAGTAATTTTGTCTGTGCTTGTATTTTTTTTGTCTCTATGTAATTGTTCTTATTGTAGTTGTTTGTTAATTAGCGAAATGCAGCACTCCTCTTTTTCACTGCTCGAGTTAATTCCTCACTCCACCAGTATATTTTTAAGCCTGTTTTTTTAATATTGTTTTTTTTTGGAATTGAGAGGTTTGCCGATAATATTATAATTTTATGAAAGTCCTGAAGGTTATTAGGGTTTTTCTGAAGTTAGTTGTTGTGTAATAGATTCTTTGTATTCTATCCAATTTGCTTTAGCTATATTGTACCTGATTAACGGGCTTGTATTATTTGGGTGAGTGAGATTTCGAAAGTTCCTGTAATTGATTAGAATAGGGAAATGATCACTATACCCTGGGCCATCCAATACTGACCATCGAATATCTATTGAGATATCCGGAGATGATATAGAGAGATCAGGGGCACTTTTATGTTCTCCTGGACGGGTGATTCTTGTATGAGAACCATCATTTAGTAAGAAATACTCACTGAAGGTTATGAACTCTGCCATGGATCTTCCACTACTGTTTGAAGTTCCAGATCCCCAAATGGGGTTCTGTGCATTAAAGTCACCACATCATATCTTCAAGTGTGTCTACATTTAAGTTTGTATCTGGGGGATAGTAAAAATTCACTACTAATAGTTCCTCTATTCTAACTGCTTGTATTTGAATTTTTTGAGGTAATTCTAGATAACCAAAATGTATCTGATTAAAATCAATACTTTTGTGTATGAGGGAAGCAAGGCCTCCCCCTTTAGAATCTCTGTCTTGTCTAATTATATTGTAGTCTTTTATTTTAAAATTAATGTTCTCCTTTAAAAATGTTTCTGATAATAAAACAACAGGGGGTGTCTTTCGTTGATTAATATTTTCAAGTTTTCTAAGTTTGTTTTAACTGATCTAATGTTTTTACAAGATTTTTTTAAATGTTTGTTTTTTGTTTTGTGTTTCAGCTAATGCTATACTTTCATTTAACAGAATGACCAAACTCTTTGCATTTTCTATTATATCTTTTAAATTATTTTCACCTCTATTGGGAGATGAGGTGGTGCTAAGGCTAATGAGAATATCTGAATGACGAAAATCTGAATTATAAGAACCTATTACTTGTTCTTCATGGGTTTTTTTTATCATAGCCTTGCTTCTGAGGCAGGCATCTTTTTTTACTATGTTTGTGTATGATGTTTGTGAAGTGTTTGAAGTATTTGTCAGTTGAGTCAGTGTTCTTCTATTGTTAACATTTATTACAGAACCTATTGTATTATTGGCTACGGTTTTTACTCCTGTGTGCGGGATAATGGGCTAACATAATCTTTTTTTACTATTTTAACTGCTTCGAAGTATCAAATATTCTCTTATGCTATTATTTCGTTTATTTTTTCTTGTCGAGTAATATATATATATATATATATATATATATATATATATATATATATATATATATATATATATATATATATATATATATATATATATATATATATATATATATTACGTTGAATTTAATAAGTAATTTTTACTTTTTCCACGAAAGTTCGATAGTTAACTGAGTTCTTTATTTCCTGGTAGGTTGGTGAAAGTCTCCCCTTTTCCGTCAATATATGTGTGATATAGGCTGTAAGCTGTTCTTGTATGATAATGGTGGATTTCATTGTTGCATATGAGATTGGTACTTGATTTCATAAAGTTGTGTTTTATTTTATAAGCCAATTTTACACTTTCTAATATTTACATTTTTTTAGAGACAACACTCTTTTATAGTTCTATAGACGGAGTTTCATAAGTTAGGTCATTAGAGACAACACTCTTTTATAGTTCTATAGACGGAGTTTCATAAGTTAGGTCATATATGTATTTGATAGGCCTGTTTTGTATCCTTTCGATCCTCTTCATATTTTATCACTTATATTTACCCAAATGGTAATTAGATAGGATAAACGAAACTGGACATGGGCACTGTATCAAACATTTCTGCTCTCTGTTGACAAATAACAGTTAACGCGTTTTATTGCTCCAATTAGAGAACGTAAAGATCCTATCACAGAGTCGATATGGTTCGACCAAGTGAGGTTATTATCGATAATAAAACTGAAGTATTTATACGACTCCATTCTCTTCAGCGGCTTGTTTTTTATGTTGATTTTGATGTGATGATTTTTTTGTTTTTTGGTTCAAACACATAAACACATTTTTGTTTTCATTTAAAATTAGACCGTTTGCGTTCAACCACTCATTAAATGTAGTCAAGTCTCTATTAACTAGGTTATTTAGTTCTTCTACGTCGTGTCCAGAATAGATCAGTGCCGTGTCGTCACAAAACATATACAGGGTTAGGTTAGATTTCCAAAAGTACCGGAACGGTTAATGATCTCAGTTTTTTACCGAGCGATTTTTTTGAAAAAAATCCTACATTGCTTAACATAAAGAATTCAGTGTTGATATTTTGTGCTCTCTAGTGTTTCCGGTGTAGCCGGAAATGACCAAAAATTGTCAATTTCAAATGTAACACCCTATATGTTTATTTATTTTTAGGTTCAGAGAAAAAAAGTTTTTCAGAAACAAAGAAACAATCAACAAAAAACATTTCCTTTCAATGTCGAGTTCATATGAAATTAAAATAATAAAAATTATATCACCTAAATCAAATCAACGGGACAGGTTGACAAATAATTTTTTTAAAGTATTTGTTGAAGTTTAGATTTTGCACTTCAATTCCTAATAATGGTATTCAAGCTCAGTGAAGCAGAACGAATCGAGGTTTTGATGATGTGTGGACATGGTAACAGACAACGATCTTACCAAGAGGTTCGCAGTCTGTTCAATAGTGTTCACCCAGATCCATCAAATTAGTAAATCTACAGTATGCAAAACTATTCAGCGATATTAAGCAACTCGACAAGAAGTGAAAGATATTTCCAGAGCAGGACACCCTAAGTCTGCCACTGACGAAAAACAAAGTTGGAAATTTTACTGGCGTGAGCGATATTTGGAATTATTAAGAAATGAAAGTGTGCCAGCTTTCTTTCCAAATTTGAATAATCCGTTAACCTCAGTTGATATTGTATGGTCCAACATGATGGAGCTCCCTTACACTTTGCGGAAGATGTTCGAAATTATCTGGATGAAGTTTTTCCAGAAAGATGGATCGGTAGAAGAGGTCTTATCGAGTGCCCCCTGCGGTCACCTGAGCTATCGCCTCTGGACTTCTTTTTATGGGGCCACTTGAAATACCGAGTTTATTGAGAACGACCTGCCAATCTATATGAGTTAAGGCGTTCTATTTGATACCCCCACAATTTCTGCAAAATTCTTTTAGAAATTCCAGTTGATTATTGTCAAGAGGTGAATGGAACCCATTTTCAATACTGATTTAGGTTATGATAATTATTGTCATTTTGATTTTTTTATGAACACGACATTGGAGGAAAAGCATCTTTGTTGATTGTTTCTAAGGAAATTTGTTCCTCTGAATCTAAAAATAAATAAACATATAGGGTGTTATATTTGAAATTCTCATGTTGTGGTCATTTCCGGCTACACCGGTAACACTATTGAGCACAAAATATTAACACTGAATTATTTTTGCTTTACAATGTAGGAATACCAATTTGCAAAAACATCGTTCGAGAAATAACTGAGATGATTAGCCGTTCCGGTACTTTTGCCTAACCCTGTATATCTTTCCGTTCAGCTTTGCAAGTCTAATGCTCTCAATATACAGCAGGATAGTAAGGGACCCAAAACGGAGCCCTGCAGAACACCCACATCCGATCTCTGGCACAAGCTTTTGATGCCTTCCAACTCCGTACACTGTTCCCTATTTTCCGAAAAAGATTTCAGCAGTTGCAATATACTACCCTGGATTCCAGCCAATTTGAGTTTTCTCAAGAGTATACAGTGCACTACAGTGTAGAATACCTTTTGTAGGTCTATGAAAACCACAATGACATGTTTTTCATCTTCGAGTTTATGACAGATGTTTTGTATAAAATCCAGCACAGCACTCTCTATAGAACATCTCTCCTGGAATCCTTACTGACATTCAGATATATCTAGGTACTTCGATAATCGTTTATTCATTACTTTCTCGATCATTTCGGATAATATAGATGTCATTGATGTAGGTCTTTAATTTCTTGGATCATGCTTCCACCCTCCCTTGTATATTGACATTATTTTTGACTTCTTGAAACCTTCGGGGAATTCTCTAGTTTTCAGAGCGTGGTTTACCTTATCCAAAAGTGTGATTTTGATCGTTTAATATGTTTGCTTTATATCTCTAACGCTCAGACCATCTACTTCAGCAGAGGCCGAGTTCCTTAATGAATTCATAATCGAGTCCATTTCCTTCAAGTCTGTTTTATACAATAATATCCATTTATCGTTATGGATCTCTTCAAACTTTGTATTATCTATGTTGATATTTGAATGTAGTGGCAATAGTTGCATAATTGTTATAATGGTGTTATATCATCCGCTTCTGAAATGAGTTTGTGATTTATATATCTATATTCTGCTTCTTTATTATACTTCTTGGTTTGTTCTTTTAGTTTATCGAAGTTGGCCTCGTACTCTTTGTTTCTCAAATATTTTTTCATTTTGCAATAGACTTTATCTCTTCTTATCATGATATTTTGAGTCTTCGTATTGTACCACTCATTGTCATATTTCATAACTAGACGTTTCTGAGAAGTGCATATTTTTTTAAGACATCTCCAAAACAGATGCCAGGTGACTAAAGTTGTCTACTGGTTTGATATTTTGGATTAGCTCTTTATTCATTTTTGCATAGTCGGTTTTCGTTATGAGCTCGTCTGTTTTGTTCATGGGTTGATGATTATTCAATTCAACTTCCACAATCTACATTTTGTGGTCTGAAACGGTGACATTTTCGGCTTTAACGGAACAGTCTACATATTTCGCCGTAATCACCTGATCTATGATACTTCCTTCTCGACGTTCTAGATTTCTTGTTATTTTGTTTTTGTTCTGTTGTTTGTAGGAGTTCATTTCTATGATGTCACAGTAATTTTTTATGTGTATGTTTCTGTTTTATAGAATGTTCAAATTTATATCGCCTACTATCATTGTTTGTTTCTCTCGTTCCAACAAGCCACTAAATCATTGCAAATACGTGTGTAGATCATTTTTAGGTGCTCTATATACACTGAAAATATTATAGTAGTAGTCCGTAAAATTAATGCCTAAGACTTCACAGTTGTTCAACTTTGGGATTTCGAGTGATTCAAATGAGATGATATTCTCAATGTTGAGAAGTTGCTTCTCCTCCCCAGTTGAACACGTCGTTGTATTCGTGAATATTGAAGTAATCTGTCTCATCTGTGTATAACCAAGTTTCAGTTCGAATTACTAAATCTGGGCTATTGTGAATGTTGAGTTAAACTAAGAGGTTGTCGAATTTGAATATTGTCTTTATCGATCTGATTTTGAGGTAGAGTACTTTGTTCATTCAGTTTTTTTTTATCCATGCAAATATGTAATGATGTTCCTTTTTGAAATCACGAGCTATTTTGAAAGGGCTTTGAATTTCATTTGTAAGGTCATGATTGATATGAACAACGCTATTTCCTTGTAGGCCTATTTCCTGCGATTTGATCTTCACCTCCTTCTTAGTTTGCATGAGAGGATCCTTCTTCTCAATTGATTTAAATTTAACTCTCAGAACCTTGTTCGACTAAGGCATTGTTAAACTTGTAAAGTCTGCTTCAGTAATATTCACAGAAATCTTTTTACCTATATCGATCACAACTTTTTTCATTTGATATTCGCTTTGTATAACTCTTACGTTGATCAATCCGTCGATTATGACATTGTTTTCTATTTAATTCTGATCCGTTTTAAATTTTTTTCCATAGGTTTATCAACCCTCTTTTTCATGTCTCTTTGCTCTTCTCTCATTTCCTCAAGCTCTTTTTTCAAACGCGAATTTTCTTTTTCTTGTTTTTCGAATCAATGTTGTGTTAGTCTTTTCCATCAGTTCCAGTTTTTTCATTAAATCACTCAAGGTGAACTTCACCTTTTTTTCCTTACCCTTTTTCATTCCAATAGGTCGGTACTAATGGACTGGTCGACTGTGTAAGACAAAAACCGAAAAAGTTATGAACAAGAAAATAGAGGTTGACGCATAAAACATTATTACCGTGTATATTTATTTCAAAAATTTGGCACATCTAGAGATTTCCTCTTCTTGTATCTTACTGTTTATGGAACGGATCGTTTTCAAATGCTTCTTTCCGTAGGGTTTTATCTCAGTATTTTTAATTATTTCGGTAATTTTATGCTCATGAAGAATAAAATTTTCAATGACTTTTTGGTGTACTTGGATATTTAGTTCTCCCTGTACGCCCATCAGTTCTTTGTTATCTTGAAATTGTTATTGTTGGGTACGGGTAGAACTGAATATTCAGTTAGTATTCAGCACTTAAAAACTAACCGAAGGGTCGAAACCGATCGTGTTTTAACAAATAAACGTGGAAAACTTTCGAAATTGTTTTTCGTCTTTCATATTCCGAAATGGATTTCCATAAAATAAATATGTCATCAATATCATTAATAAGTTTTATATTATTATTGTCATAATTGTTGAGAGAAATATAACGAACTTCAGTCGTAAATAAACAAGTTGTCGAAGAGTTTTTGAAGAATTTCCTCGTTTAAATTTAAAATTAAATGCTTACGTCTTTTCCAGACATAGGAGAGCGAATTGATTATCGATATTATAAGACATTCTGCGATGTTATGAAGAAACACTCCCGCTTTTCTCGCAATTTCAAATATAAGAGGTGTGAATACCAGTGAAGATTATTAGAAAATTAAGTATGAGCTATTGATAAGAAATTTAGTACAGCGATTCGCGGGCGCGATCCACAATCATTGTCATGATTCACGGGCACAACTTCAGTCGTAAATAATCAGATTTCCAAAGGGTTCGTAAAGAGTTCCTCCTTGAAATTCAAAATTAATTGCTTACGCTATCGCGTACAATGTCGATGCGGTATCCCGCTTTTTCCTAAGCTCCTCCCACGACATCTCAAGTCACTCCCACTTAATTCTACATCCCTCCCACTCAATTCTACACCCCTCCCACTTATTCATTAACCTCTCATACTTCCATCTAAGCACTTCCTACCGTGCGACCGTGAAACACCGCAACAAATACTGCTAGCGAAACGTGATTAGGAATCGCACTCGCGAAATGTGCCTGAATCGCGTCCGTGGATCACGAAGTATTTCCTATTCAGAATATGAGGGGAGAATTTGAGAAGATGAAGAACGTGCTTTCTATAAAAGATGTATGTACAGTGGTTTGCTGGTGCAATTCGTGGATCGCCACGAACATAACTTAATATATGCCTTCGCAAGCTTCCGTATAGCTAGCGAACCACTAGATGACGATTACTGATGTAGAACAATAAAACGAATGAAAAATACAAAATAATTATGACCATGACGGAAATTTTATGAAAGTTTCATTACTCGCGATAGGAGAACGCGATTCACGAGCGCGATTCATGGTCACCAAAGGTTTTTTCTTATTAGAGCTATAGAATTCTTCAAGGGTTATTCAGCTTAACTTTAATAAGTACGACAATGAATTACATTTTAACCTATGGCAATAGTGAACAATTTTTAAAATATATGTATTCACAAGTGTATATTACACTTACCTAAGAAATTGAAGGCAATTCTCAGACCTATGATATTAGGTTCAAACATTAAACACTTGATGTCCAGAGGTAAAAACAGCCCTATGTCTAACAATTTTCCGATAACATTGTTTCTTTCATTATGGTGAAGTGAACATAGGAACACTTTATGATTCAAAGTTTGAAACTTGTGTCCAAAATTACACATGGGACTGACTGTCTATGATATTTTTCGTAAATAAAGATTTATTCAAATCAATGTGTCGGAACAGCATCGGTTTATCATGACAATAAAACTCCTTTCTAGGTTCTCCCTAAAAAACCATGGAATTTTTTTCAGCTTTAAAAAAATTTTTGAAATAAAATTTTCCTTTATTTCCCGTTCTCAATTTAATATTTGAATTGGATGTTTCTACATATGCAGTATGCCTAAAAGTTTCTCTCAGATCTTGATAGGGAATGAGGTATTGTATGTCGTTGCTGGGTAGTTCAGTAGCTTTTTTTGCAAGTTGATCCACTTTTTCGTTTCCACTTATTCTCCTGTGTGATGGAATCCATACGAACTCTATTGTTGTTTTGAAAACATTGTTTTCAGAATGCTCAAAGAGCTTTTCTTTAATTTTCAAAATGTAGCAATTTTTATAAGAATTGAATCGAAAATTTTGCAGACTTTTCAACACACTTGGGGGATTAGTGAAAACGAAAAAGCTCTTTCATTTATTCTGTGTAGCAATTTCACAAGCATCTAGAATAGCGATACATTCTGCGGTGAAAATTGGCTGATACGAACCTGGAAATTTGTGTGTAAATAAATTATTTATTAATCTATCTAATCTATGATGACCTGATGAAACTTTTGTAGAATGTTAATATCGTAAAGGGGTCCACACCCCAAGTAATACCTGAAAGAAATTTAACAATATTCATGGACCTATTACATTTGACTAGCGTGTTTTTAATCTGTGTATTGTTGACATGCTGTAGTCAAAAGTAACACCCAAAAACTTTGCCGAGCATTTATACTCAAGGGTATCTTTTCCTATTCGGAGACTTAGATTTCCTATAACTATTTCTATTTTGAAAAAAGAACAAAAAGAATAAAAAAAAAGTTTGACACATCAACGTCCTAACGGATTTGTAACTCATTCTGTTTCGGTTCTTGATAATAGTTAACGCAGCTTTTTACGAACCGAACTTACAAGAGTGGCCAAAAAATATCTTGCTATATTCGCCAAATTTACAAATAAATTCTGTCAAAAAACAAATATCTGAAAATTGTTAGTGAAACAAAATATTTATTTCATCCAAATTTATTGTATCGCGTTCGCAGTCCCCTTCCGAAATAATACAATTACGCCAACGAACAATCCGATCAATAAAACATATTTCAATGTTTTTTCACCAACCTTAATCGAATGAATATTAAGGTGTGATTTCCTAGCGACGGCCGGAGTTCGCGGCCCGTCGCTAGGCTTCTGGCAGTAACGGCCTACCGGTACGTTCGCGTGTTCTGTTTGAGTCGGACGGTCGCTACGATTTGGGTAGTCGTTTCTTCTTTCCAGAAGTGAAAAGTGCTGTAAAAATGA
This sequence comes from Cryptolaemus montrouzieri, assembly GCA_013387265.2. NCBI lineage: Eukaryota > Metazoa > Arthropoda > Insecta > Coleoptera > Coccinellidae > Cryptolaemus > Cryptolaemus montrouzieri. Next base: position 47,132 of record JABFTP020000083.1, on the reverse strand, counting down.
CTGTAGAAACCGTGGCTGCAATGCTTTCATTAGAATATATTTGAAAACAACGTATTATATAGATCCAGAACAGACGAAGGATACTATAAAATACTTATTGAAAGCCACACACCAATAGGGTAAAAATCCTCATTTCTCAAGTGGAGAGGTTAGCTTTAACTTTAAGCTGAAAAACATTTTTATACATAGGCAAATTTTGTAATAAATTAAAATAACATAGGTAATTTGGAACATTTACAATTATCGATGTAAAGTATATACATAACTATTATCATAAGGTGCAGGAGGTGCTACCACAATTCTTTGACTATCGGAAGATTCTTGGAGATTCGTATCAAGAGTTAATATTTGTAATTTTTGTTGTGATATTAAATAGGGCGGTAGCTTCTTTAATGTCAGAGCGATGACTAATCGCATGAGCTCATTAGAACGTTCTTCCAAATTATGAAGCATTTTAACTTTTGCTGAAGTAGTATTTGGAGTAGCACTTCGGGAATAAGTCTACGAGCAAAATAGAATTTGGTTTCATCCTCTTACCATGAAAATTAGCGAATTCGGCAGGTGAGACTCCGATTCAATTTGTTAACTTGTTACATGGTTGTGTCTAAAATGCGTTCGAAAGATTGTTGAGAAGGTTTTCTATGAATGATGTATTGGCTTCATTGTGTAAAAAGATTAAGGAAGTATCTCTGGTTTTGTTAAATGCAATTCTAAGAACTTTATTTCAGAATTTTTGGATTTTTGAAACGTTATATTTCCTGGTGCGTTTCCATACAGTGGAGGCATACAAAATAATAGGTTTGACTATTCGATTATATGATTTTATTTTCAAGTTTTTATTAAGGTGACTGTTGCGTCTTAATAGAGGAAGAAGTGAACTAAAAGTGCCATTGGCTTTGTTTTGAACTTTGTGAATGTTGATTTTTCATCAAGAGTTGGGTCTAAATATTTGATGGTTTCTTTTTCTTCAATTTGTCGATTATAAAATGTGACATTATTTGATGCAATTTTGGTTTTATTAGTTGAGAAATGAGTGAGAGAAGTTTTATCACTGATAATTTTGATTTTCAATTTTTGGGAGTATAATTCTAATATGTTGATGTGTTCTTGTAAGTAAACATTGCCCTTGTTAAGGGATCAAGATTCTGCCGAAATTGCAGTGTCGTCGGCGAACAGTGAAAAAGTTGTAGTTTTGGATTTAGGAATATCGTTGATAAAATAAAGGAATAAAGCTGGAGATAAAAGTCCTTCTTGAGGTACTTCCCCTGAAATTTGATGTTTTGATAAAAGATGTTTGCCTATTTTGACCTGGGAGGTCCTGTTTGAAAGATATAATAGAATAATTTAGATGAGATAATTTGAAATATTGAAGTTTATTAATTAATTAATTAGTTGTTTTCTTTCCCTTGCTGGTAATTTCCTGTTGATTTTTTCCCTTGTTGTCTTTCCCCCCTTGGATGTCTGTCCACTTTTAGATTTATTTATTTTACTCTGTTCCAGTGCCAAAGCATTTTTTTCGGAAATATCTGTTAAAATAGCCGATTTGCGAGTTTTTCGTGTCATTTTTTTGTTCTCGCAGCGGCTTTTGGATAAGGTCTAATAATCTCGGGGGAAAAGTAGTTTTCACTGGGCATTATATCTTTGCTTCAACCAGCGACTGGGTTAGTATAAGTGGAGATTTCGTGTTATGCCACGGTGGCATTCTCTACAGGCAACTGTAGAGGAGAAGGAGGAGGAGCTGAAGTGTCGGCCTCCATGTTTTGTGTTGTAATAGGGATATTTTCGATGTTTGAGTTAGTCGTTTTGTCTATTGGTCTGTCAGTAACAAAAGCCGACATGAAGTCATCATGCTGAAAAATATCTTTATTGAACGGTGCAATACTAGTCTTTTTAAATCCGTCGATAATGTTTGCTGGGTTCAATGCCGATGCTAAAGCATTATTCACTATCGATGGAATATCGTAAATGGTCATTGTTTTGCCAGGATTGTTTTTGAGCCAAGCATCTCGTTGACTGGCACAGTAATTTTTGAAGGGTCCACATACACCTACATCCAGAGGCTGCAGTTTATGTGAGCAATGTGGTGGGAAGGATAGCAATACCACATGGTTTTCTTTGGCTGTTTCGATGATCTGAATATCCAAGTGAGATGTATGATTGTCTAATAATAGGAATACAGGGTCGGCTGCAGAAGGTTTTACATTATCTATGAAATGTTTTATAAATATTCTGAATTCCAGCCTAGTCATCCAGCCACTTGAGTTTCCTGCCCCAATACAGCATGGAGGTCCATCGCGAACAAAATATTCGCTATATTCAATTCGGGGAAAGATATACATGGTACTGAGTTTCCCACTGCATTTGCTGCTGCGCAGAGAGTTACGAGAGTTCCTCTCTCTGCTGATGTAATTGAACCAACTTGCTCAAACCCTTTAGGAGCCAAAATTTTTCTGGGTTTCTGTACAGTTGTCACACCTGTCTCGTCTACATTCCATATGCGAGACAAAGGAAATTTGAATCCATCTAATACGTCAGCCAATTTAGAAAAGAAATTACTAACAATCGTTTTGTTAAATGATGTGGCTCTGCTCAAGCTAGTTGCCTCTGGTGATCTTATAGATAACGACGTATTGCGTTTGAGAAATGCTGTCAGCCAATCAACTCATGCTTCTTTATTGTCAAGCCATGATTGCGGTGTTACAATGTTGTTACAAATGCCAGTTTTCTGACATCCTTTGGCGTCAATCCATAATAAATTTGGCTGCATTTCATTTAATAGCTCATCAAAATTGCCTCTCGTTCAATACTAAATACTTGTCTATTCTTCTGATATCCCATTGTGAGTGATTCCATAGATATGCCCCTTTATTTTGCTTCTTTTCTTTCCTTTAAAAATCTTGTAAGCGACATATGACACAATCCAAAGTCTTTTGCGATGCCATGAATTTTTTTAGTTTTGTCCTCCTCCAAAATAGCAGCTTGTTGTTCGTAAACATCATTAGTTATTTTGTCCCGCTCTGTTTTTCTTTTATATGTCTTCATCCTACAATAAAAAATAAATAACTACATAACATAAATTATTTCATATCAGCAGCAGGTAGTGACAAATCACAACCTTCCCCGAACAAATGTAACTTTTAGCCCCGACGCTAAAAATGACCGTTAAAGGTTACGTAGTGAAAACATAAATGAATGTAGCTGTATAATGGCAGTTTCATCACAAAACGAAAGAATTAGTGCGTAAATTATATAACAGAGACGTACCTTCTTTTATATTATTTCGGTTGTAGACCAATTTTACTAAAAAATGAAAATTTTACTAACCTGCAATTTTAATGGCAGCACGTCCGTGCTCCTCACACAAAGACAGTAGCGCCCACAGAACAGACCCAAATGAGAAATACAAACTCAGTGCTTCGGCATGGTAAACAATATGGCCGCCTCTGCATAGAAACTACCGCCACAGGTGCCATTATGGGAAACTAAACCGAAAGGCGCCTTATTTGAATTCTAGATTTTCCACAATCAAATTGAATTGAATTGAAATGGGGTATTTGAACTAGTCTAATCGATTTAGATTATTTCTGCCTCAATTAGACTGTTCAAAATTTGAGAAAATAATGAATATTTTTTCACAATAACACTTTTATTTTAAAATAAAAAAATTTCTTAAACAATATATACAGAAAACATTTCCAAAAATAAAATAAATTCTTAACACATGTAAATCAAAATATAAATCACAGAAAAACAGGTACATTCTAACATTCGAAATAAAATAGAAATTCTGAAATATTGTTGTCTTCCATTGCTACCATTGGTCCCTAGTTGGGGTAAACTGCCTTCACGGCCATCTTCATGGCAGCTACCCCATACTGCTTCTGAAAAAAGAAAAAACAGAGTACTAACTGTCTCAAGAAGTTTTTATATAAATGAATTTGAGATCACTCAAAATTGTTGAATATGGTGAAAATAGTGTATGAATGTATGAGTGTAAAAGATGCAGGGGGGAAAATAAATAATATCACAGACTAGGAAACATGTGTAGTACCACCGATTGTATAAGATCAATGGTAAATAAATAACACACACATAGTAGGGTGTAGATAACCCGCTCTTTAAAATACCAATAAACAGCTATAATTGAACCCAACAAGGATTGCTATCCTATTTGTTTCTGAACCTTTTGGATTTGCTTTCAGTCCAGAAGTAACAGTTTCCTTTTTTTTATCCTTAATGAATTTAAAAATTAAAAGACGAGTAGCCCTTTCAAAAATTTCATCTTTAACTGAATGTAACTGACAAAAATCGAATTGAGAAAAATGAGACTTATAAATATCTTTGAATCTCAAAGCAAGATTTTCCTGATGCCCTGACTATTCAGGAAAAAGTAAAGTCTATTATGAATGTCTTCTAAGAATTGAGAAACTTTTACTGAAGGATAAGTTAACTTAGATTTATTATCACAAAACTCCTTGAATGTAATAAAGGTATGTTGTTGTTGGGGCACTTCATAAAAAGTTCTTCCTTACATACATGACATTCTGGGACTGTAATTTTTCGCAAAAGGTATCCTGCCACATAATAGGTAGCGTAATTGTCTGTTATAGGAGTTGGTAGATTTCCAAAGATCTCATTATATTCTTCAGGAACAGAAGGTTCTGAATCCGCAGAATCAGTGAGTATATTCTGCGAGTTAGTCTGCAAAAAAAAAGACAAATCATTCAAATTCTCACAGTCATCTTTTTTACAATTTCCATTAATTATGGGGGATGTTAAGCCATTTATGACAGAAGTTTTTAAAGCAGCAATAAACTGGTGGCAAGTAGGGTTTGTGTTCCCTACACCATGCTGTCTGATAATACAAAATAAATTTTCTAATGGATCCTGGTTGAAGGACCGTAATGAAAAATATTTGAACCCTACCTTCTGCAACCGATGCCAAAGATATATAATGGATCTAATAGTTATCTGCCAGCCCTTAATGAAGTGGAATTGATTTGTGACATCTTTATTATTTCTCTTGTCAATCAGTTTCCAATTTCGTAGTTCCAACAACATCTTGGACCAATATTCAATATGAGGTGAGTCTCGTTTTAAAACACCCTTCAGAGGTTTACCTTCAGGTACAGAGAAGCTGTATCCATTCAAAGAGTCAAATAATGAGTCAACTTTGTGAACGAATTCAGCTGTGTGTACAGCTTCAGATGGTAAATTCCCTGAAGCAACCCATGTTTCAATACACGCTGCTACAGAATAACTGAGTTGAGCTGCTGCGACTTTAACTTTCATTTTCATGCGACTGTCCTTAAAATTGAAATAGTCATTACTTAGTTTTGGTAGCATCTTGAACGTGCGTTTCTGTTGGTCTAAATTGAAAGCGGATTCTATGTGATCAAAGTTAGCCATTTTATTCTCACTATACTGACAGAAGCATCGAAGCAGAGAATTGCGGGTGTTTTTCATTAAATGAGGTACGTCAAAATTATGCAAACAGGCTGACCCTTTACTCTAAAATAGAAAGTAGCATCACCTTGGTTGCTTTCCTCTGATAATGCCGTAAGGGCTGCTCTATTTGTAGAGCCTTGATCACAGACAGTCGCAACAACTTTCAGGTCAATCTGTAGCAGGTGTTCAATGACAAAATTACGAGCTTTTAAGGCATAAAGTGGAAACTGTTTTCGAAGTGAAATAATATGCAATAGCCTGTTTCCAATTCTTTCTAATGCCTCTAACCAAAAACACCAATGCGTGGTCTGCAACTTTTCACTTCTACCTAAGTGACCAAGATCTTCATAACCAGAAATATGCCCTTTATGGGGTTCATAATGGAGACCACTTGATAAAGATATTTCATCAAGAAGCAAAACACAGTGGCGATCAAGTTCATGCATTTTTCCAACTTGAACTTTGAGCTGATCCATCATTGTTCTATTGATCCCTGTTTCAAATGAAATTTTGACAGCACTTGTTTTAGAGTTGTTATAGACGGCAATTGGAAAAATTCATTAAATAACGATACAATCTGGGGCTACGTTTATACATTGACAAAGAAAAGTTTTATCTTGAACAGTCCACCGCTTTCCTGGGAACCCCTTTCTACATTTCTAAGTTGGGAATTGATGAATTCTTTGGTGACATTATTGAGATTTTCCTGAATAAAATCAAATCTACTCTCATCACATGCCTGTTTTAATATTTTGATTGTATCTCGTTTGTGTTTCAACATTTGCCTTAATTTGGAAAGTTTAGTTAGTGTTGTTCTATGAACTCTATACATAATTTCTTCTGATGGAGATAAAGTTTTTTCGTCAGACCAGCTGAACAAAGAATACCTTTAGTTCCAATCCAGTTTGAGTTTTGGTCAATAACATTTGCAGATGAAAGGGTTGAAGGATCATCGCCGCTAAAATTGTTCGATTTTTCATTTGCATCATCTAGTAAAAAGTAAAATCATCAGGAGATTATCAGTCAAATTTTGTTCATTATTAGTGCATAGATACTTCTCGATGATTTTATCAATATCAGGGCTGTCATTGCTTATTTCATCATCTTGACTACTTACTTCTTGAATTGGTTCAACATATGAGTGATCTTCCAAAATACTTGGAATTGAACAGGATGGTTCATTAAGAGATGCTGTTACAGTTGAAGATTGAGGCAAAGATGGTAAACTGCCAATATATGTGTGATCTCCCATAACTACAGAAACCGAAGAGGATTTAATCAGATATGGCATATTAACAATGTTTGAAGGGTGCCCTATGTTAGAAATCGGACAAGATGGTTCATTGGGAGTCTCTGGCAAAGATGATCTGCCACCAACATTCAGTGGTCATTTGATAATAAATGATATTGCTCGTTGAGAGGTCCTGACCAAGAAGAAATACTGCCTACATTTGACTGATCCTCTTTATTATAAGAACAGGATGGTCCATTATTCAAAATAGGAAGAGATGGACTAACGCCATGGTTTAATCTTTTTCGATTTGCATTAACAAAGTCGTCTTCTTTGAAGTGATCACTACATAAGAAAAAGTTAGTAGTGTCGACAGTTTCACTTATAGAATAAAACTCTTTCCACTTCAAACAAGTTGATGGATCTTGTCGAGGAAAACATGGAAACTGATATTTTTAGCTCGGAAGACGTACTTGTTGGAGCATGTGGGAAATTTACAGCGATATTTAATCCCAAACGAAGTCATCCTGACAAATTCGAAAGTTGAGAACCTAAAGAAAATTAATATAATTCAAATCAACTTATCTTTTCAGAGCTCAAAAAAAGGCTTCCTCGGCTACTTTTCTTTCCTCGCCATTCACAGGGGTCCTCTTGTATGGTTTCGTCGTATCCCGCCGCATGCCAAAGGGGTGAACCTCAAAATTAAGAAGAAAACCGATAAGAATTGAATATAATCCAATTTAGGTACCGTAGAATCAATCAAAGCTCAAGCTGCACAAAGTATCGGCTAAAACTTCACAAATTCGATTTACTTACCATAAACTTTCCAAATTACTAGATTTGATTCCAAGACATCAGCAAACACCTGAAAAGAAAATGATTTTGGAAGCACAAACCGCAAGAATAAAAGGGTTTAGCGGGAAACTGAAAACATTTTGACATTGACAAATGACAATTTATTTATCGGCGATTGAAGTTTAATCGACCGAGTTCAACACTTGACGTGATTAAATTAGTGCCATCTATATCTATTATGGGGAACTAGATAGATAGGTGAGGGGTTGTGAGGGGGTGTTGACTGTTTTGGTCGGTTACTCGACCTTCTTACTGTTCTGTGGTAGCGCCACTGGCTCTCGTGGCGTGCTAGCCCGCGGTGGCGTGAGTATTTGTCTCTTTCTAACGCCAGTATAGCGTTCTCTGTTTCGCCAGCATTGCCACTGTAACTACCTACCCCTGACACTACCAGCCCCAGTCTCCCCTACAATAACTTGCGTATTATATACGAAGAAATTCACTATTTCATTTCCATCGGAGCTACTCACATCGTTAAATTCCATATGATTCGGAAGGTCAAAATTATTTAATTTAGTGTTGATATGTCTCCAAAAACTCTGCGGGTTCGAATGGATATTTCTTTCAATTCTACGCATCTAACTATTGTACAGAGTGTTCGATAGTAGCTGACAATCCAAACGAAGTTTACTCAATACATTATAATCTGAAGGATCTCTGGTTTTCTTGAACCGGCAATGTGCTTTTTTCTTCTTAATCACAAGCTTAATTAACTCACCATTGAACCAGGGAGAGTACTTCATAGGATTGACAGCCTTAGTCGGTTCAAACATCTTCATCGTCATGAAATGACCAATCATAGGTAGAAGAGAACTCGTTAAGAGCTACATAATCACAACGATTGAAATCAAAACGTTGTTCACCAAAATCTGATAAAGTTGCACGATTAGGCAAACATAACAGAACATGGAATGGAAGGGCAGCATGGTGAACACTGTCCGGTTGTAATAAGTCAGTGGCACGCGAAACATTAACACTTGAGTCATTTGTGAAAACCAAAGTCCAAAAATACGCCACGACTATTTCGAATATTACAAACTTGAGAAAGATTTGCAACCTCGGCCGAATCACTGGAAACTGATGCGCAACTACCAGCATTACATAATGGAAAAACACCATTAGTCCACTTCGCAAGGGAGGAATTATAGTCACCGCACAAATACACATCGAGATCTGGATATCGCAATGAAATTTTCTGAATTGCAAGTCCATGACAGAGATATGCTTGTTCATCAGAACTAGGCAGTAGATAGGATCCACCCACGATGAACTTCTTGGAATCTGCTGTTACCAATAAAAAGAGGTGTTCGACATTTGAGGGTTCATGATTGATTATCTCTGCCTTGAGTGAGGACCTATCCAGTATCATAACTCCACCACCCCTAGTTCTCATGTGAGTAGCAAAACTGATTCTATTCTTCCTGAATTTGTTAGTGCATATCTCAGCATCATAAAAATTTTCATTCAGGCAGGTCTCACTGATAATCAAAATATCGTATATGCAACTCTCCAAATACTGGTTTAAATTCTGTAACGTAGTTCTTATACCACCCATATTTTGATGATAAATCGTGAAGGGGATGTAACTAGTTTTTTTGTCTACCTTGTTGATTCTGATTCTTAACAATTGTGGGTATTCCCTTGAGAAATCTAATGGTCAAGTTATCTTCACCAGACAGTTGACGCCGTTTCAATTCACTCCTAATATTAGAGAAGTATTTTCTCTGTTTACTTGTCTGATCAGCACACAACGATATTCTATTATTAGTAGACGAACCGATGATTATTGACTTATGCTTTAGTACATTTAAAACAGCTTCAGGATTTTTAAAGATAACCTTTGTTGGGCGATTTGATGATCCCTTTCTTCCCAAGCGTACAACTTTATCAACGTCACCTGCGTCAACTCCGGCCAAAGATACAAATTTCACCACTTTGTCAATATCATAACGAATACGTTCCTCCAGTTCTCATTCAAGTTGAAAATTAAAGGGTTTTTGGATCTTGACATTCTGTCATTTAATTCAGTAATAAATTCTTAAGAGGTAATATCCTTATTCTTCAATACCACCAATTCCTTCTTAACTGCATTGAGCTCCGATGTAAGCGATTCGTTGATTTTAACCTGTTTATCAAATCGTCTCAGAAGGCGACCATACATTTTCGCCATACCATTATATTTTCCAGAGTAATTTTGGAATTATCCAAATTAACTGACCCATCTTCAGGTGCCTTTGAAACATAATACCCACGACAAGGATTGTACCGCCACTGCACCTCACCCTCCTTCACTCCGCCGAATTCATCCTTTCCAATACCCGTACAATCTTAATGATACCATAATTCGCAGTCTTGACACTATTTTGAAACCCCTTCTGTCGAGTTTCTCCTTACAAATTCCACATACCAAGGACATATTGCTCACAGTGGCAACTCCGCGCAGGTTGACTGAGATGAAAGGTCGGTAAAGAGGGACAGCAGACAGTATCACGGGGAAAGGCTATGTGTGTACTACACACAAACGCACAAATAGGGATGCACACTGTGAGCGAAATATCGATACCTGGTATCATTCGATACATTTTCATGAAGTATCGATACCTTGCGATATATGCTGGGAAAGTATCGATACTTCAAAATATCGAGTATCGAATCAATGTAAACAAAAATATCAAGGTTCAAGGTCAAGTCAAACGTCAAAGGAAACTAACTTTTCTGAACCGCCATACATAACCAATATTTCTCATCTTAACTTAAATGATTAAATTTATGACTTTATGAGTGATGAAAATGATTGATTGACTGAACTGTACGATATAATAGGACATGAGATTAGGATAACTTTATAATTTAATCACTAATTTTATTCGCATAACCTCAAATTTGGATAATAAAATCCTTTTATTTAGAAAATAAATACAAAAATTCAAACTTGTTAACAACTTATGATTATGGAATAGAAAGCTTATCAGTTCATTTATTAAACACTTAACCTAATCACTAATCTATTTAACTCCAACAACAAACAACAACAGAAATATCAAAATACAAAAGAATCCAGAATTCTTACTAACTAACTAACCTAATTATTAATTTATTACACTCAAGGTACAAAATCAAAGGAAAAAATCTTCTTCAGAAATGGAGTTCAGGAATAATAATTTGGATAAGCGTTTTCCACTCAACCGGTTCCGTTGTTGAGTTACTGTAGCACCAGCCTTTGAAAACAATCTTTCCGATGAAACGGACGTTGCTACCACACAAAAATATTTTTGCGCCTCTGCATATAGGCCAGGAAAAACTGTTTTCATCTCTTCCCATGTTTCCAAAGGATCCGATTTCAAGTTCGTACAAGGATTTGATAAATATAGTGATAATTCATCTTTTGATGAATCATCCGAATTGCTTTTTCCCGGTTTGTGTGCAAGCACTTTATGGTAACTCCAAAAATCATATTCTGGATTTTCAGCATTATCTGAGCTGGAAGAACTCGCATTGTCACTGATTTGTTCATTGTCTCGTAGAGAGCCCCTTAGTGCCATTATTGCATGTGCTGCCGCCTGGGGATCTGTGAAATGAATATTTTTGAACCTTGGATCAAGGAGAGTAGCTAATGCAATAATGGTCACTTTTTCTATTTTACCAAATCTTTTTTTCAATTCAGCTAATACCGCTAATTTTAAATTTCTTGATATTTCGGTGTCAGGTGAAATTTTGTCATACTGATTCATTATGCAATTCACCATTGGAATTATTTTTGAAATTGTTACATAATTGTCGGAAGAAACTTCCTTGTCATAAATTCTAGTGGGCGGAGGATCTTAATTAATTCTTCGATCACCAACATATCAACAGCTGTTGGCATGGGAGGAGCCCTTGGTTTCGTTAATAATATCCTACTCACAAAACTCGATAATTCCACAAATCTTTCTAGCATATGAAAGGTAGAATTCCATCGTGTTTTTATATCTAATATCATTTTTTTTAATTTTCCCTCTGCTATTTCTGAGTTCAACTGAGCTTGCCTTAATTCATCGCTGGCAACTACACTATTTTTTATATACTTGACCACTTCACGTACCTTATCTATAACTGAACTATCAAAGTGTTCTGGTTTCATTGCATTCTCTGCTACTAGATTTAAAGTATGTGCAAAGCAAGGAATGTGCTTACTTCTCCCAACACTTCGGCCCACTGCATTGACCACATTAGCACCATTATCAGTGACGACTGCTACGACTGACTCAGTTTTAATGTTCCATTCTTCCATAAGAGAATTCAGTTGCTCTGAAATATAATCTCCTGTATGTCTTTCAGTCAACTGATATGTACCAATGTTGCAGGACTTTAATTTATGAGACTCAGGCTCAATGAAATGCACTGTGATTCCTAGAAAACTACGAGTTGACATCATTTCGGACCATATGTCGAACGTAATGGACAAATGTTTTATGTTCGCTAATTTTGATTTGAAAGCAGCTGATACAAACTCATACTTTTCTTCCATTTTTCTTTTAATTGTTTCTCTGCTAGGAACTTGATACAACGGAGCAGCTTTTTTCATGAGATATCGGAATCCCCTACCTTCAACAGCAGCAAATGGTCGATTATCTGCACATACGTAATAAACCACTGCATTCGTAAGGTTAGTGTGTTGAGTACCTCCATCTAAAAAGAAATTAAGCAAACTTCAATGAAACTATTCAAATATATATTATCAATTTCTTGGAACAGAGGAAAAAAACTTACGTGTGAAGGAACTCATTGTATTGAACATAGTGGATATTTGTGGTTGCTGAGGTGTGGTTTTCACATTGATTTTCGAGGATTGTTTGCTTAATGTATACTCAGTTCTTCTTGGAGTGGACGTTTGCTCGATAACTGATGAAGAGGTTTCGGTTTCACTGATTTCACATACCATAGATATAGAATCATCGTCATCGTCAGCATCGTCTTGTGATTGTGAAACTGTTGTCGGTATCGTGTGTGGGACAGTTCTGTTAGACATACCACTTGTGCTAGCAGTGCTAGCACTGCTACTGCTAGCTGTTGCAGCTGCAGCTTGTCCTGTTCGTCCCATTTGGACCCTTGGTCTTTGTGCTGGTGCTGGTGCATTAGGTTCTGTTATTTCTATTCCATGAACCTTAAGATGTTTCTTCATGTTTGTAGTATTTCCACTTGTTTTCAAAGATTTCGAACATGACTTACAGGATGCTGTGTTTTTGTCGATTTTCTTGAAATAAATCCAGATTTTGATTTTGGGAGGAGACATAATGTGGATAATTGTTGAAATGTGTGTTGAAACAAACTAAATGAAGAATGATAATGAATCAGAATAGCAGAATATCGAAAAGAGAAAACCACTCAAACGCAAACCAAACGTCGAAACGCCAAACAGAAAACAGAACAAAGATAAAGAACAAAGAACAAAACGAGTAAAAGTAAAACGACTGGTGACAACTAACAAGTGACAATGGCAACTGACAATCGTGACATTCGTGACAGCACTGACAGATGACAGACCACAGAGTGAAAATACCACAGAAAATACAGCGATTGTAAAGACGAGCTCAACAGAATAAGAAGAACACAGAATATTTTACATTTCTGTGATGAATTATAAGAATAATACACCGTGAACAACGCCAATTGACGACAGAAGGAAATCACCTTTCACAGTTTACGCCTGCGCAAAGTTAAAACGCGCATTTTACTAATCGATACCTTGATATACCGATATTTGTGTCGAAGTATCGATACCTATGAAGTATCGTAACCAAAGTATCGAGGTTTCGATACCACCGATATTTCTGAAAGTATCGATACTTCGAAAAGTATCGAGGTATCGTATGCATCCCTACGCACAAAAACCAGCGACAATGTTTCCAGATAAGGTGTACTCATCACAACTTATTTTTTATTCGCATTTAAAACACAAAGAAATTGTAATAAGATTACATGAATGTTCACCAAACTAACCATACAACTGAGAAAACTGTTACGTTAACTTTGGGCACGACCAACCATCACTTATTGAGCCAAAATTCAGAAATTAAATTTATTTATTACGGTCGAGAATAATGATTTTGTAGGAGCCACCAAGAACACGTGCGTATATTGACGATAATCACAATCTATCTGCTTGATTGGCGACATAGATACCATTTTTCAGCGTCCCACTCAATTCAGGTGTACCACTAATGACAACATCATTTTCATTGAACACGCGACACATGTTTATCAAAAATTGTAATGTAATCCTTTTCTGCTATTTTTGAAACAGATAAAAGATTTGTAGTTAATGAAGAAACATGAAGCACATTTTTCACACTTTTAGAAACAATTTCACCTTCACCAATAAATTTTAATTTAATGTCACCGATGCCTGAGAAGTAACTTTATAATCATTTGCAACTGTTGTTTCTTGAATTCAGTTATAAGAGAAAAATCTATCATCCATTCTTGATTTGGAGACATAAGATTTGTAGCGCCTGAATCGAATACCGAAACCGTGTTATTCACTGAGGAGCTCTACAAAGCAGTAGTTAATGAGGCAGTTTCTTTTTTAACTAAGCAACTCTTGCTACCTTCAGAATTATTCCTGTCTACTCTACACATAATGGGACGTTGAAGTCTCCAATAATGATCAATTGTTCATCCAGGGAAATACCCAATGAAGATAGGGCGTCGAAAAACAAGAAGGTAGATTTTAAGACATGTTGCATTCACCGAGCAAGTCCAGTGATACACCATTTATTATTCGTCTTGCGTTTCTTACTTCTGACTTCAGACCATTCACCATCGCCCGAAGTCTTTTCATTAATATTTTTATTCACTTTACTTCTTTTTTTCTTTTCTCTTCTTTTCAATGAGCTTGACTTCTGAGGTCATTTACTCAGTCCATCATTTTGTTTCACTCTACGTTGTTTAAATTTTAGCGTTTCTTTGTTACTTGGGTAAGAATAAAGGATTTCTTAGATGGAATTAGGCTAAAACAAACACAAGGAGAATATAAGAGTTTTGTAACATATATAATGTTAGAAGGATATCAGATTGAGGTAAAAAGAATATCTTGTTATTTGTAATAATTTGATAGGAGAAGCTGCTAAGAAATTAATTATCATTTTGACCACCAACAGGTCATCTGGGAATATTACATCATATAAGTTTATTGGAAACCCATGAAACTTGTTTAATTTCAGTAAATTTTCTAAAAATTTCTTGCAATTTTGAGCATGCAAAGAAAATGTGGTTCAGATGACCTATCTTCCCACTTTTTTCACACAGTTTTCCGACTCCCTTACTTTTATTCTGTATAGGTGACACGGAGATAAACAGTGAATTGATCTCATTCTGCACAGAGTGGTGATATATTTTCCGGTCAATTCCATGTTGGGAAATTATGGTATATGAAACAAGTTATCATTAGCCCTCATACTTGATAAGATTTTCCCTTCGCTCTTCCTATAAGTGTCAATTCCTCTTTCCATTTTTCCCATAATTTTATTTTAAAAGTAGGCCAAAATTCTTTTGTTACCTTTTGTTTCCGATGTTATTTCTAAGGACGTTCCCACTTTAGCGAGGTAATCTGCTTGGTCGTTACCAAAGATATTCGTGTATTCAGGAATCCATAATAACTTAATTATAAACTCCTGGTTTTTTGAGGTTTAACTTGTCTCTATCTTCAATACATATATGATCATTATCAGTTTGGATTTTCCAATTTGTGATTTTTTCTAATCAGACAATATTAAACATTTTCTAAAATTGTTTTCCGAAATCGTATTAATGCCCCTACTGATCGTCAACAACTCAGCAGAAAAAATGGAGAAGTAGTCGGCGATCCTTTCCGAGTACTTAATTTTTTTTGAGCAGTATAAGCCTATTCCTAATTTTCGGTTTTCATTTTTCGAGGCGTCGGTATAGACCCTGCTGCTAGATTCGAAGCATGGTGGATCCACACTTGAAAACATATTTTCCATATCTTTTAGAACTTGTAAAACTTCCACTATAGCAGGGGCATTCCTAATTTTATATTTCCGGGCTTCTATAAAAAATTGTGGGAGCAAATTTTTGTTTTCTTCTGAATACTCTGTATGCGGCTTATGTTCCGTTTGGAGATCTATGAACGTTTTGAAACTTCGTAATGGTTGCTTCACTCTTTTATGCTCTTTCAGAATGATCTGGTCTTTGGCGCGACCGCGACGTAATCGACGATTATTTTGAAGAAGGACATCAATACATTTCCTTAATTTATCGATTTGTTTTTGTTTCGCAGCTAATTTACGTTTGAATTGAAAAATTCCGCGGGAGGAACATGAAGAATCTAAGTTAGCCGTAGAGGAAAAATATATCGAAAGTGGATTTCTGTGTTCGTCAGAAAATAGTTTTCCAGTATTTTCAGCCTCACAGGGATACGTAATTAGGTTTTTGTATTTATCAGAATCAGCGCCGAAATCCATAAAATCGAGGTCCAGAGTTGGCACTGACGTTTCGAATGATCAGTGAAACACGAATCCGCAAAGTGTATGCTACTAATTCTTTTGTACCTGATGTCTTTACGCGGAACAAATGAAATTAAATCCCGCCGATCGATTGCCCGAGGCCAATCACCTTGTCGTGTCGTGAGTCCAACGGAAATCTGAAAAATGAAACATTTGAAACCCCCCCACGGCGATATTTATTTTCACAATATTCCACTGAATACTTATACACGATTGCTTAGGTGTTATTGGATTTTTTTACCATCGCCATTACTGGGACAGCTCTTTCAGTAAATTCAGTAACGAAAATTTTTAATCGACAGCGACCCTATATAAAATAAACCTGCTCTAGGCAAAATCAATCAAATAGAAACAAACATTTACCCAAACGTAAGACCAAATAAAACTTTTAAAAAGTGACATCCCCCTTCTCAATATACATCCTACCCGTTGAAATTTAGATGGAAAATCCAGAAGACACATGATAATTTCATTGGTTCGATTCAATTGCATATGAATGCTAAGGTTTTCGGTAAACAACCAAAGAACATTAATTTATTAATAAATTAATAAATCAAAATATACAGGGTCATTGACAGAAATTATTCATAATTTTATGATCAGAGTGTCGATAATTCAAATTAAGATCTTGCAGTAGATTTAACGAAATATAGTCAAATATATTATCAATCAAGCAGCAGTCAAAAATTTAAAAGAATACAGTTAAATTTTTTACTTATGGAAAATAGGATACTGAATATTGTGAATCGAAGTACATAACAAATGATGCATGAGAATAAAATAATGTCTAAAATTGCACGTAATGAAAATTCGATAAAATTATTCACAAATATTCAAACTTCCTCCCATCATTTTCTCAACAGTTCTCAATTCGGAAACATAATCTTTGATCGTTACTTTTTTCAGCATGTTAGGATCTAACTTTACAAAAGATCTGCGAACTCTACATTCCAAAGCTCTCCAGGTATTCAACAACTTCACTCTCGTACGTTACTTTTCAGAAGAATTTCAATGTTGAGGGAATTGACGTATTTTTTTACTACAAATGTATGTTGTGATTTCGGAAATTCGAGCATAGATGATCCAACGATAATCGTAGGATTGCAGGATATGTCCCGACTACTATTTTTTCAGTTCCTATTCTAACAATACTTTGTTCTCCTTCCATTCCATTCTTGGTGAAATTGATTTATTTCCAAATTGAGACAAAAACATGGAAAATTTGATAGGAAATATCTTGATTTAAAAAGAATTCAACAATCAATTATTTCCTCACATCTTGAAACTCAAATGGTTTTCTTCGAAACAATCCAGAGGGGGCTACCGAAAACCTTGAAGGAGAAAAGTCTCATTCAACCACTATTACTAAGACTTAAAGGTTTGTTTGTTTGTTATACCTTTAACGTGCTCTATTTCCGCCTTTTGGCCTATGACACGCCGGGGAATTCTGTCATCTCACTAACCCAGGAATTTTGCCGAACCCTTCTCGTCTCGAAGGAAGGGATCTTTAATGTCCAACACATCTCTGTTAGACAGGACCGACGGCTTTACATCTCCTCCGAAAGATGGATATTTAAGCGATTCCCAGAATCCGAAAAATCGCACCGACTTTGTGGGGTAAAGGTGATTGGATGTTTCCACCAGCCATAAAGAATCTTGAGAGGAAATGAATTGTATATTCAAGACTGGGAACGAAAGGTATATTCCATTATTATTTACTATGGACACATATGTACTCGCCTACACTATATGTGGTCGTATTCGTTGTAATCTTAAGCATAAAATTGTATGAAAGCTCCAATCTATTTTTATAATAAACGATATGATGAAACGTGCATTTTCAGGTACGTAACTTTGAAATCTTAATGGCTTCGAATTATTCACAAAATTTTCCATTTTCGTATTCCATATAATATGAAATTTGAAAGGAAACATATATCTACGTTGAAGATTGCACTTCACTAATTTTCTCCATCTATAAAATAATTGATATTTTCTATCCATATTCAATCTGACAACACTGTGTGTTTAGTCTGACGCCTCTGGCGGTGCCCGAAAGGAGACACCAACAGCAGAGTTACGGACAACAATCATCGTTCGCCGGTCGCCGGTTTGGCGTGGTGACACAATAGATTGTAGAAAGAAAACAAACACAAAACACTCTCTGTTGTTCAAGTGGGCGAAATATTCGGCTTACCAAGATTAGGTTCAATACAGGGAATCATGGCCACAGTTTTTTAGGGTTAACCGTTTCGAAGGGTTGTTTTAATGAATAATTTTATGCATTTGAAGTAGTTTACAGTTCTGAAACTGAAATTATATCTTATGAGAAACTAGAAGATCACAGCACTCTCGTAGGTATTTAATAAATATTTCGATGGAAAGTTATTCATTGCATGTTACTTTCCCTATATCAAAATTATCTTGTAAATATTGTTTCAAATGCTATAAAAATTCCGATTTAGATTATTGGTGGTGTTTATCAACGATATAATGCTCCCATCATCGCCAGCATATTTGTTCTCAAGTAAGAAATATCCCATCTTAAGATTGCTATGAAAAAAGCCCGAAAATCTCAATTCTTCAAAAACACTGGTTGCTTTTGGTTGCAGGCTCTGTAGCTATAATAAAAGATATTCAAGTAATAGTTTTTCCCAGAAATCATATATTCTATGATGTTCTGGAGTTAGTCTACGAAGTTCGAATCATTTCAGAATGTATTTTTAATAATGAACGCAATATAGAATTTAAGTTTTTCGAAGATATACGAGTGTTCTTTAAATATGTAACCAAACATCTGGAGCTAATACTTTCAGTGAATTGAGGATAGAGAGTTCATATGAATATTAGTCTAGAAACTCTTTCATCAAAAATACGGGATATATATTAAAAAAATTGTTATATTTTGTGGAATGTGAAAAAATTTGGCAATGATAAATGAAGTCGCTACTTGTCTGATGATAAAAGAAAGCTCGAATTAGTTATAACGTTGAATAAACTAAGCGAAAGCTCGAATTAGTTATAACGTTGAATAAACTCTTCCATCTTAGACAGTGATATTTTTTACGTAGTAATATTCGCAATCCTCATAATGAAACTATTTTGAATTTTTAGAGTTGACTTCTAAAAATGTATTGTTATAATTTTCTCTATTTCTGTAATAAGAATCTAACTATTCACTAATAGTAATCTCTTCTATCCACTGTATAAGAAAAAGTACGCCCATGGATTATCATTCTCAGATAACTTTGATATTTTTAGCAGCCATCTGATAGTAGTAACTGAAAATAAAAAATTATAGTATTCTGTTTCATCAAGAGCCATCTATGGACCATCTATGAACCTCAGCTCAATCTTTCAATCCTGACCTAACCTAACCAGCCAGGATCGCGATTCTGGCTGGGGAATAAACTTCAATTTATTCTATGAGGTGCGTTGTCTTTCTTCTATATTTGTCTATGGTATATATTAATATACGGGACCTAGCGGAATTAACTATTGGATAAGGCGAAATTTATATAAATTAGGTGAAACTTGATGAAATCTAAGAATCTCCGTCCGCGTAAACGTATTGACATTTAAGTCACTCTCTAATCTCAGTATCCTTTAATTCTGCACTATGGAGACTATATCCTACGGGCTGGAACTCCAAGAGGAGGTTTTCAGTCGGTAAAAATCCGGCAATGGCCCCGTCCTCGGGGTGCAACGTTTCGAAGATTTTCCACCTCTTTGTCTAAAAAAAATTAAATCTAAGTATTTTATTTGTTACCAGAGAATCCGCCTAACATCCTGCCCTAGGACCATACCTTAGGGCCTTCAATTTGCAATTATGCTCGAATCTATAAGAGTTATTTTAATCCATATTTCAGTAATCTCAAGTTAAAGTGCAATACGAAATATAATATAACAAACACCCTGATCTATTCCTTAGCGGTAGTGTAATATTTTAATTTTTCGTACGATTTGTCGAACATTTCTTTCGTACAAATGTCTTCCAGAAAATTACAAACACAGCTAGAAGAAATCACTGCAAGCTGATTATTTAATCTGAAACTGATTCCTCCGAGAAGAAAGTAAGTCTGACAACCTTGGCCTGAATTTGTATGGTTCAATGTATATATATATATATATATATATATATATATATATATATAGGTATATATAACATATCACAACTCTTTTCATAAACTGGCTTTGAAAATGGAAATTGAAATTGTTGCGATATGCGCAGAAGAACTACGCATAAAATTACAGACATCAGTCAATTGTGATTGTATGATTGTAATGTTGAATAACGTTTTCATTAGTATGAATAGGAGTTTAGTCAATGAAATACATAAACGATGTGGTTTGGAATTTGGATTCTTTACCCAAAAACAATGTGTATTTTCCAAAAATATTTATTGTTCGAAGGATCAGGTAGCAATAGTAATTGACGAAAAGCAAAAATATTCCTACTTGAACGAAGTGAAATTACCGCCCAATAAAAAAATGATATGCAAAGGAAAATGCATAAAAAGAATATTAAAGCAGAATTGCGGCTGACGAACTCAATTTCAGAAATTCAAAGTGAATTTTAATTATTATTCAATAACTAATTTTAGTCTGTGTACATATGAAAGGTAGAGCAGGGGACCAAGTAACGAGCCTTGAACTACCCTACCCCTATTTTCAAAACTGCACACTCACTTTCATTATTATTCACCACTGTGAAGTGTTTTCGACCTTTTGAGTATGTTTTAATATCAAAGCACACCCCACGAAACCTCATTTTATAAAGATTATCAACGTACACACTATCGACTGACTTCTGCAAGTCAATGAATATAAGTAATTCATATTTATTCTGGTCTAATTCACAGGATATATATTCTATTAGGTCCATAACAGCTCCCAGGGTACTGCTGTTTTTTTTTAGTGTGCAAAATATACAGTGTGTTCCAATGAAAATTTGACCCCCCCTATAACTCCGAAATGAGTAACATTAGCGAAAAACACCAAGACACGTCGATTTTTGTTTCAAGGGGGAGCATTTTTCGAAATAATTCGAAACTTCTCAGATCAACCCCCTACCCCCAGCAACCCTAACTTTGAAATTCATCATAGGGAATAAGGGTCAAGTGGCACCTTACTGAAAAGGTTTGTCAATTCTCCACCTTGATTTGTCATTTTTAGAATTTTAAATTAACATACAGGGTGTCCCAACCAAGGGTGAAGTTGAATTCCTGGAAATCCCAAATACTAAATGAAATAGATTTATTTTGGCATAATGCAAGCGCAGGTTTATGCTCGGTCTAGAAAAACGACCTACACTTGTGAATTTGGAGTTGGTGCAATCAACCCCCTATTTCCAGCATCCCCAACTCAAAAATCATTCGATCGATAATAGGTCAAGTGGCACCTCGTTGGAAAGGTATTTCAATTTTCTCTTCGAATTTGGTATTTTCGAAATTCAGAATCATCATACAGGGTGTCCCGAAGCAGGAACATTGAAAATCCAAATAACTTTTTGAAACTGGTTCATTTCGGTATACGAGAACATGTTTGATCCGAGAATAGGACTTTCTTGTGTGGTTATAGAATTTTTGCAATCAACCCCTTCCATTCAGCATCCCCAACTTGAAAATCATACAAATAATTCAAGTGGCATATCTTCAGAAAGGTTTTTGAATTCCAGAATGATTAAAGCATTTCATTCAGTTCGGCTCTCCATACAGGATGTCGCTTTCGAAAAATTCAATATCGTCATTTGAAATTATCAACTAAAATTAATTCGAAACTGTTAAAAGTATTGGGGTACGATGTGTTGAGCATCAATTACGAAGAAATAAAGCTGATTTCTGCATTGAAAATGTTCACATTTTTTCATTTCCATCTGGCGTGCAGTCATCTGTTATTTCTCATTTTTGCAATGAAATATTATTATTATTCAGATCAGTTCCTCATTATTGTTGTTGTTCGTCAGTTGAAATTAATCTGAAAATGGTTTATTCCACTGAGGAAAGGGTCGAAATTGTATCGACGTATTTTCGAAATAACAGTTGTGCCAAAGAAACGGCAAGGATATTCGATAGGAACCATCCTGAAAGAGAAAGGAGTCAGTCACCAGTACGTTAAATATTTGGTTGACAAATTCCTAGCTACGGGTTCGGTGGCAAACCAAAAACATGAAGTGGCATGTCCTGTCAGAAATGAGGCAACGGAAGTGGCAGTAGTGGGTCATCTACAAATGGAGAATACTACTTCGATCAGAAAACTATCTCGTCTGACTGGTGTATCAGCTACAACTGTCCATAGAATCGTGAAACATCACAAATTTCACCCTACAAGGTAAAATTAGTGCATGAAATAAACGAAGATGATCCAGATCGTCGTTTACAGTTTTGTGAAAATCTAAGTGAAAACCTAAACGCTAATCCAAATTTTCTGAATAACATCTGTTTTTCTGATGAAAGCACCTTTATGCTCAGTGGTGAAGTGAATAGACATAATTGTCGATATTGGGACACACAGAATCCTCATTGGTTTAGAGAGGCCCACACGCAAAGGCCTCAGAAGTTGAACGTTTGGGCAGGAATTTTGGCAATCATCTAGTTGGGCCTTTCTTTATTGAGGGTAATCTGAATGGAAATGGCTACCTACAGTTGTTAGAGGAACACATACATCCTAGATTGACAGAAATTTTACAGAACGATCCAACTCTTTCTGAGGACGAAATGCGTTTTCAACAAGACGGTGCTCCTCCGCATTATGATGCTCGGGTGCGCCAATATTTAGACGAAAATTTCCCAGGAAGGTGGATTGGTAGAAGAGGACCTGTTGAGTGGCCAGCCAGGTCACCAGATTTAAATCCCTAGATTTTTTTTTGTGGGGCCATCTAAAATCTAAAGTTTATGCCACAAGACCAGAAAACCTGGAGGAGCTGCGGATGAGGATTATCACAGAATGCCGACTTTTGACTCCTGAAGTTTTCGCTAATGTGAGAAGAGAGTTCGAAAATCGTCTGTATAACTGTATGGAGGTGGGCGGAGGTCATTTTGAACAATTGTTGTAATAATCAAGTTAGTTTTTGTTTTCAATTGAATACAAGTTCAATAAATCTCGTTTTCCTGTTTAGATGAGCATCCAATCAGTTTCTCCATCATCCCTCATTCTGATCCTCACGCCAGAAAACCTCGATTGCCAAACTGAAACCAATGCCTCAGTGATTCAGAAAATAGAAAAATCTTTCTGGAACTTTGCCACTCAACCTGTAATCACTTGTATGATTTTTTGAGTTGGGGATGCTGAATGGAAGAGATTGATTGCAAAAATTCCATATTCACGCAAGAGAGTCTTATTCTCGAATCAAACATAAACATGTTCTCGTATTATACCGAAATGAACCAGTTTCAAAAAGTTATTTGGGTTTTCAGTGTTCCTGCTCCGGGACACCCTGTATGCTGATTCTGAATTTCGAAAATACCAAATTCGAAGAGAAAATTGAAATACCTTTCCAACGAGGTGCCACTTGACCTATTTTCGATCGAATGATTTTTGAGTTGGGGATGCTGGAAATAGGGGGTTGATTGCACCAACTCCAAATTCACAAGTGTAGGTCGTTTTTCTAGACCGAGCATAAACCTGCGCTTGCATTATGCCAAAATAAATCGATTTCATTTAGTATTTGGGATTTGCAGGAATTCAACTTTACCCTCGGTTGGGACACCCTGTATGTTAATTTAAAATTCTAAAAATGACAAATCAGAATGGAGAATTGACAGACCTTTACAGTAAGGTGCCACTCGACCCTTATTCCCTATGATGAATTTCGAAATTAGGGTTGCTGGGGGTAGGGGGTTGATCTGAGAAGTTTCGAATTATTTCGAAAAATGCTCCCCCTCGAAACAAAAATCGACGTGTCTTGGTGTTTTTCGCTAATGTTACTCATTTCGGAGTTATAGGGGGGGTCAAATTTTCGTTGGAACACACTGTATTATCATCTATATGTTCTTCCTTCAACTGTACTTTTCCTTGTCTTTTGATCTTGGTAGCTTACTTTATTCCTCTGTTAGAAAAATGATCATTCAGTGAGTGTGAGATCACTTTTTCGTTTGATATTGTTTAATAATAAAAAACAAGTACTGTGTTTTAAGGAATTTCACTTAATAATTGCGATTCGTAACGCGTTTCACTACACCGTAGCTTCTTCAGACGAATGAAGAAGCTACGGTGTAGTGAAACGCGTTACGAATCGCAATTATTAAGTAAAATTCCTTAAAACACAGTACTTGTTTTTTATTATTGATAATGGAATTTTACCAAGTAAAAGCCTCCCAAATTCAAATGATATTGTTTGTCCATCTGCCTCTGTCATCTTGTCAATTTCTTGGAAGGCCGGTGATTACTAAGTTATTTTTTTTATCCTTTTGTTCCATATTATAGAGTTTAGATGGCAAAAAGTTGTTATTTTCGTGAAGTCTGCCTCAAGGCTTACTATATTTGTATTTAAAGTAGCGTTTTCCTTCCTTAAACATTTCAGTTCCGTTAGCATTGTTTTATTTCCGTTGATCAATTGATCACATATGTCTGACATAAATTGGACTGAGGCTTTTAGATTGTGAAGTTTCGGTAGATTTAACTGGATATTTCGCATTTTTGCTCGCGGTTATCTTCCTTAACCTCACTTTCTCTGCAATTTGGGCATTTCGCTGTTTTCTCGTTTATTTCACAAACTCTTTTTGCACAACTTTCATGGTACTTGCTCATTTAGTTAATTTTGCATGAAACAAAATTAACTACAGACGATACAGACGTTATTATGCTCGTCGTTTTGAGCCATGATATTCACACTTCAGTAACCTCGTTTTAAATATTCAATTATTTTGTTTTGTTTTCACATTTAATAATGAGTTCTAAGTAATCATCTATTGTAGATAACAAAGTTCATTTTAAGATAATATGGTATCATCAGCAGTTTATATAAGTGCATTTCTCATTCCATTTCCTAAAACGTTAGTATATATTCTGTTCAACAGGGGACCCAGGATTGATCCTTGTGGAACACCTTGCTTCTTATGCTAAACTTAAAATACTCTATCACCACTCCTATTCATCTCTACTACATGTAGGAATGTATTGTTCAAATATGACTTTATCAGCCCCAAGGCAACACCATATAAATCCCCAGATATCCAGTTTGAGTTGTAAGGATTCATGGTAAACTCTATCGAAAGCCTTGGCAAGATATAAAAAAGGGCGACAGAGACATTTCCACTATTTAAGGAGTCGAGGATCCTCTTCAAAGCTTAATAGATGGCTGAGGTTGTAGATTTCTTTTTCTGAAAATCATGCTGCGGACAGGGCAAAATATCATTCTGATCCCAAAATGATAAGGGTCGATTAGAAATCGCACTCACAAATATCTTACTTATATTGGAAAGGATCAACATCGGTTGATAATTATCAAAATTATCTGTGTCGGTCTTTGGGTACATTGGTTTAAACCAGACTCCATTTAACGTGTCATGGTAGACTCTTGTGAAACGATTGTTCAAAAATGTGAGCACGGGAACCGCAATTACTACATTAATTGCTTTTAATAGGACAGACAGATGAAATCTGTATTGTGATATCTTTCATGATAACTGACATTAAATGCTGGGAACTGCCTGCAATGTCTTCAGGCAAAGGTTATAGCCTTGATTCGGAAGGATGAAGGAAGAACTTTAATAACGCGTCTATAGTCAATGACAGCTTAATAAATTTTCTTTCCCGTTAGCGCCTTGCATAATAAAATACTTAGAAATTATGATCAAGAATCGTATTGAAAAAATCATTGAAAAACAGATACCTAGTACTAGACTATTGTTCGGGATTCAGGAGAAAACGGTCAATTTTTGATAGCATTATTCATTTAACTTCATATATCTACAGAGCCTTTTCATGTAGGAAATACGTAGTAGTGGTATTCTTTGATTTCAAATCGGCCTATGATGATGTAAAAATACAAATTCTAGTTTCAGACTAGACTTGAATATACCAAGTAAACATATTGTAATAATTTATACATTACTGAAAAACAGAAAGTCGTACATAAATAACAGTCAGAATAATGTTATACTAGGTCCATGGAAAACCAATGATGGCCTAACTCAGGGTTCTTCGCTGAGTTCACTTTAATCGCTGTGTTACTCTTTAATATATATTCTACCTCATTAGCTGAGGAAAGGGAAATGATTGAGAAGAAATATAACAGAAAAACGTGAACAACGCACCCGATTACGCATACCAAATATGATTTCTATTAATCGAGTCGTTCTCGAATTATTTGAAAAATATCTTTGACTTTGGCGACATCTATCGGCCAAACTTAGAAACTTTTCATATAGGTATGTTGGCCTAAATCGACTTATTTCGGGCTGAAGAATCTGAGGTATAACGTTGTACACGTAATTCACGGACACCCTGTATATACAAATATTCTGATATGCAATCAACAACTGAAGTTAGTTAAAAATAAGTTCTACTTTTAACTCCTGAGAATAAATATGTAGTTAGAAAGATAAAAATTCTTATAAGTTATTCAGTTTGAACTTTTCATTTAATTTGATTTCTGAACGACGAGGGACACATCACAGGAAAAAAATGAAATAAAAACAAAATGCTTGTGGTATTGGTATTTTGAAGACTTTCTTATAAACTAGTTTGTATTTGATCTACCGATAGGTATTTAGCGCACTAGAAATTACATTGTCCTGTATTATCTCCTTATTTTTCAGGTTACAG
Source organism: Cryptolaemus montrouzieri (assembly GCA_013387265.2). Classification (NCBI taxonomy): domain Eukaryota; kingdom Metazoa; phylum Arthropoda; class Insecta; order Coleoptera; family Coccinellidae; genus Cryptolaemus; species Cryptolaemus montrouzieri. The sequence goes on along the minus strand of JABFTP020000083.1, from coordinate 20,330 downwards.
GTTAATAGATGGCGGCACTGATTTCTGGAGGAGATTATTTAATCTTTAAATAAGTAATGTAGGAAATTGGAATTATTGTATTGTCTTGGATGTGATATGTTGGAATGGGTTAAGATCATGTTCATATATAATTTCTGGTAAAATGAAGCAAAGATTAGTGAATATTGTTATTTAGTTTAGGTGTTCATGTTTCTACTAACGAATCGTAAATGGCGCGCTGGGTATTATAGTTTCCTATGTTATAATTGGTCAAGTTTCGGTCATTTCGTTACTAGAGGGCTCTAATGGTGTCCGCACTTGTAGGATTGTAACTTAAAGTGAAAACTGGGTTAAGCCCAGGAAAATATGAGCAATGAGACTCTAACTCAATATTTCTCACTCTATTTAATTACATATTATAATTATAAGTCAAAGTTATAGCAAACAATATCAACAAATGCTTCTTGTTATTTGTACAATTTATACACTTGGTGATAAACAAAGATTATTGGTCCTGTAGAAACAGTAGAGGCAGAAGTCGTTGATCTAGAGTTCAAGTTCCAAAAGTCTCTTGTATTCTTATGAAGTGAAAACCTCTATTATAACTTCGGATTCATTAAGATTTCTGGGCTTCAGATATAAACTGTACTGCGGCCTCTGGGCTCCACCTAGGACTCTCCACCTACGATTGAATTTATGAGTTAGACAGATATCACCAAGATATTCTATGCTCTAACGTAACAGCGAGTTTCACCAGGGAATTTGAAGTGATTAAATGAAATGAGTCTAACATTATTAGAAAATAAGAATTAACATTAAAAGTTACAGCATTTTGATTTATATTTCCCATTTTCTCATTTCTATTTTAGAACTTGATTCATCATCTGAAAGGTTAGTTATATGTTTCGACAGTTAGGTCTAATGATTTCTTAAGGATTTCCGATTCGCGTGAAGAAAGAAATTATTAGAGTAATGGATATTCAACAGTTATTAGTGGCCGCCACAAGTAATAACGGGACGGAAGTTAGAAAGAAGAATTCATGAATACATATAAGTATATGGAACCTAATTGCAGTAAACATTGATATAAAAGAAGAAATAGAAGGAAGGTATGGCAACAGAAGAAGGAGTGCGTAAAATAGAAACTGAGGTGGCTATGGCCCCTCTCGTGGGTTAGATGAATTCGGAGGTTTAGGCGAAGGTTAGCGGCTATGGCCCCTCTCGTGGGTATCCGACAACTGTAAGTCGTTTATGGTGCAGGAATGTCGTTCAACCCATGCCAGACAGAGAGAAAGATAGGTTCCGTCTTGTGAGGATCCAGGCCTCTCGGTTTCAGAGAGTAATGGAGAGGCGCACTCATTAGCCACCCTAGGCCATGCCTTTGGATTCACTGTACCTGAACCTAGGCTCCGAATTTCCCTGGAGACCGCAAGGATGAAAAACAACCAGTGGTACGGTCTGAAGTAGCGACTGGATTTGCTATAAGTAGATCTGAGCCAAGACTTGTTTTCAATTCTTTGGGCTAGAGCTGAGAGTTCTAATAACCATAATAGGGGGGATTGTCGTCTCTGAAATCAGCTTAAGAACCTCATCGGTCAACAACCTTTCATGCAGAATATGTTGGACGGGAAGGTAGAATCAATAGAACAGGATATTTGCGAAAGGCCATTGTATGTATGTGTACTACCATTAAGTAGTTGGCGCACTTGGAAATGAAGTGTACAGTATTATCACAGTTTTATTTTAGGTTACTGGTTACTAGATGGCGTCATTGGTTTCTGGATGAAATTAGTTAAGCATTAAATAAGTTATGTTGGATACTGATATAATTGTTTTGTCTTGTATTTGATGTGTTGGAAAGGTTTAATGCATTTATATGCAGTTTCAGGAGAAATTTTATGGAAGTTCTGTGAAAATAGCAGTCTTAAATGTTCATGTTTCTGGTAACGAAGAGTAGAAGGTGCATATGGTATTATAGTTTCCTATGATATTATTGTTGTAGGTTGTGGCGGGTTTTTACTAGAGGGCGCTAGCATTGTCTATTCATTACAGGATATTGTATTTACTCATTAGAGCCATCTAGGTGCCGTTAGCTGAACTCGCCAGAATACTAACAAGGGCGGAAAATAATCAGTGGCTGAACCAGAAGATGAGACAAAAGAGTCTTTGCTCCTCTCATTTGGAGTTCGTTATTTTCTGCGCATGTGTTCTTCAAAAATAGTACCCGGAAACTCTAATAACCATAAAGAATTGCCGTTATTAAAGAGTTTTTGCGACTTCAACGATTTCCTTAATTTTTCCGTTAACTTTTATTACATTTACGATAATTTACTTCTAATAGGGTTTTTGCAACCATACTAAATAATGTAGTTATTCAACTTCAACTGTCAGTTTATCACTAGTCATTTTATTACGGCCGATTCGTTTTTTTTAGGTTACATAATTACATATTCCATTCAAATTGCTTTCATCGTAAGCTGAGCGTCAGTATAGAAGAAGTTGGCTGAAATAATAAGAGATGAAAGAAATCAGAATTATTACTGGCCAGAATCATTTGAGATACATTCAACCTGGTAGCCTTGCACACGGTGAATGAGAGTAATTAACGGCTCTTATTCTACCGTAATAATGGCAATTAATTATCCTTATAAAAGTTTACGGATACTATTTTTGAAGAGCGCATGCTCAGAAAATAACGAAGTCTCAAAATAAGAGGTGCAAAAACTCATTTACAGCAGCCTAAGAGCTGTTAATTACTCTCATTTACCATGAGCAACCTAACCTTACAAAAACAAATCGCTCGTAAAATGACAAGGGACAATTTTTAAGGTGACAAACTGATAATTGAATAACTACAATATTTTATAAGGTTGCATAAACTCTATTTGAAGTGAGCGTTATTATCGTAAGTATAATTAAAGTTAATGGTGAAATTAACGAAATCGTCTAAGTTGGAAAAACACCATTATCGGTAAGCTAGCAGTAGTTCTTTCTCTGCCTGAGACAACACATGGGTTAAACTCTTCGGTCTAGAGCTGAGCATTCTAATAGCCACATTGAAGGGCTACTGGCATCTCAGAAATTAGCTTAATAAGCTTGGATCGTTCGAGAACCTTTCATGTGGGGGAGGTGGAATCAATAGAACAAGCCATATGCCAATAGCCAGCTGGGGAACAGAATCAAGGCAGAGGAATTTGGTTCTGTCAAAATGGTGCAGACTGAGCACATTAATCTCGCATAGGCAAAGCTAACAGCTTCCACAAGAAGGGTGGAGCTATTAATAATTTCGAAGCCAATTTTCAATTAGTTTGTGTTTGTACTATAGATGAGTAGTTGTACTTGAAATTACATTGTCCTGTATTATCTCCTATTTTTCAGGTTACTAGTTACTAGATGGCACCACTGGCTTCTGGTAGAGTTTATATACTCTATAAATAAGTAATGTAGGATAATGGAATTATTGTATTGTCTTGGATGTGATGTTCTGGAATTGGTTAAAATTACGTTCATATATAGTTTCTTGTAAAACGAACGAAACGTTGATGAAGATAATTGTGAAGTTTAAGGTTTTCTGTGTCTGCTAACGAGGAGTAGATGGCGCGCTTGGTTTTATAGTAACATATGTTACTATTGGCAAAAAATACGGTTTTACATAGAAGACCAGAAGTCACATTTTTTTGACGCTGGGATTTTCTAGTAGGTACTCTGACCAACAGGTGGCGAGAAGATGAATATTCTGTGATATAATGCAACGATTCATAGACCTCCTGCGGAACTTTTCAATTCAAACGTAAATTAGCTGCGAAACAAAAACAAATCGATAAATTAAGGAAATGTATTGATGTCCTTCGTCAAAATAACCGTCGCGGTCGCGCCAAAGACCAGATCATTCTGAAAGAACATAAGAGAAGAGTGAAGTAACCATCACGAAGTGTCAAAACGTTCATAGATCTCCAAACGGAACATGATAAGCCGCATACAGAGTATTCAGGAGAAGAAAAAAAATTTGCTCCCACAGTTTTTTATGGAAGCCCGGGATTATACAATTTCCTTCGAGTTCGTCAGGGATTCACTCTCCCGCATAAAGGCACAATCTCGAATTGGTTCAATTCGATTAAATTAGAGACGGGTTTTCTTGATTGCGTTTACTTTCGAACATGTGCGTTTGAAATTGGACGGTTCTACAGAAGAAAACTGTGTTATACTTTTTGATGAAATCGGAATAAAGAGGAGTATTAGTTACAATTCTAAATTGATTAGTTTCAGATTATGGAGAATTCGGTCGACAACAAAATCTTGGAAATTACGTTCTTGTTTTTATGATTCGAGGACTTTATGCGTATTACAAAATTCCGTTATTTCGTCGTTTCTGGAAATATGGCGGGAGGTGAAATGAAAAGCATACTGATAATTTTATTTCAAAATTGAAATCAATTGGAATATTGGTAAGGGCTATCACGTTTGATCAGGGTACGAATAACAGAAAGGCTTATCGTGATATAGGGGTTACCGTGGAACATCCTATTGTTAATATCGACGGCCAGATATTGTTTTTCTTTACGATGTTCCTCATTTAATAAAATCATTTCGTAACCAATTTGTAGTTCACGGTAGAGTAGACTCCAAATTAGTTAATGCTCGTTTAATGTGTAAAATAACAGATGCTCATATACGTCCAAAATCATTCGAGAGAATGTAAGTGTCTGTAGCAACCGAAATTTTTAGTAACTCTGTATCCGCAGCCATTTTAACGGCGTTTAACACCAAACAACTCGAATCCGATACCTCAATCAATACTTCAGAATTTCTGAAGAAGGTTAATAACTTGTTCCATTATTTGAATGTGAAGAAGAAAGAAATTTACGTCCTTTCGCGAAAGAATTATCACCCCGAGAATAATTTAAGGCAATTTGTGGATTATGTTCGTACGTTGGAAATTACCGGTTCCACTCGTGCGCGTCCTCCTTGCTTCTTGGGCTTTGAACAAACGTGGATAGGCATTTTTTTACCTTTGGGAGTTTATAAAACAGGAAAGTGAAAACGTGGAATATTTGTTAACGAATCGTTTCGATGAGGAACCATTGGAACATTTTTTTTTCAGTCATTCGGTAAGCTGGAGGTTTTCACTCGAAATCCTACGGTTGAACAATTCATTGCCGAGACTTTACAACGAAGAGTAGCGGGTGCCAAAAATTTGAATAGAGGCGGAAAGAAGTTTTTATAAAATTTCAATGCACTTTTGTGCATATATATATATATATATATATATATATATATATATATATATATATATATATATATATATATATATATATTTCTCCTTTTCTATTCCTGATTCTAGCAGTTTTAATAAATTTCCATCGAAGTCATTTCAGAAAGTTTTTCATTGCGTGACAGCATATATATATATATATATATATATATATATATATATATATATATATATATATATATATATATATATATATATATATATATATATATATATATATATATATATATATATATATATATATATATATATATATATATATATATATATATATATATATATATATATATATATATATATATATTTTATGATTGAATTTAATTTCCTTTGAAACGTAATATCATATCTCATGTATGTTACCTAAAATATTTCATCTCATTTTTATATTCATATCTAACTCTATAAACGCTTTAATTTAATTTTTGTTTATCAATTAACATTTGAAATCTATTAATAGAAGTATATTTATGTAGATACCTACGTGTATAATAAAACAAACGTCTGTTTTCAATTTCTATTTCTCGTTATGAACTTGATCATTTGCATAAATTAATTTGATACACATTGCCACTTAATGAATTTCTACGAGCACAAAAAAAAATAATTATTGGCCATAATTTTCAATCATGTAATCATAATAAATCTGATATATTATATACATATTAACGATAAATATAATTAGATTTTCAGTTTTTTTTGACCTAAATTTAAAGACAAATTTTTATCATTCAAAAAATCGTAATGATAATAAAACCCATAATTGATAAACAGTACCCTGAGCGAAGTTAATTTCAAGGCAATGCGTCTTTTGTTTTGACGGCTTCTCGAGACACAGACGAGTTTACTGGGTTTGTTCGCTGTTTCCTTTGAGAGGCCACCGTCCGACAGAAATCAGCTAGACATTTCGTGCTGAACATCGGCCATTATACGCTTTCAACTTGTATTCGAAAATAGAAATTAATTCTCAGCTTCACTCGCAACAGTGTAGTGAGTTGTTTGGATAATATTTAATTAGGAATTATAGCGGGTGGACTTATTGAAACCCAATTTTCTTAATAAATCGTAAAAACTTCGACTAGAGTTACAGAAATCCATGTTATTCATCAACTCATTTCCACCAGAATTTACCGAACTAATCACATTTTTTGACGAATTCAATAATCTGTAACGTTTTCTCAATAACTTCTTATTAAATAGATTCAAAAATATCCATAATTTTCCGAGATTCTTTCTCTTTTTGATTTCCTTTCTCATGAAAAGCTTCTTATGAGTTAGTTACAGTGTGAAAGAGTAACTTTGATGGCATCATTTCTTTCATAGTTGTACAGAAATATTTCTTCACCAAATTTCACCTGTTTTGAGAATTTTCGCTCTTCCGAAAACTCAAATTTTTTTGAAATTCACCCTCTTATAACATTTCATTTTAGTGTTGATTAAGTTTCAATTTCTAAAATATACCATATAATTCATAACGATTTCTGAAATTCACGATGGTATTATGACTCCATATGAAAAACCATTCCAATAATGCCTATAGTCATGTATCGTTCTTTCGAAAGTTCGTATTTCATAAATTTCTCCGTTATCATTTCGAAGCATTATCTTCGGAAGATGACGCAGTAAAATTTTTCCTATGATAGAAATTGCCAACATTGGAACTCGAAACCAATCGATTCCAAACTGATATCAAATAAGAATTTCAGCTAGATGGAAAATGTTCTTCAAAAGCAAAATTTTGGGTTCAACTATGGAAATCGCCCAAAAATTTGCTAAGATATAATCCCATTGTGGAATATAATATAGTTACTTATCCGAAATTGTATGTGTAATACCATTAGTAGTAGGTGCACTTGGAATTGAAGTGTACTGTATAATTACAGTTTTATTTTAGGTTACTGGTTACTAGATGGCGCCATTAGTTTCTGGATGAAGTTATTTAACCATTAAATAAGTTATGTTGGATACTGATATATTTGTTTTGTATTGTAATTGATGTGTTGGAAAGGATTAAAAATACATTCATATGCAGTTTCAAGAGAAAATTTATGGAAGGTCTGTGAAAATAGTTTTACAGTCTTAAATGTTCATGTTTCTGGTAACAAAAAGTAGAAGGCGCATATGGTATAGTTTCCTATGATATTATTGTTGTAGGTTGTGGCGGGTTATTACTAGAGGGCGCTAGCATTGTCTATTCATTACAGGATATTGTATTCACTCATTAGAGCCATCTAGGTACTGTTAGCTGAACTTGCCCGAATGATAACAAGAACGGAAAATAATCAGTGGCTGAACCTGAAGATGAGACAATAGAGTATTTGCACCTCTTATTTGGAGAGTTCGTTATTTTCAGCGCATGCGCTCTTTAAAAATGGTGTCCTAAAACTCTAATAACCATAAAGAATTGCCGTTGTTAGAGAGTTTTTGCAACTTCAATGATTTCGTTAATTTTACCGTTAACTTTAATTACATTTGCGATAATAACGGTCACTTCAAATAGAGTTTTTGCAACCATACCAAACAATGTAGTTGTTCAACTTCAACTGTCAGTTTGTCACTTGTCATTTTACTACGGCTGATTCGTTTTTATTAGGTTACATAATTACATATTTCATTCAAATTGCTCTCATCGTTAACTGAGCGTCAGTATAGAAGAAGTTGGCTGAAAATAATAAAACATGGATAAAGTGCTCCTGAAATTCCGTCAAAATCCGAATTATTACAGGCCAGAATCATTCGAGATACATTCAACCCGGCAACATTGCACACGGCAAATGAGTGTAATTACCGGCCCTTATTCTGCCGTAATAACGGTAATTTATTATCTTTATTAAAATTTACGGAAACTATTTTTGAAGAGCGCATACTCAAAAAATAACGAAGGCTCAAAATAAGAGGTGCAAAAACTCTATTATGGCAGCCTAAGAGCTGTTAATTACTCTCATTTACCGTGTGCAACCTAACCTTACTAAAACAAATCAGCCGTAAAATGACAAGGGACAATTTTTAAGGTGACAAACTAATAATTGAATAACTACAATATTTTTTAAGTTTGGAAAAACTCTATTTGAAGTGAGCGTTATTATCGTAAATATAATTAAAGTTAATGGTAAAATTAACGAAATCGTTCAAGTTGCTAACACTCTCTATTATCGCTAGCAGTAGTTCTTTCTCTATCTGAGACAACACTTGGGTTAAACTCTTCGGGCTAGAGCTGAGAATTCTAATAGCTATAAGAAAGAGCTACTGACATCCCAGAAATAAGCTTAATAAGCTAGGATCGTTCGAGAAATTTTCATGTTGACTATGTGGGGGAGGGGGAATCAATAGATCAAGCCATGTGCCAATAGTCAGCTTGGGAACAGAATAACTAATCAGGGTAGAGGAATTTGGTTCTATCAAAATGGTGCAGACTGAGCACATTAAGCTCTCAATTGCAAAGCTCACAGCATTGACAAGAAGGGTGGAGGTATTATTAATTTTGAAGACAATTTTCAATTAGTTCGTTTTGTACTATGATAATTAGTTGCCGTACTTGAAATTACATTGTCCTGTATTATCTTCTATTTTTCAGGTTACTAGTTACTAGATGGCTTCTGAAAGGGATTATATAATCTATAAATAAGTAATGTGGGATAATGGAATTATTATATTGTCTTGGATGTGATGTTCTGAGATTTTTTTTCTGTTAGAATTAAAAAAGGTGTCATCGTCCGATGGAAATCACGTGGAGGTGAAGAGACTTTTTCCATCAGGAGGGGCAGAATAGGAGAGGGTGGGAAGGAATTATTTTTTATATACTTACTCCTATTGATTACAGAAACTAACGAATACAAATGAATTTATGAACTAAAGTATTCTTATAAAATGAAATTATAGATTTTCTACTTGGTTTTGCATTTTGGTTCTTCAATCGATTTTGATGACGAATTTCCGCACTTCACAATTTTAAATGATAGTAAATTAATGTTCGACTGAAAACATCAAACATAAATTTGCGATGATCACAACAAGTATTTTTCATCCATAAACAATGATATTTTGCCGATTGAAATACCAAAAGAAAATGTTTGCGAGGGTTACTTTCATGGAGCATAGAATTTATTTTAATTTATCTTCTCCATTCGCAATCGTCGGCAATCAGAAAAATGCAATCTTTCGTTATCAGTCGCATTTTCTTGTCGCCGGGATTTTCTAGTAGAAACTCTGACCAACAGAGATGTATATAATGCAACGATTCGTACGAACCGCAGCATTCGTCTACAAGACCAGTTCGACGTGGAGATGTATTATAAATGTATGTATGTAAATTTGAATGACTGATTTTGAATAAAAAAATTGTTGATAACGAAAGATTGCATTTTTTGATTGATGACAACATAACCAAGTAGAAAATAGAACTTACATCTAAAACTATAATTTTATTTTTTGAGAATACTTACTTCAGAAATTCATTTGTATCCGTAAGTTTCTGTAATCTGTGAGTAAATAGAAAATAATTCATTCCCACCCTTTCTTATCCTTCTCTCCTGATGGAAAAGTCTCATCACCTCCACGCGGTTTCATCGGACGATGACACCTTTGTTAATTTAAGCCAAAAAAAAATGTTGGTGCAGCTTATATCACTAAGGTAGCATTGACTAAGCAAGAGACACCTGTTTAGCAGTTAAAAAAATAAACTCATGATCGATAAAGTACGATTGTTTTCATTGACTAACTGGTTTTGAAAAATAACTGCTGCGGTTTGTATGAATCGTTGCATTATATCAAAAAATATTTATCTTCACGCCACCTGTTGGCCAGAGAACCTACTAGAAAATCAAGGCGTCAAGAAAATGCGATTTCTGGGCTTCTATGTAAGACCGTATTCTTTGACATTGGTGTGCGAGATAAACAATGTCTAGCAAGGAGAGAAGAAGAGAGTGAAAAAGTTTTTCTCACATTTAAAAGGAAGAATCATAAATTTTCATTTTTACGCTTTCCGAAAATATTGTGAGCTTTTTACGTTGGCTTCAGGAATTTGCATTTATCTTCTCCATTCGCAATCGTCGGCAACCAGAAAAATGCAATCTTTTGTTATCAACAATATTTGTATTGAAAAAACCCTCAATCAAATTTACATAAATATTTTTACAATTCATCCCCACGTCGAATTGGTCTTGTCGACGACTGCTGCGGTTTGTACGAATCCTTGTATTATATTCATCATCACGCCACCTGTTGGTCAGAGTTTCTACTAGAAAATCCCGGCGTCAAGAAAATGCGACTTCTGGGCTTCTATGTAAGATGGTATTCTTTGGTACCAGTGAAATCGAAAAACGTCCTGCCCTATGACCATATCACAGGGCCTTCAACTTGCAATTATGCGCAGTTCTATAATATATAAGTTTTATAAATCCATAATTTGATAATCTCAATTTAAAGTGCAATAACTAGTATAAAATAACACCCAGATCTATTGCGTAGCTGCAGTCTAATATTTTAATTTTTCCGTAAGATTTCTCAACCATTTCTTTCATACAAATAGCGCCCTGAAAGAAAATTACAAACACAACTGGAAGTAATCACTGCAAATTAGTGCAAATTGATTTTTTAATATGTTACTGAATCCCCTGAGAAAAACGTAAGTCTGACAACCTTGGCCGAAATTTGTATGTTTCAATGCAACAGCTGATCCACCGGAGCAAGGTGCGCCTGAGCGTTAAGTATATATAAATAGCAGCATTAGAAAAGTTATCCAACCTGACATTAAGTGCTAGGAACTGTTCGCAACGTCTTGAGGTAAAGGCCATAGCCTTGATTGGAAAGGACGAAAGAAGAATTTTAACGCGCCTATAGTCATTGACAGGTTATGGTTTATATAAATATTATATGGCAATAGTCAAAGATGATTTATATACTGTGCTATAATTGCGATTGTTTCTTAATTTCAATACTATATACATGATATTCTTCAGCGATTTTGTTCTATTTTATGTTGTAGCATTAATGTATTAGTAATTAATTTCGATATTTGACGTGTTATCAACGTATCTTTCAACTTTTATATATTCAGTTTGTTACAGGTCGGGTCAAAGTTAATTTATGGAAAGTATTAAGAAGCAACAATATTTGAAGAAAGTAGACTGACGGAAAAAAAATAGAAAGTGTAGGCAGTTATCAGTAAGTAGAAAACGGAAGGGTTTCGAGTAACATTTGAAGAAGTAAATGAAAATGGATAGGTGCAAACTGAAGAAGAAAGTTTGCCAAAGGCGAAAGCAAAGGCATAATTTATTTCTATTCAGATCGTTAGTAGAGAGATATATATCTGACTGAGAAGACAATGAAACAACAGTTACAAAACTTTAGATAATCAACATCGTAACTAGTATACAGTGTGTTCCAACGAAAATTTGACCCCCCCTCTAACTCCGAAATGAGTAACATTAGCGAAAAACACCAAGACACGTCGATTTTTGTTTCGAGGGGGAGCATTTTTCGAAATAATTCGAAACTTCTCAGATCAACCTCCTACCCCCAGCAACCCTAACTTTGAAATTCCTCATAGGGAATAAGGGTCGAGTGGCACCTTACTGAAAAGGTCTGTCAATTCTCCACCTTGATTTGTCATTTTTAGAATTTTAAATTAACATACAGGGTGTCCCAACCAAGGGTGAAGTTGAATTCCTGGAAATCCCAAATACTAAATGAAATAGATTTATTTTGGCATAATGCAAGCACAGGTTTATGCTCGGTCTAGAAAAACGACCTACACTTGTGAATTTGGAGTTGGTGCAATCAACCCCTATTTCCAGCATCCCCAACTCAAAAATCATTCGATCGATAATAGGTCAAGTGGCACCTCGTTGGAAAGGTACTGCAATTTTCTCTTCGAATTTGGTATTTTCGAAATTCAGAATCATCATACAGGGTGTCCCGAAGCAGGAACATTGAAAATCCAAATAACTTTTTGAAACTGGTTCATTTCGGTATACGAGAACATGTTTGATCCGAGAATAGGACTTTCTTGTGTGGTTATAGAATTTTTGCAATCAACCCTTCCATTCAGCATCCCCAACTTGAAAATCATACAAATAATTCAAGTGGCATATCTTCAGAAAGGTTTTTGAATTCCAGAATGATTAAAGCATTTCATTCAGTTCGGCTCTCCATACAGGATGTCGCTTTCGAAAAATTCAATATCGTCATTTGAAATTATCAACTAAAATTAATTCGAAACTGTTAAAAGTATTGGGGTACGATGTGTTGAGCATCAATTACGAAGAAATAAAGCTGATTTCTGCATTGAAAATGTTCACATTTTTTCATTTCCATCTGGCGTGCAGTCATCTGTTATTTCTCATTTTTGCAATGAAATATTATTATTATTCAGATCAGTTCCTCATTATTGTTGTTGTTCGTCAGTTGAAATTAATCTGAAAATGGTTTATTCCACTGAGGAAAGGGTCGAAATTGTATCGACGTATTTTCGAAATAACAGTTGTGCCAAAGAAACGGCAAGGATATTCGATAGGAACCATCCTGAAAGAGAAAGGAGTCAGTCACCAGTACGTTAAATATTTGGTTGACAAATTCCTAGCTACGGGTTCGGTGGCAAACAAAAACATGAAGTGGCATGTCCTGTCAGAAATGAGGCAACGGAAGTGGCAGTAGTGGGTCATCTACAAATGGAGAATACTACTTCGATCAGAAAACTATCTCGTCTGACTGGTGTATCAGCTACAACTGTCCATAGAATCGTGAAACATCACAAATTTCACCCTACAAGGTAAAATTAGTGCATGAAATAAACGAAGATGATCCAGATCGTCGTTTACAGTTTTGTGAAAATCTAAGTGAAAACCTAAACGCTAATCCAAATTTTCTGAATAACATCTGTTTTTCTGATGAAAGCACCTTTATGCTCAGTGGTGAAGTGAATAGACATAATTGTCGATATTGGGACACACAGAATCCTCATTGGTTTAGAGAGGCCCACACGCAAAGGCCTCAGAAGTTGAACGTTTGGGCAGGAATTTTTGGCAATCATCTAGTTGGGCCTTTCTTTATTGAGGGTAATCTGAATGGAAATGGCTACCTACAGTTGTTAGAGGAACACATACATCCTAGATTGACAGAAATTTTACAGAACGATCCAACTCTTTCTGAGGACGAAATGCGTTTTCAACAAGACGGTGCTCCTCCGCATTATGATGCTCGGGTGCGCCAATATTTAGACGAAAATTTCCCAGGAAGGTGGATTGGTAGAAGAGGACCTGTTGAGTGGCCAGCCAGGTCACCAGATTTAAATCCCTAGATTTTTTTTGTGGGGCCATCTAAAATCTAAAGTTTATGCCACAAGACCAGAAAACCTGGAGGAGCTGCGGATGAGGATTATCACAGAATGCCGACTTTTGACTCCTGAAGTTTTCGCTAATGTGAGAAGAGAGTTCGAAAATCGTCTGTATAACTGTATGGAGGTGGGCGGAGGTCATTTTGAACAATTGTTGTAATAATCAAGTTAGTTTTTGTTTTCAATTGAATACAAGTTCAATAAATCTCGTTTTCCTGTTTAGATGAGCATCCAATCAGTTTCTCCATCATCCCCTCATTCTGATCCTCACGCCAGAAAACCTCGATTGCCAAACTGAAACCAATGCCTCAGTGATTCAGAAAATAGAAAAATCTTTCTGGAACTTTGCCACTCAACCTGTAATCACTTGTATGATTTTTTGAGTTGGAGATGCTGAATGGAAGAGATTGATTGCAAAAATTTCATATTCACGCAAGAGAGTCTTATTCTCGAATGAAACATAAACAGGTTCTCGTATTATACCGAAATGAACCAGTTTCAAAAAGTTATTTGGGTTTTCAGTGTTCCTGCTCCGGGACACCCTGTATGCTGATTCTGAATTTCGAAAATACCAAATTCGAAGAGAAAATTGAAATACCTTTCCAACGAGGTGCCACTTGACCTATTTTCGATCGAATGATTTTTGAGTTGGGGATGCTGGAAATAGGGGGTTGATTGCACCAACTCCAAATTCACAAGTGTAGGTCGTTTTTCTAGACCGAGCATAAACCTGCGCTTGCATTATGCCAAAATAAATCGATTTCATTTAGTATTTGGGATTTGCAGGAATTCAACTTTACCCTCGGTTGGGACACCCTGTATGTTAATTTAAAATTCTAAAAATGACAAAGCAGAATGGAGAATTGACAGACCTTTACAGTAAGGTGCCACTCGACGCTTATTCCCTATGATGAATTTCGAAATTAGGGTTGCTGGGGGTAGGGGGTTGATCTGAGAAGTTTCGAATTATTTCGAAAAATGCTCCCCCTCGAAACAAAAATCGACGTGTCTTGGTGTTTTTCGCTAATGTTACTCATTTCGGAGTTATAGGGGGGGTCAAATTTTCGTTGGAACACACTGTAGAGTGGAGTATTAGGGACCATTACAGTATTATCATACAAAGAGAAAACATACATAATCTGGTCTAGAAATAGATATCAAAGAAGGTATGGATTACAATATTGGTAAGCAGCACTCAAAGAAGAGGTAGCAGCAATATTAAGATATGGAAGAAAATTAGAATTACAGAAGCTAGAAATGATTGTATGTATTTTTTAGATGTATGATATATTTAGTCTTATCGAAGGATATCTGTGAGCAGTATACCACCCGTAGGTCCCAGCATTTCATTTGGAAATTGCATAAAAGTATATTTCTTGTTAAGTTCAACGGATAAATAGGTTCTATTTGGAAGAGATATCAAAATTTGTGGAAAGAAAATCAAATTTAGAGAATTTAGAATGAGATAGTGATAGGGAAAGCACTTGGGATTAAAGATTAGGATGCGACGAAGTTGATCATCATAATATAAGGTAAGTGAAAGTAGAGGAGGGTAAAGGACAGTTTCAGGAATGTCAAAAAGGAGGTTTTATTTTAAGATATACCTCATTAGGTTCTTTCATTTGAGCCTGGCATGGAATATTGTCCAGACTAGCCGGTAAAAGGTTAGGGTTGTATACATCCCTAAGGTGAGTTAATCAAACTCAACCACCTAAATTGTTCGACGGATAATTCTTATGTTTTCAGTTATGAAAACCTTGGTGAAGGTGTTACATGGATTCATTAGGACTGATGTGTTATCGCTGAAACCTCCAGGTGAACATAATTATACCTTTCAGAAAGGTAAATCAGCAGATTTGATACTAAATAATATAGTTGGAGGATAACTTAGTATCTGGACCACAAGCCAACTGCAGCTGCAACCTTCCTGGTCATAGAGGGTGAATTTAATGTTTCTCACACTTTTTCATTATGTGGAGTTGAGAGAGCCAGAGGAGTACCAAATATTATTATGGTACAGACTAGCAATATGCTAAATGCCAGAGTGATCAACACTTCACTGTAATGGGAAATAGTCAGTTTTGTGGGTGGTAGGGGCTGATCACAGGGAGCAGTACTATACCCTTTGTTGAGGTTCCTATCGGGTGAATGACCTTTTGGCAATAATCGGCTCACTGAACATTTGAAGACGATGTATAGTGGAGGAAAAGGCAGTACTCCTTACGTTTTATGCACATTCATAGTGTGGCGACATGATATAATGTGAAAATCATCCAATGAAAGAGTGTTTTCCTGCTGCGAAATAGTGCTATAGAAGCAGTAACTGGCAAACACCATATTGTTATATGTAGACTGCGCTGAAATAAATAAACTTAAAAGTGCTTGCCTTATCATCAGTCTACATACTACATGTTCTTCAGTGCACTTATCTGCACAGAAATAGTCTCCAGACACACTCTAACCTAACCACAATTCAAGATATAAATACAGTTTGGTGCTTCCACAATGCAGGAAGAGGCAGACGGAGCAAAATTTTAATTATGAGGGAAAGAAAATATATAACAAACTTCCGAATGAATAGAAATTTTGGAAATTAATAAATTAAGTTACATGGTGCTAAGAAATGGATGCTTTTTCATAGAGGAGTTCATGAACGGGATTCTAGGGTAGATGGATCCGAACATCTTATATACTCCTCCAAAACGGCTTGACTGATTTTTATGAAATTTCATATGCATATTAACTAGATCTGAGAATCGGCTACTATATATTTTGAATACCCCTAAATGATAAGGGTTGTCCACCCCTAACATTTTATTTTTATTTTTTTGGAAAATTATAATTTTTTTATTTTTTAATAATGTGGTATGAAAAAATACATGAATATATAAATTCTCACCTTTCTATCAACAACCCTCAGTTGTCAGTAGTTAATTTAATCATTTTTCATACATATAAAATTTCATAAAAATCAGTCAAGCCGTTTCGGAGGAGTATGATTACAAACATTATGACACGAGAATTTTATATAAAAGATTCAGTAGGCCTGAGAATCGTCTACTATCTCTCTTTCATGCCCCTAAGTGATAATAGTTGTCCAACACTAACTTTTTTATTTTTTGAACAAATTTCTTTTATTTTCATAATTTGGCATTGAAAAATACATATAAACCTAAAACTTCACCCTCCTTTCATCAACCCCTATTTTTCAATAGGCAATTTAATCATTTTTAATCCCGCTCGATAACTGATCAATTATCGTCTTTTTATAAATGTTTTTCACTCTTATACGATTAAAATTTCCTTGAGCCAACAGCAAAGCTAAATTTAAATAGTTTTTAAATTTCCCGCGCTTTTTTTTTGGATCAACACTCATTTGTCTGATTATACGGGTGTCACTTCGCAGTAAACAGCACGGAGTAGGGATGAGGCCGAAGCCGGTCACCTGTTTCTCTTACGCAATAAGTCTTCTCTTACTACCTCCACAGTTTTCGACCATTATTATTGTTTATGCATCAAGCGTAGTAGTAACGTTTACAATTATCATTTTTTATCTCAGTGTATCTCTCATATTAACTATTCTCAAGTAATTATTCCTATTTTATTAATTATTAATAAAAATAGTAATTTTAAGTGTATATCGCACGATTAGTTAATAGAGTGATTTACATAACCTCAGAAGTGCTCAAACGTGTTACGAGCTCCCGCAAACAACTGCTTTTGTGTTGTAAGTTTATATCTTTTTAATATTTATATTGAAAATGTTGTTGGAAATGGTAAAAAAAATCAGTGAAAGTTAGATTTTTATCTTTAGACTAGAAATTCCCTAGAAAAAATTTATATGGCAACATGTTTGCCGGGTCAGCTAGTTATCTATATATGATTGAGTGAGTTTATATTTATTTATTTGTTGTTGCTTTATAAGACTGTCTTTTGCTATATCCATGTAATGATTAACTGATGGGCCCATATTTAACTGTAGATAGCGACGACGTCTTCCACATACTTCAGGGGGATATTTCAGCTATTCAGGTGTAGTGAGGGGGAAAAACTTGTTATAAACCACAACAAAACTCTTATGAAGCCATTCACTAGGTTAAGGGTTATATTCATATCACCTCCGATCTGAAGAGCGTTGTGTTTATTCCGTTTGTGGAGGCAGCTATCTGGTGGTTACCTTTGATAGTAAGTTTGAGTGGAATTTGCACCTGGAAAACATAATACACAAGATTAGACATTGATTATGGCCATCGTATGTATGTGTACTACCAATAAGTAGTTGCGGCACTTGGAATTGAAGTGTACTGTATTATTGAAGTTTTATTTTAGGTTGCTAGTTACAAGATTGCGCCATTGGATCCTGGATGAAGTTGTGCAAGCATTAAATAAGTTATGTTGGATACTGCTATAATTGTTTTGTATTGTATTTGATGTGTTGGAAAGGGTTAAAAATTACATTCATATGCAGTTTCAGGAGAAAATTTATGGTAGGTCTGTGAAAATAGTTTGGCAGTCTTAAATGTTCATGTTTCTGGTAACGAAAAGGTGGAAGTCTCAT
Organism: Cryptolaemus montrouzieri; assembly: GCA_013387265.2. NCBI lineage: Eukaryota > Metazoa > Arthropoda > Insecta > Coleoptera > Coccinellidae > Cryptolaemus > Cryptolaemus montrouzieri. Next base: position 2,192 of record JABFTP020000083.1, on the reverse strand, counting down.
AGAGTATTATATTATTATAGTTTCATATGAAATTATTGTTGTGGGTTGTGGCGGTTTTGTTACTAGATGGCGCTTGCAATGTCTATTTATTACAGGATATTGTATTTCCTCATTAGATCCTTCTTGTTGGCGTTAGTTGAACTCGCACGAATACTAACAAGGACGGAAAACAATCTGTGGGTGAACCTGAAGAAGAGACATTAGCGTTTAATAGCAGTAGTTCTTTCTCTGCCTGAGACAACACTTGGGATAAAATCTTCGGGCTAGAGCTGAGAAATGTAATGGCCGTAATAAAGGGCGACTGGCATCTCAGAAAACAACTTAATAAGCTATGATCGTTCGAGAACATATCATGTTGACTATGTGGGGGAAGGAGAAAAAATAGTAAAAGCCATGTGCCAATAGCCAAAACAGAATCAGGGTAGAGGGATTTGGATCTGTCAAAATGGTGCAAACTGAGCTCACTAAGCTCTCAATTGCAAAGCTTACAGCTTTCACAAGATGGGTGGAGCTATTATTTATGAAGTCATTATTCTCATTTTTCAATTTGTTTTCGTACTTGAAATTACATTGTCCTGTATTATCTTCTATTTTTCAAATTACTAGTTACTAGATGGCACCACCGGCTTCTGGAAGAGATTATATAATCCATAAAAAAGTAATGAACAATAATGGAATAATTGTATTGTATTGGATGTGATGTTTTGGCCTAGGTTAAAATTACGTTCATATAAAGTTTCAGGTAAGATGAAAGAAAGATAGGTGAGAATAGTTGTGTAGACGTAGGTTTCTTGTTTCTGCTAACGAAAAGTAGATGACGCGCTTGGATTTATAGTCACCTACGTTACTATTGGTCTAGTTTCGGCCACTGTGTTACTAGTGGGCTTCAATGTTGGCAGTATTTTTTTATAACAAGCTGTAATATTCGCCTGTTCTTTCTAGGTGCCGTAGGTAGAAAGAAAAACAACGATCACCTTAAATAAAATTTATTTGTATAATTCCCTTTTTATTGTTTTCCTTTTTGCACTATATTCATGAACTACATGGTTAGCTATACGTTTTGATAGTTAGGAGTGGAGATTATTTTTAATAGTTTTGAGCCCCGTGAAAAAATGAAATTGCGACATTCATTAATATTTAGCAGTTATTAGAGGCACATATCAGTATACGGAACCTATCTAACCTAACCTAATTGAAATGAATGAAGTGTTAGAAAAGCTAACCTAAGAAAATACGAAAAAAGTGAAGCTTAGGTTTATTCAAAAAAGTGGAAATTTGTGATGGACTTGTTTACGGAACCTATCTAACCTAACCTAATTGAAGTAAAATTTGACATGAATGAAGTGTTAGTAGAGCTAACCTAATGAATACGAAATTAGTAAAGATTAGGTTTATTCAAAAAATTGGAAATTTGTGATGGCCCTGAGAATCGTAGCAGAGGAGGGAGTGGAATAGGCGGAAGTTTATACGTGGATTGGGTTAAAAGAAATGGGAAATTGAAAAGAATATAGAAATGTTACCATGGAGGGAAGTAGGTGAGATTAAGGTATTACTAGGAGCGTAGTAGATGGAAGGAGGGCCTTCAAAGAAAGAGTTCTCAGATTTAAAGAAGGAGCGGTTTTGGCGTAGGTTAGATATGGGTATGGGCCCTCGGGTGGGTTAGGTGAGGTGAGCGGTTTTGGCGTAGGTTAGATATGGGTATGGGCCCTCGGGTGGGTTAGGTGAGGTGAGCGGTTTTGGCGTAGGTTAGATATGGGTATGGGCCCTCGGGTGGGTTAGGTGAGGTGAGCGGTTTTGGCGTAGGTTAGATATGGGTATGGGCCCTCGGGTGGGTTAGGAGAGGTGAGCGGTTTTGGCGTAGGTTAGATATGGGTATGGGCCCTCGGGTGGGTTAGGTGAGGTGAGCGGTTTTGGCGTAGGTTAGATATGGGTATGGGCCCTCGGGTGGGTTAGGTTAGGTTAGGTTAGGTTAGGTTAGGTTAGGTTAGGTTAGGTTAGGTTAGGTTAGGTTAGGTTAGGTTAGGTTAGGTTAGGTTAGGTTAGGTTAGGTTAGGTTAGGTTAGGTTAGGTTAGGTTAGGTTAGGTTAGGTTAGGTTAGGTTAGGTTAGGTTAGGTTAGGTTAGGTTAGGTTAGGTTAGGTTAGGTTAGGTTAGGGGTTAGGTTAGGTTAGGTTAGGTAGGTTAGGTTAGGTT